>CM072996.1:119162167-121662167 GCA_037038555.1 Rhynchonycteris naso | reverse complement strand
AGAAAATCCAAACCTTTAATCCAATTATACATAAAGGAAGTCTCTGATACAAAGCCACCCATCTGAGGCATAATGGGATTCCTCAGGAGAGTGCACCACCCTACATCATCCAGTCAGTCAAGGGTGTGGGGAAGAGCTTACTCTTAAACTAAGCCTTAGGCTATAATGACCTGGCCTGCCTACATTACAGCTTTTCCCCCACAGCCATCTCAAGCATAAGGGCAAATAATATCACCTGGGTGACGGGCTTCCATGTGGGCAGCGCCATCTTCAACAAAGTGAGCATATTATATTTTATCTGCCGAACAGGGAGGTATTGGTCAAAACGTACAAACTTCTAGTTAGAAGATGAATAAGTTCTGAGGAGCTCATCATATACAGCATGGTGACTATAATGAACAATACTGTATTATATCCTTGAAAGTTGCTAAGAGAGTAGATCTTAAATGTTCTCACCACTGCAACAAGTAATTAGCACCTGAGGTGAAGGATTTGTTAACTACACTCATTATGATCATTTTATAATATATATGTGTATCAAATCATACCATCATACATTTTAAACTTATACAATCTTATATACCAATTATATCTCGATACAGCGGGGAAAAAAAGTATCTGTTTCTAGATACTCTGGCATTTCTCTTTGAATTGTAGATTTAGTTAATATTTATCAGTTTCTGTATGGTTGGCATACACAGAATTTGTCTCCAAAATTGCTGATTAAAGAATCATTTCTTTTTGAGTGATCTGTGTTTTCTGATGGCAAATAGAAAAGACACTATGTGCAATAATACACTACTGAAATGTTTCTAATAAGTTCTAATGATAAAAATAAAATTATCTTTAAGGTTTAAGTGAACAGTTTAATTTTGGTATTTAAATCAGAACTCTTCACATTAATTATTCTTAGGAACTGTAATTAGTTTTACAGATTTAACATTTTACTTTGCTGGTGCTCTAGTTTACTCACCCTAGTGTGTTTATATACTGCTCACAAAAATTAGGGGACATTTTATAACTTCATGTTCATTTTGAAATATCCTCTAATTTTTATGAGCAGTATATTATCTCACTTTTTTTTTAATTCCAGAAATGGCTGTTCTGCCTTATTTCTTAAAGGGATTTAAAAAAAAATTGTTTTTTAGATCCTCCCTGTTCGGCAGATAAAATATATTATGCTCACTTTGTTAAAGATGGTGCTGCCCACATGGAAGCCCGTCACCCAGGTGATATTATTTTCCCTTATGCTTGTGATGGCTGTGGGGGAAAAGTTGTAATGTAAGCAGGCCGGGTTGTTATAGCTTAAGGCTTTGTTTTAAGAGTAAGCTCTTCTCCACACCCTTGACTGATTGGATGATGTAGTGTGGTGATGTAGGGAGGAATCCCATTATGCCTCAGATGGGTGGCTTTGTATCAGAGACTTTCTTGTATGTATAATTGGATTAAAGGTTTGGATTATCTATGCTATAAAGTGGGCGGACCGGTAGCTTGATCTCTCTCTCGGTTCCTGGGTTCCTGAGATTAGTATCAGAGAGGAGAGCAGATTAAGGCCATGTGGAGGAGAAGTGGCCAAGATGGCAGAGTGCTGAGGAAGAAGCCAGTTTGTTAAGAGTTTGTGCAGGAGGAGATGGGAAACAGAAGTGAATAAGTCTGGTGAGCTGGAAAGCTTTGATGCTAGGAAATTTGGATAAGTCAGTAGCTTTGTGAGCACTGAATGTGTGGGTTTTGGAGCCCAGTGCGTGTTTTTGCTTGCCCGCCGGGTGCAAGCTAGAATTAAAGCTGATGGCTCACCAGTTTTTGGCTCCTGTGTTTCATTGCCATCTGTTCGAATCCAATGCGAACCTGCATTGGCCAGGCGGCTGTGATAGTGGCCCTGGCTACTGGCTTTACACTCCCCAAGGACGGCAAGATGGTGATGAAGTAGGTGTACAAACTTCCAACTCCTGGAACCAAAGTGGATTATAACTTAATTTTAAGAACCATCATCTGGATAAACTTTGAACTAAACTAAGTGGACTCTTCAACCAAGGAACACTGAAGAAGCCACATTGACGAACGAAAATGTGGAAAGGGCTGCCCAGCTCCCTGGAGCGAATGGCAGACTTGTGTGGCGGGAAGAGAGTTTAGCGGAGAGGGAGGGACCTGGGTCCCAGGAACAAAGCCCCAGCCTGCAGCCCTAGAGCCTAGAAGAGGCGTTTGGACAGTATTGAGCTGTGAAACAAGTGAGGATACTGTTTGTGAGAAAGAGACAGTTTTCTCAGACCCAGGATTCTTCTTAAAGGGACAGTGCAGAAAACCTCTCTCATAACCACTCACCCGGGGCTCTGGGGGACGGGAACAGAGGAGAGAACCGGAGCAGCGGGAAGAGAGAGTGTGGACTGGAAGGCACAGGGAGAAACACTCTGAGGAACAGCCACCCTAACCCCTGGGCTGAGTCACTTCCCAAATCGAAAACAAATATTTCCCCTGGAATTAACAATACCAGCAAAGGGAGACAGGACATCAGCAAAACAAGCTCTCCCGTGGCACTTAGAGCAGAGCTGCTAGGACGGAGGGAGTTTCAGGACTATAGTATGGAGTGTTAGGGTCTGAGCTGCAGTGCACCCACCCACACTGCTGAGGGCTTGCTGGAGAGACGGGGGTGGTGGGATGCAGAAACACAGTTCTGTCAGCGGGGCAGAGGCCCAGCCTGTGTGAGCTCGGTATAGCACAGCAGGGGTGGAGGGGACTCATGAAAGTGGTCCAGCAGCTGCGGGGGGAAAAGCGGGAGGCCAGAAACAGGCAGAGAACTGCTGCTGAGCAGGGGCCCACGGGTGCGCAACATAACCTGGCCTCCGAGGTTTGTGACCCTGCGCGAGCCGGCTCTGACCACGGGGGCTGGGTGGAAGCCTGGGAACAGGCTGGGTCCGCAGCTGAGCAAAGGTGCTCACCCCTACCCTTGGTGCTGAGGCTTCTGGCTTGAGTGCAGTGCGCAAACCCACCTGTTGGGGCAAGGTGAAGGCCCAGACAGGTTGAGGGTTGTAGAGCCAGGCACCAGAACACAGCCCCTCCCATGGAGGGGAGGCAGAAATCACAGCAACAGCCGCAGTGGGCCAGCGCGGGCAATAGCCATCCCAACCGCCCTAGGCAGCGGCAGAGGGGGTGGTGAGCCTGCAGACAGACCACACCTAGGGAACACAGAGGCAACACCCATTGGACTCCAGTGGCCACACCCTTCTTATACACAGACAAAAAGGGCAGGCAGAGAAATGCAAACCAAATGAATCAAGAGAAATCCTCAGAGAAGGTCCTGAATGAACCAGATATAACTAAATTACCAGATGCAGAGTTTAAAATAATGATAGGATGTTCAAAGAGCTTAGAGCAACAATGGATAATCATTACGAACACCTAAATAAAGAGATAACAAGTATAAAAAAGAAAATTAAAATAATAATAAAAAAAAAATCAGAAATGACCAATACAGTATCAGAACTGAAGACCACAATGGAAGGAATTAAAAGCGGGATGGATGAAGCTGAGGATCAAAACAGCGAGTTAGAGGACAAAATAAAAGCACAGAAGAAGAGCAGAAAAAAGATAAAAGACTCAAAAAATGTGAGGAAACTCTAAGGAAGCTCTGTAACAACATGAAGAGAAATAACATCCGCATCAAAGGGGTACCTGAAGATGAAGAGAAAGAACAAGGGATAGAAACTTTGTTCAATCAAATCATAGCTGAAAACTACCCTAAATTAAGGCTGGAAAATGTTTCACACGTTCAAGAAGCACAGAGTACTCCATTAAAGAGAAACCCCAAAAGATCTACACCAAGACACATCATAGTTAAAATACCAAAGCTAAGTGATAAAGAGAAAATTTTAAAAGCTGCTAGAGAAAAAAAGGCTATCACCTACAAAGGAGCCCCCATAAGGATGAAATCTGATTTCGCAACAGAAACACTTGAGGCCAGAAGGAAATGGCAAGATATATTCAAAGTAATGCAGAACAAGAACCTACAACCAAGACTACTCTATCCAGCAAGGCTAATGTTTAAAATTGAAGGAGAAATAAAGAGCTTCCCAGACAAAAAAACCCTCAAGGAATTCATTAAAACCAAACCAATTCTGCAAGAGATGCTAAGGGGCCTGTTGTGAACAGTTCAAAGGGGGAAAAGAATATAGCAAAAAAAGAATACAACTTTAAAGAATAAAATGGCAATAAACAACTACATATCAATAATAACCTTAAATGTAAATGGATTAAATGATCCAATCAAAAGACATAGGGTAGCTGCATGGATAAAAAAACAGGATCCATACATATGCTGTCTACAAGAGACACATCTTAAAACAAATGATGCACATAGACTGAAGGTAAAAGGATGGAAAAGAATATTTCATGCAAATGGAAATGAAAAAAAAAGCCGGGGTAGCAATACCTATATCTGACAAAATGGACTTTAAAACAAAGGCTGTAGTAAGAGATAAAGAAGGACACTACATAATGATAAAGGGAACAATTCAACAGGAAGATATAACCATTATAAATATCTACGCACCAAACACAGGAGCCCTGACATACACAAAACAGACTTTGATGGACATAAAGGGTGAGATTAAAAGCAATACTATAATAGTAGGGGATTTCAATACCCCACTAACATCACTAGATAGATCCTCAAGAAAGAAAATTAATAAAGAAACAGCAGACTTACAGGATACACTAGATCAACTCGATTTAATAGATATCGTCAGAACTTTTCACCCTAAAGCAGTAGAATATATATTCTTTTCAAGCGCTCATGGTACATTCTCTAGGATAGACCACATGTTAGGACACAAAAGTGGTCTCAACAAATTTAAGAAGATTGAAATCATATCAAGCATTTTCTCTGATCACAATGCCATGAAACTAGAAATTAACCACAAAAGAAAAACTGAAAAATACTCAAACACTTGGAAACTAAATAGCATGTTATTAAATAATGAATGGATTAACAATGAGATCAAAGAAAAAATAAAAAAGTTTATAGAAATGAATGATAATGAACATACATCAACTCAAAATTTATGGGACACAGCAAAAGCAGTACTGAGAGGGAAGTTCATAGCACTACAGGCATACCATGAGAAGCTAGAGAAAGCTCAAATAAGCAACCTGACCCTGCATCTAAAAGAATTAGAAAACAACAGCAAATAAAGCCCAGGACTGGGAGAAGGAAGGAAATAATAAAGATCAGAGTGGAAATAAATGACATAGAGGCTAAGGAAACAATACAGAGGATCAATGAAATCAGGAGCTGGTTCTTTTAAAAGGTAAACAAGATCGATGAACCTTTAACTAGACTCACCAAGAAAAAAAGAGAGAGGACTCAAATAAATAAAATTAGAAAGGACAGTGGAGAAATAACAACTGATACAACAGAGATACAAAGCATTGTAAGAAAATACTATGAAGAACTCTATGCCAAAAAATTAGACAACCTAGGTGATATGGACAAATTTCTTGAATTATATAATCTTCCAAAAATCAATCTGGAAGAATCAGAACACCTAAACAGACCAATTACAACAAAGGAGATCGAAACAGTTATCAAAAAACTCCCAACAGAGAAAAGGCCTGGGCCTGATGACTTCACAAGTGAATTCTACCAAAAATTCAAAGAAGAACTAACTCCTATCCTCCTCAAGCTATTTCAAAAAATTCAAGAAAAAGGAAGACTTCCAAACTCCTTTTATGACGCGAGCATAATTCTGATCCTGAAACCAGGCAAAGGCAACACAAAGAAAGAAAATTATAGGCCAATATTCCTGATGAATTTAGACGCTAAAATTCTCAACAAAATATTAGCCAACTGGATCCAGCAATAAATGAAAAAAATCATACACCATGATCAAGTGGGAATTATTCTTAAGAGGCAAGGCTGGTTCAATATTCGCAAATCAATCAATGTGATTCATCACATAAACAAAAGGAAAGACAAAAATCACATGATAATTTCAACAGATGCTGAAAAAGCATTTGATAAAATCCAGCACCAATTCATGATCAAAACTCTTAGTAAAGGGGGAATACAGGAAACATTCCTTAACATGATAAAGGCCATCTATGACAAACCCACAGAAAACATCATACTAAATGGGCAAAAATTAAAAGCTATCCCCTTAAGATCAGGAACCAGGCAGGGGTGCCCCCTTTCACCACTTTTATTCAACATAGTTCTGGAAGTCCTAGCTACAGCAATCAGGTAAGAAGAAGAAATAAAAGGCATCCAACTTGGAAAAGAAGAAGTAAAACTGTCATTATTTGCAGATGATATGATATTGTATATAGAAAACCCTAAAGTCTCAGTCAAAAGACTACTGGATCTGATAAATGAATTCAGCAAGGTGGCAGGATATAAAATTAATGCTCAGAAATCAGAGGCATTTTTATATACCAACAATGATATGTCAGCCAAAGAAATTAAGGAAACAATCCCCTTCACTATTGCAACCAAAAAAATTAAGTACCTAGGAGTAAATTTAACCAAGGAGGTTAAGGACTTGTACTCGGAAAATTATAAAACATGGATAAAAGAAATCAAGGAAGATACAAGTGGAAGCATATACCGTGCTCATGGTTCAGAAGAATAAACATCATTAAAATGTCTATATTACCCAAAGCAATTTATAAATTCAATGCAATACCAATTAAAATACCAATGACATACTTCAAAGATATAGAACACATATTCCAAAAATTTATATGGAACCAAAAAAAGAACACAAATAGCCTCAGCAATCTTAAAAAGAAAAAATAAAGCAGGAGGTATCATTCTTCCGGATATCAAGTTATACTACAAGGCCATTGTACTCAAGACAGCCTGGTGCTGGCACAAGAACAGGTGCATAGATCAATGAAACAGAACAGAGAACCCAGAAATAAACCCACACCTTTATGGACAACTGATATTTGACAAAGGAGGAAAGAACATACAATGGAGTAAAGACAGCTTCTTTAACAAATGGTGTTGAGAAAATTGGACATATACCTGCAAAAAAAATGAAACTAGACCATCAACTTACATCATTCACAAAAACAAACTCAAAATGGATAAAAGACTTAAACGTAAGCCATGAAACCATAAGCATCTTAGAAGAAAACATAGGCAGTAAGCTCTCCGACATCTGCAGCAGCAATATATTTGCTGATTTATCTCCACGGGCAAATGAAATAAAAGGCAGGATAAACAAATGGGACTATATCAAACTAAAAAGTTTTTGCACAGCTAAAGACAATAAGAACAGAATAAAAAGACAAACCACACAATGGGAGAACATATTCGACAGCACATCTGATAAGGGGTTAATAACCAAAATTTATAAAGAACTTATAAAACTCAACACCAAGAAGACAAACAATCCAATCAAAAAATGGGCAAAAGAAATGAATAGAAATTTCTCCAAAGAGGACATACAGATGGCCAATAGGCATATGAAAAAATGCTCAACATCACTAATCATTAGAGAAATGCAGACTAAAACCACAATGAGATATCACCTCACACCAGTCAGAATGGCGCTCATCAGCAAAACAACACAGAATAAGTGCTGGCGAGGATGTGGAGAAAAGGGAACCCTCCTGCACTGCTGGTGGGAATGCAGACTGGTGTGGCCACTGTGGAAAACAGTATGGAGATTCCTCAGAAAATTAAAAATCGAACTGCCTTTTGACCCAGCTATCCCACTTATAGGAATATACCCTAAGAACACCATAGCACTGTTCGAAAAGAAGAAATGCGACCCCATATTCGTGGCAGCATTGTTCACAATAGCGAAGATCTGGAAACAGCCCAAGTGTCCGTCAGAGGACGAGTGGATTAAAAAGCTTTGGTACATATATAGAATGGAATACTACTCAGCCATAAGAAATTATTACATTGGATCATTTACAACAAAATGGATGGACCTTGATAACATTATACGGAGTGAAATAAGTAAAACAGAAAAAAACTGAGAACTGCATTATTTCATACATAGGTGGGGCATAAAAACGAGACTATGAGACATGGACAAGAGTGTGGTGGTTACGGGGTGGGGGAAGGGAGAAGTGGGAGGGGGAGGGGAGAGGGGAGAGGGGAGAGGGGAGGGGCACAATGAAAACCAGATAGAAGGTGCCAGAGGACAATTTGAGTTTGGGTGATGGGTATGCAACATAATTGAATGACAAGATAACCTGGAGATGTTTTCTTTGAACATATGTACCCTGATTTATTGTCACCCCATTAAAATTAATTAAAAAAATGTAAAATAAAATTTTTAATTGATTATATATATATATAGAGAGAGAGAGAGAGAGAGAGAAAACATCAATTTGTTGTTTTACTAGTTTATGCATTTGTTGGTTGCTTATTGTATGTGCCCTGACCAGGGCTGGAACCCGCAACCACAACCTTGGTGTATCAGGATGACACTCTGACAGACTGAGCTACCCAGCCAGGGCAAAGGGAACCTTCATTGTAACACTAGGTGAATTATAAAATCTATCAAAAATATTTCCATTAGAACATTTTCCCATTTTCCAATTACGCATGAATCCCTAGGATGATTGTGACTCCCCTTGGATGAAGCAAAAAGTCTTTAACAAGGTGCAAGGTCTTTCATGATTGGCCCACCTTGCTTTCTCTCTCCCCTTCATTCTCCCTTCTCCAGCCACAGTGAGTTTCTTTTGTTTCCCAAGGTCAGTATGCTCCTTTATTGCCAGGCCTCAGAACATGCTATTTATTGCCTTTCTTTCTCCCTCTCACCTGGCTGGCTTCTCTGTATCCTTTTGGTGTCAGAGCCAGGAAAAGTCCTCCCTATAGACCCCCCACAGAGCTAATCACATCTGTAGTTATTGAATGCTTCTTCCTTCCACCTACCTCTGAGACTGTCAACTCCACTAGGGCAGAGACCACATCTTTTGCCTCCATATTCCTATGCCAGCACATGCCACAAACTATATTAGGCATTCAATAAATGTTTGCTGAGTACAACAATCTGTCTAGACAAAAAAAGGAATTTAACTATCCTTTGAGACATTGCACTTAACTTTATGGCTCTCAGTTTTCACTACCAGCAGCCTCAACATGGTTAACCATGACTTCAGCAAAGAAAGAGTTAACACGGTCATTCCGGTCTATTTTCTCCTTGCTTATCTCTGGGAACACCTGCAGCCCCCGTAATGGCTCTTAACCAAACTGAGCACCACTCCTGAAATGTTCACTAATTAATAATGCTATTTGGTACCCACCCCCACGTTAGTGGGTCAGGATGCACCAAACAGAAAGCACAGTTTAAAGTAAACATGAAGATTTATGATGTGCACCTGGTATTTAGTATGGGTCTGCACCCTGGCTGGTCACACAGCTAAGTGACCAGCTCCCTTGAAGAACTCTGGACTGCTGAGAGGAGTTGGCTTCCCTGGGTGGAGAAAGAGTTCACACCTGGAGAGAAACACGCATCTGTGGGGAAGAAAGCCTATACCGACTTCTCTCCTCTTTGCCTGTATATATCATTATTCTGCTTAAAAACTCTTCACTGTATGACTTTATGCTGAACCGATAATTCTGGGTGGTCAGGGGACCCAAAAGAGCCTCCTTCCTGAACTGCTGTCCTTCCTCCATGTCTGTGACACGAGTCTCCGCTCTCCTCTGACCTCACTGCAGGTTTTCTTTTCACCTCCTTTGTTGGCTTCTCTCTCTCCCAGGCTCTACGTGGTATGTTGTCTTACAGCTCTATTCTGGCCTTTCATCTTAACGCTCTAAATCATTTTATTAGACTCATGGGTTTTGATATTGTCTATATGTTGATGACTCTCAACTTTATTTCTACGGCCTAACCCCTTCCCCAAACTTCACACACAACTGTCTATGGACATCACCACTAAGTATTTCAAACTAATAAGAAAAAGGTCTATAAATCAGTGCTCTTGATTTCACCCTGAACTTGCCCTCTTAAAATTTTTCATCTTGGTAAATAAAACCTCATCTTCTCAGTTGTCCAAGCATATATCAGAAAGGTCATCCTGGATTTTTTATTTTTTCCTGCCCACTCACCTTTCACTCCATTAGCAAGGATTGTAGGTTTTGTTTACAAAAAAAATCTCTGGAATCACTCCACTTGTCTCCTTTTCTAACCCAAATCACTGTTTGCCTGGATTACTCTAATTGGATTATTCTCCTTGAGGCTATCCTTGCCCCTAAATCAGGGGTCAGGAACTTTTTGGCTGAGAGAGCCATGAATGCCACATATTTTAAAATGTAATTCCATGAGAGCCATACAATAAGTTTAACACTAAATACAAGTAAATGTGTGCATTTTATGTAAGACCAACACTTTTAAAGTAAAATAAGTCTTTTTGAATTCTTTCTAATAAGGTTGTTATGCTGTTGCTAACCAATGGTGAATAAAGTACTTCTTACCATTAATGCAACTTCTGGTGCTGCATGGTTTTGATGATGGCTTTGTAGTCTGGTTGATACGTGGTGAGGTTAAGCTTCATGCAGGCGTTGAGACTTCCATCCGTTAAACGTGACTGTAGGTTGGTCTTAATGTTCTTTAGATGTGAGAAAGACTGCTCACATGCAGACGTAGAGCCAAACATTGTCAGTACAGCAATACTCAAACGCTGCAGTTTGTGGTATGTGACGGGAAGTGCGTTCCAAGTTTTGACAATCAGCTGGTCCATGGGTTGAAGTTGTTTTATTTCTCCCCACTTATGTTTGCTCGCCAACTCTGCTTGCAATTGTGCAAGTCTTTCCAAATCTTCATTCAGTGACTTGAACTTATTCACCCACATGTCTGAGGCCTTCAGGTCAGCAGCTTGTAGCTCAAAATCTCTGATGGAGACACCGGGGATGTAACTCAGGTTGGTGCTGTCCACTGCACACTCATGTGGATGGGTGATGATCTTAAAAAAGATGAGTGTGCTCACAAAATTCTCCAAAGCGTGCTTTGAATGACTGCAGGAGATTAGATGTGAAGCCAGCTAGCTGCTGGAGATCAAGATGTTGAGCAGGGTCACTTGCTGTGCATGCATCTTTAAACTCTCCCAGTTTTTCAAAGTGTGGTAAACAACCTGTTTCAATGTTGGCGATGAAGAGTTCCAGCTTGTTTTCAAATGCAAACACTGCTTGTTGAAGGGATAAGACTGTATTTCCAATGCCTTGTGTTTTCACATTGAGCTGGTTCAGGTGTTCAGTCATGTCCACTACATAAAACTTCAGGAGCCACTCAGTGTTAGCTAACTCAGGATGCTAGATGTTTTTCATTTCAAGAAAAGTTTGGATTTCACTCAGACAAGCCGCGAAATGGCTGAGCACCTTCCCTCTTGACAACCAACGCACATTGCTGTGCAGAAGCAGACCAGGATGATTATTCCCAACTTCATCCAGCAGTGTTTTAAACTGGTGATCATTTAAAGCTTGGGCAATAATAAAGTTGACCACCCAAATAACCAGCGACATCACCTCACCAAGCTGCTCGCCACACATCTGAGCACAAAGCG
This sequence comes from Rhynchonycteris naso, assembly GCA_037038555.1. NCBI lineage: Eukaryota > Metazoa > Chordata > Mammalia > Chiroptera > Emballonuridae > Rhynchonycteris > Rhynchonycteris naso. The sequence goes on along the minus strand of CM072996.1, from coordinate 121,650,653 downwards.
CCTCCTGATGTAGGATGCAGTGAAAACTTAGGATGGGTCTCTTTTCATGTTCATGAGGAAGCACTACGAATCCTCTGTTTTTCCCTACCATGCACGGAGCACCATCAGTACACACCGAAATAAGTTTATCCATTTTTTTCTTTAGTGAACTCAATGAAAGACTGGAATAAATCCTCCCCTCTTGTTGTCTTTTATAGGCAAAACAGCAAGACTTTCCTCATGTAGTATGTCACCGACAGCATACATTGCAATCACGCTGAACTGGGATAAATGGCTTACGTCTGTTGACTCATCCAAAGCGAGAGAAAAAAAATGGTGTTGTATTTATGTCCTTCACTTGTGTTGCCTCAATTTGATTTGCCATCATGATGGTACAATTGTGAACAGTTCTTGCCAGCAGAGGCATGTCTTTTATTTGTTTGATTATCTTGCCTTTATCCGAAAAGTTGTCAAAAAGTTCATTGGCAACATCAAGCATGAATGTTTTGGCATACGTTACATTAATGTATGTTAATGGATTTCTGTTTCCCACAATTGCTAAAGCACCAGCAAAGCTAGCCGAATTCCAGTCACCTTGTTGGATCCAAACCAAACACAAAGTTGCCGCTGACTAGCTTGCACTCTGCACAGTAGCTCTTGACATGCTTTCTTCCTGCTGTCCCCGCTGGATATTTTTATGCCAATGTAGTATGGCGTGTGTTGAAGTGCCGCTTTATATTTGACCGTTTCATCGATACAATTTTATCATTGCATATTAGACACACTGCAGAACCTGTTCTCTCCACAAAGGCGAATTCCTCTGTCCATTCCTGCTGAAAAGTATGATACTTCTCATCTTTTTTTCTTTTAGCCATCTTCTTCATCAAAAGGGTTTCTGCGGAGGAGCAAGATGGCGACGGAGTAGGCGGATGTACCAACTTCCAACTCCCAGAACCAAAGTGGATTACAACGCAATTTTAAGAACCATTACCTGGATAAACCAACTTTGAACAAAACTAAGTGGACTCTTCAACCAAGGAACACAGAAGAAGCCACATTGAGACTGGTAGGAATAGCGAAAACGCGAAAAGGGCTGCCCAGCTCCCCGGAGCAAACGGCAGCCCGGAGAGACCCGTGTGGCGGGAGGAAAGTTTGGCAGAGAGGGAGGGACCTGGGTCCCAGGAACCAAGCCCCAGCCTGCAGTCCCAGAGCCTAGAAGAGGCGTTTGGACAGATTTGAGATGTGAAACAAGTGAGGGAGCTCCCAGGCCTACAGTGTGGAGTATTAGGTCCCTTCCTACTCTGCTGAGGGCTGCTTAAGGTTTTGGGGCAGCAGGACGCTGAAACGCGTTTCTGTCGGCGTGGGCGGAGGCCAAGCCGGTGGGAGATCGGTCTAGCCCAGAGGGTAGGAGGGGAAGCGCGAGAGCGGTCCGGAAGCTGCGGGCCCGCCTTTAATCCCACTTACGGGGACAAAGCGGGAGGCCAGGAATAGGCAGGCCCTGCGCAAGCCGACCCTGACCGTGGGGACCGGGCTAGGACCAGGGACGGGCAGGGGCTCGCGGCTGAGCTGACACTACCAGTCCCCTCGCCCCCGGCCGGAGAAACCGCGGTTGGCCAGTATACGTGCGCGAGCGGGCTCCGAGCATGAGAACGGGGTGGACCCCGAGACGGGTGGAGGCTCGCAGCTGAGCCCACGCTATTATCCCCATCCGGCCGGAGAAAACGCGAATAGCATTCATACGTGCACGAGCGGGCTCCGAACACGGGGGCGGGGTAGAGTCCGGGACGAGCGGAAGTACGCAGCTCGGCGGAAGCCAGCAAACACGCCCGCCCCAATAAACCTTGGTTTCCGACCCTGCGCAAAGGGCCCTGGCCTCGAGGGCGGGGCTAAAGCTCCGGACGGGCAAAGGCTTACAGCTGAGAGCACGTCAAAAGCCCCGCCTAACCCGCGGAACTCTAGCGAGCAGGCTCCGACTGCTGGTTCTGGGCGGAAGTCCGGAAATAGGCTGGGTCCGCAGCTGAGGAAAGGTGCTCACCTCTACCCTTGGTGCTGATCTTGTGGCTTCAGTGACAGCCCCTCCCACGGAGGAGAGGCAGAAATCACAGCAAAAGCCACAGTGGGCCCGCGCTGGCAACGCTCATACCCAACCACCCTAGGCACCGGCAGAGGGGGTGGGGGGCCTGCAGATAGACCACACCTAGAGAACATAAAGGCAACACCTACTGGACTCCAGTGGCCACAACTTGCTTATACACAGAAAAAATGGGCAGGCAGAGGAATGCAAACCAAATGAATCAAGAGAAATCCCCAGAGAAGGACCTGAATGAACCAGATATAACCAAATTACCGGAAGCAGAATTTAGAATAATGATAGTTAGGATGTTCAAAGAAATTAGAGCAACAATGGATAGTCATTATGAACACCTAAATAAAGAGATAACAAGTATAAAAAATGAAATTGAAATAATAAAAAAGAATCAGACAGAAATGACAAATACAGTATCAGAACTGAAGACCACAATGGAAGGAATTAAAAGCAGGATGGATGACGCTGAGGATCGAATAAGCGAGTTAGAGGACACAATAAACAAAGGCACAGAAGCAGAGAAGAAAAAGGAAAAGAGACTTAAAAAATGTGAGGAAACTCTAAGGGAGCTTTGTGACAACATGAAGAGAAACAACATTCGCATCATAGGGGTGCCTGAAGAAGAGGAGAGAGGACAGGAAATGGAAACTTTGTTCAATCAAATCATAGCAGAAAACTTTCCTAAATTAAGGCTGGGAAACACTCCACACATTCAAGAAGCACACAGAACTCCATTAAAGAGAAACCCAAAAAGATCTACACCAAGACACATCATAGTTAAAATACCAAAGCTAATGGATAAAGAAAAAATTTTAAAAGCTGCTAGAGAAAAAAAGGCTATCACCTACAAAGGAGCCCCCATAAGGATGACATCAGACTTCTCAACAGAAACACTTGAGGCCAGAAGGGAATGGCAAGATATAATCAAAGTAATGCAGAACAAGAACCTACAACCAAGACTACTTTATCCAGCAAGGCTAATGTTTAAAATTGAAGGAGAAATAAAGAGCTTCCCAGAAAAAGAAAGCCTGAAGGAATTCATAAAAACCAAACCAATTCTGCAAGAGATACTAAGGGGCCTCTTGTGAACAGTTTAAAGGGAGGAATGAATAGAGCAAAAGAAGAATACAGCTTTAAAGAATAAAATGGCAATAAACAACTACATATCAATAATAACCTTAAATGTAAATGGATTAAATGATCCAATCAAAAGACATAGGGTAGCTGCATGGATAAAGAAACAGGACCCATACATATGCTGTCTACAAGAGACACACCTTAAAACAAAAGATGCTCATAGACTGAAGGTAAAAGGATGGAAAAAAATATTTCATGCAAATGGAAATGAAAAAAAAGCAGGGGTAGCAATACTTATATCAGACAAAATGGACTTTAAAACAAAGGCTGTAGTAAGAGATAAAGGAGGACACTACATAATGATAAAGGGAACAATTCAACAGGAAGATATAACTATTGTAAATATCTATGCACCAAATATAGGAGCCCCGACATACATAAAGCAAACTTTGATGGATATAAAGGGCGAGATTAACAGCAATACTATAATAGTAGGGGATTTCAATACCCCTCTAACAACACTGGATAGATCCTCAAGAAAGAAAATTAATAAAGAAACAGCAGACTTAAAGGATACACTAGATCAACTTGATTTAATAGATATCTTCAGAACTTTTCACCCTAAAGCAGTAGAATATACATTCTTCTCAAGCGCTCATGGTACGTTTTCTAGGATAGACCACATGTTAGGACACAAAAATGGTCTCAATAAATTTAAGAAGATTGAAATCATATCAAGCATTTTCTCTGATCACAATGCCATGAAACTAGAAATTAACCACAAAAGAAAAACTGAAAAATACTCAAACACTTGGAAACTAAATAGCATGTTATTAAATAATGAATGGATTAACAATGAGATCAAAGAAGAAATAAAAAAGTTTCTAGAAACAAATGATAATGAGCATACATCAACTCAAAATTTATGGGACACAGCAAAAGCAGTTCTGAGAGGGAAGTTTATTGCACTACAGGCATATCATAAGAAGCTAGAAAAAGCTCAAATAAGCAACCTAACCCTGCATCTAAAAGAACTAGAAAAACAACAACAAATAAAACCCAAGACAAGTAGAAGGAAGGAAATAATAAAGGTCAGAGCAGAAATAAATGACATAGAGGCTAAGGAAACAATACAGAGGATCAATGAAACAAGAAGCTGGTTCTTTGAAAAGGTAAACAAGATTGATGAACCTTTAACTAGACTCACCAAGAAAAAAAGAGAGAGGACTCAAATAAATAAAATTAGAAAGGACAGTGGAGAAATAACAACTGACACAACAGAAATACAAAGCATTGTAAGAAAATACTATGAAGAACTATATGCCAAAAAATTAGACAATCTTGGTGAAATGGACAAATTTCTTGAATCATATAACCTTCCAAAAATCAATCTGGAAGAATCAGAACACCTAAACAGACCAATTACAACAAATGAGATAGAAACAGTTATCAAAAAACTCCCAAAAAAGAAAAGTCCTGGGCCTGATGGCTTCACAAGTGAATTCTATCAAAAATTCAAAGAAGAACTAATTCCTATTCTCCTCAAGCTATTTCAAAAAATTCAAGAGGAAGGAAGACTTCCAAACTCCTTTTATGAGGCGAGCATAATTCTGATCCCAAAACCGGGCAAAGACAACACAAAGAAAGAAAATTATAGGCCTATATCCCTGATGAATTTAGACGCTAAAATTCTCAACAAAATATTAGCCAACCGGATCCAGCAATATATGAAAAAAATCATACACCACGATCAAGTGGGATTTATTCTGGAGAGGCAAGGCTGGTTCAATATTCGCAAATCAATCAATGTGATTCACCATATAAACAAAAGGAAGGACAAAAATCACATGATAATTTCAATAGATGCAGAAAAGGCATTTGATAAAATCCAGCACCCATTCATGCTCAAAACTCTCAGTAAAGTGGGAATACAGGGATCATTCCTTAACATGATAAAGGCCATCTACGATAAACCGACAGCAAACATCATACTAAATGGACAAAGATTAAAAGCAATCCCCTTAAGATCAGGAACCAGGCAGGGTTGCCCACTTTCCCCACTCTTATTCAACATAGTTCTGGAAGTCCTAGCTACAGCAATCAGACAAGAAGAAGAAATAAAAGGCATACAAATTGGAAAAGAAGAAGTAAAACTGTCATTATTTGCAGATGATATGATATTGTATATTGAAAACCCTAAAGTCTCAGTCAAAAGACTACTGGACCTTATAAATGAATTCAGCAAGGTGGCAGGATATAAAATTAATACTCAGAAATCAGAGGCATTTCTATACACCAACAATGAAATATCAGCAAAAGAAATTAAGGAAACAATCCCCTTCACTATTGCAGCCAAAAAAATAAAGTACCTAGGAGTAAATTTAACCAAGGAGGTTAAGGACTTGTACTCGGAAAATTATAGAACATTGATAAAAGAAATCAAGGAAGATACAAACAAGTGGAAGCATATACCGTGCTCATGGCTAGGAAGAATAAACATCATTAAAATGTCTATATTACCTAAAGCAATTTATAAATTCAATGCAATACCAATTAAAATACCAATGACATACTTCAAAGATATAGAACACATATTCCAAAAATTTATATGGAACCAAAAAAGAACACGAATAGCCTCAGCAATCTTAAAAAGAAAAAATAAAGCAGGAGGTATCACGCTTCCTGATATCAAGGTTTACTATAAGGCCATTATACTCAAGACAGTCTGGCACTGGCATAAGAACAGGCACATAGATCAATGGAACAGAACAGAGAACCCAGAAATAAACCCACAGCTTTATGGACAACTGATATTTGACAAAGGAGGAAAGAACATACAATGGAGTAAAGACAGCCTCTTTAACAAATGGTGTTGGGAAAATTGGACATCTACCTGCAAAAAAATGAAACTAGACCATCAACTTACACCATTCACAAAAACAAACTCAAAATGGATAAAAGACTTAAATGTAAGCCGTGAAACCATAAGCATCTTAGAAGAAAACATAGGCAGCAAGCTCTCCGACATCTGTAGCAGCGATATATTTGCCGATTTATCTTCATGGGCAACTGAAATAAAAGGCAAGATAAACAAATGGGACAATATCAAACTAAAAAGTTTTTGCACAGCTAAAGACAATAGGAACAGAATAAGAAGACAAACCACACAATGGGAGAACATATTCGACAGCACATCTGATAAGGGGTTAATAACCAAAATTTATAAAGAACTTATAAAACTCAACACCAAGAAGACAAACAATCCAATCAAAAAATGGGCAAAAGAAATGAATAGAAATTTCTCCAAAGAGGACATACAGATGGCCAATAGGCATATGAAAAAATGCTCAACATCACTAATCATTAGAGAAATGCAGACTAAAACCACAATGAGATATCACCTCACACCAGTCAGAATGGCGCTCATCAGCAAAACAACACAGAATAAGTGCTGGCGAGGATGTGGAGAAAAGGGAACCCTCCTGCACTGCTGGTGGGAATGCAGACTGGTGTGGCCACTGTGGAAAACAGTATGGAGATTCCTCAGAAAATTAAAAATCGAACTGCCTTTTGACCCAGCTATCCCACTTATAGGAATATACCCTAAGAACACCATAGCACTGTTCGAAAAGAAGAAATGCGACCCCATATTCGTGGCAGCATTGTTCACAATAGCGAAGATCTGGAAACAGCCCAAGTGTCCGTCAGAGGACGAGTGGATTAAAAAGCTTTGGTACATATATAGAATGGAATACTACTCAGCCATAAGAAATTATTACATTGGATCATTTACAACAAAATGGATGGACCTTGATAACATTATACGGAGTGAAATAAGTAAAACAGAAAAAAACTGAGAACTGCATTATTTCATACATAGGTGGGGCATAAAAACGAGACTATGAGACATGGACAAGAGTGTGGTGGTTACGGGGTGGGGGAAGGGAGAAGTGGGAGGGGGAGGGGAGAGGGGAGAGGGGAGAGGGGAGGGGCACAATGAAAACCAGATAGAAGGTGCCAGAGGACAATTTGAGTTTGGGTGATGGGTATGCAACATAATTGAATGACAAGATAACCTGGAGATGTTTTCTTTGAACATATGTACCCTGATTTATTGTCACCCCATTAAAATTAATTAAAAAAATGTAAAATAAAATTTTTAATTGATTATATATATATATAGAGAGAGAGAGAGAGAGAGAGAAAACATCAATTTGTTGTTTTACTAGTTTATGCATTTGTTGGTTGCTTATTGTATGTGCCCTGACCAGGGCTGGAACCCGCAACCACAACCTTGGTGTATCAGGATGACACTCTGACAGACTGAGCTACCCAGCCAGGGCAAAGGGAACCTTCATTGTAACACTAGGTGAATTATAAAATCTATCAAAAATATTTCCATTAGAACATTTTCCCATTTTCCAATTACGCATGAATCCCTAGGATGATTGTGACTCCCCTTGGATGAAGCAAAAAGTCTTTAACAAGGTGCAAGGTCTTTCATGATTGGCCCACCTTGCTTTCTCTCTCCCCTTCATTCTCCCTTCTCCAGCCACAGTGAGTTTCTTTTGTTTCCCAAGGTCAGTATGCTCCTTTATTGCCAGGCCTCAGAACATGCTATTTATTGCCTTTCTTTCTCCCTCTCACCTGGCTGGCTTCTCTGTATCCTTTTGGTGTCAGAGCCAGGAAAAGTCCTCCCTATAGACCCCCCACAGAGCTAATCACATCTGTAGTTATTGAATGCTTCTTCCTTCCACCTACCTCTGAGACTGTCAACTCCACTAGGGCAGAGACCACATCTTTTGCCTCCATATTCCTATGCCAGCACATGCCACAAACTATATTAGGCATTCAATAAATGTTTGCTGAGTACAACAATCTGTCTAGACAAAAAAAGGAATTTAACTATCCTTTGAGACATTGCACTTAACTTTATGGCTCTCAGTTTTCACTACCAGCAGCCTCAACATGGTTAACCATGACTTCAGCAAAGAAAGAGTTAACACGGTCATTCCGGTCTATTTTCTCCTTGCTTATCTCTGGGAACACCTGCAGCCCCCGTAATGGCTCTTAACCAAACTGAGCACCACTCCTGAAATGTTCACTAATTAATAATGCTATTTGGTACCCACCCCCACGTTAGTGGGTCAGGATGCACCAAACAGAAAGCACAGTTTAAAGTAAACATGAAGATTTATGATGTGCACCTGGTATTTAGTATGGGTCTGCACCCTGGCTGGTCACACAGCTAAGTGACCAGCTCCCTTGAAGAACTCTGGACTGCTGAGAGGAGTTGGCTTCCCTGGGTGGAGAAAGAGTTCACACCTGGAGAGAAACACGCATCTGTGGGGAAGAAAGCCTATACCGACTTCTCTCCTCTTTGCCTGTATATATCATTATTCTGCTTAAAAACTCTTCACTGTATGACTTTATGCTGAACCGATAATTCTGGGTGGTCAGGGGACCCAAAAGAGCCTCCTTCCTGAACTGCTGTCCTTCCTCCATGTCTGTGACACGAGTCTCCGCTCTCCTCTGACCTCACTGCAGGTTTTCTTTTCACCTCCTTTGTTGGCTTCTCTCTCTCCCAGGCTCTACGTGGTATGTTGTCTTACAGCTCTATTCTGGCCTTTCATCTTAACGCTCTAAATCATTTTATTAGACTCATGGGTTTTGATATTGTCTATATGTTGATGACTCTCAACTTTATTTCTACGGCCTAACCCCTTCCCCAAACTTCACACACAACTGTCTATGGACATCACCACTAAGTATTTCAAACTAATAAGAAAAAGGTCTATAAATCAGTGCTCTTGATTTCACCCTGAACTTGCCCTCTTAAAATTTTTCATCTTGGTAAATAAAACCTCATCTTCTCAGTTGTCCAAGCATATATCAGAAAGGTCATCCTGGATTTTTTATTTTTTCCTGCCCACTCACCTTTCACTCCATTAGCAAGGATTGTAGGTTTTGTTTACAAAAAAAATCTCTGGAATCACTCCACTTGTCTCCTTTTCTAACCCAAATCACTGTTTGCCTGGATTACTCTAATTGGATTATTCTCCTTGAGGCTATCCTTGCCCCTAAATCAGGGGTCAGGAACTTTTTGGCTGAGAGAGCCATGAATGCCACATATTTTAAAATGTAATTCCATGAGAGCCATACAATAAGTTTAACACTAAATACAAGTAAATGTGTGCATTTTATGTAAGACCAACACTTTTAAAGTAAAATAAGTCTTTTTGAATTCTTTCTAATAAGGTTGTTATGCTGTTGCTAACCAATGGTGAATAAAGTACTTCTTACCATTAATGCAACTTCTGGTGCTGCATGGTTTTGATGATGGCTTTGTAGTCTGGTTGATACGTGGTGAGGTTAAGCTTCATGCAGGCGTTGAGACTTCCATCCGTTAAACGTGACTGTAGGTTGGTCTTAATGTTCTTTAGATGTGAGAAAGACTGCTCACATGCAGACGTAGAGCCAAACATTGTCAGTACAGCAATACTCAAACGCTGCAGTTTGTGGTATGTGACGGGAAGTGCGTTCCAAGTTTTGACAATCAGCTGGTCCATGGGTTGAAGTTGTTTTATTTCTCCCCACTTATGTTTGCTCGCCAACTCTGCTTGCAATTGTGCAAGTCTTTCCAAATCTTCATTCAGTGACTTGAACTTATTCACCCACATGTCTGAGGCCTTCAGGTCAGCAGCTTGTAGCTCAAAATCTCTGATGGAGACACCGGGGATGTAACTCAGGTTGGTGCTGTCCACTGCACACTCATGTGGATGGGTGATGATCTTAAAAAAGATGAGTGTGCTCACAAAATTCTCCAAAGCGTGCTTTGAATGACTGCAGGAGATTAGATGTGAAGCCAGCTAGCTGCTGGAGATCAAGATGTTGAGCAGGGTCACTTGCTGTGCATGCATCTTTAAACTCTCCCAGTTTTTCAAAGTGTGGTAAACAACCTGTTTCAATGTTGGCGATGAAGAGTTCCAGCTTGTTTTCAAATGCAAACACTGCTTGTTGAAGGGATAAGACTGTATTTCCAATGCCTTGTGTTTTCACATTGAGCTGGTTCAGGTGTTCAGTCATGTCCACTACATAAAACTTCAGGAGCCACTCAGTGTTAGCTAACTCAGGATGCTAGATGTTTTTCATTTCAAGAAAAGTTTGGATTTCACTCAGACAAGCCGCGAAATGGCTGAGCACCTTCCCTCTTGACAACCAACGCACATTGCTGTGCAGAAGCAGACCAGGATGATTATTCCCAACTTCATCCAGCAGTGTTTTAAACTGGTGATCATTTAAAGCTTGGGCAATAATAAAGTTGACCACCCAAATAACCAGCGACATCACCTCACCAAGCTGCTCGCCACACATCTGAGCACAAAGCGCCTCCTGATGTAGGATGCAGTGAAAACTTAGGATGGGTCTCTTTTCATGTTCATGAGGAAGCACTACGAATCCTCTGTTTTTCCCTACCATGCACGGAGCACCATCAGTACACACCGAAATAAGTTTATCCATTTTTTTCTTTAGTGAACTCAATGAAAGACTGGAATAAATCCTCCCCTCTTGTTGTCTTTTATAGGCAAAACAGCAAGACTTTCCTCATGTAGTATGTCACCGACAGCATACATTGCAATCACGCTGAACTGGGATAAATGGCTTACGTCTGTTGACTCATCCAAAGCGAGAGAAAAAAAATGGTGTTGTATTTATGTCCTTCACTTGTGTTGCCTCAATTTGATTTGCCATCATGATGGTACAATTGTGAACAGTTCTTGCCAGCAGAGGCATGTCTTTTATTTGTTTGATTATCTTGCCTTTATCCGAAAAGTTGTCAAAAAGTTCATTGGCAACATCAAGCATGAATGTTTTGGCATACGTTACATTAATGTATGTTAATGGATTTCTGTTTCCCACAATTGCTAAAGCACCAGCAAAGCTAGCCGAATTCCAGTCACCTTGTTGGATCCAAACCAAACACAAAGTTGCCGCTGACTAGCTTGCACTCTGCACAGTAGCTCTTGACATGCTTTCTTCCTGCTGTCCCCGCTGGATATTTTTATGCCAATGTAGTATGGCGTGTGTTGAAGTGCCGCTTTATATTTGACCGTTTCATCGATACAATTTTATCATTGCATATTAGACACACTGCAGAACCTGTTCTCTCCACAAAGGCGAATTCCTCTGTCCATTCCTGCTGAAAAGTATGATACTTCTCATCTTTTTTTCTTTTAGCCATCTTCTTCATCAAAAGGGTTTCTGCGGAGGAGCAAGATGGCGACGGAGTAGGCGGATGTACCAACTTCCAACTCCCAGAACCAAAGTGGATTACAACGCAATTTTAAGAACCATTACCTGGATAAACCAACTTTGAACAAAACTAAGTGGACTCTTCAACCAAGGAACACAGAAGAAGCCACATTGAGACTGGTAGGAATAGCGAAAACGCGAAAAGGGCTGCCCAGCTCCCCGGAGCAAACGGCAGCCCGGAGAGACCCGTGTGGCGGGAGGAAAGTTTGGCAGAGAGGGAGGGACCTGGGTCCCAGGAACCAAGCCCCAGCCTGCAGTCCCAGAGCCTAGAAGAGGCGTTTGGACAGATTTGAGATGTGAAACAAGTGAGGGAGCTCCCAGGCCTACAGTGTGGAGTATTAGGTCCCTTCCTACTCTGCTGAGGGCTGCTTAAGGTTTTGGGGCAGCAGGACGCTGAAACGCGTTTCTGTCGGCGTGGGCGGAGGCCAAGCCGGTGGGAGATCGGTCTAGCCCAGAGGGTAGGAGGGGAAGCGCGAGAGCGGTCCGGAAGCTGCGGGCCCGCCTTTAATCCCACTTACGGGGACAAAGCGGGAGGCCAGGAATAGGCAGGCCCTGCGCAAGCCGACCCTGACCGTGGGGACCGGGCTAGGACCAGGGACGGGCAGGGGCTCGCGGCTGAGCTGACACTACCAGTCCCCTCGCCCCCGGCCGGAGAAACCGCGGTTGGCCAGTATACGTGCGCGAGCGGGCTCCGAGCATGAGAACGGGGTGGACCCCGAGACGGGTGGAGGCTCGCAGCTGAGCCCACGCTATTATCCCCATCCGGCCGGAGAAAACGCGAATAGCATTCATACGTGCACGAGCGGGCTCCGAACACGGGGGCGGGGTAGAGTCCGGGACGAGCGGAAGTACGCAGCTCGGCGGAAGCCAGCAAACACGCCCGCCCCAATAAACCTTGGTTTCCGACCCTGCGCAAAGGGCCCTGGCCTCGAGGGCGGGGCTAAAGCTCCGGACGGGCAAAGGCTTACAGCTGAGAGCACGTCAAAAGCCCCGCCTAACCCGCGGAACTCTAGCGAGCAGGCTCCGACTGCTGGTTCTGGGCGGAAGTCCGGAAATAGGCTGGGTCCGCAGCTGAGGAAAGGTGCTCACCTCTACCCTTGGTGCTGATCTTGTGGCTTCAGTGACAGCCCCTCCCACGGAGGAGAGGCAGAAATCACAGCAAAAGCCACAGTGGGCCCGCGCTGGCAACGCTCATACCCAACCACCCTAGGCACCGGCAGAGGGGGTGGGGGGCCTGCAGATAGACCACACCTAGAGAACATAAAGGCAACACCTACTGGACTCCAGTGGCCACAACTTGCTTATACACAGAAAAAATGGGCAGGCAGAGGAATGCAAACCAAATGAATCAAGAGAAATCCCCAGAGAAGGACCTGAATGAACCAGATATAACCAAATTACCGGAAGCAGAATTTAGAATAATGATAGTTAGGATGTTCAAAGAAATTAGAGCAACAATGGATAGTCATTATGAACACCTAAATAAAGAGATAACAAGTATAAAAAATGAAATTGAAATAATAAAAAAGAATCAGACAGAAATGACAAATACAGTATCAGAACTGAAGACCACAATGGAAGGAATTAAAAGCAGGATGGATGACGCTGAGGATCGAATAAGCGAGTTAGAGGACACAATAAACAAAGGCACAGAAGCAGAGAAGAAAAAGGAAAAGAGACTTAAAAAATGTGAGGAAACTCTAAGGGAGCTTTGTGACAACATGAAGAGAAACAACATTCGCATCATAGGGGTGCCTGAAGAAGAGGAGAGAGGACAGGAAATGGAAACTTTGTTCAATCAAATCATAGCAGAAAACTTTCCTAAATTAAGGCTGGGAAACACTCCACACATTCAAGAAGCACACAGAACTCCATTAAAGAGAAACCCAAAAAGATCTACACCAAGACACATCATAGTTAAAATACCAAAGCTAATGGATAAAGAAAAAATTTTAAAAGCTGCTAGAGAAAAAAAGGCTATCACCTACAAAGGAGCCCCCATAAGGATGACATCAGACTTCTCAACAGAAACACTTGAGGCCAGAAGGGAATGGCAAGATATAATCAAAGTAATGCAGAACAAGAACCTACAACCAAGACTACTTTATCCAGCAAGGCTAATGTTTAAAATTGAAGGAGAAATAAAGAGCTTCCCAGAAAAAGAAAGCCTGAAGGAATTCATAAAAACCAAACCAATTCTGCAAGAGATACTAAGGGGCCTCTTGTGAACAGTTTAAAGGGAGGAATGAATAGAGCAAAAGAAGAATACAGCTTTAAAGAATAAAATGGCAATAAACAACTACATATCAATAATAACCTTAAATGTAAATGGATTAAATGATCCAATCAAAAGACATAGGGTAGCTGCATGGATAAAGAAACAGGACCCATACATATGCTGTCTACAAGAGACACACCTTAAAACAAAAGATGCTCATAGACTGAAGGTAAAAGGATGGAAAAAAATATTTCATGCAAATGGAAATGAAAAAAAAGCAGGGGTAGCAATACTTATATCAGACAAAATGGACTTTAAAACAAAGGCTGTAGTAAGAGATAAAGGAGGACACTACATAATGATAAAGGGAACAATTCAACAGGAAGATATAACTATTGTAAATATCTATGCACCAAATATAGGAGCCCCGACATACATAAAGCAAACTTTGATGGATATAAAGGGCGAGATTAACAGCAATACTATAATAGTAGGGGATTTCAATACCCCTCTAACAACACTGGATAGATCCTCAAGAAAGAAAATTAATAAAGAAACAGCAGACTTAAAGGATACACTAGATCAACTTGATTTAATAGATATCTTCAGAACTTTTCACCCTAAAGCAGTAGAATATACATTCTTCTCAAGCGCTCATGGTACGTTTTCTAGGATAGACCACATGTTAGGACACAAAAATGGTCTCAATAAATTTAAGAAGATTGAAATCATATCAAGCATTTTCTCTGATCACAATGCCATGAAACTAGAAATTAACCACAAAAGAAAAACTGAAAAATACTCAAACACTTGGAAACTAAATAGCATGTTATTAAATAATGAATGGATTAACAATGAGATCAAAGAAGAAATAAAAAAGTTTCTAGAAACAAATGATAATGAGCATACATCAACTCAAAATTTATGGGACACAGCAAAAGCAGTTCTGAGAGGGAAGTTTATTGCACTACAGGCATATCATAAGAAGCTAGAAAAAGCTCAAATAAGCAACCTAACCCTGCATCTAAAAGAACTAGAAAAACAACAACAAATAAAACCCAAGACAAGTAGAAGGAAGGAAATAATAAAGGTCAGAGCAGAAATAAATGACATAGAGGCTAAGGAAACAATACAGAGGATCAATGAAACAAGAAGCTGGTTCTTTGAAAAGGTAAACAAGATTGATGAACCTTTAACTAGACTCACCAAGAAAAAAAGAGAGAGGACTCAAATAAATAAAATTAGAAAGGACAGTGGAGAAATAACAACTGACACAACAGAAATACAAAGCATTGTAAGAAAATACTATGAAGAACTATATGCCAAAAAATTAGACAATCTTGGTGAAATGGACAAATTTCTTGAATCATATAACCTTCCAAAAATCAATCTGGAAGAATCAGAACACCTAAACAGACCAATTACAACAAATGAGATAGAAACAGTTATCAAAAAACTCCCAAAAAAGAAAAGTCCTGGGCCTGATGGCTTCACAAGTGAATTCTATCAAAAATTCAAAGAAGAACTAATTCCTATTCTCCTCAAGCTATTTCAAAAAATTCAAGAGGAAGGAAGACTTCCAAACTCCTTTTATGAGGCGAGCATAATTCTGATCCCAAAACCGGGCAAAGACAACACAAAGAAAGAAAATTATAGGCCTATATCCCTGATGAATTTAGACGCTAAAATTCTCAACAAAATATTAGCCAACCGGATCCAGCAATATATGAAAAAAATCATACACCACGATCAAGTGGGATTTATTCTGGAGAGGCAAGGCTGGTTCAATATTCGCAAATCAATCAATGTGATTCACCATATAAACAAAAGGAAGGACAAAAATCACATGATAATTTCAATAGATGCAGAAAAGGCATTTGATAAAATCCAGCACCCATTCATGCTCAAAACTCTCAGTAAAGTGGGAATACAGGGATCATTCCTTAACATGATAAAGGCCATCTACGATAAACCGACAGCAAACATCATACTAAATGGACAAAGATTAAAAGCAATCCCCTTAAGATCAGGAACCAGGCAGGGTTGCCCACTTTCCCCACTCTTATTCAACATAGTTCTGGAAGTCCTAGCTACAGCAATCAGACAAGAAGAAGAAATAAAAGGCATACAAATTGGAAAAGAAGAAGTAAAACTGTCATTATTTGCAGATGATATGATATTGTATATTGAAAACCCTAAAGTCTCAGTCAAAAGACTACTGGACCTTATAAATGAATTCAGCAAGGTGGCAGGATATAAAATTAATACTCAGAAATCAGAGGCATTTCTATACACCAACAATGAAATATCAGCAAAAGAAATTAAGGAAACAATCCCCTTCACTATTGCAGCCAAAAAAATAAAGTACCTAGGAGTAAATTTAACCAAGGAGGTTAAGGACTTGTACTCGGAAAATTATAGAACATTGATAAAAGAAATCAAGGAAGATACAAACAAGTGGAAGCATATACCGTGCTCATGGCTAGGAAGAATAAACATCATTAAAATGTCTATATTACCTAAAGCAATTTATAAATTCAATGCAATACCAATTAAAATACCAATGACATACTTCAAAGATATAGAACACATATTCCAAAAATTTATATGGAACCAAAAAAGAACACGAATAGCCTCAGCAATCTTAAAAAGAAAAAATAAAGCAGGAGGTATCACGCTTCCTGATATCAAGGTTTACTATAAGGCCATTATACTCAAGACAGTCTGGCACTGGCATAAGAACAGGCACATAGATCAATGGAACAGAACAGAGAACCCAGAAATAAACCCACAGCTTTATGGACAACTGATATTTGACAAAGGAGGAAAGAACATACAATGGAGTAAAGACAGCCTCTTTAACAAATGGTGTTGGGAAAATTGGACATCTACCTGCAAAAAAATGAAACTAGACCATCAACTTACACCATTCACAAAAACAAACTCAAAATGGATAAAAGACTTAAATGTAAGCCGTGAAACCATAAGCATCTTAGAAGAAAACATAGGCAGCAAGCTCTCCGACATCTGTAGCAGCGATATATTTGCCGATTTATCTTCATGGGCAACTGAAATAAAAGGCAAGATAAACAAATGGGACAATATCAAACTAAAAAGTTTTTGCACAGCTAAAGACAATAGGAACAGAATAAGAAGACAAACCACACAATGGGAGAACATATTCGACAGCACATCTGATAAGGGGTTAATAACTAAAATTTATAAAGAACTTATAAAACGCAACACCAGGAAGACAAACAACCCAATCAAAAAATGGGCAAAAGAAATGAATAGAAATTTCTCCAAAGAGGACATACAGATGGCCAATAGGCATATGAAAAAATGCTCAACATCACTAATCATTAGAGAAATGCAAATTAAAACCACAATGAGATATCACCTCACACCAGTCAGAATGGCACTTATCAGCAAAACAACACAGAATAAGTGCTGGCCAGGATGTGGAGAAAAGGGAACCCTTCTGCACTGCTGGTGGGAATGCAGACTGGTGCAGCCACTGTGGAAAACAGTTTGGAGATTCCTCAGAAAATTAAAAATTGAACTGCCTTTTGACCCAGCTATCCCACTTTTAGGAATATACCCTAAGAACACCATAGCACTGTTCGAAAAGAAGAAATGCGCCCCCATGTTCGTGGCAGCATTGTTCACAATAGCAAAGATCTGGAAACAGCCCAAGTGTCCGTCAGAAGACGAGTGGATTAAAAAGCTATGGTACATATATACTATGGAATACTACTCAGCCATAAGAAACGATGACATCGGATCATTTATAACAAAATGGATGTACCTTGATAACATTATACGGAGTGAAATAAGTAAATCAGAAAAAAAGAAAAACTGAGAACAGCACGATTACATACATAGGTGGGACATGAAAGTGAGGGTATGAGACATGGACAAGAGAGTGTTGGTTATGGGATGGGGGGAGGGAGGGAAAAGTGGGATAGGGAGGAGGGGAGGGACACAGAGAAAACCTCTGTCATTGAAGGTGACAGAGGACAATTTGACTTTTGGTGATGGGTATGCAACACAATTGAATGATAAGATAACCTGGAGATGTTTTCATTGTACATATGTACCCTGATTTATTGGTGTCACCTCATTAGAATTAATAATAATAAAATATATATTAAAATTAAAAAAAAAAAAAAAAAAAAAAAAAAGGGTTTCTGCAATTACCTAGCTGACTACTTGACTAAAAGGAGGGACACTTACTTCCTGGCCTCACAACGACCCATGTACATTGCACATTATTCAATAAAAATTTGTTGTTGTCCCGGAGGACAGCTGTGATTGGCTCCAGCCACCCGCAACCATGAACATGAGCAGCAGAAAATGAATGGATTGTAATACATGAGAATGTTTTATATTTTCAATGTTATTATTATTTTTTATTAAAGATTTGTCTGTGAGCCAGATGCAGCCATCAAAAGAGCCACATCTGGCTCGTGAGCCATAGGTTCCCAACCCCTGTCCTAAGTAATTCTCCAGTCAGCAGCCAAAGTGATCTTTTCTCAGGCCTACATCAGATCACATCATTCTGCTTCAAACCCTTCTATTCTATTCTCAGAACAGAATTCAAACTCTCCAGGTTTGACTGGCTTATAAGGCACTCTGTGAACTGCCCCCTGCCCATCTCTCCCACTTCATCCAGTGCCACTGTCCGGGGCTCACTGCTTCAGCCCCACCGTTCTGTCTCTGCTCTGAGAACACGCAGCAGCCTCTCCACCCCAGGGCTTTGTGCTCACCACCTGCCTCCACATTTTGAACCAGTGTATTCTGTTGAGTCTGAAACACATTTTGTATATTTAGAAGAACATGCTTTTAAAATTGAAAATATGACCAAGCCCAATGAAATGTTTGTTAGGGCTAGAATATGGTATTTTCCAATTTATCTTTTTGTTTCTTCATGAATAGAAAGGAATTTACCAGTAACAAATGATAATCCAGCTGGCTTATCTCTAGTATAGTAAGATTACTCATCTGGGTCCCTAAGAGTAATAGAAAAAAAGTTAAATTTGTGTTTCTCAATGGGGCAACCTGTATCTGAAATTTAACTCCATGTGAACCTGGTATGGTTATTAAGAAGTAAATAAAATTTTTCTAATTAAAAATAATGGGAAAGCTCCTTGGGAATGACTATGTGTTAAAATGACCTGTCCCCACGTGTCCCCAGGTGTCTACACTTTCACAAGAGTGAATACTCCTCTTTGAAAGAATTTTAATGGTTGGGCTCAACTGAGTTGCCAATAAGGGCAAGGGAGTGAATATTTAATAGGGACTAAAAATTCAAGTTAAGATATACCTTTAACAGTCTATCCACCTGTGTATTTCAATAACCTGTGCCTTTCTAAGCCACTCATAGCAAGATTAATTAAACACATTGGCTGCCTTCATCTTAAATCCGTACAACATTCCTGAGTATGGAGAAAAAGACACTTAAAATTGGAGGGTTTCAAGTCTCTATTTACCTTTTTTTGGGGAAAGACTTCATCACGTGATCTATTTTTCTCCTTTTACATTCTCTAAATAGATACTTAGATTATTCTTGTGCTATTCAAATAAAACCAGGAATATTTACTTAAATTTTTCTTAATGGAGGTCTCTTCCTTTGATACATGTTTGGTTAGTCCTGGGTGGCTGTGGGGAGTGGGGAAAGAACCACTTCAGGCCTATCAGTGAATAATGCAATTATTCCCTTTACTGCCTGAAACACTGACTTCCCTGCTGCTTCCTCCTCTACAGGAACCTGCAGCCGTGGCAGGATAAGGTTCTCCAATTCTACCTTTCTAAAGTTATCATATTACTTACCATAAAACAGTTTTAGCCAAAAACACAAATTCATGTTTTCTTTTGCGAGAGAGAGAGAGAGAGATAGGAGAGAGACGAGAAGCATCAACTCGAAGATGCTGCACTTTAGTTGTTCACTAATTGCTTCTTATACGTGCCTTGATGGAGAGGAGGGTGTCCAGATGAGCCAGTGACCCTTCAAGCCAGTGACCTTTGGGCTCAAGCCAGCAACTATGGGGTCATGTTGATGATCCCATGCTCAAGTCAGCAACTTGGGGGTTTTGAACCTGGGTTCTCAGTGTCCCAGGTCAATGCTCTATCTACTGTGTCATCACTGGTCAGGCCTAAATTTATTTTCTTGAGAGACTGACGTACTTACTACATACAATATGTGCAACTATATAAAGTTATATGCATAAAGTTACATAAAAGTATATATAAAACATAACATCCTATATACTTATGCAATTTAATAACATACCAAATACTATACTGTATAAAAGTATATTTACATTCATGTTCAGTTACTACTCACGGAAAAACTCTTCAGCTTTGACCCTTAAAGAGTCTGTCACATATAAGCACCTGATTGGCCTAGGATACAAAGATGAACCAAGCCTGGCTCCTGCTCTACAGGTGCCGTGTAACCGGAGCTACTTACTGGACAATGCTCAGGGAGAGAGATGTGGGATTCCATCTCCTCCCAGGAGACTGGCAAAGGGCTTCCAGGAGAAGGTACCAGTTTGAACTAAGCCTCAATGAACTGATTAATGATCAAATGGTCTGTCACATCTACACCTACTCTAAAAATGTGATGGTGTGCTAAAGTTCACCAGCTGTATTCATCATCTACCTGTGCACTTTGTCAGGAAGGAGTCTCAGCTATGCATTGGAGCAGCTGTCAGATCGTGTGACTTCAGTTGTGCTCTGGAAATGTGATGCTAGTTTCCTCAGACAGATTCCTGTCAGAGAAGTTAAGAAACTGAGAAAGTGACTAGTTGAAAGCTTTTTATTTAAACAAATAGAAGTTACTTAGCTGGTTTCTTCTAGTGAACAATGTGATAGGGTAAACCCTCCAAATTCATAAGCACTGTTGTTAATGCCTTTATCCCCACCAAAAAGGCCTGCTATCTTCAGCTCTGGGTAAATTCATGATAAGTCTGTGGGGCCGGTTCGAAGGCAGCTTGTTTGAAGTTGGTCACACTTTTCCTAGTACAGTGAGGACTAAGACCTCCAATTTGAAGTTACATATGTGAAAGGTTACAGATAGAAGATTAGTACAGTGAGTCCGTAAAGTCATGGTGCACTTTTGACCGTGTGACCGTTTTAACACATACTCTAATTAGGATTCACAAACCTCTCAGCAAGCTGCTGTACTATGTTATACTGAACTGCTAAGAACTTAGGAAGGATATCCATTGTTTTAAATCAGTAGATTGGAAGATCTGATTTAATCCCCTCCCTCTAAACCTAATGCATGTTAGTATTCGATATAATATTTAAAATATTTTTTTTTACTTTATGATTCTTTTTGTACATTTTTGCTTTGTACTCGTAGAGAAAGGGAAATTCTAAATATACAAACAAAAAGAAGGAAAGAGAGCTAATGGCAGGTATCACCTCTCAATTCCAAATCCCGCTGTCAGCACTGTGTTACTTCCAGACATACGTGTTCACTGATTAAGAACAGAAACCAAACACCTTTTGGATGCTGCTACGTAAATCTGCAGCAGGTCCCACCCACTCTCTCTGTCTGTGAATGCAGACTAACCGTTCCTAACCTTATCAGTCTGTAACTCTTTTTTATGTCCAATATTTTGCATTTTTCCCTTTCCCATGCTGGCATTAAATTCATAGACAATATAACATATTTATACATATAATTTATTTTTCTCCTTTTTAAAAAATTTTATTTAGAAAATTAACTTTAACAGGGTGACATTGATCAATAAGAGTACATAGGTCTCAGGGAAACATTTCTATAGCATTTGAACAGTCAATTATGTTGTATACCCATCACCCAAAGTGAAATTATTTTCCATCACCTTATATTCGTCCTTCTCTACACCGTTCCCTTCCCCCTCCCCCTACATAATGTTCAAACTGTATGTAAAGGAGAAATAAGAGGAAAGCAACTTATAATAAAATACTGTATCAGAATGTAGAAATTTGGGCACAGTCCACTAGAAGACATAATGAAGAATGTCAGACACTTATATAGTCCTTCCTCTGTATCGGTGGGTGACTGGTCCCAGGACCCCCATGGACACCAAAATCTGAAGATTCTCAAGTCCCCTTTATAAGATGCCATAATATCTGCATATAACCTATGTACATTCTCCTGAATACTTTAAATCAGATTACTCATAATATTTAATACGATGTAAATATCATGTAAATGGTTGTTAATGCTGAATTATTTTGGGAATTATAACAAGAAAACAAATGTCTGTGTATGTTCAGTACAGATGCAACCATTGTAGACCCAACTATATAGTGCAGGGGTGCTCAATACGTAGATTGCGATCTACTGGTCAATCGCGAAGGAAGTGTGGGTAGATCACATGACATTAAAAAGACATTTGTCTTTTGTTTGGCATACAGGGTAGCCAGTCTGACGTCTGAACTTTTGACACCCTACGCACGCGCGTTAAACCGCGCTAACTTGTTTAGTTACATTGCTGCGTAGTTAGCCTTCAATTTATTTAAACTAAATACAATAAAGGGTATAAAAATGAGTGCTGTAGCTGGTCCGAGTAAGAAGCCCAAAACCTACCACTTTCATACAGAATGAGAGGGGATTTTTTTCACTCTGTCATATTCTAAGTGCGTTTGCCTCATCTGTCTGTGTGCCATTGCTATTCCAAAGAAGGGAAATGTGGAGCGGCTTTTTCGGACTGTTCATAAAAACTATGACATTGACTTTCCTCCGAAAAGAGAGCTGAGAAGGAGAAAGGTGAAAGAAGAATACACAATATTAAATAGTAATAATAGTAACTTAAATAATGATAATATAGAAGAAATAAATTTATGTTTTGGGTTTTTATTGTAGGTAGGTCATTCTGACTTGGTCATCTTATAAGTAGCTCGCAAGCTGAAAAAGTGTGGGTACCCCTGAATAGTGCATAGCAGCAACAATGTAACTTTTTTTCGAATATTTTTGATCTGCAGTTGGTTGAATCCAGGAATGCAGAACCTGCGGATACAGAGGGGCTGACTATACTTGAGAGTCATGGCGAATGAATGCATCTATCACAAACACAGACTATCAGCCGTGTGGTCACTGGTGTCAGGATTTTATGAATGTGAAACACTTCTCAGTCAAGTTCAGAGAAAAACAAAATCAAAAATTTACCCAATTTATTCATAGTTACATTCCTAAAAAATTCAGTACAAGTATATATTAAAATTGTGGGGAGAAAAGTATTTTGTGTTTGTATATACATAAAACAATATTTGATTTTAGGCTCAGATTATTGTAAACTGGTCTTTTCCCTGTGGAGGGCGTTATAAAATGTAGGGACAATTTTTCACTATGCATGACTACTTGGTGCATTTTTAAAAAGATCGGAAGGATACATCAGGAGTGACACCTCATCCCTACCTTCACCCTCAAGATTTACATGGGTTCAATTTCCAAAATTCCCTCTAGGGGGACTACTGCTCTTAAAGAGAACCACTGTTTCCTGGAGACAGCAGTTTGGTGCATGGGTGTCCTATGTGTCCGGTGTGTGTAAAACAGACCCTCTGCCTTCTGTTTCATAATCCAAGAGTTTTGCATACAGGAAGTAAATAAGTGTACACAAAAAAATGGAATTGAAACTGCTTTGGATGAAACTGTATATACCGAAAAGGATTCAAGGAATTCCACAGATCACTCACATTAAAAAAAAAACAAAACCAACCTACAAACACTTAATATAGGCCTTTGCTTGGCTGATACAGGATGCTTGTCAACTTTTTCAGCATTCCAAGGATTAGGGGCAAGATATGTAAGAGAAAAGGGTAGGCGGCAGGAACAGAGAAAAAGAAAACTGGATAAATTTTCCTTTAGAGCAGAGGTTTAAAGGGTTATTCACTACTTGACACAAGACAGACTCTGTCATTTATAAACTGTGGACAATTCAATTTATCACAATTCTTCACGTGTAAATATGAAAATAATACTTATATTGCATACCATTGTTAAAATGATTAAGTTAAAAATTTATGTAAAGTGCCAGGCAAATAGTAAAATTCTTTTGATGTTGGCTATCATCATTTTTTTAAAGAGTCAAACTTGGCACCTAGCGTATTTCTGTTTAGATATATTTGAGATTTGAAATAAAAATGGTTACTAGATTTAAGAAGCAGAGTAAAATTCTGTGTTACTTTTAGGATAGTCTCTACTTCAATTTTCTCTTTTAAGTTATACTACAGGTCCTGGCCGGTTAGAGCCTCAGCCTGGCATGTGGAAGTCCTGGGTTTGATTCCTGGTCAGGGCACACAGGAGAAGGGCCCATCTGCTTGTACCCCCTCCCCCCCCATCCTTTCTCTCTATCTCTCTCTTCCCCTCCCACAGCCAAGGCTCCATTGGAGCAAAGTTGGCCTGGGTGCTAAAGATGGCGCCATGGCCTCCACCTCAGGCACAAGAATGGCTCTAGCCACAGCGGAGCATCGCTCCCTGGTGGGCATGCCGAATGGATCCTGGTCAGGCACATGCGGGGTTCTATCTGACTGCCTCCCCACTTCTAACTTTGAAAAAATACCAAATAAACAAACAAACAAAAATTCTGCTAAAAACAGGATACATCAAAATCATTTCTATAAGAAAACAAATAAAGTAGTGTCTTTTGAAAACCCTGTATGGTTATAAAACAAGGCCAATATCCATCTGTAAGTTGTTTCAGAAAAAAAAAAAAACAACCCAAAAACTGCACTTCAAGTTAAAGGGGAAAGTCTTGCTAAATCACTGTAACTTAAAATCACAAACGTGTATTACAACTGAAATTTCTAGATTTCAGTGGTCTTCTTGATATTTGGTCCTCAAAATGTCCCCCTCTCTTTTATATCACAAAGAGCATTTTATATAGGATCTCAAGCAAACTGGCTTTATGACCACACTTGAGAAATGAACAGTGTGACAGAAAACTAAGTGTTGTGGCATAATTTAGTACAGAATGTTTATTTATTTATTTTTTTAAGGAAAAATCTCCAGCCAAAATCTACACAGTCAAGGGCAGAAGACAATGAGAGATCTGTGTATGTGAATATAGTGTACACCTCTTTGGGACAGGAATCCAAGTCAAATCTAGGGAGAATTTTGAGCATCTGAAATTGTATAAAGACTCCTGGCACAGGAATTAAATAAATATCTGTTGAATGAATATATGAAGGTAAGAATTCTTGGGGGCGGGGGAAGCATGAGAAATAAATTGTCCCTTATATGTTAAACACAATGAAAAATTGATAGTAATCTTTCATCATTATCATCATCATCATCATCACCTCAACATAACATCTATTCTTTTAGCAAAATTTTAAGCATACAGTACAGTATTATTATCTATAGGCACTATGCTATACAGTAGATCTCCAACATATTCATCTTGTATTACTGAAACTTTGCAACCTTTAACAAATACAACAGTATTCTTTCAAACCACTAATGCTAGGATTTATTTATGAGTAATATAATATTTAAAAGAGTTGTTTTTTTCTTAGCATATTGTAACGCTGGTGGTTGAGGCCAGGCAGGTTCACACTGAATTTGGGCAGATGGTAGAGGAACTGTAGAGCTGGAAAGCATTGGGCCATTCCGTTATTGGAGGCTCACAGAGATAGGTGAGCAAATAAACAAAGGAAAATCTGCTTTTTGCAGTGAAGGGTAAGGGATCAGGAAGCCACCCCCCATGGTGGTGGCTGAGGGAATCAGGGAACTGCACCTCGCAGTGGCAGGAGTGATCTGGGAGAATTGCTCCTGAGGGAAAGCACCCTTAGCTTTTCATGGAGACACACACGTGGCTTTCAGCCATGTGCTCATGCACTAAGTGTGCAAAGTGCTTGCAACTGGGAAACCAGAGAGCAAGCCTAACATAGCTGTTTTCCCCACACATACCTTGATTGTGAGATTATAAATCAATACAATATTTTTGGAAGGCAATATGTATTGTAATGCCAGTGGCTGAGGACAGGCAGGTCCACATTGGATTTGGACGGACAGTAGAGAAACTGCAGAACCAGAAAGCATTGGGTCATTACAGTTTAATAGAGTCTCACAACAGCAGACGAGCAAGCAGACAGGGAAAACCACTTCTCAGGCAAATGAACAGCACAATGGCTCCTCACAGTGTAGGGCAGGCAACTCACAATCCACCATCCATCCTGAGCACAAGCACCCATAGCCTTACATAGATTATACATACGTGATGTGCTCAAGCACTAATCAAGCAAAGTGCTTGCAGCCAGTACACCAATGAGTAAGCCTAACACAGCTGTTTTCTCAACTTGTAGCAAATACATAAAACTGCTTTAGACCCAGCAATTTCCTTTTTGGAAATGTATCCCTAATATAAGGTGACCAGATTTTAAAATTGGTAAAGTGGGACACCATTGATGGGGGGGGGGGGTTCTTGATTAAAAATTTGGTCTATATAGAGCAAAAAAAATTTTCATAGAATGCAAAAATAGTACTGTAATATATTTTTTTAAATTTCAACATAAGTACAATTTACAAATATAATACATTAAAAATTATGTATAGTATTATTTTATTATTTGACATATTTCTCATTTGAGTGAATTATTTTAGTAGATTGCTGTCATTAAAAGGTCATGAATTTTTTCACAAAAATTTGTTAAATTATATTTCACACATAAAATGGCTTTCAAAGTCTCAACACTTAATTGTGATTTTTCTGATGTCCACACTTTATTTAGCATAGAAAAAACACGTTCAGTTGCAGCATTAGTTCCTGGTAAAGACAACGCTATTCCTCGTGGAGCCCAGAGCTGCATGCCAGCATCCAGGACGTGGGCCTATGGGTAGTTAGGGGACTTGACAGCCGCTGCCCCAGCAGGTACATCCCGCCCGAAGTTCTTTGTTTCAGGGGCCCCCGCGGGGCAGCCAGCTCTTGCAGCAGTGCGGGCGCTTCCAGATCGAGGCGGGGTCTCCCCGCCGAAAACCGTATATTCCCTTCCTGTTCTCCCACCGTTCCCTAGCTTTTCGTGCATTCTTTCCAAAAATCGGGACTTTTTTAAACCACCGCGGGATGTGGGACAAATTGTTAAAAATTGGAACTGTCCCGCCAAAAGCGGGACGTCTGGTCACCTTACCCTAATAGCAGCTAATGTACTCCTAATGGTAGCTCTTATGTAGCACTTATTATGTGCCAGGAATTATTTTGACAACCCAGAGTCACACTGCCTAAAAAGTAGAGAATCTCAGATTTGAACTTGGGCACTGTGGTTCCACAGCCTGAGCTCTGACAACTTTCACTGTCTTAGCTACAAAGATGTTCACTATGGCATTGTTTATAACAGGAATAGTATATCCATCGAGAAGACACAAAGCAGGCATTAAAAATCAAATTTTCTAAAGAGCATGTCTGCATAGACAAACAAGATGTTTGGCTCTGTGGGAGGTGGAAAGGCACATGTTTCCTTTGGATAATGAGATTTAAATTTTCTTTTTGGTGCTCTGCTGTATCTTCCAAATTTTCTAAATGAACTTGAATTCTTTTTGTACCTATAAAAATATTACTAATAAATTTTTCTCTAGGTCAGTATATCCCATCAAAATATAATGAAAATCACATATGTAATTTAAAATGTTCTAATAACCATAACCACATTAACAAAGGTAAAAGAAACAGATGAAATTAATTTTAGATATTTCTTATCTAACCTATATATTAAAATATTATAATTTCAACATGTAATCAATATGAAATATCAATGGAGTATTTTACTTTTTTGTACCAAGCCTTCACAGTCACTTTAGGACATCTCAGTTGGGTCTAGTCACGTTTCAGCTGCTGAACAGCCAAGTGGCTGATGGGTACCGTGATGGACAAAACAGCCACAGATCTTTAGTAGAAGTTGCACTTTTAAATCAAATGCACCCAAACCATGAATCCTGAAACCCTCCACTAACAACCTCAATCTCCATGTAACCGTCTACATCTGTGTCAAGCTGCTTCTTTAAAGAGAAAAAAGAAGTGCTTGGGAGAGAGGTAAATCTGTTTGAAAACTCCCTCATGTTAGTTTCAGCATGTTAGTTAACTTCTCTGTGCCTTATTTTACCTGTTTTGTAAATGAGGATAATGCCTACTTTGAGTTGTTGAGATTGAAATAATGTATTAAACTACTTAATACATGGAAAACACTTGATAACACATTATTATCTATCCCTTGTCCTTTGCAACCTTTCTTAATCAGCTAAAATAAAGATTCTAAGAGAAGACATAATTCTTAAAACAGAAATGGTAGGAATTCTCAATTAAAATGGCCCTGGAACTAATTTTAGGGACTGTGAATAGCCAAGCAGGGGGAACCCACAATAAATATGTTTGTATATCAAAGCAGCTAACTGATGGTAGGGAACAAAGGACACATATCTCTGCTTGCTTCCTACGCATTCGCTCAGCAAATAGTCAATCCATTAAACAAGCAGATATAAATGACTGACTATGGACCAGGCATCCTCCTATACACAAAGGGGGTCAGGAATTTTTTTAAAAATAAGGTGGATGGGGGAGAAGCTTCCTTAACCATATGGAGGAAGGACCAATGTACTTTCACTGATTTTTTTCCACTCAGTTGTCAGTTGTTTTGTTTTGAGTTGCTTCCTTTGTTTCACATAATTATTTTTACTATGTTATTAGGTAGTGGGGTTTTTCCAAAAGATATAACTGAAATATGGCCAGACTACCATGTCTGAATCTAGGTCAGTGGTTCTTAACCTTTTTTGAGGTACCGAACCCACTAGTTTCATATACGCATTCACCGAACCCTTCTTTAGTGATAAATAAAATATGATTTTTTTTTCCAAATTCAAGACATAGGTATATGTTTTTTTACTGGTGCACAAAATGAGCCGTGCATGAACATCACCTTGCTCAAAGAACAAAACCAACAAAGTGCATGAACTCACAACAAATTACAGTATTACTTTATTCTGGCCTCCGTGGCACAGGCTTCTCTGAACCCCTGAGACCGACTCATCCAACCCGTAGGGTTCGATAGAACACAGGTTAAGAACCACTGCTCTAGGTGAATGGTATATGTGCCCTTAACTTTTGTGTGGTTTTCAAACACTTCAAAATAAAAAACAAACAAAAAAATTTACTAAATACAATAGAAGGTAATTAACATGACATGCATCAGTGATTTCACAGGATCACTGCTTATAAAAAAAAGTCATCAGAAACTATATAGCCTGACCAAGCGGTGGCACAGTGGATAGAGCATCGGACTGGGATGAGGAAGGGCCCAGGTTCAAGACTTCGAGGTCGCCATCTTGAGCGTGGGCTCATGTGATTTGAGCAAAAGCTTACCAGCTTGGACCCAAGGTCGCTGGCTCGAGCAAGGGGTTACTCGGTCTGCTGAAGGCCTGTGGTCAAGGCACATATGAGAAAGCAATCAATGAACAACTAAGATGTCGCAACAAAAAACTGATGATTGATGCTTCTCATCTCTCTTCATTCCTGTCTGTCTGTCCCTATCTACCCCTCTCTCTGACTCTCTCTGTCTCTGTAAAAAAAAAACAACACAAAAGAACAACAAAAAACAAACTATACAGCTGCTTCAAAGAGGTGAATGATTAAGAAAATTTAGATAATCAAGATGATAAAATACAATATAGCAACCAATTTACATCTGCAGACTTTGTCAATTCATGGAACTCTGTAATGAAATAATGAGAAGGGGGGAGTAGAATAGAATCCATGATTACAACAATAAAAATATATGAAATATGCACTTACAGAAATTTACAAATGTATTTAGTGAAGTAGGAATATTACTTTCCCTTCTGGGTAGGTTGCCCATGCTCATAATAGAAAAAGAAAATTAAATATCACATATGATAAATCCTGTTTGCTAAGGAAACTTATCTTACGCTAGAGGGCAGATTGGCCAGGAGAAATTACCTATCTAGCAAAGGGTGCCAACATGGAGCACTGTCTTTCAATGTTCACACTAACATGCAGGGATAGTGTGGCAACGGACTCCCAGCTACAATTATGTATTTAACCCATCACTTGCAACCTAACAGCAGGTTTTTCTTAATCTGAGTAATTATTCAGAACATACTCAGTGCAAACATTTGACCACTAGTGTCAGACTGTATTTTTCCACAGTAACTCCTCAGTCCTTTAACCACAAGAGTGAATACAAAGTAAAAAAAAAATAATCTGTGGAAATGATATCACCAGGACAAATCAAAATAGCTAGTTCACATTAAGGGAGTCCCAAGCTTTCTTTCACAAGCACTTTGTGCTTAAAGAAATAAAAACTTACCAAATCTAGTACTTAATTAGTACTTAAAATTAACAACATCTGCCTCATCTATGGTTTAATAATGACTGAACAATAACTCAAGCTAGTTGTGGGTTGTATTTTCTTTATTAATATAATTAGTATTCTTAGATCTTTTAGAATCACTCTTCTCTAGCCTGAGGGGAAAATGATTTCAAAAGGTTGAATACATATGCTGATTCAAGATATGATTTTTCATATATTTAACCTCCATAATTTTAGATTATAGGGCAATACAGAGTAATTCTGGCACCACCTCTTTGGCAAAATTGTTTAAAAACAAAGGTAGCATTATACATGTTAAGTCCAGGATTTTTATTTTGCATTGCACATAAGTAAATTTATGTAATACTTTTTTTGAGAGAGAGAGAGAAACAGGAAGGGAAAGAGATGAGAAGCATCAACTTGTAGTTGTGGCACTTTAGTTGTTCACTGATTGCTTCTCATACAAGCCTGGCGTAGGGGTGGGGGGCTCCAGCTCAGTCAGTGACTTCCTTGGTCAAGAGTTCAAGCCAGTGACCTTGGCTTCAAGCCAGCAACTCTGGGATGCTGTCAATGATCCCAAACTGGGGACACCGCACTCAAGCTGTTGAGCCTGAGCTTGAGCTGGAGACCTTGGGGTTTCGAAACTGGGTTCTCAGCATCCCAAGTGGCTGCTTTCTCCACTGTACCACCACCGGTCAATCAATAGTTTTTCTTTGATATAAAAACCTTAACCTTAATTTGGGGGCAAAGATTAAGACTATGGTAATTTAGAGACTTCTAATTGGCTGAAAGCTCAGAGCTATAATCCAGGTAGGGTTTGAAAATATAAAGAGTTGAGATCCAAACTACATAAACTTGACAAAATGTTTGACTTAAGTATTAAATTTTCTGCTAATCTCTTTGTGGAACCAATAGACTAAAAGAAGATTAGTAAGTAATATTTAATAAGATATTTGCCTTGCCCTAAATGTCCAAACTTTGAAGCAGTGATATGAGTACCAATCCTGGTTATAAAACTTACCATCTGGGTGATCTTGGGGAAAATACTTAATATCTTTATGAGTTAATAACCCCTTCTATAAAAGTGATCACTAATTAATATAAAGTTATATACATATATACTTAATATATGCTGCTCACAAAAATTAGGGGATATTTCAAAACGAATAAGAAGCAACAACAATAAAAGCATTTGATTTTTATTTTATTAAACAAGAACATCAGAAAAGCAAATGACAAGGCAAAAAAAGTTGTTCGATTATGCAAATGAGATGCAAAACCAACTTTTATTTCATTGGTGAAAATGCACTATACAAAAGGCTGAAAGTACTGGAGTATCTGCACGTTCCCTGCCCCGTAATTTTTGTGAGCAGCGTAGTTTCTAAATTAAATCAATAAAGCAATTAATCAAGAAACGTTTGAAAATACTAGAAGCAGTTCTAATCACCATTGATTTATTATCACATAGATTTATTATCTAGCAACTGTCTTATTCAAATAAATAATTTTAAAAACAATCTTTAACAGTATCAGTCACTTTTTTTGTACATAACTTTAAGCATTTGGGCTAATTATAAATGACATGGAAATCTCACCAAAGGACCTGCACTATTTTAGTTTAAAAGAGACCTTTAGACATGATACTAACAGTCCAAATTATACTTAAAGAAGTCAACAAACAGGGAAACCTGAGATGGATAAACACACTTCCTTGGCAGAAACTTATGTAGAAAGAGAGTAAAACACAATCTCTGCAAGATCCGAAAAGACAGAACGCACTAACTCCTACAACTCATTGACCTCGAATGACAGCGGAGACATTTAGTAAAACTCGGGTCGTCCTATTACTCCTCCCCTAACACAATAAAACAATACAATACACAAAAGCAGAAGACAGCCAACAAGCAAGGCATTGATGTGCCCGCCTGGAGCTCCTCTGAGCAGCTTTGTAAAGACTGGACGCGAAGCTAAGGTATATGTAATGAATGAAAGCAAGGATTTGCAAAAGTGCACGAGACGGACCCTACCTTTCACGGATTTCCCAATACTGTGTAAGTGAGTGATAGAACTGTAGTTTTGGGCAACATTCTTCAGAAACTCTTCCATCTCTTCCTGGTGGTGGTAGGTGAAATCCAGCGCAGCTACCAAAGGCAGCAGCAGTCCTAGGCAGAGGCGGGCGAAGTCCATGTTCTAGAGATGAATAAAAATGATAAAGCTGAGACCAGAAAAGGAAGGGCGGGCTGGTATGGACGTCATACTAGTTCTGGCACAGGTACTCTAGTGTCAGGTATCCTGACACCATCGTTTCCTGCTTCCCAAGGAGGTAAAAGTTGGAAGCAACACCTTCGGGAGTTCGTGCCACCGAAACACAGGGAGCCTGGGGAACCTGGGATGCCTTCCATCCCGCCACCTGCCCCTCCCTTTCCTCTCTGCGTCCCGGCTGCGGGTCGCCGCCCGGCAGCTGCGGCAGCTGCACCCGACCGCGCGCGCCCTCAACCTCACCCCGCCACAGGCGCGCACCTCCACCCGCCCGCGGCCGCGGGACCGGCTGTCATTATAGCCCGACCAGAAGGCGGGCGCACCCAGGGCCCGCCCCGTCGCCTGACTGATGTCCCGTTGGTCCAATCAGGCGCCGTGCGATCGCTCCTAGGCGGGGCCGAGACGCGCTGCGGGGGCTACTCTGCCTTCTTACCTGGTTGAGCCGGTGCTCCCTTGGCGCTGAGTTCCAGCGGGCGCGTCAGGCTGTGCCGACGGGCGGCAGTCTTAATCTATGCTGGGGTTAAAGGGGGACGTCCTCTCGGACAGAACTCAGTCCGCTGATAGTGTCCCGGGTGCTCCGCCGAGGGCCAGTCGGAAACTTGGTGTCTCCAGAAGTTGCAAGTTTGGAGATATTAAAAGATCGGTGGGCTTCCCGCACCAGGTTGCGGGTGGGCGCGCCCCCGGCTTACCTGGAGCCACAGGATGCGCCGCGCGAGGTCCGGGTGCGGGAGTCCCGCACCGGCTCCTGCGGGTCCCTGAGGGTCCCTGCGGCGGGAGTTGTTCGAATCGCGCCGTCAGCCGCGCCAGGCTCCTCGTCTGTTTTGCAATAGCGTGGGATTTAAGAAAGAGGAATGCATCTGTGTAAAAGTTTTAAATGCCGTCAAGTGTGGAGTCTGGGGAAATTTCCGACATGTGGTGTATGAGATTTGACTAAATCAGAGTTAAATTTAAAACGTAAGAAAGCAGAGCCAGTATTTGTAAATACAGTGCTCCCTCTGCTAATACTCTCTAGGTCAATTTCCGTTCCCTCTTCCTAAAATGCTTCTTTCTGGAAGGATTGGGTGGTCTGTGTTTACACTGGGGAGAACAAGTAGTTCACCAAAACCTGAGGCAGTCTGTGGTGCGGGCAGAGACCACATACACTTGTCACGTATAACCTGTCAGGATAATGCAGAGCTCGTGCCTTAGGGTCCTGTGAAAATGTTTGAAAACCACTGATTTGCAGTAACATTCCTCAACACGTTAAAAATCGGGGGGCCAGGGCCCCATTCCAGATTAATTGAACAGGATTTCTCTCGGTGAGGACCGGGGGCAATTTTTTTTTTGTCCTTGAGTGAATTGAACGTGCGTTCTAGAGTGAGGTGCTGATTAAAGAACTAATCCAGCGCTGGCCGGGTACTCCTTTGGTCCCATAGTAGTCCCCACACGCCAAGATTGCGGTTTTGATCCCTTGTCAGAGCCCATGCAAGAGTCAACCAATGCCTGCATATATAAGTGGAACAACAAATCAGTGTTTCTTTATCTCCTTTCCTTTCTCTCTAAAATCAATAAGTAAATTAAAATATATAAAGAAATAATCGGTTTAATTAATACCTCTGTAACCAGAATTCTTTGAGTTGCAAAATTTTAATATGCTATTGTTGGATTTTTGAGTGAATATTTTTTAAAAAGTATGCAGCATTTACTATGCTAAACATGACTTCTAGATGGCTTGAAGAAGCTTTCCTTTCGTTGTTTTTCACTGAGTCCTGAAAGGTGGGGGAATGGGGCTTAAGGAGATTAGTTAAATTTAGGCAAAATCACAAAAAGGAATGGGAAAAGGAATTGACTAGGAATAAAGTAGAGGATTGCAGATTTGACTTTGTAAATCATACACTTGTTATAGAAACATTGGATAGTTATATAATATGTTTCCTTTAGTGGTTCTGTGGCTGGATACTGGAGGTCTTATCAATACAGGGATGGAGATTGCCAGGGTTGTTGTTCAAAAAAGACAAATGGTCAAGGTATAGCTGAAGTTACTGCCCTTGGCATTAACACTAGGTAGGAAGAGAAACAAACTCAGGACACAGTCAGTCAGAGAGTAGGGAGTACAGAAGACTGAAGGCTGAGAGTCTAGAACAGGGGTCCCCAAACTTTTTACACAGGGGGCTAGTTCACTGTCCCTCAGACCATTGGAGGGCTGGACTATAAAAAAAAAACTATGAACAAATCCCTATGCCCACTGCACATATCTTATTTTAAAGTAAATAAACAAAACGGGAACAAATACAATATTTAAAAAAAAGAACAAGTAAATTTAAATAAACAAATTGACTAGTATTTCAATAGGAACTATGGGTGCAGATGCATCCTGAGCTCCTCTCACTGACCACCAGTGAAAGAGGTACCCCTTCCAGAAGTGTGGCGGATAAATGGCCTCAGGGGGCAGCAGTTTGGCAGCCCCTGGTCTAGAATCTAGTGACTCAAAGGTGGTCCGGGGACAGCACCTGGGAGCTTGTGGGAAATGCAGACTTTTTGTCTTAAAATGGGGATAATCATCTTATCAATGATTTGGCACTTATGGTTGTAGGGATCTTAAAGGATTGGATATAATATATATTTTTCTTATTAAGTTGAGAACTTTAATGTTTTCACTTAAATGAAATACTTAACAGCTTCTCCTTGGCTATCCAAATTGCCAGCATCATTGCTCTTGTGGTTGGGACCATTATTAAGTAAAATAAGAAATAAGAACACAAGCACTGAGATACCATGAGTGGATCTGATAACCCAGAAGGCTACCGAATGAGTAATGGAGATAGTGGACAGAGAGATTATTCACGTCATGGGCAGGACAGAACCGGACACTGTGAGACTACTCAGAATGGCATGCAATTTAAAACTTATGAATTGTTTATTTCTGGAATTTCCCCTATAATATTTTCAGACCTTGTTGACTGTAGGTAACTGACACTGCAGAAAGTGAAACTGTGGATAAAGGGGAATGCTGTAGTTGATACTTGTAAGTTCATCGAATCACTCTCTTTTCAATGATTCTTTTGAAAATAGCCTAAATTCTATTCATTCAACAGTACCACCACAAAACAAAATTGTAAATATGCTCAGACAGCACCCAAAACAAATTCTTTTGTCTCCTCATGATTCATTCAGTCTGCCAATAATTCTTAAACCTCCAATAATATGCTAACCATTGTAAATATCTTGCTGAAAAGGAGAAACAACAGCCTTTACTCTAATAGAGTTCATATGCTCTTGGAGAAGACTCAGAAATAAACAACCATTCTATTACTATTTTGATGTGTAGTACAAAAAATGAAATTACAGGATATTATTGGACAGAATGACCAATGATGCTAACCTGGTTGGGGTGGGCAAGAATGGAGGTCAGAGAAGACTTACTGAAGATGTATCTGTTTAAGGTAAAACCTGAACAATGGAGACAGGGAGTGTCCAAGTAGAGAGAACAGTATTTTTTATTTTATAGTCTCATGTAATTTTTATTACATTTCTTCACACACATTAGAAACAGTGTTGAGAAAATGAGTAGTCTCATTTTTTTAATAAATGTATACTATCATATAGTCTATCCATTTCTAGCATCCCTACAGTCCACACAACTCTCACAGCTGCTCCCCATCTAAAAAGGTTCAGATCACCCCACTTCTATTAGGGGATTCTTTCACCACCAACAAGCAATTCTCTAGATACCAGTCTGTCCTGGAGCATTCTAGCTGGTCCCCATGGCTCCGGTTTATCGTTGTTTTCTCCCACTTCACATCCATCTTCCCCTCCTGATCACCTACCCTGCAGATTGCAGCCCCTGCAGCAGATGCAGAATCAATGATCCTACACCGACCATGCAGCCAGCTCCAAAAATTGCTGGCTAAAGTTCCAAGTCTCAAAACAAATCCCTCATCTATATCACTCCTAGTGGCTCTGCTTCTCTGATTGAACTCCAACTGGCACAGAGAACTAAACATAAAGACTTTAAAGTCTGGCAGCCTGATGATATTACTTCCAACGATGTGACCAGGAGCGACTTAATTTTTCTGAACCTTACTTTCCTCATCCGTTAAATGGGAATAGTAATTCCTTCCTTCTAGGATTGTGGTAAGATAGTAAGTGAAAAACACTTAGTGTCTAACCTTCAATAGCATTCAACAATTTTGGGGTGGTGGTGGTAGGAGGAGCTGCCAGGTTTTAGGAACACAGTGGAGAACAAGACAAGCAAGTCCCTGTTCTGACCATACTTGGGGTTGAGGGGGGATACAGGAAAGTCAGCAAGAATGTGGTAAGCACAATGTGGTAAGAATTCCTATATGGGGAAGAATGAGTAGGATGGGAAGACTGGCTTTTAGTCTTGATGGTGACTGGGGTTGAGGTGGTGGGGTACATCCCAGAGTAAGTGGCATCTAAACTGAGACCTGAGTATAGAGAGGAGTCCTTGAGCATTCCAAGAGGGCCCTGGGTGGGCAAACCTGAGAGGTAAGAAAGAGTCTGATAATTATCATTATTGTTAGAGTTCCCATTGCATATCCTGAATATTGGCCCTGCCAGCGCCCACCACTAATAAATCTTGTATCCAGAGCAGAGAAGAGGGATGGAGACTGAGAGGAGCTGTAATGCCCAGGAGAGTAGACCTTCACCAGGAGCCAGGAGGCCCAATCAGAAGCCAACTAGCCTGACTGTGAGGGTGCCCCTAGACTGACAGAGAAAATTTAGAGCAATGTTAGGGCTGTGTTCTAGCAAGCAAATGTGACTTTCTTTATAGAAAGAGGAAAAGGTAGAAGGGCAGGAAGAAAGGAGTCAGACTCTGTGAGTCACACAGTGTGCCAGTGAAGGTTGCAGCAGTCCCATGAGCGGGCATTTGCTGAACTGGCCCTTGGCCTCGCCTCCCCTGCAAAGTGCTACAGCATGGCGTGCCAGAAGAACTTCATATTCAAATGATAAAGAGGGTGTATCTTCTTTAAGTGTCAGCCTTACTTAAAGGTATTTTTTGGAGGGGGGAGTCTATCTTATTTTAAACATGTATCCAGCAGATATACAGTGTGTCCGTAAAGTCATAGTGCACTTTTGACCATGTGACCGGTTAAAAGTGCACCATGACTTTACGGACACACTGTATTATGGAACATCATGAAATATCCTTTTTTTTCCCTTTAAGATAAAATATGAGCCTGACCAGGCGGTGGCGCAGTGGATAGAGCGTCGGACTAGGATGCAGAAGACCCAGGTTAGAGACCCCAAGGTCACCAGCTGGAGCGCGGGCCAGCTTGGACCCAAGGTCGCTGGCTCCAGCAAGGGGTTGCTCGGTCTGCTGAAGGCCCGTGGTCAAGACACATGTTATAAAGCAATCAATGAACAACTATGGTGTCGCAAAGGCAACGAAAAACTAATGATTGATGCTTCTCATCTCTCTCCATTCCTGTCTGTCCCTATCTATCCCTCTCTCTGACTCTCCATCCCTGTAAAAAAAAAAAAAAAAAGATAAAATATGAGCCTTCAAAGAAATGTCACAATTGAGGAGAACTATTTCCTGCTTTTCCCTCAGAGCCAGGTTAGTGAGTCCATGGTCCCTGTATTCTGACATACGTGGGAAAAGAAAGTACTTGCCCAGGAACTGGCCAAAAAGTGCCAGTTTGAGGTACAGGGAGAGTCAGGCATGAGCCTGCTTTTCCCTGAAGGCTAGTTTTCACCAGCTCCTGACTCCAGGACTTACTACACAATTTGTAGGCCCTGTGTAAAATGACGCTGTGAGGTTCCATGTTCAAAAATTATTGAGTATTTCAAGACAGTGGCATTAAACCAAGGGCCCTGAGTGACTGTGGAAGTTCCCACACTCATGAAGCTGGCCCCGCCCACTTCTCTCCCCTCTTTCAAACACACCTGGGATATTTCTGGGGCAGAGCATCACCTGAAGAGCAGGGAGAGAGACTTTCCCGCAGTTTGTCCTATTTATAATCTTCTCACATTCCCCGGAGTTTTTGTCTTCTCCAGATTATTGGGAAGAGGGCAGACAGGGCAATGGTCTATGGAGGTTCCCTCTTGTCAGTTAGACTTGCAGGTATCCTTGATGCCTGCCCGTCTCCTCTGGAAGTAGGTAGGGAGGAAAGCCATTTGCTTTTCTGACTGTATACCTCTCCTCTGAGCTTACAGGTGGGTCGGAAGAACATGAGGCCCGAGCTCTGGTCCCTGTCTTATATACTGGCCTGTTTGCATGATGCTGGCAGAGGTTGGATGGCTGATTATCTTCACTCAAAATCTACAGATGACCTAACCAAAACTGCTATTTCTTAAGAAGATAAGATCAGGCAGGGGAGGTAGGTACTGGTTATGGAAACAGCTTTATCTGCAAGTTATCACAGTGGAAGCCAGCCCAGGGCATTCACACCCATTGCCCCCGCAGAATATTTGGCTCAATAATAGATAACAAACTCAAAGCAGTACACTTTACGTGATTGGGTAATGAAGAGCCCATTTCAGAATGGACATACTTTCTCTCTTTCTTTTTTCTTTTTAAAGGGTCTTATATTGTGGTTCAAAAATCTTAAAGAAACAGGCCTGACCTGTCGTGGTGCGGTGAATAAAGTGTTAACCTGGAACGTTGAGGTCGCTGGTTCAAAATCCTGGGCTTGCCTGGACAAGACACATACGGGAGTTGAAGCTTCCTGCTTCTCCCCCTCTTCTCTCTCTTTTTCTCTCTCTCCTCTCTAAAATGAATAAATTGAAAAAAATTAAAACAGTCAAAACATGTTTAAAAAACAATCTTAAAGAAACATTTCTTTTCTGTTTCCATGCTTGGAATATTTTTCCTTCTAACTCTACCTTTTAGAATTCTATCTAGCCCGCAAGGCCTATTTCAGAAGCCACAATCTTTTTAAGACTCTTTTCTGACAATCCTAATCCTATATCCCTTTATGATTTTCCTACTTATTTCATAAGATATCATGTTTGTTCAATAAATATTTATTGAACACCTGCTATGTGACAGATATACTAATTTTTCTCTATTTTGAATTCATCCATTTATTCAGAAGTGTTGATTTGGGTGCTGTGCTGGTCTGAATGCTTGTGTCTCCCTCCAAAAATTCATGTCTTTGAAACCTAATGGCAAAGGTGATAGTATTAAGAGGGGGTGGGGGGTTTTGCAAGGTACTTAGGTCATGAGGATGGAGCCCTCATGAATGGGATTAATGCTCTTATAAAAGAGACCCCACAGAGCTCCCTTGTTTATCTGAGATCACAACAAGAAGATGGTTATCTATGAACCAGGAAGGCCTTACCAAACACCAGATCTGGGCATCATGTTCCTGGACTTCCCAGACTCCAGAACTGTGAGAAACAAAGTTCTGTTGTTTGTAAGCCTTTTGGTATATGGTACCCTGGATGAACTAAGACGAGTGCCTTCCTTCTATGTCTAGGCGCTGGGTTTCAGTGGAAGCCTGGACAGACTCAGTCTCTGCTGGTTGTGGTGGCAGCCTTTTTGAAGGCAGGGACTGCTGTGACTCATCTGTGTGTCCCTTTCAGCAGCAAGCGCAACCCCTTTTCTTTAGTGTCTGCTCAGTAAAAACAATTGTTGAATTAAATGGAACATGATACAATTTCAGTAGCACTTTGTGACAAGTGAAATGAAAGTCATCACAATTATAGACAAAGTTTTATTAGTTGTGGAATTTGTTATAAAATGGATGCCTAACCACAGAAGTCTATACCATGTGTTTATAGTAACTTTGTTAGCATTACAACATAGAAACTCATCGGGCATGACTTATTCCCAGGCAGGTTTTCTGTTTCTTTTTTTAGACTTTTTAAAGTTGTTTTTATTAGTTTTTTTTCATGATGTTTTAGAGAGCTACCCCATAAAATTACTAATGGTGGTTATTCAGGGCATTCAACATTTATGTACTATGTAGGTGGCAATGAAAACTACACAACACTTTTTCTGTTGTTGTGTATTTTTTGTGTGCCACATAGTTTAGAAAAAAAATTTTTTAACCTTTGAGAATATCGTGTGCTCCTAGACCAACACAGCTTTGGGTGTCTTGAAGAGTGTGGCGTATATTCTTCAATCCCCTCACTCTGCTCCCATCACTCTGAAGCTCCCCATTAAGGTTGACAAAGCCTCCAATGGCCCCACATCTGTCTGCATCTTATGCGGCCTCCCATCAGCATCTGGCATAGTACACACTGTCTCTTTGAAAAACACTACCCTTTCTTGACTTCTGAGACACACACAGTCAAGATTTCTATCCTTTTCAATGACTCTTTTGCTGACTTCTCTGCTTATCTCTTGAATGGTGTCATTCTTGACTCCTCGTCTTCTCCGTTTACCCTCCCTCCTTCAATAATCTCATCCATCCCTATGGCTTTAACTGCCACCTATATACTGACAAGTCCCCAATTGACATTTTTATTCCTGACCTCTCCTCTGTGCTCCAGACCTGCACATCCAAATGCTGACTTGACAATTCTACTTGGATGTTTAATAGGCATCCCAAACTTAACATCTAAAGAAACCATAAGTCATGATTTCCCCCTCAAAATCTGATTCACTAAAACCCTCCACCCTCAGCTTTTCCATCTCAGGAAATGACACCACCATACTTTCTGTTACTCGAACCAAAACCCCGGAAATCATCCTTGACTCTTCTTTTTCCTTTCCTCCCCACTACATGTAATACATCAGTAAATTCTATTGACTCTGTCTTCAAGATATATCCTGGCTCTCTCTGCTGCTGCCACCTCTACTGACACCATCCTGGTCTAAGCACCATGATCTCAGTCCTAATTGACCTCCTTGCTTCTTCTCTGGCCTCTATAGTCTAGTCACAACACAAATACTAGAGGGTTATTTTAAAACATAAGGTGAACATGTCATGTCCCCGCTTAAAACACTCTAGTGGTTTCTAGCCACACTCAGAATCAAATCCAAAACCTCTTTCTGGTCTTCAAGACCCCACATGAACTGTCCCCTGCCTAGATTTCTCCCTTCATGTCCCTTGGTCACCCCGTATTCTGGTCACAATACCTTGAACACACAGAGCTGCCTCTGATCTTAGAGCCTTTGCACTAGTTCTTCCCACATGCCAGACACATTCTTTCTCCAGGTCACTGTGTGTCTGGTTCTTTCTTATTCAGGTCTCAACATCAATATCATCTCCTCAGAGTGGACTTCATTGACCACTCAACTGTCACCCCAGCCCAGGCTCTAGTAGTCACTTCTTTGCACATCACCATATCTTATTTTTATTGTAGCACTTATTATTACTAATTTTCTCCTCCTCCTCCTCCTCTTCCTCCTCTGCTTCCTCCTCTTCTTCCTCCTCCTCCTCCTCCTCTTCCTCCTCTGCTTCCTCCTCTTCTTCCTCCTCCTCCTCCTCCTCCTTCTTCTTTTTCTCCTCCTCCTAATCCTTTTCCTTCTCCTCCTTCCCCTCCCCTTTCACTTCCTCCTCTCCCTCCTCCTTCTCCTCCTTCTTCTGTAGATCCTCTTTCTACATGGCTAGGATGTAGGCTTCATAAGAATAGGGACCTGATCATCTTGCTCAATGTTGTATGCCCTGGCACAGGCTAAGTCTTTAGTACATATTTGATGATTAAATACAGAAATGAATAGGTACCTTGTTGAAAGAGCCACTCCTGTTCATAGGCTGCCATCTAAGTTATGAGACTCAGAGATCTTTCAAAATCCCAATTGCTTAGCTAGGATTTTTTTTTTTTTTTTTTACAGGGACAGAGAGAGAGAGAGTCAGAGAGAGATAGATAGAGACAGACAGACAGGAATGGAGAGAGGTGAGAAGCATCAATCATTAGTTTTTTGTTGCCATCGCAACACCTTAGTTGTTCATTGATTGCTTTCTCACATGTGCCTTGACCGCGGGCCTTCAGCAGACCGAGCCACCCCTTGCTGGGGTCAGCAACCTTG
This sequence comes from Rhynchonycteris naso, assembly GCA_037038555.1. Classification (NCBI taxonomy): domain Eukaryota; kingdom Metazoa; phylum Chordata; class Mammalia; order Chiroptera; family Emballonuridae; genus Rhynchonycteris; species Rhynchonycteris naso. The sequence goes on along the minus strand of CM072996.1, from coordinate 121,608,482 downwards.
GGTCCAAGCTGACGAGGTTTTGCTCAAGCCAGATGGGCCTGCGCTCAAGCTGGCGACCTCGGGGTCTCGAACCTGGGTCTTCCACATCCCAGTCCGACGCTCTATCCACTGAGCCACTGCCTGGTCAGGCTTAGCCAAGATTTTTAACTTTTAGAGTCACTCCATGGGTCACTGTCTTGATATATTATTGTTATTATAAAAAATATTACCTCAAGGAGAATAGAAGTCTCATGCTACCTTGTTTATACACTAATTTTTCAAAATATGAGGCCAAGTTAGTTAGTCATCAGATTATTTTCACCTTGGGAATAAGAGGGAGTGGGACCAAGGACAAATAGATTATAATGGAAGTCTGAAAGAACATGAGAAGTTGGCTGCCTGGGAGCCCTGTTGAGTCAGGACAGATCTGGGTGAAAAATAAGCAGGAGAAAAGGAGGTTGTTCCTTGAGAGACCAAAATTAGAGAGAGGGTGAAGGGAGGATTTGCCGAGTGCTTTCCAAACGCTAGCCCTGTTAGGTGCTCAAGGATAAGGAAGAAGTGAAGCCTGGACTTGGACCTCAGTGTCTTCTAGAAAAGCCAACTCTATGGTGATTTCTGGTGAGAAAGGTGATCATGTTTAATAAATAATGAACAAACATTTCAGGTCTGATATATCACCAGTCTTCTCTCCCAACATCCGTTTATATCTCTACTTTATAAGCAAAAGTCGGTTAGCATCAGGGTTTATAAAATTCACCAAAACACACAAATGTAAAATAAATGTTACTCTGCTAATTTGGAATGTATTCTGGCAAGTGTTCCATTCTCAGATAAAGATACAAATACATTCTTTGTTCATTTCTATGAATGGCCTTTTTATGGCTTTTGAGACCTAGTTTAAATCAGTAAATATAAAAATTAGTGTTTCTGATAGGTGTTGGCCTTATAAAACTGGATAAAAGGGATCGCATTTTCTATAACATATGAATGCACAAGTGATTCATTCTTTGGCTCAAGATGGAAACATTTATTTTTGGCATTCTAGATTCTTCTTTTTGCATTAACCTTACAGATTTTTCTTAATATGATATAGACACTGGATGGACTTCATTCACAAGGATACACCAAAATAAATGGAGTGACTAATATCCAAGAATTTAAAACTTGTAAATATTTATGAGAAAATTATGTTAGTCTATGACAGGATTTCTCTCTGAAACTGGGTTGTAACTATTTATTCTGTGCTCTAATTCTCTTTAAATTGTAGGTACTCTTGTTAGTTTTACACTGCTACATGGCCAAACCAATATGAAAATTGTGTATAAAATAGCATGTAGAATCTTGAATAAAAAAGACAGTGCTGCTTAACTCATATGACCTTTCTTCCAGGTGAGCCTGAACATCACATTTTGGAATCAGTGACCTAAGTCTTGGACCAACTAGATCTGTGGGGCCCTGTGTGAAATAAAACTCCAGGGCCCCTTGTTTAAAAAGTATTAAAAATTTTAGATGGCAACAGCAGAGTGTTTATCCCAGCACAGGGCTTATCCAAGTGTGGGCCCTGTGTGAGACTAAAGAGGTCTTGAGCTCAGGAAGCTGGCCCTGTCTACATCTTCTAGATCCTCTTAGTATGACTTATTCAGGTGAACTAAACTTTCTGAATGTATAGTTTCCTACCTGCAGAACAGGTAAGAAGAATTAAGCCTACTGACAATTGAGGGAGGAAGTCACGATATTTATGTAATTGTAATCTTCAAGTAAGAGGAAATAAAATTATAAAATTTTTTTCTAGTGTAAGGATTTCTCCCTACAAGGGTCTTCTATTTTATGTATGTATGTATGTATGTATTTAATTATTTTAGATTTTATTTATTTATTTTTAGAGGGAGAGAGGAGAGAGACATCAACTCCCACATGTGCCTTGACCAGACAAGCCTGAGGTTTCAAACTGGTGAACTCAGCATTCCAGGTCAACGCTTTACCTGGTCAGCTTAGCCCATACAAAATTTTAATGCTTTCCCTCTGGCCTTGTGGTTCCCACTCTTGTCTGATTAGCATAAATACTTAAGGATCATTTTAAAAATATAGAATAATGGGCTCACTGTAGACCTATACAATCAGAATCTCTTGGCTTAGGCTCCCAGTAATGAATAAATGAATGAATGAAAAATTCTTTTTGGCCAATTTATTTTGACTTTTTACTATTCCTGTCAGGCAAGTGGAATCATAGAATATTTATCTTTTATGACTAGCTTATTTAACTTAGTATAATGTCTTCAAGGTTCTTCCATATTGTAGCCTGTATCAGAATCTTCTTTTGTAAGGCTGAATAATATTCCTTTGTATGTACATACATTTAATTATCAATTCATTTGTCCATGAACACATAGATCACTTGTCCTTTCTTTTTCTTTAAGATTTTGTTTCTTGATTTCATGGAGAGGCAGGGAGGGGATGAGAAGTTTAACTCATAGTTGCTACATTTTAGTTGTTCATTGATTACTTATTGTATGTGCCTTGACTGGGTAAGCACAGGGCTTTGAACTGGTAACCTCAGCGCTGTAGGTCAGGCTGTATCTTCTGGGCCACCACAGGCCAGGCGGGTCGCTTGTCTTTTGTTTTATATGTACTTCCAAAAGGCCTTATCAAGACATTCTTTTAAAACGAGTTCAGTGATCTCCCCCAAAAGAATTCTGACTAAAATGTCTCCATCATTACCTACAGCAAATTAGTGTTTTGGCTACCAGGTTAAAAAAAGCAAATAAAGCCATCATTAGGTAAATGTGATGCTATTGTTTGAGAAAGGGGAAGGTTTGGCAAAGAGGAACTTGATTCTGAAGACCTTTTTTTTTTTTTTGCCAGTGTGACTCCATGGAGAAGTAAAAGTTCATAGAGTTCATGTAAACTCAGCTGGAATCCTTATATACATGTGGTAGTTTTAAGGAAATCCATGAACTTCCCATAAACATCCTGAATATGCTGTTATGAAGCTCCTGGCCTTCCAATTAGTTCCCTCGCTTCCCTTTCCCTCTACCTCATCTTCTTTGATCAGAAATATATGTGCCTTCATTATACCAGGCTTCTGCTTGTTTTTTATAAAGGGAATACCGAATGAAGGGCAGGTCCTGCCCTAAAATAAGGAGCAAAGGTGTGGCTCACTGGAGGTAGAAAGACAAGGAAGAATAAGAGGGCATTTCTCAAACTGGAGATGCACAAGGAGCATCTTCAAGACCTAAGATAAGTGAACAGATGGATCATTTTTGAGTTGATAAATGGGGCCAGAGAGAGACTGCCAAAGGGAATTGGCTGAAGTTGGAAGCCTAGAATGGAAGATAGGATAGATAATAAGCCTTCTGCTTCTTTTTTGAGCTGAGTTAACTTGGACATGGATATGCTCCCATGTGTCCACAAGCCAATGTGGAAAAGTTGATAAAAACAAACCAAAACAAAACACATTGGATGCAGAAACTCCCACCTTCTCTTTACTAAGCTCCTAGAATCTGACATTTTGCCAGACGTTACCCTCCAGGTATGAGATTGCAAGACTCTTCTTGGGGAAATATTTGACTAGCATGAAGGGAAATACTTTAAAATACTAATAGAGGATAGAGGGTGGAGAGGAGGAGAGTCAGCAAATAACCCACCCATATTGCTTTGTGCCTAGAGCAGGGGTTCTTAACCTGGGTTCTATCGAACCCTAGGGGTTCAATGAGTTGGTCTCAAGGGTTCAGAGAAGCCTCTCCTGCGGAGGCCAGAATAAAGTAATACCATAATTTGTAGTGAGTTCATGCACTTCGTTGGTTTTGTTCTTTGAGCAAGGTGATGTTCATGCACGGCTCATTTTGTGCACAAGTAAAAAAACATATACTTATGTCTTGAATTTGGAAAAAAAATCCTATTTTATTTATCACTAAAGAAGGGTTCAGTGAATGCGCATACAAAACTGGTGGGTTTGGTACCTCAAAAAAGGTTAAGAACCACTGGCCTAGAGTAAAGATCAAAGTTAATAAGCTTGTTCTTGAACCTACTATCAGGTTTTAGTCTTCATTCTTTTTTTTTTCCCTTTCCTTTCCCTTTTCTTTTTAGTTGTGAGGAGGGGAGATAGTGAGGCAGACTCCTGCATGCGCCCCGACTGGGATCCACCTGGCAACCCTGTCAAGGGTTAATGCTCAAGTACTGAGATATTTTTAGCACCTAAAGCTGTTGTGCTCCTAATGAATTTATCCTCAGTGCCTGGATCCATGTTCTAACCAACTGAGCCACTGGCTGCGGGAAGAGAAGAGGAAGAGAAGAGGAAGGGGAGAGGGAGAAAAGTGGGAGAGGGAGAGGGAGAGAAGCAGAGGGTCACTTCTCCTGTGTGCCCTGACTGGGAATCAAACCGGGGATATCCATATGGCAGGCCAATGCTCTATCCAGGAAGCCACCAGCCAGGGCCAGTCTCAATTTTTAATTGGGGGTATTAGTAAGCAAAATAGACCAAGGTCCTATTAGGTTCTAATGGGGGAAGGAGAGACATAAAATAAAGGGTAAAATATATAGTATTTTAGAGGCCAATAAAGGGTACGGATAAAAATTAGATGGTGGTGATTATGAAATGACATTCTGGGAAGGTATTGCAATCATAGGTTAAGTTGAAGAGAAAAATCTCAGGCATCTATTTAATCTGCCATCTTCCCATGGAAGCTTCACATCTGAATGGCTTTGAGTTGCTGACAGGAACTTGCCTGTGCTGGCCTCCAGGACCTCCACATACTCAGTTCCCATGACCTGCAACACTAGACTAGGCTCCTCTGCCCTACCTTGCATGCTAATTTCTGTGGAAGAAGGAGACTTAAGGTTGTGCTTAAAATTACTGTAATTGGTTCAGACTCACCTATTTCCTCTTATTTGCATAACCTTGTAAGGAGGAAAAGCTTCAGATATTTTCCTCATGCCAGGAAAACCCATATTCTTTTATACTGGTTGAGTTCATTATAGCAGTATCAGTGAGGTCTACCTGGTTAATTATCACAAGGTTGGTGAGCTAGTTTAACCTCCTGTGACAAATAGTTTGCAACTTCAAGTGAGGAAACAGGATTCTCTGAATGACATTCTGATATGTTGCATGTAGTTCTGCAGTACAAACATTCATCAGCTCGGCTATGGATCAACAGCCCCTCCAACTACAAAGACATACCTCTAAATGTTAAAGAAACACCCATTGCCCTTGTTAGTCAACAGAGAGAAACAACTTTATCATTACAAGATAAAAAATTATTATAGACTTAAATTTAATGGAAATAGGTATGCAAACATTCTCTAACCTCCATCTGCATTTTTTTTTTAAAAAAGAGGGTAATGACTAAGCCAGTACGATGTGAAGTAAAAGCATTTGTGTTCCAACCCACAATTTCTCATTAAGCTTCACTGCAATGCCGATAGTCTCAGCTATGACTTTAAATGAGAGTGAGTCAAAAAATTTGAAACGGACAATAGGTTTATCTTACCTTCTATAACTGAAGTTAGTCATCATTCCTCCAGGAAGCTTTCCCTAATCCCTCAAGAAGGGAATTGTAACCCGTACTCTCCCTGTTATCTACTTATCATGTTGTGATTACCTCTGCCTGTGTCCTCTTTCTGAATACCCCAGCAGACTGGACACTTCTCAGAGCAAGAACTAAGTTTACCTTTGTATCAGTTCAATCCCCAGGGCCTAATTCAGTGGCCAGCCTTTGGTAGGAACAAAATAAACATTTTTGAGCAAATGACTAAATATATAAATGGACAAAAATTAAACATCATAATAAAGTAAAATAATCTATAGTCTTGAATCTCAGCAACTGTTCAGTTATTTATTAAGATGTTCATTTAAATTTAAAATAACATTTAAAAATGCTAGATTAAAAAAATCAAATGTTGAACTCTGTTCAAGTGTTACCTTCTTCATTATGACATTTCTGTTCTACATAAAACTGCTCCTGAGTCACTCGTCCTCCCTTTACCTCCTTCCCACAGTCCTTGTAGAATCACCCATCTTTCTGCTCTGTAGGAGCTATATGAGCCTGACCGGTGGTGGCGCAGTGGATAAAGCGTCGACCTGGAACACTGAGGTCACCAGTTTGAAACCCTGGACTTGCCTGGTCAAGGCACATATGGGAGTTGATGCTTCCTGCTCCTCCCCCTTCTCTCACTCTCTCTTCTCTCTAAAAGTACCATATTTTCCCATGTACAAGATGCTCCCATATATAAGACACACCTTAGTTTTAGGGCCCGAAATTGAAAACAAATATGTATTACATAAAGTTATTGAACTCAAGTTTTATTCATTATAAAATTCATACAACTCCTCACCACTGTCTAAACTCTCATTCATTAGCTTGTCCTCATCTGTGTCTGATGACAGATCACTGTCTTTAACAATGAGCACAAAAACAAGCTTGAAAAAGCGGGAAATGCAAGTAAAAAAATCTACAACTACTGTTTAAGATGCACCCAATTTTTACACCCTAAAATTTTCAAGAAAGGGTGCATCTTATACATGGGGAAATATAGTAAATAAGAAAAAGGAGCTCTGTGAGAAGAGGGACCCCAGTTTATTAGCACTGTACCCTCAGTATCTAGAATAATGCCTAGTATACGGTAACAGCAAATAAATAATCTTCTTTTTTTTTCTTTATAGATTTTATTTATTGATTTTAGAGAGATGATAAAGAGAAAGGCAGGGGCAGGAGTGGGAAGCATCAACTCGCAGTTGCTTCTCACATGTGCCTTCACTGGGCAAGCCCAAGGTTTCGAACTGGCAACTTCAGCGTTCCAGGTTGATGCTTTATACAGTGTACCAGCACAGGTCAGACAAAACAGTTAAATGTCTTTGATGTTACATTGGCATATGACTTAAAATCAAAATGAGAAGGCAACACTAGTCTAAAAATAGACAAAAATGAAGTACTCTTTATCAGAGATACCACAATTGGCAGTTGTGTATCAATGTTTAACTTTGCTTCCCCTTAGCCTATAAGATCCATGAGGGCAGGAGTCAACTTATGTTTGTTCACTTGTGCCAGGTCTTTCCTGTTTGCTCTTTAAACCTCATCTCCACCTGGCTGCACCACTGGGCTCCTTAGCCTCTGCTTAGATTCAAATAGTAGGAACACCAACAGATCAGCTGATAGAAAAGATTTGAGGCACATATGCACATACCACAAATGCTCTTGCTATTTCTCAATTAACATAGTAAGCCTCTTATAGAGCCTAAAACCTTTTTACATAGTCTTTGCAGAAAATTTCCTCATTTAAAAACCAAACCCCACAAGCATAATCAAGTAAAAATACAGACCTAATTCCCCCCAATCCTCCAAATTAGTTTTATTCCTCCTTAGCATATAAACAAACGGTAGTAAGCTTTACAAGGAATTCTATATACTGAGAAGTATTTTTCTCTAAGCGTAACTAATTAAAACAATTTTTTAACAATCCTCATTAACTACAAGAAAGAATCCAGTTTTGCCATCATTCAATATAGGTCTTTTTCCTTTTGTTCTTAAAGGATTCCTTGTAAAAGTACTTGATAAAAGAGCCACTGAAGGCTCATTCCACATTAACACATTTCAATGCTGCTTACAATGGACAGTCTAGTGAATGTTATCTGAAGTTTCTACTTAGTAGAATGTAAAACTATATTCTATTGGGAAACTATTGAAAAAATAAAATAAAAACAAAAAAAGAATCACAACAAAAATCAGTGATTCCTGATTAGTACCTAAGTAGCTTTTACTAAGTACCTAAGTCTCCATAAAACTCAGGAAAGGAGAATCAATTTTAGACCCTGTTCCATAGACTTCAGCTTCCAAAGTAACAAACAAAATGATGTCATCCATAGGTAGGGTTTACAGAATGGAGTCAACGTAAAACAAACAAAATGCATCTTCAGTGCATGTGAAGTAAAAAGATGTATATTCTATATGTGTTTATAAAGAAATATCTTAATTCAAAAAATTAAAAGCCTGATCTAAGAATGGAATTATTCTGGGACTGCCATGTAATAATGCTCAGCTCTTACTGTGTTGATAGCATGAATATATACGAACTATTAAAACTTAACTTCATACAGTCCATAGACAGCTGGCCTACATTTATGTTTATTAAAAACTGACATAAACAAACAACCTGTACAAAATATATACCATCACATGCCACTTTGAAACGGTAATTCTGAGAAATTTTATAGCCTAGGACCCCCTCTTCCTCTGCCCTGGCCACGTCCTCTTCCTCTTCCTCGGCTTCGGCCTCTTCCTGCAACAGCTTCCCTTTTCTTAGACTTCACCTTTGGTTCAACATCCACAAGTAGCGTATCCAGAGGTAAGCTGTCTGGCAGAATAAAATATCGAATGTTATTTCCTCGAATACTCAGTGTTTCCAGTTGTACAGGTTCTCAGATCTTCAAGGTCATTTTCACAGCTTTAAGATGAGTATTCATGCTGACATCTACACCTGTGATGGTTCCATGGACCTGTGTTCCATTCTTTAATTCAGTGGTTACAGTTTCGTGATTCAATTTCATCAAAAATCTCACGAGTTTCATCCTAACAGAGTCGTGACGATTTCAGTCCGAGAGTGCACAAAACCCGACAACCAAGGCCACGGACGCACAGGAGTATGATATAAATAATCTTCTTTAGAACAAATTTAAATTACTAATGATGAGTACAGGTATACATCATTTTATTGTTCTTCGTTTTATTGAGCTTCACAGATGTTGTATTTTTTTACAAATTGAAGACAAGACCCTCCACCAGCAAAAAGGTTGCCATTTGCTTTACTGCCATACTTGTTTTATGATGGTGGTCTAGAGCTGAACTCTCAGTATCTCCCAGGTATGCTTGTAATGGTTGGGGTAAGGATAGAGTTTATTAAGAGTTGTTTTTTGTTTTTTTTTAAATAAGAAGAACAGTGGCCTTCATGTAAATGTTGTGTTTTTAAACTTATTAGAGCACAGCGCATAGTAGGGATTCATTTGATAGAGCAACCTGGCATAGCCTAGGAAGCAATGCTTTTATTATATGCAATGCTCTTTTTTGTTTTGTTCTTTCCATTCTATTTTTTTTAAAGCCAGTCTGACCCACTTAACTGATTTCATGACCCACTAATAATGTGGAAAACACGATATAAAGTGCGTTTACTTAATACTCAACTCCTGTAAGTAAAATTATGATGGCCTCACAAGCATGTCCTGGGCCTTCCATGATGGCTCTGTTGATTGCTGAAAAGAGAACAGGAATTAGTTTCAACTCAGTAATGTTATTTTATTTTAATTTTATTTTATTTTACAGGGACAGAGAGAGAGTCAGAGAGAAGGATAGATAGGGACAGACAGACAGGAATGGAGAGAGATGAGAAGCATCAATCATTAGTTTTTCATTGCAGTTGCAATACCTTAGTTGTTCATTGATTGCTTTCTCACATGTGCCTTGACTGCGGGCCTTCAGCAGACCAAGCAACCCCTTGCTGGAGCCAGTGACCTTGGGTCCAAGCTGGAGAGCTTTGCTCAAACAGATGGGCCCGCGCTCAAGCTGGTGACCTCGGGGTCTCAAACCTGGGTCTTCTGCATCCCAGTCCGATGCTCTATCCACTGTGCCACCCCCCGGTCAGGCAATGTTACTTTATTTTTTTAAAGTCTGTTGGACATAATACAATTTTTTCTAAACAATTTTATTTATTCAATGTTGTTCAGAAGGAAACTTTATGCTGTAAATAAAATTTGTTAAAGCGATTCTCCAGCCTGACCTGTGGTAGCGCAGTGGATAATACATCGACCTGGAACACTGAGGTTGCTGGTTCGAAACCCTAGCTTGTCTGGTCAAGGCACATATGGGAGTTGATGCTTCCTGCACCTCCCTGCTGCTCTCTCTCTATTTCTCTTTATCCCCTATCTAAAATAAATTTAAAAAAATGATAAAACAATTAAAAAGAAATGTAGATTAATAAAAAAATAAAGTAATGGTTCAGAATATTAGTTAAATTACTTTTGGAGTCACATTTAGGGGTGGAAAAAGAAATTGAAGAGTCATGAGTTTTGAAGTATCAAAGATAAATAAAAAATGTCTTTGGCAATAAATGATTATAATAAATTATAATAAATAAAGGTCATATAGTTTGTTAGAGGCCTTAAAATTTTTCTTCATTTTCTGATGAGGTAGGACTTTAGCTGGGAGGTTTTGGAGCCTAAGTTTGATACGAGATTATATAATAGTTTTTTTCTAGGCCTGAAAAAAGTTGTGTCATAGTAATCATCATAGTGTTCATTATTACTCAAAAGCAAATGGTCTAGGCAGAATATATTTGCAACAGTACAGAAAAGAGGAAATACAAATGACTAACATATAGAAAAGGGTTTAATCACACTGGTAATAAAAGAAATACAAATCAAAACAACAGTGAGAAAATTGTAACATTAAAGTAGCAAATGTATTTTTTAAAATTTGTATCTAGTCTTTTTTTTTTTCTTTAAATGAGGTGCCTAATAGGAGGAAAGGTATAAGAAAGTGGCCATTTTAAATTTATTTTTTTTAAATATATTTTTAATTTTTTTTATTTATTTATTCAATTTTTTTAGAGAGGAGAGACAGAGAGAGCATCAACTCCCATATGTGCCTTAACAGGGCAAGCCTGGGTTTTTGAACTGGCAACCTCAGCATTCCAGGTCGATGCTTTACACACTGCACCACCACAGGTCAGGAAGAAAGTGGCCATTTTATACATTGCTGGTAGGAAGAAAAAATGCTACAACCATTTTAGAAAATAATTTTGTGATGTAGCTTTAAAAATGCTTATTGAGGTAATCTTACTTCTAGGGCTCTATCCTAAAGGCATAATCAGAAATTTGAAAAATGTTTTTTCATAAAGTTAATAATTATAAAATTATTTAAAATACCCAAACCTGCTCATATGGAAGTTGATGCTTCCTGCTCCTCCCCCCTTCTTTCTCTCTTTCTTTTGCTCCTCTCTCTCAGAAATAAATAAATAAAAATCTAAAAAAAATTAAATTAAATTAAAAAAGAGCAAGAGAAGCATCAACTTGTAGTTGCGACACTTTAATTGTTCATTGATTGCTTCTCATATGTACCTTGACCGAGAGGCCCAGCCAAGCCAGTGACCCCTTGCTCAAATCAGCAACCTTGGGCTTCAAGCCAGTGACCTCTGGGCTCAAGCCAGCAACCATGGGATCATGTGATGATTCCACTCTCCAGCCAGCAACCATGGGGTTTTGAACCTGGGACCTCATCATGCCAGGTCAACGATCTATTCACTGTGCCACCACCTGTCAGGCATATTGTCAAACATTTTCATGCTTACAAATATAGTTATATCACATTATTTTTAATAACTGCATAATTTAGCATTATGACTATACTAAAATAAAAAAAAATTGCCCATTTTTGACATCAATAAACAAATACTTTTCAAAGTGCTGTTTATTACCCTTAATAGGCCATGAAATAAATTTAAGAGGTCATGACAAGCAGTCTTATTTATTATATTTAAGTGTTATAATATGGTTTGTTAAATATTTGCTAGGACAAGTCCTTACTTAACCATATTCTTCTGTTCTTCTAAATTATACTGGTTATTTATATAAGTTCAGTCTAAAAAGTTGACACATAAAATTATTTTAAATAGGTCCAAGAAAAATACTGTGGAAAATTTCACATTAAATTTATAAATTAATTTGGCAATATTCATGATAACGAAACTTCTGATCTAGAAATAAAGTATGTCTTTTCATTTAATTTATTTTTATGTCTCTAAGTAATGTTGTAAAGGGGTCTTTATACAGGCCTTCATCTTTCTTGCTACGTTTCTTCATTGGAGTTTTATATTTAGCTTTGCTTTTGCAAAAACATTTCCATTTTTTCCCCCAACTGAACACAGCCCTCTGTACGAAGGATACCAATGTTTACACACTTACTTTGTAACTGAATGCTAAAAATATTTTCCCATCCAAGTTGTGTAAGTCAAATGAGAGTTGCAAAATATAACTGAAGAGTTTTGCTCTTTCCCCTTTCCCTTCTCCATCATGTTTTATGAGTCATTTTTGTTTCATTAAATATTAGCGGCTGGCCCATGACAATGAAAATAAGAGCAGAAGGACGTTTGTATGATCAGATGCCCTTGAGAGGGCAGAGTAAATTTCCAAGTAAATACAATTTAACAGCCGGTAACAGGACCCCTTGCTGGCTGCTTTCCCTGCCCCCCTTTGGCCGCAGCTGCATATCCTGACACCATGTTGTCCCCTGCACAGGAAGAACATAAAGGAATCCTTGGCTAGGTAAACCCAGACCTTGCATTTTGATGCTGGTTGCTACCTTTAGACATGTCACATTGAATGCTATTATTGTCCACATTTTACAAATGAGAAAACGAGGCCCAGAGAGATTAAAGACTTCATTTGCTCATGCTCATTCAATTTGTAAACATTGAACATCTACTATGCTCTAGACTCTCTTCTAGGACTGTGAACTAAAGGAAATTCCCTCCCTCATGAAAGCTACATTTTACTGGGGCAGACACACGTAAACAAAAAATGTACCTTGTCTAAGGTCGTATGGTTTGAATGCTTGTCTGGTTGCAGGGCCCATGGGCTTGACCACTATGTTATGCCACATGGAGAGAGAAGAGAACATGGGCCTTGGAGAAGCTTCTCTGCCATCTCCTGAAAAGCCTTATAGGATGACATGACTTGGGTGAGCTGACCACCATCCAGGCTGTGGTCCATTCTACATGTTCTGCCCACGGAGAGGGAGGCTATCTGTCTCCCTGACATAGTAGCTTCTTGACTATTTTCTGTGTTCATTTTTTTTTTTTTAAACATTTTTTCTTTTTTATTTATTTTTATTTTTTTAAATTTTTTATTCATTTTAGAGAGGAGACAGAGAAAGAGAGAGAGAGAGAGAGAGAGAGAGAGAGAGAGAGAAAGGGGGAGGAGCTGGAAGCATCAACTCCCATACGTGCCTTGATCAGACCAGTGCAGGGTTTTGAACTGGCGACCTCAGTGTTCCTAGGTCGACGCTTTATCCACTGCGCCACCACAGGTCAGGCTGTGTTCACTTTTTTTGATACCCGTAGCCCACCTACTTACCCAGAGTTCTTGTCTTCACATCCTTGCTAGCTCAAATGCCAATACAAACTAAGGTATTCATGATAGACAAAGGCTAAGTTATTTAGCGGAGTCCAATAATAAGGCTGAATTTTCACATGAATGGTAGACCCAGTTTGTGTAGAAATAGCTGAGAGGGGTTTGGCAAAAAATTTTTAATATCATTCAAACTTACCCTTAGGAATAGGACAGTTGGTTGGAGGGCTATTACCTGAAGCTATGTGGATTAATTTATTATTATATTTTAACATAGATTAACTCTTAATAAAATTCCTTTTACCAGCCCCTGTTATTCCTACGTGGATAAAACCAAGGCTCTTCTTGCCTTACAAATATAGATATTTAATTGCTGTAGGACCCCCCCTAAAATATTCAGAGTTAATCATTTATTAGTTTCAGGATTCACGATTCACCTAGATTTCAATTTTTTTAAATAAAACATTTATGTTGTTTAACTCCTTTGAAATCTTTGGAGTTAAGCAGGTTTTTTATCTTAAGCTAGGGTTTATTTAAGAACTCTAGAAAATTTATGAAGGATTTAAGTTGCTTTTCTTTCACACTCTTGGTAGTTTAAATACTGGATAAATATTTTTTTCTGTTATTAATCTAGTGAGGTGAGATAATGTCAGACTCTTAGAAATAAGCGTAAAAATTTCAACTTTAATTTAAAAATAACTTGTGTTTTTTTTTTGTTGTTGTTGCTTTTGTTGTTTTTGGATCTGTGATAGGTAGCAAGGAAAGAGGAAATCCAGGGGAGAAAACACCCTGACATCCTGTTGCCTTTTTATTAGCACTGCTCAGAGGTAATTCGAGTGTTTCACACAAATTTGGTGAGCACACTTGCTATGAAAAACATTACACGTCCTTTTTATTTCTTCTTCTTCTTTTTTTTTAGTACATCATGTGAAATTTTTGCAAACACAAAGACCTTTTATTTACTGACAAAGGGAACAGTGATTCTAGACAAGCAGCTCTCTTGTCCTCAAAAATAAGAAAGAGTATCTGTCCCATATTTTGGTGCAGAGTAACCAGAATAGAAACTGCACATTGTGTGTTATTTATCCTTTATTTTGTGAATGCTTTCTATCAAACAATGAAAGTTATATTTTCTAATCTAGCTCATGCTTTCTGTAAATTACCTGAAAAACGGAAATATTCTTAAGTCATTCAGGGTCAAGCATTGCATTATTGATCAAATTGGACAATGTATATATATATTACCTTACCTTTCTTTGAGAATTTGAGATAAAGAAACTGGTGGGATGGTTTTCTTTCTTTCATGCATTCCTGGATGGGCTATTAGGAATTCATATTGCAACACGGATCTAGTGCCTTCTGTGTGTTGGGCTGTGTGCTAGCACATAAACAAGACAGGGCCCTGCCCCGGCACAGCTCAGCTTTGTAAGGAAAATGAGCAGGTGAACAAATGCTTACAAGGCTGGGAGACTCCAGCTCTAATCAAAAACGCCTGGCGGGAGCAAGGGACTTCCTCACCCAGGGACCCAGCAAAGGAAGAGAAGATGCCAACCTATGGATGGGTGTCAAATGGGTACTAGAGTTATATGGGGGCTGGTTGGGTCATTTTATAATTTATATAAACGTTTAACGCTATGCTATATACCTGAAACTAATATCATACTGAATGTCAACTGTAATTGAAAAAAGATTTAATTAAAATAAAAAAAGAAGCAAAACACAGTCAAACACTGCACTGGTTTTAAATCCTTACTGATTCTTACCAATGCTGTACACACACTTAAAAAGTTACCATTTGTTGCCTGACCTGTGGTGGTGCAGTGGATAAAGCGTCGACCTGGGAACACTGAGGTTGCCAGTTCAAAACCCTGCACTGGTTGGTCAAGGCACATATGGGAGTTGATGCTTCTAGCTCCTCCTCCTCCTCTCTCTCTCTCTCTCTCTCTCTCTCTCTCTCTCTCTCCTCTCTAAAATGAATAAATAAAAATAATAAAAATTTAAAAAAAAAGTTACCATTTGTTGCCAATGCGCATGGGTGACAAAAGACCATAAGTGGGGCACTTTTGGGAGGGTCTATGATGCCAGCAAGTTCTATTTTGAAAGAGGTCTTCCAGACAAATTTCTATATTCCTGACCTTCTCATAGTGGGCTCACCACGATCTCCAATAAATAATAGTTTATTGAATTTCAACTATATGTTTTCAGTCTTTATGTCACCTCCTCAGACAGTCCCTCACTGACAGAGGTGGGCTTAGGTGCAGCTCAGAAGCTTACATTTCAGAGCCTCTAACTTGCATGGCTCTTTCTAAGTCATGGGAGTACCCCGAGTGATCAGGCCCGTGTCTGTGTGTGGGTTTTTCTAAAAGTAAAATATTTTAATCACAATCAGTTAAAACATAAGACTATTCTCTTTTTTTACTCCAATTGTTCCTCCCTTGTGCTTCCTCTCCTCGGGTGGCACTGGATTGACTATGGGAATTTTGGGGAACTGGCTAAGGAGAAGTTGACTTAAACATTCGTTTCATGTGACTTTAGGGGAAATATTTAAGTCATTTACATTCATTGTCTTGTGTCAGTATGTTTTGCTAGATGTTCTAGAACAGGGACAATTGTTCCTGCTCTTGCCCCTGCAGGGGCAGTTTACATGCCAGAGCTCCCAGTGACTAGGCCGTGATGAGGGCTGAGCACACTCTTGCTTCGTCCCCTTCTCCATCCAGGTTTCCTCACCCTTCATAGGTTTTTTTCTGACACAAACCCAAGTCCCGGTCTCAGTCTGAGAGTGTATTTATCTGCTGATGGTCTGTGCTACTCCTCACAGGAATATAATGTCAGGAGAGCAGGAACTTGATCTGTTTTGCTTACCGCCATATTCCTATTGCTGGATGGCACGTAGTAATTACAACGACATGGGTGAGATGATTAAATGTTGAACAAATATATAAATTCCAGTCACTCCTACATTTTTTCTCTAATCTAATGACCACCCTGATAAGTAGATATTGTTTCTTTTCATATTACAAATAGGGCATTGAGACACTGCTTTGATCAAGTAGCTTCATCAAAGTGACACCCCAAGGGAGTGCCTGGAGCACAGTCCTTCTCTGCTGGCAATGTCCTCTGACATCCAGGGAGGCAGCCAGCATTTTCCTGTTTCACTCTGGCCCAAACTTGGGTGTGGACCCCTTCCTGATAGGATGCAGGACAGGGGGTGTGGGTGATGATAGGATACATGGCACTGAGAATGAGTCAGAGATACAGCAGAGTCAGGATCTAACCTGAAGCCTTTTCTTCTGCACATTCCCTGCCTCCCTCCTGAGACATTGCCCTGTGACAAATGGCCACCCCCTGTCAATAGAAGTGCTCCTGGCAATCCTACAACCTGAGACTGGGACAAGTGTAGGCCAGGCGCAGATCAAAGAAAATCTCCCCCTTACCCACCACCAATGATCCTTCCCCAGAATGTGTTTCTCACTCTGGAAGTGAACTGTTCCCAGCGTAGCTGATGGGGGTGGGGGGTCATTCCCTTCAGGGACACCCGTACCTCCGTGGGAACAGCAAGATAAATTCATTTTGGCAGTATAGTTTCTAAATTTCTGTTATTTACTCTTAATTTTTTTTTATTGAGTCATAACTGACGTATAACATTGTATAAATTTAAGGTGTACAATGTTGGTTTGATACATTTCTATGTTGTAATATCATTACCACTGTAGCATTAGCTAAGTCATTTATCAGGTCATATGATTATCATTTCCTTCTGTGGTGAGGACAATTAAGATCTTGTCTTTTAGCAACTTTGAATATTATAGTACAGTACTGATGATTATAATCTCGATGCTGTGCACTAGATCTCCAGAATTTATCTATAGTTATAAATTGTGGATCTTGACATAACATCTCCCCAGCTCCCCCACCTCCTGGTTCCTAGTAACCACCAGTCTACTCTCTGTTTCTCGAAGTTAGTCTTTTTAGATTTCTCACATAAGTGAGATCATACACTATTTGTCTTTTTCTAACTTACTTTACTTGGCATAATGACCTCAAGGTCCACCTACATTTTCACAAATTGCAGAATTTCCTTCTTACTTGTTGCCTGAATAATATTGCATTACACACACACACACACACACACACATGCACATACATATATACATATACACACATATACATCTATAATTATATATATATATATATCTATTATCTTTTTTTTTAAGATTTCATCTATTGATTTTACAGAGAGATGAGGGCAGGAGCAAGAAGTATCAACTCATAGTTGCTTCACTTTAGTTGTTCATTGATTGCTTGTCCTATGTGCCTTGACGGGGTAAGCCCAAGGCTTTGAACATTCCAGGTTGAAGCTTTACCCACTGTGCTACCACAAGCCAAGCTGTGCCACATCATCTTTACCCATTTATCCAATGACAAATACTTAGGTTGTTTCTATGTCTTGGCTATTGTGAATAATGCTGCCATGAATATGGATATGTGGATATCCTTTGAGATACTGATTACAATTCCTTTGGATATATGCCCAGAAGTGGGATTGCTGGATACATGGTAGTTCAACTTTTAATAATTTGAGGAACCACCATACTGTTTTTCATAGTGACTGTACCATTTTACATTCCCACCAACAGTGTGTAAGGGGTCTCTTTTCTCTATGTCCTTGCCAACAGTTATTATCTCTTGTCTTTTTGACAATAGTGAAGGGGAGTATAATACACTGCCCCCAAATATGCCACTTTGACATGTGGTCTATTTGAGCTGAAGGCAATCAAGACTCAGCATGCTCAAGAAAACCTTTTACCACTCCCTTAACTACCAAAAAGAATTTAAATAGGGGCCTATACCAGAAAACATGCTATTAACCAGAGGTGACTTTTCTCCCCGATACAACACCTATCTGCAGGCAGGGCAAACTTCTAGTCACGGAATATCTGCTTTCCTTATCCTGTAAATCTCCTCCTTTCTCTTTGAAGCCTCAGGCCCCTATCTCATTCTGTAGCTCAGGATGGCATATAAACCTCCCTTGCCCAACTTGCCCTTCAGTCTATGTCTTTGGGGCTCATGTAAATATATAATTAAAATTTTGCCCTGTTAACCTGTCTTATGTCAATTTAATTATTAGATCAGCCAAAGAACGTAGGAGGGAAGAAGGAAAATATTTTCTGTCCCTTTAATAGCCATCCTAATGGGTTTCAGGTGATATTTCTTTATGGCTTTGATTTGCATTTCCCTGATGATTCCCATTTTTTAATTGAATTGTTTACTTTTCTTGCTTTTGAGTTGTATAACTTCTTTATATACTTTGAATATTAACCCCTTATCAGATATATGGTTTGAGTATATTTTCTCCCCTTCTGCAGGTTGCCTTTTTTTGATTTATTGATTGTTTCCTTTGTTGTGCAGAAGCCTTTAAGATTATTTTAGTCCCACTTATTTATTTCAGTTTTTACTGCCTGTGCTTTTGGCATCTTATCCCAGAAATCACTGCCAAGACCAAAGCCAAGAAGCTATTTCTTCTTTTTTTCTTCTAGGAGTTTTATGGTTTCAAATCTTACCTTTGTCTTTGATCCATTTTGTGTTAATTTTTATGAGTGATATAAGATAGATGTTCAGGTTTTATTCTCTTGCATGTGGATATCCAGTTTTCCCAGCACCATTTATTGGACAGATGGTTCTTTCTCCGTTGTATGTTCTTGGCAAAAATTAGTCGACCATGCATGTGTGGGTTTATGCTTAGGCTCTGTATTCTGTTATTTATTCTTTTTTTTTCCTGTTATTTATTCTTAAAATAATTCTCTACCTCAAGTTCTATCTGGTGGTTTTTTTTTTTTTTTGGTCTCTTGTTTGAAAGTTTTCATGAAACTCAGTAGTTTTCATCCGTGACTACCTTCTTACAGAAGCATAAACAGATGTTCATTCCCTGAATGTTTTATTGTTCCATTGTCTGGTTATAAGGATGAGATGAACCCATATAAGATAATTACTGGGTAATAAAATAAAACTAAGGAAAAAAGACGCTAAAGTACTTCTGCCCAAGTCTTTCTAAGGAGCAGGAGAGCTCTTTTGTTGCCGGCTCAACCTGTTGGTAAACCACAGAAGTGATGCATTTACTCTTGGCACTGGTTCACAGATCATAGGCGAGAGGGTCGAGCTCAGAGTGCTGGCTCTCCACCCGCTATTGTAGAGGGGACTGGAGACTTACCCTCCCAGCTTCCTCCTGTTTTCTTATATCTCCCTCCACGTCTGATTCTCTTTCTTGTCTTGGTTTTTCCCGCATTTTTCTCTTTCTCCTCCTTTTCAATTTATCTAACACTTCTCTTTTCCCCTTTTCATTTAGAATTGTCTGGAAGATTTGGTCATACATTCTACTTCTGAGGCACTGCAATTTACAGAAGAGGTAGGGCTCTTGAGTGACACAGACTGAATGCAAAATCAGATCTGTGCCTTTTGGGCAAAAGTTATATAACCTTGCAAAGCTCTGTCTTCTCATCTGTAGATGTGGAGACACGGATGTCTCATCACATTAGTTGGAGGAAGAAATAAAATGACGTACGCAAAGTGCCTGGCACACAGATGGCTTTCAGTAGATGATATTTATTCTCTGCTCTCTTTTTTACTCTTCTGTTTTTGCAGTACTATGCATGCAGTAGTCACTAATTATGTGCTTATTGAGTACTTAAGAGTTTAATTTGGTAGACCCTCGTTTACTTTGTGGAGGAGAAATAAACCTCTACCCTCAATGTTCTTTTGGCTGGTCTAATAATCAAACAGAAATGAGGCAGATTTTCAAGAGAAAATAACCAAACTTAATAGATACATATGTATGGGAACCCCACATACATGAGAGAGTCAGAGACCTGGCATGAAAGTGAGGCTCAGATAGAAAGGGAACAGGGGAATATTAAACATTCTGAGTTAGGGATGAATAAGGTGCCTTGGAGACTTCAAAGGTCATTGTGGAATGATAAGAAGAGCAGTTGCTTAATAAATAGAAGTTTCCCTTGACCTATAGACAGGTAAAAAAAAAAGTTAGCTTTGATAATCTTTTATGGTCAGACTTCTCATTCAAATTCTTATAGGTAGTTAAGGTGGGGTGGGGCAGAAGTTGCTCTTGAACCTATGGATAAAGTTGCCTTTAGCTCAGAACAATCTGCATACCCCAGAGGCAAATCTTGGAATGACTTGTCCTGGACACTGCATGTAAAACCAGTAGTCGCGGCCAAGGCCCCCATCACAGCCGCCTGGCCCATGCAGGTTGGCATTAGATTCTGACAATCAGTAATGAAACAACAGAGCCAAGAACTAGTGAGCCATCAGCTTAAATTCTAGCTTGCACCTGGCGGGCAAGCAAAAAACACACACTGGGCTCCAAAACCCACTCATTCAGTGCTCACAAAGCTACTGACTTATCCGAGTTTCCTAGAATCAAAGGTTTCTAGCTCACCAGACTTATACACCTCTGTTCCCCATCTCCTCCTCTCTACACAAACTCTGCACAAACTGGCTTCTTCCTCAGCACTCTGCCATCTTGGCTGTTTCTCCTGGCCTCCATGTGGCCTTAATCTGCTCTCCTCTCTAATACTAACCTCAGAAAACCAAGAGAGAGAGCAAGCTCCCAGTCTGCCCCACTTTATAGTGTAGAAATCCAAACCTTTAATCCAATCTACAAACAAGGAAGTCTCTGATACAAAGTCACTTATCTGAGGCATAATGGGAGGATTCCTCATGAGAGTGCACCACCCTACATCATCCAATCAGTCAAAGGTGTGGGGAAAAGCTTACTCTTAAAACTAAGCCTTGGGCTATAAC
Organism: Rhynchonycteris naso; assembly: GCA_037038555.1. Taxonomy (NCBI): domain Eukaryota; kingdom Metazoa; phylum Chordata; class Mammalia; order Chiroptera; family Emballonuridae; genus Rhynchonycteris; species Rhynchonycteris naso. The sequence goes on along the minus strand of CM072996.1, from coordinate 121,587,580 downwards.
AACCCTGCCTGCTTACAGCCTGTCCCCCACACACAATAATATAATTACGCCCATTCCAAGCATAAGGGCAACTAATATCACCTGGGCAGTGGGCTTCCCTGTGGGCAGCACCACCTTTAACAAAGTGAGCATAATATATTTCATCTGCCCAACACTGCACAATTTGAGTGATTTAAGAATAAATATTACAACCCATTTATTATTTTGTGCCAGACACTGGGATCAGGAAAGTCCTTTTCATATAGTATCTGACACCCTCCTCAAACACATACAGTAGGCATTATTTTTATTACCCAAAATACAGCCTTTATTGCTCGGGGTCCACTCTTTATTTTGCATATTAAGAAGGTGAGACTTAAAGGATTTGAGTAATTTAGGTGAGATAAATTACATGAGCAACTACGTGAGTCATTTATCTGAGCAGAATCTTGACTCCAGACTCCAAACCCTAGACACTAGGTTAGACTGCTGGTGGGTTGTTATTCATAGTCCCCACCAGCCTCATAAGGAGGATCGGGTCCCGCAACTGAAAGATCATTTGTTTACTGAGTGCAACGTGAATCCTTCTTAGAGAAAGTAATAAGTAATGTGCAGTTAAATGAAATGGAAAGATTTGAGACAGGGGCTGCATTGTTCTCATGAGAAAGGATGACTCTTAGCAGCAGGGACATTGGAGAAGTTAGGGGTATGGGAGAAAAACATATTTAGAAAGACTGTAAGGCAGTGCAGAGTTGGTAGATAACAGAAAAGTCAAATGGGGAATTTTATTAGGTTGCTTGCAGTTTAAGATGCAATATGAACCTTTCCTTTGTCTTCCACAAAATCTCTAATGAGCTTGACATAGTTCTCTGTGGGTTTATGAAGTCTGTGCTTGGGGCAGATGTGATATAGGCTGCGTGTTCAACGCTGGGGAGGAGACCCTCACACATACATACCTATGACACTCAGGCTACAGATGAACGAAATTCACACCATCTTTTTCTGTGTTATTTTTCCCACCATTTTCCTCCTACATATACAAGCTTGTCTCCCAGGCTTGTGCCCTTATTAATTCAGCTTCTCCAACAAAATATTTTAAAAAGGTCTAGATGTGAATATGACAAGGTTCCTTGGGAGTTCGCTCCATAAGAGTTTTAAAAACCTACTCTCTTGGCAACTTTCAAACACCCAACACAGTATTACTAACTATAGTCACATGCTGTGTGTTACATTTCCTGAACTCATTCATCTTGTAACTGGAAGTGTGTGCCCTTTGACCATCTTCACTTCACCATTTTCCCCACCCATAAAACTCCATAAAACAATATGGAGCAAAGAGTTGGATATGTGTGTGTTCTGCTTTCTAATATAACCACAAAGGATATTGACATTTAAAAATCTAAAACATAGATAACATGGAATATTATATTAGTTTCAGGTGTACAACATAGTTATTTAACATTTATATACCTAACGAAGTGGTTATGACGCTAAGTCCAGTACCCATCTGTCACTATAAAAAGTTATTACAATAGTATTGACTTTGTTCCCTGTGCTGTACACGACATCCCCATGACATTTATTTGATAACTGGAAATTTGTACCTCTTAGTCCCCTTCATCTTTTTCTTCCTTCCCCTCCGGCCACCATCACTTTGTTCTCTATATTTGACTCTGTTTCTGTTCTGTTTTGTTTGTTCACCTGTTTTGTTTTTTAGATTCCACATGTAAGAGAAATCACAAGGTATTTGTCCTCAGAATGTTGACATTTTGGTCACTGTAACACCGCTCAATTGGTGTTGAGTGTAACTGAGTGTGTCCAAATCAGTTCCTAATAGACCTGTTCTTAACAAACAGGTTACAAGTACGACTTTTAAAAAACAGGTTGCAAAATCCCAGCAAAGTGCTCTTGCATGCCACACAGGAATGACTACTAGATCGGATTGCGTACTGCTGTCAGAAAAGGGAAGTGGTGGCCAGCGCAATGACTTTGGAGCATGTTTTGTATGCCGGGGCGGGTGGGGGAAATGGTGAAGTGAAGATGGTCAAAGGGCACACACTTCCAGTTACAAGATGAATGAGTTCAGGAAATGTAACACACAGCATGTGACTATAGTTAGTAATACTGTGTTGGGTGTTTGAAAGTTGCCAAGAGAGTAGGTTTTTAAAACTCTTATTACACACAAAACTTTGCAAATATGTGAGGTGAAGAATGGGTTGACTAACCTCACTGTGTAACTATTTCACAGTATATACATACACCAAATCATTACATTGAGCACCTTATATAATATTACATGTCATTTATATATATATATATATACACACATACATATATATATACTGCTCACAAAAATTAGAGGATATTTCAATGCTTCATATTTATTTTGAAATATCCCCTAACTTTTGTGAGCAGTGTGTGTGTATATATATATCTCTATATATAAATATAGATATCTATCTATATATATATAAATTAATTATTTTGAGAAAGAGAGAAGCATTAACTCACTGTTCCACTTAGTTGTGCCATTGATTGTTCCTCATATGTGCCCTGACTGGGGCCCGAACTGGTGACCTCAGGTGTAAAGCCAGTAGCCAGGGCCACCATCACAGCAGCCTGGCCAGTGCAGGTTTGCATTAGATTCGGACAGTTGGTAATGAAACAACGGAGCCAAGAACTGATGACCCATCAGCTTTAATTCTAGCTTGCACCCGGCGGGCAAGGAAAAACACACACTGGGCTCCCAAACCCACTCATTCAGTGCTCACAAAGCTACTGACTTATCCGAGTTTCCTAGAATCAAAGGTTTCTAGCTCACCAGACCTATTCACCTCTGTTTCCCATCTCCTTTTCTCTGCCCCCACTGACCGGAATCCACTCGGGCAAGTTCCCTTACATGGTGATGTTCTGCCCATCTGGGGTTGCTGCTCCATTGCTTGGCAGCCAAGCTATTTTAGTGCCTGAAGCGAGGCCACAGAGCCATCCTCAGCACCTGGGGCCAACTTGCTAGAACCATTCTAGCTATGGCTGCAGAAGAGGGAAAGGGAGGAAGAAAGAAAGAGAGAGAGAGAGAGAGAGTAGGGGGAGGGGTGGAGAAGCAGATAGTCACTTCTCCTGTGTGTCCTGACCAGGAATCGAACCCGGGACTTCCACATGCTGGGCTGACACTCTACTGCTGAGCCAACTGGCCAGGGCCAAGAGATCTTTACATAGCTCTAAGAGCTGTAAGGTTCTAAAGCTATGAAAGAATGCAAGATCCCATAAAGATTTTATGTTTTAAAAAATTATTAGGTAGAAAATACATTTACTTATATTAGGAATCCATCCAGTTCACAGGTCTTTAGAGTTAGATCAAAATAAAAAAATAAAACAAGAAAGAAAGAAAAACAACCTCACCCTTCATATAATGAAGTCCTAATCCCTTGTGAAGGAAAAGGGGGCTAAACAGAACTGACAAGTCTAGTTACCAAAAGTAATCACAGAATGTTCTAAACATTGACTCCTAACTGGGCAGGCCATGGTGTGCAGTCACATCCCAGGCCTATAGCTTCTTTAATAAAAAGTTACTCTCTACCTTAAGGGAGCCCTGTTTATTGTTTTGGTGCATCTAGGTCAGCGATGGGCAATCTTTTGAGCTTGGTGTGTCAAAATTCACCAAAAAACTGAGCATAACTCGGGTGGTGTGTCACTTCGAGAAAAAAAAAACACAATTTCATGATATTTATAGTTTAAATAACAAAAATATTTTGGCCTACAGACCTCCAGCACAGAGTGTCTACACTACAGCAAATGTTTTATCCTCGGCTACTGCACCTGGCCACGCAGGAGCCAAGGATGAAACATCCTTTTCCACATGCGGCCCCATACTTCTCTAGTATGTGGCCGCATATGTCTGTGTATTATCGAAAATGGCTACGCGTGTCAGTGCTGACACGTGTGTCATAGGTTCGCCATCATGGGTCTAGGTTAACCTTTGAAATGTTACAGTAGTTTTCTTTTACAGACATCTCAAAAACAGACTCACTGGCAACAGAGCACAATGCACCAAATTCCTGGCTGTTATGTTATTGTATACGCACCATCTCTATTCACTGTAATTGTTAAATGGCAACTTTCTTGTGCTCACCATTATAAAAGAAGGAAGTAAATGTCTCTATTATCCTTTTGACCTGTCCTAGAGATTTTCCTGCTTTGTCTTCTCCTGCCTTCTTAATCTACCATCAATAGACTTCATGTAATCTTTCTTACTTCTTTCTTCTGATTCTAAATGTATAAAAAGAACTGTAAAATGGCTTTCTCTGGAGCATTTTTTCAAATCATTGAAATCTTGCATCCTACCATGTCCTCAAAATCTTGACTCAACTAAGTTTATATTAAGACTTTCCACAGGCTTGGATGTTTCTTTTGCCAACACCTAGCACCTCACAGTGTGACCTTGGAAACAGGGTCATAACAGATGTAATTAGTTAAGATGAGGTCATACTGGAGTAGGGTGGGGCCTACTTCAACATGCCTGGTGTCCTTATAGAGAGGAGAAATTTAAGCCTAGACAGGCACATGGGGAGAATACTCTCTGAACACAAAGGCAGAGATAAGGTGCCAGGTCTACAAGCCAAGGGATGTCAAAGATGGCCAGCAAGCCTGCAGGAGCTAGAAGAGCGGCATGCCCCAGACTGTTCCACAAAGCTCTCAAAGGGAACCAGCCCTGCCAACATCTTGATGTCACACTTCAAAAAATTTTGTTGTTTAAGCGACTCAGTTTGTGGTATTTTTTTTTATGGCAGCCTTCAGAAACTAACATATCTACATTATCTTAAGAGCCAAAGAAAGGCCACAGTTGCCTGACCGGTGGTGGCAGAGTGGATAGAGCATCGACCCAGAATCGTGAGATCCCTGGTTTGAAACCCAGAGGTCACCAGCTTTCATTGGCTTGAGCATGAGATCATCAATATGATCCCAAGGTCACTTGCTTGAACCCAAAGTTTGCTGGCTTGAGCAAGGGGTTATTGGCTGGGCTGGAGCCCCCTGGTCAAGGCACATATGAGAAAGCAATCAATGAACAACTAAAGTGAAGCAGCTACGAGTTGATGCTTCTCACTCTCTCTCTTCCCTCTCCCTCCTACCCCTTATATCTTTTAAAGATATAAGAAATATCTTTAAAAAAAGAAAAAGAAAAGGTTACAGCCAATACATGACTAGCCTGGGTTGAAGTCACAGAATTCTGTGCGTAGGCAGAATTTAATAGTGTGAGTCAGGAGACTAAAACCCTTTCAAAATTTTGAAACCCATGACGCAATGTTTATTAAAAAGACAACCAGACAAGAAGGAGAATTGCTCTGAATATCTCCACCTTCATGTCTCTGTTCAATAGAATTCTCAAATAATAAGATGATAACTTCTATCCTTAGTAGCTAGACAACCATAGTTGGAATGACAACACTTTTCCCAGTCTTTCTATTCCCGGGAGACTAAGAATTGGGTATCAAGGTTTAAGAGAATCAAAACAAAGATATCGGTATATTTTGTATTAAAAAAAGACCTGTATATGTTTGATATGTGCCAGATGTCCTTCATCTTCTGATAGAACTTACTAGCATCCAAGCTGGAGAGGAGCAGAGCTTGTATTGACCCAGAGAGTAGACTGATACATTGTCAGGAATTTTACAAGCTCTGAATAAACAGAGCCTGTAATCAACAGTTCCCCTCCTTGCAACTACACAAAAATCTACTATGATGCCATCACTGTTGTAATAGACACTACAAGAGGTGTCAATGTAGTGACTGTAATTTATATGAGAGTGGAAGATTGTTTAATAGCAGATGACTTATCAGACTTAATGACAATACTTTTTACTGGGAAAAGAGTTAACAGATTGGGATGCAACTCTATGTGTCAATTCATGGTTGAACTGCAACCAGAATTTGGCTATAGACGTAGGAGTTTGTCAAAAACCCTCACAGGCATTCCGTGAGAATCAGTTAACGACATGGAATTGACAATAAAGTATTGTATATTTTATTGTTATTTGGAAGCTGAGTGCTACATTTATTTACTATCTGCCTCTTTCCCCATAGCCAGTTATTAAATATTTACCACCACTGGAAGGCAGACCATTAACAAATACTCAAGGAATAAATAAGTCCAGGGGGTGGGAAGAGCTAGGAAGGCGCCAAGGCTGAGTGGCACAGTGGAGGGTGACTCATGCCGTTCATGGGGAAGGCTCCTGGGGGGGGGGGGCGCTGAATGACTAGCCATTGCCAGCCATGTGAAAATGGAGGGACTGTTTCGGGTAGAAGGAAGAGCAAGTTTAAAGGCCGTGAGAGAGGAAATCATTTGTGTGTTGCAGTTATTGCTGTTGTTAGCAGAATCTGCACAGGAGATCCCAAATCTGAGGGTTCCATTCATTTCTTTCACCCTCGATCTGTATCTGGGAACCACTCAGAGTCACTGTCCGTTTGGCCCCATGGAAACACCTGCGATTCCTGGCTTCCTCCACAAGTGATCGGAGTTCTGTCTGGTTTAGATAGTAATTGTACTATACATTCCTTTCTTGTTTCTCATGTTTGGTGGAATTCAAAGGCATAGGAAGTATATTTTTCCATTTTCCTTGTTCCTAAATTTGTTACACAAGTCTAAACTATACTCCATTTGAAGCCTCAGGTCTACTGCCCGTCTTTCTCTAATAAGTAGTATAGTTGTGATTCTGTCCAAGTGCCTCATTGTTGCGCTTGTTTAATGACATGGTTAAGGGCCAGTGATTTCTCTTCTGTGCCTTTTATTTATTTCTCTCTCTCTCTCCTTTTTTCCTGTGCCTTTTAACAAGTGTTTATTTTCCAGTTTGGCTTAGGAAATTGACAGCTCCTAATGTAAAACGAGACAGTTTGGAGCAGATGTTTTGATTTCTGTACCTTCAGTAATCCCACTTATTTAGTGACTTTTGCATCCTGAAACCCGGGGGCCTGTCTGGGCTCTGGAGAAATGCTCAATGGATGCGGCTTTTCTGTGTAACAGCACCACATTCAACTCTTAAATGCCACGGCCCCAATTCACTTCTTAATAATGGTGCAAATGAGTTGAATATTTCACACTGTAGGCTTTTAACTCTCCAAACATCATCAAAACAAAACCATTACAGTGATCCATTCAAGCCCAACAGATAAGTGCTTTGGCTGCAACAGCTAATTAGTAATTTAAAATATGATGCCTTGCTTTTTTTCCCTTTTAGGTTATCGAAAGGGAAACTTTCTCCTTTGTTGGCTGATGGGCTGGCTCTTCTCACTGGTTATGTTCCGGAGAGCTCCTGTCACTGCCAATGCTATGAGCAAGGCTAGAGTGTTTCCCTCAGCTTGTGAAATTATCTTCAGGTCGAGTGCTGACATTATAGCCAGCTGCTTGAAGTGTCAGCACAGCTGCTTTGTGAGCTGAGAACAAAATCCCATCACAGCTCCTTGTTCTAAAGCTGGCCCACAAGAAAACGCTGATTACGAACCAAAGGGCTCATAACACATTCATTTTTGCTCCTTTTATCACCAGCTCAGGTTTCTACATAATGAAACCTAAGTTCAGGAATCTGGAAGCAAAAGTGAAAATGCTCCCCTCTCTTCCCCCCCCCCCCAATTCTGAAACAGTACAGTGCTCTGTGGCTCATGAATTTCAGGATCTGTTTTTTTGATTGTTTGATTGTATGACTCACTGAGATTTTAAGGAACCACCCATGAGAGCCCCAGTCTTTTAGATAATTAAGGTTCCTCTGGGGTTAAGAGCAAGTCTCTACTGCCGAAATGACTGAGGATTTAATAGCGCTGCACAATCTGAGCAACCTCGTTCTTCTGTGAAGCTTTGCTTCACCTTATTCTGGTCCTTACAGACCCAGAGATTGGATACAAAGATGCTTAAAGTGGAACACAAGAAAGAATTGAGCAAACAGACACGGCCACCTCACTAAGGCTGTGGTGGAATGAGACAGAAGGAAGGCCCAACGACTTTTTAATTCTTTTTAGCCCAACTTCTTCTTCTTCCTCTGTTTCTCTCTCTCTCTTTCTCTCTCTCTTTCTCTCTCTTTCTCTCTCTCTCTCTCTTTTTAGCAAAAGAGAGACAGACCAACAGACAGACAGAGATAGACAGGAAGAAGGAGAGACGAGAAGCATCAAGTCATAGTTGTTGAGAAGCATCAAGTACCTTAGTTGTTCATTGACTGCTTTCTCATATGTGTCTTGACCTGGGGGCTAAAGCAGAGTGAGGGACCTCTTGCTCAAGGCAGTGACCTTTGGCTCAAGTCAGTGACCATGGGGTCATGTCTATGATCCCATGCTCAAGCCAGCAACCTTGGGGTTTCGAACTTAGGTCTCAGCATCCTTGGCCAACACTCTATTCCAGTGGTTCTTAACCTGGGTTCTATCGAACCCTAGGGGTTCGATGAGTCGGTCTCAGGGGTTGGAGAAGCCTCTGCCACGAAGGCCAGAATAAAGTAATACTGTAATTTGTTGTGAGTTCATGCACTTTGTTGGTTTTGTTCTTTGAGCAAGGTGATGTTCATGCATGCATCATTTTGTGCACCAGTAAAAAAACATATACCTATGTCTTGAATTTGGAAAAAGAAATCATATTTTATTTATCACTAAAGAAGGGTTCGGTGAATGCGCATATGAAACTGGTGGGTTCGTTACCTCAAGAAAGGTTAAGAACCACTGCTCTATCCACTGTGCCACCATCTGGTCAGGCTAGCCCAACTGCTGACCATTGTTTCTTTTAATTATGGTGTTTTTTGTTTTTTTTTTAACAGGGACAGAGAGAGAGTCAGAGAGAGGGATAGATAGGGACAGACAGACAGGAACAGAGAGAGAGATGAGAAGCATCAATCATTAGTTTCTCGTTGCCCTTGCGACACCATAGTTGTTCATTGATTGCTTTCTCACATGTGCCTTGACTGTGGGCCTTCAGCAGACCGAGCAACCCCTTGCTGGAGCCAGCGACCTTGGGTCCAAGCTGACGAGTTTTTGCTCAAGCCAGACGGGCCCGCGCTCAAGCTGGTGAGCTTCGGGTCTTGAACCTGGGTCTTCCGCATCCCAGTCCGACGCTCGATCCACTGCGCCACTGCCTGGTCAGGCCATTGTTTCTTTAACATTCTGCATTAAAGAATTTGGTGAAAATGTGATTATTTCTAGGCAAGGAAATATAGATATTTGCCACATGCGTAATTTAAAAACAGACTATGTATGTGAGGGGTGTGACAATCTTTTCTTCCCTTATCTTCATTCTACTCTCTCTCTTTCCTCCCTTCTTGGTTTTTAAAGATGAAAAAACAAAACAAAACCAAACCATAACCCCATCACCAACTCCCTGCTGTCTCAGTCTATCCTAGCTGCCAATCAAAACCAAACAACAGAAGTTGGCCATAATTCAAAAGGAAAAAAAAGTGTCTTATGACACACTTTGACACATATTGAATGATTTAATAAGATCATGGCTTCTTGTTTAATTTTCTAAGACTTTCAGAGTTCATTCCCCTCTTCCCCCACATTTTTTATCATTTTATTGACATTTTCTTCTAATGGTCAAAAGATTACTTTTTGTGTGTGTGCGTGTGTTTTACTTTACTGTGTATATACCACCAGTTGAGTGACTCTGGATAACAAATCTTCAAATAAGAAAATGGAAACCCTTTCAAAAGAGAATAAAGAGATATAAGTGAAAGGAGTATGAAGTGCCTACCAAGGCCATGGTTCTTCAGCTGTGCTCCAAGGTGCCCTGCGGTGCTGCTGCAAACTCAGAGATGCCACAGGACACTTGAAAATGTCAAGAGGAGTTATTCTTTATCCTATAAAAGCTTCTCGCTTTCCACCTCATTTTGCATTTCTCTGGACTCTTGGAAACGAAGGTGGCCTGCTTAATGAAGTATTAAATAAAGTTTGTTTGTATCACCTGAATTATCTTCTTTAATCATTTTTAACAGGTCTGATCATACAGTGTAAGAAGCTATGTAGTGCCCAACAGGTTACATATCCAATAATTTTTGTAACTATACTTTTTAATTTCAATTTATATGTGGGTGGACATGATCAAATCCATCATCCAAATAGAACAAAAATGGTAGAGCTGAGACATCTGTCTTCTGCCTTCAGACACTGGTGCTCCCTGTTCTTGGGCTTTTGAACTCAGACTGGGACTTGTACCACTAACTCTCTGATTCTCAATCCTTTGGACTCTGAATGAATTACACCACCAGCTTTCCTGGTTCTCCAGCCTGCATATGGCAGGTCATGGGGCTTCTCAGCTTCTATCACTTCATGAGCCAGTTCTTATAATAAATCTCCTCTTATATATAATCTATGTCTACATTTTGGTTCGTTCCTCTGAAAAATTCTGATTACTACACCTTCCTAATAATCTACTTCAGATCATATAATTTGAATTAGACCCTGAAATTCTTGAATTTGGGGAGAATTCACTCAAAAGAGTTAATCTCATTATGATAGGCTTATGAGCTGTGCTAAAGTGGATAGATTTTTACCTTGGCTGGGTATCTCAGTGGTTAGTGTCATCCTGCTATACCAAGGTTGTGGGTTCTATCCCAAGTCAAGGCACATATAAGAATCAACCAGTGAATGTATAAATAAATGGAACAACAAGTTAATGTTTCTCGGTCTCTATTGATTGATTGTTTAAATCAATCAATAACATTTTTTTAAATAATAAAATAAAGTGGATGGATTTTATTCAGTAGACAATTGAGGATGTCTCTGGTCTATATGTGAGGATAATAACTTGGGTAGTAAGATAATGGAAACATTGGAAAGATAGTTAAGAAATTTTTTTTATTAACATTTATTTTATGCTGAATTTACTCCTCGACCATAAGTTCTTGTTTCTTCTGGAATATCTTTTTCTTGTGTGTAGCCTCCTCTTCTGGTTTATGAACACTCTGCTCTATTTCAGTAAGGATCATCTTAACACGGCAGGGAGAGCTCATGTAGGGGTAAATCCACCCATGAGCTCCGTAAATTCTGCATCACATCTTGGGAGCTTTGTTCACCTGGATGTGTTCAATGACCAGAGTATCTACACCTTAAACCTTAATTTCAGCCTGACCAGGCGGTGGCACAGTGGATAAAGCATCAGACTGGGATGCTGAAGACCCAGGTTTGATACCCCGAGGTCGCCAGCTTGAGAGCGGCTCCAGCAAGGGGTGGCTAGGTCTGCTGAAGGCCCGCGGTCAAGGCACATGTGAGAAAGCAATCAATGAACAACTATGGTGTCGCAACGGCAACAAAAAACTAATGATTGATGCTTCTCACCTCTCTCTGTTCTTGTCTGTCTATCCTCTCTCTGACTCTCTCTCTGTCCCTGTAAAACAAACAAACAAACAAATAAAAAAAAACCCTTAATTTCAGTATTACTCCTTGAATTTTTAAGCACCTGCAGCAACAATTTAGTACTCTTTGGGGGCTACAGAGCCCATGTCCAGCCCTACTGTTTGGCCTGGACACAGCTACTAACTCTGCCATTGTAATGATGGAATGGCACACACTGCTTCTGTGAAGTGACACCCTTTAGGTACGTTGATGGCCTGGGCAGTTTCACAAGTTTTGTTCTTAAAGTGAACATGAAGATTTGAAATTCTTGATCTGCATAATTTTGTGGGGTTTTCTGGGCCAAGTGAATAGGGAAACATTTTCAGACTGTTTTTGGGAAAAGGAAAGAGAGAGTTCTTATGAGTAAAAACCTAATTTTTCGCTGCCTGCAATCTTAATTATGAGCCAGTCATATAATTGACATGTCAAACTTATCTAGATGCTGGAGAAATTCAGCATTCACATCAAGAAAGAACATAACCTTCTAGACCCTGCATTAATCAAATCAAATCATGTCCGTGTAGTTTCATTTTAAGAACCATATTTTGCCTGACCTGTTGCAGTGCAGTGGATAGAGCGTCAACCTGGAATGTGAGGTCGCGGATTCAAAACCCCAGGCTTGCCGAGTCTTATCACATATGAGAAGCTACTACTATGAGTTGATGCTTCCTGCTCCTCTCCCCACTCTTTCTCTTTCTCTCTCCTCTCTCTAAAATCAATTAATAAAATCTTAACTAAACAAAACAAACACACAAAAAACATTTTAAAACAGGCAACACTGTAATGATTAAACTTTAGTCCAGCTATTCTGAGCCCTCATTTACCACTAGGTCTTAACTGTGGCCCCAGTCCTGTGTTCAGCCTGCCCAGCCCAGATCTTGCCTGGTAGCAAGAATCCTGCTAAGTCAGTTTAGTGAGACTCCTCCCATCTTTGTTCTCCCCTCCTAGTAATTTTCTATCCACTGACCCCCTCACTCAGCTCATTGATTATAAACCCCTAGCTGTCTTTGTTGTATTTGGAGTTGAACTGAATCTCTCTCCTCTATCACAATGTCTCTATTACTCTTGTCTTTAACAAAGTCTTCCTTGCTATTTTAACAAGTGTCAGAATAATGTTTTCTTTAACAATTGACATACTGCATAGATGTCTCTTGATAAGATGATCAAGAAGTAAGGGGTCCTGTAATTATTTCAGGCACAACTAAAGGGTTTAGGATTTAGTTATAAAGGTATCATTTAAAATATAGCATGGATTATGCTCTGCCTGTATGTTAGTTACCTTGCAGCAGGGGTCCCATCTCAAGAGTCTAAGTACAGAGGACTCAGAGGACTCAGGACTTGGACAGTCTCAGGAATCTCTGGAGTGTGGTGGGGAATCCCCTCCAGGAGAACGAAACTGGGCAGAGGGAGTAGGGACGTCCCATTATCAGGCTGGAGAGAAGCCAGAGTGTGCTGCCCACCATGTTTTCTCCACCAGAGACCATAAAGCAGTGGTTCTTAACCTTTTTTGAGGTACCGAACCCACCAGTTTCATATGCGCATTCACCGAACCCTTCTTTAGTGATAAATAAAATATGATTTCTTTTTCCAAATTCAAGAAATAGGTATATGTTTTTTTACTGGTACACAAAATGAGCAGTGCATGAACATCACCTTGCTCAAAGAACAAAACCAACGAAGTGCATGAACTCACAACAAATTACAGTATTACTTTATTCTGACCTCCGCAGCAGAGGCTTCTCCGAACCCCTGAGACTGACTCATTGAACCCCTAGGGTTCGATAGAACCCAGGTTAAGAACCACTGCCATAAAGAGAGTCTCCAGAAGAGGAGCAAGGAAAACCAAAAATAGTTTTATTTGCATCTCTAAAAACTTTTGGAAAAGAGTGGCCACTCTACTTAGCTCCCTCCTCTTGGATAGAGAAAGAAAACAGCTCATTTTTTTCACTCCAGTGAGGCATTAACGTGGAAACAGTTTTCTCACTGCTCTTATGTGGACCCAGCTCCAAGCAAGGGACAGATGGCGCAGTAAAAAGTTCTAGAAAGCAAGTAGACTAAGGAAGAAAGAACGGAGACTTCACCTGGTATCAGAAACTCTATTTCTGTCAGAAGAGTGGGACTTCATGCCAGCTGAGAGGATGTGTTGGCCGGCAAAGTGGCACACTGAATTTACTAGGAATTTGAGAAGAGCTGGGGTCCCTGTAATTGGAAGGAGTTGGGGGAACAGAATCTAAACAATTCAGCTCTGGGACTGTAACTATTTTTTTTTTAAAGATTTTATGTATTGATTTTTACAGAGAGGAGAGACAGAAAGGGAAGGAGGAGCAGGAAGCATTACTTGTGGCAGTTGCTCATGTACCTTGACTGGACAAGCCGGAGGTCTGGAACCAGTGACCTCAGCATTCCAGGTTGATGCTTTATCCACTGTGCCACCACAAGTCAGGCTGACCGTAACTTTTATACCTTTTATTTCCAGGCTGGTGTTGCCAAGGAGAACATGATAACATTTGTAAAGACTTGGATAATGCTGTGTAAGAACATGGCAACAGATCTGCACCTACTTTCCTAATCTTTTTTTTAATTAAAATTTTTTTTTTTTGTGACAGAGACAGAGAGAGGGACAGATAGGGACAGACAGACAGGAAGGGAGAGAGATGAGAAGCATCAATTCTTTGTTGCAGCACCATCATTTTCATTGTTTTCCTTTCTTACATATGCCTTGACCTGGGGGCTATAGCAGAGTGACACATTGCTCAAGATAGTGACCTTGGGCTTCAAACCAGTGACCATGGGGTCATGTCTATAATCCCACACTCAAGCCAGTGACCCCACGCTCAAGCTGGTGAGCTCAAGCTGGATGAACCTGCGCTCAAGCTGGCAACCTTGGGGTTTCAAACCTGGATCCTCTGCATTCCAGTCCAACGCTCCATCCACTTTGCAACTGCCTGGTCAGGCTACTTTCCTAATCTTAAAAGTCCCTTACTAGTGCAGTGTCTGTACATAATAAAAGCTTAGACAACATTTGTTGATTTAAAATAGACTTTAGAAAACAATGTAGGATACTCATTTAACTTTAAATCCAATTCAACAGCAATAATAATAATAAAATGTTGACCAAGCTTCTAGGTGCTTTCTGCACACTGTCACATTTAATACTCTAGAGAACCCTGCCAGGTGATTACCAGCTGCATTTGCCAGAGGAGAAAAACGAACCCCTGAGAGCCACACAGTTGGTGGTAAGCTCCTCTGTACTTTTAGTGCTTTTTTTGCGTAACTACAGGCAGATGTTCCATAGATAGCAGAGTGCCATTAAAGGAGGAGGCTGAGGTTTGGGGTCAGGTCTATCTGACCATAAAACACATACATTTTCTACCGCTCTTATCTAGACTGAGGCCTTTTCTTCTCATGTGCCAACAAGTCCTGCATGGTAGAGGAGACAGGGAGAGAGTTTTCTTTCTCTAGAGGCCACTAAATTAAACCAGAAAGAGAGCAAAATCCATGCACAGTGTAGCACAGGATAGCTTCTCAGTAATAGAGGATGAGTAATAACTCACTCAGCACATCTGTGTGTCAAGTCCTGTCCAATGTACTGGGAATACAGCTGCACGGCTTAGCTTTGGGTCCAGGCCCTCAGCTCTTTGGGCCTTCATTTGTGCAGCGCTAATAGCTGTTTTTAAGAGCATGTGATGTGTTTCTGGACCCTAGGCAAGTTGATCTGACCTGATTGCTCCTCATTCATGATTTCCTTGCATTTTGGTGGATCACTAAGGCACCACGAAATAAATTATATAACAATAATGTGCATGATGTATCATTTATTATTATTGTAAAGTGATAGAAAAGAAAGTGAACCATTAAAATCGCCTGTAATCCTATCACTGGTTACAACTACCACGCCAGTGTTCTTACACACACACACACACACACTTTAAAAATAAACAAAACTGAGATAATTACCTCATAACATTTTTGTTTTGTATTTTTAAAATAAAAATAGCTTTTTTATCCTGACTACAAACAAAAATCAATGCACTTTGTATGAAATCCAGAAAACACAGAAATGCATCATAAGAAAATATTTCTGTTTTGTTTGTGAATCTAAAAGGACAGTTCTGGAGGACTGCCCCTACTTTGTAGGGCTGATGAAGGGAGGAAGGGATAAAATATGTGGACAAAAACTGGGCCACATAATAATCCGGACCAGCTCAGGGGAGGCCAGCATAGCAGCCTTAGGAACTCAGAGACTGAACGTAACCACATTAGATGGTCTGAACATTAAAATTCCTGATCAAACCCTGGCCGGTTTGTGGATGTCCCAGGTTCAATTCCCAGTCAGGGCACAAAGGAGAAGCGATCATCTCCTTCTCTACCCCTTTCCCTCTCAGTTCTCTCTCTTTCTCCCCCCACCCCCTGCAACCATAACTCGATTGGATCCAGTTGGCCCCAGGCTCTGAGGATGGCTCAATGGCCTCTGCTTCAGGCACTAAGAAGAACTCAGTTGCTGAGCAACAAAGCAATGCCCCAGATGGGCAGAGAGCATTGCCCCCTCATGGGCTTGCACTGTGGATCCGGATTGGGGTACATGCAGGTGTCTGTCTCTCTGCTTCCCCTCCTCTCACTGAATAAAAAATAAATAAAAAAGGGTAAAATTCCTGACTAAAAGCGGGCCTATGATGCGTAGTCATGTCCTAGTCCTATAGTTGCTTTGGCAAAGATCAAAATTGACATAACTGAGCCTGTTTATTATCTTTTTGCATCTAAGAAAACATACCTTTGAAAAGTTAGCTCTGGGACTGTAACTTTGACACCTTTTACCTTCAGGCTGTTGTTGTCAGGGAGAATATTTCTGGAATCCTCAAGGGCACAATTTCACAAAGGACAGGAACCCACAGGAACCCTTATTGTTAGTTTGTTTCCCTGAATACTGTCCCTACTGCTGTAAATGTCCATTATTAACTATCCTGTACCCACTGACATAAAAGAAGTACCTGTAAGTGTCTCTCTGGTCAACTTTTATCTAATCCCAGAGATTTCTCCACTTTGCTTTGTCTTATTCCCTTAATGGATTTCATGTAATTCTTCTTGTGTCTCCTCCTTTAATTCTGTTTATAAAATAAGCAACAAAACTGCCATTGTCCAGAGTATTCTCCTCAATTTTTTTTTATATTTTGCTTCCCAGAAACTGTTAGTTTGGCTCAAATGAACTAATAAAAATTTTCTACATGTTTGGATGCTTCTTATGTTGGCAAAGAGAAAACTTCATTTCTCTCTCTACTTACAATACTTCCGATGAAAGGGGAACTCAAGGGTTAGAAATTTAGCTTTAGTAATACCTTTTAGTTATAATTAATAGGATTAATGGTTTATGTAGGTAAAAGCTTTATTCCAGGAACTGGATACATGAATAGGCCTAGGTGACTTCATGAGGCTGCAAATAATCCAACTTTGTGACCTAGACCCATGAGCTCCACAGCAAGATGGTATCTAAGCCAGATGCTCCAAGGACTAAACTCTCATTGACAAGAAGTACTCGGTTCAAGAAGCAAAAAAGACTGTGATTACATTGGAATGATCTTGATGTACCTGAAAAAAGATTCGGATTCTCAATTCATGTCCCCTATGGGATTAACTGCATGTAGTAACCTCCCCTGAAAAAGTATATAATCAGCCTTCACAACTGAGATTGTAAGGCAAGCTTTGGGCTAGAGCATGCACCCTGTCTTCTCAAGTTACTGGCAATTGATCAGAGATGCTGTTTCCATCTCAGACCCAGTCACTGCTTATTGGCTGTTGTGGGGGCGGAAGACCGGAACCTCCCACGGGTTATAGTCAGGTGACAATGACACCAAATATGTAGTTTTCCACATCAAGCTATTCTTCAATTCTCCATGGATAACAACTGGATGTCCTATAATTTAATTTAATTTTGACACTATCCCAGAGGTTAAGGGCTCAGTCCCACAAGACTCCCACAGTACAGATGCCGGTCCCAACTATTGGGTTCCCAGCTTACCCACAACTTCTGTCCTACTTGGCTACAAACCAGAGGTTCTTAACTCCCTCCTCAGGTTCAATAATTTGCTAGAATGGTTTACAGGACTCAGGGAAACACTATACTTATCAGTGTATTATAAAGGATACGACTCAGGGACAGCCAAATGGAAGAGATGCCCAGGATAATGTATTAGAAGTAGCACAGAACGTCCAAGCCTTTTCTAGTGTCAGGGCTAAAACAATTAATACTTTTCCACCCACTTTCTAAGTTCTTCTAGCTGAGCTAGTCATCAAATTAACAGACAGATTAACAGCAGAAAATAAAAATTTTACTACATGTTCTTGGGGAATTTACATAAACAGAAATTCCAAAGACAGTGAAGCAACATGGGATATATAAGGCAATTTTGGACAAAGAAGAAAGGGTGGAGGCATGGGTATTAGTTTTTAGAAGTGAGAATGGGCATTTTATAGGGAGTTGAGAAATACGTGTGTGTTGGGCCACACCCTTGACTGATTGGATGATGTGGGTGATGCACTCCCATGAGGAATCTTCCCATTATGCCTCAGATAAGTGACTTTGTATCAGCCTTCACAATGGCTGACTGCCATTGCCACATGCTTCTCTTTAGGACAGTGTAAAACCTGCCAGGATGGCAGGAATGAGGGGGGAGGCTAAGGCCTCATGTGTGTGGGCTGATTTCCTGGACTATGACCGGAGTGAGCACTGACTCCTCTGTTGGATGGACAAAAAAAAGAAGGCTGAGGACATTTTACGCTTTTGGCAAAGTGCTCAGAGACTGGTGAAATGTACCTTTGTAATTGTTGAAATTGTATGATTTGTTATGTATTTGTAATTTGTGTAATGTACCTAATTTCCTTGTACAGGGATGCTGGTGGTGTAAATTGTGGGTAGTAAAGTGAGCAAAGGGGTGGATTGTTGGGCAGATGAAATATATTATGCTCACTTTGTTAAAGATGGCGCTGCCCACGTGCAAGTTTTAAGAGTAAGCTTTTCCCCACACCCTTGACTGATTGGATGATGTGGGTGGTGCACTCTCATGAGGAATCCTCCCATTATGCCTCAGATAAATGACTTTGTATCAGAGACTTCCTTGTTTGTAGATTGGATTAAAGGTGGATTTCTATACTATAAAGTGGGGCAGACCGGGAGCTTGCTCTCTTGGTTCCTGAGGTTGGTATTAGAGAGGAGAGCAGATTAAGGCCACGTGGAGGAGAGGAGAAGCAGCCAAGATGGTGGAGTGCTGAGGGAGAAACCAGTTTGTGCAGAGTTTGTGCTGGAGAAGGAGATGGGAAACAGAGGTGAATAAAGTCTGATGAGCTAGAAACCTTTGATTCTAGGAAACTCGGATAAGTCAGTAGCTTTGTGAGCATTGAATGAGTGGGTTTTGGAGCCCAGTGTGTATTTATGCTTGCCTGCCAGGTGCAAGCTAGAATTAAAGCTGATGGCTCACCAGTTCTTGGCTCCGTTGTTTCATTACCAACTGTCTGGATCTAATGCGAACCTGCACTGGCCAGGTGGCCCTATTGGTGGCCTCTACTACTGGCTTTACAGTGTGGAAGAAAAAGGAGCCATATACTAAACCGGAGAAGCTCAGGGGAGGTCCACATAGTGACCTTAAAAACTCAGAGACTTAAAGTAACCACGTAGGATGGTCTGAAATTAAAACCTACTAACTCAAAGCAGTTCATGGCAGGTAGTCATGTCCTAGGGTGGTATTTTTCCCTAATACAGGTCTGTTTTTTTTTTTTTTTCATGTACAATAACATACTTGATTACATACCTTTAAAATGTAAGAGAACATGCCTTTGAAATGTAAAAGTAATCTTTTCCAGACCCCCTCCCTCCAAGTCACAGCCACAGATCCCCTCATTGTTATTATTATCTTAATTGTTAGTTGTTAACTATACTATACCTGCTTATGTAAAAGTATGTGTCTATACATTTTACTTTTTATCCAATTCCAAAGATTTCCCCTCTTTGCTTTCTCCTGCCTCCCTAATCTACTATCACCAATGGATTTTATCTAACCCCTCACATCTTCTCCTTTGATCCTGGTGTATAAAATAAGTGGTGAAGTTGCTGTTCTCTGGAGCATTTTCTCCATTCATTGAGGTTTTGCTTCTTGGCAATTTTTGTCAATTTGGCTCAAATAAACTTATAAAAAGTCTTACAAGTTTGGATGTTTCTTTTCTTTCTTTCTTTTTTTTTTACAGAGTGAGAGAAAGTCAGAGAGAGGGATAGATAGGAACAGACAGACAGGAACAGAGAGAGATGAGAAGCATCAATCATCAGTTTTTTGTTTTGACACTGTTGGGCAGATAAAATATATTATGCTCAGTTTGTTAAAGATGGTGCTGCCCACATGGAAACCCATCACCCAGGTGATATTAGTTGCCCTTATCCTTGAGATGGGCGTAATTATATTATTGGGTGTGGGGGACAGGCTGTAAGCAGGCCAGGTTGTTATAGCCTAAGGCTTAGTTTTAAGAGTAAGCTTTTCCCCACACCCTTGACTGATTGGATGATGTGGGGTGGTGCACTCTCATGAGGAATCCTCCCATTATGCCACAGATAACTGACTTTGTACCAGAGACTTCCTTGTTTGTAGATTGGATTAAAGGTTTGAATTTCTACACTATAAAGTGGGACAGACTGGGAGCTTGCTCTCTCTAGGTTCCTGAGGTTAGCATTAGAGAGGAGAGCAGATTAAGGCCATGTGGAGGAGAGGAGAAGCAGCCAAGATGGCGGAGTGCTGAGGAAGAAGCCAGTTTGCGCAGAATTTGTGCAGAGAGAAGGAGATGGGAAACAGAGGTGAATAAGTCTGGTGAGCTAGAAATCTTTGATTCTAGGAAACTCGGATAAGTCAGTAGCTTTGTGAGCACTGAATGAGTGGGTTTTGGAGCCCCGTGTGTGTTTTTGCTTGCCTGCCGGGTGCAAGCTAGGATTAAAGCTGATGGCTCACCAGTTCTTTGCTCCATTTTTTCATTACCGACTGTCTGAATCAAATGCGAACCTGCACAGGCTAGGCGGCTGTGATCCCGGCCTTGGCCACTGGCTTTACAGACACATTAGTTGTTCATTGATTGCTTTTTCATATGTGCCTTGACCGCGGGCCTTCAGCAGACTGAGTAACCTCTTGTTTGAGGCAGTGACTTTAAACTCAAGCTGGTGAGCTTTTGCTCAAACCTGATGAGCCTGCGTTTAAGCTGGCGACCTCTGGGTCTCGAACCTGGGCCCCTCCGCGTCCTAGTCCGATGCTCTATCCACTGCGCCACCACCTGGTCAGGTAGGTTTGGATGTTTCTTACGCTGACAAAGGGAACATACATAGCAGGTGATTTCTTGCTAGACAACTCAGAAACAATGTGTTGGTCAAATAAGTTTTTAAAATGTGATTTTTATGTTTGCTTGCTTATAGTTTGCATTGAGGGCTGGGCAGTGCCAAGTATATATGGGTCTGTAAAATTGCAAATTACCTTCCTGCTTGGGAAGGGCCATTGTTTTGCTAATGTTTGCTGGGGCAAAGGTTTTTGCACCAAAATTTTTTTAAAAAAGAGAAGAATGAGAAGAAGAGAGGAGCCATGTTTTCAGAGAGGGAGAGCAGAGGCAATGCAGAGTGCTGAAGCAGAAGCCATGTGCAGAGAGAGAGAGGAGGTATGCCGATGAGGAACCAGAGGTGAGGGGCTTTTGCAAGCTCTGCTGAGACCGGTGGGGCCTTTAATTCTAGGAGAAACTGGAGAAGACTCTCCTGGTTGTGGAACTGGAGAATGCATTAGAGCTTCGGGAGCCCTGAGTGAAAGGAAAGTGTTTTCCCTGTGTGTTGCTCGTTGGCCAGTGCAAGACTTTAATAAAGGAACGGTCCACCATTTTTTGGCTCCACTGTTTTTTTACCGTTTGTCTGAATTCAATGGGAACGTGCATGTGAATGATCACGATGGCCACGACTACTGGCCCTACACAATGGGACATGGGTATCTAGCTAATAGGCACTGCTGAAGCCCTCTTATTTCCTATACTTAATTCTAATTAGGCTAAGACAACATTTTAAGATTGCTTTTCTGAAGCAAGTTTTTGAGTTTGAATCTCTTGGGCCGGAAAAGGGAGAGAGTCACAGTTTCTTTCTTAGTATTTTGTTTCTTAATAAACAGCTGAAAATCAACCTTCCCCCCCCAAAGCAGTTTCAAGGTGACAAAACATGGGTTTATTCCACCAGGTGTACCACCACACCAGAAAGCTCTCCAAACCCCTTTGGTTAAGATTTTTATGAAGGTTTTATTGGTAGACATGACTGATTAGATCATTGGCTATTAATGATTAACTCAATCTCCAGCTCCTCCTCCCATCGCTGAAAGAGGAGGTAGGGAGATGCGGCTGAAAATCCAATCCCCTAAACACAAGGTTGTTTCCCCTGGCAACCAGCCCCATCCTTAAGGGCTTTTTAAAAGTTACTGTAAGGTATTTTTCCCCACTGAGGAAGAAGGAAGGGGCATAACCACGAAGTGTGGAATAGTAAAGGTTTTATTTAGTACAGAGCACTTCCCAGATGATATTCCCTGGTCCGGGGGAAACAGGCCAGGGAAGTCGCATCAGGTGATCCGTGTGGAAGATATTTAAAGGGTCCCATCTAGGGTGGTTGAACTAATATGATATGGCTAAATGTCACTGGCTGACGGACAGTCACTCTTTCCCCAAGGACTCCTGGGAAGTGTCTTTTGGCGTGCATGGTGTGGGCGGTTCTAGCCAAAGTTCCCAGGTCTGGTTCCTCACGTGACCTTCCCCATTGCCCACCACCTTACATTCTGAACTTTTGTGTTAAATAGGGGCGCCACTATTCATCTGTCTACTTCCTGCTGGTTAAGGGTGTCATGGGGAAGGGGAGATATGCAGGTGGTGGCTTTGAGGGGAGTCAGGAGGAACATCTATTTGACTGTGATTTGAGAAACTTTGCAAATGTGGTTCTGGCTGCTAGTGGTCCTGCATGGGGGCAAGCTTGAGGCAAAATTGCATATCAGGAGTGGCATGCAAAGAGGAAAGGAAGGGGTCCCATTTATTCCCATAACCGAGACCTGTGAGGGAAGTAGAGGTCCAGAGTGTGATGGCAAAACAGAGAAGGTAGCCCCCGTACCCACAAGAAATGAGATGGACTTACCCGTTCCTGCAGCATTACCCTGGGTTCAGTGTGGGTGAGGATGATGGAGGTCTCCAAGTCCAGGCCGTGTCAGTCATCCATGATGTCTAGGAATTCAAGTGGTGGACCTGCCTGGCTGGATTGGCCTCCCATTTGGGTGGCTTGTCCTCTACATAGAGGCACTGAAGAAAAGCCTGTTGCCCAAAGGGGCAATAGCTCCACCAGTGATCGGGCTGTTTGTAGTCAGGGCAGGGCTCAGCGGGCAGCTGTGGGCAGGGGCACTGTCGGGCACAGTGACTCTGCTTGCCACATTTAAAGCAAGCTCCTGGTGGGATTCCTTTTTGCGGTTGGAACTTAGGTTGAGCACCTTCTGTGCCTTGCCGGCCTCAGGGCTGCCACAAGAGTCTGGGTTTGGAGAGTTACCTTCTGCTGCATGCGGGTCTGGCAAATGGCCTTGGCCTGTTCTACTAGCTGTGATTATTAAAAACTTTAAATGCCATGTTCACAGGTCTCGAGTAAGGGTTTGGGGCTTGAGAATAAGAGAAGGGGGCTCCTGGGGAGCCCAGCACCCAGATCCAGTCAGAAACGCTGGAGCCAGAGGCAGGACAGGGCCAGAACTTCCTGCAAGAAAGTTGGGTTTGGGCATCCTGCAAACCCGTGTAAGGGCCAATGGCAGGCTGAGAATGGCCTGATGGAGGAGGGGCTTAAGAACACAGTGCAGAAGGGAGGGGCCCCTGTCCAGAAGGGGAGGAGAAAGAGAGACTGGTATTTGCAGGTGAATGAGAAACAAGATTCAGCGAAGGGAGGGCAGGGGGCTCCTGGAGGGAGGAGACCCGAGCAGAAGAGGTCTGCAGAGGGACCAGAGAGAGGGGTCCTGAGAGAGGGGCACCCCCGGGGGTCAGGCTGGAAGGGGAGAGAGTTGGGAGTTGGCAAGGAGGAAAGATTAGGAGTGGAGGGTTTAACTGAGGTTTCTCTGGCCAGAAAGGCCTGTGCTGTGCAGCAGGCAGCACAGAGACTAGGTCGGGAGTGCGAATAACTAGAAGCCCTGAATGTAAGGGATCTCCAATCAGTTCTCAGCTTTTTTGGTGATAGTTAAATTAGTGAGGGTGTTAAAACCGGAAGTCTCTTCAGGAATCTACATGGTCCGATTATTCAGTGGATTATGTGGCCTGGCCACTGCTGAGAAGAACAGTGGAAAGCCAGTATCCAAGGCTATCAGAGCTGCCTGGCTAGTGTAGATTCGCATTAGATTCGGACAGTCAGTAATGAAACAACGGAGCCAAGAACTGGTGAGCCATCAGCTTTAATTCTAGCTTGCACCCGGCAGGCAAGGAAAAACACACACTGGACTCCAAAACCCACTCATTCAGTGCTCACAAAGCTACTGACTTATCCGAGTTTCCTAGAATCAAAGATTTCTAGCTCACCAGTCTTATTCACCTCTGTTTCCCATCTCCTTCTCCAGCACAAACTCTGCTCAAACTGGCTTCTTCCTCAGCACTCCATCATCTTGGCTGCTTCTTTTCTCCTCCACATGGCCTAATCTGCTCTCCTCTCTAATGCTAACCTCAGGAACCTAGAGAGAGCAAGCTCCCGGCCTGTTCCACTTTGTATCAAAACCTTTAATCCAATTATACAAACAAGAAAGTCTGATCTGAGGCATAATGGGAGGATTCCTCAGGAGAGTGCACCACCCTACATCATCCAATTAGTCAAGGGTGTGGGGAAAAGCTTACTCTTAAAACTAAGCCTTGGGATATAACAACCCGTCCTGCTTACAGCCCATCCCCCACACATATTAATATCAATGAACTTCCATGTGGGCAGCACCATCTTTAACAAAGTGAGTATAATATATTTTATCTGCCCAACAAACAGTTTCTTCTTCTTTAGGGAGGGAGAGGTTTTAGATAAGGCAACTCCAGGAGTGTTTTTGGATTAAGTTTAGATTGCTGTGCCCTCATGGCTGCCCTCAGTCCTCGGAGTGGTCAGAGTTGAGAATTGGCATCCCGCAACTCAAGCTCTGGCCACTGGATGGATAAGTAAAGTGGATGTACTCGGGACGTCTCCATGGGCACACACGCACTCAGACAGAAAAGAGGTCCCTGACACAGCTGCGGTTTTGGACAGGGAGCCTTGGCGGGAAGAACTGAGGGGAGGCTGGAGGCAGGGGACTTACTGCACCATGCGCCGAAGTGGGTGGAAAATTGGAGATCCTGGTTCTTTCTTGGAGGGGAAGGGGAGAGGAGCGGTCTTTGCAGACTTCTTACTCCTCCTGGGTTTTGACACCAAATGTAAGGTATTTTTGCCCGCCGAGGAAGAAGGATGGGGCCATAGCCATGAAGTGTGGATAAGCAAAAGCTTTATTTAGTACAGAGCACCTCCCAGACAATGTTCCCCAGTCCAGTGGACAAAGGCCAGGGAAGTCGTATGAAGTGATCTGTGTGGCAGATATTTTAAGGGTCCCAACTAGGGTGGTCAAGCTAATTTGACGTGGCAAAATCTCACTGGCTGACAGTCGCTCTTTTCCCAGGACTCCTGGGAAGTTTCTTTTGGTGTGCATGGTTGTGGGTGGTTCTAGCCAAAGTTCCCGGGTCTGGGTTCCTCACATGACCTTCCCACAATGCTGACCACCCTACAGTTACCTCATTAACATAAACTCATTTGTCGTTGGAAGTGGATTTTTATGAATAACAAAATATGCTCCTTTCACATTTATCACCTCATAGCTATTTTAGGTACTGGGACAAAACAATATGATAACAAAAGATGTTCCTTTTATCTTGTATCACTTAGGAAACTCTTTGCTGGGAACTGAGAAGGCTAAATATATATTCTTATATCACAACATCACAAGGGCAAAGTGGGAAGAACATGTCTTTCAAGCCTGACCAGGTGGTGGTGCAATGGATAGAGTGTTGGACTGGGATGCGGAAGACCCAGGTTCAAGACCCCAAGCTCGTCAGCTTGAGCGTGGGCTCATCTGGCTTGAGCAAAAAGCTCACCAGCTTGGACCCAAGGTTTTGGCTTGAGCAAGGGGTCACTCTGTCTGCTGTAGCCCCACGGTCAAGGCACATATGAGAAAGGAATCAATGAACAACTATGGTGTCGCAATGAAAAACTGATGATTGATGCTTCTCATCTCTCTCCGTTCTTGTCTGTCTATCCCTATCTCTGACTCTCTCTGTCCCTGTAAAAAAAAAAAAAAAAGAAATAAAAAAGATGTCTTTTAGGACGTGCACAGCTAGAGAGCTGGTTTAGAAAAGACACTGTAGGGGTGAAAAAAATTGCCTTTTTTTCCCTTCAGGGCTCTTTGGCTGGTTTGTAAAGCCAGTATCCACTACTACCATCACAGCCGCCTGACCCACTCAGGCTCGCATTGGATTCGGACAGATGGTAATGAAACAACGGAGCCAAGAACTGGTGAGCCATCAGCTTTAATTCTAGCTTGCACCCAGTGGGAAAGCAAAAACACACACTGGGCTCCAAAACCCACTCATTCGTTGCTCACAAAGCTACTGACTTATCCGGGTTTCCTAGAATCAAAGGTTTCTAGCTCACCAGCCTTATTCACCTCTGTTCCCTATCTCCTTCTCTCTACACAAACTCTGCTCAAACTGGCTTCTCCCTCAGCACTCCACCATCTTGGCTGCTTCTTCTGGCCTCCTCCACATGGCCTTTCTCTGCTCTCCTCTCTAATGCTAATCTCAGGAACCGAGAGAGGACAAGCTCCCGGTCTGCCCCACTTTATAGTGTAGAAATCCAAACCCTTAATCCCATCTACAAACAAGGAAGTCTCTGATACAAAGTCATTTATCTGAGGCATAATGGGAGGATTCCTCATGAGAGTGCACTACCCCACACCATCCAATCTGTCAAGGGTGTGGGAAAAAACTTACTCTTAAAACTTGCACGCGGGCAGCGCCATCTTTAACAAAGTGAGCATAATATATTTCATCTGCCCAACATGGTGTAATAATCAAATTGATATAAAACAGATTAACAGGAGAAAAACAAATTTAATTTCATATTTGTGGTAGCCCCATAAAACTAAGAGACCTTGTAGAGCCAGTAGTCGCAGCCGTCACAGCCATTTCCACGCAGGTTCCCATTAGATTTGTGTAGATGGTAGAGAAACTGTGGAGCCAAAAACTGGTGGGCCATTCCTTATTCTAGCCTCACACCCGGCAGGTGAGTAAACACATACAGGGCTCCAAAACCCACTCATTCAGAGCTCTCAAAGCTACTGACATATCTGGGTTTTCCTAGAATCAAAGGCCCTCACCAGTCTAAGTCACCTCTGCCAACATGGCTTCTTACTCTGCAAAACTGGCTTCTCTTTCTTTCCCTTCCATCTCTGCACAAACTTTCTGGTGTGAAAGCCTCTCCTCCAGCAACATGAGCCTAACAATGACCCTTCCCAAGCAGGAAGGTAATTAGCAGTTTCATATGGGTGGTGCCATTCACGTGGGCAGCACCATTTTAAACAAAGTGAGCAAATATAATCACATTTTACAAAGTTATTTGCCCAACAGACCTAAAAGGCAGCCAGGTAATTGAAGCTCATACAACATTCTGAGCTAAGGAAACAGGGGGGAGTCTGGAGACAGGTGGGGAGAAAGGCCATTCACAAGAAGGCAGAGGAAATGTTTGGAAAACAAAGGTTGCTCTGTGATGCAGATAAGTTTCTTAGGTAAATAGGTACTTCTGGTAGTACCTGTCTTCTGGGTACAGCCCTCCTTCCCATATAAATGTAGGCCATTAAGGGGGAGGGAAAGAGCTTTTCCTGAGTCTGCTGGGTGTTGATGGCCTTTAGCTCAATAATGCTCATGCCAAAGGGGCTTATTTTAGGGTAGTGACATTTGCTCATCTTTACTTCTTCCTGCTCAGACGGTATGCATCATCTCTGGCTCCCTGCTAAAGTTGAGATCATCCTTTGACCAGAAAAAGAACCGGTGGGTGGTCCAGTCAGCGCACTCCTTAATGGAACATGTGGGCCAAAAGGAGAGAAGCAGAAGAGGCAGGCTCCAGACGGCAGTTAGTTTGTGATTCGCGGCCACACGATCATCATTGTGACTATGATACAGAGAACTCAAGAGTTAGAACTTTAGCTTTAGTAATAGTACCTTTTAGTTATAATCACTAGGCTTAATGATTACAGCAAGTAAAAAGCTTTGTTCCAGGACTTGGATACATGAACAAGCCTATGTGACTTTACAAGGTTGCAAGTAACCTACCTTTATGCCCCAGGCCCAGGAGACCCACAGGCAAGATGATATCTAAGCCCTGGTGCTCTAACGACTGCACGTACCTGTCAGCTGACACAGACAATACGAATGAAGAATTACTGGTCAGTAGATAAAAAAACACTAGAAAAAATTTCTGTACTGCAATTTTTATCTAATTAACTTTTCCCCTCTATAAAAAGGTTGGCTGAGAGGAGGTATTAAGATGAATTTTTTTTGGGGGGGATACATAACCTTCATCTTCTCAGATCACTAGCCATCTGAATAAAGCATCCATAAAGATTCAATCCTTATCTCTACTCATTTGGCTGAATGGTGACAGGCAGCACTAACACTGAACTGTCTGGTTTCAACTGTTAAACAGAATAAAATGTTTCTTCCCCTTGATGGTCTGCAGGCTATAAATATTTAACTAACTAGAAGAATTCTGCTTTAAGCTTGAGCAGCTCCCCCTTGTCAGAAAAAAGGTGGGGAAAGTGAACAAAGTAATGACTGTTTTTTTAAAGACTCACAAGAGTCTCCATAAATGGACTCAGATTAACGGAGGTCAAGGAACCAACTGGGAACAAAAGGATTAAGAAATTTTGCACTTTTTCTTGGGTCCCTTTTAACCCCTACTTGTCTGTGGCCACCACCCAAGCCTTGCCTCTTTTCTCCTCACTTCCCTTAACAATAAAAGATGCCTGGATTCCAGACTTTTTAAAGATGGATTTGAGAATTAGTTCTCCCATTTTCATGAGCTGCGCCTTCTCAATCAATAAAGCTTTCTTTGCTGCAAACTCTGAAGTATTGAACATTGGCTGTTGTTTTGCAGCATTGGGCACCTGTAACATGACCAGAGACTCAAGACGCCAGTTCAGGAGTGTACCGTGGAGTGCGACCAGACCTCACCACTCCCTAGTGAAGAAGCTGTAGTTTGGTGGTTCACGGGCTCAAATGTGCATTACAATTACCTTGAGGAATTTGAAGGAAACCAAGATGTTGCCACTGTATGGCCAGGAGCCGCCGCCATGGTGGCCATTCACATGCAGGTTCTCATTAGATTTGGGCAGACGGTAAAGAAACAGCGGAGTCGGAGGATGGTGGGCCATTCTGTTTATTGGTGTCTCACCAAGACAGGCAAGCCAAGAGAAGCCTAGGGAAAGGGCAAGGGATCAGGGAGGAAAAAGGAAATCCTATAGCACCCCTCAGTGGTGGGGGCAGAATCTCTCTTCTCCTTCTGCTCTCTCTTTTCAAAACCTTCTGGAGCCCAAACCTCTTCTCCAGCAAACATTAGCAGAACAATAGCCCTTCCCAAGCAGGAAGGTAATTTGCAATTTCACAGACCACATATACCTGACGCTCCCCAGCCTCCAATGCAAACTATAAGCGAGCAAACATAAAAATCATATTTTACAAGCTTATTTGACCAACAGTCACCCTAACGCCGCTTTTTGGGATACTAATTTTAAGCTGCTCATTAAGAAAGAAAGACTCAGGAAGAACCTTTGACTCTCTCCCCTTTACTGCTCTAGAGATTCAAATAGGAAAACCTGCTTCAGGAAGGAAATCTTAGCATGTTCACTTTAGCCCAATTTGAATTAAGTATGATAGAGGGGTTCCAGCAGGGCTGATAGTTAAGAGATCCCTGTGTCCTCTTGTTTCTGAGTTGCCTAGCAGAATTCGTCTGCCGCCCGTGTTCCTCTCTTCCTCTACCTGTACATCGCCCATTCTCACTTCAGAAATCTAAGACGCTGTCCAGCCAGCCCCTTCTCTCCTTTGTTCAAAAATGTTATGCCTACCCCATGTTCCCCATCATTAGAATTTTCTGCTTATGTGAATCTCCCATGTGCATATATCTAAAACTTAATTTCTTCCTATTAACCTGTCTCTGTTAACTTGATTATTATCCCAGTAAGAAGATTTTAGAAGGTTGGAGAAAAATTAGTGGTTTTTTTTTTTCCAGCCTGGATAGTTTGTTAAAGCACACATAGCTCCACCCACAGAGTTTCTAACTCAGTAGTTGGGGGTAGGGATAGAAATTTGCATTTCTAAAAAGTGTCCAGGTAATGCCACTGTTGCTTGTGGAGGGACCACACTTTAAAAGCCAGGAAAGGAATTAGAAACTTCTAGCCTTACCAGGCGGTGGCGCAGTGGATAGAGTCAAACTGGGATGCAGAGGACCCAGGTTCAAAACCCTATAGTCGCTGGCTTGAGTACGGGCTCATCCAGCTGAAGCGTGGGGTCACTGGCTTGAGCGTGGGATAGCCATGATCCTATGATTGCTGGCTTGAAGTCCAAGGTCGCTGGTTTGAGCCCTGGGTCCCTTTGCACTCTCTGTACTGAGCTTCTCTAAGCCTTGTTTGTTCATCTGTAATGTGAGGATAAAAATGGCGCTGACATCATAGAGTTGTGATAAAACTTAATTGAGGTATTGCATAAAAAGCGTGGCCTATAGTAAACCCTCAATAAGTCTTAGCTAATCAGAAAGTTTCCCCCAAATTGTGTGCTGAACAATTGTTATAGATGCTGAGATATAAATGTTCCTTCTTTTTTTTTGGAGGTGGGGAGTTAACAAGTTAGGATGTTATAAGCTATAATTGTAGTCATACCTACCTTCCTACCTCCTTCATTAAAAATAAAAAAGTAAAATAAAGCAAAATGAAAAAACACCTAATATAGCTTACATTAATTTTATTTTTTTTTAATACTTTTTTTTCTTTTTATTTTATTGATTTTTTAGAGAGGAGACACAGAGTGAGAGAGAGAGAGAGTGAAAGGGGGGAGGAGCTGGAAGCACCAACTCCCATATGTGCCTTGACCAGACCAGTGCAGGGTTTTGAACTGGCGACCTCAGTGTTCCCAGGTCGACGCTTTATCCACTGCGCCACCACAGGTCAGGCTAGCTTACATTTATTAAGCACATTTTATGTATCAGGGGCTGTTGTGAATTCCTTACATACAATATTTCATTTAATCTTTACAACAACCTAATAAAGTATGTATTATTATTTTTCCCATTTCACAGATATGGAAACCTAGACTTGAAGCAGTTCAGCAATTTATTCCAGGTAAGTAGTAGAGCCAGATTCAAACCTTGGCAAGCTGGCAGAAGAGCCACCAGCATATACTGCCTCCCTCATGGAGGACACCTACTTACAGAAGAGGGAATGAGGCCACTTTACTCAATGGGCCGACTCATGAGATGGAGGAGAGAGAGCCTTGCTAAGAGCCCTGCCTCTGTTGCCTATTTTTTGTTTTACTTCAGCTAATTTGATTTTGTTTTCTGCCCCTAAGAGAGAAATATGCTGAGGAAATTAAAAGGTAAAAATCACACTGGCAATATTCATTTGTTAACCCAAAAGACATGGGGAGAGATAGACAAATACACCAAAAAACCCCAAAGAAAACAAAACAAAACCCCCACAGAGCACTAAGGGCTAAAGTAAAGGCATGTTTTAAATGCTGTTGGAGCTCAAAGGGAGGGGATTTTTAACACAGCATCAATTCAGGAAAAACTCGCTGTGTTGTGTGCCTTCCAGATGTCAGGCTCTGTCATGGATGCCTTTTGCTTGATTTCTTTATATTTCAAGCAGGATATAAGTTACTGGATCCAACATTTTAATCTTTTAATTGTACCTTTTCTGTTTTGTCTGTAGAGTATCTGTGTGGTCTGGGTAAGACTCATGCCTGGACCATCTCTGATGTGGCACTTTTTGCTTATAATGTTAAGTAGATATGATTGTACTGTGCCAGTGATGCTACAGTGAAGTCCATAAATGGGCTAGGGAAAGCACTTGTTAAAATATAGAAATGTAGTTAAGAAAACATCATAGGAGTTTTCTGCTAATCAAATTATATGCTTGCTTAGCTTTTAAACACTAACTTATTAAAAGGGGGCCACAATTATAAATTACATCTCCCTTTCACAATGCAGCTGTTTCTTCAACCACAATTATCTGTTGTTACAAAATTACACACACAAATAATGGTCCCTACAATTGTCTAATTGTAGGCTGCAAATGAAGGGCAAGCAGTTAATTATTTCTCAGATGTCTGATGTTGCTTTTGTCATAAACTGGTTGCGGCACAAATGATTGCACAGGCTGTCTGTCCTTCATCTACGGAAGGTGAGGGCCCAGGTGACACAGTTCACTGGGCATGGCCTTCAAATCAAACCATTTCCTTAGCTCTGTAAAGGTGTGCTTTTCTCTAAAGAAACTTTTATTTTCCTAGTCAACCTTTCACTTAGTTCTAACTTACTTACTTTCTCTATCTTGCTTCTTCATCTGTTCTGATTTCTTCAGAAATCACCTTGTCAGCTTTTAGGATATGTCTGTGTATTTATTTTGCACTATTTTAATTTATTTTCTTCATTTCTCTATCCCAACATTTTTCATATAGAGTAATATTAGAACAATTTTTCTTTTTATGTAAGAGGTAAACACGGGAGAAAAATATTACTCTCTTGATAGGATCAGTTTCTTCAAATTAGGAAGAAAAAGTTAAACTCTCTAATAATAAACAGATAAATCATGTAGTAAGAAAAAAACTCAAAACAACCCAGGGGTCTGGAAACCATGGACATTCCCGTATCACCTAAGAAGTTTTATTTTTATGGTGATGTCACTATTACTTACCACATGACTGTGGGAAAATAGAAAGCATGCATAAAAAACAATAAAACAAGCATTCTAATTTGAGCACTTTGTTTTTTCAAGAGTGTAATCATTGGCTGGAAGAAATGGGAGCAGCTCTGAATGCAGTGATTTAACATCTAAGTGTAATTACCTAGATTAGAGTTCTGAATTATTATCTCTGGGTCTAGAGCATTACCTAGTTCCCTGCTCATCTTCATCACCTCCAAGATATTTAACCTCCATGATAACAAATACTTTCATGATGAACTATCTTCCTTCTTTT
Source organism: Rhynchonycteris naso (assembly GCA_037038555.1). Lineage (NCBI taxonomy): Eukaryota > Metazoa > Chordata > Mammalia > Chiroptera > Emballonuridae > Rhynchonycteris > Rhynchonycteris naso. The sequence goes on along the minus strand of CM072996.1, from coordinate 121,554,952 downwards.
GAGATACTGTTATGATTTCTGCTCCAGAAAGCCTGGAGTATTGGGTTTTAATTTTCTTTGCTCTTTTCAAAAATGTCTTTCTTTCTTTCTTTCTTTCTTTCTTTCTTTCTTTCTTTCTTTCTTTCTTTCTTTCTTTCTTTCTTTCTTTCTCTCTCTCTCTCTCTCTCTCTCTTTCTTTCTTTCTTTCTTTCTTTTTTTTACAGGGACAGACAGAGTCAGAGAGAGGGATAGGTAGGGACAGACAGACAGGAACGGAGAGAAATGAGAAGCATCAATCATTAGTTTTCCGTTGCTGTTGTGACACCATAGTTGTTCATTGATTGCTTTCTCACATGTGCCTTGACCGCGGGCCTTCAGCAGACCGAGCAACCCCTTGCTGGAGCCAGCAACCTTGGGTCCAAGCTGATGAGCTTTTGCTCAAGCGAGATGGGCCAGCGCTCAAGCTGGCAACCTCAGGGTCTCGAACCTGGGTGTTCCGCATCTCAGTCCGATGCTCTATCCACTGCGCCACCGCCTGGTCAGGCTATTTCTTTTTCTTTTAGGTGCAATGAAGTCAGAGTGTGTGGAGGGTGAAATTTCTACAATTAAATGTGTAATTTCAATTACCATTTCTCACTCAGAGTCTAAATGATGTTTCTAAATTTTGCGACTATTCTTTTGATAATATTTTGCATTGCATCCCTCTTGTGATTCATAAATTCCGTTAAGCCAGTTTTACAGATATTGGAATATTATGGGCAATAATAAAAGTTTACAGAAAAGTCACAGTTGTAATAGTTTCTCACAAAACACTTGTTGGGCAGATAAAACATAATATGCTCACTTTGTTAAAGATGGCGCTGCCCACATGAAAGCCCGTCTCCCAGGTGATATTATTTGGCCTTATGCTTGGAATGGGTGTGGGGGAAAGGCTGTAATATAAGCAGGTCGGGTCGTTATAGCCTAAGGCTTAGTTTAAGAGTAAACTCTTCCCCACACCTTTGACTGATTGGATGATGTAGGTTGGTGCACTCTCCTGAGGAATCCCATTATGCCTCAGATGGGTAGCTTTGTATCAGAGACTTTCTTTATGTATAATTGGATTAAAGGTTTGGATTTTCTATGCTATAAACTGGGGCAGTCCGGGAGTTTGCTCTCTCTCTTGGTTCTTGGTTCCTGAGGTATTAGAGAGGAGAGCAGATTAAGGCCATGTGGAGGAGAAGTAGCCTAGATGACAGAGTGCTGAGGAAGAAGCCAGTTTGTTAAGAGTTTGTGCAGGAGGAGATGGAGAACAGAGGTGAATAAGTCTGGTGAGCTAGAAACCTTTGATTCTAGGAAACTCGGATAAGTCAGTAGCTTTGTGAGCACTGAATGTGTGGGTTTTGGGGCCCAGTGTGTGTTTTTGCTTGCCCGCCGGGTGCAAGCTAGAATTAAAGCTGATGGCTCACCAGTTCGTGGCTCCTGTGTTCCATTACCGACTGTTCGAATCCAATGCGAACCTGCACGGGTCAGGCGGCTGTGATCCTGACCATGGCTACTGGCTTTACAACACTACTTTTTGAGAAAATATTACCAAGTATCATACAATCGTCTTAACTAAATATGTCAGCGTTCTTGATTGCAGACAATAGAGATCACTCTAGCTGTTGAAGCAGGAAGAGATTTATTAAAGGAATATTAGATAGCTCGCAAATTCTCCAGGATAAACAGAGAACTAAGATTTGATACTACATAGTCAGGAACAACGAAGTCAGGAAACACACAGTCAGAAAAATGCCCCAACCTAGTAAGACACGATTGCAATCATCGTAAGCCACTCAGCACTCCTGATGCTCAGGATCAGATACCAGAGCCTTCCTCTGACAACTTTACTGGAAAAACTACATGCCCCACCAATTTTCTTACTGGAAAATTTGATTTCCTTTCCTTGTGAGTCATTTCCACATGTAAATCTTTTTTTTTTTTTTTTTTTTTTTAAGCAAGAGAGAGAGAAGAGAGATAGTGAGACAGAGAGAGAGACAGATAGGGGCAGACAAAAAGGAAGAGAGATAAGAAGTATCAATTCTTTGTTGCGGCACCTTAGTTGTTCATTGATTGCTTTCTCATATGTGCCTTGACCAGGGGTGGAGGTGGGGTTCCAGCTGAGCCAGTGACCCCTTGCTTAATCCAATGACCTTGGGCCCAAGCCAGATACTTCAGGGTTTCGAACCAGGGTTCTCTATGTTCCAGGCTGGTGCTCACGATACAAAATTAGATAAATATTTTTATTTTATTATTTTTATTAATTTTAATGGGGTGACATTGATAAATCAGGGTACATATGTTCAGAGAAAACATCTCCAGCTTATTTTGACATTTGATTATGTAGCATACCCATCACCCAAAGCCAAATTGTCTTTCGTCAACTTCGATCTGATTTTCATTGTGCCCTGTCCTCACCTCACCCTCTCCCTCCCATCCTCCCCCATTCCCGGTAACCACCACACTCTTGTCCATGTCTCTGAGTCTCTTTTTTATGTCACACCTATGTATGGAATCATATAGTTCTTAGTTTTCCTGATTTACTTATTTTACTCAGTATAATGTTATCAAAGTCCATCCATGTTGTTGTAAATGATCCGATGTCATCATTTCTTATGGCTGAGTAGTATTCCATAGTATATATGTACCACATCTTCTTTATCTAGTCATCTATTGAAGGGCTTTTTGGTTGTTTCCATGTCTTGGCCACTGTGAACAATGCTGCAATGAACATGGGGCTGCATGTGTCTTTATGTACCAATGTTTTTGAGATTTGGGGGTATATACCCAGTAGAGGGATTGCTGGGTCATATGGTAGTTTTTTAGTTTTTTGAGGAACCACCATACTTTCTTCCATAATGGTTGTACTACTTTACATTTTCACCAACAGTGAATGAGGGTTCCTTTTTCTCCACAGCCTCTCCAACACTTGTTATTACCTGTCTAGTTGATAATAGCTAATCTAACAGGCATGAGGTGGTATCTCATTGTAGTTTTGATTTGCATTTCTCTAATAGCTAATGAAGATGAGCATCTTTTCATATATCTGTTGGCCATTTGTATTTCTTCCTGGGAGAAGTGTCTGTTCATGTCCTCTTCCCATTTTTTTATTGGATTGTTTGTTTGTTTGTTTTTGAGTTTTATGAGTTGTTTGTATATTTTGGATATTAGCCCCTTATCTGAGCTGTTGTTTGAAAATATCTCTCATTTTGGTGGCTGTCTGTTTTGTTGTCAGTTTCTCTTGCTGTGCAAAAACTTCTTAGTTTGATGCAGTCCCATTCATTTATCTTTGCCTTCACTTCCCTAAATAAAAGGTTTTTAAAATAGCTATGTTTGCATATCAAAGGACTCTGTCAAACAGAGTAAAAAGGGAAACAAAAATTGGAGGAAATATTTGCAAATCACACATCTCATAAGAGAATAATATCCCGAATATATAAAGAACTAAAACTTAACAACAACAACAACAAAACAGCTTGGCCATGTGTTGGCACAGTGGATAGAGTGTTGATCTGGAATGCCGAAGTTGCTGGTTCGAAACCCTAGGCTTTTCTGGTCAAGGCACATACAAGAAGGAAGCATTGAACAACTAAAGTAAAGCAACTAGGATTTGATACTTATTACTCCCCCCTCCCTGCCCTGTAAAATCAATAAATAAAGTCTTAAGTAAATAAATAAATAAAATCTTTGTCAATGATTGGTTTAAAAATTTTTTAAATTATAAGAGGAAATTAAAAAATGGACAAAGAACTTGAATAGACACTTCTACAAAAAAACATATACAAATAGCCAATAAGCACATGAAAAGATGCTCAACATCACTAGTCACTTGGGAAATGTAAATCGAAACCATGAGTACCACTTCATAACTATTAGAATGGCTACTGTAAAAAACAAAAACAGAAACAGAATAATAAGGGTTGGAGAGAATGGGAAGATATTAGAGCCCTTGTGCACTGTTGGGAAAGGAAAATGGTGCAGTTGCTATGAAAAACTGTATGGCGGTTCCTCAAAAAATTAGAAATAAGATTAATGTATGATGCAGCAATTCCACTTCAGCATATATACCTCCAAAAATATTGAAAGCAGGGACTTGAACTGGTATTTGTACACCCTTATCCATAGCAGCATAATTCACAATAGCTAAAAGATAGAAGAATTCATGTCTATTGACAGGTGAATGGGTAAGCAAAATGTGGTACATACAGGGTGGGGCAAACATAGGTTTATAGTTGTGAGTATTGTTGGGCAGATAAAATATATTATGCTCACTTTGTTAAAGATGGCGCTGCCCACATGCAAGTCCGTTGATATTAATGTGTTTTGAGGGACAGGCTGTGGGCAGGCCGGGTCGTTATAGCCTATGCCTAAGTTTGAAGAGTAAGCTTTTCCCCACACCCTTGACTGGATGATGTAGGGTGGTGCACTCTCATGAGGAATTCCATTATACCTCAGATAAGTGGCTTTGCATCAGAGACTTCCTTGTTTGTAGATTGGATTAAGGGTTTGGATTTCTACACTATAAAGTGGGGCAGATAGGGAACTTGCGTTCTTGCTTCCTGAGGTATTAGAGAGGAGAGCAGAGGAAGGCCACGTGGAGGCCAGGAGAAGCATCCAAGATGGTAGTGTGCTGAGGTACAAGCCAGTTTGTGCAGAATTTGTGCTGGAGAAGGAGATGGGAAACAGAGATGAATAAGTCTGGTGAGCTAGAAACCTTTGATTCTAGGAAACTCGGATAAGTCAGTAGCTTTGTGAGCACTGAATGAATGGATTTTGGAGCCCAGTGTGTGTTTTTACTTGCCCGCCAGGTGCAAGCTAGAATTAAAGCTGATGGCTCACCAGTTCTTGGCTCCATTGTTTCATTACCAACTGTCCAAATCTAATGTGAACCTGCATGGGTCAGGCGGCTGTGATCCTGACCCTGACTACTGGCCCTACAAATATGCAAAACAATTTATTATTGTATTAATTATTGTCTTATTTTTCATATGAAGCACTGTAAACTTATGTTTGCCCCACCCTGTTTATACAGGGGAATATTATTCAGCCTTAGGAAGGAAAAAAATTGCTTGACCTGTGGTGGCACAATAGATGGAGTGGCAACCTGGAACGCTGAGGTCGCCCATTTGAAACCCTGGGCTTCCCTGATCAAGGCACATATGGCAAGCAATGAACAACTAAACTGAAGTAATTATGAGTTGGTACTTTTCACTCCCCCCACACTTTCTCTTCTCTCTGTAGAATCAATAAATAAAATACCCCCCCCCCCAGCCAAAATAAAAAAGAAAGGAAGAAAATTTTTACACATGCTACGACATGGATGAACTTCAAGGACGTTACCCTACATGAAATAAGTCAGTCACAAAGGATAAAACCTGCGTAATTCTACTCATATGAAGTCCTGTGATATTACAATTTTTAATAAGAAATGTGTTGGGCAGATAAAATATGCTCACTTTGTTAAAGATGGCCCTGCCCACATGGAAGTTCGTTGATATTAATGTGTGTTGGGGAACAGGCTGTGGGCAGGCCGGGTCATTATAGCCTAAGGCTTAGTTTTAAGAGTAAGCTTTTCCCCACACCCTTGACTGATTGGATGATGTAGGGTGGTGCACAGTCCGGAGGAATCCCATTATGCCTCAGATGGGTGACTTTGTATCAGAGACTTTCTTGTTTGTAGATTGGATTAAGGGTTTGGATTTCTACACTATAAACTGGGACAGACCAGTAGCTCTCTCTCTCTTGCTTTGTTCCTGGGATTAGTATAGAGAGGAGAGCAGATGAAGGCCACGTGGAGGCCAAGAGAAGCAGCCAAGATGGCAGAGTGCTGAGGTACAAGCCAGTTTGTGCAGAATTTGTGCTGGAGAAGGAGATGGGAAACAGAGGTGAATAAGGCTGGTGAGCTAGAAACCTTTGATTCTAGGAAACTCGGATGAGTCAGTAGCTTTGTGAGCACTGAATGAGTGGGTTTTGGAGCCCAGTGTGTGTTTTTGTTTGCCTGCCGGGTGCAAGCTAGAAATAAAGCTGATGGCTCACCAGTTCTTGGCTCCATTGTTTCATTACCGACTGTTTGAATCCAATGTGAACCTGCATAGGTCAGGCGGCTATGATAATGGCCTCGACTACTGGCTTTACAAAATGTATATTTGATCTTTATCCCAGTGTTCGGCAGATAAAATATAATATGCTTACTGTTCGGCGGATAAAATATAATATGCTCACTTTGTTAAAGATGGTGCTGCCCACATGGAAGCCTGTCATCCAGGTGATATTATTTGCCCTTATGCTTGTGATGGCTGTGGGGGAAAAGTTGTAATGTAAGCAGGCCCGGTCGTTATAGCTTAAGGCTTTGTTTTAAGAGTAAGCTCTTCCCCACACCCTTGACTGATTGGATGATGTAGGGTGGTGCACTCTCTTGAGGAATCCCATTATGCCTCAGATGGGTGGCTTTGTATCAGAGACTTTCTTGAATGTATAATTGGATTAAAGGTTTGGATTATCTATGCTATAAAGTGGGCGGACCGGTAGCTAGATCTCTCTCTCTTGGTTCCAGAGTTCCTGAGGTTAGTAGAAGAGAGGAGAGCAGAGTAAGGCCACGTGAAGGCCAGGAGAAGCAGCCAAGATGGCAGAGTGCTGAGGAAGAGTTTGTGCAGGAGGAGATGGGAAACAGAGGTGAATAAATCTGGTGAGCTAGAAACCTTTGATGCTAGGAAACTCGGATAAGTCAGTAGCTTTGTGAGCACTGAATGTGTGGGTTTTGGAGCCCAGTGTGTGTATTTGCTTGCCCGCCGGGTACAAGTTAGAATTAAAGCTGATGGCTCACCAGTTTTTGGCTCCTGTGTTTCATTACGATCTGTCCGAATCTAATGTGAACCTGCACTGGCCGGGTGGCTGTGATAATGGCCGCGACTACTGGCTTTACATTTGGCGTAGTCGGCAGGATTCGATACAGATCCGCATGGAGCCACCACCACTTTTGAGTGGTGGAGTAGAGGACTGGTTGCTGTTTTGGTTTCCCATAGCTGTTTTTTGGGGGACTGTAGGCTGGCTGACGTTTACAGCCATGCATGAGGAAACCGAGAGCTCTATGGAAGAGGCTGCCCAGGACTTGCAGGCAGAGCAGCAGAAGGCGCTGGAGGAAACGTGGGAGAAACAGATGCTGACCCTGGAGCTGAAGGAAGCGCCAGAGGAGGAGGCTGACCAGGTTTTCGAGATTCACCTGGAAATGGAGCAGCTGCCGGAGAAGGAATCACAGGTTCATGAGTTGGAGATTGCCCTGGATGTTGTGGAGAGCCAGCAGCGGCATGAGGCCAGGGCCGGAGCTGAGGCCAGGACCGGTGCTGAGGCCGGGGCTGGAGTTGCAAGACCTGCTGAGCAGAAGGCAGCGTTGGCCCGGATCTCGAGCCCAGCAGCAGGAGCTGATGTTTTCAGTTCCTCTTTGGAGGATGAGGAGAATTGGTCTGGAATTGTGATCCGCAGCCTCCAGAAGGTGAGAGCCCAGCAGCAAGGAGTACCTATGCTGCCGGTAGGTCTGCGATTTTGGGACATAGGGGTGGAAGCCATCATGCTCCCCAGAGCAGAGATGGAAATGCTGACTGCCATTGCCACATGCTTTTCTTTAGGACAGTGTGAGACTTGCCATGATGGCAGAAATGAGGGGGGAGGCTAAAGCCCTATGTGTGTGGACTGATTTCTTGGACTATGACCTGATGGGCACAGGCTCCTTTGTTGAATGGACTTACGGATTTTGGACAATGTGAAATACCTTGACGGGGGTGGGGGGTGGCTTTACTGGAGCCCCCCCACCTGCCCCGGGAAGCCTTTCAAATGGCAAGAGAGAAGGCCGAGGACATTTTGCACTTTTGGCAAAGTGCTTAGAGACTGGTGAAATGTGTGTACCTTTGTAATTGTTGAAACTGTATGATTTGTGCTATTGCTGTAATTTGTGTAATGTACTTAATTTCCTTGTACAGGAATGCCAGTGGCGTAAATTGTGGGTAGTAAAGTGAGCATAAGGGTGGATTGTTCGGCAGATAAAATATAATATGCTCACTTTGTTAAAAGATGGCACTGCCCACATGGAAGCCCGTCATCCAGGTGATATTATATGCCCTTATGCTACAGATGGCTGTGGGGGGAAAGCTGTAATGTAGGCAGGCCGGGTCATTATAGCCTAAGGCTTAGTTTAAGAGTGAGCTCTTTCCCACACCCTTGACTGATTGGATGATGTTGGGTGGTGCACTCTCTTGAGGAATCCCATTATGCCTCAGATGGGTGGCTTTGTATCAGAGACTTTCTTGAATGTATAATTGGATTAAAGGTTTGGATTATCTATGCTATAAAGTGGGCGGACCGGTAGCTAGATCTCTCTCTCTTGGTTCCAGAGTTCCTGAGGTTAGTAGACGAGAGGAGAGCAGAGTAAGGCCACGTGAAGGCCAGGAGAAGCAGCCAAGATGGCAGAGTGCTGAGGAAGAGTTTGTGCAGGAGGAGATGGGAAACAGAGGTGAATAAATCTGGTGAGCTAGAAACCTTTGATGCTAGGAAACTCGGATAAGTCAGTAGCTTTGTGAGCACTGAATGTGTGGGTTTTGGAGCCCAGTGTGTGTATTTGCTTGCCCGCTGGGTGCAAGCTAGAATTAAAGCTGATGGCTCACCAGTTTTTGGCTCCTGTGTTTCATTACGATATGTCCGAATTTAATGTGAACCTGCACTGGCCGGGTGGCTGTGATAATGGCTGCGACTACTGGCTTTACATATGAGTTGATACTTCTTGCTCCCCTCCCTCCCCTCTCTGTAAAATAAAAAAATAAAATCTTAAAAAAAAACCCAAAACCCCAAAGTACCTGACCTGTGGTGGCGCAGTGGATAGAGTGCTAACCTGGAATACTGAGGCAGTGGTTAGAGTGCTAACCTGGAATACTGAGGTTGCCGGTTCAAAACCCTGGGCTTGCCCTGTCAAGGCACAGATGGCAAGCGACCAGTGAACAGCTAGAGTGAAGCAACTACTTCTTCTTCCCCCATCCCTTCAGTAAAATCAATAAATAAAATCTTAAAACCAAAGCAAACCAAACCAGAAGGACATCGCTTTCAGGCTGGAGAACATGTGGAGCTTCTGAGAGAGTGACATACTTGGAAAAGACATGGGGCTCCCTGCCCTTTCCCCACGTATTGCTCTATGTCCCTCTTCTATCTGGCTATTTCTAAGTTATCTTATTTTTTGCTCCATAAGACGCACTTTTTACCCCGGAAAGTGGAGGGGGAAATGCCTGTGTGTCTTATGGAGTGAAAGTTAACTTTGTTTTAGCTGCTGCAGTTTCCCGGATATCTAGAAGAGTATCTGAACATTTAAGTCTCTTCTCATTTGTTAATAACAGTGCTAATGGTTGTTAATACTGCTGTTGAGTTTACATCGTTGAAATACTATTGTGGTATATTTTATTAAATATTTTAATACACCATTTGGTTCAGAATATCTTTTTCCTTATTTTCCTCCTTAAAACCGAGTTGTGCCTGACCTGTGGTGGTGCAGTGGATAAAGCATTGACCTGGGAACACTGAGGTCGCCAGTTCAAAACCCTGCACTGGTCTGGTCAAGGCACATATGGGAGTTGATGCTTCCAGCTCCTCCCCCCTTTCTCTCTCTCTCTCTCTCTCTCTCTCTCTCTCTCTGTCTCCTCTCTAAAATGAATAAATAAAAAGAAATTAAAAAAAACCCCGAGTTGTGTTTTATGGTCAGGTGCATCTTATGGAATGAAAATACAGGATATCCTTTTATTAAAAAAAGTGATCTAGTAAGTAAAATGCTTCTCTGAGTCTTGTGAACCCCTTTAGCAAATTAATTTAACTTAAGGTGGGGAGTCATTGTAAGCTCTCATCTATAGCCAGTCTGTCAGATGTACAGGTGACAACCTGGGCTTGCAACTAGTGTCTGGAGGGGGGTTGGGTGAAAGTCTGTCTTGTAGGACTGAACCCTGATCATGTGGGATCTGATGCTATCTCCAGGTCGATAGCATCAGAATGAGTTGAATTGTAGGACACCTAGCTGATATCCTAGAATTGCTTGCATGTGCAGGAAAAAATTCCAGATACAATGAAATTGGTGATCAGAATGCTAAACTAGTCAAATCCATAGACAGAAAGTAGAATGGTGGTTGCTATGAGTTGGGGGAAGGTAGGAATAGGGAGTTATTGTTTAATGGATATAGACTTTCAGTTTTTCAGGATGAAAAAGTTTTGTAGATGAATGGTTGCTAAACGACATGAATGTATACTTAATGTGTATACCAAAGTATAACGTGTACACTTAGGTGTACTTAATATACTTAAACATGGTTAAGATGGTAAATTTATGTTGTATTTTACCACAATTAAGATAAAACACAGTGAGGCCCCAGCCAGTTAGAACACCAGCCCAAAACAACAAGATCGTTGGTTTGACCCGGTCAGGGCATACACGGGAAGCAACCAATGAGTGCACAACTAAGTGGAACAACAAATGCATACTTCTCTCTCTCTTTCTCTCCCTCTCCCTCTCTTTTTAGTTTTCTGTAAAAGCAGTTAATTTTTTAAAAATGAGATCAGATACCACTTTGCACCCATCAGTATTTTTATTAGCGAGAGAGACTCAAAGAGAGAGATAGACAGGGACAGACAGTCAGGATGGGAGAGAGATGAGAAGCATCAATTCATATCTGTGGCACCTTAGTTAGTTGTTCATTGATCATTTTCTCCTTGATCCAGGAGCTGCAGCTAAGCCAGTGACCCCTTGCTAAAGCCAGCGACCATGGGGTCATGCCTATGATCCCAAGCTCAAGCTGGTGAGCCTGCACTCAAGATGAGCCCACGTTCAAGCTGGCAACCTCGGTGTGGAACCTGGGTCCTAAGCGTCCCAGGCTGACGCTCTATCTACTGCGCCACCATCTGGTCAGGCACAGGTTTGGTTTTATAAAAATAAAAAAGGAAAATAACAATTGCTGGTGAGGATGTGGAAAAATCAGAGCCCTTGTGCACTGCTGATAGAAATGTACAATGGTACAAATTATGGAAAACAGTTTAGTGGTTATTAAAAAATTAAACATAGAATTGTCATGTGATCCCGTAATTCCACTACTAGACATATATCCAAAAGAATTAAAAGCAGGAATTTCAATAGATATTTATATACCATGGTTCATAGCCACATAATTCATAATAGCCAAAAGGTAGAAATAACTCAGACGTTCAACAAATAAATATATAAACAAAATGTGTTATATTCATACAATGGAATATTATTTACCTTAAAAATGAATGAAGTTTTGATACATACTTCTCAATATAAATAGTCCTTGAAAACATCATGCTAGGTGAAATATGCCAGATGTAAAAGTGCACATATCATATGATTCCACTTATACAGGGCACCTAGAATAGAGATAAAGTTAAGATATTCATAGAGACAGAAGTAAAATAGAGGTTGCCTGGGTTGAAAGGAAGAGGCCATGGGAAGTTATCATTTAATGAGTACAGAATTTCTGTTTGGGATGATGGAAACTTTCTGGAAATAGTCATGATGGTTGTATAACTTACTTAATGGTTGTAAATATACTTAATGACACTGAATTGTATACTTAAAAAGAAATAAAATGGCAAATTTTGTATTATGTATATTTTACCATACATATGTACTAAAATGTGAAAAACCATTCCTAGCTCACAGGCAGTAAGCTAAGTTTGGCTCATGAGCTGTATGTGGCTTGCCAATTACGGCTCTCTAGTCTAGGAAGACGAGCTAGCCAGAAGCTAGAATCGGCAAGCCAACTAACCATATCTGCTACAGTAGGCAAGGTAATATGCTTCCTATTAGTCAGCTAGGTTTATTGCTTTCCTGGAAGTCAAAGTTCCCTTGCATGAAATTCAAGAACTTCTTCAGCTCATCACCCCTCAAAATTTTTCTATATTCTTATTGATTACCCTGTTTTCTTTCACCTCAGGCAAAGTACTGTTTTTAGAGACCGACCTATACCTTTCCTCTTGATTCCTTTTCCTCCCATCCCTCTCCTAATTCTTGCTCTATTAATTATCTCTTCCTCTGTGTTGCTTTCTTCCTCTTAGCAACAAATTTGCCTGGGTTTCCTTTAATAGAAAAAAATTTCTTTCAACGTCACATGCCTCTCAAGCTACTATTTTATCTTTTTCATTCTTTACACTGTCTCATTTCTAAAAAGAGTTGTTCCCACTAGACTTACTAAGCTAAACTAAAAAGAGAACTGTCTACCCACTCATTCTTTTACTGCAATATGAGTTCCTGTGGATGGAAACATCCTTCTAAATATATTTCCTGCCTCTGCATCCAACAGGTTGTCACCAGTGCCTGCCCTCCACTCCCCATTCTGACTTTTCTGCTACATTCAGTGTGTTAAGTGCTCCTTCTCAGTATCCTTTCCAGGATCTTGTTCAAATCCATCAACATTTACTGAGCACTCACCATCTACCAGTCCCCATGTTGGGTGCTGGGAAACTCTCCACCTATCTGAACTCTAGACTTTTCCACTGTTCTCCTGAGACTCTTCTGTTCTTGCTCTGTATTCCTTCCCCGAGTAATCTAGCTACTTCCCTGGTATAGAGAAACCTACTTTCTATGACCAGTCTGTTCTAACTGCTTTATATAAATGAGGTCATTTGATCATCAAAAGTGTTCCATCAAGTAGATGCCTTAATTTCCCCATTTCACAGATGAGAAAATTGAGGTATTGAAAGATGATAGCTCAGAGTTCTAGAGCTGGTAGGTTGCTGATAAGGGATTCAAACAGATGGTCTGAATGGAGGGCTTACCTCTTTACACTTGACTGCCTCTCCCTCTGCTTGAAGAGTTACAGCCAAATACATAGCTCCAGTTTTGACACATCTCCTGAACAGGTCCTTCTCTGATGTTTGTGGAGCCCAGACAAAAGAACAAATTGAAGGCCTATATTACAAATGTCTAAAACTTTTAAAGTTATAAACAAAACTATCAACGTATTCAATGTACAGTGTGTCCATAAAGTCATCCCATCTTGACAAGTATACTTTCCTAACAATCTGGTCAAATTTAGAATTCCCAGTCTCTATGGACTTGTGCTGGAACATGGGAGCTGGATGAGTTGGCTCTTAGTCCCTGGCCTGCCCCCTTCTTTTCCACCTCACACTGTGAGGAGTTTTGTCCACATACAGTCTGCACATCCTAGCTCCGCCCATATGCCCATTGGGTCCTACACACAGGCCCAGGGTCTTTGGGACTGAGATTCCTTGGGTACTAGGTCCTTGGGCATGTTTCCTTTGGCCTGTGGATTCTTTGTACCAGATTGACCTTCTAAAGCAGCATTTCTCAATCTGTGTGTCCTGAATGATCATTCCCCACTTTATTTTCAATCTCTTACATATCAATACAATAGGAGCACATTACTGGAAAAATAAAATAAAAATAAAAACACACAGAATACAAATCCACATTTTTATTGTTCATTTATGATTAGATTGTTAGACATAAATTTACACTCCAATAAATGGAATCAGAACAAACAAAAAAGAGGGGAAAAACTACAAAAAGTGAGTATATTGTTCTTGAAAGTGTATGTACAAATGGTTAACCTAGGCAATCACTTCTACATTCATAGCTTTTGGGTGCTTCATGGTTTTAACTAAATAAGAATCTCGGAATAAAACAAGATTCCCTGTGTTAGATGCCTATCTGCACACTCTGAACCAAGCCGTTAATATTTATAAGACAAATGTGCTTGCTTCTGAACTCTCTGATCTCGGTTGGGTTGATGAGACTGCTTGTGGGGAGCCATGTGTATCCGTTCCCATCCTGTGTTTTAATAAAGACACCCATCTCGCAGGGGTATTTGGACAGAATGAAAGAAAATATTTCAGAGTAATTTGAGAAAGTTTAGCTTAGTCATTCCAAATTTTTATATAAAATGGAGTAAAATTTGTCTTCAATCCTTCAATGACATAAATTTTCTATGGAAGAAAAAAATTTCAGCTCCACAAATTTCCTATGTTTGGTTCAGTTGATTTTGTAGTGAAACTTTCTGATAAAGGAAGTGGTCTGTTGATTTACATGCTGGCACAAGTTTCTTAAACTGGATAACTAACCCAGAATGCTTTCCAGTCATTGCAGCTGTGCCATCAGAATACAATCCTACACAAAATCCTAATTCCAGCCGCATTTATGGACAATGAAATCCTTTATAGTTTTATACAGTTCACAGTTGTGTTTACTGGCTACAAAGCTGAGAAAATAAAAGAACTATTTCTTCCTATCACGGTCATGTTTAACTCATACATATACTAAAACATGGCCATACTAACAGTATTTGTGCATTCATCTTGTTTCTGTGAAAAAAATACTTTGACAGTTTCTTCTTTTCCTGAGTTATCCTTTCCTATCATTAGTCAGTTCCTAAATATGTTGATTTCACTGGGAAACCCTGTCAGAGCTCTCTTCTTTGCCACAGTATCATCCAACATTTCTTTCTTTCTTTCTTTCTTTTTTTCATGTTTATTTTATAGATTTTAGAGTGAGGAAGGGGAGAGAAACAGAGAGACTGTTTCTGTATGTGCCCGACCAGGAATCGAACTGGCAACCTCTGCACTTTGGAACGATGCTGTAATCAACCAAGCCATCTGGCCAGGGCTCACCCAACATTTCTAAGACAACATCTTTGATACAGTCTTTCGTTCATGTCTGGGCAGCTGTGTCTTACCTATCCCAAATACTATTTCATAAAAAACCTGAAGACCTGTTTATATGTGAAATAGTTAACATTTGCTTCTCTCGTTTTTATTTTTAATTCAATACTCATTTTTACAGATAGTTTATTTTCACTTATTTCTTTTATTTGGTATTCAGAAGCCACTTTTAAGTTTTATTGGTTTCAATGTTTCATTAGTTGGTGCATTTCTACTGGTAAACTGTAGTTTCAACACTTCATCAATTATGGCTACAAATTAAATTCAATACAGGAAGAATCATACTTCTGAGTAAAGTAGTATTGAACCCTTTTGGTATTCATTTCTTCAGAATCATTTTCATTGTTATAGTTTGGTTTACTATTACTACCACATTTTGGAAGTGTGTGTTTTCTTTAAAAAAATAGTCTTGTAAAACTTGTTTCTTAATCACTGTATGAAGGTTTAAAAATAAATGATATAAAGTTTACTTCCATACTTTTGCTGTTGGGTTAAAATATATATAAACCAGCTGGTTTGAGTAAAAATAAAAATAGTAAGTTACCAAAATAAAAAAATGTGCTTTTATTTATTTATATTTTACTCACTTTTGGTTAAGGTGACTAACCTTAAAATACCGCATGTTGAAAAGTAGTCTTATTGTTCATGATAGTATGCAGTCCATACATGTTAAGAAATGCAAGAGTCAGTTATAATTTTAGTGAAGTTATAAATTTCCATTAATAGAGGAAAGAATTAGGTAACGATGTGATTTAAATTCAGGAACATGATGTATGACATTCTTTTTTTTTTTTTTTTAAAGTGAGAGAGACAGAGAGAGAGAGCCAGACAGGAATAGACAGAAAGGAAGGGAGAGAGATGGGAAGCATCAATTCGTCCTTGCGGCACCTTAGTTGTTCATTGATTGCTTTCTCATATGTGCTTTGACTGGGAGGCTCCAGTTGAGCTAGTGACCCCTTGCTCAAGCCAGCGATCCCATGCTCAAGCTAGTGAGCCTGCGCTCAAAGCTGGTCACCTCAGGGTTTCGAACTTGGGTCCTCTGTGTCCCAGGCCAATGCTCTATGCACTTTGCCACCACCTGGTCAGGCGACACTCACTCTTTTTGAAAGTTATAGGTCCCTGTTATTACAACTATGATTAGATTCAGGCTCCAGGAACCCCTTTAGGCTTAAGTTAGAGAATCAAGTCCTGAAACCTGAAAAGCAGCTCTCTCTATACAATAGGAAACAGTGAACAAGGGCAAGCAAGCATCAAGTACATTTTGTTCTGACATAGTTATTTCCTCATTGAAAAGGCTTGCAATTAAATTAATAAATAATGAAGTAAAAAGAATTCCAAATTATTTGCATGTTAAGTTTAAAATTTAACATATATTTAATATTTTAATGAATGTATATATCTGATATTTTAAGTACTTGAAGTATTTAAGACTTTGGTATCTTAAGGTATCTGGCAAGTTGTGATTCTAGTTTAGGATAAGTTAATTAATTTAGACCTCAGAGGAATAAGATAATTTTTCTTAGATTATAAGCAATAATGGGATAATTAAAAGAGCCTAAGTTTAAGCATTTTTTCTGTAAATTTAATTTAGTACATATATAAGAATTATGTATAAATTAAGTATATACCATATTTCCCAATGTATAAGATGCACCCTTTTCTGAAAAATTTGGGGTCTAAAAACTGGGTGTGTCTTATACAGTGGTTGTAGCATTTCAAATACCATATATGGAACTGAGAACGAACCAATATATGAAGACAGTGATTTGTCATCAGCAGATGAGGACAAGCTAATGGGTGGGAGTTTTGATAATGATGAAGAGTTGTATGAATTTTATGATGAATAAAACTTGAGTTCAATAAGTTTATGTAATACATTTTCTTATCAAATTTTGGGCCCCAAAATTAAGGTGCACCTTATACATGGGATTGTTTTATACCTGGGGAAATATGGTAATAAAGTTTGTTTGATAACAAGACAACTAAGCACAAATATTACAATAGTAAAATTATCAGTTCAATTTTAAATGTTTAAAAGATTATTTAATTAAGTTGTAAATACTCTATTAAAAGTGATTATTGAAATTTTCTAAATATATAAATACAATAACATTTAAAAGTTGAAATCTTAAGAAAGAACTAAGCTGCCTGATTAGGCAGTGGCACAGTGGATAGAGTGTTGGACTAGAACGTGAAGGACTCAGGTCTGAAACAGAGGTCACCAGCTTGAGTGTGGGCTCATCTGGCTTGACCGGGGGCTTACCAGCTTGAGTACAGAGTCACTGGCTTTAGCATGGGATCATAGACATGACCCTATGGTCGCTGGCTTGAGCCCAAAGGTCACTGGCTTGAAGCTGAAGGTTGCTGGCTTGAGCAAGGGGTCACTCACTCTGCTCACTCCCCTTCCCCCATCAATGCACATATGAGAAAGCAATCAATGAACAACTAAGGAGACTAAAGAGCCTCAATGAAGAACTGATGCTTTTCATTTGTCTCCCTTCCTGTCTGTCTTTCCCTATTTGTCCTTCTTTCTGTCTCTGTCACAAAAGAAAGAAAGAACAAAGCTTTTTAAATTGTAATTTAAAGTATGAAGAAAATTAGAAAAGGCCTTGAACAATCCTTTAAAGGCATGAAAATCACCTCCAAGATCACATAAAATACCCATGGTCAGCTGACCAGGAAGGACACAGTGGATAGAGCATCGAGTTTGGATGCTGAGGATCCAGGTTTGAAATCCTGAGGTCACCGTCTTGAGTGTGAGGTTGAAGGCTTGAGCTTGGGGTCAGAGACATGGTTGCTGGCTTGAGCCCAAAGGTCACTTGCTTGAACCCAAGGTTGCTGGCTTGAGAAAGTGGTCACTGGCTTGGCTGTAGTCCTCCAGTTTAGGCACATACGAGAAAACAATCAATGAACAACTAAGGTGCTGCAATGAAAACTTGATGCTTCTCATCTCTCTCCCTTCCTGTCTGTCTGTCCCTATCTCTCTCTTTGTTTCTCTCACTGGAAAACAAAACAATACAAAAAACAACAAAACACCCATGGTAATTTTTCTTCTTTTTCTCTTGTCCTATAGTTGCCCTTGACACAAATATCTTCTTTTTCTTCTTCGAGTGCCAAAATACTATGCATTTAAAAATAAAATGCAGCCTGACCAGGCAGTGGCACAATGGATAGAGCATCGCACTGGGACACAGAGGATCCAGCTTTGAAAACCCCAAGGTTGTGGCTTGAGCATGAGTTCATTTGGCTTGAGAGTGGGGTTGCTGGCTTAAAGCCCAAGGTCACTGGCCTGAGCAAAGAGTCACTGGTTCAGCTGGAGCCACCAGTCAAGGCACATATGAGAAAGCAGTCAATGAACAACTAAGGTGCTGCAACTATGAGTTGATGCTTCTCATCTTTCTCCCTTCCTGTCTGTCTGTTACTGTCTGTTCCTCTGCTAAAAATACAAACAAACAGGAAAACTTCAAGGCTAAGCAATGTTGACATTTTATGCCCCCTGCTTGCTGTTCTGGCTTGAAAAGGGACTTTTTATGTGACTGTAGGGACCTGGGACTGAAGCTGGTACCTTCTCTAGAGTAGTGTACTCCAGTCAAGCTTTCTGTTTGATGGAAGTATTCCCTGTTTGCGCTCTCTGATATGGTAGTCACTAGACACATAAGGTTATTATTCACCATTAGAAATATAACTAATGCAACCAAGGAACTAAAATTTTAATTTAGTTTAACCAATTTAAATGTAAGTAGTCTCATGTGGCTAGTAGTTAATAGATTATTGGGGGTAGACCAAACAAGGAGTTACTCATGCATTGCAGAGGAGCCCGGAGAGCTACAGTTCCCACAGGGAAGTTTTCTGACCCGTTTTATTACTTTCTTTCAGGGATAAGTTATTAGCCCTTGGTGACAGTCACTCATTAATTTTCTATATCATTTGGGACACTAAAGGGCAAGTTTCAATATATTTCTGATAGAAACAAAACAGCCAGCAGGCATAGCCTCTGACTCAGAAGATTTTGATTGATATGGCGACTGTCTCCGGGAAGCAGCACCCAGAGAATGTAATACTTTGTTTAAGAACCAGAACCAATAGTCCACTCTGTTAATTCTACCGCCTTCCTATGAAAAGGAAACATTGTCACCTGGTGATGTCAGATGTCCCAGAACATTTGTGGAGGAATTTCCTGAGCCCATCTTTCAAAACTGCCCCTCTCTCTAATAATAGGAGACCTTGTGCTGAAAAAAATTATAAATTTCTCTGGGCAGAAGAGCACTTCATTAGAACCTAGATTATTGGTGCCATATAACGGTGACTCTGAGCACTAATATGTTGGGCTCCTCTTATGTACCAGGAACAAGGATTTTCTCCTATAATCCTTACAACAAAATAAATACCATTATTACCCAAATATATTATCAAAAAACCAAAACAAACAAAGAAACTGGAGGCTTAGACAGGTTAATTAACTTGACCGAGGTCAAAGGGAGTGGCAGAGCAAGCTGGGAAAGCATGTATATCTGAGGCTAAGGCTCATGTCCAATCACCCGGTAATAATTAATCTTCCTGGTGTATGTGGTTGAAAAGCATGGGCTTTTCCTGCTTCATTTTTTTTTTTTTTTTTTACCATCAATCTGTTCATGAACAATCAGTTTCCTTTTCTTCTTCCTAATTCAGTGTCATGGGAAATGAAGCACAAGTAATCTGATGAGCAAGTAGAAGGCAAGCATCAGGATTAATCCCAGAATTTCTGTCCCATCCACATCCATGCTCGTTGCCACGGGCCATGCTTGTTCAGCTTGCATATCTGCATCATCCAGCTCCCTGCCCCTGGAGAAAGCCTTTATTCACTCAAAGGGCACCTGCACCTGAGCCAGCAGTGGGTGGCTGCTGAGTGCACCCAGATTCATTGCTCAGTATTCTTCTCCTTGGCATTCCAAATGGCCCGTCACTTCTGTCAAAGCCCACATGTCTGGGAGTCTTGAGAGTAAACATATTTTTGAAAACAAATATGTGACCATTGTTTTGTTTTCTTTTATTAGCTGTCTTCTGTTGCAGTTATAGCAAGTTACATAATGGTTGTGTCTGGTTCGAAAATAATACTATTGTCTTTTCTTTTTGAGGCTATGATCTGTTTACTTTGAGTGTAACTTGTTAAGAAGGGTGTTATAGAAAAACAATGGCCTTCAAGTCGGGCAGATGTGGCTCTGAATTCCAGGTTACCATTCCCGCATTCAGAAATATTTATGAAAGCTCTACTATGTGCCGGGAATTGTTATAAGTGCTGGGATAAAGCAGTGAATAAAGCAAAGATCCCTGTGCTCATGGAGCTTACATTCAAGTGGAATGACATAGATACTAAACACGACATATGTGGAAAAAATATATAGTATGTTAGCTGGTGCAAAGTACTAAAGCAAGGAAGAGGAATAGAAAATGTTAAAATTGGCTAGCCAAGAAGGTCTATCTGAGAAAGTGTCGTTTGAGACAAGACTGGAAGGAGGTAAGACAGTGAATGTGCATGCATTCGTTGTGTGACATTTTGTAAAACTTACCTACATTTCTAGATACTTGCTTTACTCAACTCTAAAATAGGAACAAAAGTACCCTGGTTGGTTGCTTAGAGGTTATGGGGCCCCAAACTCCCTGGTTCCATCCCTGGGTTGCAGGCTTGATCCAAGGGCACCAGCTCAACCCAAGGTTGCCAGTTAGAGCCCTGGTCAGGGCACACTTGAGAAGCAATCGATGGGTACACACTAAGTGGAACAATTAGTTGATGCTTCTTTCTCTCTCTCCCCCGCCCTCTCTCTCAAAATCAATGAAAAAAATAAAAAAGAAATGGGAACAAAAGCTACCTTATTGGTGCGCTGAATGATCAGGGTCAGTCGTGGAACAGGAACATGACAACAGCTGTTTACACTGTATTCATCATTGTCATCACCATTTTAAAGAACCGTTTGCTTGAGGGTGTTCCTTCATACCTGTATGAGTTATTTATACGTTTATTATCCCCAAAGGACCTTGCTAAGGAACCTCAGGTAATAGTTTAATTCTGAAGATTGAGTGAAGTACTTAGCCTTGGAAGAGGCCATATGGTTTAAATATTTCTATCAGTCTGAGTCTTGACCGCAAACAGAAGGCCCCCCAAATTGGCTGATTTGAGGACGGTTTAGTAAAAGGACTATTTAAAAGAAAGGCAGCATGTTGGGAAGCCCCAGGGGTACTGCCATGCCCAGAGTTAGTAAAGCAGAGCACTCAGCTCAGGCCTGAGGGGAAAGGGGAGGGTCTGCCAGACGCTAGAACCAGGGAGAGACACAGGGAGAGGACATTGACAGGTGCATGGTCTTCAGTGGGCAGACACGGCCAGCCTGTAGTGACTGCGTGAGGAGGGAGATAGGAAGTGAACACCCATGTGACTCCTCTTTTCTTCCCATTTTTCACCGGGGCTCCTCCTCATCAGCTGAACCCAGTTGAAAGTCAGAGGGCAAGAGAGCCCAGGGAGCAGTGTGTTGGGCAGCCTCCCAGGGAACAGAGCAGGTAGAAAAGGGTGATAGGGGAGCAAGAGGGGCCAGGGAAGATACCCCATGTTATCTTCTGAAGGTCAGGAGTTAAACATAATTCTTTCGTTCCACCAGGAACCTCATCGTCACTATTCTCTGTATTCAGGGAAAGCAAGCCTGGTTCTGTCTTTCATCAGATGGCCTTTTAATCACATTTGTTACTTTTCTCTGGCTTGTCCTCTTGGCACTTGTAAAGTTTAAGATTTGGTTAGGGGTTTGGAAAGAAAACCATTTTAATAAAAAATAAGATCCAGCAGTCCCGGCTGGTTAGCTCAGTCGATTAGAGCATCATCCCGAAACACCAAGATTGCAGGTTTGATCCCTGGTCAGGGAACATACAGGAAGCAATCAATGAATGCATAACTAAATAGAACAACAGGTGAATGCTTCTCTCTCTATCTCTCTTTCCCTCCATTACTCTTTCTGTTTCTCTAAAATCAAATTTTAAAAATGTCTGCTGAAAAGACTTTAAAAATGAAATAAAATAAGGTCCAGTTGTATGTAAAGCCATGGAGGATACTGCTACCTAGCCAGTCTCTACCCAGGGTAGGGCATTGCTAACAAGGGTAAAACATTCAGCCTGTCACTCACCAACATGAAAAAGGCAAGGCCAGAGGGGTCCTGACCAAGAGCATAACAGTGTCACCATTATATTTTTTCAGTGAGGTTTAACCTATGACATTAAGTAGAAAAGAGCCAATATGAATCCATATAAACAATACAGTCTCAACCATGTAAGAAATATATATATGCACAGAAATGTCTAAAAAGAAATAATCATATTATTTACACTGAACTAGTAGATGATGATTTTTTTCTTAATCTTTTCCCATTTTTTCCAAGCTTCATCAGTAACTATGTATTCCTTTTAAATACATAAAAAATCCATAAAATTTTCTTTTAAATAAAGAGAAGATTGTTTCTTATTTTTCATGTCTCTATTAAAAACTATGTAATAGTATGACCTTCATGTGTAAGAAAATGTAATTTAGCTTGACCAGCGAATGGTACATGGATAGAGCATTGGCCTGGGACACTCAGGACCCCGGTTTTAAACCCTGAGGTCACTAGCTTAAGTGCAGGCTCACCAGTTTAAGTGAGAGATCACTGGCTTGAGCATGGGATCATAGACATGACTCCATGGTCGCTGGCTTGAGCCCAAAGGTTGCTGGCTTGAACTCAAGCTTGCTGGCTTGAGCAAGGGGTCACTGGCTCGGTTGTAGACCCCCTCCCCCATCAAGGTATAAATGACAAAGCAATCAATGAACAACTAAGGTGCCGCAACTATGAGTTGATGATTCTCATCTTGTTACCTTCCTGTCTGTCTGTCCCTCTCTGTCCCTGCCCTCACTTAAAACAAACAAACAAACAAACAAACACTAAAGAAAAAAGTTTAATTCAGGGTATTTAAAAAATGACTTGCTAAATTGATTATTTTGTATTTTTTAAGAAAATCATTTTATGGGTAATTTCTTTTTGTTTTTTATGGATAATTTCTAAAAAGAGAATGTTAAGCAATTTAAAGGATAGTGTCTCTATACTGGTTTAATTTTAATTCTTGTTTATCTATAAAACTAAAAGCATTCTTTGAGAGTTTCAGTCATGGGAATCAAATTCTTTCTCACCAGCCACTAAAATTCTTAGACTGGAAATATATGTATAATAATAAAATATTAAGTTAATGTAATTAATTAATCAGCTTCTTTTTTTAATTTTTATTAAGTGAGAAGCCAGGAAGCAGAGAGACAGACTCCTGCATGCAGCCTAATTGAGATCCCCGCCCCCCCTTCCGTAAGCCCCCTACTGGGCAGTGCTCTGCTCATCTAGGGCTGCTGCTCTGTTGCTCTGTAACCAAGCTCTTCTTAGCACCTGAAGCAGAGACCGTGGAGCCATCCTCAGTGTGTAGGGCCAACTTGCTCCAATCAGCCATGACTGAAGTAGAGGAAGGGAGAGAGAGAGAGAGAAGCGAGAGGGGGAGGGGTGGAGAAGCAGATGGGTGCTTCTCCTGTGTGCCTTGACTGGAAATCAAACCCAGGACGCCGGCATGTTGGGCCGACGTTCTACCACTGAGGTAATCGGCCAGGGCCAATAATCATTTTCTTATGTTGGATTAACCATAAAGTGGATCCAGAGATACCACTGTTTCAATACAATCCAATTTTTATTTTCATTTTATTCTGAGACCAATTCTGTTCAAGTCAAAAATTTTTTCTGAGCACATGGCAGGTGTGCCTGGCATTGGATAAGGTGCCGGGGACACAGAAGGGAGACAGATATCCTGCCCTGAAGGAGAAAGAGCAGTGAAGAGGACAGGAAAGGAGATGACTCTAATCCAGTATGGTAACTGCAAACAAAGCTAATTGCAGGGGCAGGAGAGCCCTACAAGGGGTTTCAAGGAAGGGCCAGCCACTCAAGTCAAAAGATCAAAACCAAGATGAAAAACCTAGTGCTGGTGAGCCGGCCAACTCTTTGGTGACTGGAACTCTTTGTTTTTCAGTTTTTATTGGGCTGATCAGGATGGAAGCCAGTGTGACCAGGTTTGTGGTGCTGAGTGACATCTTAACAGGCCTGATGCTACTCAGCTGCCCACATTTCACTCCCCCGTCACTCTCTCAGAGATGGGGACAGCCACATGCATAAAAAAAAAAAGAAAAAAAAAAAGAAGGGAGCTAGGACTCCCTGAAACCAGCGGCTTGCTTCAAGGCATCTTCTGTGGAGCTGTGCTCTGCCTGCTTGGGGGCAGACACCACATTCTTGAGAGTTGTCGGGAAGTTTAAGTTGCCTTTTGTCGAGAAATGAAGAAAACAGATAGGGCAGAATAAAACAAGCCTAAATAACCAGTCTACATTTTGGAAGGTGTGGAATGCTCTGAGCAGTAGACTATTTTGCTTCAGGCCAAGAACTGGGCAGGTAATAAGAGCAGGTGCATGGGATGGGGGTCGAGTGGGTTCAGGTCGGACCTATTGGGTCAGCCATGGGCACATCAGGAGGGAGTATGCTCTACTTGCTTGGTGCTTGTACTCTACCAGTTATTTAGTATTCTGACCATGTTTCCTGCAGGTTAAGAGGTGCATTTATCCTTAATAGCTGTTTCAGGGAACAGATACCTTTATCATTATTTTCTTAAAACTGTTTAGGCACTGAGTTATAAATTTTTATCATACTGGAATAATGTCATACTTTTTTTGTCCAGATATGACTTGCATTGGGGCTTATATATGACTCAGTTTAGTTTTCAGATATTTGATTATATTAGGATTGTTAATTGTGTAGACTATTTTTCAAATAGTCTCCTAGAAAGTTTTGATGAATCTTATAATCAAATTTTAATCTTTCAAACACAATTAAATCATTCTCTCTGGACTTGTAAATTCTTCAGAAACTTTAATCTTATTATAATTATATGAAGTTCACCGCCTTTAAGAGTTCTTTCATTATTTCTTCTAATTAGAGCCCTCTAAAGCTCTAAATATTTTTAAAAGCTTCTTTGTCTGGTGAAATGGAAAGTCAGGATTCAAAACCTATTAAAACTCTGCCAGGCTGTCCAGCTGTCCCGGCCACTCCTTTAGCTGAAATCCTAAAATCTGTCTGAAATCTGAAGGAGACCTGGAACAACTGGGACTCCAAGTGCTGTGGAAATTAGCAGATTGGCCACACTTTACTCTGGTTTCATTCTGTCACATTGACCCTGAATTGTCTATTTCAGCCCAAAACCAAAGTCTCTGTTGACTGTCCACAAACACAAACCATAGGAATGATTTTTTTTAATAAGTGAGAAATTTTCAGGCCCCTGAGGTAGTGTTCTCTATTTAGGAGTGAAAATGACTTGACTTTTCCCTTTTAGTGTGAGCATGAGCAACGGGTAGAGAGAGAGAGAAAGAGAGAGAGAGAGAGAGAGAGAGGCAGACAGACAGGGAGCGAGAGAGATGAGAAGCATCAACTTGTTGCAGCTCCTTAGTTGTTCATTGATTGCTTTCTCATATGTGCTTTGATCAAGGGGCTTCAGCCAAGCCAGTGACTCCTTGCTCTAGCCAGTGACCTCTGGGTTCAAGCCAGTGACCATGGGGTCATGTCTATGATCCCATGCTCAAGCCAGTGACCCTGCATTCAAGCTGGGTAAGCCCACACTCAAGCCAGGGACCTTGGGGTTTTGAATCTGGTTCCTCAGTGTCCCAGGTTGATGCTCTAGTTACTGTGCCACCACCTGATCAGGTGAAAATGATTTTTTATATACCATGTCTGCCCCTCCCCCCATCTCTCTTCTTAGAACAAAGATTAAGACCACCAGGATTATAGTAATAGTTAAGATATCAATTTGCTACTGATAAGGAACTTAATTAGCAGAAGGGGACATGTAATAGTAGAGATGAATGGAAAAAGTATCAGGCTTCGGAAACGCTTGTGGAAGAGCTGATATTTGTAAAACCATCTATAGTTTACTCAGCCACTTTTCATACATAACGTTATTTTATCCTTGCCCCAGTTCTGACAGGTGCTGCATTCTCCTCTCTACAGGTGAGGCACTGAAATCGAGCAGCCCAATCCACACAATGGCAGCCATTGTCCTAACAGACCCTGCTCCTTCGATCCCAAGACACTTTACATGCAGCCACAACTGCGTGATGCGCTATGGGCACAGTCGGAGGAAGCCAACACAGCTTCAGCTAAAGGAAGAAGGTCTGACCAGACAGGAGGCATGTGGGATGTGGAAGGTACGGTGCTGTCAAGGGGTGTTAGGATGGGCAGGCAGTCTCTGGGAACTCCGGCAATCATACTGAAGTCTGTGTCCTGGGAGCTAACGAATGGCACACTCATTCACCTGTTCCCTGGCAAAGGTGAAGGGTGGTAATGCTGTCTGTGACTAGCGTCAGTGGGAAGCCACTAATACTACCTGCTCAGAAAGGGCAAGGGAAGGAGTAGTTACCAGACCCCAGCAAGAGCTGTGGCTGATGGATTGGGGCCACCTGACGGGTTCTCTGATTTGGGAACTGGCATAAGGTCAAGAGAAAGAGCTGCAGCTAAGCCAGCCTGGTGTAGAAGGAACCAAGGAAATAACCAACCTGAATTCTCTCTCCTTGACATTTGATTTTTATTCGGTGCCTCTCATAGGCTAAGCCCAACCCAAAGTCAGAGGGCACAGGAATGCAAGTAAAGCCATCTTTAGAAGTCAGCCTCCCATGGCACAAAGCAGGGCGGCGGGGGGTGGGGGGTGGGGTAAGAAATCGACCTGAGATCAGTCAGGGAAAATGGAGACTTATCTAACACAGAGGCAGTTTGAAGACAAGCATCATATTATCCTGCCATTTTGATGACTCCATTTCCTAGCGAGGACTTGCAAGACGCATACAAGTCTTCAGGACTCTCTTTGTCTCTAATTAACCCCCTTTCCTTATCTCAAACAACCGTCTACCTGGAAGTTGTTAGCTGCTTTGGGGTTTGGGACATAAAGGTAGATCCAAACTGCTTGTAGTATAGTAGAAAAAAATAATACACTGATCACAAAAATTAGGGGATATTTTATAGCTTCATATTCATTTTTTTTAAAACAGGGACAGAGAGAGAGCCAGGGAGAGGGATAGATAGGGACAGACATACAGGAACGGAGAGAGGTGAGAAGCATCAATCATTAGTTTTTCGTTGCCATCGCAACACCTTAGTTGTTCATTGATTGCTTTCTCACGTGTGCCTCGACTGTGGGCCTTCAGCGGACCGAGCCACTCCTTGCTGGAGCCAGCGATCTTGGGTCCAAGCTGGCGAGCTTTTGCTCAAGCCAGATGGGCCCGCGCTCAAGCTGGCAGCTCGAGGTCTCGAACCTGGGTGTTCTGCATCTCAGTCTGACGCTCTATCCACTGCGCCACCACCTGGTCAGGCTTCATATTCATTTTTGTGAGCAGTGTACGTTACAGTGATATTGTTGATTGGCATTCAACATCTATCCTACTTTCTTCAAGTGTGTCTTTTTATACTATAAAACCTGGAAAGGTAAAAAATAAAAGCAAAAACAAAATTTGCATTTCCCAGATTCCATTGCTGCTAGGTTCTAGATGTGGTTTAGGTTCAAGCACTGATACTATGCACTTGTGGGAAGTTAGGAAAGCAGAAGCAAACTAGAAGTTCTAGTCTCTTCTCCTACTCTCTCTGCTCACAACCATGTTCACTGAGTTGTTGGTTGTGGGTGGTCAGAGATGGGGTCCAGGCAGAGGCAGATTAAGGTCAGTTGAGGCCCCGGGCGCAGAAGAAAATATTGGGCTCCTTACATTAGAAAAAAGTGTAAAGTTGGGGTTTTGCGGGGCCCTTCAGAAGCAGGGCTCAGGGCGCATGCCCGGTGTGCCCGCGGTTAAATCCGCCTTAGGGTCCAGGGCACCTCTTCTGCCAAGACGGTTTGGTTCTGAGGCTGAGACAGTAACCAGATGATGGTGACTCACTGACCGTGGTAGGTTTCCAATCATGGCAGTGGTGATATGATTCAAGGGCCAGGTGACTTTTTGATCACATGGGAGGGAACAACATACTTAGTGGCTTAGCTCTTCTGTGTCGTTCAATTTGATTCTGTTTCTTTAGTCCTCCTAACAATTCAGTAAAGTCTTTTAATAGTCTGCAAAAATTTCTGCTGTTTAAACATCGTGTCTTTGCAATTAAATTTTGACCACTATAGAAATATACTTAAATATCTAAAATGCAAAGTAGAAAGGGGTAAACACTACTAGACATGTAAATTAGGTACTATGCAAATCTTGGAGGAACTAGATATTGGGCGTATATTATGGAATAGACAGAGAAAAATCTTCTTCATGAAGTCTGAGACCTATTGACAAGCTCATGGAATGAGTTTTCCTTTTCTAGGGAAGCAGATGGGCTTATAAGACTCTGACTGTTGTCTATTTAAGTAAGCACTATGTATCTGTTTCCAGAGTTGGACTGCAAGTCTGCAATGAAGAAAGGGAAATACTACAATTTCAAATCCTCTGGCAGTAGTCTTTTTCAATTTAATTTAATTATTTATTTTATTTTTTTATTTGTTCATTTTGAGAGAGAGAGAGAATAGGAGAGAGAAGGGGGAGGAGCAGGAAGCATCAACTCCCATATGTGCCTTGACCAGGCAACCTGGGGTTTCAAACCAGCGACCTCAGTGTTCCAGGTCGATGCTTTATCCACTGCGCCACCACAGGTACAGACTTTTTAATGTTAGAAATCATCCTTACTTGCCTTTTAAATGTCTACAAAAAATTAAAGAAGAATGTGCTTATCAGTGTTCTCAATAATGCTACAGAGACTCAGTGTTTTCTGTAAGGGAAACAATAAAAAAAATAGGGCATGCCTGACTGGTGGTGGTGCAGTGGATAAAGCATAGACCTGGGATGCTGAAGTACCATGTTCGAAACCCTGAGGTTGCCGGCTTGAGTGTGGGATTATCAACATGATCCCAGAGTTCACTGGCTTGAGCCCAAGATTGCTGCCTTGAACAAGGGGTCACTGGCTTGGCTGGATTGTCGAGATCTTTGTTAATTCAAGGCTTAGAAATTTGGAATTCTACCCATAGGAAATAAGAAAGAAAATATGGCAAGACATGAATATTAGCTATTTTTAATCAAAGAAGCCAAAATATTTCCTGCAATTTAGGAGCTTTGTCATCTTTGATATTTTGAGAACCTCTATTTGAGCCAGACTCTAAATGAAAAATTTTAGACTTTTTCTTATGTTTCTGACCTTGTATTTTTCAAACTGTTTAAAATTTTATATTGTTGCCATGTTCCATCCAATTTAAGACAAGATTATGTACCAAAAATTATCTGAAAGGCAAATAATATATAGTTTAGCCAATTTCTCTGTCATATCCTTCTCTACCAAGTAAAGAATACATCAACAGACAAAATTCTTTTGTTCCATGCAGAAGATTAAATGGTCAGCATCATAGTGTTGATGAATCTTTTTTTCTATACGTGGTATAAATTGCCTTCCACAGTCAAACTGTTTAAATCATCTTCTAAAAGCACAATACATATTTGTGCAGCCAGCAGTGGAAGGTGTGGGTGGCAGGGGATGTCAGGTGACTCAGTATGTATGACATCTAGGTCATGAATTTCTCTCATGATGATAGAGATGTTGCCACCATAATAGTCACTGCCTGTGGACTGTCTCCAAGTCATTGCATGTGGTGTGTGCTGTGTGAGGCAATGTCAGATCTGTTTTGAGGTTAGTCAACCCTTAAAATATGGTGCAGCTTCCTTGTTTTTTTTCCTCAGCTCATTCAGCATGGACGGCCTAGAGCAGTGGTTCTTAACCTGGGTTCTATCGAACCCTAGGGGTTCGATGAGTCGGTCTCGGGGGTTTGGAGAAGCCTCTGCCGCGGAGGCCAGAATAAAGTAATACTGTACGTAATTTGTTGTGAGTTCATGCACTTTGTTGGTTTTGTTCTTTGAGCAAGGTGATGTTCATGCATGGCTCATTTTGTGCACCAGTAAAAAAACATATACCTATATCTTGAATTTGGAAAAAAAATCATATTTTATTTATCACTAAAGAAGGGTTCGGTGAATGCACATATGAAACTGGTGGGTTCGGTACCTCAAAAAAGGTTAAGAACCACTGGCCTAGAGGCTTTATTCTAGCTCCTTAGATGTCATTTTCCTGGTCAGTAGCAGGAGGTCTATCTTGAATTTGATCTTCCCAACATTGATATGAATCATCACACTTTTGACAGGTTTGGGTGGTTCAACCACACGGGTAAGGGGATGCAACATTAATTTTCCTTCCCCCACCTCATTTAAGTGAAATGGTCATGAAAACATAAACAATGGATTCTATTTTAGTAATTATTCTTTTTTTCTCTAGCTGGGGCTATAGCCAGTTGCCTTGCACAGTGTTCTTTGTGTAGGAAAGCTATACCTGCTTGGCTCTATTTAAAGGACCCAAGATGCTGCCAGGAAGAAATGGGCAAAGTGGTACAAGCACCAGGGAGATTTGAAGGAGAAGGATATGGACACCAACCCCCCTCCTTAATGTTAATAAAACATCTCTAGTGGATTAAACTGGCTCCTGGTCAATGCCACCAACCTGAAGGGCATTTGACCCCCCAAAGAGCTCACCACTAAAAAGGGCAGTTTGATCTAGTGGTTCAGTTTCTCTTCAAGGCTGCAATTGTCATGAGAGATGAGCCAACCTTTGGCTGAAGTTGGAGACTCTCCTCCACCAGCCACTCTGTCACTGTTGGTGGTCTTGGGGAAATGACCCAGAGTGCATGTAAGCTGAAAGTGCTATGTAACCAAAGAGCTGTATAGTGTGGGAGTCAGACCCACTTCTTCATTTTGCATTCATCTCCTTCCCCTTTTAAAGAAACCATTATCTAGGTCTCTATCATCAAAGCAGAGGCTCTGGGCAAGAGTCTGAGTGTGTACGTGTGTGTGTGTGTGCACGTGTGTGTGTGTGTGTGCATGATTATTCAATTATTTATTTGCACTTGTAAAACCATCTTTATTACATGTATTCTTAAATACTTCTCTCCATGCATTACAGGATATCCATCACATTGGACCACTTCTTTATGTAAGAACCTCAGCAGTAGCCACAGAGAGTACAGAACTTCAGTGCACCAAGCTGATTTTCTGTGAGGTAACAGGACAGCTATTAGATTCATTAATTCCCCTGAGGATTTTAGCTTATCAAGGAAAAACTGTGTACAGATAAAAGTCATTCTTGTATAGGTGAAGCTTTGAATTATTAATCTGAATAGTAAAAGAGTATACTCTTACTTTGCACTGTGATGATGACAGTAAGATGCATTGATTATAATATAAACTAACATACTCAACATGCTTTTGGGAAAGCCACATGAAAAAAAATAAACTGGACCACTATTTTGCACTGTACCCCCAAATTAATTGAAAATAGATTAAAGACTTGAGTATAAGATTTAAAATCATAAAACTCCTAGAAAAAACAGTGATAAGCTCCTTGACATTGGTCTCAATGATGACTTTTTGGATTTAATACTGAAAGCAAAGGCAACAAAAGCAAATTAAACAAGTGGAACTATATTGAACTAAAAAGCTTCTGCACAACAAGGGAAACCACGAACACAATGGAAGGGCAACAAACAGAATAGCAAAAAATGTTTGCAAACTGTATATCTAATGAGAAGTTAATATAAAAAACATATAAGGAGTTCATACAACTTAAGGCCAAAAACAAAAATGAAAACAATCTTATTAAAAAACAAGCAGAGAATCTAAATAGATGTTTTTCCAAAGAAGATATACAGATGGCCAACTGGTGTATGAAAAGATGCTCCACATGACTAATCACCAAAGAAATGCAAATAAAAATCAAAATGATATATCACCTCAGATCTGTTAGAATGGCTATTATCAAAAATCAAGAAATAACAAGTGTTGGCAAAGCTGTGGAGGAAAGGGAACGCTTGTGCATTGTAGGTGGAAATGTAAATCAGTATAGCCATTACAAAAAACAGTATGAAGCTTTCTCAAAAAATTAAAAATTAGACTATCATATGATCTAGCATTTCCATTTATGAGTATTAATCTGAAAAAATAAAAACATTGGCCCTGGCCAAGTAGCTCAGTTGGTTGGAGTGTCGTCCTGACATGCCAAGGTTGCTGGTTCAATCCCTGGTCTGGGCACATATGAGGAGCAACCAATGAATGCATAAATAAGTAGAAAAACAAATTGATGTTTCTCTCTCTCTCTTTTTCTTTTTTTTCCCTCCCTCTCATTCTCAAATTCCTCCTCCCACAACCCCCACTAATTTGATTTCAGACAATAAACAGCTAAAGGAGTTAATCACCATCAAACAGTATTACAAGAAATGTTAAAGGGAATTCTTTGAGAAAAAATATAAAATATATGAATAATAAAATGACAACTACTTAGTTATCAATAATTAATTTAAATGTCAGTAAATTAAATGCTTCAATCAAAAGAGAATGGCTGAATGGAGAAGAAAACAAGACACATTATATATGCTGCTTACAAGACACTCACTTCATATCTAAAGAAATATACAGACTGAAAGTAAACAAATGGAAAATGATATTTCATGAAAATGGAAATAAAAAAAAAGCTATGTAGCAATATCTATATCAGACAAAATAGACTTTAAAATAAAGGCTATAATAAGTGACAAAGAAGTACTTATCCAAAGAAACCAAAAACATTAATTTGAAAAGACAAGCACCCCTATGTTCGTTGCAACATTATTTACAATTGCCAAGGTGTGGAGGCAATCTAAGTGTTCCTTGATAGATAAATGGATAAAGAAGTTGTGGTGCATATATACAATGGAATATTGTTCAGTCATAGAAAAGAATGCAATCAAGCCACTTGAGATGATGTGGATAGACTTGGAGGGTATTACGCTGACTGAAATAAGTCAGACAGAGAAAGACAAATGCCATGATTTCTCTTATATGTGGAATCTAAAAAACAAACAAAACAAACTAACTCATAGATACAGGCAATTTTTTATTCTTATTTTTTAGAGAGAGAGAGAGACAGACAGATAGACAGGGACAAACAGACAGGAAAGGAGAGAGATGAGAAGCATCAACTTGTTGTTTCAGCACTTTAATTGTTCCTTGGTTGCTTTCTCATGTGTTTGACCAGGGGGCTCCAGCTGAGTCCGTGGCCCTTTGCTCAACCCAGCGACCTTGGACTTCAAGCCAGAGACCTTTGGGATCAAGCCAGGAACCATGGGGTCATTTCTATGATCACACGCTCAAGCCAATGATCCCATGCTCAAGCTGGTGAGCCCATGCTCCAGCCAGTGACCCCACGCTCAAGCTGGCAACCTCAGGGTTTCGAACCTGGGTCCTCAGCATCCCAGGCTGATGCCTAACTCATAGTTACAGAGAATATTTTGAGGGTTGCCAGAGGGAGAGAGAATTTGGATATGGGTGAAAAAGGGAAAGGGTTAAGATGTGCAAATTACCAGTTATAAAAACAGCCATGAGGATGTAACATGCAGCACAGGGAATATAGTTAATAATATTGTAATAACTATGTATGATGTCAGATGGGTACTAAACTTATCAGGGGTATCATGTAGGAAGTTATATAAATGTTTAATCACTATGTTGTACACCTGAAACCAAGATAATATTGAATGTCAACTGTAATTTAAAAATACAAAATTATTTTAAAAAAAGACACTAATTTGAAAACATGTATGCAACCTCATGTTCATTGCATCATTATTTACAATAAATAGCCAAGATATGGAAGCAACCTAAGTGTTCATCAATGGATGACAGAATACAGAAAATACAATGAAATATTATTCAGACATCAGAAAGAAGGAACTCTTATCATTTGTGACAACATGGATGAAGCTGAATGCCATTATGCTACATTAAATAAGTAAGAGAAAGACAAATATTCTTACTGAAGAAGGATGTTTAGAAACTAAGATCTGGGTACTTGTTTCACCTCTAATAAACCCTTTCCTTGGCAAAAAAGAAAAAAAAATAAAAAAAGAAAGACAAATATATTATCTCACTTAAATATGGAAAATTAAAAAAAAATTTTATTTATTGCTTGACCTGTGGTTCGCAGTGGGTAAAGCACCAATCTGGAATGCTGAGGTTGCTGGTTCAAATGCCCAGGCTTGCTCAGTCAAGGCACATATAGGAAGCTACTACTACGAGTTGATGCTTCCCGCTTCTCTACCCTCTCCCCCCCCTTTTCCCCTCTCTCAATAAATCAATAAATAAAATCTAAAAAAAAAAAAATTAATCAATGAATGCATAAATAAGTGAAGCAACAAATTGATGTCTCTCCCTGCCACCCAGCCTCATATATAAGTGTAAAAAAATAGATTTTATTTACTGATTTTACAGAGGGAAGAGGTTGAGAAGTATCAAGTCATAGTTGACTTACTTTAATTGTTCATTGATTGTCTGTCACATGTACCTTGACTGGGCAAGGCCAGGGTTTTGAACCAGTGACCTCAGCATTCCAGACCAATGTTTTATCCACGGCTCCACAACAGTTCAGGCTTATGTGAACAACAAAAACCAAACTTAGACAAAAAAAAAACCAAACTTAGAGACACAAAAAACAGATTGGTGGTTGCCAGAGGTAGGGATTGGGGTGGGCAAAATGGGTGAAGGGGTCAAAAGGTGAAAACTTTCAGTTATAAAATAAATATATCATGGGAATGTGGTATACGGTATGGTGACTATAAGTTAATAATATTTTATTGCATATTTGAAAGTTGCTAAGAGAGTAAATCTTAAAAGTCTTCATCACAAGAAAAAATATTTTTATAATTATGTATGGTAACAAATGTTAACTAGACTTATTGTGGTGGTTATTTAACAGTACAAACAAATATTATATCTTTATATTGTACACCTGAAACTAATGTAATATTATATGCCAATTATACATCAGTTAAAAAAGTAACATACTTAAAAGCAAACCATGAGAAACACTGTAGGATTGAAATGAAGGAAACAAAATTATTGGAGCAAAGATTACAAAACTCCATGTTCATGAGGGCAGGGAACTTCAACGGGGATGTTGAATGGATTCTTTCTAAGGTGTTAAACTACTCAAATTTAGGCAGCTGTACTGATGGTACTACTATCTCAGTTGGTGGTTTTCAACCTTTTTACACTTGGGAACCAATGACTTAGCCAGCTAGAAATGGAAACACATAACGAATAAAGATATATCTTACCACACAAAACAGTGCAACATGGTACAAGCTGGTGCTTGACTTCTGAACTCCATGTGTACAATGCATTGAACACTAAATAGGTTTGTTCAAATGCTTTTTGTTAATTGTGCATGATTTGTAAATGCTCTAGCTGGTGCAAAAGGTTGTTAGAATGAGCCTACAAGTCCCAGAGATATCTAAGACAACCTCAATAGTATTTTGATCAATGATATAGGTTGAAAAGTGCCATCACCCTCAGCATAAGTGAATTCGACCAAGATCATTGGATCTATAATCTTCATACAACATGAAGATGGTTAACTTTTTTGTGGACTGGCACAGAATTTCTGGTGGACTGGTGATTGAAAAACTTTGTACTAAGGAATGTGTATTTTTATCTACTCTTCACTGCTTAGACTACTCAGTGTTTTTTTCCCACTGGTTGTCCAAGAAGAGTGAAACAGCTTTCACTGGTAATTAATGAAAAGAATTAGTGGTAGTGTGATTACCTCATAAACAGTCATCAAGTTCATATAGATCAAGGGGGCTAAATAATCTCAAATCTTTAGTGAAGTGTTAAACCCAACTGAGATGCTCAAATTTACTTTTTTTCCCCCTCATGTAGATGAAAGGCTACCTAATAATAGTATTACTAAACACTAGCACTTTATTTTGTATTTTTTTAACACAAGCATTTATTTTTCACTTGTTATATGCCAAGCATTATGCTAAGGACTTTTCATTGGCTATCTCCTTTATTTCTATGTTAGACTCTATTTTGTAGATTTAAAAAGTAAAGCTCCTAATGGAAGATTGCTGCCAATATTTTTTTTTTAAGTGAAGCAATGACAAAAAATCCACAAGTCCCCTGAGTATAGAAAGGATTTTTACACATTCAACAAGATGTTAAAATGTAACTATTTCAGACTCATTTTTGGTTGAGGCCCTAAGACAATAGTTTCCAAGTACAGTGCACAGGGCAAGCTTCGTAGAATTGTTACACTGTTTTCACTTGTTCTTCTGGGTAAGTGCTGGTAAGAAGCCTCATGGAGCATCTGAGAGAGGAACAATTACATCAGACCTAGGAGGACTTAGGGAAGGCTCATGAGTCAGCCTTAGTTTAGAGTTTCCTAGCTTTAAAAAGGAGCAGATTAGGCATGATCTGAATTTACTGTTCTGAAACCTATAAACCTGTGAATGGGAAGCTAGTTAGCTGTCTCACTTTACTAGAGATAAGCAGCTGGTCCAGGAGAATGGAAGGAGAAGAGAGTTCTGGAAGAGTGTCTGTGCCTTCGATTTATCTTTGCACTCCAATTAATTATATCAAATGCCACTTGAGCTAGATGCCTCTGACAGCCAGCTTGTCTTCACTTCATGCCCATGTCCATGCTTGTGATTCAGCCACTTGGTTGTGGGGTAGACCAGTAACCCAGTACCCACAAACTGTGATGGGGTTTATCAACAAAATAACAATTTTCGATCAGGGTCAAATATTTGGGAAATGATACAAGGGGCAAAAGAAACCAACTAGAGCTGTTCAGCTTTCATTTATTTTTCAAGCTGAATATCTGTGAAAGATTTGTGAAAACTATTTATGATGTTTCACATTCTCCCTGGCTCCATCTCATACCTTGAACGTTTAAGTAATCTTTGGCTGCCACAGGGTAATTAGACGCAATCTGCTTCCTCCCTTGCCTACTTTCCCAGATGTTGGAAGAGTGGAATGTTGGCTGGAGGGAAGATTGAGCAACATTTTATATTTTAATTTGTGTTTAAAGAATTGATACATTGTTTGACAGTTTCTATAAGCAGTTCTATTGTCTGATTTTTCTTCCAAATGCCTTGAATGGTGTCAAGATTTAAATCTTTTTTTTTAAGAATTGTTCCCTATATCAAACTTCATACCTTCCTTGGCATGCATATTATTTGCCCAAAGACATATAGACTAAGCCCATAGTCTTGAATCAAATTTTGGAGACTAATTTGCTTTTAGATTTAGTTTTAGTTTGTTTACACTTGGCACCAAAACCACAAAAAAATTTGCTCAAGCCAATGCTTAAAAAATACCACTGCCATAAGCTTGTCACTAGAAGCTGTTTTTGGCTCTAAATTACCAGGGAAAGAAGCCAAACACAGGTTTCCCATTGAGGTTCTTAAACAATATGAATTTCGGCCAAATGTACATTTTGAGGCTTAATTTTTTTATATATAAAGAAGACCACCAGCTAGAGAACATTGGGTGTATTTTAAAATAAACCTAAATATAACAAAGTTATAAATGAGTTTTTTCAGTCACCACAATTCATCAGTCCTCGATCCAACAAATATTTATGGAGCACCTATTATCTGCCAGGAACTACATGCTCATGTAAGACAGATTTAACTTTAAGATAAATTCAAGTTGATTGTTGCCTTCCAAACAGTAAATATTATAGAGACACAAGCAAACACTAGGTGTCAAAATAATCACCTCTTGATATTTTTACTCTAACAGCTTTTAAGTGGACTGTTCTGTTAAGAAAAAAGATTTTGATAAAGAATTATGGAAAGTCAAGTCTTTTAATTTTAATGTTTATATTTTGAATTTTGTTCCTCAATAGTCACTGAAGTAAATGAAAGATGAAAACATAAAAGTAAGAAGATCTGGTAATATACTGATATGTACATTATACACATATCAACAGGAAATTTTACCTAATAGGATACTTTCTCTAGGCCCCCCCACCCCCCCACCCCCAGTAGGATACTTTCTGACATGAAAACAACAAATGAAAATTCTGAAGTAAGGCAGCAGAGTAGCCTCAAAGATGGTGGAATAAGAACTATATTAATAGCAACCTCATTTTATGTTCTTGAAAATGTACACATTATACAAGTAGGCATTTCACTTTTGAACAAAGACTTAATGTTTATAAAAATACACATTGGTTCTTGTTCCCTCCACGTAGTAATTCAGTCTCTGGTGAAATGAATCAGTGCTCTGTTTTTTCTAAAATATTTATTTAAGCATCACAAATATATATCTGTGTGATCTCATTCAGGAATATTGAGTTAACTCAACCTTTTTTTTTCAGCCTGTTTTCTTAGAAGCACTAATTAAGCCATTTAAACTAGGTGCAAAGTAAGACTTGACATAAAAACACTTAAATATGTTGCTTGTACACTTAATATTGAGTAGCTATGTATTGTAGCACTGTGTTTGGTGCTGGATTTAAAAAGACACTGATTCTGCCTTATAGAAACCTGTAGTCTAGTGGGGCTGACAAACTCAGACAAGTCCAATACAATGTGCTAAGTCAGTTTGTACAGGGGTGAGATTACATCTGCCTGGGACACACTAAAGGAAAGGTGGTCAGTACACAGGCGGTGACTTCTAAGTTTGAGCTGATTCTGGAAAGCGGAATGTTAGTCAGAAGGATTAGGTGAGAGGGAGAGGTAAAGAAGAAAATCCAGAAGCTATAATAGAAAATATAGACATGTTAATATAAAATTTAAAAACTGATATCATATAAGAGGTAAGGAATGGATTAGGTAACTTCTATATCTAGAAGAAGTGTTTTGATGCAAATAATAGTGAAAAATTGTCAGCAATATTTTACACAAACATTTATTTTAAATTGACTAGAAAAATGTTCTTTAGAGAGCTATTAGGTCACATCTACTAGAAGTGTCTATATACTTGGACACTCCTGGGAGTTTAGCCTATAGAAATAAAATCAAAAGTGCATAAAATGATAAGTACAAGGGTATTTATGATAGTGCTGTTTTTGGTAGCAAAAACCTGGAAACAACGTGAATGTTCATAAGCAGGGGAATGCCAAGTAAATTATGGTACTTGCTCACCTGTGAAATATGAAAGTATTGAAAAGACTGAATCACAGCTGTACAAGTTTACTTAAAGAGATTTGGACCAGAAAGTGCTGGGTGAGGAAAGCAATGTGCAGAAAAGTGCATGCAACATGACCCCATCTTTGTGAAAAAAGAAATGACATGCACCTGTATAAAGTGTATAAACGTGTGTAAGAACTTATTTAAATAGAATTATATGAGCAATGGTAAGACTATGGAAGGCTACAGACAAAGAAACAACACTATTTCTTTTAAAGGGTGCCTCATGTGAGAAGGGGTGAGCCAAGAAAAATAGGGGGAAAATACAGAAAACAAGACATGATTATATTTATGCATGCATGTGTGTGTACATATATATGTACAGTATACAGGGTGGCACAAAAGTAGATTTACAGTTTTCATATGGAAAATAATATAATAATAAATAAGAATACAAGAATAAACTCTGTTTCACATACAAATGTAAACCTACTTGTGCCTCACCCTGTATGTATGTATGTACAATGTATATATATCATAGAAATCATTACAGCTATGACAATTCATAAGTCATATCTTACAACATATGCATATATGTGTATGTGTGTATAGATGCATCTATATATTTATATATAGAGTTGTAGCATAGAGTGCAGTTGAGACCTTTTATTTTTTTGGTACCTGGTACTCCTATCAGATATCACCGATAAATGCAATTTGGGGTCGATAATTTTTCTTTTCAAGATAACTGCTATTTCTTAAAGGAGCTTATGGCCCATGTTTTGTTATGGTTATCAGCAATAAGGAAGGATTCCTTTCCATAGGAAGATGTTGACCTTCAAGTTAAGATTGCCTAGTTCATTATCTCTTATGAAATAAAATCAAAAGTGCATAAAATGATAAGTACAAGGGTATTTATGATAGTGCTGTTTTTGGTAGCAAAAACCTGGAAACAACATGAATGTTCATAAGCAGGGGAATGCCCAGTAAATTATGGTACTTGCTCAGTACCATCAGAAGCAAAGTAACCAGTTTGCACAGGCCTGTGGACCAGCAGCTGAACCAGCAGTAAGGAGCACTGATATACATTTGGACCTGCCTCTTTGCAGATGCACTTGAATCAGATCACCTGACCTCTTGAAATCTCAATAACCTCACTTGCGAAAGAGAATGCATACTTTGTGCCTTGGAAGAAGGGCATGCAAACAGACGGGAAATTCTCATAAAGAACCTTGATGCAAGCCTGCCCACTACACAAGGGATTGTTCTGTTGCCTGCTTCCCTTAAGCTTCCAAGTAAGACTCTTTTTTATTTTTTTAAATCAGTGTGAGTAATGGCAATACTTTTCGTGGGTGTTGAAATATGTTTATTAAAGCAATCCTATTTATTTTCTCCTGAACATCACACCTGCCACAGTCATAGTCATAATTAAATATAACTGCAGTTAA
The DNA here is from genome assembly GCA_037038555.1 of Rhynchonycteris naso. Taxonomy (NCBI): domain Eukaryota; kingdom Metazoa; phylum Chordata; class Mammalia; order Chiroptera; family Emballonuridae; genus Rhynchonycteris; species Rhynchonycteris naso. Next base: position 121,514,735 of record CM072996.1, on the reverse strand, counting down.
AATATAGACTAACCATTGTCAGCCTGAAAACTGAGCTGAGAGGCAGAGAAAGAGATGGAGAGAGTCTGAACCACTTTGATTTCAAAGGTTTCTAGACACAGGTGAGAGAACCTAAAACCACCTCCAGACAAGGGCGGAAGAGAAATTGTCTTAAATAAATGAAATTAGGTAAACAAGAAGAGAGAAAATGGAGCAGGGAGGAGAAATGTGGACAGAGGTATAAAGATAATATAGGATCCATTGAAATAATTGAGGATGATCCTTTCCACTAAGTCTATTTTGCTATTAATGAAAAATAAGGGTCTATTATGGAAGATCTGAGTCAGGACTTCAAGAGCAGGCAGGAGCCCATGGTGGTATACTGGACACGGTCTCTGGAGCCAGGCTCTGACAGGTACTAGTCATAAATTATTTAACATCTCTGTACCTTGATTTCTTCGTGTGTGTAATGGAGATGATGATAATGGTGATGGTGATATTATCTACAACAGCAGGGTATTATGAAGATAAAGCAAAATAAACAGGCATAAAGTATTTATTACATGGCCATAACAGGTGCTATCTATGTAAGTGTTAACCATTATTGTTTCCTTTCCTTCAGAAGAGAGAAATAAGAAGCTTACACTAGGATCTGTGAATGCTTTCCTCTGGAGGTAGATAACAGATTTAATATACTGCTCGCAAAAGTTAGGGGATATTTCAAAATGACTAGGAAGCAAAATTTATCTCCTCATTTTTGCGAGCAGTGTATATATCTGGAACAAGAGGGGAAGAAAAGAACAGGTAATGTTTGCAAAATTGCTGCGATAAGTCCCTTCTTGTCCAGAAAGCGATGGCTGTGTACTATGACATGTCGTTTACATGTACATGTGATTTGTTTGTTTGTTCCTTTATGCACTACGTAATGTCTTCCCGGGGCAGGCTCATTCTTAGTCCTGCTGCTTTTGCTATTTACAGGCTCTAGAAAGACCCAAATCCTTGATCTGCTGCTAAAATTCACCCAATGATTCAATCCTTTGTACAAAGTCTTCGTCTTTTCTTTTGGAACAGGGATTGTTTTTGGGAAAGTCTATATTTTTAATCCCTAACATCTTCTAATGCTAACTGATTTTCATCATCTCACTTTTCCCCTATTGACAGAAAGCTTAGAAAAGAGCGGAATGTTGAGGAAACAGAGAGGAAAGAACCGCACAGATGACTATAAGATGACTGATGATCAATTGCACCTGCTTTAGGATGTCTTCTGGTGTCCCTTCTGAGCACTGCTCTCTTGAGGAGTTTAGGAGCACCTGTTATTGTCTGCAGTTTCAGATGAGAAGTGGAAGTCACTGAGGTGAAGTGACTGGCTAAAGTTTGAAATGCCAGCCTGTGGTGGAGTCAGGTGAGAATTCTTGTCTGTTAGCTCACTGCACTGAAGTGGTGGCTTTCACCAGCACATTTATAGCCACTCACCCGGAGCCTGACTCCCACAGTTGGGTGACTCCATAAAGCAGGACAAGATAAGCTCCAGGACAGTGCTTTACTGCTACTTCCCATCACTACTCGTCCCATCAAACCAGAAAGCCGGGCTATTCCAGAAGTAACAAGGCATTTACCGGGGTAGACTCATCCTTCCCCATACGATCATTCTCAGGCCCAACCAGTGGAAAGGAACAGGATAGTTTGGGACTTTATGGGACCTTTCGATATAGGAAAATGTGCTTGGTCAGGTAGTATAGTGTGAAGCATGTAGAATCTGGAGTCAGTTCAATGGGTTTGAGTCCAGGTTATTTTCAGGACCTGAGCTAGCCCATAGGGTGCCTTTGTTCATATCAAGAAAGGGCGGCCCCTCTGGCTGGACACTGCCCTCACTGGTATGTGGACTGGCAAGTGGATCACAGGCTGGGTTTCAGCCTCTGTTTGTCCCCTTGGCTGGGTGCCATGGTGTGTAGAGACTGACTTGCACAACTGTATGGGGGTGCCCTGTTCACCCTTTACAATAGGGTGACTGGAGCACGTTGCTTAGCCTTCCTGAATCTTGGTTTCCTCATCTATAAAATAGGAGAAAAAGAGTTGTTAGGAGGTTAAATGAGGTGTAGATTGCAGACTGTCTAGTAGGGTGTAGGCATTCAATAAAATGGTAGCTATTATTATTAGCTGTTTAATTGGTCACCTGACTTTATAAAACAAGACAATTCCAACTGTTTCCATATTCTCTTGAGAAGTTTGATTTGCCTAGAAAAGTGTTTTGTCAATGGAAGCCAACTATGAAAGAAGTAGGCGATATTCATAATAGACTTTATTATCATTTTACTATAAATGTTATTGTTATTCTTTCTGGTTGCACCATCTGAAGTAGGCATATCTGATATGGAATTTCTAATTACATGTTTAGTTCAAGAGAGGGTAATTTATAAGTCCCCACCCTGACACACCTATGCGTCTGGGGAATACTTCCCATTTTGTTGGATATCTTGGGCATTGGCATCTCATTCAAGTTACTATTCAGTAAATTCTTTTCCTGCTCCTGTGTGGTAAAATGAGTGACACAAGTAAGTGAGTCAGAGTAATTCAGGAGCAAACACTGCAGAATGTCTAATCTGCATAGGTGCAGAAATGAGCCTCTTTGGCTGGGTTTTAGAAAAAAAGAAAAAGAGCTCAAATAGTTCAGAGGCTGGTAAGGTCCCAACATGCTCAGTCAGCTGGTCCAATGTCTACCCCCTCAGGACTAGATGTACCGGCTTCCTTTATTTAGTCATCTTGGCTGAAAGGGGACATTTGTAATTTAGTCCTGGGAGGCTTTTTTTTTTTTTTTTTTTTTTTTAAGTCTGACAATCAATAAATAGAATTGTGCTTGTGTGTGTCTGTGTGTGTGTTTTAGTCACCAGGGGGCAGGAATGAATTCTCAGCGTACCTCAGAGGGGAACGTTTGCCTTTTCTAGAATGACTCACATTATCCTCCAGGGAGTACATCTTTCATAATTTAGCATATCCTCTTTGAAAGGAAGTCCTTAAGTAACTCTGTGACTCTCTTTACCTGGAGTATTCCTTTGAACTTAATTCAAGGAATGTTTATAATCAAGTAATTACAATGATTTTAAAACAAGCAACTGTAAAAATATCACTCAAGAACTCATTTAAGGTTTTGAGGGGTGCCCATTTTACTCACAAGACAAAACAATAACAACAAATACCACCACTATAAAACCTTAACAGAAAGAGGACAATTAAAGGCTTGGTGACTCAGGGTTAAAGTGATGGAAAATCAGGTGTTTTCAATTATCACATCACCTTACTTCCTGTTTCTCAGAACTGAATGAGATGGGAATAAGTCCGGAAATGAGCATGATCACCTGTGTACCCATATTGGTCTGTGGCGTGGGGCTCTACCTGAGCCTAGACTCTGTTCAGACTCAGCTCTTTGCAGACTGCTGACTCCTTCGGATATCTACTGGCAGGAGTAAATGCTTGAAAGCATCTGTTTCGGGTTGTTGTTATTGTTGTTTTTTGAGCAGAAGAGAAGAGTTTTGTGTCTGGCTTAGGAGACAGATGGGAGAGGGTAGGTAAGGACAATGGATGGGGAAGGAATAATACCCTTCTGGTTCCCCCAACCCCCCAACACTCACACAGGTTCCACTGGCCAGAGGGGCCATTATGGAGCCAGAAACCCAAGGATATAGTTTTCCAGCATGGAGTTATAGGAGCCAGATGACAAGAACAGCGCAGGGTTGGTGACTGAATCAGCCTTCTCACCTCTACTTTGATTCAAAACCCAACACAGCTTTTTGCATCCATACTCAGAGCAACTTTATGCCGAGTGCATTATGCTTAAGAAGCATATACATTAAGGAGGCATTATGTTAAGTCAGACAGAAAGAGACAAACACTGTATGATATCATATATGTGGAAAAGCCAAACCCATAGAAACGAGAGTCGAATATTAGTTACTGGGGCTGAGGGGTGGGAGTGTGTGTGTGTGTGTGGGGGGAGGGGCAGTTGGAGAGCTGTTGGTCAAAGGGAACAAAGTCACATACCCAGTTATAAGCTGGATAGGCTCTGAGGGTCTGAGGGGCTAATGTGCAGCATGGTGATGATACTTCATAATACTACATTATATACTTGCAAGTTGCTAAGAGAGTAGATTTTAAATGCTCTCATTACAAAGTGAAATGATAATTATTTGAGGTGACAGAGGTGTTAACTAATGCAATGATGCTGATCATTTTGCAATATATAAGTGTATCAAATCAACACATCATACACCTTAAACTTACACAGTGTTATATGTCAATTATATCTCAATAAAGCTGGGAAAATTAAAACCCTAGGCTATTTCACTAAATTGGTTGCTCATCTCTGCTTATCTATCAAAATCACTTCAGAAACATGTTTAAATTACAGAGGCCCAATTGGGCTCAATTCTATTTCTGCTGAACAGAATCATTGGGGATAGACGTCTGTTTAAAAAATTTCCCAAGTGATTCTGATGTGTACCAAAGTTAAGAGTCAATCAGGGCACTAAACCCATAATTGTAGTTAAAACCAAGGAAGCAGGAGCTTATGCAGAAAGTAGGAAATGCCCTCTAGTGGCCAAGAGAAACCATTTTTCCATTTCATTGGGTCCTGGGACCCTTGGCAGAGTTAAGAGAGATGGGAAGACACATCTTTATTGTAAAACACATTATAATCCACTAGTTTGACTAATATACTCCTGAAACCTAAACTATAAAACCTCTAAAGTCAGGAACCACTTGTTCTTGTCTTGTCCATGAAGGTGCCTACTATATCGCCTGGCTCATTGTGGTGTAAGACCTAAAATTAAGGTTCAGTTTTATATGCTGCCTTGACATCTGTGATAAAATCAGGAGGGCCTCAAACAGCATGACTGCAAGTTCCCACCCTATGCAGCTCTTGTGAATAAGATCCTCTTAGCCAAACAACTCTCCTTACCAAATGGACCAAGCACAGTTCCTGCTTATCCTTGAGTATAGTATGAGGAATAGGTTTAAGTGTCACTTCTTCCCATAGGAACTAGGGAGAAGAAACCTCACCCTCTTCATACCTGGTTGACAACCACAGCACCTGGCTGTTTACTCTGATCCTGGTGCAAGCCCTCTGAGGCCCTCCAGAGTGCACAGTGTCCTTCTCCCCCAGTCTGTGACTGTACGTGATTAATGAATAGCTCTCAGCCTCATCTGTCCAGCATTGGACACTGTATATTTGTTCAGCCATCACAATAATCCCAGGACATGAAGCCCTCCTGTACCAAAGGAATAAAGACGAAGCAGTCAGAACATCCATGGGGTGTTCAGTAGTATTTGTTAAATAAGCGAATGAGAACAAAAGGTTCTAAAAAATTTAGATATTCTTCATCTTATTGATTTACTGTCCATTTGCATGAATTCTCAAAAGTGATCTTGGGCATTCAATGGATGTATTTATAGAATTGTGAGGGTGTAAGAGTTCTTAGAAGTCTTCAGGATTAACCCTCTGTTTTATTTTTAAAAGAACTATTGCCCACCCTGACCAGCAGTGGCGCAGGGGGTAAAGAGTAACCCAGAACCCTGCGGCCCTGGTTTGAAGCCCCGAGGTTGCTGGCTCTGAGTGCAAGCTCATCGGCACAGGGTCCCTGGCTTGAGCGGGGATTGTCCACACCATCCCAAAGCTTGCCAGCTTGACTCCAAAGGTCGCAGCCATGAAAAGCCCATGTCGCTGGCTTGAGCAAGGGAACAAGGAGACTCTGGTTCAGCCCCGGTCAAGCCACGTACAAGAAACAATCAATGTACAACTAAAGTGAAAGCAACTATGTGTTGGTGCTTCTCACCCTTTCTCTCCCTTTCTGTCTCTCTCCCTCAAAAAATAAAATAACAACTGTAGCCCAGACAAAAAAAAATCCTCAGTGAAAGGGACCATGTTTTATTTATGTGAGTATCCCCTCAGCTTGGAGCAGCACTAGTATTTATTCCCTAGGCATGTGATAAAGAGGAGTGGCCATACAGAGATTACATGCATTCCCCTGCAGTACCTGCTGGTTAACAGTACTACAAGGACTTAATTCAACACATATTTGTCAAATGTCTTCTATGAGAGGCAGTATCTTGCTAGGTGTCCTGGGGAAGAAGAAGGTGGGACTTGAGGCAGAGCTATAAAGACAAGAAGGGCACAGTCCCTGCCTTCAAGGAGCATACATTCTATAACCCTGCTGTTGAATATAGTAACTGCTAACCACATGTACTTATTTAAATTAAAATTAATTAAAATATGAAATTCAGTTACACTATGTTTTTAAATGTTCAACAGCTACATACTGGCTAGTGGCTACCCTATTGGATTGCACAAGTGTAAAATATTTTGATCACTGCAGAAAGTGCTACTGGATATGACAGCCACAGAGGGAGAGATGGAATGAAACCTGAAACCATACATAAAGCAGAAGATGATGACAGAGGTACCAATTAATTGCCATGAGCCTAGAGGGGGTGGTTTCAGGAGCAGTCCCCAGTAGATTCAGTAGATTCTAAATCATCTAATGATGGGGACTGTTTGACTCCTAGCAATTAGCATAATGCCTGAGTCATAGAAGATTCTCAACCCAGTTGATTGAATGAAAATAAATGACACAGAAACTCTGCCTGGCCTGTGGTGAGGCAGTGGAAAAAGTGTCGACCTGGAACGCTGAGGTCGCTGGTTTGAATCCCTGGGCTTGCCGGGTCAGGGCACATACAATAAGCAATCAGTGAACAGCTGAAGTGCAGCAGCTATGGCTTGGTGCTTCTCACTCCCCCACCACATTGTTAAATCAATAAATAAAACCTTAAAGAAAAACAAACAGAGAACCACTCTCTGTATACCCTTTCAAAGTCTCTGTATACCCTAAATTTGGTATATGCCAAATTCATTCATGTTTTTTGTAACCTTTATCTGGAATATTGTATCTGTTAACAAGGTAGATAATTGTTTTGCTTGTTTTTTTTTTTTAATTTTTATTTTTCCAGGGACAGAGAGAGAGTCAGAGAGAGGGATAGACAGGGACAGACAGACAGGAACAAAGAGAGGTGAGAAGCATCAATCATTAGTTTTTTGTTGCTGTTGCGACACCATAGTTGTTCATTGATTGCTTTCTCACATGTGCCTTGACCGTGGGCCTTCAGCAGACCGAGCCACCCCTTGCTGGAGCCAGCGACCTTGGGTCCAAGCTGACGAGCTTTTTGCTCAAGCCAGATGGGCCCGCACTCAAGCTGGCGAGCTCGGGGTCTCGAACCTGGGTCCTCTGAATCCCAGTCCGACTCTCTATCCACTGCGCCACTGCCTGGTCAGGCATGTTTTGCTTGTTTTTAAACAAAATGTGAATCGTATCACACCATATACATTCTTCTGCAGCTTGCGTTTTAAAATTTTGCTTAACCTTATATTTTAAAGATGTATCCATCTTGGAAATATGAAACTTTAACCAGTTAATTTTAATTGCTAAAGACTATTCTATGGCATTAAATACACAACTTATCCATTCTACTTCTGACTGAAATCTGTCCTGTTTCCAATTTTTACAATCACAAATAAGGTTATAATGAACATTCTTATAAGTATTTTCTTATACAAATGTTCAGAGTTTATTCCTAGAACTAGTATTGCTGGATCCGAGGCTATGCATATCTTCAACTGTTCTAAACATTGACAGTGGATTTCCAAGATGATTGACCAATTTATATTCCCATTAACATTGTGTGAATAGCATCATTGTTCTACATCCTTGGCGACACTTGGAACTGTCAGACTTTTATTCTTTGCCAATCTGATAAGGCAAAATGAAGCCGTGTATTGTTCCCTAGGAAGTTAAAGACATAAGAACAAGGGGGAAAATGCCTATCCTGTCATAATCCTGCCATTAGGGTATGAAGAGAGTGCCAGAGTAATTGATTTTTTTGTGTGCTGTGATGAGGAATTTGGCACTAGGATCGCAGCAGTGACTGACTTTCAAGATAAGCAAAGCTATGCAAGAAGAGCATAAGATAGGGTCACCATTCTGTACCTTCAAACCACCGCTGGCCATCAGCCAGGAAACTTTAAAATAAGATTTGGAAATCCGAGTATGTTCAACATGTTTGCAGTGTGTTATATACTCTTCCTAACAAAAACAGAATTTGTGTTCTCAAGTACCCTGTTAAATGCACCGCGGTCTCCACACTTCTTTGTCTTAAACCAATTTCTTGCAGGAGAAATTACTGGAAAGTGAGATGCTGCGTAAATTAGGTATCTATTCGTGGGAAATCTTGGCACATCTGAAGGATTGTCAGCTTAACAAGAGGCAAGGTAATGAATGTAGACTATAGCAATATTTGCTCTCAGCTATTTCATGTAGATACTTTAAATGCTTGAAGCATAGAAAGTAATCCCATAATTTAGGAGCATATTAATATTTCACCTTGTAGAGATTTTCCACTATTAGATATGAATCTAGCTAATAATACACAGGATCTAAAATGAACCTGTTTAGAAGGGCTTTAGAGCTCGGGGCAGTGGGAGACACCCATAGCACCATTTCCCTGAAGTAGCTCTTTGACGGAAATAAAGTATTTCTTAGCGACCTTTCATTACGGTTGGCGTACTCTTGGGAAATTTGACATAATGCTTATTCTGTCTCTGGGAAAGCCCTCCCAGAGTAATAACTTGAATTTTCAGAAGTGATACAAGATCGGAGAATGTTTTTCTTGCTTCTTCATGTGAACCAGAGAGTTGTGACAGAGAAAGGGGATCAGCTAGTCTCTGAGCAGCTGATATATTTGAGATGAAAAGTTCCGATGCACTGATTGTGTTCCATTTACTAATCAGAATCTAAACCTTGGTTTTCTTTTTCTGAAAGGATGGTGTATGTCACCTATGGTGTTCCTTCCTAAAACTTATTTGTGGATGGCAGCATTTAGAAAAATTATATCTTCTTAAAATAATTCTCCTTGTTTATTTGAAAAAGCTGGCTGTCAGTTTCCTCCATGACTTGTAGGAGCTGTAATGTAAAGGCTGCTTCCACTGTAAAGCAGATAACTGTGTAAAGCTAATGGACATTTCTCTTAGGAGATGAAGAAAAGAATTTATTTAAATTATAGTTCCCGGAGAGGAGATGCAGACAATCTTGGTGTTCCATGTACAAATGAAAAGCTAAAAATGTGGTATTAAAGTTAAAAGTTTAGGTTATGGTTTAATTATATAAATTCAACTCTTTTTTTTTTTTAAACTTGTCAAGCATTTATCCTAGGTGATGAGGATAGAGTAATAACTGGAGTAATGTCCCATTTACTGGGGGAAATGACCCACAGTAACAAATAAATGCACAAGGTCATTGTAATGGCCTTTAATGCGTGCTATTGTAGAAGGGGTAGTCTGGGAAGCCCTCTTGGAGAAGGCGATATTCAAGCCGAGGTGTGAATGATAAGGATCCAGCTCTGTGGACACAATGCAGGAAGGATTCAGGCAGAGGCAAGCTCACCATAAAGGCCTGAGGCTGGAACCAGCTTGGCATGCTTAAAGGACAGAAAGAAGGCTAGAGTGACATAAGACCAAGTGAGAGAGGCAATCCAGACCATGGTGAAGCATTTTGGATTTATTCTAAGCTACTAGAATGTTTATATTTTTAAAGACCATTCCAGTCACTGCGAGAACACATTACGGGAAGCAAGGAGTCAGAAACACCAGGCAGGAGACCGTTTCAGTCACCGCCACTGGCAGTGGTGGTTTAGTCTGGGGTGGCGGTGTCCAGGACAGAGAGAGTGGGCAGACTGAGAATGTATTTGGAGGCAGGGCTTTCCAGCTGTGCTGCTGATGGATCAGATATGAGAAATACAAAGAAGAAACAACGATTGCCCCTCGGCTTTTGGCTTGATCAACCAGGCAGGCAGATCACTGTGACAATTTTTAGGTTGCTTATTGTTTTTAGCTCCAAACTCTCCCTTCTATAATCTGCTTTGTGATGCTGGGGCTGAAACTGCAAACGACTTCTCTGCTCTGCCAGCTGGCTCTCTGTTAGGCCCTGCCGATGCAGGTGCTGGAGCGAAAGGCGAGGCCTGGGCGGAAGAAGGGTTTGCTCCTCCAACCTGCTTCCTGTTTTGGAGCTTGCTATCCTAGCAAAGCTTGTACATAGCAGCAGCTGTTCCTCTGGTAGCAGCAACTGAATTGAGGCCACAATTTTTTTTAACACTTGCAGAACTAACTGCATCAGGCTGTTTGGAGAGACAGCAGCACCAGCCAAGCAGAGCCCCCTAAGTCAGAGGTTAGAGTTTCATTCAGCTCTCTGGGGACCTCTCCTGTACAGTTTTAAAAAATAATTTGAAAGAGAGAGGAGGGGAGAGGAAGAGAGAGAGAGAGCGAAAGAGGGAGGGATTTATATATAAATTTGTTGTTCTACTTATTTATGTATTCACTGGTTAGTTCTTGTATGTGCCCTGACCAGGGATTGAACCTACAACATTGGCTTATCAAGACAATGCTCTAAACAATTGAGGTACCTGGCTGCCTTCCTCCCATACATTTCTAACTGTTAATCATTCTAGTTTCTTTCCTCGGTTTCCTCAACCCACAGGGCCGTAGCTGCTTCCTACAGTTGTTATCTCCACCACACCTCAGAGTCCTCTTTTCATCCTTACAGTTAGCAACGTTATACCTAGTTTCTAGTTAAAACTGACAAGAGAAAAATCCCGAGTGTTCAAAATTAAATTACAGTGGGACAGAGAGTAAGAGGAAGAGACAAGAATAATGAATTAGTTAATAGGTGTGGGCCCACTAATAGAAAACTGCTCACATGCCTGAATGAACATCTGTTGCAGCTTCGACTCCACTTCTAGAACAACCACCAGACACCACTGAGTCGTGCATGTGCATGAACTTCCAGGGCTGTTGCCTGTATCCAATCAAAAGTAATTAATATTTTTTTAGACTAAACACCCGTCACAGAACTGCTCCCACTTTACTTTTTCCTGCCCTTTATCTGTAGTCACTGTAAATTCTTTCAAAACAACTTACATCTTTCCCCCCCCCTAAAACATGATGTATAAAAGTGCCCATCAACTCCCTTTCTATCCGCCCTGCTGCTGGTGGCTCAGCCTGCACGTCCCAGGACCTGGTCCTTTTCTGATAAGCGTCTGGCTCAGTAAAACCTTTTTTTCTTTTTTCCCCCAGAAAAACTTGCAGCCATGAAGGTTTTTATTTCACACAACTTTATACCAGTTCAACAGTTTTCTGTTTAAAGAGCTGGTATAATTTTTGTCTTTTGATAGGACTTTGAATGATCATTTGGGGTTTCCGTTTACAAGAAGGAAGAGTTGGGAGAGGGAACATGAGGAATCCACAGTTCTACTCTGGTCATAATGCTTGGAGTTGCCTGCTAGATGTCCCAGCAGAGATGCTGACGTGGCTAGCTGTTAGACAACCTACAGATACGGAAAGATGTCCCATCAGAAAGTATAAATTTGGGAGTCAAAGTCACCTAGGGTGAGACTGTACATGGACAGGCAAGAGAGCCCAGGACCAAGGCCTGGGATGCTCTGACATGTAGAGGTGAAATTAAGATGGTGTGGCCAGTGAACAAGAGAAAAATCAGAAGTGTGTATGATCCTGAAAGATGAAAGACGTTAAGTGTTTTAGGAAAGAGTAGACTGCCGCATTGGGCTGAAAGATGGAAAACAGTGGGGACAGAGCAGTGACCATTGGATTTAGCAAAATGGAGTTTGAGCCAGTAAAACACTGCATTGTGGAACAGTGGGGCTGGGAGCTAGACAGGAGGGGGTTAAAGTGTCCATGAGAACTGAGGATTAGAGACAGAACTTGGGAAATAAAGTGGCTGACAATAATGTACATGGTATTATAGGCAGAGTGCTTGGCAAGTAGTAAATGCTCATACAATATCAGCTACTATTATTGTTTAAAAAATGATTTACTTTTTAATATGCAGTATAATCACCCACCTCTTAGGTTCCCTGAGAGTTAGGATCTCAATTATATGGCATATTAAGTAAATAAATAAGGCAGTTAATATAAACCGCATTTTAGAAGAAGAACTGAAGTGTTCACAAGATGTTCAGTAAGAAAAGTAGGTGACAAAGCAGGACTTTAAAAATACCCTGAGTGCTGTGGAGAGGACCTGTGGTGACTCCACCACAGCCACCCTCCCCATGTTGTTAGTCTGAGCTGGTCATGGTAATCCCACCCCATGCGTCACGGCTTATTCAAGGGCGGGCAGGCCTTAGCCCGTTTGGGCTAATGAGACCTTAGGAAAGCCTTCTTGGGGTCTTCTGGAAAGAAGGAATCTCTTTCACCCTGGCTGACTGTGAGCAAAGAAGCATGGCTCGCTGCTGCTGTGGCCACTAGCAAGGGGATACCACGTGAAGAAGGAAGCCAGCTTTGTGTCAAGTAGCGTGGGGAAGCGGAGGACCGGGCTCTGTCACGGAACCACTAAGCATCTATAGTGCAGGTTAGGCGAGCCAATGTGTGTTAGTGCTTCAGTCATTTCAAATTGACTTTCTATTACTTGCACCCTTATGCACAGTAGTGGTAAGCATAGAGAAATTATTCAATAAATATTAGCTATTGTTATTTAGTAAAGAATTACAAAATCATATCTTTATTTTAATAAGGAAAATTTTCCTATACTATGAGCTTGGGTAAAAGCAAAGTCCATATATCCATAGAGAGAAACCTAGAAGACTACGTAAAAATATTAACTATGGTAATCTCTGATACCTCTGGGTTCCGAGGATTGAGGAGGATGGTTGAGACAAGAGGAGAAGGTGGCAAACAGTCAGAGAGAGAGAGAGAGAGAGAGAGAGAGAGAGAGAGGAAATGGAATAGGGATGTGAAATCAGATTGCCAAGCTGAACTGAAGGTCCCTTTGAAAGTCAAACTCATGGAATTCTAGCAGTTCCCCAGCAGATTTAAAATCAAGGAAACAAGCCCTAAAGAGAAGTCTGATCTAGAATGTTTGGGTAAAATTCTCCTGACCTAAAAGCAAGACAAAAGGAAACATCTAAATTTAGGTGTTAAGAAATCAAATGCCCAATATTTAGGAAAATGGGGGAAATTGCCAAATTTACAGTTTTCTCCTAATATGCAGATAACTGTGAAATTCAATACCAAGCCGACTGACCACTGAGAGTGACGTCAATAACACTAACAGATTTTCTGAGCAGTGTTCATCAAACTTCTTTTTAACCACAACTTTCAGTAAGAAATGCAGGTTACATTGTGACATTCTACCAGTAGCGTGCTGGTGCTAGTTTGTGTGGGCTCCTGAGTGCCGATTGTTACATTTTTATAAATTTTAATAAGCAGTTATTAGACACAATCTTTATTTTAAGTTAAATTATATAAGTTTTTAACTAAATTCTATTTTTAAAAAGTCACACATATTCAAAACTCATTGTTTCTTAATTATTTTACTATTTTTTTTCTGCACATAAAGTTGTATCTTTTGCATCTGTGTAATAGAAATATATATAATGATGTGCTGTGGTATCTCCTTCCAACTCTGTGTCCTGTGATGTTACTATACTAGCTTGAATTAATCACAGTGGATATTTACACTTCAGAAATTGGCAAACACTATAAATCTGGTTTGATTAATTGTTTTGCTGATACTTTACTCATGAAAGTGATGGAAAAATATTTACAATGCAGATTAAATTTAAAAGTGTCTGTAGCTGTTATATTATTATTTTAATTGTTTTTAGAGAAAGGAGAGAGAGTGAAAAGGAATGTGTATGTGTGGGGGGGAGTGGGAAGCATCAATTCATAGTAGTTGCTTCTCCTATGTGCCTTGACCTGGCAAACCTGGGGTTTCAAACCAGTGACCTCAGGATTCCAGGTCAATGCTTTACCAACTGTGCCACCACAGGTCAGGCTGTAGCTGTTACATTATAAATAGCACAGATTGAATAAATATTCTATAGTATTTGAAAATTATGATCTCACTCAACAAAGATTCATGCATGTGATTCACAAACTAGCGAAATTCTGACATATCTTTATCATTTCACTTTCATCTTACTAACATAAATGAAAATATCACCTCACAGTCATGTCAGAATACACTCATTCGTCAGTAATGTGAGGGACTACTTTGCTGAATCTGATAGAAATGAAGCATTTATGCACAGTCTGATTTTCTCAAATGAGAGTTGAATTGTAACCATTGGTTGCCTATGGATACAAAAGTTTGATAAAAATCAATGCAAGCATTTTGTGAAATGAATCGGCTATATGAAATTTATAATAAAGAGTATTTTATATTTATTATTTGTAAATTGTGAGCTATACATACTTTCTACCAGTAATATTTATAATAGATTTATAAAATATATACACACAAATGCCTCTATTTCCATAGTCAGTTGTTAAATATATATTAGTATACCAATGCCAAAACACATACATATAAAACAAAAATTTCATAAAATTATACTTGCTTTATAATTCCCTCTGATATTTTATATTCTACCATTATACTAAAAAATAAGTCTATGTTGCAACACTATAACTTGATTTTACCACCCATGAAAGATTTATGAACTAGTTTGGAAAGCCTTGTTTAGAGATTTTCAACTGTAGGTGCTGAAGTTACTTTTTAAAAAATTATTATTATTATTGTTTATTTTAAGTGAGAGGCAGGGAGACAGATAGACAGATTCCTGTATGCACTCTGACCAGGATCTACCCGGCAAGCCCCCTCTGGGGTGATGCTCTGGCTATCTGGGATCATTGCTCTGTTGCTCCGCAAATGAGCTATTTCAGCACCTGAGGTGAGGCCATGGAGTTATATGCTCAGTGCCCAGGACCAACTCACTTGAACCATTTGAGCCCTGGCCATGAAAAGAGAAGAGGGGGGAGAGGGGAGAAGCAGATGGGTGCTTCTCCTGCGTGCCCTGACCAGAATCAAACCTGGTACTTCCACATGCTGAACCAATGCTCTACCGCTGAGCCAACCGGCCAGGTCTTGAAGTTACTTTTTGAAGAGATTTTCAGAAGGATGATGATCAAGTGTCCTTTTTCTAGTCAGAGCTTAGCAACAACAAAAACTCAAGAACTATGAAGCAGAAAATTAAAACCAAACCAAACCAAAACAAAACAAAAACTACATCAAGCCAGAACTGGAAATTTGGAAGCTCAGGTTTACAATACCTACTCTAAAGACAAATTATGTAACTTTCTAATGACATCAATAGCATATGCCTTTATTTCAGCTTTTCAGATGAAAAGGCTTTTCTATAATTAATAGCCTGTCATTTGTAGTGATACTTACATCTCAATTATTTATATCCATGGAGATAAACATTATTATGTATAATTTTTGAAATGCTGTTCATCTAACCAAGTAGGTCAGGGATATTGCCGGCACATTTACTCTGTGTGTATTTGGTAAGAGAGAATTTTGTGTTTACAGAAAAGGATAGTTGTTATGAGTCCACCTGACCATATTGCTAAAAATACCTAAATGTGTTAGTAGCCCATGAATTATAAAATGGATGAAGTGAAACCACCTTTTGCAGTTTATTTACATTGAGTAGACACTCTGTCATTAAATTCATGTTAGTGCCCTGAACATGGGCTCACTGCTTTTGGAGTTTTTGACAAGCCCTTGAGAGAGAATCAAATTCAGCTTCTCACAACTAATATGTGGCTTTTCTGACAATGTTAACAGAATGTCCTTTTTAGGATTCTTACCTCTATGACAACCAATTGAGAACCTAGTCAGACACAGATGACTTTTCCTCTTAGGTTGTACAGAGTAATAAGACAATGACAATGGAGCAGTGAGGACCTGTATTGAAGACAAAAGTTCTTTTCCCCTAAATTCCACCTATTAACCTTGACTGTAAACAATAAATTTTAACCTTTTGGGTGGGTGGAATCATTTGAAAATCTAATGAAAAATGTAGACTCTCCAGAGAAAGTTCTCATCTAAAGAATTCTGCTTACAATTTCAGGGGGTCCGCACATCCTCCTGATGCCCACACCCAGGTTAGGACCCCTACTGGTAGATAATAACCTCCCTGGTAGAGAATCTAGAAAGAATGGCAAAGAGAACAGACCCTTCTGATAGTTTCAAAGACCCCTACACAAAGGAAACTCATGATGACTGCTGAGTGATCCTGAATTAGTTCTATGTATGACACCTGCACATATAGTTCACAATTGACTATCAAGAGCATCATCTTTTTAAAAGCCGAGGACAAGTGACTATTCTGAGACTCAAATTATTGAAAATAAGCAGGATATAAGCAAATTAGTCAGAGTAGTCTTTACTCTCTATGGATTCATTCATAGGCAAAGTTCATCTATGACCACTGTGAGAAAATTAGCTGAGAGTTTGCTATAGAAATTTAAGTGGAAAGAAAAGACTATGGGATCTGCCTGTGTGTACACACGAAGCAGTGGCAGAACTTTGAGCTCCCTCCTCCCACAACAATCTCTCATGCCCCCAGTCTTTGCTACAGACAAGTGATATTTTCTGCATTTTACATAAAGTACTGGAGAAATACAGTTTTGAGACAAACCCTCAGAAAATTGCCTTTTAAATCCTTCTCATGTAGAAATATCAAGAGGTGCCACTGTCTAACATTGTGAGCTGAATCCCCACTCTCCACCATTGGCCTGAGACTTATGAAAGATAGGCCATCTTCTCTACTCAGAGAAAGATGTTACCATGAAACGTGAGGCAAGGCAAAGGCTTATTTCCCAGCTTCCAGCTAACAGATTTATTCAAAGAGGAAAGAGTTCACACAGAATAAAACATTGTTACAGCAGAAACCATTGAGACCTCTTTTGTCTAAGTTTAACAAGACTGCCACTCTGGGACCCTAGACCTGCTCAACAAACGCTTGGGGAAGAAAGCCCAGAAGAGCTTAGGAAAGAGAACACAACGGACAGAAAAGCTACCCTCCCTCGTTAGTCTTTGGTTCTGACCTACTGATGCATACAGTACCTTCCATTGTCCCTGGTTTGTTTGAACACTATAACATCAAATAACCATTTGGCACTGGGTGAGCTCGACGTTTTAGAAACAAAGATATTTTAGACTTCTAATAAGTTGCCCTACTGGTTGTAAACCACAGAGTACAATGTGTGATGGCCATCTTCTCTTCTAATTATTATTTAAAGTGTCATGTTTTGTTCCAGTCCGTGGGTCTCAAGATGGGTAGAAACCCTGTGGTAAGTGGATATATCTGGGAAACACTAAGAATAAATGCTAGTTGAAAACTAAGTGCCTTTTATTATGTACTCCTATCTCAGAGGCGCTGGAGCCCTATGACATGCAACTGAACGAGGCTGTGAATAAACGGGCTCTTTACATTTTCAAACATTTACCCATACGAATGGACAGATCTGTAAGTATTTTTTTTTCTATAAGTATTTTTAATAATTTTTAATACCTTGTACCTTTGTGTTTCTCTGTGGATGTTAAAGGTCAGTAAACACATTGAAATACAGACAATGAAATAAAATGGTAACTGGGATTTGCCTTGAAGCATTGACCAAAAGGGGAACTTGTGTGTGGTGGATGAATGAAACAGGACTGACAAACTGGAGAGAAATGTTCGACTTGGTGACACTCAATGGCAGTTCATCATCCTTTTGTAGTTTTTAGAAATTTCCAAATTAAAAAAATATTGTCAAAGATGTAGAAATTTTCCAGTGATAAAGACTTAGATAAAAATGCTCCTTCAACAAACTAGAAGGGGTCTGACCAGGCGGTGGCACAGTAGATAGAGCATCGGACTGGGATGTGCAAGACCCAGGTTTGAGACCCCGAGGTTGCCAGCTTGAGCACGGGCCCATCTGGCTTGAGCAAGAGCTCACCAGCTTGGACCCAAGGTCGCTGGCTCCAGCAAGGGGTGGCTCGGTCTGCTGAAGGCCCGTGGTCAAGGCACATGTGAGAAAGCAATCAATGAACAACTAAGGTGTTGCAACGGCAACGAAAAACTAATGATTGATGCTTCTCACCTCTCTCCGTTCCTGTCTGTCTGTCCCTATCTATCCCTCTCTCTGACTCTCTCTCTCTCTGTCCCTGTAAGAAAACAAACAAACAAAAAAACTAAAAAAAACTAGAAGGCATACGAAGAAGGTCATCTAATCTTATCTTGCTGGTATATTTTGGTTAAAATAAAAAAACGATTGGTTAAAATAAAAACCAGGTTTTGTGTATTTCTGACAAAACAGCTCAATTTAAATAAACAAAAGTGTCAATGTAAATGGCTCTATGAACTATGTATTTTGTTTAGTCAAATTGTTCAATGGTGGCAGAGTAGAGACAGGGGAAATAAAAGAGTTGTGCATAGTCTGGGGTGGTCTGGTCTAGTTCTGTAAAAACAAAAAGGGATGACAGTGGGAAGGATGTTAGAGGATACCACTGATGGGACAGCATCCGCAGTGATGTTCAGCGAGAGAGTGGGAATGGTGTATCAGAGAAAGGACATATAGAAAATGAGAGTGAAGGCAGAGAAGAAGTTTGGGAGTGACCAAAACAAGGCCATCAGGATGAGAGGAAAACCTCTCAAAGGAGATTTCATACAAGCAGAAGCTCAGTGCCACAACGTGCTGCTCCCTTTTCAGAAATTAAAATGATTCCCACTCTGTGGTGACAGCCCCTCCTGGGAATGGACCTCAGCGTCCGGTCAGCTCACAGGAGGAAGATATTAGGGAATTGAGGCAAACTCCTCAGAAAATAATTCACTCTCTCATTCTCATAGAGCTTAGATAGAGGAGCTCAGGAAGCTTAGTTATTTAACCTGTGTCAGGGAAACAGGATCCAGATGCTTTGGAGATTAATGAACCGGGCCCACCCTGAGGTTCACAAACAAAGTCTAAATCTTGCCAGGGCCCCAGAAACGCATATTAAGTGCCTGTCAAGAACATGACATGGCACTGAGAAGGCCCCAGCAGAGATGGACCGGGAGGGGAGGTTACATACCTGTGGGTGCACTTAGCCATTGTACCTGAAGGAATGCTATAAACTAAGCTCCTTAGGGAAAGGAACTGAGGATGGGGAAGAGCTCTGCTGTCCCCTGGGACCCCTTGATTACCTCCTCGCACAAAGCATTCTTCTGTCAGGAAACAGAGGACAAGACTTGTAGCTGGTGCCAGCATTTCTAGCCTGGACAGGCTCTGAATTAACTAACGTGCGGGCTGAAATCTGCTCTCTGACGTGCACCAAATGTGCCTATCCTTATCTCCCCCACCATGTTGCCAGACACCAAAATACTACTCCATGTCTAGTCTGCCCCTCCAGACAACACTGAAGGGAGATTCCTATTATTTGTCCATATGGTTTCATCAAACCAAAACATTTAGAAGCAGGATTTTGAAAAACAGTTGTGGCATCAGATTAGGATGTTTGAGTACTGTTATTTATGACCCTGGAGAAATCCTACCAAGCTCTTTCTGTGTGAGAGATCAAGTGAATTAAAAAAAAAGTTTTAAGTATAACACAGTGAAAAGCACTCATTTTCTTAAGTATATAGTTTGATTAATTTTTATATGTCTACACGTATGTAACAACCACTTAGATCAAGATTTAGACTATTTCTGTCACCTTATGAAGTTCCCTCATGTCCCCTGTCAGTCAACAACCCCTCAAAAAATAACTATAATCTATAATCAATTCTTGAACTTCATAAAATAGAATCATGCAGTATTACTTAGAGCAGATACTCATGTTTTTGAATTTTTTACTCAAAATATATCTATGAGCTTCATCAATGTTGAATGTAGCAATAGTTTATTACTTTTAATTGCTGTGTAGTATTCCACTATAGAAATATTCTGCACCTTGTTTATCCATTTTACTAAGTTGAACAGCTGGATTGTTTAGTTTGGGTTATTAGGAATAAAGCTTTTATAAATATTCTTGCACATATCTTTCTCTGAATATAAGAACTTATTTATTTTGGGTATATATGCAATTAGGAATGAAATTTCTGGATCACAGGGTAGATTTATATGTAACCAAACAACTTCTCATGGTAGCACCACTTTACACAGCCACCAGAAATGTCTGAGAGTTCCCATTTCTTCACATTCTCATACTCTTTTTAGAATTATTAGTCCTTTTAACTTTAGCCATTCTGTTAGTGTGACGTGATGTTCAGTGTGGCTTTACTGTGCATTTCCCTGAAGCCTAATGATGTTGAATATGCATATTTTTGTGTGTGGATACAGCAGTCACTTTGGAATCATTTCTAAATGAGAATAATTGTAAAAGACCTTAGGAAGAAAATGACTGTGAAATCAAACACTATAATTCATGCTTACCACCCTTCCGCTTTTCCTCTCCTATGTTGATTGCCACCTTTCAATTTCATTTTTCAGTGTCTGAATATTTTGTGCCAAGAATTTTAGTGGATAAGCCAGGACTTTCTCACTTACCTTCTTTTTTGTGTAGTTCTCAGTGCTGACACATTAAATGAAAAATACAGCATTGAAATATAATGTAATGAATAGCTTTCAGAGATTCTGGCTCACCAAATCCTCCTTTTCCGAGAACAATTCCACATAGGGCAGGTGAGGTCCTTAAAGTTGAGTTTGTACTATGTGACCCCACCCCTTCAAGGGGCTTCAACTGATTGGATAAGAGGGAAAAACTGATTCAGAGGGAACACATTATTGGTTGGCATAAGCCAAAGGCTTTTCTATCCTGAATATTTGCAGTTTGGGTATTGATGTGCTAGTTAGTTTACCAGCGGCATTGGAACTGAGAAGGCACAGGGAGGGCTCCAATGCACAGAGGCAGAGAAACCTATTCTACAGAGAGAGTGGGATGAATAAAGCAGCAATCTGGGAGAAAAGGGAGGGGAATCACATGGATTCAGATATAGGGAGAGTGTGGCTAAGAGTAACTGCCACGGTCCTTGCTTTCTGGTTGCATCTCTGCAGATATTCAGCCCACTTCTTGCCTTGGGCTCTGTGAGTCATATTTATTCAAGAGAATTTCCCATTTTTGGAAAAGCTACTTAGAATACATTCTTGTGACTTGTCCACAATAGTCATGGAGTAAAGAATTCATGTCCAGTTCCTGAAAGCTGGCTAACTCCATGTGCCCTGTACTGCTCCATCCAAGAACCTCTATTCTGGCTGACCTTGAAAATGCTAAAATTGTTAATACTGAACACAGTGAATAATGGAAAAGCTCCAAAAATATGAGACTGTGGGATCTCCTGCTAAGTTTTAGCCTCTGTTGCCTTTTTCTTTTTCTTCCCGTCTTCTCTGATCATGGCCAGTTTTATCTTCTTTATACTTTAACACTTGTCTTCTTTTATTTCCTTGCTTCAGCCTCTTGCCATTTGAAAACATGCTGTTCCCAGAGCAAGGGCAGTCATAAAAGAAAAACATTTTGGTTTGGGAATGATGTTCTCCAAACCCTTGGGTGCTATATTTTTTGTTTCCTTAAGTGTCCCTATGAAGCTTTTGGGCACAAAAAACTATTGACTAAAGAAAAACAATGCCTGGAATGAAGGGTCATGACTGTGTAGGTCAAGGGCAAGCCAGACCCTGTATGAGTCCAGCCCAGTGTTCAGAGCTGTGTGCATTCCAGTTTGATAGAGATTTCACAGACTTGCAAACACAAAAAGATAGGAGGAACAAATCTCTTTGCTTAATAAAAGGAAGACTCTTGTAGTTAAAAGAGCAGGAGATGAAAGCAAATAAATAGAATAATAACTTCAAATTTAAGAACTGTGCCTTTTTAAACTACTTAAATAGTTTCCTAATCTAGTTGTGACCCAGATATTTATTTACAAGACAGCATAGCTCTGTGTTATATGAAATAATGAAGGTTTTATGCAACAGTCCTCCTCAGTGGTATAAAATGTAACAATACCAGATATAAAATTGCTCTAAAAAGCATCATGAAAGAGGAACAAAGTGACAGATTCCCAAAAGGTCTGTGATGTGTTCAAAGACAGATGAGAAAAAAGATATTAAGGAAAAAAAAAGCAAGCTGAAAATACAAGTTGATAAACATGAGCATGGTCTGTTTTTCTCGTGTGTATTGTATTTGCTGCCTAATTCATTTTTAAATTCCCACACGTACGTACTGCTTTATGATTAGACCATTCTTTTATGCAAATATTAAGGGAGGGAGGAAAAAACACCTAGAGCATATCACCTCACAGTTAGCCTGAGGAAAGCCTTGGAAAGTTCTAGCATCTATGCGAAGATGCCTTTTAATGGGTAAACCGAGTGAGCACCTGCTAAAGCTCATCCATTTTCTTTTCCATGACATTCAACTACATTGCAGCCTGATCCTGAAATTTCTGCTGGGAAATTCCATCCCATCTTCCTAAGTCAGTGGTTCTTAACCTTTTTTGAGGTACCGAACCCACCAGTTTCATATGCGCATTCACCGAACCCTTCTTTAGTGATAAATAAAATATGATTTTTTTTCTCCAAATTCAAGACATAGGTATATGTTTTTTTTACTGGTACACAAAATGAGCTGTGCATGAACATCACCTTGCTCAGAGAACAAAACCAACAAAGTGCATGAACTCACAACAAATTACGGTATTACTTTATTCTGGCCTCCATGGCAGAGGCTTCTCTGAACCCCTGAGACTGACTCATCGAACCCCTAGGGTTTGATAGAACCCAGGTTAAGAACCACTGTCCTAAGCAGTATTTTCTTTTAAAATTACAAAAGTATAACAAGAAAATGTTTTTCTCATGTACTTCTTTAATCCTTAACCTACTTAACCTTGTGTCCTTTCAAGTGGCAAAGAGAATTAATAACATTCTAGGGTGTAAAGAACCAGCAGTTGAAAAAGTTAAGTTATATAAAAGGAAGGTATTAGCTACAGTTTCTTGCCTGAGGCCAAACATGTGTGTTGTTCTCCCAAGAAGGGACAGAGCCAGATGCTGGGTTGCACAGGTTTTAAATACAGGGGTCTCCACTGAGATTGTCCAAGTACATGCCCACATATGTGATGTAAGAGGACAAGTTTGTGTAAATGGGGTTTAAACTTTGTGTGCGCCTCTGTGGTATTTTTCCAAGTAATTTTCAAACCCAGGTTTTTAATGCTACCTGTTAAGCAAGGCAAGTTTACGTACCCGGCAGTAAACAACCTGCACAGGGTCCTTTACAAAAGGACCTACTGGGCTCACTTGCAGAAAAGGATGTGATTGCCCAAACTACTATATCTCGCACCACTCTGGCTTTTTATAACACAGATATTCCATGTCAATTTCCTCTCTGGGGCAGCGAACAGAGGCCATCGGTCATTACTGATAAGAGTTTATTGAAAATTCCCTGACTCAGCCAGTCTTTAGATATTATAGCTCATAGTTCACTCTTTTTAGAAACACATTCCCCAACACTCTAGATTAGTTTGTATGTTATCATGCTGGTGATTGTATTGTTGGGATTATTTGATTAAGGTCTGTCTCTAACCTCCCCTACCCTCAACTGTAAGCTCCCAGGACACTTTTTATTTTGATCATCAATATACTCTTAATATCTAGCACATAGCCTGAGCAGGCAGTGGCACAGTCAATAGAGCATCTGCCTGGGACACCAAGGACCCAGGTTCGAAACTCTGAGGCTGTCGGCTTGAGCAAGGACTCACCAGCTTGAGTGTGGGGTCACTGGCTTCAGCATGGGATCATAGACATGAACCCATAGTGGCTGGCTTGAACTCAAAGGTCACTGGCTTGAAGCCCAAGGTAAAAAAAAAAAATCCAGCACATAAACTAATTCTTTCTGGATCTTTAACAAATATCTGTTGAGTGAAGAAATCAATGCATGAATGAAATGTATACATACTCTTTAATGGTATACAACTTAAAAAGTGTTTTTAAAGCACCTAGTACACTACAGGTGTTGAGCTAGGCTCTAAGAAGTCTAATAAATGATCTAACCCTGGTTAGTATGGCTCTAGGCTCTGCCTCAGTCCTCTTCTCACTTCCTCTCTCTGGGCAAGCTCACTCTGTACAATAACTTTAATCAGCACCTTTGTATGTAAGGATTACAAAGTCCTATCTCTGATCCCAAAGACACCTCTTTCCAGACAATAGCCACTTTACAAACCCAGAATAAGACCAATAGGGAATGTCACAATTTGTAAACTCAATATCTGGAAGCAATTCAATGAACTCCAGCTATGTCCTAGGAGCCTCTGCCTTGAGGAGCACAAGACCAGGATTTAGAGGAAATCTCCCAACTGCCTTGGGATTGGCTTATGGAGAACCTTAAAACCCAGAAGAAAGAGTATGTTGTTACCCTGATTATGCCTCATATTTATAGTTTCATATTGTGAGAAAAAAGTGCTTTGCTCTGGCCGGTTGGCTCAGTGGTAGAGCGTCAGCCTGGCATGTGGAAGTCCCAGGTTTGATTCCCCGCCAGAGCACATAAGATAAGCACCCATCTGTTTCTCCATCCCCCCTCCTCTCCTTTCTCTCTATCTCTCTTTTCTCGCTCACAGCCAAGGCTCCATTCGAGCAAAGTTGGCCCAGGCATTAATGATGGTTCCATGGCCTCTGCCTCAGACACTAGAATGGCTCGGGTTGCAAAGGATCAATGCCCAGATGGGCAGAGCATCGCCCCCTACTGGGCATGATGGGAGGATCGCAGTTAAGCGCATGCGGAAGTCTGTCTCTCTACCTCCCAGCTTCTCATTTCAGAAAAATACAAACAAAAAAGTGCTTTCACATTATCCCTACAGTAAAGGAAAAAAAGAAAACACAAAAACCAAAAAACCCATGTCTGACCAGGTGATGGTGCAGTGGATAGAGCATCGGACTGGTATGCAGAGGACCCGAGTTCAAGACCCTGAGTTCGTAGCTTGAGCACGGGCCGTCTGGCTTGAGCAAAAGCTCACCAGCTTGGACCCAAGGTCGCTGCCTCGAGCAAGGGGTTGCTCGGTCTCCTGAGGACCCGTGGTCAAGGCACATATGATAAAGCAATCCATGAACAACTGAGGTGTCGCAACGAAAAACTGATGATTGATGCTTCTCATCTCTCTCCGTTCCTGTCTGTCTGTCCCTGTCTACCCCTCTCTCTGACTCTCTCTCTGTCCCTGTAAAAAGCAAAAACAAAAACAAAAACACCCCCAAAAGAACTCCAAAAAACCCCAGGGTTCAGATGAGCTAACTAACTTGCCCAGCTTCTAGCCCTAATATTAATATATGGTAGAGCTCTAATTATATCCCAGCTCAGCATGATCTCTTCTCCGCAACAGTGCATCAAGTTGACATGATGCTCTAGGAAATAATAAGCTTGACGGTCTTTGGAGTAGGTAGATAACAGGATGAAAGAGGTATTTAAGCAAAGAAGGGGGAAAAACTGCAGTTGGGAGGCTGAGTAGAAAACACTGTGTGGATGGTGGTGAGGGCCTGGTTAGAGATGAAGTAGAAGCACAGAAGTGTTGGGGTTGGATGTTAAATGAAATTAGAGCATAAAGGAAAAGGCTGATTTTAAAATGACTTTACAATTTCAAAACTTGGCAATTAGAAGCAGAGAATTGGGAGTAGGAGAAATATTAGACGGAGCTGATTACCCTGATCTAGGACATTGAGAAATGAGGGTATGAGACTCAAATGTATCTGAAACTCTTACCTTCTGGAGAGGCTGGGGTAAAAATAGGCCACGGCTGGTTGGCTCAGTGGATAAGCATTGGCCTGGTGTGTGGACATCCCAGGTTCAATCCCTGGCACACATGAGAAGTGACCACCTGCTTCTCTTCCCCTCTCTCTCCCCTTTCTCTCTTTCTTCCGTTCTTGAAGCCAGTGGCTGGATTGGTTCAGGTGTCATCCCTGGGTGCTGAGGATATCTTGGTTGGTCCAATCATCGGCCTCAGAAGGGGGTTGCCGGGCGGATCCTGGTTGGGGTATGTGTGGAAGTCTGTTTCTCTATCTCTTCTCCTTTCACTTAAAAAAAACAAAACAAAACACAATACCCCCAACTAGAGACATGGTCCAGGGAGAAAGATGAGAATGTCTTGTATGGAGGTTGTGGGGATCAGGCCAGGAGGGCAGTTACCATAATTCAGTTCATGAACTATACATCTAAATTTTGGGTGACAGTTAAAAAATAGTAAGAGGCAAGAGAAGATGGAGAATTTGGGAGAATAAAGCAAAATAGGGGTCAGTAAAGAGTGGCAGTGGTTTGAAGGCAAGAAGAGAAGGTGATTTGTGTTAAGTCTTTGAGAGCTGGTTCAACATCTGGAATTTTGTAACCATTATGAGTGAGGCAAGCTAGGACACTAGAGAGGAGCCCATCTGGCATAAACCAAGGGTGAATGCCCTGTGGGAGCAGGACTGAGGGACTAGGATTAGAGTAAGAAGTGGAGCTGGAGGCTGGCAGCAGAGAATGATCATTGAACTCATAGAAACAAGTATACCTTCTGAGCAGGAAATAACAAAAAGGTGATGACCAGCCTGACCTGTGGTGGTGCAATGAATAGAGCGTCAACCTGGAATGCTGAGGTCGCCAGTTCGAAACCCTGGGCTTGCCTCATCAAGGCACATAGGACAAGCAAACCAATGGACAACTAAAGTAAAGCAACTATGAGTTAATACTTCTCACTCCCCTCTCACCCCCACTGTAAAAACAGTAAATAAGATCTTTAAAAAATAAAAAGGAGATGACCAGATCAAAGACTAGTTTTGGAGCTTCAGAGGGAGGCTCTCTAGACAACAACTGATTCTACAAGTGCTATGGCAATGAGCCAGACGAAGAATGGGAAGAAATTCCCCTTGGCAAACGGAAGGCCCAAGGAACCTCTCATTTTTCAGCTATACCTGGGTCCTGTATGGTACTGTAACTTCAGAAATAGATGGGATATTAATATAGGTGAATTCCCACATCCACTTTCCCTGAGGCCTGACTTTTCCGTGTTTCTTTCAGTCTTCTTTTGCTTAGCATTTGACTTCTTCTCAGAAATGGCCACTGTATCCTATCTGCAACCCTAGGCCTAGTCAAGATGAAAGTGGCTTTATGCAGGCTACCTTAGTATCTTTCTCCTGCCTCTGTCCTCATCCTGGGTTCTTGCATGTGGATGAGAGAGGGGTTGAGATATAGGATGTTTTTAGAAGATGTTGCAACCTTCTGGATGCACATTTTTGGAGTCCTATCCTCAGGATATGAGGTGAGAAAGGAGATATTATGTTTCAATTCTTTAAAAAGCTTTGTAGTTTATATCTCTATCCGTTGGGTAGTGTCTGGTGTGTGTACAGACGCAGCTTAAATTTAGTCCCAGACTGACATGGTGATAGGAATGTTAAAAGGATCATGTGGAAAGGAATGGGAATTGGCTCTTTCTCTGGTATGCTAGTCAGTGTTCTCCAGAGAAATAGAGCCAATAGAATGGATAGACAGACAGACAAAGAGATAGGGAGGTGAAGAGAGATTTATTTTAAGCAACTGGCTGATATAATTGTGGGGGCTGGCACGTCCCATATCTGTAGGGCAGAACTACAGCAGGCTGGGAGCTCCGGCAGAGTTTCTGTATTGCAGTCTTGAAGCAGAATTTCTTCTTCAGTAAACATCAGCTATGCCATTAGGGCTTCCAACTGACTGAGTGAGGCCTGGCCGCATGATGGAGGACAGTCCGTTTTACTTCATGCCTACTGACTGTGAAGGATAAGCTCATCTAAAAAATACCTCACAGCAACATCTAGTCTGGTGTTTGACTAAATGGTGAGATACCATATCCTCACCAAATTGACACATAATTACCCATATACTGGGAAAGAGCATTCTCGGTAATGAACCCATCACAAGCTGTGACTTTCCTTCCTGAGTCAAGGAGAATAATACACAGGGGGTCCTTGGGTTACAACAGTCTTGACATATGACATTTCGAGTTTATGTTCATCGTACTTACAGACTATGTGGGTGAAGTAGTTCCAGATTGGCCTGGAACAATTCTTGAAGAAGTTAGAGAGGCCTGAAACAGATCCTGTACCCCCTACATCAGCTGCTTCTCCAGATGAAACCCCTGTAGTACAGGTAGAATCATCTCCAGTGTCTCCTGCATGTTCCTTAGGCAACCCTGATTCACCTGACCCAGTATCTCCAGCACCTTCTGCAGGTTCTCCTGCCTCTCCAGCTTCCTCCTCCCAATAGGTCACTCTCTCCCACCTTGCAATGCCCCTTCCAGTGTGCAAGCCAACCACAGGAATAAAGGTAAGGGATTTCTTTTACACGCATTTTTTTCTGTTACTACAGTACAGTGTACAGTACAGTATATTTATGTTCTTTTCTTTTCTCTGTGGCTTAACTGTGTTTTTATGTTTAAGATTATGATTTTACAACTGTGTTAGGATAGGTAAGTGACTCAGGCTAGAGTGTGTTTTGACTTACACCAAAATTTGGGCTACGTCACTGTTGTAGGAACAGAACTGTGTGGTAACCTGAGGAACCCCTGTAGTGCCCTTTCCAGCATGCACAGAGGAAAAAAGCAGCTCTGAGAACCTCTAGCCAGCAAAGAGGCACAGAAGAGAGTACAGGATCTCAAGGAAAACGTTGCATGGGCCAGGTCTGAAAGTGACAGACATCTCTTCCCTGTACATTCCATCAGCCGTGCCTAACAGCAGCGGGACCTGGGAAGCATAGAGCAGTGCTCTGAAAAAAAATGGGAAATAAGTTTATGGCCAGTATCTGTCACAGAGAGGTAGAGTCAAAGTTTATAGCTTCAGAGGCTAATTGGATGGTGGCTCTGTTAACTAAGAAAAGGCACACACTAGCTGACCATGGTGGCACAGTGGATAAAGCATTGACCTGGAACGTTGAGGTGGCCAGTTCGAAACTCTGGGCTTGCCCGATCAAGTTACATATGAGAGTTAATGCTTCCTGCTCCTCTCCTCTTCTCTCTCTCTTTACTCTCTCTCCCTCTCCCTACCTCCTCTCTAAAATAAATAAATAAAATCTTTAAAAAGAACATAAAAGAAAAGGCACACAGAAGAGAAGATGTGATAGAAAGACACTGAATTCACTCATCAGCATGTAGGGTCTGGAATGCGTGTAGAACATTCAGGTGAACATGTCCTGTTTGCAATCTGAAATAAAGGCCTAGAGATCAGAATAAACACTGGCATTGGAGAGAAAGATTTGGAGAGTCTTTGCTTATGGGTCTTACAGCATTGGGGGAGAAGAGAAGAATAAGGATGAATCTTTAAAGAGACAAGTGGAGAAAAAAAGAACTGATGAAAGAGCTTTTAAGTTGAGCAAACAGCAAGGAAGACAGGATCTCATACATTAGGGGAGGAGAGGTTCAGAAAAGGGAGTAGTTAGTAGTGCCAAAGGTTATAGAAAAATGAAGAGAATTTAGAAACCGTTATTTGCACTTAGTTATTATTTTCTGTCTTTCACATTTAAAAATCCTTTCTCAGGTTGCTCTCCCTTTTGGAAAAGGAGATCAACCAGTTTACGGTAAGATATTAATATATGGGTTCAAGCATTGATCTTTTCTCACCTAAGGTACCGTTAAAACGGCAGCAAAGGAATAAAGGAAACGTGGATAAACCCACAGTGACAAGTAGAATAAGGATGTCTTGAAAATATTTCCAGGAAACAGAGAATGAAGTGAGACATGTTGACATAGAGCAGTTGGAACCAAACCTAAGAACAGCCAGCTTGAATCTAGAAGAGGCTCCCATCTGGGCGAAGCAGGGAAAGGGGAGGGTGGGGGTGGGGATAGGGGTCTAACGGGTGGGGGGGAACGTGTGAATACAAGGATGGTGGAAAAGGAAAGTGTGAGTATACAAGGTATGATCAAAGCGGGGGGGGGGGGGTTTGGGGGGAGATAATTTGTTTCTATTTGAAACTCCAGAAACAGGGGAAGTGAAAAGTCTCAGCTCATAGTTGCTTCACTTTAGTTGTTAATTCACTGTCTGTCACATGTGCCTTGACCGGGCAAGCCCAGGGTTTCAAACTGGCAACCTCAGCATTCTAGGTCGATGCTCTATCCACTGTGCCACCACAGGTCAGGCTTTATTTTTTTTAAAAACTTAGTATTTCTAATAGTAAATAATTGTTTGTGTTTCTCTAATTTTTTTTTAAATGTTTATTTTATTGATTTTAGAGAGAGGAAAGGTGGTGGTAGGGGAGAGAGACAGGAACATTGATCTGTTCCTGTATGTGCCCTGACCAGGGATCTAACCAGCAACCCCTGCACTTCAGGATGATGCTCTAACTAACCAAGCTATCTGTCTAGGGCACCTATATTAAAAAAGAAAAGACATTTAATAAGAATACTTCAGAAGACTAGATTTAACTCCCCCAGCCACTCTGCCAGCTGTTCACCTGGCACAGATACAATAAGGCAAAGGCTCCGGAAGAAGCATGTCCCCCTGGCTGTGGGCTGGGGACCAAGATGAATACACCCCACTCTGGTAAGGTCTATACAGGAAGGCTTCTCCCTCACGTTCACCGAGCTGTCCTGCATCCTGAAGTGGACTCTCTCAGCCATGCTGAGAAATAGGCCTGTGTCCACCACACCTGGGACCACGTTAATAGCTGTGTTCACTCCACTCCATTCCTCCATTTGTGCACCCGGTCAAACTTCTCCCCAACCTCCCTTTCTCTTCCTGACCGAAAATTACATTAAAAAAAGTGAGATAACTTAAAACTCTGAAGTATACTGTCACAGATCTGATTTAAGAACCATAAAAACTTCTTAATTTTTAACTAGAAGATTGCTAAGCGACTTTTAGTTTTAGTGCATTTGAAGTGGAATCGATATGTAGGCATAAAAAATAAGTAAGTAAAGAAATATCGACAAAAGCAAAATAAATATTTATCATTATTATTATTTTTTTCAGGATAAAATTCCCATTATCTGTCACCACAGGACTTGCCTTGTTGACAAACATTCGAAGTTCAACCATGCCCCCAAACTTCTGGGTCACAGCTCGGCTCGCTGGGACGTAAGCCATTGGGTGACCTTGATGGGGATTCCCTTGTGCTTCTGATCTCCAAGGTTCTTTGAATCTTTCCTGAAATCTGTGATCACAATGAAGTGATTGGCACTGCCCACCAATTCTCCTGGGTCAGGCAGCCTCCACCACCCTGATGAGACTGGGATCAGCATCTACTTCATCAGCAGCATGGAGAGCGACTGGGTGTCCGTCCAGGTCACTGAGAGTTAGACCATACTGTAGGGTGAGCTATGGTCCTGCAAGGGGGTGGAAATACAGATGAGATTCAGATTCTCCTGTTCACTCTCTCAGCTGTTCACCACACAGCATGGGCAGCTGAAGCACCACTTCCAATCCCCAGCACTTGGTCATTCCTCTCATGATTCTCCACCACCATGTGGCCTGCAAGCTTCTTGGCCTCCTTGTCCTTGAATATCATGGAGAACCCAGAAGACGCTGCTGGCTTCCCCACTGCTGGTGCTTGTTCTGCCTGCTCCCTGTGCATCCCAGACAGTGTGCACCACGGTGGCTGCACATAGAAACCAGATGGCCCAACTGTTCCTGCCTCTGCCGGAGGCTGTGCCCTGCCCTGCCCTGCCCTGTCCTGACCTGCCAGGGCAGTGGGACCCAGACCCCCCAACCCCCATGGAGGGTGATCAGGATGGTGCCCTTTCATATAATGAGGTTTATTCTCACGTGTACTTCTCTTGGACTCTGCAGCTCAGTTGGCCAGGGTGAAGGTGTGCCTGAGCCCAATGGCAAAACCATCTCTCTGAACCCTGCCAATAGCAGTTCAGCTTGGTTGTTAACAAGGCTGTGTGGGTCATACAAGCTTCCCAGCTCAGTTTATGGAATCAGGTGAATACAGAATTCGTGTGGGCAATCAAGCATGAAAACAGCTTACAGCTCAGACAGAGAGAAGTGGTTAAGGAGGAGGGCGGAAGAAAGTATACAGAATTAATAACCCCACTTATGGTAAACCTGATACCAAATGTGGCACTATCCCAATGATCTGCTTGTTACCTTGGCTATGAGAATATCCCCGAGGCCTCCTTACAGCATTTGATCATTCAACAAACTATCTGACCTCTTAGGATTTATCAAGCACTCTTCTGGGTCCTAGAGGAAAAGACATAAGAAAGCCCATGCCCCACAAAAAAGAGAAAGAAAGAAAAGAAAGCCCATGCCTTTGGGAAACCAGCATCCTGAAAACTGGATATAGACACATAAACAAACGCATGCAGAGGAGGGATGTGGACTATTAAAGAAGTAACCCTGAACTTAGAGGGTCTCTCAACCAAAGAAACCATACTGGAGACCATAACAGACAAAAAAATTTGCAGAGCCCCATGAAAAATGAAAATTCTGAGTCCCTTATTTAAAAGTTTTTAAGCATCTCAAGACAGCAGCAGAACATTCAAGCAAGCGTGGGGCCCTTCTAAGTGCAGGGTCCCCTGCAGCTATGCCGCTTGCACGTTCATGATATTGGCCCTGTTGGAGATTCTGGTCTCCAGAAAGATAGAGACCATCCCTGAGAGGACCCAGTATAGTATTTGTGAAAGGAGAAGTGGTCAGAACACTCAGAACAACCCCTGTGCTTTTCCTGCACCAAGAATAACTGTTATGAGACTGAGCATCGTGGTGACCCAGCATGCAGACGCCACGGTGATTCTTTGTGTCTCCGTCCTATATCTGCATCCCCTGAAATGGGCAGGATCTTCGTCCATATCTCCCCGCATAGCTCCTCAGGATTCACAGACAAGTGATTCCTAGGCAGCTTATTCTGTGTCTGGCTTTGAAGACCGTTAGCTCGCTGAGCTAAGTCTTCAGCAATCTGATCAGACATGACTTCCTCTGAGGATAGGCAGATACCCTGCGTTCCTGAAAATGTATACCTTGGTCTTCTGGGGAACCAAGAGCAACAAATGTTCTTAAATATGCCAACAGCAGCTTTAATACGAGTGAAGAGGGCTGGTCCTGGTCAGCTTGCTCAGTGGATAGAGCATCGGCCCGGCATGTGGATGTCCGGGGTTTGATCCCTGGTCAGGGCACACATGAGAAGTGACCACCTGCTTCTCTCCCCCTCCTCTTCCTCCTCTCTCCCTCTTCCCCTTTTGCAGCCAATGGCTTGATTGGTTTAAGCGTAGGTCCCAGATGGTGGTTGCTTGGGTAGATTACAGTTGGGACACATGTAGGAGTCTCATCATCTCCCATCCTCTCACTTAAAAAAACAAATAAAAAGAGTGAAGAGTGCTTAATGAAAGAAGTAATTAGCTTGGTACATGGCAAGGAAAAAATGGAGGAAAATATGCACAAAGAAACATATGTCAATAACTTCTAGTTTAAGAGCTTAGAGTTTGAATGGGAATACTCATTTGCTGGTTTTTCTGGAGAAACACAATGCTCCTCATTCTTTTACTCTAACCCAGGAAGGGGAGCGTCTACCCCGAGTGAAAGTCAAGGACATAATAGGCTGTGGTGTGAAGGACTGGGACTTCTGATGTGATTAACAGAGGTTAAAAGGTCTGCCTTGCCAATGGCCAGTCCTCTGGTTTTCCACCTTTTTTGTTGTTGTTTGTCCTGGATTCTTTTTCTTATCTTTTCAGCTGGTGCGGTAAGAGAGATTTGGGGTGACCATCTGCTTGGGAGGGACGCCCACTGGGTGAGGACCCAAGGGTGCGTGGCTAAGGCCAACTCTGCTACCGCTCCTCTAGAGAACTGCTCTCTTTCCCCTCTTCTTCCCTTCGGGTTTGCCCGTCCTGCTTCCTCTTGTCATGAACTTGGTAATATCTAAAGGCCAGGCTTCGGAGGGTAAGAATCCTGAAAAGGAACTAAGGCTGCTTATGTTCTAGGTCTTTGCCAGAGGTGCTGAAAGACGGCCTTGACCCAGATAACAGGGCTAAAGGGTTTGAGTCTTTGAGTCATAAACCTGACATGTTCATGGAAAGTCCCCTCTGTCTTGCTCACTCATGATTCTTTGATTTGGCTCTCATATGGAGCTAAATATAAGCTTTACTGCACTTTGTGACTTATGTTAATTCAATTAAATCAAATGAACACTTACAAGCCTAATATGGGCAAGGCACTTTTCATCAGAAACAAATTTTTATTATAGCTTGTAAAGAAGCAAGTTTATTTTGACTGGTTTATGACAATTATGAATTAGCATTGCGTCTGATAATGCTATTCTGGCCAAGGCTGGTCTCAGTCTTCACAAAGCAAAAATGTTTGTGTGTTGTTTTTTTTAAGATTTTATTTATTGATTTTAGAGAGAGAAAGTCGGGGGTGGAATAGGAAGCATCAACTCATAGTAGTTGCTTCTCGTATCTGACTTGACCTGACCAGGCAAGCCTGGGGTTTCAAACTGGCGACCTCAGCATTTCAGATTGTTGCTTTATCCACTGCACCATCACAGGTCAGGCCAAAAGTTTTATTCTGGAATTTGAGTAAGACCCTCAGAGGCAGGCAGTATGCTTCAACACTAGCCCACTAAATTGAAGGGGGAGGCAAGAGGCATTTGATTAGAACTGTTGAACAGTGTTCTACCTCTACCTTTGCTACCCTTGAAAGGCCCTGCCTTCCTCTTCCCTGTGAGTCTCAGGAAGGGCCCATGGTATGTACACAGCATGTTACCCCTGGAGGTCCCAGATCTTGTGGAGCAGTGGTAGTCAACCTGGTCCCTACCGCCCACTAGTGGGTGTTCCAGCTTTCATGGTGGGCGGTAGCAGAGCAACCAAAGTATAAATAAAAAAATAGATTTAACTA
This sequence comes from Rhynchonycteris naso, assembly GCA_037038555.1. Classification (NCBI taxonomy): domain Eukaryota; kingdom Metazoa; phylum Chordata; class Mammalia; order Chiroptera; family Emballonuridae; genus Rhynchonycteris; species Rhynchonycteris naso. The sequence goes on along the minus strand of CM072996.1, from coordinate 121,480,102 downwards.
TAGTAAGTTGTTTTATAAAGATTTATTCTGCCAAACTTAGCGAAATCCGACATAAAGTACTTGGTAAGTAATTATTATTATATGCTTTAACTTGCTGTAACTCTGCTTTATACATTTTATAAAGTAAAGTTACTTCCCTACTTTATAAATCACCATTACTGTAGAACCGGTGGGTGGTTAGAAAATTTTACTACTAACAAAGATACAAAAGTGGGTGGTAGGTATAAAAAGGTTGACTACCCCTGTTGTGAAGCATTCTTCTTTCTATTCAATTTGGTCTTCTCCCAGTGACCTGACTTCTATCTGTTTACACTGTACATCTTGAAAGTTTTGTTCTACTGTAATAATTGAAAATAGTCTCTTTAACTCTTAACCTCTTCACTCACTACCCCCTCTCCTTTGTGGCTTTAACGGAAACCTGGATTGACCTGAAGGGTTCTGTGTGCTTTGCAGCCCTCGCAAGTGCAGACAGCTCAGCCATGTACATGCTCTATCTGATGCCCACGGGTAGTTTCTTTTGGCTCTAGGCTTCTTCCCACAGAGTACTGCTCTTTCACATTCTTTCAAAACCCTTTTCTTTGAAAAAAGTTAATATCAATCCGTTTCCCATCTCTCTTAGTGTCCTATTGCTGCAGTAACAATTACCACACACTAAGCGGCACAAAACATTACTTCACAGGTCTGGAGGTCAGAAGTCTAAAGTGGGCTTCACAGAGCTAGAATTAAGGTGTCGGGAGTTCTGTGTCCTTCAGGAGGCTCTGGGAGATCATCTGCTTCTTTGGTTTTTCTACCTGCTTTTGGCCATTTGAGGTTTTGGGTTTGTGACCCCATCCTCCATCTTCAAATCTGGCAATCACATTGCTCGGACCTCTGCTTCCATTGTCACCGCTGCTTTTTTGTCCCCTTTTGTTCCTTTAAGTAGCCTTGTGATTACATTGATCCTACCTGGGTAATCCAAGCTAATCTTCCCATCTCAAAACCCTTAATTTAATCACATCTGCACAATCCCTTTTACTATGTAAGGAACATATTCATAGGCTCTGCGGATGAGGACACGGACATGTTGTTCTACCTCTCTCCACTCCTAAAGCTCCCATCTGCAGGTAGCCCGGGTACTCCCCTTATACACGGGGTTCTCTACCGTAGAGATCTCTGCCTTCAACCCTTTCATAGTCCCCAGTGATGTCTCGTCTTGATTTCTTGGTCTCTTGATCTCTTGATCTCTTTTGTGCCCTTCACCTTACCTTTCTAGATCTCTCTTTTTGGCAACTCTGGGCTTTGTCATCACTCAAATTTTTTCCTTCTTAAGCTCTTCTTCAGAAATCTTGCTGAGACCACATCGCCTCTTCTTGTGGTTTTGTTTTTTTTTTCATTAAACAAGCTCTTTGACCTCACAAAGACCTGTCATTCCCAAATTCTGATGTATAAGGAACTGCTCTCTGGTTAATCCCTTCAATGACAAGTTGATCAGCAACTCCACTTCCTCTGTCTCTGGGGCCTCCTTTTCTCCTGCCTTGGCTGATTCAGGCCCTTGCCGAATCACACTGTGGGCTTCAGAGTCACGCGGGGAAGAGACCCAGCGCTGCACTGCCTGGTGCTCTACAAGCCTGATCCATTAGAGCTACTCCACAGGACCCTCTCCTGCCTCTGGGGAGCTCCTTCTAGCAGGTTCCATGTTGAGAATTCCAAACACAGACTTTTCCTCAAATATCCCACACAACCTCCACATCCCTCACTCGGCATACGATGTTCTCTCAGAATCCCAAGAAAAAATGGAGGCCACACGAGTCAGAGCATCCTGCATGCATTGTCCTACCTGAAACACATCTCTTCTTGCTTCCTTCCTGTTAGCTGGGGGTGAGATGGGGGGCGTCTTCTTCCTTTTGAATGTCAAGCCCCTCTCCTATATGCTAAACCCTGTCTCCATCAATTTCCTCCTCTTTTAAACAGCCTTAGTCTCCCTCCATCCCTCTTCTTCATAAACACTTTCAAGGTTTTTTTTAGTCTAGACATGACCCCCCACCCCCTTTCCACATATCTGCCCTCAAGCTACTCATCAAATCTCCTTTTCTCCCAGCAAAGGCTGTACGCAGAGTAACTGCAACACCTGAGAAAAGCTTACTCCTTCTGTATAAAATGTGGAAAAAGAAAACCTGTAGCAGTGAGGTTGTCCACTTCTGGAATGGTCCAGAAGTCGGAGAGGATACAAGCTTGGGGCCTTGGCCTCATACAAGATTATAGTGGTGGGGTTCTTTTTGTAAAAAGAACACAAAATTTGGTACAAATATGCAAGCCCTTAGAAGGGGCAGGTAGAAGTAACGGGTCCTGAAGCTCAAACCTTCTAAGTTTCACAATAAATCTGCCCTGCCCAGGGGACGGTTTGGGACATTTCAGTATTGAGAACATGGCTGAGAAACTATAGCTCTAGAAACTGAATTAGGTTGTTGGAAAAAAGTGCTTCCCAGAGGGTAGCAAGCATATCATTGCTAGTGTTCAAGTAGATCTGGGGGAAATGAAATAAAAAAATGTTAAGCTGTGTCTTTACATTCTATTTGTTGCAAGGGATACTAGCTTTCTATTTATGTTCTTAACAAAATGTTTCTTTTGAGAAAGCTCTATTATTAACCTTTAAATAAGTTAATTTTTAGAAATTAAGTTAATACTAATACATACAGGTAGTATATGGCTATGGCAAACATTGTGAAGATAGTATCAGAATGATTATGTTTGGGAAGCACTGAACCAAAAAGAGTGGGACACTTTCTGCAAAAGAAAAAAATCCAGAGAAGTAAAATTTGTCAGTGTGAATGTATGCTGCCCAGGGAAAAGGCAGCACAGCTCAGCAGCACGGGCCCTGAATTATATGGCAAATATATTCCATGGTGGAGATGGATACACAGAATATCCCAGACTGGGGACCCAGTCACATCTAGGTGACTTCTCCGGCTCTGAGTTCACGCTTCCTGGCAACAGTTTGATGATACTTAGGCTTTGCCTAAAAGCTACAATGCTCTCATTAGTAAACCGTGAACATCTCTGGCTTGCTTGGTAGTTTACTACTCAGTACCAATTAATCAATCAACATTTCGGTTTTTTAACATAAGGCTGCATATGCTTGGACCCCTGTGCTGGCAAACCTGGTTTCTGAGCCTGCCAGACTGAGGATTAGAGGCGAATTTGCCAAGGTGATATCACCTTCATTTGCATCCAGGTGGCCAGCCTTCCCTCCTTCCTCGGGGCTGGCTGACCTGCTTGGGCATCAGGCATCTGTCTCATTTGCTCCTCAGCATTTCCGATCCACTCTGGTCTTGTCACCACTAAGACTGTTCTCCAGAATAGCATACCCATGATCTTCTTATCTGATTTGGGCTTAAGTTCAGAGCTCATCTCTTTTGACCTCTCTGGATGCTTTTCAACATTTGATGCCCTCCATCTGGGCTTCTCGTTCTTTAAAAATCAAATTTTTAAAAAGCTAGTTTCTGCCCAGATTTCACTTTTGCTTGCTTGTCAACATAGCTAACTCCATGGCAAAGGGCAGAGAGCAAGCAGCACACTGGGTCAGACCACTTAGGTTTAAGTCCATTTATCTACAGTGGTTCCCCCTTAACCACGGGTTTGCTTTCCACAGTTTCAGTTACCCACAGTCTATCACAGTCCAAAAATATTACATGGAAAATTTCAGAAATAGACAATTCGTAAGTTCTAAATTGCGTGCTTGTTCTGAGAAGTGTGATGAAGTCTCATCCTGTCCTGCTCTGTTCTGCCTTGGATGTGACTCCTCCGTTTGTCCAGTGTATCCACACTGTATTAGTCCCTTAGTAGCCATCTCTGTTATTAGATTGACTATCTTAGTACTTGCGTTGCAGTAACATTTAGTTTAATTAAATATGGCCCCCAAGTGCAATAGTGATGATGCTGGTAATTTGGATATGCCAAGGAGAAGCTGTAAAGTGTATGTATATTTAAGAAAAGACTCAGTATATATACAGTTTGGTACTATCTATGATTTCAGACATCCACTGGGAGTCTGGACATGTATACCCCATGAATAAAGGGGTACTACTATATGTGAACTTGGGCAAATTGCTTAATGTCTCTAAACCTCAGATTATTCATGTAAAATACGACAATAACAACGTATCTTCTCAATGAAATTGTTGCCAGCTTTAAATGGGATAATCCACACAAAGTGCAGTGTTTAGCATATGATGAACACTCAGTAAGTGATAGCTATCTTTTTCTCAACCACATCCCTGGCTTCAATTACTGTATGAAATAATCAAATGTATTTTTCCAGCTTTTGGGTTTTTTCTAAGAGCCAAGTTGGTATTTTAACAAGAGTTAAGTTTCTACAGCATTTCATCAATGTTATAATGAAACAATGTTACTCGAGGGTCTGCTGTAGTATATAAATTCGCTGGGGAAGAGGCAGATAAGAAGCACATGGATTAGATATGAGGATTAAAGAAGCATCACTCTGCATTTTATGGAACTTTTGGTTACGTAAAGAATTCCTTAAACTTATATGTAGACAGGACAATGAATAGCTGAATACGGGCCTCATGATGTTTAACCAATGCTCACAATTTTGCAAAATAACATCTTGCTATGTGAACAGCCCACTGAGAAGAACTTACATAAAGGGAGTTCAGTGTCACAGTAAATTAAAATTTAGAGCCAAACTAATCTGACACATTTAATAATATGCACAATTATGGTGATGCTAGAAAATTAAGAGTAAATGGGAAGTAGTTCACTTGGTGATTTTAATTAGCACCTTACAGCCTAAACAAAAATGTCTAGGCTTGGCTGGGAAGGAAGTGAGGCAAAACATGCGGAGCAGTCTCCTAGGCTGGGCCCCCTATGAGAAGACTTTGAATTTCAGAGCCCCAGCTTCACGGCAATGGACAGCTTTCATGGTCCAGCAGGGGCACCCAGGGACCTTCGGGCAGCGTGGTCATTGGTATCTGAGCTTGACTAGGCTGTTCTCTCCATCGGGAATGCCCCCATCTCTCCCCCACATCCAGGTCAGTCCTTCTCATGTCCAGATTTCCCCCAAGGTGCCCTTTATATGCATATACTCCATTCTATCCTCACAACAACCTTATTAGGAAGAGGTTGTGACATTCTGGGTCAGAACTAAATTTCGAACACATATAGCCTTATATCTTCTAGCCTTCTACAACCACCTCCAGTTCTCAGGTCAGAACAGAAACGTGGTGAACAGTGGAATCGGTGGAAGCAGGAGGGGGAGACACAGGTGCCACAGAAGAGGTCCAGACACAGTGTGGAGCGTGTCATCTGGAGATTTAGGTGGCAGTATGTGTTCAAGATGGCAGAGTGTTGGCTGGAGAGGTTCATGACAGGAGGAAACCCTGACGGGTGGACAGAACAGGGGTGGAGAGTCTTGGAGATCTGCACATGCTGTAGATCTAGGCAAGCTGAGTTCAGAAGGCCTCCTTCAAAACTGTCAGGACACTGGCCCGTGGGAGGATGCAGAAGCCAGCGGTCTAGGTCTAGTCCTTGAAGAACTGGGGTACCAAGTAAGAAACCAAGGCAGGAGTCCTGTTATTGGAAACTGGGGTACAAGGTCCATGAACGCCTTAAACAACACTGACCAGATGCTGTACAACCTGGTCTGTAAACTTGGAGCTCCTTAATTTTCCCTTGACAAAGTGGGCTTCTTGCACTTGAGACAGGACTAAGATAAGCACCTGTGTGAGAACTGAAGGGCTACAGAAGGAATCACTGCAACTATGCTTTGTTTGTCTAACTCCTTGTTTTTATCACTGTGATAAAGAATAGACTAGATTGTCATATCACAGAGGTGCATTAAATGTGTTTGACCTTCTGCTTAAAATACGTTCTTTTCCTGTCTGACCTGTGGTGGCTCAATAGGTAAAGCATCAACCTAGAACACTGAGGTCACTGGTTCGAAACCCTGTGCTTGCCTGGTCAAGGCACATACAGGAAGCAACTATGACAAGTTGATGCTTCCTGCTTCTCCTCTCCCCCTCCTCTCTCTTTTTTCTCTAAGAATCAGTAAATAAAAATCTAAAATAAAAATACATTCTTTCCTTTTTCTTTTATCTCGGCCTTAGACCTTGCTCTAAGCTTAATAATTTACTACTAGTGAGTCCTTGAGAGGCAACACTCAGGAAATAAGTTAGGTCAGGAAGGTTGCCTAGATACATTGAGTTTGTCTGCTACTATTTGTGTTAAGTCTTGAGCTGCCCCTTTGAATGTTGCCTTCAGTGCACTGCATTCTCCGTTTCAGAGAAGACTAGATTTTTAGAAATCCCTGGGACTAGATGAAATCATGAATATTTTCTCCAACCTAAAATGGTTTGACCTATTTTATACCTTTTCAATATATTAAGTTTTGCTACTTGTTTTATTTTGTGAAATTGGGGTAGGTTGTTAATAGAAACAAAGTCCAGGCCACTTTGAAAATGATCAAAGTGATGGCTGTTTCAGGCGGCTGTACAACAAAGCAAATACTTGTTTCTCTCTCTCTCTCTCTCTCTGTGTGTGTGTGTGTCATTAATCTTAAGTTAAAGTAAAATAATAATGTGAGAATTTATTTTTAAAAATATACAGAAAACTATAAGAAATAGTGTTTCTTAGCAACCAACCAAATAATAAAAGAGGAACCAGTTACTTATTTGTGAAGCAGCCTCTGGCCCTAAAAATTGTATTAATATGTCTTAATGCAGTTGTTGGAAACCAAGCTTCATACTGTGGGTTCAGGCGTGTTTAGGGGCAGAAATGGGCCTTGCACTTCAGGTTGCCCCATCGTTTACCAAGCAGCAGAGACTCTCCTGCATGTGACTCTCCCCCACCCGCAACACAGGGACACCAGATTTGTAAAGCTAACATCTGAGTGCTTACCATGTACCAGACCCTTCCCTAAGCACATTTAATCCTCTCTACAATCCTGTGAGGTAGATAAATGTTATAGATGGGGAAGTCAAAGCAGGGAGAAGTCAATTTGCCCAAGTTTACACAGAGAAGCATGCCACTGAGGTACGAATCAATTCCAGACATGTTGGCTCCAGAGCAGAGTGCTGAGCTGCCTTTAATACTCTTCCCATTAAAAGGGGAGATAGAAAAAGGGTCAAAGACAGCAGGACCAAATGTGGAGTCGAGACTGGGAAAAGTTAGGGAGAGAGGGGAGTGCTTTTCCCCTGATGTAGCCCTCATTGTCCAACTGGGAGAATTGAGAAGCTCTCCCTCCACCCTCATCCCTCCTCCACTCCCAATTCCCCGCAGTGTTCTCTTCTCCAGAGCACTTACCACAGTCTAACATTCCATACGATTCACTTATTCATTTCGCTCCTGAGTGCTGCCTGTCTCCTCTCACTGAGATGGAAGCGCGTAAAGAGCACACATCTTGCTCTGTTTTGCTCCCGAGGGATCTCAAGTGTCTAGCACTCAGTATTTATTAAATCAATGTATACCTGCCACCTACTGAGGTATCTGGGAAGATTAAAATCTTCAAATTTATAAGACACTTTAAAACAGTGTTTCAAAATGGGTAAAATATTAAGAGGCAAGGAAGACCCATTAGAAAGTAATGAGTGCCATACGATTGTCACTGCCACTTCTAACATCTGAGAAATTGCTCACTGTCAGAGCTGCACTGAAATCAAGGTGACACTCTTCCTGCCCCGAAGGGATTATCATGTAAGTAAGGCAGATAAGACTAGACAAAAAGGCACCATAGGAATAGATAGCAGGACGGAGGCAGGCAGAGGTTGGGGGTTTCCATTTTATTTTTCTTTCCAGGCTTATTGTTTCATTTTCTCTCTCTCTCTCTTTTTTAAAATATATCCTTTTTGATTCAGTGTTAAACATATACTCTGACACTTCATCCAAGTGAAGTTTTTAATTGCATAATTTTAAGGTTGTTTCAGGATTAATTAATTAAACTGTACTGTGATGGAATGGAGTTGTCCTTTATGTGCGCTGAACAAGGGATCCCTGCTTGAAATCCGACCTTGGTGATGATCAGAAGGTGTGAGGTAACCCCACGGAACCCAGGATCCCAGCCCTGCATCCGAGGCTCTGCTCCTCACTGCTGCCCTCTTCCTGGCTCTGCTGTCTTTGCCTGATCCAGGACCCTCCCTGCAAGGCCCAGGCAGACGCCCTTTCCACTCTTTTCCTGTCCTACCCATGACTGAGGCTGATGTGGGAGCAGAGAATTCCATAGGGCTGCTACTGAAGGATGTTTCTTGTGTTAGGTTGCCAAGGAGGGACACACACACAAGGTCTGATGAGTTTTATAAGAAGTTTATTTATGTATCTGTGAACAGATGGGTTGAGACCCTAGTGGCTTTTCAGTCCCAAGTGTTTGGGGATATAAGCTTTTATAGGGTTAATAAGCAAGGCAAGTTAGTTTTGGAGGGAAGTCTTAGGGCAGGGTGATGGTGAACCACCGAGTAACAGAATGTTTAGGTAAATGATAGGAGGTGATGAACTGGCAGGAGGTCTGAGGGTCGGAGAATAATGGCTGAGTAACAGAATGTTTCGATAAGTGATGGGAGGTAATTTTCTGGTGGACAGTTACAGGGAGCTGCCCGAGCAGAAAGCTGCCCTGGAGCCAGATCTCTTAAAGTTTTCCCCATTAACTGAGGTTTTGATAAGGGGCCCTGGACCTGGACCTCACACCTTGTGATTCTGAAATCTGCCCAAATACCTGCACTCGCATTGACACTTCAGATTGGCATCCTCAAGACAGACTGTGCCTCACACAGGCGTTGCTATAGACAAATGACTACATGAAGACTCAGAGTTATCCCAAAGATGAATGAGGGAGAAAGGGCCTCACTCTAGTACTGTTAATAACATCAACAGCAAAAAAGTAAAGGGAGCTCGCTAGGTGCTTAGAATTAATCAATACTTTACACCCATCAGTTCACATGTACATCAATTCAATCCTCACAAGAACCATGTGAGGGAAGTGCTATTATTATCATTACAGATAGAAGAGCAAAACAGAGGTTAATAACATCTGCAGGGTCACAGAGCTAGAAAGCAGCAGGAGTTGGCCCCAGGCTGCTGGTGGCAGTGTCTGTTCTCAACCACAACTCAACTTTGCCCCTCTGTGTTAAAAATGCACATCTATAATGAAAACACCTGCCCAACAGGATCCTAAGTGCTTTATCAATTCTCTCATTACAGCCCATGAAGACTCAGTGGGGTAATCCCAGTCTAACCCTGAGAGAAACATCAGACAAATCTAGACTGGGGGATATTCTACAGGATACCTGGTCATACTGCTCCAGACTTTCAAGGTCATGAGAAATAAGGAAATCTGGAGAAATTATCATAGATTAGAGGAGGCTGGGGAGAAAAGACAACAATGTGGTTTCCAGGATTGGATACTGGAACACACAGAAGCCGTCAATGGTAAAACTGAGGAAATCAGAACAAAGCCTAGAGAGTTTAGTTACTAATAATGTGTCAATGTCAGATTGTTGGTTTTGACAAATGTACTATACTAACATAAGATGTAAACAATGGAGAAAACTGGGAGAGGAGGGTCTAGGGAAATGTACTATCTTTGCAATATTTCTGTTAATCTAAAATTATTCCAAAATTAAATTTATTAAGAAAAAAATTAGACTGGGATGGTGTAGTGATTAGACGATTGACCTGGAACGCTGAGGTCACCAGTTCAAAACCTTGGGCTTGCCCCGTCAAGGCACATACGACAAGCAATCAATGAAGAACTAAAATGAAGCAACTCTAGGTTGATACTTCTTTTCCCCCTCTCTTCTCTCTGTAAAATCAATAAATTAGAAAAAAAAATCCTTCTCAGGCACCGTATTTACCCATGTATAAGATGCACCTTAATTTTGGGACCTGAAATTTGAAAAAAAAAATGTATTACATAAAGTTATTGAACTGAAGTTTTATTCATCATAAAATTCATACAACTCCTCATCACTGTCAAAACTCCCATCCATCAGCTTGTCCTCATCTGTGTCTGATAACAAATCACTGTCTTCATATATTGCCTCACCCTCAGTTCCATCTATGGCATTTGAAATGCCACAAACACTGTATAAAACACACCCAGTTTTAGACCCCAAATTTTTTGAAAAAAGTTGTGTATTATACATGGGGAAATATGGTAGGTTTTATGACTTTAATTTACAGACAACAGTAGCTTAGATTGCCTTGCCCATTGTTCGGCAGATAAAATATAACATGCTCACTTTGTTAAAGATGGAAGCCCATCACCCAGGTGATATTATTTGCCCTTATGCTTGTGATGGCTGTGGGGAAAAAGTTGTAAGCAGGCCGGGTCGTTATAGCTTAAGGCTTTGTTTTAAGAGTAAGCTCTTCTCCACACCCTTGACTGATTGGATGATGTAGGGTGGTGATGTAGGGAGGAATCCCATTATGCCTCAGATGGGTGGCTTTGTATCAGAGACTTCCTTGTTTGTATAATTGGATTAAAGGTTTTGAGTCTGCTATAAAGTGGGAGAGAACAGTAGCTTGATCTCTCTCTTGGTTCCTGAGTTCCTGAGGTTAGTATTAGAGAGCAGAGCAGATTAAGGCCACGTGAAGGCCAGGAGAAGTAGCCAAGATGGCAGAGTGCTGAGGAAGAAGCCAGTTTGTTAAGAGTTTGTGCTGGAGGAAATGGGGAACAGAGGTGAATAAGTCTGGTGAGCTAGAAACCTTTGATTCTAGGAAACTCGGATAAGCCAGTAGCTTTGTGAGCACTGAATGTATGGGTTTTGGAGCCCAGTGTGTGTTTTTGCTTGCCTGCCGGGTGCAAGCTAGAATTAAAGCTGATGGCTCACCAGTTCTTGGCTCCGGTGTTTTGTTACGATCTGTCCGAATCTAATGTGAACCTGCACGGGTCAGGCTGCTGTGATAGTGGCCCTGGCTACTGGCTTTACACCCATAATACCACAGCTATAAGGAAGATTTATCCCAGTAGACCCTTAGAACAATTTAAACAGAATTGCATGTGCTTTCCTTACTCTTAGAACTTTCTTGTGGTGTTTTATGGCTCCTTAGCCTGATGACCTATGAGAGGACCACGGCTTGGCTTTGTTTCAGTTTGCTTTTCCTAACTGTAAAGCCAGTTGTCAAGGCCACCATCACAGCCGCCTAACTCATGCAGGTTCATATTAGATTCGAACAGTCGGTAATGAAACACAGGAGCCAAGAACTGGTGAGCCATCAGCTTTAATTCTAGCTTGCACCCGGCGGGCAAGCAAAAACACACACTGGGCTCCAAAACCCACACATTCAGTGCTCACAAAGCTACTGACTTATCCGAGTTTCCTAGCATCAAAGCTTTCCAGCTCACCAGACTTATTCACCTCTGTTTCCCATCTCCTCCTGCACAAATTCTTAACAAACTGGCTTCTTCCTCAGCATTCAGCCATCTCAGCTGCTTCTCCTGGCCTTCACGTGGCCTTACTCTGCTCTCCTCTCTAATGCTAATCTCAGGAACTCAGGAACCGAGAGAGAGCAAGCTCCCGGACTGCCCCCAGTTTATAGCATAGAAAATCCAAACCTTTAATCCAATTATACATACAAGAAAGTCTCAGATACAAAGCCACCCATCTGAGGCATAATGGGATTCCTCAGGAGAGTGCACCACCCTACATCATCCAATCAGTCAAGGGTGTGGGGAAGAGCTTACTCTTAAACTAAGCCTTAGGCTATAATGACCTGGCCTGCCTACATTACAGCTTTTCCCCCACAGCCATCTCAAGCATAAGGGCAAATAATATCACCTGGATGACGGGCTTCCATGTGGGCAGCGCCATCTTTAACAAAGTGAGCATATTATATTTTATCTGCCGAACACTAACCCAAAAGCAGTATCTTACATTTATGGAGTGCTTACATGCTTTAGTTTCCTTAATCCTCAAAGCAACCCTATTAAGTATTACTACATGTTGTAGATCATAATAATAATAATAATACTTGCTTGACCATGTGGTAGTGCAATGGATAGAGCATCAGTGTAGGATGCTGAGGACTCTGGTTCAAAACCCCGAGGTCAGTGGCTTGAGTGCAGGATCACCAGCTTGAGCACGGGGTCGCTGGCTTGAGCATGAGATCATAGACACGACCCCATCCATGGTTGCTGGCTTAAGCCCAAAGGTCGCTGGCTAGAGCAAGGTGTCACTGGCTCAGCTGGAGTCCCCTGGTCAAAGCACATATGAAAAAGCAATCAATGAACAACCAAGGTGCCGCAATGAAGAATTGATGTTTCTCATCTCTCTCCCTTCCTGTCTGTCTGTCTGTCTCTCTCTCTCACTAGAAAACAAACAAAAAACCATAAAATGGCTTATGGGGGTTCAGTAACTTGTCCAAGGCCACAAAGTAACTAATTGAAACTTGAGCTTGAAGTCCAGTCTTTCTAAAACCAAAGTGTTGCCTGACCTGTGGTGGTACAGTGGATAAAACGTTGATCTGATCCTCTGATGCCGCCGGTTGAAAACTTCAGGATTGCCTGGTCAAGGCACATATGGGAGTTGGTACTTCCTGTTCCTCTCCCTTCTTTCTCTCTGTCTCCTCTCTCTAAAATGAATAAATAAAATAAAAAGAAATAAAATCAAAGTGTTGGCACAACCACTTATAATTACTCATTCTGCCCTGCCTTCATGCTGCTTTTTCTTTTTGACCTGAACTATAGCTATAATTAATAATTATGGACTAGAAATGTCTGTTACATTGAATGGAAACTTTCTTAAGCAGCTGAGATGAAGGAAGCTGGTGCACTTGGCCCCAGGTAAGCAGCAAAAGCAGAGGCAGAAGTAATCCATCTTAGGTGCTCACTAAGCCTTATACCAAAATATTTAAAACTTTTTCTTTGCAGAAAATACTATTTTTCAGTTGTTTTGGTTAATATCAATAGTACTAACAACTGCCAGTGTGTAAACAATACCCCCAATAATGCCAGGCATTACGCTAAATGGTTTTTTTCTCAGACGATCTAATTTAATCCTGAGTCAAGTACGCCTACTATCTGCATTTTACAGGTGAAGAAATATAAGGCAATGATTTTGAAATTAAGTTCCTTAGGGAAGTGGGCAGGAGCTGGGAAGGGAAACGAGAGGCCAAGCCCAGGATCAGATTCCCAATGTAAACAGAGCATTATGCTTTTATCTACTTTGCTTATTAGACATATTTGGAAACTGTCCTTTAAAGAGAGTTGCAGGGTGTGATGGTTAGTTTTATGGGCCAGCTTGGCTTCTCTAGTTATTTAATGAGACACTAATCTAGGTGTGGCCGTGAAGGTTTTTGTAGATGTGGTTAACATCTATAATCAGTTGATTGTAAGTAAAGAAGGTTACCTTCAGTAATGGGAGTAGGCCTCGTGCAATCAGTTGAAAGGCCTTAAGAGCAAAAGCAGAAATTCCCTGAACAAGAAATTCCGCCTGGAGACTGCAGTATTAACTAACTCCTGCCTGAGTTTCTAGCCCCTGCCCCACGAACTTAGGACTTCCCAACCCCAACAACAACATAAGCCAATTCCTTAAACTAATACCTCTCTGTCAACACCACACACACACACACACACACACACACATCCCTACATCTGTCTCTGGAACACCCTAACTGATACACATGGCTTCCCAGACTGTGGTCTGCAGCCCAGCGGCATCAACATGGGAGCTTTTAGAAGTGGCACAATCTCAATTAAGTCTCACACTGGATTTACTCAGTCAGAAACTTCATTTTAATAAGATCCCTGGATGATCCTTAAGCACCTTAGAGTTAAAGAAGGATTTAATACAACATAAAGATAGCAAATCACATGCATTTAACCTGAATAAAATCCTCAAACATTTCAGCCTTGAGGGCAATTCAATAAAACTTCTGAAAAAGAATAAAAATACCAGTTTACCTCCTTTGAATTAAGTAGCTCACTGGCTGTCTTGTTTCACTGTCATCAACCAGATGAACTGGCCTCCGGACCACCAACATGGTCATAAGCATAGAAATAGGCGTATTTGCTTCTATCAAAGACACTTTCTTGGCTCATACTGCATTTATATCCCATTTCTTATCCTTCCTCAAGGAACTAAAGCATTTCTTTATTTTAACTAAAAGAAAAATAAATCAAAGGGTGAGAAAGTATTAGTTGACATTCAGTTTCTTCCAAAAGAAGTTATCAAGTAACTAACAAAAAAGACAGATTTGAAGGCTCAACCTCAAATGAAATCCACAAGATTTCACACAGTTTAGCAAGTTCTTTTCTTTGACTAAAATTCTGCCTGCTTCTTATCAAGCTTTGCGCTCAGTCACCATGGACTGCTGGAGATAGGAATGAGAAGTCTTTTACTGTCGTGGCTTAGCCTGTTTGTCAGCCCAAGGGTTCAACTTACCTGAGGAGCCCTCATTGTTGTTCTCTGCTACTGGGTTTTACATTATCAGCAGGTGGACAAGTCACCACCTGAACTGGATAATATGACTCAGAGTTATTTAACTAACTCCTCACTTCTGCTAGAACTATTTTCTTAATTCATTTAATATTCTAAATTAACTTGGGATGCCATGTCTCATCCCAAGTGTCACAACAAATGACTTAGGCTGCTAGGAGATAGCAAACACCTTCATCCTCAGGTATCACAGCCATTCTTCATAGAAATTCCCTCACATGGGCAAAGGCCATCCTTTGTTTTCTGTGGCCCCACTTGTGGTTCTGTGGAGCCAGAACAGGAGGAAAACCAAGCCTAATCTACATTGAATGCCGTGTTCCCACAGGTGAACCTTATTTTCTCAGGAACTTGGTGGCCACAGAGCAGCTGTATAACTCCATTTTAGGTTGTTCTAAGCATTAATGATTCTCAACTGGAGAGAGAGAGAGAGTATATAGCAGAATTGTACCAGATGTATTCTGACGTTGCAGCCACACCTAAAGATTTTGATTCAATAGATCTGGGTCATGCACAGAAGAGAACCTCTCCACGAGGTGGTTCTGATAAAGCCATCTTGGTTGGGTCCCCGACTTTAAATAAAGGTTACACACTGGCTACTAAAGTTTCTACACCTAATTCCAATGGGGGAACGTTTCTCATACCAAGTAACTCTTCAACACCAGCCAGGTGTCCTACAACTCAACTCAATTCTGACGCTACCCATCTAGGGATAGCGTCAGATCCCACAGTCTCTTACAAGACCGCCTCCCTCACCCCCACCTCAGATGCCAGTTGAAAGTCCACGTTGGTACCTGTGCTTTTGACTGGCTATAAATCAGATTCCCACGACCCCCTTCTTAGGTTTAGTTAACTTGCTAGAGTGGCTCACAACTCAGAGAGACATTTTCCTTATCATATTAACCAGTTACTCATAAAATGATATAACTCAGGCCCATGCAGATAGAGGTGCACAGGGCAAGGTATGGGGAGAGGACACGGAGCTTCCGTGCCCTCCCGGACACTCTCCTGTCACTTCCACATGTGCTCCAACCGTGAGGCTCTCCCAGCCCTCTCCTTTTGGGCTTTTATGGAGGTTTCATTAAATCATTAGACAATGGGGATTGATTCACCCTCCAGGCCCTCTCCCCTCCTGGAGGCTGTGGGATGGGACTGAAAGTTCTAACCCCCAAAGCACATGGTTGGTTCATCTGGAACTAGCCCCCATCCTTGGGTGTTTTGCAAGAGGCATGTAATTAACCTAAATTCAGTTGTGGTGGAAAGAGGCTTATTATGAATAGCACCCAAGCCACCGTTACAGCTCTGAAGCAATTTCAGGAACTGAGGACAAGAAACCAAATATTATAATGAAAGGTGAACACACACACACACACATACACACATATATATGTATATATATATATGTGTGTGTGTATATATGTATATATGCATATATATGTGTATATATGTATGTATATATGTATATATATCATCTGAATGACCAAACATATTTCTTTTTTAAATTTTTATATATTTTCTATAAATAACAATATTATACCTACACATTGGAATAAAAATATTAATGCCTAAAAAATAATTAATTCCTAAGACTGTGCCTCAGATCAACTAAATCGGATACTCTGAGAGTTAGCCCAGGGATGCATATTTTTAAAGCTTGTGCAGTGAGGATTGAAAACATATCTCGGGAATTCCTTTGACATGTGAGCACTTCACCTGGAGATCTTGATGCAATGCAGGCTCTAACTCAGTAGGTCTGTGATGGAGCCTGATGCAATGCAATTCTAGTAAGCTTTCATGTGATGTTGATGGTTCATGGGCCACACTTTGAATAAAAGGCACATCTCATAATGTGCTCCGTTGCTTTCACTACATTAATAAAGTGAGTTAACTAAGATTGTGAGGTAAAATATAAGCTGCTCAGTTTAATTTGAATTTCAGATAAATAATCAGTAATTTTTTAGCATAAAGATGTCCCAGATACTGCATTTCTGTACTAAAATACTGTCCATTATGTGGGTCATTAGCTTCACAAAATACTTACAGATTTTGCTGGAAAAATATATTTTGTGAAAAAAGAAAAACAAAGTTAAGAAAGTTTATTTTCTGCAGGATCTTTCTTTTTTTCTTTTTTCTTTTTACAGGGACAGACAGAGAGTAGAGAGGGATAGACAGGGACAGACAGACAGGAACGAAGAGAGATGAGAAGCATCAATCATCAGTTTTTCATTGTGATACCTTAGTTGTTCATTGATTGCTTTCTCACATGTGCCTTGACCGCGGGCCTTCAGCAGACGGAGTAACCCCTTGCTCGAGCCAGCAAACTCGGGTCCAAGCTGGTGAGCTTTTGCTCAAGCCAGATGGGCCCGCGCTCAAGCTGACAACCTCAGGGTCTTGAACCTGGGTCCTCCACATCCCAGACCGATGCTCTATCCACTGCGCCACCGCCTGGTCAGGCTTCTGCAGGATCTTGCAAGTGTTTAGTACACTATTGTGTTTTGGAACTCTCCCAAAAGGATTATTTCCCAAATTTATGTGGTCAGTTATCGTATTTCTTGCAAGGTATCTCCTAGAATTAGTATTATCTAAAGTACTCTGAGCAATGCTGTCTAAATAAACCTGTTTCTTTTTTTCCCTATTACTATGAAAAGAACAAATGCTTATTATGGAAAAGTGTTAAGTATAGAAAACTATAATAAGAAAATGTTACTCGTATTCTTGTGATCCAGGAGTGCCCTGTTAACATTGTAGCCTATTCTAAACTCTGGAGGCTAGTGACTCAGAAAATGAAAAAGTTATTATGAGGAAAATAGAACCTGTGAATGTAAGAAGTGAGTCCTGATGGGCTGGAAGAGAAAGTGTGGAGTAAGAAAAGATTTCGTTGTTTGAATGTTCATAGAAATTAGTAGGAGGGGTCAGAAAATAATTTTTCAATTTAGTGTCTCTTACTGTACTAAGAAACCATATAATTAGATTTCTAGATATTTATTCCACTGGCTCAATTTCTAGATATTTATTCACACTGCCCATTAGCACAGAAATAGCTCCATAACTTCAGCCTCTACTCTATCATTATTTCTGGCATTTACCGCCTCATTGAATCTGGAAGGCAAACAGCATTGCTGGTTCAGGCAGTTGGATGTTTTACTATAATCATAGAGATAGAATTCTCCACCAGTTGTACAATTATAATAGGCAAACATCTGTGAAAAGATTTCAATTGAAAATGGAACTGGAGAATGTATAGACTCTCAGAAGATTGAAACTTAAGAACTGAAAGGCTGATTTCTGGTAAATGTCCAGTTTACAAAAGACTGAGACTTACCTCTTGTCCAATGAACATCTGCCAAGAATCCCTCCACATCCTCAAGCCAATAAACATGCTGCTTGGACCCAGCTGGACTTCCCCCTCTGTGAACTGCTTGCTCATAATTACTGACTGCCCCATACCCTCAACCACACTCCCTTGTAGCTTGTTACAGTATGAATTTCCCGAGTTGTAGGTCCTCTGCTCTTTCCAAGTAAACTTAGTTTTTGGTAATTTGAGCTTGCCTTTGTTTATGTCTTATTTTAGGTCACCATATCTTTCCACTGTCAATGTAAAAAATAGCTACTACCTTTAAACCCTTAATAGCACTATCACTAGCATTTTCACATAGGTTATATCCCTGGAATCTAACCGCCATCCTATGAAGGGAAAGAATGTTGAGTATTATTGCCTTTTAAGATTTTTTTCTATTTTTTATTTTTATTTTTTTACAGGGACAGAGAGAGAGTCAGAGAGAGGGATGGATAGGGACAGACAGACAGGAATGGAGAGAGATGAGAAGCATCAATCATCAGTTTTTTGTTGCGACACCTTAGTTGTTCATGGATTGCTTTCTCATATGTGCCTTGACCATGGGCCTTCAGCAGACCAAGCAACCCCGTGCTCGAGCCAGCGACCTTGGGTCCAAGCTGGCGAGTTTTTGCTCAAGCCAGAGGGTCAGTGCTCAAGTTGGTGACCTCGGGGTCATGAACCTGGGTCCTCCGTGTCCCAGTCCAACGCTTTATCCACTGCGCCACCACCTGGTCAGGTTGCCTTTTAAGATTTTTAATAAATGAAAGAAGTGAGTCTCAGAGATTAAGTGATTTACTCAAGCTAGTAAGTGACAGAGTTTGAACTAGAACTAACATCTTTGATTCCACTTTCTGTGCTGTTGGACAAAACAAGCCTGAGGACAAATTATGTGCCATGTTTGATTTTTAAAGACTTCAATGGCTTTGTGTTTTTATGGAAGGTAGAAGAAAATATTTTTTGGAGGTTACTAAGTATGGACCTTCCTTAAGCATGAAATTTATTTTATTTTGTTTTTTATTTTTTTAGCTTGAAATTTATTTTAAAAAGAAACTCATATTCATTCTTCTGCTACATTCTGGGCCCTACTGCATGAGCGTTTCAAAATAAATAATGTGTTCTACTGCTGTGAGCACAAACTTGAACTAAATCTTGGCACTTGACTCAATAGATGTTTACTGGGTATTTTTCTGGGTTCTACAGAAGACACATTCATGTATTCTGACTCTCCACTCTCTGCCATTAGCCATTATGCTATGGCAACTTTCCAAAAATTCTTTTGAAGCAAATCCTAAAAAGTAATTTGTTTTTTCAAATTATAAGAGAAAGTTTATTTAGTAAGTTACAGAGGTAGTTACCAGACCCTTGGAGCTTAGGCCAGAGAAAGGCAGAGATAACGTGCCTGGGGGGGAAGAGATGGGGTAGGGGGTGGAAAGGTTTTGGCTTGCTGGAGTGTGCTGGGATTTTTGTTGTTGCTGTTTTTATTTTCTGACAGTCTTTTCACCTTGAGAAACAGTTTTAAGGAACTGTCTTCAATGAACCATACATAATATTCATACTGTCACATTTAGTTAATAAATATTTACCAAGCCAAGGAGCTGGGCCAAGTAGAAAGTTAAACAGAGAAGATGCCTCAAGGACATTCTACAGAAAACAAATAAGATAATTTCAGATTGTACATTCTGTGACAAAAATGGAACAGGGCTCTATGATGAGGTAGAGTGACATGAAGCAGCATGAGTGCCGGTGCAGGGAGGTCATCTCAGATTGGGGGATCGGGTGATCAGGGAAGTGCTCCAAGGTGCTGGTATTTGAGCTGAAGATCTCAAACTGCCACAAGGCTAATGGATGCCCAGTTTGTTTTCAATTAACACGCAATCCAAATATTTCTATTTCATGCAGTTTCATTGCTTCGTTTACTATTTCCAAATATTTGAAGCTTTCTTCTTTTGCCAAGGTTTCTTTGTCAACAGTTCTATATTATTTTGATGCTCGAAAGGCAGGTCAGTCAGTTTTGTTTTTATGTAAGCTAGTTCTCTGCTCCCCCTTTTCCTCTCAGTAGGTCTGTGTCAACTGTAGCAACAAACCGGCCTTGAACACACGCCCACTCTCAGTGTGTGAGCCTTCAGTTTGGGTGTTCATGGTTTCCTTGCCTGGTGGGAAGGAGGGCAGGCATTCAGAACAGGGGTATTATTTTCCCTCTCAGTCCCAATGCAGGCTTGCACACAGGGAAAGAATCTATCTCTACTCTACCCCACATCTACTTGCTATACATTTCTTCAGTGTCTTGAGCAGCTCAGGAACTACAGAGTCCAGAACAAGCAGTAAGAATGCCCAGGAAATATGTGACTTTAGAGTGTGTTTCTTTTTCCCTATGGAAGATGAGAGCTATGTATATTATAATCATAATTTTCAAAACATAACCCTTCCATTACCACTAAGTGTGTGAGTGGGGAGGGCAGAGGAACCAGAGAGGGCTTTCAGGTGAACCTCAGGAGTCCCACACTGCTCTGACCTTCCCTTTTTTTTTTTTAATTTTTCTTAAGTGAAAAGCAGTGAGGCAGAGAGACAGACTCCCACATGTGCCCTGACTGGGATCCATCCAGCAAGCCCCCCTACTGGGTGAGGCTCTGCCCATCTGGGGCCATTGTTATGTTGCTGGGCAACCAAGCTATTTTTAGCACCTGAGGGTGAGGCCATGAAGCCATCCTCAGTGCCTGGGGCCAACTTGCTCCAACCAAGCTATGGCTGCAGGAGAGGAAGAGAAAGAAAGAAAGAAAGAAAGAAAGAAAGAAAGAAAGAAAGAAAGAAAGAAAGAAAGAAAGAGAGAAAGAGAGAGAGAAAGAAGAGGGGAGGGGTGAAGAAGCAGATGATCGCTTCTCCTGTGTGCCCTGACTGGGAATCGAACCTGGGACATCCACACACCAGGCCAACACTTTACCACTGAATCAACTGGCCAGGGCCTGCCCTTCTTAATATAATCCATGGAAGGAAGGAGCTAAGTCTGAATTGTAACTTGTGAATTAATAGTGATGAATTAATTATATTTTATTCAAAAGGTAAGTAATTGAATCAGAATACTGTACTCAGCAGTAGGGACTAGAAAGAAAATAACACATGAGTTCTACCTTCAAAGCCTCACAGTTTAGTTGGCAAAGCAGATTTGAAAACAGATAAGTTATAATGAATTGAGGTAATGATTATATGAAGAGTTAAGTTCCATTCATTACCATATGCCATAAGATCTTAAAATGCAGTAAGATCTAGATGATTATCCAATGCTATGAGGCTGTTTAATAAATGTTGCATTTAAAAGAAATAAAATTATAATAAATGAACAGTCCAGGAATCCTCCACAAATAATTGTTTTAAGGACATAAGAGTATATTTGTCAAGGCTCAGCTTACAGAATGAAGAAACTTCTTCATGGTAGGCAATGTAAAATAAAGATAGGAAATCTTCCATACAGAAACCATCCATTGTAGACCCATGTTTTTCACCACACCAAACTACCAGCCTTTACTAAGTCTCACTCATGGCCTTTGAAATACAATATAAGAACAGACACAGAAAATCTCAAATAAACTTTATAAGAAAGTTGATCCTGTAAATTTAGCATTGACAAGGACCTTAGAAATGATGCTTTTAGCAATCCACTCCTTATTCCTGATAACATAGCCGAAGCCCAGAAAGTTGAAGTGACTTGTTCCAGGCCACATAGCTAGTTAGCAGCAGAGGAAAAAAACCTGGGGTCTCTTGATTTCTCCAGTGCTATATTGCAGATGGCATCTCTGAGGTAGCTATAGATGTTTTTGTAGAAGGAAATACGTATCAAAATAATCTGACCAGTCCACCCATGTAGTATGATACAATACAAAACAACAGACTGTTTAAAAAGAGAAAATTGACAGACTAAGAGAGATGTAATGGGAAGTATCTGACACCATGCCCTGGTCTCTCCCCTCTTCACGCACGTACGCATGCACGCACGACGCATGCACATCCCCGTCCATATGTGCAGGGCCAGTTTCTCACCAATCCCCCCCCCTTCCCTAATTGGCATTGGCTCAATAGTCCACGTGGCCAGATAGTCCTGATTCATCGTATATTCCAATTAAACATTAGTATCTCTTTCACTTCTCCTTCTACTTGAGGTGACGTGATCATAAATAATTCTCTGTGAAATGTTTCAGTGGCTGACATCTGCTTTCCTTTCCTCGGCTTCCAAAAGGAGGTGATCATAAACAGAACTTCAAGGAAGTTTTCCTACAGCTTTTTCCATTATAGCACTGCTTCTCTAGTTTCAGTCCTGAGGGTGTTTTCTACCGTCTGTTTATACTTGTGTTACCTGAGAAATAAACCCTCTTAATTTAAAAACAAACAATGTGTGGTAGCAAAGTTCTAGGCACGATATTGAATCTCACCAAGTTAGTCCTGTTCACTAAGATCTTCCAAAAATGGCTTCAATCTTGACCATTCTGCTTATATTGTAGAGCTCTCTGGTAACAGCCACTCACAGGAAAGGACTTGTGTTCCCTTGTATTTTTCAAGGACCCATGTTGAAAACAGAAAGAATTCTCTACATTTGCCCAACTCAACTGTAAAAAATTCAGACAAAGGAAATCTCTTCTACTTAAAAAAGGGATTTGTGACTCTGGAGATGTGCCTAGTTCCATAAACCATAGCTTTATTACTGGAGGAAAAAGAGAAAAAGTCTGTCACATGC
Source organism: Rhynchonycteris naso (assembly GCA_037038555.1). Lineage (NCBI taxonomy): Eukaryota > Metazoa > Chordata > Mammalia > Chiroptera > Emballonuridae > Rhynchonycteris > Rhynchonycteris naso. The sequence continues at coordinate 121,457,625 of CM072996.1, read as the reverse complement.
AACTGGGCCCAGAGGGAATGCTGACCTGAGGGAGGCCACGATGCTGGCTGTTCAGAGTACAGGCATCCACACCACAGCGCGTGCCCCAGTGAAAACTCTGATTTTGGATTCACACTGATCAGGATCCCAATCCAGTTCCACCAATTACAGTCTCTGTGGGCAAGTAATTCGTTTCCTAAAGATAAAATGGGTTTAAAATTATATTACATTTTTTTATAAGGTCATAGTTAGGATTAACTGAGATTATCCAGGCAAAATGCCTCACCCTGGCCCTGGCAAATAGCAAGAAGACTGCAATAAATGGTAGTTAATAAATGAGTGAGTTGACCTGACCGCAGTGAAGTGGGCTGGAGAGCTACCCTTGGAAATGAACAACTGTCGTCCCTGTGCGATAGGGCGCCGAGCCAGAGCGCATGCCCCAGATACGTAAAATGGCAGGGCATGCCCCACTCATCCAATAGGGCCAAACAGGTTCTTGGCTAATTGTAAGAGTTGCTCAATCAAGTATAGACTTAAAAGATAATTGAGCATTCTTTGTTTCTCTTGGCAAAATCATGATTTGCACAATCCTATTTGACAAGAGAAATATTTCCAAATCACTTAAAAAAATTATTTTAATACCAAAAGGTAGATTTCAGAGACAACTTCTAAGGTTCTTTTAAGGTCAGGGCATTCAATGACTCTAACAGTGTAGTGTGCGTGGTAGAAGGAACATACTCAGGCTTTGGTGCCAGACAGGCCTGAGGGTAAGCCTGAGCTCCACCTCTTCCTGCCTGTAACTTGGCCTAGGTCCCTCACCTCTCTGAGGCTCCATTGTCTCATCTGTATACATGGGGAGAGTAATACTTACTTTACAGTATGTTTGTGGGAACTAAATGAGAGTTTTATATGTGAAAGTGCCTAGCTTGGTTCTAAGCACATGGTAGATAATAAATAAATGGGAGTCCATCTACCCTTCCTCTCCGAAGTCACTGGGGAGACTAACCCAAGTCTCCATGAACCTCCCAGGAGGCAGAAACCTATGTGCTGGAACTTCAGCATTGCTTAGCTGACTACTTTGAGGACATTACCCTAGCCTATATTATTCCAGCCACCTACTCATTCAACAATACCCACTGAGCACCAATTCTGTTAGCACTGCACTTGGGGCTAGTGAGACAACAGTGAAGATTCAGAAACCTATGCCCTTAAGAGTTCACAGTCCACTGGCAGAAACAAAGAAAGACATACCCAGGCAATTAAAATGCAGTCCAGTGTGATTGGTAGCAAGAAGAGGTTAAGTACAAATGGGTGTGGCAAGAAGGAGATTTGTGCTTCTCGGGGAGACTATTAACTTGACACTTATAATTCATGCAGTTAGGGATATGGAAACATGGATTGAGGGTTGGCTTGGGATACTGAGGACCCAGGTTTGAAATTCCAAGGTCAGAAGCTTGAGTACAGGCTCACCAACTTGAGCGTGGGGTTGCCAGCTTGAGTGTGGGGTCATAGAGAGGACTGCATGGCTGCTGGCTTGAGTGCAAAGGTCGCTGGCTTGAGCAAGGGGTCACTGGGTTGGCTAAAGCTCCGTGGTCAAGGCACCTATGAAAAAGCAATCAGTGAACAACTAAGGTGCTGCAATGAAGAATTGATGCTTCTCATATCTCTTTCTTCCTGTCTGTCTGTCCTTATTTGTCCCTACCTCTGTCTCTCTGTCTCTGTCACCAAAAAAAAAAAAAAAAAAAAAGGAAAAATAAATAAATCACTACAGTGAGTGAGGGATGGGTAAAGGGGGCCAAAAGGTGTACTTCCAGGCACAAAGCAAGTAATGTCATGGACAGCATGGTGACTGTAGTTAACGCTGTATTGTACATTTAAAAACTGCTAAGGCAGTAGATCTTAAAAGTTTTCATCACAAGACAATTTTTTTTTTAACTCTATGAGGTGATGGATGTTCACTAAACTAACTGTGGTAATCACTTATAATGTATACATATATGAAATATTATGTTGTACACCTGAAACTAATACAACAATATGTCAATTATATCTCAATAAAACTAGAAAAAAAGCAATCACTACAAATAGAGTTGAAACCTCCTATGTATTTCTCCTCCCCTTTTACATCTTTACATTTTTATTACTCAAGTATATATGCCATGTGACATACAGATTTTTCTTAGTGAAACAAATACTTCATTAAGAAAAATTGCGCCTGACCCGTGGTGGTGCAGCGGGTAGAGTATTGACCTGGAATGCTGAGGTTGCCGGTTTGAGACCCTGGGCTTGCCCAGTCAAGGCACATATGAGAAGTTACTATAAGTTGATGCTTCCTGCTCCTCCCCCACCTCCTTCCTCTCTCTCTCTCTCTTCTCTCTAAAATCAATAAATAAAAAATATCTTAAAAATAAAAAAAATTCTATTTAGGGACATTTACTTAGCGAATTCACTCCCACCAGCTAAAATTCAAAGCAAATTAAAGTTCTGAAAAAAAATTTAAATATTTTTATTTATTACTTCTTTATAATTATTTCCCAAGTTTGCCTTTGGGTTTCTGAACCCCACACATTCTTGAAGAAAATATTGATATTAAAAAAAAAATATTTAGAGCCCTCACTGGCTGGCTCAGTCATAGAGCATCAGCCCGGTGTGTGGAAGTCCCGGGTTCGATTTCTGGCCAGGGAGAAGAGCCAATCTGCTTCTCCACCCCTTCCTCCCTCATTTCTCTCTCTCTCTTCCCCTCCTGCAGCCAAAGCTTCATTGGAGCAAAATTGGCCTGTGCGCTGAGGATGGCTCCATGGCCGCTGCTTCAGGTGCTAGAATGGCTCCAGCCGCAACAGCTCTGTCCCCCAGATGGGCAGAGCATCGCCCCCTGGTGGGCATGCCAGTTGAATCCTAGTCAGATGCATGCAGGAGTCTATGTCTCTGCCTCCCTGCTTCTCACTTCAGAAAAATACAAAAAAAAAAAAAAAAAAAAAAAAAAAAGAATATATACCACTCATTGACTGTAAATATGACTATATTATATATTAGTCCAATGGTTCTCAAAGTGGTTCACCATAAAAGATTTCCAGGTCTTCCCTATGGTATTCCAGAGAAATATGTGCCTGTTGGGGACCAAAAAACCAACAAGGTTTTTGGAATTTAGATTTTGGGGGGGACAGAGGTGTGGGGAATTGGCTGTAAGCTGACACTCTGCCCAACACCCCACCTCACTTGCCTGATTAGGTTGCAAAAGGCTGTTAAGCTGTGGTGCTGGATTGTTTACACTACCCCCCATGTTCCCCAGAAAGACTGGAGGCAAATTTCTTCTATCCTTTGGTGTAACGTTAAGATGATATGTACGGTGGGGGTTTTGGATTGATGATTAAACTTAAGGAATTGTCTTTTGAAGCCTTTTGGATTTCTATAAAAGAAGAATATGTGGCAATATCTAAAAGTGTTTTGAACATTTTACTACAATTTTCAACATCCTATTTATGTGAATTAGGATTTTCTACCCTCAACACAGTTAAGAGTAAAAAGAGAGGAATTCTTTAATGTATTGACAAGGAAATGAGAGTTTGCCTTTCAAATATATGCCCAAACATTGAAGAAATCGCTAGGACACATCAGGCTCATGTTTCTCATAAACACAAGAATGAAAAAACTTAACACATTTGTGCCGGGGCCTGCCGAATTTATTAAATCTTACTAAGAATGTATCTATATATATAAAAGGATAAGTTTTGTCATTTTTTAATTTTTTAACCAACTCCTCTTTTTTATGAATTCTAAAAAGCATAACAAAAAATGTAACATAAAAATGTTTTTTAATGTCAGAATAAATTTAATTTTGTCATATTTATTTCATTTAATTACCATAAAAGCACACTTGGACTTTATATCTTTTCTTTAATATTTAACTTAATTATTATAACATATTTCTTCGAAATTTGTATATAGTGCGCCTACAATTATTTGTAGGATTTTAAATGCACCCGACTTCAAAAAGTTTGAGAACCATTGTGTTAGTCAGTTTCAGAATTTTCTGCTCCCTTGACTGCTAATGCAAAAACACTCAACAGAAATAGGCCTGTGGGAAAAAAGACAGTTATTCAATTTTTCTTTAAATGCTTCACTCAAGAGTGTTGTTTGCTACAGCATGGATGGGGCCAATTTCCATCTCCCTGGTTGTGTGAGAGTGGGGTTTCCAGTGATGTTTGCAAACTCTCAGGTGGGCACCCTGGGAAGTGTGGCTATGAAAGCACATAAGGAGGTCACCCTGCTGGACATGAGGTTTAGGGACAGTTTCCCACATTACTGGACGGAAATGTCAAGGATCGGTCGAAATTACCAGACCACCAGTTAAAGGGTGAGGAGGAGTAAAGGCGCTATTTCAGGTATAACAAGAGAAGAAGCAGAAGTGAGAAAAAGCAGGGCATATTTGTGACAGTGAACAGCATGTAGCATGGCTGGGTCACAGAATTCGAGCTGGGAAGTGATAAGATAGGAACTAGAAGAAGGAGACAGGTAACAGAGGAGAACTCTACAGAAATTTCCTACACTACAGAATATGTTTATGGAAATTAAATAGAGCATGCAAAAGTGCTCAATGGTTACAAGTAATAAATTAATGTAGAACTTGAATCCATTAAAACTCTCAGCATAATTTTCCCCAAATATTCCTCTACAGTGCCAAAATGCACAGTATTCTTCATTTCTCTTCTTCATCATTTATCCAGTAATGGAGCAAAATTATTAAGCTAAAGAATAAATTGAGTGCATGACATTACATCTGCTAATGACTCAGGTAAGATGGCTCTCTCATGTCCTGTTTTATTGTGACAGGAAAATGCATGTGTGCTCTGCTGTGACACTAACATGCAGCACTGGGACACAATGTATGAGATGAGGTGGCCTCTAAACAGGGATAGTCTCTCAGATTGGCTTGAAGGGCAATTTTTTTTTCTGGGTCTAGACGGTGTTTGCCCCACCAAGGATTTGGAACCTTCCATTGGAAACACTGGCCCACAGCATGCCTGGAGAAGGGGTGAAGGGAGCTGGAGAGAAGCTGGCAGGATCCCTGAAAGAAGATCAGACCTTCTTGGGACAGGTAATCAAAGGCCAAATATGAGCTAAGAGATTCAGTCCAGTTTTATACCTGCCTCCCAAGGTCTAAATAGAAACTGGATCCCAAGCACAGGGTATTTGATCATGAAGCAAATAGCTAGGCACCTGCTGAAAAATTATGATGGAGATGAGCCAGGTAATTCAACTATCCAAATAGGAAGAAAAAAAAAACCAACATAAACAAAACAAAACAAAACAAAAAACTAGAAATGTCCTTCAGAGAGAAACAGATCTCTGGCTGTCTCTAGGGGTGCTTGGGGAGTGGAAAGTAGCACAGCAGAACCATGTGGATTATTCAAGAGACCCAGGAAGAAAGGGGCTGGGCATGGGACAGTCTCCAATAGCATTGTAACAGCATCACAAAATGCTGGCCTGGTCCCGCCTCCTGGACCCTCGTAATTGCAGGAAGCCACCTGCTCCATACACAGGAAAGACAGTAAACTGTCCCCTGTGCACTTGGAAATGAATTTCCCCTCTGAGATGTACACACACTACATTAACTGCTGAGAGATATGCAGTCAGCTCAGAGAGATGAATGGTTCCGAGGTCAGCAAGATAACCTGAGTGAGGGCACTGAGAGAGCTAGACACATATTAACCCAATGGAAAAAGGAGAGGCAGTCTTTCCTGTGTAAGTTGCACAACCACACCTTTGTACATTACAAAGACACTCAAACCACTATTTCATATACTGAACATACCCTTTCTCAATTTATCAGACCAGTGAATCCTTGGAGCTACCACAAGGTGGCACTGTCCTCCATCTAACAGATTAGCTCATCAGTGCCAACCCTGTTACCCTGAGGATTGCTGAAATAATTTACATATTTGACTGCCTTTTTCCATATTATCTTATAAAATGAGTCAAAGTTTGAAGTTTCCAAAAAGGAGAGAATATGCTGACAAGGTTGAAGTATCTAGCCCCTTTTATAGTTACATTTCCTCTGTAAAATAATAAATTGTCATTGTTATTTATAATTTTCCATTTCTTGTGAAGTTTTAGTAGTATAGGTTAACAACCCTAACTACAACCAACTGACAAGATCACCTACAGTTACCTGCAAGGTCAGACCCCTGGACCATGGGAAGCCCCTCAGGTAACTATTACTTTGTGAGTCTCTTGGCAGAGTTCTGGCTTTTTTTATTTGCATGACTCTCAGTTTTAGTCACTGTGTCGTTTTCCATTTGAATTTCTTCCAAAGAATTAAAAAACCACATGTATGTACAGAGTGCAGCATTCAGGGGCCCTTTGTGTCCCCTTCATCAAGCAGAAAGGATCCAGCAGACAGGTGAGTGGGGACCAAAGGGTTGGCTAGGACAGGTGTCGGCAGTGAATCCAAGGAGAAGCCCTTGAAAAGGAGCCAAAAACTAGAATCAGAAAGATCCAAAGCACACACCAAGGTCGAGGAACAAAAAGAGAATCACAAGTAAAAGCTAAAATTAAAATTTGGGAGTGGAACAGAGAGGAACAGGAAGAGGATCTAGGATGATTACCAACATAGGAGGGTCTGTACACCTTACCTTGGGGAGCTTGCAGGTGTTTGGAGTATGTATAAAGCTGGGGTAAAGCTCTGGGATCAAGACAGACTAGTACTACATTCCTGATTCATAATATTCTCACTGTAGGAGGGACACTGTGCAGAAGCTGAGAACTAATTAAGATTCTCTATTATAACGTCAGAAACTGACAGGTAACTCTGATCTTTTATTTTTGTGGGCATGGAGGGGCAGCTGATGTCTTCTAAGTATATAACTATGTGCCCCACTCAGGTTTCCAACTGAGAAGGTGTACGATTGCCAGTATCATTCAGGAGCAGGTCACAGCTGACAGGCCGAACTGAGAATCAGTGAGGGGAAATTTTATGGCAGCTACCATGTTAGTCACATCATGTACTCTCTCCCTCTTCTTGGGGAACAGCACCACCGCTCCTTCTACTGGGGAAATGCTCTTCTCTGATGCTATGGATTTTTTGGGACTGCCAAGCCCACTCCTTCGCTGAACACCCCGCTGCTCACAGGGTGGGCAGGATGCATAACGTGCCTATCCTAGTACTGCACCCCTGCCCAAAGCATTGGCGCAAGAAGTAGCCATATAATTCAATGCAATCAAGAGGTTTTCCCTGGAATTTGTTAGAGTTCAAGGAAAATCATTCCTTTTCTTAGCTGAAAATAAGAATGTGACTCAAAAATGACTGACAGTCATGTTCCCCATGGGATGCCCGGCCAAAATCCTTCTTCAGTGAAGGGCTTGCCGCAGCTGCTGGGAGTATTGTTGGCACACAGTGTTTGACTGTCAGTCCTCAGGGATTTCCTGAGCCTCATTGCCCAAGCTCACCCCGTACTCTGGGCAGCCCATATCCACAGACTGGTTGACATGGGAGCTCGGCCATCTCAGTCCAACACAGGATAACTCTGCAGAACCATTCTAACTTTGTAGTTTATTAGGGTCATTCTAGACTAGTGGTAGTCAACCTGGTCCCTACCGCCCACTAGTGGGTGTTCCAGCTTTCATGGTGGGCGGTAGCAAAGCAACCAAAGTATAAATAAAAAGATAGATTTAATTATAGTAAGTTGTTTTATAAAGATTTATTCTGCCAAACAGAGAAAATCCAACATAAAGTACTTGGTAAGTAATTATTATTCTATGCTTTAACTTGCTGTTACTCTCCTTTATAAATTTTATAAAGTAAAGCTACTTCCCTACTTTATAAATCACCATTACTGTGGAGCCAGTGGGCGGCTAGAAAATTTTACTACTAACAGAGATACAAAAGTAGGCGGTAGGTATAAAAAAGGTTGACTATCCCTGTGAGTGTACGGGGCCTGCATCACAGCTCAAATTTCTCCTCTGCCCAGTCCTACATCCTGCTTTTCCCTTCCATAGGAACTAATCTGGAAGGGGCTTCTTAATAAAGATCCTGAGCATTAAACTCCCTCTTGGGGCCTTCTTTCCAGCCTGCAACACCCACCACATAGAAGAACTTGAAAGAATAAAGCCAACATAAAAAGAGAATCTCTGTTATAGGTAGAAAGACAGCAACTAAGAGAACTGGTTGGCTGCAGTCACTCAGGGGCCAGCTCCAGTCCTGGCATCCTGCGGCGTATTGTGTGAGCCAATTCACTCACATTTTAGGTGTTTTGTTTTGAAGCTGGTTTGGCTGGCTTTCTGATATTTAGAGCAGAAACAATTCAGGCTAACATAAAGATCAACTGAACAAACCATTTGCGTTGTTTTATTAAATATTGGTTAAGAATAGATGACTTGTTGATAGTACTTGTGTGATATTGTGGAAGTTATTTAAACTCTCCATGCCTTGGTATCTTCATCTGTAAAATGCATATTATCTACTTCATTGGATTGTTGTGAGAATTAACTGAGTTAAAACAAGTAAATTACTTAGAACACTGCCTGGCACATAAATTATAAGAAGTTGATGCACAAGGAGCCATTCTCTTCCTTCACTTAAAATCAATGGTACCAGGCTCACGCCAATCCTGAACTGGTAACTCTTAGATTCCATTTGTTGTTTTGTATGCTGATGATACCATGATACCAAGACACTAAAGATTATGTATTACTATACATCAGGGGTTACAAACTCCAGAGCCTACAAAAGCATGCCAGTAGCCAAATAAGAAAGCTGACTGTAGGCTGGCCTGTTGTGGCGCAGTGGATAAAGCATCAATCTGGAATGCTGAGTTGCTGGTTCGAAATCCTGGGCTTGCCTGGACAAGGCACATATGGGAGTTGATGCTTTCTCCCGCCTTTTCTCTCTCTCTCTCCTATCTAAAAAAATTAATAAATAATACATTAAAAAGAAAGAAAGAAAGCTGGCTGTAGGCACTCAGGAGTAGCAGGGAGTGGTGAAAACTGCAGCAAAATGAGAAGCATATACTTTGTGTAAAGTGGGCAGCCACCCAAGCATAGCTGCTCATTACCATATGCAAATAAAGCTTGGTACTGCCAAATTTTCTGATTTTTCAGAAAAAAAATTTAAAACAATTTTTACGCAAAATAATACATTTTTATAATTTTGGCTATTTAAAAAAATACAGTAAAGGCTAAACAAAACACATCTATTGGCTGCCAGTTTGAGGTGTCAACTGTAATATTTATAGAGTAGGACATATGTAGCAGCGTAGTTTGCTTAAAATACTTTAATCAAAATAATACTGTATGTGGGCATGGGTTTCCCACAATGGGTGGGAGAGATTACAGTGAAAAGCAGCAATCTGTGCTCCACTTCCCTCAGGCCCTCTCACGAGATAAGTTATGGACTTAGATATTACCTAATTCACATCATGATACATAAAGACAAAACTCATTTAAAGTTAATTCTATTTTTTAGACTCAACCACAGATAACTTCAACTTTCCCCTAGTCATCCAATTTCTTTTGGACACTCCTGAGAGCTGATGCAGTCAGGATTCAGTTAAAAACCACAATTATTTTATCAGAGGAAATTTAATTCGAAGGCTTGTTTATGTATAAAAATTAACTGAAAAGGGCAAAAAATAAGACTCTGTGGGGGTCCAGAGTCAGTCGCTTCCAAATGTGCTTCTGTGGTATTTGGATTGTTTTGAGCTAAAAGCAATTTTAGCTTCAGGTTCAAGAGAAACCTTTTGGAGGAGGGTATAGGGTTGATAAATGGTGATGGACAAAGACTTGATTGAGGGGGAGAACACACAATATGGGCACAGAGATGTGCTATAGAACTGGCGACCTGAAAACTGTATAGGTATGTTAACCAGTGTCACCCTAATAAGTTCAATTTTAGAAAAAAAGGGAAATTTCTGCCCCCCCCTTTAGAAAAACTTGTCCATAATAAGAGATTATCAGTGAGAATCTATTTTTTGATCCAACTTTATGGCAAGGCAAACTTCTATTTACTAAACATCTGTTCTTCTTATCATTCTACACTGACCTTTTGAAGCCCCCAAGGTACATTAGTTCATCCCTAGCTCAGGATGTCTTATCTACTCATAGTCCCTTTCTGTCTCTGAACCTATCATACATGTGGAGTCTCTCTTTCAAGTATGTGGGGTCCCCATAGATATGTATGTATTAAACTTGACTATTTGCTCTTTGCTAAGCTGTCTCAGGTCTATTTGATCAGTACAACAGCCAGGAAAACCTTGAGGGCAGAGGCGAGTTTGCTCCTCCCCACAATTCTAAAGCAGTTTTTCAACTTTGACACAATTGACATTTTAGACCAAATGTTCCTCTATGGAAGGGACTATCCTGTGCATTATAGGATGGTTAGCAGCGCCCCAGGCCTCTCTTCACTAGATGCCAGTAGCTCTATCCCACATCTCCTGAACTGTGACAACCAAAAATCTCTGCAGACATTGCCACATATCCCCGGGGTTGGGGCAAACTCTCCCTTAATTGCGAACCCCTGTTCTAAGGCAGCTATGACCCTAGGGCAGTGGTTCTTAACCTGGGTTCTATCGAACTCTAGGGGTTCGATGAGTCGGTCTCAGGGGTTCGGAGAAGCCTCTGCCGCGGAGGCCAGAATAAACTAATACCGTAATTTGTTGTGAGTTCATGCATTTTGTTGGTTTTGTTCTTTGAGCAAGGTGATGTTCATGCACGGCTCATTTTGTGCACCAGTAAAAAAACATATACCTATGTCTTGAATTTGGAAAAAAAAATCATATTTTATTTATCACTAAAGAAGGGTTCGGTGAATGCACATATGAAACTGGTGGGTTTGGTACCTCAAAAAAAGGTTAAGAACCACTGCCCTAGGGCTAGGGGAACAAAGAGAAGAAGCTGGAGTTATTAAAATTTAGAAATGCAGAGGAGGAGACATCTCACCCCATAGACCTCTGCTGGTGCAGGTGTCTCTGAGGGAGTGTGATGAAGTTGGAGCTTCAGGTGCTTCAGAAACTGTAAACTGGATGTGACCCTGCCAGAGAAGACTGCGGCCGTGGAGAAAAAGCTTGGTGGTGAATGAGGCTTTCAGGACCTGGAAGGACACCAGGAGTGAGTTACTTCTTTCTCCTCCAGGCTTGCAGTTTCCCTCTAGTGGCCCCTATAGGCAGAGCCTCACAGTGAGCTAGCTGGCAGAGCACAAAGTGCAAGGTCCCTGTCTCAGGATGGCATGGCTGATATATAATTGTCCCCCTTATCCACAGCAGACATGTTCCAAGACCCCCCAGTGGATGCCTGATACTGCAGATAATATTGAACCCTGATATACCATGGTGTTTTTAATCCTGTATATAGATACCTATGATAAGTTTAATTTATAAATTAGGCACAATAAGAGGTGAGTAATAACCATTAAGAACAACAACAATACACTGTAATAAAAGTTAATGAATTGATTGTGGTCTCTCTCTCTCTTTCAAAATACCTATTGTACTGCACTCATCATTCTTCTTGTGATGAGGTGAGATGATAAAACACAAAATCTATTCCTAAATCTGTGCAAACATCCCTATTTGCATTAAATGGTTTGGTGTCACTTGTGTCAGAGATTCCCTTGCTTAAGTCTTTGTATAAGTTCAGTGCTTTCTGATACAACATTTGCTGTTGATCAAAACACATTTTCTGTTCATGTCTTCTACCTACTCATTTAATACATTTTCCATCTTAACTAAGCACTGACACACACTGTGACCATCCATTGTGCAATATGAGGTGTTACAGTAAAACTAGTACACATTTCTTTTTTAGTTATTCACAATTTCACAGATAGATGACTTGATCTCACCATAGATCTTAGCAACCTCCACATACAGTTTGTTTTCTTTCCTTATTAAGAGAAACACTTTCACCTTTTCCCTTAGAGCAGGGTTGGGAAACGTTTTGGCTGAGAGAGCCATGAACACAACATATTTTAAAATGTGATTCCATGAGAGCCATACAATATGTTTAACACTAAATACAAATAAATGTGTGCATTTTATGTAAGACCAACACTTTTAAAGTAAATAAGTCTCTGAATTCTTTTTAATAATGTTGTTCTGCTATTGCTAACCAATGATGAATAAAGTACTTCTTACCATTAATGCGACTTCTGGTGCTGCATGGTTTTGCTGATGGCTTTGTAGTCTGGTTGATATGTGGTGAGGTTAAACTTCATGCAGGTGTTGAGACTTCCATCCGTTAAAGGTGATTATAGGTTGGTCTTAACGTTCTTTAGATGTGGGAAAGACTGCTCACATGCATACGTGGAGGCAAACATTGTCAGTACAGCAATACTCACATGCTGCAGTGTGTGGTATGTGACAGGAAGCGCGTTCCAAGTTTTGAAAATCAGCTGGTCTGCAGGTCGAAGTTTTTTCATTTCTCCTCATTTCTGTTTGCTCGCCAACTCTGCTTGCTGTCAGGCAAGTCTTTCCAAATCTTCATTCAGTGACTTGAACTTATTCACCCACATGACTGAGGCCTTCAGGTCAGCAGTTTGTAGCTCAAAATCTCTGACAGAGACACCAGGGATGTAACTTAGGTCGGCGCTGTCCACTACACACTCATGTGGATGGGTGATGAACTTAAAAAGATGAGCGCACTCATGAAATTCTCCAAAGTGCACTTTGAGTGAAGCCCACTAGCTGCTGGAGATCAAGATGTTGAGCAAGGTCACTTGCTGTGCATGCATCTTTAAACTCTCCCAGTTTTTCAAAGTGTAGTAAACGACCTGTTTCAATGTCGGCGATGAAGAGTTCCAGCTTGTTTTCAAATGCAAACACTGATTGTTGAAGGGATAAGACTGTATTTTCAATGCCTTGCATTTTTACATTGAGCTGGTTCAGATGTTCATTCATGTCCATGACATAGTAGAACTTCAGGAGCCACTCAGTGTTAGCTAACTCAGGATGCTCGATGTTTTTCATTTTAAGAAAAGTCTGGATTTTGCTCAGACAAGCCACGAAACAGCTGAGCACCTTTCCTCTTGACAACCAACACACATTGCTGTGCAAAAGCAGACCAGAATAATTATTCCTAACTTCATCCAGCTGGTGATCATTTAAACCTCGGGCAATAATAAAGTTGACCACCAGAATGACCAGCGACATCACCTCACCAAGCTGCTCGCCACACATCTGAGCACAAAGAGCCTCCTGATGTAGAATGCAGTGAAAACTTAGGATGGGTCTCTTTTCATGTTCATGAAAAAGCACTACGTGTCCTCTGTTTTTCCCCACCATGCATGGAGCACCATCAGTACACACCGAAATAAGTTTATCCATTGGTAGATTTTTTCTTTAGCGAACTCAGTGAAAGACTTGAATAAATCCTCCCCTCTTGTTGTCTCTTTCATAGGCAAAACAGCAAGACTTTCCTCACGTAGTGTGTCACCAACAGCATACCTTGCAATCACGCTGAACTGGGATAAATGGCTTACGTCTGTTGACGCATACAAAGCAAGAGAAAAGAATGGTGCTGTATTTATGTCCTTCACTTGTGTTGCCTCAATTTGATTTGCCATCATGATGGTACAATCATGAACAGTTCTTGCTGACAGAGGCATGTCTTTTATTCGTTTGATTATCTTGTCTTTATCTGAAAAGTCGTCAAAAAGTTCACTGTCAACATCAAGCATGAATGTTTTGGCATACTCCCCATCTGTGAATGACTTTCTGTTTCTCACAGTTGCTAAAGCACCAGTAGAGCTAGCTGAATTCCAGTCACTTTGTTGGGTCCAAACACGAAGTTGCTGCTGACTAGCTTGCACTCTGCACAGTAGGTCTTGATATGCTTTCTTCCTGCTGTCCCCTGCTGAATATTTTGATGCAAATGTAGTATGGTGTGTGTCGAAGTGCTGCTTTATATTTGACCATTTCATCAATGCAATTTTATCCTTGCATATTAGACACACTGCAGAACCTGCTCTCTCCACAAAGGCAAATTCCTCTGTCCATTCCTGCTGAAAAGTACGATACTCCTCATCTTTTTTTCTTTTAGCCATCTTCTTCATCAAAAGGGTTTCTGCAATTAGCTAGCTGACTACTTGATTAAAAGGAGGGAAGTTTACTTTCTGACCTCACAACGACTTGTGTACGTTACGCATTATCCAATAAAAATTTGGTGTTGTCTCAGAGGACAGCTGTGATTGGCTCTAGCCACCTGCAACCATGAACATGAGTGGTAGGAAATGATTAAATTGTAATACATGAGAATGTTTTATATTTTTAATGTTATTTTTTTTTTACTAAAGATCTGTCTGCGAGCCAGATGCAGCCATCAAAAGAGCCACATTTGCCTCACGAGCCATAGGTTCCCGACCTCTGACTTAGAGGAAGCACTTCCTGCTTTGGAATATCCAAATTGGCAGTATCACTACTTTTGCACCTTGAGGGTCATTATGAAGTAAAATTAGAATACTTGAACACAAGCTCTGTAATATTGGGACTGTCTATGTATTAATGGAGATTGCTGATAAGTGATGAAGAGTGGATAGTGCATACTGTGGACATGCTGGACAAAGGGGTGGCTCATGTCCCCAGTGAGACAGAGTGGGACTGCTTGGGATTTCATCCTGCTGTTCAGAACAGCATGAGACTTAGAACTTCTGAATTGTTTATTTCTGGATTTTTTCTTTTAATATTTTCAGACTGTGGTCTACTGTGGGGAACTGAAACCACAGATATCAAATCACAGATAAAGAGGAACTACTATACGTTGTTTGGAGATGAAAAACTAACTGGCACGAGTGCTAAGCTCTCTACTAAATGAGCCTCATCCCACGTGATTCACAAACTTTCATGTGCTTACTAATAACTGGAAATCTGAGATGAAATTGGAAAAGCAAGTGAAGTGATCAAAGACCCTGAGGATGAGTTTGAATTTATTTTCAAGAACAATAGATACGTTAAAGGGTTTAAGCACATGGGACAAGTATGTAGACTGTTATATCTGGACAGCGAGGAAACAAACATTTTGCCACACAATCAAGTACAGCTAGTGCTCGACTTACGACCACGATTGGTTCTGACAGACTGGTCGTAACATGATTTGGTTGTAAGTTGAGTAGGCTATATGTACAGTACTGTGAAATGATGTTATAAAAATCTTTAAGTCATATTTTATCATAATTTCCTTTCATTATTGTTATATATCATAATTTTCTTTGTTCATTTTATGCCATTTGTATCATCTCTACACCATTTTGTTTCTTATTTTTACATTCGTCAGGTTTAACTAAAACACTGCATTACCAGTACAACTGGTTTAATATTTGCAAAACATACAAAATTACAAAATACAGGTGCATACAAAAACTGCTCCAGACGCGGAGCAGTCGTGGCTAGCAATTGTGGTCATAGTTGAATGGTCGTAAATAGCATAGGTTGTAAGTCGGTCAATACCTGTAGTCAGATTAAGGAGGGGAGAGAAAGAGAGAGAGAGAAAGAGAAGGGGGAAGGAGCAGGAAGCATCAACTCCCATATGTGCCTTGACCAGGCAAGCCCAGGGTTTTAAACTGGCAACCTCAGTGTTCCAGGTTCTTTACCCACTGCACCACCACAAGTCAGGCTTATTTCATGCATTTAATACTTAAATAAGAACAATAAAATAGGTTCACAAAACTAGATTATGTTATAAGAGTTTTTAAATATTAATGAAAAAATATTAAATAATTCCTGACAAAAACAATAAAACTGTTATTTAAGATATTTTCATATTGGTTCTTGATTGGCATCCTCACTTGCAATTGTTTTCATTTATGCACGGAATGAACATTACTACAGGTTTTTAGAATACGCTGTTGCACAGATGAACATTAAAAAAGAATAAGGGATGTAAACTTGTAATTTCCACATTGGGCGGCTCTCCAGGTGCCCACATTAGAAAGAACCCTGATTACAAGTGCCATTTTAACAACTGATTCGCTGAACTGAACAAAAAATTAGGTATCAGTTTTGCTGAACTGGTGTGCACCAGCTGAATCCCACCACTGAATGTATTACAATGATAAGGTGACCAATCGTCCTCCTTTAGGGAGGACAGTCCTTCTTTTGTAAGTTCCGTCCTCCCTTGAAAAGTGTCCTTCTACATGTCCTCCTTTTTGATATTGGAAGACTAATCTGTAAATGTCCATATTTGATGGATGCAGAGTTGATCCATTGTGTGTGATATGACATATTTGTATTTGACATGACGATTTTTCAAGCATCAGTACAGTGTGGTGAGACGTGATTATGAAATGCATGTGCTCCACACAGGAGACCTTGACAGAATGTGCTATATACTGAGCATGCCTTTGTACTTCTTACTGAAACTCTACACAGCACATACAATATTGTATACTCACAATTATTTCTTTCTCAGTGAATATTCAATCATAGACAGGTAAGCACAATTCATGTTTTATTAATTCATTATCTATTTAATAATTTCCCAATACGTATAATTTTATTTACAAGTCTTTTCCCAAAATTTGAGTTTTAAAGTGAAAATTTAACCTCAAACCATATCTATTAATAATACATTTTGATTAAATAGGTGCATAAAACAGATGTTTTTTAATTAGAAAATGATAAATACCTGAATATCACTCCAAATTAGTGGTTTTGTTTGATAGTTTTGTTAATTTAGCTCCCGGAAAATTTGTCTGCCATGATGTAATGTTTTCAGTTCCTAATGTGCTTGCATCATTCGTGTAGCTCTATATTTTATTTTTAATTTTAAATTTCATTTAAGGGATGGAAAAATAAAAAAAGAGAAAATGCCATTTCAACAATAAATTGAAAAAAGAATTTCCATTCATCATATCAAAGAAAGATACCATTGCTTTTTGCAATATTTGCAATGGAGAATTTTGTATTGCAGTTGGGGTCGGAGCAGCTATAACGAAAAACTTGACCACCAACAAACATAAGCAATCGTTAGATGCATCAGCCTCCAGTTGTAAAGTAAAAAGTTTTTTTAAAACTTCAAATTATTCTAAAGACGAAAAATGGTTGGCTGCAATGGAGGGAACATTTGCATTTCATATCATAATTTACAATTAAAGTTTTCATAGTATGGATTGTACAACTAAATTATTGAAAAAGTTTCACGGTGCAAAATTTTCATGTGCCAGGACAAAATGCGAGGCTATTTTGAAATCTGTATTTAAAAATTACTGTGACAAAATGCAGAGAACTTGGAAACTGCAGCATTTGTAACAATTTTATCTGATGCATCAAATCATAATGAAATTAAATTCTATCCAATAATAATAAGATATTTTAATGTCACCAAGGGCATTCACTTAAAAAATTTAAATTTAGAATCCATTGAGGATGAAACATCTGAACTTTTGTTAAACTATCTATACAGAGTAATAAATGAAAACAATTTGAAATCCAAAGTTGTTGTACTAACGGCTGATAATACAAATACAAATTTTGATGGGTGAGGACACAAAGGGGTGAATAACGTGTCTGCACAATTACAAGAGTTTCTCCAAAAGAAAATACTAGGAATAGGTTGTAATGCACATATTTTGTCAAATGCAAACAACACAACATCATGCTATGCCAATTGATGTAGAATAATAACTACAATTTATTTGCATTATAGTCGTTTTACCATTCGTGTTGCTACATTAAAACAATTTTGTGAAGAAGCAAATATTGAATACAAAAAACTTTTAGGATATTCAAAAGTTAGATGGCTTGCTCTAACACCTGCTATACAGCATGTTCTACAATTATTTAAGCCATTCCGTTCACATTTTTTAAGTTTAAATCTAAATGAGTACTTTTCCATTTTTAATAATAGTACAACTATTATTAAAAATTAATAGGCATGTAGGCATAATTACAATATAAAATATTACAAATGTTTTTATTATGCATTTATCATATTATAGTGTATTACTGTTGTAATGAATAAAATGTTTCTTTTATTTATAATACTGTTTTCTTCAATTTATTTTTGTGCTTCTTTTCATTGTAAAAATGTTGGTCACCTTAACAATGAGTATATAATAAGATTAGGGGTTATTCTTAGGTGAAATTAGTCACCATGTTGGATCAAGCTGGTCTCTGCTGGTTTTAAGCCATAAATCCAGTGGGAGTGGTCTTACTATCTTCTAGATAGTTCTTGTAGTTTTATTGATTGCTGCTGTTTTTGCCACATACACTATCTCAAGTCAGTTAGGTGGTCCTGGCAGGGAGGTATCAAGCAAGCCAAGAAGCATATGATTAACTCAACTCCACAGCTAGGGCCCATAGGCAGCAAAAGAAAACTTCTCAGTCCTGGTGCAGTGTGGCTCCTCTTCTCTTCTTAGACAGGTTGGGTAGTATCTGCTCCCACCCTAGGGCTCACTCTCTCCCTGTCAGCTTCTGAATGACCATCTCCAACAATAGGGGTTTTGCACACATAGAAGGGGATTCTCAGTTTCTGCTGGTGATTACTCAGAGCTGACCCTCCTCCAAGAGCATCATCACACTATCTTTCTAAATAGATATGCACTATTCATGTGAGTCTTCCCACAAATGCCAGCTGTTGTGGTGTGAAAGGCACACCCCTCTATTAGGGTTAGGTTTGGGCCTCCTTTAAATCTAGAGTCCCTTTAAAACTCAAATTCCCCTCACCCAACTTCCCACTAGGGCAACTTCTTCATTAAACACCTCACCAAACCTCCCCCTCATCCAACCCCCCTTCCCTTAAGCAACTCCCAACCCTGGGGAGGTTCTGAGAAATGTCCTTGGGACAAGGCCATCATGAGAGGCCTGAGGGTTGGGAAAGGGAGACAGTCTGTGACCAAAGACCAAGGCAACAAAACAAAATATACTAATCTAAACATGTTCAGGTGCAGGCAACCTGAGGCCAGCAAATGCCTACAGCAACCCCTATATCTAATGCTCTCTCCTACAGCTCAGTGCTGACATCCTTTGCTGGTCTCAGCCCACTTGCATCCAGGTGCTTTTAAAATAAACTTTCCTTTTAAAACACACTAGCCTTGTGTTTCTGGTTCATCCCACAGTCTCTGCCTTTCACCCTCTCTTGCTTGCCTATGAACTCTTCCTCTGTTGGGTTGCAGTAAGCTGCTGGGTTTTACAGCCATCCTGTCCTTTGGCTAGGAAGGTAAAACTTCTAGGCAACATAGGACCTGAAAATGCTCCCATTAGCCTAGGCTACAACAGCCACTGGCATACATTAGACAGGAAACTAACAAGAGATCACAGAAAATACAGCATGATGCTCAGGGCCTGGATGGTGCTGAACATGGTGGGTGAGTGGCAGATCACATCTGCATGTTCTGCATCTTCCTCCAGCATCACTGTGGAACCTGAGACTAGGAATAGAGGCTGAGAATGTATGGTTGGAGTGGCTCATTGGGCATGTTGGAAAGGCAAAGGCACTCAGAGGCCCTGTTGGTAAGAAATTTCAGAATGAGAGACTGGGTGTGTTACCCAGGCAGAATAAAGACACCCAGGTAGTCACCAAAGCATCAATATCTCAAGTGAAGGACAAAGGTTTCACTGATTGAAAGTCCCAAGTATAGGGTATATATCTGAAAGATAAATTTCAATATAAAATAACCAGAAATGAAAAGTAGTGTTTTTGCCTGAGCAGGCTGTGGCGCAGTGGATAGAGCATCAGACTGGGACGTGGAGGACCCAGGCTCATACAGCTTGAGCGTGGGGTTGCTGGTTTGAGTGTGGGATCATAGACATGACCCCATGGTTGTTGGCTTGAGCCCAAGGTCACTGGCTTGAGCAAGGGGTCACTCACTCTGCTGTAGCGTTCCCTCCCCCCATTAAGGCACATATGAGAAAGCAATCAATGAACAACTAAGGAGACTAAGGAGCTGCAATGAAGAATTGATGCTTCTCATCTCTCTCTCTTCCTGTCTGTCTGTCCTTTTCTGTCCCTCTCTCTGTCTCTCTCTGTCTCTGTCACACAATAAAAGAAAGTAGTATTTTTATACACATATAGCATAAAAACATGCTGTTTTTATCCATGTTTAATTTCCTCTATCTAAAAAACAAAACAAAACAAAAACCTCATGATCCCACTTTCCATCTAGATGATACACCAAAAGAACACTCATCAAAATAGGTGTCTGTAGACTGTCTCCAATTACTCACTT
The DNA here is from genome assembly GCA_037038555.1 of Rhynchonycteris naso. Taxonomy (NCBI): domain Eukaryota; kingdom Metazoa; phylum Chordata; class Mammalia; order Chiroptera; family Emballonuridae; genus Rhynchonycteris; species Rhynchonycteris naso. The sequence goes on along the minus strand of CM072996.1, from coordinate 121,437,497 downwards.
GACATTCTCTTGCATCCACTTGAATCAGGCCTCACCCTTATCATGTGGATAAGTTAAGGGCACCAGTGACTTTCACATGCCTGAGACTAGTGGCATTTACCCTGTCAGCAGCCTTTAAAACCTCTGCTCATTCCCGCTTTCTGGAAATGCTTTCCTCATTGGGTTCTAGGATCCTACGCCCTCTTGGTTTTGCTTTTATCTCTTTAACTGCTGCTTAGTCCTTTGCTGGGTTTATCCTTTCTTCTCAGCATCCTACTGTTACAGTGCCTGGGGGCTCAGTCTGGCCTCTTGTTTGTCCCATGGTTGCATTGCCTAGTCCTGTGTCTTTATTTGCCCTATGACTCCCAACTTTATAGCTCCAGCCCGGAATTCTCCCCTAAGCTCTGTATTCATAAACCTGACTGTTTTCTCTTTCTCTACTTGTATGTCTTATTGATATCTCAAACTTTATTCTGCTCTCACACTCCATCCATCACAGCCAAACCCACTTCATCGTAGTCTCCCCCATCTCACATGATAGAAATTCCACTATGCTGTGTGCTTAGGCCTCAAATCTTGTCATCGCTTTGTCTCTCCTTTTTCTTTCATGCCCTATATCAAATCCATCTGGAAATCCTATTGTATCTACTTTCAAAATATACACAGAACCTGACTACTTCTACTCATTTTTTTTTATATATATTTTATTATTATTAATTCTAATGGGGTGACATCAATAAATCAGGGTACATATGTACAATGAAAACATCTCCAGGTTATCTTATCATTCAATTGTGTTGCATACCCATCACCAAAAGTCAAATTGTCCTCTGTCACCTTCAATCTGGTTTTCCCTGCGTCCCTCCCCTCCTCCCTATCCCATTCTTCCCTCCCTCCCCACATCCCATAACCACCACTCTCTTGTCCATGTCTCATACCCTCACTTTCATGTCCCACCTATGTATGTAATCGTGCTGTTCTCAGTTTTTCTTTTTTTCTGATTTACTTATTTCACTCCGTATAATGTTATCAAGGTACATCCATTTTGTTATAAATGATCCGATGTCATCGTTTCTTATGGCTGAGTAGTATTCCATAGTATATATGTACCATAGCTTTTTAATCCACTCGTCTTCTGACGGACACTTGGGCTGGTTCCAGATCTTCGCTATTGTGAACAATGCTGCCACGAACATGGGGGCGCATTTCTTCTTTTCGAACAGTGCTATGGTGTTCTTAGGGTATATTCCTAAAAGTGGGATAGCTGGGTCAAAAGGCAGTTCGATTTTTAATTTTCTGAGGAATCTCCAAACTGTTTTCCACAGTGGCTGCACCAGTCTGCATTCCCACCAGCAGTGCAGAAGGGTTCCCTTTTCTCCACATCCTCGCCAGCACTTATTCTGTGTTGTTTTGCTGATAAGTGCCATTCTGACTGGTGTGAGGTGATATCTCATTGTGGTTTTAATTTGCATTTCTCTAATGATTAGTGATGTTGAGCATTTTTTCATATGCCTATTGGCCATCTGTATGTCCTCTTTGGAGAAATTTCTATTCATTTCTTTTGCCCATTTTTTGATTGGGTTGTTTGTCTTCCTGGTGTTGCTTTTTATAAGTTCTTTATAAATTTTAGTTATTAACCCCTTATCAGATGTGCTGTCAAATATGTTCTCCCATTGTGTGGTTTGTCTTTTTATTCTGTTCCTATTGTCTTTAGCTGTGCAAAAACTTTTTAGTTTGATATAGTCCCATTTGTTTATCTTGCCTTTTATTTCAGTTGCCCATGAAGATAAATCGGCAAATATACCGCTGCTACAGATGTGGGAGAGCTTGCTGCCTATGTTTTCTTCTAAGATGTTTATGGTTTCACGGCTTACATTTAAGTCTTTTATCCATTTTGAGTTTGTTTTTGTGAATGGTGTAAGTTGATGGTCTAGTTTCATTTTTTTGCAGGTAGATGTCCAATTTTCCCAACACCATTTGTTGAAGAGGCTGTCTTTACTCCATTGTATGTTCTTTCCTCCTTTGTCAAATATCAGTTGTCCATAAAGCTGTGGGTTTATTTCTGGGTTCTCTGTTCTGTTCCATTGATCTATGTGCCTGTTCTTATGCCAGTACCAGGCTGTCTTGAGTATAATGGCCTTGTAGTAAACCTTGATATCAGGAAGAGTGATACCTCCTGCTTTATTTTTTCTTTTTAAGATTGCTGAGGCTATTCGTGTTCTTTTTTGGTTCCATATAAATTTTTGGAATATGTGTTCTATATCTTTGAAGTATGTCATTGGTATTTTAATTGGTATTGCATTGAATTTATAAATTGCTTTGGGTAATATAGACATTTTAATGATGTTTATTCTTCCTAGCCATGAGCACGGTATGTGCTTCCACTTGTTTGTATCTTCCTTGATTTCTTTTATCAATGTTCTATAATTTTCCGAGTACAAGTCCTTAACCTCCTTGGTTAAATTTACTCCTAGGTACTTTATTTTTTTGGCTGCAATAGTGAAGGGGATTGTTTCCTTAATTTCTTTTGCTGATATTTCATTGTTGGTGTATAGAAATGCCTCTGATTTCTGAGTATTAATTTTATATCCTGCCACCTTGCTGAATTCATTTATCAGGTCCAGTAGTTTTTTGACTGAGACTTTAGGGTTTTCAATATACAATATCATATCATCTGCAAATAATGACAGTTTTACTTCTTCTTTTCCAATTTGTATGCCTTTTATTTCTTCTTCTTGTCTGATTGCTGTAGCTAGGACTTCCAGAACTATGTTGAATAAGAGTGGTGAAAGTGGGCAACCCTGCCTGGTTCCTGATCTTAAGGGGATTGCTTTTAATCTTTGTCCATTTAGTATGATGTTTGCTGTCGGTTTATCATAGATGGCCTTTATCATGTTAAGGAATGATCCCTGTATTCCCACTTTACTGAGAGTTTTGAGCATGAATGGGTGCTGGATTTTATCAAATGCCTTTTCTGCATCTATTGAAATTATCATGTGATTTTTGTCCTTCCTTTTGTTTATGTGGTGAATCACATTGATTGATTTGCGAATATTGAACCAGCCTTGCCTCTCCAGAATAAATCCCACTTGATCGTGGTGTATGATTTTTTTCATATATTGCTGGATCCGGTTGGCTAATACTTTGTTGAGAATTTTAGCGTCTAAATTCATCAGGGATATAGGCCTATAATTTTCTTTCTTTGTGTTGTCTTTGCCCGGTTTTGGGATCAGAATTATGCTCGCCTCATAAAAGGAGTTTGGAATTCTTCCTTCCTCTTGAATTTTTTGAAATAGCTTCAGGAGAATAGGAGTTAGTTCTTCTTTGAATTTTTGATAGAATTCACTTGTGAAGCCATCAGGCCCAGGACTTTTCTTTTTTGGGAGTTTTTTGATAACTGTTTCGATCTCATTTGCTGTAATTGGTCTGTTCAGGTGTTCTGATTCTTCCAGATTGATTTTTGGAAGGTTATATGATTCAAGAAATTTGTCCATTTCACCAAGATTGTCTAATTTTTTGGCATATAGTTCTTCATAGTATTTTCTTACAATGCTTTGTATTTCTGTTGTGTCAGTTGTTATTTCTCCACTGTCCTTTCTAATTTTATTTATTTGAGTCCTCTCTCTTTTTTTCTTGGTGAGTCTAGTTAAAGGTTCATCAATCTTGTTTACCTTTTCAAAGAACCAGCTTCTTGTTTCATTGATCCTCTGTATTGTTTCCTTAGCCTCTATGTCATTTATTTCTGCTCTGACCTTTATTATTTCCTTCCTTCTACTTGTCTTGGGTTTTATTTGTTGTTGTTTTTCTAGTTCTTTTAGATGCAGGGTCAAGTTGCTTATTTGAGCTTTTTCTAGCTTCTTATGATATGCCTGTAGTGCAATAAACTTCCCTCTCAGAACTGCTTTTGCTGTGTCCCATAAATTTTGAGTTGATGTATGCTCATTATCATTTGTTTCTAGAAACTTTTTTATTTCTTCTTTGATCTCATTGTTAATCCATTCATTATTTAATAACAAGCTATTTAGTTTCCAAGTGTTTGAGTATTTTTCAGTTTTTCTTTTGTGGTTAATTTGTAGTTTCATGGCATTGTGATCAGAGAAAATGCTTGATATGATTTCAATCTTCTTAAATTTATTGAGACCATTTTTGTGTCCTAACATGTGGTCTATCCTAGAAAACGTACCATGAGCGCTTGAGAAGAATGTATATTCTACTGCTTTAGGGTGAAAAGTTCTGAAGATATCTATTAAATCAAGTTGATCTAGTGTCTCCTTTAAGTCTGCTGTTTCTTTATTAATTTTCTTTCTTGAGGATCTATCCAGTGTTGTTAGAGGGGTATTGAAATCCCCTACTATGATAGTATTGCTGTTAATCTCGCCCTTTATATCCATCAAAGTCTGCTTTATGTATGTCGGGGCTCCTATATTTGGTGCATAGATATTTACAATAGTTATATCTTCCTGTTGAATTGTTCCCTTTATCATTATGTAGTGTCCTCTTTTATCTCTTACTACAGCCTTTGTTTTAAAGTCCATTTTGTCTGATATAAGTATTGCTACCCCTGCTTTTTTTTCATTTCCATTTGCATGAAATATTTTTTTCCATCCTTTTACCTTCAGTCTATGAACATCTTTTATTTTAAGGTGTGTCTCTTGTAGACAGCATATGTATGGGTCCTGTTTCTTTATCCATGCAGCTACCCTATGTCTTTTGATTGGATCATTTAATCCATTTACATTTAAGGTTATTATTGATATGTAGTTGTTTATTGCCATTTTATTCTTTAAAGCTGTATTCTTCTTTTGCTCTATTCTTTCCTCCCTTTAAACTGTTCACAAGAGGCCCCTTAGTATCTCTTGCAGAATTGGTTTGGTTTTTATGAATTCCTTGAGGCTTTCTTTTTCTGGGAAGCTCTTTATTTCTCCTTCAATTTTAAAGGTTAGCCTTGCTGGATAAAGTAGTCTTGGTTGTAGGTTCTTGTTCTGCATTACTTTGATTATTTCTTGCCATTCCCTTCTGGCCTCAAGTGTTTCTGTTGAGAAGTCCGATGTCATCCTTATGGGGGCTCCTTTGTAGGTGATAGTCTTTTTTTCTCTAGCAGCTTTTAAAATTTTTTCTTTATCCATTAGCTTTGGTATTTTAACTATGATGTGTCTTGGTGTAGATTTTTTTGGGTTTCTCCTTAATGGAGTTCTGTGTGCTTCTTGAATGTGTGGAGTGTTTCCCAGCCTTAATTTAGGAAAGTTTTCTGCTATAATTTGATTGAACAAAGTTTCCATTTCCTGTCCTCTCTCCTCTTCTTCAGGCACCCCTATGATGCGAATGTTGTTTCTCTTCATGTTGTCACAAAGCTCCCTTAGAGTTTCCTCACATTTTTTAAGTCTCTTTTCCTTTTTCTTCTCTGCTTCTGTGCCTTTGTTTATTGTGTCCTCTAACTCGCTTATTCGATCCTCAGCGTCATCCATCCTGCTTTTAATTCCTTCCATTGTGGTCTTCAGTTCTGATACTGTATTTGTCATTTCTGTCTGATTCTTTTTTATTATTTCAATTTCATTTTTTATACTTGTTATGTCTTTATTTAGGTGTTCATAATGACTATCCATTGTTGCTCTAATTTCTTTGAACATCCTAACTATCATTATTCTAAATTCTGCTTCTGGTAATTTGGTTATATCTGGTTCATTCAGGTCCTTCTCTGGGGATTTCTCTTGATTCATTTGGTTTGCATTCCTCTGCCTGCCCATTTTTTCTGTGTATAAGCAAGTTGTGGCCACTGGAGTCCAGTAGGTGTTGCCTTTGTGTTCTCTAGGTGTGGTCTATCTGCAGGCCCCCCACCCCCTCTGCCGGCGCCTAGGGTGGTTGGGTATGAGCGTTGCCAGCGCCGGCCCACTGTGGCTTTTGCTGTGATTTCTGCCTCTCCTCCGTGGGAGGGGCTGTCACTGAAGCCACAAGATTAGCACCAAGGGTAGAGGCGAGCACCTTTCCTCAGCTGCGGACCCAGCCTATTTCCGGACTTCCGCCCAGAACCAGCAGTCGGTGCCTGCTCGCTACAGTTCCGCGGGTTAGGCGGGGCTTTTGACGTGCTCTCAGCTGTAAGCTTTTGCCCGTCAGGAGCTTTAGCCCCGCCCTCGAGGCCAGGGCCCTTTGCGCAGGGTCGGAAACCAAGATTTATTGGGGCGGGCGTGTTTGCTGGCTTCGGCCGAGCTGCGTACTTCAGCTCGTCCCGGACTCTACCCCGCCCCCGCGTTCGGAGCCCGCTCGTGCACGTATTAACGCTATCCGGGGTTTCTCCGGCCGGATGGGGATAGCAGCCGTGGGCTCAGCTGCGAGCCTCCGCCTGTCTCGGGGTCCACCCCGTTCCCGCGCTCGGAGCCCGCTCGCGCACGTATACTGGCCAACCGCGGTTTCTCCGGCGGGCGGCGGGGGGGGGGGGCGGACTGGTAGCGTCAGCTCAGCCACGAGCCCCTGCCCGTCCCTGGTCCTAGCCCGGTCCCCGTGGTCAGGGCCGGCTTGCGCAGGGCCTGCCTGTTCCTGGCCTCCCGCTTTGTCCCCGTAAGTGGGATTAAAGGCGGGCCCGCAGCTTCCGGACCGCTCTCGCGCTTACCCTCCGACCCTCTGGGCTAGACCGATCTCCCACCGGCTTGGCCTCTGCCCACGCCGACAGAACCGCCTCTCAGCGTCCTGCCGCCCCAAAACCTTAAGCAGCCCTCAGCAGAGTAGGAAGGGACCTAATACTCCACACTGTAGGCCTGGGAGCTCCCTCACTTGTTTCACAGCTCAAAACTGTCCAAACGCCTCTTCTTGGCTCTGGGACTGCAGGCTGGGGCTTGGTTCCTGGGACCCAGGTCCCTCCCTCTCCGCCAAAATCTCCTCCCGCCACACGGGTCTCTCCGGGCTGCCGTTTGCTCCGGGGAGCTGGGCAGCCCTCTTCGCGTTTTCGCTATTCCTACCAGTCTCAATGTGGCTTCTTCTGTGTTCCTTGGTTGAAGAGTCCACTTAGTTTTGTTCAAAGTTGGTTTATCCAGGTGATGGTTCTTAAGATTGAGTTGTAATCCACTTTGGTTCTGGGAGTTGGAAGTTGGTATGTCCGCCTACTCCGTCGCCATCTTGCTCCCCTCTACTTCTACTCATTTTTATTTTAAACCCCTGGTGACCATAATTCACCCACATAGTTGCTGCTGTTGACTTCTTCTTCCTTTTTTTTTTTTTTTTTTTTTTTTTGTGACAGAGACAGAGAGAGAATCTGAGAGAGGAAAGGATAGGGACAGACAGACAGGAAGGGAGAGAGATGAGAAGCAACCATTCTTCGTTGCAGTTTCTTAGTTGTTCATTGATTGCTTTCTCATATGTGCCTTGACCGGGGGCTAGAGCAGTGTGAGTGACCCCTTGCTCAAGCCAGCGACCTTGGGGTCATGTTTTTGATCCCATGCTCAAGCCAGCAGACCCTGCACTCCAGCTGGTGAGCCCTTACTCAAGCCAGAGACCTTGGGGTTTCGAACCTGGGTTCTCCATGTCCCAGTCCGATGCCCAGTCTCATGCTCTATCCACTGCGCCACAGCCTGGTCAAGCTGCTGTTGACTTCTAACTGGTCATTTCATTCCTCTGCTTGAAATCTTTTCATGGTGGCAAATTTCTCTCTGAATAAAGGCCAAAATACTTTGAGTGGCCTACAAAGCCTTATGTTTTCTTGCCTGGTGACTACTGTGATCTTACCTTTTTACTATTTTCCTTCTCACTCACTCTGCTCCAGTTTCCTACTGACCCCTTGAACATGACAATGACAACTCTACCTCAGGGCTTTTGAACTGGCATTACCTCTGCCTGAAATGTTTTCTCACCCAAATGTATGCATAGGTCATCCCATGAACCTTCGTGAGTCTGTTCATATGACATCTTCTCTTTGAGGCCTTTTCTGATAACCCAATTCAAAATTGTCTTATCACCTCCCCAAACACAGCACTCTCAATACCTCTGCCCTGCTTTATGTTTTCTTCATAGTTCTTATTACATTTTAATATATTAAATACCATTTATTATTTATTAACTGTATATTGTTTGTCTCTCCTATTTTGTTTACTGAATCCCACCACCCACAGCAGGGTCTGGCACATAGTAGGGTTTAATCACTATTTTGGATGAATAAAGATGAGTTATACAGTTACATTTAACTATTAAATTTCAATTCAATTTCTTCTTGTTTTCTTTTCTTTCTTTTTTTTTTTTTTTTGGTTACAGACACACAGAGAGAGATAAAGGGAGGAACAGATAGAAACAGACAGGAAGGGAGAGAGATGAGAAGTTTCAAGTCTTTGTTGTGGTTCCTTAGTTGTTCATTGATTGCTTTCTCATATGTGCCTTGAGCAGGGGGCTACAGTGAGCGAGTGACCCCTTGCTCAAGCCAGTGACCTTGAGGTCATGTCTATCATCCCATACTCAAGCCAGTGAGTGACCCGGCGCTCAAGCTGATGAGCTGCACTCAAGCCAGAAGCCAGGTTTCGAACCTGGGTCCTCTGCATACCAGTCTGTTGCACTATCCACTGCACTGCCACCTGGTCAGGCTCAATGTAATTATTTTTACAGAGCCCATAATACCATTATTTCTAGACATACTGGTAGTTTTATTTTTTAAAGATTCTATTTATTCATTTTAGGGCGAGAGAGAGAGAGAGAGAGAGAGAGCGAGAGAGAGAGAGAGAAGGAGGGGAGGAGTAGGAAGCATCAACTCCAAATGTGCCTCGACCAAGTAAGCCCAGGGTTTCGAACCGGCAACCTCAGCATTCCAGGTTGATACTTTATCCACTGTGCCACTACAGGTCAGGCTCTATGACATAATTTTAAGCTAAACGTTATTAGCTACTACTAATTATTTTCATTAATTTGGTGTCACTTCACTGAAGATCACATACCGTGGATTCCAAAGTACTTGTCCTTTCTAAACTTGCATGAGGGAAACTCCCTATTTGTACCCCCAAATTGCCTGGATTGTAAATCATAATAACCAGACTCTGTGACTCAACACTGAAATAAATATGGCTGCACACAAGGTCCTGAGATCAGGTTGCCACAGTAACATTTCTCCCATCTTCCCAGAGTTTAATTGCTCAATTCTAAAATTACACAACCTTGTGTTCAGCATGCTTCTACTCTTCCTGGCCTCGACTGGAAAGAAATTAAATGAAGGTATTATTTTTTTTTATCATGATTATTTTTTAATGATTTATATTTGAAAATTCCACCAGCCTGTGTGACATTGTTCTTTCTTTCAGCAGACTATCATTAAAAATATTTTTATTATTTATTTTTGCCAATCTGTTGGGTGAAAGTGGTATTATATCTGTACGCTTTTTTGACAGTAATGCGGTTGAGCATATGTTCATCAGCAATTGGATTAGCTCTGCTGTAAATTGTTGCATTGGTCAGGGTTCGCCAGAGAAACACTATACAGAGAGCATAGTCATGTGATTATGGTTGCCTGGAAAGTCCAAAATCTTCAGGGTGGACCAGCAGGCGGAAACCCAGAGAAGGATTGCTGGTGCAGCTCAAGTCCAAAAGCTACGAGGCTGAAAACTCAGCCCTCCTTGCCACAGAGCTACTAATGGTCAGACTGCCTGGACTTGAAGTCTAATTCATTACTTATTAGTGACTGAGTTCCTGAAATTAGGAAAATAAAAAACTGCTTCATAAGATTTCTGGGAACATTAAAGGAATTGCTTCTCACTTTATAACTTTCACCTGTTATGTGTTCTATTATGGGGATTTGTCATTATTTTTTGTTTGTTAGCAAATTGCAAGAATATAGGGATGAAATTACTACCTGTCATATGTAAGACACATAGGATAAAAGCGAAAAACTTAACATAATCATGAGTCTTGGAATCTTCTGTCCCTAAACAACAATCTGTTTTCTTCATGTACCTCATAAGAATCTTTTATAGAAGATACACAAGGATGGATTTCAGATAGCTGTTTCCTATTTCACTGATTTGAGAAATTCAATCTATCAACCCTTTTTTCTTTGCACACGTGCATTTGCGCGTGAAAGAGAGAGAGAGAAGAAGGGAGAGAGATGAGAAGCAGCAATTCTTTGTTGTGGCACCTTAGTTATTCATTGATTACTTTTTCATATGTGCCTTGACTGGGGGCTCTAGTTGAGCAAATGACCCCTTGCTCAAACCAGCGACCTGGAGCTCAAACCAATGACCTTGGGCTTCAAGCCAGTGGCTTTGGGGCTCAAGCCAGCGACCATGGGGTCATGTCTACGATCCCATGCTCCAGCCAGTGACTCTGTGCCCAAGTTGGGTGAGTCCACACTCAAGGTGGGGACCCTGGAGTTTCTAACCTGGGTCCTCAGCATCCCAGGTAGATGCTCTACCCACTGCACCACCCACCTGGTCAGGCTCAAAACCTTTTCCTATTTGTGTTGCAGAAAATTTCAAAATGACAAGCAATAAAACCAATCATTAAAAGAAGTGTTATCTTTAGCAAGTTTAAAAACTTTAGATTTCTAGAAGTGTAAAGATTTGTAGTAGTGATGAAGCTCACATCTTGAATCAGTCAGATGATATGCAGTGTTGGGGTAGCCTGGAATAGTCATTTTAGAAAATCTTACTGTAGGTGAATTACTTCAGAAGAGTTGCTTAATTACTATCCCTCTAGTTTAGAAAGAAAAATACCAAGACCCTAGAACAAGGGTCGAAACCTTTTTAGCTGAGAGAGCCATGAACGCCACATATTTTAAAATGTAATTCCATGAGAGCCATACAATATGTTTAACACTAAATACAAGTAAATGTGTGCATTTTATGTAAGACCAACACTTTTAAAATACAGTAAGTCTCTGAATTCTTTTTAATAACGTCATTATGCTGTTGCTAACCAATGATGAATAAAGTACTTCTTACCATTAATGCAACTTCTGGTGCTGCATGGTTTTGCTGATGGCTTTGTAGTCTGGTTAATACGTGGTGAGGTTAAGCTTCATGCAGGCATTAAGATTTCCATCTGTTAAATGTGATTGTAGGTTGGTCTTAACATTCTTTAGATGTGAGAGGGACTGCTCATATGCATACGTAGAGGCAAATATTGTCAGGACAGCAATACTCACATGCTGCAATGTGTGGTATGTGACGGGAAGCACGTTCCAAGTTTTGACAATCAACTGGTCCATGGGTTGAAGTATTTTCACTTCTCCCCACTTGTGTTTGCTCGTCAGCTCTGCTTGCTGTCATGCAAGTCTTTCCAAATCTTCATTCAGTAACTTGAACTTATTCACTCACATGTCTGAAACCTTCAGGTCAGCTGCTTGTAGCTCAAAATCATTGATGGACATGCCAGGGATATAACTCAGGTCGGCGCTGTCCACTGCACACTCATGTAGATGGGTGATGAACTTAAAAAGATGAGTGCACTCATGAAATTCTCCAAAGCACGCTTTGAATGACTGCAGGAGATTAGATGTGAATCCCACTAGATGCTGGAGATCAAGATGTTGAGCAGGGTCACTTGCTGTGCATGCATCTTTAAACTCTCCTAGTTTTTCAAAGTGTAGTAAAGGACCTGTTTCAATGTCGGCGATGAAAAGTTCCATATTGTTTTCAAATGCAAACACTGCTTTTTGAAGGGATAAGACTGTATTTCCAACACCTTGCATTTTCACGTTGAGCTGGTTCAGGTGTTCAGTCATGTCCATGAGATAGTAGAACTTCAGGAGCCACTCAGTGTAAGCCAACTCAGGATGCTCAATGTTTTTCTTTTTAAGAAAAGTCTGGATTTTGCTCAGACAAGCCATGAAACGGCTGAGCACCTTCCCTCTTGACAACCAACGCACACTGCTGTGCAGTAGCAGACCAGGGTAATTATTCCCAACTTCATTCAGCAGTGTTTTAAACTGGCAATCATTTAAAGCACAGGCAACAATGAAGTGGACCACCCAAATAACCAGCAACATCACCTCACCAAGCTGCTCGCCACACAACTGAGCACAAAGAGCCTCCTGATGTAGGATGCAGTGAAAACTTAGGATGGGTCTCTTTTCATGTTCATGAAAAAGCACTACTAGTCCTCTGTTTTTCCCCACCATGCACAGAGCACCATCAGTACACACTGAAATAAGTTTATCCATTGGTAGATTTTTTCTTTAGCGAACTCAGTGAAAGACTTGAATAAATTCTCCCCTCTTGTTGTCTTTTTCATAGGCAAAACAGCAAGACTTTCCTCACGTAGTGTGTCACCAACAGCATACCTTGCAATCACGCTGAACTGGGATAAATGGCTTACAGCTGTTGACTCATCCAAGAGAGAGAAAAGAATGGTGCTGCATTTATGTCCTTCACTTGTGTTGCCTCAATTTGATTTGCCATCATGATGGTACGATTGTGAATAGTTCTTGCTGACAGAGGCATGTCTTTTATTCGTTTGATTATCTTGTCTTTATCTGAAAAGTCGTCAAAAAGTTCACTGTCAACATCAAGCATGAATGTTTTGGCATACTCCCCATCTGTGACTGGCTTTCTGGTTCTCACAGTTGCTAAAGCACCAGCAGAGCTAGCCGAATTCCAGTCACCTTGTTGGGTACAATCATGGAGTTGCTGCTGACTAGCTTGCACTCTGCACAGTAACTCTTGACATGCTTTCTTCCTGCTGTCCCCTGCTGGATATTTCGATGCAAATATAGTATGCCGTGTGTTGAAATGCCACTTAATATTTGACCGTTTCATTGATGCAATTTTATCATTCCATATTAGACACACTGCAGAACCTGCTCTCTCCACAAAGGCAAATTCCTCTGTCCATTTCTGCTGAAAAGTACGATACTCCTCATCTTTTTTTCTTTTAGCCATCTTCTTCATCAAAAGGGTTTCTGCAATTAACTAGCTGACTACTTGATTAAAATGAGGGAAGTTTACTTCCTTACCTCACAACGACCTGTGTACGTTATGCATTATCCAATACAAATTTGGTGGTGTTCTGAGGACAGCTGTGATTGGCTTCGGCCACCCGCAACCATGAACATGAGCAGTAGGAAATGAATGGATTGTAATACATCAGAATGTTTTATATTTTTAACGTCATTTTTTTAATTAAAGATTTGTCTGCTAACTAGATGCAGCCATCAAAAGAGCTGCATCTGGCTCACTAGCCATAGGTTCACCACCCCTGCCCTAGAATATTACAACCAGAAACAAGGACTTTCAAAACCTACCCTGCAAAAAATTATTTATTTTGTTTTAACTTTGGTTTTTCTATTTTATAAATTTGGTTTTGTTTTAATGATTAGAAATAATGCACATAAGTACCATGCACAAAATAATCTCTCAGTAAATGGTAGCTAATTACTGTATTTCCTGCCATTGAGAACTACACATTCTCATACTAATAAGGTGACCAGACATCCCGCTTTGGGTGGGACAGTCCCAATTTTTAACAATTTGTCCCGCATCTGTGGCATTTTAAAAAAGTCCCGATTTTTGGAAAGAATGCACAAAAAGCTAGGGAATGGTGGGAGAACAGGAAGGGTATACATGGTTTTCAGCGGGGAGACCCCCACCTTGACTTGGAAGCGCCTGCACTGCCGAAAGAGCTGGCTGCTCCGTGCAGGGCCTTGAAACAAAGAATTTCGGGCAGGATGTACCTGTTGGGGCGGCGGCTGTCAAGTCCCCTAACTACCTATAGCCCCGTGTCCTGGACGCCTGCGTGCAGCTCCGGGTTTCACGAGGCGCAAGCAACTCGGTCTCCAGCGGGCATGGGGCTGGACACTAGGGGAGTGCTCATGTAGCTCCAGCATCGGTTTCAGGACCGTGTAACCCAATCCGTCTGACTCACTCAAAATTTCCCATATAGTAATATTTCCGAAAATGATCTTTTTAATGAGGTATCATTATTAAAAAAAGATTGATAAGGAAACGGTTAAATCTTGGGCATCAGCAAAAATCACAATAGAGAACAAATGGTTAGAAATATTTCATCATTTTGAAACAAACCATGTTCCATACAATAATGCACTAAAAATTGTGGAATACGCAGTGTCTTTACCAGGAACTAATGCTGCGACTGAACGCGTTTTTTCTACGGTAAATAAACAGAAAAATCACAATTAAATGTTATTTTGAAAGCCATTTTATGTGTGAAATATAATTTAACAAATTCTTGTGAAAAATTTCATGACCTTTTAAACAATGACAGCAATCTACTAAAATAATTCACTCAAATGAGAAATATGCCAAAGAATAAAATAATATACGCAATTTTTAATGTATTATATTTGTAAATTGTACTTAGGTTGAAATTAAAAAATATATTACAATACTATTTTTGCATTCTATGAAAAATTATTTTGCTCCATATAGACCAAATTTTTAATCAAGGAACCCCTCCCCCCATCGTGTCCCACTTTACCAATTTTAAAATCTGGTCACCTTATACTAGTTCCTGCTCCCAATGCCTACCATATATACAGGGGGTCCTCCGACAGTGATGTAACCTGGATTTTGGTGTAAGTAGAAACAGCCTCACCTAACACAAACACAACACTCACGCTTTTACCAGTCCAACATGGTGTACGTACTGGGGGATGCCAATTCCCTCACTCATCTTCCACATTACTGTACATTCTTCCACCATATGCAACCAAACTAGTTCACCTACGTTGTTGGGAAGTACAGTAAACCGAGACACCCACGTCTCAATTTTTAAAAAGTTTTAGGGGCGTGAGCATTGTAAACTCCAAAGGTATATTGAGACTATAATCAGAGGACCTCCTGTATTGTCTACCATTTAAGTACTTATCAAACTAGAGACATCAGGGGTAATCAGGTAGCACTCAATGGCCTCCTCTAAATTTAGACTTGGAGCGGAGGGTAAAATTACAGACAAAACCCGTCTCCCACTCGCTAACAATGCTAAACTACAATTCCCAGCATGCAGTCAAACTCCGTGGTTGCAGTGCATCCTGGAAAAGAAGTCTCTGGCTCTCCATTGGCCACATATGGAGAAGCGATGTAGTTTGCACAAATCCGCGGGCTCTAGTGTACGCACGCACAGGGACTGCGTAGATCTCCTCGTTCGCGTTCTGGCGAACTGAAATTTTGGGTATAGGGTGTTTAGCCGGAGAGATTTGAGGACCGGTCCACTTCCGGTAACAGCGGCACAGACTTGAAAATGGCGTCCTCCAAACTGAACGGGACAGCCACAGGGTCTGGAAAAGGTGAATTTCGGAACCAGAAGCCAAAGCCAGAGAACCGAGGTATAGTTGTGTGGGAACCGAAGCCTGGGTTTCGGTGTCCAGTTTAGATTGCTTTCTTCACTTGTTAGGAACGTGGAACGCCGCCTGGGGTCTGTTCTCTCAAGTTGAGTCCTGTCATTGCTGGGTTTTAGGGTATTCGCCCGGGGCTGCGAAACCGTCTCGCGGAGACTGTTAGTCACGTGTTCTTAACCAAATCGCTTTTGTGAAAGCCCCCCAAGGTGAGGTTGTTGCAGAATTCATCTTCTGTAGAATGATGAGGATTCAGGAATTGCGGAGGGTGTTGCGGCCACGGCGGGAAGTCCTTGATAAATTGAGGGATGCCGGTAGGAGTAGGAGGTCGTTATTTGTTTGAAAGGCGGATAATGAAGGAGTGAGACAGACGTAGTGATGAGGCGGAGATATTTGGTGTGTCCTGAACTCTAGTTTGTGATTCTTTGAAGGAATTCTGGCACATTTATTATTATTATTGTTTGTCAGAGTGCTAAAATTAGACAACACGACTTCTCTTTAGACTGCCCTGCTTTTAAGTTACTGTCTTGTTTTATTTTGGTTTTATCCATTTTCTTCGGTATGAATGATAGGAAGAGAGCCTAGAGAAATAGCCCCGGGCTTCAGCAACCATTATTTTTGGAAGTTATTAAAGGTGTTGTTTTTAATTATGATCGTACACAACAGAGGACAGTGTACAGTATATACAGTTTAAAGAATAAAACCATTGAGCTCAGACAATTGAACAGAAGAAAGCATTACCTTACTTCAAAAGCCCCCAATAAGCACTTCTTAAAACATACTCTTTTTCTTTTTGAGACGTGAAGTAACTATTCTAAATCATGTTAATCATTCTGTTCTTTTTCTGAATAATCTTTACTACCTATGCACAGAGCGGTTTAATTTTGCCTGCTTTTGAATTTCGTATGAATGAGATAAGACTGTAGGCAAGGTTCTATGCCTTGCTTTTTAGGTTTAACTTTGTTATTTAATCAGGACAATACTTGAAGCTGTAATTTATTCTTTAACTACTATATGACATTCTCTTGTATGAATATATGCTAATTTATATTTTCATTCTACCACTGGTGGACATTTGCATTGCTTGCATTGTTTGTTATTATAAACAATGCTGCTGTAAACATCTTTGTACATGTCTCTTGGTTTATATATACAAGAGTTTCTGTAGGTTATGTACATGGGATTGGAATCCTTGAAGTGTAGGGTATGTGCAGGTGATTCTAAATCTTTCCCAAGAGGTTTGTGCCTGTTTATACTCCCACCAGCAGTAGATGACAGTTCTCATTGTTCTACATCCACATTAATACTTGTTATTATCTGAATTATGAACTTCTGTATTTTGGTAAGCATGAAGTGGTATCTAGTTGGGATTTTTATTTGAACTATTTTCTTTTCTTTTTTTCTAGCGAGAGAGGGCGGGAGGGACAGACAGGAAGGGAAAGAGATGAGAAGCATCAGTTCTTCATTGCAGCACCTTAGTTCACTGATTGCTTTCTCATGTGTTGCCTTGACTGGGGTACTCCAGCTGAGCCATTGACCTCTTGCTCAAGCTAGCAATGTTGGGCTCAAGCCAGTGATCTGTGCTCAAGCGGATGGATCCTTGCTCAAGCCAGATGGCAACCTTGGGGTTTTAAATCTGGATCCTCAGCATCCACTGCTCGACCGCCTGGTCAAATTGAACTTTTTTTTTTTAATTACAAGTGAGGTTGCACATTATTGCACATGTTTTTAGGCTATCTTTATTTCCTCTATTGTAAAAATCCTATGTATTTTTTGTCAGTTTTTAAATTTATAGCCATTAAAGTGTTTAAATTGGGTAAGGACTTGATTAGATGTGCATTTTAAGTAATGACAGTTGTAGATTTCAAGCTTTTTTTTAAAAGGATATTGGGAAATGAATGCTATATGAAGATTAGCCAGTTTTCTGATTACAACGAGAAATAGCAAAGTGGATGTCAGTATAAGAAACAGAAAGCAGAGGTTAGTTTTCTTTTACCCCCTTTTGTTGGAATTTGGGATTTTCTTGATATTTCTGGGCTATAGAGTTCTTTCCGGTCTGGGCTACTTTGTAGCAATGTTGGGCAGATAAAATATATTACGCTCACTTTGTTAAAGATGGCACTGCCCACGTGGAAGCCTGTCACCCAGGTGATAATATTAGTTGCTTTTCTTGTTTGTGATGGGCGTGATTATATTAATGTGTTTTGGGGGAGAGCTTTTGTGCCAAAAGGTTTTAAAAGGAAGAGAGATCACGTTGTTCCGGGGAAGAGTGATTACGTTCTAGGAAGAGCAGAGAAAGGAGAGCAGAGAAAGGCCACGTGGAGGGGAGGAGAAACAGCCAAGATGTCAGAGTGCTGAAGGAGAAGCCAGTTTGTGCAGAGTTTGTGCAGAGAGAAGGAGATGGGGAACAGAGATAAATAAAGCTGGTGAGGTAGGAACCTTTGATTCTAGGAAACTCAGGTAAGTCATTGGCTTTGGAAGCCCTGAATGGAAAGGAAAGTGTTTTCCCACTGTGTGTATTTCTTGCCCACCAGGTGCAAGCTAGGGTTAAAGGTAATGGCCCATCAGTTCTTGGTTCCATTGTTTCATTGCCATCTGTCTGAATCAAATGCGAACCCGCACAGGCCAGGTGGCTCTGATGGTGGCCGTGACTACTGGCTTTACATTTTCCATAGTCTGTGGCAAGATTCGGAGATCGGTATGGAGCCACCACCACCTTTGCGCGGTGGAATAGAGGACTGGCTGCTGTTATGGTTCCCCATGGCTGTCATTTAGGGGGCCATAGGCTGGCTGACTTTTACAGCCATGCGTGAGGAAACCGAGAGTTCTGTGGAAGAAGCTGCCCAGGATCTGCAAACCGAGTGGTGGAAGGAGCTTGAGCAAGTGTGTGAGAAAGAGATGCCGACCCTGGGGCTGGAGCAAGCACCAGAGGAGGCCAACCAGGTTCATGATATTTGCTTGGAAATGGAGCAGCTGCTGGAGAAATCACAGGTTTGTGAGTTGCAGATTGCTCTGGACGTTGTGGAAAACCAGTAGCTGCAGGAGGCCGAGGCTGAGGCGAGGGCTGAGGCTGAGGCTGGGGTTGCAAGACCTGCAGAGCACAAGGCAGCAGCGACCTGAGGCTTGAGCCCGGCAGCAAGAGCTGGTGTTTTCAGTTTCTCTTTGGAGGATGAGGAGAATCAGGCTGGAGTTGTGATCCACAGTCTCCAGAAGATGAGAGCCCAGCTGAAAGGAGTACCTACTATGCCCCAGGTAGGTCTGTGATTTTGGGACTTAGGGGTGGATGCCATCATGTTCTCTGGAGCAGAGATGGAACTGCTAACTGCCATTGCCACGTGCTCCTCCTTGGGACAATCTAAGACCTGCCAGGACGGCAGCGATGAGGGGGGTGGCTGAGGCCCCATGTGCATGGACTGATTTCCTGGACTATGACCGGAGTGAGCACTGGCTCCTTTGTTGGATGGACTTACGGATTTTGGACAATATGAAATACCCTGATGGGCGAGAGGGTGGGGGCTTTGCTGGAGTCCCTCCTGCCCCGGGAAGCTTTTCAAACGGCTAGAAAGAAGGCCGAAGACATTTTGTGCTTTTGGCAAAATGCTCAGAGACTGGTGAAGTGTACCTTTGTAATTGTTGAAATTGTATGATTTGTTATATTGTTGTAATTTGTGTAATGTGCCTAATTTCCTTGCACAGGGATGCTGGTGGTGTAGATTATGGGTAGTAAAGTGAGCGTAGGGGTGGATTGTTGAGCAGATAAAATATATTATGCTTACTTTTTTAAAGATGGTGCTTCCCACGTGGAAGCCTGTCACCCAGGTGATAATATTAGTTGCCCTTCTTGCTTGAGATAGGTATGATTATATTTTGTGTTGGGGGAGAGCTTTTGCGCCAAAAGGTTTTCAGAGGTAGAGAGATCACATTCCAGGGAAGAGTGATTACGTTCTAGGACAAGCAGAGAAAGGAGAGCAGAGAAAGGCCACGTGGAGGAGAGGAGAAACAGCCAAGATGGCAGAATGCTGAAGGAGAAGCCAGTTTGTGCAGAGAGAAAGAGAAGGGGAACAGAGGTGAATAAGGCTGGTGAGGTACGAACCTTTGATTCTAGGAAACTCGGATAAGTCAATGGCTTTGGGAGCCCTGAATGGAAAGGGAAGTGTTTTCCCACTGTGTGTATTTCTTGCCCGCCTGGTGCAAGCTAGGATTAAAGGTAATGGCCCATCAGTTCTTGGCTCTGTTGTTTTATTACCATCTGTCCGAATCAAATGCGAACCTGCACGGGCCCGGCGACTGTGATGGTGGCCATGGCTACTGGTTTTACAAGCAACTAAAGAGTTTTGAGCATCACCTTCTACTTGAACCTTTCGGTGGAAATCCAGGAGGAGCTTCAGGCTGTGACTAGACTGCCAATGAACTCGTCAGGGCTTAACCCAATCTCAGCCCTCGAGTCCTCTCAGATGCCCGGTGAAGAAGGTTCATCTGACAATCAAGCTGATTCAGAAGTACTAGCAAAGAACCTTGGTAACTCTCAAACCTAGTACCAGATTCCCTTCAGCGGTCATTATTGCCTATATCATGAAGAATCTTCTGATAATATTAGCATGGAGAGTAATTTTGACATGGAGTCAATTTAGCCATAAATTTTGTTCTTGTATACTTTGTTGTTGTTATGCAACAGTTTAGGAAAGCTATTCTGTCCTAGAATAGACTGAATACCAATATTTTGATAACCTATGATAGAAGTTCTGTGAAGTCTTTTTCTTGTCTACCTGGATTCCAGTAACTTATAAGAAATCTATGTAGTTTTCACTTGAATGACTCCAGTTCCTTTTCTATTTGACCTAAAGAGGCATAATAGATCTTGAGTGTTGTCATAATAGATCACTGAAGTCAGTGAGATGAAATCCATCGTCAAGAATTAGAAATGGGAAAAAATAAAAAAGGAATTAGAAGCAAGTAACTTGTTAGAAGGAATATGAAAAGAAAATATTGGATAGTGCAGGGTTCATCAACTAGATTCTAGTTTTCAAAAATTTGAATTGCAAATAAATTTTTGATGTGCTTTTCAATTTTTAGTGGCAAATGTGTGTATAGGGCATCTTATTAAAATTTGAGGCATAGTTGAGACCTTTTAAAAGTTATTCTTCATTAAAAAAAAGAAGAAAATTAAAAGAAACAGAAAACAGGTTTACTTGACTGGGGTGGATAACAAAGACCTATTTCCCAAACTTTGGTGTTCATAAGAATCTCCTGATGACATTGTTTAGAAAGAGATTCTTGGGCCTCATATCAGAGATTCAGATTCAGTAGGTCTGGGGCGGAGGCCAAGAATTTCTTTTCTAAGACACTCACAGTTTATGCTCATGCTGCAGGCCTGTGGGTCATACCTTTGAGTAGTACTGATTTAAGTTAGAGCTGTTGGATTTAAGAGTCCAAAATTCGGGAGTTTTAATAAATGATGTAGCAGATAAATTATGGCCCTTCAGGGGCATCGTGTTTTAATGAAGGACCTTTATATCCCCTTAGATGTAGTACTCCAGCCTGCTGGGAACTACCAGTGTTATGTGGAAAAAACCTACTTAAGATACAAACTTAAGTCAAGAGAAAGAGGGGGAGGCTTGCCAAGGGAGACAAAGAGGACCTCCTGAATCTCCTCCTCCCTTAGCTTTTATTTTCAGAAACAGAACAGAGGTAACAGGATTACAGGAAAGGGAGACCAGGTGACAAGGGGAGAGAATGACTAATGGCCATTTTGCTCTCAATGACATGGAGAAAAGGCTCATTTGGTCAGAACATTCTTTTTCTTTTGCTAATTAACAAGCACAAAAGAGGGCAATCTAGAACCTCTAGGCTAATTTTCTAAAGTCCTCACATACATTCCTTTGTGTCCGCAAAAAGGTCACCCACTCACACTTTCTTGGTGTTTGCATCCAGTAGACTTTCACTCAGGGCTTTTAACTAAAGTTCTCTAATCCAAGGCATAGAGGATTCAAGGTTAGATGGGTGATTCCCTACACTTAGACAAATCACTAATCATTTTGGACTGAATGTCTTTTATAAAATGGGAAAAATAACACTGGTTTTTCCTATCTTTCATAGTTATCACAAAAGGTATATAGAAATAAGGCACATGAAAACTCTTTGGAAAACCTAAAACTCTGACCAATGATTATAAACTGAAAGTGTACTCCAGAGTATTATCTTTTTAAAAAGTTTTATGCACATACACACACACACGGAAATATGTATACATAATACACACACATACTCATGCTTCACTTCAGTAAAAATTGAAAAGTTACTTATATTTAAAATAGTCATAAACAAAATGGTATATGAGTCTTCAACTCTAACACAGTGTAGTACAGTGGAAATTGCTTGCGTACCTACTATCAGGGATATGGTAATTAGTGTGGATCCATGGGGTGGGGGGACCCCTCCTCTTAAAGAACTTTGCTTTATGAGGCAACTGTAATGTGTACAATTTTAATACAGCGCGTTGATGATAATGATAGAAGCCTGTTTTATGACTGTTGAATAATCTAAAAAGCGTAGGAAGAGAAAATGCAGAGAGTACTGATAGCTTGTAAAAAACAGTATGCATGTGAATATCCAAAAGTAGGTTAAAATCTGATATATAAATTCTTTCCTGTAGATGAATCAGAACTCCTCACTGTTCCTGATGGTTGGAAAGAGCCAGCTTTTTCCAAAGAGGACAATCCCAGAGGACTCTTGGAGGAGAGCAGTTTTGCCACTCTGTTCCCAAAATACAGAGAGGCTTACCTGAAAGAGTGCTGGCCATTGGTACAGAAAGCCTTGAATGAACATGTATGCATATTTTATATATGTTTTTTTGAGATTTTGCTCCCGCTTATACCTTTACTTTAAGTATATGTGTGTGTGCTGGTGTATTTTTTTTTAAGGTGTTAGCATAATTGGTCAGTTTGTTTCCTTTGATACTTTAAACAGCCTAGATAAGCTTTATTTTGGTAATCTATTTGTTTAGCAGAGTATGGCACTTTGAAAAATTTATGTACCTTTAAAATTGTAGGGATTTCATGGACTGTCTGAAAATCATCCGTGAACTACAAGTCTTACGATGCCTACTGTATGCTATGGTAGTTGCCATGGACCTTTACAGTTTGAGTTGAGGCATGTTCCTGTTTAATTGCTTAATTTTCAATTTAAATGAAAGATGTTGCTGCTGCCATGCCTTAGAGTGGTGTACAGTAGTATTTGTATTTGTTTTTTTCATACTGTGGGTTGAAGTCCATTACTGGATCCAGAAGGTATTTTAGTGGACATAACTAGTCTTTTTTAAAAATGAATGTTACATGGGGCAAGGATCATATTTTGAAGCTTTTGGTTCATTTCTATGTGTATATGTGTATGTGTACTAGGTTGTGATATAAAATTATTTCTCAAACTGAAGAACTGCTCTCAGGTCATTCATGCCCACTGGGTATGGGGGTGGCTTGGCAAACTGTAAGGTGTGTTTTATAGCTGTCTGCATCTGGGTTTGGACTCGTTCCCCGCCCCCAACTGATAGAGACTCAACCTCGTGTTGAATAGTTCATTACTATGTTAAAGTATCCTTCAGAATATTCTCACATGTCATAAAATAGTATTTTTGTTTTGTTGAAATCTTGTTCTTTCTACTGAGAGTTGATGCCCAATTTCCCAATTATTGCTTTTCTTCTGGACCTGTGAAAATTTGTTTTTACTTTATTTGTATTTAGCTAATTCAAACCAGGTTGAAAACATGTTTGAAAGAGAAGTCCATCCTCACCCTAAGGAGCAAATGGTGGATTAGAGCTAGGTCCAGGATAGGGAAGCCATATAGCTTTATATTTTTACCTTAGATCTTAAGTATGGCCTCATTTGGATTGGTTGAGATGCATACATACATACATACATACATACATACATACATACATATATAAAGTGTAATATATATATATATATATATATATATATATATATATGTATTTGCATTTAAGGAGTTCTTTAAAAATTTTCTTTTTGAGAGAGAGATGGGAATCATCAACTTGTAGTTGCTTCACTTTAGTTGTTCACTGATTGCTTCTCTTAATACCTTGATAGGGGTGGGGTGGGGGTCGGTGGGTGGGGAGGGGCGGCTCCAGCTAAGCCAGTGACTCCTTGCTTAAGCCAGCAACCTGGGGCTTCAAGCTAGTGACGTTAAGAATCAGGTTGATGAGCCTGTGCTCAGGACAGTGACCCTGGGCTCTAGCTGTCAACTTTGGGGTTTTGAATAAGGGCCCTTAATGTCCCTGGCTGATGCTCAATCCACTGTGCCACCATCGGTCAGGCAGAAAAAAATTTTTTTTTTTAAATTTATTGATTGATTTTAGGGAGAGAGGAAGGGAGAGAAAGAGACAGAGAAACAATGATTTATTGTTCCACTTATATATGTGTTCACCAGTTGATTCTTGTATGTTCCCTTGTTGGGGATTGAACCTGAAATCTTAGCTTATTCGGATGGTGCTTTAACCAACTGAGCTGTCCCCCCAGGGTTAGATTGATACATAGTTTATAAACTAGAGCTAATTAATCTTTAGTTCAGTAAATACAAAGTATTCTAAAGCCAAGTAAGTATAAATGGTTTCAATGGCCTGAGTTTCTATATTCTTTGAAGTATGAAAGTAATCAAGCATTGTTTATATTGACTACCCAGCCTCTTCAAGGGGGGAGTAGGTAAAATTAAAAAAAAAAAAATTATTGGGTTTTAGAGAGAGAGGAAGGGGAGAGAGAGAGAGAGACATGAACATCACTTTGTTCCTGTATATGCCCTGATTGAGATTGAACCAGCAATTTATATGCTTTGGGATGATGCTCTAACCAACTGAGCTATGTGACCAGGGCACTGGAGTAGGTAGAATTTTAGAAAGAGATTAATTCATAGTAAGTAATTGATAGATTAGAATAGGCTCTGTAATTATTTGAAATTGAGTTCATTTTAGACAGTTGTTCACTCTTTCCTTCTTGCAGCACATTACTGCAACCTTGGACCTGATCGAGGGCAGCATGACTGTTTGTACAACAAAGAAGACTTTTGATCCATATATCATCATTAGGGCCAGAGACCTAATAAAACTATTAGCAAGGAGTGTTTCGTTTGAACAGGTAAATTTACAGTTACAGAGATTTGGTTTATTTGTGCCAACATTAGAGAATATTAGAGAGTATTAGAGAATACTGCATCTATCCATCCCCCCTTCCCTCTTTCCTCCCACCCTCCCGCCATAGTTTTCATTATTCTGCTTAGATATCAGGTAGACTTTGAAAAGAAATGTATTTGTAAAGAATGTTGGTGGAATATTTTCTTTATTTTTTTCTGAAGGCAGTACGAATTCTTCAGGATGATATTGCATGCGACATCATTAAAATAGGTTCTTTGGTAAGAAATAAAGAAAGATTTGTAAAAAGAAGACAACGGCTTATTGGTCCCAAAGGATCTACATTGAAGGTACTTTTTATCAGTAGAAAACCTGAGTATCTTCTTTTGTCATTGGTTTTTTCAGTGTATTTCAACTGAACTTCAACTTATTGTTCCTTTGATTAGGCGTTGGAACTCTTAACGAACTGCTACATTATGGTACAGGGAAACACAGTTTCAGCCATTGGACCTTTTAGTGGTTTAAAAGAGGTGAGAATTACTTAATATCTTTAGTTAATTTTCAGCAGAGAACAGTTTAAATAATTTAGTTATAATACAGTGTGTCCGTAAAGTCATGGTGCACTTTTGACTGGTCACCGGTCAAAGGTGCATCATGACTTTACGGACACACTGTATATTGTTTTATGGTTACTGTATTTTTTTAGGATGTGCTTTGTTTGATTTCCCATTAGTAAATACCTTGTACTTCATGGAGTTTGAGGGATTCCATTGCTCCTGTACCCAACCTTTGACAATTATAGAGACATCTATTTCTTAATTAGAAGGTCTGCACACTGTTATTCCTTCCACTCCAATTTTAAATGGGTATTTAAGCTGTTAGTCTGTAGCACATATGAGTTATGTGGTGTAGTTACAGGTATGCAAGCCTTTGCAGGAACTTATACAGCCAGTAAAGGTCAAACTCAAATTTTCTTTTCCTTTAAGATACATTTTCTTTTGTTTAAATTTATTGTAATGTTTATTTTGTAATGTTTCCATCAACATTTGTTTTAACTTGTTATGTGAAAATCTATGGAGTAGATACTGTTGTCTGAATCTGTCTGTGAGGCCTTGTTTGTTCCTTTCCAGGGTCTTTAAAAGAACTCTGTTGGACCCTATTCTTGTAAATTATCTGCTCTTTTCTCATGGGCCAGTAATAACTTAAATACACTGAATACTTTATAGTTATATAAAGTCTAAATATATTGTTCACCTCTTACAAAAGACCCTTGAGGTATTTTAATTTCTGAATTACAAATGAGGAAGCCGAAACAGGAAAATTTAAGTGACTTTCCCATATGAACTGGCAATCCTGTTACTTAAACCCTCATTTTTTGACTAAATCCAGCTCTCTTTCCCCTACATCACAGTTCCAGAGTGTTTTACTAGTTCTATATGTCATATTTTAGCAGTACAATTGAGTAACACCATTGTACCCACGGGAGGTTGACTATTATGAAACATCTAGCAGCCTCTAAGAGCAGTTGAAGGAACTGTTATATTCAATTTGGTAACCATTGCCTGGTTTGTAGGATTTTTTGCAATATAATAATCCCCTTCGGTTTTCTACCTAGTTTGTGACTAATTCATTTTTCTTTGCAAATTTCAGGTTCGAAAAGTAGTTCTAGATACTATGAAGAATATTCATCCAATTTATAATATTAAAGTGAGTGTTAATTACATGTTGCTATAACAGTGGTTGTCAAACTTCTTTTAGAAACCTTTCTTTTTTTTTTTTTTTTAAAGCAAAGTAGAGAGAGAGAGACAGACAGGAAGAGAGAGAGGAGAAGCATCAACTTGTATTTGCGCCACTTTAGTTGTTCATTGATCTTTCTCATATGTGCCTTTCCTGCAGAGCTCCAGCTGAGCCAGTGACCTCTTGCTCAAGCCAATGACCTTGGGTTCAAGCCAGAGAATTTGGGCTTCAAGTCAGTGACCATGGGGGTCATGTCTATGATCCCACACTTAAGCTGTCTACCTTGTGCTTAAGTTGGTGACCTCCACGCTCAAGCCAGCAACCTCAGGTTTCCGAACCTGGGTCCTCATTGACCAGGCTGATACTCTATTCATTGCACCACTGCCTGGTCAGGCCAGAAAACTTTCTTGAAATAAAATTTTTATAGAAGTCCAAAATACAAAACAGAAAGAGTGAGCTATATGTTTTTTTCTTTTTAGGTTAGAGGAGGGAGGACAGGCAGACTCCCTCGTGCCCCCAACCAGAATCTACCTGGCCACCCTATCTAGGGTCAGTGCTTGAGTATCAGGCTAATTTTAGCACCTGAGGGTGATGCACTTCACCAGAGCTATCTTCAATACCCAGGGCCACTCTCAAACCTGTTGAGCCACTGACTGAGGGATTGGGGTAGTAACAGATGGTTACTTCTCCTGTGTGCCCTGACTGGGAATCGAGCTCCGGACGTCCATGAGCTGGGCCAACACTATCTGCAGAGCCACTTGCCAGGGCAACTATTCTGGGTAAATCAGAGGTAGAATTCAGCCGACTCTACCCCAGTCCTATAGTTACTTCCTTGGAAATTTAGATCTCAGTGGAGCACAATATTGACAGGGACATTGTAATGTATTATTTAGTGCTAATACGAAGAAAGTCTTGCCTGACCTGTGGAGGCACAGTGGATAAAGCATCGAACTGGAACACTGAGATTGCTGGTTCGAAACCCTGGGCTTGCCTGGTCAAGGCACTTGTGGGAGTTGTGGGTAGTTGATGCTTCTTGCTCCCCCTCCCCCATCTCTCTCTCTAAAAATGAATAAATAAAATCTAAAAAAATAAAGAAAGGCTTCATAGAATTTTTCATAGGTACTATCACTCTTGTTTTTATTTAAAAAATTTTTTATTGACTTTAGAGAGAGTGGGGATGTAGAGAAACATTGATTTGTTGTTCCACTGATTTATGCATTCATTGGTTGATTCTTGTATATGCCCTGACCAGGGATCAAACCTGCAACCTTAAATTTAAGATGTTCTGACCAACTTAGCTATCTGGCCAGGGTTAATCCTGTTTTCTTAAATTGTGAGCCCATGTACTATATTTAAAGATGTGATCTTTAAGAATTTTGCCTTTTACAATTAAATAAAGCCTAGAACAGTGGTTCTTAACCTGGGTTCTATCAAACCCTAGGGGTTTGATGAGTCAGTCTCGGGTTCGGAGAATCCTCTGCCGCGGAGGGCAGAATAAAGTAATACCGTAATTTGTTGTGAGTTCATGCACTTTGTTGGTTTTGTTCTTTGAGCAAGTTGATGTTCATGCACGGCTCATTTTGTGCACCAGTAAAAAAAACATATACCTATGTCTTGAATTTGGAAAAAAAAATCATATTTTATTTATCACTAAAGAAGGGTTCGTTGAACGCGCATATGAAACTGGTGGGTTCGGTACCTCAAAAAAGGTTAAGAACCACTGACCTGGAATATTTCAGGTTGAATTAAAACCTTTTTTTCTCTAATACTCAAATTATTTAGTTTACTCAAAATAGCTCTGCTTTATCTGTTTTATATACTAGCCTTTTGAGAGATCTGTTATATCCCTGTGTGCACAAAGATCCCAGCTGAACTTGAAAATGTAACCGTGCTATAATGAGCTGTTTCATGTTGCGTATTTGTTGAGCAGTACATTTTTGAGTTTAGTTAAAAAGTTTTTTTTAGATTGGGGTGGAAGAACAGTTTTAAATTACATTGGGGCATTAAAGATAAAGAGAGCTAGTCATGTAGCTGATTTGTGGTTTGCATCCTTTGATGTTCCAATATCTATAAAATTCAAATGGAGTCGGAAAAATGTGAGGATATAGGTTTTGTCTGATAATGAGGAAGTTTGCTTTTTCCCCTGTGGTATTTCAGATGCTACTGAAAGCTTCCTGCCTGCAGGGAACACTATTAAGAACTCTCCCTGATGTTAAGTTGACTTTTAAGGGTGAATGAAATAATGATGAAAAGCTATATTAGTTTTTTTCTTTTCAATTTATTTTAAAAAATCTGAATTTCTTTTAAAAATTTTTTTTTTTAAATTAAATAAGAGGCGGGGAGGCAGAGACAGACTCCTGCATGTACCCCGACAATGATCCATCAGGCAAGCTCCCTGCTGGACGTTGCTCTGCCCATCTGGGGCTGCTGTTCCATTGCTTGGCAACCGAGCTATTTTAGCACCTGAAGTGAGGCCACCAAGCCATCCTTAGTGCCCAGGGCCAACTTGCTTGAACCGTTTGAGCCATGGCTGCGGGAAAGGGAGAGAAAGAGAGAGAGAGAGAAGGGGAAGGGTGGAGAAGCAGATGGTTTCTCCTGTGTGCCCTGACCAAGAATTGAACCTGGGACTTCCACATACCAGGCTGACACTCTACTGCTAAGCTAACTGGCCAGGGCCCAATTCTGAATTTCTTAATCTAAATTTCTAATGGTTTTCTGATGCCTAATTAAAAATTGATGTTAAATATTATTTTACTTATGGAATTGGCTTAATCATACCTAAGAGACTAACAACTTTTTTTTTAAGTGAGGAGAGGGGAGATAGAGACAGACTCCCATATGCGCTCCTACCGAGATCCACTGGGCAACCCTCCTCTGGGGTTGTAACTCAGATCAGCTGGGCCCATGTCCAGGACCAATGCTTAAACCAGTGGAGCCACTGGCTGTAAGAGGGGAAGAGGGAGTGGGGAGAAGCAATGATGTGCCCTGACCGGGAATTAAACCCGGGACATCCATATGCTGGATCGATCGATGCTCTGTCCACTGAACCAACAGGCCAGAGCCTAAGAACTATTTATGAAAACAATGTTTAGCCCTCAGTCAGGGCACATACAGGAACAGATTGATGTTTCTGTCTCTCTTTCTCCTTTGTCCCTCTCTAAGATCAATAAATAAATTTAAAGAAAATAAAAGAACAATGTTTATAATATCTTAGTTTTACAAATGTATGACTTGAAATTAAAATTTTTATGTTTATATTTTGCATGACTAAAGACCTTAATGATTAAACGAGAGTTAGCAAAAGATGCTGAATTAAAATCACAAAATTGGGAAAGATTTTTGCCACAGTTCAAGCACAAAAATGTGAACAAACGCAAGGAACCCAAGAAGAAGACTGTTAAGAAAGAATATACACCATTCCCACCTCCACAGCCGGAAAGTCAGGTCCGTATTCAGTGTTGAATTTCACTACATATGAGGGAGAAAAGAAACTATTATGATCAATTTTGTCAAAAACTTTATTGAGAGTATTTCAGGTGGAATTGCTCTCTGTGTGTATACATACAAGAAACTGAAGGGAAGTGTAAATTGGTTTATTTTGAGGGAAGTACATGGGGTGGGGGACTTCACATGGTGAGTGCAAACTATATCAGGGTGGTTGGTATCACTCATGTCTGTAGCCACTCTAAAAAATTCAGTGATTTAGCCCAAAACGCTCTATTTAGCATAAATCCTGTGACCATGAGCTATATGACTGTTCCAGTTTTGAAATCTTAAATTCTAATAGCTATCCTTTTTCTAAATTAGAATACCACTCATTTTGTCAACTGTTCTGGCTTCATTTCCTTTCCAATATTTCCTTTTTTATCTTGCCCATCATTGTTTTCTTATATGCTGTTTTCCTTCTATCACATCTGCCCGGAAAAACTTAAACTTGGAGCAGTCTAAGACTTGGCTTCTTTTCCATAATGTGGCTCCCGAGTAGAGGTGGGAAGTGTCATGGCTGTGGTTACCACCACTCCGTTCCCGCTTCCAGCCTGAGACAGGCGTGTGCTCTCCAGCGGCTCTGCATCCTCTCCGTCCCTGGTCGCCCGCTCACTCCTGCACATGGCACTGAACTTTACATCACTGAAATATCTGAGACCATTAGGTGGAAATGCTTTCAACTTCCTTTTCTCTCGTCTATATTTTTTTATCTGTATCAATCCCTTCTGCTCTTTTAATTCTGCCTTCACCTATCTCCTGGGGATCTTGCTCCTTCTGTCAGAAACTCCTCCCTTTCCCCTTGTTCCTTGTGCTCAACATGTGAACCCATCCCTCTCTGGGTGTTGTCTGTCTCCTCCACAGTCCTGTGTTTGGAGTTTTTCAGGGAAGGTTTGAGGAGAGGTCAAAGGGAAAAAAGGAATGATGATCACTGTGGTGAAAAACAATGGAAGTGTTGGATCAGAGGTATCTTAGGGAAAGGGAAGAAAGTGAAGCCAGGAAGAAATTGGTAGTCGGGGGAAAGTGGAGTAACCCAGTTATTACCCCGTACTTGCGTTATACCTGCTCTGCTTATTGGCTCGCTCTCTAGGTAGCAGTTGTCTTATCTTTCCCCCTGCAACTGTAAGTTTCTTGACACAGTGATGTCTCAGTTGATTTATTCTGCCACTTATTTACTAATAATTTATTTAACCTATGCATGCCACAGGTTACCCATACATAAAATGGGTATGGGTATCTCAAGGAATTGTTAATGAGGATTAAATGGATTAGTAATTGTAAAGTGCTTACAACTGTGAAGAGTCTAGAACATTGCCTTAGATACAATTATGCTATGTATGTGCAAGATAGATCAGTTTCAGTGTCAACTACATAGTGAATGAATGAGTTGTAGCTTTCTCTAACTCGTGTTTCATTAGTCACCAAATCCTGACAAATCTTGTTTTTCATTTTGCGTGACACTACTTTTATTCCAGGCTTTTATCTCTTTTTCCATTCTTCTCTGCCTTACACAGTGCTGCTTTGGTCACTTCACTCTTAGAAACTCCAGTTATTTCAAAATCATGTCCCACCTCCTTTGCCTGACATTCAAGCTTCTTCAGGCTTCCTCAGAGCTATCTTTCCAGTTTCCTGTTACACTTTTCTGAATCGTTGACTTCTCCCTACATAAAGCAGTCTGTGTGTATTCAGTGAGCACATCCCCTGCTCTCCTCCCTCCCTGCTTTGGTGCATGTGTTCCCTTTAGCTTAGAGTACCTTTCCTCCTTTTTCTCGCTCCCTTGCTCCGTTTCTGAACTAATCATAGATTTTTGACCCCACTGTATTTACCTCATGGACATTCCTTTCTTAGGAAATGTCCGTCATCTACATTATTTCTGATGTAATTGTAATACTGATTTCAACAGACTGATAAAGAATTGGCTAGTGGTGAATACTTTCTGAAGGCAAGTCAAAAGAAGCGACAGAAAATGGAAGCAATAAAGGTAAGACTGTGTCTAGCACACATTAATAGCAAAATTCATAGAAACTTGAACTCTTATTAAACTATAAACTGTGTTTTACTAATGTATTTTTTCTTAATAATATAGGCTAAGCAAGCAGAAGCTCTCAGTAAGAGACAAGAGGAAAGAAACAAAGCTTTTATTCCACCTAAAGAAAAACCCATTGTGAAACCTAAGGAAGGTAAAGCTTGTTTCCTAACTCTTGGTGTGATGTAGAAGTCTGTTATATGAAAACTAAACCCTTAGTGAATTTACCTAAATCTCTTAGAGTGTTAGGTAAAGAAATAACCAGTATTTTCCATTAATTTGCTTAGCATTTCATTAATCACTACTCCTAGGGCAGTGGTTGGCAAACTGTGGCTCACGAGTCACATGCGGCTCTTTGGCCCCTTGAGTGTGGCTCTTCCACAGAATACCATGTGCGGGCGTTACCTCTATAAGGAATGTACCTACCTATATAGTTTAAGTTTAAAAAACTCAACTCTCAAAAGAAATTTCAATCTTTGTACTGTTGATATTTGGCTCTGTTGACTAATGAGTTTGCCGAACTCTGTCCTAGGGACGAGAGACTGAAGTAATTTATAATTGAGTAGCAGCTAATGCAGTGGTTCTTAACCTGGGTTCTATCGAACCCTAGGGGTTTGATGAGTTGGTCTCGGGTTCGGAGAAGCCTCTGCCGCGGAGGGCAGAATAAAGTAATACCGTAATTTGTTGTGAGTTCATGCACTTTGTTGGTTTTGTTCTTTGAGCAAGTTGATGTTCATGCATGGCTCATTTTGTGCACCAGTAAAAAAACATATACCTATGTCTTGAATTTGGAAAAAAAAAAATCATATTTTATAAAGAAGGGTTCGTTGAATGCGCATATGAAACTGGTGGGTTCGGTACCTCAAAAAAGGTTAAGAACCACTGAGTTATCTGTTGCAGACAGATAGTCCTCTCCTAACCTCTGGGTATGCCTGGGAAGGACTTTTGGGTTTGTAAGGTATAAACAAGCCCTCGCTGGTTGCTCAGTGGATAGTGTCGGCCCAGCATAGGAACGGCTTGGGTTCGATTCCTGGTCAGGGCACATAGGAGAAGCCACCATCTGCTTCTCTTCCCCTTCCTCTCCCTATTCTATCCTTCTTCACCTCCTGCAGTCAGTGGCTCAGTTGATTTGATCGTGGGCCCCCTGGTCCTGAGGAAGCTTGGTTGGTCCAAGCATCAGCCTCAGGTGCTAAAAATAGCTTGGTTGATTTGAGTATCGGCCCAAGACAGGGGTTGCCAGGTAGATCCCAGTCAAGGTGCATGTGGGAGTCTGTCTCACTATCTCCCCTCCTCTCACTTAAAAAAAAAAAGAATATAAACCAGAGCAGTGACTCCTGTGAGAGTAAAATCTTGAGATTCGTGAGCTGTGCTGCCATGTCTCTCAGAAAGAGCTTATCATGTTGTGCTTTTCTTCTCTCATGTGATCTGTGGCTTAAAGTTTGATTCCCATATTATTATTATTTAAGATTTTCTTTATTGATTTTACAGAGAGAGAGCAGTGAGCGAGAAATCAACTCAAAGTTGCTTCACTTTAGTTATTCATTGCTTGCTGTATGTGCCCTGACCAGGCAAGCCCAGGGTTTTGAACTGGCGACCTCAGCATTCTAGGTCGATGTTCTATCTACTGTGCCACCACAGGCCAGGCATTTGATTTCTATATTGTTAACGTGGTTTCCCATCGCCTTCGGCTAAAAGACACCAACAGAATAATAAAAAAGTTTTATTCAGGGGCTGTTAAACAGATGCTCAGTGAAAACAGTGGCACCTTTTCCTCTCCATTTGAATCATCCCTCCTCTTTTGTATTTTCTTTTCCACTAGTAACATTTGTACTGTTCCTCGAGTAACTTCACAAAGTGGCCAGTGGCACGGTGAGGGGAAGGGTGTCATGGGCAGCGTTGCACATGATCTCTTGGTCAAAACTAGATATAAATTATTTTACTATTTTATATTACATAAGTGTTGACTGATGTAAAAATACTCTATTCTATGGAGGTCATTGGTTATGTGAAAGATAAAAATGTCATGAGCATTATATTTCCAGTTTGTACAACATGTGAGTTTTGTACTTTGAGGGTAGTTCAAGAGTTAAATTTCAGTTTATTAGGATTAAAAATGTAGCTGTTTCACTATAGTGCAGGCTTTAAATCTCTGCTCCTCAAGTTGCTGGGTAGTTTGCATGATATTTTCTTGTGAAGTTTTTGTGCTCTGAATACTGTTCTTTAAATGGTAAGATAAAGTTGCAGTTTTTTGCTGCTTTCTTTATTTTAAGATTTTGGCATTGATTAGATGGTTGAGTTCTCTTAAAAGGGCCTCTGCATACTCTCAGATGATTATTTTTATTACCAAAATCTTGTTCAATAAAATTTTACTAGTCATTTATTGAACTAACATTTGGAAAACTAAGTTTTTATATGGTATTAGATTAAGCTTAGTTAATTAAAATTATTGAAGCTGTAAGGACTGACTACATGTAATATCCTTCATAAAATGTGATTTTAAATTATTTTAATATGGAAATGGAAAACTGGCCTATTAATGAGTACTTTAAAGTTCTAAAATCTGAGAAAAGTATAAGTAAAAATATCTAAATTCAAGTATGATGTAAGGGTAGAAAATGTAGTTTAGTTGAATCAAGTAATTAGTTCAAATAGCTAAACTATAAAGCTATTTTCATCTATACTTTCACTAATGCATTTTTAGAGTATTTTATGATTTTTTTTCTCAAAGAAATTTCTATTTTTTTTTAGGCGGATTGCAGGTGTTTTGTATTTTATAAAATGATCTTCAAATTATATCAGTATTCTGCAATTATTTTCCTAAGTACATATTTTACATGTTTTATTTGGTAAAATACACAGTTACATATATTTTGTTTTAATTTGTCTAGCTTCTACTGAAACTAAAATTGATGTGGCTGCCATCAAGGAAAAGGTTAAGAAAGCAAAGAATAAGAAACTGGGAGCTCTTACAGCAGAAGAAGTCAAGCTTAAAATGGATGCAGATGAAAAGAAAAAGAAGAAAAGAAAAGTAATACACAAAAAAAGCCTGAACTAGAACTTCTTTAGCTATCTCCTTTTGTAAAGGACTTTGAGATACTAGGGCATTAGTTGCCTTATGTGTAAGAATAATACTCGGATTACTTTCTTCTGAGTTTGTTTTCTTCTTTGTGATGGTGTTTATATATACAGCTGTTCTTTATAAATTATAATATTCTTAATATGTTTTTTGAAAAATTTTATACAAGAGAGTGGTATATATGTCTTTTTTGTACATGGCACCTAATCTCTTCCAGCCAGCTTGGTCTAGCATGATTTCAGTAGTAATTCTTTATGTCGTTTATGTAAAGATTTTTAAAATGTGGCTATTGCAATTATTTATCAAGTTGAATGTCTGATGCCATTGGTTAGTCTTTAAATATGGGGGAGGGGGACAAAAATAGGTTTATAGTTGTGAGTATGCGAAGTGTAGTTTATTCTTTTATTATTTATTAATTATTGTGTTCTTTTCCATAAGAACAACTGTAAACTTGCTCTTGCCCCACCCTAGATAACAATGTCCCAGCATTCAGTGTTGAGGAAAATAAATGCAGTTTTTTCAGTGCTCTGTTCTACTGGTAACAATTATTTAGGTTTATTCCTTTCTGTAATCTTATTTTACAGTTTGTTCCAAGATTTAACAACACATATGCAAAAAACTCAAGGCTTTTTAAGTCAAATTCCTTAATTACTATTCTATTCTGAGTCTGGGGAATCAGAAAGACATTAAATTGCAAATGGGTAAAAGCAGATGTTTAGTGTTGAATCAGCATTCAACAAGCTGTGTAGAAATGTTTTTACTAGGGAAGGCCAGTGGAGTTATTTAGGATCACCCAAATCTGTGCCCTGGCTGGCTGGCTGAGTGGATAGATTATTGGCCTGATGTATGGACATCCCAGGTTCAATTTCTGGTCAGGGCACACATGAGAAGTTACCATCTGCTTCTCTTCCCCTCTCTCTCCCCCTTCTCTCTTTCTTCCCCTCCTGCAGCCAGTGGCTCGGTTGGTCTGAGTGTCAGCCTCAGGCACTGAGGATACCTCAGTTGATTCAGGTATCAACTCCAGATGAGGGTTGCTGGATGGATCTGGTCAGATACATGCAGGAGTCTGTCTCTCTATCTCCCTTCCTCTCACTTAAAAAAAACAAAACAAAAAACGACTCACCAAAATCTAGCTTACTAATTTTAGGTTATTACTGTAGAGTTAGAACATTGAACAGTTTCATCTTTTGGCTATCGCTTTACTGGAGCAATGTATTTTTAAAAATTTATTGATTGATTTTAGAGAGAGGAAAGAGAAAGAAACATTGACTTGTTGTTCCAGTTAGTTGTGCATTTATTGGTTGATTTTTGTATGTGTCCTGACTGGGGATTGAACCAGCAACCTTGGCATATCAAGACAATGCTCTAACCAATTGAGCCACCTGGTCAAGGATTGATTGTTATTTTCCAAAAGTCATAGAAATGAGTTTGTAAACTTTTTTATGGGTTGTATTAGTCCAAAAGAACTAAATGAGGCTATTTGTGCTTGATCAAAATGGTAATAAGAGCAATCAGTATTATTATTGGTGGACTAACAACGAGAAAGCGAGATAAATATATATTACGTGAATATATCGGCCAGTCTGGATACACAATAGAGTAGTAACCTGTGAAACAAACATACAAGTATCCTCTTAAATGTTGTGTCTCATAATGCAGTGGCATAATTTACAAAGATCTTAATGAAACAATTAAGATTTATATACATACGTGTGATTTGGTCTCGCTGTGGATTAGCTATAAAATCAGAGAGAAGAAAAAAATTAAAAGAGTAGGTACTAATGAGACTTTATTTTAAAAAGCCAAGTTTCTAATTATAACCAGTAACTTGCTTTGGATTTACTTCAGTGATTTTCCTTTTTTTTTTTTTTTTTTTTTAGATTTTATTCATTTTTAGAGAGAGAAACAGAGAAGGTGAGGGGCAGGAAGCATCAACTCCCATATATACCTTGACCAGGCAAGTGCCAGTTTTTAAACTGGCGACCTCAGCATTCCAGGTCAATGCGCCACCACAGGTCAGGACTGCAGTGATTTTCAAAGGTTAATTTTTTTTTTTTAATTTCTTTTTATTTATTCATTTTAGAGAGGAGACACAGAGTGAGTGAGAGAGAGAGAGAGAGTGAGAGAGAAAGGGGGAGGAGCTAGAAGCATCAACTCCCATATGTGCCTTGACCAGACCCATGCAGGGTTTTGAACTGGCGACCTCAGTGTTCCCAGGTCGACGCTTTATCCGCTGAGCCACCACAGGTCAGGCCTCAAAGGTTAATTTTTAAAGATTATATTGTACTAACTTGATAATTTTTAAAGCAAGTTTTTTATAAACTTTAAACTTTTTTTATATACCACTACTATAAATGGAAACTATTTTGTGTAGCAATCTAGCAGATAATGAATACAATTCAAATAAAAATTAAAACATTAAAATTTTAAAATAAAATAATTAAATATTGTAATGCTCAGTGTGAACAATTTTTTAAAATATTTTCCTGAAAATAAGTTCTTTTTTCTATTTCACTATGTTATTAATTTATAAATAGGGCATTTGGCAATCATAAAGCCATAATTACTCCTCTCCTTTCATTAAGCTTTATTCAGAATTTGACATTCTGAGCACTAGGAAGAAAACCCCACATCTGCCTTAGCTGCCTGATACTTTTGTTTATGAGGTAGACACCATTTGCACACCAGTCCCACTCCAGCTGCTGTTGGACTCCTGTGACCCTCTAGGTACTTGTGAGCATCCCTGATCATTATACCTGTCATTGGGCTTTCGCTGTGGTCAGTTACTGTGAAGCTACTGCTCCTTTAACTTTTCTTGACAATTATATTCACGAAATCAATAATGTGTCTTAATTTTATTTTTTCTTACATATGTACTTTTTATTTTAAATTTATTTATCGATTAGTGTAGAGAGAGGCAGGCAGAGAGACTGATAGAAACATCAACCTGTTCCTGTATTTGCCCTGACTGGGGATTGAACCCATAACCTTTGTGTCGTGGGATGACACTCTAACCTACCGAGCTATCCTGCCACAGCCCATATATATTTTTTAAATCTTAAATATTCAACTTGAATATTGAGACAAATATATCCATGCACTAGCTAAAGTCATTTTATGCACCATCCAGTATGCCCAGCACAGTTTTCAAAACCATCCTGATTTGGCCTCATGGTATTCATTGAACCTACCAACAGCATCTAGAAGACCACAAAGGAATTTTTCCTTTAGTATTTGCCATAGTTTAGTTTGTCAGAGACGGGATCTGTTGAATATACTCTTTTATCCTCTAACCCTTACCCCTCATGAAAGTTAGCATGTATTTTCCCTTTATCTTTGTATTTTTGTGAGAGAGACGGTCATTAAAATAGAGATGAGAAGCATCAACTCGTAGTTGTGGCACTTTAGTTTACTGATTGCTTCTCAAATATGCTTTGATTGGGGGGGTGGGCTTCAACCAAGCCAGTGACCCCCTTGCTCAAGCCAGCAACCCTGTGCTTAAGCTGGATGAGCCTGGTGACCTTGGGGTTTTGAACTTGGGTCCTCAGTGTCCTAGGTTGACACTCTATCTATTGCACCACCACCCATCAGGCCCCTTTATCTTTCTTAAGAGCCTTGAGTCTTTCTATTATTGGACTATAGCATTAGTTTTCCGACTTTATTCCATAAGATTAGAGTCCGTGTCAAGCTGGATCTCCTATACCAAAATCTAAAACTCTAGTAATTTTCTTGTGTGGTGACTAATTAATTAGCTACATTTTTTAAAGGAAGGTTTTTGGTTTTTTTTCCCCCTAGGAAATGTGCACTCTATTAGTGCTTATTTGCCAGCCAG
The DNA here is from genome assembly GCA_037038555.1 of Rhynchonycteris naso. Classification (NCBI taxonomy): domain Eukaryota; kingdom Metazoa; phylum Chordata; class Mammalia; order Chiroptera; family Emballonuridae; genus Rhynchonycteris; species Rhynchonycteris naso. The sequence goes on along the minus strand of CM072996.1, from coordinate 121,398,980 downwards.
AATAGGCATTTTAGGTATAGAGGTAAATTAAATAGGCATAATTTCTACCTGTTTGGAATTTAGAGTCAAGTGGGAAAGACAACCAACCAATGGCAACTATTAAATTACTCTAAATAATTTAAAATAATTGTCTCAGTGTGAATCACTGTTTTTAAAGAAGATTCTTCCTGGGCGTAAAAACATCACCAAAAACCTGACCAGGTGTTGGCGCAGTGGATAGAGTGTTGGCCTGGGATGCAAAGAACCCAGGTTCGAAACCCTAAGGTTGCTGGCTTGAGCACAGGCTCACTAGCTTGAGTATGGGATCATCAACATGATTTCATGGTCGCTAGTTTGAGCCCAAAAGTTGCTGGCTTGAAACTCAAGGTCATTGGCTTGAGCAAGGTGTCACTGGCTCAGCTTGAACCCCCTGGTCAAGACACATGAGAAGCAATAAAAAAATAGCCGTTGATTCTTGGCCAGGGCACACAGGAGAAGCACCTATTTGCTTCTCCACCCATCCCCTTCTCCTTTCTCTTTGTCTCTTCCCCTCCCGCAGCAAGGCTCCACTGGAGCAAAGTTGGGCTGGGCGCTGAGTATAGCTCCATGGTGGCTCCCTGACCTCTGCCGCAGGTGCTAGAATGGCTCTGGTTGCAATGGAGCAACGCCCCAGATGGGCCGAACATTGCCCCCTGGTGGGCATGCTGGGTGGATTCCGATCGGGTGCATGTAGGAGTCTGTCTGCCTCCCCCTGCTTCTCACTTAGGAAAAATACAAAAAAAAAACCCCCAAAACAACCAAAGTGAAGCAACTATGAGTTGATGCTTCTCATCTCTCTAAAAAGGGAAAGAGAATGGTTTAACTGGGGAGCAATGACTAGCTCAGAAAGCTGATCAGTAGTGTTGGCTGTTCTTGGAGTAAAGATGAACTTAAGTGATTATTATATCAAGAGAAAGGGAATGAACAGTTTGAAATAATTTTATAATTTTATACCTAAAAGGGACTTGCATACATGTAAGCAGTGGGACACTTTTTTTTTTTCAATTTTATTTATTATTTTTTATAGGGACAGAGAGAGGGATAGATAGGGACAGACAGACAGGAATGGAGAGAGATGAGAAGCATCAATCATTAGTTTTTCGTTGCGACACCATAGTTGTTCATTGATTGCTTTCTCACATGTGCCTTGACCACGGGCCTTCAGCAGACCAAGCCACCCCTTACTGGAGCCAGTGACCTTGGGTCCACGCTGGCGAGCTTTTTGCTCTAGCCAGATGGGCCCACTGTCGAGCTGGCGACCTCGGGGTCTCGAACCTGGGTCCTCTGCATCCCAGTCTGACGCTCCATTCACTGCGCCACCGCCCGGTCAGGCAACAGTGGGACACTTTTTCCAAACAAAATTAATGCAGTTCAACTTGGTCCACTCTATCCTGCCTCTACTCTTAAGAACCCCATCCTGGCCGTAGAGTTCCAAAGAGTTCAGTTAGTTACAGATGTGGACACAAATAGTACTCCAGGAGGCCTGGCCAGTTAGCTCAGTTAGATAGCCCAGTCAGAGTATCTTCCTGAAATGACAAGGTCTCAGTTCAATCCCTGGGCAGAGCACATTCTGAGAGCAGCCAGTGAATGCACAACTAAGTGGAACAAAAAATGAATACTTGTCTCTCTCTTTCCTCCTTCATCTCTTTTTCTCTCTAAAAATCAATCGAAAAAAAAATCAATGAAACATTTTTTAAAAATTAAAAAGTATTGCCTGACCAGTTAGTGGCATAGTGGATAGAGCATTGGTCTGGGATGCTGAGGACCCAGGTTTGAAACCCTGAGGTTGCCGGCTTGAGCGTGGGCCCATCTGGCTCGAGTGCGGAGTCACCTGTTTGAGCATAGGATCATAGACCTGACCCATGGTTCATGGCTTGAGCAAGGGGTCACTGGCTCGGCTGGAACCCCCCTGGTCAAGGCACATATGAGAAGGCAATCAATGAACAACAAAGGTGCTGCAACTATGAGTTAATGCTTCTCATCTCTCTCCCTTCCTGCCTGTTTCTGTTTGTCACTCTTTCTCAAAAAGGAAAAAATTAAAAAGTACAACAGGATTTGCACAACTCTAATAGATTAATCTAGGTTTCCTCTCTTCACATTATGGGGGAAAACTGAAAAACGCTTGGGTGAAAATGAATGTGTCTGGAAGAGGATCCATAAATAAACTCTTGGTAAATTATGGATTATTTTTGCAAAATTACAAAGTGTAATTTTGTTAGGATGTTTAATAAAACATCCTTGAAGTTACTTTCATTGGCTTTCTACTTCTATACAGTTTTTCATTAAATGTTGTTTTGCTAAAAAGTGTCATATTACAGCTTTATATATTTAGTTCTACAGATGAAAATGCAAGCTTTGAGTGCCTTGGACAAGTAGTATCACAGAATTCAGAGTTCTGTTACTTTGGATATCCTCATTATACAAATTTTGATCTTACTGAAATTAGCAAATCTTGGGTCTATAGTTTCCAACACCATAATCATTTTTTGTTGGACTGACCAGAGCTGAATAAAATGGATATTATTTTCATCCTTAAATTTATTCTAAACAGCCTGACTTAAATTTATTCTAACAGGTGGTGGCTCAGTGGATAGAGCATCTGCCTGGAATGTAGAGGACACAGGTTTGAAATCCTGAGGTCACCGACTTGAGCACGGCACGGGTTCATCTGGCCTTGAGCACTGGCTCATCTGGCTTGAGCACGGGTTCACCAGCTTGAGTTCAGGGTCGCTGGCTTGAGCATGGGATTGTAGACATAAGCCCATGGTCGCTGGCTTGAGCCCAAGGTCGCTGGCTTGAGCATGGAATCATAGACATGACTACATGGGCGCTTGTTTGAGCAAGGGGTCATTGGCTCTGCTGGAGCGCCCCCCTCCCCAAGTCACATATGAGAAAGCAAGCAGTGAACAACTAAGGTGCTGCAACAATGACTTGATGCTTCTCATCTCTTTCCATTTCTGTTTATCCCTCCCTCTCCCTTAAAAAAAATTATTCTAAACATACATTCATTCGTAGAACAATAAACCATTGGTTTGTGACCGGATATAAGCTTCCCTGTAAACAGCTATTAGGATAAAACAAATGTTTGCATTCTTTTCATTATTATTATTTTTTTACTTTACCATTTTTTTTTTTTTTTTTTTAAAGGGACAGAGAGAGAGTCAGAGAGAGAGATAAATAGGGACAGACAGACAGGAGCGGAGAGAGGTGAGAAGCATCAATCATTAGTTTTTCGTTGCTGTCGCAACACTATAGTTGTTCATTGATTGCTTTCTCACATGTGCCTTGACAGCGGGCCTTCAGCAGACCCAGAAATCCCTTGCTGGAGCCAGCGACCTTGGGACCAAGCTGGTGAGCTTTTGCTCAAGCCAAATGGGCCCGTGTTCAAGCTGGAGAGCTCGGGGTCTCGAAACTGGGTCTTTTGCTCTATCCACTGCGCCACTGCCTGGTCAGGCAATGTTTGCATTCTTAACTGTAGAAAGGTACAATACAGTACTTTCAAATCATTCATTATTGTTAGATTTTTTTTAGATTTTTTATTTATTTTAGAGAGGAGAGAGAGAGAGACTAGGGGTGGTTGGAGCGGGAAGCATCAACTTCCATCTGTGCCTTGAATGGGCAAGCTCAGGGTTTTGAACCAGAGACCTTAGCGTTCCAGGTTGATGCTTTATCCAGTGCACAACCACAGATCAGGCCTGTTATTGTTAGATTGTTTCTTTTACTCACCACACAGATTGTCCAAACATTTGTCATTTGGGGAGCAAGCAGTACAAGTGGATCCTTTGTTGTATGGCCAAGAACCGCGATAGTTTCCTCTATAAAGTAGAAGAAAACTGTCCATTAGGAGAGATGTTTTTTATTGCAATGGCTATTTACTATGAATTCTTGACTAAATCCACAGGATAGAAGTCCACAGATTCAGAGAGCTGGTAAGAGAAGTGGGGTAAGGGAAGCAGATATGGAAGCCTGTTAATACTTTCTGTCTTGAGAACCTGCATCTTAATCTACTTCATCACATTTCTTAAGACAACTCTGGGAGGAAGATATTTTTGTTTCTATTTTATAGATAAGAAAACTAAAGCTCTAAAGATTATTAATTTGCTGAAAATCACAGTATATATCACAATATATGTCAGTCTGACAAAACTGAAACCTCGATTTGTCTGGCTCCAGGGCAGTGCTCTCTCTACTTACTGCTTGGCATGTGTGATTAGGCCATCCTAGAACTGTCCACCTTAGAAAGGGTATTGTGACCCACATTTACTCTCCTCAGTGTACCTGTAAGCCTCCATCATTTTTATTGGATGGGAACTAGTTGGCTGGATAAGTGCTTAACACAAGAAAATTAGAGATATGGGGGAATTTCTAAAGTGCAGTTTATTTTCACAGAGATGCGATGCGATATGAATAATAGATAATAGTTACTGAGTATTCCTTCTGTGCTAGGCACTGTTCTAAGCCTTAATGAATGAATCTTCACATTATCTCTCAGAGGAAGATACAATTATTTATCCCAATTATATAGCGAGAGGCTGAGACATAGAGTGGAAGTAGAAAGTGAAATGCCTGCCCTGTGATGGCGCAGTGGCTGAAGTGTCAACCTGGAATGCTGAGGTCGCAGCTTCAAAACCCCAGGCTTCCCCAGTCAAGGCACAGGAGAAGCAACTACTACAGGGTCCTGCTTCCTGCCCCCTTCTCTATCTCTCCTCTCTAGAAACAACAACAAAAAATAAAGTGAAATAATATCCAAACATTTTGTATCCCCATGAATATTTCAGAGTAGTAGTGAAGAGCATTGCATGCATTTCAGTGAACTTGTAATTGCACTAAACATTTTTTTTAAATCAATTTATTTTATTTAGTTATTCATTTTTAGAGAGAGAGGAGAGAGAGGAAGGAAGAGAGTGAAAGAGGGGTAAAGAGCAGGAAGCATCAACTTCCATAGGTGTCCCGACCTGGCAAACCCACGGTTTCGAACCGGCGACCTCAGCATCTGAGGTTGAGGCTTTTATCCACTGCACCACCACAGGTCAGACTGCACTAAATATTTTTGAAAGTTTGTTTTTGAAAAAGGTCTTAACTTTGCCATTGTACCTTTTGGCAGCTTGGTGGGGCCTATGTACTCTTTCTGAAAATAGTTTGTTTTTAGTACATAAAATTCAGAGGATTATAAAGGAAACTAATTAAAGTTGTCAAAATGGTAAAAAATATTCAATATAGTAATATGTGCTTCTCTATGAAATAAGAGATAAGATCAGGCAGGGAGTCTAATACATTAATTTCAAAGTAATGATAAAAACTATTGATTGAGAATCTGTAGCAACTGGAATGTGATATGAAAATATCTGTGATATTTACAAAGATACAATTGCTAATACAAAAGTCACAGGTGTTGCTGATGAGACTGGAGCGTTACTTTCATTTATAATGAAATGTTATTTTCACTCGAGGTTAGTGAAAATAAAGATGTTATTTTTTTTCTAGTCCAATTTCATGAACTCACCTCGCCTAATACTATATACATTTACCTCTAAAAATAGCTCTCCCCCCCCCTTTAGAATCATATTAACATCTCATTTCCAACCCAAAATATATGTTCTAATCTCATTTGGCTCCAAGTTAAATTGTTTTGGATATTAAATTTACCCTTATGCTTACTCTGGAGCATGGAAAATAGTCAAAAGGAATATAGTAGAGATTCTGATAACGATAGAAGATGTCAAAAGTGGACATTAATCATCAGAATAGCTTTCATTGTTAAAAAGGACAATACCCATTGAGTGGTGAAGTTTTGGATTGTTTTTAATGAAATCCTTTATGCCACTTTACTCTTTGTCTACTTGTGCATTCCAAATTATAAAGAAGAGGGAAAAATTGCTATTTCAAAAAAATCAAGCTAAAAACGAAGCAGTTGTGACTCGTCAGGAAATGGCAGAACTCATCTTGGGAGAACCTTGTCACCGGAAAGGCCTGGATTTATCCAGATGGGAATGATTTAGACAAAGGAGCCTAAAGTATTCTGTCCAATAAAGAGGCAGTTAGTTTTAGTTTTCCTTCTGGTAGCTGGAGAGAGAAAGGGTTAGGGCCCTGGGACTCTGTGGAAAAGAAAAGACATCTTTTAAAAAAAGATTAATAAAAGTGGGGGTTCCCAAGACAGTGGTGGCCAAAGTAGACTCGATACTATTTGATAGTCAACACTGTCATGTCCTCTTCTGTATTATAATCCTCTCTCCCACTCGTCCTCTGAGTGAAGGTCTGTTACACAGCAAAGCCTTGCTCAGTAGGGCCCAGGGGGATGAAGGGGAGAGTTGTGTCTGTGTTGGGATAAGTACAGATCAGAGAGAGCTGAAGCAGGCAGGAGAAGAGGGGTCAGAACTGTCCTGAGCAATGGAAATGAGCTGAGGGCTGGACTCCAGAGCCAGACGGAGTACAGGTGACTGGAGAATTAAACACATCGTACATTCTGAGGGAACCTCAGAAGTACCGGGGCGGGGGGGATGCTGAACCTCTTTGAATTAGGTGGAATGGGGACCTATGACATTTCGTTTATAGAAGAAGAAAAGACCCAGCTCAGAAAGCAGAAAGGAATGAGAACTGAGCTTCCCAATTTCCCCCATGCCCTCCAATCCATCCTCCACAACTCACGCAGAATGAACTCCACATTTAAATCAAGCCTTGCACTCCCTTGCTTAAAATATGTGTGTGGCTTCCTCTTTGTGATGTGCATGGAGTTAAATTTGCCACGACCTACCTGGCCCTGCAAGATCTGAGCTGCCTCTTCCCAGTGTCATCTTATTCAGTGGTCCAAGCACTCTGTCTTTGGTCCTGGGCTTTGAAACTAGCGACCTCAGCGCTCCAGGTCGAGGCTCTATCCACTGTGCCACCACAGGCTAGGTTTCCTTCTCATTCTTTACTCCTAAGCCTAAATATATCACAAACCTCTTTTCTGATCATGTTAGCTTAAATAAGGGCCCTGCCTATTGATAGTATTGATTATAGTATTACTTACATTTCCTTCATTACTCCTATCATAATGCAGTTATTTTTGTATTTTAACGGTTTATCTGGCCCATAAATATAAATTTCATAAGGGCAGGCAATGTGTTTGACTTGTTCTCCTTTGAAGCTCAGTAAACAAATAGATTTGCCGAATAACTGAATGTACGTATGCATACCTTTGTATGATTAAGTGAATATCAGTCTTTTAGTATATGTGCTGCCGAATCGAGCACAAGTGAATATCAGTCTTGATAGAAGCATTATAGCTAATTATATGTTTTACAACCTAATATTGTTTATAACTTTGAAGGCAAGTAAAGTGAGTCTGAACTAGGAGAACTCACATTTCTGCCTCATTATTATAATAATAATACAGTCCTTCGCTGTATTGTGGTTCACTTTTCGCAGTCTCACTGTATTGCGGATTTTTAAATTGTATATCTCTAATTTTGTGTTGCAGATATTTTGCTATATCACAGGATTTTACGGTATATAGATATTTTTATATACTTATTATTTTTGCGGTAAAATAAGCAAAAGAAGTGTGGGAAAGGTTAATAAGTGTGGGAGAGGTTTATAAGAGTGTGGGGAGGGTTTATAAAACCTTAAAATATACATGAATAATAAAATAAATATAAGGTTGCTACTTCGTGGATTGTCTCCTATTGTGGGGGGTTCTGGAACCTAACCCCCGTGATAGATGAGGGACTGCTGTAATTATGAATACTTCTCAAACACCATTGCCAGGCATTGCATATAGCTGGTGTTTTACAAAGCTTTCTCAGGTAATTTTCTTTTACTTATTTATTTTTTTAATTTTTATTTATTGATTTCAGCGAGAGAGAAAGTAGGGGTGGGGAGACACAGGAACATCAAGCTGTTCCTGTATGTACCCTGAACCAGGGATTGAACCAGCAACCTTTACGCTTTGGGATGATGCTCTAACCAACCAAGATATCCAGCCAGGGCTCTCATGTAATTTCCATAGCTACTCGATAAGTATTAAGTTGTATTATTATCCTGGTCTTTTAGAATTATATTCATTCAAAAGCAAAACTGTCCAAAGTGAATGAAATAGGTTACATAAATTGAACAATTCAATTCAATACATTGAGAAATTCAATTCAGACTCATTTTTGTTTTGTCAATTGTGCAAAAATTGTCAAGTTTTTAATAAACCAATAACTGTAAACTAACACCAATCTCCCATTTTGTGGTGTTACTATCATATCCAACCAATCTATGTCTCTGAAGATATTTTAGTCTTGTTACTGTTAAAAATGTGTGTCTGTGTTTATGTAGTTTTTATAAAGGGTGAAGACACACATGCACAAACACACAGTAAAATGTAACAGGAGGGGTAGGTTTCTAGGAAGAGGAATTAAGGCTAATATTAGTTTTCTTTTCTACACTTTATTTTAGATTTTCCGTAATGAAGATAAATACTTGTGAAATAGAATTTAAAAGAATTTATAGGAAGAGGTTGATTTGGGCACTTACGCTGGTCCGTAGTTGCATATAAAATGTGCCGCATTGGTGATAGTTGCGGTACCTGTGGACACTGCAGAACAGTATTGTACTGCGCAGCCAACTTTGTAAGTATCTGCCCAAACAACCTGAAAAAATAAGAGAGAGATATAAAATGAACATTTGATCATGGGTTAGGCCTTCACAAACATGGTGACATATAGGCACTCTAGTTAGGTAGTACATTCACGCCATCAGGGAAGTTAGGTGCTCAGAATGAGGGTGAAATCAAGACTTGTAAATTATTATTGGTGAGTGTGTGTCTGTGTGTGAAGTAAACATATACAGAATAAGATAATTTTTGACAGTGCAATGAAGAAATAAAATGGTAACAGGGTAGGGAGTGACTGATGGGTTGGAGGAGGCAGCTTTAACTTGGGTGTTCAGAAAAATGGCTCTGGGAAGGGGGCATTGAAGCCGAGACCTGAGCTGTGTACTGAGGGAGGAAGGGCGCCTTGCAGAGGGAGCCCGTGGGGGAAGGCCTGGGGATGTAGGTGGCAGTGAGGAGGAGAGCAGAGCTGGGATCCAGTGGGCCAGGGAGGTCTGGAGGCAGTGAGGTCTGAGGCAGAGGAGCAGGTCACGGGGAACACTGTGTGTGTGTGAGTTATGGGCTCTTCTTTTCTGTCTTGGAAAGACCCCTTTGGTTGTTATGAAGTAAATGGGCTGAGAAGAGGAAGGGAAGAAGGGGAGGGGTTGGGAGGCTGTCTCTGGTACAAGAAAGAGAAGATTCACTTGGATGATGGCGTGGAGTTTCTGAGAACCAATTAGGTTCGCGGTTCAGCATACATGTAAAGCTGAAAGGATTTCCTTTTGCTCTGAGTGTGGGGTTGAGGAGGAGAGAGAAAAAATCACGTTCATGTTTAGACCCAACAGCAGTTACTGAGGTGGGGAAATCCTGGAAGGAGGAGGACAGGTGGGAGCAGAACAGGGTCCTGTTCTGGTCCTGTTACTTCGAGATGCCTGTCACACGTCCCGGGGCACTGACATGGCTGCAGGACGGAGCCATCTGCAGTTCAGGGATATGAATCTGGAAGACATGGGACTAGATTAGACCACACAAGCAAAGGTCATAGAGGAAAATGCAAGTGAAAGCATGAGGCAGAGAATGACAGGCAGAAGGGGAGAGGGATGGAGTGGTCAGTGACACAGGAGGAAAGCGGGCACAGCCAGCTGCAGGGACAGGGACCCTGTGAGCAGAAGCCCTGCGCACTGGGTGTAAGTCAGCGCTGCTGTTGCACATGGTAGCACCTTGATGGCACTTCCCCCTTCTCCTTGAACAAGGGACTCCACCTTGTCATGTTGCACTGGACCCCTCAAATTATATAGCTCATCTTGTAGTGTTTGGTGTCACAGAACCTAAAGGAAAAAAAGTATTTGTAAAGAGCTAGTATATGGAGCTAAGCCAGTGATGAAAAGCACTACTTTTTACAGTGATACCACATTGCATTTTAAATTATTTTTACTCATAAAGTTTTTCACAACTTTGTGATCAGGACTGTGCAGAAGTGGAGGATGAGAGGCGACTGGGCTGGAGCCAGTGGTGCCCTCACAGGATGCAGAGGACAGTTGCCCTTCGGGCTGTCTATTACGGGGGTCTGACCTTACGCAGGTCTGATGCTGTGCTGGGGAGCAGAGGGTGTAAGGGGGTCTAAGGATCTGCCCCAGGTAGTGAGGGAGCTGAAGCCGAGGGAGCTGTCTGAGATCCTGGAAAAGTCTTCTAGCAGACCGCAAACCTCTCCAGGACCCACAGTGAGAAAGACTCAGTACTGAGACAAGGCCATTATGGCTGCAGGATAAGATCAAGTTTACATGAAAAAAAAAAATCAATAATAAAAACCACTCCCTAGGGTTTTTAATCGCACAGAGGGGAACTGAGGATGGAGTCTGAAAAGCTTCTCTAAAGCTTAAAGGTGGGTCTGGGCAGGGGAGAGGCCAGGAGGTGGCTGGCAAAGACTAGGAGGCAGGTGTTCTTTATTCTGTGTCCTCATCCTCAGTTTGACAGCTGGGGAGGAATGGGCAGGCAGCTACGGTCTCCCACGGAGGGGCGCACTCTGCTTGGGCGACAGCCCCGCCCTGCTCCCTGATGGTCTCACACACAGGAATCCCTGGCAGGGAACTCCAGGTAACCAAGGGGCTTAGGCCTTTATCTCTTTGAGAGAGCCTGGATTCATGGCTGTGAATTCTCAGGTTTGCTCTTTCCAATCATTTTGCATTTATTTTTAAATTTTTCTAAAGTTTTACTCACTGCCTTTCAAAGTGATTTCACCTGGAGTTCTGTATTTAAAACAGAGATTTCTGGACACATCTCAGACCAAATGACTGACTGACCCACTGACTGTCACTGGAATTGTCCTTGAAATCTCTATTTCAACTCTGGTGATCCTTATTCATGCTGACTGGGTTCACTATTGTCTTAATCCTTTTCCTATTACTTTAGTTCATTTTGTATTTTTTTACCTTGAGATCTTTGAGAACTTTCTTTCAGTGTCATTGTTATCGTCAGTATTCATTGCCTGTCCGCCTCACCACCACCACCACTTTTAAAGCTTTATGCTACTTTTCTTTATTTACTTTCTTTTTATTTCTGGCCTCTTTTTCCCAAGAGTGTGCTAATATTTGTTAGTATTCACTTTGTGTTTTAGTTGGTCTCTTTTTTTAAGCTGTGAGTCACATAGAGTAAAATTCATCCTTTTAGGTGTACAGTTCAATGAATTTTGCCAAAAGCATATAGTTGTGTAGCCTTATTCATATTCAAGATCTGGGTCACTTCTATCATCCCCAAAATTACCTGTGACCCCTGTGTAGTCAGCTACTACCCCACCCCCAGCCCCTGGTAGGCCCTGATTTGTACCTTTTCCAGAATATTATACAAATGGGATCAGTTTAAATGTAGTTTTTGAATCTGGCTTCTTTCATTTGGTATATGCATTTTGAGATTCATTCATGTTATTGAATCTATTAGTAGCCACTTCTTTTCAGTGCTGAGTAATATTGTATGGATATACCACAGTTAATGTAGCCCATTCAAGTTGGTTTCTTTATAAAAGCTTTGTGGGTGTTCAGTGTCTGGGTTAAATTTGTGGGCTTTGGAGAGACAAAGTCTGAGTTCATATTCCAGCTCAGCCACTCACTCTGTGACCTTGGCCTCAGATTCCTCAGTTATGAAATGAGGATAGCACTAACTCCACAGACTTATTTTGACATTTTAAATGGGCTAATAAGAAAATGCTTGGAACAGCTTCTGAAACACAGAAAGCACTCAGCAAATGTTCATGTTTAACTCCTTGTAAATAGCTGGACCTATGGTGGCGCAGTGGATAAAGCAACAACCTGGAATGCTGAGGACCCCAGTTCAAAACCCTGGACTTTCCTGGTCAAGGCACATATGGGAGTTGATAACTTCTGCTCCTTCTCCTTTCTCATTCTCTCTTTCTCTCTCTCTCTCATTCACCCTCTCTTCTCTCTAAAATGAATAAATAAAATCTAAAAAAGAAAAAAGCTTATATTTAAAAAAGAACTTTTTAAAAAACTTTTTATCAGTCAAATTCTTGTTGTGTATGTTTTTAAATTTTCTTTTAATATGGTAAACAAAAAACATAAGTATAAAATAATAAGAGCTACTGATTGCAAATTCACCCCGTGCCAGGGCAATGTTAAGCACTTTACATATGACATCATGTTTAACCTCATAACAAGATAATAATGAGGTGTTGCCCTGATTTTTATAGATGAGTGTTGGGACTTCATCTATTTGGCCAGGAAGACCTATGAGGACAGCCCACGCCCCAAGCAGAATGCCTTCAGCGTGCTTTACCTTTTAGCAGAGCCAGGAACAACTACCTACCTTTCTAACAAAGCACTGCATTTGGGAAACTCAGAGGGAGCAGGCATGTCTCTCCCTTCTAGCTAATAACCCCTCCCAACATCTTTTTCACTTCAATTATGAGTACATCTGGCTCATTATCGGGAATATGTTAAAGGTGCAACATATAAAAAGATATCTAGAAAAACTGTGAAACTTGTCACATGTCCTTTGTTTCTGTGAGGGTGTAAAAAATAAAAATTTCAAGAGGGTTAGGGTGGGGTAGGGTGGATATAAACACAAAAATGAAACCAACAGAGAGTGCCACCTAGTGGGCATCCTAAAGACTACCAAACCTAAGTTGCTGCCCCACCCAGTTATAGAAGAGAACTAACCCCAAACTTGACAAAGCTGAAGTGTTGGCAACAAAATATGTGATTTAAATACTCTTTCATATTAATATGCCAAAATTCTTTCACAGTACAGATAATCTCTAGTGAAGACAAATCTAAAAGTGTTAACATTTAAGAAGTATCAAATGTATCATACTTTTGTGATAGATCTGAATTTATTGTCTTCATACAACTACCCCTCATGGGAAAAATCTGAAAATAGTTTGCTTTTTATTCATAGAAGATGATAATAAGTCGGAGGTTATAATACGTACTTGCGGTGGTTTCCATCATGATTTTTTTTTTTTAAGATTTTATTTATTGATTTTAGAGAGGAGAGAGACAGAGAGAAAGGGGTGCGGGTGGGGAGCAGGAAGCATCAAATCCTAGTAGTTGCTTCTGGTATGTGCCTTGACTCGGTAAGCCTGGGGTTTCAAATTGGTGACCTCTGTGTTCCAGGTTGAATGCTCTACCTGCTGAGCCACCACAGGTCAAGCCCATCATGAATTTTAAATGGTAACTGATTAGTCTTGAATCTCCCAGCAAGGTTTTGTGGAAGTAGACCCTTCTTTCAATATAACTGGTGGAAAACCAGCTCATGGAAAAAATGTAATCTTTGTTCAGTACATACTAAATACTAGTACTTACCAGATAATTCACATACATTGTATTATTTAATCTTTACACCATACCTGGTATCTAAATGCTAGCTCTCCTTCTTACTGACTAAATGGCATCAGGAGGAGAATTTCTTAACTTTTCTGAAGATGTTCATTCACATATGGAGACCAGTGACTCTCTTACAGGTTTGCGGTGAGAACTGAATGAGATCTTGAACAGGGAAAGCTAAGCACCATGCTTACTTAAAGAGTATTTATGTTGCTTGCTTCCGCAGCACATATATTAAAATTGGAATGAGAGAGAAGATGAGCATGGGCCCCTGTGCAAGTATGACATGCAAATTCACGAAGTGTTCCATATTAAAATATAATAAAGCAACTGACTGCTAGTGGTGCTTCTTCCCAGACCTGGGGGTGCACGGACATGTTTCCCATAATGAAGGTCCCTCTTCTGAAGTGGGGGTAGACAGACTGTCTCTTAAAGAGAACAGGTTAGGATCACTCTCATCTTGGGTTCTGATACCTAAGTGGATTTTAGGAAATGAGTTTTCTCAGGTCCAAATATTATCCCTCCTTTCTCCCCCTAGATGTAAAGGGGAAACTTACAAGTATGCTCAGTTAATTGGGGAAGGCTATCTCTAAAATCAGGCCATTATGACATAAAAATCAAGTTTTAGCTTCCTGGAATGATAGGCATGTAGCATCTTAACTTGCATGGTTTAAGAGTCCGTGTCAATTTAACAGCCTTTGCTAACCTACTAGCCCTTCCTCTGCAGTACCAGGCTCATTGGTATGCATTGTACACCTTCTACACCTTGTTAATTTTGCATGGTGTTTTCTTTTCATTTGACAAACTCTCACTTAGTTTTCAAGAACCAACTCATGATTTCTGCTGGGTGAATAACTCCTTTGTCCCCATACCTCCCTTTGGCCAGGTAAGTTGCTCTATTCTCTTTGCTCACATGGTACTTTGTCAGGTTTTGCAAATTGCACTGGCAATGCACTATAATAAGTCCGTTTACACATGTGTCTCTTCCAAAAGGTGAACTAAGGGTCAGAGCCATTTCCAGCTGTGTCCCTTACTCCTTGGCTCCCTCCCCAGTTCTCCTCACTCCTACTTCCCTGTGACTGTAAAGTGCCACCATACAAATTATGGCCTCACTTTCTGTTTTTTAAGAATCTGGACTAAGACCTGTGACCATTGCCTTATAAAGTGCCTGGCATAGGGTGGAGCTTAAACACTCCTTGAAGAAGAATTGGCATCCTCAAACTGACAGTTATGTCTGGAGATTTAAACACCATAGTGCATGATGTTAGGCCACTTGTAGGCCATCTAAATTTAGCTTTCTTGTCCTCTAGGACTTGTGGAAAACCCCCCAAAATTATTTTCTGGTTAATTTTATCTGTAAACATAAACCAAAATTGATGATTTGTGGGGTAAGCCTAGGGGAACCTTATTTATATTTCCAAAAAATAGACTAATACTACCAATGATTTCATAGACCCTCCTTGCTTACAAAAATTTTGAGATGAAAATGTCACTGAAATCAGTTCTGTCCTTATCACAATAAGCCCCTGTAACTGTGCCAAACTTGTTTTATCTGTAACAATACCAGCAAGGTCATAGGCTTTATAAGGTTGAACTATGGCTCACAAAAATTAGGGATCAATGAATGTGCAGATACTCCAGTACTTTCAGCCTTTTGTATAATGTGCATTTTCACCAATGAAATAAAAGTTGGTTTTACATCTCATTTGCAAAATCGAACAACTTTATTTGACTTGTTTGCTTTTCTGATGTTCTTTTTTAATAAATAAAAAAAAAATTCTTTGTTTAACCAGAACTGCCAGGAAATTAAGCAAATAATATGTCCAGGATAGGAAAGTAGGCTATCAAGAAGACTTCAGAAGATGCTGCCCAGGGATTTCTTTCTAAATATAAAGTTGCCAACATGAGTTAGGGTCAGGAAACCAAAACCAGCTTGAGTAAAAAACATCTCAGTGAGAGGCTCTGAATGTGGTCTGGGACTAATACTATCGATTTGGGGGCAGAAAAGCCACAGCATGGTTTATACAAGTTTACATGTTGGCCTCTCCATAGAGGGTGTGGCTATTTTGTTTGTTTTGTTTTGCCTTTTGTGACACTTGATAGGTTTCTTGATCCATGTTTGAAAGAATAAGAGCAGGGGTGCCCACACTTTTTCAGCTTGTGAGCTACTTATAAGATGACCAAGTCAAAATAATCTACCTACAATAAAAATGCAAAACATAAAATTATTTCTTCTATATTATCATTATTTAAGTTACTATTATTACTATTTAATATTGTGTATTCTTCTTTCACCTTTCTCCTTCTCAGCTCTCTTTTCAGAGGAAAGTCAATGTCATAATTTTTATGAACAGTCTGAAAAAGCCGCTCCACATTTCCCTTCTTTGGAATAGCAATGGCACACAGACAGATGAGGCAAACGCACTTAGAATATGACATAGTGAAAAAAATCCCCTCCCATTCTGTATAAAAGTGGTAGGTTTTAGGCTTCTTACTCAGACCATCTACGGCACTCATTTTTATACCCTTTGTTGTATTTAGTTTAAATAAATTGAAGGCTAACTACGCAGCAATGTAACTGAACAAGTTAGCGCGGTTTAATGTGCATGCGTAGGGTGTCAAAAGTTCAGACGTCAGATTGGCTACAAATGTCTTTTTAATGTCATGCGCTCTACCCACACTTCCCTCGCGATTGACCAGTAGATCGCGATCCACGTATTGAGCACCCCTGAATAAGAAGATATGAAAGCATCAATTCTTATAAATAATTCTGTCTGAGAGGTTTATTTCTCCCAATGTTAGAGTTCCAAAACATCTGCCTCAAATTTTGTAGAGCTCTGATACTTGAAAGTCTATTCATAAGGTCCCTTGCTCACAAATGGAATAAAGCCCCATGGGAAGATAGCTGTTATCAAAATTATTCAAAGTCTTGTTACCTCTGACCACTTAACTAAACTTTTCAAACACTATCCCCTCTTGTATTGGAGTTTGTTCTATTTATTTATTTTATTACTATTATTATTATTATTATTATTTTTTTTTGACAGAGAGACAGAGAGAGAGAGAGAGAGAGTCAGAGAGGGAACAGATGGGACAGACAGAAAGGGAGAGAGATGAGAATCATTAAGTCTTTGTTGCTGCACCTTACTTGTTCATTGATTACTTTCTCATATGTGCCTTGACTGGGAGGTTACAACAGAGAGAGTGACCCCTTGCTCAAGCCAACAACCATGGGCTTAAACCAGAGACCTGGGGCTTTAAGCCAGGGACCTTTGGGCTCAAGTCAGTGACCATGGGGTCATGTCTATGATCCCATGCTCAAGCCAGCGACCCTGGCGCTCAAGCTGGTGAGCCTATGCTCAACCTGGAAGAGCCTGCGCTCAAGCTGGCAACCTTGAGGTTTTGAACCTGGGTCTTTCACATCCCAGTCTGATACTCCATCCACTGCACCACCAACTGGTCAGGCTTATTATCATTATTTTTGAATGTGTGTGTGTGTGAGAGAGAGACATGAAGGGAGAGAGGTGAGAAGCATCAACTTGTAGATGCGTCACTTTAGTTGTTCATTGATTGTTTCTCATACGTGCCTTGACCTGGGAGGCTCTGGCTGCCAGTGACCCCTTGCTCACGTGAGCGACCTTTGGGCTCAAGCCAGTGACCATGGGATCATTTTGATGATCTCACATTCAAGCAGTTAAGCCTGTGCTGAAGCTGATGAGCTTGGGGTTTCAAACATGGGACCTCAGTGTCCCAGGTAGACATTCTACCTACTGTACCATCACCAGTGAGGCTCCATTTATTTATTTTTAAGAGAAAACCTATAACCCCAACTCTCATATTTACAAATGTACTAGCTTCCCGTATATTTTCTTAACACTAGGTTCCCAGGATTCTCCTCTGTTGTGGAGACAATGACTACTAGGAGACCACATGGCATGCACCAATGGATCTAGGGTAGACTGCCTCACAACTCCGTATATAAGTTTCATGAGATAGCCCTGACCCCTAGTCCTTATGGGTGTTTATTGATACATAGAAAATAGAAACAGGGGCAAAAATGAGGAGAAGAGAATGTGGAAGTCAGGAAGGGAAACTTCTTTAGAGCAGATTAAAGGGCAAGTGAAGTAGCTCAAATGTCCCCACCTATTGATTAATCAGAATTGCTAATTCTCTCCCGATTGTGCTGTGTTCAGCACAGTAGTGCAGTTCAGTACTTTTGTCAGTAAAGCCACTGTGACCTTTGCCTCAGGGCACTGAACTCTGCTCCTGTTTTATGTTCCTATTCAGGACCTCTACACTCCTGATCCATGAAAAGGTGGTTTCCAAAAAATATAGGGCAGATCCTTACCTGAGTGTAATGGCCACAGACATGGTTGCAATTCCGAGTCTTAAAGTCATAGTGCTGAATTTCACTGTACCAGTTTGTAATGGCTGAAGACACAGAAAAGATGGAGAGAGACCCAGTCCAGATGTTTTCTCCCAGTGAGGTGAAATTTGGGTGCAGCTTGTGAGGGTGCTGAAGCTCTTTGTTATGTTCAAACCGACAATTTCTCGCCCATGTTTTTGCAGTTTGGGCTAGTACTGGGTCCCAAGTCTGAAAAAAATAAACATTAAACAATAAGAGGGTGAAGAATGGAACAGGCTTGACCTGTGGTATCACAGTGGATAAAGCCTCTACTTGGAATGCTGAGCTTGTCAGGGCAAGGCACATTTGAGAAGCAAGTACTACAAGTCAGTGCTTATCGCTCCTCCCTCTCTTCTCTCTCCTCTTTCTAAAATTAATAACTAAAATCTTAAAAAAACAAAAACAAAACAAGAAAAGCCAGGACCTGGTTATCCAACAATAAGATTGGAGTGGCCAAATTGGGAATTTGAATGGGGAATGAGGTATGATGACAAGAATAGAGGAGCCATGGGTCCTCTAGATAATAAGTATGGTCTTCTAGGGCTAGTAGGAAACATGATCATGTAGTGTGAAGATTTAGTATCTAAGTGATTGACACAGACCAACATTTCACTGAAAATCCATTACAGGTTTCCCTCGTTCTCGGAAAGTAGAAATGACCTACAAAACCTTTAGTAAGCTAAAATGGTGTAAAGTGGAAAAGCTATTACCCGAGGACACATCTTGATAACAGAAGCAGAAAACAAATCAAAATAAGGCCCAGAGGCTCAGATACACAGGTCCTCGCTATGGTGGCTGGAGGCTGAGAAGGGGAGTGCAGTGCCCTGGAGGAGCCAGTTGTTCAGGGCACATGCTGCCTCTTTAAGTAAGGTGGCCAACTTTTTTACAATGAAAAGGACAAAAGTAAATTGAAGAAAACAATATCATAAATAAAAGAAACATTTTACTCATTGCAACAATAAACACTATAATATGATAAATGCACAATAAAAACATTTGTAATATTTTATTTGTAATTATACTTACATGCCTATTAATTTTTAATAATAATTGTAAGAAAAAAGTACTCATTTAGATACTGATCCTTGACGAATTGTCATGTCAAATACAAATATGTCACCTCACATGCAATGGATTGACTCTGCATCAATCGAATACGGACATGCACAGATTAATCTTTCAGTATCAGAAAGGAGGACATGTAGGGAGACACTTTTCAAGGGAGGACGGAACTTACAAAAGAAGGACTGTCCTCCCTAAAGGAGGACGATTGGTTACCTTACTTCAAGGGCTGCGAAACAAACACTGAACGCTATGCTTGCTTTTCACCTTTACTCCCATAAAAGCGAGGATTCTTTTCAGGTTTCTTTCGGTTGGAGAACACAGGTAGGAATGTAGGTCTTTCATAAAAGCAGAGTGATATGAAGAGAAGTATTGAAAAGTGAGGAATAACCTGGATGTGCTGTTTCACATGTTTTATAAAATTCAATGACTACAATACCTATATCCTAAGAAGCTCAGAAAGGTTAAAAACTCGCTGAAAGACACAGAATTGGGGTTCAAGCCCAAGCCTGAGTGAATCAAAATCCTATCTTCCTGGGGAAGGCAGGATTCTGCTGGCAACGACAACAAAAGTGAACTTAGAGACAAAATGGACAACAAAGAAAACACCCACAAAAATTAAATGAGAAGAAAATGACCAAAAAGAGAAGTGAAATCTATTTGTAACCATAGAAGAGGAAGTGTCTGAAAAGAGAAATGAAATATATTTGCTGAGCTGTTGATAAAGCTAGGCTGGGTTTTGATCACAGATAGTAAATTTACTGAGTATATTAATCACAATGAAAAAAAGAAAATATAAAGAAGCATACATTCAGGGTTCCCAGGGTTTTACCTCCAAACTCGGTTTTGACGGACAGACCACAAACACAGATGTTTTCCTTACCATGTATAGCATATCACTGGCTGCTGGCTTCACCTCTGATCGGAACTTGTTATGAAAGTGAACACAGTCTTTGATAAATGCTTCATTGTTGATATCTGGCAAACGATTTACTGAATGTGTATAACTGGAGGCTACAGAAAGCATCCAGGCTGTCATAGCAAGTGTGATCACTGGCATGCTTGGTCGGTCTGGCGGGGAGCCCGTGAGGCTGGCAGGCAGAGCCACGCAGAGTCTGAGAGTGTGCTCCTTCCTCTGTTTTACAAAGCACAGCCCACTTCAGCTCAGAGAAATTGGAAAGTAGAACAGGAGTGACCACGAGTTTGAAGATCTGGATTTCTCCATATATGGTTTGTTCCTTTTAACCTTTTGTTTTCAGTGGTTCTCAGTGACACAGCACCTATTACTACACAGATACTTATGAGGCTGAGTCAGACGTGCATTTGAGTTGGGGGATATTTCCAAAGGAAACTAGGAAATTGCCAGAAATAACAGTTTCAATTTTTACAGAGATTCTGCTGGTTAAATAAAAACATATCTCTTACTTGCAGAAATGTCTTGCAAAATGCTTTTAAAAAACTTTTTTTTTAAAAACTCATACCAGCATACGGTGGTCGGGATATCTAGTTAACATTGTAACTTGACCTAGATATGTCTTTTTAAATGCATGATTAGTTTTCTTATTTCTTGGAGGTAAAATGATGTATAATTCTTTAAACCCCTACATATCCCTCTCTGATTAGTCTATAAATATTTAGGCTCCAAATAGGCTCTAGTTACCTACAATATTGAGAATGAAAATGGGTGAGTGGGAATGGGCAAAGATAAAGAATCCAAAAAGGGAGAAAGACTATAATATATATTTGTCAACCAAACACAAACATATCACTCTTATATTGTCTGTGTGATAATACTTCACACAATAACTTGAGATAAGCCAGTTTTATGTATGGCAGTGTATACCAGTTAACTAATTCATAGCCTATGAACAGTTAGTTCTAAAGTACTCTAATCAGAAATCCACACTCCAAGTGTGGATTCAGGTAAGGCTATGGAAATTGACACCAGGGAGTTTGTTAGTCAGATTAGGAAATATTCAAGAATATCTTCCTGGCAAAATGAGCAAGATTCAAGACGAATAGTTTGTAGGAAGATTGACCACGCCCTCCTGCCATTGCATTAACGTGGAATGAAGCAGCCTGTCACAGAGGCCCCTGTCCTCTACCTTGACCTTGACCTGACTTCAGACACGGCCAGTCCTAACTTCAGAGTGCATTTTAAGTGAGCATTTTGTGCAGTTGTATGGTCGGAGTATGAAAGGGAAGCAAGACTGTTCTTATAAATGTTTGCTAATAAATGTTTAGACATTCAGCAACATCTGTCCCAGACTTTCTTTCAGAGTAGCATAGCATCAAGTGTTGAGGCTTTGGGGGAGAGGAAAACAGCCTTTGACTAACCAGCTCCCACTTCATGAGGCTACCCATTTTATGAAAAGAACCTGAATTTGGAGGTCATGTTAGCCTAGGTTAGTTGGCAGCAGTGATGACAAGCACCAAGCTAGGACTTTTTTTCATGTTTATTATCTCACTATGCTCTCACCATAGCTGTGTTAGATTTTTTTTATTATCTCTACAGAGGACAATACTAAGACAAGCGGAGGATATGAGGAATTTGGCCAAGAGCATGATACAAGTAAGATGTGAACATAATGTTTTTCTTTTTCTTTTTCTTTAGTGGGAGAGAGAGAGAGAGAGAGAGAGAGAGAGAGAGAGAGAGAGAGAGAGATAAACAGGAAGGGAGAGAGAGATGAGAAACATCAATTCTTTGTTGAGGCACCTTAATTGTTCATTGATTGCTTTCTCATGTGTGCCTTGAATGGGGGCGGGGTTGTGGTGGTGGCTACAGCCGAGCCAGTGAGCCCTTGCTCAATCCAGTGACCATGGGGTCATGTCTATGATCCCATGCCCAAGCCAGTGACCCTGCACTCAAGCTGGTGATCCTGCATGCAACAAGCTAGTGAGCCTGTGCTCAAACTGGTGACCTTGGGATTTTGACCCTTGGTGCTCAGCATCCCAGGCTGACACTCTATGCACTGCACCCTCGCCTGGAGGGCAACATAAGGTCTTTCTGATTGCAAGCTGGTTTCTCTTCATGAAGAGCACAAGTTCTTTAAGTTGTCTGGATTCAAATCAAGTCCTACATAGTGACTGTATGACTTTGGGTTCTTTACTTCTCTGGGCTATGCTTCCTTAGCTGTAAAATTGGGATAATGATAGTACATCTTCATTGGACAGATAAACTATTTGTAAGAAATATCTTAGAAAGAACCTCAACACACAGTAATTACTATGCATTTCAACTATTATTATTATTACTTTCTTGTAATCACCCTAATTGTAAATACAGGGGTTCCTCAGGTTACGATACAGTTCTATTCTTACGACAGTGACCTAACCCGAATTTTGGTGTACATCAAAACACACCCTAGCCTAAGTCACTTACCTATCCTAACACTGTTGTAAAATCTTAATCTAGAACATAAAATCACTACTAAGCCACAGAAAAAGGACAAAAATATACTGTACTGTACTGTACACTGTACTGTAGCAACAGAAAAAATGAGTGTAAAAAAAACTTCCTTACCTTTATTCCTGTGGTTGGCTTGCACACTGGGAGGGGCATTGCAAGCCGGGAGAGAGTGACCTATTGGGAGGAGGAAGCTGGAGAGGCAGGAGAACCTGCAGAAGGTGCTGGAGATACTGGGTCAGGTGAATCAGGACTGCCTAAGGAACATGCAGGAGATGCTGGAGATGATTCTATCTGTACTTTAGGTGTTTCATCTTGATAAGCAGCTGAGGTAGAAAGTACAGGATCTGTTGCAGGCCTCTACCTTCTTCAAGAATTTTTCAAAGTTTTTATGGGAGTGAGCGTCGTAAAATCGAAGTGTCGTATGTCGAGACTGTCGTGAGCCAAGCCCCCATATGCACATTTTACAGGTACAACTGAGACTACATTTAACTTAGAAAATTATCATATATTATGGCATTACATTTAGATAAGCTAATTCTTAGAAAAAATAGATTTTTTTCATCATAAAAATTATTGCTCTAGATTCACAATGGATTTTGATGCAAATTATTTCATACATGCAAGATTTGTTTGTTAAACGAGGGCATAATTTTATGAGATTTCGTATCCTGCTTTTTTTCTTTACTTATTCCCATTTTACAAGTATGTTTTCGGACACTTCATAACTATTAAAAATTTTTATTTATTGATTGATTTTTAGAGAGGGAGGAAGGGAGAGAGAAAGAGAGACAGAAATATCAACCTGTTCTTGTATGTGCCCTGACTGGGTATCAAGCCCACAACTTTTGAGTATTTGGATGATACTCTAACCAACCAACCTATCCAGCCAGGGCTCATAACCATTTTGAGGGTCACACAATGCTTCCCCAAATGAATGCATGATTATTTACATAACAAATTATTATTGAATATTCAGTTTTTCTTTATTATAAACAATGCTCCTATGGATATAGTTATATTAAAACATATTTCATATTTAGTGGGGTTGATTCCTAGAAAGAGAATTACTGGGTAATAAGGTATGAGTGTTTTCAAGATTTCAAATCTAGACTGTCCAATTACCCTCTTAAAACTTGCACTAATTTCTACGTCTATTATCATTGTAAGGGCATTGAGACCATATAGTATTTAAATTTTTTAAAAGATTTTATTTATTCATTTCAGAGAGGAGAGAGAGAAATAGAGAGAGAAGGGTGGAAGAGCAGTAAGTATCAACTCCCATATATGCGTCAATCTGGCAAGGCCGGGGTTTCGAACTAGCAACCTCAGTGTTCCACTACAGGTCAGGCAGAGACCATATAGTATTTTAAACATCAGAACTTTGTGTATGTAAATCAGGTTGTGCATATTATCAGAGAACCAGAGCCAGACACGAGTTAGGCAGTGAAGAGATTTTATTCAGAAACTACTGCTGTGGAAGAGAAGAGATCTCAGTAAAATTGTGCTCAATTCTAAACACAATAAAGACAGCTTGGGATTTACAGCCAAGGAGTAGAGTTGGAATGGGTGCAAAGGGTGGATGGGAAATTACTATAAGGAGACCAGAGTGAGCAGATGTCAAGGGTGGGGACTGAGGAATTCGGTTAGGTATTGAGAGTGATCAGTTATGGAGGGTGGGAGAGATTCTCTCTAAACTGACTTGGTAGGATTCCTGCCAACAGTGGACTATGCAGGTTTGGCAAGGATAGGGGAGGAGGCAAGATTAAGGCTTAGTCCAGAACAGGGCTTGGAAAAATATGACTAAAGTTTGGTCAAAGGGAGTGTTTTGTTTATATATGCATTTAAGTACTTCCTCTTTTCACTCCCTTTGTATTCTAGTTTATTACTTCTTAACTTTAGCTAACTAAATTGAAGGCATAGTTTGTCCAAAGAAGAAGCCACCATGGGACTTCTAACATTTTCCTTTCACTTGTTGTGTGCTATAACAAGAGAGACAGCACCCAAACCCAATTTGCAAACACTGAGATCAATTCTGCTTTTGCTCAAACTGAGTAGGCACTTGTTAAAATATGAATTCAAAGATAATGTTAAAATGAGGATTGAGTAACACACATTTCTAAACTCTTCAACAGTGCTATACTTCCTCTACAAATAATTCTAAAATTATTTTTTGGCATAGATATGTTTCAGAGAAAACTATTTATTTCAGGTTCACATGCTCTTGTTGCAATTTTTAATTTGATAAGAGGCCAAATATGAATTAGCTCAATTTCAGCATAAAGTTTGCCGGTGTTCCCTTTTCTGCTTCTCTCTGGAGTAATGCTGTTCTGATTTGAGTCAGGCAGCAGAGAAGTTCTTCCTCTGTACTCTATCAAGTCTTTCTGGGCCTCTTGGGTGGGGTGAGGTCAGAGAATGACTCATAGGCTTCGGCAGTTACACTAGCAGCCACTCAGTAGGCGAGCAAAGATCTTTGTTCAAACCACAAACTGTGTGCAGAAAAAACAGCTCCTGTGTAGAGAAGCTGGGAGAGCTGGTGTGCAGTTACCAATAGCAACATGCCTTCACCTTCTGCCTTTTTGATTGCCCAGAACTGGGGAAGTCTAGTAGTTATGTTGGGTTATTCCACTGACTCAAAGAGGGCAGCTATTTTCTGCCAGTTCATATTACAGAAATCCGCCTGACCTGTGGTGGCACAGTGGATAAATTGTTGACTTGGAATGCTGAGGTTACTGGTTCAAAACCCCAGCCTCGCCCAGTCAAGGCACAAATGAGGAGCAACTACTACTGCAAGTTGGTGCTTTCCGCTCCTCCCCCTGCCTTTCTCTTGCTCTCTAAAAAACAAACAAACAAACAAACAAATAAAAATCACCCTACATCATGGCGATCCATGGCCTTATACATTTCATTTCATGGTACAGCATGGCCCAGCATGTTCTCAGGTAATGTTTACTTACGATCCTAGACAGTGTGCATTATGTGCCTGCATTTTTGATAAGGAAATTGAGGGCTAGCATTAAGTAATTTGTTCAAATTCTCACGGTTAGTAAAGGGAAGATATGAATAAACTCAGGGTCATCTTCTTTTTTTTTTTTTTTTTTTTTATAATTTTACTTTTTTTTAAATTTTTTTTTTTTTTTTTTTTTTTTTTATTTTATTCATTTTAGAGAGGAGATACAGAGTGTGAGAGAGAGAGAGAGAAAGAGAGAGAAAGGGGGGAGGAGCTGGAAGCATCAACTCCCATATGTGCCTTGACCAGACCAGTGCAGGGTTTTGAACTGGCGACCTCAGTGTTCCCAGGTCGACGCTTTATCCACTACGCCACCACAGGTCAGGCAGGGTCATCTTCTTTATACCAATGACTCACATGTCTTGCTGTGCATTAGAATATCCACCCCACTGCAGCCCATCAGAGCTTCTAAGCAGCTCTCCACTGCGGCTTTCAGACCATTGCTACGCAGAAGTATGCTTCTTTGAGGGGTATAGTATTTATTTATAATGAATCAATCGAGCCATGGCTGCGGGAGGGGTAGAGAAGGAGGGAGAGAGGGAGAGAGAGAGAGAGAGAGAAAGAGAGAAGCGGGAGAGGGAGGAGTGGAGAAGCAGGTGGTTGCTTCTCCTGTGTGCTCCAACCAGGAAATGAACCTGGGACATCCACATGCTGGGTCAACATTCTACCACTGAGCCAAACTGCCAGGGCCCATTTCTTTTTAAGAATCAAAGATCATAAGCATATTGATACCCATTTCTTCAATATTCTCACTCTTGAGCAGAGGCAGATTTAATGGCAGGCACACCAGGTGCATGCCCTGGGCCCCGACTTCTGAAGAGCCCCACAAAACCCCAACTTTACACTTTTTTCTAATGACACCAAGTTTGGTTTCATACGAGCAATTTTAACATTAATAGTACATAATTTTGTTTATTTATTGAAAAATATAATTAACATGTATTTTTATTTTCCCTATCTCTCTCTTTCTGTTTTAAGAGGTCCAATAGTTTCTTCTGCGCCCAGGGTCTCAATCGACCTTAATCCGCCTCTGCTCTTAAGATGTTCCTGTGAGTGAGTTCAGCCTATATTTAATCAAAAAAGGTTTGTTGTTCTAGTTTCTGTTAAGTAGAACTACAGAAAATAGAAAAACTATGCTGGTGGGCATCACAGTTTGCTGTTGCTCAGTGATATTTAAATCAATTCCACTTTTTATTTTGAGTAGTGGTTTATCCAAATCTTTTGCAATTCTCAAGCCCATCTACCCAGTAGTGGGATTCAGCCAGTTCACACTGGTTCGGCAGAACTGATACCTAATATTTTGTTGGGTTCAGCGAACTGGTTGCTAAAATGGCACTTGTAATCAGGATTCTAAGGTGGGTGCCTGGACAGCTGCTCAATGTGTAAATCAAATTTACATTTCTTACTCTTTTTTAACATTTATCTGCACAACAGTGTACTCTAAGAGCCCATAGTTAACATTCATTCCACCCATAGGTGAAAAAATTTGACAAAATTATTTTAATGTATATTTATTTAATAAAACTCTTTATACCTTTGATAAAATACTACATTTCTTTTTTTTTTTTTTTTTTTACAGGGACAGAGAAAGAGTCAGAGAGAGGGATAGACAGACAGGAATGGAGAGAGATGAGAAGCATTAATTATCAGTTTTTTGTTACGACACCTTAGTTCCGTGATGGCAAAATTATGACACGCATGTCAGCACTGACACGTGTAGCCATTTTCGATGACAAGCGGTCTGATGCGGCCACATACCAGAGAAGTATGGGGCCGCATGCTGAGAAGGACGTTTCATCCTTGGCTACTGCACGGCCAGGTGCAGTAGCTGAGGATAAAACATTTGCTGTAGTGTAGACACTCTGTGCCGGAGGTCTGTAGGCCAAAACAACAGAACTCTGGCATAGAACATCTAGTTCTGGGACTTCCAGTTAGGCCGTTTTTCTCCAAGTGACACACCACTCAAGTTATGCTCGGTTTTTTGGAGAATTTCGACATACCAAGCTCAAAAGATTGCCCATCATTGCCTTAATTGTTCACTGATCGCTTTCTCATATGTGCCTTGACTGCAGGTCTTCAGCAGACTGAGTAACCCCTTGCTCAAACCAGTGACCTTGGGTCCAAGCTGGCGAGCTTTTTGCTCAAGCCAGATGGGCCCGCGCTCACGCTGGCGAGCTCGGGATCTCAAACCTGGGTCCTCCGCATCCCAGTCCAACACTCTATCCACTCTGCCACTGCCTGGTCAGGTGAAATGCTACATTTTAATTTTCTTGTGTTTGTTATTTCAGTAGGAAGTGAGGATGCCAATCAAGAAGCAATATAAAAATATCTTAAATAGCAGTTTCATTGTTTTTTTTTTTTTATTTTGGTCAGGCATTATTTAATGTTTTCATTAATATTTTAAAACTCTTATAATCAAGTTCTGTGTACCTCTTTTATTGTTCGTATTTAAGTATTAAATGCGTGAAATAATAAACTACTTTTCGGTATATCTTTTTTTATAATTAAAATGGTCATTAGGGCAGAGAACTGGTTGTTAAATTATTTGAATCCCACCACTGTATCTACCACCCTGGGATCTGGTCTCCTATAAGCTTTTAAGCAGGCATCAAATGATTTTTCTGCAATTTAGTGTTTTTGTTTCTTTTAACCCACTTCTCTGTCAAACTCCTACTCATCATATAAGATCCAACTGAAATGTTGTCTTTTCTAGATTGCATATTCTGACGCCCCTAAGCATCCTCTTTTCTCTGTGCTCCTGTATTTTCTTCACATGCATGTCTTTCTAAACTATGAGGCTTCTGCTTGTTTTCATTATATTACCCCTTAATGCCCTTCTTCTGTCTCAGCTCAGTAACAACATATCATAGATTTGGTGCAATAACAAAGTATAGATTTGATGCAATAACAATGTATCATAGATTTGGTGGTTTAAGTAACACAACTTTATTTCCCAGTTTCTGGAGAGAAAGATGTCCTTCCTTCTGGGTGCTGGTTGATTTGGTTCCCGGTGAGGCTTTCTTCGTCATTTGCAAGGGCCACCTTCTCTCTTTGTCATCACATGGTAAAGAGAGAACTCTTGTCTCTTCCTCTTCTTATAAGGAGACTAATTCCATCTTGGGGACTCCACCTACTCATGACCTCATGTAAATCTAATTGCAGTACTTCCTAAAGCAGTGATGAGCAATCTTTTGAGCTTGGTGTGTCAAAATTTGCCAAAAAACTGAGCATAACTTGGGTGGCGTGTCACTTCAAGAAAAACAGCCTAACTGGAAGTCCTAGAACTAGATGCTCTGTGCCGGAGTTCTGTTGTTTTGGCCTACAGACCTCCAGCACAGAGTGTCTACACTACAGCAAATGTTTTATCCTTGGCTCCTGCACCTGGCTGTGCAGGAGCCCAGGATGAAACGTCCTTCTCTGCATGCGGCCCCATAATTCCCTGGTATGGGGCCACATGCGGCTGTGTCATCAAAAATGGCTGACATGCATGTCATAGGTTCGCCATCAAGGTCCTAAAGGCTCTACCTCCTAACATAATCACACATATAAATTTGGAAATGATAGGGGAGCCCAAAATTTAGAAATGTGCTTCACTAATAGTAGCTTTTTAGTTGTAATAAATAGGAGATATGTAAAGTTAGGAAATAGTTAATCTGCTTGCTATTCTCTCTTAATGGCTCCCTGATCTTTACTTTGAAATGTGACAAAAAGTCTACCTTTGTAGGAATTCAGGTAAAGCTTACATTGGGGAGGGACCTGAAAATCTCAATAGTTATTATAAAAGCCTAGCCACAGCATTTACTGTGAAAAGTTAAAGCCTGTAAATTAATTAGAAACTTAGTTCACCAATCTTAAATCTTGACTTTGCATCCTAAGAAACGGAGTATTTTCACAGATAATTCCCAGAGGCAGATGGTCTCAGAGGCGCCAGGTTCTGGCTGTTCCTGGGAGACACCTGACCCCAGCTGTCTTGAAGATTTACAAAGGACACAAGATAGGACCATGCTGAGTGGGCCTGTGTTACATCTGAAGAACTTGCAGAGAAAATGTTTCTGTAGCTGACCCCCTAACTCTTATATGTTGTTATGTGACTTTTCCCCTTTTCTTTTGCTCCTGAACCCTATAAAAACCACCAGGACCAGAAGAGTGTGAAGGCAGTTCTTTTGGACAGGAGTCACCTGCCTTCTCAAGTTGCTACCATTTGAGGACACCTTTTATACCTACTTGGTCCTCATCTCTCTTTATTGGCATTAAGGGTGGCGAGTAACTCCGAATCCGGCTTTGTTTTCCGGTTACAGAAAGGAGACAAACATTCATTTATATACCATATAATTCAGAATCTCCACTTCAAATCATATTAAGTAAATATAAGCCTACTTGGATAAGATGTCCTGTAGAGCTAAGGCACTTGCAAGAGCTTGATCTTTAATCTTTGACCCGTGGTGGTGCAGTGGATAAAGTGTCGGCCTGGAATGCTGAGGTCTCCAGCTGGAAACCCTGGGCTTGCCCAGTCAAGACACATACAACAAACAAGCAATGAATAACTAAAGTGAAACAACTATGAGTTGATATTTCTCACTCCCCACCTCTCTTTGTAAAATTGATAAATAAAATACCTTAACAAAAAAAGAGCTTAGTCTTTAAACCTGTGTTGTCCAGTGTCATAGCCACTAATCACCTGAGGCTACTGAGCACTTGAAATGTGGGTAGTGCCTGACCATGCAGTGGCATAGTGGATAGAGCCTCAGCCTAGGACTCAGAGGACCTAGGTTCGAAACCTCAAGATCACCAGTTTGAGCGCGGGCTCATCTGGCTTGAGCGCAAGCTCACCAACTTGAGTGTGGGATCACTAGCTTGAAGCCCAAGGTTGCTGGCTTGAGCAAGGGGTCACTGGCTCAGTTGGAGCTCCCCGCTACTCTCCGATCAAGGCACAGATGAGAAAGCAATCAATGAACAACTAATGCCACAACAAATTGATGCTTCTCATCTCTCTCCCTTCTTGTCTGTCCGTATGTGTCCCTCTCTCTGTCTCTCTTGGTAAAAAGGAAAAGAAAAGAAATGTGAGTAGTCTAAATTTGAATGTGTTCTAAATGTAAAATATACCCTGAATTTTAGACTTGATATAAAACAAAGGATGTAAAATAGCTCCTCAATACTTTTAATATGATTACATGTTGAGATGATAATATTTTGGATATGTTAGATTAAATAAGATTTATTATGATCTGGCCAGTTAGCTCAGTCAGTTAAGAGCGTCATCCTGAAACAACAAGGTTGCAAGTTCAATTCCTGATCATGTTACACATGGGAAGGAACAACAACAATAACAAAAGTGCACTACTGGGTAGAACAACAAATGTTTCCCTCCCCCTCCCCTCTTTTTTTCTTTCTCTGTCTCTCTAAAGATCAATACTTTTTACTTTTTTTTAAAATTTTTTTATAGGGACAGAGCGAGAGTCAGAGAGAGGAATTAATAGGGACAGACAGACAGAAACGGAGAGAGATGAGAAGCATCAATCATCAGTTTTTTGTTGTGACACCTTAGTTGTGATTGCTTTCTCACATGTGCCTTGACTTCGGGCCTTCAGCAGATGGAGTAACCCCTTGCTCAAGCCAGTGACCTTGGATCCAAGCTGGTGAGCTTTTTTTTTTTTTTCTCAAGCCAGATGGGCCTGTGCTCAAGCTGGCGACCTTGGGGTCTCAAACCTGGGTCCTCTGCATCCCAGTCCGACGCTCTATCCACTGCGCCACCGCCTGGTCAGGATACTTTTTGCTTTTTTAATGAAGCTATGACAAATTTTAAAATAACATCCATGGCTTTCATTATATTTCTATTAGATAGCGGGTTGTTATTTTTTTTAAGATTTCGATATAGTTTTATTTCTGTCAGAGCTTATACCAGAGGCAAACTCTGGTGTTCCCACTGAAATATGAGGGCCTCACACAATTGGAAAAAAAAATCAAAAGAAGAAACAAGGAAACAGAGGATGGAAGTATAAATCTTTGCATTTTGGGAGTTAGTTGTCATTAACCCCAGAGCCCAACATAGTTTCCATGGAGCCCTGAAGGGGAGGGGCCCTCGGCAACAAAGAGTTTTGTTCTGGATAAGTTGTAGCCCTGGGTGTAAACAGTATTGGTGAAGAAATCAATGTCCGAAAAGTAATTCCTCCAGGTTTCATCAGGATTCAGCCAGCCTTTGCCAGTGGTTCATTTCACATTCTCCTCTGCTGGTCTGTGTTTGAACTCATAACAAGCCTCTCTTCCAGAAATTTCTGAGCTCTGATGTCACAGAACAGCAGGGAGGCATGTCCTGTGCCCACAGTGATGGTGTGTTCATAGAAGCTCACTGATGGGATCTTCTAGAACCAACAGACTTGAATGGTTGCCATGGATCCAAGAAGGAGACTGACCAACATTACCATAAGCCAGACACATACTCTCATACACACACACACACACACACACACACACACACACACACACACACACACACACACACACACATATACACACACATACATAAATACAGTGTGTCCGTAAAGTCATGGTGCACTTTTGACCGGTCACAGGAAAGCAACAAAAGACAATAGAAATGTGAAATCTGCACCAAATAAAAGGAAAACTCTCCCAGTTTCATACTTATTCTGTGCAGTTTGATGTGGGCTCCATTTGTTGCCCTACACACATTCAAACGATAGTGAAGTTCTTGCCACACATGGGTAAGGACATCTGGTGTAACAGAGTGAATAACGTCTGTGATTCTCTGTTTTAAGTGATTAATGTCATTGATACATTCAAAGTGTACATGTTGCTTCACATAACCCCAAAAGTAAAAGTCTAAGGGCTTCAGATCCAGGGATAGTGGTGGCCATGGCTTGACAGAACCCCTGCCTATCCACTGCCTGGGGAATGTTCTATCCAGAAACTCATGAACAATGGTGGTGTACTGTGGAGGAGCATCGTCCTATTGAAAGATGACACCTTTTGGAAATTGTGACACTGCATACAATTCCAACATGTCAAGATAGGTGCTTGCTGTTACAGACTGCTCCGCGAAAAAAATGGGCCTATTGCCTTATCATGCATCAGGCCACACCACACGTCCACTTTAGGGGTGTTACGGTCGTACTCAACGTAGGCATGAGGACGTTCAGCAGCCCATATTTGGACGTTATGGCGATGAACATGTCCACAGATATGGAAGGTCGCCTCATCGCTAAACAATCTTCTGCAAAAATCTTGCATCATTGTCGATCTCATTCATGAAGCATATCTATAGCAAACGCGCATCATGTGGGTCTATCCACCGGTTTGACAGCGTGCAACAGCCGCAATTTGTACCCCGTAAAACAGAGACGTTTCTTTAACACCTTATGAACTGTAGTCTTGCTTAGGTGTAATTGTCGAGCACATGCACGCACGCACAGATTTTTTAGGGCTCCTTAGGTAGCTATCCCATATAGCTTTTACAGACTTGTCACTGACTGATGGCCTACCAGAATGGGGTTTCTCCACCCAACTGCCGGTTTCCTTCAACTGCTTATCCCACCGAGTAATGTTACTCCTATATGGTGGTGCTTCGTTATAAACGCACCGATATTCACGTTGCACTTTGGTCACGGATTCGAATTTAGCGAGCCACAGAATACACTGAACTTTCCTCTGTACCATCCACATCTCGACTGGCATGACTGTGGGCTGCTCCACTGTATACATGGTGTACGTCATCATCTGCGCATGCGCACATGCTGCCACATCATCCTACAGAAACTGGGAGGGTTTTCCTTTTATTTGGTGCAGATTTCACATTTCTATCATCTTCTGTTGCTTTCCTGTGACCGGTCAAAAGTGCACCATGACTTTACGGACACACTGTATATGTATGTATATATGTATGTATATATATATTCCTCTTTATTTTAAAAGTCAAATAGTGAAATATACTGTTTTGTGTTTCTACATAAATTTAAAAAATTATGCCAATTTATTCAATCAACACTTATTTTATCCTTTTCTGTTTCTAGGAATTAGTGCATAGCTGCACATCTAGTTAAACATTTGCTTTATATAAGAAAGAACTCAATTTCCCAATTTTTACTTTGATTTTTCAAAAGAAAATACCATTAAAATTTTTTTTCACATTTTATTTTGAATATTTGGTCCTCATTTGAAGTATATTTGCTTTATACCTTGGCCAGATAGCTTGGTTGATTATAGCATCGTCCTGAGATGCAGAGGTTGTGTGTTCAATCCCTGGTCAGGGCACATACAGGAGCAGATCTATGTTCCTGTCTCTTTCTCGCTCTCCCTTCCTCTCTCTAAAATCAATAAAATAAATATTAAAAAATTATATTTTCTTTAAACAGTTCTTTTCTGACACCAATTATCCTAAAATAATTGTGATGGCTAAATTTTAAAAATTCAAACAAGACAAATATACTATCTAAATCAAACAAAATTTAAAAATGAATAAATATTAATAGGTTAATGTTTATGTTTATAAAGTGTTTATATCATATTGAATAATGCTGCTAAAGTTGGTCATTCATGGGGTAAACTTGTTAAGCATCTGAACATAACTCAGGTGTTTATAGGTGGAAACACATGATATAAATGAGCAAAGAGATAATGTACCCAATATAATCTTATAACATTGAGAATTACCCAATCAATGCTTACACTATTCAGTTAGCTAAACATTTTAAGCATAGTTCATATAGTTCATGTCTCATTTCTAAGAAGGAAATTCTTATGAACTTGCTTACCAAAGGAAATTGTGGTTTCTACAGTAATTTTGCTGTTTCCTTTGAACAATTGAGGTCTTTAAGCTTTTTATTTTTCTGATTTCTTTTTGTAGTTTCTTTGCTAAAGCATCTTCTTTTTTCTTTCTTTCCTTTTTTCTTTTTAAAAAATATTTTATTTATTGACTTTAGAAAGGTAGGGGCCAGGGAGGAATGATGTGCCCTGAGCAGGCAAGCCCAGGTTTTTGAACTGGCAACCACAGTATTTCAGGTGGATGCTTTATCCACTGCGCCACCACAGGTCAGGCTGGAGGAGAGGTCCCCAAACTTTTTACACAGGAGCCAGTTCACTGTCCCTCAGACCGTTGGAGAGCCAGACTATAAAAAAAACTATGAACAAATCCCTATGCACACTGCACATATCTTATTTTAAAGTAAAAAACAAAACGGGAACAAATACAATATTTAAAATAAAGAACAAGTCAATTTAAATCAACAAACTGACCAGTATTTCAATGGGAACTATGGGTGCAGATGCATCCTGTGCTCCTCTCACTGACCACCAATGAAAGAGGTGCCCCTTCCGGAAGTGCGGCGGGGGTCAGATAAATGGCCTCAGGGGGCCGCATGCGGCCCACGGGCTGTAGTTTGGGGACCTCTGGGCTAGAGCATCTTCTAAAACATGTTCTGTCAGCTGCGGTTCTGTGGTAGGTAGTTGGATAGGCAGGAGCAAAGCAGGAACAATGGGCTAGGGAAAGAGGGTCATCAGAGTGGAGAGCCCAGGTGCTTAGCAGTGGATAAAACTACAAATCCTTTCACGACAACTCCTTGAAGCATTGACTCCTGAAGATGACATCTAGGCCTCAGCTGTGTTTCAGCTCCAGGCCCAGAAAAGGAGCAAAACCAGGTAGAGCCATGCCATGGCTGACCTAAGGGCCACAACCCTGAAGAGACACACCTGGGAAGCTGATGAATAATCTATTGAGCTCCTTGCCTGAGATCTCAGACAAAAGCCCTCAGGATAGAGGACCCAGCTCTGGTCTGTGGAGCTTGCCCACACCTTTCCTTACTCCCGGCCCCTAGGTGAGTTTTCCTTGCTTCTCTCTTTTTCCTAAACGCCAAGGGTCCTTCCTCTACCGCTGTAGCTTGTTTCCTGAACCCATTTCTTCTATATTTCACTTCTGCCTCTGTGTCTTTTTTTTTTTTTTTACATATTTTTATCTATTATTTTGTTAAACATTTTTTTATTAACTTTAATGTGGTAACACCAATAAATCAGGGTACATATGTACAATGAAAACATCTCCAGATTATCTTATCATTCAGTTGTGTTGCATACCCGTCACCCAAAGTCAAATTGTCCTCTATCACCTTCTATCTGGTTTTCTCTGTGCCCCTACCCTTTCCCACCTCCCTTTCCCACCCTCCCCTCCTTCCCCCCACCCCGTAACCACCACTCTCTTGTCCATGTCTCATATTCTCACTTTTATGTCCCACCTATGTATGAATTCCTGCTGTTCTCAGTTTTTTTTTCTGATTTACTTATTTCACTCCGTATAATGTTATCAAGGTACATCCATTTTCTTGTAAATGATCCGATGTCATCATTTCTTATGGCCGAGTAGTATTCCATAGTATATATGTACCAAAGCTTTTTAATCCACTTGTCCTCTGACGGACACTTGGGCTGTTTCCAGATCTTCGCTATTGTGAACAATGCTGCCACGAACGTGGGGGCGCATTTCTTCTTTTCGAACAGTGCTATGGTGTTCTTAGGGTATATTCCTATAAGTGGGATAGCTAGGTCAAAAGGCAGTTCGATTTTTAATTTTCTGAGGAATCTCCAAACTGTTTTCCACAGTGGCTGCACCAGTCTGCATTCCCACCAGCAGTGCAGAAGGGTTCCCTTTTCTCCGCATCCTCGCCAGCACTTATTCTGTGTTGTTTTACTGATGAGTGCCATTCTGACTGGTGTGAGGTGATACCTCATTGTGGTTTTAATTTGCATTTCTCTAATAATTAGTGATGTTGAGCATTTTTTTATATGTCTTTTGGCCATCTGTATGTCTTCTTTGGAGAAATTTCTATTCATTTCTTTTGCCCATTTTTTGATTGGATTGTTTGTCTTCCTGGTGTTGAGTTTTATAAGTTCTTTATAAATTTTGGTTATTAACCACTTATCCGACGTGCAGTAGAATATGTTCTCCCATTGTGTGGTTTGTCTTTTTATTCTGTTCTTATTGTCTTTAGCTGTGCAAAAACTTTTTAGTTTGATATAGTCCCATTTGTTTATCTTGCCTTTTATTTCATTTGCCCATGGAGATAAATCGGCAAATATATTGCTGCTACAGATGTCAGAAAGCTTGCTGCCTATGTTTTCTTCTAAGATGCTTATAGTTTCCCGGCTTATGTTTAAGTCTTTTATCCATTTTGAATTTGTTTTTGTGAATGGTGTAAGTTGATGGTCTAGTTTCATTTTTTTGCAGGTAGATGTCCAATTTTCCCAGAACCATTTGTTAAAGAGGCTGTCTTTACTCCATTGTATGTTCTTTCCTCCTTTGTCAAATATCAGTTGTCCATAAAGCTGTGGGTTTATTTCTGGGTTCTCTGTTCTGTTCCATTGATCAATGTGTCTGTTCTTATGCCAGTACCAAGCTGTCTTGAGTATAATGGCCTTGTAGTAGACCTTGATATCCGGAAGAGTGATACCTCCTGCTTTATTTTTTCTTTTTAAGATTGCTGAGGCTATTCGTGTTCTTTTTTGGTTCCATATAAATTTTTGGAATATGTTTTCTATATCTTTGAAGTATGTCATTGGTATTTTAATTGGTATTGCATTGGATTTATAAATTGCTTTGGGTAATATAGACATTTTAATGATGTTTATTCTTCCTAGCCATGAGCACGGTATATGCTTCCACTTGTTTGTATCTTCCTTGATTTCTTTTATCAATGTTTTATAATTTTCTGAGTACAAGTCCTTAACCTCCTTGGTTAAATTTACTCCTAGGTATTTTATTTTTTTGGCTGCAATAGTGAAGGGGATTTTTTCCTTAATTTCTTTAGCTGACAGTTCATTGTTTGTATACAGAAATGCCTCTGATTTCTGAGTATTAATTTTATATCCTGCCACCTTGCTGAATTCATTTATAAGGTCCAGTAGTTTTTTGACTGAGACTTTAGGGTTTTGTATATACAATATCATATCATCTGCAAATAGAGACAGTTTTACTTCTTCTTTTCCAATTTGGATGCCTTTTATTTCTTCTTCTTGTCTGATTGCTATAGCTAGGACTTCCAGAATTATGTTGAATAAGAGTGGTGAAAGTGGGCACCTCTGCCTGGTTCCTGATCTTAGGGGGATTGCTTTTAATTTTTGTTTATTTAGTATGATGTTTGCTTTGGGTTTGTCGTAGATGGCCTTTACCATGTTAAGGAATGTTCCTTGTATTCCCACTTTACTGAGAGTTTTGAGCATGAATGGGTGCTGGATTTTATCAAATGCCTTTTCTGCATCTATTGAAATTATCATGTGATTTTTGTCCTTCCTTTTGTTTATGTGATGAATCACATTGATTGATTTGCGAATATTGAACCAGCCTTGCCTCTCCAGAATAAATCCCACTTGATCATGGTGTATGATTTTTTTCATATATTGCTGGATCCGGTTGGCTAATATTTTGCTGAGAATTTTAGCGTCTAAATTCATCAGGGATATAGGCCTATAATTTTCTTTCTTTGTGTTGTCTTTGCCCGGTTTTGGGATCAGAATTATGCTCGCCTCATAAAAGGAGTTTGGAAGTCTTCCTTCCTCTTGAATTTTTTGAAATAGCTTGAGGAGGATAGGAGTTAGTTCTTTAAATTTTTGATAGAATTCACTTGTGAAGCCATCAGGCCCAGGACTTTTCTTTTTTGGAAATTTTTGGTAACTGTTTTGATCTCCTTTGTTGTAATTGGTCTGTTTAGGTGTTCTGATTCTTCCAGATTGATTTTTGGAAGTTTATATGATTCAAGAAATTTGTCCATTTCATCTAGATTGTGTAATTTTTTGGCATAGAGTTCTTCATAGTATTTTCTTACAATGCTTTGTATTTCTGTTGTATCAGTTGTTATTTCTCCACTGTCCTTTTTAATTTTATTTATTTGAGACCTCTCTCTCTTTTTTTCTTGGTGAGTCTAGTTAAAGGTTCATCAATCTTGTTTACCTTTTCAAAGAACCACCTTCTGGTTTCATTGATCCTCTGTATTGTTTCCTTTGCCTCTATGTCATTTATTTCTGCTCTGATCTTTATTATTTCCTTCCTTCTACTTGTCTTGGGTTTTATTTTTTGTTGTTTTTCTAGTTCTTTTAGATGCAGGGTCAGGTTGCTTATTTGAGCTTTTTCTAGCTTCTTATGATATGCCTGTAGTGCTATGAACTTCCCTCTCAGTACTGCTTTTGCTGTGTCCCATAAATTTTGAGTTGATGTATGCTCATTATCATTTGTTTCTAGAAACTTTTTTATTTCTTCTTTGATCTCATTGTTAATCCATTCATTATTTAATATCATGCTATTTAGTTTCCAAGTGTTTGAGTATTTTTCAGTTTTTCTTTTGTGGTTAATTTCTAGTTTCATGGCATTGTGATCAGAGAAAATGCTTGATATGATTTTAATCTTCTTAAATCTTGAGACCATTTTTGTGTCCTAACATGTGGTCTATCCTAGAAAACATACCATGAGCGCTTGAGAAGAATGTATATTCTACTGCTTTAGGATGAAAAGTTCTAAAGATATCTATTAAATCAAGTTGATCTAGTGTATCCTTTAAGTCTGCTGTTTCTTTATTGATTTTCTTTCTTGAGGATCTATCCAGTGTTGTTAGAGGGGTATTGAAATCCCCTACTATGATAGTATTGCTGTTAATCTCGCCCTTTATGTCCATCAAAGTCCGCTTTATGTATGTCGAGTCTCCTATATTTGGTGCGTAGATATTTATAATAGTTATTTCTTTTTGTTGAATTATTCCCTTTATCATTATGTAGTGTCCTCCTTTATCTCTTATTACAGCCTTTGTTTTAAATTCCATTTTGTCAGCTATAAGTACTGCTACCCTGGCTTTTTTTTCATTTCCATTTGCATGAAATATTTTTTTCCATCCTTTTACCTTCAGTCTATGTGCATCTTTTGTTTTAATGTGTGTCTCTTGTAGACAGCATATGTATGGGTCCTGTTTCTTTATCCACGCAGCTACCCTATGTCTTTTGATTGGATCATTTAATCCATTTACATTTAAGGTTATTATTGATATGTAGTTGTTTATTGCCATTTTATTCTTTAAAGCTGTATTCTTCTTTTGCTATATTCTTTCCTCCCTTTGAAGTGTTCACAACAGGCCCCTTAGTATCTCTTACAGAATTGGTTTGGTTTTAATGAATTCCTTGAGGCTTTCTTTGTCTGGAAAGTTCTTTATTTCTCCTTCGATTTCAAATGTTAGCCTTGCTGGATAGAGTAGTCTTGGTTGTAGGTTCTTGTTCTGCATTACTTTGATTATATCTTGCCATTCCCTTCTGGCCTCAAGTGTTTCTGTTGAGAAGTCTGATGTCATCCTTATGGGGGCTCCTTTGTAGGTGATAGCCTTTTTTTCTCTAGCAGCTTTTAAGATTTTTTCTTTATCCATTAGCTTTTGTATTTTAACTATGATGTGTCTTGGTGTAGATATTTTTGGGTTTCTCCTTAATGGAGTTCTGTGTGCTTCTTGAACTTGTGGAATGTTTCCCAGCCTTAATTTAGGGAAGTTTTCTGCTATGATTTGAACAAAGTTTCCATTTCCTGTCCTCTTTCCTCTTCTTCAGGCACCCCTATGATGCGAATGTTGTTTCTCTTCAGGTTGTCACAGAGCTCCCTTAGAGTTTCCTCACATTTTTTGAGTCCCTTTTCCTTTTTCTTCTCTGCCTCTGTGCCTTTGTTTATTGTGTCCTCTAACTCGCTGATTCGATCCTCAGCGTGAATCATCCTGCTTTTAATTTCTTTCATTGTGGTCTTCAGTTCTGATACTGTATTTGTCATTTCTGTCTGATTCTTTTTTATTATTTCAATTTTGTTTTTTATACTTGTTATCTCTTTATTTAGGTGTTCATAGTGACTATCCATCGTTGCTCTAATTTCTTTGAACATCCTACCTATCATTATTCTAAATTCTGCTTCTGGTAATTTGGTTATATCTGGTTCATTCAGGTCCTTCTCTGGGGATTTCTCTTG
Organism: Rhynchonycteris naso; assembly: GCA_037038555.1. Classification (NCBI taxonomy): domain Eukaryota; kingdom Metazoa; phylum Chordata; class Mammalia; order Chiroptera; family Emballonuridae; genus Rhynchonycteris; species Rhynchonycteris naso. The sequence continues at coordinate 121,358,710 of CM072996.1, read as the reverse complement.
ATTCATTTGGTTTGCATTCCTCTGCCTGCCCATTTTATCTGTGTACAGGCAAGTTGTGGGCACTGGAGTCCAGTAGGTGTTTCCTTTGTGTTCTCTAGGTGTGGTCTGTCTGCAGGCCTGCCACCCCCTCTGCCGCTGCCTAGGCTGGTTGGGTATGGGCGTTGCCAGCAACAGCCTACTGCGACTGTTGCTGTGATTTTCGCCTCTTTTCCGCGGGAGGGGCTGTTACTCAAGCCACAAGCCTTAGCACCAAGGGCAGAGGTGAGCACCTTTGCTCAGCCGCGGACCCAGCCCGTTTCCGGAAGGCTTACGCCCAGCCTCCGCAGTCAGAGTCTGCTTGCCACAGTTTTGCGGGTTGGGCGGGGCTTTTGACATGCTCTCAGCTGTGAGCCTTTGCCATTCAGAATTTAGCCCCACCCTCGAGGCCAGGGCCCTCCTTTGCAGGGTCACAAACCGCGGTTTACTGGGCCGGGCGTGTTTGCTGGCGTGAGCTCAGCTGCTAGCTTCCGATCGATCTGGACTCTACCACGCCCCCACATTCGGTGCCAGCTCGCGCACGTAAGATGGCAAACCACTGGGATTTCTTTGGCCGGGTGGGGCTAGTAGTGTGAGCTCAGCCACGAAAGCCAGCTCATGCGCACGTAGGATTTCAAACCACCGGAGTTTCTCCATCCGGGCGGGGTTGGCAGCGTGAGCTCAGCCGCGAGCCCCTCGCCCGTCCCTGGTCTTAGCCCTGTCCCCGCGGTCAGGGCTGGCTTGCGCAGGGTCACCGAGCCGATCTCTGCCCGTATTTTTCCCAAGTGGGGTCACAGGCGGCCCGCAGCTGCCGGACTGCTTTCGCGTGTCCCCTCCGCCCCTGCCGGGCTAGACCGAGCTCACATCGGTTGTGCCTCCACCCATGCCAACAGGACCGCTTTTCAGCGTCCTGCCACCAACATCCCTTCAGCAACCCTCAGAGAGATAGCATTGTCTTAAGTCTCCACACTGTAGGCTTGGGAGCTCCCTCCCTCTAAGCAGCTCTGCTCTAATTGCCGCGGGAGAGCTTGTTTGGCTAGTGTCCTGTCTCCCTTTGCTGGTATTGCTAGTTCCAGGGGAAATATTCATTTTCGATTAGGGAAATGACTTAGCCCAGGGGTCAGGATGGCTGTCCCTCAGAGTGTCCTCATGCCTTCAGTCCACTCTCTGTTCCCGCTGCTCTGTTCCTCTCCTCTGTCCCCGTTCCCCGGAGCCCCGGGTGCGTGGTTGTGAGAGAGGGTTTCTGCGCTGTCCCTTTGAAAAGATTCTTGGGTCTGAGAAAACTATCTCTTTTTCACAAACAGTATCCTCACTTGCTTCACAGCTCAATACTGTCCATATGTCTCTTCTAGGCTCTGGGACTGCAAGCTGGGGCTTGGTTCCTGGGACCCAGGTCCCTCCCTCTCCGCCAAACTCTCCTCCTGCCACACAGGTCTCTCCGGGCTGCCGTTTGCTCCGGGGAGCTGGGCAACCCTCTTCGCGTTTTCGCTATTCCTACCAGTCTCAATGTGGCTTCTGCAGTGTTCCTTGGTTGAAGAGTCCACTTAGTTTAGTTCAAAATTGGTTTATCCAGATGATGGTTCTTAAAATTGAGTTATAATCCACTTTGGTTCTGGGAGTTGGAAGTTGGTACGTCCGCCTACTCCATCGCCATCTTCCCGACCCCTCTGTGTCTTTTTCAATAAACTTTCCCTTATAATTTGAGTTCCTAGGCTTTGAATTCTTTCAAGCCAAACTCAAGTACTGGGGTTGCTGAACTGAGGTCCAGCCTAACTTTCTAATGCCTAGTTTTTGACTGCTAACAGTTACAGAGGCAACTCTGTATTTATTGTAGGCCTTATATGATTATTTGATTTCTTAAATGAAGCATATTGATACCTTTAATATGAATAAAATTTATGAAACAAAAATATTTCTAAAAGCTTTAGCTCATAGCCGTTTCTGTGAGTATAATACTGTCCTTTGTCTCTGACCCTAAAGTTTCATATTTTCTTTCACTATCTTGGAATCTGTGATTAAGTTGTTAGTTTGTGAGCAGGGTACAGTCTCAGACCTTTCATAAATTTTTCTTTAATTTATTGATTTTTAGAAAGAGGAAAGAGAGGGAGAGACAGAAGGAGAGAGAGGAGAAGAAGGAAGCATCAACTCATAGTAGTTGCTTCTCATATGTGCCTTGACCAGGCAAGCCCAGGGTTTCAAACCAGCGACCTCAGCATTCCACGTCGATGATTTATCCACTGTGCCACCACAGGCCAGGTAGACCTTTCATAATTTTTAACATGAGGCTATTCATATTTTTCTTATACCCACATTGGTTTTTGAAGAAGACTCATTTAAGAGTGTTGTCATTCTATTTACCTTGTTAAATCTATTGCTCCTCATCCCTTTCTCACTCTGTCTCTCTCCTCTCTAAAGTGAATAAATAGAGTCTAAAAAAATATTTTTTATAAGATTTTTTTTTTATTTATTCATTTGAGAGGAGAGAGAGAGGAGAGGTGGAGGAGCAGAAAGTATCAACTCCTATCTCCCATATGTGCCTTGACTAGGCAAGCCCCAGGTTTCGGACTGGTGATCTCAGTGTTCCAGGTCGACACTTTATCCACTGCATCACCACTGGTCAGGCTAAAAATATTTTTTTTAAATTAAAAAGAAAATGAAAAAGCTATGTTAGTAGACTGGGGGGAACAGGAAGTATCAACTCCCATATGTGCCTTGACCAGGTAGGCTCAGAGTTTTGAACCAGTGACCTTAGCATTCCAGGTCGATATTTCATTCACTGTGCCACCACAGGTCAGGTCTGGTCAGTATCTTATAAAATGTCTCCTAATTTAAATTTGTCTTATGTTTTCCTCATGATTGGACTGGAATTATATATTATTGGGAAGAAGACCACAGAGGTAATATGCCATTTTCATTATATTGTATCAAAGATAAATGCTATTAACCATGACTTGCTATTAGTAATACTGACCTTGATCATTTATATGACGTAGCATTTGTCAGGTTTCTCCATGGTAAAGCTACTCTTTTTTCCCCCTTCCCATACTGTATTCTTTGATACCTCAATTATTATGAGCATCAACTAATAAATCTTTTGTACTTCTAATTGTCCTGATATTGCCATCAGGAGGAGTGAAACTGTCACAGTTGATTTTAGTAGACATCCAAGAAAGCAGGTGGTAAGAAATCATGATCCTTAGCTTAGTTACTAAAGCTGAGCTTGTTTCACACCTGGAAAGCACTGGCTGAAGAGATGGCTGATCTCACAGGGGAAAGCCACTAGTATGTACTTTAAAGATTTCCCTAGCACTTTGCAGAAGGGACCTGTGGACATTTACTTGAGTGAATATATACTTGAAAACAGGACTATCTATACAATGGGGGAACTCTGGGACAAAGGGTCTGAGTCGACATCATCACAGGATTAAATCCAAGCAGGATCAGAGGGAATAAGTAAGCAACATGAGCAGTCAACCTAGGCCTCCACTTCAGCCACCACAGTTAGACCAGCATCCCTATACAGTTCACACCTGTGACTATATTGAATGACCCTGTACCTCTATATACAAGCAACGGAAAAGAGCTAAGTCATAGTTTATAAAAACATGGTACAAGCTGGAAAGAGACAATGGCTGTATTACAGACATATTCAGGGGCGGCCTTGAATGACAGCAGGAAGGGAAAATCTTTAGTGTGGAGCCTTGAGTGGTACGTCTGGTCATCCACTTTGTTTGGAAGTATAAGTGGCCTGAGATGAGAATGAAAATGGACATATAGATATATGGACAGTAGCAAATACCTTGCCAAAATGAAGACTTTAGAAAGAAAAGTATTGAAAGACAAGAAATAGGAGGCTCTGGGCAGAGGCAGGTGAATGGACATAAGGGAATAGGAATGGTGTATGAAGATTTTTCACAGGTTAATGTGAATCAGAGGCTTTGAACAACCAGGTGGACATAATGACTCAATCAGTTGACATTAGCCAGCCTTTGTCCTTTGTCCACTTGGAATTAACATGGTAAGTAAATAGAATTCATGAATGTCACACATAGGTTCATTTGCATGGACTTTCACTTATCAGTGCTGATCTAGGCCCCTCTGTATGTACAATCCACCACAATGTAGATGAATGTTGAGTCCCTGATATGGCACTATTTTTTGTGGGGACAAATAGGTAAGTTGACAACACTGGGCTCCTACCATGCTGGAAAGGCCAGTGGTTCATTTTCTTTGGAATAGACACATATTCTAGCATCTTCCCTGGGTATGGATTAGACTTTTGTGCCATCAAAGTCTAAGCCAACACCACCATGTGTGGGTTTCCTGAGCACCTGGTCCACAGGAATAAATTACCACACAAGCTAACATCCCTTCAGAGGTCTCACTTCATAATGAAGGATTCTCACAAGGGGAGCCTTGACTATGAAATCCACTAGTTGTATTGTACACATTATACAGTGTAGAAACTTCTGGCCTGATGTAGCTTTGAGATGGTCCTTAGAGGCACAACCAACATGACAGGTTAGAGGCAATACGTTGTAAGGTATATATAATCAATAAGAAGGTTCCAGGGGACCAGGAACCAAGGGTAGAAGCTGGAGTGGCTTAAATACTATCATTCCCAATGACCCATTGTGTGACTTTGTGCTCTGCAAACTTGGTGGTCCTGTTATGGCACATTTTTTGCCATGACATGTAACAAGCGTTCTTTGGATGAAAAATTATAGCTGTGTAATTTTATTTTCTGCATTATGTATTATTACATAGCACCAACTGGTTCTAAATATACTGGTCTTTCATATTTTCTCAAGCTCTTAACTAAATCAAGGGCAAGTAGAAAACCAATGTGACATTATCATTCCTGTCCCCTTTATTATCCCAGAGTTTTCCTCACAGAGACTTATCCACATTGGATAAGGAGCCTTTGTGTCATTCCATTGGCTGTCACTCTGCACGACTGCTATGTTGGCAATGTAAATGGACTGTTGGGCAGAAAAAGCACAAACACTTGAAAACATCAGACAAGTTTTATTCACATAAAGAACACAAAAGAATGTCAGGATAAAGGCAGTGAGATCAGCAACATTCTAGAGGACCAAGATGGTGCAAACTTTCTAGTACTAAACCTCACTAACAGATGTATAGTTGCAGAGGTTACGGTATAAATGAATGAAAGACTAGAAATTTATCTTTCTTTCTCCGGATCAATCACATCCTGAAGCATTTCTGCATGTGATGTAGAACAGATACGTGCTAAAGATTGCCTTACTAGGACCAGGAGCATTTTCAACAGTCTCAAAGTCTTACAATGCAAAATAGAATACACAGCACTTCAATGAATGAACCAAATGCTCATCTGTCACTCGAGACTGTTGAGGTCACAGCGTCCTCGTCAAAGCACATTACTGAACTCAGTGCCATGAAAACAGAATAAGAGTAATTTTTCCTGACATCTTTGGGATTCATGTTAATCATCCATTATGCTAGTTGAAAGAGTCAACTTGCCACTTGTGTAACAAAGATAAATAATAAGATTTCTAAGCACAGAGAGTGTGTGGCTCTGGGACAGCTGGAGATGATATCTAGAACAAATTGGGAACAAATTTTATTGGAAAATAAAGTTAAGCAGACATTCTATTCTTTTGACCACATGATGCTATGAAGAACATCCATAGATTGAGTTTTAGTGCCATTATTATTTATGCTGTTTCAGAATAATAACAATTTTAATAAAGATAATTTTATACTGAGAATATCCTGTCAATTGAACCAGTTAAAAAATCCAACTCAAAATAACATAAAAAAATGAAAATTTATTTAATGGAAATAAAACAGAATTTGGAAAATAAATTAAATGAAAAGTAGGAAAAAAACTAAGTATCAGAGACAACAGTCTTTTATTGCTTCTCTCTGTAGTTCGTTCTTTTCTTCTAGGTAGTCCTGATAAATAATCTCAGAGCTTTGCATATTAAAATATTAGCTACCAAGTAAAACTTTTCTTGAATATCGGTCTGTATCCCTAAACCTAACACTATGATTGGGCCCAGCTGTGGTGAGTGAACCATATCCAAACTAGGGAGAGAGAATCAAAGTTTAAAAAATGACAGCTCCCATAGTAACCTGTGAATATGGAAAAGTGAGAAAAGGCGGGTACAAAAGAGAATGGAAGAACGTTTTTTTTTTTTAAGTGAGAGGAAGGGAAACAGAGAGACAAACTTCTGCATGTGCCCTAACCAGGATCTACCTGGCAACTGTGTCTGGGGCCAATGCTTGAATTAACCGAGCTATCCTCAGCACCTGAGGCTGATGCTTGGACCAGTCGAGCTATCTTCAGTGCCTGGGGCAGACACTCGAACCAACTGAGCCACTGGCAGGAAGAGAGAGAGAAGGGGGAGAGAGAGGAAAGGAGAAGCTGATGGTCACTTCTCATGTGTGCCCTGGCTGGAGATCAAACCTGGGATGTCCACATGCCAGGCTAATGTTCTATTCACTAAGCCAACCAGACAGGGCCCGAGAGAACAATTTTTAGAAAAATGAGAGTTTAAGGAAATATAATAACATATTATGCATCCATAATTTACATCATATAGGGTGAAAATAAGCCTATAGCAGAATTTCTCAACTTCAACACTATTGACATTTTGCCCTGGATAATTCTTGTGTGGGCAGGGGCTGTCCTGTGCATTGTAGGATGTTTCGCAGCATTCCTGGTCTCTGCCTGCTAGGTACCAGCAGCACCTTTCTGGTCATGACCATCAAAAATGTTTCCAGGTATTGCCAAATATTCTAGGATAGGGTGAAGTGGGTAGCAAAATTGCTAGCAGTTAAGAGCCACTGGCCTGGTTTATAGCAATCATAATCCATGATGTTACCTGGAGAATATGTTGAAGAGTGGATGTAGAAGAGTAAGTTAGATATACAGATACATAACAAGTTAGTCATACTGGGAATTGAATATAGTATCATGAAGAATTTCTACTGTATCAGAATGTTTAGAAATTAATTTTTTCTCTGTCCTAAGTTGAACCACGTCACAAACCCAGTCAGTTTTCTCATTTTAAAAATGGGTGCAATATCAACTGCACAAAGTGGTTTTTGAGTATAAAATAATTTGGTGAAAGCTATAAAATATTATACAAATGTAAAATAATAAAATATCATTGTGGCTAACCAGCCCTTTTCTCTATATTATATTTCTTAGGAGTCTGGGAAAGAAAGAGGCTGACTTCATAGAAATATATATATATATATCAGAGCTCTTGAAAACCAACAAACAAGCAAATAAAATAAAACAAAAACCAGCCCTGGCCAGATAGCTTGGTTGGTTAGAGCATTGTCCTGAAGTGCAGAGGTTGCTGGTTCAACCCCTGGTCAGGGCACATACAGGAACAGATAGATGATCTAAGTCTCTCTATTTCCTGTATTCTCTCACTGAAATTAAAAAATAAAAATACCCCTCCGCCCCGAAACTAACAAGTCTGCAAGTCTGAGAGAATAGTTCAAGGCTCCCCCCCCCATAATTCTTATCTTACCCCATTTAAATACAGGGTTTTTAAAAATTATCATCTTTTTAGGTGAGAGGAGGGGAGATAGTGAGGCAAATTCCTGCATGCACCCTGATCAGGATCTACCTGGCAACACCATCTAGGGCTGATGCTTGACTACCAAGCTATTTTTAGCACCAGAGACTGAAGTGATGAGACCAACCTAGCTATCCTCTGCTCCCAGGGCCATGCTCAAACTAATTGAGCCACTGGCTGTGGGAAGGGAAGTGAGAGAGAAGGGGCAAGGGTGGAGAATCAGATGGACACTTGTGTGTGCCCTGACCGGGATTCAAACCTGGATGTCCATACACTGGGCCCAGGTTCTATCCACTGAGCCACCGAATCGGGTCACAGACTTTTAATATATAAAGTTAATAAACATAGAGTTTTTATCATTTTATGTATTTTTCTAGGTTAGGTATTTTATTTATTCTGTTTATTAGTATTACACTGGTAAGTAGTTTATATTATTAATTTATGCATGTTAACTATACTTTTTGAATAACTACAAGTAAGTAATTATTTTTTAAAGTTTATTACCTAAATTCAAAAGTAGTCAGATTGCTCAATCACAACTAAGTAAACATTTGACATTTATTAGCCCTTGGTGGCAACAAATTATATAGCCTGGTAAAGAATTACAACATGGCTTTGATGAAACATTGAACATAAAGTAGAAATAACACGTTTGTCTCTTAATGGCATATACAAGTACCACTTAAACCATTCTAAACATATACTAATACACAAATACATAATGTTATTTGGTGCCTTGATATCACATGAAAAATATAACCACTATTACGATTAACATTACTAATAATAACTGTGATAGTAATGATAAAAACAACAAAACCAAGTTATTAAATGGTTGTCCTAAACTTCGAATGATTCTAAGCACTGTGAGGTGTTACTTTAATGCTCGAGAAATTTATTAACCTACTTCTAAAATATTTAAAACACAGAGATAAAACATATTTAGAAAATGGAAATTTTCTCCTTTATCAGGGTAACATAGCAAAATCTTAAGATTAATTAGACTGTTAAGTCTTTTTTAGTATTTCTATTATCACATCTTTATCTATTCTTAGTGTTCAAGAGCTTGCCTTATAATATTTACTATAAAATGCATCTTTTTTGCTTATTTGTTTTTCAAATTTAAATTTGTTGAATAAATGTGGAAAAGAGAAGGGAATAAAATGTATTGCAATAGTGGTTTGTACATATTCTTTCTTGTTAAAGCTCAATATTGTTTTATTTAAAAATATATTTTTTGTATCATACTTTTGTCTTGTCATGGTGGTATATCTTACCCTTAGTCTTTATCATCCTCATCCTTGTCCTCATCCTCATCCTCATCCTCATCTTTATCCTCATCTTCATCCTCATCTTTATCCTCATCTTTATCCTCATCTTTATCCTCATCTTCATACTCATCTTCATCCTTATCTTCATACTCATCCACTTCTTTCTCTTTTTCTTCCTCTTCCACTTCTGTTGCCTCAGGGGTAAATATCATCTCTTCTTCCAGTAATATATTTGGAAAATGAGACTGTACTATCAAAACAATTGTGACACATAGTATTAAACTTAGTGTTCTCAAAATGAAAACAAATATGCAGAGAGTATCACACACAAGTGGCCGGGGCACTTCCCATTTTGGATACCAAAATCGATAATCTGTAAATAAAGAAGGAATTGAAAACTGGATTTCACATAAAGCAGTTAAATTGTTCAAGAAAAAAAGGACAACAATACATACATGTGACTTTGTCACGAACTGCATTACCTAGAAAAGAAAAAAATGTCTATAAAGAATTATAATTTTTTTTCCCTCTAGAATATAAGATAATTTTTCCAACAAAAATGACATCACTTTCCTGGGTTTTAGGCATCAAGCTATTATCTTTGTTTTATCCCCTCCAACCCGCAGACAGTTACAAAGTCCATTATATCCTCTTTTAGTGAAAGTGAGTCTGGTTGGTAGACAGAGCATGGAAGTGTAGGCCAGAGGAGATGTGAATTCTAGTACTAATTCTGTCTCTAAATCATCACGTCACCTTATACAAATCACTTCACGTTTGTCTTCTAAAGATTGTTCCAGTTTCAGCACTCTAAGATTTTATAACATCTCTTACTTTTTTCTTTTTTTTTTAATTTAGAAAATTAAATTGAATAGGGTAACATTGATCAATAAGAGTACATAGGTTTCACGTAAACATTTGAACTGTTGATTGTATTGTATACTCAATCACCCAAAGTCAAATCATTTTCTGTCACCATATATTTGTGCCTCTGACATCTCATATTATTATCTCTTTTTTTCTCCCCTGATTATTTCAAATTATTCTTCTGAATCTACTCACTTTTCTCATTTAACCCTTAGTTTCAGGAGTTTTCAGTTGCTTTTTATTTCCTATTTTTGCTATCCAGCCCAACACTATTATAATAGTTTTTAGAAAATAATTTTTCTTTCTTCTTCTCATCAGGACAGAGGAGATCAGATGAACTTTCCTGAATTCCACTTGGAAGGAGAGTGGGAGGATAAATGAGTCCTCACACATAAAGAGCCCAGTGGCAACCCAGGGCTTTGTCTCACTATAAAACACTTAGAGGAAAATTTAGAAATCAGTCTTTGGGCACCTTAGAGATGAACTGATCCTTTGTTGAATCTTTGAGGTTATTTTAGTCTCTTGTGCTTGGTCATATTTGTTACTATATGTTTTATGTAATAATCTTTATTTTAGAGCTCCTTTAAAAAAATCTTTGCCATACAGTTCCTATATTTTCTCTCCTTCATTCTGTGTTTTTATATCTATTGATGACTCAGAATAAGCAATGATATAATTGGTACACTTCTTTTTTGCATCTTCCTTCATTTATCATCATTAATTTTTAAAAAATATTTTATTTATTCATTTTAGAGAGGAGAGAGAGAAAGAGAGAGAAGGGAGAGAGAAGGGTGAAGGAACAGGAAGCATCAAGTCCCATATGTGCTTTAAACAGGCAAGTCCATCTTTAAAAAAAATTTTTTTTTTAATATTTACTTTATTAATTTTAGAAGGAAGAAGGGAGAGAGAGAGAGAGACCGGAATATCTGTTTTTGCATGTGCCCTGACCAGGAATTGAACCAGCAACCTCTGTGCTTTGGGACAATGCTCCAACTGACCAAATTGTCTGGCCAGGGCAAGCCTGGGGTTTTGACTGACGAACTCAGTATTCCAGGCTGACACTTCATGCACCACACCACCACAGGTCAGGCTCTCATCATTAATTTTTATTGATTACTTTCTTTTACTTTTGCACTTGATGAAATATATTTTTTCAAGATTTTATTTATTCACTCTAGAGAGGAGGGAGAGAAAGAGAGAGGGAAAGAGAGAGAAGGTAGGAACGTATGTGCCTTGACTGGGAAAGCCCAGGATTTCGAATCTGCTACCTCAGTGTTCCAGGTCAGTGCTTTATCCACTGCGCCACCACAGGTTAGACTGATTAAATATTTAAACCCATTTAAACATTTCTCTCTTGTTTTCTTTATCAGCTTTAAATAATATCTTTTGGTTTCAGGCTCTAAAAGATAAGAAAATTCAATATTTTACCTCTTTCTTCTCCCAAGTTTTATTAATTACATTACTTGTCTATTGCCAAAATTTATCTTCTATCAATAAAGATTCAATGCTTATGGGTAGTTCTTTCAGTGTAGTGTTTTGCTTTTCCATTTATCTTTTTGGTGAAAGTCATTCTTTAGGAGTTTATGAGGAAATATTCATGAGAACTACATACCACAAGTTACTGCATGTCCCCATATGTGTCTATTTGCTTAAACTTAAATAAAAAATGATGACATGCTGCCACTTAAGACAACATGGGTAGACCTTGAGATCATTATGCTAGGTAAAATAAGTAAATTTAAAAAAGTTAAGAACTATATGCTTTCACACATAGGTGGAATATAGAAATGAGACTCACAGACATAAATAAAAGAGAAGTGATTACTAGGGAGAGGGGCGTGGGGCAGAGGGGAGTAAAGAGAGACAAATATAAGGTGACAGAAAATGATTTGACTGGGTGATGGGCACACAATGCAGTCAACAGTTCAAATGTTTATCTGAAACTATGTACTATGTACTCTTATTGATCAATGTCACCCCATTAAATATAATTTATTTTTTACTTTATTATTATTATTTTAAGTGAGAGAGAGAGAGAAAGAAGAGAGAGAGGGATAGACAGGGATAGACAGGAAGGGAGAGAGATTAAAAGCATCAGTTTATAGTTGTGGCACCTTAGTTGTTCATTGATTGCTTTCTTCTCATATGTGCCTTGATCCGGGGGCTCCAGCTGAGCCAGTGACACCTTGCTCAAGCCAGCGACCTTGGGTTTCAAGCCAGTGCTACCTTTAGGCTCAAGCCAGTGACCATAGGGTCATGTCTATGATCCCATGCTCAAGCCAGTGATCCCATACAGAAGCCAGATGAGCCCACGCTCAAGCCGGTGACCTCAGGGTTTTGAACCTGGGTCCTCAGCATCCCAGGCCAATGCTTTATCCACTGTGCCACTGCTTAGTCAGGCTAAACATAATTTCTAAATTAAAAAAATAATAGGTTTGGGTGTATATAAATTCTTGTTTGACACTTGTATTAAGGACAATATAGGCATCATTCTACTGTCTTTTAGCATTGACAGTTATTGTAGAGAAGTCTGAAACCAGCTTGAATTTTCCCCCTTTATTCATAGAACAGTACTTAGTTTCTGGTTTCAGCTCTATAATATAGAATCAACTTTCTACTAGTTTGGTAGTAATGGTGTTGGCAATTGGAAATTTTGCATAAAGGACTACCATTCATGTCATCAGAGTCTCAGAAGGAGAAGAGACAGTAGTGCTGAAAAATACATATATAAAGAAAATATTGAGCCTGACTAGTTGGTGGAGCAGTGGATAGAGTGTCAGTCTGGGACACTGAGGATCCAGGTTCAAAACCCCAAGGTCACCCACTTGAGCGCAGGCTCATTTGAGCATTGGGTTGCTGTCTTGAGCATGGGATAATAGACATGACCCCATGGACACTTGCTTGAGCCCAAACGTCACTGGCTTGAGCAAGGGGTCACTGATTTAGCTGGAGCCCTCCAGTCAAGAAACATGTGAGAAAGCAATAAATGAACAACTAAGGTGCCACAACTATGAGTTGATGCTTCCTGTCTCTCTCCCTTTCCATCTGCCTCTACCTTTCTCTTTTTCTCTCTCACTAAAAAAAAAATTAATAATAATTAAAAAAAAGGATATTCCTCTACTTAACCATGATACAGCTATCAAAATCAGGAAATTAACATTGTTACATTACTGGCATTTAATGTTTAGATCTCATTCATTTTTTCCTTAATTATGCTAACAGTGTCCCTTATAGCAAAAGCATCCTGTTCAGAACTATGCATTTAGTTTTTATGTCTTTTATTTTCTTCAGTCTGGGACAATTCTTCATCCTTTATTTGACATTCAGAATCTTAACAGTTTTAAGGGTAATAAGCCAGTTTTCTATATACAAATACTCTATTTTTTCATTTATTTGTTTTTAAAGATTATTATTTATTGATTTTACCAAGAAGAGAGAAAGAGAAAGAAGCAAGAAACATAAACTCATAGCTTCTTCTCCTATGTACCTCAGCTGGGTAAGCCTGAGGCCTCAAACCAGTGACCTCAGCATTCTAGGTCAATGCCTATTATCCACTGTGCCATCACAGGGCAGGGTACAAATCATCAATTTTTGCAAGTCAGACTTATTACATGCTTCCTTGTGATTAGATTAGCTGATGCCTATTTGGTAGGAACACCACAGAAGTGATGCTGTGCTCTTCTCATTGCATCCTCTCAGGTGGCATCTAGTTTTAAAATATTCTCTTTACTGATGTCGACGTTCACTCTAATCACTTAATTAGGGTGGTTTCCGCCAGGTTTCTCTTTTGTGGAGTTACTCTGTGCCTGTAGTAATTAAGCTTTTTTTTCTTTTTTTTAATTTCTATTAATTGATTTCAGTGAGACAGGAATGGGGAGAGAGGAGCGAGAGAGAGAGACAAGAACTCAAGCTATTTCTGTCTGTGCCTTGATTGGGATCAAACTGGCAACCTCTGTGGTTTGGAACAATGCTCTAACCCAGGGGTCCCCAAACTTTTTACACAGGGGGTCAGTTCATTGTTCCTCAGACTCTTGGAGGGCCAGACTATAAAAAAACTATGAACAAATCCCTATGCACACTGCACATATCTTATTTTAAAGTAAAGAAACAAAACGGGAACAAATACAATATTTAAAATAAAGAACAAGTAAATTTAAATCAACAAACTGACCAGTATTTCAATGGGAACTATGGGTGCGGATGCATCCTGTGCTCCTCTCACTGACCACGAGTGAAAGAGGTGCCGCTTTGGGAAGTGCGGTGGGGACCAGATAAATGGCCTCAGGGGGCCGCATGCAGCCGTGGGCCGTAGTTTGGGGACCCCTACTCTAACCCAATGGTAGTCAACCTGGTCTCTACTGCCCACTAGTAGGCGTTCCAGCTTTTATGGTGGGCGGTAGCGGAGCAACCAGAGTATAAATATAAGATAGATTTAACTATAGTAAGTTGTTTTATAAAGATTTATTCTGCCAAACTTAGCAAAAATCCGACATAAAGTACTTGGTAAGTAATTATTATTATATGCTTTAACTTGCTGTAACTCTGCTTTATAAATTTTATAAAGTAAAGTTACTTCCCTACTTTATAAATCACCATTACTGTGGAAGCAGTGGGCGGTCAGAAAATTTTACCACTAACAGAGATACAAAAGTGGGCGGTGGGTATAAAAAGGTTGACTATTCCTGTAGTCTAACCAAATGAGTTATCTGGCAGGGCCTTAATAATTAAGTATTTTTATGGAGACTTACTTTGGAACTATGGAATTATACTGTTTCTCACCAAACTTTAATTAATTCATTTATTAATTTATATCAGTATGAATCATAGTTTCTCCTGTTTATAATTTATTATAATTGAGTTATAATTGATTATTATTATTATTTCTATGCTCACATTGTCCTTTATTTGACCAGTAAGAACCCTTTAAGATAGTTTCTGTGTCCTTTTACTTGTTTCCATCACTGTTGGAGCACTTTGTTGCTTTCAGGTATAAAAAGACATTCTGGGTTTATCTGATATTTCCCCTCCCCTAGCCCTGGAATCTAACCTTCCTCCAATGAGCTGTGGTTTCTTTGAGTGCAGACAGCAATTTAGAAACTAATATCTGTCTGTGTGCTAGTTGTTGTGCTCATTGCTTTTGGGAGTGGAGGCAGCCACTGCTTTAAGGCCACCTTGGAGCAAGGGAATATAGGTATGTATATGTATAAATATTTACATTTAGTTTACTTATATTTATTGAAACACTTAAGTTCTAATACCTCTAATTCCAATTCATCACAAAATTTATGCTAATTCCCTTTACATATTTGTTTTTCAGGACTTGGCTGGTTGTCTCAATGGTAGAGTGTCAACCGTGGCTGTCTGGGGTTTGATTCCTGGTCAGAGCACATAGGAGAAGTGCCCAT
The DNA here is from genome assembly GCA_037038555.1 of Rhynchonycteris naso. NCBI lineage: Eukaryota > Metazoa > Chordata > Mammalia > Chiroptera > Emballonuridae > Rhynchonycteris > Rhynchonycteris naso. Next base: position 121,343,575 of record CM072996.1, on the reverse strand, counting down.
CTGCTTCTCTACCCTTCCCCATCTTGTTTCTCTCTCTATTCTCCTCTACTCCTGCAGCCATGGCTCGGTTGGAGCAAGTTGGCTCTGGGCACTGAGGATGGCTCCATGGCCTCTGCCTTAGACGCTTAAAAAAAAAAGGCTCTGGTTGCAGCGGAGCAAGGGTCCCGGATGGGCAGAGCATCTCCCCCTAGTGAGCTTGCTGGGCTGATCCCCGTTGGGCCGCACGTGGGAGTATGTCTCTACCTCCCTTCCTCTCATTAAATTAAAAAAACAAAAACAATAAAAAATATTTGTAATTTATTATCTGGCAGCGAGAAAACTGGCTCCCATAACCCTTAATCTATTTACTAACTTGCTTAATCTCCCATCACTGCCTCTAGTGTTCTCTCCCCTACCTGTGTGACCTCCTTATCCTGCTGGGGTGTTGACTCTCCTCATCAGGCAGGAGGAGTTGCCAGATTTAACAAATTTGAATTTCAAAAAACAACAAATAATTTTTAGGGATAAATTTATACTAAAGTATTTTTTATTTATCTGAAATTCAAATTTAGCTGGGCATCCTGTATTTAATCTGGCAACCTATAATCTGATCCTATGCTTGGGTCCTCTCCTACCCTCTTTAGACTCTCAAACTGAACTGTGAACCTCTCTCCAATGTGTGAGTTTGCACCTTTTATCCCACTAGGGCTCCCACCCATCTGATACCAGGCTGCCTACCCCATATTAAAGCCCTCCTCACTTAGTTAGGACTCTGACATTCCAAGTGGAGTTGTTCCTAAATGTGAATGTCCTTTTATCTGCTTAGGTTTTAATAGCTCTTGCCAGGCCATGCTTATGTAAATCTTCTCTTACTTCTGCTTGGGCTCCGACAACAGTGCCAGACCATCTCTCCACAGATGCCTTCCTTACCTGTTCAGACTCTGCTACTCCATGCCAGGCTTCTCCTTCCCACCCCATGCTGGTGCAGTCCTCACTTTGCAGGGCTTAGAATACCACATACTGAGCCACCCTGCATGGACATTTCTTCATCGTGATCTGTCTCTGATATATTAAACCTGGCCTTATGCAGGGTCACCGATTCACCTATGAGGGCCCTAACTCCCCATACAAGACCATATCCCCATGTGGACACCATCCTCATTCTGCTCAGGCTGTCTCCCCATATCCACGGCATTGTGTATAGATTCCTGTCATTCTGCTTAGGCTCTAACATGTCACATTTTTAAATGGGATGTGTTTTAAGGAATTAACAGTGAAACTCTTTCAGGTATAGCTATAAGTTCTCATTTCTTCTTTCAAACAATTTGGTAGGTCGTTAGGAGGAGGAACTGAGGTAAGAGAGGGCAGAAAAAGCTGTGCAGTTTAGAAAAATATAAAACTGACATTATTTCAGCTTTCCTTTGGAACTATACCATTCTTTTTTTTCTTTTTTTGTGGCAGACACAGAGAAAAGGACAGACAGACACGAAGGGAGAGAGATGAAAAGCATCAGTTCTTTGTTGCGGCACCTTAGTTGTTCATTGATTGCTTTTTCATATGTGCCTTGACCGGGGGGCTAGAGCAGAGCCAGTGAGCCCTTGATCAAGCCAGTGACCTTGGGCTCAAGCTGGTGAACCTTGCTCAAACCAGATGAGCCTGCACTCAAGCTGGCGACCTCTGGGTCTCAAACCTGGGTCCTCTGCATTCCAGTCCAATGCTCTATCCACTGTGTTACCACCTGGTCAGGCGATACTATACCATTCTGATCAAAACAACAATATTAACATGACAATGAAAAGCTAATGTTCAACACATCATTTTTCTTGTCATCTTATGCACTATGGATGTTTTTCATGTTAAAGTTATTTTCTTGGTCTTACTGCAGAGAAAATCTGTGCAACCGTCATGTTTGCCACATTGGGAACAAACTACTCCCAGTTTATAAGGCCTTCTCGTCAGAGTTGCTCTGCAAACAAACAAAAAACATTTAGTTAGAAGAAATCTCACATTTTATGTTATTTATGTAATTGTGGTTACCAATTTATTTTTAATTTATAAAGGTAATGTAGGAAAAAGGACTCAAGGGAATACTTAAATTGTAGATGCAATCTTCCCTCCCCCCCCCCATACCTGAAAAGTCTCTTCTGAAATGAATTCTTATGTTCTTGAAACAAAATATTGTAATTTAAATAAGTTTTACTTTTTATATGTTTTTAAAAATTTATTGATTTTAGAGAGAGACAGAGAGAAGGAGAGAGAGAAACATCAATTTATTGTTTCACTTATTTATGCATTCATTGGTTGATTCTTTTATGTGACCTGACTGGGGATTGAACCTGCAACCTTGGTGTAGCTGGATGATGTTCTCACTGACTGAGCTACCTGGTCAAGGCACATATAAATGAGTTTTAGAGCTTCTTTTGTTCTAGTTTGTAGCAGAGTTTTCCTTTAAAACTTGATGTTATAGGATGTTTTATAATTTTTTTTCAGGTTGGCACAAATATATAAAAAGTTCTTTAGAAGTGATATATTATTTTGTGAAGAGTTTTAAAAATCTTTCAATGTTTATTGTCCCAAAGACCTAACTGCATGGATTACTTTGAGGTGTACATGAAAAATATATGTATATAAACAAGCAAATAAATTTAAATGGAATTTTACAAATTTGGTCAATGCCTTGTTAAGAGCAGAGGGAAGAACTGAGAAATTATTACATCAATTACCCAAAAGTTAAGCAAGGGAAAGAGACCCAAAAGTAGATACAGATTGGGAAGCTTATATAAAAGACCTAGAATAAAGATAGAAGAGATAGGTAGGTCATTTAAACAGGGTTGCTTATTTACTCAGTGTGTAGTGGAAGCTAAAAAAACAAATATTAGGCATATTAGGCACATGAGTCCCTGGAACTTATTTTAGACTCATATCAAGCTGTTCTTTCAGTATATTGCCACCCATAGGACTTCTGTCCAGGCCCTAGATAAGGACACGTTGCCTGACTGGCCTCATGGGTAACTACACCCAATCCAAAGTTTATTAGAAGACCACTATTCAAACTATAGAATGACTTGAGGTAAAAGTATGGAAAATGACTCTCCAAGAAAATAACATACAAAGAATAGCAGGTATAGTCACACTTATATCTGACAAAACTAGATTCAAAATAACAAGAGACAAAGATGGACATTTCATAATGATAAATTAACATTTCTTAATATATATGCACTGAATCATGGAGCCCCAAAGTATATAAAGCAACTACTAACAGAACTAAGAGAAGAAACAGATAAAAACACAATCATAGTTGGGGATCCTAATACTCCATTGACCACTATAGATAGAGCAATCAAACAGAAAACCAATAAAGAAAATTGGCCTTAAATGACATATTAGACCAATGAATATAATTGATATTTACAGAACCTTTCCTCCCAGAATATAAAATTATACATTCTTTTCCAGTGCACATGGAACATTCTCCAGGATAGATCATATGTTGGATAAAAAACTAGTCTCAACAAATCAAGAAGATTGAATAATACCAAGCATATTCTCTGACCATAATGCTCTGAAATTAGAATTTAACTGTGAAAAAGAAGTAAAGAAACCTACAAAAATATAAAAATTAAACAACATTCTACTAGAAAATGACTGGGCCAAAGACAAAATAAAAGGAGATCAAAAGATATATATAGAGAAATGAGAATGACAACATGACATATCAAAACTTCTGGGATGTAGAAAAACAGTAATAAAAAGGAAGTTTATATCATTACAGGCTTATCTCAAGAAACAAGAGAAATTCCAAGTAAATAACCTAACACTACATCTTAAAGAACTACAAAAAAAAGAACAAAGACAATTCAAAGTCAGCAGAAGAAATAAAATAATAACACTTAGAACAGAATCGAATGAAGTAGAGAACAAAAAGAAATATACAGAAAGTTAATACAAAAAAGAGCTGGTTATTTAAAAGATTAATAAAATGGACAGCCCCCTGGCTAGATTTACTAAGGAAAAAAGAGAAATGACTCATATAAATAAAATCTGAAATGAAATAAAGTTACCATAGACATCATAGATATAAAAAATATCATACTAAAATACTATGAAAGACTATATGCCACTAAATTCAATAACCTAGAAAGAAATGGATAACTTCCAAGAACTTCTGTGTATAACTTTCCCAAAATAAATGATAAAGACTTGGAATACCTAAATAGACCAATAAAGAGTGAGGTAGTTGAAAAAAAAACATAGAAAACCTGTCTCCCAAAATAAAAGTTCAGGAACAGATGGCTTTACTAGTGAATTCTACCAAATATTCAAACTTTTTCAAAAAATTAAAGAATAGACAATACTTTCTAACACATTTTATGAGACCAACATAACCCTGATACCAAAATCTAGCAAAGACAAAACATATACACATACACACAAAATTACAGACCAATATCTCTGATGAACAGAGATGCAAAAATTCTAAACAAAATACTAGCAAAATTAGTAGAACAATATATTAAAAAGTAATACATCATGATCAAGTGAGGTTTATTGCAGAAGTACAAAAATGGTTCAACATATGCAAATTGATCAATATAAAATACCACATTAACAAAACTAAGAACAAAAATTATACGATCTTATCAATAGATGTAGAAGCCTGACCAGGTGGTGACACAGTGGATAGAGTGCTGTCCTGGGATCCTGAAGACCCAGATTTGAAACCTCAAGGTCACTGGATTGAGTGCAGGCCCTCTGACTTCAGCACCACTTACCAGCTTGAGCATGGGGTTGCCGAATTAAACATGGGATTATAGATATGACCCCATGGTTGCTGGCTTGAAGCCCAAGGTCACTGGATTGAGCCCAAGGTCAGTGGTTTGAGCAAGGGTCACTGGCTCGGTTGGAGCCCCCCAGTCGATGCACAGATGAGAAAGCAATCAATGAACAACTAAGGTGCTGCAACTATGAGTTGATGCTTCTCATCTCTCTTTCTTCCTGTCTGTCTGTTTCTTTTGGTCCTTCTGTCTCTCTTTTTTTAAAAAAATGGATGCAGTAAAGGCATTCATTAAGAAACAACATTGATTTATGATTAAAACATTCAATAAAATAGGTGTAGAAGGAAAGTATCTCAACATAATAAAGGCCATATATGTATAGCAAACTCTTAGCCAATATACTCAATGGTGAAACATAGAGTTTTTCTTTTAGAATCAGGAAAAAGACATTAATACCTACTCTTACCACTCTTATTCAACATAGTTCTGGAAGTCCTAGCCAGAGCAATCAGGGATGAGAAAAAAACAAAAAGCATGAAAATTGCAAAGAAGAAGTAAAACTATTACTTTTTGCAGATAACATGATTCTGTACCTAGAAAACCACAAAGCCTCCTCCAAAAAACTATTAGATATAATAAATAAATACAGTGAAATCACAGGATATATAATTGATATACAAAAATCTACTGCTTTCCATCTGACCAGGCGGTGGTGCATTGAATAGAGAGCATCTGCCTAGGATGCAGAGGACCCAGGTGCAAAACCCCGAGGTCTCTCACTTGAGTGTGGGCTTATCTGGCTTGAGTATGGGCTCACCAGCTTGAGTGTGGGGTTGCTGGCTCTTGAGCCTGGGATCATGGATATGGCCTAAGGGTCACTAGCTTGAGCCCAAAGTCACTGGCTTGATGCCAAGGTTGCTGGCTTAAGCAAGGGGTCACTGGTTCTGCTGGATCTTCCAGGTCAAGGCACATATGAGAAAGCAATCAATAAACAACTAAGGTGCCACCAGAAAGAATTGATGCTTCTCATCTCTCTCCCTTCCTATCTGTTTCTATCTGTCCCTTCCTCTGTCTCTGTCTCTTTCTTTTTCTTTTCTTTTCTTTTACAGAAACAGAGAGAGAGAGAGAGTCAGAGAGGAATAGATAGGGACACACAGGAATGGAGAGAGATGAGAAACATCAATCATCAGTTTTTCGTTGTGACACCTTAGTTGTTCATTGATTGCTTTCTCATACGTGGCTTGACTGCGGACCTTCAGCAGACCAAGTAACCCCTTGCTCAAGCCAGCAACCTTGGGTCCAAGCTGGTGAGCTTTTGCTCAAACCAGATGAGCCCATGCTCAAACTGGCAACCTCGGGGTCTCGAACCTGGGTCCTCCTCATCCTAGTCCAATGCTCATCCACTCCACCACCACCTGGTCAGGCTCTATCTCTCTCTTAGTAAAAAAATCTACTCCTTTTCTATATGCTAACAACAAAACTTCAGAGAAGAAAATAAGAAATACAATTTCTTTTAAAATTGCAACAAGAGAATAAAATACTTAATAATAAACTTAACAAAGGATGTGGAGAACTTATTTATTGAAAACTACAAAGCATTATGAAAAGAGATTGCAAAAACAAAATGAAATGAAAAGATATTCTGTGTTCATGGGTTGGAAGAATCAACATAGTTAAAATTGCCATATTACTCAAAACAATATACAGATAATAATGCAACTCTGATTTAAATCCTAATGTCATTTTTTAAACAAATAGAACAAAAAATCATCAGAGTTGTATAGAACCACAAAGACTCCAATTAACCAAAGCAATCCTTTAAAAAGAACAAAGCTGGAGGTATCACACTACTGAGTTCAAATTACACTACAGAGATGTAATAATCAAAACAGCATGGTATTGGCAAAAAAACAGACACACAGATCAATGGAAAAGAATTTAGAGACTAGAAATAAAACCACATATATATTGGCAGGTAATTTTGGACAAAGAAGCCAAAAACACACAATAAGCAAAGAAAGCCTCTTCAATAAATGGTGCTGGAAAAATTGGAAAGTCACATGTGAAAGGATGAAACTAGACTACAGTTTGTTCCCATACACAAAAATTTAATTCAAAATGGATCAAAGACCTAAATTTATGATCTGAAACAATAAATTACATAGAGGTAAACATAAGTATTAAACTAATAAATCTTGGCCCTAGAGAACATTTTATAAATTTGACCCCAAAATCAAGGGAAGTAAAAGCAAAAATAAATGAATGAGACTATATCAAACTAAAAAGTTTCTGCACAGAAAAGAAACCACCTATAAAACAAAAAGGCAAACAATCGAATGGGAAATGATATTTGCAAACAGCTCTGACAAGGGGTTAATATCCAAAAAATATAAATTAACTCTTATAACTCAACACCAAACAAACAATCCAATTAAAAAATGGGTAGAGGACCTGAACAAACATCTCTTCCTTGAAGACATACAAATGACCAAAAGATTTATAAAAAATGCTCAACTTCACTAGCTATTAGGAAAATGGAAATCAAAATTACAATGAGATGTCACCTCACACCTGTTAGATTGGCTATTATCAACAAGACAGGTAATAACAAGTGTTGAAGAGGCTGTGGAAGAAAAAGAATCCTCATTCACTGCTGGTGGGAATGTAAACTGGTATAGCCACTATGGAAAAGAGTATGGAGGTTCTTAAATTAAGAATAATCATCAATCCCTCTTTTGAGTATCTACCCGAGAAACTCAAAAACATTTATTCTCAAAGATACATGTATCCCTATGTTCATTGCAGTATTATTCACAGTGGCCAAGACAACCAAAGTGTCCTTTAATAGAGGATTGGATAAAGAAGGTGTGGTACATATATACACTGGAATACTATGCAGCCATAAGAAAAGATGAAATATTGCCATTTGTGACAACGTGGATGAATCTTGAAAATATAATGCAAAGCAACATAAGTCAGTCAGGAAAAACTAAGAACTATATGATTTCACTCATGTGGGATATAAAACAGAGACACAAAAACATAGACAATAGTCATTACCAGAAGGGAGGCGGTAGAGGGGTTGTGGTGGGGTAGAGAGGACCAAATATACAATGACAGAAAATGGTTTGACTTTGGGTGATGGGCACACAATGTGATGTGCAGATCATTTATCACAGAGATACACAGCTGAAACTTATATGATCTTATTAACCATCACCCCATTAAATTAATTTAAAAAATCTTAATAAGGAGATTACAAGATCAAAAGTAAGTATATTTTATTTTATTTTATTTTTTTTAGAAATAAAGCCAAAGTGTGAACATGTTTATTATTTCTTTTTCTTTATTTATTTTAGAGAGGAGACACACAGAGAGAGAGAGAGAGACAAAGGGGGGAGGAGCTAGAAGCATCAACTTTCATATGTGCCTTGACCAGACCAGTGCAGGGTTTTGAACAGGCAACCTCAGTGTTCCCAGGTCGACGCTTTATCCACTGCACCACCACAGGTCAGGCTATTTTATTTTATTTTTAAATTTTTATTTAGTGATTTTAGTGAAAGAGGAGGGGAGAGAGAGAGAAAAATAAGAACATCAATCTGTTCCTGTGTGTGACCTGACCAGACACTGAACCAACAACCTCTGCACTAGGGAGGATGCTTTAACCAACTGAGCTATCCTGCCAGGGAAAACATCTATCTATAGTTGCACTTATTTATGCATTCATGGTCAATTCTTCTTTTTTAAGATTTTATTTATTGATTTTTAGAGAGAGGAGAGAGAGAAAGAAGGGGGAGAAGCAGGAAGCATCAACTCATGGTAGTTGCTTCCTGTATGTGCCTAGACTGGGCAAGCCCATGGTTTCAAACCAGCGACCTCATTCCAGGTTGACGCTTTATCCACTGCACCACCACAGGCCAGGCTGTAAGTATATTTTAAATTTTGTTATACTGTCAAGTCCAGAAAGATTGTACCAATTTATTGTTCCATTACATGAGCAAGAGTATCAACTAAGCTTATCCATAGTCTCAAATAGGTAAGTTAAAAGTGGTGATTTATTTATTTATTTTTACAGGGACAGAGAGAGAGGGATAGATAGGGGCAGACAGACAGGAATGGAGAGAGATGAGAAGCATCAATCATTAGTTTTTCATTGTGATACCTTAGTTGTTCATTGATTGCTTTCTCACATGTGCTTTGACCACCGGCCTTCAGCAGACCGAGCCATCCCTTGCTGGAGCCAGCGACCTTGGGTCCAACCTGGCGAACTTTTACTCAACCAGATGGGCCCACGTGCAAGCTGGCGACCTCGGGGTCTCAAACCTGGCTCCTCTGCATCCCAGTCCGACGCTCTATCCACTGCGCCACCGCCTGGTCAGGCAAACGTGATGATTTATTTTTTGTTTTTATTTTAATTATTTTAATTATGAGTGAGAGAATATCTTTTTATATGATTAATGATAATTTTATTTCATTTTCAGAAAATAATCACCTCATATCTTCTGCGCATTGTTTCTATTTTTGATTTTTACAAATTCTTTGTAAATAAATGAAGGCAATTAACTCTGATATATATCTTACAAATATATTTTCCCAGCATATTTTTTTTGCTATATCGATGATATTTCTTTAGCCATAAGGTAGTTTTAAAATATTTATATAAGCAAGTGTATGCATATTCTCTGTATTTTTATGTTTTGCTTGGTAAGGCTGTTCTCTAACATCTCTTCGTTTTGGCTGGGTCCAAATTGCAACTCTGTCTTCTCAGCACTGTGCTGAGATCTAAAATCTCTGTGCAGATCTTCAGCCTCCAGGGAACTGCAAGATCCTCAAGGATTTTTTTTTTTTTTTTGAAAGAGAGACAGTAAGGAAGGAAGAGAGAGGATAAGATGTAGTTGCTTTCCCTTTAGTTGTGCATTGATTGCTTCTTGTATGTGCCTTCACCAAGTCTGAGCCAGTGTCCCCTTGCTCAAGGAGCAATCTTGGGCTTTTTATGCCAGTGACATTTGGGCTCAAACTGGCAAGGTTTGGGATCAATTCACCTTGCTTAAACCAGTGGCCCCATGCTAACAAACCCGCACTCAGAACTGGCAACCTTGGGGCTTCGAACCAGTGACCCCAGCATTCTGGGCTGCTGCCTTATTCACTGTGCCATAATTGGTCAGAATCCTTTCGGAATCTTGCCTTGATATGTGCATCTTTGGAGTTGGCCAAAGACTCACAGAAAGTTTTTCCATATACTTTTGGGGGTTCTTTTTCTGCAGCTCCTCCTCTTTGGGATCTTGGTCCTACATACCAGATACCTTGACATCAATAAACATTGATATTTCCTCGCAAGCCAGCTACCCCTCTCTCAAGCCAGTGTCCTTGGACTCAAGCCAGAGACCTTAGACTTCTAGCCAGCAACCTTTGAGCTCTAGCCAGAAACCTTTGGATCATGTTGATGATCCTGAACTCTAGCTGGCAACCTCGAGGTTTTGAACCAGGGCCCTCAGCAACCTGAGCCTACACTCAATCCACTGGACCACCATCGGTCAGGTTGCATTGGTTGTTTTTTAATGCTTGAAAATGGTTATTTTGTATATAGGGGTGGGCAAAAGTAGATGAAATCACAAGCCATTATTACCTAAAAGATAAATTATAAATAAATATAAACAATAATAATAATACAATGATACAAATAAATAATACAATAATTAATAAATAAATATTCATGCAAGAGTAAACTCTGTATTTTGCATGATGCATAATCACAACCGTAAACCTACTTTTGCTCATCCCTGTATCCTTGTGGTTCTTTTAAGTAAGAGAGTAATTTTTTTTTCTTTCCTTTCTTATTTTTAAAGATTTTATTTATTGATTTTTAGAAAGGGGGGAGAGAGAGAGAAAGGCAGGGGGGAGGAGCAGGAATCACCCACTCATCGGTAGTTGCCTGTCATAGGTACCTTGACTGGGCAAGTTCAGGGCAACTGGAGACCTCAGCATTCCAGGTCAACACTTTATCCACTGTGCCACCACAGGTCAGAAGAGACTGCTTCTTATACCAGCTAATATAATGTCCAGAAGCAAAGTATATCAAATATTTAAAAGTTAAAAAAATAAAGAATTGCTAGAAGAAAATGTGAGATAATAATATTTGGGGGAGGCTTGTATATAGCATGACACAAATCTCAAACTCCATGAGAAAAGTATTGATACATTTTTTTCTATAATAAAAAATTTCACTATTAAATATATTTCTTGCCTGCTTGTGGTGACAGAGTGGATAGAGCATCAATCTGGAACAATGTGGTTACTGGTTTGAAACCCCGGGCTTGCCCAGTCAAGGCACATATGACAAGCAATCAATAATGGTGAAACAACCATGAGTTGATCCTTCTCATTTCCCCCCCTGCCCTCTCTGTAAAATCCATGAATAAAGTCTTTAAAAAATATTTCTCTATATGTTCTCTTCTTATAACTCTATCCTTCTGGCTTTTTCTAGATTGAATTTGCTCTCTCAATTCTTTCCCATTCTTTATATGTTCTAATATATTTTATCACTCCTTATTTATGGATGGTTTTCTTCAACTTATAAAAATACATTAGCAACCAAAGTTATAAAAAATACTTTTACTCAGCCCTACACACCTACTTTATTCCTTCTTTTCATTGCCAAACATCTGTAGAGTATTCTAAACTGGTACTATTTTTCAAACTGCAAGTCATGAGCTAGGAATAGGTCATGAAATCAGATTTAGTGCTTTTTCAACCAATATTTGAAAATACAAGGTAAATTAAAATGGTGCACTTAACTATGAATAAAATATTATTTCATATAACATGTTTTTATTTTATTGTACATAGTAAGAATGTTGTTTGTAAATCTTTTCTTTCACTTATATACTGTTTTATAATTTAAAGATGCATGCCTTTTCATATTTTAACATCTCTGAAATCAAGATACATCTTAACATTGATGGTGTCTTAAAAATCACAGTTGACCAGGCCACCAATGTGATACAGTGTCATTGTGCATTTGTGAACTTGTCATAGCTCTTCATATTGTCATCACTTCAAATGAGCTACATGTATTATTTGCACTTTATGTATTTAAACTGCTATTCAAAATGTCTAAATGATTACAATATGTCTTTGAGTCATAAGTTATTATGTTTGCAGAAAAGCATGGAGAAAGCAACCTAATATATAATAAAAAGAGATTGATGAGAAAATAAATTGAAATGTTATTTTATAAACTGCCAGCAGAGCTAGTTTCTCTCTTATCTCACTAGCCTCTCTTTATACTCCTTTGCCAGCTACTTTGCCTGAAGTTGAAATATTTTAGTTATGTTAGGCTTAGTTCTTACACAGTTTGTTTTTAGTACTTACTTTCTTACAAGGTAATCTCATTCAGGCCTCATTTCTGCCCCGGGGCCTTTATTCCTGCAGTTCCCACTACTGTGTAGAAACCTATCCTAGAATTTAATTTTATTAGCTCTTTCTCATTATTCATTTACATTTCTGCATTTTTTTTCTCCACCTAATGTGTCTAAAACAGAACACTTGATTTTTCCTCAAGCTCTGCCCATCTGTAAGTCTTCCTTATTTGAGTAAAAAGAATCACCATTCATCTAGTTGTTCAGACTAAAAGACATAGGCATCAGTATTAACTAATCTATTTCATTCACCCCTAAAGTTAAATCTATTAGTAGGTATTATTAGCTCAATTTTTACTCTATAGAAGGAAGAATTAATGTAATTTTATATGGGTGTTGGCAGTGGTAGAGGAAAGCTTTCTTCCATGCAGTGATTTTGGGACATGAGCTCATTTCACCTTGTGGCTCTGTTACCCTAGGACCGTGATGGCAAACCTATGACACGCGTGTCAGCACTGACATGCATAGTCATTTTCAATGACACGCGGCCGCATGTGGCTGCATACCAAAGAAGTATGGGGCTTCATGCCAAGAAGGACATTTCATCCTCGGCTCCTGCATGGCCAGGTACAATAGTCGAGGATAAAACGTTTGCTGTAGTGTAGACACTCTGTGCAGGAGGTCTGTAGGCCCAAACAACAGAACTCTGGCACAGAGTGTTTAGTTCTGGGACTTCCCGTTAGGCCGTTTTTCTCGAAGTGACACACCACCTGAGTTATGCTCAGTATTTTGGCGAGTTTTGACACACCAAGTTTAAAAGATTACCCATCACTGACCTAGGACATCTGAATCCTCCATTAGATAGGTCCTCTATATCCAGCCAACAGGGAGGCTGGGAAATATATCCTTGCTGTCTTTTCATGAAGTAAATAAAATGGCACCATCTGCCAGACTGTATTTCTTTAACTATTAAATGGTTTTGTTTGTTTGATTTTGGTGACAGAGACAGAGAGAGGGACGTATAGGGATAGACAGACAGGAAGGGAGAGAGAGAAGCATCAATTCTTCGTTGCGGCACCGTAGTTGTTCATTGATTGCTTTCTCATATGTGCATTGATAGGGAGTGGGGAGCTCTAGCCAAGCTAGTGATCCCTTGCTCAAGCCAGCAACCTCAGGATTTTAAACCTCAGCCTCTGCATCCCAGGCCGATGCTCTATCCACTGCTCCACCACCTGGTCAGGATCCTTAACTATTAAATGAAAAAAGTTTCCTTGACTAAATGCATTTGGACATTAAGAATTACTTCTTCTAAGAGTTCAGCCTTAGATTCAATTCATTGTCTTCAATCCCAGATCCCCATTGGTCTCTTTCCCCTTGAATACATATCTTATATGTATCTGAGCTGAGTGCTTCTGATTCTGTATCCAGGATAATTGCTTCAATGATTTCATACCTGCTTTTACAACAACTTCTTTCTATTTAAAATATAGACACGTGTGTATGTTCAGTTAATGTTGCTTTAAAAAACACATTTCTTTCCCAACAGATTACAAATGTTTTCAAATAGACGCCAGGTGAAAAATGTGGAATTCTATTGCCTGGTTATTGTTCAGTGCATCTACTACAAACCTATGTTTAATTACATAAAAGGTCCTATTGTCACTTAAAGGTTAAACATATCTAAAAATAAACAATTCTTTTTTTTCCTCCACCCTACATCTTTTCCTAGCTCAGTTAATGAAATTACCTATCACTTAAGCTTAAAATTTTTGGGTCATCTTCCATTGTATCCTCTCCAATATCTATCTATGTTCAAAGCTAAGCTAATCAATACTGTTTTGCATTACTTAGTTTTATCTTGATTAGAAATGTGTGAGTTTTCATCTTTGAGGTTGATTCCACATGAAGAGCAACCAAGCTGCCCTATATGCACCACCCTTTATATCTTTGAAATTGAAAAATAATCACTAGACACATTTTCTTTTCTGTGATTATTATTTCTGTTTCATTTATTCTTCTCTGTTCTTTAAGAGAACCAATTTATAGATATATTTTCTACATATTTGTTTTCTTTTTTTATATATATTTTGATTTCTATTCTCCATCTTGTGTTTTGAGATTTTTAAAAAATTTTTAGGGTTGTCATGGACTCATAGTTTCTCTATGGATAAATGTGTTTTACTCTTTCATTCTAAATTTGTTTGATGTAGCTACTTTAACAATTTATAGTAACAAACTGTGTGGTTTAAAACAACAGAAATTTATTCTCTCAGTTCTAGAGGCCTAAAGTTCAAAATCAAGATGCTGGCAGGATTGTGCTTTCTCCAAGGGCTCAGAGACAATTCTTTGACTCTTCCAGCTTCTGATGGCTTCAGGAGTTTCTTGGTTGGTGGATCTATCATTCCAAACTCTTCCTCTGTGGTCACATGGCCTCTTCCTCCTCTGTATCTAGTAATGAAGCTGCCTCCCCTTCTCTCTTACGCATGTGATTACATTTAGAGCCCAGCCAAATAATCCAGATCCTCATTTTAATCAAGTCTTTTGCCATATAAAGCAATATTCATTCTTTCCATATAAATTAATATTCACAGGCTCTGTGTTTTAGGACCTGGATATATCTTTTGGGGTCACCATTCAGCCCACTACATATTCTAATTTTTGAATTGGCTCTGTTATTTTCATTTCTACCCAATATTTTATAATACCACGATGGTTTTATTTTCTACCAACTACTCTTCAGAAAAGTAGATATGATTGCCTATTTTGAGTACATATCAAATAAAACTTGGACTAAGTTGACTAATAGGGAAACTGTTTAAAGTATAGAGTTTTCTTGGACTGGTCACAGAAGAGAAGTCAGAGACTTGAAGCAATGAGAACTTTGTTGACTTGAAGATGATGGGAGCCATGTGTTGAGGAATATAGACAGCCTCTAAAAGCTGAGAGCAACCCCTGCCTAAGAACCAGCAAGAAAATGGGAACTTAAGTCCTATAACCACATTGAATTAAATCCTACCAACTTGAATTAAATGCTAACAACTTGAACGAACTTGGAAGCAGATATTTCCTCAGAGCCTCCAGATCAGAACTCAGTCAACACCTTGAATTTGGCCTTTGAGACCCTTAGCAGAGAATCCAGCCACACTGTGCCTGGGCTTATAACCTACATCTGTTTGATAATAAGTGAGTGCTGTTTCGTGTCACCACACTTAGGATAATTTATTATTCAATAATAGAAAACTGATCCACAGGCTAAAACCCTAATCCCAAGATACCACCATCTATGGCCTATTAGACAGTAACATCCTCCTAATTGTGCTTGCTTTCCTTTGTACCCTCTTTCCCAATACTCCATTTCTACACACAACAGCAAGAGTAATCTTTTAAAGTGTTTCTTTCAAAAGATAGACTAGATCATGTCACACTTGCTTAGGTCTTTCCAGTGCCTTTGCCATTACTTAGAATAAATTCCAAAATCCTTAACATGGCCTATGGCATTCTACCTATTTGGTGTAGCTGTCACCTAACTTTCTATCACAGCTCCTACCTCTAACCACAGTTATTCATTTCTCAAACATGCTAACTCATTCCAACCTCAGAAATTTTATACATGTTCTTATTTCTACCTGAAATATTCTTTAGCTATCCTATTATTCAGCTTTCAGCTCAAATGACACCTACTTTTTTTTTTTTTTTTTTTTTTGTATTTTTCTGAAGTGAGAAGCTGGGAGGTAGAAAGATAGACTCCTGCGTGTGCCCAACCAGGATCCACCTGACATGCCCACCATGGGGCTATGCTCTGCCCATCTGGAGCATTGCTCCATTGCAACCAGAGCCATTCTAGTGCCTGAGGCAGTGGCCATGGAGCCATCCTCAGCGCCTGGGCCAACTTTGCTCCAATGGAGCCTTGGCTGTGGGAAGAGAGAGATAGAGAGAAAGGAGAGGGGGAAGGGTGGAGAAGCAGATGGACACTTCTCCTGTGTGCCCTGACCGGGAATTGAATCCGGGACATCCACATTCTGGGCCATGCTCTATCGCTGTGCCAATCTGCGGGGGGCTTGACACTTCCTTTTGCAACTACACTGTACTCTATCTGTACTCTATATTAGTTATTTCCTATTTATTTATTTTTCTTGATTTATTTTTACAGCATCTCCTAATAATTAAACACTTTTATGTATTCACTTATTTATTGTTTCCCTTCCAAGACTATAAGTTAACCATGGTCAGCCTTTTTTGGTCTTGTTAGTAGATAGGTCAGAGCCTTGTACATAGTTGCTGGACGCATAAATGAAGATTAGTGCTCCAGAGGAACCTCTTTTCTGTCCCCAATCAGGGTCCAGTTCTCTGTTTGAATTTTTGATGTTAAAAAAGTTTCTCCATGTGCCTAACCAGGCAGTGGCACAGTGGATAGAGCGTCGGACTGGGATGCGGAAGACCCAGGTTCGAGACCCCAAGCTCTCCAGCTTGAGTGCGGGCCCATCTGGCTTGAGCAAAAGCTTGCCAGCTTGGACCCAAGGTCGCTGGCTCCAGCAAGGGGTTGCTTGGTCTGCTGAAGGCCCGTGGTCAAGGCACATGTGAGAAAGCAATCAATGAACAACTATGGTGTCGCAACGGCAATGAAAAACTAATGATTGATGCTTCTCACCTCTCTCCGTTCCTGTCTGTCTGTCCCTATCTATCCCTCTCTCTGACTCTCTCTCTCTGTCCCTGTAAAAAAAAAGTTTCTCCATGTAATAGATATCCTCCCAATCAATGCTTCTGGTCTGTAAGAATAAAAAGAAGCCTCAAATGTTTTATAGTGCCTCTACATCCCACACTTGTTTTACATGCCTATTTCAAAGGCAGCAAAGCTTTCCATCAGGAAGAAGCTTTCTAGGTCTAATTAGACTTACATCATGGTTCTGTTGTTTTGCCTATGTAGGGAAATTGATACAGTAATCAGAAATAAATGTGTTTTTCTTGTTTCTTTCTGTTTTAGTCCCAGACGCATTTTATTTAGTAGGAATGCCTTCACAATCCTAGAATGTTATCAATTTCTACTGTTTAGTTAACATGTCAGTTAGGATATATTTTTCACTTACTTGGTCATTTTAATAATCACTTAGAGTATCATATTGACCTTAAGAAAACTTGAGACTTTCCAACAGAGCTCTCCAGAGATGGAGGCTATTTTGGAAGGTAGTCATTTTCTCTCATAGGAAGGTATTGTGGTATAGGGTAAATACATGGTAAGAAAGAAAGAATTCAAATTTTATATGGATAGCTTGACTAGGACACTTTTAAAGTACTCTTCCATCTGGGATATTACAATTACTAATATGTATGAACTTAGCCCCAATTAATAATGAAACCTCAAAAGAACAGTCAATTAAAAGTGTCCTTAATGTTACAAAGCTGATGTACTCCTGAAATAATTTATAGCATACTTTTCAACACATCTAACCTTATTTTCTTTTGAATTTTATTATAATATGAGAATAAACTATTTTGGAAAATAATTTAAATCCCATGTGAATTAGGTTAGATATTGTGAAGTAACACCAGAAATAAGATTCATTTAGAGGTAGTACTTGGCTAATCTACACATAATATTAATATGCCAAAATTATGACTTACTGTTTCCTTATGAAATTGAAATATTGTAATATAAAGTCATTAATATTTTAGATTTAATTTTTTTATAGATCACAAAAGCATTTATAAGAATATATTGATTCTTTGTTTTCTTTTTTTCTTACAGGGACAGAGAGAGAGTCAGAGAGAGGGATAGATAGGGACAGACAGACAGGAACGGAGAGAGGTGAGAAGCATCAATCATTAGTTTTTCATTGCCGTTGCGACACCATAGTTGTTCGTTGATTGCTTTCTCACATGTGCCTTGACCACAGGCCTTCAGCAGATCGAGCCACCCCTTGCTGGAGCCAGCGACCTTGGGTCCAAGCTGGCGAGCTTTAGCTCAAGCCAGATGGGCCCGTGCTCAAGCTGGCAAGCTCGGGGTCTCAAACCTGGGTCTTCCGCATCCCAGTCCGATGCTCTATCCACTGCGCCACCGCCTGGTCAGGCAAGAATATATTGATTCTTAAGTTAGGAAAACTTAATTGAAAAATCTTCAATTTATTTATTTTTATACTCTTTTTAAGATTTGGAGTAACTTACCCTGGTGCATAGTTGCATATAAAAAGTGCTGCATATTTAATGTGGTTAATTCTTGGACATGAAGTAACAGCACAACCAATTTTGTAAGACTTGTCCCAAACAAGCTAAAATAAAATTTTCAAGGAAAACATGAAATTTAATTCTAAACATTTACTCTGCCATATTATAAACATTTACTCTGCCATATTATAAACAATAATATATTCACTTCACATAGAATCTTTAACTAAACAATTGAAGTAATACAAACTATTCTTCATTTGGGTACAGGTAGAGAATTATAATGCTTCTAGGAAAACACTTGTAATACTATATTGAGAGAAACACTAATATATTCTACCAACTAGTATTCTTAGGATAAAGAGTTTGAGAAATACAGACCCAGAATAAGGCTTTACAGACAAAAAATGGCCCACCTGCTGAATCAATTTTTATCCTCTCCTTGAATCTGAGATTTCTAGTTTATTGTAAGAGAGAAAGAGGGAGAGGGAAGAGAAATATTAGAAAAAATTTAGAAGAAGGAAAGTTGTAAATAGAAGGGAGAAAAAGAGAAACATTAAGGTTATAGGAGGGAAGGAAAAGCAATACAAGAGTAGAGAGTAATACTTCTCTTTTGTTGAAAAATTTCCATTATAAAACAGTCTTTGCCTTTCATTTAAAAAATGAATAAAGGAGCTTTTTATTTTCTTATAGAAAGGAAAAGCAGGTTTAAGTTGCAATAAAACTATGAGAATAACTAAAGATATTCTAGAAATTCTCTGTATGGCTTTAACATTTGTACTACTTTCAAGTGACAAAAAGTACTTGTTTTGTTTTGTTAGTGTCTGTGAGAGAGGGGAACCAGTTCTGTTTTCTTTTTCTTTTTATCCCAAGCCTTAGTGGTTTTAAAAGTGTGATTCTTTTTTTTTTTAATTTAATTTTATTCATTTTAGAGAGGAGACAGAGTGAGAGAGAGAGAGAGAAAGAGAGAAAGGGGGGAGGAGCTGGAAACATCAATACCCATATGTGCCTTGACCAGACCAGTGCAGGGTTTTGAACTGGCGACCTCAGTGTTCCCAAGTCGACGCTTTATCCACTGCGCCACCACAGGGCAGGCACTAAAAGTGTGATTCTTAAAAAAATCGAGTGATGCATGATAAGAATAGAGAATAGAAAGTCTGCAACTGTTAAAATTAGAGTTAGGTCAAATGCAGAAAACAAAAATGTCTAAGATACTGGAATTCAGGAGTACAAAATATAGAGGAGTAGATTGGGGGTAGACTTTGTTAGTTTACTGAGAGTATGAAGTCATATTAAAGAGATTAGCTTAGATATGAATAAGACAATGGAGAATCACTATAACTTTCCAGATAAAAAATAAATAGATCATTTTTGAAACATAACTCATTTGATGAAAGAAACAAGCTCAACATAAAAAAGTTTAAAGATTTTAAGTTGTACATAAAACATATCAGAATCTATTGATAGAAAAATAATCATATTTTAAATAAACTTGAAACTTCTTTTAATAAATTGTTGATCCCTGATACAAATATTTATTGAAGACCTAAATAATGTCATGTTGTTGAGTTGAGAATAAACAGGTAAGACAAGATCCCTTCCCTTAGTGTTGCATCATATATAGATGATTATTAAACAATATGATATGTGACATAATAAATGTATGTATAAATGATAACAAAAGGTTCAGTATTTTGTGAGTATAAAGTTATGTAAGGGTAAAGTATAAAGTATAAGTGTAGATTGTTAGACATGAGGAAGGGAAAGAATAATATTAATTTGCATTAAAAATGTTTTAATCAAACAGTTATGTAGTAGTATATGTACTAATCTGTGCAAAAAAAATGTTATGATTATAGTTAATAATTTAAAAATAATTTTTATTTTCTGGTTTCTCACTGTTTTTTCCAGTGTGCATTATTTTTAGAAAAGCTCCTTTCAACCTTGGTAATAGAGTTTGATTTTCTATATTTAAAAAAATGTTTTAGTTGATGGTTCACATGATAGATGGAATTACAGACATTTTGAAGATCTAGGACTGATAATTTGATTCTATTAGAAGTAATAATTTTACCATTTAAGTTTATTTATAAAATTGAAACAAAAACTTGAAAGTAAAGCAATTAAGAAATCTATTGGATTAATAATATAAAAATTAGATACCTGTTTATAATGAGAACAGTCACCAAAGCAACTGTCATTTTCAAAAGAGTACTTTTTCTTCTCTGAATACCAATTTCTGATAGCAATAGTTGCAGTGAACTGATTTTCAGGTCCGACCCACATATTTTCACCAATACCATTAAATTTAGGATGGGCCATATTTAGTTCTTCTAAATGAATATTACGTTCAAACACACATTTTTTCCCCCATGCTCTAGCAGTCCGTGACAAAGCTACATCCCAACTCTGAAAAAAATGCAAATAGCAAAGAAAACAAAATAATGATGAGTTTCTTTTTTTTTTTATGTGTGTGTGTGTCTGTGCTTTAAATTATTTTCATTGAGTTCTCATAGTAAGATTTAAGAAAAACAATATTAACCCTCTATGGGCCAAGTTTCTTTTCATGACTGTAGAAAACGTTTATGTAACATGAAATCACAAATATCAACCTATAAATACAAATCAAAAATGAATTCAGTAGTCTCAACGATTTTATTATAACAATTATGTTTTGTAACTTTGAAGTAACAATGGCTTACAACATTTGCATTTGTATGTATAAAAGCTTAAGTATGGAATTGCATAAAACAGTTTGTTCTTGGCATTAAGCATAGATATAAGTTGCATTTCAAACCCATTAGCAACCCCGCTTTTTGCAGCATACCCTCTTATCCAAAATAATTGGCCAATGTGCTTCTCACATGTCTTTCACTGGAAGTACTGCATTCGATCTCCTTCTCTTCTAATTGTTTATCTATAGAAATTGAGTCAGATTCTAATAAAGAATCTTTAGATTACTGCTAATACTTCTTATTCTTACTGCTCTTTTATTTCTATATGCTTTTCTATTCATATTTTAGGCCTCTGATATGTGAAACTAAAAAGTGAAGAAAACACAGCATTACCGCAAATACAACGAACCTTACCACTATAGCTCATTGTGACTTGAAAGTCACAAAGCTGTATCGTATGAAAATAATTACAAAATGATTGTTGAAATGCAAACAAATGAGCTTTTTGATATACAAACCAAGAGCAACTGTTTAGGCTTTTTCTTGTTTACCAAACACTGATAGAAGAAAAAATAATGACAATTGCACAAGATGGTTCTCATGGCCTCTATCTGCAGACAACTTGAAAATATATTTACTTTGATATCTCAGGTTAGAGTTGATAACTGTTACCAAGAATGTTATTGGTTACTAAGAAGACATTATATAACAAGATGTATACGCCACCTTGTGGTAAAAAATTAAATAAATTAATAAAATATTTATATATTAGTATGTGACTTGAAAGGCCCATAGAGGTTTTAGTTTTTGCTTATGGGTCTTATTTGTGGAATTTCTGTGGGGAAAATATTTTGAGATAATCATAAATGTAACAACTATTTCCTGAGACAAAGGACTATGTATGCATTTGTTATTAAAATGTCAGATTGTTACCTGACCTGTAGTAGCACAGTGGATAAAGTGTCTACCAGGAATGCTGAGGTTGCTGGTTCAAAACCCTGGGCTTGTTTGGTTAAGGCACATATGGGAAATAACAACTACAAGTTGATGCCCCCCCCCCACCTTCTCTCTCTCTCTCTGTCTCTATCATCTCTCCTTAGAAAAAAAGTCAGATTGTTGAAATGATGAAAATGATTATAATACTCTTACATATAGTCTGTTCAGAACTGTATAATACTTATATGTTTCTTCAGAATATATATTTTAAATCTCCTGCCTTTTTAAAATTGAATTTATTAGGGTGACATTGGTTCATAAAACCATACAGGTTGCCTGGCCTATGGTGGCACAGTGGATAAAGCATCAATCAGGAATGCTGAAGTCGCTGGTTCAAAGCCCTGGACTTGCCTGGTCAAGCAATCAATAAACAACTAAAGTGAACCAGTTATGAGTTGATACTTCTTGCTCCCCCACCCCTCTCCCTCCTCTCTTTATAAATTCAATAAATAAAATCTTAAAATAAATAAACCATATAGGTTTCAAGTGTACAGATCAACAGAACATCATCTGCACACTGCATTATGCACCAGTCACCTCAAGCAAAGTCTCCTTCCATCCACATTTCCCCCCTTTGTGCACCTCCACTTACCCCACCCCCTTTCCCTCTACACCACCTGTTGTCTGTGTCTATATGCTATACATATGTCGTTTTTTGCTTAATCCCTTCACCTTTTTTCACCCAGCCTTCCAATCCCCCTTCCCTTTGACAGCAGTCTGTTCCTTGTATCTATGCCTCTGTTTCTATTTTGTTCCTCAGTTTATTTTCTCATTAGATTCCACATATGAGATCATATGATATTGCTCTTTGACTGGTTAATCTCTCCTTTTTAAAAATTCATTCTAGAGAAGAGAGAGCAAGAGAGAGAGAGAGAGATAGAAGAGGGAAGGAGCAGGAAGCATTAATTCCTCTGTGTGCCTTGACCAGGCAAGCCTAGGGTTTCAAACAGGCGACCTCAGCATTCCAGGTCAACACTTTATCCACTGCGCCACCACAGGTCAGGCTGACTGGTTAATTTCATTTAGCATAATATCTCCAGGCCCATCCATGCCATAACATTTACTTTTTTATTTTCTTGATTTTTTTCATATATTGCTGGATCCGGTTGGCTAATATTTTGTTGAGAATTTTAGCGTCTAAATTCATCAGGGATATAGGCCTATAATTTTCTTTCTTTGTGTTGTCTTTGCCCGGTTTTGGGATCAGAATTATGCTCGCCTCATAAAAGGAGTTTGGAATTCTTCCTTCCTCTTGAATTTTTTGAAATAGCTTCAGGAGAATAGGAGTTAGTTCTTCTTTGAATTTTTGATAGAATTCACTTGTGAAGCCATCAGGCCCAGGACTTTTCTTTTTTGGGAGTTTTTTGATAACTGTTTCGATCTCATTTGCTGTAATTGGTCTGTTTAGGTGTTCTGATTCTTCCAGATTGATTTTTGGAAGTTTATATGATTCAAGAAATTTGTCCATTTCACCAAGATTGTCTAATTTTTTGGCATATAGTTCTTCATAGTATTTTCTTACAATGCTTTGTATTTCTGTTGTGTCAGTTGTTATTTCTCCACTGTCCTTTCTAATTTTATTTATTTGAGTCCTCTCTCTTTTTTTCTTGGTGAGTCTAGTTAAAGGTTCATCAATCTTGTTTACCTTTTCAAAGAACCAGCTTCTTGTTTCATTGATCCTCTGTATTGTTTCCTTAGCCTCTATGTCATTTATTTCTGCTCTGACCTTTATTATTTCCTTTCTTCTACTTGTCTTGGGTTTTATTTGTTGTTGTTTTTCTAGTTCTTTTAGATGCAGGGTCAGGTTGCTTATTTGAGCTTTTTCTAGCTTCTTATGATATGCCTGTAGTGCAATAAACTTCCCTCTCAGAACTGCTTTTGCTGTGTCCCATAAATTTTGAGTTGATGTATGCTCATTATCATTTGTTTCTAGAAACTTTTTTATTTCTTCTTTGATCTCATTGTTAATCCATTCATTATTTAATAACAAGCTATTTAGTTTCCAAGTGTTTGAGTATTTTTCAGTTTTTCTTTTGTGGTTAATTTCTAGTTTCATGGCATTGTGATCAGAGAAAATGCTTGATATGATTTCAATCTTCTTAAATTTATTGAGACCATTTTTGTGTCCTAACATGTGGTCTATCCTAGAAAACGTACCATGAGCGCTTGAGAAGAATGTATATTCTACTGCTTTAGGGTGAAAAGTTCTGAAGATATCTATTAAATCAAGTTGATCTAGTGTCTCCTTTAAGTCTGCTGTTTCTTTATTAATTTTCTTTCTTGAGGATCTATCCAGTGTTGTTAGAGGGGTATTGAAATCCCCTACTATGATAGTATTGCTGTTAATCTCGCCCTTTATATCCATCAAAGTCTGCTTTATGTATGTCGGGGCTCCTATATTTGGTGCATAGATATTTACAATAGTTATATCTTCCTGTTGAATTGTTCCCTTTATCATTATGTAGTGTCCTCTTTTATCTCTTACTACAGCCTTTGTTTTAAAGTCCATTTTGTCTGATATAAGTATTGCTACCCCTGCTTTTTTTTCATTTCCATTTGCATGAAATATTTTTTTCCATCCTTTTACCTTCAGTCTATGAACATCTTTTATTTTAAGGTGTGTCTCTTGTAGACAGCATATGTATGGGTCCTGTTTCTTTATCCATGCAGCTACCCTATGTCTTTTGATTGGATCATTTAATCCATTTACATTTAAGGTTATTATTGATATGTAGTTGTTTATTGCCATTTTATTCTTTAAAGCTGTATTCTTCTTTTGCTCTATTCTTTCCTCCCTTTAAACTGTTCACAAGAGGCCCCTTAGTATCTCTTGCAGAATTGGTTTGGTTTTTATGAATTCCTTGAGGCTTTCTTTTTCTGGGAAGCTCTTTATTTCTCCTTCAATTTTAAAGGTTAGCCTTGCTGGATAAAGTAGTCTTGGTTGTAGGTTCTTGTTCTGCATTACTTTGATTATTTCTTGCCATTCCCTTCTGGCCTCAAGTGTTTCTGTTGAGAAGTCCGATGTCATCCTTATGGGGGCTCCTTTGTAGGTGATAGTCTTTTTTTCTCTAGCAGCTTTTAAAATTTTTTCTTTATCCATTAGCTTTGGTATTTTAACTATGATGTGTCTTGGTGTAGATTTTTTTGGGTTTCTCCTTAATGGAGTTCTGTGTGCTTCTTGAATGTGTGGAGTGTTTCCCAGCCTTAATTTAGGAAAGTTTTCTGCTATAATTTGATTGAACAAAGTTTCCATTTCCTGTCCTCTCTCCTCTTCTTCAGGCACCCCTATGATGCGAATGTTGTTTCTCTTCATGTTGTCACAAAGCTCCCTTAGAGTTTCCTCACATTTTTTAAGTCTCTTTTCCTTTTTCTTCTCTGCTTCTGTGCCTTTGTTTATTGTGTCCTCTAACTCGCTTATTCGATCCTCAGCGTCATCCATCCTGCTTTTAATTCCTTCCATTGTGGTCTTCAGTTCTGATACTGTATTTGTCATTTCTGTCTGATTCTTTTTTATTATTTCAATTTCATTTTTTATACTTGTTATGTCTTTATTTAGGTGTTCATAATGACTATCCATTGTTGCTCTAATTTCTTTGAACATCCTAACTATCATTATTCTAAATTCTGCTTCTGGTAATTTGGTTATATCTGGTTCATTCAGGTCCTTCTCTGGGGATTTCTCTTGATTCATTTGGTTTGCATTCCTCTGCCTGCCCATTTTTTCTGTGTATAAGCAAGTTGTGGCCACTGGAGTCCAGTAGGTGTTGCCTTTGTGTTCTCTAGGTGTGGTCTATCTGCAGGCCCCCCACCCCCTCTGCCGGCGCCTAGGGTGGTTGGGTATGAGCGTTGCCAGCGCCGGCCCACTGTGGCTTTTGCTGTGATTTCTGCCTCTCCTCCGTGGGAGGGGCTGTCACTGAAGCCACAAGATTAGCACCAAGGGTAGAGGCGAGCACCTTTCCTCAGCTGCGGACCCAGCCTATTTCCGGACTTCCGCCCAGAACCAGCAGTCGGTGCCTGCTCGCTACAGTTCCGCGGGTTAGGCGGGGCTTTTGACGTGCTCTCAGCTGTAAGCTTTTGCCCGTCAGGAGCTTTAGCCCCGCCCTCGAGGCCAGGGCCCTTTGCGCAGGGTCGGAAACCAAGATTTATTGGGGCGGGCGTGTTTGCTGGCTTCCGCCGAGCTGCGTACTTCCGCTCGTCCCGGACTCTACCCCGCCCCCGCGTTCGGAGCCCGCTCGTGCACGTATTAACGCTATCCGGGGTTTCTCCGGCCGGATGGGGATAGCAGCCGTGGGCTCAGCTGCGAGCCTCCGCCTGTCTCGGGGTCCATCCCGTTCCCGCGCTTGGAGCCCGCTCGCGCACGTATACTGGCCAACCGCGGTTTCTCCGGCGGGCGGCGGGGGGGGGCGGACTGGTAGCGTCAGCTCAGCCACGAGCCCCTGCCCGTCCCTGGTCCTAGCCCGGTCCCCGCGGTCAGGGCCGGCTTGCGCAGGGCCTGCCTGTTCCTGGCCTCCCGCTTTGTCCCCGTAAGTGGGATTAAAGGCGGGCCCGCAGCTTCCGGACCGCTCTCGCGCTTACCCTCCGACCCTCTGGGCTAGACCGATCTCCCACCGGCTTGGCCTCTGCCCACGCCAACAGAACCGCCTTTCAGCATCCTGCCGCCCCAAAACCTTAAGCAGCCCTCAGCAGAGTAGGAAGGGACCTAATACTCCACACTGTAGGCCTGGGAGCTCCCTCACTTGTTTCACAGCTCAAAACTGTCCAAACGCCTCTTCTTGGCTCTGGGACTGCAGGCTGGGGCTTGGTTCCTGGGACCCAGGTCCCTCCCTCTCCGCCAAAATCTCCTCCCGCCACACGGGTCTCTCCGGGCTGCCGTTTGCTCCGGGGAGCTGGGCAGCCCTCTTCGCGTTTTCGCTATTCCTACCAGTCTCAATGTGGCTTCTTCTGTGTTCCTTGGTTGAAGAGTCCACTTAGTTTTGTTCAAAGTTGGTTTATCCAGGTGATGGTTCTTAAAATTGAGTTGTAATCCACTTTGGTTCTGGGAGTTGGAAGTTGGTACGTCCGCCTACTCCGTCGCCATCTTGCTCCGACTCCACTTTTTTATTTTCTTTATGGCTGAGTAGTATACCATTGAGTAAATGTACCACAGTTGTTTTTTTTTTTTAATCTACACATCTATTGATGGATACTTAGGCTGCTTCCAGATATTGGCTATTGTAAATAACGCTGCAAGAAACATAGGGGTGTATGTATTCCTTCAACTCAATGTTTACGGTATTTTTTTATTAATTTTAATGGGGTGACATTAATAAATCAGGGTACATATGTTCAAAGAAAACATCTCCACGTTATCTTATCATTCAGTTATGTTGCATACCCGTCACCCAAAGTCAAATTGTCCTCTGTCACCTTCTATATTGTTTTCTTTGTGCCTCTCCCCTCCCCACTCTCCCTCTCTCTCCGCCCTCCCCCCACCCTTTAACCACCACACTCTTGTCCATGTCTCATAGTCTCTGCTTTTATGTCCCACCTATGTATGAAATCATGCTGTTCTCAGTTTTTTTCTATTTTACTTATTTCACTCCGTATAATGTTATCAAGGTCCATCCATTTTGTTGTAAATGATCCGATGTCATCATTTCTTATGGCTGAGTAGTATTCCATAGTATATATGTACCAAAGCTTTTTTTTTTATTATTAACTTTAATGGGGTGACACCAAAATCAGGGTACATATGTACAATGAAAACATCTCCAGATTATCTTATCATTCAATTGTGTTGCATACCCGTCACCCAAAGTCAAATTGTCCTCTGTCACCTTCTATCTGGTTTTCCCTGTGCCCCTCCCCTCCTCCCTATTCCATGCCCTCCTCCCTCCCCCCACCCCGTAACCACCACACACTTGTCCATGTCTCATAGTCTCACTTTTATGTCCCACCTATGTATGAAATCATGCTGTTCTCAGTTTTTTTTTTCTGATTTACTTATTTCACTCCGTATAATGTTATCAAGGTACATCCATTTTGTTGTAAATGATCCGATGTCATCATTTCTTATTGCCAAGTAGTATTCCATAGTATATATGTACCAAAGCTTTTTAATCCACTCGTCTTCTGATGGACACTTGGGCTGTTTCTAGATCTTCGCTATTGTGAACAATGCTGCCACAAACATGGGGGCGCATTTCTTCTTTTAGAACAGTGTTATGGTGTTCTTAGGGTATATTCCTAAAAGTGGGATAGCCGAGTCAAAAGGCAGTTCGACTTTTAATTTTTTGAGGAATCTCTAAACTGTTTTCCACAGTGGCTGCACCAGTCTGCATTCCCACCAGCAGTGCAGAAGGGTTCCCTTTTCTCCGCATCCTCTCCAGCACTTATTCTGTATTGTTTTGCTGATGAGTGCCATTCTGACTGGTGTGAGGTGATATCTCATTGTGGTTTTAATTTGCATTTCTCTAATGATTAGTGATGTTGAGCATTTTTTCATATGTCTTTTCGCCATCTGTATGTCTTCTTTGGAGAAATCTCTATTCATTTCTTTTGCCCATTTTTTGATTGGATTGTTTGTCTTCCAGTGTTGAGTTTTATAAGTTCTTTATAAATTTTGGTTATTAACCCCTTATCAGACGTGCTGTCGAATATGTTCTCCCATTGTGCGGTTTGTCTTTTTATTCTGTTCTTATTGTCTTTAGCTGTGCAAAAACTTTTTAGTTTGATATAGTCCCATTTGTTTATCTTGCCTTTTATTTCATTTGCCGGTGAAGATAATTCGGCAAATATATTGCTGCTACAGATGTCGGAAAGCTTGCTGCCTATGTTTTCTTCTAAGATGCGTATAGTTTCATGACTTATGTTTAAGTCTTTTATCCATTTTTTAAAAAAATTATTTATTTATTTATTTTTATTTTATTCATTTTGGAGAGAAGACACAGAGTGAGAGAGAGAGAGAGAGAGAGAGAGAGAAAGAGAGAAAGGGGGGAGGAGCTGGAAGCATCAACTCCCATATGTGCCTTGACCGAACCAGTGCAGGGTTTTGAACTGGCGACCTCAGTGTTCCCAGGTTGACGCTTTATCCACTGCGCTACCACAGGTCAGGCCTTTTATCCATTTTGAATTCGTTTTTGTGAATGGTGTAAGTTGATGGTCTAGTTTCATATTTTTTGCAGGTAGATGTCCAATTTTCCCAGCACCATTTGTTAAAGAGGCTGTCTTTACTCCATTGTATGTTCTTTCCTCCTTTGTCAAATATCAGTTGTCCATAAAGCTGTGGGTTTATTTCTGGGTCCTCTGTTCTGTTCCATTGATCAATGTGCCTGTTCTTATGCCAGTACCAGGCTGTCTTGAGTATAATGGCCTTATAGTAAACCTTGATATCCGGAAGAGTGATACCTCCTGCTTTATTTTTTTTTTAAGATTACTGAGGCTATTCGTGTTCTTTTTCTGTTCCATATAAATTTTTGGAATATGTTTTCTATATCTTTGAAGTATGTCATTGGTATTTTAATTGGTATTGCATTGAATTTATAAATTGCTTTGGGTAATATAGACATTTTAATAATGTTTATTCTTCCTAGCCATGAGCATGGTATATGCTTCCACTTGTTTGTATCTTCCTTGATTTCTTTTATCAATTTTTTATAATTTTCTGAGTATAAGTCCTTAACCTCCTTGGTTAAATTTACTCCTAGGTACTTTATTTTTTTGGCTGCAATAGTGAAGGGGATTGTTTCCTTAATTTCTTTTGCTGACAGTTCATTGTTTGTATATAGAAATGCCTCTGATTTCTGAGTATTAATTTTATATCCTGCCACCTTGTTGAATTCATTTATAAGGTCCAGTAATTTTTTGACTGAGACTTTAGGGTTTTCTATATACAGTATCATATCATCTGCAAATAGTGACAGTTTTACTTCTTCTTTTCCAATTTGGATGCCTTTTATTTCTTCTTCTTGTCTGATTGCTATAGCTAGGACTTCCAGAACTATGTTGAATAAGGGTGGTGAAAGTGGGCAACCCTGCCTGGTTCCTGATCTTAAGGGGATTGCTTTTAATTTTTGTCCATTTAGTATGATGTTTGCTGTGGGTTTGTCGTAGATGGCATTTATCATGTTAGGGAATGTTCCTTGTATTCCCACTTTACTGAGAGTTTTGAGCATGAATGGTTGCTGGATTTTATCAAATGCCTTTTCTGCATCTATTGAAATTATCATGTGATTTTTGTCCTTTTGTTTATGTGATGAATCACATTGATTGATTTGTGAATATTGAACCAGCTTTGCCTCTCCAGAATAAATCTCACTTGATCCTGGTGTATGATTTTTTTCATATATTGCTGGATCCAGTTCGCTAATATTTTGTTGAGAATTTTAGCATGTAAATTCATCAGAGATATTGGCCTATAATTTTTTTTCTTTGTGTTGTCTTTGCCTGGTTTCAGAATCAGAATTATGCTCGCCTCATAAAAGGAGTTTGGAAGTCTTCCTTCCTCTTGAATTTTTTGAAATAGCTTGAGGAGGATAGGAGTTAGTTCTTTTTGAAT
This sequence comes from Rhynchonycteris naso, assembly GCA_037038555.1. Taxonomy (NCBI): domain Eukaryota; kingdom Metazoa; phylum Chordata; class Mammalia; order Chiroptera; family Emballonuridae; genus Rhynchonycteris; species Rhynchonycteris naso. The sequence goes on along the minus strand of CM072996.1, from coordinate 121,313,094 downwards.
TTTTGGTAGAATTCACTTGTGAAGCCATTTCTTTGTTGGGAGCTTTTGATAACTGTTTCGATCTCATTTGTTGTAATTGGTCTGTTTAGGTGTTCTGATTTTTCCAGATTGATTTTTGGAAGATTATATGATGCAAGAAATTTGTCCATTTCACCTAGGTTTCCTAATTTTTTGGCATATAGTTCTTCATAGTATTTTCTTACAATACTTTGTATTTTGATTGTGTCAGTAGTTATTTCTCCACTCTCATTTTTAATTTTTTTTATTTGAGTCCTGTCTCTTTTTTTTTTTGGTGAGTCTAATTAAAGGTTCATTGATCTTGTTTACCTTTTCAAAGAACCAGCTCCTGGTTTCATTGATCCTCTGTATTATTCCCTTAGCCTCTATGTCATTTATTTCCGCTCTGATCTTTATTATTTCTTTTCTTCTACTAGTCCTGGGCTTTATTTGCTGTTGTTTTTCTAGTTCTTTTAGATGCAGGCTCAGGTTGCTTATTTGAGTTTTGTCTAGCTTTTCATGGTATGCCTGTAGTGCTATGAACTTCCCTCTCAGTACTGATTTTGCTGTGTTTCATAAATTTTGGGTTGATGTATGCTCATTATCATTTGTTTCTAGAAACTTTTTTATTTCTTCTTTGATCTCATTGTTAATCCATTCATTATTTAATAACATGCTATTTAGTTTCCAAGTGTTTGTGTATTTTTCAGTTTTTCTTTTGTGGTTAATTTCTAGTTTCATGCCATTGTGATCAGAGAAAATGCTTGATATGATTTCAATCTTCTTAAATTTGTTGAGACCACTTTTGTGTCCTAACATGTGGTCTATCCTAGAGAATGTACCATGTGCGCTTGAAAAGAATGTATATTCTACTACTTTAGGGTGAAAAGTTCTAAAGATATCTATTAAATCAAGTTGATCTAGTGTATCCTTTAAGTCTGCTGTTTCTTTATTAATTTTTTGTCTTGAGGATCTATCCAGTGATGTTAGTGGGATATTGAAATTCCCTATTATAGTATTGCTGTTAATCTCACCCTTTATGTCCATCAAAGTCTGCTTTATGTATGTCAGGGTTCCTATGTTCGGTGTGTGGATATTTATAATGGTTATATCTTCCTGTTGAATTGTTCCATTTATCATTATGTAGTGTCCTTCTTTATCTCTTACTACAGCCTTTGTTTTAAAGTTTATTTTGTCAGATACAAGTATAGCTACCCCGGCTTTTTTTTCATTTCCATTTGCATGAAATATTTTTTTCCATCCTTTTACCTTCAGTCTATGTGTATCTTTTGTTTTAATGTGTGTCTCTTGTAGACAGCATATGTATGGGTCCTGTTTCTTTATCCATGCAGCTACCCTATGTCTTTTGATTGGATCATTTAATCCATTTACATTTAAGGTTATTATTGATATGTAGTTGTTTATTGGCATTTTATTCTTTAAGGCTGTATTCTTCCTTTGCTATATTCTTTTCCCCTTTTGAACTGTTCACAACAGGCCCCTTAGCATTTCTTGCAGAATTGGTTTGGTTTTAATGAATTCCTTGAGGCTTTTTTTTTGTCTGGGAAGCTCTTTATATCTCTTTCAAATTTAAACATTAGCCTTGCTGGATAGAGTAGTCTTGGTTTTAGGTTCTTATTCTGCATTACTTTGAATATATCTTGCCATTCCCTTCTGGCCTGAAGTGTTTTTGTTGAGAAGTCGGATGTCATCCTTATGGGGGCTCCTTTGTTGGTGTTAGCCTTTTTTTCTCTAGCAGCTTTTAAAATTTTCTCTTTATTTCTTAGCTTTGGTATTTTAACTATTATGTGTCTTGGTGTAGATTTCTTTGAGTTTTTCTTTAATGGAGTTCTCTGTGATTATTGAATGTGTGAAACGTTTTCCAGCCTTAATTTAGGGAAGTTTTCTGCTATGATTTGATTGAACAAAGTTTCTATACCTTCTTCTTTCTCTTCATCTTTGGGAACCCCTATGATGCGGATGTTATTTCTCTTCATGTTGTCACAGAGCTCCCTTAGAGTTTCCTTATATTTTTTGAGTCTCTTTTTTTTTTTTGTGCTCTGCTTCTGTGCCTTTGTTTATTTTGTCCTCTAACTTGCTGATTCGATCCTCAGCTTCATCAATCCTGCTTTTAATTTCTTCCATTGTGGTCTTCAGTTCTGATACTGTATTTGTCATTTCTGTCTGATTCTTTTTTATTATTTCAATTTTGTTTTTTATACTTGTTATCTCCTTATTTAGGTGTTTGTAATGAATATCCATTGTTGCTCTAAACTCTTTGAACATCCTAACTATCATTATTTTAAACTCTGCATCTGGTAATTTGGTTATATCTGGTTCATTCAGGTCCTTCTCTGGGGATTTCTCTTGATTCATTTGGGTTGCATTTCTCTGCCTGCCCATTTTGTTCTTGTATAAGAATGGTGTGGCCACTGGAGTCCAATGGGTGTTTTCTCTCTGTTCCCTAGGTATGGTCTGTCTGCAGGCCTGCCACCCTTTCTGCCGTTGCCTAGGGCGGTTGTGTATGGGCATTGCCTGCGCCAGCCCATGTCTGCTGTTGCTTTGATTTCTGCCTCTCCTCCACGGGAGGGGCTGTGTTCTGGTGCCCCACTCTACAAGCCTCAGCCTGTCTGGGCCTTCGCCTCACCCCCTCAGGTTGGTTTGCACACCACACTAAAGCCACAAGACTCAGCACCAATGGTATGGGTGAGCGCCTTTGCTCAGTTACGGACCCCACCTGTTCCCAGGCTTCCACCCAGCTCCCGCAGTTAGAGTCTGCTTGCCACAGTTTCTCGGGTTTGGCGGGGCTGCTGGCGTGCGCTCATTGCGCGCCTCCGCTTGTCCCGATCTTTAGCCCCTCCCATGCGGTCAGGGCCAACTCTTGCAGGTCACAAACCTTGGAGGCCAGGTGATGCTGCGTGCCCATGGGACCCTGTTCAGCAGCAGATCTCTGCCTGTTCCTGGCCTCCTGCTTTTCCCCCACAGGTATGGCTGCAGGCAGGCCCACAGTTGCCAGACCGCTTTCACGCATCCTCTCCGCCCCTGCTGGGCTAGACCGAGCTCATGCAGGCTGGGCCTCCACCCCCGCCAACTGAACCTCGTTTCACGTCCCGCCGCCCCCATCCCTCCAGCAAGCCTTCAGTAGGTTGGGTAGGGGCACTGCATTTCAGACCCTAACACTTCATACTGTAGTCCTGGAAGTTCCCTCCATCTAAGCAGCTCTGCTTTAAGTGCCATGGGAGAGCTTGTTTGGCTGGTGTCCTGCCTCCCTTTGCTGGTATTGCTAGTTCCAGGGGAAATATTCGGTTTTGATTAAGGAAGTGACTTAGCCCAGGGGTTAGGGTGGCTGTCCCTCAGAGTGTTTCTCCCTGTGCCTTCCAGTCCACAGTCTCTTCCTGCTGCTCTGATCCTGTTCCCCGGAGCCCCGGGTGAGTGGTTGTGAGAGAGGTTTTCTACGCTGTCCCTTTAAGAAGAATCCTGGGTCTGAGAAAACTGTTTCTTTCTCACAAACAGTATCCTCACTTGTTTCACAGCTCAATACTGTCCAATTGCCTCTTCTAGGCTCTGGGGCTGCAGGCTGGAGCTTTGTTCCTCGGATCCAGGTCCCTCCCTCTCCGCTAAACTCTTCCCGCCACATGAGTCTTTCCGGGCTGCCGTTCACTCTGAGGAGCTGGGCAGCCCTTTCCATGTTCTCGCTTTTCTTACCAGTCTCATTGTGGCTTCTGCAGTGTTCCTTGGTTGAATAGTCCACTTAGTTTAGTTCAATGTTGGTTTATCCAGATGATAGTTCTTAAAATTAAGTTATAATCCACTTTGGCCTGGGAGTTGGAAGTTGGTACGTCCGCCTACTCCATTGCCATCTTGCCGTCTCTTAGGGTGTTTTTTTAAAATATATATTCTCAGAAGTGGTATTCCGGGGTCATAAGGCTTTTCCATCTCTAATTGTTTTTCAGGAAACTCCGTACTGTTTCTCACAGTGACTGCACAAGTCTGCATTCCCAGCAGTAGTGCACAAGGGTTCCTCTTTCTCTACATTCTTGCCAGCACTATTTGTGATTTGATGAGTGCCATTCTGTGAGATGATATCTTATTGTGAACTTAATTTGCATTTCTTTACTAATTAGTGATGTTGAGCATCTTTTCATATGTTTGTTGGCAATCTATATGTCCTCTTTGAAAAAGTGTCTATTTAGATTCTTTGCCATTTTTTTTTTAACTAAATTGTCAGTCTTCCTGGCGTTGAGTAGTATAAGTTCTTGTATATATTGAAAATTAAACCCTTATCATATGTATCAGTGGCAAATATGTTGTTACTTTCAGTGGATTGTCTTTTCATTTTGTTGATGGTTTATTTTGTTGTACAAAAGCTTTTTAGTTTTATGTGGTGCCATTTGTTTATTTTTTCCTTCGTTTTCCTTGCCCAAGGAGATATATCAGCAATAATATTGCTACAAGAAATGTTCTTCTAGCATTTTTATGGTTTCCTGACTTACATTTAAGTCTTTTTCCTTTAAATTAAGTGAGAGGAGGGGTGATAGTGAGACAGACTCCCACATATGCCTCAACCAGGACCACCCAGCAACCACCATCTGGGGCTGATGCTTGAATCAATGGAGTATCCTCAGCTCCTGAGGCCAAGGCTTGGGTCAATTAAACTACTGGTATCCTTAGCGCCCTAGTCTGCTAGAACCAATCGAGCTACTGGCTGCAATAGAGAATGAGGGAGAGAATGGGCAGAAGGAGGGGAAGAGAAGCAGATGGTAGCTTCTCATGTGTGCCCTAACCAGGGATCGAATCCAGGACCTCCACATGCCAGGCTGATGCTCTATCCACTGATTCAAGTGGCCAGGGCTTACATTTAAGTCATTAATCCATTTTGTGTTTATTTTTGTTTATGGTGTAAGATGGTAATATAGTTTCCTTTGTTTTTGCATGTATCTGTCCAATTTTCCCACCACCATTTATTGAAGAGACTATATTTACCCCATTATATGTTCTTGCCTTTTCAAATATTAATAGAACACAAAGGCATAGATTTTTTCTGTGCTCTTTATTCTGTTCCATTGATCTAAATGCCTGTTCTTGTGTCAATACCATGCTGCTTTGATTACCAGGGCCTTGTAGTATAGTTAGATATCAGTTAGCATAATACTGTACCTCCAACTTGTTTTTCTTTCTCAAGATTGCTGAGGGTGCCTGACCAGGTGGTGGTGCAGTGGATAGAGTGTTGGCCTGGGATGCTAAGGATCCAGGTTTGAAACTCTGAGGTCACTGGCTTGAGCATATGATCATAGATATGACCCTATGGTCACTGGTCTGAGCTCAAAGGTCACTGACTTGAGCCCAAGGTCACTGGCTTGAGCAAGGGGTCAACTGGCTTGGCTGGAGCCCCCCACCCCTCATCAAGGCACATATGAGAAAGCAATCAATGAACTAAGGTGCTGGAACAAAGAATTAATGCTTCTCATTTCTCTCCCTTCCTGTTTGTTCCTGTCTGTCCCTCCTTCCCTTCTGCCTCGTCACTCTCTTGCTAAAAAGAAAAAAAAATATTGCCGAGGATATTTGTGGTTCTGTATAAATTTTTAGTATATTTGTTCTAGGTCTGTGAGATATGCCATTAGTATTTTAACAGGAATTGTGTTGAATCTGTAGATTGCTTTGAGTAATATGGACATTTCAATGACATTAATTTTTCCTATCCATGAACATAGTATATGCTTCCACTTGTATTTTCCTCAATTTCTTTCTTCAGTATAATTTTTCAAAAAGAGGTCTTTTATCTCCTCAGTTAAACTTATTTTTATATACCTTATATTTTTTGTTGCAATAGTAAATGGGATTTTTTAAATTTCTTTTTCTGATAGTTCATTATTGATGTATAGAAATGGAACGAATATCTGGATATTAATTTTGTATCCTATTACTTTGTCAAATACATTTATTCAATCTAGTAGGTTTTTTTTTTTTTTTTTTTGGTGGAGTCCTTAGGGTTTTCTATATACAATATAATATCATCTGTGAATAATGAAAGTTTCACTTCTTTCTTTCCAATTTGGATTATTTTATTTCTTTTTCTTGTTCAGTGCTGTGACTAGTACTTCTAGTACTATTTTGAATAAGAGTAGTGAACGTGAATATCTCAGTCTTGTTCCTGATCTTAAGAGAAACACTTCTGGCACCCCTATGATGTGGATGTTGTTATGCTTGATTTTGTCCCAGAGGTGCCTTAGACTTCCTTCATTTTTTAAAATTCTCTTTTCTTTCTGATGCTTTGCTTGGGTGCTTACTCTTACCATGTTCTTTAAATTTCTGATTTGATCCTCTGTTTCATCTAACCTGCTGTTGATTCCTTCTATTGTATTTGTAATTTCAGATATTATGTTTTCATTTCTGACTGGTTCCTTTTTATGGTTTCCATGTCCTTTTAATGTTTACTGTTCCTTTGTAAAGAGATAATCCACTCTTCTCCTAAGGTCCTTGAGCATCCTTATAATCATTGTTTTGTACACTGCATCTGGTATGTTAGTTGCTTCCATTCATTTAATTCTTTTTCTGGCATTTATTCCTGTTCTTTCATTTGGGGCAAAATTGTCTCCCAATTTTGTAGATCTTCTATGACTTCAAAACCTGTTATAGTGACTTTGTGATGTAGGTATCTTGTTGGGTTCAGTGGCACAGTCTTCCAGAGCACTTGAGCTTCGTGCTCTAGGAATGTTTCTTGTAGGTTATGTGCACCCTCCTGTGGTAGTTGAGTCTTGAATGCTGCTGGCTTTCTCGGGTGGAGTTAACCCTTCAGGCTGCCTAACATAAGGATAAACCTCAATCACCATGTGTGAGTCATTGTGCAAGTGCTGCCCCCGAGGAGGAGTTGTTGTCAGCAGAGTGTGGTGCCTGCCAGAATTCCCCTGTGGGTGTGTTCCCTGTCTGGCCAGTTGGGTCAAGTTCTGGTACAAACTGAAGCCCACCAATGTTTGCATTGGTTTTGGGTTCACTTGGTTGGGGTTCTAGTACAGGCCAATGTCAGACATTGTGTGAAACCAACCTTGGGTTACCTATCTGGAACTATCATGCTATTCACTGTTTGTTGCTGTGTCTACTGGGCCTTGGTGTGCATAGGAGGGGCCAATCTGTGTATAAGGGTTGACTTCCTCCAGTTTATAGCTGGAGGCAGATCTATAAAAAGTCCAAGGCTCCCTGAGGTCTGCCTCTATTTACTCCAGTGGTTCTTAACCTTTTTGAGGCACCGAACCCACCAGTTTCATATGTACATTCACCAAATCCTTCTTTAGTGATAAATAAAATATGATTTTTTCCCCCAAATTCAAGACATAGGTATATGTTTTTTTACTGGTGCACAAAATGAGCCATGCATGAACATCACCTTGCTCAAAAAACAAAACCAACAAAGTGCATAAACTCACAACAAATTACAGTATTACTTTATTCTGGCCCCCAAAAATATTTCGGCCCCATAAAAGAATTTCAGCCCCCCAAAATATTTTTTCACTATTTTACTAATTAAAAATAAATTCAGATTTTTAAAAGAATTTAATATTTTTTAATAACTTAATTTTTAAAATTTTAAATTTAATTTGTTTTTTGTCATTTTGAATCCACAAAATAGTTTTTTTGGGCCAGAATAAAGCATTGCCCAAATTACATACATGCAAATCAGTGTGACTTCTACTGTTGTTTTGGGAGACCAGTTCAGATATGCGTGGTTTCACCTTGGCAAGTGCTACTCTCATGTCATCTTCACAGCAAAGTCTTTTCCTTTTCTTCGTTTTTATGTCCAGCATCCTTGAAAAGGATTGCTCACAAAGATATGTTGTAACAAATGGTATAAAAAATTCCAGGGCTTTCTTAGCAATAACTGGGTACTTTTCCATTTGTCAACACCAAAAAGTTGAGAGTGTTGTTGTTCTGAAGAGCTGCAGTTGAACCTCACTCTGCTGAATTTCAATGATTTTGTCGAGATATTCATCATTGACATCTGCTGTCTCAACAGTAAACGTAAATGGCTATCTCACCCATGCTGGATATGACTATCTTGTAGGGAAATATCCATCAAGAGACTTTGCAAGCTCATCTAAGTGCATGGCAATTGTTTGCTTAAGTTTCTTGGGTACAGAACTGTTTCCGATTCCAGACACATCTTTGATCTTACTTACACAGTCATCCAGACGGGGAAAGTTTGCGAAGTTATTGTTCTCTTATTTGTCGTTTCCATAACGGTAGTTTTTTTGAAAAGTCTTCAGGTTTTCTTCTGCTTCCATGATGTTGACTCCACCACCCTGCATCTGCTGATTGAGATGATTGAGAGCTGTGAATATATCAGTTATGTATGCTAAAATCACAATGAATTCAGGATTTTTGAAGCAATCTGCATGACAATGTTGCTGCTCTCGCAAAAACATGGCTAATTCCACATGCATGGCAAAAGCACGATTCAGCACCTGTCCCCGGGACAACCACCGAACATTAGAATGGTATAGGAGTACCTTGAATTCAGAGCCCATTTCTTTACACAGCTCACTGAAGATGTGATGCCTCAGAGCACTATTTCGCACATAATTCACACATTCCACCACAGTTTTTAATACATATGCCATTTTTGGAGGCAAGGTTTTAGTTGCCAACGCATGCCTGTGCAGAATACAATGCGCAACAATGATGTGTGGTGCATCGGCTTTTACTAGCACACCAAAACCAGACTTTCTTCCCAGCATGACTGGAGCTTCATCCGTACAAACTGCAGAAACCATATCCCATGAAAGATTGTTGTCTCTGAAGAAGTCATCCACAAGCTTCTGCCTCAGTTGTTGAAAGAGGCTTACAAAATAAAAAATCTTTTATCATGTCTTCTTTCCAATAGTGCACAAAAACAGCAAGCTGGCTTAGATTAGAAATGTCTGTGGTCTCATCAAGTTGAAGACTAAATTTTGCCGGACTTGAAATTAGATCTGCAACTATTTGAGCCAAGATGTCTTTACTCATGTTCTCTATTCTGTTGCTGATGGTGTCATTTGAAAGAGGAATTTGGGATAATTTACCTTCGGCCGCTGTTCCAAGTATCAGATTCACCATCTTTAATGCAGCTGGTTTTATGAGGGTTTCATTGATGGTGTGTGGCTTACCATGCTTTGCAATCAAGTAAGCAACTTTGTACGATGCTGTGAGGATCGGTTTGTTAATGGGTACATCCAAGAGCAGGCAGGGTAGCCCTTTCATCGAATCTGGCTCGTTTCACCATGAATTCAGCAGGCGTTGTGTTCTTATATTCACCATCTCCATGCAGCTTCAAGAAGTGTTCCTTTAGTTTTGTCGGTGCGAGACTAGAGTTGCTCAACTTGGCATTGCATATCATGCAGATAGGGCGCTGACTCCCATCCCTTTCCGTGATACATGTGAATCCATGTTGTACATATTCATCCGACCACTTTCTTTTTTTGCTCGACATAATTAGTATGGATTAAAATATTAAGAAAGAAACCACACGATGTACAACTATGACAGCCGTTGACTACTGCATGCCCTAAATTCCCCGCAGCACTGGTTGGCCAAGCAATGTAATGTGATCATCTGCAGCAAGTGATGGCCAAGTGGGGTGTGTCACCACGACTTTACACAAGTGTGTCTTTACACAAGTGTGTCTTTACCTCCGCAGCAGAGGCTTCTCCAAACCCCTAAGACCGACTCATTGAACTCCTAGGGTTTGATAAAACCCAGGTTAAGAACCACTGATCTACTCTTAGCTACTCTCCTTAACCCTGAGGTTGTCTGGTTTTCCTCCAGAGCCTTTTGAAGAAAGACTATAAAGTGGGCCCAGGCTGGCCATAACCCACAGACCCTTCCACATGTTATGAGCTCAGTAGGGCAGGGGGACCAGGGTTGGGAGGATAGAGCTAGTGGGTCTCCTATTTGGGGGCTGTGCAATCAGTCACTCAATGAAGAAAGAGTGGCCCCTAATCCAGAGCTAAACCACTCAGTCTCCATCAGAGTCTCCAACTCTAGCTCCTCCAGGAGGAGCATGTTGCAGGTTCAGGTTGGGTGCAGCCATCTGTATCCTCTGTAGGTACAAGCTCAGCAGGTCAGAGCCACTAGGGCTTGGGAGGACTGATTATTGGGAATGGTGCCAGCTGAATTCACAGGAGGGGACCAAGCGCTTTTTCTTGAACTCAGACAATAGCCTCTGAGGGGAATGCCCTCTGATTATTGTCCCAGTTATAAATAGCACTCCCTTCTCCCCCCCCCCCCAACAAAAATGAGCTCAGCAGCGTGGGATATCCAAGACCAGAAAGGGGAAGATCCAAAAAACTTCCCTTTGAGGCTGATGCCAGCAAGCCTGTAGAGGCGGGGACAAGCACTTCTGTTCCTTCCCTGGATGGCATGGGCTGATTCACAGGGAAGATATGAGTGACGTTCCAGTAATGTAGCCACACAACCCAGCACCTGCCCATCTGATTCCAGAACAAAAGCCTCCCTGAGAATCGATCTCTTAAAGTCCCAGCTCTGCATGGTACTTTGATGCTTCTTGTGCGACTGAACTCAGCAGAGTAGAGCCACAGAATGGCAGAGTAGACCAACTGATTCTACAGGTGGAGAGGATGCTTGTTTTGTGGGAATAATGGTCCCCTTTCCAAAGACACACACTTCAATCACTGTCTGAGTACCTGCCAAGAGCTTCCCCAGAAAAAGAGTTTCCCAAAGTTCCTTGAGAGGTTGAACCAGTACAACCCTTTGCAGGACCTGAGCACAGCAGAGTGATGATGTCAGCAGCTGGAGGACAGGATAGTACACTCCCCAGGCTGGTGCTCATGCTTGACCCTGGGAATGTGGTGTCTGGGTCTCTAACAGACTCCCTTCTCTCCCAGGTGGACTAAATCCCCACTGAATTTTCAGTACCAAGTGCTATATGGGTTCCTCTTCCCATCTCTGTGGCTCTGGGTTGGGGATCCCTGCATGTGGTTGAGACCCCATGTTCCTGAGGTAGGGGAGGGGGAGGAAGTTTTGCTGTTGACATAGCCCTCTGTCTTCTCAGCTCCTGTACATGGCTGTAGGGGCCAACCCTTTAGACATCTCCATCCTCTTTACCAGTCTCTATGTGGCTTTTTCTGTAAATCCTTATAATATTTCAGTTCAGCTAGACTTCAGTTGGGTATTCAGGTTGCTTGCTCTGTAATTTAGCCATAAATCCTGTTTGAGACTGGGGGCAGGTGAGTGTAGCTTCCACATACCCTGCAGCCATCATAGAATCCCTCACACCTTTCTTTTTCTTTTTTTCTAAAACTTTATTCATTTTTAGAGAGGAGAGAAAGAAAAAGAGAGAGAGAGAGAGAGAGAGAGAGAGAGAGTCAGAGAGAGAGAGAGAGAAGAGAGGGAGGAGCAGGAAGCAACAACTCCCACATGTGCCTTGATCAGGCAAGCCCAGGGTTTCGAACCAGCGACTAAACTGTTTCAGGTTGACGCTTTATCCACTGCATCACCACAAGTCAGGCTCCCTCATGCCTTTTACTCATAGTAATACAATAATATAAAATATTCATCTAAGAACTATTTATTGAGCACTGATTGTATGCAAAATATTGTGTTGTGAAGACTAAAATATGAAGTCAGGCATAACTTTTGTCATCTAGTTGCGTACTGTTAGGATAACAACCTGGAATATTATATATGTATAATATATATTATATTATTAGTTAATTATATATGTATACAATTTTAACACATAGTGATGGTAGTTGGTAAATGTAAAGAGGCACACATAAAGTTTTATGATATTCCCAGAAAATGTGAGAAAATAACACAAGATACTGCTCCCTGGATAGCTATGTAGGAATATCCACAAATGCGCAATTTTGTCATTATTTAGAGCCTCATTAAGTTCATTGTTTAGTTAAGAACAAGAACAAAAACAACACACACAGGAAAATCAACAAAACAGTTGTAAAACCAAAATGCTAAGTATATATGTTGTAATATATCTAAAAAAGTTTCTGAAATTAATATTAAGATTTCCTTAGGGTTTTCTGAGGTAATTTCATAGATTATACATACATATAATTTAGAAAAAATATTCTTTTTTGAGAGACAGGGAGGAAGAGAGAGAGAGAAGTACCGACTCCTTGTTCCACTTAGTTGTGCACCCATTGATTGCTTCTAATACATGCCCTGACTGGAGCTGAAATCAGTGACCCTGGTACTCTGGGACGATGCTCTATCTACTGTGCCATTGGCCAGGTCTATTGTATGTTTATTAATTATTAGAAGGAAGACTGATCATCAATCTTAAAAAAATAACAGAATTAATTATAAAGGGGGGTTATAGCTAAGATTCTCAAATATCCCCAAATTCTACGATTAAATTCAAAAGATAAGAATTGGCTTGGAAATAACTACCTTCAGCAACAATACTAAATGCTAGTATATTTTTATAAAACAATACATAAACAGAAGAGGAAACACCAACAATACAAAAGGTAAAGAAAATGAACAAGAAAGAACTAAAATATGGCCAATCAAAACAGCATTTAAAAATTAACATTAAAATGAAGTACCATTTTATAATTTACCAGTTTATCAAGTGATGAAAAACATCCACGCCAGGGCTAATGTGGTAAAAAGAGTACATTTATACACTGCTGGTATTTGCTTAATTTGGCACAACCCCTTAGAATAGCAATTGGTATGTATCATAGAAATGAAAAATATCACATCCTTTATTTATGCCATTTTTGTAATTTGTCCTAAGGAACCAATCCAGAAAGAAGAAGAGACTCAGGTCCAGGGAGATAGTCCTTGCAACATAATTTATGATGTAAACTGGAAGCTCCTAATTGCCTGATAAGAGAATAGTTATCTCAATACATTTTTGCGGTCATTTTTAATGACAATCAGGAAGACTCTGTGGCAACAAGGGAATAGTTGATGAGATATTAAATAGAAATGGGGAAGGAGGGTGGGAAAGAAGCAAGAAGAAACATTTAAGGGAATGCAAAATCAGGGTTGGACTAGGGTGAGGTGAGCAAAATTTAGGGTGGATACCAAAAAAGTCAATAATCAAGGTAAGTAATACTTTTAAAAGGCAAAATTAATGTAAAAACATCCATGGTAAAAAAGAAATCAAATTTTAAAATAAAAACAAGATCTGACTTTTCACTTGCACCATGCTGAGAGTACCTCACTTGCCTCTCCCCTAATTTAAGCCCAAGAATCCTGTTGTTTAAATTGATATTATCTTCATCAGTGATATTTTTTGCATTGATTTTTAAATGAAAATCATATATATTGTGCATTCGACTATCACTTTCTCCAATTGAAGCCTCCCTAAAATTTGCACCTGAGGTGAGTGCCTCTGCTCGCCCTAGTCCCAGTCCTGCGCAAAATCTTGGTAATAAATGTGTGGAGAGGCAGTGGTTTTTATTTCTTCCGTGGATAAACTTACAAGTACGTATTTTAAAACTCAAACTAAAAGCGCAGTTCCCCGCGATCCTGAAGCCTCAGAGCAGCGGCCCAGGCTTTGGGAGACCAACCGGGTGCGTGGTGACAAGGGATGTTAGAGGTTCAGGCAACCTCCTCAGGGCCTCACCATGACGCGCAAGTTAGCAGCCTCGGGCAAGACGTTGCCTCGGAGCTCATTGTGGAGTTCCACATACTCTTTGACAAAGATTGGGTCCTCTTCGTATGGGAACAATTCCGCGCTCAAGCCAGAAGTCAGCATCAGTAGCCAGAGCTCACAGGACCACAGCTTCAAAACGCCCCCTCGCGTCAGAGGGAGGGATTGGACGTACCAGCCCAGGGCGAAGGGTTTTGGAGCCTCCATAGTCCACCGGCCGCGGACAGGCCAGTACGCACGCGCCAGCCCGCCCCGGTGACCTGCCAATCTACGGGGCGGGGCCGGAGTCCGGAGTCCCGTCAGAAGTGGATGAAAAAGCGTGAATGAAAATCTGGGCTCTGTGCGCGGAAGCTTTTTCCTAGCTGTGGGGCGGCAGAACTGGAGCGAAGCTTGAGGCGAATGGGTGCAGGCTCTTCACTAAGCTAATTAATGTAGCCGGGAGTTATCCAGAATTGACTTATGATTCTAAATGATGTGCCATCGTTTATTGATTGGCATCGTTATTTATTGCCTAATAATGAACATGTGTGAGGAACCTTCTAATCATGCGAAGGTAAATGATCATTCTTCTGTGATATTGACGAAAATTAAATTTTGTTTTCCACCCTTACCTGTCGAATTGGGAATTTAAGGCAGGATGCAGCCTTTACGTATTTTCATCAGGGACAGAAAAATACCCTTTTAAAGTGGACTTCCTTGAGATTTTTCTCTCAGTGTTTTAATGATCTTTTGTGGGCGATCACAAAATAAATGGAAGATTGGAAAGCTCAACATTTAGGGATTAAACTAATCAAATTCTCATAAACTTGAAATATTTCCGTATTTTCTGTCACCAGAACTTTATAGACAGCCTGGAATATCAGTAGTAATCTTCTCTGAAGAATTGTGCAGTTCACAGTACGTAAGAACTTATTTTTTGTTTTCATTTCTTCTTTCAGACAAAAATGACTAGTGCCCTAGCAGATTTCGGCCTGTGCTTTTTATCTCCAAACATTTAGCTCTAGAAAACTTGTTTTGAAGAATATAATTTCTAGAAACAAAATAAAAGCACATATTTATTTGGGAATCCATTTGCACATAACATATTGTGCTTGATAATGTTAAGGAGGTATTCAAAATCATTGACACTGGGCCCTGCCCTGGTAACTCAGTTGGTTAGAGCATTGTCCCCATACGCCAAGGTTGTGGGTTCCATCCCAAGTCCAGGCACATAGGTGAGTCAACCAATGGATGAGTAATAAGTGTAACAACAAATTGATGTTTCTCTCTCTCTTCCCCTTCCTCTCTCTCTAAAATCAATCAATAAATAAAAGGTAAACAAACAAAAGTTATTGACATTGGGACAGAATTTTGCCACAAAGAAAACATTGTGACTGGTTGGCCAAAATATTTAAAAATAAATGTGCTTTAAAAAATTACCTGTGGTGCCTGACCTGTGGTGGCACCGTGGATAAAGCATAGACCTGGAAGGCTGAGGCCTGGTCAAGGTGCATAAGAGAAGCAACAATGAGTTGATGCTTCCTTCTCCTTCCGCCACCCACCGCCTTTCTCTCTCTTTTCTCTCTCTAAAGTCAATAAATAAAATCTTTTAAAAAATTATCTATGGTGTGCACAATTGAAAACAATAGATTTCACAAGACTGTTTTATTCATGCCTTTATTCATTTAGTAATATTTATTACCAGGCAATTTGTTCCTGGGTTGAGAAAGACTGATGTATAAAACACAGACCCTGTTTCCAAGTAGCTTACAGTTTAGAGAACTAGCAAATTGGCAACTTTTATACCATGTGAAAAATAAAGCCTTTCTGGAGAATGTGATAACTAGAAGGTAAAGAACACAGGTAGGTGAAAGAGTGCATTCTAAACAAAGGAAAAAACATGTAATAACATATGCTAGGAGAGCAGAAAAGGCTAAAAGTGTTTTAATATGACCAGAGCCTACTTCAGCGGTGAAGAAGGCAAGTGCTGAAAGATGAAATTATTTTAGTATGTTGGTACTGTTGTTAGATTATGAAAACTGCTATATTAAAACATGAGGTAAACAGAATAATGCGATCTTAGGTTATTAAGAAATTTTAGATACTTTTACTAGTCCCATGTATTAGACATATTATCTGATACATTGATAGGTGATCATTTTATCTTCTGCTTAAATAGTTATATTAATAAGGAAGTCATCAACCCTCAGGCAGCGCACTCTGTTGCTAGACATCTCACTCAATAAATATTTCTTTAGGACCTTTTTTGTGTCAGAGCTACAAATGCTGAATAAGCTAGAAATAGCCATGCACCTAAAGCCTTTAGTTAAAGGGGTTATGGACAAATCATCAAACAATTACAATATAGAGTAGTAAATGCTATATTTATTTAAAATATCCTAACTATGTATCAGGTGCTATTTTATTTTATTTTTCTATTTTTTATTGTGGTAAAATATACAAAATTCATCATTTTAACCATAGTTAGTGTCAAATACATTGGCAGTTATATTCACAGTGCTGTATAATCATCACCACCAACCTGTGCTGTTTTAAATGCTTGGAAAATATCAACTCATTTAAAAAATAGGAACCTTAAGAAACATATTATTATCTCTGTTTTACAGACAGAAAAACAGAAAAAAATGAGATTGATTTTGCTTCATTAAAATATAGATAATACATGAGAAAAACATTTGACAGATAAATGTCAAAGAGTAAAAATCACTGATGTGCCACTCATGCACATTTAAGATTGATTTAAAATTCCTAAGAAAATGCACAGAACCATTAGAAAAATGAATGAAGAAGGTGAAGAGGGACAAAACAACCCAAAAAACAAAAGCGATCTCAAACTAACCAACTGTTTGGCTCTATCCCAAAGTCAAAACCATTAAATCGAGAATAAATCTGGGAATATTTATATAAAATTTTGATTTCTAAATTTACATTACTCATATTCTTTTTTTTTTTTTTTGAGACAGAGAGAGTTAAAGAGAGGGATAGACAGGAACGGAGAGAGATGAGAAGCATCAATCATCAGTTTTTTGTTGTGACACCTTAGTTGTTCATTGATTGCTTTTTCACATATCCCTTGACCACAGGCCTTCAGCAGACCAAGCACCCCCTTGCTGGAGCCAGCGACCTTGGGTCCAAGCTGGTGAGCTTTGCTCAAACCAGATGAACCCATGCTCAAGCTGGCGACCTCGGGGTCTCGAACCTGGGTCCTCCGCATCCCAGTCCAATGCTCTATCCACCGTGCCACCACCTGGTCAGGCTACTCTTATATTCTTGAGATCAATATTTATTTAGTATGGTAATATGTATGCAACAAGTCCTAGAAATGGTCCCTAAAAGGATAGCATTCTCCCAGACTATCTTATAACTTTAAAAAAATATGTAAATCTGAGTGCAGTTTAGGAAAATATTTTTAAATCTGGCAATTCAAAAAATAAGAATTTATAGTATTTACTTCAGAATTATTGAAAGGATTATATTATTATAGGTTGGCACATTGAAAACATTACTTAGTGTAAGGTATTATTAAATTATAGTATTAATAAATTATACCTCATTTTCATTTATATTGACAAAAACTGAAATAAATTTTTAACACTGAGCACTTTGCCAGACATATTATGCATTCTTAGTACAAAGTTAATGAATTATTTTTATGATAGTCCTTGTGTGCCACTGGCTACAAGGCATATTTCCAATGTGTGCAACACCAGTTGAGTTCCTGGTGGTATTGACTAGGAGGCACATAGCTTTCCTGAGGGAAAATGGGAGTTCCACTGGGAATGATGATAATGGGATTTGTTTGGTTCATTTGCAGAGTGTGTGAGTCTAGGTAGATTCAATTGCAGATTATATTACCTAGTTTTAACTAAGCCAAGCATCAAAAAATGATCATGTCTTGAAAATTAGCTGAAAAAATATGGCAGATTATAGCTGTAAAGATACATGTACAAGTAAACAATATCAATATTTTTTTTCAAGAGAGGAAGACAGAGAGAGAGAGAGAGAGAGAAGCATCAACTTGTTATTCTACTTAGTTGTGCCATTGATTGCTTCTTCTTATAGGTGCTCTGATCAGAGCTGGAACTGGCACCCTTGGGTTTCAGCCGGCATGCTGGAGGTAGGTGGGAAGGTGTAACGCTGGTGGCTGAGGCCAGGCAGGTTCACATTGGATTCGGGCAGACGGTGGAAAAACTGCGGAGTTGGGCCATTCTGTTTAATAAAGTCTCACAATGGCGGACAAACACACAGGCAGGGGAAACTGCCTCTCAGGCAAACAACCAGCCAAGTGGCCCCTCACAGTGGCAGGCAGGCAATCCACTATCTGCAATTCTCTGAGCACAAGCACCCATAGCCTGATATAGGCCATAGACACATGGCTCTGGTAGGTGCTCATGCACTAATCAGGCAAAGGACTTGCAGCCAGTAAACCAGAGAGCAAGTCTAACACAGCTGCCCCACAGAAGGGTCCAGACAAGGACCTTAGGTTCAGCTGGTGACCTCAGCCCTTCAGGATGACGCCACCTGCCAAAGACTATATACATCAATAATCAAACAATAATCATTTGATTATTGTTTTCCTGACATAAACATTTCTTTCACACTTATTTTTAAATTCATTTTATGTCACCTTTTTTAGGTTTAATTTTTGTGTATTTTGAAATATCATTTTATTATAAAAATATAATAACATTAAATTAATACTATATATATATTTTTGATTCAAGCTTAGGGCTATCAACTCCTGGTTTGTCAGTGAATGCCTTGGGCATATTGTGTTTTCCTATGTTCTGGGAAACTCCTCAGTCTCATAAAAATCAGGACTTTTGGTCACTCTGCAATATATTTTACTGACAGGGGATGCATAATAAAAAAATATTACAGGGACTATATTAAATAATCTCTTTCCCATCTTATCCAAGTGTTAAGAATGGGATAAACCTGGCTCACCTAAGCATAACAAGTCTGATTACTTAACCTGCAAGCAAGTAGGCAATTTGTGGGAATTTCAAACATAGTCTAGGGCTATAGAAACGATCCCTAGAAAATTGCACTGCTCAAATCCTGAGTTAACTGCCCTCATTAATTTGAAAAGATCAAGCCTGGAGCAGTTTGTCTAGTAAATCCAAAGTGAGTGAAATAGTAGAGTTACTTACGGTACCTATTAAGAATGACATCGGATCATTTATAACAAAATGGATGTACCTTGATAACATTATACGGAGTGAAATAAGTAAATCAGAAAAAAAGAAAAACTGAGAACAGCATGATTACATACATAGGTGGGACATGAAAGTGAGGGTATGAGACATGGACAAGAGAGTGGTGGTTATGGGATGGGGGGAGGGAGGGAAGAGTGGGATAGGGAGGAGGGGAGGGACACAGGGAAAACCAGATTGAAGGTGACAGAGGACAATTTGACTTTTGGTGATGGGTATGCAACACAATTGAATGATAAGATAACCTGGAGATGTTTTCATTGTACATATGTACCCTGATTTATTGGTGTCACCCCATTAGAATTAATAATAATAAAATATATATTAAAAAAAAAAAAAAAAGAATAATATCTATTCAGAGGAAAAGAATTGCAAGCGATTCCAGGCCTCCCAAGATAACCTGTGGTTAGGATCACAAGGAATAGAAAAAACATATTCTTGGTCCAGAATGTTTTCTTCTTGCCCATGAAGGAAGCCTTCTAGTAAGGCGTAGTCCCTCCACCTACCCAACCTCTACTCACAGTTTAAGCATAGATATAGAACACTCAGCAAATAGACACCCTATTTTCTGAGTGTATTGCTGCTGGTTGAGACCAGGCAGGTTTGCATTGAATTCAGGCGGACCCCAGAGGAACTGCGGAGACAGAAAGCATCTGGCCATTACCCGTTTATTGGAGGCTTGCAAAGATAGGCAAGTGACTAAATAAAGGAAAACCTGCTTTTTGCAGGAAAGGGGAAGGGATCAGGAAAACCACAGAGCAGTGGCGGGAGAGTGATCTGGGAGAATCACCCCAGAGGGAAAGCATCTGAAGCCTTACATGAACTATAAGCATGTGGTGCCGCCACATGCTCACGCACTAATCAGACAAAGTGCTTGCAGCTGGTAATCCAGCGAGTAAGCCGAACACAGCTGTTTTCCCCACACTGAGAACTGTCACTACTTGCATGTTTCTGGTAGCAGTATCAATTTAATGCACTTTTGACAACTATTTTTTTAAAATCAGAGAATATAATTCTGTAAATACTCATTTTTCATGTAGAATTTCAGCTAATCTGATTAAAGGAGTTTATGTGGACTTGTAATTATTATAAAAAATCAGGATATTTTAATTAATTATTTTTATTGCAATTTTTAAATCAGTCTTTTAATCATTTTGTGAACTATTTTACAATGAGAAGGCTAAACCTTTGATAATAAGGAAACAGAATATATATACAGGTTTTTGAACTTGCCCCAAATGAGGAAGAGTTGTGACAACCAAAGATTTCACGAGAGCTCAGAGAAAATATACAATTTTTTAAACCAAAGTGGAAAAGAGAGGTTGCCCTCTGTTAAAATGTGTTTTTTTTTACTTTTACTTTTTCTTTCCTTTCTCTTTCTTTCTTTCTTTCTTTCTTTCTTTCTTTCTTTCTTTCTTTCTTTCTTTCTTTCTTTCTTCTTTCGTCTTTTTATTTATTTTGCCACTTTTGTGTTGAAAAATAACCAACCACAGATGAATCTACCCAATTACCAGGTTCAGAGCCTATGGGATGGGAAGGGTTGCCCTGGGATCTTAGGGCGGGTGGTAGTTCCAACACCTAGGCTGCTGGCTTAGGCTACCCACCTGGTGCCGCTGCCCTGTGGGCCCCTGGAAGGTGAGTCCATAGTTGGGAAGTGGGATACGTAGACTGATGGGCAGTGGGCAGGGCACTCCTTTCAAGAGAAAGCTTGGCCTAACCAAGGAGCCCATCAGGTCCGAAGTGTTCCAGTGGGGCAGATGGACTGGGCTCCCACAAAAAGTGGGGTCAAGGGAACCAAGACTGCCCCCCCCAAGACCTCACCCCAATGAAAGCTGTGGTTTGGACAAATTAAAACTTGGAGAGCTGAAAAACTATAGGAGAAGAGAACAAAGAATATGCCCAGTGGCTAGAAGAAGCCCTATCCCCTGAGTGAACTGTGCCTATCCAGTACCTGTTCTAGCTGCTGGGTTCCTCCTCAGAGAGTGCCCAGCTGGTGAGGGAGGGACCAGGATGAGGGATATTTTAATTATTAATAAAAAGTGTAGTTAAAAATCCATGAAGACAATACAACAGAAAAGTATACTCTATGTCAATTTACCTATAGCCTATTTGAAATAGCAAGGTAAGGAGTAAATAATTATGAATTAAAAATTTAACAATGCAATAGTTAAACAAATATCAATAGTTTACTAAAAAGATAATGACTCCATATATATATATAATACCAAATAGAAGTGTGATGGTTAATTTTATGTGTTCATGTGACTACACTATGGTGGCTAGTGTTTGGTTAAACACTAGTCTAGATATTGCTGCAATGTGGCCAGACCATAACCAATCAGTTAAGAGCAAGGACAGATGCCTTTTATTTCTTCTTCTTGTCTAATTGCTATGACTAGGACATCCAGGACTATGTGGTGATAGCAGGCATCCCTGTCTTCTTTCTGATCTTTAGGGAACTGCTTGTAGTTTTTGCCTATTGAGTATGATGTTGGCTGTGGGTTTGTCATATATGACCTTTACTGTCAAGGTATGTTCCATCTATTCCTACTTTGCTGAGAGTTTTTAGCATAAATGGGTGCTAGATTTTATCAAATACTTTCCTGCATCTATTGTTATGATCATGTGGTTTTTATCTTTCATATTGTTTATGTGGTATATCATGTTTATTGATGTGCAGATGTTGTACCAACCTTACATTCTGGATTTGTGCAGTCATTATGGAAAGCAGTATGGCATTACCTCAAAGAATTAAAAATAGAACTACTTTATGACCTAGCAATTCTTTTTCCGAGAATATATTCAAGGAAACTTGAAATACTAATTTGAAAGAATATATGTAATTCTATGTTCATTGCAGCATTATTTACAATAGGTAAGGTTTCGAAGCAGTCCAAGTGCCCATAATTAAATGAGTAGATTAAAACACTGTGGTATATTTATGCAATGGAATACTACTCAGCCATAAAAAGAAAAAATTCTCACCTTTTAGGATGGCATGGATGGACCTGGAGATTAATATGTTGAGTGACATAAACCAGTCAGGAAGGGACAAGTACTATGTGATATCACTTATGTATAGAATCTAATGAACAAAATAAACTAAAAAACATAATGGAAACAGACTCATAGGTATAGAGAACAGCTGACAGCTGTCAGAGGGGAAGGGGTTTGAGAGCTGAATGCAAAAAGGGAAGGGACTAAGTAAAGGAAAAAACCTCATAGACACAGACAACAGCATGGTGATTACAAGAAGGAAGGGGGGGGCAAGAGAGGTAGAAGAGGATAAATGGGGGATAAATCATGATAGAAGAAGACTTGACTTGGGGTGGTGAACACAGTGCAATATACAGATAACACTGGGGAACAACTCTTTTTTTCTGTTGCATGAGGTTTTAGGATTGTATATATATATATATATATATATCTGCATCGCTGATTCCAAATATGAAGTCCGTTTTTTGGTGCATGCTCTAGTTTTTATGCAATTTTAATTTCTTTTTGTTACAGTTAATGGCATGCATTTGTTTTTAAATTGAAGTTAAAGGGCAACGACACTTGGATTGAACATAACCACAAGGCAATTAATGTTTTACAAACATCACTTTTATATAATTGTAGTTTTTAATGATCATGTTCTTTTTTTTTTTTTTCGAGACAGAGAGAGAGAGTCAGAGAGAGGGATAGATAGGGACAGACAGACAGAAATGGAGAGAGATGAGAAGCATCAATCATTAGGTTTTTGTTTTGACACCTTAGTTGTTCATGATTGCTTTTTCATATGTGCCTTGACCACGGGTCTTCAGCAGACTGAATAACCCCTTGCTCAAGCTAGTGACCTTGAACTCAAGCTGGTGAGCTTTTGCTCAAACCAGATGAGCCCGCACTCAAGCTGGCGACCTCAGGGTCTTGAACCTGGGTTTTCCACATCCCAGTCCAATGCTCTATCCACTGCGCCACCGCCTGGTCAGGCTGTAGTTTTTAAATGTAAAAAATTATTTGATAAAAACACCCTCTTATTTTGCTTTAAGATTGAATCATGCCTTCTAAGAGTAAGCATAAATGTAAGAATAGTCCTGACGCCTTCTGTTATATATGTGGCTGTTACACATTTCAACCTCAAAGGCTCAATATTTCATCATTTGTGACATGTGCATATATTGCCTATTTTCAAGTTCCCCTTGGTGATCAAGACAAGAATTGGGCTCCTCATATTGTGTGTTATAACTGTGAGGAAATGCTTTATGACTGGACAAAAGGAAAACGCAAAGGAATGCCTTTTGGTATTCCCATGGATTGGCCTGAACCTAAGGACCACAGCAGTGACTGTTATTTCTGTCTGATCCATACAAAGGGCATCAGCAAGAAAAAACAGCATATATTCACATATCCTAATATTCCTTCAGCAATATGACCTATCCCATACTCTGAGACACTCGCGGTTCCAGTTTTCAATGGTTTTATTTCTTCTAAGCATGAAGAAAGTGAACATGGTATTTTGATAAGATGCATCAGGAAATGGTTGTAGAATCTGAAGGGTCTTCTTCTGATTCCAAGCAGTCATTAACCCCTCATCAGTTTAGCCAAACCAAATTGAATGACTTAGTAAGAGATTTGGGCCTATCAAAGAAAGCAGCTGAGTTATTAGTCTTCAGGCTTCAAGAAAAGAATGGACTTCACCGGTCAGCTAAAGTATTTCATTTCAGGAAGCATGAACAAATTTTTGTGGACTGTTTTTCCAAAGACAAACACTTTGTTTACTGTCATGATATCAGTAGTCTTCTCAGCCAGCTAGGTGTTACCACTTACAGTCCAACAGAATGGCTATTCCTTGACAGCTCTAAATGAAGTCTGGAATGTGTTCTCCTACACAACAGTAATGTTTATGCAGTGGTTTCAATTGGTTATTCAACCCATCTGTGAGAAGATTATAATGACATAAAAATTGTCCTCGACTTTCTGAAGTATGAGGAGCATAACTGGATCATTTGTGTGGATCTTAAAATGGTCAATTTCCTGCTAGGACAACAGAGAAGTTTCACGAAGTATCCTTGCTTTCTGTGTTTGTGGGACAGCCGAGCTTGGGAGAAACACTGGACACAGAAGGAGTGGCCGAAAGGTGAAGCTCTGGAAGTAGGGATGCAAAATATTGTGAATGAACCTCTAGTTAATATTGTGAATGAATCTGTAGTTAACTTAGATGGGATAATTTTCCCCCCCACTTCACATCAAACTTGGCTTAATGAAGCAGTTTGTTCAGGTTTTGAATAGAGAAAGTGAATGCTTTCAACATATGATTTCTGCTTTTCCTGCCTTGTCTTTCGAGAAGATAAAAGCAGGTGTATTTGATGGACCTCATATTTGAACCCTTATACATGATGAAGAATTTGCCAGGAAGATGAATAAGGAGGAAAAGCAGCACGACAGTCTTTTGTGGCAGTTACAAAGAACTTTCTTGGCATCAATAAAGCAGAAAACTATGAACTTCTGGTTCAAACAATGCTGTTGGTTTTCCACAACATTGGATGAAACATGAGCATTAAGATTCACTTCCTGAACAGTCACCTTGATAAGTTCCCTGAAAATCTTGGAGCTGTTAGTGATGAGCAGGGAGAATGCTTTCATCAAGATTTGAAGATGATGGAAGAGCGTCATCAGGGGTGATGGGACAGAAATATGATGGCAGACTACTGCTGGAGCTTCAAACAAGATTGTCCTCAACAAGTACACAAACGCAAGAGCTACAAACGCAAATTTTGCCTGAATAGAATTTAAATAAGTTTTGCACAATTATGATTAAAATAAGTGTTTTAATATGTTCTACTTCAAAATTGTAGACAAATTTTGATGCAATCATATCTTTTAGTTGTTTACTGCATTATATAAATTATTATATTTTCACGATATGATGCCCAAGAAGACATTCTACTTCATTATGTTAAACTAAATGTTGAAAATTTTACAATAAGATAAACACCTAAAATCTTGAATTGCAAAGAAACTGTAGCTTACAGAGAAAAACTAATGTCAGATTTGAGATCAGCATGCTCGAATTAGGTAAGAACAAGTGTTTTTGTGGATGCAACAAATATTTTGTTCCCCAGTGTAATGTATTAAAGAATTGACACTTGAAACCTATACAATTTTATTAACCAATGTCACTGTAATAAATAAAAAAAGCAATGACAGATTTCTTGAGGAAGGATTGGTGCCTTCAGATTGCAAAATAGAAATTCTGTCTTATTTTTTAGCCTTCAGACTCAAGATTACAACAGCAACTCTTACTTGAGTCTCCATCTTGCAGTTTGCCCTACAGATTCCAGAGTTGGTAGCTGACACTTCATGTAACCTGAGTTCTTAAAATTTCTACCCTCCCCCTCAACATGTCTATTTTCTCATAGTTTCACTCCTGTTGGTTTTCTGGAGAACTCTGACTAATACAAGTGGATTTTAACTGCAAAATCACATGGCTTCATTTTAAGAATAGCATCAATAACCCAGCAATGTGGAAATTTGGCAATGTATATAAAAATCTCTCAGTTAAAATGTACTTAAAAGTAGTTCTTCATATTTATAGCTGAGGAAAGTTGGTGGTTGTTTCAGTTGAGAAAGAAACAATCTAGACAATTTAGTCCTGAGGAATCAACAAACAACTCAAAATAAACAATTTTTAAAACTATATTAATAAACAAATAAACAAATAAATAAATAAATAAAGTATCTAGGAATAAACTTAACCAAGGAGGTAAACAACTTGGTCTTGTAAAGTTATAGGACATTGAAAAAAAGAAATTGACAAAAATACAAACAAGTGGAAGCATATACCATGTTAATGGACTGGAAGAATTAACATGGTTAAAATGCCCATACTGGCTGGCCTGTGGTGGTGCAGTGGATAATGACCTGGAATGCTGAGGTTGCCAGTTTGAAATCCTAGGCTTGCCTGGTCAAAGCACATTTGAGAAGCAGCTACTATGAGTTGATGCTCCCCCACCCTCTTCTTTCTCTCTCTTTCCTCTCTAAAATCAATAAATGAAATCTTAAAAAAAATGTCCATACTACTCAAAGCAATGCTATACCAATGGCATAACTCACATATATAGGACAAATATTTCCAAAATTTATATGAAACCAAAAAAGAACCTGCATAGCCTCAGCAATTTTGAGAATGGAGAACAAAGTGGGAGTTATCACACTACCTGATGTCAAGCTATACTACAAAGCCACTATAGTCAAAACAGCCTGGTACTGGTGTAAGAAAAGGCATATAGATCAATGGAACAGAACAAAGAATCCAGAAATAAACCCAGGCCTTTATGATCAATTAATGTTTGACAAAGGAGGCAAGAGCAAACAATAGAGTAAAGACAGTTTTATTAATAAATAGTGTTTGGAAAATTAGGTACATGCAAAGAAATAAAAAATAAAACTAGACCACCAACTTACACCATACACAAGAATAAATTCAAAATGGACGAAAGATTTAAATATAAGTTGCAAAACCATAAAAGTCCTAAAAGAAAACACAGTAGGCTCTCAGTTATCTCTTGAAGCAATATATTTGCTGGCTAATTCATTGAGCAAGAGAAACAAAGGAAAAAATAAATGGGACTACATCAAACTAAAAAGCTTTTGCACAGCAAAAGAAATCATCAACAAAATTAAAAGACAGCCCACTGAATGGGAGAACATATTTGTTGATACATCTGATAAGAGGTTAATATCCAAAATTTATAAAGAATTTATAAAACTCAACACCAGGAAGACAAACAATCAGTGGTGAGATTCAAATAATTTAATAACCGGTTCTCTGCCCTAATGACTGTTTTAAGTATTAAAGAACAATATACCAAAAGGCAGTTCAATATTTCATGTATTTAATACTTAAATAAGAACAATAAGAGAGGTACACAAAACTAGATTATAAGAAATAGTTTTAAAATATTAATGAAAAAATGTTAAATAATACTTGACAAAAAACAATAAAATTGTATTTAAGATATCTATTTCCATATTGCTTTTTGATTGACGTTCTCACTGCAATTTTCTTCGCTTTTATTTGAGCATCATTGGCTGTGTGATTTATCCTTTAAAATCATTTTATGAAATCAATAAATATTATAAGCATAATTATGTCAAATTTTTTCCACATATGGATGAAATGAACATTACTACAGGCACTTAGAATATGCTATTGTGCAGATAAACATTAAAAAAGAGTAAGAAATGTAAATTTGTGATTTCCACATTGAGCAGCTGCCCAGATACCCACTTTGGAAAGAACCCTTATTACAAGCGCCATTTTAACAACTGGTTCACCAAACTCAACAAAAAATTAGGTATTGGTTCTGCCGAACCATTGGGAACCAGCTGAATCCCGCCACTGCAAACAACCCAATTTAAAAATGGGCCAAGGACCTAAATAGACACTTCTCCAAAGAGGACATACAGATGGCCAATAGGCATATGAAAAAATGCACCATGTCACTAATAATCAGAGGAATGAAATTTAAAAGCACAATGAACTATCACCTCTCACCTGCCAGAATAGCAATTGTCAGTAAATCAACAAACAACAAGTGCTGGTGAGGATGTGGAGAAAAGGGAACCCTGGTCACTATTGGTGGAAATGCAGACTGGTGCAGCCACTGTGGAAAACAGTATAGAAATTTCTCAAAAAATTAAAAATGGATTTGCCTTTTTACCCAGTACTTTGATTATACTTCTGGGAATACATCCTAAGAATCCTAAAGCACTAATGCAAAAGAATGCATGCACCCCTATGTTCTTTGCAGCATCATTTACAATAGCTGAGATCCGGAAACAGCTCAAGTGTCCATCAGTGGATGAATGGATAATAAAGCTGTGGTACATTATTTTTTATTGATTTTAATTTGTCGTGTTTACATAGTTACAAGTGTACCCCCGAATATATCTCCCTCACTCCCCACCCCGTGTTCTCCTTGATACCTCCTTTTGCCTCCTCCCCCCAATGCCTTCACCCCTTCCCTCCATGATTTACTATCCTGCCCTCTATCTATCTGTGTTATGTGTATGTACTTTCACTCATGTCTTTGCATTCTTTGATCCTCTCCTCTCATCCCCTTTCCCTCTGAACTAAAGCTGTGGTACATTTCAACAGTGGAATACCACGTGACCATAAAAAAGAAGGAAATCTTACCTTTTGTGACAGCATGAATCGACTTGGAGATTATTGTTGTAAGTGAAATAAGCCAGGTAGAGAAAGACAAATACCATATGATTTCACTTATATGTGTGATCCAATGAACACAACAGACAGATGAACAAAATAGAAACAGAGGCATGGACACATGAAACAGGTGGTCAGCTGGGAGAGAGGTGAAAGGACTTATTGAAAGAAAATAAAGGGATTAACCAAAAATTTATATACATAATACAGAGACACAGACAACAGTGTCAAAACAGGCAGAGGAAAAGGGAGGGTAGAAGTAGGGGAGGAGGGCAAAGGGGGGTAAATGAGGATAAAGAGAGACTTTACTTGGAGCAGAGGCTGCATGCTGCTGTGTGTTGATGGTGTTATTTTAAGTTGTACTTGAAACCTGTATGGTTTGGCGAACCATGTCATCCCAATAAATTAAAAATAAAAATTTCTTAAAAGAGTGATTTTAATTCTCAGATCATACTTTTACTTATGAAACTTTAAAAAATTTAATTGATTTCCCTTTTTGTTTATTCTATTCCCATCACATTTTCCTCCCCTATTTATCTATCTCCCCAATTTATTCTATCAGTAATCTGCAGTTTGTTAGGAATTCATTTATTATTTTTTTATTTTTTCATTTTTTGAGTGCCTGTTGTATAGTGAGTGTTTCACAAATATGACAAAATATAACACACCATGCTGACACTTACCTTAATATTTTGTTTCTGAATAATGTTAATGGTATTATTAAAGGAAGGTACTGTCATATAAGAAAAATATCTAATATTTGCAAAGTTTAGTTCTTTAGTTCTACTATAACTAAAATGACAATTTTGAATATTAGAGACTGGGACTCTTGATCCATGTAATAAAAATTGTAATAAAAAACCTTGCAAGATTATATTTTTTATTGCTACCTTTTTTCTATACCACAATACATCTTTTGAATGAAGACCAGATATTAAATTTAGTTAACAGACAAAAGTATAGAAGATTTAATAATTAAACTGATGAGGCTTACATTTAGCCATAAACCATTTCTTTATTGTCATGTCTGAAAATTTCTCTTGTACATAAACAAAAGTCAAAACATTCTCAGAAGAACATAAACTAGGCACAATAGGTTAAATGTCATCTGCTGAGGTGCTTTCCCCTTTAGTTTCCAATTTGGATATTCTGTCAATAAAATGCAATAGTTATGAGCTAAATTTAATTTCAAGGGAATGAAGTAATTAAATCAATACTCAAATATTTTGATACATACTTTGATGTTTATCACGTTCTTTATTTCCTGAAATAAAAAATAAAAAGATTAAAAGAATTCACTTGACTTTCTGGATTTTAGAATATGATAATCAATTTAGTAAACAAAATTTGTCTTTTTAACTTTAGAAAATAAAAGCTTCCTCCACAAATCTCATTGTTTTAAAAATCTGTATGATGTTCCCTGCCAACAATGTCATGGCCACAAATATTTCTAGAATGCCTTTTGCATTGAAAGCACAAAAGCCAAATGTAGACAAAACTATATAATTTTGTATTTGGCACTCTGCTAGCCTTCTTAAAATTCTTGAAAAAGGTAGTCCTTCATGTTGAATTTTGAGTACCCAGAGCCTTCTAGCAAATATCTCACTCATTTCTGTAGTGGCTCTTGCTCCAGATTTTGCTCTATGTCTTTCCTCCATCAATTTTTTCTCCTCTATTTACCATTCTATCAGTAATCTGCAATTTGTTAGGAATTCATTTATTATTTTTTTCAGTTTTTTATTTTTTTGAGTGCTTGTTGTATAGTGAGCATGATTCCAGCCTTTCGATATAATGGTTATCAGGAAAAAATAATGTTCTTCTCCTCAAAGAAAAATAAGGGAAGGAAATCTCTCATTAATTTTAACATGGATGAAATAAATAAAAATGAGTAAAAATGATTATTTCAGAGAGTGATTAGTATTACGAAAAAAGTAAAATGGATCAAAAGAAAACAACAAGGAACTTAACCAAAATAATAGCTCAAATTTATATAGAGCTTACTTTATTTTGGGCTCAAATCACTGTTTCTAATTTACCATGCATAATTTATCACTTAAGTGCTCTTAATCACCTCCTGATTTAAGTCATCTCACTCCAAGGCCTATATATTTACCCATTATGCTATATGTCTTGTCTCTCAAAAAGGAGGTCAAGAAAAAGAAAAGTTGGCTTTCTAGAAACTAATTAACAAAAAAAGAGAGAAAAAATACAAATTAAAAATCATAGGAATTAGGTAATTAGAATGTAACAGAGAGCAGAGATAAAAATATAAGAGAATTTCATTAAAACTTGTATAAAACAGAAACTTGCTAATTTTCCCCAAACTTTAATAGCACATAACATTTAAGGAAATTTAACCAGCAATTTAAAATGTATGAACACACAACTGAGAACAAAATTGTTTTACAGAAAACTCCCATTTAAAAAATAATCTGAATCTTACACAACTATAACCAAAATATTAAAAAAGAAAATACTCCCAACTTTCAAGTCTTTTTATGAAGTTTCTTGAACTTGGAAGTCAAAATCATATGAGAAATGAAAAAGAAAAATTTCAGGCCAATGATAATTCTAAAATTAAATTGAAAAACTGTAAGTAAAATGTTAGTAAGAATCTAGCCACTGATAAAAGAAACCTCATGACCAATTTGGATTTTTTTTTATGGGAATTAAAGAAGAGTTTAGGCCATAATTTAACTCCTAGTACTTACATGAAAGTATAAATTTCACCAGTTAAGTTATATATGTTAAATATATGTATAACTTTTTGTATATCAATCACATCTTAGTAAAGTGGTTTAAAAAATAAGGACAAAGGACACAATAAACAAACAAAATGAAAACAAAACGAGATGTGGTAAAAGATTTAAAAAATTGAAAACCACCATGTACCTATCTCTTTAAAATAATTTGAAAATATTTGTGAAATGGACCAGTTATTTTTAAATTGTATTTAATCAAAGAGGAATTGAAAGCACAAGTAAATTTAAAAAAATTAACGTTGCAAAGTATTACTTCCAAAACAGTTTCCAAGAAATAAAAAAAAAGAAAAAATTCTTTGATGTAGTTTACAACATTAAGATATTAAAAAAAAATTGGGGATCATTTCAAGAGATTCAAAAAAATATGGTAAAAATGAAACATTCATTCCAGATAAAAGCTCATAGCAAAATAAGGAAAAGAGAAAACTACCATAACCTGGCAATGGAGACTAATTATTATTATTATTATTATTATTATTATTTAGCAAGAGAGAGAGAGAGAAAAGGACAGAAAGGGCCAGACAGGAAGGGAGAGAGATGAGAAACATTCATTCACTGCAGCACCTTAGTTGTTCATTGATTACTATCTTATATGTGCCTTGATCAGGAGTCTACAGCAGAGTGAGTGACCCCTTGCTCAAACCAGTGACAGTGGCCTTCAAGCCAGCAACCTTGGGCTTAAACCAGCGACCTTGAGTTTCAAGTCAGCGATAATGGTGTCATGTCTATGATACTACACTCAAGCCAGTGACCCTGCACGCAAGCTGGTGAGCCCATTTTCAAGGCGACGACCTCCAGTCTTTGAAGCTGGGTCTTCAGCGTCCCAGGCTATAACGCTGTATCCAATGTGCCACCACCTGATCAGGCAATTAAAAACAATCTAAAATATGCTAATGGTGAAATGTTGTCCTTAAAGTCAGGAACAAGAGAAGGGTATTCACTATTACAGCTTATTCTTGGATAGTAGACTAATATGAAAATAACTGCTATTTCTATAAATCAGCAAAAATAAAATAAAATTTAAAAATACCATTTTAATAACAACAAATCCATGTTACTAAGGAATTCAATTTTATGCACAAGACATTTACTTAGAAAATTTCAATACTTAACTGAAAGATGTTAAAAAGCCCAAATAAACAATCTTTTTTAATACAGTATAGTCATTGTTGTAAAGATGTTAATTCTTCTTAATTGAACATATAAATTCAATGTAATGCCAATCAAAGTTACAACATCTTCTCTGGAATTGATAAGCTTATCATAACATTAAATTGCAAGAGTAAAGGGCCAAGACTAGCCAAATAATTCCTGAATAATTTGGAAAAGGAACAAGTTGGGAGAACACCTCCTACTAGGACTCAAAGTTTATTGTAACCTTTGCAACTTGTGTGACATTGTCTTGGAGACCCTTGTCAATACCTGCTTATGTCTCAGGAATGGAGTCTACAGTTTTGTGACAGACAAAGGCTGTCATCAAGCACAGCTATAAAAATACAAATAAAACACAATAAAACAACGTTTAAGAACATCAAGATTTAAAGCAACAAAGACTGGAGAAGATTTCAGAGCAGGATATCCATGCAGAGATGAACTGATTTTATAAATGTTGCTTTTTCTTTAATTAAAATTTTCTTTAATTAATTTTTTTTTCTTATTCTGCGCCCAAGTCTAGGGCTGAAAATATGGGCTTTGCTCTGGTAGAGACCCATTTTTTGGAAAAAGAGAAACCAGCAGAACTTTTGTTGGCTTTGCAAGGCTAGGGAGAGAAAATTAGGGAATTGAGAAGGTCAAGCTTCAGGTGAGCAGTAGAGGAGGACACAGGCCCAATGGATATCCATTTTGTACTCAGGCTGTTTTAATTTGGGTGCCGTGAGGGGCAGGAGGCTAAAAACATAGGCTGAAAATATTTAGAAATGAAAGCAGTATTTTAAATAATTCTAGCACGCTGAAGCAATAAGAGACAGGAGTTCAGAACACACCAAGGAAAGGCAACAGTGAACACACTAGTTTCTCAGGGAAAAGCCCTAGAAGTCTACACCCTTGGAACAAGGTGAATAGATGTAGAACAAGTTTTACATAAATTCTAACCCAACTTTGACTAAGTTATTTGTTTGGATTAAGCTGAACAACCTCAAGTTTATCTGTTCAGCAGAGGACTACCTTTCTATAGTTTTGTTTTATATGTTAGGTGTTTAAAAACTTATTAGTCCTGCTAAGTGTTTCTGCAATGTACTGTTGTTAAACAGACCTCCAAAACGTAATGACTTAAAATAATAACAACTTCTTGTTTCTCATTGGCTGTTATTTGCATTGGCTGTCTGACTCTACTATGCAATTTCTCTGCTATATGTTTTGTTATCAGGATTCAAGGACAGGGCTGCATTTCACTGAAGTTCAGTTGGGATTAAAACAGAGAGATGATATCTCCTCTTCTAGAGCCTTTCTCTATGTGACCTCTCCATCAGGAGAGCATGAATTTCTCAATATGCTGGGGAGCTTACAAGAGAGCAAAAGCCAAAGCTGCCAGGTCTTTTAAAGGCTGGGTCCCAAACTGGCACAATACCAAGTCCCCTATTCAAGGAGAAGAAATAAGCTTCACTCCTTGATGGGAGTAGATGGATGCATGTAGAGGAGGGGGAGAATTGTTGGTGGCCATCTCTGAAAGTAATGTACCACACCAAGAAAGACATATTGCCAAAACTAAGAGGAAACAAAACAATCTTGAAAGTAGAAACAGCCACAGGTGATTGGGATGCTGGAGTTTTTAGAAAGAGGCTGGAGTATTAAAGGTGGTGGGAATAGAGCTTAGTGTGTCAAAGTGAAGGTAACAAAAAATACGGTAGGAGAGAGAGGCAGGAGTCAGATCATGCTTGGGTTTGGCAGCTTTGTGGTATAGAGTCAGATTTTTCTTTAGTAAGAAGCAACTGAGGAATTTGAAGAAAAGAAATTTAATTTGATTTTCTTTGTGTAAAACATTTTGGAGTAGACTACAAACATAAGTGGGAGACTGTACTATTTCAGGAGAGAAATGACAGTGGCTTGGATACTAGGGAAGAAGGAGAAGTAGAAAAGAATAAGGTATTGTTATCTTTATATGCCTTTGATTAGAAAACATTAGTTTCCAGGTGGGACATAATACAATACATGTGTTTTTTAAATTGCATTAATGAGATCTGAAATAAAAGGGACTATGTTATAATTCATTCTTTAACTGAAGTATATAACATGGATATATTTCATGTTATACTTCAATTAACAATTATAGCTATCATAAAAATTTTGATGAATCATCATAAAGTGAATATATCTAGATAACCTTTTGGAATCCTCTTGTAATTACTAACTCCTCTTTCCCCTGTAAAGGTAACTGCTATCCTGACTCTAAATGTAGATTAGTTTTGCCTAATTTTGGACTTCATGTAAATGGAATCTGTTAATACACCTTTTTTGTGTGTGTCTGTCTTATTTTGTAGCATCACTCTTTTTATTTTAAATTTCTAAATCATCTACCACGTTTACCCATTTCATTCTATCCTCAATCAGAGAATTTATACACTTAGACTGTAAAAGTATCTTTCTTTGTTTTAAGAACCAAAAGGCTGATGATGGAAAAAAACCCACTAGTTTTAAATCACAATTAATTTGGACATTGATTAATGTATTACTTCTGAGTGAGTCACTATTTTAATAATAACTAGTAAAAGGAGGAGGATGGAGGCAAATGGAAATAAACATTTTAAGTATTAGTTCTTTGTAGTGCAGCAAATATATACTGTGTAGCAGCAAACGGATCACAGTTATACCTCACTACTTTCTGTCCTTTAGCCTGAGAGGGAAAATAACCAGCAAAGAAAGGAGGGATCACCTGGGTTTAAATACACTGTTCACAAACATTAAGGGATATTTCAAAATGAATATGAAGCAATGAAATATTCCCTAATTTTTGTGAGCAGTATATCATTTATGTTAGGGGTCCCCAAACTTTTCACACAGGGGGCCAGTTCACTATCCCTCAGACTGTTGGAGGGCTGCCACATATTCCATACACTGACCACCAATGAAAGAGGTGCCCCTTCCGGAAGTGCTGTGGGGGCCGGATAAATGGCCTCAGGTGGCCGCAATTTGGCCTGTGGGCTGTAGTTTGGGGACCTCTGAATATGATGATATAAGTCATGTCATAAAAACTTATGACATGACTTATATCATCATATAGCAGCAATCAAATTTTGTTCATAAATTATCTAAAAACTTTTAGAGAACTAAATTTTAAAGTATAATGAATTTATACACTTTGTTCTCTAAATAGAATGTCATGCTATAATTTTCTTTCCTTCATGCTTACGGCAGAGCTTGTTTTGGCAAGTGTCTTCCTCTTCACACATAGAGCAGGGTTCTCCTGCAGTGTAAGGGGGTGTCCCCAGATAATTTCCTCTGTAAAAAAGAGAAATACTGAGTAGCCAAATGACTATTTATTTCTTTAATTTTGTGCATTCATTTGTGTAAAATTTTTTGGTTGCTCATTTAGTCATGACTGTTGAAAGGAAAATAACTTTGTTTCAATTTTTAAAGATTTTATTTTATTGATTTTATAGAAAGGAGAGAGAGACAGAGAGAGAGAGAGAAAGAGAGAGAGAGAGAAATGGGGGACGAATGGGAAGTATCAACTCATAGTTGTTGCTTCTCGTATGTGCCTTGACCAGGCAAGCCCAGAGTTTCAAACCAGCAACCTCAGCATTCCAGGTTGACGCTTTGTCCGCTGCGCCACCACAGATCAGGCTTTAACTTCAATTCTATGCTCATTTCTTTTGTGAAAAGAAACTTTAAAACTGTTATCTACAGAGTGTTCGTAATATGTCACAGTTATATTCTTGAATATTCTATAAAACATAAATTAGATGTGAATCCAGTATAATTATGTATGTGACAACCACAAATTTTTTTTGGTTGTAAAACACTTAGATTATCTCTTTATTGTATAAACAGAATAATCAAGTTTTAAATTGCAAATAGAAATGTAATCTTTATGTTTTAATTTAAAAATACGATAGATAACCATGGTTCTTATCTAGTTATGTTTGATGATGTACTAAAAAAAGGTACCATTTGGTCACCTATTAAGCAGATATTATACTTGCTTTTCTATAATATAAGCTGACACATTCTAACAAACCTGTTTCCCCCCCCCATCTCTGTGTTTGTGGGAGACTTTAGCACTTTAAATTGTTACTTAGAATACACAACAAAAACATTAATAACGGTAACAGTATTTCGTTAAAGAATATGCCAGAATTCATTTATGTATTCATATTTGGGTTGTTTCAATTTTTGATTATTACATAAAAGTTACTGTACACATGTATCTTTTTATGGAATACATTTTCTTGAATACATATCTAGGAGAGGAATAAATAGATCATATGGTCAGTGCATATTTAACTTTTTAAGAAACTGCTATACTGTTTTTACAAAAAGAGTTTGGACATTTTATATTCTCACCAGCTGTGGTTGAAAATTCTAGTTCCTTAACATCTTCCACTGGGTTTGAAATGGCTAGTCCTTGGCTATTCAAATTGTTGTGTAGGAGTATTCATTGCGGTTTTAATTTGTATTTCCCTAATGATTAATGGCATTGAGGTTTTTACTATTACTTATTTTCCATTTGCATATTTCCTTTATTAACCTTTTGTCCATTTTATTGTTTTAAGTATTCTTGATATTAAATTGTGATGGTTCTTTCTATATTTTTGGTTTAAGTCCTATATTTGATATGTTTTACAAAAACTTTCTTCCAGTCTGTAGCTTATCTTTTTAAATTTTTAAAATTATTTATTTATTTATTTTTGTATTTTTCTGAAGTGGGAAGCCAGGAGGCAGAGACACAGACCCTCGCATGTGCCTGACTGGGATCCACCCGGCATGCCCATCAATGGAGTGATGCTCTGCCTATATGGGGCATTGCTCTGTTGGAACCAGAGCCATTCTAGTGCCTGATGTGGAGGCCACAGAGCTATCCTCAGTGCCCAGGTCAACTTTGCTCCAATGGAGTCTTGGCTGTGGGAGGGGAAGAGAGAGTCACAGAGAGAGGTGAGGAGGAAGGATGGAGAAGCAGATAAGCGCTTCTCCTGTGTGCCCTGACAGGGAATCGAACCTGAGACTTCCACACGCCGGACCAACACTGTACCACTGAGCCAACCAGCCAGTGCCTGTAGCTTATCTTTTCATTCTCTTACTAGTGTTTTGAATAGTTGTAATTTTTAATTTTAATGCAATACAATTTGACAATCTGTATTTTTATGGACCATACTTTTTGTTGTGGTAGGTAAAAATTTTTGGCTATGGTTAAGGTCACAAAGCTTTCATTCATATTTTCTTTTACAATTTTTATATTTTAGGTTTTATATATAGGACTAAGATCTGTGTTTAGTTATTTTTGTGGATTGTATTTTGTGTTGATTAAAGTTTACTTTTGTAATTGGAAATGTCATATGGATTACATGTTGTTTCAGTAGCAGTTGTTGAAAAATCTCTTTTCCACTGCATCGCTTTTGTGAATCTATGAAAAATCAGTTGAACATATGTGGTCAATCATATGTGGGTTTATTTCTGGACTCCTTGTTCTGTTCCACTGATCTATTTGTTTAAATTTATGTCAAGATCACGATGTTGTGATTATTCTAGCTATCATAATTCTTGAAAACAACAGTGTCAGTCCTTAAAATTTGTTCTTTTTCTTAGTTGTTTTGGCTATTCTAAATCCTTTGCCTTTCCATATGAATTTTAGAATCCCGGTTTGTCAGTTTTTTTAAAAAAAATTATTAATTTATTTTAGAGAGAGGAGAGAGAGAGAGAGAGAGAGAGAAGTCGGGGAGGAGTGAGAAGTAGTTGCTTCTGTGTGCCTTGATCAGGCAAGTTCCAGGTCTTGAACCAGTGACCTCAGCATTTCAGGTTCATGTTTTATCCACTATGGCACTACAGGTCAGGCCAGGTTTGTCAATTTTTACTATAAATGCCTGCTAGGGTATTTATTGGGATTGCACTGAATCTATAGATCAATTTAGTGAAAATTACATCTTAACAATATTGAGTCTTTTATTCTAATAACAAGGTATATGTCTCTATTTATTAGTGTATATGTTAACTTCTCTCATGACTATTATGTAATTTTCAATGTATAGATCCTTTATAGCAGGGGTCCCCAAACTTTTTACACAGGGGGCCAGTTCACTGTTCCTCAGACCATTGGAGGGCCGAACTATAAAAAAAACTATGAACAAATTCCTATGGACACTGCACATATCTTATTTTAAAGTAAAAAAACAAAACAGGAACAAATACAATATTTAAAATAAAGAACAAGTAAATTTAAATCAACAAACTGACCAGTATTTCAATGGGAACTATGGGTGCGGATGCATCCTGTGCTCCTCTCACTGACCACCAGTGAAAGAGGTGCCCCTTCCGTAAGTGTGGCAGGGGCCGGATAAATGGCCTCAGGGGGCTGAATGTGGCCAGCAGGCCGTAGTTTGGGTACCCCTGCTTTATAGCTTCTGCCAGATTTATCCCTAGATAATTGATGCTATTATAAATGGTATTGTCATTTTATTTCAACTTATGATTGTTTATTGCTAGTATATAGGCATGAAATTGAGTTTTGTATCTTGATCTTATATCCTGAAAAATTTCTGAACTTACTTATAGTTCTAGAAGACTTTTCATAGAGTCCATTAGATTTTCTGTATATATTTATAAACCAACAGGCAGCAAAGTTTGGCCCATAGGCCAGAGCTTGCCTATAGTTTGTCTTTGTGTAATTGGTGAGTGAAGAATTTTCTTTTTCTTTCTTTTGTGACAGATAGAGAGAGACAGAGAGAGGGATAGATAAGAACAGACAGACAGGAAGGGAGAGAGATGAGAGGAATCAATTCTTAGTTGTTCATTGATTGCTTTCTCATATGTGCCTTAATGGGTGCTACAGCAGACCGAGTGACCCCTGGCTCAAGCCAGCAACCTTGGGCTCAAGCTGGTGAGCCTTACTCAAACCAGATGAGCCCGCACTTAAGCCGGCTACCTTGGGGTTTCAAACCTGGGTTCTCTGAGTCCAACGCTCTACCCACTGCGCCACCACCACCAGGTCAGGCAAGAATCATATTAAAAAAAAAATATTTTTAAGGTGTTATTTACAATACCAAAACACAAAGATGAATATGTAATAGATGCATGTGTTTTGCAAAGCCTAACATTTTTACTACCTGTACTTTACAGGAAAATTTTTACTGTTAGGCATAACATTATATGCAGGTTTTATTAGGTTTAAGAAATTTCCTTCTATTTGTAGTTGACAGAGAACTTGTATCAGGAATGAATGTCCTTTTCTCAGTGTAGGGAGATGATTATTTGATCTGTATTTCTAGGTTGACTGATATGGCTAATTACATGGATTGATTTTAGAATGTTAAACCAGTCCTACATTCCTGGAATAAACTCCATTTGGACAAAGCATATTACACTTATACTATATTACTGGATTCAATTGCTAACTTTTGTTTAGAATATTTGTACCTGTGTTTGTAAGAGATACTATACTGCTCTATAGTTATCTTTACATTTTATTTCTCCTTTGTAATTTGTGTCTTTTGAGGAATTTGTTCACTTCATCCACGTTGCTTCTTGATTAACCCCATTACTATTTTTAATGGTCTTCTTTATCCCTGGCAACATTCTTTGCTCTGAAATTAATATGATCTGATATTAATATAGACACTGCAGCTTTATTTTGACTGTTAGTACAGTCAAGCTGTTTTCATCCTTTCACTTTTAATGTAGTTGTGTCTTTAAAGTATGATTTTTGTAAGGATCATATAATTGGTTCTTGATTTTCTAAATCCAATTTCAATATCTATGCCCATTGAGTCTGTTGTTTCTGGTGGTGGTTGGGTGGGTGGTGATGCTCCAATATGGTCTAAGGTTGTTCACTGTGTGCTTTGGCTCTGGGGCCTCCAAGGGGGTGCAGGTGAAGATCAGCCACTACCTGTGTGCTGCCTGGGGCCATCTGACATGAGTTACAGAGTGGTCTTCAGATGGCTGCTACTTGTGCTGAGCTTAGAGGTGCCTAGGTGAGGCCAAACTGTATCCCAAGGCCAGCAGCTGCTAGTGCTGGGGATGGGACCACTTAGTGAGAGGTATGGGGCATGCTGAGGCCAGATGCTATTTGTTTGAGAGATTTTGGGGAAATATGAAGCAATGGCTAAGATAGGCTATTCGTATCAAAAAGCCACTGGAAACAGCTTGGTAGGCCTGAAAGTTGGGTGGGGCATAGCCTCACCAGGGCAGGGCAAGCAGTGTTAGCCAAATTCATGGTGTCTCCGTTATGGTATCCACCTGCCAGCTCTTTGTTGCCTTTCAAGCTGCTGCCCTAGTGCTGGGGCTCAGAGGGAGTGAGTGTGAGTAATTCCCTGCATCTACCCTTTGGGGGAAACTGCCTGGGACTCCAGCAGCCCTCTTATCACTCTCAGCCCTAACCTCTGCTGGTTTTGTACAGCCAGAAGTTATGGGGACTTCTCTTCATGGCATTGGAACCCTGGTTTGGAGGGACCTGGTGTGGGGCTGGAATTTCTTGCTCGTCAGGTGGGACCTTTGCAGCCAAAAAACCCCTCCAAATTTTTATCTGCCACACCTGAGTTTGGGACCAGTCAGTTCTGTGTCTCTGACTCTCCTGTCAGTCTCTATGTGGCTTCTTTATAAATTTTCTAGTTGTAGCATTCCCATTCAACTAGATTTCAGGCAGCTCTGAATGATGGTTGTTTCTAAGTTTAGTTGTAATCTTGATGTGGTTGTGGGAGGAGTCAAGTACCATGTTTACCTATGACCCATTTTGCCCAGAAGTCCCACTTTCTATTTTTATCTGTTTCTTTTAACTAGCTTATAGAGGGAGAATTTATTTATTAAATGAATACCTGTCTTTTTAATATAAAACTATTTTTGTAAATAATTCTTAATATTTATTTCAATATAAAATATTTATTTTTATATTAAAATATATGTAATATATATTTTATATGTATATATTTTATATTGCAATTCATAAAACAGCAAAATAACTTACGGAGGTGCATAGTTACATACAAATATTGAAGATTCAGGTCCGCCAAGTTCAGGACAAATTTTAATTGCACAACCAACTTTATATGAATTGGCCCAAACTACCTATAAGGAAAAGAATTTTTTAATAAAATATGCAAAATAACTATGCTACAGTGCACTATGGGAATAGCTATAATCTTAGACATGCTATAAAAATGAATATACATAAATTCTTATTGGCTTTTTTTCTTAATTTCTAATATTTTGCTTAAAGCAATTTTTTTAAATGTTGTTTTTATGAAAGCTACCTAACTAGTTTTATTTCACTCATAGTTCTCGTAAGTCAAAAGAATATATATACTATATAGCCAAAAATAATAATTTTTTCTAGCTGATTTATGAAATATTTTTATTTTTTTCATGGGTACATAATACAGACACTATTAAAATCACACTGTAATTGAAAATGATTGTTTACTTTTTAATTCTTTTTCTCTGAAAAATTTTACTAATTTATGATCACATTTAAAATTTTGTGGTCTTAACCATATTCTTACCTCTGTGAAATCACAAGAGACATAAGGATAGGGACTAAGAACATACTGAGTTTATTGCAAAAAATATGCCTGCGATATTGGTGCTGAATATTTTTGTTTCACTGTGAAGAATAGCAGTTACTCAAAACAATAAGATTTCTATGAAAAACTAGCCATGGCAGGTGTGTGGGGAAGATAAGGAAGTAAAAAGGTTAGTACTTTGTGACAATGATGGAATGAAAATTTACTCTATTTCCCAATCTAACAAAGGGAAAATACTTTTTTTTACTCCATTTGAAAAACAAAATAACCAAGGAAAATTGATATAGATTTTGATAATACAAATGAATTTTCTGAACCCCTTTATTTTATAATTCAGTTAACAACATGCATTGACATATTTTATATATTGATGTATTAGTCACTCTTTCCCCAGGCCTACGATTAGCTGTAATCAACACTTTTGTTCTGAGCAGCAACAAAGTGCAATAAAAGCACAGTGAACCAAAAAGAGATGACTTTTGCTTCAAGTCATGTGTGTGGCTCTGGAGAGTGAAAGATCACTTCTGAACTAGTTTTTAATTTAATAAAATGAGATTAAGCTAAATCCTTAAATGCCTCATTCCTTTGAATGTTTCTGGAAGTTAATAAACTATGCAAATACATGTATATATATTTTCAAGAAATTAATGTTTAATATTTTCATTAATGAATAACTAAATCCATGAAATTTTATTTTAATATATCTAAACTATGATTCTATTTTGGCTTTTGGAATGGTAAAAATAAGTATTGACTATGTGTAGGTTTAAAATGTTTTGTTTTTATCAAAGAGGCTAGATGTAACATTAATATAAACATTGGTTGTAAGTTACTTATGAATATATTTAGATGGTAATTATAAGAAATTTATAGCTTATTTTCTTTGAAATACTAAGGAAGATTAGGTTGTTGAACCAATAAGAAGAATGTACCTATTTCTCATTATTTAAACATATGCGTCAATTCACCAATGAGGAGTGAGCTCCCAGTTTAGTTGGAGTAATGCTAAGGGACAAAGGATATTTAAAAACATGTTATTTTTACCTTACAGTAAAAGAGGAGACAAAAGATTATATAAAGGCTGTGACTCAGCCTTGATGCCATATTAGAAATATTGCATTCTGCTTGTTATTAGGACACCTGACATTTGATCCAATTTTTTCAATTTTCCTAGCAGTAGCCAAACCATAATCTTTGTATACAACATCTATTCTGAGAAAGATTTCCAAATTTACAGCACCTGTTGTTGGACAAAGATTAAATAGAACAAGAGCATAAAAATGCTAATTTCCTTGTTAAGTGCACCTCTGATAAAAATGACATGATTTT
The DNA here is from genome assembly GCA_037038555.1 of Rhynchonycteris naso. Taxonomy (NCBI): domain Eukaryota; kingdom Metazoa; phylum Chordata; class Mammalia; order Chiroptera; family Emballonuridae; genus Rhynchonycteris; species Rhynchonycteris naso. The sequence continues at coordinate 121,270,303 of CM072996.1, read as the reverse complement.
AGATATTGTATGTTAATTCAACTTATACAGAGGAGTAAGTTTGGAGAAGACAGCTCTTTCTTTTGCTTAAATGGGTCATCCTAAGAGTTCAGTGCCATGTCTAGGGTTAGTTTGGCTAAAATGTGACTTCCATTCTCACCAAAAACTCTCACCTGAAAAAACCAAAAGAATTGGAAAATTATAGGAAATAAAGTTTTTCATGATGCTGGACATATGGCAACAAAGGATAATGCCCCCTGAGAGTTGGGGTTGGTGGAAGCTGTGAATTGATTTTGCTTGTTGCTTTGAGAGTTTCTAGGCCATGGCTGGTGGGATAGGGGTGGTGGAGAAACCAAGAGAAGCTTGTTGGATTCATATAGTTGAGAGACAAAGCTGAGAGTCTGGGCAGATCAAGGAGGCAGGATTTTAGGTACTATAATACCTCAATGGTGAGTATCTAATAGTGATGCTACTATGGAGATCTGCAGGGGGTTCCTATCATCAATTCAGCAGAGTACTAATCAGATCATGCATTTGAAGAAACGACCCTAGAACTGGGAAAGAACCACCTATAAAACTACAGAAAAGAATACTGGGGCTTATACTGGGCCAGGATTAGGGTCTTTTCCATTAGCTGTACTGGCAAGTTTCATCATTTCTGGGCACTGGATAGAGTATGCAGAAGAATTTTACCTTATTGGTAAGAGATAATTAGCCCAGGCTTAACATTGCTTTCATTACACCTATAATATTTTAAAAGCAGGAGCCAAAAGAATTAAGCAAATTCCAGGTAACTTCTCTGTATCCCAGAAGAAAGTTCAAGAATAGTATAGGTATATAAATAAATCAAGCACCCAACAAGGCTAAATTTACAAATGTGGAAATATAATAAAACATACCCAATGTGATAAGAAGCAGGAATATTTGACCCATAAATATTTGACCCATAATATTTGAAGAGGGAAAATCAATTTGTTGAAACTATCCCAGAACTAATATAGATGCTAGTATTAATAGAGAAAACATTAAAATAACTACTGTAACTATTTCATATGGTTGAAAAGCCAAATGGAAGATCAATATAGTTACTGATGATATAAAATAGATAAAATTAAACTTTTAGAGATGTAAACTTTAACATTTAAGATGAAAAATAAACTGTCTTTAACAGATTAAACATTAGAGAAGAAAAGATTAATGAATTAAAAGATAAAGCAATAAGACTATTTGAAATTAATTACAGAATGAAAAATAATTAAGAAAAACGAGAGGAGAGCGACAATCAACCATGGGAAAACTCAAGTGGCCTTCTACATTGGAGACTGGACTGTGGGAAGAGAGAAGTGAGAGGTAGTGACAAAAATATTTTAAGAAAAATGTCAATATTTTTCAAAAATTTAAAAAAAAATTTTTTTATTTAATTGTGTTTACATAGATTCTAGGATCATCCCGAATGCATCCCCCCACCCCCATATTCCCCTCAATGTCTCCCTTGGTCCCCTTCCTACAGTGCCCTCCCCCCTTCCCTTCAGGTTTATCCCATCCTATCATCTCCTTTATATTTTTCAAAATTTGATTTAAATTATAGACCAACAGTTCTAAGAAGCTCAGTAAACTGCAACACAGAATGTGAGAAAAACTCTGTACATTCTGAAATTGCTTAAGACTTAGCATAAAACAAAAATCAAAAATTTTCAAAGCCAAACAGAGAAAAAGGACACATTATGTACACAGGAATAAATGAAAGGTTGACAGTAGATATTTTATCAGAATTAATGCATTAAGATAATAGTGGAGTAACTTTTAGAGTTCAAAAATCAAAAGCTTCACAGAATTCTATGCCCAATAAAACTGTCTTCCAAATGAAGATAATATTTCAGGATACACAAAAGAAATTTTGAAGAAAATGCTAAAAATCATGTCTTGTGATTGAAATATGCATAAATAAGAACTAATCCATAAAATGCCAAATATTTACCTGTGTATAATGGCCACAAATGTTGGAACAATGTAGAGTACTATAATTATAATATTCAACTTCACTATACCAAAGACTAACAGCAGCTCTTGGTGTAAATATGCGTATTCCACCTTTCCAGATATTTTCTCCAAGATATTTAAAATTTGGATGACATTTATTTGGTTGATTTATACAGCTGTTGTGCTTATATATGCACTTGTTTGCCCATGCTTTTGCAATCATCGCTAAACCTAAATCCCAACTCTGAAAGACAAAAAATAATTTAAATTGAATTGTGCATATTTGTTTGCATTAAAGTTATTCTAATGATTGTACTCAATTACACTTGTTAAAAGTTTTAATTTTAATATAGTTTGTCTTTGGCATTTATTATGTTTACTGTTAATCATGCTTCAGAAATATTCTCTAACAGTTCATTTTTGTATTTTTATACCTACCAGATGGCCTAGTAAAGTAGAAACAGTCAACAAATATTTGAATGTGATTTAAATAAGTCAGAGTTCACAGTCTAGTAATTGAGAAGGTCATGCAAACATATCCTAAGTAAAGAATGAGTACCCATTTATAATTAAAAAGGGAAAATCTTCCCAACATACTAGAAATAGAATTTCCTCAGTTTGATCAAGAGTATTTATATATATACACATAATCCAACCCTACAACAAGCATCAGTACAAAATGGTGAGGCCCTGGCCTGTTGGCTTAGTGGTAAAGTGCCGTCTTGGCGTGTAGATATCCCGGGTTTGATTCCTGGTCAAGGCACATAGGAAAAGCAATCATCTCCTCTACCCCACGCCCTCCCTCTTCTTCTCTCTCTCTCTCTCTTCCCCTCCTGCAGCCATGGCTTGACTGGTTTGATCACATCAGCCTGGGCACTGAGGATGGCTTTGTGGTACCTCTGCTTAAGGTGCTAAAAATAGTTTGGTTGTGAGAATGGCCCCAGATGGGCAGAGCATTGGCCCCAGTCAGAGGTTGCTGGGTGGATCCCTATTGGGGCGCATGCAGGAGTCTGTTTTACTATCTCCCTCACCTCACTTGGGAAAAAAATACAAAATGGTGAAATATTAAAAGTTTTCATCCAAGATTGAGAATGAAACAAGATGTCACATTATTTCTATTTAAAACTGTATGAGAGGTGCGGTAGTATGAAATATGTGTGCTATGAATATATAGGATAAAAGATATAAAATGTTTAATGATTGATTAGAATTTACTATTATTCAGAGATGACACCAGTACATACTTAGAAAAGTCAAATGAGTGTACAAAGAAGACTGTAAGAAGTTAGTGAAATTATCAAAATTTCCAGATACCAGAAAAATATACAAAACTGTATTTTCACATATACTCTAGAAACAAATAGTATCAAAAATATGAAATACTTATAAATACAAAAAGCAGATGATATAAAAGAGAGCTCTTGCCTGACTGGTGGTGGCGCAGTGGATACAGCATCAACCTGGGACACTGAGGTTCCAGGTTCAAAACCCCGAGGTCACCAGCTTGAGCACAGGATCATCCAACTTGAGTGCGGGCTCACCAGCCTGAGCCTGGGGTTGCCAACTTGAGCATGGGATCATCGACATGATCATATGGTCGCTGGCTTGAGCCCAAGGGTCATTGGCTTAAGATCAAATTCACTGGCTTGAGCAAGGGGTCACTGGCTCTGCTTGAGCCACCCCACCCTCTGCCAAGGCATCTATGAGAAGCAATCAGTGAACAACTAAAGTGATGCAACTATGAGTTGATACTTCTCATCTCTCTTCCTTCCTGTCTCTCCCTCCCCTCCGCAAAAAGAAAAATAAAATCTCTATACTGAAAAGTACAAAACATCACTAAGAGAAAATGTAAAATCTTAAAAAAATGGGAAGATATATAATGTTCACACACTGGAAGATTCAATATTGCAAAGAATATTTTTCTTACTACTTCATTTGCTTTTAATAAAAATCCAAGTAAAGTTTTTTTAATTGATTATAAATTATATGGTAATTCAAAGGACCAACAATAGCTAAGAAAATGTTTAAAAAGTGAAGCAAAATGAGACGACTTACTCTACCAGATATCAAGACATCATAAAGCTATATAATAAGAATTATGGTGCCTGAACAGGTGGTGGCGCAGTGGATAGAGTGTTGGACTGGAATGCAGAAGACCCAGGTTCGAGACCCCGAGGTCGCCAGCTTGAGCGCGGGCCCATCTGCCTTGAGCAAAAGCTCACCAGCTTGGACCCAAGGTTGCTGGCTCCAGCAAGGGGTTGCTTGGTTGGCTGAAGGCCTCCGGTCAAGGCACATGTGAGAAAGCAATCAATGAATAACTAAGGTGTTGCAACGGCAACAAAAAACTGATGATTGAGGCTTCTCACCTCTCTCCGTTCCTGTCTGTCTGTCCCTATCTATCCCTCTCTCTGACTCTCTCTCTGTAAAAAAAAAAAAAAAAGAAAAAGAAAAAGAATTATGGTATTAACACAAGGGCAGACAGCTCAATAGAACAGTGTGGAGTCCAGAAACAATTTTTGACAGAAGAGACAATGTCTTAATGTAACTATTATTGGCAAGATGATTAAAAAAAATATTTTCATTTTAAATTAATTGTAGATATGTAAGAGGTTAAAAAAATAGTAGACATAGAGAGGGACAGATTGGGACTGACAGACAAGGAGAGAGATGAGAAGTATCAATTCTTTGTCATGGCACCTTAGTTGTTCATTGATTGCTTTCTCTTATGTGCCTTGATGGGGGGTTGGGGGAGCTCCAGCTGGGCCCCTTGCTCAAGCCAGTGACCTTGCATTTAAGCCAGCAACTTTGGGTTCAAGCCAGTGACCATGGGTTTATGTCTATGATCTCATGCTCAAGCCGATGACCTCACACTCCAGCCAGATGAACCTGCGCTCAAGCCCATGAACTCAGGGTTTTGAACTGGGGTCCTCTGCATCCCAGGCCAACACTCCAGTGGCTCCACCACCTGGTCAGGCCCCAATTGGTTTTTATGTAAATGTAATACAGCATTAAAATGTCATTGGTACACTCAACAGACTATAAGATTTCAATAATATTACATGCGTATATTTGAGTGTGGTTTTATTACATGTGTAAATTAAAATCTATGTAACTCTTCTATCACCACAATGATTCCCCCATGCTAACTTTTTTTTTAAGCAAGAGAGAGAGAGAGAGAGAGAGAGAGAGAGAGAGAGAGGAACAGACCAACAGGAAAAGAAAGAGATAAGAAACATCAACTCATAGCTGCAGCGCCCTAGTTGTTCACTGATTGCTTTCTCATATGTGCCTTGACTGGGGGTGGGGAGATTCCAGCTGAGTTAGTGACACCTTGCTCAAGCCAGTGACCATCGTTTTATGTCTATGATCCCACACTTAAGCTTGTGACTCTGCACTCAAGCTGGTGAGCTTGCACTCAGGCTGGCAACCTTGGGGTTTTGAACCAGTGTCCTCAGCGTCCTAGGCCTAAGCTCTATCTACTGCACTATTGCCTGGTGGATCAGGTTTCCCATGCTAACTCTTAAAAGTCATACTTATTCTGCAACCCTAGTCTTAACCCCTGGCACTCACTAATTTGTTCTTCATCTCTATAATTTTGTTATTTTAAGAATTTTATATAAATAGAATCCCACAACATGTAACTATTTTGGTACTGGCTTTTTGTTCATTCAGCATAATTCCCTTGAGACCTATCCACACTTTCATGTGTCATTAGTTTATTCCCCTTTATTGCTGAGGTTATGCAAGGGTATAAATCTACCATTGTTTATTTAACATTCATCTAGTAATGGAAATTTGGATGTTTACAAGTTTGGGCTAGTACAAATAAATTGCAGCAAACATGTGCGATCAGGTTTTTGTGTAGCAATAAGATTTTCTTTTTGTAGGAAAAAATGAAAAAGGAAAAAGTGCCACAGAATGTGGTTGTTGCATCTTATGTTAAATGTACACTTAGTTTTTTTAGAACAAAGGTGTCAAACTACATTTTAGAATGGTTGTACAATTTTATATTTCTGCCAGCCAAGTATTACAAATATGGTTTCTCCATATCCTTTCCAGTATTTGGTGTTGGCACTATTTTTTAATTTAGCTTTTTAACTGGTATGTAGTTGTACCACATTTTGTTGTTTTCATTTGTTTTTCGTTATGGCTAAGGATGGTAAACCCATTTTCACATTCTTATTTTTTATCTGTATATCCTGGTGGTGAAATGCCTATTCAATCTTTTATTCATTTGATAATTGACTTTTTGTTTTACTGTTGAGTTTTTAGAATTCTTTATATAGAATTCTAGATAGGGGTTCTTTCTGAGATAAGTAGTTTATATCTATATATTTGCCTAGTCTTTAGCTTGTCTTTTCATCTCTTAACAAGGTATTAAAAAACCAAAGTTTTTAATTTTGATGAGGGTAAATGTGCTGACTTTTTCCTCTATAGCTTGTGGTTTTGGTGTTATGTCTAATTAAGGTTATTGATCTGTGGGTCCTAAGGCTTTTTCTCCACTTTTTTTTCTAAAAAATTTGTGGGTTTATGTTTTTTATTTAAATATGTGATTTTTTGTGTTACTTATTGTTTAAGGATAAAGATTAAGTCAAAATTCACTTTTTTGTTTTTTGCTTATGGATGTCAAGTGTGTGTAGAATTGTTCATAGTATATGCATGCAGGGTCTTTAATGGTATCTCTGATTCATTTCTGATATTGGTAATTTGTGTTATTGTCTATTTTATTGGCCTTTTATAATACTCAGCTTTTTATTCCATTTATTTTGTTCCAGCCTTTTTCTGTTTGTAACTTCATTGATTTCTTCTCTTATTTATTATTTTCTTTCTTCTGCATGTACTTTTCCTCTTTTTCTTTAGGTAGAATTTAGATTATCCATTTAAGAGCTTTCTACCTTTCTAATGTAACTACTTAATGCTTCACATTTGCCTCTCATCACTGCCTTACCTGCATTGTACATGTTTTAGTATGTTGTGTCATGTGTGTGTGTGTATGTATTTATATACATAAATTTAATTCTTCTTGAGACTTTCTCTTTGACAGGTGTGTTTAATTTTCATTTATTTAAAAAGGTTTTTGTTATTTTGCTTTAGATAACTTTTGATTTAATTGTGATCTGAGAACATATTTTCTATAATTTTAATTTTCTTAAATTAGTTGTGTTTTTATTTCTTAAATAAGAATATGGTCAATCTTTGATATTATTTCATAGGCACTTGATAAGATTATGTATTCTCTAATTGTTGAGTGGAGTGTTCTATAAAAGTCACTTAGATCCTAGTTGGTTAGAAATATTAAATTCTTCTATATCATTGCTGGTTTTCTGTCTGATTGTTGAGAGATGAGTGTTGAAATTTTGAAACATAGTTGAAGACTTTTCTATTTCTTCTTTTTGTTATATCAGCTTTCTTTTCTGTATTTTAAAGGTCTGTTGTGTGGGGCATACAAAACTTTATTATAATTTCTTTTTGATGGATTTTAATTTATCATTATGCAATGCCATTCTTGGTCTCTAGTAATTTTCTTTATTCTGAATTCTATTTATCTGATATTAATAAAGCCACTCCTGCTTTATTTTGATTAATGTTTGCATGACATGTCTTTCTTCATTGTTTTACTTTTAACTACCATGTCATTATATTTAAAGTGAGTTGTTAGGTTATAGTATTTTGTTGGCTAATGTTTATTTGTTTGTTTAATTTTTTGATAAGTTAGAGTATGAATCTACTATTTTATTTAATCTGTCTCTTTTATTCCTGTTTCACTTTACTGCCTTCCTGTGAGTTACTTGACCATTATTTATAATTCCACTTTGATTCATCCATAGTGTTTTTAGATATATATTTTTATATAGGTGTTTTAGTGCTGACTGTAGGTATTACATACTACTTACTGTATATGTAACTAATCACAAACTACTGGTATCAGCATTTTACCATTTTGAATAAAGTGTAGAAATCTTACAGGAGAACCCCTTATCTGTGGTTTTGCTTTCACTGTTTCAGTTTCTTATGGTAAAATGTGGTTCAAAAGTATTAAATGAAAAATTCCAGAAATAAAGAATTTGTAAGTTTTAAATTACATGTGTTCTGAATAGCTTCATGGAATCTTATGTCACCCCAACATGCAAATCATTTCTTTGTCCAGCATATCCTTACTGTGTATGCTACCTGCCCTTAACTCAGTCACCGTCTTGGTTATCAGATCTGCTATTGCAGCGTTGGAATGCTTATATTCAGGTAATTTAGTTAATGGCCCCAAGTGCCAGTGTAGTCATGCTAGCAATTGGCTATGCCAAAGAGAAGTTATAAAATGCTTCTTTTAAGTTAAAATATGAAAGTTTTCATAAGAAAAGAAAGAGATTGTGTGTTGAGGTTCCTAAGACCTGTGAGAAGAATGAGTCTTCTATTTATAAAATTATGAAGAAGGAATTATGACATTTTTGCTAATTTTTCTGCTATACTTCAAACTGCAAAAATCATGGACACAGTATGTGATGAGTGCTTAGTTAGGTCAGTACATTTTTGGGTCGAAGACATGAACAGAAAACGTGTGTGTGTGTGTGTGTGTGTGTGTGTGTGTGTGTGTGTGTGTGTGTGTGTGTGTCGTGGTCAATACCATTCACATTTTCAAAACATAGAGTTTGGTATTATCCCTGGTTTTAGATGCCCCTGAGGGTCTTGAAATGTATCTCCCACAGATAAGGTAGGACCACTATACTTCCATTTCCATTTAAATCCTTTTAACACTCATTCCAACAAAAATATAATTGTCTTAAATACATGTCTTTAAAAAAATCTATGCTATCCAAAGATATGTATAGATTTAATGCAATATTTATTAAAATACCAATGCCCTTTTTCACAGAACTAGAAAAAATAATTCTAAAATTTATATGAAACTACAAAAGACCCAGGATAGCCACAGTAATCTTGAGAGGGAATAATAAAATTGGAGTGTTGTGTTACCTGTTATCAAACTATACTACAAGGCTATAGCAGTCAAAACAGCATGGTACAGGCATAAAAACAGACATATAGATCAATGAAACAAAGTAGACAGCCAATAAATAAACCCATGCATATGTGGTCAATTGATCTATGACAAAGGAGGCAATTTTACTGATTGCAAAATCAGTAAAATTTTACAGCCCAAAAATTAGACTAATGAGCCCAAAAGAATAAAAACAGTCCACCTTCTTATACCATATATAAGAAAACATTCAAAATTTATGAAAGACTTAAATGTAAACATTTTTTTTGTGTGTGAGAAAGAGAGAGAGAGAGAGAGAGAGAGAGAGAAAGAGTGAGACAGGAAGGGAGAGAGATGAGAAACATCAACTCATAGTTGCATCACTTTAGTGGTTCATGGATAGTTTGTCATACGTGCCTTGACCAGGGTGTTGAGGCCAAGCCAGTGACTTTGGGCTCAAGCCAGCAACCTTGGTCTTCAAGCCAGTGACCTTTGGGCTCAAGCCAGTGACCATGGGATTATATTAATAAACTCGCACTCAAGCCACCAACCTTGAAGTTTCGAACATGGGACCTCAGTGTCCCAGGTCACTGCTCTATCCAATGTGGGAGGCTAAATGTAAAACCTGAAACCATAAAACTTCAAAAAGAAATTATGGGTAGTAAATTCTCTAACATTTCTCTTATTAACAATTTTTTTTTCTGATATAATTCCTTCGATAAGAGAACAAAAGAAAAAATAAACAAATGGAACCACATCAAACTAAAAAGTTTTTGCACAGCAAAGGACACCATCAATAAAATGCAAAGATAACCTTTCCTACTGAATGAAAGAAGACATTCACCAATGATACATCTGATAAGGGATTACTATAAAAATTATAAAAAATCTATTTCGCCTAACACCAAAAATAATCTAATTTAATAATTGGCAGAGGACCTGAATAGACACTTTTCCAAAGAAAACATACATCTAGCCAATAGACATATGAAAAGATATTCAACATCATTAATCATCAGGGAAATGCAAATTAAAACCACAATAAGCCTAACCAGGTGATGGTGCAGTGGATAGAGTGTTGGACTGGGATGCGCAAGATCCAGGTTCGAAACCCAAAGGTCACAGGCTTGAGCATGGGCTCATCTGGCTTGAGCATGGGTTTACCAGCTTGAACACAGGGTCGCTGGCTTGAGCATGGGATCATAGACATGATCCCAAGGTTGCTGGCTTGAAGCCCAAGGTCGCTGACTTGAGCCCAAAGTTGCTGGCTTGAGCATGGGGTCACTCACTCTGCTGTGCTCCCCGGGTCAAGACACATATGAGGAAGCAATCAATGAACAACTAAGGTGCCACTCTGAAGAATTGATGCCTCTCATTTCTCTCTCTTTTTGTCTGTCTGTCCCTAGCTGTCCTTCTCCCTGACTCTCTCTCTGTCTCTGTCAAGAAAAACAAAACAAAACAAAAAAACAAAAACAAAAACAAAACACAATACGATACCACCTCACATCTGTCAGAATGGCTGTCATTAATAAACATATAAACAAGTGTTGGTGAGGATGTGGAGAAAGGGAACCTTCAGGTATTGGTTGGAATACAGACTGGGCAGCCACTATGGAAAACAGTATAGAGGTTCCTCAAAAAGTATAAAACACAACTACTTTATGACCCAGCATTTCCACTTCTGGGTATTTATTCAAAGATATTAAAAACACTCATTTAAAAATATGTGCACTCCCATCATAACTGCATAATTTAGAATAGCTAAGATGTGGAAGCAACCAAAATGTCCTTCAATGGACAACTGGATAAAGAAGTGGTTGTACATAAATACAATGTAATATTAGTTGGCCATTGAAAAGAATCAAGTTATACCATTTCAGCTCATAAATGAACTTAGAGACTATCATACTGAATGAAATAAATCAGACAGAGAAAGACAAATACCATATGATTTCACTTATATATGAAATCTAAAGAACAAAATAAATGAACAAATCAGAGAAAATATGTCTCAAACATATACATATGTAAGAATCATGTCAATGTTATAATTTTTGCTTCAAATGTCAAACATGATTTGGAAAACATATGAGAATATTTTATTATATTTACCCATATTTTTACTCTTTGCCTTTTTGTTTTTTCATTCCTGATGATGCAGAAGTCCTTGTTTTATAGTTATCTTACTGTTTGAAGATCTTTTTTTTTAGCTATTCTTTTAGAGTAAGTCTGCTTATGACAAATTATCTTCATTCCTGACTATGAGTATGTCTTAACTTCACTTTTATTACTGAAGTATATTTTCTCTGGGTAGAATTCTTGGATGAGTCTTTTTTTTTTTTTTGAAACTAACATTGAAATTAAAATGGAAAATGTTTGCCACTTTCTTCTGGCACCCATTTGGATGAGAAATTTGATGACATGGAAATTGTTGTTCTACTACTTAATTCATTGTTTCTCTACAGCTGCTTTTTAAGAATTTTTTCTTAAGTTTTATGAAGTTTGATTATGATGTATCTTGGCCTTGGCATGATTTTTTTTTTTTTTTGTAGTGAAAGAGAAACAGAGAGGGACACAGACAGGGGCAGACAGAAAGGAAGGGAGAGAGATGAGAAGCAGTAATGCGTAGTTGCGGCACCTTAGTTGTTCATTGATTGGTTTCTCATATGTGCCTTCACTGGGAGCTCCAGCTAAGGTAGTGACCCCTTGCTCAACCTAGTGATCTTGGGTCTAAGCCAGAAACCATAGGGTCATGTCTATGATGACATGCTCAAGCTGGTGACCCTGTGCTCACAAGCTGTTGAGCCTGCGCTCAAGCCAGATGAACCTGCACTCAAGCTGGAAACCTCAGGATTTTGAACCTGGATCCTTAGCATTTCAGGCCAATGCTCTATCCACTGCACCACTGCCTGGTCAGGCATAAATTTCTGGTTTTCACTAAGATTTATTGTTTATATCTTTACCCAAAGTTTGGAAGTTTTCATTCACCATTTCTTAAAATATTTTTTCTGCCCATCTCCATCTTTCTCCATTACCTCTGGAACTCCAGTGACATGAATGTTAGATATTTTGTTGTTGTCTCATAGATCCTTGATGTTCTGTTCACTTTTTCTTCAGTCTATTTATTTCTTGTTCAATTTAGTAATTTCTATTGTTCTATTTTCTAGTTTACTTATTTTCCCCCCTTTGTCATATTCTTCTGCTGTTGAGCCCATCCATTGAGTTTTAAATTTTTATTAATTTTTTCAGTTGAAAAATTTTCATTTGAATTTTCTTTATGGATTCCATTTTCTTGGTGAGACTTTCTATTTTTTTCACTTGTTTTAAAGATTCTTTGTGATTTCTCTTTAAAGCATTTTTATGATGACTACTTTAAAATTCTTGTCAGATACTTCTAACATCAGTGTTATCTGGGTGCTAGTATCTGTTGTTTTATTTTGTTCACATTGATATTATTCTGGTTCTTGGTATGAGTGATTTTTTTTTCTTCTTTTCCAAGAGAAAGGAGGGCAGATAGAGAGATTGACTCCCACATGTGCCCTGACCAGGATCCACCTGGCAACCCCCATCTGAGGCCATGCTCACAACTCAGCTATCTTTGGCACCTGAGGTGGAGGCTCCACAGAGCCATTTTCAGCGCCCAGGGCCAGTGCGTTAGAACCAATGGAACCATGGCTTCAGGGATGGGGGGAAGGTGGGGAATGAAAAAGAAGGGGGAGGGGTGGAGCAGCAGATGGTCGCTTCTCCTGTGTGCCCTGACCGGGAATCAAACCTGGGACATCCATACACCCAGCCAACATTCTACCACTGAGACAATTGGCCAGGGTTATGAGTGATTTTTTAATTGTTATTAAATGTTATTTAATTGTTATTCAATGTTGTTCTTAACATTTTGAGGTTTATGTTGACTCTATGTTTTATTATTGGCTCACTGATGTTGTTCCAATAGGGGGAAGTCCTGTTTCACTGGTTGGTGGGTGAAAGTCCAGCCTCCTCACTCACTCTTATTAATTCTGCTGTGGTGAGATCCTTCTCACCACTGGAAGGAGATGGGTGTCCAGGCTCCCTCTTGGCATCTACTGACTTTATCTCACAGGAAGATAAAATACCATGTTATCGCAGGTGGGGGTGAAAACCTATGCTCTTTACTTGGCCCCTGTTAACATCATATGTCACATGAGAGAATGGGGTACCCCATTACTTTGACATGGGGATGAATGTACTGACATATCCTCCACTGATACCTTAATGGGGGTTGCAGTGAGGGCTATCTTATTACTACTGGGTGGTATGCTGAAATCCTGACTCTATGCTTGTATTTCTGTGGACCATTTTAGCTGGAAGGAATGGGCAACTTGTTACTTCCTGATGGGGTGCTAGAAATCTCTTCACTCGGCCTCTTCTCACACAGCACTGTTAGAGTTGTCAGAGGGTGTTTCATTACTGTCCTGCAAAGCTGCTTCTCTAAGCTTTTCCCTTGGCCTTTCCTGTAAAGTTTAGGAAGTTTAATGTTTTTTCCTGTGCTGTTTGTCCAGAGTTAGGGTGGTTATTGTTAAAAAAAAAAAAAAAAAAGGTTTTGCCTTACTGCCTTTTTCCTGGTTCTCTGGCAAGAGAGTGTAGAATTTTTTTTTTTGAGACTTTTATTTTCTACATTCATTAACATTTCTGGGTTTCAGGCATCTTTAATACTTAGTTTAGGATGAATAAGAGTCAAAAAGCAAATTCAGAGAACTCCCCTTGTGCCATTCCTTGAGTCTTGGAGTTTCTAATTAATGTCTGCTTTCTTCTTTCTCACTTTAAGAGTGTTCCTGTAATTGCATTTTATTTAAATATAATACACAAGGTTTTTAGCTGTACTTAACAGAAAAGATAAGGAAAATAGATTCACTCCATGTTCTTGGGAATATGATCCTTTAAGAGTTTTACTCATTGCATTTCTCATTCCTATTTCCAGAAAACCAAAGAAGGCATTTCCATCATGTTGATATACTCCCTGTAATTTTTCTTTTAATTTTACAGAGAGAGAGAGAGAGAGAGAGAGAGAGACAGATAGGAACAGATAGACAGGAAGGGAGAGAGGTGAGAAGCATCAATTCTTCATTGTGACACTTCAGTTGTTCATTAATTGCTTTCTCATATGTGCCTTGACTGGGGGGCTACAGCAGACTGAGTGACCCCTTGCTCAAGCCAGTGACATTATTTTCAAGTTGCATTGTTTCCATATTTTGGTTGTTGTAAACAGTGCTGCAGTGTACATGGAAATGCAGATATCTCTTCAAGATCCTGATTTAAATATTTTGGCTATATACTTAGAAGTAGGATATTTGGGTTGTATGGTAGTTATATTTTTAATATCTTGTGTAATCTTCATACTGTTTTTCATAGCTGCAGCATAATTTTACATTCCCACCAACAGTGTACAATGGTTTCAATTTTTTTGTAAACTTGACAATATTTACCTTAAATTATATTTGTTTTTATTATTTACCTCCCGCATACCATTTTCAATTAAGATCAACAATCTGAATATAAAAGTCATATTAATTCAACAAAAATTTGAGAATAAGAAGACAGTAAAAGGTTGCTGGAACTCTTATTTTAGAATAGCAAGAAAATCAGTAGTACCTTCTTATTCTTCACATTGGTAAGTAAATTAGCCATTAAATGATACTGGGATCTCTCGTTATACTGCTTGTTCATAAACTAGTTGTTTCAACAAGAAAGCTAAATTTTAATTTACCTTATCTACAAACTTTGCAAATAAGAACATTTATTTATTTAAATCTTTAACTGAGCTATCAAGTCTTATTTCATACCAAAGGCTAGCTTAACCTGTTCTAAAACAAATTGCTGGTAATAGAGTGCAGTCATGATAAAAATCTAAACTCATATTACCTTGAGACCTAGGCATGGAAGATCTCTGCTCTGGGTATTGACTTTATAGGCCATTACATATGACACACACTCACACAAATGCACACATACTAACATAATACATTATAAAACAAAAGATTCCCCTCATTCTAACCTTAGCATGGGTTCAGTGTGATCCATGTGTGCATCATTTGTTACATGGTTTAAAAACAAAATACTTTTATAAATAGCAAATAAGTATGTGATAATTGTTGCTGATGACACTAACAGCAGTGTTTAGAGTATAAGAAAGATTTGAATTATGGAAGTTCTTAGATAAGACAGAAAATGATTTGACTTTGGGTGATGGGTACACAATGCAATCAACAGTTCAAATGTTATAGAGATGCTTACCTGAAACCTATGTATTGTTATTGAAAGTGTCACCCCATTAAATTAAATTTCTAAATTTAAAAAAAAGAGAGAGAAAGGATTCATTTGTGAAATTTTTTTTTTCTTTTCCATCAGGAAAGTAGTATTCTCATATTATATAGTACTGTTATCAGTACTACTGGTCTGCTTCCTCACTTCTCTATGTACCCATTTTGGTGTCAAGGGTGGCATTCTGCAATGGTCACAATTTCCATTACTATTAAGTAAGGGATCAATGCATATCTGATTGCCACCTAAGTGTAACATAGTCATCAGTTCTTTATGTTGGCTACTAGATGGGCAGAAACACTGCAATGGCCAGTAATTTTATATTACAAAAATATATAAGAAGATATCATTAGACTTTCTAAAATTAAAAATATATATATTTAAAGTACCTAAAATTAATATTCATCCATTGTAACTTTGCCTTCTAATTTAATAGACAGTTTTTATTATTTCTGAAAAATGAAAATTTAGTTACTAATAACATCAATGAAAATGAGCTAAATTATTTTGATCAAATCCATAACGGAACAGGTTTGATGAAACCCCTGAAACTGCATATTCTTTACTCAATAGATATTTTTTAATAATATTTTTTGAGATTTTATTTATTCATTTTTAGAGAGAGAGGAGTGAGAGACAGATAGAGAGAAGGGGAGGGGTGAGCAGGAAGCATCAACTCCCATATGTGCCTTGACCAGGCAAGCCCAGGGTTTTGAACTGGTGACCTCAGCATTCTGGGTTGATGCTTTTATCAACTGTGCCACCACAGGTCAGGCACAATAAAAATTTAATTACTGAGCAAAGAATGAAACAGTATGTGGGCTTTCGTGTTTATTCTTCTTCTAGTCCACAAATGATAATGGCAAGCCTGAATGAACCATGTATTTAATAGTTAGCTGGAAAGCAGTGAGAAAATTTATGTCAAAGGCTGGTATGATGGCAATCCAAGTTGTTCAGGGCCAAATATCTAAAAAATATGTGATCAATAATTAGGAGGCAGACCATGAGTCCATTGAACTTCAAGGTCAAAACGGAGATTTGAATACATTAATAGTGTTTGTCAGTGGTACTGTAGATTCAACAAGATTTTATCTAAGAGTAGAAAATTGGCCAATTTGGAAGCACAAATAAGAGAGAATTAAGACATGTGAGCCTTTTGAGATATGGAAAAGAAACTGCCTTCTCTATAGCATATAATTACACAAATTTTGAAAAGGCTTTGAGAGACAAATGTCATAAAACTTTCATGTAATTAAAAAGCCTTAGGGCAAAGAGGAGATAAAATATGTGACACTAAGGAAATCCTCTTAACTGATTAAAAAGTGCCTCAGCAAATGGAACAGATTAAAGATAAACCCACTTATCCCCAAACTCATGTTTCAAAGTAACTGGCATTAACTTGGGGTGACAAAAGCACCATGGTGAGAAAGCAAAGAAATATAGAGTTGAAAAATTTCCCCCAAATGTACTTTAGGTGTAGGTATTGGTATTTGGAACTGATAGAGGCATATAGCTGAAAGATCTTTAGAGTTTTTGAGAGGGATGTGGTCTAAAGATATTGTAAAGCTGCTGTCAAAAAGCCTTTGAAATCTGCATACTTTAAATGACCTTTGGATTTTAACCTTGAGCAAAAAGCAGTCTGAGAAGGCAATGTAGCCCTCAATGATGGCCTATTTTCCACTGCCCAACCTAAATAAGGATAAGGAAGAACATTTTAGAGGGAGAAGATAGAGACCACAGAAAACAATGAAAGGAATTCCTCCCATCTCTAGTAAAAGAAATTTTCTGACCTCCAGATTAGCAGATCTTCATAATATCTACCTTAAAAATTTCAAAATTGCTTTGAACCACTGATTGCTATGTGGCTCCCATACTTCTGCTTTCTGAAGAGAAATGTTTGTTGTTGTTGTCTTGTCTTTGTGCTAGCATTGAATATTGTTTATGTGGAGGACACACAAAGTCACATGACCTTGAGTATCCACAACCAACCCTGTTGGAAATATTGTTACATACCATGCAGGGATACTGGGCTCTGATTCAGGAACTGGACAGGATATTGGGTTTTATCCTTTGAGGGAGGCCTTGAATTTGTTCTATATATGGAAGGAAAGGAGTAAAACAATACTTGATGACCACAAAAGCAGTCTGTGGTAGAAACATTTAAGGTGAGCATGATAAGGTCATCAGATTAATTCTGGCCAGAGAAATGTAGGTGGGAATGACATATATCACCACTAGGTCTGATCATAAAATTTCTGTGCAGCTAGCTTTCTAGCTTTCTCAGTGAGGACTTTGAAGAACAGATGTTGACATGATGGAACCAAGATATAAACAGCCTAAAGGCACTGTATGGAGCACAGGTGATGTGGAGAATAGTGTAAATGTGATGCTAACCCTATGTTGTTTAAAGAATTATGCTAAGTGAAATGAGTCAGACAGTGAAAGACAAATACTGTATGATCTTGCTTATATGTGGAAAATGGAAAAAACAAACTCATGATACAGAAAACAGACTGGTATTTGTCAGAGTCTGGGTGTTGGGGATAGGTGAAATGGTGAAGGTGGTCAAAATGTACAAACTTTTGGTTACAAGATGAAAAAGTTTATGGCTGCAGAGTACAGCATTGTGAGTATAGTTAACTATATTGTGTATTTAAAAGTCGCTAAGGGATTAGATCTTAAAAGTTCTCATCACAAGAAAGAAATGTAACTATGTGAGGTATTAGACTTTAACTAAACTTATTGTAATCATTTTGCAATGTACACAGATATCAAAATATGTCTTAACATTATATTTTAAGCTAATACAATGTTATATATTAATAAAAGTAAAGTGAAATTAAAGCTTGTATAATTTTAGGTTTATTTGTTAATACTTCATGGTCTATCTTTTCTGATATTTATAGAAATTTATATGAGAAATCTAGTCTTTTCTCAAGATATCAGTAAGACTAATTATATATAGTCTTTAATATACTTAAATATTTTGAGTTTCTACTATATACCAAGCATTGTTCTTGGTGCTTGGAATAACGACTATCAAGAACAAAACAAAGCAATCTGCCTTTCTGGAATTAAGTCTAGGCAAAGAACAACAAGATTTCCTTTTGATCAGCACCCTGCAGGAGACAGTTCACCCAAAGTGTGACTTTTAGGGGCATGCAGAAAGCCCAGAATGAATTCATGCAAATACATTCATAAAATTAATCGCCAAGGTATCTTAGGATGAACCTGAGAAATAAGATCACAGCTCGGTTCTTTCTCACCATGTATTTCATGTCGGCCGCTGGGGGTTCGACTTCGCCACGCATTTCATTGTGAGCATTGACATATTCATCTATGAAAGTATGGTCTGTGATAGTGGGGACTTTGTAAGGCAATGTACTGGCTACCAGGCAGAAATCTATGGTCCATAAGCAACTTAATTTATTCATCAGAATCATCGCAGGATGTAAAAGATTCCCGAGCTGCGTAAACCAGTAACGGCTAGGCCAGCCGGCCTTCCGGGCGCCTGGCGACCGCGCTCTCGCTCTCGAACCCAGCACAGGGATGCGCTGCACGCTGGGCCCCAGTGGGCGGGGCCAGAATGGAGACGGAGCAGGTTGCAGCAGTAGCCAGCCAGAAATCCCTGGTCTACTGTCCTCAGGAATCACTGCAAAGGGCACCTGATTGTAATCTAGATTGTAACATGCAGGCAGCACTGTGTACGTAAAAGGGTGACATGTGTTAGATGTTGACAGTGGACCAGGCTTGTGCAAAATTCCCTGTTAGTTTCATGGTTTCAGCTTCTTGTGTATAGCATTTTACTATTTTAAATAAACTGTAACATTGTACTGCTGGTTTCCTCAGAGGCTGGGAATAAAGCAAACATATGCTTGATGATATGGTGTGATTTAAATTATTTTGTCAAAAATTTAGTAATTTAATAATTTGCTTGTTTCCTTACCTGAAGAGAATGGCTGCCTAGAAAGATAAAAATAGACACATGGAAAATGTAGCAAAGTACTTTCTCTGGACAAAATCTCTTCTTTCTTTTTTTTTCTCCTCTTTTTCAAGTGAGAGGAGGGGAGACAGAGAGAGACTCCCACATAGGCCCTGAGAGGGATCCACCACCCGGCAAGCCCAGTAGGGGGTGATGCTCTGCCTATCTGGGGTCCACGGAGCCATTTTTTTTAGCGCCTGAGGCAGAGGTCAGGAACCATCCTCAGTGCCCGCAGGCCAACTCACTGGAACCAATGGAGCCATAACTGTGAGAGAGAAAGAGAAAAGGAGGAAGGGTAGAGAAGCAGATGGTTGCTTCTCTTGAGTGCCCTGACCAGGAATCAAACCTGGGACAGCCATACTGCTCGCTCTTTTTGAAATAACAATTTTAACTCCTACCTCCACACACACCCAATGTTCCCAAATTCCTTAGGCTGCATTTACTTTTTTCCACAGATATTTTCACCTTTTTAAAAATCATGCTACATAATTTATTTATTATGTTAATCCAGTGGTTCTCAAAGTGTGTGCCAGGGTGCACTGGTGCGCCCTAGAAGATTTCCAGATGCACCCTATGGTATTCCAGAGAAATATGTGCCTGTTGGGGACCAAAAAACCAACAGAGTTTTTGGAGTTCAGATTTTTGGGGGACAGAGGTGTGGGGAATTGGCTGTAAACTGACAGTCTGCCCAACCCCCGCCCCCCACCTCACTTGCCTGATTAGGTTGCAAAGGCTGTTAAGCTGTGATGCTGGATTGTTTATCCTACTTCCATGTTCCCTGGAAAGGCTGGAGGCAAGTTTCTTCTATCCTTTGTTTGGTATAAAGTTAAGATGATATGTATGGTGGGGGTTTTCTGCACTTGGTAAAATTCTTGGGTTGCCTTGGAAACGTGATCAGAGACCATTGATTAGCTAACGCCTCACTTTGCCCTATAAATAAAGCAAGGTGCAGTTTTTGGGCGTGCTTTGTTCTTGCCAGTAGCAATTACAGGGCCCTCCCGACCATTTATTTTCTTAAATCTGCGTATTTTCTTAATTCCTCACCGTTCCTACTTGGGACCTGGAATTACTAGCTGTGCTGGTTCACGGCATGTGCCCAGAAATAAAAATAAATATAGTTACTCTATTATACCATTTTTTTTTAGTAATTATATATATTTTATTATTAATTCTAATGGGGTGACCCCAATAAATCAGGGTACATCTCCAGGTTATCTTATCATTCAATTGTGTTGCATACCCATCACCCAAAGTCAAATTGTCCTCTGTCACCTTCTATCTGGTTTTCCCTGTGTCCCTCCCCTCCTCCCTATCTCACCCTTTCCTCCCTCCCCACATCCCATAACCACCACTCTCCTGTCCATGTCTCATATTCTCACTTTTATGTCCCACCTATGTATGAAATCATGCTGTTCTCAGTTTTTCTTTTTTTCTGATTTACTTATTTCACTCCATATAATGTTATCAAGGTACATCCATTTTGTTATAAATGATCCAATGTCATCATTTCTTATGGCTGAGTAGTATTCCATAGTATATATGTACCATAGCTTTTTAATCCACTCGTCTTCTGACGGACACTTGGGCTGGTTCCAGATCTTCGCTATTGTGAACAATGCTGCCACGAACATGGGGGCGCATTTCTTCTTTTCGAACAGTGCTATGGTGTTCTTAGGGTCTATTCCTATAAGTGGGATAGCTGGGTCAAAAGGCAGTTCGATTTTTAATTTTCTGAGGAATCTCCAAACTGTTTTCCATAGTGGCTGCACCAGTCTGCAATCCCACCAGCAGTGTAGAAGGGTTTCCTTTTCTCCACATCCTCACCAGCACTTGTTCTGTGTTGTTTTGCTGATGAGTGCCATTCTGACTGGTGTGAGGTGATATCTCATTGTGGTTTTAATTTGCATTTCTCTAATGATTAGTGATGTTGAGCATTTTTTCATATGCCTATTGGCTATCTGTATGTCCTCTTTGGAGAAATTTCTATTCATCTATTATACCATTTTATTATGGAACTACCACTCGTTTTGTTAACACATCATTATTATATTTATTATTAACACATCATTATATTATTTTTAGATAAATATGCCCAAATAAAATGAATAGATTTCTCAAAAAGAAGTGTAATATTGAAGAATCCGATTCTGGAAGTGAGCAAAAGGTAAGTGTAAATAAAATAGGACTTGAAGGCTGATGGGTAGAGTTTAATTTATAGCATTTTTCATCACTTAACACTGAACAATACGATTGGATTAGAAACCCATTCATGGAAGCTTCAAGTGATTTTGGTTTAACATTAATAGAAGAACTGGCAGCTATATTCACTGATCATGGATTGATGATTAAACATAAGGAATTGTTTCTTGAAGCCTTTTAGGTTTCTATAAAAGAAGAATATGTGGCAATATCTAAAAAAGCTTTGAACATTTTACTACAATTTTCAACATCCTATTTATGTGAATGAGGATTTTCTACCCTCAACACAATTAAGAGTAAAAAGAGAAGAATTCTTCAATGCATTGATGAGGAAATGAGAGATTGCCTTTCAAATATATGCCCAAACATTGAAGAAATCACTAGAACACATCAGGCTCATGTTTCTCATAAACACAAGGAATGAAAAACTTAACACATTCGTGGCCAAACCTGCTGAATTTACTAAATCTTACTAAGAATGAATCTATATATATATAAAGATAACTGTTTTGTCGTTTTTTTTATTTTTTAACCCCTCTTTTATATGAATTCTAAAAAAGCATGACTCAAAAAATGTAACATAGAAATGTTTTTTTTAATGTCAGAATAAATTTAATTTTGTCATATTTATTTTGTTTAATTATCATAAATGCATGCTTGGACTTCACATTTTTTCTTTAATATTTGACTTAATTATTATAACATATTTCTCAGAAATTTGTATATAATGTGCTTACAATTATTTGTAGGATTTTAAATGTGCCCTGACTTCAAAAAGTTTGAGAATCACTGTGTTAATCATTTATTGTGTATCTTCCTTCACTGGAATTCCAGAAAGGCAGATTGCTTTGTTTTGTTCTTGATGGTTGCAATTCCAAGCACCAAGAACAATGACTGGTATATAGTAGAAACTCAGAATATTTAAGTATACTAAAGTCTATATATGATCAGTCGCACTGATATCTTGAGAATAGACTAGAGGAAGTTAAGATGGGAGCAAGAAGATCCACTAGGAAGCCACTTATGAATAATATCAAGCAAATGCCATTTTGAATGGTGAGGATTGGTCAAGGTCTGATATTATAAAGACAAAGCAAACAAAATTTGCTAAAGAAATAAAGTCTCCAAATTTTGGGGTTTGAACAATCATTTAAAAAAAAATGGCCTGACCTGTGGTGGCGCAATTGATTTTTAAAAAAAAAAAGAAGAAGCCTATTGGCTCTGTAGTAAGGTATTTGAAGAACTTCCTTGCTCTTTCAATAGGAGATAGAATTTGTATATTGCTTTCTTTCTCCCCTCCTTTGAATCTTAGGAATAGCATGCCCCTAGACAAGGGAGGGAGGGGAGAGACATTGAAAGAATCTGTGGAATGTATGTCTTGTGAATCCCCACCTGTATGTAGCTGTAAGCTTGTGTCATGATGTTATGCCTCCCCCCACCTGTATGTGGTCAAAGAGTATATAAGCAGTCCCTGAGAGGTGATCAGGGCTGCATGATTTGGGTAGGAGGATTGCCCTGTGTATGCTGCCAGCTTTTTGTAATAAAACTCCTCAAAATTCATATTGGACTTGGTGTCTCTACATGAACCCGCAGAAATGAGGTCCAGTACTTTGTAACATTTGGGGGCTCGTCCGGGATGTGATATTCCATGTTACCATGAGTAGAGACACTTGGATCGGCTGACCTCTCCAGGAGGCTGCCTGACCCTGCTGGCTTATTAGGAGGGGCGCCCCCTGAAACATTTCAGGGCTCCAGTTCTCCAGTGGGTTCAGACAGTCTCTCGGCAGACACCATTTCTGTTCCCTAAATTCAACAATTTGGCAAAGAAATCAAGGAGTGTGAAATTTTGGACCTTGGAGATTGTAGTCAGGGTTGATATTTTTCTTTTTTACTTTGCTGATTTGGGACTCCAAGGGTTTTTGTTTGGGGACTAGTCAGCTTGGACCAGTGTGTAGAGGACTGGACACAGTCACACTCTCACATTGGGCCCCTCGAAGACCGAGACGTTGGTGGTGGGGGGAGTTAGGACTCGCCTTGGACTTCCCTGGGGGACATCTGATTGTATTCTGGGGAAAAAAGGAGGGGAGACTTTGTCTTGCCCAGGATTTCCAGAGGCATCTAGATGCGCCCTTAGAGGAAGGTATAGTGGAGACTTCATTCGTTCATGGTCTAGGGAGGCATTAGAGGAAATTGAGTTAACCAGGTTAATTGGTCTTGCCATGGACTCCCAAACACATCTGCTTTGTGTTCATCAGGTGTTTGTCGAGATCTCAGTCTTTGTTAATTAGTGCATGAGTGGAAAGCGGTCTGCAAACACCTGAGAGGCCCCTGAGAGTGGAACCCTTTCCCTTGTCCATTGAACTGTGTATTGTCTTTTTGTGATTTGTGTGTGTGAAGTCTTTTGTTTAATGTGTAACTGTGTAAGGCCGAAATTTTTATGCATGCAAAGTTGGAAATTCCCAAATTAAAATTAAATTGGAAAATTCTGGGCAGAAGTAAAAGGAAATTTATGTTTCATATTAGATTAGTGTCTGTCAGAGCTCGCAAAATATAAAATATTTTCTCTTGGATCCAAGACCTGTAGCTTCAGGGCACTCTGTCTGGCTTTCCCCTCCCTGATCTCTCCTATTGGCTTCTTCTTCTCTTGTATTGTATCTGGGTACTAGTTAACTGTCTGTCTTTCTTGCTTTTATTGGTATGCTAATTTCTGCATTTTTTGGACAGTTTCAATTTTGTATATTGGTGGCCTGAACTATTAAACATGGGAGGAGGGCCCAGTACACAAAAGACTCCCTGAGGCTGTCTCCTAAAGCACTTTCAAGAAGCTTATGGAGACTACCGTGGGTACGGTGGGTACGGAATTAAATGGTCAAAAAGAAGGCTTCGCACTCTCTGTGAATCAGAATGGCCCACCTTTGGGGTAGGATGGCCATCGGCCGGGACTTTTAATCTCCAGCTAGTAAGGGCAGTTTAGAACATCATAACTGAGGATCAAGGCTACCCTGAGCAGTTTCCATATATACACCAATGGCTAAATTTAGCAATGAATCTGCCACAATGGCTAAAAGCTTGCTCCATACAGAAAGGGTACTATGTCTTCCTAGTCAGACTGGATTTGAGTCTAGAAAAGAGGGGATAAAAAGGAAGCCTTAGGACTACCTGTCTTTACAGAGTCTCCTGACGAAACTGAGCTACTACCCTCTTATAGGCCAAAGCTAAAGCCCTTAATCCTACACAGCAGCTACAAGAGGAGGCTATATTACTTCCACTGTTACATCCCCATCTCACACTTGGAGTGGATCTGAGTATGGGCAGAGAAAGGATCCTAACCTGCCACTCAGAGAACCACCCCCTTTGGGAACTGAGTTCGACCTTGAGGAATGCCCCTTCCTTGTGTATGTCCCATTCTCCACCAGTGACCTATATAATTGGAAAAGCTAAAATCCCCCATTCTCGGAAAAACTTCAAGCTCTAATAGGGCTCATAAGTGTGTCCATAAAGTCATGGTTCACTTTTGACTTGTGACGGGTCAAAAGTGCACCATGACTTTACGGACACACTGTATCCTACAAACTCATAGACCTACCTGGAAAGACTGCCAGCAATTTTTAAATACTCTCTTCACTTTGGAAGAAAGGGATAGAATTAGGCAGGAAGGTAAAAAGGCAGTTCTAGGCCCGGGAGGGGGATCAATAGAGGAAAATAGGGACCGCGTTGAGGATTGCCCCGTGTATGCCGTCGGCTTTTTATAATAAAACTCCTCAAAATTCATATTGGATTTGGTGTCATTACATGAACCCGCGGAAATGAGGTACAGTACTTTATAACAGCTCAGTGGTAGACCATCAGCCCAGCATGTGCATTATGACATTAGCTGCAACTCATAAGGTTTGAGAGTTTACTGCTTTTATTGCTAGTTAGTTATAAATATTTCATAATTTCCCCTTAGGAGTTTTTCTTTTCTTTAACCATTTTTAAATTATTTTTTAAAATTACAGTTGACATTCAATATTATTTTATATTAGTTTTAGGTGTACAGTACAATGGTTAGTCATACATATAATTTATGAATGATTCCCCTGATAAATCAGTCTAGTACTTATCTGGCATAGTTATTACAACATCATAGTTATTACAATATTAATGAGTATATCCTCTATACCAGGGGTCCCCAAACTACGGCCCACGGGCCGCATGTGGCCCCCTGAGACCATTTATCTGGCCCCCGCCGCATTTCTGGAAGGGGCACCTCTTTCATTGGTGGTCAGTGAGAGGAGCACAGGATGCATCTGCACCCATAGTTCCCATTGAAATACTGGTCAGTTTGTTTATTTAAATTTACTTGTTCTTTATTTTAAATATTGTATTTGTTCCCGTTTTGTTTTTTCACTTTAAAATAAGATATGTGCAGTGTGCATAGAGATTTGTTCATAGTTGGTTGTTTTTTTTATAGTCCGGCCCTCCAACAGTCTGAGGGACAGTTAGAAAAAGTTTGGGGCCCCCTGCTCTATACTGAACTTTATATCCCATGACTATTTTGTAACTAACAATTGAAATGATTACTTTCTTTACATAGCACTTGTTGGGCAGATAAAATATATTATGCTCACTTTGTTAAAGATGGCGCTGCCCACATGGAAGCCCATTGCCCAGGTGATATTAGATGCCCTTCTTGCTTGAGATGGGTGTGATTATATTAATGTGTGTTAGGGCTGGCTTTGGACAGGCAGGATCCTTGTAGCCTGGGGCTTGGTTTTAGAACTAAGCCTTTCTCACCCTTTTTGATGTGGGGTGGTGCACTCTCACGAGGAATCCTATTATGCCTCGTAAAAGTGATTTTGTGTCAGAGACTTCCTTGTTTGTATATTGAATTAAAGGTTTTGATTTCTACACTATAAAGTGGGTCAGACCAGGAGCTTGCTCTCTCTCGGTTCCTGAGATTAACATTAGAGAGGAGAACAGAAAAAGGCTATGTGGAAGAAGCCAGGAGAAGCAGCCAAGATGGTGGAGTGCTAAGGGAGAAGCCAGTTTGTGCAGAGTTTGTGCAGGAGAAGGAGATGGGGAACAGAGGTGAATAAGTCTGGTGAGCTAGAAACCTTTGATTCTAGGAAACTTGGATAAGTCAGTGGCTTTGGGAGCCCTGAATGGAAAGGGAAGTTGTAAAGCTGGTATTTATGGCTAAAGCCACTATCACAGCTGCCTGACCCATGCAGATTCACATTAGATTTGGACAGTCAGTAATGAAACAACGGAGCCAAGAACTGGTGAGCCATCATCTTTAATTCTAGCCTGCATACAGCGGGCAAGTAAAAACACACACTGGGCTCCATAACCCACTCATTCAGTGCTCACAAAGCTACTGACTTATCCGAGTTTTCTAGCATCAAAGGTTTCTAGCTCACCAGACTTATTCTCTAATTTGTTCCTGAATATAGCATTGCAAGGAGAGGCAGCCAAGATGGCTGAATACTGAAGGAGAAGCCAGTTTGTGCAGAGAGAAGGAGATGGGGAACTGAGGTGAATAAGGCTGGTGAGGTAGAAACCTTTGATTCTAGGAAAAGTCGGATGAGTCAGTGGCTTTGAGAACCCTGAATGGAAAGGGAAGTGTTTTCCCACTGTGTATATTTCATACCCGCCAGGTGCAAGCTAGGATTAAAGCTAATGACCCACCAGTTTTTAGCTCCATTGTTTCATTACCGTCTGTTTGAATCAAATGCGCATTGCACAGGCCAGGTGGCTGTGATGGTGGCCGTGCCTACTGGCTTTACAGCCCACCATTTCTTGGCTCCATTGTTTCATTACCATCTGGCCAAATCAAATGCGAACCTGCATGGGCCTGGCGGCTGTGATGGTGTCAGTGGCTACTGGGCTTTACATATATGTACCACATTTTCTTTTTTCAGTTATCTATTGATGGACACTTAGGTTTATTCCATGTGTTGGCTGCTGTAGTACTATAATGAACATGGGTATACATAAACCTTTCTGAATTAATGTTTTGAATTTCTTCAAATAAATACCCAGAAGTGAAACTGGGTTTCCAGTCACCCTCAGTCTTACTAGTATTGCTTTTTTACAGCCAGCTGTTGTGGGGATAATTTCATAGACCTGAATACCTGAGCTGGGGAGTTTGGTGTAAAACTGGGACCCTTCAATCCTAGTGGGTACCTCTGGAGCTAAGATATCCCTCCCGATTCCAAATAGCCACACGTGGGTGTGGGACTAGCCTGTTCTGTGTCACCACCCCTACTACTGGTCTCCATGAGGGTCTCTTATTCAAATCCTTAGTTATAGAAATCCTGTTCAGCTTGTCTTCAAGTGGTTTTCAGGATGAGTGCTCAATAATTTAGTTGCAATTTTGATGTGCTGATTGGAGGAAGTGAGTATATCACGTACCTACTCTGCCATCTTGACTGGAACTTTTATGAATTTTTCACTTACCAACTAATTGACTGGGATGTTAAATTTCTCCAAATGTGTCTTTTTAGCCTTTTTATGTCTGTTTATTTATTTATTTACTTATATTTGAGAGAGAGAAAGAGAGAGAGAGGAGAGAGACAAGAAGAGAGAAAAACAAGAACCATCAACTTGTAGTGTGGTTCTTTAGTTGTTTATTGATTGCTTCTCAAGTGTGCCTTGACCAGAGGGCTCCAGCAGAGTCAGTGACCCTTGCTCAAGCCAGTGACCTTTAGGCTCAAGTCAGAGACCATGAAATCATCCCATGCTTGAGCCGGGGACACTATAATTAAGCTGGTGAGTCTGCGCTCAAGCCAATTGAGCCTGTGCTCAAGCCAGAAACTGGTGACCTCAGGGTATTGAACCTGGGACCTCAGCGTCCCAGGTCAATGCTTTATCTACTTTGCCACTACTGCTCAGGCTAGCTTTTTTTGTTATTAAGTTTCATTACATTTGTCAGAGAATATGTATAAAGCCTTTCTTACTGAAACATAGATGAAGAAATAGCTAAAATGAAAAGACTAAAGAGTCAGGAAGTATCCACATATACATCCCAGAACTGATATATAATAAAGTGACTGACTTTTTTACAATGAAAAGGAGGGCAAAAATAAATGAAAGAAAATAATATCACAAATAAAAGAAACATTTTATTTATTGCAACAAGAATACACTATATGATAAATGCATAATAAAAACATTTGTAATATTTTATATTATAATTATACTTACATGCCTATTAATTTTTAATAATAATTGTAAGGAAAAGTACTCATTTAGCTACAAATATGTCACATCACACACAATGGATCGACTTTGCATAGATTGAATACAGACATTTACAGATTAGTCTTCCAATATCAAAAGGGAGGACATGTAGGAGGACAATTTTCGAGGGAGGATGGAACTTACAAAAGGACTCTCCTCACTAAAGGAGGATGATTGGTCATCTTATATATAACAGGGATAGCATTTCTGATGAGTTAGGCATCCTGGACTTTTATTTTAATTTTTATTTATTCATTTTAAAGAAGAGAGAGAGAGAGAAAGGGGGAGGAGCAGGAAGCATCAACTCCCATGTGTGCCTTGACCAGGCAAGCCCAGGTTTCCAGGTCACCAGTTCGAAACCCCGGGCTTGCTGCGCCACCACAGGTCAGGCCATCCCGGACTTTTAAAAGAAAATTCTCAGATAATTACTTAACCTTATGAGATTTAATATTTTCCTTTTTTTTTTTACACCAACATAAATTCTAGATTAAGACTTAAATGTGAAAAAAAAAAAAAAGGAATACAGAAAAAGAAGAATATTTCTAGGATATTATACTATTGCGTCCATTATCCTTATCTTTGTATTCCAATATTTAAATACTATTCTCAACACAAAATCCAAAGTTATCCTGTTAAATGTAAGTCAGATCATGTCACTCCTTTGCTCAAAATCTTTCAATTGCTGGCTTCCCAGGGCAGTGAAAACAGAATCCCAAATCTTCACAATAGCCTTCGATGTCCCAAACAACAGGGCCTGACTCTGATCTCATCTTCCATTTCTTTCCCCTTCTTTTTCAGACATTCTGGCCCCATTTATGTTCATTGAAAAAATTCAGTTCTCCTGTCGCAGGGCATTAGCTATTGTTTCTTTTGGCTACAACTATTTTTTATAACCTCATTTATAATCTCTTTTAAATATTTGCTCAGATTATATCTTTTTAAAATACATGACAGTGATATTTTATATTACCCATCATACACCTATCACTTTCTGATGGCCTTTTAATGCTTTGTATTTTTCCATAACCCTCCTTGAATTTTATAAGATAATGTACTTATTTATGTCATTATCCACTTTCCCTCAGCTGAATGTAAGACCTATGAGGCAGGGATTGTTTATTATTATTATTATTATTGTTATTATTATTTTTAATACTGTATCCCCAGCATCTCAACAGAAGAGTTTAACATTTGATGAACAGATTTATAAATGAATCCTTTGACATTTAAAAAAAATGTTAACTCTTTTTATGAAATCCTCCAATTAGAAGGACTCTCCTATCATTAAATAACTTCATGTTACAATATTTAAACTTTGTTTTCCCCCTTTATTAGTCAAAGTTTTTCAGAGAAACAGAAACAATGGAACATATATCCATCCCTTCATACACACACACACACACACACACACACACTCACACACTTACGTACATATACTCTCACACATTTATACACACACACTCTCACACACTTACACACACACATAGTGATTTTGAAAAAATTGGTTCACACAATTGTGGGGACTGGTAAGCCCAAAATCTGTAAGGTAAGCTGACATGCTGAAGATTCATGTAAGAGTTGATGTTTTAGACTTGAGTCTGTAGCTAGAAACTCAGGCAGAATTTCTACACTGCACTTTGGAGGTAGGGTTCTGATTTGGAAAACTTCAGTATTTGCTCGTAAGGTCGTTAACTGATTGGATGGTGACTACTCACACTATGGAGAGTAATTTGATATATCAAAGTCTATTGATTTAAATTTTAATCACATTAAAAATTTTCTGCATGAAACATCTAGACTTCTGTTTAAACAATTGTTCACCATTGTCTTGCTAAGCTGACACATAAAATTAACCATCATGCCATCTTACTCCTCTAAACATTTCATGTGCCAAGATATTTTATTAATTTTTCTTTTCCCTTCATGCACTATACTCTATCAATGTATAAATGCTGTTAGCTCTGCTTTTGAAATATATCCTGAATCTAAATACTGCTTCCCATTCTTGGGATGGCCAACACTAATTAAAGTCATCATCCTCTCTTGGTAGAACAAAAGCCGTAGTATCTTTCTACTTGGTTTCTCTGTACCTATTCTTGCTTCATTACAATTTATTTTCCATAGAAGAGCCAGGTTATTCCTTTTAAAACATAAGCCCTTCTCTTTTCAAAACCTTCTAGTGACTTCCTATCATATTATAAATCCAAAGTCCTAGATATGGCCTGCTTGCAAACCTGGCTGTGGCTCATTTCTGGTTTCTATCCTACATCCTTTCCTGGATCACTCTGCTTCAGCCACATCCATCAGCTTGACAAGGATGCTCTCTATCCTTAAGCCTTTTACTCTTTCTGTTCCCTTTGCCTTCATAATTTCCCCCAATAAAGCCATACCTGATCAAACCACATTTCCTACCTGTCAGTGTCTATCCCATTAACCTGTTGCTATCTGACATCATATTATTTGTTTATTTAATATTTTTCACCTCTGTTAGAGTGTTACCTCACTGAAACACTGGCTTAGTTTGTTTCTCCACTATATCAATAGCACTTAGATCAGCTACTGAACTCTTATGCCCTCAATAAAATTTGTTGAATGAGTCACTGAAGAAATGAGCAAGCACTCTTTGATTTTCAAATAATGTTGTATACAAAAGCTTCTTTAGAAACAACATCTTATTTTTTATATGCACACTAGTGGCTCAGTAAATATTTTAGACTCAATTTAAAAGACAATAGTAAATAAGCTTATATATTTTTACTTTTTATGACATTGACTATATATACTTCCAGATAATAGGTGTTCAATGGATATTTGTTGAGCTTAAAATGCAAATTACTTTGATACTAAAAATAATATGTAAATATATGGTTAATTTAATTTCATTTTGTAGAAAAAGAAATTAATTGGCTGCAATAGCAACAGGATTTTTATTTTATTTTTTTTTTAGCGTGAGAGAGAGAGAAAGACAGAGAGACAGAGAAGGACATACAGATGGGAAGGGAGAGAGATGAGAAGCATCAATTCTTTGTTGCAGAACCTTAATTGTTCATTGATTGCTTTCTCATATGTGCCTTGACTTGGGGGCTCCAGCTGAGCCATTGACCCCTTGCTCAAGCCAGTGACCTAGGGCTCAAGCCAGCAACTGTGGGGTCATGTCTCTGGTCCTACACTCAAGCCATCAACCCTGTGCTCAAGCTGGTAAGTCTGAGCTCAAGTTGGCGACCTTGGGGTTTCGAACTTGGGTCCTCTGCCTCCCAGACTGATGCTCTATCCACTGCCTGGTCAAGCCAGGACTTTTTAAAAGTAATGAATTGTATTGAAGATTGGCAATTTATGTGTACTAAGTCCAAGTGACTAGAATAGACAAGGATATTATCTTTTCTTGAATATCTGTGGCACGGGCAACATTAGTTGGGCACTAGAATTCTTAAGGTCTTTGATAAATTTTTAAAAGTTGAAGTTTAGTTTTTGTTTATTATTTTTTCAGTATATTTTTGCTTTTTTTCTGTGTGAGAAGAGTGGGTTGATAAATTTTATGGAGTACAAAGAAGAGACAAGAGTGATTACCTTACACCCATTGACTTCTCTATTTTTTTCTTTTTAATTGAGAGCAGGGAGGCAGAGAGAGAGACTCCTGGATATGCCTCCACTGTGATCTACTAGGCAAGCCCACTAGGGGGCAATGCTCTGCCAATCTGGGGCCACTGCTCTATCGTTCAGCAACTGAGCTACTTTAGCACCTGAGGGGAGGCCATGGTGCCATCTTCAGCACCTGGGGCCAACTTGCTCAAATGAGCTATGGCTGGGGGAGGGAGAGAGTGAGGGAAAAAGGTAGAGAAGCGGGTGGTTGCTTCTCTTGTGTGACCTGATCAGGAATTGAACCCAAGACTTCCACACGCTGGGTGGATGCTCCACTGCTAAGCCAACCAGCCAGGGCCGACTTCACTATTTTTATGCTTTAAAAATGTATTTGTCTTTTTATTCCAAAACTGACTTCAACTGGGAATTTAAATACATATATTTTGAGGGGAGCTAATTTTGAAAAAGAAACTGCAGAGTAGAGAACAACTTGATTTTGTGGTAGAAGAACTGGATTAAGCTTGAAAAGATCTTAGTTCTAGTTTGGATACCTGATACTTGCCTGTGCAGTTTAGGAAAGATAGGCATCTTAGAGTGGAATGGAACCTTATAAATACCTCAAATCACACTGTTCATTAAAAAAATTTTACTTAGAAATTATATTTAATGGGATGATATTGATCAATAAGGGTATATAGGTTTCAGGTGAACATTTCTATGGCATTTAAACTGTTGATTGTGTGTGCGTTCATCATCCAAAGTCAAATCCTTTTCCTCCATAGTATATTTGTCCCTCTTTACTCTCCATCCCCTTTAACCACTTCACTTTTATCTATGTCTATGATACTCAGTTTTATATATAAAGATATATATTTGTCCCTCTTTACTCTCTTTCCCCTCACCCCCTCCCTGGTTCTTTTTATTGTGAGGAGTTGACAACCAAAACGTTGTGTGCAGAGCAAAGGATGAAATGGAGGTTTCTTGATTCCTTGGCTGTTCTTATTATATCAATATTTTAATTTGTAATCACAGATATTATATAATATGTGTTCATGCATACTTGTGTATGTGTGCACACATATTTCAATTAGTATTTATTCTATGTTTATATATAATAAGTACTATACTGCAATCTTGTCTTTTTAAATAATTGCAAGCTTCTTGAGAGTTTATTCTTAAAATATCTTCCCTATCAAAACATCATTCTGGGAGATGACACCTGATAGATGCTTTATGAAATAAAGGAAGAATTATGCAACCACCATAGATCCGGGCCGGGTTTTGGCCCTCTCCCCGCGCAGGAGAAGCACCGATGAGTGAATCCATTCCAGCTCCTGCCCAGGGTTTAGAGGCGCCGCGAAGCTGAGGCTCCCGCGGCTGCAAGTAGGAATTTGTTTTTACCGTGAGTGAGGGATTGAGAGGGTCGCTTGCACTTTGCACCAGGACTGAGGAGAAATGTCCCACAGAGGTTGGGAGCGGGAGGTAGCATGGATGTAGCTAGGAAGTTGGATATTACGACCCTATTTTATCCTGTAAGTGAGTGAAGTGTTGGAGCCCTAAGTGGAGGCGTCTGTTGCCAGGCAACCTGCAGACGCAGGCCTGAGTTGGCTGAAATCTTTACTGGAACTACCCTTTTTCCAGATTGTCCTTTCTGAAACTATCTCAGGGGTTCTTGTGTTGGATCAAGGCAGGTTAGGTGTTCCTGTGTCCCACTGGTCCACTCATCCCAGATGGGAAGAAGGTGGAGCATTGTTCTGGTACATGGCAAGTGCCATTGCTTTGAAATATAATCTCAATTTTGGGGTGAAAGATGTAGGGGAATTACTCTGTCTTGTTGGAAATTAACAGTGACCCAGGTTCAATTAAGATACCTGGGTCTGTTATCATGTGGGCTCCAAAATAGACCTACGTGGTTTCTGTCTGCATGGAACTTAAAATACTAAATATTATTTTCAAATTTCATTCTTCTCTCCTTGATTATGGGCTGCATTCAATCAGTTTATTCTTTGCATTCCAATATGTTCTGATTTAGTATAAGCAATATTTTAGCCACTAGTATCACTAACTAAGAGAGAAGTGATGATAATTAGATTGGAAATAAACATCCTTAAAAAATAAGAAAAGTGGGAGGTGAGTTTAATTCATTTTGGTAGTGCTAAAGATAATATGTTAAAACTTATTGCATGCTAGCAATAACTTCTCATGAGTTATAGCAGATTGAGTAAAGACAGAAGCCATTGAGGTAGACCGGGATATTTGAGGATATAAGTTTTGTTGTTTTTATTATTGGCAAATGAATTATAGTGATTTAAAGTAACCTATAGTTATTTGAAGTGGCTAGAGTAGTTACTAATGTATAAATAATTGTGTGGCTGATGTGTGGAGAAAATCACTTAGCTGATTGTTCAACACCCTTGTTTCAACTTGGGTTTGCTGGCCACAACTCATCATGACAAATACTGACAGCTCGTGATGTGATCAAATGCAAACAACGCTTCCCCTCCACCTACCAAAACCAGTAACAGCTTTAAAAAGCTGCTTCTTTGTGAAAATTATCTGTGAAAAACAAGCTATCTGCTAGTGCTATAGAAGTATTTTGAAATGTAATTATTTGTTATGTTTTCAGAATATGTCTACTGTTGGTTAGTAAATTTGCTTGACTTTACTCTGCTAGTATAATTCCAGGCTTAGGGCATGGAGTGTTTAGGAGAGGGGCCTATGGCAATGGAGTGAAGGGAATCATATAGATACATTAATAAAGAATTGGTATATATTTCAGGTAAGAGGACTTCACTGGACTTGAAATAAAACTATATTTTAATAACAATAATGATGGCTACCATGTATTGAATGTTAACCATGCTCCGCATGATACTGGAGGGTGAAAGGTGCTGACATTAAACTCATTTTACATGTTAGAAATATAGGCTAAGGAAAATTAAGTTCTCACTCAAGCTTATGTTATGGGAAATTGTTAAAAATGAGGATTTTAAGTCCTGGGTGGATAGCTCAGTTGGTTAGAGTATCGTTCTGAAGTGCAGAAGTTGCCAGTTTGATTCCTGGTCAGGGCACATAAAGGATAGCTCGATGTTCCTGTTTCTCTCTCTCCCTCCCTGTCTTGCTGAAATCAATCAATCAATATTAAAAAAAAATAAAGATTTTAATGTCAGTCTATCTGACTCCAAGCACTGTGCCATGCTATCTTTCCTTAAAAAAAATATAGTATATATGCATATTTATATACTGTATAAACCTATATACATAAATATATATACCTATATGTACTAAATATATCTATATCTACATTTATATCTATATATCTATATCCTATTAAAATAAACCCAAACCTAATAGAGAAAATATGAATGAACCATTAAACAAAAATGTATCCTTGTAACATAAGGCTGAAGTATAAAATATTTAGAATTTGGATGACTGAGGTATTCATATGATTTTTATTTTGTACAGATTTGCAAGTTGATTATTTTCACATTCTTTTGTAAGCATTTTTATCTATCACCTCATAATTACTAGTTGAACCACTAACTCCATTTTATCCTTTGTATTAGATAATATTGCTTGCTAAACAATATTTTCATCAGCCCACTGTGGCAAAATTAAAACCATAAAGGTTTAGTAAAAGAGGAAAGAAAATAAAGCATTACTTTGTAGTAGAGAAGAGGTATATGCATTAGTTTTCTACTGCTACTTTAAAAAATTACCACAAACATAGTGGTTTAAGACAGTATAAATTCACTGTTTTCCAGTTCTGGAGGCCAGAAGTACAAAATGAATTCTACGGGACTAGAATCAAGATGTTAGCAAGACTGCTTTCTTTTGGAGGATCTAAGAGAGAATCCAGTCCTTGTCTCTTTTAGCTTCCAGAGACTCTTTGTGTCCTCTGCCTCCATTTTCAAAGCCAGCAATAAGCACCTCTGCTCTGTGACCTGTGCTTTTATTCTTACATCTTCCCTTTCCCACTCTGATCGTCCTGTCTCCCTTATATAGGACCCTGGTGATTTCATTGGACCAATCAATTAAACCAGGATAATCTCTACATCTCAAAATCTTTAAATTAATCACATCTGTAAAGTCCTTTTTGTCATGTTAGGTAACATATTCGTGGGGTCTGGTGATTAGGATATGGACACCTTGGGGGGCCATTATTCACATTAGTATTTACTCCATAAATGTTGCCTCACTTGATGTAATTGCTCCACAAATAGTTAATTTTGCTGAAAGAGTAAAAGTGATTGGCCACACGACTTCTCTGCTTGTCATATAGTTATGTAGTTTGTATGATTTATTTAAAATTAGAGTAAGAATTATAATTATATACATATATATATATATATATATATATATATGTATGTATTTTATCCTTTTCAAAGTGTACTGCACAATCGGTACGTGAACTTGAATGGATTTAAAGGTTAAAGGAGTTTCCGCATCTCTTAGGAGTCAAACTCAGCCATTCTCTGGAAGAAAGATGCCACTACAAGTATGTGTGCTGTGTAATTACTGTTGTGTAATGTGAGTCATTAAATGATTTTCTCCTTTTTTCAGGTTTAATGTCTACTTATACTCACAAATATTTAGGATCAGTATTTCTCTGATTTAAAGAATTGAACCACTAAACTTGAAGATAATCATTATTTGAAAACTGATGACTGAATATGTTTTATTTTAAAATATTAAGCTTATCATTACTATTTTCTCATTATATAAAAATTGTGTATATCTGTAGAAAATATAAAAAATAAAAATAAAAAAACCAAGAATACTGTATATCAATATACATTTTGTGTTAACTAGGTAAAAAGAGAATCTTGACTTTTATTCTTAGGACTTTTATTCTTCTCAACTTTGATAATATTACTGTTGTGTATATCATTGATTAGGTAAGTACAAGTTTAAAGCTACTTTCTTCCTGTATCCACCACATAATTGAGTATATATAAAGTTTAGTTTAGAAATACATAAAAATGATGTATATTTTCTTACCATTCTTATTTCAATTCTTGAATACCTAGTTATAGGTAATGGTAACAGTAGTTGTTACTATCACAGCTGCCGCCAGGCCCGTGCAGGTTTGCATTAGATTTGGATAGATTGTAGAGAAACAATGGAGCCAAGAAATGGCGGGTCATTTTCTTTATTTATAGCCTTGCCTTTGGCTGGCAAGTCAAAACAAACACATGGGCACCAAAACCCCCTCACACATTCTCTGGTACCACAACCAGTAGAATCTTCTCCGAGTTTTCCTAGAATCAAAGGTCCCACTAGCCTCACTCAGTCCCCTCTGCAGCCTCCATCTTGGCTGCCTCCTCCTCTGCAACCACTGGTCTCCTCCATAATGGCCTCCTAGCTCCTCCTTTAAAACTTTTGGCGTGAAAGCCCCTCCTCTAGCACACATTAGCATAACCAAACCCCTTCCCAAGCAGAAAGGCAATTAGCAGTATCACCTGGGCAACGGCCATTTATGTGGGCAGCACCATTTTTAACAATAAAAGTGAGCAAAAACAGAAAATACGGATTTTACAAACTTATTTGTCCAACACTAGTGCTTATTAGTGATCATGATAAATGTTTTGATAAATTATACCACTTAATTCTTACAATAAATGTTTGGGGTAGGATTTATTTTTACCTGCTTTTAAATGTGAAAGAACAGGCCCGCAGAGATAAGTAACTTGTCAGGATTTTGAACTCCAGTTCTGACTTCAAGATCTGTGTTCCCTACTGTGTTCAAACATTTCTCTTATAACAAGGTGGTGTTTGGGAGTCAAATAGTTCACAATATTGTGTTAAATAAAGTATTAACACAAATGAAGTATTTGGAAATTTGAAACAAAGCAGTCCTCTTTAGTCAAAATATGATGTAAAGTACTACAGTCTTTCCCACTCATTATTTGCTTATCATATTATGCATATCATATTATCAACTTTTATCTGGTTGCTAGAAAAAGCTCAATGTTTAAGTTCTTTGAAAAAAAGATTTCTAAAATTACCTATTTCTTTTCCCCCCAATAATATCTTCCTTTAATCTTAATGCCTTGATCTCTTTACTAGAAAGGCCTAGTTCTGGTGTTGAATTTAGGGGAAAAGGTCATGCTTATCTCAGAACTCTTGTTCTTTAGGAAAATAATAATCCCAGATATCCAGGTTATCGTTCCTTAGGGTTTATCAGGAAAGTATTGCTATTGTAGTTTTCAGCTCCCATTTCTGGAGTGTTCTAAAGTTAGAATTAAAAGTGAGAAATAATGCATAAGCTTTTTTCAAAGAAGTGATACTTATAATGCTTCAAGTATCCTTAAAAAATTAACTGATAAATTTATTAGAATATAAAATATGTTCATGCTCACTAATAATCAAGGGAATGAAAATTTATGTAATGGTATACCTTTGTGCCTCTATTAAATTAGGAGGCAAATGTAATATTGAGAGTACTCACAACTAAAGTTAGTACACTGTAAGTTGGAACGACAGTTTTGAAAATGTGATTGGCAGTGTATAATAAACTATAATAGCAATTGAAAAATATTAGATGAAGTGTGACTCAACTTTTAGAAAGAATATTATATAGATATAAAAATAATTTTAAGGAATAACAGAAATAGCTTACAATTAAAGGTGAAAAAAGATAGTATATATACTATTATAAATTTGTGGAAACCTATGGAAAATGTACAAAATAGTGAAACCCAATGAAATATATGGACTTTTGGTGATAATGATACGTCAGTGCAGTTTTCTCAACTGTAACAAATGCACTACTCTGGTGGTGGAGGCTATGCAACGTATGGTGTCAGCAGAATCTCTGTAACTTACATTCAATTTTCCTGTGAACCTAAAGCTGTTATAAAAATAAATTGTATTAAAAGAAAAAGACAGGACACAAAATAGCCCAATTTTTAAAATAAAGGGCTAGGTACTAAATATTTTTGGCTTTAATGGCTGTGGAGTTGCAGCTATTCAACTCTGCTGTTGTAGTGGGAACACAGACAATTTGTAAATAAATGAACATTGCTGTATTCTCATAAAACTTTGTTAATAAAAACAGAGCTTGGCCATAGTTTGATGACTCCTGGCCTTAGGTATTTATGAGTTATAATTTACCTTTAACCTGGATTGGCTAGCACAATTTTGTATTCTGAATTGGTTTAAGAATTTATAAAGCATAATTTTTCTTATTCTGCACTGGCCAGCACCAATATGTCTTGTACAAAAGAAATATAACTTCCATTTAAAAAATAATTATGTCCTGATTGATGGTGCCATAGTGAATAGAGTATCAACTTGGGATGCTGATTTCCCAGGTTGGAAACCCAAGGTCACTGGCTTGAGCACAGTGGGAGTGGGATCACCGGTATGATTCCATGATTACTGGCTTAAGCCCAAACGTCACTGAATTAAAGCCCAAGTTTGCTGGCTTGAGCCCAAGGTTGCTGGCTTGAGTAAGGGGTCACTGGCTTGGCTAGAGCACCCTGGGTCAAGGCCCATTAGAGAAGCAATCAATGAACAACTAAAGTGTCGCCAACTATGAGTTGATGTTTATCTCTCTCCCTTCCTGACTGTCTGGCTCTCTCTCTCTCTCTCTTTCAAAAAAAAAAAAAGGACACATATATGTTTGTCCTTGTGGCTTCAGAAAACTGTCTATATGTCTATTAAAGAACTTTCTGGGGAATAATGATGATCATGACTATGATAACAACAAATATATTCTATTTAGATTTTTTTTACTAAAGTTAGATGATGTCATGATTTTTCCTAAGTACAATCAAGAAAATCTTTGGCCTGACCAGGTGGTGGCACAGTGGATAGAACATCAACCTGAGATGCTAGGAACTCAGATTTGAAACCTGGAGGTTACCAGCTTGAGCTCAGGCTCATCCAGCTTGAGCGTGGGCTCACCATCTTGAATGTGGTGTCCCTGGCTCATGCATAGGGTCATAGACATGATCCCATGGTCTCTGGCTTGAGCCTAAGGTTGCTGGCTGGAACAAGGGGTCAATGGCTCAGCTGGAACCCTCCAGTCAAGGCACATACGAGAAAGCAATCAAACAACTAACATGCTACAACTATGAGTTCATGCTTCTCATCTGTCTCCCTTTCTGCCTGTATATCCTTCTCTCTCTGTCTGTCATTTGCTAAAAAAATTTTTTTGATGTGTAATGAAAATGTGCTATTTTAAGCAGATATATTTAATTCTACTATATTAAAATTAATTAAATATAATTAAAATATATATTTCATTTTGTCTTATTATATATTAAACATAATCATCTTGTGATTTATATTTCTCCATTGTAACTATTTATTAGGATAGTACTTAAAACGATGTCATATTGAAGTTGATACAGTGCCAAATTTGTTTTATGGGCAGAATGATGAAGCTCAGTCTTGTATATAATCTCTGTTCTTGCTATCAGAATTACAAAAGTGACCATTGAGGTGACATCTCAGAATAAGCTGTGCTGATGGGTGAATTATTTCCTGTTTTTATTAACTTGAACTTTCCCTAAGACTTATACATATTTCTTACTCCATAGTGGCTAAGCTCACTGTACTTTTCTGACCTTTTACACAGATATTTTTGGCAATAAGATGGAACATTTACAAACATACACCTGTATACATTTTTCTCTTTCTTGCTTAAATTCTTCATTATTTCCCCATTACCTTTAGGGCAAGGTCCAAGTTCCTTCACTTCTATGTTTATAAGGTAACAGCTCTGGCCATTACCTTCTCACACTGGATTTCAACCCTGTCCAGCTGCTTGCTCTTGCTGTTGTTCTTGGCTGAGGCAGTTTTCTCCCTTATCTCTTCATTTGGCTAACTCCCACTCACCCTTCCGAGCTCCATTTAGACCAGGTTGGCTATGCATGCTGAGTGTCACTGCTCAGTCATAGCATTGATTTTTCACATTACTGTTTGAGTGAATGTCTTCCCCAGCAGCTGGGGCACTGTGTCGGTAGAAATGATTTAGGTTGCTTATCATCTTATTCTCTGTGTCTCAAGCACAGTTGGGGGGGTGCTTAATAAATGTTCTTTATATAAAATTTACTGAGAAAAGTTATAATTAGCATTCTTTCATTGACTAATTGCTTATATTTAAAGTATAATTGAAGGGTATATACAAACTGACTTTATTATTAATTTTTCATTAAAGCAAGGATGGACTTCTAAATCATTGGCAATCCAGAATGCTCCTTGCCTTCCTGTGTAAGTCACATTTTATCACATTTGAACTGTTTATGGGCAAATATTT
This sequence comes from Rhynchonycteris naso, assembly GCA_037038555.1. NCBI lineage: Eukaryota > Metazoa > Chordata > Mammalia > Chiroptera > Emballonuridae > Rhynchonycteris > Rhynchonycteris naso. The sequence continues at coordinate 121,228,822 of CM072996.1, read as the reverse complement.
ATTAAACATTGATCAAGAAAACAAAGAAGGCAAAATTATCTATATAGCTATGATTCTGAACCACAGAAAAATTTGTATGCATGTGGATGGCCTAAACTTACCATGCCAAAATTAAAGTAGCTCTTATATAGGATGGTAGGACTAAGGATAATAGTCCTCTTGTTTTTTATTTTATTTAATATAGTTCTTATATTCCTGAAATAGTTTAAATATTGCTTTATTTAGAAAATTCAGCTAAGCGCATTTAAAAAGAATATATAAAATCTTGCATTTTATAACTAGGATAGTCAAAATGAATTTGATGGGAACACTATCTATACTTTTATTTTGAGGACTATGACAATTTTATCAATCTTATTAAAATTTTATTTTGAAGTGGAATACATTAACTTGTTTTACACTATATGTTTTCCTTTTAAAATTTGGAAGTATATCTTTTTATATTTTTTTCAAGTATTTTAGACTACAAGGCTTCTTGGAAAATAGAAATTTCAAACTTAATTATTAGGCTGAACCACATAAAATTAGCAAGTATCAGAATTTCTTGTTGTTCTATGTAATAGATGGCTATATGCTCATTTAGACAAAGAGAGTTAGGTACAAGCACTAAATATAAAATTTTGAGTCTCTAACTGCAGTCAATTGTGTGCTGGTAAATGTTTTTAACAATTGGTTTTTCGAAAGTGTACTATAAGTTTCATATAAATTTTAATTGTTAATTATAAATAATCTTAAGTATATTTTAAGTTGATTATAAATTTTAATGATATGTAGCAATTTATAAATAAAATATATAAACTCTTTATTGTAAATTCCATATAGCTAATTGACTGTCACAGAAAGATATCTTTGTTTTTTGCTGAATTTTTATATCTGTAGCCAACTTGTGGTTGTAGTTGACGAACCAGTGTAGTTCCAACATGAATGTTGGTTGATAGTTTCATTTTTTATAGGGTGATGTGAATGTTTTTTTTTTTGTTTGTTTGTTGTTTTTTTTTTTTGTTTTGCTGAATCAAGTGATAGCTTAGAATAGTGGGGCAATATTTCTGTTTTTTTGTTATCCACAGTGTGATAGTTAAGACACAATACACTTTTAACTTTAATCTGCATTATCAGCATTTTCTCCACCACTTTTTAAAGTCTCGGAAGTCAACAAAGTAATAAATCAGATCTTGATTCATAGCATTTGCCAGTTTCTGTGTAAATAATCCTACTGTGGTTGATTTTAAGTCATCTATGCAGTACCGCTGGACACAGTGGAAAGAGATACATACCATTATATTATCACACAGATAGATATAAATTTCTAAGACAAAATAATAGTGAAGTATAGTAAAATCATTAAGAAGTAATGACTTTTGAGTATTTATTACCTTTGTTTTGTTTTTAATACAACTTATTTGTAAGTTTATATAATTTTATTTTTAATAATGTGTTAACAACAAGCTCAAGAATATTGAATATTTAACAAAACTAGCACAGCCAATAGGCATCAGTACACCACTGGCTTCAGCATATCTTTTTATATAAGATGCAGAATACAGTATATGATTTGCAACTATTTAAATCTTATTTTTAAAAGTTATTGGCAACTAGATTGTTTCTTTCAGGGTCCCACCACTTGATTTGGGAAGCCTTGTTGACTCTGATGATGAGGTAATTTTTACTTGGTATTTAATATAACATTTGAACACAATATTACAAAAAGCATATAATAAGTATCATTTAATTTTATTTTAGGATGATTTTTCATATGTTCCAATTAGTGTAGCACCTATTCATTTTGACCCACCAAATTCATCTTCTGCTCTTGATTTGGTCATACCACGTCAAATACCATATATTCAGCATCATTCAAATGAACTGGTTAGTATTTATTTCTTATTACCAACATTCTGTGTTATAGTATGCATTTTAGCATTGTATTTAATCCAGAAATTTTATGTTTAATTTGGTTTAAGTATTTTATGTATTAACATCCCAAACAATAATATTGGTGAAATAATCTTTATTTGTTTTACATTTTTTTCACATAAAAACGGTATTATTAAAGTGCCTTATAAAATTTGTAAAGTAGCCTGACCAGTGTTTGTATAGTGTACAAAACATCAATCTGGGATGCTGAGGTCCTAGGTTTAAAACCCTGAGGTCACTGGCTTGAGCACAGGCTCACCAGCTTGAGTGTGGGGTTGTCGGCTTGAACTTGAGCATGGGATCACTGACATGATCTGATGGTCGCTGGATTGAGCCCCAGGTTGCTAGCTTGAGCAAGGGATCACCATCTTGGCTGGAGCCTCCATCAAGGCATGGATGAAAAACAGTCAATGAACAACTAAAGTGTTGCAAGTATGAATTGATGCTTCTCATCTCTCTCCCTTCCTGTCTCTGTCTCTCTCATTCTTTCTCTCTAAAATAAAGAAATTTTAAAAAATGGTAAAGTATAAGTTTATTCTAAAAGGGAATCCAAGACTTTAAAAATTATGGTAAAATATTATATCAGATCTTGCCAGTTTAACAATGTAAAATTTGTTTCTCAGAAGTTGACTTACTTTTTAGGTTACTAGTATATTAGGGAATAAATAAGTGTACTAATTCCAAAGTATCTCCTTGGGACATATTTATACTTCACACAATATTTTGTGTTTTAGTTCACATTATGAACACAAGTTCTGACCAGTGTTCTATGAGCAGGGCTTGCTTTTCTGTCTTTGTTATTCCTTCTCATGGAACTGGTTCTATTCATGTTCTCCTCAGTCTCATTTTGGATAAATTGTACCAATACTACCCTAGTCTGTATCATGTTATAGTTTTTACCCTGAAGCTTTTCCTTCTCCCCCTTTGGATTAGACTTGGATATTATCAACAGTTTTCAAGGGTTATACTAGCTTTATACTCCTTTTGAAATGGCTGTCTTTGTCTTGGACAATCTATCTGCTGTAGTGTTTGCTTAACACTTCTTTTTATTTTTTACTTGATCTTTTTTAATTTTTAAATTAATTTTTAGAATTTCTTATGTTAACATGGATTCAAATATCCCACTCAATATAACACCCTCACTGCCCAACTGCGTGCCCCCATTTATACCCCTTTTGCCCCTCACCCCTGACTTCCTCCCTGCCTTCCCTCTGGGATTTGCTGTTCTGTTATCTGTATCTCTGTGTTAGGTATATATAATTTCACTAATTGCTTCACCTTCTCTGATCCCATCCTCCATCCTCCTTCCCTCTGACAGCTGTCCATCTACTTCCCATGACCCTGCCTCTGCCTCTATTCCATTCCTCAGTTCATCGTGTTCATTAGATTCTACATACAAGTGAGACCATATGATATTTGTCTTTCTCTTCCTGTCTTGTTTCACTTAGCATAATAATCTCCAGGTCTATTCATGCCATCACAAGAGGTAAGATTTCCTTCTTTCTCTTGGCTGTGTAGTATTCCATTGAATATATGTACCACCCCTTTTTAATCCATTCATCCCCTGATGGACACTTGAGCTGTTTTCAGATCTTGACTATTGTAAACAATGCTGCAATAAACATGGGGTACTTATCTTCTTTTGAACTGGTGTTTTGGGATTCTTAGGATATATTCCTAAAAGTGGGATAGCTGGGTCAAAAGGCAGAAGTTCTATTTTTAATTTTTTTAGGAAACGCCATACTGTTTTCCACAGTGGCTACACAAGTCTGCATTCCCACCAGCAGTACAGGAGGGTTCCTTTTTCTACACACCCTTACCAGCACTTGTTGTTTGTTGATTTGTTGATGAGCGCCATTCTGACAAGTGTGAGATGGTATCTCATTGTGGTTTTAATTTGCATTTCTCTGATAAGTGATGTTGAACATTTTTTCATATACCTATTGGCCATCTGTATGTTCTCTTTGGAGAATTGTCTATTCAGGTCCTTTGCCAATTTTTTTAATTGGATTGTTTACTTTCCTGGTGTTGAGTTTTAGAAGTTCTTTATAAATTTTGGTTATTAACCCCTTATCGATGTATCAGCAAATGTGTTCTCCCATTGTGTTGTGCTGTCTTTTTATTTTGTTAATGGTATCTTTTGCTGTGCAAAGCTTTGTATTATTTTTTTTTGTTTTGTTTCTTTTTATTTCTTTTTTATTTTTATTTTTTACAGGGACAGAGGGAGAGTCAGAGAGAGGGATAGATAGGGACAAACGGACAGAAACAGAGAGAGGTGAGAAGCATCAATCATTAGTTTTTCATTGCCGTTGCAACACCTTAGTTGTTCATTGATTGCTTTCTCACATGTGCCTTGACCGCGGGCCTTCAGCAGACTGAGCATCCCCTTGCTGGAGCCAGCGACCTTGGGTCCAAGCTGGTGAGCTTTTTGCTCAAGCCAGATGGGCCCGCGCTCAAGCTGGTGAGCTCAGGGTCTCGAACCTGGGTCTTCCGCATCCCAGTCTGACGCTCTATCCACTGCGCCACCGCCTGGTCAGGCTGTGCAAAGCTTTTTAGTTTGATATAATAACATTTGTTTATTTTGTCCTTTATTTCACTTGCACAGCCTGTGAACATATTTGCACAGATATATGAATAAAAATATTTCTATGAGAGATATCAGAAAGTTTACTGCCTATATTTTCTTCCAAGAGTTTTATAGTTATGTAACTTACACTTAAGTCTTTTATCTATTTTGAGTTTATTTTTGTGAATGGTGTAAGCTGGTGGTCTAGTTTCATTTTTTTTTGCATATACCTGTCCAATTTTCCTAACACCATTTATTAAAGAGATTGTCTTTATTGTATTCTCTTGCCTTCTTTGTCAAGTATCACTTAACCATAAAGGTGTAGGTTTATTTCTGGGTTCTCTGTTCTGTTCCATTGATCTGTATGCCTATTCTTATGGCACTACCAAGGTGTTTTGATTACAATGGCCTTGTAGTATAACTCGATATCAGGAAGTGTGATACCTTCCACTTTGTTCCTCATTTTCAAGATTGCTGAGTCTATTCAGGTTATTTTTTGGTTCTATATAAATTTTTGGAAACTTTTTTTAGATCTGTGAAGTATGCCATTGGTATTTTAATAAGAATTGCATTGAATCTATAGATTGCTTTGGGTAGTATAGACATTTTAATGATGTTTATTCTTCTTACTTATTAACATGGTATATGCTTCCACTTGTTTGTATCGAATTCATTTATCAGGTCTAGTAGTTTTTTGACTGAGACTGTAGGGTTTTCTATATACAGTATCATTTCATCAGCAAATAATGATAGTTTTCCTTCTTCTTTTTCCAGTTTGGATGCCTCTTATTTCTTCTTGCTTAACACTTCTTTTAGATTTCTCTTATCCACTGGCTCTACTATCTCTCTCTCATGGAAGTATGGCAGGGAACCAAATAGTACCAGAAGAAAGACTGTCTTAATACTCTAGAAATGGCAATCCATGCTTCTCAGTATTAGTGATCTATAATTCTTATGATTATTCTGGAAGAAATGATTGATTTCATTGAGTGTTTTTTCTGGGGCAAGAACGTAAGGTCTACCTAAAACTCCTAAAATAAAGAGAAAAGTTGTTCATTGTCATCTCAAGTTATTTTACATTTAGGGCTGATTTTTTTTTTTTTATTCTAAACATCTTTATTGGAGATTTATAACACAGATTTAGCATATTAAATGCCTGAGAAGTCCTTTGATCTTTTTTATTTTTATCTTATTTTTTAAAAAAGAAAAGAAATTCTTTAACTTTCTTGAATGGTTAAATTCTCACAGGGAAAACCTTTTCTTTTTTCTTTAGTACCACTGTTAATATTTTTCTCAATAGTTTTCTTACAACATCAGTTCAGGAAGTACTGCCTAAATTATTATTTTTCTTTTCATTTAGTAAAACCTTTCCTTTTAAATTTTATTTAGACAATATTAATGTAGTGACATTGATCCATTAGAATACATAGATTCAGAGAAAAACATCTCCAGATCATTTTGACATTTGATTATGTTGTATACCAATCACCCAAAGTCAAATTACCCTCCATCACCTTTTATTTGGTTTTATTTATACCCCTCCCCTCCCCCCGCCTGTCCCCCCCTCCCAGTAACCACCACATTCTTGTCCATATCCATGAGTCTCAATTTTGTGTCCCACCTATGTATGCAATAATACAGTTCTTAGTTTTTTCTGATTTACTTATTTTGTAATGTTATCAAGATCCATCCATTTTGTTGTAAATGATCCCATGTCATCATTTCTTATAGCTGAGTAGTATTCCATAGTATTTATGTACCACATCTTCTTTATTCAATCATCTATTGAAGGGCTTTTTGGTTGTTTTCATGTCTTGGTCACTGTGAACAATGCTGCGATGAACATGGGGCTGCATGTGTGTCTTTATGTAGCAATGTTTTTTGAGTTTTGGGGGTATATACCCAGTAGAGCGATTGCTGGGTCATATGGTAGTTCTATTCTTAATTTTTTAGGAACCACCATACTTTCTTTCATAATGGTTGTACTACTTTACATTGCCACCAACAGTGGATGAGGGTTCCTTTTTCTCCACAGCTTCTCCAACACCTGTTGTCACCTGTCTTGTTGATAATAGCTAATCTAACAGGTGTGACATGGTATCTCATTGTAGTTTTGATTTGCATTTCACTAATAGTTAGTGAAGATGAGCATCTTTTCATATAACTATTGGCCATTTGTATTTCTTCCTGAGAGAAGTGTGTTTATGTCCTTTTCCCATTTTTATATTGGATAGTTTGCTTGTTTGTTGTTGAATTTTATGAGTTCTTTGTATATTTTGCATATTAGGCCCTTATCTGTGCTGTTGTTTAAAAATATCATCTCTCATTTAGTTGGCTATCTATTTGTTTTGTTGTCAGTTTCTCTTGCTGTGCAAAAGCTTCTTAGTCTCATGTGGTCCCATTCATTTATCTTTGCCTTCACTCCCCTTGCCTTTGGAGTCAAATTCATAAAATGCTCTTTATGGCCAAGGTCTATGAGTTTAGTACCGTGATGGTGAACCTATGATGTGCATGGCAGCACTGACACGTGTAGCCATTTTCAATGACACGCGGCTGCATGCGGCCGCATACCAGAGAAGTATGGGGCCGCATGCCGCGAAGGACGTTCCATCCTCAGTTCCTACATGGCCAGGTGCAGTAGCCGAGGATAAAACATTTGCTATAGTGTAGATACTCTGTGCTGGAGGTCTGTCGGCCAAAACAACAGAACTCGGGCACAGAGTGTCTAGTTCTGGGACTTCTGGTTAGGCCATTTTTCTCAAACTGACACAACACCCGAGTTATGCTCGGTTTTTTGGCAAGTTTTGACACACCAAACTCAAAAGATTGCCCATCACTGGTTTAGTAACTATGTTTTCTTCTATGTAATTTATTGTTTCAGATATTATATTTAGGTCTTTGATCCATTCTGAATTCATTTTAGTACAAGGGGAGGAACTGTAGTCAAGTTTCATTCTTTTGCATGTGGCTCTTCAGTTTTCCCAGCACCATTTATTGAAGAGGCTTTCTTTTCTCCATTGTGTGTTTTTGGCTCCTTTACCAAAGATTGTTTGACCATATATATGTGGTTTTATATCTGAGCTCTCAATTCTATTCCATTGGTCTAAGTGTCTATTTTTCTGCCAATACCATGCTGTTTTGATTATCATGGTTCTATAATATAATTTGAAGTCAGGTTTGTAATGCCCCCAGCTTCATTCCTTTTCCTTAGGATTACTTTGGCTATTCAGGGTTTTTTTTATAGTTCCCTATAAACCTGATGATTTTTTGTTCCATTTCTTTAAAAAATGACATTGGAATTTTGATGCAAATTGTATTAAATTTGTGTATTGCTTTGGGTAATGTGGTCATGTTAACTATATGTATTCTTCCTATCCAAGAACAAGAAATATTTTCCATTTCATTGTATTGTTTTCAATTTCCTTAACAATGCTTTGTAGTTTTCATTACATAGGTCCTTTACATTCTTTGTTATGTTTATTCCTAGGTATTTTATTTTTTGTTGTTGTTTCAACCATAAAAGGGATTATTTTTTGAGATCATTTTCTGAAGTTTCATTGTTGGCATATAAAATGGCAATAGACTTCAGTATATTAATATTGTATCCTGCGACCTTACTGTATTGGTTTATTGTTTCTAGTAGTCTTTTTGTGGAGTCTTTGGGGTTTTGATGTATAGGATCATATAATCTACAAAAAGTGAAACCTTTACTTCTTCTTTCCCAATATGAATGCCTTTTATTTCTTTCTCTTGTCTGATTGCTATGGCTAGAACTTCCAGCACTACATTGAATAACAGTGGAGAGAGTGGGCAACCCTGTCTTATTCCTGATTTTAGAGGAAAAGTTTTCAGGTTTTTGCCATTTAATATGATGTTAGCTGATGGTTTGTCATAAATGGCCTTTGTTATGTTGAGATATTTTCCTTCTATACTCATTTGTTGAGAGTTTTAAACATAAAATGATGTTGTATTTTATTGAATGCCTTTTCTGCATCAATTGATAGGTTTCTATGGTTTTTGTTCTTTGTTTTGTTGATATGGTGTATTATATTAACTGTTTTATGTATGTTGAACCATCCTTGTGATTCTGGGATGAATCCTACTTGATCATGATTAACTATATTTTTAATGTATTTTTATATATTTAATGTGTTGTTGTATTTGATTTGCTAGTATTTTGTTTAGGATTTTAGCATCTGTATTCATTAGAGATTGGTCTGTAGTTTTCTTTTTTGTGTTGTCCTTGCCAGGTTTTGGTCTGAGGGTTATGTTGGCCTCATAAAGTGTGTTTGGAAGTATTCTTTCTTCAATATTTTGGAAGACTTTGAGTAGAATAGGAACTAAATTTCCTTTGAATGTTTGATAAAATTCACTAGTATAGCTATCTGGTCCTGGATTTTTGTGTTTGGGGAGGTTTTTGATAGTTGTTTCTATTTACTCCCTTCTTATGGGTCTGTTTAGGCTATCTACTTCTTTGTGACTCAGTCTAGGAAGATTATATTGTTCTAGGAATTTATCCAATTCTTCTAGATTGTTAAATTAGGTGTCATATAGTTTTTCATAGTATTCTACAATAATTCTTTGTATATCTATGATATCTGTGATGATTTCTCCTCTTTCATTTGGATTTTGTTTATATGAGTCCTTTCTCTTTTTTCCTTAGTGAGTCTTGCCAAGGGTTTGTTAATTTTGTGTGATCTTTTTAAAGAACCAGTTCCTTGTTTTATTGATTTTTCTATTGTTTTCCTGTTCTCTATTTCACTTATTTCTACACTAATTTTTATTATTTCCTTTATTCTGCTGGTTTTGGGTTGCCTTTGTTCTTTTATTAGTTCCTTAAGATGTGATGTTAAGCTGTTTACTTGGGCTCTCTCTTGGTTGTTCATATAAGCCTGTAGTGATTTGAACTTTCCTCTTATTACTGCTTTCACTGCATCCCAGAGATTCTGATATGTTGTGTTGTCATTTCGTTTGTCTGTATATATCTTTTATATATATATATATATATATATATTTTATTATTATTAATTCTAATGGGGTGACACCAATAAATCAGAGTACATATGTACAATGAAAACATCCCAGGTTATCTTATCATTCAATTGTGTTGCATACCCATCACCAAAAGTCATATTGTCCTCTGTCACCTTCTATCTGGTTTTCCCTGTGTCCCTCCCCTCCTCCCTATCCCACTCTTTCCTCCCTACCCCCATCCCATAACCACCACTCTCTTGTCCATGTCTCATATTCTCACTTTTATGTCCCACCTATGTATGAAATCATGCTGTTCTCAGTTTTTCTTTTTTTCTGATTTACTTATTTCACTCTATATAATGTTATCAAGGTACATCCATTTTGTTATAAATGATCCGATGTCATCGTTTCTTATGGCTGAGTAGTATTCCATAGTATATATGTACCATAGCTTTTTAATCCACTCGTCTTCTGACGGACACTTGGGCTGGTTCCAGATCTTCGCTATTGTGAACAATGCTGCCACGAACATGGGGGCGCATTTCTTCTTTTCGAACAGTGCTATGATGTTCTTAGGGTATATTTCTATAAGTGGGATAGCTGGGTCAAAAGGCAGTTCGATTTTTAATTCTCTGAGGAATCTCCAAACTGTTTTCCACAGTGGCTGCACCAGTCTGCATTCCCACCAGCAGTGCAGAAGGGTTCCCTTTTCTCCACATCCTCGCCAGCACTTATTCTGTGTTGTTTTGCTGATGAGTGCCATTCTGACTGGTGTGAGGTGATATCTCATTGTGGTTTTAATTTGCATTTCTCTAATGATTAGTGATGTTGAACATTTTTTCATCTGCCTATTGGCCATCTGTATGTCCTCTTTGGAGAAATTTCTATTAATTTCTTTTGCCCATTTTTTGATTGGGTTGTTTGTCTTCCTGGTGTTGAGTTTTATAAGTTCTTTATAAATTTTAGTTATTAACCCCTTATCAGATGTGCTGTCGAATATGTTCTCCCATAGTGTGGTTTGTCTTTTTATTCTGTTCCTATTGTTTTTAGCTGTGCAAAAACTTTTTAGTTTGATATAGTCCTATTTGTTTATCTTGCCTTTTATTTCAATTGCCAGTTGAGATAAATCAGCAAATATACTGCTGCTACAAATGTCGGAGAGCTTGCTGCCTATGTTTTCTTCTAAGATGCTTATGGTTTCACGGCTTACATTTAAGTCTTTTATCCATTTTGAGTTTGTTTTTGTGAATGGTGTAAGTTGATGGTCTAGTTTCATTTTTTTGCAGGTAGATGTCCAATTTTCCCAAGACCATTTGTTAAAGAGGCTGTCTTTACTCCATTGTATGCTCTTTACTCCTTTGTCAAATATCAGTTGTCCATAAAGCTGTGGGTTTATTTCTGGATCCTCTGTTCTGTTCCATTGATCTATATACCTGTTCTTATGCCAGTACCAGGCTGTCTTGAGTATAATGGCCTTATAGTAAACCCTGATATCTGGAAGAGTGATACTTCCTGCTTTATTTTTTCTTTTTAAGATTGCTGAGGCTATTCATGTTCTTTTTTGGTTCCATATAAATTTTTGGAATATGTGTTCTATATCTTTGAAGTATGTCATTGGTATTTTAATTGGTATTGCATTGAATTTATAAATTGCTTTGGGTAATATAGACATTTTAATGATGTTTATTCTTCCTAGCCATGAGCACGGTATGTGCTTCCACTTGTCTGTATCTTCCTTGATTTCTTTTATCAATGTCCTATAATTTTCCGAGTACATGTCCTTAACCTCCTTGGTTAAATTTACTCCTAGGTACTTTATTTTTTTGGCTGCAATAGTGAAGGGGATTGTTTCCTTAATTTCTTTTGCTGACAGTTCATTGTTGGTATATAGAAATGCCTCTGATTTCTGAGTATTAATGTTATATCCTGCCACCTTGCTGAATTCATTTATAAGGTTCAGTAGTTTTTTGACTGAGACTTTAGGGTTTTCTATATACAATATCATATCATCTGCAAATAGTGACAGTTTTACTTCTTCTTTTCCAATTTGGATGCCTTTTATTTCTTCTTCTTGTCTGATTGCTGTAGCTAGGACTTCCAGAACTATGTTGAATAAGAGTGGTGAAAGGGGGCATCCCTGCCTGGTTCTGGATCTTAAGGGGATTGCTTTATTTTTTGTCCATTTAGTATGATGTTTGCTGTCGGTTTATCGTAGATGGTCTTTATCATGTTAAGGAATGATCTCTGTATTCCCACTTTACTGAGAGTTTTGAGCATGAATGGGTGCTGGATTTTATCAAATGCCTTTTCTGCATCTATTGAAATTATCATGTGATTTTCGTCCTTCCTTTTGTTTATGTGATGAATCACATTGATTGATTTGCAAATATTGAACCAGCCTTGCCTCTCCAGAATAAATTCCACTTGATCATGGTGTATGATTTTTTTCATATATTGCTGGATCCGGTTGGCTAATATTTTGTTATGAATTTTAGCGTCTAAATTCATCAGGGATATAGGCCTATAATTTTCTTTCTTTGTGTAGTCTTTCCCGGTTTTGGGATCAGAATTATGCTCGCCTCATAAAAGGAGTTTGGAAGTCTTCCTTCCTCTTGAATTTTTGAAATAGTTTGAGGAGGATAGGAGTTAGTTCTTCTTTGAATTTTTGATGGAATTCACTTGTGAAGCCATCAGGCCCAGGACTTTTCTTTTTTGGGAGTTTTTTGATAACTGTTTCGATCTCATTTGTTGTAATTGGTCTGTTTAGGTGTTCTGATTCTTCCAGATTGATTTTTGGAAGTTAATATGATTGAAGAAATTTGTCCATTTCACCAAGATTGTCTAATTTTTTGGCATAGAGTTCTTCATAGTATTTTCTTACAATGCTTTGTATTTCTGTTGTGTCAGCTGTTATTTCTCCACTGTCCTTTCTAATTTTACTTATTTGAGTCCTCTTTTTTTTTTTGGTGAGTCTAGTTAAAGGTTCATCAATTTTGTTTACCTTTTCAAAGAATTAGCTTCTGGTTTCATTGATCCTCTGTATTGTTTCCTTAGCCTCTATGTCATTTATTTCTGCTCTGATCTTTATTATTTCTTTCCTTCTACTTGTCTTGGGTTTTATTTGTTGTTGTTTTTCTAGTTCTTTTAGATGCAGCGTCAGGTTGCTTATTTGAGCTTTTTCTAGCTTCTTATGATATGCCTGTAGTGCAATAAACTTCCCTCTCAGAACTGCTTTTGCTCTGTCCCATAAATTTTGAGTTGATGTATGCTCATTATCATTTGTTTCTAGAAACTTTTTTATTTCTTCTTTGATTTCATTGTTAATCCATTCATTATTTAATAACATGCTATTGAGTTTCCAAGTGTTTGAGTATTTTTCAGTTTTTCTTTTGTGGTTAATTTCTAGTTTTATGGCATTGTGATCAGAGAAAATGCTTAATATGATTTCAATCTTTTTAAATCTATTGAGACCATTTTTGTGTCCTAACATGTGGTCTATCCTAGAAATCGTACCATGAGCGCTTGAGAATAATGTATATTCTACTGCTTTAGGGTGAAAAGTTCTGAAGATATCTATTAAATCAAGTTGATCTAGTGTCTCCTTTAAGTCTGCTATTTCTTTATTAATTTTCTTTCTTGAGGATCTATCCAGTGTTGTTAGAGAGGTATTGAAATCTCCTACTATGATAGTATTGCTGTTAATCTCGCCCTTTATATCCATCAAAGTCTGCTTTATGTATGTCGGGGCTCCTATATTTGGTGCATAGATATTTATAATAGTTATATCTTCCTGTTGAATTGTTCCCTTTATCATTATGTAGTGTCCTTCTTTATCTCTTACTACAGCCTTTGTTTTAAAGTCCATTTTGTCAGATATAAGTATTGCTACCCCTGCTTTTTTTTTGTTTCCATTTGCATGAAATATTTTTTCCCATCCTTTTACCTTCAGTCTATGTGCATCTTTTGTTTTAAGGTGTGTCTCTTGTAGATAGCATATGTATGGGTCCTGTTTTTTTATCCATGCAGCTACCCTATGTCTTTTGATTGTATCATTTAATCCATTTACATTTAAGGTTATTATTGATATGTAGTTGTTTATTGCCATTTTATTCTTTAAAGCTTTATTCTTCTTTTGCTATATTCTTTCCTCCTTTTAAAGTGTTCACAAGAGGCCCCTTAGTATCTCTTGCAGCATTGGTTTGGTTTTTATGAATTCCTTCAGGCTTTCTTTTTCTGGGAAGCTCTTTATTTCTCCTTCAATTTTAAACGTTAGCTTTGCTGGATAAAGTAGTCTTGGTTGTAGGTTCTTGTTCTGCATTACTTTGATTATATCTTGCCATTCCTTTCTGGCCTCAAGTGTTTCTGTTGAGAAGTCCTATGTCATCCTTATGGGGGCTCCTTTGTAGGTGATAGCCTTTTTTTCCCTAGCAGCTTTAAATTTATTTTTTATTATCCATTAGCTTTGGTATTTTAACTATGATGTGTCTTGGGTGTAGATCTTTTTGGGTTTCTCTTTAATGGAGTTCTATGTGCTTCTTGAACATGTGGAGTGTTTCCCAGCCTTAATTTAGGAAAGTTTTCTGCTATGATTTGATTGAACAAAGTTTCCATTTCCTGTCCTCTCTCCTCTTCTTCAGGCACCCCTATGATGCGAATATTGTTTCTCTTCATGTTGTCACAGAGCTCCCTTAGAGTTTCCTCACATTTTTTAAGTCTCTTTTCCTTTTTCTTCTCTGCTTCTGTGCCTTTGTTTATTGTGTCTTCCAACTCGCTTATTCGATCCTCAGCGTCATTCATCCTGCTTTTAATTCCTTCCATTGTGGTCTTCAGTTCTGATACTGTATTTGTCATTTCTGTTTGATTCTTTTTTATTATTTCAATTTTGTTTTTTATACTTGTTATCTCCTTATTTAGGTGTTCATAATGACTATCCATTGTTGCTCTAATTTCTTTGAACATCCTAACTATCATTATTCTAAATTCTGCATCTGGTAATTTGGTTATATCTGGTTCATTCAGGTCCTTTTCTGTGGATTTCTCTTGATTCATTTGGTTTGCATTCCTCTGCCTGCCCATTTTTTCTGTGTATAAGCAAGTTGTGACTACTGGAGTCCAGTAGGTGTTGCCTTTGTGTTCTCTAGGTGTGGTCTGTCTGCAGGCGCCCCACCCCCTCTGCCGCTGCCTAGGGTAGTTGGGTATGAGCATTGCCAGCGCTGGCCCACTGTGGCTTTTGCTGTGATTTCTGCCTCTCCTTCACGGTAGAGGCTGTCACTCAAGCCACAAGCCTTAGCACCAAGGATAGAGGTGAGCACCTTTGCTCAGCTGTGGACCCAGCCTATTTCTGGACTTCCGCCCAGAACCCGCAGTCAGAGCCTGCTCACCACAGTTTCGCGGGTTGGGTGGGGCTTTTGACGTTCTCTGAGCTGTGAGCCTTTGCCCGTCTTGAGCTTTAGCCCCGCCCTCGAGGCCAGGGCTCTTCTTTGCAGGGTCGCAAACCCAGGTTTATTGGGCCGGGCGTGTTTGCTGGCTTCCACTCAGCTGCGTACTTCCGCTCGTCCCAGACTCTACCCCGCCCCCATGTTCGGAGCCTGCTCGTGCACGTAGGATGGCAATCCGCGATTTCTCTGGCCGGGCGGGGATAGTTGCGTGAGCTCAGCTGCGAGCTTCCACTTGTCTTGGGGTCTACCCCGTTCCCGTGCTTGGAGCCCGCTCGCGCACTATAATGGCAAACCGTGGTTTCTCCGGCCTTGCGGGGCTGGTAGCGTGAGCTCAGCCGCGAACCCCCTCCTGTCCCTGGTCCTAGCCCGGTCCCTGCAGTCAGGGCCGGCTTGCGCAGGGTCGCAGAGCAGATTTCTGCCCATTCCTGGCCTCCCGCTTTGTCCTCGGAAGTGGGATTAAAGGCGGGCCCGCAGCTTCTGGACTGCTTTCGCGCGTCCCCTTAGACCTTGCTGGGCTAGACCGAGCTCACACAGGCTTGGCCTCTGCCCACGTCAACAGAACCGCGTTTCAGCGTCCTGCCGCCCCAAACCCTTCAGCAACCCTCAGCAGAGTAGGAAGGGACCTAATACTCCACACTGTAGGCCTGGGAGCTCCCTCACTTGTTTCACAGCTCAAAACTGTCCAAACGCCTCTTCTAGGCTCTGGGACTGCAGGCTGGGGCTTGATTCCTGGGACCCAGGTCCCTCCCTCTCCGCCAAACTTTTCTCCCCCCACGCGGGTCTCTCCGGGCTGCCATTTGCTCCGGGGAGCTGGGCAGCCCTCTTCTCGTTTTCACTATTCCTACCAGTCTCAATGTGGCTTCTTCTGTGTTCCTTGGTTGAAGAGTCCACTTAGTTTAGTTCATAGTTAGTTTATCCAGATGATGGTTCTTTAAATTGAGTTATAATCCACTTTGGTTCTGGGAGTTGGAAGTTGGTATGTCCGTCTACTCTGTGCCATCAATGCAATTCCTGTATATATCTTTTGATCTCTGCTTTTATTTCTTCTTTGACTTACTCATTTTTCAGAAGTTTATTGTTTAATTTCCACATTTTTATGTGTTTGTTTACTTTTTTGCAGTTGAATTCTAGTTTCAAAGCTTTATGGTCAGAGAATATGCTCGGTATAATTTTAGTCTTTCTGAATTTGTTGATGTTAGTTTTGTGGCCCAACATATGGTCAATTCTTGAGAATATTCCATGTACACTGGAGAAAAATGTATACTCTGGCGTTTTGGGATGAAATGTCTTGTAGATGTCTATCATATTCAATTGTTCTCGTGTTTTGTTTAATGCCAATATTTTTTTTATTGATTTTCTGTTTGGATGAATGATCTAGTGCCATCAGCAGTATATTGAGGTCTCCAAGTATGATTGTATTTTTGTCGGTTTTTATTTTTAGATCAGTTAGTAGATGTCTTATATACTTTGGTGCTCCTTGGTTTGGTGCATATATATTAAGAAATGTTATGTCTTCTTGATTCAATGTACCCTTTATCATTATGAAATGACCATCTTTGTCTTTGATTACCTTTGCTGTCTTGTAGTCAGCATTGTTAGTTATGAGTATGGTTACACCTGCTTTTCTTTGGATATTATTTTCTTGGAGAATTGTTTTCTAACCTTTCACTTTAAATTTGCTTTTATCCTTGTAGCTTAGATGTGTTTCTTGAAGGCAGAATACCATTGGATTTTCTTTTTTGATCCACTCTGCTACTCTGTGTCTTTTATTGATGAGTTCAATCCATTTACATTTAATGTAATTATTGACATTTGAGGGTTTCCTAGTGCCATTTTATATATTACTTTCTGATAGCTCTGTATTGTTTGGTTCTTCTCTTTTTTTTTTCTGTCATTTGTTTTTGTTTGGTTGTATTCCATACTTCTTTCTTCTGTTTCTTTATTTTTTAAGCCATATGTTTCTGTAGTGGTTTTTCAGAGGTGGTTACCATTAGGTAATAAAAAGGTTATATATCATATTCATTGTAGTACATTATCTCATGAGCGCTTCTGCACTCTATCCTCCTTTGCTACTGTTAATCTTTGTCCTCGCCCCTTTTTTGTTTTTGTTGTCACAGATTAATATTGTTTTTATTGTGATCTTGTTGGAGTTTTTACTTGTGATTTTGTTTCATTTTGTTCTTTCTATCTGGTTGGATAACCCCCTTTATTATTTCCAGAAGAGGGGCTTTTCTGGTGATAAATTCCCTCATCATTTCTATATCTGTGAATGTTTTTATTTCCCCTTCATATTTGAAGGATAGCTTTGATGGATATACTATTGTTGGCTGGAAGTTCCTCTTTTTCAGTACTTTAAATATTGGGGCCCACTCTCTTCTGGCCTGTAGAGTTTCTGTTGAAAAATGTGATGATAGTCTAATGGGCCTTTCTTTATATGTTGTATTCTTCTTTTCCCTGGCTGCCTTGAGGATTTTTTTTTTGTTGTTGTTATTGGTTTGTGATAATTTCATTATGCTATGCCTTGGAGTAGGTCTGTTTGGGTTAAGGTAACTCGGTGTTCTGTTTGCATCTTGGTTTCGAGGCTCTAATTCTTTCGACAGGCTTAGGAAGTTCTCATCAATTATTTGTTTGAATATGTTCTCCATTTCATTTTCTGTCTCTCCTCCTTTTGATATACCCATTATTCTTGTGTTGCTCTTTCTGATGGAGTCTGACAATTCCTGTAGGGCTTTCTCATTGTTTTTAAGTTTGTGAGTCTCTCTCCTCTTCTCTTTGTAGTATCTCTAGTTGCCTGTCTTCTATATCACTAATTCTCTCCTCTATCTGGCCTGTTCTATTAGCTAAACTTGTCACCTCATTTTCCAATTTGTGTATTGAGTTTTTTATCTCTGCTTGGTTCCTTTTTATAGTTTCAATTTCCTTGGTAAAGTATTCTTTCTGTTTATTGAATTATATTTTGATCTCTCTAAATTGCCTTTCCATGCTTTCTAGTATTTCCCTGAGTAGTTTTTAGACTTCAATTTTTAATTCTCTGTCATTTAACTCCAAGATTTCTGAGCAATTAAAAAATTTTTTTAAACTTCTTTTTATTTATTTTTTATTTTATTCATTTTCTTTATAGAGAGGAGACAGAGTGAGAGAGAGAGAGAGAGAGAAAGAGAGAAAGGGAGGAGGAGCTAGAAGCATCAACTCCCATATGTGCCTTGACCAGACCAGTGCAGGGTTTTGAACTGGCGACCTCAGTGTTCCCAGGTCGACACTTTATCCACTGCGCCACCACAGGTCAGGCCGCAATTAAAATTTTTTTATAGATATTTTCCATCATCTATCTGAGTTACATCTCTGTCTTTTGTGTACATGATATTTGATTTCTTTTTCCTTAATGGTATTTGAGAGTGATATTGTAAATAACACTAATAAGAGATAATTAAAAAAATAAAATAAAAATTGAAAAGATACAGTGAGAAAATGAAAATTCTATAATGATAAATGGAACAAAAACTACAGAGAACAAGGAGCAGGAACTGAGGACAGATGACAAAAGAGATAAAAGATGAAGTCAAAAACAGGCAAAATGCCACAAAGAAAAATATGAATCCAAAATGTAATAATTTGTTGATAAATGAGGATCAAGTGAGAGAAAAAGAAGAAAAAGGAAAAAAAATGGTAAAGGTTTTTGAAATGAAACCCTCAAAATAACAAGAATGAAAAATGTAACAACTATGGATAATGAAGTTCAAAAAGAAAAGGAAAGAATAAAAAAGAAAGAAGATAAAATGACCAAAATGGAAAAAGAAAAAAGAAATAAAAGTTATAGAAATGTAATTTTCCCCTGATTTTGAGAGGCAGCTTCTTCCTTTTTTCGGCAGCTGGCACTGTACGATAGGTTTTGCTTCTGTGGGCTCTTTGGCAGAGATTTGCTGTTGTCTTGCTTGGAGGCTCTGACAATGGGAGACTCAGTTTTCCCAGTGCCTCTCCCTATGTCTCTCCCACCTGAAATAGCAGCCTGGGGACTTAGCTATGAGGTTCGCCCCAGCCACTGCTTGCAAAGCAAGAAGCTCTAAGAGCATCCAGGTTCTTTCTACAGAATCACTCAAAGCACAGCTCTGGGTAAGGCAGTGCCAACCCGAGCCACCAGTGAGAGCAGGCAGGGCTGGGAGCTGACTGCTGATCTAGCACCTTTCTAAGGGCTGGCGGACAGGTGTAGCATGTCTCAGCCTGTGCTGCAGGCTGGGAACCGATTGCAGATAAAGTGCTTTTCTAAGGGCCTCTGGGCATGCCTAGTACACCTCAGCAGCTCCATAGGCCTAATCTCCACAGGCTTTTCTCTTGTGCACTGTTTGGTAACCTGCAGCAAACCATGTGTGTGCCCAGCCCCCACGACTTCAGCAGTGCACACAGAGGCTTGCACTGACCCACTTAGGACAGCACCTGTGATCTCAGTCAGAGCCAGGAATGCAGGCCTGCGGAGGTGCCATGCCCGGACAGTCCCAGGCCCAGGGATCCTGCCTTTGTGCATGTCCCATGCTAGTGGTAGACCTGGAAATGCACAAAGACACTGGTACAGTCCACACAGATGCCTATCAATGATAATCTCAGGCTAAACCCTCAAGCCTGCATGGATGCGCTCAAGCATGCCCACACCCATGCCAGTGGCACCACGTGGAGTCACTCCCACACTGCCCATGATGGCAGAGCCGGGAGTGCACAAAGCTGCTGGTGCCAGCACTGGCTCCCACGAGCATCCTATACCGGAAACCTTTGTCAGTGCCTGCCGCCTGTGCGTGTCCCTCGTCCACTATCTCAGGCAGAGCTAGTGTAGTCTTTCTTCTGCTTGATCATCCACCCTAACCCAGCTTCCTCCCTCTGCCTCAGACCCTCTGCTCCACTTGGCTTCAGACTAAAGCACTCCTGCCTCAGATCAGTGAGGAAAGTGAAAAAACCCATTCTCAGTATTATTTTCTTCAGAGTGGATTACATATTCAGCCACCTTTTCACCCAATCATACCTTTGTCTGGTGTGTGTATATTTCAGGTGCTCCTGAGATTGTTTTCTTTGTCTTTAGTTGTTGAATTTGTTGAAATTTCAAGGGGAGATATCAGGAACACCTCTCTTGGTGCCATTTCTCTGACGTCACTCCTCAGGGCTGATTTTCACTGGGAAACAAGGTACAGGCTTACTGGTATTGAAGGCCAGCACCCATTTGAGCAGTTCTGTCTGCTCCGATTGTTCAGATATGCTGTACAGCTAAATGTTTTAACTAACACCTCTGTTTGGAACACAGATATAATTGTTTGCTTCTTAGGGGTAAATGCTAAGGTATATGATAAACCTGTTAATGTTAATAAGGGAAATTAATCATAATTTTGATTTTTCCTCATGGATAGCATATGTTTTCTTTGTGTTTTAGGATCAGAACATTATACCTGAAGATTTGCCAGCACCAACGGGCAAATATAAACTGAAATATCAGCAATACAAAACTGAAATGAAAGAGGGATATAAACAATATAGTCGGAGAAATGCAGAGAAGACCAAATCAAATCTCATGCATCAACTGTCTCCAAGAAACGAGATAGATGACAAGGTAATATATGAGGCTTTATGAAATTATAATGAAATTTAAAAAAGGAATATATGTATTATTGAAACATCTTTTTGTCTGATATGTCTTGTTGTTAATGATAGTAACTGTGGCCAGGACCATTTTAAATATTTTACTTAGTTAACTAGCTTATTCTTCACAATAACCCTAAAGGGTTAGAAATAAGACAATATCATACAGTATGGCTGTTTTTGATGTCGCTCTCTTGAACTCCGTTTGTCTTCCAATCTAAATATTAAGGTATAAAAGTGGTTTCAAACTTTATAGTGACCTTATTTTATTCTAAGACTATCATTACTCCATGATTATCTTCTGCCTCATTTTAGGAGATTTTTTTAACATCATGAATTGCTAAAATCGTTATGTTTTCATTTAACATTCATTAGGTGTAAATTCAATAAGCGCAAAGTAAACATGACACATTTAATGGCTTTCCAGAAGCATACAAATGAGGTTAATCTTGAATTTTGGAAAGAAATGTTTGGAAACACAGTTTATGATACAACTGGCCATAAAGAGAACAGTTGTATACAAATTCTTAATTCAGTTAACTTTTTATAAGAAAGATATATTTTCAGGGAAGTTTGATGGTTGTAGTTGCTTAGCATTTTTCTATAGATAAAAATTAATTTATAAGTATATGTGGCATATCAGCTAGTTTCTCTAATCCATGTAGGAATTATCTAGAACTAAATCACAGTGTTTCGCTGAAAGCATAATGAACAATTGTTATGGGATTATTAGGTCTCCTTATCTTAAAACAAAATTCCCAGATCCAAACAATGCACCCAAATATAATAATCTAATGTCTAAGTAGGCAGGATAATTTCACAGTTTTTATGCATATGACGAGAAGCCAGATTCTGGGTAGATTTTGAAAGTAAGGCTGAGAATATTTGCTAATGGATTAGTTGTAGACTTGAGAGAAAGGGAAGGGGAAGAATGCCACAAAGGCTTTTGGCCCGAGTGATTCAAAGAGTGGGAAGACCACAAGGAAGGCAGGTTCGAGGAGGTTAAATTTGAGATAACCAAGTGGAAATGTCACTGTTTCCCTTTTGTAAAGTTTAAAAACAACCAGAAACAAAACAAAATGCTATTTTTTATAATTGAAAGAAAATTTGACAAACATATTAACAGATAAATAAATAAAAGTATAAAATATCCTCATAAATTAATTTCCAATAGTTACTACTTCAACAAGATTCATTATTGGTTCATTGAATAAATATTCATCAGGTGCTCACTGTGTGTAGTCCTCCTCTGGCACCAGGGATAGTGCGAGGTTCCTGCCCTCAAGGAACTTACAGCAGGAGAGGCAGGTAACTCTTGAAATCTATTAAATTCTGTCAGTTGCTATCCTGCTGGAACACTTTTGTTGTTCTTAAGCACATCTTATATTCAGAGAAAAATGTAGTGTTCATCTTTTTGGGACCCCAAAGGATTTTTACCTCAAAGGATGCATCCCATCTTTTGAGTTTTTACAGTACTTTACCTGTAAATTTAATTTTATAAAAAAGTGGGCATGCTCACATTTATTAACTTTACAAAAACTTAAATGGATGATAATCATTATAATAGTTACTACTGTTTATTGAATACTCACTGAATGTCAGGTACTTTTTCAAGTGTTGGACATGTGTTATTTCATTTAATCTTCTGTGTGTGTTTGTGAAGTAGTTGCTATTATTAATTACCATTTTAAGTCTAATCTCCATGAGTAAACCAAGGCATGCACAGAGAGGTCATATACCTGGAATGTGGAAGAGCTGGGTTCAGACCGGTGATCTGATTGTCAGAGTCTGTACTGTTAACCCCTACACATGTAACCAATGACACATTCAGGGTTTCTTTAATGATTACTTTTGTTAGAAACAAATATTATTCAGAGTATGTGCATTAGAGTTAATTTATTGCTTTCATGTACAGTGTGTACAAGAGAAAGAAGCAATCACGGATGACCTTACAACTCTGGATAGAAAAGCCCTCTTACAGCAGTGTTATGCAGACAATCCTTACCATGCACAACACAGTACAAGAAAATCTAATGCTGTAAGTTATCAGTAGGTTTACTTATTTGATAAACCAGTAAGATAATTTTCCCTGCAAAATTTAACAGACTTATGTTTGAACAAATAATTTCAACAATTGAATTTGGACTTAGATGAACATTTATTAATGTATAAACTGAGTCCTAATTTTTATAAATGATTGATGTTTGGTATATTTACTGTAAATACTGTAGAGAAATTGTCTTGAATCTTTGAGAATTTGTAAAAGAAATTTTTATAGTGTTCTAAACATTAATTGGCTGCTATTTATGTTAGTGGGCTTATTTGGTATTGACACCTTGCCCAAAGGAGTCTGGCTATTTTTTTTTCAAAGTCAGAAGCTAAGAAAACTAGAGAAATTCAGAGCAGTTAAAGAAAAAGACAGGAATGAAATAAATGCTCTTTAGGAAAAAGGGAGCAAAGCTTTAGACTCCCAATATTAACTACATTATATCTTCTACAAAATCAATAATACCCTGGCCTGTTGGTTCACCGGTAGAATGTTGGCCTCGCATGTGGATGTCTTGGGTTCTATTCCTAGCAAGGGCACACAGGATAAATGACTATCTGCTTCTCTGCCCTTCCTACTCCACTTTCACTCTCTCTCTCTCTTCCCCTCCTGAAGCCATGGCTCAATTGATTAGAGCGCATCGGCCCCCGGGTGCTAAAGATGCATGGCTCCATGGAGCCTCTGCTCAGGTGCTAAAAATAGCTTGGTTGTAAGAATGGCCCTAGATGGGTAGAGCACTGGCCCCAGACAGGGGTTGCTGGGTGGGATACCTGTCGGGGCACATGTAGGACTCCGTCTCTGTATCTCCCCTTCTTTCACTTGGAAAAGAAGATAAAAATCAATTATGTTGTTTGATAAATGTTGCTTAGACTAATTCTGGTACAAATAAGATCATTATACCATTTCTTTTTTTTTTAGTGTTAAAATGAAAATTTATTTTTCTCCAATAGTAGTTTAATGTTATGTTTATTTTAAAATTAAATTTATTGTAGTGATATTGGTTAATAAAATTATATAAATTTCAAGTGTGCAAGTCTATGATACAGCGTCTGTATATTGTATTGTGTGCCCACCACCCATTAGACCAAACTGCTTGAAGTTGGAGTAGACTGGCAACCCCAGACACTCTCAGGTGATTAAATTTTAGGCACATCTGCAATGGATTAAGGGACTACCAGTGTGCATTAGATCAAAAGTTGAGAAAACTCTTTAGATTAAATAATAATAAAGCAATATGGATTTAGCCAGTAATATTTTTATTATCTCTGAAGGAATATTTAATATATAGCTTATTTTGGTCACACCCATTCAGAATCATTATATTCTGAATTGACAGCAAAATGTGTAATCAATCGTGACCGGTGGACTGATTTTCTATGGATGTCCTAAGTTACTAACTTGTTATAGTTCTTTTAGTAAAACCACAAGCATTTTATTTTTCTATGCCTATTATTATTTAGATATGTATGTTTAATAGAATAAAGAGTATGAGTAGGACCATTCTAAAAACAAAGAAGCTACTATATAAGGTAAAATAGTGTCTCACTAAAGGTTTTTTGATATGTTTTTAAAGTTATACTTGAAATTCATGCCACCAATATTTAAGGTCCACCGGGTATTGTTCTTTGTATACTCAAAACTATCTAGGTGTTAGTGGATTTATTTTCCTTACAATTACTTTATTAGTGGCAATGTATCTAAATTCACTATCAAGAATATTCTACTTGATTGTGTTAGCACTCATCTGTATCTTTCAAGGAAATGTTTATGTAGGTAGACTGAATGCATCAAAAATTAATATTTATTTTTAAAATGTAGGTGGAATTCTTTTTTCTTTTCTTTTTCTTTTTTTTCTTTTTAGAGAGAGAGAGAGAGAGAGGGATAGACAGATACAGACAGACAGGAAGGAGAGAGATGAGAAGTATCAACTCATAGTTGCAGCACCTTAGTTGTTCATTGATTGCTTCCTCATATGTACCTTGATCAGGGGGCTCCAGCTGAGCCAGTGACCCCTTGTTCAAGCCAGTGAACTTGGGCTTCAAGCCAATGACCATGGGGTCGGTCATGTCTCTGATCCCATGCTCAAGCCATTGACCCTGCACTCAAGCTGGTGAGCCCACACACAAGCCAGGAACCTCAGGATTTCGAACCTGGGTCCTCAGCGTTCCAGACCAATGCTCTATGCATTGCATCACTGCCTGGTCAGGCATAGGTGGAAATTTTTAAATTTGATGTTAACTATCTACCTGGACAACAGAAGCAGTGAGCTTGTAGTTTTTATGTTCATATCTTCTAGTTTGCTTGTCATTTTTCATGTTGTCAGCTTCTTTGCATTCATGTGACTTTTGCTTCTAATCTGCTTTATGTTTACACAGACTTCTAAATCAATGTGCCTGAGGGTGGTTATAACCTTTGCTACAAACTATAAATCACCATAAATGTCAGCAGTTAAGGTGGGCTTTCTGTATGGACTCTGTATTTATTCATCTCACCTCTTTTGCTTGCTTCTGGGTTTTACATCTATATTCTGGCCAATCCCTTTTGTATATAATTTCATGTTTCAGTCAGTGTGCACTTTCTGAGTCAGCCTTTGATATAAAATGTGCCTTGCTTTACCTATAAATTCCAGAGATTTTTTAAGTTCCTAAAAATTTATCAAACATCATTATAAACTGTCACAAGCTTAAGAACATAAGATACAGTTATATATTAAATAATATGAAGTCTATATGGTACATATTTGCATATGTAAAGTATACTTCTTAAATTTCTACCTACCAAAAATCAAAATTCAATTATAGAATAACATTTAAATGATTGTACCTATCTTTTTAGATTTCTTAGGAGTTTCCACTTTTTGTTTTTATAGTATGCCTTTTGTTATTCTTATTTGAATTTTGTGTCAGTTTCAAAGTAGACTCTCTAAAGTTGCAAAGCCTCATCTTAAGCAAGATTACTTTACTTGATTTTATTTATTGAAATGATCAATGGGGATGGATGACAGTAATTTACATTTTAAAAATAGAACAAGTTTTATTTGGCTTCTTAATTTTTTAACCTCTTATTTAACCCTCAAAAGAAACATTTTAGTGACTATAGTTACATGATAATCTAATTGGAATTGATTGATTTTAAATCAGCTTGATGTTACCTAAAATGCACTAAAAATACTTTTGGAAAAGCAGAAAGTCTGAAGATAGTTTAGTCAAAATACTAATTGAGAAAACTTGATTAAGAATTATTAATGGATTACAAGTATAGAAAATATTTTTATAATTTCTTTTTTATTGAGAGGTGGGGAATCAGAGACAGACTCCCACATGTACCCTGACTGGGATCCACTAGGTGGTGGTGGATGTTCTGCCCAGCTGGGCCGCAAGCCCCTACTAGGCAATATTCTGCCTGGCTGGGCTGCAGCTCCATTGCTCAGTAACCGAGCTATTTTAGCACCAAAGGCTGAGGCCTTGGAGCCATCCTCAGTGCTCAGGGCCAATTTTACTCGAACCATATGAGCTATGACTGCGGGAAAGGAAGAGAGAGAGATGGAGTTGGAGGTGGGAAAGGCTAGAGAAGCAGATGGTCACTTCTCCTGTGTGCACTGACCGAAATTGAACCCGGGACTTCCATTTACTGGGCCAACACTCTACTGCTGAGCCAACTGGCCAGGGCATATTGTTACCATTTTAATGATGGGAGGGTTTTTTTTGTGTGTGTGTGTGTGTGTGTGTGTGTGTGTGTGTGTATGTGTGTGTGTGTGTGTGTGTGTTTTAATAGGTTTCTGATACAGGGATGAATGATTCTAATTCAGTTTCAGCTTTATGTACTGTGAGCGGTTTATGTTTTAGGACTCTTGGGTTAACTATACTATTATTCTGCTTTATGGACAGTGACATTTTCTTTATTTTCTCTTCTCAGGAAATTGAGGCGGCTGAGAAGAAGAAACAGACTGTTACAGAGCAAGTGATGATAGACCACCTATCTAGGTGAGAGTTAGTCACTGCTAATAGAAATCCATTTAAAAAGTTTTCATTAAATTTCTTTTTTTATTCCTGATGACCCATATCCTTCATTAATCAACAAGTTGCTAACTCAAACATTCCCAGACTTTCTCTGCTCAAGGAAATGCACTCATTGTGTTTTAGTACTTTTTCACAGCACTCCTAGTCCAATAGAAATATACCCATCAGTTCCATCTGTTAAATATTTATCTCTAAACAA
Organism: Rhynchonycteris naso; assembly: GCA_037038555.1. NCBI lineage: Eukaryota > Metazoa > Chordata > Mammalia > Chiroptera > Emballonuridae > Rhynchonycteris > Rhynchonycteris naso. Next base: position 121,202,049 of record CM072996.1, on the reverse strand, counting down.
GAATGAGTATTTATATCCTAACAATTTAATGGCTTTTTGAAAAGAAAAACCCATACATAAATGAAAAGAAAAAATATCTTTTATGGGGTACTATGTGTCCATAAAAAAGAAGGAAATCTTACCTTTTGTGACAGCACAGATAGACTTGGAGATTATTATGCTAAGTGAAATAAGCCAGTCAGAGAAAGACAAATACCATATGATCTCACTTATTTGTAGAATTTAATAAACACAATAAACTGCTGAACAAAATAGAAAAAGAGGCATGGACACATGAAATAGATGGACCGTTGTCTGAGGTGTGAGGGGTGAGGAGACTGGATGAGAGAGGTGAAGGGATTAGCTAAAAAACATACATACATACCATATATATATATATCACATAGATACAGACAACAGGGTGGCAATAGTGAAAGGGAAAGAAGTGACAGGGGAGAAAGAGGAGGAAGAGGGGAAATGGGATGGGGGAAATGGGGGTGGAAAAAGACTTTGCTTGGAGTGGAGTGTGCATGATGCAGTGTGCAGATGGTGTTATATTGAGTTGTACACTTGAAACCTGTATGGTTTGGTGAACGATGTCTTTCCAATAAATTAAAAATAAATAAAAAATAACCATAGTTACTTACTAATGGGATGCATACACCTTTTTGGGCATTGCACAGTATTTGAAACCTTAGAACTGTTAAGGACTCTCACTTTCTAGTCTGTGGGGCACTTGGTTTTTATCACAGGACTATAGAGAGCCCAGCTTTGCAAAGATGAGACATCATTGAAGGAATGTATCTTACTTGAAACTGTGAATTACTTTCAGCTAGTAGTTCATGTTGTGTCCAATAAATATCAATACTGTGTTTTCCTAAAAAATTTAAAATGTTCTTCAGTGTCCCTGAGAGTTCTGTGGGCATCCTTAAGTGACTTGGTGTGTAATTTGGGAACTATAAGACTAAACATAGAAATTGATACTAAAATGTAATTTAATTTAAAAATCCTTAGAAAACTATGTAAAGTTTTAGCACCCGATATGCTAAATTTCATGGCAAGATGTAAATACTGCAAGATTTAAAAAGAGCCTGGACTATTCTAAGATGTCTTCCTGGAAGAAATGAGACGAGTTTAGCTCTTAATTGTTTCATTAGGTGTTGGAGAGAAAGAATGATGTTCTTCTACATGCATGTTTTCCAGTAAATTGTTTGAAATAATTAATTATACTTAAAAGCTTCTATGTATTTCCTTCCATTATCTGATGAAGTCACTCTATTAATGTTTCTACCCCCACCATGCTGCCACAAGGTGATTGATTATTCACCTACTATCTGACAAATATATAATTCTGATAGCAGTGTAAATTCACAAATGGGCTTTTTTCAACTGCTCACAAATAAGTGAATGCCAGCACAATGGACGATCCCATTGAATTGTCAAACTTTGTGTTTTGCTGTATAGGGCTGTAATCAGTGATCCAGAACAAAACTTAACTTCTGAGAAACAAGAAAGTTCTTGTATCTGTCCAGATTCAAACACAGCACCTTTTCGATTTCGGAAACGAACACTGCATGAAACAAAGTAAGCAGAGTTTACTTGTATAAAATGAGGATGTAGTATTTATATATGTACTTTTAAAATGTTATTTTGTGTTTAACTGAAAAGAGTTTTGGCTTTTTTCTATTTAAAAGAAAATAGATTTTTGGAGTTTAGATTCTAGTCCTTCCACTTTAAGTTTTTGGGCTCAAGTTGATCCTCCAGGTTTTCTATTTGTAATGTAAGGATGACAACCACAACCTTAGGAGATAATATTTTTCTCCTCCTGTATAAAATGTATGATATTGTAACTGAGACATTGGAATGGACACAATATAAATTTGGTGAATTTTATTGATATATAATACATTCAAAATTAATGTTATTTAAAAGGTATTATTTTAGCATTGTCTAGTTGGCTCAGCGGTAGGGCATTAGCCCAGTGTGTGAAAGTCCTGGATTCAATTCTGGGTCGGAGCTCACAGGAAAAGTGACCATCTGCTTCTCCAACCCTTCCCTCCTTCTCTCTCTTTCTCTTTTTCCTCCCCTCCCATCCTGCACTCATGGATTGAATGGTTAGAGCAATTTGGCCCAAGGCACTGAGGATGGGCCATGGCCTCACCTCAGGCACTGAAATGGCTCAGTTCTGAGCAATTGAGCAGCACCCCAGATGGGCAGAGCATCGCTCCCCTAGTGGGCTTGCTGGGTCATTCCTGGTTGGGTCGCATGCAGTAGTCTGTCTCTCTGCCTCTCACTTAATAAAATAAAATATAAAATAAATAAATACAAATTATTATTTTACTTTGTGGTTTATATAATCTTTAGATTGGTATAGACTTTCACAGTCCTCTGGTGTATTTCACTTAAATTTTTCAAAAACATCACTGACTATTGACATCTAGCCTCAAGAAAATTTACCAGTTCCTTCAGTAATTGCTTTATATTTTCAGACAGCTGTAATTGTTGGGCTGTTACTGTCTTAAACTTACATTTATCTTTTTTTTTTTATTCTTATTTTCTGGAAGCTTTAGTTTTCATAACTTTAAATATTTGAATGTATCATGTATTAATTTCCTATTGCTTCTGTAACAAATGACCACAAATGGTATTTTAAAGCAACACAAATTTATTCTCTTATACTGTAGTTCTAGAGGTCAGGATTGTAAGATCAGGATCTTGACAAGGTACATTTCTTCTGGAGCTTCAGGGAAAATCTGTGTTTAGTGCTTTTCTTTTTATCTTTTAGGGCTTCCTTAGAGGCTCATGTCCTCTTCTTTAATCTTCCAAGCCAGCAATAGCTGGTCAAGTCTTCCTCATGTTATCTTACTCTGACACTCTTGTATTACATATACCTCTAATTTCCTCTTATAAAGACCTGTGTGATTCATGTGTATGTGTAAATAATTTTTGACAAAAGACCCAGAAAGATTCAATGGAGAAAAGAAAGCCTCTTCAATAAATGGTGCTGGGGAAATTGGAAAGCCACATGCAAAAATATGATACTAGACTACAATTTGTCCCCATGTACAAAAATTAATTCAGAATGGATCCAAGACCTAAATATAAGGTCTGAAACAATAAATTATGTAGAAGAAAACATAAATACTAAACTTATGGATCTTGGTTTTAGGGAAGAGTTTATCAATTTGATGCCTAAGGCCAGGAAAGTAAAGGCAAAAATAAGTGAATGGGACACTATTAAACTAAAAAGCTTTTGTATAGCAACAAAACAGACAACAAAATGAAAAGACAAGCAGCAGAGTAGAAGATGTTTGCAAATAACAGTTCCAATAAGAAGTTAATATCCAAAATATATAAAGAACTCATACAACTCAACACCAAACAAACAAACAAACAAACAATCCAATTAAAAAATGTGCAGAGGACCTGAACAGACACTTCTCCCAAGAAGACATACCAAATGGCCAACAGATGTATGAAAAGATGTTCAACTTCACTAGCTAGTAGGGAAATGGAAATCAAAACTATAATGAGAGACCACCTCTCACCTGTTAGAATGGCTATTATCAACATGACAAGTACCAGTACCCCAACCTGCACCCTTTATGCTATCTCCCAGTTACTATCCACTTTCTCTGCCACAGGGGGTTGGTCTCTCTCACCTGATATCATGGATTTTCATTGCCCGGTGATGCACTTAGATGAAATCACAAAGTTTAGACTCTGTATTTGGCTTCTTTTGTTCAACATTATGTGTATGCATTTTATACACGTTATTATACGTGGTTATCCTTTATTTTCATTGCTGTATAGTATTTTATTGTGTAAGTATACCACATGTTATTTATAAACAGATATTAGTGGACATTTGGCTCTTTAAGAGTAATGCTGCCATGAACTTTTGTGCATGCTTTTTGATGAACATCTGTACTCATTTATGCTCAGTTCATATTTAGAAGTGGAATTGCTGGACTATTTAGTATGCATATGTTCAGCTTTAAAACATATTACAAATAGTTTTCCAAAGTGATCATTTTAATTAGCACTGTCATCAGTAGCAGGAGAGGGTGCTAGTTGAACCATATATTTGTCAATGCTTAGTATTGTCTATATATTTTATTTTAGTTCTTATGGGGATGTATTGGTAATTTTAATTTACATTTCACTGGATATTAATGAAATCTAGCACTTTTACATATGTATATTGGTTATCTAAATACATTCTTATATGAACTTCCCTGTTAGTCTTTTGGGTTACCTTTTTCATATTGATTATAAAACTTGTTTATAATTCTAGTTATAATTCTCTTATACCATATTCCCCATGTAGGACACACCCCTTTTCAAAAAATTTGGGGTCTAAACACTGGGTGCGTCTTGTACGGTGGTTGTAGATGTTTTTACTTGCATTTCCCTCTTTTTCACGTGGATTAGAAGTTGTATGAATTTTATGATGAATAAAACTTGAGTTCAATAACTTTATGTAATATTAAGGTGACCAATTATCCTCCTTTAGGGAGGACAGTTCTTCTTTTGTAAGTTTCATCCTCCTTTGAAAAGTGCCCTCCTACATGTCCTCCTTTTTGGTTTTGGAAGACTAATCTGTAAATGTCAGTATGTGATTGATGCAGAGTCGATCCATTGCCTGTGATGTGACATATTTGTATCTAAATGAGTACTTTTTTCTTACAATTATTATTAAACATTACTAGGTATGTAAGCATAATTACAATATAAAATATTACAAATGTTTTTATTATGCATTTATCATATTATAGTGTATTATTGTTGCAATGAATAAAAAATTTCTTTTATTTACTATATTGTTTTCTTCCATTTATTTTTGTCCTCCTTTTCATTGTACAAAAGTTGGTCACCTTAGTAATATATTTTTTTTCAAATTTTGGGCCCCAAAATTAAGGTTCATCTTATACATGGGGAAATACAGTATTTGTTGTACATACATTTTCCTACTCTGTGGTGACCTTTACATTCTTTTGGTCAGAGCACTTAATTTGAGTGTAAACCAGTTTGACATTATTTCCATTTGTTGTTAGTTTCCTTTTTATCTTCTTTAAGAAATCTCTGCCTACCACAAACCCATTATCTCTCCAATTTATGCCCTTTATGTCATATATCAAGTTGTTAAAAATGCATGGTAGGTTTTTAGGTTTTTTTTGTTAGTCTTATGTCTGTAACATATTCTTGCATCAATAGTATTCTGAATTAGTATTGCTTTATATTAAATATTTGTAGCTTGTTTAGCTTCAACAAAGTCTTTAAAAGAATTTTTTGATTTAGCTTGTCTAGTTATATGAAAAATTCTACAGGAGTATTGATTAAAATTATTGAATTTATGGATTTCATCACACCCTCCCTTACTCATTATTCCCAGAGAAAGAGGAAAAAATTCTACCTGTATGGTGCAACTCTTCCTGTTGTCTTTCCCTTAGGGGTCGGTTGTTTGCAGAAGTACACATTCTCTCTTATCCATTAAGCTTTTCAACTTCTTCCCCAGTGGAAATAAGTGAGTTAGTCTGTATAGTTCTAGTGTCAAGGACTTAGCTTTTTGTTGCTGTATTCCTAAGCCATGGATGTCAAATGTTTATCAATAATAAATTTAATATTTTGGTCTTGATTTGCTTAATTCTTATTTATCTATTGGTCAAAAACTGGGTAGATTATTGGTGCTGCTTGTCAGATACCTAAATCCAAAACATGGAACTTTCCATTTATGATATAAATGCCTATTTACTTTTATATTTTCAAAGAGACTCTAGACTCCTTGAAGCATTACTTCAGCCTATTGCTGTTAAACTGATTTTTTTCACCTTTGAGAAGCAGTATAATGGAATGGTTATGAGCAAGATGATTTTTTCTAGCTTTGCCGTATACTAATTATATGACTGTAAAATTTATTTGTGAAATGGGGATAATAATACTTCATGAAGTTATAGCGAGTGCTAAATGAACCAATACACATTAAAGTGATTTTAATAACTAGTGTTATTGGAGGGCAGTAAGATGTCGATGGAGTAGGCGGACATACCAACTTTCACCTCCCAGAACCAAAATGGATTACAACTTAATTTTAAGAACCATCATCTGGAAAAACCAACTTTGGACTAAACTAAGAGGACTCTTTAACCAAGAATCACTGAAGAAGCCACACTGAGACTGGTAGGAAAAGCAGAAATGCGGAGGGAGCTACCTAGCTCTTGGGAGAGAATGGCAACCCATGTGGTGGAAAGTGAGTTTAGTAGAGAGGGGAGGGTCCTTGGCCACAGAAACAGAGCCCCAGCCTGCAGCCCCAGAGCCTAGAAGAGGCGTACAGACAGTATTTAGATGTGAAACAAGCCAGGGTACTGTTTGTGAGAAAGAGACATATTTCTTAGACCCAGGATTCTTAAAGGGACAGTGAAGAAGACCTCTTTCATAACCACTTACCCAGGACTCTGGGGCATGGGGAGAGATGAGAGGACCAGAGTAGCAGGAAGAGAGTGTAATCTAAAAGACACAGGGAAAAACAATTTGAGGGACAGCCACCCTAACCCCTGGGCTGAGTTACTTCCCAAATCTAAAGTGAATATTTCCCCTGGAACCAGCAATACCAGCAGAGGGAAGCAGGATGCCAGCCAAGTGGAAGCTGTCCTGCTACAGTTAGAGCAAAGTCACTTTGAAGGAAGGAGCCATCAGGGATATAGTATTTAGTGCTAAGGTCTAAGCTGCATTGTCCCCACCCACATTGCTGAGGGCTTTCCAGAGGGTGAGGGGCGGTGAGACACGAAGGCAGAAGCCAGGCCAGCCATGACTGAAGCCAGGTGTGAGCTCAGTCCTGCCCCATGGGGTGGAGGCAGAGGGAGATTGTGGGGGTGGAAGGGGTGCATGGAGGTGGTACAACCCAGCTGTGGGCTGGGTAAGCAAGAGTGGTACTGCCTGAAGTCCCAGCCCCATGGGAGAGGTGAAAGCTAGGGAATGGTGGAGACCTGCAGATAAGCAGGGGTGTGCAGTCCCACCCACAGTGCCAAGGCTTGTAGCCCCAGTGCAGAATGCAGACCCACCCATGCAGGCGGGTTGAAGGCCGAGGCAGGCCAAGGTTTGTAACCCCTATACCTGAACACAGCCCCGCCCACAGAGGAGAGGTGAAAACCGCAGTGACTGCCGCAGCAAGCTGGTGCTGGCAAGGCACATAACCGAACGCCTGAGACAGTGGCAGAGGGAGTGGTGGGTCTGCAGGCAGACTACACCTAGCAAAAACAGAAGCCACACCATTGGACTCCTGTGGCCATATTCTTTTTATACACAGACAGAATGGGAAGGTAAAGAAATGCAACCCAAATGAATCAAGAGAAATCCCCAGAAAAGGACTTGAATGAATCAGATATAACCAAATTACCAGATGCAGAGTTTAAAATAATGATTATTAGGATGCTCAAAGATCTTAGAACAACAATGGATGGACATAACAAGCACCTACATAAAAAAATAGCAAGTATAGAAAAGGACATTGAAATGATAAAAAAGAATCAGTCAGAAATGACAAATACAATATCAAAAATGAAGACCACAATGGAAGGACTTAAAAGCCAGATGGATGAAGCTGAGGATCAAATCAGCAAGTTATAGGACAAGATAAACGAAGGCACAGAAGCAGTACAGAAAAAAGAAAAGAGACTCAAAAAACCTGAGGAAACTCTAAGAGAGTTCTGTGACAACATGAAGAGAAGTAACATCTGCATTCATAGGGGTTCCTGAAGAAGAAGAGAAAGAACAAGGGATAGAGACCTTATTTGAAGAAATCATAGCTGAAAACGTCTCTAAATTAATGCAGGGAAAAGTCACACAGGTTCAAGAAGCACAGAAATTCTATTAAAAGGAAACCCAAAGAAATCTATACCAAGACACATCATAATTAAAATACCAAAGCTAAGAGATAAAGAAAGAATACTAAAAGCTGTAAGAGAAAAGCAGTCTATTACCTACAGAGGAGCCCCCATAAGGATGACATCTGACTTCTCAACATAAACACTTGAGGCCAGAAAAAAATGGCAAGAAATATTCAAAGTAATACAGAGCAAGAACCTACAGCCAAGACTTCTTTATCCAGCTTGGCTATTGTTTAAAATTGAATGAGAAATAGAAACCTTCCCAGACAAAAAACAAACAAACAAAAAAATCAAGGAATTCATTACAACCAAACCAATGCTGCAAGAAATGTTAAGAGGCCTGTTGTAAACAAAACAAAGGGGGGAAAGAATATAGTAAAAGAGGAATGTAGATTTAAAGAACAAAATGGCAATAAACAACTACATATCAATAATAACTTTAAATGTAAATGGGTTAAATAATCCAATCAAAAGACATGGGGTAGCTGCATGGGTAAGAAAACAGGACCCATACATATGCTGTCTACAAGAGACACACCTCAGAACAAAAGATACACATAGACTGAAAGTGAAAAGTTGAAAAAAATATTTCAGACAAATGGAAATGAGAAAAAGCTAGGGTAGAAAAACTAATATCTGACAAAATAGAATTTAAAACAAATATTATAGTAAGAGATAAAGAAGGTTACTATATAATGATAAAGGGAGCAATCCAACAGGAAGATATAACCATTATAAATATCTATGCACCTAATATAGGAGCACCTAAATATATAAAGCAGACTTTGATGGATATAAAGGATGAGATCAACAGCAATATGATAATAGTAGGGGGTTTCAATACCCCACTAACATCACTAGATATATACTAAAGAAAGAAAATTAACAAAGAAACAGCAGACTTAAAGGACACACTAGATCTACTGAATTTAATAGATATCTTTAGAACCTTTCACCCTGAAGCAGCAGAATATACATTCTTTTCAAGTACTCATGGTATATTCTCTAGGATAGATCACATGTTAGGGCACAAAAGGGTCTCAACAAATTTAAGATTGAAATCATATCAAGTATCTTCTCTGATCACAATTGCATGAAACTGGAAATCAACCAAAACAGAAAAACTAAAAAATACTCAAATACTTGGAAACTAAATAGCATGTTATTAAATAATGAATGGGTTAACAATGAGATCAAAGAAAAAATAAAAGAATTCTTAGGAACAAATGATAATGGGCATACAACAACTCAAAATTTATGGGACACAGCAAAAGCAGCACTGAGAGGGAAGTTTATAGCATTACAGGCATACCTTAAGAAGCTAGAAAAAGCTCAAATAAACAACTTAACTCTGCATCTAAAAGAACTAAAAAAACCCAAACATTAAGTAAAGCCCAGAGGTAGTAAAAAGAAGGAAATAATAAAAATCAGAGCAGAAATAAAAATGACATAGAGGCTAAAAAAACAATACAGAGGATCAGTGAAACCAAGAGCTGCTTCTTTGTAAAGGTAAACAAGATCAAGGAACCTTTAACCAGACTCACCAAGAAATAAAGAGAGAGGACTCAAATAAATAAAATTAGAAATGAGAGTGGAGAAATAACAACTGACACAATAGAAATACAAAATATTGTAAGAAAATACTATGAAGAACTGTATGCCAAAATATTAGACAACCTAGGTGAAATGGACAAATTCCTTGAAACATAATCTTTCAAAAATCAATCTGGAAGAATCAGAAAACCTAAACGACGAATTACAACAAATGAGATTGAAACAGTTATCAAAAAACTCCCAACACATGAAAGCCCTGGGCCAGATGGCTTCACAGGTGAATTCTACCAAATACTCAAAGAACTAACTCCCATTCTTCTTATCCTTCTCAAGCTATTTCAAAAAATTCAAGAGGAAGGAAGACTTCCCAACTTCTTTTATGAGGTGAGCATAATTCTGATTTCAAAACCAGGCAAAGACAACACAAAGAAAGAAAATTATCGGCCAATATTCCTGATGAACTTAGATGCTAAAATTCTCAACAAAATATTAGCCAACCAGATCCAGCAATATATGAAAAAAATCATACACCATGATCAAGTGGGATTTATTCTGGAGAGGCAAGACTGGTTCAATATTCGCAAATCAATCAATGTGATTCATCACATAAACAAAAAGAAGGATAAAAACCACATGATAATTTCAATAGATGCAGAAAAAGCATTTGATAAAACCCAGTACCCATTCATGATCAAAACTCTCAGCAAAGTGGGAATACAGGGAACATACCTCAACTCGATAAAGGCCATTTATGACAAACACACAGCCAACATCATACTCAATGGGCAAAAATTAAAAGCAATCCCCTTAAGATCAGGAAACAGGCAGGAGTGCCCCCTTTCACCACTCTTATTCAACATAGTCTGGAAGTTCTAGCAACAGCAATTAGACAAGAAGAAGAAATAAAAGGCATCCAAATTGGAAAAGAAGAAATAAAACTATCATTATTTACAGATTATATGATATTGTATATAGAAAACCCTAAAGTCTCAGTAAAAAAACTGCTGGACCTGATAAATAAATTCAACAAGGTGGCAGGATATAAAATTACTACTCAGAAATCAGAGGCATTTCTATATACCAACAATGAACTGTCAGCAAAAGAAATTAAGGAAACAATCCCCTTTACTATTGCAACAACAACAAAAAATAAAGTACCTAGGAGTAAATTTAACCAAGGAGATTAAAGACTTGTACTCAGAAAATTATAAAACATTGATAAAAGAAATCAGGGAAGATACAAACAAGTGGAAGCATATACCGTGCTCATGGTTAGGAAGAATAAACATCATTAAAATGTGATATTACCCAAAGCAATTTATAAATTCAATGTAATACCAATTAAAATATCAATGACATACTTTAAAGATATAGAACACATATTTTAAAAATTTATATGGAACCAAAAAAGAACACAAATAGCCTCAGCAATCATGAAAAAGAAGAATAAAGTGAGAAGTATCACACTGCCTAATATCAAGTTATTCAGGTTGGTTCTGGCATAAGAACGGCAATATAGATCAATGGAACAGAGAACCCAGAAATAAACCCACATCTTTATGGACAATTGATATTTGACAAAGGAGGTAAGAGCATACAATGGAGTAACACCATATCACTGATTCAAAAGGAGCCTCTTTAACAAATGGTGTTGGGAAAATTGGACATCTACCTGCAAAAAAATAAAACTAGACCACCAACTTACATCAGTCACAAAAATAAACTAAAATCGATAAAAGACTTAAATGTAAGCCATGAAACCATAAGCATTTTAGAAAAAAACAGACAGTAAGCTTTCCAACATCTCTTGCAGCAATATGTTTACTGATTTATCTCCACGGGTAGGTGAAATAAAAGACAGAATAAACACATAAGACTATATCAAACTAAAAAGCTTTTGCACAGCTAAAGACAATAAGAACAGAATAAAAAGACAAACCACACAATGGGAGAATATATTTGACAATACCTCTGATAAGGTGTTAATAACCAAAGTTTATAAAGAACTTGTAAAACTCAACACCAGGAAGACAAACAATCCAATCAAAAAATAGGCAAAAAAATTAATAGAGACTTCTCCAAAAAGAACATACAGATGGCCAATAGGCATATGAAAAAATGTTCAACATCACTAATCATTAGAGAAATGCAAATTAAAACCACAATGAGATATCACCTTATACCAGTTAGAATGGTGCTCATCAACAAAACAACACAGAATAAGTGTTGGTGAGGATGTGAAGAAAAGGGAACCCTCCTGCACTGCTGGTGGGAATGCAGACTGGTGCATCCACTGTGGGAAACAGTATGGAGATTCCTCAAAAAATTAAAAATGGAACTGCCTTTTGACCCAGCTATCCCACTTTTAGGAATATATCCCAAGGACACCATATCACTGATTCAAAAGGAGAAATGCGCCCCCATGTTCGTGGCAGTATTGTTCACAATAGTGAAGATCTAAAAACAGCCCAAGGGTCGGTCAGTGGATGAGTGAATTAAGAAGCAATGGTACATATATACAATGGAATACTATGGGGCCATGAAAAAGAAGGAAATTTTACCTTTTGCGACAACATGGATGGACCTGGAAACTATTATATTGAGTGAAATAAGCCAGGCAGAAAAAGAAAAATATCATATGACCTCACTCATTTGAGGAATCCAAGAAACAATGAGAACTGAGGAACGGAATTGAGACAGGAGGGATCAAAGGAACCAGAGGAAAAGAAAACAGAGGGAAAGGGGATGATAGAATGGGATAACCCTGAAGGGAAGTGGGGAGGGCGCTATGGGGAAGGGCTAAGGGGGATGTAGAGGGGAACATGGGGGAGGGGGGATGCATTCAGGGCAACACTAAAATCTATGTGAACACAATAAATTAAAATCAATAAAAAAATAACTAGTGTTATTAGTAACTATTATTAGTGCTGTTATTTTCTCAGCATTTAGAGTTGTGTATGGCATAATGGGCATTTGATAATCACATTAATGTTAATGGATTAAATTGAATTGAGACAATCAAGCATTTATGGCTCTATTCGATGTTCACAAACTCATTTGGTTCACTCACTCATGTTGGCTGTATCTTGTTTACCTTTCATAGAGACCTAGATTTTACCAAGGTATAACATTTCAAGATACTATTTCCTCATACACTTCCTTACTATTTACATTATTGCAATGTTATTGAACCTGCAGGGAATACCATAAGGCTATTTAGGAAGGTGAGCAAAGATATATCACTGAATCTTCAGATTTCTTAGCATAAAGGAGATTGTAGTGGTAAAGTGCCATGATTTGTGCATTTGGGCTATGCTTCATATTATAAAACAGAAAGTTAAGAATAGCATTCTTTGTGAGATCATTCTGTGTTGTCTGAAAGTCATAAAGATTAAGTAACTGATCTGAGTTCTCATAACTGGACCAATTTCAAGCTAAAAGCTCATCCAACACTCTTTTCCACTCTTCTGTTATTTTGGTAAGGAATGTTTTGAGCTACTCCTAACTGAAAACCAAACTGATAGTAATTTAAACAAGTCAGGATTTATTTTTTATATATAACTAACTAGCTGCTTGCAGGTTGTTGGTTTTAGTTCAGTGGCTCAGAGATGGCACAGCTCTGGGCTGGCTTCCTCGAGATTTTATTGGCCTTTCTGACATGGTTGCTTGACGGCTATAGAAGCTTCTAGCATCATAGCCTTGTCTTGTTCACAGGTGGGAGCTTTTGCCATATCACTTTGTTATCAGGACAAATCAACGTCTTTCTTGGAAGTTTATTGACAGAACTGAATCTCTCAGTCACCTAAAAAGGCAAAAAAACCAAATTCTGTGGTGGAAGAGAGGCAAGGAGAGTAAGCCTAGAAATGCTTGTTGGGTCAGCACTGTAGCAGTGCCAGTCACAAATGTGCTATGTTTGTTCAGTGTTGACTTTTATAAGCACTATTCTATCATAAGAGTTATTTATGTTTTGCATACTATATTTTAGGGTTATTTTGTATGCATCTTCTACAATTAGCAATCTGAAAAAAAGGTTTATGATTTCATTTTAATGCAATCTGTGCATTTCAAAATATTAAGAACTATTTTTATACTTTTGTTTATGTCAAGTGAACATAACTTTAAAAAATTGTCAACAAATGTGTTTCTTAACAGGATAAGAACGCATTCTACATTCACTGAAAATATGCTTTCTCATAAAGTGCAGTTTGATGGTAGGATCATATCAAGGTAGTTATAATTTGTTTTAACTTTTTAATCTTATGATTATAAAATGTACTCTATTTTCAAATAGAAATAACAGTAATGATATTAGTTAAATTTGTCACAAACAAGTGAAAATGTAAATTTAGAAGAACCATTTTAGGTAATATGTATCAGTTAATTTGTTACAAAAATTTTAAGAAGTATGAACTTAAAGAAAAGTATTTTAATTAGAAGTTATTTAAAATATGACTTTAAACTGACTTTCAAAAATGAATGTAGAAGTGAATTTTAAAAAGGTTATATTACTAGTAGGAGATTCTAAAACATGTAAAACTTAACTGTTATGTAAGCTGCTTTATATAATTTCATGGTCATGGCTTAAGCTATCAGTAGATTATTGATAGATACAAGATGACAAAGTAAATGATACTAAAATATTTTTTTCTGTTTTATAAACTTTCAATAAAACATAATGCTACTTGATATATTTTCTGTACACTAATGGTAAGTTTTTTTAAAAAACTGTCATGTTTGTTTAATGATTTGAATCTATCTCAGACAAAGGATAATAACTGTACATCTTTGAGTGCTTTCTTGCAAGCTCAACATATTTTAAATATCTTTCACTTTATCCCAAAAATCTATATCAAATTAGTAATCTATGTATTCATACTCATAGCAGTGTATTATAAATTTCCCCATACAAATATGACTTTAGCAAGCTGTGGTATGTTTTCCCTGTGGCTTCCCATAATGCTTGCTCATTGTCATACACTCAAGGGAGGTAATATTATTCCTCTGATTTGATGATTTTAGCTTATTATTTTTAGTAAAAACTATCCTATATAAAAATCTTTGATATTATTCTCTTTATCTAGAAATGGACGTGATGCTTGCAGAGAACTGGTTGGGTTCTTTTTTATTCATGACCAGTCACTTACAATTTATGAATATCGGCAATTTGGGAAAAATAGGTATGCCAGCCATAAAACACTGTTATAACTCTCAGGATGATTACTTCTAAGAGAAGTGAATAACTTTAAATTTTGTCATTTAACTTCTAGAACAAATGTGCTTCCTTTTATTCAAAAAAACATTTATACTCACCAGCGTGGACGAAGAAAAGGAAAACGATACCAACTTGGTGATTTTTATGTTGTAAGTTAAATGTGTGCAGACAAATGTTTTCGTTCCAGATGTCAGATTTTGTGGGATCCTGTAGGGCTGGAGGAGTATGGTTTCTCATCTTCAGTTGTTTTTCTCTCTTTCCTGGGCAGGTGCATTTATTTGTATGAATGGCTAATGGTTCATGTTTCCCTGAATGCTCTGCCTCTCACGTTCAGCCCCTGGGGATTTGAATCTAAACCTAACATTTATATTCTTTAATACTATCTTCTGCCCTTAATCAAAGTTACAATATAAGCCCAGGAGGGATCGTCTCTTGTTATTTTTAAAGGCTTTACAGGGCTGTGGTCTTCGGTAAGGCGCTACTTCAATAGAACTAGGGGTAATGCTTCACCTAAAATAGTCTTATCTTCTGAGGATGCATGGTTTTTTTCCACGCAGAAGGATAGTTGACTTCTGAGCTGTAATATATTTGATAGGTAGCTTATCCTTGTGATTTTCCCACCTGATGCAACTCCAAGCATATGGTGTGACAAAAAGATTTTTCTAGAATGGATTGATCATAAATAATGTTACAATTTGTATTATGCTCTTACATTTTAAATCATTATATTCACATGTTATTTCATGATTAAAGTGCAGCACTGTCCACAGTGATCATTCGTGTAAAAATATATGCATATTTATAGGCTAAGCATTGGAGAGAGAACCATTGCCTGCTATTGTGGAGTTTAGTCTGATTGGAAACATTGTCAAATAGGAAGGGAAATGATTTAGCTTTTTGGGACCAAAGTAGCTTCCTGAAGAAAGTGCCATCTAAAATTCACCTAGAAGGGTTAGTTAGGTGGGATAGGGAGATGGAAAAGGGTAGGGAAAGTTTGTATGGAATATAAAGTTTAAGGTTGGTGTTGTCAAGAATGAGTCAGGGCTTATTAAGATCAGCCTCTGTTAAAGAGTTACCTAAATTGTGTTGGGGAGTCATTGAAAGATAAGGTGTGGATAGAATGGAGAGAGGTGACATTGGGCTTGTGATTTAGAAAGATTTCCTGGTTACAATATGGGAAATATATTAAAGACTATGTATGAAGAACCAGATTGAATTGAAGCATATAAATTTAGGAAGGAGGCAATTTCAATTAGGCAAAGAGGCTGTGTCTCTGAAGCTACTTAGAAATATAAAATAATCTTCAGGAGGTAGAGTCAATAAGATGTAGTTACTATTAAGTGAGAAATTGGGTGAGGACAAACTTTACATCTTAAAATTAGATTAAATAAAATATACACATATCACTCAAGTCTCCCTATTGTGATCTGGAAAAAATAAACTTTTTGACTCCCATTTCACCACCTGCAGAAAAGATATATAGTGTTTATCTCACACCTGAAATTACCTCTATCTCTGAGTGCTGTTTCCAGTAATTTAGTATAGTTTGTGGCTTATTCTTACTTTTCCTGTTCCATGTCACCTGAAGCAGATGTGGAACTCAGCTCCCTGCTATGATTTTCATGAAAGAGAGAAACAAAGAAAAGAAGGAGGGGAGGATTTTGGTAATCTGTATGCAAACCATTTATATAATGCTTTGTGTGTGTAGCAGACATTTTGAAAGGAACATGGAGGAAGATTACAGAGGTGTCAGCAACTTACAATTTATTATTAGACATTTTTATTCTTAGAAATATGCTCCTTAATTATTTTCCATGGTAAAGGCCCACCTCTTCATTTTTTGACTCCTTTCATCTTTTCCTCTTCTCTACAATATTCTATTTCTTTATGCAGAAATATCCTATCTTCTCTTTTTTTAGGTGTGTGTGTTTCTTCTGCTTTCCGGATATTACTCTGGAACTTATCTTTTCTACATTATCCCCTAAGATTTTTTTTATATTTTATTATTATTAATTCTAATGGGGTGACACCAATAAATCAGGGTACATATGTACAATGAAAACATCTCCAGGTTATCTTATCATTCAATTGTGTTGCATACCCATCACCCAAAGTCAAAGTGTCCTCTGTCACCTTCTATCTAGTTTTCCCTATGTCCCTCCCCTCCTCCCTATCCCACCCTTCCCTCCCTCCCCCCATCCCATAACCACCACTCTCTTGTCCATGTCTCATATTCTCACTTTTATGTCCCACCTATGTATGTAATTATGCTATTCTCAGTTTCTCTTTTTTTCTGATTTACTTATTTCACTCCGTATAATGTTATCAAGGTCCATCCATTTTGTTATAAATGATCCGATGTCATCATTTCTTATGGCTGAGTAGTATTCCATAGTATATATGTACCATAGCTTTTTAATCCACTCGTCTTCTGACGGACACTTGGGCTGTTTCCAGATCTTCGCTATTGTGAACAATGCTGCCACGAACATGGGGGCGCATTTTATCCCCTAAGATTTTTTCTAAACACTTCCTGTAAGAAATTTTAGTGCTAACTATTAAAATAATACTCAAATAAATGTGTAAATGTGGCCATAGACACACATGTATAAGTGTACCTACATAAGTTCATTCATGTGCAGGGACATACAGTTTTGGATGTACCAACACAGACTGCACAGATGTACCCTTATGTACTCATGTGTATATAGGGGTCCTTGGGTTATGACCATCTTGACATATGATGTTTTGAGTTTACAATGCTCATTCCCGTAAAAACTTTAAAAGATTGAGATGTGAGTGTTTTGGCTTACACCATTAGTGTTGTACTTATGGACTATGTACGTGAACTACAATAGTTTGGTTGTGCCTGTGGAAGAATACGCAGTAACGCGGCATATGAGTGAGGGAGTTGGCGTTCCCCAGTACACTTACCTACACCATTTTGGACTGCTAAAAGTGCAAGTGTTCTGTTTGTGTTGCTTTGGCGACTTTTTTGGCCCTTATCATGGCTCCTAAACTGTGTTAGGATAGGTAAGTGACTTAGGCTAGGGTGTGTTTCAACTTACACCAAAATTTGGGTTATGTTACTGTGTTAGGAAAGGAACTGTGTTGTAACCTGAGGACCCCCTGTATACACACATTTACTTTTATGTACATTCTTACATGTGAAACCCTGCTACGCAATTCACATAGTCTCTTCAATTGCTTACTATTATAATATGAAAAGAATTTGTGCAAAGGAGAAAGCACTTATAGTTACAAGTTTTCTTAAGTAAATGTTCCAAGAAAAAGGAGAGGAGAGAAATTTCTCCCCTTATTTTCAAGAAAGAAAATTAAATTTTTTATTTTAAATTTGTGTTTGTTCTCACTTGAACATATTTATTTGAGTAACTCAGAAATTAAAATAATAAAAATTTTCTAAGTAGATTAAAGATTTTTGAAAGGAATATTTTTATTGAAGCCTATATGCTCTCATTAGGTTAAAACTAAGTTTTATGTTTATGTGCTATTATCAAAAAACAGGTGAAAGATTGTGATTGATCTATCATAGTTCATCAATTTGAATACATGTTTCTGTGGATCAATAGCTTAATTTAGAAATGTTATCATTTTGATTTTAATAATTAGTCTAAGATTCTTATGAAAATGGAGTTCTTATATTAATTTTTTACATGGATTATTAAATAGATTATTCTAATTCAGAGATTGATTGGGAGATTAGTTCTTTTATTTTTCCCTATTATTAGTTAAAGCCTGTGTGCTTTCTAGATGGTCTCTAAAATGCCTTTTAAAAATTATTAGAGAAGTATACCATGCCACATAATCAAAACTGAATATTTAAAATTAGTATTAGTTGTATTTTACTTCTTATAGACTTTCTAAGCATTGAATAAATCATCTGTTGATTTTATTTTAGGGTGCAAACTTGACATTTTCAAGTTCTGATCATCCCAGGCTTCCAGAAAGCATAAAAGAAAACACATTACTTATACTTAGGATCACAAATATTGATCGGAGAGCTTTGGATTCTCTCAGGTAAGTCAAACATACATCTGTCATTTCGAAGACAAAGTGAAAACACTATTATTTATTATCTTAAAATGATTCAACCCCAAAGCATTTTGACTTTATTTAGGTTTATATATTTTAAAACAAGGCATAGCTATATTTGTCTATTTTATGTGCTGTCTTACATTCCATGTGTGGGAACAGTTATAATCAATTAAAGAGCAAAAGTGTCCCATTTTATGTTAAAGGTAACTTTATTAATTTTGCCTCTGCTATAACATTTTTATTTTATAAATTATTAACAGCAATAAAATTTTAAAAATTAGATACAGTACAACAGTAATAATTTCCCTCACATTTTAGTTTAATGGTTTTCTGTAGCATTAAAAAATGTTTTAGGTCTTATGTTAATATGCATAATGAAAAAAATAATGCTATGAATTTAAAATAATTTTAAGTGAATTTGAGTTTTATAGTAATTATATTTTATATATGCTATTATTCTTGCTGAGTATTTCTCAGTGGTAAATATATGCTATTCCTACAAGTGTTTCTTAGTGATAAATATAATTCAAAATGTTACTAATTGGTGTACTGTATATGCATTACAGGCCATATCCTTCCAATTGGCTATAAGAAGTTTGTTTTACCATGTCATTTTACTGTATTGCTCAAAATGAATGTATTTTTTTTTAGCTTTCTAAAATAACATTTTCATATTTTATACGTTGTAAAATAAAACTGCTTTTAAATTTAGCAGTTTTAATTATTTTAAAGAACATGACATCGCTACAAAAATGAATGTAATGTTTAAAGGTAGTTCTTAGAAGGTTTTAAGGATGTTAGCCCTTGATTTAGCATATTTAATCCTCCTGGGATTAAATCAGCAGGCAGAAAGTGGGACTAGATTATTTTTTAGGCATTCTTCCAACTTTGCTGGAGTTTCATTGGGTCTACAGCAGGAAAGAGCTTAGTTTCCATATTCAGGGTTATAAAGCAGAATAAATTTTTTATCACTGTGAGCATGTCAGTTGCAGATCTAATCCTATAGAACATGAGGATGATATAACCAGTCAAGAAGCCAATGATAGGCTGGTCTTCAAAGCCATTCAAGGTATGTATCATTTACTATACTCTCAATTATTTTAAATATTTAACAATTTTCTTTGTAAGTAGTAAAACAGTATTTTTCAAATATTTCGCAGTCTTATGCCATATTTTAATATTTTTTATTTGCTTATTTTTTGTAAGTTAATTATGTACATAGAAGTATTTATTTGTTTAAAAATATTTTTATGATTCTCTTTATGATCCTAATTGAATAACTAGTGTAGTATGGGTTTTTTATCTATGAACGGAATTAAACGTAACTGATTTTGTAATATAATACTTGTTTTATGCTTAAGATGATATTCTAAAAAGATTTGTAGTAGCCTAAGATATATATATATATCTTAATCACTATAATGGGAAAACGAGTTTTTAAAATTAATTTCTCATAGTAGTAATGTATGTAGGTTCTGGACATTAAAATGTTACAAATTTTATATTTTGTCTAATCTTCTAACTGCTGGGTATACTAAGCTCAGACAAATCTTTCATTGAATTTCTTAGTCTAGAAGTAATAGACAAAAATCAACATATGATTTATGAACTTTGATAAATTCTGATTTATCATTTAAAGATGATCAAGGAGTAAGAAGAATAGAAACATTTAAAAGTCTGAGATTGGTATTTGAAGTATCAAATAATCTTTTTTTTTCCTTTTTTGTATTTTCCTGAAGTTAGAAGCGGGGAGGTAGTCAGACAGACTCCCACATACACCCGGATCCACCTGGCATGTCCACTAGGGGGCAATGCTTTGCCCATCTGGGTATTGCTCTGTTGTCACTGGAGTCATTCTAGCGCCTTAGGCAGAGGCCATGGAGCCATCCTCAGATCCCTGGGGCCAACTTTGCTCCAATGGAGCTCTGGCTGAGGGATGGGAAGAGAGAGAGAGGAAGGAGAAGGGGAAGGGTAGAGAAGCAGATGGGTGTTTCTCTTGTGTGCTCTGACCGGGAATCAAACCAGGGACTTCCACACACCAGACC
This sequence comes from Rhynchonycteris naso, assembly GCA_037038555.1. Classification (NCBI taxonomy): domain Eukaryota; kingdom Metazoa; phylum Chordata; class Mammalia; order Chiroptera; family Emballonuridae; genus Rhynchonycteris; species Rhynchonycteris naso. The sequence continues at coordinate 121,181,317 of CM072996.1, read as the reverse complement.
GACGCTCTACTGCTGAGCCAATGACCAGGGCTCAAATATTTTTTATGCAGTGGTGGAATTCAAATAATTTAACAACCAGTTCTCGGCACTAATGACCATTTTAAGTTTAAAATAAATGATATACCAAAAGGTAGTTTATTATTTCATGCATTTAATACTTAAATAAGAACAATATAAGAGGTACACAAAACTATATTATGTTATAAGAAAGTTTTAAATATTAATGAAACAATATTAAGTAATACCTGACAAAAAAAGTAGAACTGTTATTTAAGATATATATTTCCATATTGCTTCTTGATTGGCATCCTCACCTGCAATATTTTTCACCTAAAAATGGAATGAACATTACTATGGGTGTTTAGAATATGCTGTTGTGCAGATGAACTTTAAAAAAGAGTAAGGAATGTAAATTTGTGATTTCCACATTGGGCAGCTGCCCAGGTGCCCACCTTAGAACCCTGATTACAAGTGCCATTTTAACAACCAGTTTGCCCAACTCAACAAAAAATTAGGTATTGGTTCTGTTGAACTGGTGGGAAGGGTCTGAATCCCACCGTCTTTTTTTTTTTTTTATAGGAACAAAGAGAGAGAGAGAGGGATAGACAGGGACAGACAGACAGGAATGGAGAGAGATAAGAAGTATCAATCATCAGTTTTTTGCTGCAACACCTTAGTTGTTCATTAATTGCTTTCTCATATGTGCCTTGACCACTGGCCTTCAGCAAACCGAGCAACCCCTTGCTTGAGGCAGCGACCTTGGGTTCAAGCTAGCGAGCTTTTGCTCAAGCCAGGTGGGCCTGCACTCAAGCTGGCGACCCCAGGGTCTTGAACTTGGGTCCTCCGCGTCCCAGTCTGATGCTCTATTCACTTCGCCACTGCCTGGTCAGGCCCACCACTGTCTTAATGCCATTGCTAGTAAATTCCTTATTCTATCATGATCTAAATAATCTTTGTCATTATTGTAATGTTGGCCAAATAAGTTTGTAAATATGATATATATGTTTGCTTGTTTTGGATGTGGGAGACAGGCTGTAGGTGGCAAGTTCATTATAGCCTAAAGCTTAGTTTTAAGACTAAGCCTTTCTCACCCTAAGTGACTTTGTATCAGAGACTTCCTTATTTGTATATTGGATTAAAGGTTTTGATTTCTATACTATAAAATGGGGCAGACTGAGAGCTTGCTCTCTCTTGGTTCCTGAGCTTAGCATTAGAGGGGAAAGCAGAGAAAGGCCACGTGGAAGAGAGTAGAAGCAGCCAAGATGGCAGAAGTGCTAGAGGAGAAGCCAGTTTGTGCAGAGTTTGTGCAGAGAGAAGGAGATGGGGAACAGAGGTGAATAAGGCTGATGAGCTAGAAACCTTTGATTCTAGGAAACTCAGATAAGTCATTGGCTTTGGGAACCCTGAATGGAAAGGGAAGTGTTTTTCTACTGTGTGTATTTCTTGCCCACTGGGTGCAAGCTAGGATTAAAGGTAATGGCCCACTAGTTCTTGGCTCCGTTGTTTCATTACCGTTTGTCCGAATCAAATGTGAACCTGCACTGGCCAGGCAGCTGTGATGGTGGCCGTAGCTACTGGCTTTACATGTATCTAGTGACATTTACTTTCTCTAATGTATTATATTTAGTAAATATTTTAATAAAGTTCCTTACATGTTCTTAAGATGGCACAAACTACAATAAGTGAAATTACTGACCCACAAAGAGAATGCTAGAGGCCCAAGAATATAATCTTTTATGATTTCCTGAAGTAAGGGAGATTTTAAATTATCAGTGTAGGATAACTCTACAAAACCTTGATGTTATTTCACATATAAGTTATAATTTGGAAATTGCAAACTATTTTAGACATTTTGAACTTTTGATTTTTGAGTTAGTTTATTGTTGTCAATTTTTAAAATTCACTTGGTAACAGCAAAGAAAGACAAAAGAGAGGAAAAATGAGGGATTGTTAGATGAAGAGGATGCCCAGAAAATAAAATGTTATTTGTAACATTTAGGTTATTTTTTTTGCTGATAAAGTGAAACATTAGTTTGCTATATTTAAAATACAACACTTTCACCACACAGTGGAGCTATAGTTCTGGTATAACCTTCTTTATTAAAAGGATTCCACTTTCCAAAGTTCTTTTTTAATCAGTCATACATGATTTGTTTGACATTTTTTTTACATCAGTTACATCAACTTTAATTTTCTTACATGAGAGACAATTGTAATTTGATGCATTTGTGAATAAGGACTATTAGTTTCTATCTCTCCTCTTTCTAAACAGATGAGCTGAAAGAACAGTTACATAAAAGAGGTGTCCGTATTTTGACTGGATTGAGAAAATATTTTCAACAATTAGACAAGGAAGGAAATGGACTTTTAGATAAAGCAGATTTTAAGCAAGCTCTGAAAGTATTTCACTTAGAAGTGTCTGAAAAGGTATGTACCACAGCTACTTCACTGCAGTGAATGGTTTATTATTCTTAGGTGATAGTCTTCACTTCTCTACTAAAATGCTGAGTAGTTCATTTGTCGTCTTCTTTTTTATGCCCTGTTGTTAGTGTTAAGCCATCACCTATTGTTTTAAATTTTCTTTTAATTTTATTTTTATGAAGACAGAGAGAGACAGACAAGACAGGAACAGACAGACAGGAAGGGAGAGAGATGAGAAGTATCAACTCGTTGTTGCAGTACTTCAGTTGTTCATTGATTGCTTCTCATATGTGCCTTGACTGGAGGGCTACAGCACAGCCAGTGACCCCTTGCTCAAGCCAGCGATCTCTGGGCTCAAGCCAGCAACCATGGGGTCATGTCTATGATCCTATGCTCAAGTCTGTGACCTCGTGCTCAAGTTGGTGAGCTTGTGCTCAAGCCAGATGAGCTGCGCTCAAGCCAGCCACTTTGGGGTTTATAACATGAGTCCTCAGTGTTCCAGGCCAATGTTCATTCACTGCACCACCGCCTGGTCAGTCAGTCTGGTGGATTATAAAATTTTAACATTCATTTCTCTAACATATAAATATTAAGAGCATATTAACCAGCCATTGTCCTAAGCTCTGAGAAGATATACTCTATACTCTAAGGCAGTGGTAGTCAACCTGGTCCCTACTGCCCACTAGAGGGCGTTCCAGCTTTCAAGGTGGGCGGTAGCAGAGCAACCCAAGTATAATAAAAAGATAGATTTAATTATAGTAAGTTGTTTTATAAAGATTTATTCTGCCAAATTTAGCAGAAATTTGACATAAAATACTTGGTAAGTAATTATTATTATGTGCTTTAACTTGCTGTAACTCTAGTTTATAAATTTTATAAAGTAAAGTTACTTCCCTACTTTATAAATCACCATTACTGTGGAACTGGTGGGCGGTTAGAAAATTTTACTACTAACAGAGATACAAACATGGGCGGTAGGTATAAAACGGTTGACTACCCCTGCTCTAAGGTATTCATTGTAAAAGGATACAAAGATATAAGAGATTACAAAAAAATGGTATGTGTTAAGCAGAGAATGCTTTTAGAATGTATGGGATAAACCTAAACCAGGGAAGGAGAGGGAAGATCACAGAAGGATTCCTGGAGGCCGATATATCAAGTTGAATTTTAAAGATGAAGAATTAGACAGGAAGGAAGGAGTGTGGATCAGACAATAGATCATTCACAAAAGGGAGAAGCATATGTGATGGCGTGGGGGGGAGAGGGAGTGTGCCGTGTCCAGGAATTGCGAGTGGTTCATCCCTTCACTCCCTTCCTCCAGAGCCTTCACACATACTGTTCCTTCTGCTGTGAGTAAACTTCCTAAGTCTAGGCCTTTGAATGGCTGGATTTTTTCATCATTCAGGCCATAGTTTTCTCAACTGAGATTACTGCCCTGAAACTTTTGTCTATAGGAGCACTCCATCTGATTTCTGGTCCTCTCTCTACCATTTTATTTTCTTTATGTCACTCTTTAAGTATTGTCTGGCTGTGCCTGTGAGTAGACTGTAAACTCCATCAGGGTAAGGATGAGGGTTCTTCTAGTTTCTTGTTCTACTTCTAACACCTTCAGTAGAACCTGGCATATGGCAAGTGCTGGGAAAATACACAATGCATTAGTTTAAATGGATAGATACTAGGAAGGAAGAAAAGAGAAGAATAGAGAATTAAGCTTAGGAGGGTTTTTACGTTAAAGATTTGCATTTCATGCTAAGAAGTTTGGGTTTTTTTTCTACAAGTATATGAATTTGAAACAAATATACCCCAAAAGTTTCAGATAAAAAATATCTCCTTCACTGTTCTCTTTTGCTTCAAATGATCTTGTCAGAAGATATGTTGTATTTTGTGGAAGGAACACCAGAAATTGAATTGATGAGATATACGTCAAGTTGTAGCCTTACCACTTGAACTGTGTGATCCTGAGTAGATCTTTTCATATTTTGAATCGACAGGTTCAGCCTGTGAAGTCTAGAAATAATATCTATAGTCAGAGTGTTTGAGCTTTGAAGCTCAAATGAGAAAATTACATGGGAATATACCTTATTGACTATAACATTTGTACCAATATGATGATGTATATTATTGTTGTGATACACCTGTCTTTTTTTGTTTTTTTGCAACATTTAATCTTATGACCCTGCTTGATGACACAGGCTGTCAATTATTTAACTTGATCTCTTCCTAAATAAAACAAAACAGACAAACAAACAAGAAACAGAACAGCAATAGAAAATTAGAAAGCCTTGGTGTCTTTATCCACAATTACGCAGGTAATCAATAACTGAGATAAAAATATAACCCAGATAACCTAGGCTGATATAGTATTCTTCCTGCATCATCACAATACTTCCCTTTTTGGTTGATTTGCTAAATTTTAATGATTATACTCAGGAATAAAACAAAAACAAATTATATAAGGTCTCTAACATAAGGAGAACATATATTATGAAAATATGAGTAAGCTTCCTTTTGTGTGTGTGTGTGTGTGTGTATTTTTAAATAACATATCTTGTCCCCCCCCCCATGCCACTGGAGACAGAGCATACAATGATAAGCAAAATTAAGTGGCTATAAAATAGGAATATAAGAATTACTAACTTGGATCTAATTGTAGATATACTTTATAGTAAGGCACAGTTGTTCTCCCTGATAAGAAATTTAAAAAAATTGGTATGCATTCTAAATAGTTTAATTTCACTAGAGATACTATCATTGAATTAACCTCAGTGTTGGTTCAACTGAATTATCATTTTTCATTATGTACCATATCTTTAAAAGAGTTATATAAATTTGTTGCCACTTTTTGGTAAACTATTCAATTCTTGAAAATTCTTTCTTTTTTTGTGTGGCAGAGACAGAGAGTCAGAGAGACGGACAGATAGTCACAGACAGACAGTAAGGGAGGGAGATGAGAAACATCAATTCTTCATTGTGGTTTCTTAGTTCTTCATTGACTGATTTCTCATATGTCCCTTGACCAGGGGGCTACAGCAGACCAAGTGACCCCTTGCTCGAGCCAGTGACCTTGGGCTCAAGCTGGTGAACCTTGCTCAAACCAGATGAACCTGCGCTCAAGCTGGCGACCTTGGGGTCTCAAACCTGGGTCCTCCACATCTCAGTCTGACACTATTCACCATGCCACCATCTGGTCAGGCAAAAATTATTTCTTTTAAGCCTCAATCATTGTCTTTTAATTCTACTATTCCATGAGTTGGATTAACAAATTCATCTTTTACTGCCCAGATTACTTACAATTTTAAAGGTCAAGCTCATTTTCACACTTAAACGCTCATTTTACAGACACTTAAAGTCTGTATCATGTACAGGTTAATAAGACAGACCTCAAATGTATGGGTTGTTGAGAATTGGGAGGAAGCAGAGCATCTTACAGTTTAGTTTTACTTGCTAAAGTTTTCTTTGAAAAATGAGGAGGAAGTAGAAGAGAATATTTTTTGAGTACCTATTATTCGTCAATCACCCTGACAGATGTTTTATTTAGATTCTCATTTAAAGCTAACAACTTGACTCAAACATTAAGAATATAGTTACTAGAGTAAGAAGATCTCATGCTGTAATTTCTTTGTTTTTAGGAACTCTGGGAATAGAACGTTCTATTAAATAGTGCGTTTATTAAAGCAGTAAGTGCCAATGGTAAAATGAACAAGCTGGCATAGGGAATTTACTCAAATTAATACCTTTTGGTGATATTAAGTGGTAATATTAGAGTCACTCGAATATTATGCTTCATTCTTTCAAGCATGGAGACTAGCAGAAATACAGTTAGTGGTCCTAATGCTATTAGAGGCATTCCAGAACCTGAAGTGAGTTTTTAATTGTCACAGATAATAAGTAAAAATTATTAAATGTTCAAATCTAATTAACTGGTAAACAGTTTTTATTTTTGTAGAGAAAGGAACTGAGTTTAAAAAATAATTTGTGTCTGTAGAGACTTCTAAACAGTTATTATCTTTATAGAACTGACCACCACAGAATTTCCTTAAATAGCTTTCTGAGTGCCTTGGATTTATATATAATTTTTTTTTGTATTTCCTTAAGTCCTCTACCTTGTTTAAGACTACAAAAGATATGACAAAATACTATTATCTTGTGGTCATATACAATTTAAAGATGTAAGAGTGGTTGGTTTCTGTGTGTTATTTCTAGCTTTTTGAGTCTTCATGGCTAATTCTGAATGACAGTGGAAATGGCAAGGTTGATTATGGAGAATTCAAACGTGCCATGATTGGTGAAATGAATGAATATAGGAAATCATTTGTTCGAAAGGTAACTTTATTATCTTTCAAATAATTACTTTTAATAGATTGTTAAGTTCCTTATTGTAAAACTTTAATGTATTATTATTGAAAATGTTTTAAATCCCTTTACTTGTAATATATTTTGGTTTCAGTAAAACACAAGCAACACATACAAATACAGGTCTCCCTGGATAAAGCTAAATAATTAATGCACATGTTTTAGGAAAATATTACGAAAGAAAAATAAAATCTGAATCAAATTTTGGTTCACAAATTACTAGTTCCATATATTGCTAGCTCCATAAATAACTAGCTATGTGACTATATGCATTTTTAACTATCTCAAACCTCAGTTCCTTATCTCACAGAGTTGGTATAAGGTTTGAATGAGATAATACATGTATAATTCTTCATGTTGTGGCTCTCCCAGGGGCAAGGTTCAATACATTTTACCTTAGGATGACTAAGATGGTTCTCTGGATTTTATAATTTGCATGATAAATGTTAAAGATTGAAATGATCATGTTAAATTTTAATTAAGAACAGAAGCCCTTATTTATATGGGTAATTAAATATTACTTCAGTTCTCCAGTTTTGGTAGCCAGTTTTAGAACATACTTTTGAGCAATGTAGTTTTTTTCCCTTTAGTTCATGTACCTAATATAAAATGTATATATATGTATTACTGAAACAAAACTATTGTGTATAAAGTAGTATAGACAATTGCATCAAGTATCAATCTCAGATAGAAAAATATCAAAATCTCTACTGGATAAAGACACAATAAAAACCTTATGCCAAACAAATTATAAAGGAATTCCTGGAACTGTTTCTCACCCTATAGGACTGAGACTTTCCCCATGGAGAGCTGTGTAGCTATAACCTCATTAGAGTCTTACTGGCTAATCAGAGTGGCTCCATTCTGACAAATCAAGACAGTGCTTTTTGGACCAATCAAACTGTGAGGATTAGGAGGTGTTATTTGCATGAAATGAACCAATTAGGATCCAGTGTCACAGACTTCTTTCTTTATAAATCAGCTTTCATCTGGCTTAGGGAGTGCACTTTCCCTTTCTACTGAAGACTGCATTTCCCCAGCTGGAGCTTAAACACTGAAGACTTGTCCTCAGACCAGAATAGAGCAAAGCAGGCAGACCAGAAAGGAGCAGAGCTTTGTGAAAGGGGCCTCACCAGGGGCTGCTTCACCCAAGAACCACCTTGCAGCCATGCTGTTGCACAGCCTGCTGTTTCATAACTGAACTGTAACATTAGTGAGCTATTTCACAGCAACACTGTATCTTGGCTAAGCTGTATAGCGGCTGAGCTGTTCTCACTAGATAATTTCCTTCTTCACTGTACCCCAAATTGGGGATTTCTATTGGTATTGAGTCATTTCCAATGACCATTGGTTGACACCTATTTTGTTCCAAATATTTTGTTCCACCTTTCATGATGCTTCCTTCATATACTTAATATTTTTAAACTGTCTTGTTTAGAGCTTATAAATAACTACTGCAGAATAAAAAATCAGGTTTGCATGTCTAATAATTTTATAGAAAAATGACATTTCTTTCATTATTTAGGCCTTTATGAAACTGGATTTCAATAAAACTGGCAGTGTGCCTATTATAGACATAAGAAAATGTTATTGTGCAAAGAAGCATCCTCAAGTAATTTCAGGTAATTATTATAAGTTGAAATGCATTATATTTCTAAAATGTTAGTTAATAAAAGTAATATCTTCAAAAATTTTTAATTTATAATGTAGACCTGAGGCAATTAAGGGAGGAATAAACAATTATTTTTTAAACTAAAAAAGTGAGAACTATTTGACCTTCATTTAAAAATTCTTAGATCTATTATCTACACTTATTTTTCCTTTGATGCTTATAATGAAGATTAAACTTTTGTTTCTTATTGAGATAGTAAGGAATTTAAGTTAAGAAGAACAGAATAAAGGTAGAGAACATGTGCAAATTCTCCAGGTTATTGAATGTGCCTACATTTGAGGATTTAAGGCAGAATCAGAGAATGTTTTTCTCTAGGAGTAGTGCTATACATATAATGAACATACGTATGACTATGAAAATATGAGCATATAGAAAACATCTCAAAGTAATTTTAGAGAGTCGTTACCTACTACAGTTCTTTTGACCTAAATTTTTTACACAATTGATTTTTAAACGTTTTTATTATGTTGAAAACATTTGGCTTCAGTAACTCCCCTCTTTACATTACAGTTCCCTCTATAGAGATAGCAATTACTATTACATATTATGTATATATTTCAGTCTTTAATGGATTTTCATAGCTGTTTATGTACTATAAATATCTAACAATTCTCAAAGTCCTTTTATGAACAGTTCACTAAACCTACTACTATGCAGTTTTTAAACTCAACAGAATCTTTTAGAGCTCTCTTTTGTTAATTCACATAGAGCTACTTATTTTTATCTACTGCAAATTATTCTATTTTATTAATTTTAATTGGGTGACAATCAGGGTACATATGTTCAAAGAAAACATCTCCAGGTTATCTTGTCATTCAATTATGTTGCATACCCATCACCCAAAGCCAAATTGTCCTCTGTCATCTTCTATCTGGTTTTCTTTGTGCCCCTCCCCTCCCGCATCTCCCTCCCTCTCCTCCCTCCCCCCACCCCGTAACAACCACACTCTTGTCCATGTCTCATAGTCTCGTTTTTAAGTCCCACCTATGTATGAAATCATGCAGTTCTCAGTTTTTTTCTATTTTACTAATTTCACATCATATAATGTTATCAAGGTTCATCCATTTTGTTGTAAATGATCTGATGTCATCATTTCTTATGGCTGAGTAGTATTCCATAGATATATGTACCAAAGCTTTTTCATCCACTCATCCTCTGATGGACACTTGGGCTGTTTCCAGATTTTCGCTATTGTGAACAATGCTGCCACGAACATGGGGGCGCATTTCTTCTTTTTAAACAGTGCTATGGTGTTCTTAGGGTATATTCCTATAAGTGGGATAGCTGGGTCAAAAGACAGTTTGATTTCTAATTTTTTGAGGAATCTCCACACTGTTTTCCAAAGTGGCTGCACCAGTCTGCATTCCCACCAGAAGTGCAGGAGGGTTCCCTTTTCTCCACATACTCCTCAGCACTTATGCTGTGTTGTTTTGCTGATGAGCGCCATTCTGACTGGTGTGAGGTGATATCTCATTGTGGTTTTAATTTGCATTTCTCTAATGATTAGTGATGTTGAGCATTTTTTTATATGCCTATTGGCCATCTGTATGTCCTCTTTGGAGAAATTTCTATTCATTTCTTTTGCCCATTTTTTGATTGGATTGTTTGTCTTCCTGTTGTTGAGTTTTATATGTTCTTTATAAATTTTGGTTATTAACCCCTTATCAGACGTATTGTCGAATATGTTCTCCCATTGTGTGGTTTGTCTTTTTATTCTGTTCTTATTGTCTTTAGCTGTGCAAAAACGTTTTAGTTTGATATAGTCCCATTTGTTTATCCTGCTCTTTATTTTTTATTTGCCCATGGATATAAATCGGCAAATATATTGCTGCGCCAGATGTCGGAGAGCTTACTGCCTATGTTTTCTTCTAAGATGCTTATGGTTTCACGGCTTACATTTAAGTCTTTTATCCATTTTGAGTTTGTTTTTGTGAATGGTGTAAGTTGATGGTCTAGTTTCATTTTTTTGCAGGTAGATGTCCAATTTTCCCAAGACCATTTGTTAAAGAGGCTGTCTTTACTCCATTGTATGCTCTTTCCTCCTTTGTCAAATATCAGTTGTCCATAAAGCTGTGGGTTTATTTCTGAGTTCTCTGTTCTGTTCCATTGATCTATGTGCCTGTTCTTATGCCAGTACCAGGCTGTTGAGTATAATGGCCTTGTAGTATACCTTGATATCTAGAAGAGTGATACCTCCTGCTTTATTTTTTTTTTTAAGATTGCTGAGGCTATTCGTGTTCTTTTTTGTTTCCATATAAATATTTGGAATATGTGTTCTATACTTTGAAGTATGTCATTGGTAATTTAATTGGTATTGCATTGAATTTATAAATTGCTTTGGGTAATATAGACATTTTAATAAAATTTATTCTTCCTAACCATGAGCACGGTTTATGCTTCCATTGTTTGTATCCTCCTTGATTTCTTTTATCAATGTTTTACAATTTTTCGAGTACAAGTCTTTTACCTCCTTGGTTAAATTTACTCCTAGGTACTTTATTTTTTTGGTTGCAGTAGTGAAGGCGATTGTTTTCTTAATTTCTTTTGCTGACAGTTCATTGTTGGTATATAAAAATGCCTCTGATTTCTGAGTATTAATTTTATATCCTGCCACGTTGCTAAATTCATTTATCAGGTCCAGTAGTTTTTTGATTGAGACTTTAGGGTTTTCTATATACAATATCATATCATCTACAAATAATGACAGTTTTACTTCTTTTCCAATTTTGATGCCTTTTATTTCTTCTTCTTGTCTGACTGCTGTGGCTAAGACTTCCAGAATTATGTTGAATAAGAGTGATAAAAGGGGACACCCCTGCCTGGTTCCTGATCTTAAGGGGATTGCTTTTAATTTTTTTCCGTTGAGTATGATGTTGGCTGTGGGTTTATCACAGATGGCCTTTATCATGTTAAGGAGTGTTTCCTGTATTCCCACTTTACTAAGACTTTTGATCATGAATGAGTGCTGGATTTTATCAAAAGCCTTTTCTGCATATATTGAAATTATCATGTGATTTTTGTCCTTCCTTTGTTTATGTGATGAATCACATTGATTGAGTTGCGAATATTGAACCAGCCTTGCCTCTCCAGAATAAATTCCACTTGATCATGGTGTATGATTTTTTTCATATATTGCTGGATCCAGTTGGCTAAATTTTTATTGAGAATTATAGCATCTAAATTTATCAGGGATATTGGCCTATAATTTTCATTCTTTGTGTTGTCTTTGCCTGGTTTCGAGGTCGGAATTATGCTTGCCTCATAAAAGGGGTTTGAAAGTAGTCCTTCCTCTTGAATTTTTTGAAATAGCTTGAGGAGGATAGGAGTTAGTTCTTTGAATTTTTGGTAGAATTCACTTGTGAAGCCATCAGGCCCAGGAGTTTTCTTTGTTGGGAGTTTTTTGATAACTGTTTCGATCTCATTTGTTGTAATTGGTCTGTTTAGGTGTTCTGATTCTTCCAGATTGATTTTTGGAAGATTATATGATTAAAGAAATTTGTCCAATTCACCTAGGTTGTCCAATATTTTGGCATAAAGTTCTTCATAGTGTTTTCTTACAATACTTTGTATATCTGTTGTGTCAGTTGTTATTTCTCCACTCTCATTTCTAATTTTATTTATTTGAGTGCTATCTCTTTTTTTCTTGGTGAGTCTAGTTAAAGGTTCATCGATCTTGTTTACCTTTTCAAAAAACCAGCTCCTGGTGTCATTGTTCCTCTGTATTGTTTCTTTAGCCTCTATATCATTTATTTCTGCTCTGATTTTTATTATTTTCTTTCTTCTACTAATCCTGGGCTTTATTTGCAATTGTTTTTCTAGTTCTGTTAGTTGCAGGGTCAAGTTGCTTATTTGAGCTTTTTATAACTTCTCATGGTATGCCTGTAGTGCCATAAACTTCCCTCTCAGTACTGCTTTTGCTGTGTCCTATAAATTTTGAGTTGATGTATGCTCATTATCATTGGTTTCTAGAAACCTTTTTATTTCTTCTTTGATCTCATTGTTAATGCATTCATTATTTAATAACATGCTATTTAGTTTCCAAGAGTTTGAGTATTTTTTAGTTTTTCTTTTGTGGTTAATTTCTAGTTTCATGCCATTGTGATCAGAGAAAATGCTTGATATGATTTTAATCTTCTTAAATTTGTTGAGACCACTTTTGTGTCCTAACATGTGGTCTATCCTAAAGAATGTACCATAAGTGCTTGCAAAGAATGTATATTCTACTGCTTTAGGGTGAAAAATTCTGAAGATATCTATTAAAACGAGTTTATCAAGTGTATCCTTTAAGTCTGCTGTTTCTTTGTTAATTTTATTTCTTGAGGATCTATCCAGTGATATTAGTGGCATATTGAAATCCCCTACTATTATAGTATTGCTGTTAATCTAGCCCTTTATATCCATCAAAGTCTGCTTTATGTATGTCTGGGCTCCTATGTTTGGTGCATAGATATTTACAATGGTTATATTTCCTGTTGAATTATTCCCTTTATCATTATGTAGTGTCCTTCTTTATCTCTTACTACAGCCTTTGTTTTAAAGTCCATTTTGTCAGATATAAGTATTGCTACCCCAGCTTTTATTTCATTTTTATTTGCATGAAATATTTTTTTCCATCCTTTTACCTTCAGTCTATGTGCGTCTTTTGTTTTAAGGAGTGTCTCTTGTAGATAGCATATGTATGGGTCCTGTTTCTTTATCCATGCAGCTACCCTATGTCTTTTGATTGTATCATTTAATCCATTTACATTTAAGGTTATTATTGATATGTAGTTGTTTATTGCCATTTTATTCTTTAAAGCTGTATTCTTCTTTTGCTATATTCTTTCCTCCCTTTGAAGTGTTCACAACAGGCCCCTTAGTATCTCTTGCAGAATTGGTTTGGTTTTTTGAATTCTTTGAGGTAGTTTTGTCTTGGAAGCTCTTTATTTCTCCTTCACTTTTAAACGTTAGCCTTGCTGGATAAAGTAGTCTTGGTTGTAGGTTCTTGTTCTACATTACTTTGAATATATCTTGCTATTCTCTTCTGGCCTCAAGTGTTTCTGTTGAGAAGTCGGATGTCATCCTTATGAGGTGATAGCCTTTTTTTCTCTAGCAGCTTTTAAAATTTTCTCTTTATCACTTAGCTTTGGTATTTTAACTATGATGTGTCTTGGTGTAGATTTCTTTGGGTTTCTCTTTAATGGAGTTCTCTGTGCTTCTTGAACATGTGAACTGTTTTCCACTTTTAATTTAGGGAAGTTTTCAGCTATGATTTGATTGAACAAAGTTTCTTTCTCTTGTTCTTTCTCTTCTTCTTCAGGAACCCCTATGATGTGGATGTTATTTCTCTTCATGTTGTCACAGAGTTTCCTTAGAATTTCCTCAGATTTTTTGAGTCTCTTTTCTTTTTATTGCTCTGCTTCTGTGCCTTTGTTTACTTTGTCCTGTAACTTGCTGATTCAATCCTCATCTTCATCCATCCTGCTTTTAATTCCTTCCATTGCCATCTTCAGTTCTAATACTGTATTTGTCATTTCTGTCTGATTCTTTTTTATTATTTCAATTTCCCTTTTTATAGTTGCTATCTCTTTATTTAGGTGTTTGTAATGACTATTGTTTGGCAGATAAAATATATTATGCTCAATTTCTTAAAAATGGCGCTGCCCACGTGCAAGTTTTAAGAGTAAGCTTTTCCCCACACCCTTGACTGATTTGATGATGTGCTGTGGTGCACTCTCATGAAATCCTCCTATTATGCCTCAGATAAGTGACTTTGTATCAGAAACTGCATTGTTTGTAGATTGGATTAAGGGTTTGGATTTCTACACTATAAAGTGGGACAAACCAGGAGCTTGCTCTCTCTTGGTTCCTGAGGTATATTAGAGAGGAGAGCAGATTAAGGCCACGTGGAGGAGAGGAGAAGCAGCCAAGATGGCGGATTGCTTAGGAATAAGTCAGTTTGTGCAGTTTGTGCAGAGAGAAGGAGATGGGAAATGGAGGTGAATAAGTCTGGTGAGCTGCAAACCTTTGATGCTAGGAAACTCAGATAAGTCAGTAGCTTTGTGAGCACTGAATGAGTGGATTTTGGGCCTAGTGTGTGTTTTTTCTTGCCCGCCAGTTGCAAGCTAGAATTAAAGCTGATGGCTCACTAGTTCTTGGCTCCATTATTTCATTACCAATTGTCTGAATCTAATGCAAACCTGCATGAACCAGGCGGCTGTGATCCTGACCTTGACTACTGGCTTTACATTTGGCATAGTCTGTGGCAGGATTCGATATAGTTTGATATGGAGCCACCACCACCTTTGAGCGGTGGAGTAGAGAACTGGCTGCTGTTATGGTTTCTCATAGCTGTTTTTGGGGGACTGTAGGCTGGCTGTCTTTTACAGCCATCGTGAGGAAACTGAGAGCTCTGTGAAAGAGGCTGCCTGGGTCCTGCAAACCAAGCAGTGAGAGGAGCTGGAGAAAACATGGGAGAAAGAGATGCTGACCCTGGAGCTGGAGGAAGCACTGGAGGAGGAGGCCGACCAGGTATGCGAAATTTGCCTGGAAATGGAGCAGACACTGAAGAAGAAATCACAGGTTTGTGAGTTGCAGATTGCCCTGGATGTTGTAGAGATTTCTGAGAGCCGACTCCAGCAGGAGGCTGAGGCTAGGGCTAGGGCTTGGGCAGCAAGGCCCACGGCAGCGGCAGCCCGAGGTTCAAGCCTGGCAGCGGGAGCTGGCATTTCCAGCTCCTATCCAGATGAGAATTGGGCTGGAGTTGTGATTCTCAGATTCCAGAAGGCAAACAGTGGCAGCTGCGGTGGGAGAATGAACAGACATTTTGGGAGCCAGGCATGCATCACTGAGTGGCCACTGAAATGGCAGAGAGTGCCTGCTAAGCTGCTGATATGTCTGCGATTTTGGGACACAGGGGTGGATGCCATCATGCTCCCCAGAGCAGAGATGGAAATGCTGACTGCCATTGCCACATGCTTCTCTTTAGGACAGTATGAGACCTTCCATGATGGCAGGAATGAGGGGGGAGGCTAACACTCCATGTGCAAGGACTGATTTCCTGGACTACGACCGGAGTGGGCACTGGCTCCTTTGTTGAATGGACTTAAGGATTTTGGACAATGTGAAATACCCTGATGGGGGTGGGGACGGCTTTGATGGAGGCCCTCCTCCTGCCCCGGGAAGCTTCTCCCATGGCTAGAAAGAAGGCTGAGGACATTTTGTACTTTTGCCAAAGTGCTCATAGGCTGGTGAAATGTACCTGTGTAATTGTTGAAATTGTATGATTTGTCATGTTGTTGTAATTTGTGTAATGTGCCTAATTTCCTTGTATAGGGATGCCATTGTTATAGATTGTGGGTAGTAAAGTGAGCATAGGGGTGGATTGTTGGGCAGATAAAATATATTATGCTCACTTTGTTAAAGATGCCGCTGCCCATGTGCAAGTTTTAAGAGTAAGCTTTTCTCCACACCCTTGACTGATTGGATGATATGGGGTGGTGCACTCTCATGAGGAATCCTCCCAGTATGTCTCAGATAAATGACTTTGTATCAGAGACTTCCTTGTTTATAGATTGGATTAAAAGGTTTTGAATCTGCGCTATAAAGTGGAGCAGGCCGGGAGCTTGCTCTCTCTGGGTTCCTGAGGTTAGTATTAGAGAGGAGAGCAGATTAAGGCCACGTGGAGGAGAGGAGAAGCAGCCAAGATAGCAGAGTTCTGAGGAAAAAGTCAGTTTGTGCAGAGAGAAGGAGATGGGAAACAGAGGTGAATAGGTTTGGTGAGCTACAAACCTTTGATGCTAGGAAACTCAGATAAGTCAGTAGCTTTGTGAGAACTGACTACTGACCCTGACTACTGGCTTTACAACTATTCATTTTTGCTCTAAGCTCTTTGAACATCCTAACTGTCATTATTTTAAACTCTGCATCAGGTGGTTTGGTTATATCTGATTCATTCAGGTCATTCTCTGGGGATTTCTCTTGATTTATTTGGGTTGCATTCCTCTATGTGCCCATTTTGTCTGTGTGTAAGAAGGGTTTGGTTACTTGAGTCCAATGGATATTGCCTCTATGTTCCCTAGGTATGGTCTCTCTGCAGGCCCACCACTCCCTGTGCCGCTGCCTAGGGCGATTGGGTGTGGGTGTTGCCTACACCGGCGGGTGCAGCTGCTGTTGTGGTTTCTGCCTCCCCTCCGCGGGAAGGGCCATGTTCTTGTGCCAGGCTCTATAAGCCTCAGCCGGTCTTGGCCTTCACCCCTCTCCCATGGGTGGGACCACGCACCACACTTGGGCCACAAGCCTGGGTACCAAGGGCAAGGGTGAGCAGTTTTGCTCAGCTGCGGGTCCCTGTCAGCCTGTTCCTCCAGCTAGGAGGGGCTTCTTGTGTATGCTCTGCTGAAGCTGGGCTTCCACTCCACCCCTCTTGGCTCCTCTGCTGGGCAGGGCTGCTGCTAGAGCTCAGCCGTGAGCTGGGCTTCCGCCAACCTTGGCGTCTCGGCTGGGCCGCTGGTGCACGCTCAACTGCGAGCCGGGGCTTCTGCCCCACCTCCACGGGCAAAGCCAGTTTGTGGAGGGCTTCAAGCCTCGGAGACTGGGTGAGACTGCGCGCCTGCTCACCCCTGCCCAGCAGCGGAACTCTGCCTGTTCAGGGCTCCTGCTTTTCCCTCACAGGTGGGGTCGCAGGGGGGCCCGCAGCCGCTGTACCACTTTTGCGCATCCCCTTCTCCCCTGCTGTGCTAGACCGAGCTCAAGCCAGCTGGCTCGGCCTCTCCCCTCCCCGCCCCCCCCCCCCCCAAGGAACCGCACTTCCACGGCCCGCCGCCGCCCACCCTCCAGCAAGCCCTCAGCAATGTGGGTGGGGGCGCTGCAGCTCAGACCCTAACGCTCTATGCTGTAGTCCTGAAAGCTCCCTCCTTTTAAGCAACTGTGCTCCAATTGCCACAGGGGAACCTGTTTGGCTGGATTCCTGCTTCCCCTTGCTGGTTCCAGGGTAAATATTGTTTCAGATTTGTGGAGTGACTCAGCCCAGGGTTTAGGGTGGCTGTTCCTCAAAGCTGTTCTCCCTGTGCCTTCCAGACCGCACTCTCTTCCCACTGCTCCAGTCCTCTCCTCTCTCCTTGTTTCCCAGAGTCCCGGGTGAGTGGTTGTGAGAGAGGTTTTCTGCGCCATCCCTTTAAGAAGAATCCTGGTTCTGAGACAACTGTCTCTTTCTCACAAACAGTATCCTAACCTGTTTCACAGCTAAATACTCTCTATATGCCTCTTCTAGGCTCTTGGGCTGTAGGCTGGGGCTTTATTCCTGGGACCCTGGTCCCTACCCTTCTGCTGTCCTCTCTTCCTGCCACATGAGTCTCTCTGGGCTGCCTTTGGCTCCGGGGAGCTGGGCAGCCCTTTCTGCATTTTCGCTTTTCCTACCAGTCTCAATGTGGCTTCTTCAGTGTTCCCCCATTGAAGATTCCTCTCAGTCCAGTTTAATGTTGGTTTATTCAGATGATGGTTCTTAAAATCAAGTTATAATCCACTTTGGTTCTGGGAGTTGGAAGTTGGTACGTCTGCTTACTCCATCGCCACCTTGCCCCTCTGCATATTATTCTTTAAATTTTTTTTTTATTTTTCTCAAGTGAGAAGTGGGATGGGATGGGGGGCAGACAGACAGACTGCCTCATGCTCCCAACGGGGCATGCCCACCAGAGGGTGATACTTGGCTCCTCTGGGGCATTGTTCTGCTGCAATCGGAGCCATTCTAGCACCTAAGGCAGAGGCCATGGAGCCATCCCCAGCGTATGGGCCAACTTTGCTCCAGTGGAGCCTTGACTGCAGGAGAGGAAGAGAGAGATAGAGAGAAAGGAGAGAGAGAGATGGGTGGAGAAGCAGATGGGCGCTTTTCCTGTGTTCCCTGGCCAGGTATTAAACCCGGATGTCCACATGCCGTGCCAACGCTCTACTGCTGAGCCAACTGGCCAGGGCCTGCATATTATCCTTTTTAAAAATAAATATACTACCCCTGACCAGGCAGTGGTGCAGTATATAGAGCATCAGCCTGGGATGCAAAGGACCAACGTTCAAAACTCCAAGGTCACTAGCTTGAGCATGGGCTTATCAGGCTTTAGCACTGGGTCACGGGTTTGACCATGGGATCATAGGTATGAGCCCATGGTCGCTGGCTTGAGCCTAAAAGTCACTGGCTTGAAGTCCAAGATCCATGGTTTGATCAAGTGGTCACCATCTTAGCTGGAGCCTTCAGCCCCCAACTCTATCAAGGTACATATGAGAAAGCAATCAATAAACAACTAAGATGCTGCAATGAAGAATTGATGCTTCTCATCTCTTTCCCTTCCTGTCTGACTGTCCCTCTCTCTTGCTAATATATATGTATTATACACGGTACATATATATATATATATATATATATATATATATATATATATATATATATACACACACACACACACACACACACACACACACACACACAGACACACACAGTACAATTTACCTGACTAGTCTCCTATTGAAAGACTTTTAATTTTTATTTATTGATGTACTACCAATAAAGGAATGAGTAAGCTTATCTGTGATTTCTTTGGCCCATTTTCTTTAGTTAACAAGACCTAGGATATCTGCATTTTAAATTTTAATTGATATTTCAAAATTACTTTGTAAGATGGCTATACTAGATTATACTGCCATTATTTGGATAATTCATTTTACTTCAAATTTTGGCAATATAATAGGCTAAAAATTTGCATTTTCCTGGTTACTAGAGGTTAAGCATAGTTTTGTATATTTATTGACCATTTGTAATTATATTTAATAAATAATTTCTAATTCATAATTTTGATTATATACTGTTAAATACTATAGAATATTATTATTCTAGAATTTTCCTTTATTAATATTAAAAATATACATTTAATTACTTTGTTTATTTTTGTTATTAACCCTTGTAATTTATTACTTTTAATTGTGAAGTGAAGAAAAAACAGAAAATGTTATGAAGATTAAAGCTAATAATCACCACTGGCTTCCCAATTTTTAATAATATATTTCAGTTCAAAATAATCTAATTTGTTTATCAGTGACTTTAAATAAACTAGAGTTGCCATAAGAGAATTTCTTTTTTCTTTATTTCTTTTTTTCTGTGAGAGAAGAGGAGGCAGGGACAGACTCCTGCATGTGCCCCAACCGAGATGCATCTGGCAAGCACACGATGGTGTGATACTCTGCCCATCTGGGGCATTGCTCAGTTTCTCATCAACTGAGCTCTTCTTAGTGCCTGAGGCAGGAGCCATGGAGCCATCATGCCTGGGTCCACTTCGCTCCAATTGAGCCATGGCTGCAGGAAGTAAAGAGAAAGGGGGAGAGAGAGAGAAGAGAGAGGAAGAAGAGTGGAGAAACAGATGGGCTCTTCTCCTGCGTGCCCTGACCGGGAATCAAACCTGGGAATCCACACACTGGGCCAACACTATACCACTGAGCCAACCAGCTAGGGCCCATAAGAGAATTTCTATTATTAGTTAGTTATATATAGGATATCTTTCCCTTAAAACCCATCTCATTCTCTGCTTTTCTCCTTTACTTAATCATAAGAAAGATAAGAACAAGATAGTTTATTTCAAAATTAGGTGATTTCAACATCCTGTATTATTTTTTCTTTGTTTTGTCTCTTCTAATAACCTTAATGAAGTTGCTTAAGTAGCTTTAGTTTTTTAATGTGTCATTGAATTGTTGGTGAGGGTTTTGTTTTATTATTGGGAAAACTTGTTAGAAATTACATACATTTGTCTTTGCATTCACATTAAAGAAGATAAGCTAGCAAACTAACAATCTTAAAAAGGGGAGAGTCTGTTACTGTTACTGTTTTTTTTTTTTTTAATTCACACTTTTTAAAATTTATCATTACAGCCTGACCAGGCAGTGGCACTGTAGATAAAGCATCAGACCGGGATGCAGAAGACCCAGGTTCGAAACCCTGAGGTCGCCTTTGAGCGCAGGCTGACCAGCTTGAACCTGGGATGGCTGGCTTGAGCATGGGATTCTAGACATGACCTCATAGTTGCTGGCTTGAGCCCAAGGTTGCTGGCTTGAGCAATGGGTCACTCGCTCTGCTGTAGTCCTCCAATCAGGCCACTATGAGAAAGCAGTAAATGAATAGCTAAGGTGCTGCAACAAAGAATTGATGCTTCTCATCTCTCTCCCTTCCTGCTTTCTGTCCCTATCTGTCCCTTTCTGTCTCTCTCTCTCTCTCTGTCTCTGTCACAAAAATAAATAAATAAAAAAAATATTATTACAAGTTGTAATTTACTCATGTGCCCATTTTTAGGATATGGATTGTTTACAATTTAAATTAATTTAAAATTAAGGCTTTTTAGATCAGGTATAATATAACTACAGAAAATAGTTATCTTTTTACTTTGTTTAAGTAATTTATTTTTAAAAAGTATTTTTAGCTTTAATAGAAATTTTACTCTTTTAGTTTAATAGATATGGAATTTATCAAGTGTCTTTCTGTGTAATGGTATTAGAAATCTAATATTTTTATTAACAAGAAAGGTCAGTTACAAATGATAGAGGTTGGATTTTCTGGGTAGGGGATGTAAAGGAGGTATGAAATTCTTGAATATTTGAAACAAATTTAAATAAAAAATGTTTTTTTAGAAAAGATAGTGTGAAACGTTATTTATTCAAAAATATGGATGGTAAACAGAGAGGGAAAGCTCTCTGCCAACAGGTACCTATTTTTACATGGATTAGATCTTGATTAATTTTTATCCTTGATTAACATTCAATCACAAATTCACTTTATTGTTTTATATTGCCATCTCTATATAGTATAATGTTCAGTCCTTATGTATTTAACCTTTTTTTTTAAAGTCATGGTATTCTACTTCTCACATATGTTTTTAAAAGACAGCAAGTATTTTGCTATTCAGCAGATTTTATTCTTTTAGTCTGAAAGCCACTTTAGAATAAATTGTTAAGACCATTAGAGAACCTCTGGTATTTGAAAAAGAGCCAACTCTTACCATAATACTGCCTATACTGTTAGACAAACAATTAAGGTGGTATTCCAATTTAAGTTTGTTATTTTAAAATGCAACATGACTTTAAAATGATTTATACCAACTGTCCTTAAATTAAAAAATAAAATGATTTATAGTGTCACAGATTTTTCTAACTCTTTTTCTGTCTTTGTATATGGGTCTCTGTTTATTTTCTTAGAGTATTATCTGACCATCTAGGGCTTCCTTTCATCTCTTAATTCCTCTTTTCTTATTAAAAAATTAATGAATGTCTCTTTCCCTGTTCTATTTTAAGACCCTAAAAGTGGATCAGTGCAAGGAGGGTCCGGAGTGAAGGGTGTGGCGAATTAGTAAGAACAGTTCTATGGTGAAGTATGTACATTCTGGTGGTCAGTGAAAGCTTCCCAAGAAAATAGTATTTAAGTTGAGATGGATCTTTCTTTTTAACTGACCAAAATATGATCAAGTTACTTATTTGAAAAGTTTATTATTCTCTTTCTGGATTAAAAATTCAAATGAATTTTAAAAAGGATGAATTGGATATTTTATGTTCTGTCTTTAAATAACAAACTAAAGAATTATAATATTTTTTACATATGTGACTCTCAATAGCATATTCTTATAGGATAAAGTCAATCATATTTATAATAGCCCAATGGAAATATCCTACTTAATGTCAGGGATTAAAACAGAATGATTTAATCAAGTGTAAGTTCTTCCAGCAAACATTTCATAGGCCTCTAATTGTGTATTTCCAGTAATATTTTCTAGCTGCAGTTATGAGTAACTGATTCATAGAATAACTAATGTAGATAATGTCTTTCATGTATTGCATCACTATGTTAACAGACTGTAAATCTTTGAAATTATTTGTTTTCTTCTTTCCTTATTTCTAATGGGAATGAAACAGTCCTTTAAAACATTAATAAATAGAAGGATAACTATTAGTTTGTCTATACATATAATATGCACCCTACCAGAAGTTTAAAAGATGTCTCAAATGTATGTTAAACTCATTACCATTAAATTCTAGTTTATGCAAGAAAATGTTTAAATAGATTGGAGGGTAGTTTGACATAAGATTTCAAATTGTTGATAAAGTCTTACAAGGTGATGACATATTTCTTTACTATCATCAGTCATATTTTTGTATTTTTATAACCATTTTTTCTGTATTTTTTAGGCCATTCCACAGAGGAAGAAATCAAATTATATTTTCTAGAAACATTAAAAGATGTCTGCAGCAAGTCAGATGAAGTGTCATATGGTGAATTTGAAGATTACTATGAAGGCCTAAGTATAGGAATAGTAGAGGATAAAGATTTTGTGGCTATCTTACGTACACCATGGGGGATTTAGTTTTTTAAAATTGGCCCTAAGCATTTTATAGGAGAGATGTGGTCAATGTAAAGTATGATCAAACACTGGAATATATTTTTCTAGCACTCTATTCTGTATTTCTTTTTCCTCAGAAAAGTTGAGTCTGAAAAGAAAAATATTCAGAAAGACAAATGAAAGGATAAGTGTATGTTTACCTGCAGGTATGAGTGTTCACCTGTCTATAAAGTTTGTAAAGATGTGTTTTTGATTCATTACTTATCTTGAATATATACTAGAGGTATTTTTTTTTATTAGCCTTCATAGGAAAGTAACATCTGTATCAAACTATCTGAGGTCATCTGTTGTAGTAACCAAGTTTCTTGTCCATTGTTTTATTTTGTTTGTTTCTATGTTTTGGTTTTTTTTATTATTTTGCTTTATTTACTAAAATAAAATTGCTACCATTCTCAATTTGATAAATTGGAATTGGGCTCAAAGCTTATTAGACTAAAATAGTTTAACTTGTTTCAAAAATGAAAATGTTAAAGGAATAAAAGATTTGCAAGAGAAATTTTTAATGCAGTGTGATTATGAATGTTTTCTGTAACAAATATTTTGAATAATGGAGACCTATCCCTAAAATGCTTATTTAAGACAGACTTGTGAATTCTTGTCTTCTAAATTATATGTTGTTGTTTGTTCAATAAAGAGTTAGAAAATACATATGTAATTATGCTAGTGATCAGTTCTATTTGTCTTTTTATTTTATTTTAAACTATAATCCTTATTACCTGTACAGAATCATTATTTAGTTAGAAACAGTACAAAATGGGAGACACAGAATATTTTCTTAGATTATTAAATAAGCATCTTAAAAAGTGCATTATCACAAATATGGACTAAAGGATAATTTAATAATTCTTAACCAAAATGTAAAAAGATATTTTGTGTCCTAAGATGAATGTAAGTTATTTTAAACATCTTTATTTTGTATATAAACAACTGAAACATTGTCTTCTAAATAGATATTATCTAATGATTAGACATAGTGAATCGTTTTATTTCTAAATTCTTCATTTCTTTTTATAAATACAAAGAAGAGAGAATATATAAAATTGTTTCTCAAGTTCATAATATTAATTTTTATGTTAATATAAATTAGAAAAAAATAATGTTGAACAAAATAAGTGGTTAAAAATGAAAATATATACTTTGCAGAATATAACTTTTGACATATAACTTGATTCATCCATACCTTGGCAGCAACATTATAAAAAATGTGATGTATGTGAACTAAATAAATTTAAAGTAGTACCTATTCAGGATTTGGGGAAGTACCAAAACTCATTACTAAAATATCAGAAAGAAAATATGTATAATCATTTTAGTGCTGTTTTTACTAGCTAAATTTTTTATTCCTTCAATATTTTTTTAATAAGGTTATTGTAATTAAAACAATGTGCTGGAAGAAATTTTGGCAGGTATAAATCCTTAACACTGTTTCTGAGTCACATTCTTTTACTTGGAAACATTTATCTGACTAGAGTCATCTTAAACCCTATAAATTGCTCTCATGTTAAAATGATTAATAATACTTTGGGTGCTCAGAATTTTTGTAGTATTTTTTATTGAAAAAGTTGTATTTAGTTCTTCTTAACAAATATATTCTTACTATTGTTTTATCATATTTCTTGTGAATATAATAAAAGAATGTACAGGCCAGCATATTATAAAAAAGGGGGGTTATTATATTATATATTATTCTGGGATTAATATATTTATATGAGAGCATACTTTTAAATAAGTCTTCACCCTCTTGTTATAAATAGTCATGTGATTATCTGTAGGAAGTTAATTTCTTATTTTACACAGTGATTTCCAAGTAGAATTAGAAAATACATATTCAATGTTATTGATGTATTTTGTTAAACTATAATTGATGGTACAAGAACTCATTCTGCCTTTGCCTCACTATCTATATTCTTATTTGACTTTTTTCAGTAAAATATATTATTTAATATTCAATTCAATAAAAGTATCTAATAGAAGTTATATTTTTAAACACCCAAAACATAATAATTGACTTTTGAAATTCCATTCTTAATAATCTTCAACTAAAACATTTGTTGATTAATTTTAAAATATTAAATTAAATGTTGTAATGATGTTACAAGATTTTATAGTTAAATGTATCATTCTCTAGATCTTTAAAAAGCAGTTACTTGTTTTGGTATAGAATTGCTTTCTCAGTTACCAATACTGTTTATTGAATTCAATATATTTATTTGTTTGACTCTTTATATTCTTATTCATAGAGGTTTGCAGAATTTTTAAGAAAAATTTACATTTTATCAGAAAACAAGTAATATTCTTTAGTAAATTTTAGTTATATTTAATTAGGAAAAATATACCTTTGCATGATGGAGAAACTATAGTATAGATAAAAGTATATGTTCCTGTTTTAAAGTTTATAATATATATATAATAGTGAAGTGACTGCATATGGAGAATCACTTAGAATAATTCATAATTCTGGTACAGATATAAAATACATTTTATTAATTACTTTAGATTTTTAGTCAGTTACTGCAAGAAAAAAGTGCAAAATAAACTATGCCTACTGCAGATTAACATGCACTTGTGGGATTATAATTTATAGTACTTGCATAAATAACATGTACTGTGAAAAACCGTAATCGCTATTAGGTTGACCAGAGAGGGTATAATGAACTCATCTATAGTGAATGTGCTTAAAGAAATTGAAAGAACTAAGCCTATATAACTCAAGCCAAGCAAGAGGAAAGAGAAACCAGTGGGTTGACAGGGATATATTATTATCTGAAAGTGAGAAGAAACTCCTGTCATAACCTTCCATTTTTATTTTATGGTGATACGAACTTCTAAGGAAAATCTAATTGTTGGATGGTTTCTTATATAAAGAATAAATGCTCCATATTAGAGCCACTGTTCATATGATTATTCATTCATTTTCAGTCATTCATACTTATTGTGTCACACTGCCCACACAATTGCCTAAGGCTATGAGATATTCTAGAACTTTCTCATATTTATAGCCTCTCATTCTCAAATCCTTTGACTTATTTCCTTTGAATCTGTCCCCTTCACTGTTCTCAATGCTTATGCCTTTGCTTAAGCTCTTACCACTTCTCATGTGTGTTAACCTCTCAACTCTGCCTCCTCCCAATCCTACTTTAGTCTGTCCTACACACTGCTGTTGGAGTGATCTTTCTACAGTGTACATTATTTCCATGATTACAATTCTCCTATGGCTTCTCCTATCTTTCAGAAAAGTTCAAACTGCTTACCTGAGCACATAAAACCTAAGTTTGTCTTCCTGTACTCAGCTCTGTTAGCCTTTCATGCAGAGGGTGGTTGGAACTCCCAAAGACAAACTGCTGAGATGTCACTGAGTTTACCGAACAGGTTGTATAATCTCTGTGTGCCTCCTTGCTAGGAAACACTTGTTTAATAAACATCTGCATGTTTGGGAGAGTTTGATCTGAAATGTATTTCCTTATAACTGGGTAGTGAGTTTAAGACAAGCAGATACCACAAAGATTTGAGTGTGGATCAGTTAACCACCATAAAGAACCTATTACTTATGTATGTAATTACTCCTAATTTAGTTGTCAGTTCACAGCTGCAGTTCTCTGTCAGACACTGCAGTGGCCCTCACAGACCCCAGAATGGTGTGGTAAAAGTGCCTAAAGTAGAATATTCAAACTCCCCTAGTCCACAATTAATATAACGCACATGTAAATTAGGCACAGTGGAACATGGAAGGACTGTTCTTATCATCCCAGGGAAGTAATAATTCACCACTCTGAAAACATATGCTTTATAAAGTATTATTGAGATGGCAAAGTGTTCTACATAAAGACTGAAACAGCAAAGATTTTGAAGATTCAATTGTATCGATTGTGCGTATGTATTAATCAAAACACATTTTCAGACTTCTCTCTTTAATAATGCACATATCAGCTGATTTGTATCATTTTTTGGATAGCCAAGCAAGGTAAAGTTATTTGGCAGGATTTGAGTTATAAAATTACCTATCTTGTATCAAATTTTATTCAGTGAGAAACCAAGGTCCCTGTTGTGTTAAGTATTCTTCATATTAAGTTAGAATGGAATTTCTGAGCCATGGCTGGATGAGTGTAGATATAAATGAAAAGATTCTCACCTTTGCAGCTGTGTGTTCAGTTTCCTGAGATTTTCAGATGCCGATGACGAGAAAGCCAGTATGAAATAAATGACTGCAATTCAAGGAAATTATTGTGTCACTTATGAAAGCTGCATACTTATTTAGTAGTTGAAGAGGCTCTTATTGAGGAAATTTTAAGAAAATATATGTTGTCAAGGAAAAGTAATTTTGAGAAAGTATTCAGATGACCACTCCATCAAGAAACAGGATGTACTTGTAGTAATATTTTAATATAGGTGATGTTGTAGAAAGAGCATAAGCTCTAAAGTCACTGAATTCTGATTTCAAACTTGTGCTCTGCTACAAATTAGCTCTATGACTTTGGGAAGCTGCTTAGTGTCATCGAGTCTCTACTTTATCTGCAGGTTGATATAAGGATTGAATATAGATATGGATATACCAAGATCTAGATGTACATAGATATATATCTAGGTATGTAGTACTTACCACGATGAAGCAGACAAATGTAATTCAGTATGCATTTATCTCTTTTGTTTTAATTAAAAGTTTTAAAAAACTTAATTAAAAATTAATGAAAAATTTTCCTTAATTGTTTTCTTGATTAATCTCAAATGGCAACCACAAAAACCATTCTTTTAAAGAGACATAATTTAACGAGTAGGAATAATTTGTATGTCACTATTTCCTCCTGAATCTAATAAACTTCTTATTATCAATTCTCTTCCTTCATCAGAGCCCATGAAGGAAAACCAGGTCTTGTATTAAGGCTAGCAACTCTATTCCTTCAAAGTATGTAGCAAAGTGACAGGTTAAAAAGGTGGTTGGTAACAAAATTTATTGTTACTGAAATTAATTGGAAGATGATACATGTGAAAGACTAATTTTATATCTGTACAAACTTTGGAAAACATTGCTAATATTTTTTGGTGTACACACCAAAACAACGGATGGCCTTAAATCCTGTGCGATATTGTTTTCCAAACATGGCTGCAACAGTATCTCTCTTTCCCATATAGTGCTCTTACATAGTGAACTTGACTTCACATGGAGAGGTGGGGCCTGTGTCCCCTCTGCTTGAATCTGGGTGACTTGTTACTTGTCTGTAACAATAGATTGTCACTGCAGTGATGCTATGTTATATCTCATATTAGGCCACCAAGCCTCTTCTGACTTGTTTGTTGTAATACTTGAATCACCAAGTAAGAAGTCAGACCCTGTGGGGCTGCCAAACTGGAAAGGCTACATGCAGTGCTCTGCTTAATAGCAGACATGAGCTGCCAGCAGGCAGCTAGTACCAGTTATCTACCATGTGAATGCATCATCTTGGGTTGATTGCAGCCCCAGCCATCATTATAGTCATATAACAGAACCCAAGTGAGAAGCACCTAGCTTACACCCTTTCATACTCTTTTATGCTTTTAATATTTTTTATTTATTCATTTTAGAGAGGCAAGAGAGTGAGTAAGAGAGAGAGAGTGAGAAAGAAAGAGAGAAAGGGGGGGGGAGCAAGAAGCATCAACTCCCATATGTGCCTTGACCAGACAAGTGCAGGGTTTTGAACCGGTGACCTCAGTGTTCCAGGTCGACCCTTTATCCCACTGTATCACCACTGGTCAGGCCTCTTTTTTGCTTTTAAAATTCTGATTTACTAAGGTGTAATTGACCCACAACTTTGTATTGACCATTCATTCTTTTTTATATTATTTATGTGTTACTAGAGTGAATAATTTGTTTACAAACCATTTGAAGATTTCATTTTGGGTTTTTCTGTAATCCTTTAGTTATTGGTTTTCTAAGTCAATACTCTACTGTTGTCTGAAGAAAGATACATCAGTATACAAAATGTTGGTAGTTGGCCCACCTTAGAATGTCCTTTGGCCTGCATGCCATAAGGACCACTTGAGAGCAGAGCAGTGTTGAGTCACATGCTTTTTCTTTAAGAAACACTTTTGAGGATGTCACTCCACTGTCCTCGGCAGTCTGAAGCTCTCTGAAATTTGGTTTTCTGATAGTAATTTGTTTACTTTCCTCCTACTTTTGAAGTTTCGAGATTCTTTATTTTTTTCTTAAACTTTACACCTGTTATTATGACATATCACAGTACTGACGTTTGCTATCAGACATTTTCTATCTTCTCTGTTTCTCATCTTTATTGCTTTTAATTTAATAATTTTTCTATTATAATGTTGATTATCAGTTTTGCTCTGTTAATTAAATTTTTTCATATATTTTTAGATTTTATTTTAATGTTATAATAGTCATATCTATATTCTCATAAAATTTTGTTTCCCATGTTTTATTTGAATCTCTGTCTTCTATTTTATAAATGGCATGTTTATATATCATTATATTCTTTTACTATATTAAAGGTGTTTTTCACTTAGGTCAGATTACTGTTTCCTCATTTTCCTCTTTTACTTGCAAGCTCTCCTCTCTCAACCTCAATTTAGGACCTAACAATTGTTTCTCTTGAGCCAGCTTTTCCTTAGAATTCAATTAGAAGTTTTCTTTTAGAATATGTGTGCATGTTCACACACACACACACACACCAGGAACATCTGCTTTGTACACTTTCTGTTTCCAAGTATTATTTTCCAAGTAAATTATTGACTTTAATTTTTTCATTAAGAGTCTCAGTGGTAATCCTTATGGTTGGATAATTCTGAAGCAGTAGATAAACGCTAATCTTAATTGAAAGTATTTAGCTTAATTGTTTCGTACTTTTAAGCCCGTGGTTCTTTTTCTTTGTTCTTTCCTTCAACAAATATATATTGAGAATTTACTAAATGTCAGGAATAGTGCTAAGCACTGATATTAACAAACATGAACCACATAGTCATTACACTCATGTGACCAATTGTCTAATGTGGGAAAAACCATCTTATAAAAATATAAGCCAAAGTATAAAATATAAAGACCTATTAAAACCCCAGCAATGTGATAATGGTGGTTGATCAGTGAAAAATGCTTATAGGAATTGAAGCCAGAGGTGTTTCTTAAAGGATGAGGAGGAATTAGCTAGTGAATATTAGGCATGGAGATGGGAGAAGTGTGGAGGAGAAAGGTTTCTAGAGAGGCCCCGATGAGCAAATGCACAGTGTGTGTGTTGTATGAGTGTGTGCACACGTGTGTGTACATGCATGCTTGTGTAGAGTTCAGTTTTTGCTGAATGTTGACTCATTTGATAAGGAGTGGAAGAAGCCAAGAAGGTCCTGGTTGGAGCAGGTTGTGGAAAGCCTTTGTATGTCTTGTAAAGAAATCTGAATTTTGTGCTGAAGGTGAATGGTTTTTAATTTTTTGACTATGTTCCACTTTGACAGCACTGGAACCTCTCCAAAACGATGGAGAGAGGTTTGAACATGTTCTTAGATTAAAAGGCTTCCAACTAGTTGTAAATTCAAGTTAATATTCTTTGCCCCAAATGCTAGAAAATGACAAAACAGTAATTAAATTAACTACTGACCATAAAATGTATTTTTGTGTGTGTGCATTTAAATAAAGAATAAAATGAAAATTTTAACAATAACATTGTATGGAAAAAGATTGTGCAAGATGGTGTGTAGCCCTGGCTGGTTGGCTCAGTGGTAGAGCATCAGCCTGGTATGTAGATGTCTTGGGTTCGATTCCAGTCAAGGCACATAGGAGAAGTACCAATCTGCTTTTCCACCCTACCCATCTTGTTTCTTTCTCTTTCTCTTTTTATCTCTTCCCCTCTTGCAGCCGATTGGAGTAAGTTGGCTACAGGTGGTGAGGATGGCTCCATGGCCTCCACCTTAGGCACTAAGAAGAGCTCCACTGGTGAGCCACAGAGCAATGCCCCAGATTGGCAGAGCATCACTCGCTAGTGGACTTGCCAGGTGGATCTCAGTCATGCGTATGAGAGAGTCTGTCTCTGTCTCTTCTCCTCTCATTGAATAAACAAAAACAAAAGCCGAAAAAAAAAATAGAAAAATGGTATGACTGATTGGGGCTACATAGAATTACAAATGCTGTTAAATTTTATTTAAAATATAGTTAAGTGTTCATGTCCAAATTTTAGTGGAAGTCACCAAAAATAAAAATACAGTACATAGCTTTGAAATCATCACAGAGAAAGCAAACATAACAATATCAAACAAAAGATAAGTAGGGAAAAAATCTAAGAAAATCTTTGGTTAAATAGGAACCACAAAAAAGAATTGTAGTAAAATCCTAATATGTCACAACCATAATAAATTCAGTTAAGCTAATTTCACCAGGCAGATTTGATCACAATGAATAAAAAGAATACAAATTTTATTATATATATATTTTTTATCTTATTTTATTTTTTAAAGTGAGTGGAGGGACAATAGAGAGGTGGACTCCTGCCTGAGCCCTAATCAGGACCCACCCAGTAACCCATGTCTGAGGACAATGCTTGAATCAACTGAGCTATCCTCAGCACCTGGGGCCAATGCTTAAACCAACAGAGCCACTGGCTATGGGAGGGCAAGAGCGATAGAAGGGGGAGAGGGAAGGGGAAAGAAGCAGATGGTTGTTTCTCCTGTGTGCTCTGACCAGGGATCAAATCTGGGACATTCGTATAATCTATCCACTGAGCCAACTAACCAGGGCCAAGAATACAAATTTTAGACACATGTTACTTATAACAAACATCTAAATTAAATAATTACCTTAATTAAACTACACAGAAATTAATGAATATAAACCATTTAACATATGAGTAAAAGAAAAGTTGATCTACCTAAATTAATACCAGACAATACAGAATGTAAGGCAAAAAAACACTTATGAAGATATAACAAGGGTACTACTTAAGAATAATAAGAATAAAAAAGTAAAAGGGAAGGCAATTAAAAAATAGAAAAAATATTTTAAAAATAGGAGGTTCTGACAAAGTAGGAGATAGCTAGCTAGGTAAGACAAATTGTGGTATATACGGATGAACTTTAAAATTCTTAGACAAAGTGAGAGTGTTTGAAAATGGATGTAACCCACTTGTTGGTCAGCGTTTCTCAGCTGTGGTTGGAGAAATAGGGTTAGAAAGTGGGGAGGGGCATTTTTCACATATGTCCAGTTGTTGTTAGTCACCCACATATTCAAAAAAATTTAATCTCACTTTGAAGCTATCTCATGTTATTCTGGTAGTCCTGAAAATGGTACCTCACATGCTCCTAGAACCCATTCTACCAGCTGCATCTGCTGTGCTTGTGTTTGAGTGTTAAGGAAAAAGGTTCTAATCTTAGTACTGGGTCAACTACCTACATTTAGGACAATGTGGTTCACACTTTTCTTTGTGGGTTTGTTGAGAGCAAAACTAGGAACCTCAACTACACAATAAGCATCAGGAGACTGATTACTCAGTGAAAGATTACTGACAAAACCACAAAATATCAGCCAAGATGATTTCCTCTAGTGCGGGCTCTGGAGGTTTTCCTCACCTGTATTCTACACTCCTTTCTCTTTGTCATAGAACACTGGTTGTCAGCGGCATAGACTCCTTCTACTGAAGGCAGACATGGGAGGAAGTTATAAGTCTGGTGAGCACATATGAAGGTGGAAAATGAATGTTAGATCAAATTTAAATCTGGGAAAGCTGAAAAAATCTATCACTTAAAATGACATCCAGGCATTTGCTCACTAAATGGTTTGGGCATGAGATATAGGACCTCTCCTTCAAATGTCAAGAGTAGGGTTGAAGTCAAACTGTTGGGCAGATTTCAGGAATGAGGGTAAATCCAGGTCAGTATCTGTCATTTGTTATATTTGTTTCAATTCATGTGACAGATTGTAGTGTCCTGGTCTAAGATGGTTTCACTGGGTTAGGATAATAGTTACTAGGTGATTTAAATTCTTTTTTTTTTTTACAGGGACAGAGAGAGAGTCAGAGAGAGGGATAGACAGGGACAGACAGACAGGAACGGAGAGAGATGAAGAACATCCATCATTAGTTTTTCGTTGCCATTGCGACACCATAGTTGTTCATTGATTGCTTTCTCACACGTGCCTTGACTGTGGGTCTTAAGCAGACCAAGCCACCCCTTGCTGGAGCCAGTGACCTTAGGTCCAAGCTGGAGAGCTTTTGCTAAAGCCTGATGAGCCCGCGCTCAAGCTGGTGACCTCAGGGTCTCGAACCTGGGTCTTCCGCATCCCAGTCCGACGCTCTATCCACTGTGCCACTGCCTGGTCAGGCAGGCGATTTAAATTCTGATCACACATTGAAGATTGAGGAATCAAGACATTCTAATACTACAAATGATACATGGCTTTACATATTACTTTGTATGTACACTTATGATGTTGTCCAATGTTTTACAAATGTCAACAGCTAACTACTGAGCCGTTCTAGTTAAACTTGACAGTTTGACTCTCCCTATCCATCAGCTTTTCCTCCAAAAACTTTGTTAAAATATCAGTGAGTAATTAAAAAGCTATTCTCCACGAGGACAAAGAGAACATGAGACATAGTGGATGAAAGATTTCAAAAAAATGTTTACACAACAAACTGATGGAGAGTTACTGGATTTAGCAGACTAAAAGAAACAAGAATCCAGTGCTTGCAGGAGATGGGGTGTTTATAAGAACTGATCTAATTTGCCTTACAGACTGTCCAAAACATGGAGTGAGGTGAAATTGGCAACACGATTTGTTGAAAATCCATATATCAATTGGTTAAACCTCTCAGGTCTCCAGCATTTCTCTGAGCATTTGAAAAACTACCCTACTGATACCTATCTAGATAGCAACAGACTCAGTCTGGAGAAACTGAGCCAAGGAGCCCTGGGATTCAGAGATAAAAGATTCAGGATAAGGTAAGGGTGAGTATATGAGCTAAGAATGGCAGAATTGTGTAAAAACCTACATATTGAAATGCAGGACCAGCAAGCGGGCTGATTTTCTTGCCTTGATCCCAGAATCCCAGACAGCCAGGCTCATAACCTCCCCACTAACACACACCAATTCACTTCTTCCAGTAAGCTTCTGATCTGAACATATTAAGAGACGGTCAGCAATTGCTAGACATTTTAAAAGATAACCTAGGAGACTTAGACAAATGCAAACAAGAACAAAAAATAAAAACAACCAATGAAATAGAGGAAACAAAAAAGTGAGTATTATCAAAAATTAAAAAAAAACACAAAATGCTTATGAAACAAAAATTTGTTCCTGTGAAAAAATAAAAATCAGAGAACCATGTTTAATTTTGGGAATTAAAATTATGATGAGCAAAAAGAAGTTTGCTACAGCCTCTTCTGCTGGCATGGCATGGCCCTAAAGTCTGCTGGAAAACCAGAGGTCTGCAAGACGAGGTGCTGCGGGCAGAAGAGGTGGGTAGGGGCAGTGGCATGAAGCCGGGCTGTGAGGCTCAGGAGGAGATGGCAGGGGCAGTAGCAGGTCTGATGCCCACTGGGAACACTGCTGACCGGGTGGGCGCCTGAACCATGAAAGAGTCTGTCCTATTCCTCTGTGCTCAGCTCTCCCTAGGCCAGCGGCTGGATCCCCACCTAGGGAGGCATGTGGGCACAGAGTGAGTGCAGCGATCTGAGTTGTTGAAACTTGATTCTGAATACAAACAGAAATTCTAACCCCAAGAAAAAGAGGGCTCAGCTTGATGAAGGTTATCTTTGAGATTAAGGATATTTGTGTTGAAGACAGAGGAATGTCAAAATCTAAGGAACGTAAACAACTTTTTTTTTTGGGGGGGGGAGGGGAATCTTGCACATAAACTTATATCCTGGCTACCAACATTTTGGACAGATCTTTGGTTTTTATGAAAGTGAACCCTACATTTTCTTTTTTTTTTTTTTTTTGCATCGGAGTCTGTTTTTGATGGCTTCCAGTAGAGCTGAAGCAGAATGCGGTGTCTCCTGCGCTCACTCCCGTGGCAGTCCACGTTGGTCAGTGTAAATGCACTGCTTCTGACGGGAAACGAAAGGAAACATTCGTCCAGAAAAAAATCTGAACAATGACATGAAACAAACTGCTGTCTTATACATTTGTTTTTGCTTAAGTAAGACATTATATATTATATTTAATAAGAAAGAGAAGCCAGAAGAAGCCTTTGGTTGGAAAAAAAGGGCTGCAGCTAACAGGAAACCAGCAGCTGAGAAGAAGCCTGCAGGGGAAAAAAAACCCCTGAAATATGTTTATTCCATAAAGGTCAAATCAGGTTGGACAGCTAATTTTGAATAAAAACCTGATCAAAGGCAAAAAACCCCCAAAACCAAAACCAAAAAACCCAGTGAGAAAAATTGAGCCCAGATAAACAGAAGCTCCGCTGAAAGCACAAAATTTTCTACCAGTCTTTTCAAAAGCAAAGCTATCTATCTGCATTAGCTTTGTGCCTTCTCAATTGGGAAGTAGAAACGTAATTCATTAACCTTTTGGAAATTCTCCTGCTTGTTATAAAGAGTTCAAAGACTTATAACTCTGAGTTCTACAGGAGGGAGGTAGTTTCTAAATGACTAGCTCAGTGGTTCTTAACCTTTTTTGAGGTACCGAGCCCACCAATTTCATATGCACATTCACCAAACCCTTCTTTAGAGATAAATAAAATATGATTTTTTCCCCCAAATTCAAGACATAACTATATGTTTTTTTACTGGTGCACAAAATGAACCGTGCATGAACATCACCTTGCTCAAAGAACAAAACCAACAAAGTGCATGAACTCACAACAAATTACGGTATTACTTTATTCTGGCCTCCGTGGCAGAGACTTCTTTGAACCCCTGAGACTGACTCATCGAACCCCTAGGGTTTGATAGAACCCAGGTTAAGAACCACTGGACTAGCTGAACGTTTTCTCTTGAATGTTGTAAAAAGTTGATTTGGATTGTTTATATCTGCAGAAACCCAGACCCCCCCCCACCGCCCCCCAAGACAGCAGCTACAGTGTTCCAGAGTTGTCAATAATACCAGCCAGTAAGCTGTCTTGATGAAAGTGAGAACTCTGAAGATGTGAGTTGTAGAGAATGCAATCTTAGCAGCTCTCTCTCTGATACAGTGATCAAAGATGTTCTTTTTTAACTTGAGGATGGCACAGTCTCTGTGCTGTTTTAGAAATGTAATAGTATTGTGTCAGAATTTAAAATGTGTGTATGTTTAGGGAAAAAAAAGGAGGAAATAGGTAGTATTTTTCTCCAGTTTCCATTTAGGCAGAATACATAGACTGGAATACCTGTTGTTTATAATTATTCAGACCAGATTGAGTCTGTTCCTATATTCTAAGTTATCAAATGAGTTAGGGACTCTGAAATTACTGGAAATAGTCTAAATGTTGGCACTCTGTTTTTCTCTGAGTAAAAATGATCTTTAACTACTTGTTCATATAGATAATATATTTCGTGGGATGTAGGAAATTGCAGAAGAGAGCCTTTGTTTTGTTGATGAATGTGAAATAGGAGACGGAAATTTGCTGAGAATAAAAGAGTAGAGTCTGAGTGGAGATTTAGGAGATGGTGCAGGATTTGGATGGGCTTAGAGGAAAATGTTGGAGAAAACTAGTCAAGGACAAATAAGGATACTGAGGTCCTAGCCAAGGTTGGAAGCCATAAACTTATAGTAGTGCAAAATCAAAGAATTAGGGGATTTTTATACAACATTTATAATTACCAAAATTTAGAAACAAGTGCAGAGAAGGCAAGGGTAATGTGAAAGATCTAGGGAATTCAAAAGTAAGATGTGAGCTTTTGTCTATATGAACACTGACATCTCTTAGAATTGTGGCAGAAAAAGTCTGTGAGCCAGGTCTGAAAGTCTACATCAAATGAAGTAAGTTTAACAAGGATGAGACAAGATAAAGAGCCTTCAAAGAGGATGGACTTGATAGGCAGATGGAAGAGTAAAGGTCTGGAAGCAGAACTGGAGGAGCAGTGGAATGTCACCTCTACTCTCTCTCAAGGAACACACTTTCTTGAGAACATGGGAAAAGAACAGCTTCCAGGAGAGAGGCGTACAGGAGTGCTGAAAACCACAATTAATCAAGGCGCAGCTTCCTATAGTATTCATTTCTATGCATACTGAACAATTTCATATATCTTAGATGAACACATACTCAGATATATTTTGAAATAGGGTAAAAATTTTATGTACTGTTTTGCCACTGTTCTCTTTGTGGAAATACTTTATAGTTATCTAAGAGGTAAGGGTAGGTGAAGAGATACTGAAATAAAGATGGGGATACAGGTCAGTTCATTATCCACAGAATAGGGTCTTGCCTGGTATAGATAAGAGGAGTCATGGTGGTTGGGTTGCTCAATAGAGAGAAAGGTCAGGAAGAGAAGTCTGAAGCAGTCATGGTGCAGGAATCCTAAAAAAGAAAAGAGGAGAGAGTCCAGGATGTTGACATTTTTCAGTGATTAAGAAAAATAAAAATAAAGATTATTCAGAAGTGTGATCTCTGAAAAAAGAAAATACCTATTAAGAAGGGCTCTTGGTGGCTAACTGGGCTCAAATTAAAAACAAAACAAAACACAGAACCCAGCAGTCATTTCTATACAGGGAGCTCTCATGCAAACTACACTTCAGGCACAAGACTGTGCTGAACTCCCTGTCTTCCCAGTGGCCCTCTGAGCCAGCCCTTATAAAGGAGTTGCCGGAATCCTATTTCCACCAGTAGGACTGAGGCTTTTTCTATTCAATTGTAACCGTTTATGATTTATTCTGTTTTAGGAGGACTTTAGTTGGTATTAAAAGTATCTGTTCATTTTTCCTTTGACTTTAGTTTTACTTAGAAAATATTCTTACCAATATTATAATTTGTTGTACTACTTAGGCAGTATTAATTAACCTGGAATTTACACACACACACACACACACACACACACACATCCATCCATTCTATTTTTTTCAAAGTGTAAACCCATTTGTTCAAATTATACTAACTGAATAGTACTTATTTTTATTTTTTTCTTGCAATGCTCTCTTCACCACAAACTAAGTTAAAATATACACAGCCATAGTCTGCCTGCAATTCTGAGAGTCTAGGGTCTCAGCTGGTGTCCACCCTCAGAAATCCTGAAAGGGTCTTATTTTCAACTCTAGACCCCTCCCAGTCACAATTCATGTGCAGGCCTACTGGCAAAGAACCTTTCAGGAGATAGATAATTTGCCTGACAAAAATTTAAAATAATCATATTAAAGAAATGCAAGAGAACATAAATAAATTTAAAAATGAGAAAAACATTGCATGAACAAAATGAGTAATTTAATAATGAAATAGAAACAATAAAAAAGAACCAAACAGAAATCCTAAGGTGGGATATATAATGATAGAACAGAAAAATTCAGAGAGCTTCAGTCAATTACAGATTTGATTATACAGACGAACCAGTGAACTGTAATACAGATCACTTGAAATTAGTCCATTAAAGGAACAAAAAGCAAAAGGAATGGAAAAGAGAGGAAACCTATATTAATTAAGTCAATAAACATATGCATCATGGGAGTCCCAACAGGAAAAAGAGAGAAAAGAGAAGAAAGATTATTGGAATGACTAATAGCTAAAAACTCCCCAAATTTAGGGAAGATCTAGACATCCAGGTACAGGAAGTTTAAAGAACCTCAAGCAACATCAACCCAAAGAAGATCACTCTGAGACACATTATAATCAAAATGTTAAAGTCAAAGGCAAAGAGAGAATTTTGACAATAGCAAAAGAAAAACAACTCATTAAACACAAGGAACCCCCAGAAAGGTATATGATTTCTTGTAGGAATATGCTATGAAAACATACAGAGTTAGGATGACAATTAGAGACAGTGAGATGCCTTGGACGAAAACCCTGAGTGGAAGAGAGTCCTGGGGCCTCTCTGACCCTGTACTGGAAGAGTGCATGCTAGAAACAGCAAAACAGCAGGATAAGACTCAATAACAGAAAATGTTTAGACTCTCAGAGTGGAAATTAGGAGTCAGCATGTTCCTTGTCTTTTATTTCACCACCTGAAAACTTCTTCCATCTGTTTCCTTGAGTTATTTGTACTGGCTAATAAATATCTGAGTAAGGTTTGGGACGGGGCTTCAATCCTTCGGTCTGCTGACCAGGGCTATTGCCTCCCCTTGGCCCCTCAGAGCATTTCATCTGGTCTTTGAGTAGTTCATTGTTGCAATGACAATTTCTTGGCAGAACATTTCAGGCAAGGACATTGAGAGATCTCATAATGTGAAGTGAGATCTCATATATTTATATGTCAGTTAGTATTGAAAGTATTATATACACGTTTTCTAATCATGTCAGCTGAGGGATCCGAGAAACAATTATAACCAAGTAACATTGAGCATATCCAGATCATGGTTTCAAATACCATTCTCCAATAATAATAATAATAATAATAATAATAATAATAATAATAAAAAACCAGGTCAGTTGGGGAGAATGATTCATTTTAGGAGTAGAGCAGAAAATACTTAAGACATACTGAAGCATCTTGTAGAACCATGAAATACCACAGAAATCAAGGACTTAAGAAGTGCTTAAAAACAAAACAAAACAAT
Source organism: Rhynchonycteris naso (assembly GCA_037038555.1). Lineage (NCBI taxonomy): Eukaryota > Metazoa > Chordata > Mammalia > Chiroptera > Emballonuridae > Rhynchonycteris > Rhynchonycteris naso. The sequence goes on along the minus strand of CM072996.1, from coordinate 121,141,887 downwards.
CCTCACAATAAGGTAGCTCCTAATGGCCAGAACAAGTCAAGGGACAAAATAAATAAATATTAGATTATAACTCAAACCACAAAATAAATATCCATGAGTCCTACAGATATAAATAAATGACTGGCTAAATACATAAAAGGGGAGAATAAGACAATCTTCCAAGCAGAATATTCCAAGTAATTTGTGTAGATATTTTATCCTCAAATAGCTGGGACATAATTCCCCAGTTCTTAAAAGTGAGCTGCATGTGGTGACTTCCAAAGAATGCAGTATGAAAATGGAAGAGGAAAAATAATTTTACTGTGCAAAAATCTAAGAAATACTGCCTCAGCCCAGTGATTAAGGTTAACATCAACAGCAATAAACTATTCTAAAATAAAACATTTATTTAAAAAATCTGTTGTGAAAGTAAATTTGTTTGTTCTTCCCCACGATAAAATGTTTTATTTGATCTCTAATTCTGTTCTGCAGGCCATTTAGATAGTAGCCTAAAATAGAAAAGTCACCAAAATGAACTCTTACTAATGTAGTTTGTAACTAAATAGCCTGAGAGAAAAAGATCAATGGGGGAAAGAGTGTCCTTGTAATATTACAGTCAGAGACCCTGCAGAAAACCACAAAATTCTTGGAATGAGGCCCTGAGTTTACTTTTTTGGTGAGCACAAAAGTGATTCTTATTCACACAAAAGATAATGAGTCACTACTCTATCACGTGATGTGGTGTTGGACACATAATAAACACATATTCTCTTTAGACTCTCCTTAATCTCAATTCTTCTGATATAGTTATTTAATTTAAGGATGCCATACAGTCTAACTGAACCATGACCAGCTAATAGTTCTCCATCTTTTCTTAGAGGTTTCTTTAAAAGACCTTGCCTATAACCATGAACTAAATTTCCCTGACCTGGACTCTTGAAATGTATGTGAGAAACACATACATGTTTCTCATCCTGATAGAGGTTATAGTATGGTGAGAAAGACAAATATTAAACAAGTAATTATATGGACAACTAATCAATTATAAAGGTTATAAGTGCTATGAAAGAACTAAGGATATAACAGGGGAATCTGTGTGGAGGGAGGTGTGTCAGGAAGGGATCCATAATGAAATACTGTTGAGTCTGAGGCATGAAGATGAATTGATTTAGCTAGAGTAAAGCTGTAGTGTTTAAGAAAGTGTCACAGGAAAGTGAGAGGTTTACAGGCAGAGAGAAGAGCATTGAAAATGTTTTGTGTGGGAAAACCCAGTAAAGGATATTATATTGGATGAACTGAAAATTGAGAATTGAGTCATTCATTTAACAAAAATGAATTAAATTTCCTGTGCCAGATTTTTGGAAGAGAGGGAGTCCTTTGTAGTTGGAACATGGAGAGCAATGAGAGAAGGAAAACTATGTTGCTACTAAATCACTTGTCATTAGTAAATTTACTATTTCCTAATTATTACAACTTCATTTCATAAAGTTCCTAAATTCCAATATAACCAGCTCTAGAATTGTTATTCAGATAAAAGTCTTCAGGATTTTTTACTTTGCTCTTTTCCCTTTTTGAAAATTAGAGATATTAGACTCTCTTTAGGCTTCAGTATCCTGTATCCCCCAGAATTTCTCACAAAAATTAATGTCCATCATACATCCTCCAGCCAACTCTTTTGCAAGTTATTTTATTACTCTTGGGAATGTTACTGTCTCTTTAAGTATTGCATGTTTTTGTTTTCTTGTTTTTTGTTTGTTTGAGAGAGAGAGAGAGAGAGAGAGAGAGAGAGAGAGAGAGAAAGAAGAGAAGCATCAACTCATAGTTGTGGCATCTTAGTTGTTTCTTGACTGCTTCTCATAAGTGTCTTGACCGGGGGCTGCAGCTGAGCCAATGAACCCTTGCTCAAGCCTAGTGACCTTGGGCTCCAGGCAGTGACCTTAGGCTTCAAGTCAGTAACCTATGGGCTAAAGCCAGTTGTCTATGATCTCACGCTCAAGATGGTGACCTTAAGCCAGGTGAGGTGAAGCTAAAGCCAGCAACTTCCAGGTTTTGAACCGGGTCCTTAGTGTTCAGGGTCAGTGCTCTATCCACTACTCTACCACCTGGTCAGGTTTTATGTTCTGGGTTTTAACTTTTTCCTTTGTGGTGTGTTTATTCTATTCTTTGAATATAGACATTCATCTTGCAGAATACAAATGCAAAATATAGTTGTTCTATTTTCTTCAATATTTCTTAAAGCTGCCCTTTCCAAAAAAGAAATTAGAAAAATGTTGTTTTACTTGTCTTTAATGCTTTTGCTATTTTAAATGCATTGTGAACAAAACTTCCTGAAAATCTTTTTAAGTGCCAGTATTTTATCACTGTCAATACTTACGCTTTTTAAATTGAGTGTATCAGAAAGCTTTCTTTAGACCCTGGCCAGTTGGCTCAGTGCTAGAATATTGGCCTGGCGTGTGGATACCCTGGGTTCAATTCCTGGTCAAGGCACACAGGAGAAGCACCCATCTGCTTCTTCAACCCTCCCCTTCTCACTTCTCTCTCTCTCTCTCTTTTTCTTTCTTTCTCTCTTCTCCTCCCCTCCTGCAGCCATGGCTCGATTAGAGCAAGATGACCTCGGGTGCTCAGGATAGTTCCATGGCCTCCACCTCAGGTGCTAAAAAATGGCTCCAATTGCATTGGAGAAGGGGTCCCAGATGGGCAGAGCATCATCACCTCCTGGTGGGCTTGCCAGCGAGATCCTGGTCAGGGCACATGCAGGAGTCTGCCTCCCCTTCTTTTCCTCTCACTAAAAAAAAAAAAAATAAATAAATAAAGAAAGCTTTCTTTATGGAAATATCAGTCTTATTGTTTTTGCCCTCCATTTTTTTCTCCTCACTCTCTTTTCCATAATCATGTAAGCATTTTGAGGAGTATTTTGTGGTTTCCCTCTCAGGTTCCTGTGGACTGAGTCCATTTTCACTATGTTTTTAAACAAACTATTAAATGATTCCTTCAAAATCTTTAAGAATGTTGTCTGAATGGGCCCCAAATTTTCTTCTGTTGTTATTTAAAACTTTAAGATAACATCTTTTTTGTCTCTAAGGTTCCTTTCACTTTTGTATTACCAACCTATTTTTTCTTTTGGTCATAAATAAGTAGTACTTTTTCAAGTTGCTTCTAATTCTAATTTCTAAGAGGTATAAATGTCAGTAGAAACAATCTAGAAACTGGGTCTATTACAAAAAAATGCATTTTTTGTAATAGAAATATTATGGGTACAATGGGGAGAAATATTATGACAGTTTACTTAGCTATCATATAGCACCATAACTCATATTGCATTCTATTTTTTAAAAGTTATAGAATAAAGGTGAGCTGTTCTTGCTATAACCCACAGAGTTCTACATGATCCAGATGTTGTGTTTCTCTCCAACTTCAACTCATACTAATTTGCTCACATATCTTGTCCATGATCTGCTAACACAATAAGCTTTTTCCTCCCTTGAATCATTTGAGTATTTACTCCCTCTGCTTGGACACTGTTTTCCAAACACTTTGCACAGGCAGTTCTTTCTTAATTTTTAAGTTTCATCTTAATCTGCACTTTTTAATAACAACCTGTTGTTTATTCCCATCAAACCACTTATTATAACCAGAATTTGTTATAGTTATTTATGTGTTTGCTTATTATATTAAACCAATGAGACAGTAAATGTAGTAGAAAATTTTTGTTTTTTCATGATTATATAGTAAGTCCTCAATAAATAATATTAAAATAGGTGAATAAAAGTCATCTTGAAATGTATTCTTTCAAAAAACTGAGTAATTAAGATTGTTGATCAGTTCTTTGTTGTACATAATAAATCTGAATAGTCAATTTATACTTTTATGGAGTAACTTTTAGGACTGGTCACAGAGAGGTGACTCTGGTAATAGCAGGCAAAAAAATGCAGGCCATTTAGAACATCATATGAACAAAATATGAAAATAAAATTGCTTGAAAGCATAAGAAATTAACAGGTTAGTGAAGAATTATACGGCAAATATTCAGGAATAGAGAGAAACTCAAAGGGGAGACCCTGACTCTTGGGGCAGCACTTTACTTAGGAGCATCTGTCACTTCTGAGAAAGGGGTGTCTGTGGTGTGAGATGAGCAGGGCTTTAAACACCCTTAAAGGAGAGTAGAGAAACATTGGTATCCAGAATGTATCAAGAATAAATAACATTGGCAAATCCTCTACCTTTAGGTTAAAATATGAAAGACTACCCTAGAAAGAAATAGAAGTATAAGTAGAAAAGCCCTTTAAAAACTTGAATGTTTATCTAGAAAAGAAAATTCTATTAAAATGTATATGTGTGTGTGTATATATATATATATGAAACCAACCTGGACTATAGAACTTCAGGTAAAAGACAAGCATTTAAAATATAGACCTTATAGCTGTTGTAGGTCAGGGCTGGATGAAGGGAGTAGGAAGAATAGAGAAAATAAATAAAAATAAATAAATAAATAAATAAATAAATAAATAAACCTTATTAGTAATTAATATTTATTGGTATGTTGTTTTACAACCTTGAGAAACTGGATCTTCATTCTCACCCTCTACCCCTCTCCTTCATGCACATGAAGGGCAAAAAGAGACAATAGAAAGGTAGGAGGACACTTCAGATAGGTAGGTGGTAGGTTTTCCAAGCAAGGGAATTTGAATATGAAGCTTGTCTTGGACAGCAGACACAAGAGGAAGAGATCCCTGCACCTTTCAGCCCACCAGAAACTTAAAAGTTTATATGGAGACTGTCACTGGGTTCAGACACATACACGGTCCAGTTGGCCTCAACAATGCATTGTTCTCTCAAGGCTTTGAACTTATAAAAAAGGCTCCCACTCTAAGAACAATGGGTAAAATATACATTTTATGATCAAAGAAGGAGGTGAGAAGCCACCCATTGTCTGGGTCAACCAGTGGAAAGGGCTGTTAATGACCTCTTCCCACATTGTAACAATCTCTATGCCCATCTTTTATTTCTGTTACTTTATTTATTGCTTACAAAAACACCACCAGCAAGTACTAATATTATCCTGATTTTATAGATGGAGAGATTAATAATTAGAGAGGTCAAGTAACTTTTTCAAAACTATACAATTAAAGATTGAAACAAGTATACCATATGAATCAAAAACATATTTTAATCCCTAGACTTTTTTTTCTTCTATACTTTTAAAATTATTTTTCTTTTTTACCTATTGCTTGTTTCTTTTCTTTCATCCCTGTCTTCATTAATCCAGTATTTAAAAAATATTTTTCCATTTTTAGTTCTATTAACATTTAGTTAAAAATCACTTTATTATTATTTAGTGGTTACTTAGGAGATTCAATATGCAACTTTGAATTATATTTAAATTAGTACTTTTTTTTACCATATGTGAAACATCCAAAAGACATTAGAACATGTAAGTAAATTCTATATGTACCCCATATTTTATGTTTTTGTTTTTAATTCAATATACATTTTAGACAACATGTAATATTATTATTATTAGTTTATAAAATCAACATTCATTTGGGTTTAGTAACATACTTATCCTTCTTATAGCCCAATATTTATTCTTCTCTTCCCATGTTTTCATCTGGGACCAATTTATTATGCCCAAATAACTTTTTGTTATTTCTTTCAGGTGGATCTGCTATTGGCAAATTCTCTCAAGCTTATGTGTTCAGGTGTGTAAAAACGTATTTCTTCCACCTTTATTTTTGGAGGATATTTTTGTTGTATACATAGTTCTGGGTTGGCAGTCATTTTTTTTTTCAATACTTGGCAGTTGTTCTATTTTATTTTTATAGCATCCATTACTTCTGTTTGTAATTCATCTTTTAGTATTATTATGAGTCGTTTGAAGGGACTCTGTCATTTTTGGCTACATTTAAATATTTTCTTTGCTTTTGTTCTTTAGCAATTTTATGCTAATGTGCCAAGGTATACTCATTATTTTAATAATTCTTGAGATACAGGGGTACTTCTTGAATTCCTGGCTTGGGTTTTCTTTTGTTTTTTTTTTTTTTAGTTTTGGATTATTGTCAAACCACTATATATTCAAATATTGCTTCTGCCGAATTATTTCTTTTTCTTCAGTGATTTTTGACATTCATATTAGACCATGTAATGTCCCATATATCTCTCATATTCTTTATTATTTCTGTATGTGTTTTAGTCTTGTTATTTTCTACTAATTGGCTGAACTTCTACTTCACTAATTATTTACATCTGTGTTTAATGTTCCATTACACTAATGTAATAATTTCTTAATTTCAGTTATTATATATTCTATTTCTTGAATTTCATTATTGTATTAGTTGCTGTAACAACTAATGCAATAATTAATTCAGACAAAAATTATCAATGGAATGTTGGGGAAAAGAATTTTCATGTGATCTTAAAGACTCATCTCACAGAGTACATATTAATTATAATAGTCAAAATATATCTTTACATAAAGAGATTTGGTGGTCACTTAATTACCAAATGACCAATTTAATGTCAATAGTAGTAGAACTGCCTATGTATGCCTTCAAATCGGATGTGATACAAAGTATACTACATTATCTTTGTAGTATTCTTTCCAAAAATGTTTAATTGAATCTAATAGTGAGGGAACAAGCAGACAAATTCAGAACATGGGATACACTGAAAGACCAATGGCTTGGGCTTTTTTAAAGATGTAAAAAACAAACAAACAAACAATGGAAGAACAACACATTCAAGATGAAAAGAGATAAAAAGAGACATAATGAACACATGAAAATATGTGAACATTGATTAGAACTGGTTGGGAAAAATTCAATATAAAATGTTTATTAAAAATTATTGAAGGCTCTGGCTGGTTGGCTCAGTGGTAGTGTCAGCCTGGCTTTCGGATATTCCAGGTTCGATTCCTGGTCAGGGCACATAGGAGAAGCACCTATCTGCTTCTACACCCCTCTCCTTCTCAATTCTCTCTCTCTCTTCTCCTCTTTTCTCTTGATAGGAGTGAGTTGGCCCCGAATGCTGAGGATATCTCCATGGCCACTGCCTCAGGTGCTAAGAAGACTTCCATTGCTGAGCAACAGAGCAAAGCCCAGATGGGCAGAGCATAGCCCAGGAGTGGACATGCCAGGTGGATCTTGGTAGGGCCACATGCTGGAGTATGTCTCTCTGCCTCCCTTTTTCTCACTAAAAATAAAAAATTAAAGAAAGAATTGTCAAATCACTATTAATTTTCTTAGGTATTGTAACCATATAAGAGGATTCCTTGGCCTTGCCATTTGGTTCAGCAGTAGAGCATTGGCCTGGCGGAAATCCCAGGTTCGATTCCCAGCCAGGACATATAGGAGAAGTGCCCATCTGCTTCTCCACCCTTCCCCCTCTCCTTCCTTTCTATCTCTCTCTTCCACTCCTGCAGCCAAGGCTCCATTGGAGCCAAGTTGGCCCCTGGCGCTGAGGACAGCTCCATAGGACTCTGCTTCAGGTGCTAGAAAGGCTCTGGTTGCAACACAGCAACACCCCAGATGGGCAGAGCGTCACCAACCTCTGGTCAGGCGCATCCAGGAGTCTGTCTCACTGCCTCTGAACTTCTAACTTCGAAAAAAAAGAATAAGAGAATACCTTTATTCATAGAAAATATCACTAAAATATTCAGAGATGAAGTGTCAGGTCTTCTACAGCTTATTTTAAATTGATTCAATAGGCCTGAACTGTGGTGGCACAGTGAATAAAGCGTCAACCTGGAATGCTGAGGTCACTGGTTCAAAACCCTGGGCTTGCCTGGTCAAGGCACATATGGGAGTTGATGCTTCCTGTTCCTCCCTTCTCTCTCTCTCCTCTCTAAAATAAATAAAGTCTTTAAAAAAATAAAAAAAATTAAATTGATTCAACAATGTACACAAATATACTTACATATACATACACACATATGTAAATGTATATATATACACCCACATATATACACACATGTATATGTATGTATGTATATAATGTGTATGCATATAAATGCAATTAAATATGTGCATATTTAATGATGTGAGTTAAATTCACCAGTATTCAAATGAATGTAATCAAGCAATGATAAAACATTTTCCTCCTATCTCAGTAAAGAAGATAAATGTTGCTTCTTACCTACCGTTTGCTACAGCAGAAAATGTGGAATACATTCTAGATATTATTTCTCAAAATATTAAAAAATAAATGTTTGAAATCTAAAGAAATACATATCTTGAAAATATGAACCAGAACATTTACTAGCTATCCTAGATATTAGAGAAAAAAAAAGTGAGATTTTTATATGTTAACTTAGAGATGCTACTTTTTTCCTGGGACTAAAATGTCCAACCATGTAGAGTGTATTTTCTCTTCCAGAGTGGCATATGTGTAGTGAACATGTTATATTATCATTTAGAATATATTTCCAGCTGAGCTTCATGGCCATAATTTTTTATTCCATTTTTATTGTGAGTATTTTTGCTTCAACAAAGTAATTTTGTCATTATAGGAAGATATTTAAGACTTTTATTTTGCTAACCTGAGAATGGAGATTCCAGGTACTCTTTCTTGATAAATTGTGCAGTTACCAGCCTCGCCTGTGATTTTTTAGTTCAGCAATAGTACAACTATATTTCTGTATTGCTTTTTTCTTTTCACTGTGTAATATATTCCAGTATGATTCCCATGAGTTAGAATCTGTGGAAACATTTTTCTTCCAAAGGAAAAAAAAAAAGCATGTGAAATTAACCTGCTTCTAAATCCTGGCGGAAGTGATGAAACATGATGTTTAATGATGCTCCCTTGTGATTTGGAGCACACGCTTCTAAGACTGAAGCAAGACTGCAATTAAATTTCTAGTTTCACTTATTGTCCTGAGGGAGAGTTCATCCAACCCGATCCAGGTATTGCTTCCTGATAATTTCTTCTGCATCTTCTGTGACAACACAACACATTTCATTCTCTTACAACCATTGAAGTCAGAACTTTCTCCCTATGTCTAACACAGATTCCTAAACTTGCCATTTCATTTTGGTGTTCTAGTGTTCAGATGAGAAATAATGAGAATTTAATAGATATTTTTGAGGAAATAAAAATACATAAGCATTTGTTTTTTACTGAATATTTTCTTTGTTCTCTATTTAATGTTGGTGTTGCTCAGAGTTTGGGAATAAAAACATAAGGAAGATAGTGATTGAAACAGTTGATGGAAACAAAGTCAAGGAGTTTCAGGGTTGAAGATTCTCCTCTGTGGTCCCCAATATTTTAGCCTGAATTCACACTTATGTTCTTTTTATAATTACACCTTCTCCAAACTTATAGGTAAAGGACTAGAAAAAAAAAGAGGTATATGATTCAATTGTGTATAACTTTGCTTTTTATAAAACAGTAAGATTCAAGGACAGAAAAAATATCAAGTTATGAGTATTTGCAGTATCTCACTCACCCTCTGAAAAAGACGGTTTTCTCTTTTTTGACCTCTCTATGATACACTTCCCTCTCCTTAAGAAAAATGATATGCCTTCCAAGATTCTGGGTGACTGATGCAAGAAGTAACTATGTCAAGACAATTACTATGAAATGATGAATCTGAGCAGAGATTTGAATGCTGTAAAGGGCAATCCAGGAAAAAATCTATAAGAATAGGAATTTAAGCAAAATAAGCAATAAATGAAATGGTCCTAAGGTAGGAACTAGTTTAATACATTAGTGACTAGAAATAAAACCAAAAAAATCTTGGAAGTTTCCACTATGATCTCTTGCTTTTGAAGCCCTGAGATTCAATGTAAAGTCTCTGATTCTCCTGGTATCATTTGGGCTGCCATACTAGAGAAATTCCATAGAAAAATCCTGAGACGATATAGATGGCAGATATTCAGACACAGCTCATCCAGCCCATAGCCATTTCAGTTTTCCCATGTGAGGCCACAGATAGAAAAAAATAAATAACTCAGATGAGATGGACAGAGATATATAGTAGATTAAAGAACTTGGATTATCTTAAGTGTAAGAGATAGCCATTGATAGGTAATAGAAAGATCAGGGGCACCTTGAGTATCTTTATTTTCTTAAAGACTGCATTGACAGTAGTGTGCAGAGTAGATTTTTTTGTATCAGTATTGAAGTCAGAGAACTCTGTTAAAGAACTGTGTATCATGCTGGTAAAAAATGTTGACTTCCTGGACAGTTAAGAATCGAAAGAAGTGAACCGACTTAAAAGATACTTAGAAGAAAGAATTTCCTGTACTTGGTTAACAGAGTTGATCTTGGATATAAAATAAAAAAAGAATTGAGTCATGAATATTTTCCAAGTTTTGAGTATATTGATGCCACCCCTAGCTAGATTCAGAAGGTTGTTATAAAGGCTGAGTTGGGGATTGAAGATAATGGACAATGAGTTTAGTTCTAGGTATTTTGTTTTCTATGCCTTTGGGACAGTTCATTTCTTTTAGCTATAGTTCTCAATTATACATTCTGACTTGGTTCTATTGCCCTATACTTTATTTTATGGTCATTGACTAAATGGAAACAAAATAATTGAAATTATTAATAGTAAAAACAAGATATATTGTTTTTAGGATTGGGGAGAAGTGTGTATTGGTTTATATTTCATTATTAAAGTCTGTCACTCATCACAGTAATAAAATAAAATCAATGAAGGATGCTCTTAAATCTGTTTAACTAAATATAAAAATTCAATTAAGGCAATAAAAAAGATTCAAGACATTCAGAGAATACGGGACTTTTTAAGATTATATATCTAAATATTGAATTCAAATTGATGTTTCCTTTCCTGCCAGACATTCAAAAAGTGTTTTATATTTCTTGGAAACAATCAACAGTGTGTTTTGGTAAATGGCTTAAAATTTCCACTGAGAGGTTTAAAAAATATTTTTAAAAAGACTGATTTTAGAGAGAGAAGAAAGGAGAAAGAGAAACATTAATTTGTTGTTCCACTTATTTATGCATTCACTGGTTGACTCGTGTATGTACTTTAACAGGGCATCGACCCACAACTTTGTTGTGTCCGAACAATGATCTAGCCAGCTGAGTTACCTGAACAGGATGAGAGATTGTTTTGTCATGCTAATTTATTCTGAAGTTTTAAATTATTTTCTTTTCTGTTCCAAAAGTTTCATGATAGTTTAAGCTATCCCATAATTTGACTTCTTTAAAAAAAATAAATTGAAAAGTAAGTTTTCAGCCCTGGCTGGTTAGCTCAGTGGTAGAGCATTGGCCCAGCATGTGGAAGTCCCAGGTTCGATTCCCAGCCAGGGCACACAAGAGAAGCACTCATCTGCTTCTCCACCCTTCTCCTTCTCCTTTCTCTCTGTCTCTCTCTTCCCCTTCCACAGTCAAGGGTCCATTGGAGCAAAGTTGGGCCGGGCACTGAGGATGGCTCTGTGGCCTCCGCCTCAGGTGTGACAATGGAGCAAAGTCCCAGATGGCAGATTGTTGCTCCCTTGTGAGTATACCAGGGGAATCCCAGTCAGGCGCATGCAGGAGTCTGTCTCTCTGCCTCCTCATTTCTCACTTCAGAAAATAAATGAAGGAAGGAAGGAAGGAAGGAAGGAAGGAAGGAAGGAAGGAAGGAAGGAAGGAAAGAAAGAAAGAAAGAAAGAAAGAAAGAAAGAAAGAAAGAAAGAAAGAAAGAAAGAAAGAAAGAAAGAAAGAAATGGTTTTATGGTCTAGTTAAAGAAGACGAATTTCAATAATATTTGCTCTGTCTGGTTTCTTTTTAGAACTGCTCCTTTGCCCTGATATTATTTTCACTTCCCTCAATTCTGTTTGAAACCTGCATACAGTAGCTTTTCAGAAGCCTGCTTATCCATCTGTCTAAACGTCTTTCTAAATGATGGAGCTAAACTGGTGTTTATATCTGCTTTAGTTTTATTACAAGCCTCTTTCAACTTTCTTATTCTTTGTGCTCTTACTTTTATTTCCTAGGGAAAGCAGCCTGGTCATTTTCAACCTTTTGCCAAACAATATTTGTGACTCATGGTTTCCATTATTTTTCTTCTGTATTAAAGAAACCTAAACATGGTCCTTTTAAAAATCTGCTTTACTTATCTATTTTGATTAGTGCTTTTATCATATGCTGTTTTTTAAATAGAAGGAGGTGACATAGCTCTGAGATATTTTGATAATTGGTTTTGAATTCACTTAACAATTGGATACTTCAAGTTTGGTATTTATTTTTTTGTCATGTCTATTATCTTTTATTTTCTGTTGAAATATATGGTTCTACATATATTCAAATCATGAATTTACTATTTACTCTCTGATTGTGACACTGCATTGGAATTAAACACCTGTCAGCATGAATGTTACCAGCAGTCCCTTACTAGCTGTGTGATAGTGGGAAAATTACTCTAAAATTTCAATCTCAGTCTCATCAGTAAAATGCTGGGGAAATCATAGGTTGAACATCAAATCTGTTAAATCTAAACCTCTTGGTATTTTATTTTGTACTTAATCACTCTACTTAAAAAGTTTTGACTACTGTAATTACTAATATTTTTTTTCCTTAATCACTCTGAGGATTCATTGCCTAATATGAAGAAAGTGAATATCTTAATACTTGCTTGTTATACTGGTTATAATGAGCAATAAAATAATATATGTAAATATGGAGTCTGTAGTTTGTCCTTAATAAATGTTAGTTCTCTTCCTGTTCCACTCATTCTTTAATATATTCTGTAGAACTTCTATCACTTCAATATAATTTATTATGGATATTTCATGAACAGTAGGAAGATTTTTGAAAATATGGATTTCAAATTGCTGAAATTGGTGCAGACCAAATCAACTGAATCAGAAACACAAGGTAGAATCTTTGTATTTTAAAATACTTCATAAGGAGTTCCAATGCACTTCAAAGCATAGAACTCTACTGTGGCTAACACATCATAAAGACAATGTAGCCTGACCAGTCGGTGGCGCAGTGGATAGAGTGTAGGACTGGCATGTGGAAGACCCAAGTTTGAGACCCCGAGGTTGCCAGCTTGAGCGCAGGCCCATCTGGCTTGAGCAAAAGCTCGCCAGCTTGGACCCAAGGTCGCTGGCTCGAGCAAGGGTTTGCTCAGTCAGCTGAAGGCCCGCGGTCAAGGCACATATGAGAAAGCAATCAATGAACAACTAAGGTGTCACAACGAAAAACTGATGATTGATGCTTCTCACCTCTCTCTGTTCTTGTCTGTCCCTATCTATCCCTCTCTCTGACTCTCTCTCTGTCCCAATAAAAAAAAGTAAAAAGAAGGAATGTATAAACATATATAATGTAGAGTAAGTCATACACGTATGAAATCATTATCGGTAGAAGGTAGAAGGTAGGAAAGTACTAAAAATACGGATTATAAAATTTTAATGAAATGTCTTGTCTAGCATCCATGATCTATTACAGAACAAGAACAAAAGAAAGTAAAGTACACTTTATTGATATCTGTCAATAATTTACTCTTAGAGGTAGAGCAGTCACCTTAGGAAGAACTCATGCATACTTCCTCCTTTGTAAGTTATAATGACTTCAAGTAATGTGATAGATAACTATTTACTAAGGTTATCTCTCTATTGTCTATCTAGCTTTCTATTTATCTATATATTTATCTATCTATGCATCTAGCTATCATTATCATCTATTTAAATTAATGAGTCAGGTGCAGAGAGCTATGACCCAGAACTTTTCATAATGAGAGGGATATTCTCAATACTTGCTTTTAATGCTCATCAGTCAACATCATCTTATATTCATCAAGAGGTTTCCTCTTCCTCCAACCTAAAAAGCCTTTCCTCATCAGTATTGGACATTAATTTTCTAAGTATACAGTAAGTTCAAATTGGTTAAGTGCTTATCTTATTATTCTAGGTCCTTATGCAAAGCCTCTGGCTCTTGACGGACAATACAAATTATGTATTTCTTACAAATGACCAAGCTGTAAAATTAATAATCCATATTTATTTTTTACTTCTGTACAATACAGTATGGAATAACAGATAAGTGTCAGTATTGCCATCAGAGGATATGGGTTGTGGTCATGCTTCCATTTATTATTATCTGTGACTTTGGGGTAAGAGTTTTTCTTCATTGACAATACAAGTTACTATTAGTAGATGCCTAAAATGTGCAATTATGTCCTTAAGGGTTCTATTGGCTGATGTCATTTAATCCTCACTGTAAGTATACTGTCATTATCCCCATTCTACAAATGAGGAAATTGAGGCTCAAAGAGTTGTGGTTGTGCATTTTTCAGAGGTCAGACATCTCATGAATATTATTTAGAAAATGAACTTCTTTATAGAGATATTTATCTGAAATCTATGTAGTCTTAGTGACCAATGTCACCCGATTAAATTTAATTTCTAAATAAAGAAAAAAGAAAAAGAAAGTGAACTTCATTTTATCAGCTTGTGGAATTTGTAATTAACCACTATAAAATACTCCCTTTCAAAAATTTAGGAAATAAGAAAATATATATCATATATCACTTTTCTTTTAGGATTCATAATACATGTTGTAAATATTAATTTTTCTAAGAGGGAAGGTAAATAGGCTCATAGTTTTTACGTTTTAGATTAAGAAAACATCAAGAATGAATCAGCTCGGATAACAAACAATTCCGAAGCATCGTAACCTGAATATGTTTTTTTATTTAGATAATGATTCTGTGGCTCAGTGCATCTGGACTAGGTTCAGCTGGACAGTTTTTCTGGATCATGTATGATAGCAAGATGATTTTACTTTTGGTGATTAGTGGGCTATGATCTAAGGGAAGAGATGAAAAGTTTTAGCTGTTGAGAAGCACTTCATTTCTTTTTTAAAGTCCTTGTTCTATTGTGTCCTCTGACTTGTTTACTAATGTTATTTCCTTTTGTACCAAAGAGGTATGTGTGTGTGTGTGTGTGTGTGTGTGTGAGAGAGAGAGAGAGAGAGAGAGAGAATCTCATCACCAAGCCAGCCAGCCAACCCTTGTTCTCATAGCACCAGAGCAGCATTCCCAGAGAGAGCACAGAAACCTGCAGAACCTTTTAAGGTTGAGGCTTTGAACTCGTACAACATCACTTCCTTTCATTCTATTGGCCACAGCAAATCATCCAGCTAGTGCAGATTCAAGCGCTGAAGAAACAGACTTGATGGGAGAAGATGCAAAATCACACAATAAAGGGTCATACCTACAGAGAGGGATGGAAAATTGTGGCCATTTTTCAATCTACCACAAGGGACTTTTGTCTATAAATAGTAGTTTGCTTTTTGAAGACGAAGACTATTTTTAAAATCCTTATACTGGACTTGAAAAGAGTTAATTTGTTCAAATGTTAAACTTACAAGTATGTCATTCTGACCTTCACAGTATGGCCTCATGAGATCAAGCTACATTTCTGGTGGTGATGTAGTGTGAGGTTTATGACTCAAGGATATAAGGGAAGCAGCATTTCAGTTACTTCTCTTCAAGAGGTAATGCCTATATGGTCTTTTAAATCCTTGCTCCAAACAGACTAACAAAGAAAACCACAACTGTCTGTTTTTCCTTCTCAGCTTTCCATTATCATTTTTCAATGATTTGCTGTCTTTTCACTTTTGTTTTTTACAGCAGAATGAGTGGAGTTAGTTGGAGGGTTTTCTGTTCTCTCTTGTCTTATATAATGAAACCTGGATATTTGTCTTAGGATCTTCCCCTGTTATATTGACCAGAAGAAAAGTACAAAGATTATTTCATTCATCGCTTTATCAAGTCTCCAGTGAAATGCATCCTTTTATTTCTCACATTCTTTTTCTGACAGAGACAGAGAGACAGAGAGAGGGACAGACAGATAGGAAGGGAGATAGATGAGAAGCATCAATTCTTATTGCAGCTCCTTAGTTGTTCATTGATTGCTTTCTCACATGTGCCTTGACTTTGGTGCCACAGCAGACTGAGTGACCCCTTGCTCAAGTCAGCAACCTTGGGCTCAAGCTGGTGAGCCTTGCTCAAACCAGATAAGCTCACGCTCAAGCTGGTGACCTCGCGGTTTCGAACCTGGATACTCCATGTCCCAGTCCAATGCTCTATCCACTGAACTACTGCTTGGTCATGCTATTGCTCACATTCTTACTTTCAAACTTACCTGACATATGTTTTGATTTTATATATAATACTTTATGAATTACAAGAAAAGTCTGACTTCTTCTAAAAGATGATCCCCTTTTCAATGTGATTATGTCTTTCTTTTCTTTTTATTTTATTTTTCTGAAGTGAGAAGTGGAGAGGCAGAGAGGCAGACTCACACATGCACCCAACCAGGATCCACCTGGCAAGTCCACTAGGGAGCAATGCTCTGCCCGCCTGGGGTGTTGCTGTGTTGCAACTGGAGCCATTCTAATGCCTGAGGCGGAGGTCATGGAGCCATCCTCAGCACTCCGGCCAACTTTGCTCCAAAAGAGCTTTGGCTGCAGGAGGCAAAGAGATAGATAGAGAGGAAGGAGGGGAGGAAGGGTGAAGAAGTAGATGGGTGCTTCTCCTGTGTGCCTTGGCTAGGAATCGAACCCTGGACTTCCACATGCAAGGCTGATGCCCTACCTACCACTGAGCCAACCGGCCAGGGCCTCTTTCTTTCTTTTTAAATTCAGTGAGTGGAAGGGAGGCAGAGACAGACTCCTGCATGTGCCCAGGCCAGGATCCACCTGGAAAGCTCAATAGGGGTAGATGCTTTGCCCATCTGGGGCTTTGCTTCATTGCTTAGCAAATGAGCTCTTCTTAGCACCTGAGGCAAAGTCATACAGCTGGCCTAAATGCCCTGGGCAAACTCCCTCCAATTAAGCCATGGTTGCAGGAGGGGAAGAGAGAGAGAGAGAGAAATGAGAAGGGAAGGAGTAGAGAAGCAGATGGGTGCTTCTCGTGTGTGCCCTGATCGGAAATTGAACCTGTTACATCCACATGCTGGCTGATGCTGTACCATTGAGTGAACTGGCCAGGGCCTTTATTTCTAGTTAGTTATATAAGACATAGACTCAAACTGATTCATTACATCTCTTTCTCTTTCCTGCCCCCCTGAATCCTTTGCATCTCACCCATACTCCCTTTTCTGGTATCTCTACAGAGCCCTCGTAATACAAATTTAATATTATCAACTATCATAATACAAATTTAATATTATTAAACTGAAGGTTTACAATATTGGTTCCTGCCATCTGTATGAATTATCTTTCTAGAAGTCTTGTATTTTAATGTGAATATTTCCTCCATTTAAGTTAAAAGGAGTAGTTTATGTAAAGCATTTTGCTCATTTAATATCTCTGTAAATGTTATCTATTATTATAAATGCTTCTGTTACATTTACTATTGCTAGTTCATTTTAAAGCAAACCATATGCCTTTTTTCTCCCCACTGAATTTACAACATTAAGTTATAAAAGGGAACATCTAGACAATATGAAGACATACATTAGAATATCTTTTCAATGTTGATCAATGTTTATTGATGGAAATAAACATGTTAGAATTTAAATATAATTTTTCTTTGTGAATTTTCTGGCAGTTAAAATGAACTATTCCTGTTATTTAAGAAGTTCCTCAGTGATTGATAATAGTGAAAAACTAGAATCACTCCCTCAGTATTTAAGCTTTATACTGTTTTGTATGTGTTAGTAAAGGAAATTTATATTTCCAAAAAACTATTCCTTAGGTTATTACTACCCGTTTACATCATATTGTTAGTAATTTTTTAAAATTAATGTATAATATTTTCTTGCATTTGTTTCTAGATATCAATGACTTTTTAAAGAACTTTTAGTTTTTCACCTTCTTTAATCATTTAGTCTCGTAACAGATGGGTGTTTTCTTTACTGAATAGTTTATCATTAACTGCCCATCTTACAGCCCCCTATATTGCTAAAACTTAGTTAGTGACTCATAACTCTTGCTCTTTTCAGATCATAGTGTTGATATAAATAACTGTTCTTCAATGTAATTCCCCCCTACATACAACCTGGTATTTCACCTACTCTGTGGACTTCAATATTAATCAAAACCTATCTGTGGAATAGGCTCAGGTCTTCCCTCCCTCCCTCCTTTCCTAGAAATATACACATAGACATAGAGACACATACTCTTTTGGGTGGTAAGATCTCATAAGGGTTACATGGTCTACCAGGCTTCCATGGCACCCCTGGAAAGAGAAATGAAGTCCCAACCTCCAGCACCTTGGAATGTGACCTTATTTGGAGATAGCGGGTCAGTGGTGATAAAGGTAAAATAAAGTAATTAAGGTGGGTCCTTATCATTATGTCTAGCGTTTTTATGTAACGAGGAAATTTGGACCCAGAGATGGTTTGCATAAAGAGATACAGATGTGAAGAGACAAAGGGAGTAGATGGCCATGTACAAGCCAAGGAGAGAAGCCTAGAAGAGATCCATTTCTCACAGCCCTCAAAAGGAATCAACCCTGACAACACCTTATTTTCAAATATTTAACCTCCAGAATAATTTCTGCTGTAAATAATGCAGACTGTGATATTTTGTTATGGCAGCCGTAGCAAACTAATACAAGGCACAATATAAATATAACAAAGGGAGAAACTGTCTAATTATATAATTGCTTTGGTACTTGTATATATGTAGTTTATCTTTTTCACTTCTGACAAAGAAATGTGGATTTTTACTTGCTAGACAGAGCATTGTGTTTCTGTAATAAACTTTTAAAACTTGTTTTGTTATATATAACCATGATGTGGTGTCTGGGGACCTACATTTGATTGAAAAGAGCAAGCCAGAGCAATGAATAAGACACGAGAAACAAGAGTCACTAGTCACCTGTAAGTAGAACTCTCTCTTGAATCAGCTGTCATTAAGAAAAAAAAAAGCAATTGGTTTTAGATTCTTACACACTTGTTGGGAGGGGTGGGGCAGCGGGAAGAAAAAGGGTGTGGAGAGTGGGGTTTAGATAAAGCGGCAGACGCTCCAGAGAGGGTGGGGCTTTAGCCTCGCTAACGGAAAATAGATGAAAATGGTTGGTACAACAAAGCTTTCTCAGACCCACCCACCCACCCACCCTTCCCTGAGCTCTGCTCTGGCGGCAGTGGTTTGTAGCTAGTGGTGCGGAAGGGCCAGTTCCAGCAGCGGCTTTCGGGGAGAAACAAAATCAGCAGGTCGAAATTGGAGCTGGGGCGACGACTTCACCTTCAAGAGGGTGAACTCTCCTGTCCTCGCCCACTAGCTCCGCTTCAGCCAAGGCCAGCCCATCTGGCCACTGGCGGCCGGGTCGCGGAGCTCCGGCTGGATCCGCCCCGAGCTCCACGGTTCGCCCAGCCCTGCGCGATCGTGACTCTGGGCGCCGAAGCCGACGAGGGGCGAGCCCGCCGCTCGCAGAATGAAGGCGTGGATCGTGGCTAGAGGCTGGCGGGGTCTTTCTCCGCGACCCCACCGCCCAGACAAGCGGCCCAACCGCTTGCACCCGGAAAACGCCAACAAGTAGTTTCTCGTTGGAGAAGGGCGGCTGGGCTGGGTGTCGGGACTCAGTCCGGCTGCCCGGAGAAGCTCGTCCACGCGGAAACCAAAGCAGAACCACTTTTATCTCGGTGTCGTTAAGGTATCTAGGGCGGAAGGTAAAGGGGGGTGATTTGCCAGAAAGGGCATGCTGACCCTGCGGGCAGGCAGCCCCTGCCGTTCCGCAATGGGAAGGTGGAGGTGAAGCTTTGGGGAGAGGTGGCTGGGAGGCTGGAAACGGGGACACAGTGAGCCAGGACTTCCAGCTCAGGGGGTGTGCCTTGGGCACCTTTTACCCCAGCCTCGCGCCTCCTAGAAAGCAACCCCCAACCCCATTCCCGGGACGTTTGTTTTTCTTGGGAAAGGGGGATGGGGTGGGATTCATTGGTCGCTACTATTCTCAAAAATGGATCCTATTTAGTCTTTTCCTTTTCCAAGTAGTAATAATAATATTAGGAAGAACAATAAGGAGAAAAGGAAATTGATCAGGAAATTGGTCACAGGTCTCCTTGGTGAAAGGCAACATCAGAGAGATTTTGTTGTTGTTGTTGTTGCTCTGACTTCTGCGTTCAGTCTGCCTGGTTGGTGAGGGAGAGTAGAGGTGAACCGAGAACTGGTCGCTCAAAGGGCACTAGCAGGGAGCCATCCAGAGTCGACTGAGGGGTACGCGTGCCAGGGGGTCCCTCCGACAAATCCTGGGGCTCTCAGCCAACACTGCCAAGTTGCATCAGCAGAGAGAACTCCCTGCCTAAGGGAATTGTTGTCTTCAAGCTAGCGGATGGGGAGAGAGACTAGAAGTGGAGAAGAGGGGCCTGGGCGAAAAAGGACAAGAGAGGGGGAGAAAGAGGAGGGAGAGCTTGGGGCAGGAGTTGGGGGGAATAGAGACTGGGAGCAAGTTATACTTGAGAGAGCACAGAACGGAGGTTGGGGGAGGGGTTAAAAGATGTAGGAGCAAAAGGAGAAAGATGTGAAGCGAGGAAAGGGTGTCGTGGAAGGTCAAGGAAGACTTGGACTGCCACCTCCTTGGT
The DNA here is from genome assembly GCA_037038555.1 of Rhynchonycteris naso. Classification (NCBI taxonomy): domain Eukaryota; kingdom Metazoa; phylum Chordata; class Mammalia; order Chiroptera; family Emballonuridae; genus Rhynchonycteris; species Rhynchonycteris naso. The sequence goes on along the minus strand of CM072996.1, from coordinate 121,121,430 downwards.
TCTCTGGAAACTTGGGCAAGGTGTGAGGCTTGAGGCGGAACTAGACTAAGCTCTGATCCCCCAGGGAGGTCGTTTGCCTTTTGCCTATCTACCAATCCTGCATCTTGGGACTCGACATGGGAGTAGAGGGTGGGGGTCATGGTGCAGTTCCGATGGCCCAGATCTTTAACTTGGCGCTGTGTTCGCCTCCCCCCAGTCATGTCTGAGCCACAGAGATGGGCAAGATCGAGAACAACGAGAGGGTGATCCTCAATGTCGGGGGCACCCGGCATGAAACCTACCGCAGCACCCTGAAGACCCTGCCTGGGACGCGCCTGGCCCTTCTCGCCGCCTCTGAACCCCAGGGCGACTGCCTGACGGTGGCGGGCGACCAGCTGCAGCCGTCGCCCCCTCCACTCTCGCCGCCGTCGCCGCGACCACCCCCATTGTCCCCGGGGCTCAGCGGCTACTTCGAGGGCCGCGCGGGCAACTGCAGTTCCCGCGGTGGCGGAGGCAGCGACCACCCCGGGGGCGGCCGCGAGTTCTTCTTCGACCGGCACCCGGGCGTCTTTGCCTATGTGCTCAACTACTACCGCACCGGCAAGCTGCATTGCCCCGCCGACGTGTGCGGGCCGCTCTTCGAGGAGGAGCTGGCCTTCTGGGGCATCGACGAGACGGACGTGGAACCCTGCTGCTGGATGACCTACAGGCAGCACCGCGACGCCGAAGAGGCCCTTGACATCTTCGAGACGCCCGATCTCATCGGCGGCGACCCTGGCGACGACGAGGACCTGGCGACCAAGAGGCTGGGCATCGAGGACGCCGCGGGCCTGGGGGGACCCGACGGCCAGCCTGACCGCTGGAGGAGGCTGCAGCCCCGTATGTGGGCTCTCTTCGAGGACCCCTACTCATCCAGAGCCGCCAGGGTAAGGCCAGAATCACCCCCCACCTTCCCTACTGCTCCAACGTCTCCCAACTCCTTCCCCAACTTGCTGTTCATTTCCACCTAGGGCCTCCGGGATGGGGGGTGCGGTAGAGGAGTGTAGAAGGGAACAGGGTTCCCTAATGATAAGATTAGAGGCCCATCTGGTTGAAAGGCAACCTCACTGCCCTGACCCCCATGCCCCAGTGTATTTTCATCCCCTTCCTCTCTTCCTCAACTGCAAACTGAGATTTACATGAACAGATGGGACCTAAAGGGCATAGTCGACTTCTCTGTGCAAGTCTTTCTGCAACTTTGTCATAAAATCGGTGTCAGACTTCATCTTGAGTTTTTTTGTTGTTGCTATTGTTTGTTTTTTCTTGACTCGTTTCAACTTTTCCTTTAGCTCTTTGAGCCTCTGGTCCTCAGATTTGACATTTCCAGTGAGGCCCAACACTCCTTCACATCTGACTCACCCAGAACAGTGACTCCAATTAGGGGTCTAGTTTGATGACAGAAGAAAGGGAAATGGAATCTATGTATGTGGCTGGTATGGGGGAGGATGTCCCTGGAGGTTCATTTTGTGAAGAGAAGCTCTTGCATGCTGTTTGGGCCCATCTCTTGCCAAGGGAGAAGAATGCCAGGATTGCTGTCCCAGTGAGTGGGTCACAGGACCCACCTGCACACTAAATTTTGGAGGCTGGTATCTCTCCCCTTGGGCTGCATCTATGTTTTTTTTTTACAGGTTGAACGTGAATTAGTCCCTTTGATGATCCAAGTTCCATCTGATTTTCTGAATTTGGGTAATTTAGATTGTAGCAACTTTGTTTTATTCTTTATATTGTGATCCCATCCTCAATTTCTCTTTTCAGTTTCTAGCTTGAGCAACAGCTTAAATATGGTTCTTAACATTCCCAGTTAATTCTTCAGAATCCCATGAAGGGACTATAAAAGTAACCAATAATGGTTTCTCTAGTTAAAAAGAAACAAAAGAAATAAATATAACCAAAAATTATATACTATGTGCATGGTTTTTAATTATATGCGAGAACAAAGTACTGTATTTTGTTAAATCTTTTCAACTGCATGTGTCTGGTTTGCTTCTGACACCCAGAAAAGATACCCCCTAGGCAGAATGGGAATTCTCCCAACTTCACTTTGACTCCATTCTCACTATTGTCTTTGCGTGTCAGAAGTCTTTGCTTCTGAGCTATTGTGCAGCTGTCTCCCTACCAACTTGTCAGAAGGTGGGCTTTTGATACCCCTTTAGAAGTTTAAAGATATGTTTTGTTTTCAGTGTAAAATAGAATATGAAAAAGAGAATTTAAAGCATTGTTACTCTATTGGATCTGGAATTTAAATGCATATATAAATTCTAGTAGGTCCACATTTTCGTATTTGAATACAGAATTCATAACTTCAGCCCTGAGTCTTCTTTTTAAGACCATTCTACAAATTTAACAAAAGTTAGTCTTGGCTGGCTGTTTCAGTGGTAGAGTGTCCAGTGTGTGGATATCCTGGGTTCAATTCCCAGTTAGGGCACACAAGAGAAGTGCCCATCTGCTTCTCCACCCCTCCCCCTTTCACTTCTTTCTCTCTTCCTCTCCCCTCCCTCGGTTTGAGTGAGTTGGACCCAGTGCTGAGGATGGCTCCATGTCCTTCACCTCAGGTGCTAAGAAGAGCTCCATTACTGAGCAAGGATCAATGCCCTAGGTGGGCAGAGCATCACCCCCTAGTGGCCTTGCTGGGTGGATCCTGGTGGGGGCACATGTAGGAGTCTGTCTCTGCCTACCCTCCTCTTACTGAATTAAAAAAAAATCAACAAAAGTTGGCCTTCAGAAACAAACAAGTACATATTTATTTAAATTAGATCATTGACTCATGACTTACATCTGTGTTTTTTTTCTTTTTTTTTTTTATTCCAGCTGAGTGCCACACTGCACTCTCTACTTGGCTGCTAAAAGATAATTTGAATTTGTTTTCAAACATATCATGTGATTTTTGCCCCCAGATCATGTGCTATAAAAAATACAGAATATTTTATTATCTTTCCCTCATGACCATATATGTTTTATTGTAATACAGATTGCATAACAAAAACTTTAATGAGAATGTGCTCAATTTTTATTATTGCTGCGGAAATTGATTCAATCGATTATTCATCAAAGGGTGGATGATTAACTTAGTAATATTATAATGAAATCTTAGTAAGATTTTTTAAAAACTATTTTCAAGAATTTAGCCTGTATCCATTTTAGATGAGGAAAGTACCCAGATAGAATTCAAATTAACATAAGACCAAAAGAGCCATTAGAAGCAGAATCAGCTGAGAAAAATAGATGTGGAAAATTTCTGAGATCACTTTGTGAAGAACCTTTATTTTGTAGATGAGGAAAATGAAGACTGCAGATGTTAAGTGATGGTCAAGGTCACACAGCAAGTTAATGGTAGAACCAAAATTATCCGCAAGTCTTATGACATCCTCCCCAGGCCCTTTCTACCACAACCACTGATTATAAGTGATTGGTTTGTGAAATCTCTGCAGATCCTGTTGCTCTTGAGTTAATGAAGCATAAAGTATTCACCAGCTTTCTAACTTTGAAAGGTCATCTGTGACATTTTTTATATACATATTCCTAAACTTTGGCTGGTAGAAATTTTACCCTGTACCACCCAACATTAGAGTAAAATATGGGATTGAAATTAACTTTTTAAAATGAATCCTGTTTGAACTTCTATTTTTATTCACTCGTTGATAGGTACTGTGTTGTTAGGGAAATAACATTTTAAATTATTAGAGTTTCCTAAAAAAAGAGTAATCAAAAGTCACCCCCTATTTAATTTAAATGTGAGCTAGTATTTTATTTTAACACTTTTAGTCAGATGATGGCCTGATTTAATGTTATCTGACTAGGTTGATAAATAGAATTACATTGGAAAATTACTAGATGATATTGTATTTTTCATGGACATGGGTCTAGGAGACATATATCAGTTATCAGGTGGTTTGCCTGAGCTGTGTTCTTACTGCCACAAGTCTCATTCTTAATAGAAGTTAAATGTTTAATAGTTAAGAACACTTTTTAAATATATATGAGTTCATTTTTTATTGATGTATTTGAGATGAACAATTTAACTGTCAGTTCCTTTTTCAATTTGTCATACCTGTTTTATTATTTTTTAAAATCTTTTCCAATATTGAAGAGATTGGCTCAGTTATATAATAGATGTGTTTTATTTCTAACTTTTGACATCTTAACTGACACGCTGAAACAATAGTTATGGGAAGTGGATAATTAATTAAATTTTACAGCATTGTATTTTTATCTTTTTATTTTTTTTGGTTGGCTTTTCCCATCTCTGTTGCTTTTAATTTATGATATAAATACGTATTTGAGAGTTCTAAATTGCTCAAGTCAATTTGGTAAATAAGTTTATTTTATATTTTTAAATATTTTATTCTTAAGAATAGTATTTAAAAATAGAAATTTATAAAAATTCAAAAATTAGTTGCCATCGAAAGCATTGTGGAAAAAATGAGATCAGAAAAGAAAAGGAGAGATTATTCTGTTGATGGCATTGAGTGATATTAACAAATAGGAAAAAGCAAGGATGCATAATTATATTTGTGAAAATGTTATGTATTGTGTATTTTTAATACAATATCTAAGTTTTAGAAGGAAACAGTTTGTATATGCTGCCTTCTGAAAACGTTGTATCATTGGTAAGTGGACAGGTACCAGGAAGAAATTCTTTGATAAAACTTATAAGTTTGTTAAAGGATTTTAAAAGGCATTATAGATGCAAAATACTAGAATCTAAATACTTTAATTTGTTCCCAATATTAAAGAACTGAGAGCAGTTATAAGTTTCTTGTTCTTCCTCTTATTTTCTCTGATTTTTGGAGGATGTGGAAGCTCATTGGATTAAGCTGTGTTTTAGAATGTGGTTCTTTCCTTGGCAATATGAACTTTGATTATCTGAGAGACCATTTTTTATTTTTAAAGGACATTTTAGAAATAAAAACAAATGAAAAACTTCCATGGAATCACATTTAAGTTTTTTTTTGTGTGTGTGTGTGTGTGTGTGTGTGTCTAGATTATTTCATGCAAGTTTTCTAGACCTTTTCTAGTATGCTGTAATATGCAGATCATCTTGAATTATACATGGATTATGATAGTGAATCCATTATTTTTTAATCATGAAAATATTCACTTTATTAGCATTTAAAATGTTTTATTTTCACAAGTTTAGTCCTTAAAACTACTGAAATTAAACTTTAATATCTGGAAGTGGATTTAGAATTGCACATATTTAATTTACTTTTTATAGGCTTTCTTTCCCTCTTTCTTAAACTCCACAAAAAAAGGAGGAAAATGACTTAAATAACTATTTGATAGTTTTAAATATAACATCTAATTAAAAATATAATAAAATAAGTACAATTTGAGTAAAAAACTTAAGATTAAAAATAAAAATATTAATTCTTGTTTTGTAAGCATTGCCCCAGTTAAAAGAATTAGTGGTCAAATATATCTTGCTCATAAAATATTGTCAATTATTAAAATTTTTAGAACACATTTATTCAATGAGCATTGAATATGTAGTCACTCTAGGTCAGAAACTATGCAAGGTACTGGGAATACATGGAGAAGATATAGTCCTTTGTCCTCAATAAACTCAGCACTGAATTTATTATAAAACATTTCCCAAATACATTGTCTATTAAACTTAAAAAATGCCACAAAATAACATTAAACAAAATTCTAGCAATACTAAAAAATTTTCCTCAAAAAATGTTTATGATCCTGGCTGGTTAGCTCAGTGGATAGAGTGTCAGCCCAGCATGCAGATGTCTGGGGCTTGATCCCTGGTTAGGGCACACTTGAGAAATGACCATCCGATTCTCTTCCACCTCTCTCCTTCTTCTCTCCCTCCTCCCCTCTCTCAGCCAGTGGTCCGGTAAGGATTGGTCCAAGTGTCCCCCTGAGCTCTGAGGATAGTTCAGTTGATTTGAGCATTGGCCCCAGATAGGGGTTGCCAGGTAGATCCTGGTCGGGATGCATGCAGGAGTCTGTTTCTCTATCTCATCTCCTCTAGAGTAAAAAAAAAAAAAATGTTCACATAAAACTATTGCCTGACATATGCAGGGAAGTATTTCATTTAGAAATGATGTTATTAAACTATTGTTAGTCTTTATTTTATTATGAAAATATAGGCTGTTTTAATCTTGATGTTCTGCTTTCAAAGTTAATTATAGGTTCTTTTTTCTAATGTTATTGGAGAAGATGGTGAAGGCTGTACTTCTACCAAACAACTGTGATTTTGGGGGTATTGTCAAGTGTCTTCATCTCTTTTATATTAATTAAATGTCATGGCCAACTATATAATAATACAACTCCAACCTTCAATACCTGGGAATCTGCTGTAACAGTCTGGTGAATTTGCATTTGCCATATAAGCATCTTTGACCTATTCCAGGCCACTATTTTATTTATTTATTTATTTATTATTATTTAATGTTTATTTTATTGATTTTTGAGAGAGAGGAAGAGAGAGAAAGAGACAGGAACATCTATCTCTTCCTGTATATGCTCTGACTGGTAATTGAACCAGCAATCTCTGTGCTTTGGGACGATGCTCTAACCAGCTGCTCTATCTGGCCAGGGCTGGCCACTATTTTTAAGTTCTCATGTTTATATTCTCAGAATATATACTTATATTCTCAGTGTTGGATAGAAGCAGAGAGTACCTAATTCAACACTGTTGGGCAGATAAATTTTATTTTTCTCACTCTGAAAAAGATGGCCACTGCTATCACGTGGTGATGCCCTCACGTGATACAGCTAATTGGCCTTCTTGCTTGGGAAGGGGCTTGATTATACTAATGTGTGTTGGGGGAGGGCTTTTACACCAAAAGGTTTTAAAAAGAGAAGCTAGGAGGCCATTTGGAGGGAGAGTGATCACGTTCTTGTAGAGTGGAAGAGCCCGTGGTGTAGCAGGGCAGGAAATCCATGTGGAGGAGGCAGTCAAAATGGCAGAATGGTGAAGTAAAAGCCAGTTTGCGCAGTAGAAGGAGATGGGGAACAGAGGTGAATAAGACTGGTAAGGTGGAAGCCTTTGATTCTAGGAAAACTCAGATGAGTCAGTGGCTTTGGGAGCCTGAATGGAAAGGGAAGTGTTTCCCACTGTGTGTATTTTCTCACCCGCCAGGTGCGAGCTAAGATTAAAGGAAAATGGACAACCAGTTTTTGGCTCTGTTGATTCCTTACCATCTGTCCAAATCTAATGCGAACCTATGTTGGACATGGAGCTGTGATAGTGGCCACAAATACTGGCCCTATAAATACATCATTAAAAGAACTTAGTAACTTCAAGACAATTGTATTCTCAGTGGTATATTTGATCACAAACTAGATGATCTGAGCATTAGGTTCGACATTAGGCATGCCAAAGGGGAATGTAGTTGGACAGATTAGGTATGTTTTTTTTTTTTTTTTTGTAATATCTTTCTAAGAGCTCATAGATTTCAGCCGACGAAACTAAATAAGAGTCAAGGAAAATTTTCATCTCTTCCAAAAAGCATATTTCAAAGCAACTGAAAACAAGAAAATGTGTGGGTTAATATAAAAATGCAGGCCAACCTTTCCCATTTGAAAATGTATATCATTACCATTTATTTTTACTACTACAAATAAAGTGAATGCAGTTTTTAGGCATTTCTTTTCAACTTCTCAGTCATATATCCTTTTTATTATGGCAATCTTTAAATATATGTCTAAGTGAAATAGTATAGGGCACTAAAGGACTGATAAAATATAAACACAGATCTCTGGAGGAAAATATATAGTGGCAACATAGTCTAAACAATAACCATCAATATATTACATAAACTTAATTTAGTTCTGCTTGAAGTATAAAGGGCTTTTCTTTTAGAAGATTAGTCAAAAAAATTTTTATAACAGAATAGTACTGCTTTTTACTTCTCTTATATGTTGAAAGGTGGTAATTAATTTTAAGACTCTGTAGTCAATATTTTTATAGAAAGCGACTAAAATATGAGTGCTGGAAGGTGAAGAAATGAGGAATAGAGAGTGTGTGGAAACAGCACTGGGAAGATGGGTTATATGAGACCTTAACTCTGATTTCACCACTGGCTGTGTGACTTTGTAGAATTCGTCTCACCTTCCTGAATCTTGATCACCTTTGCCTTATTCTAAAAAAAAAATGGGGATGACACATTGGACTAAATAGTGCCACACTTCCAGCTCTAACATTTTGAGGTTTAGAGGAAAAACAGGGATACTAAATACTAAACTTCCCTGGGGCTGGTGGTACAGGGACAACACGAACGTGTCTGCACTAATTTTGAATGTACTATAAGGAAAACCACACTGATAAGGTAAACCAGCATCAATTTTGTTTGGTTTTTGCTTTTATAACTTTCTGCCCTTTTCCCCCTACAGCTGTTGGGTATCTGCTGCTCTAGTTACCATAGAAACAGGTTAGCTCCTAGCTTCCTGTTTCCATTGAAAACAGCTTTCTCTGTACCACATATTTGATCTCAAGAAATCTGTTGTTGTGGCTCCATCATGAAACCCAAAAAGATGATTGGCTGTCATTTCCTAAGTCTAAGCTTCAGTGCAGGTGTAAATCCATCCACCCACAAGGATAACTGATTAGATAATCTCAGTTTTATTTCCATTTGAAAAGTATCTTGTCAAAGGCACCATCCTTTCCCCCGCTTTCTGTATCTTATACAGAAGGGAAAATCTTATTCACCTGAAGGTTGACAGATATACCTGTAAGCCTTTAAGTGTTTACAAAATAGTGTCAAATTACTCAGTTCTATCTCTTTTTTAATCTAGTCTATCAATCAGAGTAAGCATAGAGTATATAATGTTGTCTAGTACAGTTCATAAGTTTATGTTTTAATATACTCATTAATGAAGACTATTTTAAGCTAAATATATATATGTATTATGTAGTGCTCCGTATTTCTCTTTTGAGAAGATAGTTTTTCTATTTCAAGATATTACATAAAAGAAGATACATTCACAGAATTACCATAGATACATACTCAAGGAATATGTTTATAGAATGTTTTATATGGATAAAAAATACAAGATATATATAAATATGGTTTAAAGTTTTGATGATAACATTTGTGTGTTGTTGTTGTTGTGTGTGTACATGCATGTTTATTACATATATCCAAAATATATACTCTTTGGATAGGGTTGGTGACTGACAGATACGAAAGATTTCTGGTGTTCATGAGATGTAGAGTTAGAAGGAAACTGAGCATCATCTGGTACATTGCCTCAATTCACAGATAAGGCAGCTGCCGTGCTCATAGCTATAGCTAGTTAGGGACAGCGGCAGGGCTAGAGTTTAGATCTGACTTTTGATGCTCTTTTTATTCAATCTTGATTGCCTAGTCTGGATTGTGTTTAATATTAGATATCAAGATTGTAGCCCTTGGGAAGCAGTGAGCATGTTAGGAATAGTCTGCCTTCTTCAATGTCCTATTGTTCAGTGTCAGCAGGGAATTGTCACTGTTTCAGGTATTCCCTTTCATTCCCTTACAGATGCAGCTTTCCATTGCTGCCTGCTCTGCCAGTTCTACATCTTACAGTTCTGCTACCTTTACAGCCTCAAAACTAATCCAGCTATATGCACCTACTATTTTTTTCCGTTGGCTCACAACCTTCATCAGAAAATCTACAGAAGCCTTAGCTCCCAAACTGAGCCATGTATAATAGGCTTCAGAAGAGATTTAGATAGTTAATAAATAACATATGTGTTCTCCTTTATCTGTCTCTGTGTGTATATACGTGTTTGTGTGTCTTTTGCAATATGTTTTTTAACTTTTGATTGATTTATTGTCTTTAGAATTTCATTTCATTTGATTACTTTTTTTTTGTGAGACAGAAAGAGAGACAGTCAGATAGAGAAATAGGAAGGGAGAGAGAAGTGAATCATTACGTCGTAGTTGCTCATTGATTACATCTCATATGTGCCTTGATTGGGGAGGCGGGAGCTCCAGCTGAGCCGGTGATCCCTTGTGCTCAAGATGGCGAGCCTGCAATCAGTCAGCCACCTCAGGGTTTCCAGCATGGGACTTCAGTGTCCCAAGTCGATGCTCTACCCATTGTGCACCGTTGGTCAGGCTCTTTGTAATTTTTTTTATTTTTTTTTATATATATATTTTTATTAATTCTAATGGGGTGACACCAATAAATCAGGGCACATATGTACAATGAAAACATCTCCAGGTTATCTTATCATTCAACCGTGTTGCATACCCATCACCAAAAGTCAAATTGTCCTCTGTCACCTTCCATCTGGTTTACCCTGTGTCCCTCCCCTCCTCCCTATCCCACCCTCTCCTCCCTCCCCCCACCCCGTAACCACCACTCTCTTGTCCATGTCTCATAGTCTCACTTTTATGTCCCACCTATGTATGAAATCATGCTGTTCTCAGTTTTTCTTTTTTTCTGATTTACTTATTTCACTCCGTATAATGTTATCAAGGTACATCCATTTTGTTATAAATGATCCGATGTCATCGTTTCTTATGGCTGAGTAGTATTCCATAGTATATATGTACCAAAGCTTTTTAATCCACTCGTCTTCTGACGGACACTTGGGCTGGTTCCAGATCTTCACTATTGTAATTTTTTAATGCAGCCTTGTTTCAATTTACTGGTGATGGTTAATGTATTTTATAGAGGATTTCTTTCTCACATGCAATTAACCTGATTACAGTGGGTTCACACAGGAATAACTGGTGAATTAGAGGAGTGAAATATGTTTGGAACTGTTGTTAAGATCTGCAAATGAGATTGGATATTGTTGTGAGATCAGTAAATGCAGGGTAGAAAACTTTTGTTTAATGGATGGTTAGCTATAGTTTGTGTTTACTGTATTGTGATGCAATATGAAACATTATAATTTTAGGGGTATTTGAGAGAATGCGTTTTGTAGAAATCAAACAGAAGAACTTAGGCCAAAGTGATGCTGGTTATATCAGAGAAAAATACTTTATAATGGCTACAGTCACTTGACTGACCTTTTCTTCTGATAATATAATGATAAGGACATCAGTGTAATCTGACATTTCCGCTGTATTCCAAGTATTAAGAAAAATCCTATGCTGACAATCCAGCAATGTCTTCTTCATTTACTCTTTAAAGACCCTGATGGGTTTGCTGTCAAATCTTAAAGCTTTGCCATTCTTTCTGTTTCTGACAACATGGTTGACATCTTTAAAAACTGGAGCAAAGTTGGAGATAGTCATTCTTGGCAGATGTTCTCTGATTTACTCTTTTTTTTTTTTTGAGTTAATATTTTTAAATGTAAATTAAAATATATACATATATATATATTTCACCTTCTATCTGGTTTTATTTGTGCCGCAACCATCTCCCCCCCTTCCTCACCTCACCCTCCACCAGGTAGACAGTATACTCTTGTCCATGTCTCTGAGTCTCATTTTTATGTCCCATCTATGTATGGACTCATATAGTCCTTAGTTTTTTCTGATTTACTTACTTAATTCCGTATAATGTTATAAAGGTCCATCCATGTTGTTATAAATGATCCGATGTCATCATTTCTTATGTCTGAGTAGTATTACATAGTATATATGTACCAAAGCTTTCTAATCCACTCGTCCTCTAACGGACACTTGGGCTGTTTCCAGATCTTCCCTATTGTGAACAATGCTTCCACGAACACGGGGGCGCACATCTTCTTTTTGAACAGTGCTATGGTATTCTTAGGGTATATTCCTAAAAGTGGAATAACTGGGTCAAAAGACAGTTTGATTTTTGATTTTTTGAGGAATCTCCACACTGTTTTCCACAGTGGCTGCACCAGTCTGCATTCCCACCAGCAGTGCAGAAGGGTTCCCTTTTCTCCACATCCTCGCCAGCACTTATTCTGTGTTGTTTTGCTGATGAGTGCCATTCTGACTGGTGTGAGGTGATATCTCATTGTGGTTTTAATTTGCATTTCTCTAATGATTAGTGATGTTGAGCATTTTTTCATATGCCTATTGGCCATCGGTATGTCCTCTTGGAAGAAATTTCTATTCATTTCTTTCGCCCATCTTTTGATGGGATTGTTTGTCTTCCTGGTGCTGAGTTTTATAAGTTCTTTATAAATTTTGGTTATTAACCCCTTATCAGACGTATTGTCGAATATGTTCTTCCATTGTGTGGTTTGTCTTTTTATTCTGTTCTTATTGTTGTTAGCTGTGCAAAACTTTTAAGTTTGCTATAGTCCCTTTTGTTCATCCTGCGTTTTATTTCATTAGCCCGTGGAGATAAATCGGCAAATATACTGCTGCTACAGATGTCGAGAGTTTACTGCCTATGTTTTCTTCTAAGATGCTTATGGTTTCACGGCTTATATTTAAGTCTTTTATCCATTTTGAGTTTGTTTTTGTGAATGGTGTAAGTTGAAGGTCTAGTTTCATTTTTTTGCAGGTAGATGATCAATTTTCCCAACACCATTTGATAAAGAGGCTGTCTTTACTCCATTGTATGTTCTTTCCTCCTTTGTCAAATATCAGTTGTCCATAAAGGTGTAGGTTTATTTCTGGGTTCTCTGTTCTGTTCCATTGATCTATGTGCTTGTTTTTATGCCAGTACCAGGCTGTCTTGAATACAATGGCCTTGTTGTATAGCCTGATATCCGGAAGATTGATACCTCCTGCTTTATTTTTCTTTTTAAGATTGCTGAGGCTATTCATGTTCTTTTTTGGTTCCATATAAATTTTAGGAATATGTGTTCTATATCATTGAAGTATGTCATTGGTATTTTAATTGGTATTGCATTGAATTTATAAATTGCTTTGGGTAATATTGACATTTTAATGATGTTTATTCTTCCTAGCCATGAGCACGGTATATGCTTCCACTTGTTTGTATCTTCCTTGATTTCTTTTATCAATGTTTTATAATTTTTTGTGTACAAATACTTAACCTCCTTTGTTAAATTTACTCCTAGGTAATTTATTTTTTTGGTTCTAATAGTGAAGGGGATTGTTCCTTAATTTCTTTTGCTAACAGTTCATTGTTGGTATATAAAAATGCCTCTGATTTCTGAGTATTAATTTTATATCCTGCCACTGTGCTAAATTCATTTATCAGGTCCAGTAGTATTTTGACTGAGACTTTCAGGTTTTCTATATACAATATCATATCATCTGTAAATAATGATAGTTTTACTTCTTCTTTTCCTATTTGGATGCCTTTTATTTCTTCTTGTCTGATTGCTATAGCTAAGACTTCCAGAACTATGTTGAATAAGAGTGGTGAAAGGGGGCACCCCTGTCTGGTTTCTGATCTTAAGGGGATTGCTTTTAATTTTTGCCCATTTAGTATGATGTTTTCTGTGGGTTTGTCATAGATGGTCTTTCTCATGTTAAGGAGTGTTCCCTGTATTCCCACTTTGCTAAGACTTTTGATCATAAACGGGTGCTGAATTTTATCAAATGCTTTTTCTGCATCTATTGAAATAATCATGTGATTTTTGTCATTCCTTTTGTTTATGTGATGAATCACATTGATTGATTTCCGAATATTGAACCAGCCTTGCCCCTTCAGAATAAATCCCACTTGATCATGGTGTATGATTTTTTTCATATATTGCTGGATCTGGGTGGCTAATATTTTGTTGAGAATTTTAGTATCTAAATTCATCAGAGATATTGGTCTATAATTTTCTTTTTAGGTTGTCCTTGCCTGGTTTCAGGATCAGAATTATGGTCGCCTCATAAAAGGAGTTTGGAAGTCTTCCTTTCTCTTGAATTTTTTGAAATAGCTTGAGAAGGATAGGAGTTAGTTTCTTTGAATTTTTGGTAGAATTCACTTGTGAAGCCATCAGGCCCAGGACTTTTCTTTTTGGGGAGTTTTTTGATAACTGTTTCGATCTCATTTGTTGTAATTGGTCTGTTTAGGTTTTCTGCTTCTTCCAGATTGATTTTTGGAAGATTATATGATTCAAGAAATTTTTCCATTTCACCTAGGTTGTCTAAGTTTTTAGCATAGAGTTAGTATTTTCTTACAATGCTTTGTATTTCTGTTGTGTCAGTTGTTATTTCTCCACTCTGATTTCTAATTTTATTTATTTGAATGCTCTCTCTTTTTTTCTTGGTGAGTCTAGTTAAAGGTTTATTGATCTTGTTTACCTTTTCAAAAAACCAGCTCCTGGTGTCATTGATTCTCTGTATTGTTTCCTTCACCTCTATGTCATTTATTTCTGCTCTGTTCTTTAATACTTCCTTCCTTCTACTAGTGCTGGGCTTTATTTGCTGTTGTTTTTCTAGTTCTTTTAGATGCAGGGTCAGGTTGCTTATTTGAGCTTTTTCTAGCTTCTCCTTGTATGCCTTTAGTGCTATGAACTTCTCTCTCAGTACTGCTTTTGCTGTGTCCTATAAATTTTGAATTGATGTATCCTCATTATCATTTGTTTCTAGAAACTTTTTAATTTCTTCTTTGATCTCATTGTTAATCCATTCATTATTTAATAACATGCTATTTAGTTTCCAAGTGTTTGAGTATTTTTCAGTTTTTCTTTTGTGGCTAATTTCTAGTGTCATGCCATTGTGAACAGAGAAAATGCTTGATATGATTTCAATCTTCTTAAATTTGTTGAGACCACTTTTGTGTCCTAACATGTGGTCTATCCTAGAGAATGTACCATGTGCGCTTGAAAAGAATGTATATTCTACTGCTTTAGGGTGAAAAGTTCTGAAGATATCTATTAAATCGAGTTGATCTAGTGTATCCTTTAAGACTGCTGTTTCTTTGTTAATTTTCTTTCTTGAGGATCTATCTAGTGATGTTAATGGCGTATTGAAATCCCCTACTGTTATAGTATTGCTGTTAATCTCACCCTTTATATCCATCAAAGTCTGCTTTATGTATGTCGGGGCTCCTTTGTTTGGTGTGTAGATATTTATAATGATTATATGTTCATGTTGAATTGTTTCCTCTATCATTATATAGTGTCCTTCTTTATCTCTTACTGCAGCCTTTGTTTTAAAGTCTTTTGTCAGATATAAGTATTGCTACCCCAGCTTTTATTTCAATTCCATTTGAAATATTTTTTTCTAGCTTTTTACCTTTGGTCTATGTGCATCTTTTGTTTTAATGTGTGTCTCTTGTAGACAGCATATGTATGGGTCCTATTTCTTTATCCATGCAGCTACCCTATGTCTTTTGATTGGATCATTTAATCCATTTACATTTAAGGTTATTATTCATATGTAGTTTTTTATTGTCATTTTATTCTTTAAAGCTGTATTCTTCTTTTTCTTCTTTTGCTGTATTCTTTTCCCCCTTTGAACTGTTCACAACAGGCCCCTTAGCATATCTTGCAGAATTGGTTTGGTTTTAATGAATTCCTTGAGGGTTTTTTTTTTTTTTTTGTATGGGAAGCTCTTTATTTCTCCTTTAATTTTAAATGTAAGCCTTGCTGGATAAAGTAGTCTTGCTTGTAGGTTCTTGTTCTGCATTACTTTGAATATATCTTGCCATTCTCTTCTGGCCTCTAGTGTTTCTGTTGAGATATGGGCTCCTTTGTAGGGTGATAGCCTTTTTTTCCCTGGCAGCTTTTTAAATTTGTCTTTATCACTTAGCTTTGGTATTTTAACTATTATGTGTCTTGGTGTAGCTTTCTTTGGGTTTCTCTTTAATGGAGTTCTCTGTGCTTCTTGAACGTGTGAAACATTTTCCAGTCTTAATTTAGGGAAGTCCTCAGCTATGATTTAATTGAACAAAGTTTCTATCCCTGTTCTTTCTCTTCTTCTTTAGGAACCCCTATGATGTGAATGTTATTTCTGTTCATGTTGTCACAGAAGAGCTTCCTTAGAGTTTCCTCAGAGTTTTTGAGTCTCTTTTCCTTTTTCTGCTCTGCTTCTGTACTTTTGTTTATTTTGTCCTCTAACTTGCTGATTCGATCCTCAGCTTCATCCATCCTGCTTTTAATTCCTTCCATTGTGGTCTTTAGTTCTGATACTGTATTTGTCATTTCTGTCTGATTATTATTATTTTAATTTCTTTTTTATACTTGCTATCTCTTTATTTAGGTGTTCATAATGACTATCCATTGTTGCTCTAAGCTCTTTGAACATCCTAATTATCATTATTTTAAACTCTGCATCAGGTACTTTGGTTATATCTGGTTCATTCAGGTCCTTCTCTGGGCATTTCTCTTGATTCATTTGGGTTGCATTCCTCTGTGTGCCCATTTTGTCTGTGTTTAAGAAGGGTTTGGCTACTGGTGTCCAATGAGTGTTTTCTCTATGTTCCCTAGGTGTGGTCTGTCTGCAAGCCCGCCACCCCCTCTACTGCTGCTGAGGGCTGTTGGGTATGGGTGTTGCTGGCGTCGACTGCTGCTGCTATTGCTGTGGTATCCACCTTGCCTCCTCTGGAGGGGCTGTGTTCTCGTGCCAGGCTCTATAAGCCTCAGCTGGTCTCAGCCTTCGCCCCTCTCCCACGGGTGGGACCACGCATCACACTCGGGCCACAAGCCTGGGCACCATAGCAAGAGTGAGCACTTTTGCTCAGCTTCTGGTCCCTGTCCGCTGGTTCCTTCAGCCAGAAGGAGCTTCTAGTGTGTACTCAGCTGTGAGCCAGGCTTCCGCCTTGTCCCTGCCAACCTCGGAATCTCGGCTGGGAGCGTCTGCTGCTACACACTCAGCCAGGAGTTGGGCTTCCGTCCCACCCCCACCAACCTCGGCTCCTCGGCCAGGCTGCTGGTGTGCACTTAACTGCGAGACCGGGCTTCTGCCCCACCTCCGCGGGCAAACCTGGTTCGTGCAGGGCTTCAATCCTTGGAGGCCAGGTAAGGCTGTGCACCCGCTCGCCCCTGCTCAGTGGCGGATCTCTGCCTGTTCCGGGCTCCCACATTTCCCCCACAGGTGGGGTCGCAGGCAGGCCCATTGCTGCTGGACCACTTTCATGCGTTCCCTTTGCCCGAGCTGGGCTAGACCGAGCTCATGCCAGCTGGCTCGGCCTCTGCCCCGCCGAAGGACCCACTCTTCTGTGTCCCACCGCCACCGCCTGCCCTCCAGGAATCCCTCGGCAGTATGGGTTGGGGCGCTGCAGCTCAGACCCTAACACTCCATACTGTAGTCCAGGAACCTCCGTCCTTCTAAGCAACTGTGCTCTAATTGCCGCAGAGGAGCCTGTTTGGCTGGTATCCTGCTTCCCCATGCTGGTTTCAGGGGAAATATTGTTTCAGATTTGTGGAGTGACTCAGGGTTTAGGGTGGCTGTCCATCAAAGCTTTTCTCTGTGTGCCTTTCAGACCACACTCTCTTCCTGCTGCTTCAGTCCTCTCCTCTCTCCTTGTCTCCCGGAGTCCCAGATGAGTGGTTTTGAGAGAGGTTTTCTGCACTGTCCCTTTAAGAATAATCCTGGTTCTGAGACAACTGTCTCTTTCTCACAAACAGTATCCTAACCTGTTTCACAGCTAAATACTGTCCATCTGCCTCTTCTAGGCTCTGGGGCTGTAGGCTGGGGCATTGTTCCTGGGACCCAGGTCCCTACCCTTCCAATAGCCTCTCTTCCCGCCACACGAGTCTCTTCTGGCTGCCTTTTGCTTTGGGTAGCTGGGCAGCCCTTTCTGCATTTTTGCTTTTCGTACCAGTCTCAATGTTGCTTCTTCAGTGTTCTTCGGTTGAAGAGTCCTCTCAGTCCAGTTCAATGTTGGTTTTTCCAGATGATGGTTCTTAAAATCAAGTTATAATCTGCTTTGGTTCTGGGAGTTGGAAGTTGGTATGTCCGCCTACTCCATCGCCATCTTGCCCTTCTCTCTGATTTAGTCTTATATGGAAGGTGCTTTCTTTTGAGTTGTCTCTATGGAGAAAGTGCCAGAGATAATTTTATGCCACCTATTAGTCACAGATTTTCTCTTATTGATACTTTGCCCACAATTAGTTCTTCATTAAATGATAAAATACAAAAGATTTTAAAAATAAAATGAAATGAATTTATACATGATTATATATCTTTTATGCAAAAACTATTTGGATTAATGTAAAGTTATTTGTTGAGTAATATGTTAGATTGGATTTGATGAAAGCACCAGACATTGTTCAGGACTTATAATAAATTTGTGTCTGTGTTTGCAAATTGTACAACAAAAATTCAGATAGAGGTTGCTTATTTTACTATACTTATGGTTATTGATTTAGGATAAAATGCTTTTTGCTAAAAGTGAACATTGTAGAATAGTTAAAGTGGAAACAATAGCAATGTAATCAGCAAAAATAAGCATCCTTACTGTTTTGGCATATTAATTTGGATAAAATGAATGAAATTGATATTTAGAAAAGTAGGACAATTACAGTTATTACAGTTTGATTTATTATTTAAATTGTCCTGTTTCTCTCTTAGCCCACTAAGAGAAGGTATTATGGAAATTATTAAAATATTCTTAATGAAACTTGTCTTTTATGTAAATTGAGTAGAAAATGGACAGAGTAGAGACTTACCTGGCACTTTCATATGCAAAAAGAATCTTAAGTAGCAAGTAACCTTTAAAAAAAAAAAAACTATTGGAAATTTATTACCTATCAGGCCTGAATGAACTTCCCTCAGTCATATAAAATGATTAGTGGGTGTATCAAGTTGAACAATTATTATATTTGCATCATGATGGATAAGCATTTGTGAACTTATGTTTAATTCATAGGTTCTTAATGGTGTTGACTGTGCTTTGATATTTAGAATACAATGTTAGAAATACAGAATTCAAGCAAATTAATTAAATCAAACAGTTTACTGCACCAATAGGCTTCAATGACATTCAAAAATTGATTAATCTTAGTGTAAAACTAGGGTTATTTAATTGTTTCAATTTTTCCTGTGAGTCAGTTTCTCAATTTTTTAATTGTGCATGCTATCAGCTCTTCAGTTTTTTAAAATTTAGTGATTGTTTTCAAAATATATACATTTTTCTATTGATGTATGAATCATTGATTGAATTTACCTCTGATTTCCTGTCTTAGGTGGCTTCTTGGTAATGTTTGTTTTCTAGAAGTAAGTGTAGTTGTCAGAATACTTGACTTTGTGCTTCATGCTAGGTTTTTCAACAAACTGTGTTTTTTCTACCATGGCTTTCATTGATTGGTTGATAAGTGTTTGTCAACAAGCATTTGTGTATTTCTTTTTTAGCTAAACAAGCTGGAAGATATAAAGTATCAAAGATAAAGGCTTTTAAATGCTTTCATTTCATGTGTGTGTGTGTGTGTGTGTGTATATATATATATATATATATATATATATATATATATATATATATATTTGTTGTTTCTTTTTTATTGATTTTAATTTGTTGTATTTACATAGTTACAAGTGTACCCATATATATATAGTTTCTTTTTTTATTGATTTGAATTTGTAGTGTTCACATAGTTACAAGTGTACCAGGAATATATCTCCCTCCCTCCCCCCGCCCCATGTTCTCTTTGATGCCCCTTTTGTCCCCTCCCCTACCTCTCTCCCTTTTCCTGCCATGATTTACTATCCTGCCCTCTATCTCTCTGTGTTATGTATATATACTTTCACTAATGCCTCTCTGTTCTTTGATCCCCTCCTGTCATCCCCTTTCCCTCTGTCCATTTTCCCTCTGGACTCTGACCCCTTCTCTGCCTCTCTTCCGTTCTTCAGTTCACATTGTTCATTGGATTCCTCATATGAGTGAAGTCATATGATATTTTTCTTTCTCTGCCTGGTTTATTTCACTTAGCATAATTTTTTTTTGAGAGAGAGAGGCAGACAGACAGGAAGAGAGAGAGAAGGAGAGAGATGAGAAGCATCAGCTCATAGATGTGTCACTGTAGTTGTTCACTGATTACTTCTCATATATATCTTTAGTGGGGGGCTCAAGGTGAGCCAGTGACCCTTTGCTCAAGCCAGCAACCTTGGGCTCAAGCCAGCAACCTTTGTGATCAAGCCCATGACCCACGCTCAAGCTGGTGATGTTGTCCTCAACTTGCCTACCTTGTACTCAAGCCAGGGACTTTGGGGTTTCAAACCTGGGACTTCAGTATCCCAGGTCGATGCTCTATTCACTGTACCACCACCGGTCAGGTGGCTTTTGAATCCTTCAACTAATAGTTATTGAGCTTCAACTATTGGCCAGAACTATATTAGTATTGAAAAGGCAAGAAGGGTTAAAATTTGGCATTTAACATCAAGACACTTGTATTCCATTGGAAAACAAAAAGTGTACATCCATAGTTATAATAGAATGCATTAAATACTATAATAGAGATATTGGTATAATGTGGACAGACAGATTAAAGAGGAACTTATTCTCTTGTCTGGAGAAGATGACATTTTAGTTAACTTTCAAAAAATTAATTATGTCTTTTCCCACAATCAAGGGAAAGGTCAATCTAGTAGTGTGTAAACATGTAGGATTGACAGAGAATAAATACCTTGTCATGTAATATGGAGTACTAGAAGGACCAAAAGGCAGGAGAACAGACTTGAGAAGTAAAAATGACTGAAACTGAGAATGAAGGAACCTTTGGGTTTATAAATGAGATTTCCTGATGGAATGTAAAATGCTCAGACTAGAGCAGGGCTGAACACTATTATTTTATTTTATTCAAAAAGAGTTGTTCTTCTTTTTAATTTTAAAATTTATTGATTTGAGAGAAAGAGAGAGACAGGAAGGAAATGGAGAGAGACAGACAGGCAGACATTGATTTATTGTTCCATCTATTTATGCATTCATTGGTTGATTCTTGTGTGTGTCCTGACCTGGGATCGAAACTGCAACTTGTCATATAAAGACGATACTGGTACTAAAACTTAGATGTGCCTGGCAATAACATAAGATGGTAACTAAAAATTTCAATGCCCCGGTCTCACATCAGAGATTCTAATTCAGTAGGATTTGATTAGGATTCAGATCAGGTGAACATCTTTGCGGGTGTAGTTGGCTACTGGCCCAGGACATGTTAGTACCGCGATGTGGCTGCTCCAAAAGCAAATACTATTTAACAACAAATTAGGAGAATAACCATGTTTATACCATTATTTCCCAAAGTGAATTTTGTAGATCTGCAATTCTTGAGGATGTGAAAAGGTATTGACTCTTAAAAGAGTTCCCTGGACAGATGAACTTGGAAAAGTTTAAAACAAAGTTAACTAAATTGTTATTTGTAAATTTATTATTCTTTTTTTTAACTACAAGTATTTTTAGGGTCAAAGAATTAACGACTGGTTGACTGCTTGACAGTTGGTTTTGAAGTGGATGCGGAATAAAGGTAAAGGCTGGGCTCAGTGGGCTGAGTTTTAATTCTGATTCTACCACTTGCCTGCTGTATAACTTTCGCCAAGTTGCTTCTCTAAACCTCCTTCTTTTCATCTGAACTGAGGAGGTATTAACAGTATCTGATTCAAAGAATTGTTATGAGGGTGGACTGAGCATGTTCATGTGAAGAATCCAGCATAGTGCCTACTTTGATAATGTCACTTGTATCACCACCACCATCATCATCCTTTCAGGCAAGCATTAGTCATTTTGGAGGATGGTGCAGTTGTAATAGACTACCTTCAGGAAGCTTTCTGGCATTGAGAGGGTTCGTGAAAAAAATAAGTTTTCTGTCTCTGAGATTTTTTTTATGTGAATACTTGATAATTGTCAGGAAATTTATAAAATTAATTCTATCCCTCATTAGTAAATAGTGCTTAATTAGAACAATGTCTAATATGTGTGTATTATATACCAAGCATTTTGCAAGTGACAAGGGCAAGGCATCTCTCCTGCCTTTAAGAAGTTAATGGCCTCCTGGAAGAGAAGAATAGGAAGAACAAAAGGGAAACAATAATGCAATGTCATAAGATCTCCAGTAGAAGTAAGAGCAGGGTACTTTGGAGGTTAACATCGTTTTTCCAAGTTTGGAAAAAACTTCTTGGGAGAAATATGTCATTGCTAGTACCAGAAGATGAAGAAAAAGTAGCCAGGCTTTTGAGACTGAGAGAAGAGCCTAAACAAAGTTTTAAATGGGAAAGAAGGCATGGTTTGCGCCAGATACTGCGAGTAGTTCAGTACAACTGAGACACGGGGTAAGGGATGGGGGATGAGGAGCCATGCTGTGGAGACAGACGGTAAGATTGGATCGAAAGGTTTTTCTCTGGTGGCAATGGGAAGCTTCTGAAGGATTTTAGACAGAATAATGGCATGCAGATCTGTAATTAGGAATATTATTCTGATTCTTTTCTTTTTTGACCGAAAGAAGGGATTGGACTGAGAAGAATGGGTACAAGTTTGTCAGGAGGACTACAGTTTAGCATGTGTTGACCTTAAAAATAAAAACCAGTCATTTTACCAGCAAAAAGCGGGTTTGCTCAGGACAGCAAAGAATTGCAATTCAGGACAAGCAAGCTCTAGCAAAAGCCATAGGTAAGTTCAACAAAAAAAGGAGAGAAAGGTTATTTGATGGAGTAAAAGGAGGAAGTTGGGAAAGAAAAATGAGAGTGCAGGGAGATGATGGCTTCTCATTGGCTGAATTTCTGGGGTACTTGATTTCTTGTGGAAGATGTAATGTATATCTTTTCCCATTAGGACTTATAATTGATGATTCTTTCCTGTTAAAGCTGACTTTTCTCTTGTGGTGTAATTGACAGTTTCTCCTGTGATTGACATAGAGTGAGAGAGCTTTCCCCTTTGGCCTTACTTCTCCATTTTAGTAAAGTTTCCCTTTTATTAATTTTTACATGGTAGAGATTCTGGTGATCTGAATTAAGATGGTGACCAAAGGAATAATATAAAATGGACATAGTTACATAGTCAAAATGGAATTGTTGATTGATTAGGTACAGTGAATGAAGCAGAAAGAGAAGTCAAGAATGTTCCTCTCCTTTGTATTTACAGAATGGGACAGGAAAATCTTTATAACATTTTCTAATTCCAGATTCAGTGGTTGAATGATTTGATAATCTGGTTTATTAGTAATTATTTTTTCATGGGATTTAGCACTATAATATTTTATATTATGTTTTGTGATTTTTTTTTTATATTTCAGTACTGATTGCTGGCTTATGACAGCAATTTCATTGATTTTATGGTTGTGAAATTAGATGCAAAGTATGACCCTTAAATTTTTTGTTAACTTACCACCATAAAATGGTGGTGAGGAATAAGAAGTCTTTTCTAAAAGAAGTGGCCATTTTTTCACTGTTATTCAGTTTTAAAACTCAAGAAAATAATATTAAATTTTGTATAATTTCTGTGAAATGGAATTAACTATTAAATGTAGTATATAGCTCATGTAGACTCCAAAACTAGAAGCTTAAATTGACTGGAGATTAAAAAAATACTAACAAGATTCTGTGGCTCTAAACACTCTTTAGGAAATTGCTTTAAATAAATATATATTTCCTTTAGATAAAAGTCTAGGAAAGAGCAAAGTAGTAAAGAAGGAAATAAAAAATGAAAACAAGCATCACTGGAGTCAAACTGGAAAGAAAATTGTGACTTCAGATCCAAGGCAAAAATGTACCATGTCATTGCCTTACTTGAATCTGTATCTCTTTCCTTAAGTTACTTACCTCAGGCTGAGTCCTCAAAATCTGTCCCCCACTTATATTCCTATTAATCCCTCTCATAACTCCACTAGTAAAAGTACTGCTAAAGTCAGACCACATGTTTTGCCATTCCTGAATATGAATGATGTGTTCAGATAATTGTACATTTGCATACACTGTTGTCACAGCCAGGAACACACCTCTCTTGCTGGATTTAACAGGTTGAGTCAATCATATTTCAGTACTGTATATAGCTATCAAGTCTTACTTGACTCCTTTTAGTTTTCTCAAAAGCAGTTTTCTTCTCTTAGTTTTCATAGTACTTGGTAGGCACAGTATTGTAGCACTTAACTTACTATATTAGTTTCCCAGAGCTGCTATAGCAAACTGCCATACACTGGATGTTTTGAAACAACAGAAACTGACTCTCTTACAGTCCTGGAGGCTGGAAGTCTCATATCCAGCTGTTAGCAGGTTAGGTTTCTTCTCAGGGTTCTGAAGGAGAATCTGCTTCATGGCTCTCCCCTGGCTGCTGGTGGTTGTTGAAAATCTTTGGTATTCCTTGGCTTATAGATGCATCACCCCATTTCTCTGTTTTCACATGCCAGTCTTCCCTGTGTGTGTTTGTGTCTCAATTTCCTTTTCTCATAAAGACATCAGGGGTTGGATTATAGCTAGTAGTGGGATTCAAATAATTTAACAACTGGTTCTCTGCCCTGATGACCATTTTAAATATAAAAAAAGATATACTGAATGGTAGTTTATTATTTCATGCATTTAATACCTAGATAAGAACAATAAAAAGGTACAAAAAACTAGATTATGTTGAGTTTAAAAATATTAATGAATAAATATTAAATACTACCTGACAAAAACCAATAAAACTATTATTTAAGATATTTCTATACTGCTTCTTGATTGACATCCTCACCTGCGATTTTTTTCACCTATGGACGGAATGGACATTAGTATGGGTATCAGAATATGCTGTTGTAAAGATGGACATTAAAAAAGAGTAAGGAATGTAAATTTGTGATTTCCACATTGGGCAGCTGCCAGGTGCCCATCTTAGAGAGAACCCTGATTACAAGTGTCATTTTAACAACTGTTTCGTTTAACTCAACAAAAAATTAGGTATTAGTTCTGCTGAAATGGTGTGAAATTCCACCACTACTAATAATCTAGTATAACTACATCTTAATTTAGCTGTTATCTTTGCAAAGACACTAGTTAAAATAAGGTCATATTCTGAAGTTTGAGATTGACATGAATTTTGGGTGATACTAGTCAACCCAATATGTTGACTTTTCCCTTTTGCCAATGTGTTTGAAATAGCCAATCTTTTATTTTCTGATCCTTCTTTTTTATATCTGTGTGCTCTCATTGAATGGATACAATATTCTTCATGTATTGTTCTAAAGATGCTAGTTAGGTAGTTTTTAAAGTTCTATTTCACTTCTGGTATTAACTCTGGTCTCTTTATCTTTTTCTAGTTTTCTTTCTTCTTTTTTATACTATTGATTTTCTTCAAATATCTTTTTCTTTGAGAGACGGTGGGGGTTGATTACAATGTTATATACATAGATAGTCAGGATCATGCAGAAAGATAGGATTCCCTTCAAGGTGGATGAGCAGAAGCAGATGGGAAAACTAGGAACACTCTCAAGGTATAAGAGAGGAGCTTCCCCTGGAGACAGGACTTCTGTGTGTTTCAGTTAATCCACAGTGACCTTTCCCTCTTCTCTTTTCTTTGTGTCCTTTGAAGACCTCTGAGTGATAAGAAGTTCATTTTGCTTTTCTCTATTACACCAACACATCTAATTAGTAACTGTCTTCTCTTTTGATTCTCTACTTAATTTAGAAAGCTGATCATGCTGATTGTATCCTGTGAGCAAATTCTGTAGGAAGGAGGAGAACTCCAAAGAGTTGTCCCACAGCCAGCTCCTTGTCCTTAGTGCCTGTTGCCTCTGACTTTGAGGTTTTTCTGGATATCATTGGGAAAAAGATATTAAAAACCTATATATAGTGTGTGATTTTATCATTATTATAAGAAGCTTTTTAGACTAATATTAATCCAAAATGCTAGAAAATTATAACTTGGAGAACAATGATACTTTGTCAAATGCCCACTGAGAATACATTTGTAAGAACATGAATTATAATGGTTTAACAGATGTTTGCAGTACTCAAAGTCCTGAAATAAAGTAGTAGCATTAAGTTGAAATAATGTTTACATATTAGTGTGCTTTAATTTTTTACCTATTGACATTGCCATTGGGACAAAATGCCTAGTCCCTATTATGTAGTGAAACATCTGGCTGACCAAAATAGATAGCACTGCTTGTTCTGTTAATTACGTGGAAAAAAGGTCTTCACTGAAAGATTCTGTGTCTTAAGAAAAGAGGTGGAAGAATGGATGTTGCAGCAAGGAAATTACACAAGAAGAATAGGGGTAAAAAAGATTTCTATTTATCAGAGTATTGTTATCTCATTTCATTTGATAAAATGGAAATATCCGAAGGTGAATTCCCATCATGCTATCTAGAATGCATTTTATCAAGCCAATGCAGTAATGAAGATCAGCACATCTAAAATCTAATTATGTCCAGATATTCCCTCTGAGCTGTGACAAATAGAATGACTAAGAAAGATATTTAATGAAATATGTATATTACAGTGGTCATGCAAATGAAAAGAATGAGAAAACCCTTCATTTATTCAAACATACTGCATATATTATAGAGATCAAGCAAAATTATTACTTTTAGGAAAAAAATTGGAGATAGTAGATAAAAGTGATAAAATACATTATAATAGGAAAATATATTTTTAAGATGAAAACTCATTATAGTTCATTTATTTATTTATTTTTAGTTTTAAAACTTATACCAGAGAAGGAGGAGAGAGAGAGAGAGGGAGAGAAAGAAGGGAAGAGGTGGCAGAAAGAAGCATCAACTTCCATATGTGTCTTGACCAGGCAAGCCCAGGTTTTCGAACCGGCAACCTCAGTGTTTTAGGTCGATACTTTACCCACTGCACCACCACAGGTCAGACCATAGTTCATTTGTTTTTAAAATAAAACATGTTCTTAAGTCACAAAAATAAATGTTTTTATTATGAAAAATTGGGAAAATATATAATGTACTGAAGAAGAAAACAACTCTTTTATCTCCCAAAGACTATTAAAAATTTAGTATAATTATTCATTTTCATTATATAAAGAAAGAGTAAGATTTAGCCAAAGGAAAAAAATCAGAATTTAAGAATGGACATTAGTGGGATGGAAGGCCTAGAGGAAAGGGAGCAAAGTGAATTGGAAGAACTGAAAGAGTACAGATGTGACTAGAAGGCAGAGGCCCAGGGGGAGATCTATGGAAAGAGGACATAGAAACACATTTAGATGAATTCTTATTTTATCTAAGTTTAAAAATTCTTTTCAAATCTCTTCTTTGTTTTGTTGAATCAATATCTATCTATGTATTATAGTGAACTTGAAGTAGGTTGTTTTACAAGAAGATATGTGTAAACTATTGAACAAAATGAACTAACAAGCAAAATAGAGACAGATTTATACATATAAAGCAGTGTGACAGCTGTCAAGGGTGGGATTGGGTGAGGGAGGTAAGGGATTGATCAAAAAAAGACAGGAAAGTCCTCATGGACAAGGATTGCAGTTGGTGGGGGATAGATAATGGTATAGGGGACATAAATGGTGATGGACGAAGAATTGACTTGGGGGTGTACATACAATATGCTGTACAGATATGTGTTATAGGATTGAACACCTGAAACCTGTATAATTATGCCTACCAGCATCACCCCAATACATTTAATTTTTTTAAAAAAGAACTTCACTGTCAAACATCAGAATGCTTTTTCACTTATCTCTTGCTATACATTTCACTTTGGCTTCCAATGCTTCACCCTTCAATGCTCTTGTTATTCTCCTACTCCCAAGTTTCTCCATCCTACCTACAGAGACAGCTCTATATCTAGTGTTGGAATGCAGCCAAGCCTGACAATTGTCCTAAATTTCCTCATGATCCATTTTGTTCCAGCAACATGTGATAGCTAGGAGTATAGATCTTGGCATCAGACAGACCTGGGTTTGGATATGGCCCTATGACATGTTAGTTGCAAGACCTTCAATGATATAATCAACTTCTTTAAATTTTTGTTTCATTCTGTGTAAAAGAACCTCCTAATAAATGGGTGTGATGAGGATTAAATGATACAAAAACTAAATGAGGTAATGCATTTAATATGAGCAACGGAATGCTTAATATAAAGTGAGCTGTCTATAAATTTTGATATTATTATTTAAAGCTTAAGAAAAGACTGATGTGCAGAATTATTAGTCTGACAGTTGTATGTTTGTGTCTAAGAAAAGGAGTCTTTTCATTGGATTGTACGTAGAAAATCCAGGAGGCTGTGATAGAGAGTTTTGAAGATTAGTTGTATTTTTGTTAATAGATTGTGGAGTACAGCAGACGACTATCTTGCCATGGCCATAATTGTACTATGTTTGGACTCTTGGTTGAAATGAAATAAGATTACATTTCTGATATAACTGCTTACTTCTCTGAATTAGGTGGAGATAGTGAATGATCAAGATGCACAGGGGGCATTGAGGTCCCTTTTATTTAATGAATTATCATTGCCAAGGAGAGACTGGTACATAGTATGTACTTAAAAAAGTGTTTTCTGACAGACTGGCCAAGTGACTATTTCATAAGTGGAGAGGTATACTTCTTACATGCAACATTCCACAGGTTTCTACTGCTTCAACCTACAAATGCATTCTTGAAGGAAACAACTATAAGTCTCCTTCTTCCCTCAGCTTGGTGGCTCCCCAGAATAGTTGTCAGAGGGTAAAGGATAAGGCACAGGAGTACCCTGACCATTATTATACTGCTAGAATGGAGAACATGACCACACAGGCAACTCTCATTACTTCCTGAATCAGACAAGTAACAATTAAGGAAAAATATTGTTGCAGAAATAGACTTCTCTCTTATGAACTAGTTCCCATTCCTGGAAAGATTATTGGTACACTGATTCTTGAGTAATGTGATTTTCTTAGAGGTAAAGCTTTCACCAATTATAATTTTAAGCGCAATAGAGTTTTTCAGATTTCACTAATCCTGGTCAACAATCTTGGAAAGTCCACCTCCCCACCCCAAGAGTTGGAGCACAAGTTGCCATGAACATCAATTCTTAACTATTCTTACCAATATTTTAATTTGTATGCACTCCTCTTGTATTCTAGAATGTTGTTAATTTTTGTCCTTAATTTTCTTGGCTATTGTAATGTGTTATCATTATTGTATGTTTTTATAGCTGTAAGGTTGCCAGATAAAACAACATTTACCTAGTTAACTTTCAATTACAGATGAACATCAGACACACATTTTCAGTATAAATTTGTGTACTAAATTATGGGTCATACTTATATTAAATATCTGACATTTAAAGTTAAGTATCCTGTATTATATGCTTAATCTGGCAACCCTTGGTTGTATTTTAATGAGGATTCAGAAAGAAATTTTTGATGTTCTCAGTTTGCAGTCTTTCTCCCTGTTTTAGTGTTAGTTCCTACCTGGATTTTTTGACTGAACATATTCATGGTGCTGTACAGTATCTACTGTAGCCCTGGGTCTAATTTTTGAAGCAGTTGGTGATCAAATAGAGGCAGATAACTCTTCTAGCCTTCCAGGGGGCACCACTTCCAGACATCAGCAATGATGGTTGCGTCTTTGCCAGAGGTGGTTCCTGTGGTCCTGAAGCTGAAGAAGGGGTAAAATTTAATATGATTTTCATTCAAACATTATTGAACCAACATACTGTAAATGACCCTGTATTTTTTTTTCTTTCATTGTTGGCTTGAATGCAAGTTATGCCTGCATGTTAATAGCCTCTTCTTAGTATATTTTACTAAAAAAAAAGTATGACTGTTGCAAAAAAAGAGGGCTTTTAATTTTTACTCAATAATTGCACAGAAAGACTATGTTATTTGAGGAAAGCTTAATAACTGCCATATAGAAATTTGTCTTTTTATTACAGGTGTGTTTTAAAGTATGTGGGTATTTTCATTTTTACTTTCTGTCAATATGATTTCTCATAATTTTCATTTATGTCCCTTGGGTTATTATATTTCTATTATTAATTGTGGTATTTTCAGACAGCGAATATTAAATGGGCAATTAAACTCAAATTAAGCAGTCTTCTCCTTGATATACTCTTGGCAAGGTTGCTTTTTGCCTCTGCCTTCAATTTGGTTCCACCGTCATTCTCTTAGGACTTCATTGTGTGTCTTCTGCAAATAACTCTCCTCCCAAGCAGTGCCAGAATGCCTCACTGTGACTTCCCCATAATTCAGTAAGTGAGAAACAAGCAGGTGAAGGAATGCAGCTGAGAAAATTGGGACAAAGAAAGAGACTGGAACAAAAGAGTGTGTCTTATAACTGTAATTCAATAGGAGTGATTTTTTCCAGTGTTTTGTAAATGGTATGTTGAAATCAGTTTCAACAGAGAACTTCTAAAAATGTTTTAAAAAATGACAATGTCATACTAAGGGCATAATCTCCCCAAACAAAAATAAGTTCTTCAGTACACAAGTCCTTTGTGACACTGCATCATAAAAAAAAAAAAAAAATTCTGTTTGAGAATTGAGTCATATGCTACCTCCACGTGTTGGTGCACAGTGCACATGTTGTGTTAAGCCTCTGAGAAATCCCATTTAAAACAAAAAGGACAATTTTCTATCTTCTAATTTATTTTAAACAGAACATCTAGTTTCATAGAATATTTTTGTAAAATACTGTCCTTAGGACACTTTTTAAAAAGAGGAGGTCATATAATTGTTTACCTGAGTTTTGATTTGTGTGTGTTTCTAGCCATTTGCTGTAGAATCTTGTAATGCAGTAAATGTGTTAAAATGGCTTATGAGAAGAAATAATACCTGTGGTTCATGTATCTAAGTGAAACTGCAGGGCTGGGATAGGAAGACTCCAATTTTGTGAAATGAGGATTTAGCTCAAGTCTGTGTGCCTTTGAGTTTGGCCACCATTCAAGACAACATTTGAGGGTTTTGATCATGTGATTCCATAGTGGAGTAAGGAATCAAGAAATGAAAAAGTAAAATAAGAATGTCTCCATGAAAGTTAATAGCATGTCTTCTTTCAGTCATGGAAAAGACTGATGAAATGCTGCTACCTTTGTAAATAAGTAAAATTGTTTCTCAATCTAGTAATCTTACTTCTGGGAATTAATTATAACAATATGAAAAAATACTTATCCTAACTTATTATCATAGCAGGTTTAAATTTTACTTATTTAGTATATGATTAATAATTTAAATAGATGCTGAATAAATGTTGAGAACTACTAAAAAGTTTTAACGTAATTGAATTTTAGATATCTGTGATCATTTACCTTTTTTCCTAATAATATGTACTTCTAACTTTTGTTCAATGATCATTTATTAACTTTATGAAAATACTAATGTAACGGCTTTAGAATGCATGTTTCTAAGGTATTAGCAGCATGGTTAATGAAGCTTATAGCACTGAAGATGTGGCAGGCTGGGAATTCCATAAATATTTTTTTGTTTGAACGAGTTAGTGAAATGATCAAAAACCTCGTCTCTAACATCTCTACTCTAATGGACATTACAGAGAGACTGTTCATGAGCAAAATTAAGTAGTCAAGTCAATTTTTATTTATTCATTGATCAGATATTTATTGAGCTTCATGCCAGCTAAGTGCTATTAGTTTGGAGATTGTATCATACAGTCCAAATCAGGGTTTGGGGACAAAGCAAAGAAGTTAACAGACAATTGCAGTTTGATAAATTCACTAGAGAGAACAGAGTGACTTAAGAATGCATGGAATGAATATCTAACCCAGATTTAGCAATCTGCTTGATTTCCTTGAGGAGAAAATACCTGAGTTGAGTCTTAAGTGAGGGATCAATGTAAGCAGGACAAGAATGAGGAGAAAGATGTTCCTGGTAGAGGGAATGCGTCAAATTTGAGCATAGTCACAGTCAGTCATTTTGGCTTGAGGAGTGTGCAGACGAACAGATGAAGTAGTAAGGAAGTGCCCAGTGTTTTTCTTCAAAATGCGTTAGATGGTTCTGGAATTCTAAGAAGCCTAAAGAAATTTTCCATAACTCATTTATACTGGGAGACTCTACTGAAGGTATAGCTTTATTTTCTTGTTTGACATTACAATGAAATTGGAAACAATAACTAAAATAACACTTATAGAAGATTATGATAATACATTTATTTAGCAGACTGCAGATTTTATAGTATTGTTGTCAGAAATACATAGAAGTTGAATGAGCATGCAAATTATTAAGTCCCATAAACTTAGTAGCATGTGTTATGATGTGGCAGTCTCAATGTCTTTCATAATTCTATTCTTTATTATCTGATAAAATATGACACCTGCTACACCATGCCTACTAAAGGTTTCCTACCATCATGTTTTGTAACTTTTGATGATTCTATTTCTTCTATGAGAATATTCAATGAATGTTAAATCATTTCAGATGAATCTACTCTTACTATTCCAGATTTGTTTGTATCCTCTCAGGTCTACACATCTCTGCTCCCTTAAGACAGAGCCTGCCTTTATATGCCCTCTGGTGAATATTTACATACTAAAAATTTCTCATGAGAATGCTGCCTGTCACAGCTGTGCTCAGCACTGATTCTGAATAGTGAAGGTTTGGCATTAACCACCAAAAGCATTTAAACTCTGCTCTATCTCTGTGGATTCACATATCATTTCACAAGAGGCATGTAGGTACATGAATGGATCTTCAATCAATGCATCATACAGGACTGGATAAAATATAATTTTAATGTAATCTTTCCCAGGTGCAATGAGATAATTACAAAGGATCATTGAATCTAGTGACCAACATATTTTCTTATTCAGAAAAGAAATACTGTGTGGCAGCACACTCTATCAGACAGTGTAAGGTAGAGAAGGGGAGATGTGACTGATAGAATTAGACCTTGGTCCACATACCAGTTTTGCCAATTAAGTTTTTGAAAATTTCCTCCCTTTCTTTGCTGAAAAAGGAGATGTAGTAAGGGTATAATGTATTATAATATGAGACACACAGTAAACAAACAGGATGTGGATCTGACAAAGCCTAGGTAATCAGAGAAAACCTAGAAAAAATGATGTTTATATAGATTCTTGAAGAAAGAGTGTGGGTTAGAAGTGGGTGTGAGCAGAGATGTGTGAGAACTGTAAAATGAAGGGTATCAGGTGGACAAGTGATGAATGCGATACTCTTGAGCAAGATAATGAAATTGAGTAAGGCTGAAGTGCTGAGAACCTGAAGGGGAATGGACAGAGAAGGATGGTGAGGCTGCAAAGGTGGATGGAAATTGTGGAGAGCCTGGTAAACCAGGTAAAGGAGTTTGGGCTTATCCTAAGAGCTATGAAAAGTTAGGGAAGGATTTACAGCAAGTGAGTGACAAAATCTATTTTAAGTTTTGGAAATGTCATTGCTATAGTTTGGAGAAAGGATAGATCAAGAATGAAATAAGAGAAACCACTTAAAGAAGCATTACACTAATTTAGCCAAAATTTTTCTCTTTGAATATTTTAGTATACCTTTCCTCATGTCTAATTGTCATATAGTTTTTGCCTATATAGAAGTGAACACAGTGAACAGAAAACTTGAATAATTACAGGTTTCTTAAAAACAAAATTATGTTTTACAAGACAATCTGGACTTCACATTTTTTTTAAACTAGGAAAAACAGTAGCAGTTTCACTTTTTGATCAATGATATATTTGACAAGAATATTTGATTTACTTTAAAATTCTAAAGTAAAACAGATTACTAAGGTTGTGGGATCATCTTGGAAGAGTTGATATTTTATATTCTTACATCCCTTTTATGATGAGAAAACAAGATATCATTCAGTTGGACATGAAAAGAAGCATATAATTATGTTAGATTCTGAACGCTTGACCAGGCAGTGGCACAGTGGATAGAGTGTTGACCTGGGACACTGAGGACCCAGGTTTGAAACCCCAAGGTTGCCAGTTTGAGCATGGGCTCATCTGGCTTGACTGTGGGATCATAGACATGACCCCAAGGTCAAATTGAGCCCAAAGGTCACTGGTTTGAAACCCAAAGTCACTGGCTTAGAGCCCAAGGTTGCTGGTTTGAGACCAAGGTCACTCACTTGAACAAGAGGTCACTGGCTTAGCTGAAGCCCTGCAGTCAAGGCACATATCAATGAACAACTAAGAAAGCAATCAATGAACAACTAAGGTGCTGCAATGAGGAATTGATGCTTTTCATCTCTCTCCCTTCCTCTCTGTATTTGTCTGTTCCTTTCTCTTACTAAAAAACAAAAAACTAACCTACATTGATAATACATATTTCAAAGGCACATCAAAGCCTTACAAAAATTTCAAATGCAGTATGCTTTTATCTCTAGACTTTTGTCATATCCAGGTCTTTTCAGTCACTAGTTATTTCATTCCCAAATATGACTGGTAACTTTGGTGCATCAAGCAGTGGGCTAATATTTTTTTATTCTTTAGATTGAGCACTGAGAAGAAAGCTTAACATTGTATTATGGTGTACATCTTCTGTAATAGACTGCAATTTGTTTTAGAAATGATTATGCTTATAGAAGCCCCTATTTGATAAACAGAAAGGGTTTGTCAAATTTAGATTTTGTGCTGTATGAGTAGGTAATCTGTCTGTGGAGAATATTTGAACAGAGAACCAAAATCTCCGCAACGTAGTACTTTGCTAGAATGGCAAAAGAACTTCTAGTAGTGGAGTCATTCCTTTCAATTAATGCATTGTGATTTTGAATGTTTCTGTAAACATGTGCATATGTTTCCTGAGAGGAGCAACCAACCCACTGGGTTCTTCTCAGTCACAGATGGTGCCATCAGTTAATGATCCAGTAGTTAAATGTGCCATCAATGAGGGTCTGAAAGATGTAAGAAGGTGAGAACAATCTGTTTCAGGACTGAAGATGGGGATGATATGTATTCATCTGTCTGTACAGTTCTGCTGTTAGATATCACATGTCCATAGCACCCAATAAAGTGTCTGGCCCAAAGTAGCCTACAATTTCTTGTCTTCAATTCCCAAATCAAAAAGTTCTGGAAATAGAACATTTTTTAGTAACTTATCTGCAGTAAAGTGATTCCTGAAGTGAGTGAGTTTATTTATAGTCTTCTTTATTTATCCAATTTAGTATGACTATTTTGATTGCTGCAGAAATATTAATGTGCTTGAGTATGAGGTGCTGCCCTGGAACCTGATGGAGGGGTTACAGAACACCTGTCAAGGGAATGATAAATTGAAAACCCAGAAAATTCAGAATTTTGTAGTACATATAGCCCTCAGGGTTTTAAGTAAGAGACTGAAGATCTTAGAAAGTACCATGTATTTAGTGCTTCCCATGTGTCAGGCCGGGTGCTCTGCACTTACACATGTCTTGTTGAGGCAGCTGTTGCAGAGTGGAAGGAAGGAGTGGAAATTGAAAGTCAGACTACTTGGGTTGGGATTCTAGCTTTATCATTTAACCGCATGTGTGCCTCTGGGTACAGTGCTTTTCCTCCCTTTACCTCCATTTTCTCACCTAATATAAAGAAAATAGTATTTCCCTTATAAACTTGTAATGGGGATTAGATAGAGGCAAAGCACTTTGAACCATGCCTTTACAGAATTTTATTGTCAATCATTCTGGTAAAACTGTGATATTGGCACAATGATCCCCATTTAACAGATGGGAAATTGAGATTTCATGTGGTTAAAGAACTGGTTCGTGTTCAAGGAGCTGCAAAGTCATTGAGAAGAGTTTGAATTCTTATCTGTGAAGTCATCAAATCACTTACCTTTTGCAGGTACTCTACTTTCTCTGCGGAAGGAGGAGCTTTAGTGCACTGCTTGGAATGAAAAGGTTGAGAGATTGAGAGTTTGCTTGAGAAAAGTAGGTGGTAGCTCCTCTATTGGGAAACACTGACAAGGAGGGTGCATATATGTAGTGGGGAGGGATAAATCAAAGGTTGAGATAAAAGTGTTAAATATAACTTAGTTACTCTACAGTTTTATTTAGAATAGGTCAGATCTGTACTGCTGTAGATATGCAGATATGATTTTTCACTTGGGACTTGTAATATAAGAAGGAAAAACTGAGTGTGATATTAGATATATCTAGTATTGTTTAAAAATATGTCACCATGTGCCAAAATATTAACATACAAAATTTTGACTAACATTTTTATACATCTATAGTTTTAAATTGCTATATGGAGATATATTATTCCTTTGACAATAGTGAAAAAATAAGAAAAATATAGTAAAAATGGAAAGTTTTAATTTAATGTCTTAATATAATTTTTTATTCATGATGGGTAGCAAAAATCTGAAAATAGACAATATTTCATAATTGTTTTTTGTTGATGATTAAGATACAATGCAATAAGTAGCTTTAGAGATTTTATGGAATACTAAGTTAAATAAACTGTGTTATTAAAATAGTAGCATAAATATCCTTTAAAAAAGCACAGTTCATGTATTTTTCAATGACAATAGTAATAAAAACTGTTATTTATGAAATTCTTATAGACACCTTTAGTCTATAGCTTTGCTTCTATGAAAACATGGAAACTTAACTCTAAATTGACTGCTTCAAACTGGCAGTTTGGATCTTTCTGTACCAATGGCAGAAATGTCTTCTTTGTGCTAACCTAAATGCTTTTATATATATTACACATTTTCCCTCACTGCAGCTCTGTGACTATTTTTAGGGTGATGTGTTTTTGTTATTATTATTGTTTTGTTTGATTAAATTTCCATTTGAAGTCTACAGGGCTCCAAAGACTTCCATGCTTGAAAATTTTGTTAAGCTGTGAAGGTAATTTATAAACTTGCAATTTTTGACTCCAAATCTAGGAGATTTTTTTACTTTATAATGAAGTCTTGGAAAAGATTTTCTCCTAAGGTATTTAAAAAGTTGTTGATTTATTTATTGACACATATATATGTCTCTCTCTCTCTCTCTCTCTGTGTGTATATATATACATACATATATATATATATATATATATATATATATATATATATATATATACACAGAGAGAGAGAGAGAGAGATTGAGAGAAAGAGAGAGAGAGAGAGACATCAATTTGTTGTTCCACCCATTTATACATTCATTGGGCCCTGACTGGGGGTAAGATCTGCAACCTTGGCATATTAGAAGAGTTCTCTAACCAACTGAGGTACGCAGCCAGATCATGGAAAAGGTTTTTAACAGTCAACAAGACACAATTTTAAGAAATAAACTTTCCATATGGCCTTCACCAAGCGTGACTCTACTAAAAATTTTGATGTCAATTACATTGAGCTTCAAGAATAATTTTGTTATCTCTATAGATCAGTTTTCCAGTTTGTTTCCCATTACCTAATTTCCTTTTGAAAAGGCCTAGCTTCTTGTGACTGTTAGTAGGCCTATGCATCTATGCTGATTTTGTGGTACAGTAGAAACCACATCACTAGATATAGATGAGGACTGCGATGAAAGCAGAAGTGGAGAAGTACTTCTTCATTAGTATTATATGTCTGGGCCAGGCCTTCAGTGTGTTCTTGGAGATAAGTTATATTATGAAAGTTGAGAGGATGATTAACCAGTATTCCCACTGGGTACTTCACATTCAAAAAGACATGAGCATCATTGGTAGGTCTCGTCACTTGATTTTTGGATAAGATATTCAATCTGTCTGGATATTTATTACCATTAGTGTATTAATATGAAAGACAAGGATCATTGTTGTTTAACTCTGTTCTTCACTTTTCCCCATGAAAAGAGAATCTCAATTTTGTTCAGGTAGCCACCATTCTCTGCATACAGCTATATGTCTTAGATGATGCTGAGCCCCATCCAGATACCGTGGTGGGGCTGATTGTTCTAAAGAACAATTCCATTTCTCTTGTCAGTAAATTTTCTTTTTCTGAAGTGAGAAGCAGGGAGGCAGAGAGATACTCCAACATGTCACCCAACCAACATCCACCTGGCAAGCCCACTAGGGGGTGATGCTCTGTCCACCTGGGGTGTTGCTTCATTTCAACCAGAGCCATTCTAGCACCTGTGACTGAGGCCATGGAGTCATCCTTAGTGCCCGGACACACTTTGCTCCATTGAAGCCTTGGCTGTGGGAAGGAAAGAGAGAGATAGAGAGAAAGGAGAGAGGGAAGGATGGAGAAGCAGATGGGGCTTCTCCTGCGTGCCCTGGCTGGGAATCGAACCCAAGATTTTCACACACTGGGCTGACGCTCTACCACTGAGCCAACCAGCCAGGACCAGTAAAATTTCAATTAAAAAATGGTATTTTAGGTCAAGTCTCCAAGGAAACTTTAGAGAGAAAACACCCTCTTTCCAAACAGTGCACTTCAAGATGAAAACTTAATTTGCATTCTTTGTTTGACATTATCTCTGGATGTGATGAATGAGACTGTTGCTTGACAAAGGATAAAATGAACAAAAAGGAAGCTAGATCAGAACATTTGAATGAACCTGGCCACTTGACAACTTTGCTGAGCTGTAAAGACAACTAACCTTAAAGCCTCTGCTTCCTTTGGTTTCCATAAACTTTAAGATGGATTTCCTTATGTTTTAAGTCAGTTTAATTATTTGATGAATGCAGCTGAAAGCATAATAGTTTATACCAGTGTGTTTCTACCACCAGTCCACCACCCTGATGTATAAGGATTAGAGACCCAGTGATTTTAGTGAATTTGTTTATGCTCAGGATAATTTCTGCCTTAGCAATCTCCAAAATAATTTTTCTATTTTCACCGGCCCCCGAGTATAAAAAGATTGAAAACGACTGATTTACAGCTTAATCATTTTCTACTTATTTAATCCTTTTGGGATAAGAAATTATATGAGATGCAGAATTAGAATTATGTTGGCAGAAAGTAGATTTTTCAATACATGTATGTTGAATTGATCTTACACTTTGTGCTTGAAGTGACTATCTCACTCACCTCACTCTAGGCTCAGTCCTGTGGAAAATGTGATTTTATTTTAGGGTTCCTGTTGAGGTGTCCGGTGTTGCAGTCTTCATTGGCCTTCCACAGGCTCCCTCTGCTTCTCATTTGCCTAGCTGTCTCCTCTTGCTGATTTCCTAGGGGTTCTATATGGCAGATTGGAAGCAGGTTCCTCTTTTCTGCTTTTTAGCTCCTATGCTTTTCGTACCTCTTTTTTTCTTTCTTTTTTTCCCCCGGAAGTTAGAAGCGGGGAAGCAGACAAACTCCCGTAGGTGCTGGACCGGGATCCACCCGGCAAGCCCACCAGGGGGCGATGCTTTGCCCGTCTGGGGCATTGCTCCATTGAGGCCTGAGCCATTCTCGCGCTCGAGGCGGAGGCCATGGAGCTGTCCTCAGTGCCTGGGCCAACTTTGCCCCAATGGAGCCTTGGCTGCTAGCAGGAAAGAGAGAGATAGACAGGAAAGAGAAGGGGAAGGGTGGAGAAGCAGATGAGCATTTCTCCTGTGTGCCCTGACGGGGAATCCAAGCCGAGACTTCCACATGCAGGGCCGATGCTCTACTGCTGAGCCAACCAGCCAGGGTGCTTTTCATACATCTTTATCACGGCCATCTCCAGCTTGGACGAGTTAATCTAGTATTAATTTATTTCTCTTAAACTTTTACTTTCCTGCTACTTTTTCAATTAGGTCGCTTAAATAGACACTCACACAGGCAAGCCCATGTGTACAAAACAGTTAATTCCGTAGAACATATAGGAAAATATGTTGACAATTCAAACGAGAGACTTCTTTTTTAATTCATTTCGCATAAATAAGCAAGTTTTAGTAGTTTTCTTTTTTTTTAACCAGGAATAGATTTTATTTTCCAACAACTGAGAAGATATATTCTTATATGTATCAAGACTTGTAGAAAAGAAATTTGAGAGATTCAAACTTCAAGTGAAGGGTGGCTTGAAATGATTACTTTCAACCTAAAAAGGAGAGGATAGAGCCAACATTTGTACAATGTCAAGGAAAATTCATTTGTTTCTCAATAGGAGACATTTTAAAACTATATAACAATGCTGCAAAGTTTCATCTTTCTTGTGGTGAGAATGAGGCAAGATAAAGTATTTTGCTACTCTTTACGTTTACTAGGGGAATTTATGTCATAGACATCATCAAGAGTGCTTAAGATGATCCTTTAATTGTTATATTCAAGAATATTTGAAAAATTAGTTTTATATACAAATACCCTTTTTATAACAATTTAGCCATGTATTTCTACTTTTCAAGAATTCTAATTAAGTTTAATTCATAATTTATAATATTCAAGTTTGTTGTTTTGGTAGCTTGATTAAATTAAGAAACCTGGTTGGAGAAATATGTTAGAACTATAAGGGAGAAGAACATTTAACCAAAACTCAGTCAAAATATATATTAAATATATCACTCACTTTAAATTTTTTTGGGGGGAAGGATTAAATATATACTAAAGATTAATAAAATAAAACTTAGAAAATGATGAAATAAAAATACCCTGAAACTGACTGTATTAGGTAATAAAAGTTCTTCCAAGGTTTTTTACCTTGATACCCAGTGAAGAGAAAGTATAAGTAAAGTTTGGTTCCTTAAAAAAATGTACTATATCTTTTTGATTTCATCAATTTTATAAAAGATAATTTTTTTTGCACCTGAAATGATATTATCTTATTATTATGCTCGACCATCATGAAAGATCCTGTTATAAATTTTGAATAATGTGATATTTTATTAACTATTATTAATTCAACTAGTTTTTCAGAGTTGTTTCAGCTTATATCTATTTTGCGACAGTTAGTAATTTATCCATTTATTCAAAAATATTTTTGTTTAGTGTTCACCATGTGCCAGGCATTGTGCTAGGGGCTAGGATAGAGATTTACTTAGGAAAGACTGTCAAGGCCCCAAACAAAATCCCAACTAGTTTTATGATTGAAAGAGATTTTTATTTTATTTTTATTTTTTGAGTGAGACGGAGTGAAAGAGACAGACAGAGATAGACAGACAGGAAGGGAGAGAGATGAGAAGCATCAATTCTTTGTTGCGGCACCTTAGTTGTTCATTGATTGCTTTCTCATATGTGCCTTGACTGGGGGGCTACAGCAGAGCGAGTGACCCCTTTCTCATGCCAGCGACCTGGGCTCAAACCAGCAAGTCTGCGCTCAAGCCCGTGACCTTGAGTTTTGAACATGGATCTTCTGCATCCCAGGCTGATGCTCTATCCACTGCGCCACTGCCTGGTCAGGTGAAAGAGATTTTTAATACTATAATTTATTTATTACTGCATTGATCTCTGGATTTCAAAATAGGAGGCTACAGTAGCAAAATTAATTGCCTGGTAGAGAGATGACTTTAACAAAAATGTTTGCTTTTTTCCTTTTCAGTATCTATCTCAAGGGAATACTGATGATTAAAAATATCATCTACCTGAGTTTTGCAAAGGGAAGTCTTTCTGTTAGTCTTACAATTTGGATTACATTTGTGAACAAATCTTTACAAATAGTCATGCCCTAAAGCAAGTACGAGAATATTTATGTGAGGATAGTGTAAACCTTTAAATGCAGATTGTGTATTTGCTTCAAAAATATTGACACAGATTTTTGATATTTATTTTGGCTGAATTAGAGTTGTGATATTTATCTTGGCTGAATTAAATATATTCATTTGAACAGGTTCCAATGTCTAGCCATCATAGACTGATATGTTATGTACAGCCTCTACTGATTATATAATTATTTGGGGAAAAGTTAAATAAGTGAATGATTATATATATATATATATATATATATATATATATATATTTGAATAATTATCTTCCTCCACCAATATGGTTTCAGTCAGAAACAAAAAATATAATTGTCAAAATTTAAAAAATCAAAGATTATATTATTTGTGATTCTGAAAATAATTGTTATTTTTGTTTGATTTTCACTTAATTGTATTTGTTTCTAATAAGCTTATTTGAAGTTTATTGGTATATGGAAACCATGTAATTGATAATTATATGGCAGAGCAATTAAACCAACTCTGGGTTGGCCATGTGACATTATCCCTTTTCAGCTTCTTTATGAAGTTAGGCAATTGGCTTTTTTGACTCAGTTCTCTATCTATCCGGCAATACAGGTCTAGTCATATATGTTTGCGTTTATTTTGCTTTAGTAAAAGATTGAACACGATACCTGGCAAATAGAGATGTGCTTAATTAATATGCAGTATTATTCTATTCTTATAGACTATGCACATCTACTAGACTGAAAAACAATACATACTCAAAAGGGATTTAATATTTATTATAGAATGTTTTCACCCATACTTGATTGTTTTACTCAACATAGCCATGCCTTTCAGTTTTTCTCAAACCACTTTTTATTGAAAGAAAAAGCTGCATTCATTTTTTCAGTTACAAGAAGATGAATGATAAACAGCAGAAGAGATTAAATTTTTGGAGTAATTCCAGATTATTTGGACATGAAGCTCATTTTGGTCTTTGGCAATCTCATATTATACATTTTTAACAGAGTTGTCATTCTAATATGGAAGATAAAATGCAGAGATTAAAATAAAATTGGAAATGATAATTGAGAATTTAACATAACCTCTTTATGCATTATAGACTAAAGTCCATTGGGGTGTCAGAAAATCTTGAGATACTGTCATATATACAACTATGATTAAATTCTATTATAAAATAGATGTGTGAAAAGAGAGAATTTTAATGAAATAGTTAAAAATTTATTCGGTAGAATGAATGATTTAATGCCTCAATCTTTCTCAGCTGTACTTTTGAGAAAAAACAAGAGCCAGAAGCAGAGCTCAGATTGGTGGCAGGAAGATCACTCTGCCAGGGCAACTCTAATTATCAGCCTTTGTTATAGTTTAAAATTCATGTGTCTTTGTATGGGTTAACTTCAAGGTTATATTTTTGTGCAGTTTTCTCATTCTGTCATTTTGTGTTAACTTACAATTTTCTTTTTATGCATTATATTTATGAATAATTATCATAAATATATACTTTTATGATCTATATATATAATGTTTGCTATCTTAGCTTATAATTATCATTATTTCTAAAGACAAAAATGTGACCCATAAGCAGCTCTTATTCTATATTTTTCAAGTGCCAGGTTATTTTAAATAAATCAATTTACTTTTTGTAGTATTTACTAAATGAATTTTATTTTACAAGTGAAAGAATTAAATATTTCATGCTATTGTTAAAGAGAAATAGAGGAGAAAATAAAAATATAGATAATAAAGTAAAAATTCACTTATAACCTTATGCCTGGTGATAATCACCATTGCTATTTGGATGCATATTGTTTTGTATTTTTCATGTGTTTAAACATCTTTACCACACATATATATGAATGCACATACTATACCATTTTTATTTTATAAAAATTAAATTATAATACGGTTTTGTTTCTCTTTTTTTTACTTAACAATATACACATACTATCATCTTATATGCCTAAATATACATCTACATGGTAATTATAATAGTAACATAATACATAATATTCCATAAAATGTTTCACCCTTTATTTAACCAATTTCGATTTTGAACATTTAGAATATATATACGAAAGGCAGTAATGGATATGTAGTGGCTAAGAGCATGGTTTTT
This sequence comes from Rhynchonycteris naso, assembly GCA_037038555.1. Classification (NCBI taxonomy): domain Eukaryota; kingdom Metazoa; phylum Chordata; class Mammalia; order Chiroptera; family Emballonuridae; genus Rhynchonycteris; species Rhynchonycteris naso. The sequence continues at coordinate 121,078,266 of CM072996.1, read as the reverse complement.
AGATCGAGACTTCTTTGGTTCAAATATCAGCTCTGCCACTAATGGATGAGTGATTTGGGGAAAATTTCCTAATCACTATGTTAATCACTTTTTTCACAAATGAAAGAAAAATGATAGCAATTATCTCAGGGTTGTTGTGAGGTTTAATGGATTAATGATAAAAATAACATTTGTAAAATTAATGTTAACCTTGGGTTGGAAAGCAGTGTGAAATCTCATATACTTTCAGTGCTGATGCAACAAACTCTTTACAGGTCTCGTCTTTAGACATTTAAATCCAGAGATGTATTGAAACATACAGAAAATGCAAAGTATTCCTGATCCATCTCAACTCCTTTTTGTATTGGGTATTTAACCTCTCAGAATATCTACCTAACAGTGGAAAAGATTAATCTACTCTGGGGAAAACATTCTCAACTTCAATATATGTGTGTGTGTGTGTGTGTGTGTGTGTGTGTGTGTGTGTGTGTGTGTGTGTGTGTGTGATGTTTCATAAATAAATGAAAACTTAAAAGACATTTGAAGGGGTCAAAGATCAAGAAAAAAAATGGATAATGAAAACAGATACACAGATAATCCAAATGGTAGGGTTGGCAGACAAAAACTTTAACTACAATTAATATATTAAAGAAAAAAAGAATAAAATAAATTTTAAAAATGGAGAATTTCATAGACATTCAAACTATCAGAGAGATTCAAATGAATATTGTACTAATGCTAAAGTTGAGAACTTGTTAGGTTGAACTAACAGACGTGAGACATCAGAAAACAGGTTTAGTGAAATCAAAAGACAGATCAATAGAAACCAAACTGAAAATCAAATAGAAACAATCTGCACTGTACTGCAGGAAGGCATGAAGAGAACTAGAAATAGGCAAATAAAAGAGGTCAGTCACTAAAGTCACAAAGATAAACATGTAATACAGGGCTCATAACCAATGTAAAGTAAAACGTAAGACAATAATACTACAAATGGCAGGAGGAAGGAAATGGTGTTATACAATTTAAGGTTCTTGAATTATTTGGAAAGACGTAAAAGTAATAATTTAAAATATATTATGTGACACATTATAATCTTGAGGGTTACCATTGTCATACAAAAATGCATAACTGAAATATTAATAATTATAAACAGGTTATTTAAAAACTTGATTAATCTAAAATAGGGCAAGAAAGAAGAAGTAAGAGCAACACATTATTTATATACTGAATATAGTACAATTAAAAGACAAATGCTATTTATCTGGGTTAAAATAATAAATACACAAATCCCAACTATTTTCCAGGCAATGTTCTGAGTATTTGTATAGCATCTGAGAAGCTATTACCTAACCCAAGATCACAAATATTTACTCCTCTATTTTCTTTTAAGAGTTTTATATTTTCACTCTTATATTTAGGTCTGTTATCCATTTGGAGTTAATTTTGCATATAGTTCTAGTTAATTAAATGAAAAACTTTCTTCTTTTACATGTGGATATCCCAGCACCACATGGTATGTTCTTATGCTACTATTATACTACCCTGTCTTGATTACTGTAGTTTTGTAGAAAGTTCTGTAGTTGAAAAGTGAGTTTTTTTCTCAAAATTGTTTTGGTTATTCTAAGTCCCTTTCATTTTCAGATGGATTTTAATATCAGCTTGTCAATGCCTGATAAAAAGGCAGCTGGCATTTTGATAAAAATCTTATTGAGTCTGTAAATTGATTTGGAAGTATTGCCATCTAACCAATATTAAGTCTTCCAATCCATGAACATGGATTATCTTTCCATATATTTAGAGACTATTAAGATTTTAAATAAATATATGTAATTATCAATGTACAAATCTTCCATTTTTTAATTAAATTTATTTTTAAATATTTTCAATTATTTTATTTTATTTATTCTTTGTATTTTTCTGAAGTGAGAAGTAGGGAGGCAGAGAGACAGATTCTCACAAGTGCCCAACCAGGATCCACCTGGCAACCCCACTAGGGAGCGGTGCTCTGTCCATCTGGGACGATATTCCGTTTCAACTGGAGCCATTCTAGTGCCTGAGGCAGAGGCCATGGAGCCATCCTCAGCACCTGGGCCAACTTTGCTCCAATGGAACCTAGGCTGCCAAAGGGGAAGAGAGAGATAAAGAGAAAGCAGAGAGGGAAGGGTAGAGAAGTAGATGGGTGCTTCTCCTGTGTGTCCTGGCCAGGAATCAAACCCAGGACTTCCACATGCTGGGCTGATGAGCTACCACTGAGTCAACTGGCCAGAGCTCTCAAATAGAATTGTTTTCTTAATTTTATTTTTGGACTGTTTATTTCTAGTGTATAGAAAGAGTTGATTTTTGCATATTAATCTTGTATCATATAAAATTGCTTAAATTGTTTGACTTATAACTTTTAATGGATTCCTTATCATCATCTTCATCATAACATTTAAAAATGAAAATACTTCTTCCTTTCTATTTTGGATGCCTTTTATTTCTTTTTATTGGATAATTTTTCTGATTAGGGCTTCCAGTACAAAGTTGAATAGAACTGACAAAAGTAGACATTTTTGTCTTATTTCTGGTTTTTGACTTTGTTCTGGTTTTAGGTTTCTGTCATTAAATATGATATTAGCTGTGTTTTTTATTTTTATTTTTGTACATATTTTTAGTTTTTCTATTCCTAGATTTTTTCAAATTTTTTATTATAAGTGCTGACTTTTTTCAGATTAGTTAATACCTATGATTTTTGTCCTAAATTCTATTTATATAATATATTGATTAATTTTTCAGATTTAATCTAGTCTTTTATTGCTGGGATAAACATTTTTATATTTTTCTTAATTCAGTTTACTAGTATTTTGTTGAGGATTCTTTCTGGTGGGGTCTCTATTCATAAAAGATATTGTTCTGTATTTGTTTTGTAATTCTGGTTTTTGGTTTAAGGATAATAATGGTCTCATAGAATGAATTGCAATGTGTTCCCTGTTCTTATTTTTTGTAATAGTTTGTGAAGTATTGGCACTAATTCTTTACATTTTTGGTGGAATTTGCTCTTTAAATTATGAAGTTTGGGTTTTCTGAGGAGGGGGTGGTTGAAATTACTAATAGAACATCACTTTACTTATTTTTTTGTGATTTGCTATTTAGGTTACTGATAACATGCAGGAAAAGTATCCTTAAAGGGTAACTATTCTAAACACTTCTCATCAGACCTTCTTCTATTGGTGTCCTTAGAATTTTTTATGAATGCATTCTGTGGATTTGTTATGAGAGCTTGTACAAGATTACTAGCTGACTTCAACAAGTTAGAATCCCTAAGAAATGAAACAGGAATTTAAGTATGTGTAGCAGCCCTGATTTGGCCTTAGCGCTATGGTTAAAACTGCAGAAGGTTGATTGATCCTTCGGTGGTGAAGTTAAGGAAGCATATAATTAGGACATTGATAGGTTTTGGTAAATGGGCTTTCAAAGTGTTTTTTTGTTTTGGTTTGTTTTTTGTTTTTACAGAGACAGAGAGAGAGTCAGAGAGAGAGTCAGAGAGAGGGATAGATAGGGACAGACAGACAGGAACGGAGAGAGATGAGAAGCATCAATCATTAGTTTTTCATTGCCGTTGTGACACTTTACTTGTTTATTGATTGCTTTCTCATATGTGCCTTGACCACGGGCCTTCACCAGACTGAGTAACCCCTTGCTCAAGGCAGCAACCTTGGACTCAAGCTGGTGAGCTTTTGCTTAAACCAGATGAGCCTGCGTTCAAGCTGGCGACCTCGGGGTCTCGAACCTGGGCCCCTCTGCATCCCAGTCCAATGCTCTATTCACTGCACCACCGCCTGGTTAGATTCAAAGTGTTAACATCCAAGAAATACTAATTCTAATTTGAATAATTCATGAAGATGAAGATCCTTTTATTTCAACCATTTTTAATCTATGAATAATACATAGAAAACTCCAGGTACCATACCATTGGCTATTCTCATAGATAAAAAATAGATTTGAAAGAGAAAATAAAATAGGTTTTACAGGTCAGTGTTTAAGGGACTAATTTAATTACCCAGAGAACATTTATGTCTTTCCTGCAGATGCCTGGTGGGCCCATTACCAACATTGTACCTGGCAGCGCTTTAGTCTAGAGGAATGCATTCCAGTTAAGGATAAATGGTAATGCCCCAGTGCATTAAGTGAAAGGCTAAAGAGATAGTGGTCTCTGGCAAAATATCAGAAATCTGAATGGTTTTTAAAAGGTGGTGTTTTATAGTTAGTGCACACTGTGAAAATTGTTAGATAAGTGTGGAACTGAGGGTATAATTTGACATATGACACATCATCATCATCTTTATATGATAACATAATCAAAGTAGTCTTCAGAATGGATGCTGGCTTATTGTGAACAAAATGAAATGAATTAAATTTAGTTTTAGATGGTGGTATGTTGGGCTGGACTAAGTGAACCTAGACAGGGCTAAGCCATACGCTTGAGAATTACATAAAGTCCAAGCCATTGCTACCATTGAAAAGATAGAGGAAAAACAAATACAACAAAAACATAAATATGAGACTAATGATGTTCATATCTGGGCCATTCTCCTCAAATGACCGATGAGAAGATAATCATATAACAGGGAGTTCAAGTCATATATTAAAGGTCACTGTTTAAGATAGTTTTGAGAGTTCCTGAGTCCAGGTGCCATTCTCTTTCCCATCTTTTATATTGCTCTTGCAAATTCCAAAAAACAGAAAAGGTGGAATTTTCCCAATGTAATGCCTGCCCTCCTCAAACGTACTTAAGATACCATAGTAAGATACCATGGATATAATAATAAGATTATTAGCCTTGGCTGATTGGCTCAGGGGTAGAGCGTCAGCCTGGTGTGTGGAAATCCCAGGTTTGAGTCCTGGTCAGTGCACACAGGTGAAGTGACCATCTGCTTCTCCCCTCACCCCATTTCTCTCTCTCTCTCTTCCCCTCTCACAGCCATGGCTCAAATGGTTCAAGTAAAATTGGCCCCAAGAGCTGAGGATGGCTCCATGGTCTTGCTTCAGGCACTAAAATAGCTCAGCTGCCAAACTATGGAGTAGTGGCCCAGATGGGCAGAACATTGACTGGTAGGGAGCTTGCTAAGTGGATCCTAATCAAGGTGCATGCGGGAGTCTGTCTCTGCCTCCTTGCCTCTCACTTAATAAAAAATAAAAATAAATCAATAAAAAAAACAAGGCTACTTCTAGTAAGAAAAATTTAGAGTAAAAATGGATTCCCTAGTTAGAAGCAGTGTTGCATGACTCTGGGTGCTTGCAATTCACATTCAAGTCCATTTGGTAATGGCTTGTCTGAGTAACTGGATGCGATGGGTCTAGAATGTTAAACTTGCCAGACCACAAATTCTACCAACTCCACTTAAAAGTAATAATTTTTCTTTCTTTACATTGCTGGAGGAGAATATGTCAATAACATCTTTCACTAAGTAAAAATTAAGACACCTTAGCTTCATGCTGTTCAACTTCTTAGAACTTTATTATATAAGAGACCCTGTTGTTGGACAAAGTGAATTTTTTATTCAAAATATATCGGAATGCTTTATTTGACAGGCTGTTTTCATGTCTTTGAACATTTCATTTCTAAAAGTATCTTCCCATTTGGCCGTGGGCAAAATTAATTTCAACTTGAGTAGATATCATTTACATTTAAAAATGCATTTCTATGAATAAATCCATAGATGTTTACAAAAGTATTTTAGCTTTAAAAATTTAATTCTGAAAATATCAAGTTCTACGTACTATTTATTATTGTTACTATCATGATTTTTTTTTTTAAACAAAAGCACTTCTAAGTTTATACTTTAGGATATATGTGTCCATTAATCTTTCTAAAAGAAGACCTAGTTTATGGAATTGCTTACTACCTTCAATGATATGGGCTCATTAATACCTAAATATGTAGGTTTGCACCTCACATAACCCAATCATAAATGGGGATAAAACTTATTCTGTTTTAGTTTCTTTTTATTTTATTGTAATTTCTGATTAAAAATAGACATAAAGCATATATCTCATTAAATTTGTTTTCATCCCGTTTGTTTTTCATGGTAGATGCAAAATTTTTAATTTGGAAAGTGCTTCTTGTGGTTATTATGGCCCACCATACATATCACTTGTGAAACTGTGATAATGCTTTTAACTGTGAGGTTAACTGCATGCTTCCTTTCATATTGTAATGAAGTCTTTAGTGTATTTATCTTATGATGAGCAAATGGAACTCTGAATAAAGAAGATATCAATGTGTATTTGTCAACATTATCAGAAAGCATGCTGTTTCTAAACAAGTAACCTTCATCTTTTTACAGATTGGATCCTATTTTAGAAGACAGTTGTAATTCCAGATTTATTACTAGAAGGGGCACTTTCCGTGCTTGAGTATAATTACAAAGCCTGTTAAATCTGTATTCAAACCCTGCCTAGGAACTTACTTGGATTTTTGCTCTGTGATCTTGGGTTAGGCATTAAATTCTTTGGTTCAAAGTGAAATAATTTATATAATCAATAAATGTAAATTAGTATTTTTCAGTTTATAACAAATTTTTATATGGCTTTGATGTTTCTTCTTTATTAATTTGTTAAGGTTCCTATAACAGAATACAGCAGACTAGGTGGCTTCAGTGACAGACATTTATTGTCTCACAGTTTTGGAACCCAGAAGTCCAAGGTCAAAATGTCAGAGCAGGTCTCGCTTTGTCTGAATCCTCTCTCCTTTGCTGGCAGATGGCCACCTTCTTGCTGTGCTTTTTCTTGTGTGTGAGCAAAACCCTGGTATCTTTCTCTTTGTGTTTAAATTCCCTTTGTCATATTGGATTATAGCCCACTCTAACAATTTCATTATATTTAATTACCTCTTTAAAGGCTCTAGTTTCAAATGCAGTCAGATTCCAAGGAACTGGGGGTTAGGGTTTCAACATGTGAATTTGGGTAGAGTGGCACAATTATACCCATAACACTAACAATGTTTTTTCATTTGTTCATTTTTTTACATATTTTTTTCTTAACATTCATTTATAAAGAACTTATTCTGGGGCAGGCACCTGTGCTAGGTGCAGGGGATCTAAAATATGTCAACACTGTCCCTGCCCTCAATTAACTCAGAGTAAAGTTTCAGTGGTTTGCAAATTTGGCTTCACAACAGTATAACGCGAAGAATTTTAAAGTATACAGACTCATGAGTAAGTGGGGCTCTTCCAGAGTGGGCTGTAAATATGTTGTAAAAAACTCTGAAAAAATCTCTGGGAGATATGGGCATATCCACCAATCAAATGGGAAACAATTAACCATATATACTGCTTTGTAGATAGTTGAGCCCTTTTGTGATCATTATGCTCTCTAGTTCTACATAGTCCAGTGAGGTTAGAAATTGAGTTTAAGAAAATCTCAAGTGCTTTGCCCAAGATTACGTATCTGGTTTGAGTGAGGGGTTGGACTGAACCTTTTTACTCCACTTCCCCAACAAGAATAAATCTCTAATTATTTTATGAGATAATCTTAAACCATGGGGTCTACTGGGGTTCTATCTTAGGGTTCTGTATGTAATTGCCAGTCATACTATTATTCCTAAAGCCATCAGTGGAACATTTCTTAAATTTTACTAGAATTTAAGAAAATATTATAGGGAGAAAAACAAAAATGAAAACAAGATGCACATTGTTTTGAAACTTAGAGTTCAGATACACATTTTTACTCCATACCTCCAAGCTTTTTAAAAACAGAAAAATTTTTCTTTCCTGTTGTATCTCATGGGTATGATTAGACAAGATCAAATTAAATTTTTCTCAGTGTTGACTCTGTAACTTCATTATATTAAAAGTCTCAAGGGACTAAAATTAAATCTGTAGAAGATAACCCTGCTGGTAATAAAAAGCCTCTTTGGTGGCCTTTGCTTTTGAAGTTTAGTAGGTCCTTTTCCACGTAAAACTATTCAGAATGTTCTAAAGGCCAAGAAAAATCAAAGTAACTTTGTTGGCTGAAGCCTTGTTATGGTTTCCTCATTTCACAAGATTTTCCAGTGCTTGAAAAAACAGATTGGTTTTTTGAGTAAATTTCATGGGAAATGTCATAACCATGAAAAATTTTGTTTTGGATTTTAGAGCACCAGGCCTTTTTAATAGAAAATAACCAAGGTAACAATAAAAAAATAAGAGCATACAGGTTATTACTTTGTTTTTGTTATTAACTAAAAATGTGTGACTGCTTCCTTTTTTCTCTTTGAAGCATATCTAAAAATATAATCTTCAGTGATTTTCAAATATATGTATGTTTTCAGTCTTATTAAAAGTGGTCAGCAAAGTTGTGAGGAAAAGTGTTTCCTCACTTTCAATTAAGGTTAGAAATTAGATTCCATTATTTCAGGAAATTAGAACTATGTTTTTTGGGTTAAAAAGCTATACTATTTATTTTATTACTATTCAATTTCATAGTTTGTATTTTGTTGGATGATGGATTTATTCAGATAATAAATTAATAAACTAAAATATTGGTAAAATTTATGAATCTTTTACTGACCCCTGTGAAAAATGTAAATAAGTCTCCTTCTGATATATATTGAATTCAAGTGTAAAGTGTGTAAATAGGGTCCATGGAAATCGATTTATGACAAAGGTTGGCCACATATAAATCTACTTTGAACCAGTGACACACCTGAGTTATGACTTAAATGATATCAATAAAGTCCCTCTGTGATTTAATCTCATCTTTGTAAAAAAGAAAGTTTCTAGAGGAGTGGGTAAACCAAAGGTTCATGATATTTGAAGTTTCCAATTAAAAGTTCTTTCAGTAATAATGTAATTGTAGCAAAGAATTTAAGCTCCCAAATCAGAGAGTCTATCAAGTAAGATTGCCACTGTGAGGAGTCAGTTGGCAAGAAGTCTCAAAGTTCAGAATATCAAAATCCCTTTCTCCAAGGAATGACACACCCTATTTTTTTTACCTTCTCTATCACTTTTGATTTGTGCTAGTTTATTATTTATTTCAGCACAAATGACAAAGAACATAGTACTGAAAGTCCTAGCCATAGCAATTAGACAAGAAGAAATTAAAGATACCCAAATTGGAAAGAAAGAAGTAAAACTCATTAATTGCAGACAACATAATATTGTATACAGAAAATTCTAGATATTCCACTAAAAAACTAGAACTGATAAATGAATTCAGTAAAGTAACAGGTTACAAAATATTCAGAAATCAGTTGTATTTTTATACACCAATAATAAACTATCTGAAGAAAAACAAAAGAAACAATCCCATTCACAATTTTTACAAAAAGAATAAAATAACTAGAAATAATTCAGTATGTAAAAGCCCTATACTTGGAAAACTATAAGACACTGAATAAAAGAATTGAAGTAGAAATAAATAAGTGAAAGGACATATTATGATCATGGATAGGAAGAATTAACATCGTTAAAATGTCCATGTTAACCAAAGCAATCTATAGATTTTATGCAATTGTTATCAAGATATCAATAGTGTATTTTACAGAACTTGAACAAATAATACAAACGTGTATGAAACCACAAAAGAGACTGAACAGCCACAGCAATCATGAGAACAAAGAAAAAATTTGGATGAATCATCCTACTTGATATCAAATTATACTGCAAGGCAATAGTAATCAACACAGCATAGTACTGGTATAAAAGAAAACATAGGAAATGGAACAGAATAGAGTTCAGAAATAAACCCACATCTTTATAGTCAGTTAATATTTGACAAAGGAGGCAAGAACATACAATGGGGTAAAGATAGTCTATTCAATAAATGGTGTTGGGAAAGTTGGACAGATAAATGCAAAAATAATGAAAACAGACCATCTTCTTACACCATACACTAGAATAAACTCAAAATGGATTAAAGACAAATGTTAGACTGGAAACCATAAACGTTATACAAGAAAATATAAGCATCAAAATCTCAGAAATTTCTTGTAACAATATTTTTTTCTGATCTATCTCCTTGGGTGAGGAAAGCAAAAGAAAAATAAACAAATAGGACTACCTCAAACTAAAAAGTTTTTGCACAGCAAAGGAAACCATTAACAAAATGAAAAGATAACCCACTGAATGAGAGAACATATTTGCCAATGATACATCTGGTAAGAGATTAATATTTGAATTTTATAAAGAACTTATACAACTCAATACCAAAAGGAAAACAATCCAATTAAAAAATGGAAAAAGACCAGAAGAGATACTTCTCTAAAAAGAAAATACAGAGATATATATATATATAAAGATGCTCAACATCACTAATCATCAGAGAGATCCAAATTAAAACTGCAATGAGGTATCACCCACATCAGTCAGAATAGCTATTATCAATAAATCAACAAAGCAGTGTTGATAAGGATGTGAAGAAAAGGGAACTCTCTTACACTATTGGTGGGAATGCAGATTGGTGCAGCCAGTGTGGAAAAGAGTATGAAGGTTCCTCAAAAAATTAAAAATAGAGCTGCCTTATGATCTAGTCATTCTACTTCTGAAATTATGTTGGAAGAAATCTGAAACACTAATTTGAAAGAATATATGCACCCCTATGTTCATTGTAGTGTTATTTACAATAGCCAGGATTTGGAAGTGATGCAAGTGTCCATCAGTAGATGAATGGATAAAAGAGCTGTGGTGCATTTACACAATGGAATATTTATCTGCCATAAGAAAAGAAGGGAATCTCACTTTTCGTGTCAGCCTGGATGGACTGGGAGATTACGACACTAAATGGAGTAAGCTAGTCAGAGAAAGACAAATGCTGAATGATTTCACTTATACATGGTATCTAATGAACAAAATAAGTTCACATACAAAATAGAAACAGACTCATAGATACAGAAAATGAACTGGCAGTTAGCAGAGGGGATGCAGTTTGGAGGGTTGCGTGAAAAAAAAGATGAACATATTAAGTATAAAATAAAAAATAATTTGTGGACACAAACAACAGTATGGTTATTACCAGAGGGTAAGGGGAGTGAGTAGAGGTTGAAGAGGGTATAAATGGCGATGGGAGGGGATTTGACTGTGAGTAGTGAATACACAGAACAATATACAGATGATGTATTATGGAATTGTACCCTAGAAACCTATATAATTATTTTTTAACCAATGTCACTCCCAACAAATTTAATAAAAATAGAAATAAAAACCTGATTAAAATTGCTAAATATAATCTTGATGTTTGGGCCCAAAGGAGTATATGTATCAAATAACATTTTCTTTCTTTACTTTTCTTTTTTTTAGAGACAGAGAGAGGAAGGGAGAAAGAGGGGTGAGGAAAGGGGAGCACTCATTTGCTGTTCCACTCAGTCATGCATTCATTGGTTGCTTCCCGTGTGTGCCCTGACCAAGAATTAAACCCACAACCTTGTCATTTCAGGATGATGCTGTTAACCGACTGAGCTAACCAGCTAGGGTCTCAAATAGATTTTTGATAGTGGATATGTTAGTTAAGATGGGATCTAGCTATAAGAGAAACCGAAAGACAAAGCCTTTATTTTTCTGATTTATTAAGAAGTCTTAAGATATCATTGCTGCTTCATAAGCTCAAGTATGTCAAAGCTAGATTTCTGTAATTTTTAAGCCTTTCCTTTATAACCACAAAAGGACTGCTAGAGCTCCAGCCATGATGTGCACAGTTCAGGAAAGAGGAAGAGCAAAGACTAAGAACTAAAAACAGAAGGAGCAACATAGCCCAAAGTGGAAGCCTCTCATTCAGTAAATTCCACTTCTCATTACCACATTCATTCCTACCTTCAAGGTAGATAGGAAAATGCTGTTTTTTGTGTTAGCTGGGTGTACTATTACTCTTAACTGAAGTTTTGTCTTTAAGGAAGAAGGCAGAACACAACCATCAGATTCTGCATAGGGAGGAACCAGAGCAGCACCCAGAATTTTCACTAGACCATAGTAGACTCTTAATAAACATTTCTTGAATTAATTTGATTTATAGATGACATAATATCTTAGAGAGCTTTAGTTTTAGCCAAGCTACCCTCCATGGCTTATAAACACATTAGCCACTTCACTGGAAATTGATAACATGATGGACTTGTTTGGTTATTATAATGGTATTAAAATCTTCTAAATGGACTATGGAACTCATGCCATATTATAAAAATGGTAGGCTATAAAGTTACATAGAGAGAGAGTTATCTGTGAAGGATCTGTGGCTATAATTTTTTGAGCTTTTATTATGAGCAAGGCACTAGGCTAAGTGCTTTAGTTTATCATTTTGTCCCACAATAAACCTTCAAGGTAGGTATCATTTAAAGATGAAGACACTGATTTTCAAAGAAGTATAGTGGCTCTCTTAAGAACCCATAGCTAGACAATAATCAAGATTTGAATTTAAAACACAATGACTCTAGAGCAGGGTCAGCAAACTATTTCTGTAGGGGGTCAGATAGTAATTATTTTAGTCTGTGGGAGTCATGACTCTCACATGTGATAAAAGAGTTTTCATATTTTTCAAGCACTTAAAACATATAAACCCTTCTTAGCTTGTGGACTGTACAAAAAATGGACAGAGTGTCAGATTTGTCCCATGTGTCATAGTTTGCTGACCACTGCTCTAAATCCTGTACATTTGACCTTAGTGCTATATCTACTCTATACTATAGCTCTTCTGTGTTATATCTGGCTACTATCGATATATAAAGCTAGAATTTTCTTGATGTCTGCACTCTCTGTGACATCTCTACTTTTAAAAACTGCAAGGAAGAAATATGTCATTTTCTTCCTCTGTGACCTGGAATCAGACCATTAGAAAGTTCTTTTTAAACATGGAAGCCCAACTGTATTTCCTTTACATAAATAGTGCTGTGTTATTGGTACTTATTTTTTTTATTTATGCTTCCCAATAACAACATTTTCTCTTTTTTCAGATTTAAGGAGTCTCATTTCTTTGGAATTTCATATTACCCTCATGTGTAATTAATACCTCCCTTCAAGCCTTATTATGACAGAAAATGATGAACTATATCTAAAGGCCTTAGTCCAGTGTCTTGAACCTCCCTAACCTCATCACTGTGTAACTGTTTCTCTTCAGCTGCTTCAGTAATGTCTACCTCATTCATCTCTCATCCTTCTTGCTAAATCCCCTCTTGAGTTGGGGTCACTTTTTGTCATCATTGGGTACATACAGCACATGAACTCGCATATCAGGGTTAGATAATAAGCCTTGCTGCCGTGAGGACAACTTTCTTCCAATTTCTCAGTGACAAACTTTAACTTGGAAGAAATCCACATTAATTTGTGGGGATCCCATTGTTGAGCAATCATGCTGGTACTGACTTTATTCTCTTGCATGACTATGAGTTTTTCTTTGTCTTACTTGTCCCTGATATATTATTTTAAATTGAACTTGAGACTAGCTTTTGAGGGGAAAAATATTGCTATTCTTAGTTTGTCTTTGTTCCACTTTGCTCTACCTCCTCCAAATCAGCTGTTAGAGTACATGAGGGAGTCTGAATTTATTACAGGAACAATTGGACATAATTTCCTCAATTTAGGCCTTGGCTGGTTGGCTCAGTGGTAGAGCATAAGTCAGCATGTGGATGTCCCATGTTCGATTCCCAGTCAGGGCACACAGGAAAAGAGCCTATCTCCTTCTCCACCCCTCTGCCTCTCGCTTCTCTCTCTCTCTTTCACTCTCTCTCTTCCCCTCCTGCAGTCATGGCTAGAATGGAGCAAGTTGGTCCTAGGTGCCAAGGATGGCTCCATGGCCTTCACCTCAGGAGTTAAGAAGAGCACAGTTGCTGAGCAATGGAGCAATGGCCCCAGACAGGCAGAGCATTGCCCCCTAGTGGGCTTACCAGGTAAATCCTGGTTGGGCCCATGCAGGAGTCTCTCTGCCTCTCCTCTTCTCACTGGAAAAAAAATTTTTCCTCAATTTATGTCATCAGCCCCTAGTCCAATTTGTACATTGGTCATTATTACTACAGTATTTGGGCCAGAAGTTTGTGCAGACATGATAAAGAAGGGCAATTTCTTGGGAGGGGGCATTGGAAGACAGGATTGATTCTAGCATCTTTTGATTTTTCTGAACTTGTATAAGCTCCAAACTCATGGTAGTTATAAAACATTCTTCAGACTTAGCATACAGCACAACATCAGTGAAAAGATGTGTTGAAACTTGAAAGGCACTTCTTGGTAGAGTCAATAAAGATAGGGGACCTGACAGAAACATTTTGGTTTTCTAATATTAGTTATTCCAAATACTTAAAATGTGAAAGAGAATTCATATAGTGGTTGTCATGTTAAACCATTCTATTAATAGACTTTTCTATTATGTATTTATATACCATGTATTGTTTATTTAATTTTATAGCACCAGCACCATATGGGTTTATGAGGTGACATCAGATGAATATATAATAGTTCAGAATTAGAAGAGGTTTAAGTGATTCTTCTCTCTGTTACTTATTTGGGTGGCCAGCTCACACATTGCATGACTCAGGACACACCATTACCAGTCAGATTTCTCTTTTCAGACATGATGGCATCTATATCTATGGCAGGAGCACCAGATGGGATTGGGGAATTTAGTCAGTCTGATATGTTGTAGCTTATCTTGCACATGCCACAAACCCTGGAAATGAGTCTTATATGCCTGACATTTGCCACAGTGTAAAGGCTGCATAAAATGAGAACCACTGAACATCCATGAGAGCACAGGGTGGGCGCCTGGAAATGGACAACTGTGAAGACAGATGTGATGAAAGGAGAACACAACTCAGATTTCCCGAACCTCCGCTGCTCCTTTGCTAACAGCCAGTTTTGGCTACAGAGTATGGCTTGTTTGAGATGCCTTTCAGATGCTCCCATCTAAATCTTCCACAATTATTTATCCTGATATAACAAATGTAGTAGTTGTATATTTTCCTAAATAATTAAATATCAAGAAGAAGAGGGACCCTAAGGGTGTCACCTACTTCAGTATGCTCCAGTCAGTTCTAACATGAAACTACTCAATGAAATAAAAGTAAGTTTTCTCACCATGACCGGATGACTTTGTTGGTTAGAGAATCATCCCACGGTATGGAGGTTGTGGGTTTGATCCCCACTCAGGGCATATGCAAAAGTGGCCCCATGGTCCTGTCTCTCTTTCTCTCTCCCTTCTCTGATTGAAATCAATAAATAAAAATAAAAAAAGAAAGTTATCCTTATAAAAGTCCTGATAGTAAAATGCTTTTATTGTACTAATCAATGCATAAAATAATTTGCATACTTTTAAGGATAATGATAGCACAAACATAACTGCTACATCACAGAGACTAAGAAATGGATGGTACATACATATTAGGAACCCTTCCTCCTATACCACCATTTCTCCCTCTAGATAGCTGTTATTCCAAACAAGTACCTTTAAATACATCCTTATATCATATATGGTTAGGTGTTGACCTTTTGTGAACTTTAAGTATATGAATCATATCATATTTATTTTTCTTTGACTTTACCTCCACATTGTATTTTGAATTTATTTATGTGTATTGTTGCTTTTATTTCCTCTCACTCTTTCCTTGTACTCAATTCCCACCTTGCCACAATTCCAGTCTTTTGGCACATATTATACTTATTTTACTCATTATATATTTACTTGTAATTTTTGAGTCATATGGTCTATGATATTTCTTTTAGATAGCATATATAACATGCATACTTGAGGCCCTGTCTTTATTCATTCCCTGCAACAAATCAAATACCTTAGAATAACTTGATTACTATGATAGCAACTTGTGTATTAATTACTATGGTTCTGTGGTTTAATACTAGCTATTTACCCCTACCCCATACAAACATACAGTTTTTTAAAAAAATTTTAATGAGAGAGAGACAGAGATAGAAGCATTGATTTGAGAGAGAGAGAGAGAGAGAGAGAGAGAGAGGCATCAACTCGTTGTTCCACTTAGTTGTTCTATTTAGTTGTGTACTCATTAATTGCTTCTCTACATGCCCTGACTGGAATTGAACCTGTGACCTCAGTGCGTCAGTGTATCAATGCTCCAGGTTTAGGCTTTATCCACACAGCCACCCTGCCAGGTACCAAATATACAATTTTTTATTGCTAATATATACAATCAATGTTTGTTTAAATTTGCCCACATGTTTCCTAGTATGTTATCTTATCTTTTTTACATCTCAAATCTTGTATCTGGCATAATTTTTCTTTGGCCTAAAGGATATAAATAAAAACTTCCTTTTTTGAGGATCTTTTGGTAACATACTTTCTCAATTATTTTTTGTTTGACAATGACTTAAAATCTGTAACACTGGAAGTCGAACTATGTTGGCAATTATTTGCTCCCAATAAACCATGGGGCCCATTCTTTTGTGGCTTGCATTGTTCAAAACCAGCTATTATTTTTATAACCATTCTTTTAAAGATTGTCTGTGTTTTTCTCTGTGGTTGGTATTAAGATCATCACATTTATTTTGGTAATTTTTATTTTACTGTGATGGGTTTGTGTATTTTTATTTTTGTTTTTATGTTTATTCATTTTAGCTTTCTAGATCTGAGAATTGAGGCTTTAACCATTGTCATGGAAATGTCATCAGCATTATCTTTTTCATATTGTTTGCTACTCTTATTCTTTATTGGCTACTTTTTAAACTTATGATTATACATGCATTAGACTTTCTCTTAATACCTCTATGTCTCATATTCTCTTTTTTCATTTCTGTAAGTTCAATTTAGTTCTTTCCTAAATTTGTTTGATTCCTGGTCATATTATCAAACATGGTTTACTTAGGGATTTAGTTTATTTAAATGTGTTAACTAAGTATATAATAATTCCAAAATATGTTGTCTTTCAAAAAATGTTCAAATTATCTCTCTTCCCTTTCTCTGTCTCTCCCTCATGTGTCTGTCTATATGTTACATCCTGCTGTTTCATTGATTGTGGCTCAGCTTCTGTGCAGGTTGTGAATTTTGACTGTGAGCTATTCATTTTCCTTTGAGTGTTTATTTTTGGAAATTCTTGAAGGTCTGGTTCGAAGTTGAGCTCTTTCTGAGAGGATTTATATTTGTTTCTGCCAATCATCTGTAAGGCACCAACCCAAGACACCTTTAAATTTGCCACTTGAGCACTTTGGAACTGAGCAGATAGTGTGAATGCCAGCTGCAAATCTGAGTAGAGCTAGTCAGTGGTTAAGATTCTCAGGGAAAATTTTTATTTTTCTCTTAACCCACATCTAGGGTCTAGAGAGCCAAGTTGTGTGATGTCTTTTCAAATGGAAGGGTTTATTTCTTTTATAATTAATCTCCTGTGCAAGATTTACATATTAGTCTCCCTGCGTTGTGAGAAGTTTGAGCTTTACCAGTCTTGTTCCTCTGTCTAGTTATCAAACTCAAACTCTTTTGGCTTCAGACAAAAACTGTCAAGGTGAAATAAGTCATCTTTAGTATTATTTTCTCACTTCCTGGAGCTCTTGTTTTATTTTTTTATGTGTGTTCAATGATGTGTTCAAAATAACACACACGCTCTATCACCTATCTATCTATCTATCTATCTATCTATCTATCTATCTATCTATCTATCTATCTAGATGTCTATCCAGATATATATACACACATATACACACACACTAAAATGTATATTTTAATTCTTTAGTGAAAAGGATCATGCAGGGAATAATCTACCATACTGATGAAAATGAGTATTCTGAGTGTTAATTTAAGAGCACAAATACACAGAAGACCGATTAAACCTTTGAAACTTAAAAAAATGTTTACTTATTGATTTTAGAGAGAGAGAAAGGGTGAGAGAGAAAATGTGACAGAAACATTCATCTGTTCCTGTATGTGCCCTGACTGGGGATTGAACTGGCAACCTCTATACTTCCAGATGACACTCTAACCAAGTGAGCTATCTGGGCAGGTCTAAATTTTACTATAAGGTTTTAAAGGTTATGTTTTACATAGATGAGTTTTTACAACATACATTTTATTCTTTTAATTATATAAAGACAAATTTAGTGAATAAAGCACTGTTGATATTCAGACGGACATTATACATTAAAAATTAATGTATAAGACATAGATATATTTATATTAAGCACAACTATAAACTTTTGATTAGAATAACGTGGTCATGTAATATTTTCTTTCTGAAGACTGTATATATTTTATATGTATATATAAAAATATGTTTGGGCAGTCAGGCTTTCCAGGATTTTAAAATTTCTGTTAAAAATCAAAGAATTGTGAGAATTACATTGCTTATTTGTTTGCCTTTATGAATATTATGTATATGATACCCATAAAAAAGCATTATTTCTATGCTTAGACTTAGTAATAAAAATAGCTAACTTCTGTTGATTATTTGTGCTAGGAACTGTTCTAAATATTTACTTAGTTCTCATCATAGCCCTTGAAAAAGGTACTTTATATATGTTTTACAGATGAGAATGAGGTCAGAGAGTCAAAGAAACTTACCCATGTTTACATAGCTAACTGCAACCAAGTTGGAATTAACACCTAAGCAGTGTGGTTTTAGAATCTAATTTTCCTAAATTTGTGCTATCCTGATTTTCTAAGTGACTTGGGAAATTGAAGATATTTTTATGCAACAATTTATTCCTTCCTTTGAAGAATATTTATTAAATACTTACTGTGTATAAAGAATTACACAAAGCACTTGGGATGTTCCTGCTTTGAAGACACTGACATTTTAGTAAATGGATAGCCATGCAATCAAATAGCTACAATAAAAACCCAAAAGTATATACATATTAACGATGTTTAGAAGAATGATAAAATCAGTCTGCCTGTGAGAGTCAAAGCAGTCTTAAAAATTGCCTTGGTATGTGTACGTTAATGAGCATCTACCTAGTGAATAAATTAGAGGTGATGGTGATGGTGACTCATAAAGCCATGGCATCACATGCATAGCAGTATGATATATTTTATAGAACTATAATAAGCTCACTATTACTAGAGAGTATAATGTGTAGACCTGAAGGTATAGTGAAAAATGGAGTAAACTGTTAAGCAGAGGCATTAAAGTTATGTTATTTTCTGAACCATCCAAATTATTGATACTGAATGATTTTCTAATTTAAAAAAGTAATATAGGGATAGCACTATAGAGGAATACATATTTAGCAGAGCTCTAAATAAAGGTTCAGCATGTCAGGTTATATTTGAACTTGTGCAATCAAATGCCTTCAGGCAGGTAATAAGCAGTGGCTTATGGTCAGATACCAGGGAGTATGAGTACTGTGGCGAAATAAAAAGTCTATGTCCACCATAAAGATATTCAAATATAGTGTTTTAAGAAACACTGAATTTGCACTGCACTGGCCAGATTGCTCAGATGGTTAGAACGATGTTCCTATATGCTAAAGTTGAAAGTTTGATCCTTGTTCAGACCATAAACTAGAAGCTACTAATGAATGCATAAATAAATGGAAAAACATAACAGTGTTTCTCTTTCTCTCCCTCTCTCTCTAAAAGTCAGTGAGTTAAAAAAAACACAACCCACTTTTCTGGTTGAATAAAACAGGAATTCTTATTGAAGTTGTCTCAGTAATTTTTAGTTGTGGCTCTTAGGTAAGAGATCCAACATTTGAGTAAGAAGTTGAACTTTTTTTTTTCAACCCAAATTATAACCATATATATGTATTTTGACTTATTATCTTCCTTCCTTTATACCATAGGTAATTATACTAGACTTTTTTTTGGCAGGTAATTAAAATGCCTTCAAATGGAAACTTTAAATTCTGAGACACAAGCTTGAAGTGTGGTGGCACACAGTTGGTAAAGCATCAGCTTAGAATGCTGAGGTCACCAGTTCGAAACCCCAGGCTTGCCTGGTCAAGGCACATATGGGAGTTGATGGTTCCCTCTTCCCCTGCCCCTTTTTCTCTCTTTTCTCTCTTTTCTCTCTGTTCCTTCTAAACAAAAAAACAATAAATAAAATATTGCCTGAGTCACAGGTCAAAATAGAAATAAAAACAAACATTGGTTTTATAATTTATAAATATGAAGCACTAATGATGATTAAAAATGACTAGAGTGAGATTTGAAGTGGAGTATCTATAAAAAGGCATATCATGCCCAGGGACTGTTTTTTCTTATGTGTGACATTTAAAAAAAAATTTTTTTTTTATGTGTGACTTTTTAAAATACTGGCAAAGAATAAAGTCTTACACAGATGAAGTTTCTGGCTGAACCTGAAAATTGATTTGCATTTACAGTGATACACATTTTTTTTTACTTTTTCCATGTTATTAAAGCTTATTTTTTAGAGGAGAGGCTAATATGTGATCTTCAGAAGACTAATGATAAATAAATAATACACAGCCTTGATTTGTGCATGGACATTTTTGGACATGAGTTACTTATTTTTGCACATTAATATTACTAATTAGAAGGAGAAGTGTAATTGGGAACACCGTAAAACAAAATGCATACTTGCCATAAACACGCATGCAGAGCACCTCCAGCTTCTCCACATTGTTGCCTTTTTAAATGACTGATTAAAAGTTTCCTTAAATTTTATCCTTGATTCATTGAGATACTTAATATTGGCCACTAATCACTTACACTTAATATTCTGGAGACAGTAATAAGATGATATCAATTTTTAATTTCCACCAAAAATGTTTCTGCTAAAACTAAAGAACATCAGTCATCAAAAAGCTTTTCACACTCATTTTTATCATGAAATTCAATGTGACACAAATGGTAAGAAATAATACCATCTTAAAGAAAATATTTGCATTGGCAGACAGGAAAAATCTTCAAACTGTTGAGTTGTAATTGAAGGATAAAAATGAATTGGGAATGCTGACTCATTCTTTCTTTCCTAGATAGATATTAAGAAGAATTTAGCAACAAAGGGATTTCACTGTTTTTTAAAGAAATTGGGCCATTTGATGAGAAACTATAAAACTACAGCAATGCTTGCCAATGAGCCTGCATTGTTTTAGATAAAAACAATTAAATAATGCAATTTTATTTTACGTGTAAGATGCAACATAAAACACACAGGAAGTATTTTTCTTTTAATCTGCCAAATAGAAATATTAAAGTCATAGTCATTAATTTTGATTCAAATAACGAATTATCTTTTACATTAAAAGAAAAAAATAACAGACAAAAATAAACAAACAAACCACACTTCTCTGTATTATCTATACATCTAGGACCAAGCAGACCTCCAGACCTACACATGCAAAGTTCAAAAGCAAATCAAGGGAGGCCTGGCCAGGCGGTGGCACAGTGGCTAGAGCGTCAGACTGGGATGCGGAAGACCCAGGTCCGAGATCCTGAGATGGCCAGCTTGAGCGCAGGCTCATTTGGTTTGAGCAGGGAGCTCACCAGCTTGGACCCAAGGTCACTGGCTTCAGCAGGGTGTTGCTCGGTCTGCTGAAGGCCCGCAGTCAAAGCACATGTGAGAAAGCAATCAATGAACAACTAAGATGTCGCAACGGCAACAAAAAACTGATGATTGATGCTTCTCATCTCTCTCCATTCCTGTCTGTCTGTCCCTGTCTATCCCTCTCTCTGACTCTCTCTCTGTGTCTCTGTAAAAAAAAAAAAAAAGAAAAAAAAAAGCAAATCAAGGGAGGAAAATATTCCTGATTTATCTTTTTAAATAAATATTTGTTACAGTTGGGATATCAGCCATAGAAAAGCTATGCTAGTTTTGTCAGTTTGGATGCTTATTACCTCATTTACTCTTTTACTAGCCATGTGAAGGATAACATTGTGACTTTGTTAAATTTCTACGTGACAGTGAATCACAGATTTGTATCTTTTTGAGGATATTGAGCTGTCTTTCATTTACAACTAGGACACTATAGATTCCTAATCAGTGCAGTATGTTCTTTACCAAATTTACGCAGCAGAGACAATTTTACTATTTTTTACTTGAAGTCCAAACTCCTAACCCTGGAATTTAAGGGCCTTTATAGTTTGGATGAAATATTTTCCCTCTTTACTTTCTATCTCTCAGATCCTAAACTTTGGATGTTTGTCCCAGAGATACCTTCCACACCACCAGTGCTGTACACCTTATCTGAAAGCTGGGTTACTGTGGTCTTTCCAAGGGTAGAATTTTGAAACTGAAATGTATAAATGTGGTGAAATAAGCCCAGAGTTCTGACTCTGTCTTGTCCCCATCAGTACTATGTTTGTGGTCTTGGCCAAGACATGTATCTTATCTGTGCTCTGTTTACTTCTTAGGAATGGCTCTTTTTTTCCCTTTCCTGTCTAATAAAATTCTATCCCAAATCCCAGGTCCAGTTCTAATCTATATAAACATTTTTTTTGACCACTTTAGATTTAAACTGTTTCTCAGAATGACTATAACTCTCATTTTCTATACTGTTCTGTTTAAACCAATCCCTTCTTGAATGGTTAGGAATTTATTTCCATGTGCAACTGACATCAAATTAATCAGAATCCTAAGTTGATTTAATATAGGGCCTTAATCTTCTATATGAGTTTGATGATAAAACAGTAAAATTTAATGAAAATCCTGTTTCAATAGTGATCAAAGCAGCATTAACGATTTAGATTGTGAGGAGTGTCTTCTTCCCCATGTAAAAAGATTCATCTCCTCATTTATTTAGTTATAACTTTTATAAATTTTTATGTTTCTCTTCGTGAATATGTTACACACATTTTATTTATCCTTAGGTAACTTATGATTTTTATTGCTATTTTCAACAAAATTGAATTATTCATTTAATTTTTATAGAGATACTAAGAATTTTCATATATTTCATATAAGTCAAGAAACTTGCCAGATGTCTTATTAGATTGAAAATTGTATAACTTCTAGATTTTATCAGTGTAGAATCTTATGACCTGCAAATTAATTTTTTTCTAATCCTTGGTAGCTTTTGCTTTGTTTATATTTATTTTATTTCTCACAGTAAGAACTCAGCACTATGTTAAATAGACAAAGTGCAAAGTGTTTCCTGGGAAAATGAAAATTAAACCAGTGAGTAGATACTGTATTTCTCCATGTATAAAATGCTCCCATGTATAAGACACATCTTAATTTTAAGGCCCGAAATATGAAAAAAAATATATTAAGTTATTGAACTCAAGTTTTATTCATCATAAAATTCATACAACTCCTTATCCATGTGAAAAAGTGGAAAATGCAAGTAAAAAAAATACTACAACCACTGTATAAGACGCACCCAGTTTTTAGACCCTGAATTTTTTTGGGAAAAAAAGTACGTCTTATACATGGGGGAATATGGTACATTGCGTTCCCATGGAAAATGATTAACGTTTATTGACACTGACAGTGGCAACCTGTGAGGTAATCGAAACACACTGATGGTGGAAGTGCAAGTTGTTATAATTGCTACACAGATCAATTTATCAGTATCTATTGAGGCCAAAGAGGCTCATACTCCATGACTTAGCAATTTTATTGCTAGGTATTTATCCTAGAGAAACTCACATCTGAGCAAGTGTGATGATTGCCGTACTATGTTTAGTAGTGAAAAATGTGAAACTAATATGTTTCTGTAGCAGATTAGATAAATAAAGCATGGTTTTCCATATATTTGCCTATTACATAGCAGTTAGAATTAATCAACAAGATCTACTTTCAATAACATGTATAAATCTCAAAAATGAAATGTTGGATAAAATGTAAGACTCAAATAAATACAGTAGAAGTCATTTATATAAATTCTTAAAATCATACCGGACTATTGTATTTCATTTTGTGTGGGTGTATCTCTATGTCAAAAATTCCTGCAAGAGAATAAAACACATTAAATACAGGAAAGTGATTATTTCTGATAAGGAAGGGAAGTGAATGAATGAGATTGTGGGACTTTAGATGTACCTATAACAAACAGTTTCTTTCTTTCTTTCTTTCTTTCTTTCTTTCTTTCTTTCTTTCTTTCTTTCTTTCTTTCTTTCTTTTTTTTTTTTCAGGGACAGAGAGAGAGTCAGAGAGAGGGATAGATAGGGACAGACAGACAGGAACAGAGAGAGATGAGAAGCATCAATCATCAGGTTTTTGTTGCGACACCTTAGTTGTTCATTGATTGCTATCCCATATGTGCCTTGACCGCGGGCCTTCAGCAGACCAAATAACCTGTTGCTCAAGCTAGTGACCTCGGACTCAAGCTGGTGAGCTTTTGCTCAAACCAGATGAGCCTGCATTCAAGCTGGCAACCTCGGAGTCTTAAACCTGGGTCTTCTGCATCCCAGTTCGATGCTCCATCCACTGCGCCACTGCCTGGTCAGGCAACAGTTTATTTCTTAAAATGATCAATAACAACAAAAGACTTGAAACAAATATATAACAAATATATAACATTAATATACATTAATTCTGGATGGTCATAAAATTATTCCTTATAATATATTGTTTTTTAAAAATATTTTTGAAATATTTAACAATTACAAAAACAACTTACAATACATATATTTTACTATTTACCAGACTATGTGATAAGCTGGGGCCTGTGCTCAAATCAACTGAGTTATCATCAGCACCAGCGGTAACATTTGAATTAGTTGAGAAACTGGCTATGAGAGGGGTAAAGAGAAAGAAAGGGGAGAGGGAGGGAAGAGAAGTAGAGGGTGGCTTCTCCTGTGTGCCCTGACTGGGGATTGAGCCCAGGACATCCTCATGACCGCCTGAAATTTTATTTACTGAGCCCACTGGCCAGAGCTTCTACTATTGACACTGCTTATATTTTTAAAATTATTACATTTAGTTTTAGTCTCACATTTACCAATAAAAAATGATGATGATAATCAAGGAAATATCAAAACTGTGTATTTCTTTGCCCTTATGAAGTAAGATTAGTGATTTGAAAAAGACGGGATGTGATCATTAGCTTATACAACTACTACAAGGATCATACTTGTCATTGCGTTTTTCTATAAGAGAAAATAATATGATCTTAGTGAATCTGGCTTTGACTCACTATGTAAATAAGCAGTAGCCAAAATAAAATTTATGAAACCTGTACATAGCATGTTAGAAATCATTGGGCCAGGCATTTTAAACTAGCATTTATAGAGAGTCTAAAGAGAACATAGGTAAATTCTAAGAAGCAGTTGTGTATCCTGAAATTTTATTCATTCATGGTTTTAGGTATCTTTTTCTGTGGAGAGGATCCAGAGATTCTACTAGGTTTATACATAGACTGACTTCTGCAATTTGGAAACACGAAAATTGAGGTGGACAGATAAATGACTTGGTTATGCATTCATAACTGGCACACAGCCCTTGCAAGATTTTAGCTTTTTGGTTCAGTACACACACACACACACACACACACACACACACACACACACACACACACTTTTTTTTTTTCCAGTAAAGACACCACAGAAGGGCAGGGAAGGTCTAAAAACTCTTCAATGGATTTGTGAGAAGCATGTTTCTGAATACTGTAAGTAATAGCCTCTTCCTTGACTTTTATTCACTTTAGATAAAGCTTATTGGGACCTGGGGTTGGTGAGAAACTCTGACTTTTTCAATTATGGAGAGGTTCTTTGCTCCTGAGTCTTGGTAATGCAATGACTATGTTAAAAGGAAGAGACATTCACCAGAGACAATTCACATTTTGAATAACAACTAGAATTTTGAGGGTCTAATGGTATCTATAAAGTATTAACCAGTCTAGGTTATAAATCAGGACAAATGGAAACAGTGAGGAAACTCTAGAATGTATTCTCATTGTGTCATACAAGCATATTTTGCAGTTCTAGTAGCATCAGCATAGTGCAGTAGCCAACTGTCTAATAAATTATTAAAAAATATCATTAAGATAATAGTGGAAAACCACTCTACCAATTTAGCAGATTATATCTGCTCTATCGTATGTGAATGCATGATGAGCCTATCATGTTCTATTTTAAAGATATTTAGGGATAATACCTATGTCTTTCAATAACTGTAGATACTTATGACATACTAATTTAAAAAGCAGATGATAATTTAAAGAATAAATAATGCTTACACTCATTGGACAATATGTGGAATCTATCTTTGTACAATAAAGCTAGTATTCTTTTTTCCCTTTCAATGACAGTAAAAGATAATTATCAATGCAATGGCAGTCATATAAAAATGGGTATTCATCATGCATGGCACTATTGTCTTTTCTTTTCCTTTTTTTTTTTTTTATTTTTCCAAAGTAGGAGCCGGGAGGCTGTCAGACAGACTGCTACCTGCACACCGGGATCCACCTAGCATGTCCACCAGGGGGCCATGCTCTGCGCATTTGGGGCGTTGTTCTGTTGGGGCTGAAGCCATTCTAGTGCCTGAAGATGGCCATGGAGCCATCCTCCGCACCTGGCCAATTTGCTCCAGTAGAGCCTTAGCTGCGGGAGGGGAAGAAAGAGATAGAGAGGAAGGAGAGGGGGAAGGGTGGAGAAACAGATGGGTGCTTCTCCTGTGTGCCCTGGCTGGGAATCGAATCCCGGACCTCCACAGGTGGGGCAGACACTCTACCGCTAAGCCAACTGGCCAGCGCCAGCGCTATTTTCTTATGCAATCTTATTCCCATGCAATGATTCTTACCTTCTTATCATTTTTATTACCAGGTGAAAAGTGTGTCACATGCATATTAGAAAAAATTTTTGCTAGCACTTAAATTAGTTTTATATGTCTAACTAAAATTCCCATAAAAATAGCATAAATAATAGGAGTTTTCAAACTGACTTGTGGAAGCTTTTGTTTAAAGGTTTTGCTATTATCTTTGCAAAAAGAATCCAAAATCAAGGTGAAAAATACAAGAACTCACTTGGTACTTTAGTTAAAATTAGTTATGGAAATAGATAGTCATCTAAAATAAATATAAGTATCCAGGATCAGATGGCAGTGGGGAATTATAAGCCAGTAAATGAGAGATTTCTATTAGAACCTTCTTGGTCAGGTGAAGGTCAAGGAAAGCAGGGGATCAAGGACAGGGTCTGCTATTCTAGGGAAAGACATGCAGGGTGTGAGTTTAAAGATGTCTCTAATATGTCAATCAACAGAAGGGGCAGGTAGCCAGACTCTGATTGGAATCAGTTCAGCATCTACCTTCTAATCAGGTGGGGCAGTGGAATGATAGAGGTACATGTGATAGAAATTCAGGAAGGTGGGTTGTCTTCTCTGAGGGTTGTAGTAGCAGGTACTACTACTAGGTGCC
This sequence comes from Rhynchonycteris naso, assembly GCA_037038555.1. Taxonomy (NCBI): domain Eukaryota; kingdom Metazoa; phylum Chordata; class Mammalia; order Chiroptera; family Emballonuridae; genus Rhynchonycteris; species Rhynchonycteris naso. The sequence goes on along the minus strand of CM072996.1, from coordinate 121,051,132 downwards.
TAATCACTGAGGCAGGTTGTCAGAGGCAGATAAATTTTGTATCTGGATGGGCCCTAGAATATGAGGTGTGAGATATAAATATGGGAGGAGAAATAGGTAAGGAGTTACTTTGATCACTAATCTCAGAGGCCTTGGAGATCACCCAGATCAGAAATTTTCAAACCTTTTCATCTCATGGCACATGTAAACTAATGACTAAAATTCTGCAGCACACAAAAAAAATAGTTTTGCTGGTCTGACCAAAAAAAAAAAAAGATATAATGTTGATACATGCACACCAACAGCTATTGTTGTGTTAGCTGTTATTATTATTATTTATATATGACAGTGTAAGGGAGAAGAGGTCAGTGCACCTGACTAAATCTTCAGGTATCGCATGCTTTAAGATTTTTATGTTGCAGCAGTGTTCCACGGAACACTGTTTGAAAATCACTGACCGAGAACATGAACCTCCTTTTGTAGATGAGAGAACTAAGGATTACATAGGCCCCTGTTACTTAAGTTATGGAACTTCCTGGAATTAGACTCGGATCTCCTACCTACCAACAGAAGTGTTCTTTCAACAGCATTATAACTTCTATAGTCCTGCAAGAATGATTCATTCTGAAGCTGCTGAACTGCTTGAACAGGATTTTGAACACTCGTTTTCGCTAGATACAAAGTTAATCTGAGAATTGGACATGGGACTAAAGTTATTAATTTGAGTTAAAGGATATAGTTATCACCTTGACACTCCTCCCATCTGTGCTCTCTTTCTTTGAATATGGGCAGGCAACTTGTGATTACAGTGAAGTGTTACTATGTGAGTTCCCAGCCTAGATCATAAAAGTTAAAGCAGCGTCTAGGTAGTTTTCCTGGGATGCTCACTTTTGGAATCCATCTACCCTGCCATAAGAAACCCAAGAAGTCGCTAAGGGGCTCAGTATTCCTGGCTGAGGTCCCAGCTGGCAGTCTGCATTTATTTTCAACTTACATAAAACCATCTTGAAAATGGCCTTTCTAGACCCCATTCAAACTGCCAATAGCTGATGCCACGTGGAGTAGAAGTGGCCTGTTGAACTATGAGAAACATAAGTAACTATTGTCTTAAGCTGCTAAGTTTTGGGGGTGGTTTGGCACATCAGATGCAATGTTCTTGCTTACTTAAGTGATGGTTATCAGTGAGACCATGTAGTCAAGAGGGCTAAAACTGTTTAAACTGTTTAGGTTTCATTGTTTCTATTTTTTTCCCCAAAACTTGATTTTGAACTTGTGAACAAGTCTATTTAAGTAGTTTAACAAGAAATGCACATTTGCAGATTTTTGCTTTTGGAGACCACAGTAATCTTAGTAGTTGTTTGTCTGTTTGTTGGTTTTATCCTGATGCCAGGTGGCCTTGTGTTCAAATCTTAGATCTGCTATTTATGGTGGGATCTTGGACAAGATATTTTATCTTTCCCTTCCTCAATTTTATCACCTATGAAATAGATCCAATAACTCTCACACAAGATTCTTTTGTGTCAGTTGTATAGGAAGGTTATTCAAGAATTAGCCACTCAGCAGCTTGAGTCTGACCCGGATTTGAATTCAGGTAATGACATCTATAAGGCATAAAGCATTAAGCAAGTGACTCAAACTCTCTACGACTGACCTTCTTCATTTGTAAAATAAAACAGTATGAGGACCTAGTCTAGCATTGTGATTTTGAGAGAGTAAAACAAATAATTCATGTAAATTGTATAGCATAGTATGGTACATAGTAAATGTTCAATACATGTTACCTATTATTATGATATGGAAGTTAAATCAGATGATCTTTCAAAGCTTAAAACTATTTCTCACACTGGTACATAGTAATAGCTACCAAAGAGTACTGTACTTATCTCAGCTCCTTCTCCGGACCTCATGATCCACTCAGTTGATTATAATCAATTTATATTAGTTACAACTTTACTCAAACATGGAAAAATTGCTTTGAAAGTGAGAAGATAGATTTTAATTCTGAATGACTTTGATTGTTGAGTAGTTTAAAAAATGGGATGCTCAAATGTGAAGTCATTGATTCTGTCTGAATAAAAGTGAAGAGCTAGTAGCCAAAGTGGCTGAGAAGCCACATACTAGTCAGAGAGATAGCACCGTTAGTGAAAATGCCAGTACATGAGAATGTTTAAAATCAGTATGCCAAATAACTACTATTACTGCTACTGTAACAACTACTTGCTAATCATATTTTTTTTTGCTAGTTACTAGTGTAATCTAATCCTAAGGAAATTTATCAGTTTATTTAATCCTTAAGAGAAGCTTATGTTGGAGAGGTTAGCGGCATTATAGTTGTCCCTAGTCAATCACTAGGAAGAAGGATCCTCACTCTTTAGAGATGAGAGTTGAATTTTTTTGAAAGAAATTGCACAAATGCAATGAAAGTGATTGAAGGGTTTTAAAATAAAACATTTTGAGGAACAGTTTAGAAACTGCAAGTTAAGCAAAGAAGAGAAAAATAAGAGATGTCATAAGAAGACCTCTCAAGTGTGTACAGGATTATGTGACTGTGGTAAGCAGGTTTTATGCAATTACCCAAGGACAGGAGTAACGATAAAGTTTTAGCATGAATAGCATAGGTTAGACACAAAAAATGTCTTTCCCTCACTGAGAGTTATTAACTATTGAGTGAAGGTAATGAAAGAGATCGATTAATTTTATTCCCTTCACTTTTTTTAAATCACAGGTTTATTTTTTAGTTTTGGAATGACATTAAGTGGTATTCTGGAGGAGATAAGCAATCTCTTGATTGTATTCATCTTTCTGGGTCTATCTTTTAAATAATAATAAATTATATATGTTTTTTACCTTTCTTTCACTGAATTTGTGATTATTCACTTATCTAACTTTTTATTTTCTTTTTTGGCCTACTAAGTATCAGATATCCTTTTCTGTCTGCCTGTCTTTTGTTCCTTCCATTTATTCTTGTGAAGATATGTATCTCAAAGGTGTCTTCATTGACCTGTACTTCAAAGAACATATTTAAAAAATGATGATGTTTAGAACAGATTTACTACATGATAGCAAACAAGGTCAAGGGGGGAAGGAATTGATAGACTTAGTCCAAATTTATAATGTTTTTTTTACTATTTTTTATTATTTCTATTTTACTACTTTTAATATTACAGTTTTTATATTTGTGTGATTCTTTACAGTTTAATAAATAATTATAATACATTTTGGCATATTGTGATGATAACGGTCCCTGATGAATCACACCCCTGATGAATCACACCCCTGATCAATCAACGTATGGATATATCAACCCTATATCTCTGTACAATCCCCTCCCACACTCTAGGTTTGGCGATGTGACTTGCTTTGGTCAATTGGACATTAATAAATATGATTCAAGCAGAGGCTTGATAAATGTTTGCACATTGTGACTTGTCCACTTGGAAAATGCTGAAGTTATGTGAAGACAAGAATTGCCAGACAAAAGTCCCAGAGACGCCCCACCAGACATGAGTGAGACTGCTCTGGTTCCTCTAGACCCAACAGCCCCTTCTCATGGGCACAAACAAGAGACACCATTAGAAAATGCCTCAACTAAACCCCTCCCAAAGCAGAATACTAAGTTAATGTATGGTTTTTATTTAGACTCCACAGTTTTAGGGTGATTTGCTATACAGCAATAGGTAACTGACACACATATTTGAAAAGTATGGGGATATCAACCCTGTGAAGCAGTTAGGGAGGGTATTGTTGTCTCAGTTTTACATTGAGAAATCTATGGTTCAAATAGAGAATTGCTATTAGTTTTTCCTCTACTATACTTTATTAATTCCCACAGCAGCTTTAGAAGAAAAACAAAATCTGACAATTATGTCATAAGGTCTTTCAGGAATAAAAAAATAAATTCTAAAACAGAATATGAATCATATTTCCAAAGTCAAAATTATTTTATTTTATATTTGAAAAGATATCTTTAAAATATCCCTGCTAAGACATCTCCTTTATATTAGCTACCAATGGAAAATGAGAGAGAAGAAGAGGAAGCCTGACTGAAGGTAGTAATTATGGATGTGGAATAGCCATCAGAGTTGAACTAAATTTACACAAAAACTTTTGTTTCATATAAGAAAATTTAATTCTCAATCATGATGTCTTTGTACAGAGAATTTTGTGCTTTTCTCCTGGTTGCCAAATTGTACTTCACTTGCTGCTGTTTTAAAGCAGAGCATCCCTTAGAGTTATAGCAGCCTTTTTATTTAAAAAAAAATGCAATCATAATTCACAGCTTCCTTTGAGGACAAGGTAAAACTTCAGTTCATGTTTTATTCTTTTTAGTTTTCTTTTTAAGGCATGGTCTTATTATATCTGTGTCATCGTAGATGCTTGAAGTGACTTTTTTTTTCTTTCTTTTCTTTTTTTGTGCAGCAGAATGAAGTGAAGTGAATTGGTTATTTTAACTCTAAAGAAAGAACAGGCAGTTAAGCTGATCTTAAAGATATAGACAGTAAATGATGTGATTTATTAGGTCTCTGATGACCCTAGGATGTCATACTAGAATGCCTTCATTACCTTGGCATTTTCTCAGATGAGTAGCAAACACTGGCATACATCTCCTTGAACACTTTTTAAATGAGATACTATCCCCCTCTTTTTTTAAGTCAAAGAGTTTGACAACTTCCTCTGCTTTCAATCTCACTAATTTTTATTTATTATTTTATTTTTTATGAGAGAGAATGAGAGAGAGAGAATGGGAAAGAGTTAAGAAGCATCAACTCATAGCTGTGGCACTTTATTGATAGCTTCTCATACATGGCTTGACAAGGGGGCTGTAGATGGGCCAGTGACCTCTTGCTCAGGCCAGCAGTCGTGGGCTCGAGTCCAGTGGTGGGATTCAGCCAGTTCGCACTAGTTTGGCAGAACCAATAACTAATTTTTTGTTGAATTTGGCAAACCGGTGGTTAAAATGGCACTTGTAATCAGGGTTCACTCTAAGGTGGGCCCATGGGCAGCCACTTAATGTAGAAATCACAAATTTACTTTCCTTACTCCTTTTTAAAGTTCATCTGTGCAACAGCATATTCTAAGTGCCCATATTAATGTTCCTTCTGTCCATCGGTGAAAAAAATTGCAAGTGAGGACTCTAATAAAGAAGCAGTATGGAAATAACAGTTTTAGGTTATTTTTTGTTTGGTATTAGTTAATATTTTTATTAATATTTTAAAACTTATAATCTAGTTTTGTGTACCACTTGTATTGTTCTTATTTAAGTATTAAATGCGTGAAATAATAAACTATTTTCTGTATATCTTTTTTTAATTTTTTTTTTTAATTTATTCATTTTTTTTAGAGAGGAGACACAGAGTGTGTGTGAGAGAGAGAGAGAAAGGGGGGAGGAGCTGGAAGCATCAACTCCCATATGTGCCTTGACCAGGCCAGTGCAGGGTTTTGAACTGGCGACCTCAGTGTTCCCAGGTCGACGCTTTATCCACTGCGCCACCACAGGTCAGGCTATATCTTTTTTTAAAAATAATACTTTATTTATTTATTTATTTTTACAGGGACAGAGAGAGAGTCAGAGAGCAGAGAGAGGGATAGATAGGGACAGACAGACAAGAACGAAGAGAGGTGAGAAGCATCAATTATTAGTTTTTCATTGCCTTTAAGACACCTTAGTTGTTCATTGATTGCTTTCTCACATGCGCCTTGACCGCGGGCCTTCAGCAGAACGAGCAACCCCTTGCTGGAGCCAGCGACCTTGGGTCCAAGCAGCCGAGCTTTTGCTCAAGCCATATGGGCCCACTCTCAAGCTAGCAACCTCGGGGTCTTGAACTTGGTTTTTCCACATCCCAGTCCGATGCTCTATCCACTGTGCCACCGCCTGGTCAGGCTGTATATCTTTTTTTATACTTAAAATGGTCATTCAGGCAGAGAACTGGTTGTTAAATTATTTGAATCCCACCACTGCTCAAGTCAGTGACCATGGGCTCAAACCAGCAGCATTGGGCTTTAAGCCAGCAACAATGGGATCAGGTTGATAATTCCAAGCTCAAGCCAGATGAGCCTATGCTCAAGTAGGTGACTGTGGGGTTTCAAACCTGGGACCTCGGCATTTCAGGTGATATTCTATACATTGCCCTGCCACCAGTCTCCTTGTGATTTCTTGTTCAAGGTTAACTTATTAAAAGTTATAAAACGTGTCTTGTTCTCAACTTTACTGTGCATAGAATTATCTGGGATGTTTATTAAAAATAGTCTGTTTCATCACAAAATATGTTGACTTAATATAGATTTTCTGGGGCTCCAAGAATTTGTTTGTCCGTTTTTTTTTTTTTTATTTTTATTTTTTGCGTTGAAACAAGCACCTAGGTGATTCTGAAATAGTTGGCCTAACAACCACGTTTTATAGCCTCAGGTGTACTTATATTGTTATTCACTTCCTCCAATCCATTAAGTATCCACACATATGTCTAAAAGAATATTTAAAAACAGATGGTAAAGAGTGTGAATAATCAGTGGTAAAGCTTTTTGTAATGAATACAAGACACACAAATGACTAAAAAGTAGATTTTTTTTTCACCTTGGCAAGAACAAAATACAACAGCAAAACTCTCAGATGGTTGTTGTGCTTTCATGTCAAAAAATGTTCCAGATATGCAGTACTCCTAAATTACGCATTGTTTTTAAAATAGAATTCACAAGATGCTGCTTATGTACACATCAGTGCGTTAGTTCATGTGAGGGTACAGCATGGGTGACTGTTGATTAATGACAACCTGTTCTAAACAGTGCCTACATTCTCACACTGGGCTTTCAGTGATGCTCATAATCTCAATGAATTAGATTTTTCTCTTTAAAGAAACAAACGCAACACTATTTTTATTTTGGTACTTACTAAAATAAATGTGACTGCTAACAGACATACTTCTGTGTATCAAGGTTAAATCAGAGGTATTGATGCTCTGCTCCTCCCCAGGCTGAAGAGTTGAGAATATTTGATGCTGATTAATGTTTGCTAATGAAATACAAACAGAAGAAAGGAACTTAAGCTGACTTTGTTATATTTATATCCTTTACTTTGTTTGTTTTAAAGGTCACATTGAGTGTAAAGTTTTCTTCATGCAGAAATAGAAATGATCTATACAAAAATGTTTCAGCCTGAAGATATACGTTAAAATAGTACATTGAGAGAAAACATTCATTATAATTCTATTTTTAACGAATATGATTGTATTGTTTTTTAATTTATCCCACATTTTAGAAATTATGGTTAGTTTATTTTTTCTAGGCCTAATGCAGATTTTGCATATATGCATATATAGATATAGTATACATACTATATCTATACACATATACACACACCTGCAGCTGTAAGTAGAAATATAGATGGTAGATAAAACCAGTAGATAATATGATATTTTTCTAGGAAGTTTTGTGGAGAGTGAGAAGAGTTGAAGGTGAGATTCTTGAGAAATTATCATTTATAAGACAAAAGGGGAATATATCTTCCAACACTGAATTACACTTTAATCACTTTTAAGTCATTGCAGAGATAATCATGTCTATTTTTCTGCAATTACATCATGTTTAAGAGACATAAAAGAAGTAGTTAATGAGATAAGAGAGAGTTAGGTGAGAGAGCATCTTGAGGATCAAAGAGAAGAGGGAAGAAAAGCCCTAACAGTGCTCATTAGATTTAGCAATTACGTGGTCACTGTTGACCTTGGCAAAAGCATTTTCATTTTCAGGAGAAACTGTAGTGAGTTGGAAGAAAGAAAGGAAGACAGTTAGAGAAAGCTATTACTGCATGTTGATTGAGAGGGAAGAGAATATTGTAGTGGATTGAGAATGTTGTAGTAGGGGCATACCTCAGAAAGCAGTGGTTGCTTGGTTTAACAGAGTGGGAGGGAATTGGGCTTTTTGCCAGCTGAAGAGAAGGTGATAGTAAGCACAAAAGTTAAATATACAAAACGGAGAAAGGATAATACTGTAGATGGAACTAAGTCCTAAGTAATATGGAGAAAACTGAGTGTTTAAATTGACAGATTTGTCTTAACTGAAGGTGCCTCTTTCCTCTGAGATTAGAATAAAGGAGTTAAAGGTAAATTTGATGTATAGGGCAAAAAAATGCCTAACTCTTTCTTAATTTATTATAAACTGTCAAGGAAAGGAACCATGTGAAATTAGAATATCATTGTGTTCAGGGTGCATGTAAAGTGCTATTATCCATAGTACACAATTAATGATCAAAATGGGAACTTACAATGAACTTCTATTATATTGAAGAACTAAGATAGGTCATTAATATGAGGAAATGAGTGGGCAGAGATTACATCCAATGTGCTAACCATAGTTCTGTGATGTGTGGAGAGAAGAAGCTATTTGTCACAGAATCAATGTAGAATGTCTTTACATTTTCTCCCTTTGATTTTCAATCATAAGCTTTTATTTAAAATCCTGCAATTACAGGGTTATTGCTGTAATATCATTATTATATCTTAGTTTGTAGATTCCCTTTTGGACTAAAATTATTTATTTTCAGAATTGTGTCCAAATTTGTGTACAAGCATTTATTTATTCAGTTAGCTCTTTATTTCTTTTAATTTTTCTGGAAAGAATTTAAGGACATTAACATTAAGAAACTTGAACATTGGGTCTACATGCAGTAATAGTGTGAATGTATGATTGAAATAACACAGACCTGTCACATAGCAAAGAGGAACACATTAATTTAACCACCATCAGTATCAAATTCACACAGAGTTGTGAATGTATAATGATCAGGGATTTGGTAGCACTTTTCTTACATTTTTGCCAGAAACAAACATCTGGAACATTGCCTAATGAACCCAGTTATTCTCCATCTGTTTTGTCCTGGATTTATTCCCATTTGCTTTGTAACTGTGATTAGGAATTTTAAGGAGAACAGTTCTTTGTATTCTTAGGTCATAAAAATTAATAAAATATTTGCTTAATGACTTGGACTATGTAACATTTGAGAGTACAAAAAGAAAATATTTTGGTTTAATTAGAGAAAAATGATCTGATATTGTTTGCGAGTAAGCTTACTAGAGCCATTTATTTTTGTGCACGTAGTTATAATTATACCCAATCTGGTAATTAGACTAACTGGAGAGAACTGTAGTTTGAATCTGAATTTTAGAACATGTAAAATTCATTTAGAACATGTAATTTTATTACTTACAAATGCACACTGCAATTAATATTAGACTGAAATCATTTTTAAAGAGTAGGCTTTAAGAAACCTACTCTAGTATTAGGTGATTATATAATTATATGAATAGAGTTGCTAGAATGATATTGCTTTTTTTTTTTTGGACAGACACAAAGAATGAGTCAGAGAGAGGGACAGAGAGACAGGAAAGGAGAGAGATGAGAAGCATCAATTCTTCATTGCAGCTCCTTAACTGTTCATTGATTGCTTTTTCATATGTGCCTTGACAGGGGGCTACAGCAGAGTGAGTGACCCCTTGCTCAAGCCAGCGATCCTGGGCTCAAGCCAGTGACCTTTGGGCTCAAGCCAGAGACCATGGGGTCATATCTATGATCTCATGCTCAAGCCAGGGATTCCATGTTCAAGCTGGTGAGCCCGCACTCAAGCCTGATGAGCCTGCGCATAAGCCCATGACCTCAAGGTTTCAAACCTGGGTACTCAGCATCCCAGTCTGATGCTCTATCCAACTGTGCCACCACCTGGTCACGTTGATATTGCTTTAAGAGTTTATAATCTTAGTGCCTTGTAGAATATTGTGAGTTCAACCCAGTATATTTAATTCATCTATGAAAAAAGAATAATGCCCTCTTTTCCTTGGTAGATCTATGGGTAAGTTGGGGCTGTCAATGTCGTTGTAAATATGTGCAGTGGTATACCTTCCAACACTGAACTTAAACCTTTAATCACTTTAAGTCATCACAGAGATAATCATGACTATTTTCCTGCAATTACATCATGTTTAAAAGCATTTATGTTCAACAGAATTGCATTACACACAGATATCATACCTTCTGTGTTGTAAAGAAGAATGTATGTCGGTATTAATCATGTACATTCATGTTACGAGTAGAAACACAATATAATTATATCTTTGGATTATCAAATACTTTATTCAGCAGGTAATCACTTAATGTGTATTATAGGCAGTTGATTATGCTTTAATTTTAATTATACCAGTTTAAGTGGATAATGACTAACCCTGTCATATGACTATGACAACTTCCAAAGGCACATTTTAACCACCATTGGAGATAATAAGAGACTGCTGTATATTTGTATGACAAGTTTTATTTGGTTCAAGCTTTCATCATATTGCATATCACAATGAATTTTTGAGGAAATCAGGATAAATACTAATCAATACCCACTGTTTTATACTCTTGAAATATTTATATCCTTTCACCTCTGTCATCCTTTTTCATTTTTTATGTTTAAAAAAGTTATTATTGCTATTATTTTTAGTTGTTCATCTTTAAAATTTTTTTTAAGGGTAAGAACCATATCTGATCGATTCATCACAATGTCACTACTGTCTAGCCCATTGTTCTGCACAGGGCATATTCTCTACAATTCTTAAGAGATAAGTGCACTTCCATTTTATCAGAGAATGAATTAAAGACAAATCAAAATGTGTGCTTAAGGTTAACTAGAAGCAGAAGCAGAATTTATTTCTTTTATTTTTGGGTCCCATTCCTCTGTTTCCTCATGAGATCATTTCCATACTGTTTAGCCTTCTGTCAGATTGCCCAAAATGGTAACCAAATTTACACGTGAAGCTTAGTGGTTGATGGTCAATTGTTGAAGAACTCTCATAGTGTAAATAATATTATTAGTCATTTCAGCTTTAGAGTTTGGGATTGGTTTGAATAGATTCTTGTAAACTTTCAATTTATGAAAATTATAAAAAATGCAGTAGATATTCATCTGTCCTAAATGATGGAATATAATGCCATTGAGCTTCTGAGTTTAGCTACAAATTCCTCTCCATAAACAATGTTTAATTGGTATCAAATATTTAGTTTATAAATTATTTGTTATATATATTTTTGAATTTATATGATACCTGGTAGTCAGATCCTAAAGATTTATTTAAACATGAAAGATAATTATTAGAAAAAATATTTTTTCTATAAACTTGTATAGATTGTTTGATTTAAAATTATTGAGTCTTGCACATCCTTTAAACCTAAAAATAGTAATTTAATAACTTTTATTACTCAAGATATACAAAAATAAATATTTCTTCAGTGACTGATAAAGTCTGGAAGTCATTTATAACTGGGTAAATTTTCATACTTCTCCAGCTAATAGGAATTCTTGGGGTAATACAAGTCAGTCAAATAAAAAAATAAAAAATTCACTGTTAAAAGTCAATAATGTAGTGTTGCTGAAATTCTCATCATATGTTTAAAGTAAGAGATCATAATCTGTAGATGTGTGCCTCCATGGAAATTAGACATGTTGAAAATCTCTAAAGGAGCCCTGATGTAGAAATAAACAATTGATTAAGCAAAACTTCTGGCTATAGTCTAAATGTAAGTTGAACTAATTTTCCTTTGATAAGGGACATACATTTAGATCAAGGCGATTTTGATAAATTATAGCCCTCATCTGAAACACAATTTCACTTGTAGTACTTGTTGCATTTGAAAAATAAAATATTTCAGATGAGAAAATTATCTACCCTAACATACTGTTTCTTTCCTTATTTTGTTTATGCCCTGAATATCTTTAAAGTCTTTTCTTGCTAGCAATATAGAAGAGATTTTATTTTGAAGTTCTGGTTCAACTTTGATCTATGGATCTGCTCAAATAAGAGTCATCTTTTAATTTAGTTTGTTCAAAGTATTCAACATTCTCTTTAGGCATCTTAACTCTTCTGCCAAAATCTCACAAATGGACTCAAGGGAGATGAAAGAACTTGATCTGCACTGGTTTTAAGGATTTTTGGTGGAAGTCCAACTTTTTTCCACTATATAAATATAGGACAACCAACTAAAATATAGTGCCTACAAATGTCAAAGTGAAACAGCTTTGGGTTTTGATTCATTTACCTATATATCACATAGAATGCCTAACTACATATTTTCATTTTAACTACTTAGCTTCCTCTCCTATAAAAATTACTCTTCCTTCTTTTGTATTTTTTAGTTTTTTTCCTAGAAAAATTATCATCAATTATCTTAAACTACAAAGTTAGCATCATTGTGGATTCTTTCATTTGTGTTATTCTCCAGTTTCAATGGTATGCCCAGCAGAGTGAATTTATTTCTAGACTGACTGTTAAATGCATTCCTTCACCATTTCAACAATTTCCATCTTACTTCAGGCCCCAATCATGATTTTTGCTTTGCAATCTATCCTTCACACAACTACTTGATAATTTTTCTAATTAAATGACTGACTGATTATGGCCCTTTTGGAGAAAAATAAAAAATAGTAGAGATAAATTTCAGAGCATGGAATTTATCATTTCTGACTTACCAAACTTATTTTCCAAACTCTTGATTTATTCCCATATTAACTAGGCAGTGATCCCTAGGAGAATGAGGTGAGTTTTACTACTGTCCCAGGTGGCTCCATGGAGATATTTTCCAGGCGACAGGGCAGAGAGAATAAAAAAGAACACAATACATTCTTTCGGTAGAGACAGAGTCCAGTGTCAGGGGGAGGGGTAGGACTGCTATAATTGGCAGAACAAGCATAAAAGAGAATGGAACTGTACAGATTGTTTCAGATATGTGCAAAAAATCACTTTCAGTTTTTACCTGAGCACTTATCTGTGTATGCAGGGAAAGAATGACTAAGTGAAAGGTGGAACAACTCCAAAGGTCACATAGGACAGGGGCTAACCCATACTTCAACAAAGAAGAGTGGAACAGTATAACACACAGGAAATCTAGAAAAATCATCAAAAGTCATACAAAAATAAAAATATAGACCAATACAGGAGAAAAACCAATGAAACACAAACAAAATAAATATAATGAAAACTAAGTCATAATATTAATAAGAAAGTATACCTCACTTATTGAAATATTTTCAAATTGTACATCGAATAAGGGATTGTTATCCATGATACAGAAAGAGCAATTACAGCTCCATAATAAAAGGCAAATAACTCAATTTAAAAATGAGCAAAGAATCTGAATAAACAGTTCTCCAAAGAAGATATACAAATGGTCATTAAGCAGATCAAAAGATGCTCAGCATCATTAGTCATTAAGGAAATGTAAATCAAAATCACTATGAGATCTAATGAGATATCTATAATTAAAGAGATAGACAAAAACAGGTATGGAGGAAGATATGGAAAAATTGTAACCCTTATACATTGTTAGTGAGAATGTAAAATGCAGCCACTTTCTAAAATAGTTATTTTACTTCCTCAACTGGTTAAATACAGAGTTACTATATAACCTAGCAATTTTAGTACTAGCTATCTACCCAAGAGAATTGAAAATATATACCCATACAAAAACCTGTACATGAATGTTTATAGCAATGTTATTCATAATAGACAAAAAGTGGAGACAACCTAATGCCCAACAACTGAATAGATATATAAAATGTGGTGTATCCACAACACAGTACATGATTTGGTCACAAAAATAAATGACATACTGACATATGCTATAACATGGATGATCCATAAACATATGTTAAGTGAAAAAAGCCAAATACAACAGACCATATATTGTATGATTTTATTTAAACAAAATGTCCATAATAGGTAAATCTATAGAGACAAAAAGTAAATCAGTAGTTGCTATGGACTGAGAAGACCAAGGAGTGGGAATTGACTGCTATTGAGTATGGAATATCTTTTTGAAATGATAAAAATGTCATAAAATTAGTGTCTATGGTTGCACACTCTGTATATGTACTAAAAACTACTGAATTTCAACCTTTAAATGGTGAATAATTGTCTGATGTGCAAATTATCTCAAAATATTGTTATTAAAAATAAATTTATATGAATAACCCAAAATTTATTAAATTAAATTTTTACTTAAAAATATTTCTATAAAGAAAATTCCAGACCAAGAAACTTTCATTGGTATAGTCTATGAGACATTTTAGAAAGAGATGTCAGTTCTTAAAAGAACTTTTTCAGAAAATAAAAGAGGAGGGAATATTTTCTAACCCATTTTATAAAGCCAGTTTTATTCAGATTTCAAATAAAAGACATTAGAGATAAGAAAATTACAGATCAATATCTGTTATAAACATATTCTCAAAAATCATGATCAAATATTGGAAATTGAATTTAACAATATATAAAAAAGATAATATTTCTTGACCAACTGGGTTTTATCCCAGGAGTACCAGATAGATTTATCATATGAAGACAATATAACTCACTACAATAATAAACTAACAAAGGAAAATGATATAACTTCCCCAATAGATGCAAAAAAGCAATATTTTTTATAAATTAGAAATAAGAGAGAATATCCTTAATTAGTTAAAGTGTATATAGGAAAATTCTACAGCTAATATCCTCATACTTAATGGTAAAAACATAAATACTTTTTACTTAGATAGGGAACAGTTTCTTTTACCATTTCAATCCAATATTTTACCATTTGTACCATTTTAGTAGAGGACTGATTTGGCTCAGTTCACATCAGTGGAATTACCATTTGTACCATTTTAGTAGAGTACTGATTTGGCTCAGTTCACATCAGTGGAATTACTGAGCCACTTGACTCAACCTCTCTGGTGGAGAACTGAATTCTCCTCACATTTTGAATTCTCCTCAATATTTTTGCTCATTCCACTTCTTTTAAAATATTTTTTATTTTTCAATTACAGTTGACATTCAACATTACATTAGTTTCAGATGTACAACCCAGTGATTACACATTAGATAGCTTACTAAGTGATCATCCTGATAGGTCTCATACCCATCTTACAGCATATATAGTTACTAGCATGTTATTGACTATTTTCCCTCTGCTTTACTTTACTTTCCCATGACTATTCTGTAAGAACCAATCTGTACTTCTAAATTTCTTCATGGTTTTCACTCATACCTCCAATCCCTCTCCCATCTTGCAATCATCAAAATGTTTTCTGTATCTATGAGTCTGTTTCTGTTTTGCTTATTCATTTTTTTAAATTCAATTGTGGATAAATATGTATTTATTGCCATTTTACTGTTTAAAAGAGCAGATTGTGTTGGGTGCTAGGAAACATATAGGCTATTTTTTGTTTGCCTCTCCAGATCATTTCCCTCTCTTCCCTTTGTGCTCTAGAGACATCTTCACTGGGCTACGTGCCTGGCCCTCTGTGTCCCAATAGAATCAGTCATTTGGAGGAATGGGCACAGGAGAGACCAGATGGCGCAGACTAGAATTTTCTATATTTATTTCTCCCTCTCCCTCCCGGCTATACCTTAAACTGGCAATAGCTGTATTCCTTGGCCAAACAGCTCTCCCCTAAAAGCCGCATGTCTCCCTCATATTGTCCCCTCGCTTGTCTCTTGAGGCCCACGGATGGTCACCACTTCTGCTGTTGCCAACTCCAGGGTGACTGAGTACCCCTCGGATTTCCTTAATGATTCCCACACCTTGGTAAAGAGTTTCTCATTTCTTCATAAAATGATTCTCAATTATCCAGTCTTGAATGGGCCATTGAACTGATACAGAAAGAAATTAGGATATCATCTAGTTCAAATGCAGCAGGATTAATGAAAATTCAAATATATCTGGCCCTGAAGTTGGTTTTGCTATGTTCATGTGAAGATGTGATTTAAAAGATTGAAACATCACCATTAATTTAATTCCATAGCCCTTACCCAGCTCACTGGCTAAAGGTGTTTCTGGATGGAGTAGTGATCTCTTTGGGCCCTGCTTTGCCCCCTCTCCTTCCTATTTACTATTCACATAATTGGTGCTCCTGAGCCAGATTTAAGCTGATTCACTTGGCTTATATGTGTTAATTTCCTACATACAGAATGATTGTTGATTTGGTCTTAATGGTCCCTGTATAAGGGATATGTAGTTGTGGTTTGGGAATAAGGTTGAAAAAGTTTTAGGGACCGTATTCACTTTTTAGTAGGTAGGCTATTTCTGCTCATTATGATCAAATTGAACTTTATGGAATCAATAGGTTTCTTCAACAAATCTTTGTGATGAAATATGTCATTGGGGTTAAGTTTTTTCTTTGCACTTGAGCTGATTGTGAGAATTTATATTTTAAAGAAATCTAATGAATAATCAGTCATAATCACTGTAAGATAAACACAAGAAATATAATTTCCCCCACTCATCTGAGAGAACAAGTAGTTTATTATATAGTTGAGTTAGGAAAATGTCAATTTGAATTAGTTTTCTCTACATGTTTCTTGAAAAGAGTAGACATAATTTTTCAAAACTAGGTTACACTGCAACTAGTTCTGTTGTTTTATTCTCAGGGTTATTGATGGGAATCAGGTGCACATCAAATTGAGTGCTCACATCTTTTCATTTTGATTGGCTTTCTCAGTCTCCGTACTTTACTCATTTATCAATTATTATAGCATCTAGAACATGTATTGCATAGATTGAATTTTATAATTATCACTTGATTTTTAAGGCCTATAAACATTTTCATTTTTTGTATACATTGCTCCTGTATATAAGGCCCAGACTTTCTATTTTGAGGTACTAAATTTCAAATTCACATCAGATTTAGTAAAATCTAAAAGTAAAATTTTTCCATTTTATGTACTCATATGAAATGAAACTGCTAAATGGTAGCAATTTTATATACAGTCGAGACTTGAGGGGTAGCGTCATGATAAAATATTCACAATTTCCTAAGCTGTAATTCTGGTTACGAGTAGCTAATTATTTAAAAATAATATTATATTAAATTTTTTGGTGTTTGGATAAAAATGAGTTGTCTAATACATTTGGTAAAGTCTATAGTCAGTCTATGTAGTAACATTATTTTTTAAAATTTGCAAAGTAACCTCACATGTTAATTAACCTAGAGGATGTGGATGTCCACATGAATGGAACCAGAGAGGAATGAATGAAAGCAATGCTAAGCAACAGTGAAAACACAGTGACAGACAGGGAACTTACATTTGCAGGGGAGCTGCCAGTTAATTTGTTACATTTCTTTATCAGTGTCATGGAGTCATTTACTTTAATTTAATGGGTCTATTTAAAACATACGAATATATTACTTTAAGAATTATTAATTGTATAATAAAAGTATACCATGTACTTCTATCTTGCATTGAGAATTTGCATCCCTTATATAATTTTATTCCCTTAAATTCACAGAGACAGGACAGAGAAAAAGCAAGAGCTATAACCTAGGTTTCTTCTCTAAACTTGTAATTTTGTTTATAATAAGTATGTATTTTACCTTAACATAAAGCTTTATTTTGTTGTTCAAAGGCCTCTGGCATGAATTTTGTTTCATTCCAATATTTTCATAATAAGAATTGTTAAGTATACAAAAAGTTGAAAGAATTTCACAGTGAGGATCCATATACCTACTACCTCTATTTTGCCATTAGCAAGAATATTATATTTGATCTATATTATACTTGATCTTCACATATTTATCCATTTACCAACCCTCTGTCTCTTCATCAGTCCATTTAGTTTTGATAAATCTAGGTAATTATAGACAAATACAAATATCAATAAATATGTCAACAAATATATTTAATTTTAAATAGAAATAACTAATATTTGATGAACACATACTATATTCCAGCAGTAAGCTAACTATCTCAGTGATACCCCCAGCAAAACTATAAGAAAGGTATTATTATTTATTTATTTTTACAAAGACAGAGAGAGTCAGAGAGAGGGATAGATAGGGACAGACAGACAGGAACGGAGAGAGAAGAGAAGCATCAATCATTAGTTTTTCGTTGCCATTGCAACACCTTAGTTGTTCATTGATTGCTTTCTCACATGTGCCTTGACTGCGGGCCTTTAGCAGACTGAGCAACCCCTTGCTGGAGCCAGCGATCTTGGGTCCAAGCTGGTGATCTTTTGCTCAAGCCAGATGGGCCCATGCTCAAGCTGGTGACTTCGGGGTCTTGAACCTGGGTCTTCCGCATCCCAGTCCGACGCTCTATCCACTGCGCCACTGCCTGGTCAGGCAAGGAAGGCATTATTTTTATTAAATTAATTTTTCAAGTGAAAATACAGAGCCTTAGAATGGAGACATAACTTTCTCAAGATTACGTTTAATTGTAGAGGTTGATCAAGTCGCAGATTTGATTAGTAAACTTTCTGAGATTATTATGTCTTTGTGGTAGGGCTGGGATTTGAACCTAGAAAATTGGGTTTTAGAGCCAGGGCTACTGTATTGATTTTCTATAACAAATAGCCACAATTTTGATGGCTTAAAACAACATCCATTTATTAATTCACTGTTTTATGGGTCAGAAGGCCATGCAGAATATGGCTCAGCTGGGTCCTTTGCTCACGATCTCACAAAGCAGCTCTGGCCAGGTGGCTCAGCTGGTTAGAGCATCATCTTACATGCTGAGGTTGTGATTTGATTTCCAGTCAGGATATATATAAGAATCAACCAAAGATGGCATGAATCAGTGGAACAATTCGATGTTTTTCTGTATGTTTCTATCTCTTTCCCTTCCTTTCTCTCTCAAATAAAACCCAAAAAGTCTTACAAGGCTGAAATCAAAGTGTTCTCTGGGCTGGACCGTAACTAGTTGCTCTAGGGGAAGATTCTACCTAATTCAGGTGCTGGCCAAATTCAGTTCTATGCAGTCATAGAACAAAGGTCCCCCTTGTGTAACTGGATGTCAGTCAAGGGGCTGACTTTGCTTCTAGAAGCTGCCTGATTTCCTTCTCTGCTTGCCGTGTAGCTCCTTCCCAGTGGTGCTAAGTTGAGTTCCTTTCACACTGCACATCTTTCTACCTTTTCTTCTGCTTCATTTCTCTGCCTCCAGCCAGAGAGAGCCCTGTGCTTTTAAGTGCTCGTGCAATTAGATGGACCCACTCAGATAACCTAGAATAAGCTTCCTATTTTAAGCTCCATCACCTTAATTACATTTGCAAAATTTCCATTGCTGTCTAATGTAACAAGCCTTAGGTCCTTTCTCAACATGTTTATTCTACTTATTTCTGAAGGGTATTCTACATCATTGAATTCATGCATCCAAAAAGCAATAATTCAGAAGACACAACAGATGGGATTGATTTTATCTGTGAATGGTAGATAATGGTCATTCATTCATAAATGCCAGTGAGCTGACATGAATTTTAAAGTGGACGAGATCTGAGCTTCCCTGTCTGGCTTTTCTGCCTCATTTTACCATGCCCTGTGTACACATTGTTTTTTATTAGTAGGAGATATTTCATAAGATATGAAAACCCCTATAAGATTTTAAAAGTTGAGGTATCCTAGTCAAAAAATCCTTGCCCTCACAAATATCAATAGCATATGCTTTCAACATCCACACTGGTGCAGATGAATTAGCTCATCACCACACCCTAACAGACTTAACTGCGGCTAAAGACAGAAGATATAAATATTTATGTGTGAGTGTACACCTTCAAGGTGTACTAAGACTAAAAATGTATTAAAAACAATTAATTTCTACTTGCCTTGGGAAATTTTATATATGCATATGTTTAATTGTATTTATCTATATGTTTATATACATTACATATTTTAGAGTGATGTGTATAACCTGTTTTGAGATAGCACCTCAGAACTGATTGGGACAGTCCCCACACTTAAAAATTAAGGCTAATGGTATACTGTGGATACTACACAGAATTTAAATAGTGTTATATAAACAACAATTTTGGGAAACTACATGAGACTTATTTCTGCATATGTCTTTAGATCAGTTATTTACTCTATCAAACAAATCTATAATCAGATTGTTCAGCCATAAATTTTTCAGTCTTCTAAAATGTTCTAAAGTATAGTAAGCTCTTAGGTGTCATACCATTCTAAAAACACCTTGTTAGTACTGTATACTGATTGTCATGATCTTTCAGATTGTTCTGTGCCTAGCAAACACTTCCCATTCCAGTCTTCTGCATGATCTCCACATCATAGTACAGATTTTAGAAAATCAATTTATTTCTCCTGCCAGTCTTTTTTCTGCTTTCTCTTCTGTGCTTCCTCTATTTCAAGTTATACATCTGGAACAGTTCTTGTGTGTCAAGCACTGTGGTATGCACTGGAAAGGGAAGCTCTGGTTACGATAAGGACGTAGTCTTGCCCTTAAGAAAACTAGAATGCAAACAAGAGGAAAATTATAAACAACAATGAAAGTACAATGCTTTATGCTATTTAATACTTAGCATTTGGTAAACTAAGCAAGTAGGAAACATCAAGTTCAATGCAGCCACTTTATTCATGAAAGATATCACTGGATATCTGTCCTGACTTATTATCCAGGCAAACTGGCAGAGCACTAGGGAGGATCAGAGACTATCTCATGGAATGTTATTGCCCTTACTCCTTGGTTTGGCACAAGTACTTAAGGAGTTGTTCAACCAGAAATGTCAATGTGCTTGTGCTGATCTGCCACCATTTTTCCATTTTCCCTTGAGACCCATGGGCCATCATGGAGTCATTAGTTTCTATAGTAGTTTGGCAAGATTTAGGGGTGAAGCATATAACCATGGTCTCAAGAGTGCAAGTATAACTAGCTTTTGAGGATTTTTCAAGTTGGCACCTTGGCAACTACAGTATAATCCACACTTTAGATGGCTCTCAGCCTGCTTTTCTTACCTGCCTTTTGAAAGTAAATGAAGAAGATTTTCATATTTAGTGGCAATCTGACCTTATTGTCATGAATCAATACCAGTTGAAATATTGAGAGGCTTGAAGCCATGCAACTAATTAACAAGTGTGGGATTAATTGCATCTTCTCTAGAGAAAAAAAGGAAATAAATAAAACATGAATCAATAGATAATGGTATTTTTCACTGGCGATTATCTGGTTGTATGCATTTCTCTACGTCTCCTACCTACATAAGTAAATTAGTTTAAAGCTTAAACTTTTTGAATAATACCATGAACAGAAAACCCTTTTGAGGTTGAATATTATTTTCCTCTTGTAGAATTTGAAGGACATAACCTTATATATGATTTTCTTTCCTTCTTATGAACAAAGGAAGTTGGCAATAGGTATGCATACATGTAAAAGTCTAAAATCTCTGATGTTGTAAATATGAACTACTCTTTTTGGTAACAAAAAGTTTTGGGGTTTTTTTGAGTCTGTAAGTGGAGAGTAGGGGTGCTAATGCTAAAATTACAAGTGACTTTCATTCTCTAAGTCTTAAGCTGTCTTAAACACTATTTAATGGTGGAGTTTATTGATTCAATTCATTCTGAAATTTAGGCATTGGGACCATAGAATTATAAGGACTTTGAGAGGTTCACTTAAACACTAATCTGACCTTGTTCTGCCCTGGAATTTTTAAAGCCAGCTTCAGAATTTATTTACACAGTTCAATCCTACAATTGCTTTGGTTATTTAAACTTTTCTATATAAATAAAGCTTATTTATATATTTTACATGCATATCTTTCTATGTTGCATATATTTTTACTTCTGAATAAATATATTAGAGAAAATATATTTATTGTGGGCCACAAAAATTAAACATAATTTGAGTTCTTCTTCTTCTTTGGTTAATTTTGTGTTTATTATGTGGTAGATTTTTCTTTATTTAAAATCTATATTGTAAATATTTTCAAGTTAAAGATTATAATAAGAAAAAAAGGTTAATTAGGAGAGAAAGTGATAGAAAATAGGTTACAAAAGGTAGTCTATAATAAGAATTTTCCATGGAACTGTGTTTGAAGCTGGGACATTCACTTACATTACTAGGTATTTTTCTCACTATAACACTTTAATATTGAAAATATGTTAATCATTAGGAACTTTATCAATGTTTTTGTCTTTATATGTTTCTTAGTTTGGAGAAAAGTCATATCCAGTCATAGTCTTTGTTTTTATAAAAGTAAAAACCATGAAAAAATTTTAATGTTTTACTTAAAGATGAGAGAATCATGAACAGTTCCATAATTGATAACTTATTTGAAATGTTATGTTGAGTTGTGAGAGGGACATGTTCTCATGCAAATCTTTTTCATGAGTTCAACTCTCTTCTCATTACGTTTGTCTTCCAAACATGCTCACATCAGCATCTCTTTATGAAAGCTTATATTACATCATTTTTCACTTATCTCTTTTTTATTTTTTTGAGAACTGTGGTTTACTGCCCCTTATTTACTTCTCTATCATCTTTAGCCTTTATCATTTTTCTTCTTGATGGCAATGTGTTTATTTGCCTCATCTGCCTCTTTGAAACTTTCCATTTTGGGGACGAGAGGCTACATATCTTGATTACCCAATAAAGGACTAGTTTCTTCCTCATCCCTTTTCTTTGTATTTTCCAAATGGCCTGTTTAATTATAACTTCCAAACCCTCACTAGAATTAAATAAAACAGACCACTGAGACTGCCAGTTTTCTCCATCGTTTCATAAAACCATCGGCAATTTTCTTTAAATATCAAGGCTCCTTTATTTTTCTTCTTGTCAACAGTTGGAGAACTGACCTTTTCTGTGAAAACAAGTGAGAGATCCCATAATTTTCAGTATTTCTTGAATTCAATTTGAGCTACATTTAGAACTAGCTCTGTCATGTAGCCACTAATTCTTGGTTTGTTAAAACATGGGTTTTGGCAGAACAAAGATTGTTACTACCTGTCTTTATAATTTCCACAGTGGGTTCCCATTCATAAATCTTTGAGAAAAATACCAAGCCAAAACAATAACTCAGACAAATTAGAAAGCAAAATTCCATAACAATATACTGTATATTAACTAGAATAGGCAATGTTTAACACAGTGTTGTTTTAGTAGGCACAATAGAAAGTTTTCTAAAGTATTTGGTTATTGTACATGAGGATCTTATGATTTCTTTGTTTTGTTTTTAATATGTCAGGATCATTTAGGAGAGTTGGCTCTCTACCATGTGGCTTTAAAACATTGGGAAATCCTTTCTGCCCCAAATGCTTGTCCAAAGCATGTTTCTAATTCTCCTTACTGCTAGAGCAATTTTTGGAAATAAAAGTGTTGTCCTTATAATCTTTAGATGGCTCCCCTTAAGATTCAAGATAAAGTTCAGAACATGGTAAGATTCACGATAAGCTTAGACCATGCCCCTTCCTTTTCAGCCTCCTCTTTGTGCCTTACATGCTGTTTTGAACCATTCTCTCCTTTTTTTATTAATTTTAATGGGGTAACATTAATAAATCAGGGTACATATGTTCAAAGAAAACATCTCCAGGTTATCTTGTCATTCAATTATGTTGCATACCCATCACCCAAAGTCAAATTGTCCTCTGTCACCTTCTATCTTATTTCTTTGTGCCCCTGCCATCCCTCCTTTCCCACCCTAACCTCCCTCCCCCACCCCGTAACCACCACACGCTTGTCCATGTCTTATAGTCTCATTTTTATGTCCCACCTATGTATGAAATCATGCAGTTCTCAGTTTTTTTCTGTTTTAAATATTTCACTCCCTATAATGTTATCAAGGCCATCCATTTTGTTGTAAATGATCCAATGTCATCATTTCTTATGGCTGAGTAGTATTCCATAGTATATATGTACCAAAGCTTTTTAATCCACTTGTCCTCTGACGGACTCTTGGGCTCTTTCCTGATCTTCGCTATTGTGAACAATGCTGCCACGAACATGGGGGCTCATTTCTTCTTTTTGAAGAGTGCTATGGTGTTCTTAGGGTATATTCCTAAAAGTGGAATAGCTGGGTCAAAAGGCAGTTTCTTTTTTAAGTTTTTGAGGAATCTCCATACTGTTTTCCACAATGGCGGCACGAGTCTGCATTCCCACCAGCAGTGCAAGAGGGTTCCCTTTTCTCTACATCCTCGCCAGCACTTATTCTGTGTTGTTTTGCTGATGAACGCCATTCTGACTGTGTGTGGTGATATCTCATTGTAGTTTTAATTTGCATTTCTCTAATGATTAGTGATGTTGAGCATTTTTCATATACCTATTGGCCATCTGTATGTCCTCTTTGGAGAAATTTCTATTCATTTCTTTTGACCATTTTTTGATTGGATTGTTTGTCTTCCTGGTGTTGAGTTTTATAAGTTCTTTATGAATTTTGGTTATTAACCCCTTATCAGATGTGCTGTCGAATATGTTCTCCCATTGTGTGGTTTGTCTTTTTATTCTGTTCTTATTGTCTTTAGTTGTGCAAAAACTTTTTAGTTTGATATAGTGCCATTTGGTTCTCCTGCCTTTTATTTCATTTGCCCGTGGTGATAAATTGGCAAATATATTGCAGTGCCAGATGTTGGAGAGCTTACTGCCTATGTTTTCTTCTAAGATGCTTATGGTTTCACGACTTAAATTTAAGTCTTTTATCCATTTTGAGTTTGTTTTTGTGAATGGTGTAAGTTGATGGTCTAGTTTCATTTTTTTGTAGGTAGATGTCCAAATTTTTCAATCTCATTTGTTAAAGAGGCTGTCTTTACTCCATTGTATGCTCTTTCCTCCTTTGTCAAATATCAGTTGTCCATAAAGGTGTGGATTTATTTCTGGGTTCTCTGTTCTGTTCCATTGATCTATGTGCCTGTTCTAATGCCAATACCAGGCTGTCTCGAGTAAAATGGCCTTGTAGTATACCTTGATATCCGGAAGAGTGATACCTCCTGCTTTATTTTTTCTTTTAAGATTACTGAGGCTATTCGTGTTCTTTTTTGGTTCCATATAAATTTTTGAAATATGTGTTCTATATCTTTGAAGTATGTCATTGGTATTTTAATTGGTATCGCACTGAATTTATAAATTGCTTTGGGTAATATAGACATTTTAATGATGTTTATTCTTCCTAACCATGAGCACGGTATATGCTTCCACTTGTTTGTATCTTCCTTGATTTCTTTTATCAATGTTTTATAATTTTCCGAGTACAAGTCCTTAACCTCCTTGGCTAAATTTACTCTTAGATACTTTATTAATTTGATTGCAATAGTGAAGGAGATTGTTTCCTTAATTTATTTTGCTAACAGTTCATTGTTGATATATAAAAATGCCTCTGATTTCTGAGTATTAATTTTATATCCTACCACCTTGCTGAATTCATTTATCAGGTCCAGTTGTTTTTTGACTGAGTCTTTAGGGTTTTCTATATACAATATCATATCATCTGCAAATAATGACAATTTTACTTCTTCTTTTCCAATTTGGATGTTTTTATTTCTTCTTCTTGTCTGACTTCTGTGGCTCAGACTTCTAGAAATATGTTGAATAAGAGTGGTGAAAGGGGGCACCCCTGACTGGTTCCTGATCTTAAGGGGATTGCTTTTAATTTTTGCCCATTTAGTATGATGCTTGCTGTGGGTTTGTCATAGATGGCCTTTATTATGTTAAGGAATGTTCCCTGTATTCCCACTTTACTGAGAGTTTTGATCATGAATGGGTGCTGGATTTTATCAAATGCTTTTTCTGCATTTATTGAAATTATCATGTGATTTTTGTCCATCGTTTTGTTTATGTGATGAATCACATTGATTGATTTGCGAATATTGAACCAGCCTTGCCTCTCCAGAATAAATCCCACTTGATCATGGTGTGTGATTTTTTTCATCTATTGCTGGATCCAGTTGGCTAATATTTTGTTGAGAATTTTAGCATCTAAATTTATCAGGGATATTAGCCAATAATTTTTTTCTTTGTGTTGTCTTTGCCTGGTTTCGGGATCAGAATTATGCTCGCTTCATAAAAGGAGTTTGGAAGTCTTCCTTCCTCTTGAATTTTTTGAAATAACTTGAGGAGGATAGGTGTTAGTTCTTTTTTGAATTTTTGGTAGAATTCACTTGTGAAGCCATTAGGCCCAGGAATTTTCTTTGTTGTGAGTTTTTTGATAACTGTTTCAATCTCATTTGTTGTAATTGGTCTGTTTAGGTGTTCTGATTCTTCCAGATTGATTTTTGGAAGATTATATAATTTAAGAAATTTGTCCATTTCACCTAGGTTGTCTAATTTTTTGGCATAAACTTCCTCATAGTATTTTCTTACAATACTTTGTATTTCTGTTGTGTCAGTTGTTATTTCTCCACTCTCCTTTCTAATTTTATTTATTTGAGTTCTTTCTCTTTTTTTCTTGGTGAGTCTAGTTAAAGGTTCATCGATCTTGTTTACCTTTTCAAAGAACCATCTTCTGGTTTCATTGATCCTCTGTATTGTTTCCTTAGCCTCTATGTCATTTATTTCTGCTCTGTTCTTTATTATTTTCTTCCTTCTACTAGTCCTGGTCTTTATTTGCTGTTGTTTTTCTAGATCTTTTAGATGCAGGGTCAAGTTACTTATTTGAGCTTTTTCTAGCTTCTTATGATATGCCTGTAGTGCAATGAACTTCCCTCTCAGAACTGCTTTTGCTGTGTCCCATAAATTTTGACTTGATGTATGCTCATTATCATTCATTTCTGGAAGCTTTTTTTCTTCTTTGATCTCATTGTTAATCCATTTGTTATTTAATAACATGCTATTTAGTTTCCAAGTGTTTGAGTATTTTTCAGTTTTTCTTTTGTGGTTAATTTCTAGTTTCATGGCATTGTGATCAGAGAAAATGCTTGATATAATTTTAATCTTCTTAAATTTGTTGAGACCACTTTTGTGTCCTAACATGTGGTCTATCCTAGAGAATGTACCATGAGTGCTTGAAAAGAATGTATATTCTACTGCTTTAGGGTAAAAATTCTGAAGATATCTATTAAATCGAATTGTTCTAGTGTATCCTTTAAGTCTGCTGTTTCTTTGTTAATTTTCTTTCTTGAGGATCTATCCAGTGATGTTAGTGGGGTATTGAAATCCCCTACTATTATAGTATTGCTGTTGATCTCGCCCTTTATATCCATTAAAGTCTGCTTTATGTATGTCTGGGCTGCTATGTTTGGTATGAAGATATTTATAATGGTTATATCTTCCTGTTGAATTGTTCCCTTTATCATTATGTAGTGTTCTTCTTTATCTCTTACTACAGCCTTTGTTTTAAAGTCTATTTTATCAGATAGAAGTATTGCTACCCCAGCTTTGTTTTCATTTCCATTTGCATGAAATATTTTTTTCATTCTTTTACCTTCAGTCTATGTGCATCTTTTGTTTTAAGGTGTGTCTCTTGTTAACAGCATATGTATGGGTCCTATTTCTTTATCAATGCAGCTACCCTATGTCTTTTGATTGGATCATTTATTCATTTACATTTAAGGTTATTATTGATGTGTAGTTGTTTATTGTCATTTTATTCTTCAAAGCTGTATTCTTCTTTTTCTATATTCTTTTCCCCTTTTGAACTGTTCACAACAGGCCCCTTAGCATCTCTTGCAGTATTGGTTTGGTTTTAATGAATTCCTTGAGGTTTTTATTTGTCTGGGAGGCTCTTTTTATCCCCCTTCAATTTTAAACATTAGCCTTGCTTGATAAAGTAGTCTTGGTTTTAGGTTCTTGTTTTGCATTACTTTGAATATATCTTGCCATTCACTCTCGCCTGAAGTATTTCTGTTGAGAAACGGATGTTATCCTTATGGGTGCTCCTTTGTAGGTGATAGCCTTTTTTTCCTCTAGCAGCTTTTAAAATTTTCTCTTTATCCCTTAGCTTTGGTATTTTAACTATGATGTGTCTTGGTGTAGATTTCTTTGGGTTTCTGTTTAATTGAGTTCTCTGTGCTTCTTGAACATGTGAAACGTTTTCCAGCCTTAATTTAGGGAAGTTTTCAGCTATGATTTGATTGAACAAAGTTTCTATCCCTTGTTCTTTCTCTTCATCTTCGGGAACGCTTATGATGCGGATGTTGTTTCTCTTCATGTTGTCACAGAGCTCTCTTAGAGATTCCTCAGATTTTTTGAGTCTCTTTTTCTTTCTCTGCTCTGCTGCTGTGCCTTTTTTATTTTGTCCTCTAACTCGCTGATTTGATCCTCAGCTTCATCCATCCTGCTTTTAATTCCTTCCATTGTGGTCTTCATTTCTGACACTATATTTGTCATTTCTCTTTGATTCTTTTTTTATTATTTTATTTTCCTTTTTTATACTTGCTATCTCTTTATTTAGGTATTCGTAATGACAATCCATTGTTGCTCTAAGCTCTTTAAAATCCTAAGTATTATTATTTTAAACTCTGCTTCAGGTAGTTTGGTTATATCTGATTCATTCAGGTCCTTCTGTGACGATTTCTTTTGATTCATTTGGGTTGCATTTCTCTGCGTGCTCATTTTGTCTGTGTGTAAGAAGGGTTTGGCTACTATAGTCAAATGGGTGTTGCCTCTGTGTTCCCTAGGTGCGGTCTGTGTGCAGGCCCACCACCCACTCTGCATCTGCCTAAGGCAGTTGAGTGTGGGTGTTGCCAGTGCCGGCCGCTGCGGCTGCTGCTGCGGTCTCCGCCTTGCCCCCACAAGAAGGACTATGTTTTTGTGCCTGGCTCTATAAGCCTCAGTTGTTCTCTCCCTTCACCCTTCTCCCACAGGTGGGACCGCACACCAAAGTCGGGCCACAAGCCTGGGCACCAAGGGCAAGGGTGAGCACTTTAGCTCAGCTGCTGTTCCCTGTCAGCCTATTCCTCCAGCTGGGAGGGGCTTCTGGTGCATGCTCAGCTGCGTTCCAGGCTTCCACTCTGCCCCTGCCAACCTCGGCTCCTTGGCCGGGCTGCTGGTGCTCGCTCAACTGTGAGACCAGGCTTCCGCCCCACCTTTGTGGGTAAAGCCGGTTAGTGCAGGGCTTCAGGCCTCAGAGGCCAGGTGAGGCTGCGTGCCTGCTCGCCCCTGCCAAGCAGCGAATCTTTTCCCTTTCTGGGCTCCCGCTTTTCCCCCATAGGTAGGGTTGCAGGTGGGCCTGCAGCCACTGGACAGCTTTCGCGCATCCTCTTCGCTCCTGCTGGTCTAGACCGAGTTCATGCCAGCCGGCTTGGCCTCTGCCCCCTGCCGACGGAAATGCACTTTCGCGTCCCACTGGCACCAGCCCTCCAGCAAGCCATCCGCAGTGTGGGTGGAGGTGCTGCAGCTCAGACCCTAACATTCCATACTGTAGTCCTGAAGACTCCTTCCTTGTAAGTGACTGTGCTCTAATTGCTGCAGGGAGCCTGCGTGGCTGATGTGCCACTTCCCCTTGCTGGTTCCAGGGTAAATATTGTTTCAGATTTGTGGAGTCACTCAGCCCAGGGTTTAGGGTGACTGTCCCTCAAAGCTTTTTTTGTCTGTGCCTTCCAGACCACACTCTCTTCCTGCTGCTCCAGGCCTCTCCTCTCTCCCTGTCACCCAGAGTCCCGGGTGAGTAGTTGTGAGAGAGGTTTTCTCGCCATCCCTTTAAGAAGAATCCTGAGTCTGAGACAATTGTCTCTTTCTCACAAACAGTATCTTAACCTGTTTTACAGCTAAATACAGTCCATCTGCCTCTTCTAGGCTCTGGGGCTATAGGCTGGGGCTTTGTTCCTGGGACCCAGGTCCCTACCCTTCTGCTGGCCTCTCATCTTGCCACACGAGTCTCTCTGGGATGCCTTTTACTCTGGGGAGCAGTGCAGCCCTTTCTGCATTTTCGCTTTTCCTACCATTCTCAATGTTGCTTCTTCAGTGTTCCCCTGTTGAAGAGTCCTCTCGGTCCAGTTCAACGTTGTTTTATCCAGATGATGGTTTTTAAGATCAAGTTATAATCCACTTTGGTTCTGGGAGTTGGAAGTTGGTACGTCTGCTTACTCCATCGCCATCTTGCCCCTCCCCCAGAACCATTCTTAATGATTTGTGGTTTCCTCCCTCTCTCGGGCAGTGTCACACCCATGTCTTCTTTAGGCAATCCTAAGTGTCTGGAACATCTTTCCTCTCTTATCACCTACTTCTTCATTCTGCAAAATTCAGATCACTTGTCACATTACATGTGACACCTTTACAGATATTTTTCCCAAATTCCTTTGTGTCTCTAGCTTCCTGTGTAAACTTTTCTTGAATTATTTGTCACTCTACTGTTATAAAAGGTGTTTAGTTGCCTATCTTCGCTGACATTTGACATGTGAAAATGCCTTATTCATGTATTTTTAGCACCTTATACAGTGCCTGGCACATTGTAGGTGTTTAGTAAGAGTCAGTTGAGTGATTGTGTGATTGTGTGAAATATTATGTGTGAATAAATCAACACATAATATTTCAACATGGAAAATTATTTTGTTGTTTTAAAGATTTAATTTACCAAGTTATTCTCTTTAAAAATGCATATATTACAGGCCCTGGCTCAGTGGCTCATTAGATAGAGAATTGTCCCAGCACGATGGCCCAGGTTGCTGTTTGATCTCTGGTCATGTATATGAGAGAAGCAGTCAATGGTTGTACAACTAAGTAGAACAATGAATTGATTTTTTTCTCTCTTTCTCTCTCTCTTGCCTGCCCCTCCCCCTCTCTCAAGTCAATGGAAAAGAAAATTAAATGCATATATTATAAGTGAATATAACACCTCAACTCATTATTAGTTTTACCCTCTTGAATGCAACAATTATCCATTTAAAACCAATTCATGTAGCACTGGGATAGGTTATAAAGATGAATTTCTTTACTACTTCATATAAGGCCATGAGATTTGGAAAGAGGGACTTGCCTTTTAGTCTTACCTGCACACCTCATTAGATATACATCTCAG
Organism: Rhynchonycteris naso; assembly: GCA_037038555.1. Classification (NCBI taxonomy): domain Eukaryota; kingdom Metazoa; phylum Chordata; class Mammalia; order Chiroptera; family Emballonuridae; genus Rhynchonycteris; species Rhynchonycteris naso. The sequence continues at coordinate 121,020,490 of CM072996.1, read as the reverse complement.
CCTTATCACTTCAAAGGAAGAAAATAATATTCATGCTATGGAGTTATTATAAGAAGCAAAATTAGATATGCATTTTATATATATGTATACTTCATAAATCCAAGGTTAATACTCAAGTGGAAATATATATTTGAACACTAGATTTCCCAACAGATGAGTCCAGGAAAGGGAGACTTGAGAATCCTGATGAGGAATGAGAAGACGAGATAAATTTAGTCTGGAGGTCCTAGTCAGCAGCCTGAGTATGTGTGGGTCTGATAGCAGTGCATGTAATAGGGTAAAAGGAGAACAAATAGCTTGTTTGGCACATAAAATAGCAATGACCGAAAACATACCTACTTCACAATTATTCCCATTACTGACCTTACACACTGCAATAATCTTGGCTAAATGCCTTACAACAGGTCATATTATAACAGAAATCAGAGAGCCATGACTCATATTCAGAGTGATTACTTTTTGAAGTAGAATGATACAAATGTGAAAGATTCCACCATTTCATAAGCATATTCAAATAGTGCAGATAAGAAACCCACCTGCTCTTCTGTTTCTTTTCTTGATTTAAATTTTTTGCTGAGAAAATAAAACTGATTGCTTTTAATTGTATGTATATTGGAAAGTTTTTGTTAAGAAAAATAACCATGTAACATGTAGCCCTGAACTCTTGGTTGGCTCACTAAAGTAGGTTGTTCTGATTTTGGCTCAAGTCTAAGACATAGAGAATGTTTTTCAAAATACTCAATTTAGATGTGTATTTTTTAAATGCTTTGTTAATCCATTTATCACCCACACTGTGAACAAATTGCTCAAGAATAGTAATCTCATGAGTCTGCCAACTGGCACAGTTATTCCTCACCCTGGTGGAAGCTGCACCGATCACATGAACCTCTTTGATGCTTTTTGCCAGCTTAGTTGTTATTTTGCCTTAAGCCTTTGGTGCATTTTGATTAAGGTCTTCTCAGTAGGAATAGTAGTAAAGATATTAAGGATGGTAAATATCAGAGAGAGGATTATAAACTTTTTTTGAAAATGCTGTAGTCACTATTGAGAAAGCATATTGTTTTTCATTTTGAAAGTTTTATGAGCCTGGTAAGATATAGAGATTTAATCACAATAAATGCAAATTCTAAATCTTTAACCCTTCTTTGACATAAAAAACATCTTTGTTTTCAAAGATTCATCTGTATTATTGCCCATTTCTACAGAATCGTAGGGTCTCTTAGGGATCTCCAGAGATCTTTTTTTTTTTTTTTTGGTCTCTGTAGGATTAAATATCTAAACCATTTCAGATAGTTAATCCTTAATAATATGTTAAAATATCTACTGCCTCTACCAGTAATTTATATTTACATCTCATAAATACTTCTCATTGTAAACTCAATTCTTATTCTGGCTTCAGAGAAGGTATAAAAAATCTAGTTTCTTTCTCTGTAGTAAATCTTCATAGAGTTGGAACTTATGATCACATAAACCTGTAGCCTTTTAACTTAAAAAAAATATGCTATAGAGTCATTTTAGGGTGTATAAATAGTCTTGACATGTTTGGTGAAGTGGAAATAATCATATCTGTTTTTCTGAAGCATAAAAATTGATCAGTAGAAGCCAGATTGTTTTCTCCTTTGGAGTTTTATACAGTGGGAAAATTGATTTGGAGAAATGAGGATGATTTAAGTTCATACAAAACCAAACTCTATACGGAAGATAATAAAACTTCATGCAGCAAGAGTTGAAAGATTTAGGCTCTTTTATGGAATTTTCTATTATGTTCTTTTAGTAATCTTAGGCTAAAGATTACTAAACTTTGACTAGATAAATAAAAAAATATATAAGGCTTCAGAATGTGTAGTATTTATTGAAAGATGGCTCCATTGTGGTGCAAAAGTGATGTTCAATTTTGTTTTTGACAAATAACCTTTGGAACCTCCACAGGTAAGCTTGCTCTGTGACCAACACAGCAAGAGCTGGCTGATTTTGAAGTTTCTTCTGCTTGCTTTGTGATCCTGAGAGTAACTCACTGATTCCTGGGTCCCTTGGAGAATCAGGTCCATAAAGGTTGCACCATGATAGGGAAGAATCGAAGGGGAAAGAGGAATGGAATGCTGCATAACCCAGAGGCAGAATTATAATATTCAGACTGTGTTGTGATTCCATCAGGTCAGGAAATCTGGTACCATTTAACTCTGGATTGCACTGGTTTCGAAGAGCAATTTTCAACCTCTGTGCCGTGGCACACTGAGGTGCTGCAAGAATGATTAAAACATGCAATACCTGACTATTTAGTTAGGGGCACTAACTTCTTTTTTCTTAGATTGTAAAAAAAAAAAGTAAAGAAAAGAAAAAGAAATGACAATAGCCAATACAACAGCAGCCGTCTGATGTGAATGAATAAAAATTATGCCACTTTTTTGTCAATGGCCAAAAATATAACTCTTGGTATGCCGCAGAATTGTAGTAACTAGTTTATGTGTGCCATTATATGGAAAAGGTTGAAAATAGCTGGACTATTTTGACCAGGCAGTGGCACAGTGGATAGAGTATTGGACTGGGATACAAAGGACCCAGGTTCAAAACCCCGAGGTTGCCAGTATGAGCACGGGCTCACCAACTTGAGTGCAGGGTCACTGCCTTGAGTGTGGGATCATAGACATGACCCCATGGTTTCTGGCTTAAGCCCAAAGGTCACTGGCTTCAAACCCAAAAGATGGCTGGCTTGAGCAAGGGGTCACTCACTCTGCTGTAACCACCCAATCAAGGGACATTTGAGAACGTAATCAGTTAATAAGGAGCTGCAACGAAAAGTTGAATTGATGCTTCTCATCTCTCTCCCTTCCTGTCTGTCCATCCCTGTCTGCCCCTCTCTCTTACTCTCTCCCTGTCTCTGTCTCTGTCAAAAAGAAAAAAGAAAAGAAACTAGCTGGTCTAGAATCAAGACCTTAAAGTTTGTCAGATATAATTGCGAGGCCCCACATGAAAAGGATGGGAGTTGCTATATTTGTTTCTTTTGCAGAATGAATGATTAGGGAAGCAAACCTCAGGTGGAAGTAAGGATTATAAACTCAGCCCTAAAAGAGGCATTTGGGAAAGGTATTGGCTTAGAATGGTGGGTGGATATCAAGTGATTTGTTTTGCTCTTCTCCTGAAATATGTATTTAAAATGTTTAATTAAAAGAGATGTATTACATTGTATCTATTTTGTACTATTAGGAATAAAATTGGATTTAAATGATGCTCTATTAAGATTTGCATATCGCCTGAACAGGCGGTGGCACAGTGGATAGAGCGTTGGACTGGGATGCGGAAGACCCAGGTTCGAGACCCCGAGATCGCCAGCTTGAGCGCGGGCCCATCTGGCTTAAGCAGAAGCTCACCAGCTTGGAGCCAAGGTTGCTGGCTTGAGCAAGGGGTGGCTTGGTCTGCTGAAGGCCCACGGTCAAGGCACATGTGAGGAAGCAATCAATGAACAACTAAGGTGTTGCAATGGCAACGAAAAACTAATGATTGATGCTTCTCACCTCTCTCCGTTCCTGAAAGAAAAAAAAAAAGGATTTGCATATCACTGATTCTAAGCCAATTAAAATATGCTTAGTGTTTAGGTTTACTCTATTCAGTAAAAATTGTCTTGAAAAACTTAATATGTGTCTATTGCATCCCCAGATTTAAAACTGAAATCTTATGAAATTGCTTTCATTTTTTAAATTATTTATTTACAGGTATTGATTGACTTACGATGTATGCAACTTATGACCATTTGACTTTACAACCACAATTGATAGCCATGACTGCTCCGCCTCTGGAGCAGTTTTTATATGCACCTGTATTTTGTAATTTTGTATGTTTTGCAAATATTAAACCAGTTGTACTGGTAATGCAGTGTTTTAGTTAAACCTAACAAATGTAAAAATAAGAAATAAAACGGTGTAGAGATGATACAAATGACATAAAATGAACAAAGAAAATTATGATATATAACAATAATGAAAGAAAATTATGATAAAATATGACTTAAAGATTTTTATAACATCATTTCACAGTACTGTACATATAGCCTACTCAACTTATGACCAAATCATGTTATGACCGGTCTGTCAGAACCAATTGTGGTCATAAGTCGAGCATTAGCTGTATTTATTTTTGTATTTTTCCGAAGTTAGAAGTGGGGAGGCAGTCAGACAGATGCCCGCATGCACCAAACTGAAATCCACCTGGCATGCCCACAAGAGGGTGATGCTCTGCTCATCTGGGGCATTGCTCTGATGTGGCTGGTGCCATTCTAGCGCCTGAGGCAGAGGTTATGGAGCCATCCTCAGCGCCTGGGCCAACTTTGCTCCAATGGAGTCTTGGCTGCAAGAGGGGAAGAAAGAGAGATAGAGGGGAAGGGTGGAGAAGCAGATGGGCGTTTCTCCTGTGTGCCCTGGCTGGGAATTGAACCCGGGACTTCCACACACCAGGCCAACGTTCTACTGCTGAGCCAACTGGCCAGGGCCTGAAATTGCTCTCTATTTGTCATAACATGGTAACTGAAATTCATATAATAATGTTAGAGAAACATTATCTTTTAAAATAAATAAGGTTTATATAACAGTGTTCAATTTTTTTCTATGAAATTTATACTTATTTTAAAGGAATATATTTAATTTTATGCAATCATTTAATCTCACTAATATGGATTTTATTTCATCTAGAATTTGTTAATTTAAGGCTATAATACTTGATAAAATATTTTTATAAATTATCAAGGCAGATTGGTCTAAGACCTAAATCAAAATATCCTCTGATAAATACAAAAATCTGAGTTCCAAAGATTACATTTATTTTAGTTAAACTATTACCTACAATCATACCTTATATTTCTCTAGTTTTCTGATATTCATTATTCAACCTTATAATATGTTAGAAGATAATGAATATTCTGTAGTTAAAATGTTTGCAAATAATGACAGTTTTACTTCTTCTTTTCCAATTTGGATGCCTTTTATTTCTTCTTCTTGTCTGATTGCTGTAGCTAGAACTTCCAGAACTATATTGAATAAGAGTGGTGAAAGGGAGCATCCCTGCCTGGTACCTGATCTTAATGGGATTGCTTTTAATTTTTGCCCATTTAGTATGATGTTTGCTGTGGGTTTGTCATAGATGGCCTTTATCATGATAAAGAATGTTCCCTGTATTTCCACTTTACCGAGAGTTTTGATCATGAATGGGTGCTGGATTTTATCAAATGCTTTTTCTGCATCTATCGAAATTATCACGTGATTTTTGTCCTCCCTTTTGTTTATGTGATGAATCACATTGATTGATTTGCGAATATTGAACCAGCCTTGCCTCTCCAGAATAAATCCCACTTGATCATGGTGTATGATTTTTTTCCTATATTGCTGGATCCGGTTGGCTAATATTTTGTTGAGAATTTTAGCATCTAAATTCATCAGGGATATAGGCCTATAATTTTCTTTCTTTGTGTTGTCTTTGCCTGGTCTCAGAATCAGAATTATGCTCGCCTCATAAAAGTAGTTTGGAAGTCTTCCTTCCTCTTGAATTTTTTGAAATAGCTTGAGGAGGATAGGAATTAATTCTTCTTTAAATTTTTGGTAGAATTCACTTGTGAAGCCATCAGACCCAGGACTTTTCTTTGTTGGGAGTTTTTTTCTTTTTTTAATTTAATTTTATTCATTTTAGAGAGGAGACACAGAGTGAGAGAGAGAGAGAGAAAGAGAGAAAGGGGGGAGGAGCTGGAAGCATCAACTCCCATATGTGCCTTGACCAGACCAGTGCAGGATTTTGAACTGGCAACCTCAGTATTCCCAGGTCGACGCTTTATCCACTGCGCCACCACAGGTCAGGCATGTTGGGAGTTTTTTGATAACTGTTTCGATCTCTTTTGTTGTAATTGGTCTGTTTAGGTGTTCTGATTCTTCCAGATTGATTTTTGGAAGATTATATGATTCAAGAAATTTGCCCATTTCACTCAGGTTGCCTAATATTTTGGCATAGAGTTCTTCATAGTATTTTCTTACAATACTTTGTATTTCTGTTGTGTCAGTTGTTATTTCTCCACTTTCCTTTCTAATTTTGTTTATTTGAGTCCTAACTTTTTTTCTTGGTGAGTCTAGTTAAAGGTTTATCAATCTTGTTTACCTTCTCAAAGAACCAGCATCTGGTTTCATTGATCCTCTGTATTGTTTCCTTCGCCTCTATGTCATTTGTTTCTGCTCTGATCTTTATTATTTCCTTCCTTCTACTAGTCCTGGGCTTTATTTACTATTGTTTCTCTAGTTCTTTTAGATGCAGGGTCAAGTTACTTATTTGAGCTTTTTCTAGTTTCTCATGGTATGCCTGTAGTGCTATGAACTTCCCTCTCAGTACTACTTTTACTGTTTCCCATAAGTTTTGAGTTGGTGCATGCTCATTATCATTGGTTTCTAGAAACATTTTTATTTCTTCTTTGATCTCCTTGTTAATCCATTCATTGTTTAATAACATGCTATTTAGTTTCCAAGTGTTTGAGTATGTTTCAGTTTTTCTTTTGTGGTTAATTTCTATTTTCATGCCATTGTGATCAGAAAAAATGCTTGATATGATTTCAATCCTTTTAAATTTGTTGAGACACTTTTGTGTCCTAACATGTGGTCTATCCTAGAGAATGTACCATAAGCACTTTAAAAGAATGTATATTCTACGGCTTTAAGGTGAAAAGTTCTGAAGATATCTATTAAATCAAGTTGATCTAGTGTAAAAATGTCATTATTTGCAGATAATAAGATATTGTATATAGAAAACCCTAAAGTCTCAGTCAAAAACCTACTGGACCTGATAAATGAATTCAGCAAGGTGGCAGGATATAAAATGAATACTCAGAAATCAGAGGCATTTTTATATACCAACCATGAACTGTCAGCAAAATAAATTAAGGAAACAATCCCCTTCACTATTGCAACCAAAAAAATAAATTACCTAGGAGTAAATTTAACCAATGAGGTTAAGGACTTATACTCAGAATTATAAAACATTGATAAAAGAAATCAACAATGATACAAACAAGTGGAAGCATATACCATGCTCATGGTTAGGAAGAATAAACATCATTAAAACGTCTATATTACCCAAAGCAATTTATAAATTCAGTGCAATACCAATTAAAATACCAATGACATACTTCAAAGATATAAAACACATATTCCAAAAATTTATATGGAACCAAAAAAGAACATGTATAGCATCAGCAATCTTAAAAAGAAAAAATAAAGCAGGAGGCATCACTCTTCCACATATCAAAGTATACTGCAAGGCCATTGTACTCAAGACATCCTGGTACTGGCATAAGAACTGGCTCATAGATAAGTGGAACAGAACAGAGAACCCAGAAATAAACCCACACCTTTATGGACAAGTGATATTTGACAAAGGAGGAAAGAGCATACAATGGAATAAAGACAGCCTCTTTAACAAATGATGTTGGGAAAATGGACATCTACCTGTAAAAAATGAAGATAGACCATCAACTTACACCATTCACAAAAACAAACTCAAAATGGATAAAAGACTTAAATTTAAGCCGTGAAACCATAAACACCTAAAAAGAAAACATAGGCAGTAAGCTCTCCGAAATCTGTAGCAGCAGTATATTTGCCGATTTATCTCCACGGGCAAATGAAATAAAAGGCAGGAGAAACAAATGAAATTATATCAAACTAAAGAGTTTTTGCACAGCTAAAGACAATAAGAACAGAATAAAAAGACAAACCACACAATGGGATAACATATTCAACAACACGTCTGATAAGGGGTTAATAATCAAAATTTATAAAGAACTTATAAAACTCAACACCAGGAAGACAAACAATCCAATGAAAAAATGGGCAAAATAAATGAATAGAAATTTCTCCAAAGAGGACATACAGACGACCAATAGGAATATGAAAAAATGCTCAACATCACTAATCATTAGAGAAATGCAAATTAAAACCACAATGAGATATCACCTCACACCAGTCAGAATGGCATTCTTCAGCAAAACAACACAGAATAAGTGCTGGCGAGGATGTGGAGAAAAGGGAACCCTTCTGCACTGCTGGTGGGAATGCAGACTGGTGCAGCCACTGTGGAAAACAGTATGGAGATTCCTCAAAAAATTAAAAATCAAACTGCCTTTTGACCCAGCTATCCCTCTCTTAGGAATATACCCTTAGAACACCATAGCACTGTTCGAAAAAAAGAAATGCGCCCCCATGTATGTGGGAGCATTGTTCACAATAGTGAAAATCTGGAAACAGCCCAAGTGTCCATCAGAGGATGAGTGGATTAAAAAGCTTTGGTACATATATACTATGGAATACTACTCAGCCATAAGAAATGATGACATCAGTTCATTTACAACAAAATGGATGGACCTTGATAACATTATACAGAATGAAATAAGTAAAACAGAAAAAAAAAACTGAGAACAGCATTATTTCATACATAGGTGGGACAGAAAAATGGGACTATGAGACATAAACAAGAGAGTGGTGGTTACGGGGTGGGGGGAGGGAGGAAAGGGAGCGAGAGGGGGAGGGGAGGGGCACAAAGATAACAAGATAGAAAGTGACAGAGGATAATTTAACTTTGGGTGATGGGTATGCAACATAATTGAATGATAAGATAACCTAGAGATTTTTTTTGAACATATGTACCCTGATTTATTAATGTCACCTCATTAAAATTAATAAAAAAAGAAATTAAAAAAAATGTTTGTACCTGCTATTTGCCTTGATTCCTTTTAGCTTTGATTTCTTTTAATTATATCAGTCCTTATTTTCCCTAACATATCAAATAAGAAAATTCTCTCTGTGAGTTTTCCTTTTTACTTACAATAAAATACTTAATAGATTTTTGTGTTTTTACATGTTCACTTTGATAGTGAAGACATGTAGAGCAAGCTGATCAATCCTACTTTCTTTATCTTAAGTATAGGACTACTGATCAGTTCATAAAAATTAAATGATTGTTTCAGATCACACAGCTACAGATGGGAAGAATTGGGATTTGAACCTTCATCTTTGGATCCTGAAAGTTTTTGTCCTTTTATTATATGGCCTGTCCTATGTTTGTTTCAAGGTTGTACTAGCTAGGTTTTCTAGAAGGTTGAGACTTAAACAATAGAATATAAAGCTTATAAACCCTTAGAATATGTACTGTTCTAAGTTCAACTTTTATTAAAAATGTGTTGTGTGGGCCCTGGCTGGGTCGCTCAGTAGGTAGAGCATCATTTCAGCATGCCAAAGTCATGGGTTAAATCTCCAGTCAAGACACATATGATAAGGAACCAATGAGTACACCACTAAATGGAACAACTCAGTGGAACAATGAGTTGATGCTTCTCTGTCTCTCTCTTCCTTCCCCCCTTAAATTCTCCTCCTTCCTCTCTCTCTTTCAAATCAATGGGAAAAAATGTGTTGCGTATACTCATTCAACTAACTTTTTCAGTCACACAGCTTCAAGAAATGATTTCATTCATATGAATATTAATTATAAAAAGATAGCTACCATTTCCTGAGTGTGTGCCAGACATTGAATTAAGCAATAATTCTGCATTATTCAATATACTACTTCAAAAAAAATCTTAATGGAGAGGGACTATTATTAACCCAATTTTACCAGTAATAAAAAGTCAAATATATAGTAAAATGAGTGAGCAGCAGAGTTAGGAAGAAAACCCAAATATGTTGACCTTCAGAGCCTTCAGCTTTCAATTATTTTTCCTGATCTTCTGACTTTTAAAATTAAAAACTTTGTTGATAAATTGATATATAACTTGGGCACTTATCCAGAAAATTTAATGGAGAATATTGCATATGTTAGAACACACTTAATTCATATCTGTAATGCCTGTGGCCAAGGGTAGGCAGGTTCCACATTGGATTCGAGCAGATGGTGGAAGAACTGTGGATCCAGAAAGCATTGGGCCATTCCGTTTAATAGAGTCTTGCAACAGCAGATGAGCAAACAGGCAGGGGAATACCTCTTCTCATGGCAGCAAGAGAATGAACATCAAAAAACAGCCCCTCACAGAGGTGGGCAGGTGATTTGCAATCTGCCATCCACCCTGAGGGCGAGCACCCATAGCCTTACATAGACTACATACACACGTGGTGCTGCCATGTGCTCACGCACTAAACAGGCAGAGTACAAGCGAGCAAGCCTAACATACCTGTTTTCCCAACAATACCCTGTTTTTTCCAACATAGGTAGGTTTAAGAAATTTGGCAGCTTTGGATTCCCATTTATGTGGGTTCTAAAACGAGCTTGGTCTCTTTCTATTGTGTAAGTGGCCCTGGGACTCAATTTCTGCATTTGTAAATCAAGATTCTATGTTTACTTTTAAGATTGTTGCAAAATTTGGATGAAGTTTTGTATGGTGCTGCTATTCATGACTCTATAAAGCAGCCCCATTTCCATTCTCCTTTCAGAATACTAACAAATGAAGTTTTATTTCATATATATATATATATATATATATATATATTTTATTATTATTAATTCTAATGGGGTGACACCAATAAATCAGGGTACATCTGTACAATGAAAACATCTCAAGGTTATCTTATCATTCTATTGTGTTGCATACCCATCACTAAAAGTCAAACTGTCCTCTGTCACCTTCTATCTGGTTTTCCCTGTGTCCCTCCCCTCCTCCCTATCCCACTCTTCCCTCCCTCCCCCCATCCCATAACCACCACTCTCTTGTCCATGTCTCATATTCTCACTTTTATGTCCCACCTATGTATGTAATCATGCTGTTCTCAGTTTCTCTTTTTTTCTGATTTACTTATTTCACTCCGTATAATGTTATCAAGGTACATCCATTTTGTTATAAATGATCCAATGTCATCGTTTCTTATGGCTGAGTAGTATTCCATAGTATATATGTACCAAAGCTTTTTAATCCACTCGTCTTCTGACGGACACTTGGGCTGGTTCCAGATCTTCGCTATTGTGAACAATGCTGCCACGAACATGGGGGCTCATTTCTTTCTTTCGAACAGTGCTATGGTGTTCTAAGGGTATATTCCTAAGAGAGGGATAGCTGGGTCAAAAGGCAGTTTGATTTTTAATTTTTTGAGGAATCTCCATACTGTTTTCCACAGTGGCTGCACCAGTCTGCATTCCCACCAGCAGTGCAGAAGGGTTCCCTTTTCTCCACATCCTCGCCAGCACTTATTCTGTGTTGTTTTGCTGATGAGTGCCATTCTGACTGGTGTGAGGTGATATCTCATTGTGGTTTTAATTTGCATTTCTCTAATGATTAGTGATGTTGAGCGTTTTTTCATATGCCTATTGGCCATCTGTATGTCCTCTTTGGAGAAATTTCTATTCATTTCTTTTGCCCATTTTTTGATTGGGTTGTTTGTCTTCCTGGTGTTGAGTTTTATAAGTTCTTTATAAATTTTAGTTATTAACCCCTTATCAGATGTGCTGTCGAATATGTTCTCCCATTGTGTGGTTTGTCTTTTTATTCTGTTCTTATTGTCTTTAGCTGTGCAAAACCTTTTTAGTTTGACATAGTCCCATTTGTTTATCTTGCCTTTTATTTCAGTTGCCTGTGGAGATAAATCGGCAAATATACTGCTGCTACAGACGTCGGAGAGCTTGCTGCCTATGTTTTCTTCTAAGATGCTTATGGTTTCACGACTTAAATTTAAGTCTTTTATCCATTTTGAGTTTGTTTTTGTGAATGGTGTAAGTTGATGGTCTCGTTTCATTTTTTTGCAGGTAGATGTCCAATTTTCCCAACACCATTTGTTAAAGAGGCTGTCTTTACTTCATTGTATGTTCTTTCCTCCTTTGTCAAATATCAGTTGTCCATAAAGCTGTGGGTTTATTTCTGGGTCCTCTGTTCTGTTCCATTGATCTATGTGCCTGTTCTTATGCCAGTACCAGGTTGTCTTGAGTATAATGACCTTATAGTAAACCTTGATATCTGGAAGAGTGATACCTCCTGCTTTATTTTTTCTTTTTAAGATTGCTGAGGCTACTTGTGTTCTTTTGGTTCCATATAAATTTTTGGAATATGTGTTCTATATCTTTGAAGTATGTCATTGGTATTTTAATTGGTATCGCATTGAATTTATAAATTGCTTTGGGTAATATAGACATTTTAATGATGTTTATTCTTCCTAGCCATGAGCACGGTATATGCTTCCACTTGTTTGTATCTTCCTTGATTTCTTTTATCAATGTTCTATAATTTTCTGAGTACAAGTCCTTAACCTCCTGGTTAAATTTACTCCTAGGTACTTTATTTTTTTGGCTGCAATAGTGAAGGGGATTGTTTCCTTAATTTCTTTTGCTGATAGTTCATTGTTGGTATATAGAAATGCCTCTGATTTCTGAGTATTAATTTTATATCCTGCCACCTTGCTGAATTCATTTATAAGGTCCAGTAGTTTTTTGACTGAGACTTTAGAGTTTTCAATATACAATATCATATCATCTGCAAATAGTGACAGTTTTACTTCTTCTTTTCCAATTTGGATGCCTTTTATTTCTTCTTCATGTCTGATTGCTGTAGCTAGGACTTCCAGAACTATGTTGAATAAGAGTGGTGAAAAGGGGCATCCCTGCCTGGTTCCTGATCTTAAGGAGATTGCTTTCAATTTTTATCCATTTAGTATGATGTTTGCTGTCGGTTTATCATAGATGGCCTTTATCATGTTAAGCAATGATCCCTGTATTCCAACTTTACTGAGAGTTTTGATCATGAATGGGTGCTGGATTTTATCAAATGCCTTTTCTGCATCTATTGAAATTATCATGTGATCTTTGTCCTTCCTTTTGTTTATGTGATGAATCACATTGATTGATTTGCCAATATTGAACCAGCCTTGCCTCTCCAGAATAAATCCCACTTGATCGTGGTGTATGATTTTTTTTCATATATTGCTGGATCCAGTTGGCTAATATTTTGTTGAGAATTTTAGCGTCTAAATTCATCAGGGATATAGGCCTATAATTTTCTTTCTTTTAGTTGTCTTTGCCCGGTTTTGGGATCAGAATTATGCTCACCTCATAAAAGGAGTTTGGAAGTCTTCCTTCCTCTTGAATTTTTTGAAATAGCTTGAGAAGGATAGGAATTAGTTCTTCTTTGAATTTTTGATAGAATTCACTTGTGAAGCCATCAGGCCCAGGACTTTTCTTTTTTGGGAGTTTTTTGATAACTGTTTCGATCTGATTTGTTGTAATTGGTCTGTTTAGGTGTTCTGATTCTTCCAGATTGATTTTTGGAAGGTTATATGATTCAAGAAATTTGTCCATTTCACCAAGATTGTCTAATTTTTTGGCATATAGTTCTTCATAGTATTTTCTTACAATGCTTTGTATTTCTGTTGTGTCAGTTGTTATTTCTCCACTGTCCTTTCTAATTTTATTTATTTGAGTCCTCTCTCTTTTTTTCTTGGTGAATCTAGTTAAAGGTTTATCAATCTTGTTTACTTTCTCAAAGAACCAGCTTCTGGTTTCATTGATCCTCTGTATTGTTTCCTTCGCCTCTATGTCATTTATTTCTGCTCTGATCTTTATTATTTCCTTCCTTCTACTTGCCTTGGGTTCTATTTGTTGTTGTTTTTCTAGTTCTTTTAGATGCAGCATCAGGTTGCTTATTTGAGCTTTTTCTAGCTTCTTATGATATGCCTGTAGTGCAATAAACTTCCCTCTCAGAACTGCTTTTGCTCTGTCCCATAAATTTTGAGTTGATGTATGCTCATTATCATTTGTTTCTAGAAACATTTTTATTTCTTCTTTGATCTCATTTTTAATCCATTCATTATTTAATATCATGCTATTTAGTTTCCAAGTGTTTGAGTATTTTTCATTTTTTCTTTTGTGGTTAATTTCTAGTTTCATGGCATTGTAATCAGAGAAAATGCTTGATATGATTTCAATCTTCTTAAATTTATTGAGACCATTTTTGTGTCCTAACATGTGGTCTATCCTAGAAAATGTACCATGAGCGCTTGAGAAGAATGTATATTCTACTGCTTTAGGGTGAAAAGTTCTGAAGATATCTATTAAATCAAGTTGATCTAGTGTCTCCTTTAAGTCTGCTGTTTCTTTATTAATTTTCTTTCTTGAGGTTCTATCCAGTATTGTTAGAGGGGTATTGAAATCCCCTACTGTGATAGTATTGTTGTTAATCTCGCCCTTTATATCCATTAAAGTCTGCTTTATGTATGTCGGGGCTCCTATATTTGGTGCATAGATATTTATAATAGTTATATCTTCCTGTTGAATTGTTCCCTTTATCATTATGTAGTGTCCTCCTTTATCTCTTACTACAGCCTTTGTTTTAAAGTCATTTTGTCTGATATAAGTATTGCTACTCCTGCTTTTATTTCATTTCCATTTGCATGAAATATTTTTTTCCATCCTTTTACCTTCAATCTATGAGCATCTTTTGTTTTAAGGTGTGTCTCTTGTAGATAGCATATGTATGGGTCCTGTTTCTTTATCCATGCAGCTATCCTATGTCTTTTGATTGCATCATTTAATCCATTTACATTTAAGGTTATTATTGATATGTAGTTGTTTATTGCCATTTTATTCTTTAAAGCTGTATTCTTCTTTTGTTCTATTCATTCCTCCCTTTAAACTGTTCACAAGAGGCCCCTTAGTATGTCTTGCAGAATTGGTTTGGTTTTTATGAATTCTTTGAGGCTTTTTTTTTCTGGGAAGCTCTTTATTTTTCCTTCAATTTTAAACGTTAACCTTGCTGGATAGAGTAGTCTTGGTTGTAGGTTCTTGTTCTGCATTACTTTGATTATATCTTGCCATTCCCTTCTGGCCTCAAGTGTTTCTGTTGAGAAGTCCGATGTCATCCTTATGGGGGCTCCTTTGTAGGTGATAGCCTTTTTTTCTCTAGCAGCTTTTAAATTTTTTTCTTTATCCATTAGCTTTGGTATTTTAACTATGATGTGTCTTGGTATAGATCTTTTTGGGTTTCTCTTTAATGGAGTTCTGTGTGCTTCTTGAACATGTGGAGTGTTTCCCAGCCTTAATTTAGGAAAGTTTTCTGCTATGATTTGATTGAACAAAGTTTCCATTTCCTGTCCTCTCTTCTCTTCTTCAGGCACCCTTATGATGCGAATGTTGTTTCTCTTCATGTTGTCACAAAGCTTCCTTAGAGTTTCCTCACATTTTTTAAGTCTCTTTTTCTTTTTCTTCTCTGCTTCTGTGCCTTTGTTTATTGTGTCTTCCAACTCGCTTATTCGATCCTCAGCGTCATTCATCCTGCTTTTAATTCCTTCCATTGTGGTCTTCAGTTCTGATACTGTATTTGTCATTTCTGTTTGATTCTTTTTTATTATTTCAATTTTGTTTTTTATACTTGTTATCTCCTTATTTAGGTGTTCATAATGACTATCCATTGTTGCTCTAATTTCTTTGAACATTCTAACTATCATTATTGTAAATTCTACTTCTGGTAATTTGGTTATATCTGGTTCATTCAGGTCCTTCTCTGGGGATTTCTCTTGATTCATTTGGTTTGCATTCCTCTGCCTGCCCATTTTTTCTGTGTATAAGCAAGTTGTGGCCACTGGAGTCCAGTAGGTGTTGCCTTTGTATTCTCTAGGTGTGGTCTGTCTATAGGCCCCCCCCCCTCTGCCGGTGCCTAGGGTGGTTGGGTATGAGTGTTGCCAGCGCCGGCCCACTGTGTCTTTTGCTGTGGTTTCTGCTTCTCCTCCGCGGGAGGGGCTGTCACTGAAGCCACAAGCCTTAGTACCAAGGGTAGAGGTGAGCACCTTTGCTCAGCTGCGGACCCAGCCTATTTCCGGACTTCCGCTCAGAACCCACAGTCAGAGCCTGCTTGCCACAGTTTCGCGGGTTGGGCGGGGCTTTTGACATGCTCTCAGCTGTGAGCCTTTGCCCGTCTGGAGCTTCAGTCCCGCCCTCGAGGCCAGGGCCCTTCTGCGCAGGGTCGCAAACCCAGGTTTATTGGGCCAGGCGTGTTTGCTGGCTTCTGCTCAGCTGCGTACTTCCGCTCCTCCCGGACTGTACCCCGCCCCCGCGTTCGGAGCCCGCTCCTGCACGTATGAACGCAATCCGCGGTTTCTCCAGCCGGGCGGGTATAGTAGCGTGAGCTCAGCTGCGAGCTTCCACTTGTCTCAGGGCCTACCCCATTCCCGCGTTCGGAGCCCGCTCGCACACGTATACTGGCAAACCGTGGTTTCTCTGGCGGGGTCGGGGCTGGTAGCTTGAGTTCAGCCCTAGCCCCTGCCCGTCCCTGGTCCTAGCCCGGTCCCCGCGGTCAGGGCCGGCTTGCGCAGGGTCGCAGAGCAGATTTCTGCCTGTTCCTGGCCTCCCACTTTGTCCCTGTAAGTGGGATTATAGGCGGGTCCGCAGCTTCCGGACCGCTTTCGCACGTCCCCTCCGACCGACCCTGCTGGGCTAGACCGACCTCCCACCGGCTTGGCCTCTGCCCATGCCGACAGAACCGCGTTTCAGCGTCCTGTTGCCCCAAACCCTTCAGCAGCCGTCAGCAGAGTAGGAAGGGACCTAATACTCTACACTGTAGGCCTGGGAGCTCCCTCACTTGTTTCACAGCTCAAAACTGTCCAAACGCCTCTTCTAGGCTCTGGGACTGCAGGCTGGGGCTTGGTTTCTGGGACCCAGGTCCCTCCCTCTCCGCCAAACTCTCCTCCCGCCACACGGGTCTCTCCAGGCTGCCGTTTGCTCCGGGGAGCTGGGCAGCCCTCTTCTCGTTTTCGCTATTCCTACGAGTCTCAATGTGGCTTCTGCAGTGTTCCTTGGTTGAATAGTCCACTTAGTTTAGTTCATAGTTGGTTTATCCAGATGATGGTTCTTTAAATTGAGTTATAATCCACTTTGGTTCTGGGAGTTGGAAGTTGGTACATCCGCCTACTCTGTCACCATCTTGCTTCCTAACAAATGAAGTTTATTGTCCATGAGTCTATAGGAGGGGAGAGATGGCTCCATCCTTTGGGCGAGAAGACTAATACTGTATTCTTGACTTGGTGGTGTGAAATATGGCTTTTTATTTTTCCAAATGGTCTTTTTTTTTTCAGTGTGCCATCATTCTAAGCACTTAGGCTGGGTCACTCCAGGTATGACCTTGAGCAATGCCATTAGCAGTCTCCACGTGAGGACTCCAGTCACTCACTCCTCACTCGAAACACTGAGTCAGTGATCAAGAAGCTAATAATCCAGAGCTCTGTGTTCTGACCTTTTCTCTATCATGAGCTTGCAGAGGCCTCTGGATGAGATCACTTAAGCATAAAGGACCTCACTCTTCTGCTCTATAAAGTGGATGTAGCTAAGGATCCCAGTGAATATCAGAAACAAAATGGAGAATTTTATTCTGATACTAAAACTGAGCTGAAAAATGAGTAGCTCTTATTTTAATTCATAAAATGTGTTTATGGGACATGAATACATCTGTTCTGTGGGGAATTCTAAAAGACACAGGGCCCAGCTCTCTAGGCACAGCTGCAGAATATCTGAGTCACGTGCTGAATATTAACCAAACTAGTACAACATTCTGATTTCAATTGCTAATCAAAACCACAATTAAACAAAGAAGAGTGATTATGGTTCTATGACAAAGACAATCCACTTCCTCAGGGACCTTTCCTCACTTTCCCTTCCCGCTCCCTCCATATGTTTTCCAGCACATATTGCAACTTTTACTTTCTACTTAGATGCATGATTACCTGCTTAGCGTTCACTCCTTCTTGAAAGGCTGGGATCATGTCCATTTTTCACTGCCATGTCATTAGCATAGTATGCCTGGCCCTGTGTTCAGCAGCCAACTGCAGAATGAAAAGGACTTGTTAACAAATTATCCTAAAGCAGCTGATTTGGTAGAGAGAAATTTTGGCTTCTCTGTGAGCCTGAAAAGGGAGAATTTTGGAAACAAAGCAGATGTAATGACTAGGAGATTACTGAAATCAGATATGTATTTAAGAGTTAAATGGTCAAGTCCATAACACTGGTCATAGAAGTCTTTAGGTTTAGGAATGAGGAGTGAGATGAATTAAGAACTGGAAACATTATAAGGGATAGGAATGGAGAAATAGGTGTCAAGGCCAGTCTTAGCACTGTGGGTCACGTGGCTCAAAGAGAGGTGTACACAGAGGACTGGAGTAGATAGAAGGCAGACACTGTCCAAAGAAGCGGGTACCATACAGCATCACCCACTGTATAGATTAAGTCTTTCGTGGATTTATACTCAGAGCTAGTGTTTAAGGGGAAAAATGTTGCAAGGATTCTGAGCTCTGTCCATGTGCCTCATTTGGTTAGGGCATCTTCCCAATATACCAAGGTTGCAAGTTTGGTCAGGGCACAGACAGGAATCAACCAATGAATGTATGGATAAGTGGAACAACAAATGATGTTTCTTTGCTTCTCTCTCTCACTCTTTTTTTTCTTTCTCTCTAAAATCAATTTTAAAAAATAAGTGAAAAGTTATGTGAATAAATGAGAGCATAATCTTAAATCCTTCTGAAGATACATGGAGCCCCTCTCAAGTAATTCCCACATCTTCTAAAGATGCACTTTCTGAGGACCAGAAGTTGCTTTTCCTGGCAGGATAATTAATAGCCATGTGCTCAGGAATGTTTTGTAAGAGATTTTTCTGTTAGAGTCTTTTATCAAATGTAGAACTTCTGTGTCAGGGTCAGGACATTTGTTTGACAGCTTTGGCCTCATTTCTGGCCTCAGTTCATGCAGCTTCAGAACCTCAAAGGTATGTCTTTCCCAAGGATTTAGGAGACAGCATATAGTAGATTAGTTCCAGTTGTAAAAAGAACTGGCTAGGCTCAAGGAATGGCATTGTAAGGAAGTGCTGTTACATGCAACCCCAGCTGTGCATCCTGCTTGATTTAGAATATGAGGTTGAAGGAGGCCAACAGGGAGAATTTGCAGCTCCTGGTCTGCCCTCCCTCATCGCCAGGTTGCCCAGGAACATGTGGCCTGTGCTCCAACATAAATCAATCCTAGACATCAGTGAGTTCCTGCTGCCAAATAGTGAAATCTCTGCCGCTACTAAAATGATAGCATATTTGGGATTAATGGGAAGTGTGATGCCCTGAACACCCCTTAAATACAGATGACTAGAAATACTATACTGAAGCTTACAAGCGACTTCACTTTCTGTTTTATTTATTCTGTACTTGTTACATTTAAATCCCCAGCCGCCTTCTATTAAGTATAAGTGAGGTGTAGAGCATGGGCTGGAAATTGTCTTTTAAAGCTTTATGCAGAGTATAATAACTGTCTGAATCATCATGTCCTCGACTTGGTTTTACAGTTGTGTCCTGAAGACAACTAGGATTTATTCTTTATTTAGTTGCAAGGATCATCTATTTCTTAAACTATCATTTATTGAACTATTGGTGTTGCTTAAGACATTGTGCTGAACCCTTTCTATACATTGTTTTAATCCTTATTAAAAAAAAATGTTTGCAGTGGTGTTTGTTATCACCATTTTACATATAAGGAAACTGAAAACTTTCAGGCTCTGAGAGCTTGCTAATGAGAAAGAGGCGGCATGCAGATCAGTGGAGCTATATGGGACTTCAGAGCCTGTGTCCTTAACTCTGGCATTACAGACCTTTCCGGGAGCCGGAGACCTTTCCTCAGTGCAACCGTGGAGAGTGATGGAACTAGCATGACTCTGAACTGGTTTCAAGTTACAGGCTCAGTTTTCTTGGTTAAGTCATTAACTTCCCTGAATGTGTTTATTTATCTTTATATTGGATATAATAATAATAATTGTTATTATTATCTCACATCACAGTGTTCGTTTAAAGACCAATGAGGAAAGTGCTTTATAAATAGTAAAATGGTGTATAATCTTAGTTACTTTTAACCAAACCTCTCCACTTTCTCCATGAGTGCCAGAGTATATCTGTCTTCCCAGCTGTGATGAGGTTGGGTCAAAGCCACTTTTCAAAGAACATCTAAATTTTGAAGTTATGTGTGGAATGGCTTGTCTGGCAGCCTCTCTGTGAGTTTTGGTTGTATTCCTGAAAACAGCAGTGAGCAGCCTCAAATTTCGGTTTTGCAGTTACCAAGTTGTGCATTTAATATTAATCTATTTAACAGGGCCATTGAGTGAAAAGGAAATGCCTGAAAGAAGAGGGTAAAATAGGCGGGGATCTCCAGCTAGTACATTCCACGTAACCTTTCCTTGTAATTGGTGCATTGTTTTGTTTTTTGTATTTTCCTCATTTCGCTATGTTTTAAATGGGCTATCACCAGGTCTGGTAACTGACAGTGAAGTTGATCAAAATTAAGGTGCAGGTATCATGTTTGGGTTGTAAGTGAATTCCTTTTTCCTTTACTATAAGTCATAAAACCATAATATTCAGGATATCATAGTAAATTAGTACAATATTCTCTTCAGTTAGATGTTTTTTCTCTGGCAGTGGTAGAAAAGAATGTAATGCCCACAATAATCTCTTTCCTGGATTATTGTACTGGACTCTTAACTACCTTTCTGCTCTTTTCTTCCCTTATTTTTGGCATGTTAACTGATGTAAATTTTGTAAAGCTTAAATGAAATCCCACTGCTTTTCTACTTAAAGACATCCAGTGCATTTTCTGTATAACCAGAATAAAATCTACCTTCCTGATCATGTCTTGTAATGCCCAACCTTTACTTCTGACTTCTTCCTAAAATCTCGTGCTTCCTTACAGCATTCCAGCCACTCTGGGCTTCCTTCTTTCTTTGCTAGCTTGTTTCAGTTCCTTTTCTTTGATGTCCTTCTTCCAGGGGTGCTCCATCTCCTGAGTCTGACATGGCTGTTTTCTCAGCATTGACTTTGAAACTCAAAGGTCACTGTTTGGAGAGGTCTTCCCCAAGCGTATTATATATACATGTCGCCAAGCCACTCTAGAGCCTAACACCTACCTTATTGTTTTCCTTTTGCTCACCAGTAGTATCTGAAGTTATTTTATTTGCTTATATGCTATCACCTATTTCTCTCCATTTGAATATTGGCTCTCCCCCGTAATGATTATGTATTGTCTTTGTCTATACCCTGGAGTCTGTCATATCATAGGCATTCAATAATGGGCTCAGAGAATGACCAATGAGCCTGACCAGGCAGTGATGCAGTGGAGAGAGCATTGGACTGGGATGCGAAGAATCCAGGTCACTGGCTTGAGCGCAGGCTCACCAGCTTGAGCGCGGGGTGCTGGTTTGAGTGTGGGATCATAGATATGACCCCATGGTTGCAGGTTTGAGCCCAAAGGTCACAGGCTTTAATCCCAAGGTTGCTTACTTAAGCAAGGGGTCACTTGCTCTGCTGTAGTCCCCTGGTCAAGGCACATATGAAAAAGTAGTCAATGAACAACTAAGGTGCCACAACAAAGAATTGATGCTTCTCATCTCTCTTCCTTGCTGTCTGTCTGTCTCTCTCTCTGTCTCTCTCTCTCTCTGTCGCTGTCACACACACAAAAAATAGGACTAATGATCATTTAACTGAAAGTTTTTGAATGCGTCATTTACTCTCTGTGATTCGGTTTATTTGTCTGAAGAAAATAATAAAATCTGCTTTTCATAATTCCTAGGAATTTTGTGAAATTCTTCAAAATAGTTTGTATTTACCTTTTAAGGCCTTAAAAGGTAAGACTGAGGTATAAAGATGAATGATAGGTTCTGTAGTCAGGAGAGCACAGTGCAGTGATGTAGGCAAGTGATGCAGACAAATAGCTTTGACACGTGTTAATTACAACACAGAATCACAGAGTTGAGCAGCTCTGGAGTGCCATTTAAATCGTGGTATGTAGTGCCCCGCTTCATCGCCCTAAACTGTTTTATGCATTGGTTTAAACACTTTCTAAAGTATTAACTCAAGTAAATATTTAAGAAACTGATGAGAAGGTTACTTTAATTTTTATAGTTATAGTTCATTATAGTGTGAACGAGTGTATATATGCTGTTATTAGTTATATATTGCATGAATTTAAACTTTAATTATTGCCTTCTCTGCCATATGTTTTCAAAACTAGAAGTTCTAATTTTATTCTGTTCTCAAATGTTTCTGATTTATTTCCTTTTTTATATTTTAAAGTGAGAGGAGGAGAGATATTGAGACAGACTCCTGCATACAGGATCCACCTGGCAGCCCCCATCTAGGTTGATGCTCATTCAACTGAGCTATTTTTAGCACCTGAGGCTGATGCTTGGACCAGCTGAGCTATCCTTAGCTCCCAGGGCCATGGCTGGAACCAACTGAGACACTGGCTGTGGGAGGGGAAGAGGGAGAAAAAGGGAAGGAGTAGGGAGAGAGAAACATATGGTCGCTTTCCACGTGTGCCCTGACCAGCGATTCAATTCAAGATGTCCATATGCTGGGCCAATGATCTATCAATTGAGCAAACCAGCCAGGACCCTTTCCTTTTTTTAAAAAGAAATATTTTCTGAATAAGTTTTAGCATTACCTTTGTTAAAGATCTATGATGAAAGCTATAATAAAGTGCTTAGAAATACAGAAAAAAAGCATTTGATTGTAAAAGTCACTTGGACATTTCAAGATTACTCATGGTCCTAACAATTGTCACAAAAGAAAATCAGCATGACAGTTGTTTTTGGGGACAGCTGTTTTGGGTAATTTTTGTAAATTGTCTGCTGTCCTATTGGTGGCTATAGTCAAAGCAATGCAGTGCAGCCTGTTGGCAGTGCAGCTTGTAGCTGCCCCAGATTTCCTCCTTTGTATATTTTGAAAGGAGAAGGCAAAATTAATTTAGAACAAAACCTTCTCAGAGCATCGGAAAGCACAAAAAACATTAAGCCTTTAAACGCAGAAATTTCTCAATGTATGTAGACAAATGTGTAATTAAATCTGGAAGTTATTTCTTTCTTTTTGTGTTCTATTTCTTCTTTTTGTTTTGGAACTACAATGCAAAAAATCCCAATTGCCAGTTTTAATGAGAGTCAAGGAGTAACTGAGCCCAAAACAGAAGAAACAATGTGTTGCTATATGAATGGAATCTTAGAACAATTGTAAGGGGAAGCTATCTTGTGCTAGGTTGGAAATTGCAGCTGGAGCAAGTGAGATGCCACCCTTCCCTTTAAAGTTAGAAGATTAAGGCAAGACTGCTTTCTTTGAAGGTGGTGGGCAGCAGCAATGTGTTGTGTCAACCATTGGACATGAGTGAGTGAGGTGTCTATTGTGGAGGTTGGCTCCAATATCTGTGCTGAGATTGCCAGGGCAGAGAATGTCAGAAATGGGGCCATCCTGCAGCCCAATCTTTCCCACATACTGCTTCGTTCCACTTGTAAATGTCTTTTTTGTTACTTAGTGATCAAAATTTCAGGGTAAAATACTGTGTTTTGTCTTTTATTTCTACTGTTCCTATTTGGTTATTTTTGAATGTTGTTTTGCTTTCACAGTATTTTTCTCTCTTGAAATAATCACATGCTTGTTCCAGTTCCCTCAGAATGTTCATTTTATTTGAATCTGAATAAGAAAATGATATTATAGAAGAATTGGAAGAGTTCCTAACAGTGATTTTTTTTAGTAGCTGCTTTTATAGTCTTCTTTTTTTCAAAATTTAATAATTCCTTTCACATTATTATTATTATTGTTAGCAATCCCAACAGTATCACTGGGTGGAAATAGTCTTCTGATTTGCTTTTGAGTGGGGGAATATGCAGTCCCAGCTGAGACCAGCTGTTCCTAAAGCTCCCTACAAACACTCACATAAACCCAGATTCTACAGCCAGCTTCAGTATTCACAGCTCAGACCTCAAAACAGTGGGATTGAACAATATTGTGCTCCCTTTTATATTTTTATTTTATTATTTATTTATTTATTATTTTTACAGAGACAGAGAGAGTCAGAGAGTGGTATAGATAGGGACAGACAGACAGGAACGGAGAGAGATAAGAAGCATCAATCATCAGTTTTATGTTGCGACACCTTAGTTGTTTATTGATTGCTTTCTTACATGTGCCTTGACCACGGGCCTTCAGCAGATTGAGCAACCCCTTGCTCGAGCCAGCGACCTTGGGTCCAAGCTGGCGAGCTTTTTGCTCAAATCAGATGAGCCAGTGCTCAAGCTGGCGACCTCGGGGTCTAGAACCTGGGTCTTCTGCATCCCAGTCTGATGCTCTATCCACTGCGCCATGGCCTGGTCAGACATATGCTCCAGTTTAAAAGTTATAATCCCCTGACTCTCAGCCTTTGCAAAATGGATCCAACATTTGTTTTTTAATTTAGCAAACTGGTATTAGATGAGTTTATGCTGAAAATCTATTACTTTGCATCATCGAAAGGACATGCTTTGTTGACAAACTAGTCGTTTAGTATTTGTTCAGCACTAGGCCAGGCCCTGCAGGGTGCTTAGGGAGAAAATAAATTATAGTTGTTGTTCACAATTTTCTTTGGTACTTTAAATAAATACATTGAAGTAGGGAGTCCAGGGATGAGTTTCAAGTATGCACAATATTGTAATTATATTCATTCATCTGTAGAGGGTGTCTAGGGCTCTCATTAGATTCTTAAATAATTTTGTTTAGAAAAAATGATTAAGAATCACACAAGTAGCCTGACCTGTGATGGTACAGTGGATAAAGTGTCGGCCTGGAACACTGAGGTCGCCAGTTCAAAACCCTGCACTTGTCTGGTCAAGGCACATATGGGAATTGATGCTTCCTGCTCCTCCCCCCTTTCTCTCTCTCTCTCTCTCTCTCTCTCTCTCTCTCTCTCTCTCTTCTCTCTAAAAAATGAATTACACAAGTAGAGAAATAAATGGTACTAATTTCTGCAATTCGGACTCCAAAATAACGAGTAATTTAGAGAAGAGACATCAACATGGTCTCAACTAATTTGTGAAAATGTAGCATGAGGGACCTTGAAGAATTTGATATACAGAGGAGAAGCTGAACAGAATTCCAGGGAAAGGCATGTAAAATCATCTACCTCCTTATCTTAAAACTGAGAGATGGGACAAACTATGTTTTGATATAGAAACATTAATAAATATAATGGAATATATAAAGTTAAATGAAACAGTATAGATTTGGCTTTGCCATTTACTAGTTGTGTCGTTAGACTGTCTTAATAGGTCAGTTCTTTCATCTATAAAACTGAATAGTTAATACTTACCTGGCAAGGGAGATATCATGATCATGAAGGCAGTTTTTCCAAGGCAAGGCTTATCCATTGCACTATAAAATTGAATAGTAATACTTATCTCATAAAATTATTAGAAATATTTAAAGAAATAATATGGAAAGGCTACTGGCAGAGATCCTGGTTCACATTAAAAGTATTTCAAGTATCATTTGTCTTTTAGATTCCAAGTGCAGTGACATTTGTTACAAATAACAAAGTGGAATAATTAGTTATGAGAGAAGTTGAGTGTTGCTTGGACTTTCGGAGACAGGATCATGGAAGCATACAAATAATGGATTAGATTCCAAAAGGCAGCAGACAAATTGGTGGACATTTTAGAGACAGAATACAAGGCAAAGTATAGATAAAGGAAATAGTATGATGGGAGTAACTCTAGAAACAGAGAAGATACCAGGTTTTTTGCACAAACCTGAAGGAAGGCTCAGTTCTTTACATTCCTTAGGCTTTGATAAAATATAACCTCTTTGGAAAATAAGTGAAATATTATCCTCTAGCATTTCTTTGTCCTAATTTATTTTTCTTGATAAAACTTATAGCAGCAGTACATCATAGTACAGATTGAAGAGGGCAATAATTAATTAATTTTGCTTAATATTTCATCCTTGTTGGTAGACCAGTACCTGGTATTTATTAAATGCTCTTGATATATGCATTGAATAAATGAATAATGCCTCCACAATATTCTGGAGCAAGAACCCACCATATTTACTGACAGATTAGCTATAGAATACAAAAAGAGGCAAAGGTCAAAGATGGCAATCGTCCACAATTTTATGTTTAATTTTAGATTTTTTTGTTTGTTTAGTAATTTTTAATTAAAATCTATTTATCCATATTTGGTTTTGAGTCTTTAAGCCAAAATGTCAAAAGAACTTTCATTTTGGCTGAATATTTTTATACATTATCCCATCAAATTTTAAAAGTCTTTCATTTTGCTTCAAATTAAAAACTTATTTGAGTAAAGTTCCAATGTAAATTATATTAATGACAAGCCATGGCCTGTGGAATTATACTTTCATTAAAAATATGTGTGTATGTTGGGGACTTACTCTGGGAAAAGAAAAATAGTTATAAATAAATAAGTCATAATTAAGTTGGATTTTTGTTGATTAAAAAATCTTTTTCAAGAAGAGATTAAAACACAGTACTCTTATGATACAGGGCAGGAGAGGGGATGAATGTCCCGTGTTGGGCATGGATAAGACTAAACTTAAGAACCAAAATACAAGTGGATCAGAGTTTCTTTTTCCTTCTTATCTCTCTATTATATTTGAATAACAAAAATCGGTTTCTGAATTTAGCTGACAGTTTTTCGTAAATGGTGGACAGTCCATGTATTCTTAGACACTCAAAACTCCACTTGAAGAGGGTGGAATTACCATTTGGAGCTGGAGGTGTGGAAGTTGGGTTCTGGTCTGGGAAAGTTATCAGGTCAAGATTTCTGGCATAGGATGGTGGGATTCCTTAATAAATGCAAACCTTAATTGTAAGAATAGTAGGAAGATTATACTGCACTGAATTCTCTTTCCCTTTGGAAACTTACAGGTGAAATAGTGGTTTTAATGTTCAGTTGATCAGAGGCTGCATATCCAAGTGACTAATGTATTTGAATTAAGGTTGGGAATTCAATGTTCAAGAGATAATGCTGAGAATTTATCTTATGAAAATTAAGTATATTCACCTTGCTGGTCCAAATCTCTTGCTATGAAATTTGTGATTAATGTCAGCACATTCATTTTAAACATTTAAATTTGTCAAGTGATAGGTACCATCATGTGTATATATTCACTTTGAACACATCAGATATTCAAATGTTGTTAGATATATAATTATAAGCATCATTTTCTGTCATATAATGTGCTTCTTACACTTGATGTCTTCTGAATTACACTGAGTTATTTATTGCTTATATTTTAAGATAAATAATAAATTGAATTTAGGTTTACTAATTCAACTACATTGATTCTACTTGGTGTAGATTTGAGAATTTTTTTATATAGTTTCAATTTCTTATCCCTTGAATATCAAGGCAAGGCTGATTGTCAAGAAAAGACTGGAAAAAAAAAAAGAAAAGACTGAATATTTCTATACTCTAGGTATTTGTTAGCAACATCTCCCACATTTTCAAATTTTTAGTTTTACCATGGTGAATTTTTATTAGTATTTATTCTTTGTATGGTTACAATAAACTCAAAAGTAATATTCTTAAGATTTCTATTAGATTCTTGGTCTGTTTATATTCAATTATATGAGTGATATATATTTTAATGGCTTGTATTTTGTGATACTTGTGGTATGCCTACTTCTGGGCAATAATGCTTATTAATAAAGTGCAGGCTTGCAATTATCAATTCAGGTACATTATAATCATAAAATATAATGGAGAAATAGGTAGGAATTTGCAGCTGAGGAATAAAGAATGGAAATCATGAGTCCAAGTTAAATAAAAGTAAGGGGAAAATGGGGAAAGAAGTAGAACATAGAAATTTTAGATGCAATAGAATTGACATAGAAATGCCAAACTTGACAGTAATAGAGCACAGGGACAGGGCAGTTGTAGGAAAGGTTAACAAATAAATCCCACACAAAATTTGTTTTTAATATTTTTAAAACTTCTGTTTCTTAGAAATCTTATTAGCTAAATGTAATCTTCTCTAATCATTGCTATCAAGAAGAAATTATCTTTCATATTAATTCAGAGAACTTCAATTGAGTTTTTTTTCTTAATATTTGAGAGTTGGAGACATATTTGTGAATTATGAATAATGTCTTTTAAACATCAATTAGAATTGGATAATCTTTTTTCAGTGGTGGAATTCAAATATTTAACAACCAGTTCTCTGCCCTATTCACTGTTTTAAGTATAAGAAGTATATATACCAAAAGGTAGTTTATTTTATGCATTTAACACTTAAATAAGAACAATAAAAGAGGTACACAAAACTAGACTATGTTCTAAGAAAAAGTTTTAAAATATTAATGAAAAAATATTAACTAGTATCTGACAAAAAAAACAATAAAACTGTTATTTAAGATATTTCCAATGACAGATTGTCATCCCCTGGTTGTTTGGTACTTTTTCTCTTTACGTTATATGTTTGTTTACTGAAGTGACAAATGCAAGAGAATTAAAATGTATTTCATTAAAGGTATAATTGTTTTATGAAATGAATAAGTGATTGCAAGCATAGTTTTGTCAAATTTTTCTCACCTGTGGATGGAATGAATATTACTACAGATGCTTAGAATACACTGTTATACAGAAGAATGTTAAAAAAGAGTAAGGAATGTAAATTTGTGATTTCTACATTGGGTGGCTGCCCAGGTGCCCACCTTAGAGAGAACCTTGATTACAAGTGCCATTTTAAAAACTGGTTTGCCGAACTCAACAAAATATTAGTTATCAGTTCTGCTGAACCAGTGCAAACCAGCTGAGTCCCACCACTGCTCATTTTTAGATATTAGTAATCTTTTGCTAGCTTTATTTTTCTTCACATTACATAAAGTGACAAATCAATTAAATTTAATCAAAAGAAATTTTAACAGACATTTTATGTATTAAAAGCAAAGGTTTCTAAAAATTATTTGAAGATAATCTAGTGTTAATTGGAATTTTCATAATTTTTTTATGTTGTCTATAGAATGTCTATTTTTTAAACAAGACTACTTGAATTGTCTAAATTTCCATACAACAGTGATGGAATAGCTTGCTGAAGGGACTTTAAAATTTGCTGCTTAGATGGTTGCTGTGATACTTCTTAGAACATTTGAATTTGGGGTTACAGAAGAGGGTGAGGACAAGTGGCCCATGCACCAAGCTGTTGTAGATCTGGCCCACTACTTTTAGTTTATATAATTCATATATAATCCTCATTGTATTTTTAAAATGTTTAGTTAGTTTCCAAGTAATTTTACATAAAAGCAAAACAACACAAAACAAAGCTGAATTAGTAGGCTCTTTGGAAACGTTGAAAGATGCAGCGACAGGGTCCGTGCAGGAGGCAGTTTCAGCCTGAAGGAAAGCCCGGATAGGCAGACTCTGTGTTCCAGTTCCCAGCAGTGCACATCCTTTCCACTGTACCCTCACTTGTTTTCCAGCACTTATTTATGTCACTTACCTGATCTCTTTAGGGATTTGAGTTTGTGACCGATTTTAGTGAACTCAAGTTAACAATGATTAATTAATTAAGATCATCTTTCTAAAAACTGCCAACCCTTTATTATTATTAATGTGTTATGGTAGTTAATTATAAAATGTAATTAATGCACACTTTGACAATGAAGGCAGCTAGAATGAAATATTAAAAGATATTTTGTAAAGTTTCTTTTTCTTTTCTTTACATATTTTTTTGTATTAATTACATCTTTCCTAGTTCATTCATTTTTATAATTTTTCAGTTTTTTAAAATGAGTATGTTACTTTTTTATTAATAGTAAGTCTTTATTTATTATTAATAATAATGCTAGTCATGTCCATAAGATTTTCTATGAGTAGATATTTAGCTACTTTTAAAAGAAATATTTTTATTATTAAAATACATTTTTAAAATTTATTTTTGATTACTTCTTTGGACTAGGGGTTACAAAAACATTCAGAAAATGCCATGTAGTTAGCTTTTCACCTATTATTTTATTACTTCTAAGTTTATTGGTTAATCACCTATAAAATTTCTTCTTCAGTATTCATAGTATAAAACCTAATTACAAAGATACAGAAGTAGATCGAAAATATAGATGACATAACTGAGATTTTTAATTGTCTTTTTCAGACCCCTCATTCCTTAAAAGAATGATTTTGCTCTGTATTCTGTTCTATTCAGAAAGATGTAAATTACTATCTCGTTTTAAAACAGTATGTTTATCTAAGTCACTTTGTATTTTTAGTAAGTTTAAGAACTTATATTTAACTGCAAAGTTTATATATCTTTGTAAATTGTCTTTTATGATTACATCCATCATATGCCTCTTGTTCTATTGAAGGTTTTACCTTTAAATTCTTTTCTACTGATATTGCCACTTTTGCTTTGCTTTTGTTTGCATTCATCCAGTAAGTGGAAATCATTTTAATTCTAACCTTTCTGTTTTATGTGGACTATTAAAGGAATGGAAAAAATGAAGCAGAGTTCTATTTGTTTTCAGTGGCCTCTCTTCTGTAATAGAAAAAGTCAGTCAAGTCAGTCACATTTAGTTTAACTAATGAAATAACAGTTTTATTACATAATTTTTATTTCGGCTTTCTGGATTTATTTATTTATTTTATTCTTATTTTGTTTCCTCATATTAACCTTTTAGTTCATCTTCCTATTATGCTGCTTACCTTCCTAATCACATTGTTAATTTTCAAGTTTATAGTGTGTGATTATTATTTTAAAAATGGAAACAAGTACAATGTCTCCTGGTTCACAAAGGAAGATAACATTTTAGAATGCGTATATTTCTCACCTTTTCCTAACTCATTTCCAGACTCTAGATTTTGAGGAGATTGCTTAATATTCTGAATTCCAAACTATTCAATAATTAAACTTTTCCTTTTAATATATCATTTTTGCTTCTAAAACCTACATAGTATCAATGCCAAATTTTGATAACTTTCAATTACTCATGTACTTCTAGTAAAATAAAAATTAGTGTTCTATCATAGAATGGATATTTATTATTAAACAATAATTGATATTTTATTTTTATATAGTCTCTAGAGAACTTATTGCACAGAGAAGTATGAATAAAATTGTTCATTGCAATACTGTTTGTAACTGCTAACCTGAGGGTTCTCCTGCAGAAAAATGAACACTGTGCATGCAATAGGTGCATGCAGCGGATTATGGTTCTGCAGTGAAAGTAAATTATCTGAAAAAAATGTATGATAAGGGGCATATTATTGCATAAAAGCTAAGTTCCAAAAAATTGCATACAGTGTAATACAAGTTTCTATAAATCTTAAAAACAAGAAAAGCAAAGAATATATCATATAAAGACGTACATGTGTGTTTAAAAAAAAACAAGTTCAGTAAAAGCATGGAAATGATAGTGGTCCAGGGAAGCAGAGGTAGTATATAGCCTAAAGTCAAGATTCTGGGACAGTCAGGTGGTTGGTTAATGGATATTCATTTTATTATTGTGTTTTATGACTTTTATATATGTAATATATTTTACAAGTCAAATATTGCATTAAAGAGATTTATAGAAAAACTGTACATTTATAGCATATCATATCAATTGGCAGCCTTTCCATGGAGTAAATTCATATAGATTTATCTATGTGCTTTACAGGGCTCTTGACTCACCCACCATTTCTTCTCTTCACCTTTTTTCAGTCCCAAGGTTTCTGGTGTTGTCTGTTGATATTTGGTACTTTCTGACATTTTTCTCATTGAAATGTGTTGGTGACATGTCCGAATCTGTGCATATGCAGAGGTAGACTTTTTCTCTTCCTATGTGACAGGTGTCTCATCTTGATATGGATTTTTCACTCCAGTCTTTTTCTCTCATTGTCTGTGAATATTAGTTCTTTCAATCTTTTGGGATTTCAGGTAAGTTTGAATGCTGGTCTAAATCTTTTCATTGTGAAAGTTATTTACTTTGTATGGAACAAGAGTTTATTCCATTTTAGGAATTCAAAATAATTTACCGTAATACATATAAAAATAAGGGGGGTTTTTTTTGTTTTTTTTTTTTTACTACTCATATTTGGGATGTGGTAAATCTTTTCACTCTGCAATTCAAATGTTTCTTCAGTTCAGAAAATGTTTTGTCTATTGTTGGGTTGATTATTCTCTCTCCTCCACCTGTTTGCTTTCATCTGGAAATCTTATTATTTGCATATAATCTCCTGTATTTTTCCTTAGCACTCTTACATTTTCTCCCATAATTTTTTATATCCTTTTACTTTTTCTCTGTTTTGATGTATTCTTGTTTATTGATCTTTGCCAGTTCTTTTTTTTAAATTAAAGTTTACATTCAATATTATTTTGTATTAGTATTAGGTATATAACATAGAGGTTAGGCAATCATATACTTTAGAAAGTATATTTCCAGTACCCACTTGCCCCCATACATGATTATTACAGTATTATTGACTATGGTCCCTATGTTGTACATTACAACCCTGTGACTATTTTGTAACCACTAATCTGTTCTTCTTAATCCCTTCACCCTCAACTTGGCTCTCCTCTGGCAATCATCAGTCTGTTCTCTGTATCTATGAGTCTGTTTCAATTTTGCTAGTTTATTTTGTTCTTTAGATTCCACATATAAGTGAAATCATATGGTATTTGTCTTTCTCTGACTGATTTATTGCACTTAACATCATGTCCTCTAGGTCCTGCCATGCTATTGTGATCTTTTTCAAGTCTTAAATATTGTCACCATCTCTTTAATTTTCTTTATTGGCTTAAAAATTCTGGATTATTTTTCAAAACCTAAAGAATATACTTATGGTCTTACTGCTTTTTATTACTTTCAAGCTATCATCAGACTCTTGTTAGTTAGTAAACTGTTTAAAATAAAAGCCTTCATTCTGGGATCTTCTGCTTGAAAGTGTTGCTGCAGGTATCTGGGTTCCATTGCCCATTGGTAGCCATTAGGTCAGGTTATTAGAGACCTGTAAGTACTGTCCAAACAGGAAGGGTATAAGCCCAATAGTGGGGTTTTTTTGTTTGTTTGTTTGTTTGTTTTTTACAGGGACAGAGAGTCAGAGAGAGGGATAGATAGGGACAGACAGACAGGAACAGAGAGAGAAGAGAAGCATCAATCATTAGTTTTTCGTTGCCATTGCAACACCTTAGTTGTTCATTGATTGCTTTCTCACATGTGCCTTGACCGCGGGCTTTCAGCAGACCAAGCACCCCTTTCTGGAGCCAGCGACCTTGGGTCCAAGCTGGCGAGCTTTCGCTCAAGCCAGATGGGCCCGTGCTCAAACTGGTGAGCTCGGGGTCTCGAGCCTCGGTCTTCAGCATCCCAATTCGATGCTCTATCCACTGCGCCACCGCCTGGTCATGCAAGCCCAATAGTTTTTTGTTCTTTTGAGCCTGTGGTGAATAGACAAGGGACTTAAAATCTGATGAAGCAACATAAATTTGCTTCTTGTAAGCTTCCAGAGCTGCTGGGGTATTCACTTAACTTCAAAGACTGTTTGCGATGTAGACCCAACTGTGGCTCCCTTATAGGCAATCAGGCCCCACATAAGCATGACCTCTCTAAAATAACTCTCAGATCTTCAACGATGAAGTTATCTCTGGGTGCACAAAGGCCCAAATAATCACCCATTGGTTCCTGGATTCCCATCAAGACACAGAGGAGAGTAAACAGTTTTTCATCAGTGACTACTATCTTGGACTATGAAGAAGTATGGTGGAAACATTAATGTTTAAGTTCAGGGGATGATGTCTTTTTAGAATCTACCAGGTCTTTCTATAAGACTGTTCAGTTATACACTAAAGTTAATGCATATATGGAGTTTACTGTGTGTCAAGCAGTATCTACTTTTAAATCATTACATCAGTTTCTTTGAATATATAACAATTGCTTCATTTTAAGGGGGGAAATCGAGGCTTAGATAAATAAATAACCTGATCACAGTTACATTGGTAAGTGGCTATGATTTGTCTGCACTCTAAACTTGTCCTCCTTCCTATAGGTAAGTGTCCTATGTTCCAAGTTAACCTGAACTTGATAGCTTAGAAATTGTTAATGTTGCCATAATATTCCCTTTTTTCCTTCTACCAAATTATTTAAAATATTACTTTTGGATGATAGTGACTGTACAGTTAAAGGGCTGTATCTGGTCATTTGAATTTCAGCTGAACTCCTTAGAAAAAAATGCTTAAGTACCCATGCCCAAGAAAACTCTCTCATCCTTGAAACTAGCACATTGGATTCATGAAAACATCATTTTCTATGTGGTTTAAAATAGATTTGAGCAAAATACCCATTTACAAGAAGCTCTGAGGGCTTTGGTGGGCAAGGTGTAATTGCTGGGTTTATGAAATTGAGCAGTTGGTTTGGAATGTGTAAAGCCCTTCAGAGGCTTAGTTGTGGTAAATGGTAGTCCCAATTCTCAACTTATTTTTAAAACAATTATGTCTGAGGTGGTTAAACAACAATATCATAGAAAATGTTCTAGAGAGTGTGGAGGATTAAAAGCAGGAAGAAGGCTGGGTTTTCTTCTCCTGCTCCTAAACACTCTGCAGTTCAATAAGCATGGAAATGTACATGATTATTTTGTATAGCTCTAAGTGCAACCAAATTTTAGCCACGCCAGTCTTTCCTCCTCTAATTAAATTTAATAAAATTTGCTCTCAAACTCACTGCCATAAGCTAATATATGGAAGTAAGTAGTTGGGGAAGTGGAATGGCTAAAGAACAGTCATGGATATTTCCAAACCTGTGAAAAATTATGAAGCAGGAGGTTAGAAAATCTATACCAGGTAAAAGCATAATTATGACAGCAGATATCTCATTTTGGTTTGTTTCAGACCCCTTCCTAGATGCTTTAATTTTATTATCTGGTTATCTTATAATAATAACTCTAATTTTTTTTCTATTTTGTGGATGTGGAAACTAAAGATTAGAGAGTTTAAGTAGCTTGCTCAAGATTACGTTAGTCTAGCATATCTATTTTTTAAAACACTAATCATTCTGAGTCAAAATATAAGCTGTTAATTATTTTTTTTGGTTGTATTCATTAGCTTCTGAGAGGTCATTTTATGAAGAGGTAAGTGGAAAACACAAAAATTGTACCAAATATTTACTTGGTATTTATTCATTGATTTGTTCAGCAAATTTTCTTTTTTGCTATCGATTGAAGTAATGTGTCAGCTCCCAGAGGTCATAGGCTTAAAGATGGTTCCATTAACTTTCTTTTCTAGTCTGCAATTATTTTCTTTCTCCTTTATACTTTTTTTGAAAAAAAATCTTTCGTAATGTGAATACAGAAGTTAAAAGTAAATTGAATTTATATACAGATTTCTGTTTGCTACTTTCAGAAAATAAGAGTGTTTAGAGAGCTCTATTTTTTTATTATTATTATTTTATTTTTTTATTTTATTCATTTTTTAGAGAGGAGACACACACACAGAGAGAGAGAGAGAGAGAGAGAGAGAGAGAGAGAGAGAGAGAGAGAGAGAGAGAAGAGAGAAAGGGGGGAGAAGCTGGAAGCATCAACTCCCATATGTGCCTTGACCAGACCAGTGCAGGGTTTTGAACTGGCGACCTCAGTATTCCCAGGTCGATGCTTTATCCACTGTGCCACCACAGGTCAGGCTGAGAGCTCTATTCTTAAATATGCATCAGGTAAAAGTGATTCTCTTGCTGCTTTTTCTGAATATTTTAGGAAAGGTAAAAAAAATCAATGACTTAGGCCTTATTTTTCTCTGCTCTCACATTTACAGCTTGCTCTAAATTTCACTTTCTTTAAGGTTGCCATCATCACATTCCTTTTACTCTTCTGCTTTATAAACTTAAAAATTATAGCTGTGTCATGGGGAATGTATGTGCAAGAACACATTTAAATAATGGATACATTTCATGCTCTAGTTGGAACCATAAACTTAGCAAAGATTTGAGAAGATTGGCCATGTCATTGATTGAAGATTAGTCTCAAAGAAATCATTTTCTTTTCTGACAAAGTACTAAAATATACTAAACATCGCAGATCATACATAGAATATGGAAAATATTATTTTGCTTCTATATTTATTTGATTTTATAATAAACTTCATAATAAAAACACTTTATAATGAATAATTATCCCCACTCTTTCAAACCCACTCATACCTTCATGTTATATTATTTTTAGTTTATCTTCATATACAAATAAGAATTAACTTTAAATTTGCTTATGGAAAATAGATTTGATCTAAAAACTATTATTTATTAGTATTTATAGATGCTTGATTAATATTAGCTTTCCTTAACTATTAACATGGGTTGAATTAAAAATGCATTTTGAAATGAGATATAAGTTTTTTTGTTGCTGTCAGATTTCCCCATAGTAATGCAAGAATAGTATCTAAATTATAAGAGGTATTAAATGACATAATAGAACCAATCCCCTGTGCCTGCTACATAGTTGATACTCGATCAGAGTTAGTGGTAGTGATGCTGCTTTTATTCACTTCATATTTCATTAATAAAATAGTACTAGTCTGAAAGAAGCCTATATATGCTTGTGCCCACGTATCTACATCTGTCACCCATGTGCCCTTTACTTGTTCTCCAGTTTCTATGAATGAACAATCTCTTTTCTATTGGATAATAATCTCTTCTTGTTCAGTAAACCCAACCATCTCATCTTCTCAATAGCACCTCTTCAGCAATTTTGTCTCCTCCCTCAGCTATCATTGCTGTCTCTTTTACCCCTGTAATAATTCTCATCATCATAGAAACATAACATTTTCCACTTACCACCTTATTTTTCTGCTCTCCTTTACAGTAAAATTTCTCCAAACGTGTTCTATATTTCTTTTTTATGTTCTCTGTCCTACCAGTCTTGCTTGAACCTACCACTCTCAGGTTTTCAACCTCCAATTTCAGAGACATCTTTTTTCAGAGTCACCAGCGACCTCTAGTTGATAAAACTAAGGGATGTCATTGATTCTGACAACAGTCATGTTTATCAACAGCATTTGGCACAACTGATCATTCCATCTTGCTTGAAACATTTGCTGTACAGGTCATCTGCTTGCCCTTTAACCTTCTGTTTGCTCTTTCTCAGTCTCCTGTTTTCCTCCTCTGTTTAAAGTCCTAAGGTTTGAGTTCTCTCAACTTCTCAGTTGTCAAAATCTTACTCTCTGGATTTCTCTCTGTAGGTGATTTCTTCCATTCTTAGAAATTTAAATTTCATCAATATGATGATGCGCATGGTTCTCTTCCCCAAATTCAGGATTCTTGCATTCAATTGCTTTAATTGACATCTCTTCCTAGTTGCCTTATAGCTACCATTGGATTTAACATGCCTCCAAATAAAATGCTGGTAAATTCTCATTCAGTGTCTTCTCCCTCTCAAGATATAGCAATTTTATCTTGTCATTTGTCTGGGCCAAAAACATTGAAGTCAAGTTTAACCTCTCTTTCTCTTGTTTGTTTACTCCCTATGTTCTTTTCCTGAGGATATTCTATTTGCTCTGACTTCAAAATATAGCTACATAGAATTTGATACATCTCTCTGTCTCCACCACAACTAGCTGAGTTCAAGCTAGTATCATCTCCTTTGTATTTTCATAATAACCTTCTAATAGTCTTCCCTACTTTGCTTAATCCATTCTAGACCAAAACACCTTTCAGCTCAAAGTCCAACAATGGCATCTCATTACTCTCAAAGTAAAAGCCAAAGTTTTTCCAAGACTCTGTAAAACTAGGTCGCCTGACTTTACTTTGTTTAGTCCAGTGGTTCTTAACCTTTTTTGAGGTACCTAACCCACCAGTTTCATATGCACATTCACTG
This sequence comes from Rhynchonycteris naso, assembly GCA_037038555.1. Taxonomy (NCBI): domain Eukaryota; kingdom Metazoa; phylum Chordata; class Mammalia; order Chiroptera; family Emballonuridae; genus Rhynchonycteris; species Rhynchonycteris naso. Next base: position 120,982,911 of record CM072996.1, on the reverse strand, counting down.
AACCCTTCTTTAGTGATAAATAAAATATGATTTTTTTTTCCAAATTCAAGACATAGGTATATGTTTCTTTACTGGTGCACAAAATGAGCCGTGCATGAATATCACCTTGCTCAAAGAACAAAACCAACAAAGTGCATGAACTCACAACAAATTACGGTATTACTTTATTCTGGCCTCCATGGCAGAGGCTTCTCCGAACCCCTGAGACCGACTCATCGAACCCCTAGGGTTCAATAGAACCCATGTTAAGAACCACTGGTTTAGTCTATTGGTTTATTCATACTGCTCCTGCCCCATGGTCTTGAAGCTACTCATGGAGGGAAGTGTTCTCTGCACTTACTGTTTGCTTTGATAGAATGCTCTTCCCCTGGGTATCTACATATATGTTTTACACACCTCCTTCAGTTGTCTCTTTAAATGCCATCTCTATGAGATTTAAAATAGCAAATATTTAACTCTCTCTATACCTAGACTTCCTTATTCCACTTACTTCATTTTTTTCCACAGAAATTACATGATGCAGATTTTACTTGTTATTATGCCTGTTTCTTGACTTCCATGCTAGAATACAACTTCTCTGAGGGCAGAGGCTTCAATATGCTTTGATCTTAGATTCATCTCAATCACCTAGATCAGGGCCTGATATAAGATAACCATTCAAAAATATTTGCTGAAATATTAATTATAATAATTGATGTTAATATTAAGAGCATGCTTTTATTACCTAAAGGCAGTATAACCTAGGAGTAAGATTCTTGATTCTAGAACCACACCACCTAGGTTTGAATCCTGGCTCTATCATTTACTTTCTGTGATCTTTGGACCTTTGGTGAGTTACTTAACTCTCTATGTCAGTTTCCTTTATTTATAAAGATAAATAAACTGATATTTGAAAAGATTTAGAACAGGACCTGGCACCTATAAATTCTAGGTAAGTACTATATAATTTATTATCATTATTATTAAATTCACATCTGAGCTAGACATAGTTCAAACTATGCTCAGATGTAAAATAAATGGAAATATTGGTCGTTATAGGACTACAGTTTGATAATACTCAATTATTAATAAACTACTTTTCAAGTTCTATTTTTGGTGGGTGGGAACATGCTATACTCATCCTTATGTATTAGAATCACATTACACAATGAATGTGAGTTTTTCGAGTGAGTTTGTGGTCCCAGTTCTCCCACTAGCAGTGTGGCTTCAGGTTACTAATATTAAACTTTATTCACCTCATTTTAAACCAAAGTATTAATGCACCATAAAAGTTTAGTATAATAAACAAATGAGGAAACAGATATAGAGTGCCCTGAGGAATGGTCAATGCTAATAAACCAATAGCTCAGTAACTCTAGCAGTGAAGAATAAGGATTAATTCCCAGACTATCTATCTATTGCTCTTACTTCAATATCTTAATGAAAGTTACTGGTGGAATTTTATGAATGGCTATATTTTCAGGTTTTAAGACAAAGGATAAAGACAAAGCATAGGCTTTCCTTAACAATTCTACTTAACAACAATAAGGAAAGAAAAATCCCCCACAGAGTCTACACATTTGGGAATCATAACAGTGTATATAGAATGCATACATCCAGTGTACCTCATGTTTGGAATTTTCCAGTTATATTCATTGGCTTGTTTGTTTTCCATGGAGTTAGAATTTTAAACCCTTTTACTTTCATTTAGAGATCCTATGATTTGTCCTTGGAGATTAGTTTTCAGGCAACTCAGTACCCTCTAAGGGAAAGCTGGGATGTGTCTTTACAATCTTAATCTTCCCTTCCAGCATCCTGGCTCTGTTTGTCGTTCTTGAACTCATGTGAGGAATCTCAGGTCCCAGTGCCTTTCATCCAACTATGAAGGCCTGTTCTGAGGGAAGTATTAGTTACAATATTTTATATCATATAGGAGGTTCAAAATTAAAACATTTTACTCCATATATGGCTATTTGAAACAAATTATTTTGTGATATTGAAGACTCTTCTCTGTTAAAAGATTAGTAAACATTTATAAAAGGGGATGTATTATGTGGGCAACAACATTTTCTGAAAACTTCTGAAAGCTCACCTTGCCAATGAAAATGTAGTGTTTTTTTTTAGCACTGCCCATAATTAGTTTTATTAAGATACAAGTCTTGGATCTTAAAAATATGTACATTTATAATATAGTATTAATTATATATGCATATATTATAAAATACATAATACATTTTTTTTAATTCAGTGAGAAGAGGGAAGCAGAGAGACAGACTCCTGCATGCACCCTGATGGGGATCCACCCAGCAAATCCACTAGGGGACGATGCTATGCCCATCTGGGGTGTTACTCCACTGTTTAGCATCCAAGCTCTTCTTTAGCACCTGAGGCGGAGGCCATGGGGCCATCCTCAGTGCCTAGGGCCAGCTCACTCCAATTGAGCCATGGCTGTAGGAGGTGAAGAGAGAGAAAGAGAAGCAAGGGGAGGGGGTAGAGAAGCAGATGGGCTCTTCTCCTATGTCCCTCAGCTAGGAATCAAACCTGAAACCTCTACATGCCAGGCTGACGCTCTACCACTGAGCCAACTGACCAGGGCAATAAATAATTTAAATATACATGTATATGTAATTTAAAATGTGTATATGTATATATATGGAGAGAGAGAGAGAGAGAGAGATAAGGGAGGAAAATATGAGAAGTTTCATCTCATTGTTGTGGCACTTTAGATATTCTTTGATTGCTTTCTCATATGTGCCTTTACTGGGGACTCCAGCTGAGCCAGTGACTCCTTGCTCAAGCCAGTGACCTTTGGGCTTAAACCAGAGACCATGGGGTTATTTCTATGATCCCACACTCAAGCCAGCAGACTTGGTCTTTCAAACCTGGGTCCTCAGTATTCCAGGTCAATGCTCTATCCACTGCACTACCACCTGGGAAGGTAAAATGTATGTGTATATATATTTAGAATATATATGTACATGTAATTTAAAGTATAGTCATATATAATTAGAAAAATGTATATGCATATACATATGCATACATAATTAGAAATCCTACTTTTCTTTGGTCATTGGTAATAAATATTATGGAGGGAGTTCTAAAACTACAGACCTTGAAGAACTGTCCAGATGACATTTGCATGTTACATCTTTTCTTGAGGGTTGCTTTGGCTGTAGGCATATCTTCTTCCTGGTCTAGTTAATGGTACTTTCCAAAATTAGAGGTACAAAAGCAATACAGATATCACCTTAGTCATCTAATTTGCATCTAATGATGATATTTGAAAGACTATTTTAAGTGGAATTTTTCTCTGAAAGAGACAGATCAGCCTCACTACTTAATTCTCTCTTTTGTCTGCACTCACTTTTGGAAAATAGCTGTTTTTTTCCTTTTCTCTCCATTTCTATGCATACAGAGAAATATGGCTCTTTAGAAAAAGCTCCCACTACTATTTTTAGAGAAGAGGTGCTTGTTTCAGGATGATGACCTGATTCCTTCTTCCCATGTAAGGAAGTGGGTGAGAATAAAGATCCAGTGTGTTGCCTGAGAGCTTTATACACTCTCCATTGATGAACTCCCCCTGTGACAAAGCACAGCATGAGAGCAATGCATGCAAAGAAATTATTCTTGACATATCCCTTAGGCAGTTGACTTTGTTGTTCTGGTAAAGCCATCGAGATATCCAATTATTGTTTCCTGTTTAATTATGTGTATGCATATGCTGTCAGTTTGCACTGCTAAGATAAGCAGTTCGAATTCCATGATTTATTTAAAATGCCATCTCTTCCTTTTAAAAGAAATTTTATTTTCTAGCAATTTCAAGGCTTGTTAAATTAGGACACAGAAGAAAATATGGTGCTGAGGATAAGGAAGAATTTCACAGAATTTCTAGTACCACATTTAAAGTTTTGGAAAATCTGCATTAAACTAGACAGTATGGAACTATTATTCTTGTTTCTTTTAAATGTCTAAGGAAGAAATATGTTTACATTAGTTAACACTTAGGAAGAAAAGGTGATGTTAGAAACTAATCAAGGTTTTTCTTTTTTAGAGATGTTCTTTTTGTGGAAATCAAGGTTTCTTTAAGAACAAAAGGTGGATCAATGAATTCTTTCTTTTTTGTTGCCTCCTCCAATTCATAGTTGCATGCTCAATGGTTGTAACAGACAAAATGACCAAGTCTGAAACAAGGTGTGGCTTTTCAGCCAATCATATCAAAACTGTTTTAAGGTATTCCCAGAAGAGTTCCCACCTGTGAGAATACCCAAGAATGAATCTGTATGTCTCTGAAAACTGGGTAACTTGGAGTTTATACTCATAAAAGTGTGAACATTTTTTAGTCATGCTAAATAGTTTTGCTTGATAAAACTGTCCTCTTAAATTGATCTGGATTAAATTTCTAAGTCAGTATGTAGAGCATGGGTTACAAATCTTATTAATCTAAAATCTTGTCTTATTAATTTTGTATATCTGTGGATTTTGCAATTCCAACACAAGAAGTGTAAAGTATGTGTAAAACCTTATGTCCAAAATAGCACAAATCTTCCATTAAATAAGAATTCACAATTAAAACTTTAATTTGAAATTATCAATACACTTCTAACAGAAAAAAGGAAATGTTCTTCTCTTAAATGTTGTTTTTCCCCTAAAAGCAAATTATCTAACATAGTTCAGTGTTATAATTTACTAATAGTCAAGAATGTGACTGAAGACATCTCTCAGCCAGCTTTACTTTGGAGGCTGGTTACATTTTCCAATACAATAAAAAGTTATTTAGTATACATATAGGTGAATATGGCAAAATATTACTTTATACAGCTATAGTTGTCCAGAAAAATCAGGAATTGTCAGTCTTGCTATATTGACAACATACAGGTTGTAAATATAAAGCAGTATGACAACATAATTTTACTTTTTTTTAACCTATTAACCATTAAGTTTTCACTAATAAGTTACACTGATAAATTTTTGATAAATATATTTTGATACATATACACTTATATATGATAAATATATTTATATATCTATCATTTATCATTAGAAAACTACAATGATAAATATAGAAATAAAAACAAATTGCTTTTAAATTTTAAAAATTAATTTTAGAGAGAGAGAGGCAAAAGGAGAGAAAGAGAAAAACATTGATATGTTATTTCACTTTTTTTTATTCTCTTCTAAATTTTACAAGTTTTTATTTATTTATTTATTATTTAGACACTTAATTTTAATGGGGTGACATTGATCAATTAGAGTACATAGATTCAAAGAAAACATCTTCAGGTCATTTTGACATTTGATTATGTTGTATACCCATCTCCCAAAGTCAAATTGTCTTTCGTCACCTTCTATTTGGTTTTCTTTTTGCCTCTCCTGTGCCCTACCCCTCCCTCAATTCCCTTTCCCTCCCCCTGGTAACCACCTTACTCTTGTCCATGTCCATAAGTCTCAGTTTTGTGTCTCACCTATGTATAGAATCATAGAGTTCTTAGTTTTTTCTGATTTACTTATTTCACTCAGTATAATGTTATCAAGGTCCATCCATGCTGTAAATAATCCAGTGTCATCATGTCTTATGGCTAAGTAGTATTCCATAGTTTATATATACTACATCTTCTTTATCCAATCATCTATTGAAGGGCTTTTTGGTTGTTTCCATGTCTTGGCTACTTATGAACAATGCTGCAATGAACATGGGGCTGCATGTGTCTTTACGTACCAATGTTTTTGAATTTGAGGGGTATATACTCAGTAGAGGGATTACTGGGTCATATGGTAATTCTATTCTTAATTTTTTGAGGAACCACCATACTTTCTTTTATAATGGTTGTACTACTTTACATTCCCATCAACAGTGAATAAGGGTTCCTTTTTCTCCACAGCCTCTCCAACACTTGATATTACCTGTCTTGTTGATAATAGCTAATCTAACAGGAGTGTCGTGGCATCTCATTGTAGTTATTTTACTTTTTTATGCATTCATTGGTTGATTCTTGTATGCTCCCTGACAGGGATCAAGCACCCAAACTTGGGTCCTCAGTATTCCAGGTCAATATATATATAAAACAATAAATATGTGCACTGAAAATAAAAATATATGAGAGGTCACTTTGAAAAGTTAAAATATTTTTAAATATTAAGATTTTATTAGTAATTTAAATTTGATATAATGACCAAAGTGGCTTGGAAAATACACTTTCTTCCTTTTCATTTGCCATCCAAGAGAATTAGACATTTTAATATTAATTAATTAATTAATTAATTATATTCGGTGAGAGGACGGGAGGCAGAGAGACAAACTCCCACATTTGCCCTGATCAGGATCCACTTGGCAATCCCACTAAGGGGTGATGCTCTGCCAATCTGGGGCATTGCTCGTTGCTCAGCAATCAAGTTTTTCTTAGTGCCTAAGGCAGAGGCCATAAAGCCATCTTCAGTGCCCGGGGCCAACTCACTCCAATTGAGCCATGGCTGCAGGAGGGGAAGAGAGAGAGAAGCGGAAGGGGTGGAATGGAGAAGCAGATTGTTGCTTCTCCTGTGTGCCCTGACTGGAAATCAAACTCAGCCTTCCACATGCTGAGCTGATGCTTTATCACTGAACCAACCAGCCAAGGCTGATATCTTAATATTTAAAGAGAACTTATAAAGAAGTATACTATGTAGTGAATTGATTTGATCAGTTTTGCAAAGATAGCAAGGACTTTGGTCCTCTGACACCCACTTAGTAATATAGACTAGATGTAACTTAATTATTTAAGGTATAAAATAAGAAATATTTTTATTAAACTAAATCCTATGATGAACTTCAAAAATAAAAAAAGATAAGTACAAAATGCTTCTCATAAGAAGGAGAGTGAGCTTCTTTTTTTCTTCTACCTTAACCTTTCCTAAAATAACTTCATAGAACCCAGAGGTTCTGGAACACAATTTTCAAATCATTCATCAAGTCCACCCCACTCAATATTTATATGTAGCCAGAGGCCCAGGTGTTTGCCCATGGTCATACTATCCTTTGGTGTCAGAGAAAGCTCTTTGACTCTGGCCTATTGCTCTACTCAGCCACAGCTTACACTTATTCTGTTCATTTAGACAAATGGTAAGTCTTAGAAACATGGCATTATTTCATGTGATATGTTTTCTTTTGCTTATTAATTTGAAGTTATTCAACAGAGACTTAAAATTGAAATGGAAATACAATAGAGACTTAAGATTGAAATGGAAATAATAGAAATCTAGTATTTAAGCAAAGCTGAGTTCTTTATCTTGAGATGATGGACCAGTCAACAGCTCTTTAATGAGCTGTAATAACTCAATTAGAGTTGAATTCTTAGAAATACCATATGTTTACTTAAGAATCTCTAAGTAATGCCCCTTTGTAGTCTTCCTATTCATAGTCAGAAGCTTTTTTGTGTGATCTTCAAACAAACAAAATATATGTCCACCATTTTTAGTTCCAAAAGAAATTACAAGAGTACAGAATCCCACAAATAAGGCTATAATCAAGTATGACTGATAGACAGCTGGGCAAACAGCTGGGCCTTTCATGGACAAAACAAAGCAAAAGTGTGTGAAATCTGAACTTCATTTAAGTGTAAACTGAATTCAACTCCAAAATCCCTGAATGCATTGTACAGTTGTGGATTTCTGTGTGCAACATTCAATTTCTTTCTTCCATTGAATGTTGGAAATAGGAAGTAAATTTATCTCAGAACAAATGGTGTTTTGCATTTGTGCCAGCCCTCTACTCATAATCTTTTTTTCAAATTAATACATTCTAGTTTTTCCATTTCATTTTGCATAAATAATAATGATGCTTGCATTTCTTGACATTTTTTTTTTTAACAGGGACAGAGAGAGAGAGAGAGTCAGAGAGAGGGATAGATAGGGACAGACAGACAGGAACAGAAAGAGATGAGAAGCATCAATCATTAGTTTTTTGTTTTGACACCTTAGTTGCTCATTGACTGCTTTCTCATATGTGCCTTGACCGTGGGCCTTCAGCAGACCCCCTTGCTAGAGGCAGCGACCTTGGACTCAAGATGGTGAGCTTTTGCTCAAGCCAGATGAGCCCGCATTCAAGCTGGCAACCTCAGGGTCTCAAACCTGGGTCCTCTGCATCCCAGTCCGACGCTCTATCCACTGTGCCACCGCCTGGTTAGGCTTGACAGTATGTCTTTTTAAGATTTGTATCTTAAGGTTATTAATTCACAAGTAGTCATTAAAGAATGTAGAAGATATTGATACTTTTTGCTGATTTGCTACATTCATTGAGAAAGAGACCTTGAGCAAGGTCAAACAATGAATCAGCAGTACCCTGGAAACCGAACCTTTCCAAGTTCTCTGAGGGCCAGGTCCCACTCTGTGAATCAGCAGCTCTCCATGCCTTGCTCAGACCACACTTGGCTTATGACTGTGTACAGCTTTAGAATTCTTCTAGTATGGTTTCTGAAAAATAATTTCTGGTACCAGACCAACACAATTTAAGAATTTCACAGAGAAAAGGGATGTAAGTTAGGTTTAGAATGTTTGAAAAGCACCACTGCAGTTTTCACTGGAGGCGAAACCTGAATCAACCAAACCAGAGTAGTGTGAAATAAGTATTTTACAAATAGCAACAGAGTGCACAGTAATATAAGTGTTCAGTAAGATGTGAGTACTTAAAGGGCTGTTCATGCTTCTCATTAGGAAGAACAGAAGCAAACTATTCTTCTATTAAATGTTGATAATGTGTTTTAACATAAAATATTCAACAAGATGGTCATGTCCTTAAGCTGCCCTTATCTAGAAGGGAATATCATCTATTTATAAAGTTCAGATTGGGGAGTCTTGTTATAAATTTTCCATCCCTTTAAGGCTTAACAATGGGCAAGACTTTTTAATTACCTATATTCATAATAAAGTAAGTAATTAAGTTTCTTACTATAGGACTCCAGCAAGTAGAAGGTACTAAATTTATACAACGGGTCCAACAGAACCATATCATAACTCCAAACTATTTTTATTTCTACAAGAACAAATAGACTTTGTTTTTGGAATATTTCATATGGATAAAGACAAACAAATATTTGTTCAGCTGTTGTCCCTAGTTGGTAAAGGGACATGATTTTGGGAAGTTAAATTTTTTTTTATCAAGGTCAAACAGGTAGTAAATAACAGAGCGTAAATTGAAATACTGGTCTATTTGTCTTCAAAGTTCTTTTAGTTTAAAACCATGCTATGGTTTCTTATGCTTTTTTATAAACTAGAGTTACTGCACTACTGTACTTTTGTCCTCTTCTTATTTTTTTAATGGGACTTAAAAATAGATTTTTTGTTTGTTGTTTTGAGCAGTTCAGGATTACAGAAAAATTGAGTAAAAAGTAGTTTCCATATATCCCTTTCCTCCCCTTTCTTTTATTATTACTACAACTTATTTTAGTGTGGTACATTTGTTAAAATTGATGGGCCTATATTGATACATACTATTAATTAAAGTTCTTAGTTCACATTAAGATTTGCTCTGTGAGTTGTACATTCCATATGTTTTGACAAACATATGTTGACAGGTCCATCCATTATAGTATCCTACAGAATAATGTTACTGTGATAAAGATCTTCTACATTCCACTTTTTCATCCTTCTCTCCTTCTCCCAGGCTCCTGGTAACCACTTATCTTTTTACTTTCCCCATAGTTATGCCATTTTGCAATATGCACTTAAAGTTTTTCTGTCTTTTCATGATTTGATAGCTCATTTCCTTTTATAACTGAATAATATTTCATTGTATGGATGTCCTACAGTTTGTTATCCATTCACTTATTGAAAGACATCTTGGTCTCTTCTAAGGTATGGAAAGAAAATAAAACCTGATACTGTATATGTTGTATATGTTTTTAAGTACAGTTATTTTTCATTGGCATATTTTATTGATTTTTAAAATTGTTTCTTTAAATTAAATTATTGCCAATAATTTTAAATTAGAAATTCTTTAAGGGCATGAAATGAATGAGGATATTATTTATGCACTAAACATTAAGAGTTATACTTGATTTTAAGTCAATTCTTTTTTTTTAATCAATGAATTGTAATTTTTTTTTTAAATTCTTAAGTCTGGGTAAGCTAACTTCTCAAGTGTAAGATAATGATGGGAATGTACTTTCTGCAGTTTTTTCTTATTTCTCTTGTTTGTTACTCATTTTTCTCCTGTAACCACCTAAAATTACTTCAGTTAGATTGTCACTCAATCTTTCTTCTGAGGAAACGTACCCTTTTTTCCTTTGATATAGATCATTTTGAGTAACAACTTTACTACATGATTTTCTTATACTCAACAAAAAATATTTTTAAGCAATTAGAACTGTAAAGGAACTTAGACAATTTCTAGCAGAAGAATATGTTAATGAATAAGAAAGCTAAATGCAGATTTGCTTTGGTAGAAAGTAAAAAATCCACTGGGATTCCTTCTTATTTTCCCTACTTTCCCAAGACTCTTCCTAAAATATTTTCATGAAATCAACATGATTAGGAAACATTTATCCTGTCCATTCTTGCCACTTTTCCCATGTAAATTGAATCTCTGATAAGCATGGAAAATTGAACTGTATCTTTATTTCTAAAGAAAAATAAGGTTGACATGAACTATTGGCACTTGACTTATTTGGAAGTAGTGTAATGGAAGAGCCAATTGTGGGATTCGTTCATTGTGGTATATGGGGAAAATTAAGGACTTTGACCAAGCTGTAGATGGCCTGTGGTAGGGATAGGGTAAAGCCTGAATTCTATAGTCATACATAGCTTTATCATTGTTCCAAATGACGTTATAAATTACTTTCTCAAGTAAACTGGGTCTTTGACCACTATCATCTTAAAATAGATTTTATAGCTAAGGAAGTCACAAATAAAGAACCCATCCTAATTGGTCTTTAATAGAATAAAAATAAAATATTGTAATTATAATAGGAAAGTCAAGATTAGGAAATTTTAGAAATTAAAGGTTACTTGGCAGATTTAGTAAACAAATGTTTAAGAACATTACTAGCCTCATTCCTTTATACTTTCAACCAATAAATACTTATTAAGTGATTGCTGTGAGGCCTTTGAGGGACTCATATAAATAGTATTTTATTTCCTGAAAAAATAAAATGAAGAATGAAAAGATAGAGATCCAGAAATATTAGCTGTAGTATTATTATGGTGAAAATGGGGCATGTGGCTCAGCTGTCAGGGCTAAATGGGTTTCTTAATTCTGTATTTCAGAATTAGGCAGATTTATTGGCCTCTTGTGGTACTGGACAGAAATCATGTTTCCTGTGGTTTATGTGGCTTTAGATAAAAGGAAGAAACATGCATCCAGTATAATAGGAAGAGACCCAATATTATAATGGGTTCAGATGTAGGTGGGTTGGTTGTGGAATATGGCTATAGTAAGAGATGGAAATTCTCTTTAGATTGTTTTCATTTTCTCTGTAGTAAAACAATATACATAAACCATCAAACTGAGAGAAAGAAAGAGAGAGAAAACACTGGAGGAATAAAAGAAAACTATAAATGAAATAGTCATTTGGGAGAGTTGTAGAGTATAAGTAATTTGACTAGGCATAGCACTGGCAATATAGTTTGCAGGGCCAGGAGGAAATGGCAAAATGTCCAAGTTCTGTTACTAAATTATTAAAAATTCAAGAGAGTGACAGTTAAGCATTAAACCAAACATGGGGCCTTTTTTGTGTGGACCCTGTGCAACTATGCCATGTATCTTAACCTAAGAGAACATACTACTATAATTGCTTTCTAGCATTGAAAGACCCCTTCAAGATTAATATCATATACTGGATATGAGAACAGTTAATCAGTAAGGTTGCTTAATTTTCTTTATTAATGATCAGCTGTAAACCATTTTCTATCCTTATACTTCTGTTACCTGTAAGACCTAGATGCGTAAATACAGGGGTGGGCAAAAGTAGGTTTACAGTTGTACATGTGGAAAAAAATAATACCAGAATAAATAATAATGCAAGAATAAACTCTGTGTTTCATGTACTCACAATTGTAAACCAATTTTTGCCCAGCACTATACAGCTCTGCTTTCAGTACAGTGCATACTCCACCCTATGTAAGGCATAAAACCTTAAACCATTTTTGTTTCTTTTTTTAAGTTAGGGGACAGTAGGTATTGTGAATTTCTGTTTTTACCCATTGTTATTTTAAAAATGAGCTAGATGTTCCTAGACTACATTGGTCTGTCTCCAAGCACAGTGGGTCATGTATCCTTTATCTCATTGTAACATCATTTTCTGTAATGCCTTTGCAGTGGGAATTTGCATTTGAGTTAGAAATGCATTAAGTATTTATCACTGCCAATTTCTGTTGATAGAGCTTTCATTTGATTATTATTCCCACATCAGGACTGTCAGGAGGACAAATGTAGTTCATTAATCCTTATCAGTTCTGATTCAATTAAAAAATTCTGGGGAACTTCTCAATGTCTTCTTGAATTTTCCTATGGAAACCTTGGAAAGTGAAAGTTCTTGTTAAATAGAAACAAGGACTTTACAAGTCGGACATTTCCTGAGGGGTGGGGCGGGTTTATATTCACCAATTGATTTAGAAAAGGTGAAATATTATTGGATGTAATTTTGAAAGGGTGGAGGACAATCTTGCTATTCACATTGAGCTTTCGAGCTAAGGGAATAAAGAATAGGTGCATTTACTTATAAGCTTGTAAGAGTAGAATATTTTTACTATATTGCTATATTTCCTTTAACAAATCAGGTTACTACTTGCTTAACCTGAGAATGACAACTCATTAAACCAGTGATGGGCAACCTTTTTATAAAAACCGCCCACTTTTGCAGTGCTGGTCAACCTGGTCCCTACCGCCCACTAGTGTGCGTTCCAGCTTTCATGGTGGGTGGTAGTGGAGCAACCAAACAGTGCTGCGATTGGCCCACCATGAAAGCTAGAATGCCCACTAGTGGGCATTAGGAACCAGGTTCACCAGCACTGCAAAAGTGGGCGGTTTTTATAAAAAGGTTACTCATCACTGCATTAAACTATGTATTATCTTGATAGAGAAATGTTTTATGGTGATGCGTTTATTAAATATTAGCTGGTGGAATATTTGATGTTAATATAGGGGAGGCAGAGAACATTTTATTTTTGATATGTATTTAGTGCATGTTTAAATGTTATGTAATTGAAAAGTTGAAAGACAACATTAAAAATTATATTTTAACAAACAGAAAGTTGTACCCACTCAAACTATGAACCAATAACTAAATGTGCAGCACTGACATTCTGAACTTCAAACCAAAAGGGAGGCAAGAGTTTCCTTTCTAGTTAATAGAAAAATAATAAAAATGTAAAATAAAGACCAAATAAAGCACTATCCTCAGTCTGTGCATTGTTATAATTCAAAACGTATTAAATGCAATCCTTTAAGTGTATTGCTCTAGTAATACAATCTCACATTACCTCAGTTTTTTTGCTTGTCTGTAGATATATGTTTGCCAACTGTAAATAATAATTATTCTTTTGGTCTAATAAGTTTGTAAATTGATATATATGTTTGCTCGCTTATAGTTTGTATTGTGTGTGGGGGACAGGCTATAAGCAGGCCAGGTCGTTATAGTCTAAGGCTTAGTTTTAAGACTAAGCTTTCCCCACACCCTTGACTGTTGCATGATGTGAGGTGGTGCATGCTCATGAGGAATCCCGTTCTGCCTCAGATAAGTGACTTTGTATCAGAGACTTCCTTGTTTGTATATTGGATTAAAGGTTTTGATTTCTATACTATAAAGTGGAGCAGACCAGGAGCTTGCTCTCTCTCAGTTCCTGCTATCACCATTGCAGAGGCCTCCCTGATCCTTTGCCCTTCATGGAAAAAGCAGGTTTTCTGCTTTTCCCTTGTTTTTTCTTGTGGCTTGCCTGCCTTGGTGTGACACCAATAAACAAAATGGCCCACCATCCCCCAACTCCGCCATTTTTTTACCGTCTGCCCAAATCCAATGGAAACCTGCATGTAAATGGCCACAATGGCAGCTCCTGGCCTTACAACTGGCATAGTTTGTGGCAGGATTCAGAGATCAGTATGGGGCTGCCACCCTTGAGGGGTGGGATAGAGGACTGGTTGCTGCCATGGCTGTCCTTTTAGGGGTCATGGGCTATGTGTTTTTTACTCAAGAGAAAACCAGGAGTTCTGTGTGAGAAGCTGCCCAAGGTCGAAAGCTTCAGTATGAATCGCAAGTCAAATGGCAGAAAAGTCAGGAATTGGAGTGAGCACTGGAGAAGAAATCATGGGTTCACGAGTTTCAGTTTGCCCTGGAAGCTGAACGTTTGTACCAGCAGTTGTTGGAGAAACAACTGTGGATTCAAGAGCTTGAGTCTCAGCTTCCGGCCAAAAGCCAGAAGCCACAGGAACCTAAACAGTAGCCAAAGGAGAAGCAGCATCAGTGCCAGTGGATTGGCTTTGAGTCAGCAGTAGCAGACACTTGCAACTCCTCTTCTGAGGATGAGAAGGCTCCAGCTGAAGCTGCCATATGCACACTGAGAGCCTGACCTGTGGTCGCCAAGAAGGTTAAAACCCAGCAATAAAGAGTCCCTCAGGGGTAGCCACAGCCTCCTTTCCAGGTAATGGAACATTCTGTGGTTTGGCCCTATACCCAGGCAGAGCTGATGGTATTGGGGGCATAATTTAGGCAGAAACCTACTGAATCCCTGGTAGCCTGGTTACTACAATTATGGGACATAGGGATGGATGGCATCATGCTCTCCAGAACAGAGATGGAGAAATTGGCCACCATTACCACACACTCCTCCTTGAGGCAGCATCTTCAGAACTGCCATGGCAACCCAGGAGACCATACCTTATTAGAATGGGTGATGGCCGCCATTTGTATGGTCTGGCAGAATGCTGGAGAATTGCCAGGGGCAATGAGTTGGTGGCAGTGCTACAGTGAGTTAGTAAAGGTCCTTTGGGAACTAGGTATGAAGAATGCTGTTTTCAACCTTGGGTCCCATGGGCCAGATGAGGAAGTGTTTATGGCAAAAATGAGGAAATTTATTCTTGCTAGTGCCCCATCAGCTTTTTCTGGCCCCCTATGTGGGGCAGCCCATCAATGCAGTTACACATATGGTGGCAGATTTGGGAGAGCTGGAGGCCGCTCGGGATCATAAAGCAGTGAGGGCTACTGCCTATGTTGCCCCACCTCCCCCCCAACTAACAAGGGAAATGGGCCTATAAAGGCTACCCAAACACAGATGTGGGTAGATTTGATTGTGGCTGGAGCAGATAAGGGGAAATTGAATGGCCAGTCTAATAAAATTCTTTTGGAGCTTTGGCAGCAGCTTAAACAAGAACAGAAGTCCCAGCCACTGAGACAAAAGGCCCCAGCGCTACCAATAAAACATTTGGGGTGCAGACAGCTCAATTACAAGATTATATGATAGAGACGGCCGAGAAAGAAAACTCCCAAGACCCATTGTACCAGTTCGAATAAGAAAAGGGCCGAGGGACCCATCTAAAGGGGATAGGCGGGGACTGGAGGCCACACGTGGAACTGGCTATCCACTGGTCCCCTTCCAATGTACAATGGGTGTTAGCCTTGGTGGATATAGGTGCAGAATGTTTCCCCCTCTATGGGAACCCAGAACAGTTTGCTGGGACCCCAGTGGCCATTGATGGTTATGGGGGCCAAATAGTTCAGGTGAAGCCAATACCTATTCCATTGGGGATAGGAAGACTGCCTCCTAAGCCATATAAGGTATATGTATCTCCTATTCCTGAATATATTTTGGGGGTAGATGTCTTGCAAGGACTGTGGTTGGAAACTGCATTTGGGAGTTCCAGCTGTGGATCAGGGTTGTGAAGGCAGTGTTGTGGGGACATGCATCACATTCCCCTTTGCAATTGCCCATCCCTTGGTGTATGACTAACACCAAGCAGTACCACCTGCCAGGTGGTTATGAAGAAGTCACAGGGACAATCCTCGAACTAGAAAAGGTGGGGATCATCCGGCCAGCACACAGTCCTTACAACTCCCCAGTATGGCCTGTGTGCAAACCAGATGGAACCTGGAAAGTGACAGTATATCATGTCACGGGGCATGCCCCTCTAGCCCATCCTGGGAATGATGAGGCAGGTACATTGGCAAGGGTGTGATGGTTGGAGACTGCGCCTGCAGGTGATGTGGCGCAGTGGCTCCACTGTTGTCTTCTCCATGCGGGACAGAAAACTATGTGGGCTATGATTAAGGCGTGGAACTTGCCTGTGTCCTATGCAGAGGTACTTGTGGCCTGTGAGCAATGTGCAGTATGATCCAAAGAGCACCCTCAGAGACCACTGTTGTCACCTGGACAGATCCAGAGGGGTTTGTTCCACTGACACGATGGCAGATAGACATCACTGGACCCTTACATAAGTCAGAAGGGTACCAGTATGCAGTCACTTGTGTAGATACGGCCACCGGTCTGCTTGCTGCTTACCCCGCCTGTAACCCTGACCAGAGGGCAGTCATATAGTCTCTGGACTGCCCAAGTGCTGAATATGGGAGACCGCTGGCCCTTGAAAGTGACAATGGTACCCACTTCACTGGTTCAATGGTGAGGCAATGGGCTCAAGAGCTGGGTGGGGGTGGACTGGAAGTACCATGTTTCCTACCACCCCCAGGCTGCTGGTATCATTGAATGGTATAATGAACTCTTAAAGCAGGGACTGCAACAGGAGGGGGGCACCAGCTCCCTTACTGGATGGACACGCTGCTTATGGACAGTACTCTGGATTTTGAATGAGAGACCACAACGGGGGAACCCAGCTCCAGTAAAGGCCCTCCTGCATTGGGCAGCTTCCCCCATTCAGCTGCAGATACGCACCAAGGACATTTTACTCAAGCCAGGTTTTGAACAGCAGGGCAATATGCTCTTGCCTGCCCCAACAGCCCTTCTTAAAGGCCAACGGCTTCGATGGACTTGGCCCTGGATTGTACAGGCCTCCCATCTGAAATGGGTGGCCTTGTTGACATCATGGGGAAAGGGGCTAGAGGTGGACCTCCAGTTAACTCCTTGGGCAACCAACACCTGGCCACCTAAGGTAAAAGTGTATTATCCCTTGAGTGCTCAGGGGACAGCATTATGAAGGGCACCTTTGTAATTTCTTTATGGCCAATAATGAGTTCTCTTATTTTACTACACATAGAAACCAGCAGATGCTGCTGTATTGGCCAATAAGGTTTGGTATGCCTGCTCAGGGCGGCCTCTTTTACCAGCTACGGTGCTGTCTGTAGACAAAACTCTGGCCTGTATTCTGCCAGAGGGGAAAGATTTGCCTCTCTTGGTGCCGTTGACAACTCTCTCATTTCGCCCATAGCTTTTGATTTGTTAATCCTATTGCTGTAGTTGGTACTGTTTCTCTTTATGCAATGTATCCCACTCCTTGCACAGTGACCATCATGGAAGATACCTGTGGTTTAGATTGTGAAGTGAGCAAAAGGGGTGAAATGTTGGTCAAATAAGTTTGTAAATATGATATATATGTTTGCTCGCTTATAGTTTGTATTGGGTGTGGGAACAGGCTGTAAGCAGGCCAGGTATTATAGCCTAAGATGTAGTTTTCATTTTGAGTTTGTTTTTGTGAATGGTGTAAGTTGATGGTCTAGTTTCATTTTTTTGCAGGTAGATGTCCAATCTATACCAAGACACATCATAGTTAAAATACCAAAGCTAAGGCGTAGTTTTAAGACTAAGCTTTTCTCCACATTCTTGACTGATTGCATGATGTGGGGTGGTGCATTCTCATGAAGATTCCCATTATGCCTCAGATAAGTGACTTTGTATCAGAGACTTCCTTGTTTGTATATTGGATTAAAGGTTTTGATTTCTATACTATAAAGTGGGGCAGCCCAGGAGCTTTCTCTCTCTCAGTTCCTGCTATCACCATTGCAGGGGCCTCCCTGATCCTTTGCCCTTCATGGGAAAAGCAGGTTGACTCTGCCATTTGTTTACCGTCTGCCCAAATCCAACGGGAACCTGCATGTGAATGGCCACAATGGTGGCTTCTGGACTTACATATTCTAAACTTAATTTTTTTGAATGTCTTGAATTGTTTTGTGGGTAACTGTGGGTCTTAGTTGCTATTGGAATTTAAATTGAAACAAAATTAGGGCAATAAATTCTAGTCAATGTCAGGTTGTACTAGAATCTTCATACTTATATGAAGACCCAGCTATAAAGTAAGCATCTTTGACAACTTTATTAACCCTTTCGATTGAAGAATAATTTATTTTTAATATGTTGTTGTCAATACTCATAGATGAAATTAGTTCTTCTATTCCCCAGTAAATTGAAAAAGGGCTTCAAGTCTTTTAATAATTCACTAATCCATGGGTGACCAATCCATGGTAAATAGATCTGATTTTCAACAAGAATGAATAGTGTATCCGGAGGAATCAGGCTCGCTGGGTCATTAGCTTCTTATAGAGATTGCTTTTCCGTAGACACATTAGAAAAGAAACATTTTAACATAATTTTTTCTTTTATGAACATAAACTGATCTTGTAACATGCAGTGTTGATATTAAGAAGGCCATTGATATAAAAAAAGAGAATAAATTTAAAATAAAAACATTTCTGAATTTCATTATTTTATGAACTGCTGCCATTCCATCTGATTATGCACATTTCTAATGGTTATGATTGCCAGAGTATTTTGGTTCTATGAATTTGTGAAATGGTAAAAAAAAGAACGATTTTAACTGCTGCTTTGTTTTTTTTTCTTATTCTTCACCCCTAAAAATAGGTGAAGAAAAAGATAGCTATGCAACCATTTTCTTTAAATCTGAAGGTCAAATCACAATCACATGACCTTTCAGTTATAGTCATTCTTGTGATAAAAATTTGTGAGAGACTGATTGAACAGTATATGCAAGGATGACTTCTACTAAAATATGATAATCTTATCCACAAATATTAGGTTTAATTTTGAGCAAAACTACTAACTTGTATCTTTTATTCAAAGAATGTTGCCTTCAGGACTAAAATGTGATTCTTGCTATGTGCTTTCTTTAGAAATTTGGACAGAAATATGAAGAAGTGGTAGAAGGGAAGATTGGCAATTACTCATTTATTTTTCTTAACTACAAAATTTTATTTTTTGATTATTGTTTAGAGTTTAGTACACCTGGTTATCATAATCATCACATACCCAAGGGAGAGTCTCATTTTTCAGGATAGATGTCTTGTTCAATTTGCCTTGAAGATACTTATACAAGTTGTCAATGAATTTTAATGCAAACCCAAGGAAAATACATTTGAATATGCTTGCAAGGCAATGAAAAATAAATCTTTCCTCAGAGAAGTGTTACACTGATTAAAATAATTTTACAAACAAATTTATGTTAGGTATACAAGCCTTAGTCTATTTTACTATTAAAATGATCAATGTTTTATCAAGAAAATTTTAAAACCAGATGTTATTCTATATTCCCTACATCTAAAGTAAAGATATCATTTGTTCAGTTTGATTTGGGGGAGAAAGATGGAGAAGTTCCATATGACCTTGTATCTGTTTTTGGTTTTGTTATTAAATCAATTTCATTCTAAATAACATAGTGCATTGTTTTTAGATTTTGTGTACTTAGAAGTTATTCAAGGTGATTGTTAAAATGCAGATTAGGCCCCACCTCCAAAGTTTAAGGTTTTTTTCTCAAAGAATCTGCATTTTAAGAAAGCATTTTAGGTGGATTTCATTCTATTGATTCAGGGAGCACACTCTGAGACTTACAGTTATAATAGAATGATGCTGATATTTGAGCAAAATTATATAGAAATACAACACGTATATTATTCTCCTTGTTCATCAATTTATCATTCAGTTGCTGAATGTTTATCATATATGGAAAAACATAATTGAGGTTTTATACGTTCTAGACTACAACCAAAATGGATAATATTTGCAAATATATCTTAAAGGACACAATTTTATATTCTCCTACACTCCTATGGCATTATTGTTTTCTTTATGTAAGATATTTTTTATACTTGAACACTCTATAAGGACCCACTTACTTGTAGATTATTTTTGAGAACCATAAATATTTTTAACATTAGTGAGACAGAATTCTCCACATACTTGAACAACTTCTAAACTCTTTTAAAGACAAGAAGAAACAAAAGGAAAACAGAATTTGCCTCTTAGAAACTGAAGACTAATTATTTATTTAATTTTTTTAAAAAATTGTTTTATTAAGTGAGAGGTGGGGAAGCAGACAAACAGGCTCCTTCTTGCACCAGACTGACTGGGATACAGCCGGCATGTCCCCAACTGGGCCATGTACTGCTTTTTAAAGACCTCACATTTTAAAACTTGCTTTTCAAGCATTATTTTGCACTCAAAACAGGACTGTGTTTGAGGAAAGCTGAGATTCAAGAAGATTAACTTGTTAAGATAGCTTCACACAGATATTATGGTCATTTAACAAACTTTATGCTTTTGCTAATAAATTACCTTTGTTAAATCAAAAAACTGCTATTTCTTTGAGGACTGTTAATAAATTTCTGCTTAATAAAGAGCAGAAAAAAATAACTTTGAAGATTTAAAAAGCTCAAGTGGAAGTTATGAAAATGAAAGAACAAAAATTGAGATAAACCTCATAATAACAATAGTTCAAAAATTTTTATGTAGTGGTAATGGAATAACATTATTGTAAGATATCTGAGCAATAAAGCATACAGAGTAAAGATGTGATCTTTGCATCAGGAAGTAGAAATATAATGGGAATCTTTGCACTAAATTCATAAATCTTATGTAAGGCCAGTAACCATGCCATCACAGCCATTCAAGTGCAGGTTCCCATTAGATTTGAACAGACAATAAAGAAATAACAGAGGCCATTCCTTTATTCTAGCCTTATACCCCGCAAGTGAGTAAAAAGCACACAGAGCTCCAAAACCCATTCAATGCTCACAAAGCTACTGACACATCCAGTTTTTGCTAGAATCAAAGGCCCCCACCAGCCTCAGTAACTTCTGGTTCCCATCTGCCAACATGGCTTCTTACTCTGCAAAACTGGCTTCTCTCTTCTTCCCTTCCATCTTGGCTTCTTCTTCCTCCTGCTTCTTCCTCACAAACTTTTTGGTATGAAACCCCTCTTCCAGCACACATTAGCATAACAAAGCCCCTTCCCAAACAGGAAGGTAATTAGCAATTTCACAGATCACATATCTGGGCAGCCATTTTTAACAATAAAAGTGAGCAAACTCAAAAATCATATTTTACAAACTCAATTCCCAATGTTGGGCAGATAAAATATATTATGCTCACTTTGTTAAAGATGGTGCTGCCCACATGGAAGCCCATCACCGAGGTGATATTAGTAGCCTGTATGCTTGGGATGGGCATAATTATATTATTGGATGTGGGAGACAGGCTGTAAGCAAGCCCGGTCATTATAGCCTAAAGTTTAGTTTCAAGAGTAAGCTTTTCCCCACACCCTTGACTGATTGGATGATATGGGTGGTGCACTCTCATGAGGAATCCTCCCACTATGCCTCAGAATAGTGACTTTGTATCAGAGACTTTCTTGTTTGTAGATTGGATTAAAGGTTTGGATTTCTACACTATAAAGTGGGGCAGACCGGGAGCTTGTTCTCTCTTGGTTCCTGAGGTTAGCATTGGAGGAGAGCAGATTAAGGCCACTTGGAAGAGAGGAGAAGCAGCCAATATGGCGGAATGCTAAGGAAGAAGCCAGTTTGTGCAGAGTTTGTGCCTAGAAAAGGAGATGGGAAACAGGTGAATAAGTCTGGTGAGCTAGAAACCTTTGATTCTAGAAAACTTGGATAAGTCAGTAGCTTTGTGAGCACTGAATGAGTGGGTTTTGGAACCCAGTATGTGTTTTTACTTGCCCGCCGGGTGCAAGCTAGGATTAAAGCTGATGGCTCACCAGTTCTTGGGTCTGTTGTTTCATTACCGACTGTTCGAATCTAATGCGAACCTGCAAGGACCAGGCGGCTGTGATGGTGCCCGCAGCTCCTGGCCATACACCCAACATCTTATAAAAAAAAAGTTAAGCTCATTTATAGCATTGGGATTTAGCAGCCTCTGAGTAACTTTTAGTGATAATGAGAAGGTCATTGGTATTCTGAGGCTACTTGTCAGTGATATGATTAGTTGTGGCAAGTGGATGGTGCTTTGTCTGACCCACTTTTCTTCACCAGTAAAATGAAACTTGGGATCTTTACCAATTTGTTTATGCAGACTTCTTTTGTGAATGCAACTAGAAACTTGGAGGCTAGAGCCAAATTATAGATGATGTTAGAAGATAATGATGATGATGTTACCAGACTAAATGAGTTCATATACTTGCACGCATCAGAGCCAGTAAGACACAAATAGGAAAATAAGGGTTCTTCTTGTTTTTTTTATTGTTTTGTTTTGTTTTTTACTTTGCAGCAAAGTAAGGATTTATTTGTAGAAAGTGGCCCCTGCCGAAAGACAGGTTAGCTAATGCTCAAAGATCTCGCTCCCTGTTGGCTTGCAGAATATAGGTTATAAAGGGGAAAATCATCATTAATTACGGTGACTGAGAGAGTTAGGTTTGTGGTCAGAGCAGTGGTCTCTACTGATTGGTCAGTGCTAGGGTAGTGGGTGGTTGATCAGTGCAGCTGGACCTGATATCAACCATGAAATTGCTTCCACCAATCTCCCTGTTCTTCTGGGCCTGGAGCTGAAACACAACTGAGGCCTAAATGTTATCCTGGCCCTACATAGTGGAACAAACAGGGCATAGTGACCAACTCAGAGGTATGAAGAGACAAAGAGAAAAAAATCAAAGACATAATTTTGAAGATTTGTGATTAGGTGGCAATGGAGATTATAGGACTATAAACATAAAAAGAAGAAGAAGGAAAACAATCTTTGGAGAGCAGTATAAGAGGGATGAGTAGAGTTTTCAAAAGTAATTACTTTGGGGGTATATAGAAACTTCTGGTAGAGCTGTTGTAAAACCAATAGTCACGGCCACCACCACAGTCTCCTCTCTAATGCTAACCTGAGAAACCAAGAGAGAACAAGCTCCCGGTCTGCCCCACTTTACAGTGTAGAAATCCAAACCTTTAATCCAATCCACAAACAAGGAAGTCTCTGATACAAAATCACTTATATGAGGCATAATGGGAGAATTCCTCATGAGAGTGCACCACCCCACATCATCCAATCAGACAACGGTGTGGGAAAAGCTTATTCTTAAAACTAAGCCTTGGGCTATACCAACTCGTCCTGCCCACAGCCTGTCCCCCAACACACATTAATATCAATGGACTTGAAAGTGGGTAGCGCCATCTTTAACAAAGTGAGCACAATATATTTTATCTGCCCAACAGCTGTCATAGGCTATTAAAATAAGATTTTTGAGTTCTTTATAAAGTAGCTTCAAAAATTAATCTAGTTTATTAATAATAATAATAATATATTATTTAAAAAATACTTCAGTCCAGCTTCTTAGAAAGTCTTAAACTGGAACATATACATAGAAAAAGAAATCAAAGCTAAAAACAGGTGCTACTAAAGCCTAGTTCAGGGCTACCATGTAGAATATTCAGAGATGGTGGAACTCTTCTAAATGTGTACTGCCCAATATGGTAGCCACAGTCACATGCATTTATGAAATGCTTGAAATGTGGCTAGTAAAATTTAGAAACTAAATTTCACATTTAATTCTGATCAGTTGAAAATTAAAAAGATATAGCTAGTGGTTACCAAGATGGTCTAGCCCAGGTCTAGATATTTTAATCTGAAACAGAGCACATTGATAACAATTTGGAGGCAGCAACTCTATTTGTAATAATTCCACTAAATTCATCAATGATGAAGAAAATAGAAAAAAGGATCCAATTCAGTGTAACATTTTACCTGTTGCATATTTTTCTGGCTGCACATCTTCCATTTATATCAATGGAAAATGTAGGTAAAACAATGTTCCATATTTAAAAACTCATAAATTGTACATTAAATCTACTTAATTGGCTTTTCTATTTTTTCAATTTCACTATTATTAAGATAATCTTTCAAAGCATAGCCCAACTCAATTACTGATGAAATTGGAGTCTATTTTATAGTAATATTACATAGCATTCTAATAAATGATTTCAATCTAGAAGCATTATATAGTGAATGCTGAGGCTGCGATGACAGTTTCTTACTCAACATAAATGTTTATACTTTGATTAACTGAAAATTTATATCTGTGATGTGTTACAACAGAATTATATAAGCATTAATTTCAGTGAACATTAACGGAGAAAATAAATCACCAGGATGTACTGTTGTAAAGTACCCAATCCTCAATTCCACAGGTTCTCGTAGAGACACCAAGTCCAGATGAATTTTGAAGTTTTATTAAAGGACGAGGTTTGTTAAATATGCCGGTCGCATATGGCTGACACAGGGCAACAGACCCATATTGTGTGCAGTCCCCAAAAATAGTTTAGGGGCTTCTTATATACCCTTGAACACACACAAGGGTCGGGGAGAACATGACACCGTGGCACAAACTGACAACAGTTGTTTAGGGGATACACAGAAACATTAAGAGATGCAAGGTAACACAATCAAAGATGTTTACAAATCTTTTAGGGTTCATTTTCCCTCACTAGCCTAGAGGTATTTTACTCTCAAGATTCCAGAAAGGGGTAGGAACTACAATCAATATAAGAGAGTATGTAAATTCTGCCTTCTATTGAAAGAGAAGTTTCTCAGTTAACCTTTATTTTAGATTTAAAACTAAATGACCTATTGTTTTTGCAAACCAGAAACTTCTACATTCTTCTCCCTCCCCTCCCCAAAGGAAGGACAGGACAGTAAAGCCTGTTAGAAATGCCTGACCTTTCCTCCCAGAATATCAATATTAATTTTCAGCTTTTTGGTACCTTACAACAATCCTCACTGGTTTTATTTCCTAAATTAAATCCTTGACTTAATTTACTGAAGAGTATGAGATTATTGTGTAGGAATATTCACTTATAACATTTAACAGATATTTAACAGACAGCATTTAATAGCAATACAGTTCACTAAAGAAACAAATATTACTAATTAATTTCCTATAAACTATACAAACCTTTTGCAATTTATATAAAACTAATTGGCCTTTATAAGAATTTACCTTTAGTCAGAACTCTTAATTTTAAAACCTTTAACTTTTAGTGATAATTAAGTTGACTTTCCTTTTATTCTAGTTTCCCTTTTCCCAAAGTCTGATTAAAAAGAGTCCTTAGTGAGTTTCTTCATACATTCACTGTACAGAGACCAACCAGCTTCCAGTTTGTGGTTGGAGTAGGGCACGCCATTTTTCTACCTTAGCAGCAGTGGGAGTTGTCAGGACCATGGTGTGTGGACCCATCCACATGAGAGTCAGTCCTTGGGTGATGTACTGGATCTCCTAGTAATGCTGGAAACACCTCTTGGACAGTGTTGGGCAGATAAAATATAATATGCTCACTTTGTTAAAGATGGTGCTGCCCACATGGAAGCCCGTCACTCAGGTGATATTATTTGTCCTTATGCTTGGGATGGGTGTGGGGGGAAAGGCTGTAATGTAAGCAGGCCGGGTCGTTATGGCCTAAGGCTTGGTTTTAAGAGTAAGTTCTTCCCCACACCCTTGACTGATTGGATGATGTAGGGTGGTGCACTCTCCTGAGGAATCCCATTATACAGAGACTTCCTTGTTTGTATAATTGGATTAAAGGTTTTGATTCTATGATATAAAGTGGGAGAGACCAGTAGCTTGATCTCTCTCCCGATTGATTCCTGGATTCCTGAGATTAGTATCAGAGAGGAGAGCAGATTAAGG
Organism: Rhynchonycteris naso; assembly: GCA_037038555.1. NCBI lineage: Eukaryota > Metazoa > Chordata > Mammalia > Chiroptera > Emballonuridae > Rhynchonycteris > Rhynchonycteris naso. The sequence continues at coordinate 120,957,122 of CM072996.1, read as the reverse complement.
CCATGTGAAGGCCAGGAGAAGCAGTCAACATGGCTGAATGCTGAGTGAGAAGCCAGTTTGTTAAGAGTTTGTGCTGGAGGAGATGGGAAACAGAGGTGAATAAGTCTGGTGAGCTAGAAAGCTTTGATTCTAGAAAACTCGGATAATTTAGTAGCTTTGTGAGCACTGAATATGTGGGTTTGGGAGCCCAGTGTGTGTTTTTGCTTGCCTGCCGGGTGCAAGCTAGAATTAAAGCTGATGGCTCACCCGTTCTTGGCTCTGGTGTTTTATTACCGACTGTTCGAATCCAATGTGAACCTGCACGGGTCAGGCGGCTGTGATCCTGACCGCGACTACTGGCTTTACAGACAGTCTTTGAACAGTTTGCCGAGTAATCTGTAAATCCTGCAAGTATTTAGAGAAAGGGTGGTTACGTTTCTTTTACTATTCGATTCATGCATTTTATTTGCCCTAAACCTTTTGGGTGTCTGAACCTTTTGTAACTTCAAATTAGCTTCTAATTAATATTGGGTTTCTTTCCTACAGCTTTGAGATTGCAGACATAAATGCAGGTGCAATACTAGAATGGGCAAGCTAAACCTGGAAAGAATTCTATATAGCAATTTCCTAACAATTTTCAATTATTTTATTAAAGTCTATTTTAAATGTTTACCTGGGAAAATTTCTTTTTTCTGTTTCTTTCTATAATTTCCTTATTTTGCTTAGTATTAACTTGGACACAAAATAAATACTCAGATATTAGGCCTTCTGTAATAGATTCTAAGTTTGGCTTTTCTAATTATCCCTTTCCTGTTCACAAAATCTTTTTCGAATTGGTTTCAAATAACCTTTGGCAATAAGGGTCCCAAGAGCCCACTGGTTTTGGGTGGCATCTATTCATTTGAATTACTATGTTTCGATTTTGAGGCAGACTGGAAAAACATACAATTAACAATAAAATTCAAATAGCTAATGTTAACAAATACTATATATAACAAGGGTCTTAGTACAATAAAATGACTAAAGCCTACTAGATTATTAAACAATGTAACAGAATTCAAAATAAAATTCTTACAGTCACAAATGTTCTTAACATGTTAATGTAGTTTCACTGTCTATGTTGATACTATTGCTGCCTTATATTATTTACAAATGTAACCCAATGTTTACTTCAGTCTGAGAAATGTCTCAAAGAGCAGGAGTTACACATATTCAGGAAAAGTCCACAAGGCATTGGAGTCGTGGTCACATTCTATACTTTACAGCTAGAGTCCAAGTCCTAATAATCACTGCTTCTAGCTGGAATTAGGAGCAGGTCCCAGCCTAAAATAGGCATGGGGACATTGAGACAAAAGGAATAAAGGAGACACTATACATTAAATAAAGCAACAGAAAATAGACTATCAACACCCACAACAGAGGTCTTCGAGGGATAAATAAAACTCAAATATTAAGCAAGGCATAGTAAGTGGCCCTTGTGTTCACAAGAAATGAGATCAGTTTTACCTGCTGCTTGGAAGAAATACCTTAGGCTCTTAAACAGTGTCGTGAGATGGGGCCAATGGCCTTGGGCACTTTTTAGCCTTCAGTGGCTAAAAAGTCCCAGCAGGCTGGGAAAGGTCAGGTCACAGGTAGCTAGATTAGGGCTGGAAGAGACTGAACCCTCCCTCCATGGAGCAAGGGGGCAGCTTACCGTCTTGTGTCCCTTTATCTCACAACATAGGCATGTCACCCAGTGGGGCTGAGAAGCCTAGCAGGCTTTTGCTCAATGATCTTTCTTCCTTTCCACTCTTGAAGCAGAGCCCTGATGAAATTCTATGAAGCCCCCTTTGGGGCGCTAGAACCTTTAAGGGTATATGCCAAAAGCTGGTGTTTTTCTGATCTCTTTTGGGCTCTATTTGCCTTTTCTGTTACTATCTTGGTCATTATAGACCTTAAAAGCCATGCTCAGAAGATCTCACTGAGGGGCTTGAGGGCCCTTATCTGTTTATGTAAACTCTTGGAAAAAGACAAAAACAGCGTTATTAGCTGTATTAAATCAAGAAAAACAGGTTTTGGTGTCTCCTTTAGAATTTCATAGTCTCTTCGCTGCTGAATAACTCAGTACCTTAGTATTCAAAAGAAATTTTAAACAAAGAGCATGATAAAAATAGATTTGCAGGAGTTTCAGGGTGCGATTCCTTTTCTTATATTACCTAGTATTGAACAATATTGCTCCAAAATGATAATAAACTAAACATTACATCTTAATATTTAAACTAAGATTCCAAAATTACAGGGCTATAAAACAGTTAATAAAAGAATCAACAAAAGGCCTTTGAAATAACATATATACATCTCTAATGTGGAAAATACTTTTTTTTTTTTTTTACAGGGACAGAGAGAGTCCAAGAGAGGGATAGATAGGGACAGACAGGAACGGAGAGAGGTGAGAAGCATCAATCATTAGTTTTTCGTTGCCGTTGCAACACCTTAGTTGTTCACTGATTGCTTTCTCACATGTGCTTTGACTGCAGGCCTTCAGCAGACCAAATAACCCCTTGCTGGAGCCAGCGACCTTGGGTCCAAGCTGATGAGCTTTTGCTCAAGCCAGATGGGCCCGCGCTCAAGCTGGAGAGCTCGGGGTCCCGAACCTGGGTCTTCTGCATCCCAGTCCGATGCTCTATTCACTGCGCCACCACCTGGTCAGGCTGAAAAATACTTTTTACACAATAAAGGATTCTTGGTACAAACTATCCAGCTGGCAAAGAGATATTAACTTTCTTTTGATCCAGAGTAATTTACACTATTACATCAACATGAGGAGTGGAATGGATGCCTGAGGGGAAGCAGACTCCAAGAACTGGAAGTGGAGCCTGCTGCTTTTACTCTTTTCTTTTCTGTAGTTTGTCCTGTAGCCAAGCTCCTTAGGAAGATAATGGAGCTTCTCCCAAGCAGGACTTGAATTAATTCACCACCTGTAAACTAATTGCCTTGCTCTGAGCAGCTAAATACAATTTTCACAAAATTACTTTCCCAATAGTGAGTTGCTTTAGCCTAATTGAGATTTCCAATTTTTCCCACAATTCTCTGAAAATTCTTTAACAATTTTTACTATTATGGCTAATGCAGTGGGTCTCTCTTATGAACTTCATGCTTTCTACATAACTGGGAGACTTGTAGAGGACCCAACACTCCCTCAGCCCATGGGAGAGTGTTTCTCATTTTTAAACCAGTGGAGGGCAACAACCCATTATCCCCAAACCCACACAGGGCTTAGTTTAATTTTATTCCCTATAATCCTATTACTCATGATTCTATTACTCCTTCTGGAGCTGTAATTTAATTTAAGAAACTGCCAATTAACTAGCAAGGTCCACATCTATGGTTTGTTAATTTCTAAATCCTTTTTTTCTTTCCTTTGAGATTTTTCTAAAGCAAAGTTCTAATTTTTAATACTATTCTTACCCTGTATTTTCCAAATGGGCAAAACCTTTTTTGGTCAGTAGGTGGACATTTGAAACTAGTTTCCATTCTATATTTTTAGGTACCTCACTTTTACTTTATCACCTTTCCCTTGTCACTCCACACACAGCAGGCTGAATCCTAGCCTAACTGTGTGCCTGGAGTGGAGGTGGGGGTCGCCACCCAGTGCTTGGTTTGCTGTTTACTGTTTGCCGCTGGTGTGCAGCCCAACAGCAGAGGCTGGAAGAATGGCAGGAGGGGACCATGCCTACATTTGCATCTCCTCGGCTGCAGCACCACCCTCTCGGTCCATGCACAGCGCATTCTGGCTCAGTTTTTCTCTTTTTTTTCATTTAAATCACTTGCTTGCCAGCCCTTTTTGTATTGAGCAAGCTTTTAGCCACTGTGGTGGATCCAATGTTAAATTTAACCATTGATCAATGCATGGAAACCGACGGGGACAACCAGGATTACCAGTTACTATATTCCAGACTGCCCTTACTATCTGAGGATTAAAAGTCCTAGTTGCTGTTACCTATTACAAAACTGAAACTTGTTCCAGGAGAATCTAAGAATTAGTGCACTAACAAGAAAGATAAGACAGATAATTAACTAGTACCTGGAATAAGAGGGTGTTTGACTATAGAGATATTAATTATTACACAAAACAAGGGAAAGAAGCTAACAGAAGAGAATTATTTCCTCAGGGGAGAAATCTAACAGGGCACCCTGAAGCTATAATTCGAGGACAAAGAAAACCACTTAAGATTGTTTTTGTCAGAAGCTTCCAATCCTGACACAAAAGATTTAAACAGACACATTTAGACATTGAACAAAAACTTATACACACAAAAATGAGTCAATTAAAATAATACCAGATAATTTTGACAAAGACAATGTTTCATAGATGAGGGAAGGGCTCTCCCTCATGGCCTCTCAGGTGTACGCAGGCCACGGCACCAGAGATTTCTTTAAACCAGGGATTTTCAGACAGACACATTAAAAACAAAGACTGAGATCTCGACAAATACAAAGGTGTCCCTGAAAGTTCTGAGACGGGACTGATCAGCTCAGTATCAACTCAGTCCCTACTCAGGTTTCTTCCCGAGAACACCACCAAATGTGGAGACTAGTTTCAAACAGCAAAGCAGTTGGTTCTACCTACGCCAGAGTTTCAAATCAGTAAAGCTGAAATTCTGTTTCACTTACACACTCTGGGATTTCAAATTAGTAAAGCAAAGGGTTTGCCTACCTACAGGCTGCCAGAGTTTCAAATCAGCAAAACAAAAGATTTACTTTACCAACAGACTGGAGTTACGAATTAGTAAAACTACAGATCTAGATTGGCCATACATCTAGATTGACCTTACCTACAAGCTACCAGTGTTTCAAATCAGCAAAGCAGGAGATCTGCCTTAACTACCCACTGGAGTTACAAGTTAGTAAGTCACAAATCTACTTTACCTACACCTACCTGGTCCCAGACCAGTACCAGTCCTAAACAGGAAAGAGAAAGCAATACTATAAACTAGTTACAAACAGCAAAGCAGTTTCAAAGGTCCTATCTACTCAACCGGAGTTCCACATCTCCGGAGTTATAAATCAGCAAAGCCCCCAAATCCACTTTACCTACTTCTAGTCTGAAACAGAAAAGCAAAAGCAAGAGTTCAGAGGAAAGTCAGAAGATTCAGTAAAGCAAAAAAGTTGCTTTACCTGCTTTCTCGATTTCTCTGCCAAATTGTCCAAATTGTCGAATTTGGGAACTGGGAGGCATCTACCGAAGAACTGTCCAAACCCCACAGGAAGACCAGGAGCCCTGAAAATCTCAGGTGGCGCACCTCTCCTTGAGATTCAAGTGGGGCCAGGCAGCTCAGTGGAGAGACCAGCTATTTGGGGTGTCTCTATCCAGTGATGCGAAGCACCATGCCCCAAATTGGGCGCCAAATGCTGTAAAGTATCCAATCCTCAATTCCACGGGTTCTCGTAGAGACACCAAGTCCAGATGAATTTTGAAGTTTTATTAAAGGACGAGGTTTGTTAAATATGCCGGTCGCATATGGCTGACACAGGGCAACAGACCCAAATTGTGTGCAGTGCAGTCCCCCAAAATTGTTCAGGGGCTGCTTATATACCCTTGATCATACACAGGCGGAGTAGAGCATGACACCATGGCACAAACTGACAACAGTTGTTTAGGGGATACACAGGAACATTAAGACTTTCAAGGTAACATAATCAAAGATGTTTACAAATCTTTTAGGGTTCATCTTCCCTCACTAACCTAGAGGTATTTTACTCTCAAGATTCCAGGAAGAGGGAGGAACTACAATCAATATAAAATGGTGTGTAAATTGTAAATTCTGCCTTCTATTAAAAGAGAAGTTTCTCAGTTAACCTTTATTTTAGATTTAAAACTAAATGACCCATTGTTCTTGCAAGCTAGAAACTTCTATATTCTTCTCCCTCTCCTCCCCAAAGGAAGGACGGGACAGGATAGCCTGTTAGGAATGTCTGACCTTTCCTCCCAGAATATGAATATTAATTTTCAGCTTTTTGGTACCTTACAACAGTACCCAATCTCTGTTCATTTTTTTCTTTTATAATTTAAATATATATATTTCACAAATATATATTCCATAAATACATATTTATATAAAATATTTTATATAATGCTGACAGAGAATAATAAATTGTGATGCTCTTTTAATTCTTAATTTGTGATGCTTTTTTTTTTTATAAAAATTTGTACTCAGTACTCTAGAATTAACAAATTATATTCTAATGGTGATATATCTTCTTGCTCACTCTGGGATTTATATACCATCTCTTCATTATGGGGTCAAGAGAGGCTATTATATAGCAACTGAGAGCAAGAACTTCTTTTTTTTGAAACATATTTGGACTTGTGATTCAGCACTTGTTTATTAGATGAGTGCACTTGGACACACTATTTTCTTGCAAGATTATTTTGAAGTTTAATGGCAATGTGAGTATGTGAGTATGCATCCACTGACAAATTTCACTTTTTGTTTTTTTTAATTTTCTAGTTTTACTTTAACCTTTTCTGCATTAGAGAAATGGGAAGCATGAGTGCAGAAATGTCTATGTTTTCAAAATCTCTCCAGCCTCATCTCCTGATCTTTTAAAATTTTTCCTCTCATGTCCAAAGCTATAGAAATTTTCATTAGTTTATGTGGATTTTAATTGAATTATAAAGTTACTGTAATAAATTAGATCTGCAAAAAGAGTATTGGGAGTTAATACAGAATGTACTTGGTGAGCATACACCTTTTCTGGCAGGAGTGGAGGTCATGAGTGTACTCACAGGGTGATCATGTGGTTTATCTCCCAGCTTAGATCCTCTGGGGAGTAAAAGAGGACATTGCCTATGGCTGGCCGGGACAAACTGAGGCCTATGGTTACCACAACTAGAGGTTATATTGTGAACTATGGTGTTTGATTACTTTGAGTGTTAGTTAATATGTTTTATACAAGGAATAAACTGTTTGGTTAATCTGGGTAGTCAACTAATTGGAGGTTAAGAGAACTTCCACTGTAACTTTTTAATTGTATACACACAAAGAGTACACATTTATTGTGCTAATTTTATAGGCCTGACACCATGCATTACCTTATTAATTCTTAACATTTATGGGATAGACTATTGTTATTTTTATTTCACAGGTGAGGAAACTAAAACTTAGAATTTCATCTTTGTAAAATTTGGTGAATCCCATTGATTTCACTACATGCCAGACCCTGCGTTAACTACTTATGTTTACTGCCTTATTTAATCCTCATAATTACTCTATTGGATCTACAGTCTTTTTAATCTCTAGTTCACAGATGAGGGATAAATATATTACTCAATATTATATAGATGTTAAGTGTCATAGATGGGATATTGACGCAGATATGTCAGATAAAAAGTCTGTCCTTTAATTATTAGTCATATTTCTTTCCAAACTGATTTTTGTTATGAAATTTATGATTCTGTCACTCGGGACAATCAAAGGCTTAAGGGAATAGGAAAGAGATGGTTCTGGTGGCCAAAGGGTTTCATTTGTAACACATTGGTCTATATCATAGGAATAGCTTTCTTCCTTTAGATGCTTTTCTAAAAGTCTTTTTCAGTCTAGTTCCAGATCAGTAGTGGAAGCAGCTTTTCTCTTGTACCTAGGCTTCGATTGTCCAGGCTCCACAGTGACATACAACTACGTACAGAGATCTGCTATTTAACTAGCAGTACTGGACTGGGTTTTCCTGAGATTTAGTTTGAAAGAGTTTAATGTGGACAAGTGAAAGTAAGATCATGGACACTGTAAAGACAAACCAAGTGGTAATTTTCTTAAATGATAATATCATGAACAGCAAAATAATGAAAGCACTATGGAAGATTAAATTCATCAAAACATATATCATGTCTCTACATAATTATTAGAGGGTTAGACATTAATGAAATGACCAATCATAAAAGCAATTGCTTATAAGATGATGCTAAGACAACCAACAGATATTACTCTGCTCACCTAAAATAAAACCAAAGGGTTTATAAATATATACCTCCAGTATATTATTTTAACTAGAAGTGGCATGTATTTATATTAAGGTGAATGATTAGCAATTACCATTCTTAATTCTGGTTTCAATGAGCAATTAGGCCATACAAAAACCATGTGACCCCTCCAAACTCTGATGCTATCTTTAATATGGTGATGCATGTATTAATCTTGTTAAGTTCATATGGCTATTTTGAAATAAAAGATTCAAAATTTTGAACATTTTCATCATTGCATTTATCAAATAGAGTTGTAATAATTTTTTTATATGCCTTCCTTCTCAATTTCCAAGTACAAAGGCTACCAAAATACTAGGTGCACAGGAAGTATTTTAATATTTTTTTTTGGTGAATGACCACATTAATTTAATAAAATGAGTCAAAAGTTGCTTTAGAACATTAAAAAGCATTGTAAAAGCAAATTTTATAGTCATTCAAATTCAGTTACTAGTTGAGCCAATTGCTATATAAACCCAGTTCACTTAGAATGCTAACATAAATATTTTATATATGTAATGTCTTGCCTAGTGCCCAATTGGGAAATTTCAAATGCTTATTTATTTTCTTCATCTTGAAGTATGCATTTATCATTTATCTTAAATTGTATTTTTTCTGAATGAATTTTATTTTTAATGGGACTAGATTCTACTTGCTTGATGGTGAACTAAAAATACCTCTTAACCCTGAAGTCTGATGCTGACTCACCAAGCTTGTCTACTGTGTGACCAAATGTAGGTTGAGAACAAATTAGAAATATCTGACTTTTTCATATGCATTTCAGTATTTCAGGAGAGAGTAGCAAGGTGATAAAATATACCAAAAAATTTGAGATAGAAGAATACATATTTCTCATGTTAGCTAAATTCTTATTATCTTGCTATGCATGCTCTTTTAACTTCTCTAAATTGCACAACTGACAGATGTCAAGGACTGTGGATGGTGTAACAGCCATAAGCAATTTGTGGTTGACCACATTTGGCACAAGTTCTTAACTTCTGATGATGAGATTTTTTACCCATTACTCCTTCCACTTTCCTTCCTATCCCATCTAACACACACACCAAGGAAAGCCTTTCCAAGTGGTTTTAGAGAAAAATAGTGGCTTCTTGAATTTTAGGGTAGATAAATTTTAGAGGCACTATGGATATCTCTTAGATCCCAAATCTTTCCTAGACTATGAATAGAATATACTAAAGGGGGAAATATATTTATCTGTAAAACCTGTTTTATATTAAAATGGTAAAAATTTATAATTGGTTTGAGCATGATTCAGACTCCTAACGTCAGCTGAAAGGAAATTTCATAAAGAAATGTTTAGAAGGTGAGAAATTAGGTCTGTAGAATCTTTTTGTTTGCTTGTTTTTAGAAAATTTTCAATTATAGTAGACATAAAATATTAGTTTCAGGTTTAAAACAATCATTAGATATTTATATAGTGTCTATGTATTATATAAATATCTACTATAAATATAGACATATACATATCATACATATAATTGATTTGATTATGAGTCCCTGGAGAGCAAGGTTTTCATTGTATATTGTATTTGGCAGAGGAGATGTTCTTTAGATACTTTTGAATCAATTACTTTCTTTGACATTCACATTTTGAAATCTTCTCTGTGGATTCACTTGAAGTGGTTTAATTCTAGAATACTTCAAGGGAAGTATGAGCTCTCAAATCAAAATTTAAATAGGATTTTAATTAAAAGGATGCGTCTAATTTAAGAACATCGATGATTACACATATTCCATTAGGTTCAAGAATATAAGAGGGAAGAAATAAAAATAAATACATATATTTATTCTTTGAGTTTAACTAAATGTTATTCTATTTTATATATCTTGATATTCTTAAATTTTTACTAATTATAGAGTACAGTATATTTCTAGTCTATAAAAGAGGAGTAAGAAAACAGTAGAAAACCATGTATTTGTTACACTAAAATATCTTTATAAAGGCTTAGAAATGTCAGATTTAAATATTTTGTACCAATGTGATAATTAACTCAAGTTGTCAGTTTCCAAATTTATTTTTAAAGAACAACAATCATAATGATGATAATGTTTATATAATCCTTCATAAATTTTATGCATTTTATCAAAGTCTGTATTAGCATATCTATCTTAAGATAGAATGGCAGTTATTTTTAGCCCAATTTTATGAAAAAAGAATATGAGACACAGGAATTTTTAGGAAACATTTTAAGGCTTCATGCATTGCAAACAGCAGAACCAGGATGGGACTTTCATTTTCAAGACTTCTAATTTATTATTCTCTTTCTACTTTAATGTGAACCCTCATTGATTTTTATCAAATTAACTACTAAATAACTATGTTCTTCACACATTAACCAGTTCGATGCACCTAGAGTCTTGTCTTTCAGGATTTTTCTTTAAATAAATATAATTAACAGACAAATGAAATTGTGATTGAAGAATACTAAAAGGGCCTTTATTTTATTTTACTTTTAATTCTTTATGAATTATAACAGCAGACAAAAAACAACTGTGCTGCTGTTCTTGGTAAGATAATGCTGGCCTTTTCTTTTTTAATTACTTTTTTTTACAAAATATTGTATATTTATTTTGGAAAACCTTTTGAAGTTTCTGAATTTCTAAACAAAATAAAACATAAACAGAAGAAAAAATTCTAGTCTTCACTACCTATAGATAACCACTTCTAAATGTTGCTACACACACACACACACACTCACACACACACACACACAGCGGGGCAAAAGTAAGTTTACAATTGTTCATATGGAAAATAATACAATAATTAATAAATAGTAATACAAGAATAAACTGGGCCCTGGCCAGTTGGGTTAATGGTAGAGAGTCAGCCTGGTGTGTGGATGTCCCAGGTTCAATTTCTGTTCAGAACACACAGTAGAAGCGACCATTTGCTTCTCCACCCCTCCCCCTCTCCCTTGGTTTTCTCTCTCTCTTTTCCCCTCCTGCAGCCATGGCTTGGTTGGAGCAAATTTTTCCCAGGCACTGAGGACAGTTCTATTGCCTCACCTCATGTGCTAAAATATAAAATAGCTTGGTTGCCGACCAATGGAGCAATGGCCCCAGATGGTCAGAGCATCGTTCCCCAATGTGAAGAGCTGCCAGGGCAGACGGAGAATGAAGAAAAACACAGAGACATAGATATTTTGTAGATCAAGTTCGGCCACATGAGACATTGTGCTCTGATAGAGACACAGTGAACCTACAGGGCACAATGACCCAAAGCCTGTATTCAGGCTGGCGATCTCTTGGAGCTTCGAACCTGGGTCTTTTGTTATCCCAGTCCGACGCTCTATCCACTGTGTCACCATTGGCCTTGCTTTTGGCGTAAATGCCATGAACACCCCTCAAGTCGTTTCAGTGAGTGACCTTGCCTTGCCAGGTCACTCAAGGCCAAGGCAGGCCCTTCCTCTGCTCTCAGCTGCACATAGGCTGGACGCATTCAGATGCAGTGGCTGTCTACAAGGAACACCACCCCCTGGATGGGCTTGCTCTGTGATCCTGGTGTGTGTTTGTATGGGAATAGGCCTCTCTGTCTTCCAGCTTCTCACTTAAGAAAAAGAAAAAGAATAAACTGTGCTTCATGTACTCGCGACCGGAAACCTACTTTAGCCCAACCCCGTATATATCTGAATTGGTAATGCTATCTATCTCCATAGATATATTTATAGCTATATTACTATTACTCTATGTAGATACCTCTATCTCTATTTTTATCTCCAAATCTATCTCTGTAGGTATATTTGTCTCTGTCTCCCTCAATTTACCTCTTGTTCTACTATAGCTATACAGATCCATTTCTGTCTTTCTAAGTAGATATTTTTATTTCTGGATGCAAAAATGAAATATATGCTATCTTGACATAAACAAAACTAGAATTGCTTTTAGTATATGTTTTTAGTATTTTTTATAACCTGATATTTTCAGTTAATTTGTGAACATTTTTCCTATCATTATATTTCCAGAATATCATTTTAATTGGTCACAAAGCAGATCAATATATGACTGCACCAGAATTTACTTAAATCATTCTATATTACATGACTGTTAGGTTATTTTTGTGTTTTTACCATAAAAAACAACCCTGCAATAAATATACTTGTAACTAACTTTTTTAAAACACATCAATGCTTAATTAAGCAATTTTATGGAAGAATTTCTGTATCAAATTGAACTTAAATTTTCATGATTTTGGATCCATATTACTAAGTTAATCTTTTGAAAGCCTGTACCAGTTAACAGTCCAACAAGAAGAATAAACATCCTTGAATTTCATCAACACTGGTTCAAATGTGCATTTGATTGACAGCAAATATATTGTTGTGTTAAATTTCATTTTTTAATTACTAGTGAAGATACACATTAAAAAACATAATAAATATTTGTATTTTTTCTTTGTGTATTTACTGTTTATGTTCTTTGACTCATATCACACCTTTAAAAATATTGTAAAATTAAATTTAAAAAATAATAGTTCTTTACATATTAAGGATACTTCATCTAGGCTCATTTATGTTCCAAATGTCATTTTCTTCTGAGGTTGTTTGGTGTATTTTTAATTTCCTTGGGATGTTAGCAGTCTAAATTGTCCTTCTGTGCAGTAGCATTCACAACTAAGTTTTAGTTATTTACATACACATAGTGCAAATATTTACCTGCTCATCAAGTGATAGCCACTCCCACTCAGGGAAGTAGCTCTTTCATAGCAGCCACTGTCATTCAGAAACGTAAATTACCATCAAATAGGAGAAATAGTAATTATATATTGGTCGGTTACCATGAGAAAGAAACACTCACAACATACTGAAATGCATACAGCAGAAGACCTAAAGGGGAATGCTAGCTCTGGTCGTTACAGCTGTTTTAATTTTGGCACATTATTGAACATGCCAGAAACAGCTTCCTCAGTCGGAAATTATTAAGAAAATACCCATATACTTTAAGGATATGGTAAGATACAACTGAGACAATTGTCACAAAATCAACTGGCTTATTGTCTAGCACACGATAGAGTGCTTAATAAATAATGCCATCTGTCCTGCCTTTATATGTATCAAGAGAACTATTGTGTTTTTCTTGTGGTTGTTGTCTATAGAACAATTGCCTTTTATCACAAAATGGTTGTGGTGATGGTGGTAGCAAGGTCACATATAGACATATCACTTGCATTTTCATTCTATAATTTTAAGTAAAATAATAATTATTTAATATTGCTATACTTAAATAATATAATTATTTATATTTATAATAAGTATTATTATTTTATTTTTATGAATTTTATAGATAATTCCAATACCTTGTGGTACATCTTGAATTTTCAGGATTTAAAACAACGCTGAGTTAATGTATTCTTTTTTATTTTATTTTATTTATTAATTTTAGAGGGAGGAGAGAAAGAGAAAGGGGGTAGAGAAGCAAGTAGCACCAACTCATAGTAGTTGCTTCTTGTATGACCAGGCAAGCCTGAAGTTTTAATCTGGCAACCTCAATGTTTCAGATCAATGCTTTGTCTACTGCGCCACCATAGGTCAGGCAACTTATTTTTCAAATTACAACTCCTTGTGTTTATATAGCACTTTTCAAAGTTATCAGGAAGCAGTGCTTTAATTGATTTTCACACCATGCTTGTGAGGTAATAGTATGAAATAAGTATTGTTGTGTTTCTTTTACACATTCTGCAAATACTTAGTGGAAAGACAACTTGTTCATACATAAACAGAAATTAAGTGGTTCTCAAAAAATTATATGAAAATGCATACATTTATAAAACTGAAATCATCTTTTAGTTTTATAAACATAATAATTTCAAAGATGTTTAGGATGAAAAGAAACCAGTAGAAAGGTTCATATAGCATTGGCCTTGGGGCCAGTATAGTGCTTTAGGTGCCAATCAGTTACATGAGAGGAAAATGACTAATATGAGTTATGTTTATTCTCTAAATTTAGCAGATGTGCATCATGATTTTCAATTCTGTGTGTTTCCATTGAAGCATTTATGTTTCTCTTTTTTGAGGTATAAATAATTCTTATATCTTTTTATATTTTCAAACTATTATATAAGCATGACTCCATTACCTGCAATGGAAATTTTTGTTGCTAGTGTTCTTCAAGGTAGCTAAATAAATTTACTACAAGAAGTGAATCAGGCTGTTTGTAGATAAAATATTTAGCAAACTATACGCAGCAAACAAATTAATTGTATTAAGAAAGAACTATAATTTTTAGAACAAAGGCATTTTGAGGTTGGTCCAGTAAGTCTTAGATCTTGTTATTATATTTCATTGTCTCTATAAAGCTAGTTCTCAGCTAAAGGGGATTCTAAGGTCAACATAAATGTTTCAAGAATAGCAGTTTGGAAAAAGAAAAATAAAGATTAAGAAGCATTAAGCTTTGCTTTATTCCAATAAGAACATATTTGATATAAAAAATATAAATTGACCAAGAATTAAATGGACAAAATACACTGATTATTAAAATCTGTTGATATACCAGTACCCTGATGTTAAAAAAAATTTTTTTTTTTCTAAGATGTGATTTGGTTCAGTTTGAAAGCTGTTCCAAGAAATTTAAAGATTATTGGGGAAAGGTTGTTAAAAATACATTTATTTCTAATAGGATAGATACTGAGGGTATAGTTAGTGTGTAGAGTTACAAGAGGCTATTAAATATAATTACAGAAAATAAGAAGGCATTCTAGCCTGACCAGGCGGTGGCGCAGTGGATGGTGTCGAACTGGGATGCGGAAGACCCAGGTTCAAGACCCCCGAGCTCGCCAGCTTGAGTGCAGGCCCATCTGGCTTGAGCAAAAGCTCGTCAGCTTGGACCCAGGGTCGCTGGCTCCAGCAAGGGATGGCTCGGTTTGCTGAAGGCCCACGGTCAAGGCACATGTGAGAAAGTAATCAATGAACAACTAAAGTGTTGTGATGGCAACAAAAAACTAATGACTAATGCTTCTCACCTCTCTCCATTCCTGTCTGTCTGTCCCTCTATCCCTCTCTCTGTCCCTGTAAAAAAAAAAAAAAAAAAAAAAAGAAGGCATTCTGAACATAGGCAAGTTTTTTTTTTTATGCTAGCATATACTATTTCCAGAAGGTTTCACTATGAGGAAATTAAGAAACCATCAATCACTGTCAATTAATATAAATGATTTCTGATACATACTTAGCCTTTCACTGTTTGCTGTGAGAGAGAAAGGGAGAGAGTGAGAAAGAAAGAGAACACTAGATGACTAACACACTGCTTGAGAATAGAATAAAATTCCATGTGCTAAAGGGACAGGGAAGGTTTCAGGGTAAATCTGGTCCTTGATTTGATCCTTGAAGTATAATCAGATCTTGAAAATGGAACTGTGATGTGTCATTTGGTACAATTCTAGCCCAATACAACAATTCCATTACAGAGAAATTACACATATTCAGTAATGAGTTGTTGCTTTAATTGTAGAGCTAAATCTCTAGTGTTAGATGGAACTCTATGTTCTCTTTATGCATGAGTAGTTGGTTTAAATTGAGACAATCTGAGCAATCTCTTAACGTGTTTTTTTTTCTTTTTCCTTCCATAGCACTATCACTCCTGCTGGGGCTTATGCATGATCAAGGACATACACATTCATTCTCTCACATATTTAAAATAAAGCAATTAGTAATCTGAACTCTTGATGTACAAATGCCCCAAAGAAAGGATTGTTTACATAGCACATTTGCATCTGATTCAGCAAGTTATTCAATTACTTTTTCTACATTTTTGATTTTAAAAATCATTTTCAATGAAATTCTTAAATTATTTTAGAAGACTAACCCATTGCCAACAGATCTCATGAGATTGAGCAAGAAAGTAAGAACAATATATTTTAAAGTTAAGAGACAATTTTCTCTAAAATTAAACGTGGTATAAGAAAGTTTTCATAGAAAAATCAGTGTAATCATAGACCAAGGGCCTTGTCCTGCCGTCAAAGCCAAATCCAGCATCTCATTTGTTTATACTTTTTATTCTCACTGATGAAGAAATGTGGAAAAGTGTTAGGAACAAGAGCAAGAAAACATTGCTTCCCTTGAAAGACCTGCATCCATGAAGGAGATGTTTTATATCATACAGAGATGCTACATCTGTTTCTCAATGACTCAAATGCTAAAAACTATGTCTCAGAGAATTATCTTATCAATTATCTTTGATTATTTGGTTATCTTATATTGAGAAACTCTGATTAAGAGCTGTAAACTTCAGTTAGTCATTTGGATACTTAGATATATTCAAAGTTTTGGCATCTGGTAATAACTGATTTTGTCTTTTTTCTTTTATTTTTTTTTGGTTAGAATTCTAGCCTAGTTTAGAGACTGCTTACTTTACCATGTATGATAAGATTTAACTTGCATGTAGTTATGGTGATCAAATAGTACATGAGCACATACTGGGGTGGGCAAAAGTAGGTTTACAGTTGTTTGAATGAAGAAAGATATGCAGGTTATAATTATTACAATAACTTGATTAACGCAAAAGAATGTTGTGGTGGCACAGTACACTTACTTTTGCCCACCCCTGTATGCTCACATACAAACATTTATACATTTTAAACACAAAATATACTAGCAAAGATGTTTAGTATGCATTTATTCATTCATTCATTTAGTTAACAAGTTATTTCTTAATATGTTTTATATGCCAATTAAAAAATAATATTTTTAAAATCTTGAAACCTTAGGTTATTTTCTCACAGTTGAACATTTTTGTTTTTGAAACTGAAAATTTACATATACTTTTTTCATTCAGGGATGGAGAGAACTTTATCTCTATGATAGGTCCCTGGAGAATTTCTGGGAAAATCATAGCTCTAGAGTATTTGGGAATCTATTCATGTGAAAAATCAAAGGTTTGATCTTCTTTCAATTTTAACAAGTTTCCTCATTAGAAGAGGCACAGCCAAAAATATCATTTAACATATTCCCATGTTCTCTTATTCACAAACACCAAAAATATTTCTCTAGATTGCAAACACTATTTGACACAATATTCTAGGATCTATGTTGAAACAAATAATTCAATTTTCTCTTCCTTCTTAGTCTAATTTTAACTTTTGATGGCAAAATTTAAAGCCTTTGTTTTTTAGTACATATTTATCTTAGTAAAGAAAATAAAAAGTACACTTTAATAAAACTTTCTATGCCCTTATATTAATTTGGGTATAGATAGATTCTAGAGGAATTTACCCTACCATTATTTAAGTAGTGTTTAACCATACCCAAGTTAAATAACTTTTGGAGTTTAAAGACCACTTTTAGTGAGAAGCACAAAAACTTTAACATAGTAGGAATGTAAATTATGTTAAAACTATCCTCACTACACAGTCTAGTCATTCCTTTTTCCTACCAGATTCCCTCTCGTGGTTAATACAGAAGCTGACTGACTGGATTGGAATCCTGTATCTTCCAATTAGTATCAGGTGAACTTGCACAAGTGAACATCTATTGATTTTTTTCACTTATAAAATAAAGAGTAGTATGTGCCCCATAAGGTTTCCCTGAGGATTACAGGAGTTAACACATGCATAGAACTTAGAGCAGTGCTGGTTTTGTAATAAGGGATCTCAATAACTGTTGACTGTTATGATGGGGAAGACAGGCCATACTGAAGGAAATTACTATTGTCATTCAACAACTCCTTCTGTACTCTCTTGATCACATTTTTTAAAAGTCATTACAATTATAAAAGATAGATCTATGTGAAAATATCAAACTGAATGTTCAAATACATAAGTTTGAGCAGAGGTGGAAGTTAAACTCCTTTATACTAATGTATCCTAAAAACCTGAGTTATTGTACACTGCCCTCCTACCAGGTTTGGTCTGTACCACTTTTATCACTCTGACCTTTTGTACCCTTGAAAAAACACATGCAGCATTCTTCATTTAGACTACTTTCTCCTAGGACTTATTCACAGTTTATGGTTTCCTACTCTTGTTGTTAGATGAAACGTAACTAAAATGGACTGAATTTATTATCTTTTATATTTTAAACCTGTTCACACAAAAATAGAAGTTTAAGAGTAACAACACAGAACATGAAAATAAATGACAAAAACAATGCAGCCAGAGAGCTTGAGTCTTGAAGTAGAAAGTGAAATATGATAACGATGATTGCAACTCAGAGAATAACTGCATATGTGTTATTTAGTTTTTCCAACATCAGTCTCTAGTTGGAATGCTTGTATACTACATAATTTTACCCATAAATGTTTCACTCTCCTTCCTCTTTTCCTGATAGAATTACTGAAGAAAGTGGGGATTCAACTCATTGCCCTTTACTTATATTTTTGTATAATATACTTTAGAGGTCTTTTTCTATCATAATTTAGCTATTCTAACAAAGGACATTATCTAAGTTGCTTAAGATTCTATTGATACCATATTCATTTTAAGATAGTCAACAAGTCCATAGTTAAGAATTAAGGTGTGTCTTGCTATCTTGCAATCCTTTTTTTTTTTTTTTTTAAGTGTGAGGAGCGGAGACAGTTAGACTCCTGCATGTGCCCTGACCGGAATCCTCTTAGCAACCCACATCTGGGGCTGATGCTCAAATCTACTGAGCTATCCTCAGTACCTGGGAGATGCTTAAACCAATCGAGCCACTAGGTACTAGAGGGGAAGAGAATGAGAAGAGAGAGAGGGTTGGGAAGAGAAGCAGATGGTCACTTTTCATTTGTGCCTTGAACCGGAATCAAATCTGGAATATCCATACACCAAACTGACGCTCTAACTGCTGAGCCAACTGGCCAGGGCCACAATCCTTCAGAAGAGAAGAAATCATAGCCCTTCAAAGGTATTATGGACTGAACAATAAAAGAACAAATGAATAATGCTAAGAAGTAGATTTATATCAGAAACCTGACTTTGTTTTCTCGTTATGTTTACTAGAACCATTGAATATCCCATTAAAGAAACAAACAAATTTGCTCAGACAGCATGGGTGAAATATTGTCAAAATGCCTATGTGTGGAAAGTAATTATTGTATGAGTCACTCAGATCCATAAAAACAGAAATATATTGTCTTAGAAAATTGAATGATTTTAATGAGGTTTGCCATATAAAAATGGTTGCATTCTTACTTAAATAATGGAGACTAAGGTGACATTTTTCTACAGCAAATGCTAAATGAAATTAACACTGGCAATAACCAGGTATATGACTGATACAATACATTTATTAATAAAAGTTGGTGAAACTAAAATTTTTATAAATTGGTTCATGTATTTTTTTAATTGATTGGATTAAATTTGAATCTTTTCAGGTCCTGGGCAGGATAACTCAGTTGATTAAAGCATTGTTCTAATACGCCAAGGTTGCAGGTTCTATCCTCGGTCAGGGCGCATTTAAGAATCAACCAATGAATGCATAAATAAGTGGAACAGCAAATTGATGTTTCTCTTTCTCTTCCTCTCTTTCTCTCCTTTTCTTTCTATTTTATATAATTAATAATTAAAAATTAAAAGGAGAAAATTTACAACCATAAAAACCCAATTACTAATGCTTGTAATATATTTGTATACATAAAGAAAATAGATATTTTTAACTGTAAAACAAAATATTAAGAGAAACACTTAGAAAATCAAGAAGTTCCCTGCTGAAATGGCAGTAATGTGCATTGAGTTTTTTTAAGTGTTTAAGTACCAAGAAGTTAAGACAGATCTATATAGAAATTAATTTATTCAAATCCATTCTAAAGAAATATTGTAAAAGAATAACAAAAGAATATCCTATACTTTGTTTTTTCCAGGTGTACTTATTGAGGGGATAAAATGAGTACTGATGTATAATTTTAAAAATACTTTGTAAAGCCAGTGGCCAAGGCCATTATCAGAACCACCTGGCCAGTGCAGATTCACATTAGATTCGGACAGTCAGTAATGAAACAACGGAGCCAAAAACTGGTGAGCCATCAGCTTTAACCCTAGCTTGCACTCGGCGGGCAAGTAAAAACACACACTGGGCTTCAAAACCCACTCATTCAGTGCTCACAAAGCTACTGACTTATCCGAGGTTCCTAGAATCAAAGGTTTCTAGCTCATCAGACTTATTCACCTCTGTTCCCCATCTCCTTCTCTAGGCACAAACTCTGCACAAACTGGCTTCTTCCTCAGCACTCTACCATTTTGGCTGCTTCTCCTGGGTCCCACGTGGCCTTAATCTGCTCTCCTCTCTAATATACCTCAGGAACCAAGAGAGAGCAAGCTCCTGGTTTGTCCCACTTTATAGTGTAGAAATCCAAACCCTTAATCCAATCTACAAACAAGGTAGTCTCTGATACAAAGTCACTTATCTGAGGCATAATAGGAGGATTCCTCATGAGAGTGCACCACCCCACATCATCCGATCAGTCAAGGGTGTGGGGAAAAGCTTTGTCTTAAAACTTGCATGTGGGCAGCGCCATCTTTAACAAAGTGAGCATAATATATTTTATTTGCCCAACATACTTGGAACATGAATACGGCTATAATTGCCTTTATTTTTTAATCAAGTCAGAAATTTCAACATCTAGGTCAAAGACTCCAAGATTTTAGAAACCAGTAGTACAATAATAGCTGTCATTTGCTCTCTACCCGACCATGAAAAATTGAAGACTATGAGGTTTTCTTCTAAAGAAGCTTTCACTAATTCCTTTTGACTCTTTAAATTAAGTTTACATGTTGAGGTATTTTTTATGTTTTGCTTTCCTTAGAATTGGAATTTAAGTGTAGAGACTATTCATGTTTCTACCAAAGAAGTTAAAGAGACAATTCAGACCCTGAAGGGGTGTTTTCTTCTGGATGATAAAAGGAAGAACCACTGCCATTTCTTGATAAGAGCAAAGCTTAACCACCAACATTGGCCTGACATGGTGGGGGTTGGGATTCATGGATAAAACAAGACTAAGAGCAACAAAAATAGCTCATAATGTACGACTGTTTCGCATTTTAACAAAATTCAAGAGTATAGATCTAATTTTATCACTGTTGAACAGACCTCCAATGTTGCTTTGGGATTGAAGTTTAAAATCTATATATTAATACTCATATCCCAAAATTATTATTATTTTTTTTGTCTAATCTTTGTGGTCTCACATTCGTTTACTCCTCCACATAAAACTTTAATATAACAACACAGCACATCTTGCTCTTAACATTTCTACCCCTTCTTCTCCATTTTGATATAGGAACACCTTTTTTTTTTTCCTTCAATAATCTGGACATTGATTCATATGAGTTCTCTCTTGCCTTCCTGAATTATATCTGCCTCTTCCTGTGCTTCCATTAGCACAGTGTTTCCCTAACACAAAACTTACTATACCATTATATTAAATATTAATTCATGTCTTTTTGAAGGCAGGAAACATATACTTGTTTATGATGTCAATATCTCCTGTCTAATCTTTGGAACATGATTGGTGTATAATTGATATTTATAAAATGAATAAGACCTGAACAAAGTCGTTATTAGGCCAAGATTTATACTTTTAAACTTGAAAGGAACCTTCAATATCATATCCAAATCTTAGATTAACACAGGTCCCAAAAGTCTAAAATCAAACCAAAATTCTAAATGAGGTTAAAACTATAAGTGTTAATGCAGTTATTGATTTGAGACAACTTAATTTGATGCTAGATTTCTCAAATGGTAAAAGAAGTAGAACTGATGATTAAGTAGCAGGAATTCCATAAATATTTGGATATCAGGGAGAGCAGCCTAGAGAGAGAACACAGACCATGACCCTCCCTTCCTTCCCTCCTCTCTGTGTTTATCTCAGATCTGGCTAAAGCGACTCTTCTATACTTTCCACTCTGGAAACAGGCTGCTGATGAGTTTTGCAGAATTTCAACAGCAATTTTACCCATACAGCAAGAAACTATCCATGAACTCACCTTGCTTAGACTCTCTGTCCCAGATGCTGATTTGTTACTTAATTTATTTTGTAATTATCATTATAACAGATTGTAAAAATTTAAATCGATTTTTACTATAATCCTAAAACCAAACCACCATTTTAAACTCTATATATTTTTTGATGATTCTTTTGTTATGACATTTCTCCTCTCAACAGGTTTACAATTTCAACAGATAGACAAATTGAACAGCCATCAAAGAGAATGATGGTTAACTGCTGCTATATGTGAAACTGACAAAAGAAAAGTCACTTGTCTAGAGTATGTAGGGAGAATTTCAATAGAAAGCAGCAATGTTAACTAGAGTAGGTATATTAGTTTTATTTGAACTCATTGAGTTAAAATTTTATGTTAAAAATATAGCAATATCTAGGTCGTAAGAATAATTACTTAAATTTATACTTTCTTAGGGATTTTAAATTATTTCCATGGTTTATTCAATAAAGGCACTTGAAAATCATCTACCTCTGTACTTTGGGGATTTTATATTCTTTCTCTCAACAATTATCTTAATTATACATAGTTTATGTAATTAATTCACAGTCTCCTAAATTTAGGTGCAGCATTGCTAGTACTACAGAATATTTTAAACAAGAACAAAAAAAATACTTAAAATAAGATTATCTGGATCTACCTGAAAGTAATATAATATTGTAACTATAGGGAGAAAACTTTTATTAAACATGCTTCTAAAAGGAGTTTTCTCCTAAGTTTAATTTTGTGAAAATCTTGCCTATCTAAAGAAATGAGAAGACACACAAAATTAAAAATAAAATGAGTTTCAGAAATGGGTACAGAAATATGGCTTTGACTTTGAAAGCTTTTTTATGTATTTTCTACTTTCAATCAAAAGATATTTCCAAAAAATTTAGCTAGCCAAGCACTTATTTTAGCATTATGTTTATGTTAAAAATAACATTATTATTATTTCTTTATGACAACATTTGTTTCAGAGTAATTTAAATTCAGAAAAATTATATGTTTAAAATGATCAAAAGTATGGCCAAATCTCTAACTTTTGGGCTCCCTTTACAATATTTCTATTTAATCTTTTCTACCCTAACTTCTTTCTTCTCATTAATTAAAATTTTATAAAAATAAAGAGTGATTAAGTCACTATCATTTTTAAAATGGGCTTTTGGTACCTGTTTTGAACAGAAAAGTACATAGTGGCTGTTATGGTAGTTAAGACTATTCCCAAAGATCCAACTCATCACCCATCATTTACTCTCTGAGTAATTGCTTTTGCTTTCAATGCGATGGCCTCCCCTTGGCTAAACTCTACCCCAGATTCATTAGAGTATTTTAAAACTCTGTACCTTTTACATTTACTTTCTTCTCTAAGAAGTTATTTTCTAGCTTCTTTGCTTAAGAGATAAATCCCATGTTCATTCCATTGGACCTCATTTTCATTAGAGGGCCCTCTGTGTATGTAAGATAGAGAGCAAAAGATAAATCTTTGCTCTCAAAGAGCTCACAGTATGTAGGGAGTAGAGTCAGGGAAGATGTGAGATGTGGTCAGATTGGTAGAATATCAGGGGAACTCAGAGAGGGGGCAGCTAATCATGGACATAGGGAGTTAGAGATTAGCTGCTGCTCTTGAACACATGTTCCATATTGATGACTTTTCAAATTTTTATTTATACTTAGAGCAAGTAGTGAAGCTGGATCTGTTTTCAGTGCTGCTTTAGAAGGTTTTAGATAAGATTCTTCTTAACACAGCCAGCCATACAGAAGAGAGTCAGGGAAGTCTTTTTAAAGGAATAGGTCAAATATGCCATCTCCTCCACAGTAAAGCCTTTGCATAACCCCCCAAGAAGATTAATCTTTTCTGGCTCTCCATTTATATAGAACTCCGCTTATAGCTGCCAAATTTTCTGGTTTATTTTGACTCTTATATATTGTAGATGTTCAATAAGTGTTGGCTGAATGCATGTATAATGAATTTCTGAAATAAGACAATGTACTATAATGTTTTGTAATTTAGCTGTTAGTGTGCAAAATTTTAATTAGAACTGTATCTAAATACTATGTAGGTTAGAGACCTTGCCACAAACCATCTATGTGACTCTGGACACAGGATATAACTTCTTAGGCTTTCTTATGTAATCTATACATTGAAGAAGTTAGACAAAATAATATTACAGTTCTTTAGAGGTTTAACTTTTTTAAGTGAGAGGAGGTAAGATAGAGACACGGACTCCTTCATGTGCCCCAACCAGGTTCTACCGGGAAACACCTGTCTTGGGCTGAGGCTTAGAACAAACGAGCTATCCTCAACACCTGGAGCTAAAGTTTGAACCAATTGAACCACTGTCTGCCAGAGAGAAAGAGAGAAGGAGCGGGAGGAGGAAGAAGGGGAAGAGAAGCAGATGGTTGCTTCTCATGTGTACCCTGACCGGGGATCAACCCGGGACATCTGCATGCCAGGCCATCTCTCTATCCCCTGAGCAAACCAACCAGGGCCAACATTTCATTTCTATTTGTTATGAATAAAAAGGAATACATTTTTTGGGTATAATTAAGGTAAAAATATTACTTAAATGACATCTGGTCAAATTCGATAATTTTTATTTGCATTTAACTAGTAAGAACAAGATATATATCAATTGCCGGTCCAAAATATATTGGACTCTTTGAAAATATATTAGAATTTTTGAAATTAATATTTTAATGTTATTTATTAAATTATTAATGATTACTTAAGGAGAAAGAATACATGGCTCAAAGTCAGATTGATGTACTGTGACTATGTCAATCTAGTAGTAATAAGATGCTATTCATTTCAGTAAAATTAATTGAAATTAAGTTCTTTGATTTAGTTACTATCAAACCTTTTAAATTTGTATGCAAATGAACTGTTTTAACTGAGCATCACTCATAACCCCAAAGGCTTAAATTATCTAGGATACTTTAAGTCATAAATCTGTGATATCCATGTAATCCAAATTTATAAGTAAAATTATTCCATTTTAAAAATAACACTGTTACCTGACCAGGCAGAGGCACAGTGGATTGAGCATTGGCCTGGAATGCAGAGGACCCAGGTTTGAAATTCTGAGGTTGCTGGCTAAAGCGTGGGCTCATTTGGCTTGAGTGGTGGGCTCACCATCTTGAACGTGGGGTTAATGGCTTAAGTGTGGGATTATAGACACGATCCCATTATCACTGGCTTGAGCTCAAAGGTCATTGGCTTGAAGCCCAAGGATACTGGCTTGAGACCAAGGTCTCTGGCTTAAGCAAGGGGTTACTGGCTCAGCTGGAGATCCCCAGTCAAGGCACATATGAGAAAGCAATCAATGAACAACTAAAGTGTCACAATGAAAAATTAATACTTCTTATCTCTCTCTCTCTCTCTCTTTTTATTAACGGGACAGAGAGAGAGTCAGAGAGAGGGATAGTCAGGGACAGACAGGAACGGAGAGTGGTGAGAAGCATCAATCATTAGTTTTTCATTGCCATTGCGACTCCTTAGTTGTTCATTGATTGCTTTCTCACATGTGCTTTGACCGCGGGGCTTTAGCAGACCAAGCCACCCCTTGCTGGAGCCAGCGACCTTGGGTCCAAGCTGGTGAGATTTTGCTCAAGCCAGATGGGCCTGTGCTCAAGCTGGTGACATCGGGGTCTCGAGCCTGGGTCTTCCGCATCCCAGTCCGATGCTCTATCCACTGCGCCACCGCCTGGTCAAGCTTATCTCTCTCTTTTCCTGTCTCTCTATCCCTATCTGTCTCTCTCTCTCCCATAAAAAAAAATCTTTAAAAATAAGTAAATTAATTAATAAATAACAGTATTACTTCCAATGGTGTAAGGAGCATATTATAATTCAAACTTTGTCTTTTTAAAAAAATATTAATCTTAACTACATTATAAATTATGTAACAACAACATTTATAGGTAAATTTAACAATGCAGAGAAAATATTTTATTGTAATACTTTAAACATGGCTAACCATAAAAAATAATGCTGATGTTGATGAAATCAGAAAATGATAAAGAGATCTGAAAAGAAAATATTACAATTATAAAATTAGGTCTTCTTGAATTATACTTATATTTTTTAAAAAGAAGAAGACTATCTTACTTTTAATAAACATGTATTTAATATTGTTTTAATGTAAGGTTTTTATAATATATTTTACATTGTTTTAATTGGTCCTAAAGGAATTGTGGCAAATTAAAAACATGGTTGTAATTTTACTTTAAAAAGTGAAAGAAAACCAAATCATCAAATACTGTTTTTGAACATTTACAAAATTTAAATTGTAGAGAAAACTAAAGAGAGCTGGTAATATCATAAATATATATAATATAATTTTAATATTTATAAAAATATAAATATTTAACTTTATGTACAAATTATATGTTTATCAATTTCAAAAGTGTCATTACAGTTAGATTGAACAGGGACTTCATGTGAAACACACCAATGCACTGAACTACTATATTCTTTCTTTATAAATTATTTTTATTTATTTATTCATTTTAGAGGATAGAGAGAGAGAGAGAAGGGGGGGAGGAGCAGGAAGCTTCAACTTCCATATGTGCCTTGACTGGGCAAGCCCAGGGTTTTTGAACCGGTGACTTCAGCATTCCAGGTCGATGCTTTATCCACTGCGCCACCACAGGTCAGGCTGAACTACTATATTCTTATTGCCATTGGGCCTTTTGAAGAAACTGAGCCAATAATGGTTGACTGTTACTGTTTGAATCTCCACTGGGATTCATTGATTCCCAGCGGTTCTATTTCGTGTTACCAATAAAATAGATTTTTTAAGGACTGATAATTATACTTAATTTTGTATTTCTGTTTTTGTCATATAAAGGCTAGCTTATAAAAATTAGTGAATGAAGATGATTAGATACTCATATAATAAAGAAAAGAAACTGATATTAGTTTTTCTTTTCCATCTATCTAGTTGTCTGTTATTTTGAGAAATATACTCGCAGTTTCATAAATTTTATAAAATCTTTATATAATATTTTTTTGGTGCTATGCTACACACACATGCAGATGTAGTGAGATGTATACACTCACAATCTAAATAATACATACTAATACTTTTCTCCTGAAATAAAATTGTAAGTGGTATACTTTGATAGAAAGTTAGTCTACAAAATTCAAGCATAAAATTCAAAACTTAAAAAAGAGAGAAAACATTCTAATGTGACTGTATTTGAAAGCAGGCCCTTTAATGTGGTAACTAAGGTTAAATGAGTTCATAGTGGTGAGACCGACCCCAATCCAATAGGGCTGCTGTCCTCTGGGGAAAAGGGAGAGATACCAGGAATTACCACACACGGAAGAAAAACCATGTGAGGACATAGAGAGAAGATACTGATCTGCAAGTCAGGAAGAGTGGTCTTAACTAGAAATCTATCCTGCCAACACCTTAAACTTAGACTTCTAGACTCTGGAGCTGTCAAAAAATAAATTTGTTTTGTTTAAGTTACTTAGCTTGTGGTATTTTGTTATAGCTGCTTGAGCAGACAAATACATTCAGATTCTAGTTCACTTTCCTGTCATTCTTTTACCTCCTTGCCTGAATGAAATCAAATTTTCCTGAGGTTGCTTTCAATTAGTGGTTCCTCCTTGTGCAATTCTTTGAGAAGTATGTTTTCACTTTTTCCCCTGCTACCAAGTACATACAGCTGTCTGAAGCTTTTCTCATTTGAAGCAAAGTTTGTAGCTATACTTTTCCCATTTAGGTCATTCCTTCTCCTTGAAATCACCCACAGGCTTTCTGAATTTCCTCCACTCCTTCATGTTAACAACAGACTTTCTTTCACCTAAACCTGTTTTAATGCTATTCTCACCATCATATCCACACAAATTCACAATTTGTTAATTTACTCACTTGCTTAACCTTCCTGTTCCACTTCACTATATGTCACAATGGTCTTGGAGTTATATTATGTAAAGGCCCTACACTCTAGGCAAAGGAAGGCTGTGGTGGTTCTAAAATATTTCTGTAATCATTGCTTCTTTCTTCAGGAGGTGAAATTTAAGGTTCCCCTTTTGAATGTGAGCTGGTCTTAATAATGTGTTTCTGACAAATAGGACATGGAGAAAGTGATGGTGCTTTAAATAATTCCTGAGACTAGGTCATTAGAGGCATCATTTATTTTTCCTAGTGTTCTCTCTCTTTTGGATTCCTTATTCTGAAGAAGGCAGCTGACATATTGTGATGTTTTGAAGACACTCAAGCTGCCCTATGGAGAGGCTCCATGGTAAGAAAATGATTCTCTCAATAGATAGTGAGGAATTGAGATCTTCTGTCCACAGCCTGTGAGTGAATTATCTTATAAGCAGACCTCCCAGGCCCAATTAATACTTCTGATGAACTCAACTGCTGACCAAAATCTTGACCTCTGCTCATGAAGGACCCCAAGCCAGACCCACACAGACCCACCCTGACTGCTAGAAAATTGGGATGATAAATATTTGTTTTAAGTTGTTATGTTTTTGGGGTGATATTTACAGAGCAATATATAACTACAATAATGTCTAGAAGTATGGAAACAAATAAACTAATTGGAAGACTATGGTAATTTCTCAGAGAGATGGTTATCACTTGGACTCTTGTGAGTTATTTGATTAGATTAGGTAGTAAAGTGAGGAAGAAATGGGAGGTATCAACATGACCTTGAGTTTTGACTTGAGTAACAGTGTTCCATTTACTGAAGTTAAGAGCATGAGGGGAAGAACAGATTTGAGAGGAAAGACATATAAAAATTTGTTTAACCTATTTGACATCATTCCCTGTGACAAAGCAAAGAAAGCAACTGAGCAAAAAAGCAGCCTAAAGCTCAGTGAAGTCAGAGCTGGAGATATAAATTTGGAATCATAAGCAAATGAATGTGGGTTTTAATAATTGGACCATATCATGACACCTAAAAATAGAAAGAAGTCTGGAGCCAAATCAATGTCTCTCACATTTGGAGATCAGGTGGAAGAGAGAACCAAGCAAAGAACACTGGAAAGTACAGGTATTGTTCAGAGAAGTGGGAAGAAAATCAGAAAATGGTGTCCTGGCATTAATTTAGTGGGAGTGCCTCAAAGGGAGAACACCTTTAGATTTTACTGCATTTGTGAGTGTGAACATAAAAATATTCATTGCAATTGGAAACAACTGATAACGTCCATATGAGCTAGCTATTTTCTTTTTTCTTTTTCTTTTTTTTAGCAAGAGAGACAGATATACAGGAAGGGAGAGATGAGAAGCATCAACTCATAGTTGCAGCAATTTTAGTTGTTCATTGATTGCTTCTCATACATGCCTTGGTTGGGGGCTGGGAGGGGATCCAACTGAGCCAATGACCCCTTGCTCAAGCCAGTGGTCTTGGGCTTCAGGTCAGTGATCTTTGGGTTCAAGCTGGTGACCATGGGATTGTGTCAATGATCCCACACTCAAGCTGGTGGATCTGTGCTTAAGCCAGATGGGCCGACGCTCAAGCCAGATACCTCAGCACCCCAGGTCAATACTCTGTCCACTGTGCCACCGGTGGTCAGGCCAAGTTAGCTATTCTAATTGGAGAAATATGAATGGAAGGCAGACTGAGGTGGGTTGATGGCTGACTTTTAAACATTTTGTTTCTTTCTTATTGAATGAACAATATTTTACTTTTATTTGAGGTATTTTTTTATATTATTCCCACCAAATAGATTACATTTTCCTGTGCACAATGACTTGTCCTGGTTTCTCCATAACTCACAGTAAATAGCCTTCAACTTAATAGGTAGACAAGAAATATATATTGAATTGAATTATAGACTTTTGCATGACCTATAAAGAAATTGCAGAACAGAGAAAAACAAAACTATAAAACATCAAAAATATCCCATGGAGGACTATAACCATTGATAAGGAACTTTTAGGTATGTGGGGGAGAAGCTCTTTCAAAAGCTTACTCTGTCTAAAGGAATTTTCACATTCTTTTTTTTAAATTTTATTTTTATTTTATTCATTTTAGAGAGGAGACACAGAGTGAGAGAGAGAAGGAGAGAGAGAGAGAAAGGGGGGATGTTTGACAGTGTTCCCAGGTCGAGACGCTTTATCCACTGCGCCACTACAGGTCAGGCAAGGAATTTTCACATTCTTAAAATCAATATTGACAAAGCATGTTAGATGTGCAAAAACTGTTAAATGGCATAAATGAATGATTTGGTTAGTATTCCTTAAATTTCCTTTTACTTAAACAAAACAAAACAAAAATTACAAAGCAGAACAAAATAAACAATGCCTAGGTAAAGTTTTGGCTCTTGCCAAATTGTTGAAGTTTTAAAAATAAGTAATAAGGTGATAGAAAATAGAACATGAACAAAACTTTAAAGTACAGTTCAGTTATCTTTTTCCAATTAACATAGCTTTCGACACATTTTTAAAAAATATTGTTTTAACTTTAAAAATATAAACATTGAAGTTCTGGATGTTATTTTAGAGAATACGTTATTGACTGCATTTTTAAGATTCTACATGTGGAAAAAAGACACTTTAGATTTCCTTGTAGGTTAGCACTGTGCAAGCTCAAGAGAATATTAAATGTAGTATTTTCTAGCTCATTAAATATTTATAAGCTTTCTGTCTGTTGTCTCTATATCAAGGGCAGATCATGTAAACCTTGCTCTGAAAGATCTGAAATTAGATAAATAATCTATGAAAACAACCATTTTTTTTCTCTAGCTAGAAAACAGAATGAAAGAAAAGTATATAAAGGACAAAGGAGAACCCAGCTCATATTTATTCATTCATGGAAGTTTCAGAGTGTTTTAGATACTTTAGGCCCAAAATATATAGTTAACATTGTTCAAATAATAAAAACACAATTACTTTTTAGCCTGAAACTCATTTGCTTAGTATCTTTGCTTATGTACAATATAATCAGCATTTGGTTATTAAGTCATTTATTTTATAAAGACCTTGAAAAAGTATTATATATAAAGATCTATCAGACAGATCAGGAATGAAGCTTAGGAATTTCACTTTCTTGGCTTTGTTATTGTTGAATTATTGATGACCAAAGTTTAGCATGTGTTTGTGTTTGTGTTTACATGCATATATGTGTACAAAACACTTTATAGAAATATGGTAATACTTATTTTATAAATTTTGGTGTTCAGTAAAGTTGAAGATTCTTGTAGAAAAAAAGGTGAATTAGAGAAGCAATATATGTTACAAAACAGAGAGCTTTGACTTTAGTCTCTATGCCTCAGATTGCTCCTCTGTAAAATGGAATAATAGAATCTACTGTGCAATATATTTGCAAGATTAGAGATGAAAATTATTTTTTAGGTGTTTGCACTTAATATTACATATTAGTATTAGTAGTGCCATTATTTTTAGAAAGAAAATACATACAGCCTGACCTGTGGTGGCGAATGGATAAAGTGTCGACCTAGAATGCTGAGGTCAGCGGTTCAAAACCCCGGGCTTGCCTGGTCAAGGTACATATGGGAGTTGATGGTTCCTGCTCCTCCCCACCCTTTCTTTTACTCTCTCCTTTCTAAAATAAGTAAATAAGTAAATCTTTTTTTAAAAAAGAAAATACATACATTTTATTTGTTATGATTTTGACCTTTTATGTAACAAATGTAATATTGCTCTTGGAATCTTAAAACTATTACTAGTTTTTCTGTTATTACTTATTAACCCTATAGAATTGTGATCAGTGGTATGGCCCTGAATTTCTTACTTTGCTGATGCCTCTTAAGACAATGGGTCCAGAGTTAGATTTTGGGAGTAGAATTAGTTAAAAACAATACCAAACAATCGGATATAAAAGTTTATACTTTTCTTCCTATGCTCTTGTCTTCATAAGCCTTCTTAACAATCCATCTGGGAAAGGTAGTTGTTATAAATAAATGAAGCCATATGGAGTTAAGCCTTATGTTTGGTGAGGCTACAGTTTTTTCTGTTACTTCTTGTCAATATTTATTTAGTACCAACTCAGCCCCCTTGACATACAATACAAATAAAAATTCCTGCTGGCACAAGCTTTACCAAAGGATCAGAAAATAAAATATTAGGAAAATAAGGCAAGTGCTGTAGTAGAGACATGAACAGGAAACTACAAGAAAGGGTTTAATTTTGCTTCACAATGCAGAGATGTTTTTTCAAAGACCAAGTGGTTTTCTGAGTTGAGTTTTGAATATTAAGTAGTTCTTTGCCAGTCATATAAAAGAAAAGGCTGTGTTTCACAAAGTGAAGGTAAAGAGGTGTGAGTATTAGAGCACCTGCATGTCATAGAGGATGGTGGTAGTACAGTAGAAAAGTATGTAAGGCCCACAGAAAGAAATTTCTTGGATAACGTATTAAGAATATTTTGTGTTATCCTACAATTGGGAGCCATTAGACTATTTAAGCAGATGAATGACAATCCCATTTGTTTTCTCAAAGGAGTGCTTATTCATAGGACTTTAGAAAAAGCTTATTAAAGGCCAATTAAAAGCTAAGCTACTGGCACTGGGAATGAAGAGCAGGGAGAAAGATAATAGAAATATTTCAAGTCTGAGAATTTGCAGGATCAGTGATTCAACTGATGAAGGTGTTTAGGAAGAAAAAGGAGTCTAAGTACTAACTTGGTTGATTAGTAAATGATGACAGATTTATGTAATGGAGTAGGAAGATCTGATTTGAGTGACAAATTGGGCAAGTAAAGTTTGAAGTTTCTCTGAAACCATCAATAATAAAATATATAATAGTCATTGGGATGGTTAATTTTATGTGTCAACCTGACTAGTGTGGGAAAAACAGCTGTGTTAGACTTGCTCACTGGTTTACTGCCTGCAAGCACTTTACCTGAGGAGTGTGTACGCATAGGCTATGGGTGCTTTCCCTTGGGGAAATTCTCCCAGACCGCTCTCCCGCCACTGCAAGGTGCAGTTTTCCTGATCCCTTGCCCTTTCAGTGTGAAAAGCAGGTTTTCCTTTGTTTATTCGCTTGCTTGCCTTTGCAAGCCTCCAATAGAGGGGTAGTGCCTCAACACTGTCCAGCTTCTCACTTCCTCTACTGTCTGCCCAAATCTGGTGTGAACCTGCATGGCCTCAATCAATACATAGCATTAAATCTGGCATAGTGGGCAGGATTCAGACCAGATTGGTATGGAGCTACCAACACCCTTGAATGGTGGGGTAGAGGAGTGGTTGCTGTTCTTCAGCATATGGTTCTCCATGGTTGTCCTTTTGGGGGCCATGGACTGGGTGTGTTTTACAGCTCTGTGAAAAGAAACCAAGAGCTTTTTGTGAGAGGCTTCCTGAGGTTAAAAGCTTCAGGATGAGCTGAAGACCAAATGCCAACAATGACAGGAGCTGGAAAAGTCACTAAATAAAGAGTTGCAGATTTGAGGACTCCAGGGCAGGCTACAGGCTGAGAACCAGCAGTGGCATGAACTGGAATAAGCACTGGAGAAGGAGGCTGACTGGGTTCAAGAGCTGCACTGTGAGATGCAGGCTGAGCACCAACAGCACCTGGAACTATAACAGTCTCTGGAGAAGGATTTATAGGTTCATGAGCTACAATTTGGCCTGGAAGCTAAATGTTGGCAGCAACAGTTGTTAGAGAAATAACTGTGAGTTCAAGTGCTTGAGCTTCAGCATCAGTCCAGGAGCCAGCAGCTGCAGGAGCCCAAATCATCGCTAAAGAGGGAGCAGCATCCGTGCTGGTGGAGTGGCTCTGAGTCGGCAGGAGCAGGTGTTTCCAACTTCTCCCCTGAGGAGGTTTGGGCTGAAGCTGCTGTCCACAGACTCAAAGCCCAGCTGGTGGTCACCCAGAAGGTAAAAATCCAGCAGCCAAGAGTGCCTTAAGGGCAGGCACAACCCCCTCCATAGGTAGTGGAGCACTCTGTGGTCTGGCCCTACACCTAAACAGAGCTGATGGAGTTAGAAAAAAATTCAGGCAGAAACCTACCAAGCCCCTGGTGGCCTGGTTGTTGTGGTAGTGGGACATAGGGGTGGATGGCATCATGTTCTCTGGAGCAGAGATGGATAAATTGGCTGCCATTACCATGCACTCCCTCTTGAGGCAGTGTCTTCAGAACTGCCATGACGACCCAGGAAACCATACCCTATTAGAATGGGTGATGGCTGGCATTTGTATGGTTTGGCAGAATACTGGGAATTTGCTGGGGGCAGTGAGTTGGTGGCAGTCCTAATGTGAGCTGCCCCAGGCCCTTCAGGAACTAGGTATGAAAAATTCTGCTTTCACCCCGAGGTCCTGTAGGCCAGATGAGGAAGTGTTTATGACGGGGATGAGGAGCCTCATTTTTTGTAGCATCCCATCCGTCCTTTTTAGGTCACTAGTGGCTTTCTTGGGCTCCTATGTGGAGAAGCCATCAACACAGTTACACAAATAGTAGCAGATTTGGGGAGCTGGAGGCAGCATGGAAACATAAAGCTGTGAGGGCTGCTGTCCATGCTGTCCCCCACCCCCACTAATAAGAGAAATGGGCCTGTAAAAGTTACCCGAACACAGATGTGGGTAGTTTGATTTTAGTTGGGGGAGATAAGGAGAAATTAAATGGCAAGCCTAATAAAGTTCTTTTGGAGCTTTGGAAGCAGCTTAAACTAGAACAGAGGTTCCAGCTGTTGAGACAAATGCCCTAGCAGCTCCCAATAACATAGTTGGGAGTTACAAGATTATATGATGGAAACAGCTGAGGGAAAAGGAGGATCCCAAAACCCACTGTTCCAGTTTGAATAGGAGGAAAGCCGAGGGACCCATCTAACAGGGATGGGCAGGGACCAGATGCCCCATGTGAAACTGGCAATCCACTGTTCCCCTTCTAATGTACAACGGGTGTTGGCTTTGGTAGTTACAGGTGCAGACTGTTCCCTTCTTTATGGAGACCCATAATGACTTGCTGGGACCCCAGTGGCCATTGACGATTATGGGGCCAAACCGTTCTAGTAAAGCCAATAATTTCCATTGGGATAGTTAGTATATATCCTAAGCCATACAAGGCATATGTATCTCTTATTCCTGAATATATTTTGGGGGTCAATGCCTTACAACAACTGTGATTGGAAACTACAGCCAGGTAGTTCCACCTGTACGTCTGGTTGTGAAGGCAGTGTTGCGGGTACACGCAACACATTCCCCCTAAAAATCACCTATTCCTCGGTGTGCGATTAGCACAAAGCAGTACTGCCTGCCAGGCGGTTATGAAGAAATCAAAAGGTTAGTCCTCGAACTAGAAAACATGGGGATAATCCAGCTGGTGCACAACTTTTAAAACTCCCCAGTATGGCCTGTATGCAAACCAGACAGAACCTGGTGAATGACAGTAGCTTACAGAGAATTTAATAAAGCTGTTCCCTTGATAGCTAACCTGATGGATCGGCTAAGCCACGAGTTTGGGACATACCACTTTGTGGCAGATTTGGCTAACGCCTTTTTCTCTATTGATATAGCTTCAGAGAGTCAAGACCAATTTGCCTTCACTTGGGAAAGGCAGCAATGGACCTTTACAGTATTATCCCAGGGCTATTTGCACAGCCCCACCTTGTGCCATGGGCTGGTGGCAGCTGACCTGGCTACATGGAAACAGCCAGAGGCAGTTCATATGTACCATCATATCAATGATATTATGCTAACTAGTGACTCTCTTCCAGAATTGGAGCAAGCAGTCCATACCCTGCTATCCTATTTGAAAGCATGTGACTGGGTGGTCAACGAGGGCAAATTACAAGGACCTGGGTTATCTGTTAAGTTCCTGGGGTTTGTCTGACCGGATAAGACAAAAGTTATCCCTGATGCAATTATAGATAAGATCCAAGTGTTCCCCGTGCCCACCATGGTAAAGCAGTTACAGCAATTCCTAGGTCTGCTGGGGTACTGACAAGCATTCGTACCCCATTTGGCTCAGTTACTGCACCCCTTATATCACCTTATTTGGAAGGGGGTTCACTGGGATTGGACTGAGCAGGCATAAGGTGCATTTGTAGCAGCTAAGAGTGCTGTCAAGGCAGCACAGACCTTGAATGTGTTTGATCCTGCCAGGCCCTGTGAGTTTGATGTCCATGTCACCTCTGAGGGGTTTGGATAGGGCTTGTGGCAATGGACAGAGTGCTTATGGCAACATACCGGGTTTGGGTCCCAACTGTGGGAAAGAGTCTAAATCCATTACTCATTAGTGGAGAAACAGCTGGCAGCTGTGAATGCTTCCCTCCTAGCCCCTGAGATTATTGTGGCCACAACTCCACTTAAGATCAAGACAACATACCCTATTGCAGGATGTGAGAGATTGGGCAACCAAACCACATAGTGGCATAGCCCAAGCCTTCACCATGGCCAAGTGGGGTGCATACTTGCAACAATGTTATGCTCTTAGCACCAGCCCATTGAGGGCAGAACTGCAGGAAGTCTTGGGTCCATTCACCTATGACAGAAGTCAGTCTCTACCAGGAGGGGTGGATGCCCATTCCTGAGGAGGCTGGGTATTCTGATGGTTCTAGCATGGGCCCAACCTGCCAAGTGGATGGCCATAGCCTTCTATTCAACCACTGAGACTATTTGGATGGACACAGGTACAGGCAAAAGCAGCCAATGGGCAGAATTAAGAGCTGTATGGCTAGTTGCCTATAATGAAACTTCGCCTCTGATGATTTGCACCAACAGCTGGGCTGTCTGTTGTAGATTGACCCTTTGGATTGATACTTGGCTCACTAACCAGTGGGTGGTAATGCATAACCTGCTATAGGGTCAGGCCATGTGGTAGGACTTATGGGAAATTGGACACCAGAAGCAGGTGACAGTATATCATGTCATGAGGCATGCCCCTCTAGCCCATCCTGGTAATGATGAGGCAGATACATTGGCAAGGTTGCGATGGTTGGAGACTGCGCCTGCAGGTGATGTGGTAGAGTGGCTCCACCAGCCTCTGCTCCATGCAGTACAGAAAACTATGTAGGCTACAGTTAAGATGTGAAACTTTCCTGTGTCCTATGCAGAGGTACTTGTAGCTTGCAATCCATGTGTAATATGTTCCAAGGAGCACCCTCATAGACAACTGGCATCACCTGGACAGATCCAGAGAGGTCATGTTCCACTAACACGGTGTCAGATAGACATCATTGGACCTTTACCAAAGTTGGACGGGTACCAGTATGTAGTCACTTGTGTAGACATTGTCACCAGTCTGCGTGCAGCTTACCTCGCCATACCTTTTATCAGAGGGCAATCATATAGGCTCTTGACTGCCTGAGTGCTACATATGGG
This sequence comes from Rhynchonycteris naso, assembly GCA_037038555.1. Classification (NCBI taxonomy): domain Eukaryota; kingdom Metazoa; phylum Chordata; class Mammalia; order Chiroptera; family Emballonuridae; genus Rhynchonycteris; species Rhynchonycteris naso. The sequence continues at coordinate 120,920,005 of CM072996.1, read as the reverse complement.
CAGCTGCTGGTCCTTGAAAGTAATGGTAGTACCCATTTCACTGGTTCTATGGTGAAGAAACAGGCTCAAGATCTGGGGATGAACTGGATGTACCATGTTTCCTACCACCCATAGGCTGCTGGTATCATTGAGTGATATAATGGACTCTTAAAGCACGGACTATAACAGGAGGGGGTACCAGGTCCCTTACTGGATGGACATGCTGCTTGTGGATGGCATTTTGGATTTCAAATGAGAGACCTCAACAGAGAGCCCAGCTCCAGTGGAGGCCTTCCTGCACTGGGAAGCTGCTCCCATCCAGTTGCAGATATGCACTCAGGATGCTTTACTCAAGCCAGGCTTTGAACAACAGGACAACATACTCCTGCCTGCCCCAACAACCCTCCTTAGAGGCCAACTGCTTCAATGGACATGGCCTTGGACTGTACAGGCCCCCCCACCTACGATGGGTGGCCTGTTGGCACTGTGGAGAAAGGGGCTAGAGGTGGACCTCCAGTTAACTCCCTGGGCAACATATACCTGGCCACCTAAGGTAGAAGTGTATTATCCCTTGAGTGCTCAGGGGGACAGCATTATGAAGGGCACCTTTGTAATTTCTTTATGGCCTATAATGAGTTCTCCCATTTTATTACACACAGAACAAGCAGATCCTGGTGTGCAGACCAATAAGCTTTGGTACTGTATGCTTGCCCGGGGCGGCCTCTGGTACCAGCTACTGTGCTGTCTGTGAACAAAACTCTGGCCTGTATTCTGCCAGAAGGGAAAGATTTGCCTCTTTTTGCCACTATACACTCTCATTTTGGCCATAATTTGTACTTTGTAATTCTGTTGCAGTTGTCTGTACTACTTACATCTATACCTCACTCCTCACACAGGGACCATCACAGAAGATACCTGTCACGTGGATTGTGAGGCAAGCAACCCCAAAGGGGTGGAATATAGGGAAAACAGCTGTGTTAGTCTTGCGCACTGGTTTACCAGCTGCAAGCACTTTGCCTGATGAGTGCGTCTATGTAAGGCTAAGGGTGCAATTTTCCCAGATAGCTTTCCTACCATTGTGAGGTGCGGTTTCCCTGATCCCTTTTCCTTCACTGCAAAAAGTAGGTTTTTCTTTGTTTATTTGCTCATCCGTCTTTGCCAGCCTCCAATAAACAGGTAATGGCTTGTCACTGTCCGGCTCTGCATTTCTCTACTGTCTGCCTAAATCCAATGTGAACCTGCCTGGCCTCAACAACCAGTATTACAACTAAGCTAAGAGATGCCCAGATAGCTGATAATATTTTATTTCTGAATGTCTGTGAGAAAGTTTCTAGAGGAAATTAACATTTGATGAGAAAATACATATTTCATAAAAAACATTTTTTTTCCCTGGCCGGTTGGCTCAGCAGTAGAGTGTTGGCTCAGCGTGTGGAAGTCCTGGGTTTGATTCCCAGCCAAGGCACACAGGAGAAGCGCCCATCTGCTTCTCTAACCTTTCCCCTCTACTTCCTCTCTCTCTCTCTCTTCTTCTGTAGCCAAGGCTCCATTGGAACAAAGTTGGTCTGGGCGCTGAGAACAGCTCCATGGCCTCCACCTCAAGCACTAGAAGAATGGCTCTGGCTGCAATGGAACAACGTCCCAGAAGGGCAGAGCATTGCCCCCAGGTGGGCATGCCAGGTGGATCCCGGTCGGGCACATGCAGGAGTCTGTCTGACTGCCTCCCTGCTTCTAACTTTGGAAAAATACAAAAATACTATATATAATTTTTTTTCCTAAAAAATTCTAAAAAGAAATATAAAGTGAGAAAATGGCATTGTTTTATACTTTTGTCAACCTCTTTCATGTCTGGATTAATAGAAGATGGCTGGGTTTTCTTATCTACTTGGTCATTCACTCTGTCATGATATGACATGGCATGTAGCCTCTGGAAAACTCACTGTAAACTAGTGAGGCAATAAGAGAAAAAAGGAAAAAAAATAAAATAAAGTATTATTAAAAAACTAATTTTGGTTTTACGGAGCCCTAGAAAAGGTCTCATATTCACTAGAAGTCACTATACCATACTTTGAGGCTGTTGATCTAGTTAAATTGCTAAGGCAAGAAACACTAATGTCAATTTGTACTGGATTTTCAATTACATTGCCAACCCATCTTCTACAGCAGTGGTTCTTAACCTTTTTTGAGGTACTGAACCCACCAGTTTCATATGCGCATTCACCAAACCCTTCTTTAGTGATAAATAAAATATGATTTCTTTTTCCAAATTTAGTTTTGCCGGTGCGAGACTAGAGTTGCTCAAGTTGGCATTGCATATCATGCAGATAGGACGCTGACTCTCATCCCGTTTCGTGATACATGTGAATCCACGTTGTACATATTCGTCCGACCACTTTCTTTTTTTGCTCGACATATTTAGTATGGATTAAAATATTAAGAAAGAAACCACACGACATACAACTACGACAGCCGTTGACTACTGCGCGCACTAAATTCCCCACAGCACTGGTTGGCCAAGCAATGTAACGTGATCCTCTGCAGCAAGTGATGGCCAAGCGGTGCGTGTCATCAGGACTTCACACAAGTGTGTCTTTACCTCCTCAGCAGAGGCTTCTCTGAACCCCTGAGACCGACTCATCGAACCCCTAGGGTTCGATAGAACCCAGGATAAGAACCACTGTTCTACAGATTTTAAAAATGATTTTTCTTCTTCTTGTAATAAAATTACAAGTTATATGGGAACTTTAATTTTGTGGAATATAGAAAATTTGCCTCTGCCTTCTGAGAACAATTTGCAACTATTTGCAAGAGTGCCAAAAACCTTTAGGCAAAGGAGGAACCACAAAGACTTAGTGTTTTGTGTCCACATAGAGGTATCTGCTGAGGTAGACCAGAATGAACTAGAGGTTCCTGATCTAGACTATGTAGCCAGGAAAGGCAAATATCCACTATGCAAAATCAACTTGAGGAAGGAGTACTAAAGCCCTAACTTAAATATGTAAATGTGTGTGAGGGCAGGACCAACTCCATTGGAACTGTGATTGGGAAGGCTCATTATTTGACTACCTGGGCATAATGACATGGTTTTAGAAAGGATTACTGAGCAAGTAGATAGGAAAAACAGAATAATAATATTTGAGCCTAAAGCTTGTGACACTCTTTGTTGTCCTGGGACCAGTAAATGTGGTATTGAATGTGTCAATATAAGAAATGTCCAAACCTGTAGAGAATTGTCATGAGTTTATTTGTACCAGACTGACTACAATTGCCAGAAACATAATCTCAATGGATTGTGATTGTACTCCAAACCATGGCAGTTTTCAGTTTATTTTACACATCAGAATTGAAGAAGGAGGTATAAGGGGAAGGATTACATGAAATTCACAAATGGTAAATTAGGGGGTGGGAGAAAGCAAAGTGGGGAAATCAGAGAGACACATTGTTTTACTTTGGTGGGTACAGGATAGTTAATAATTTATAGCACATAGAGATTACACTTAGGGGTTCTGTGGTCTGCTCTGCTTGTAGGTTGGACCCTGAAGGGTCCAGAAAAAAAGGGCTTAATTTTAACAGTCCAAGGGTATGTTATCCTAGATACAAAAAATACAATAGAAGGCTCAAAGATTGACTCCATGACTCACTTTTAGTTAGGAATTTTTATGTGATTGCTTTTGGTGTTTGAGTTTATAAAGGCCACCATGCAGGACTCCCCTGAGCTTGTCAGATTTTGTATGTAGCACCTCTTTCTGTCCACACAGGGTAGATAAACATATGTGGCACTGTGTGGGGTATATTATAACCACAGTGTCATAGCGGTGAAAGAAACAGATCGAAATCAGCAGCTCTCCGGCAGGTGTTTGTAAGCTAGTCACTCCCCTTCACCTTCAACTTTCATATTCCTTCACTACTCTCACCTTAAACTAAATAAGACTAAAAATCCTTGAATAGTTCCTTTTGGAAAGTGATTATGTAAAACCTTTAAATTTTATTATGAGACTTAGAGAAGCAAAATGATACTCTATATTCATATCTGATGATTTTTAATTTTAGTTACCTAACTTTGAAAACACCATAATTCATTGCAATAATACTAATAGATGTATAGGTCTCCTTTTCTGTATCCCAGAATTAAAATTGGGTATGAGTGGATAGGCCCTGACTGTACGCAATCAAAATTTTAGTGAAATCAGTCTGTGGCCTAGAAATAAAAATGTGGAGAGAATGGTGTGTATTTAATTGGATAAGGATATCAAAAAACATACATAGAGGTATTTATCAGAAGCCACATATATCTCAGAACCTAAAAGTAATATTTGGGTATATTTTCTCATTTTGAAGAATCTAAATGTTATTTTATACTTATATATTCTTTACATATATATTATAATATCCATCCATACACTAAACATATTTTATATGTAGATATGGGTATAAAACATATAATATTATAAACACACATTTATATACAGATACCTGAAGCTTAATCCTCTTCATTTTTATTGACTTCTGAATTTAGTAATCATGTATTTGTATGGTGTCTCCATGGAAGAAACATCAGCCTTCTTCAATCTAATTAGTGCCATAAATGAAGTTTGTGGAACTCCTTTAAATGGTAAAACTTCGATGATGAAAAATTCATTTTACCAGCCTAAGAAGAATCTGAAGGAATTGTTAACTCTGCAGGGCACCAGAAGCCATGAGCGCTATTTGACCCTGTTTGGCTGAACCTTGAGGATAGACTTACTATTGAAAGAGTCTTTTCTCTCTAGAGAACACAGATCTGTGGACAACATCACACTTGTTCATTATGGCAAAGCTAGTTTATGGGACTTCACTACATACATAATTAAGAGCATCTGCCAAATTTAAGGAGCTGTGGAAAAGAAGAAAAGTGGCAGACTGCCAATTTGTAATTTCTATAGACAAGTAAGAGCAGCTTAACGGTCACTAAGAATAAAGATCTAGATTAAACCTTCTCTGGATCATTGTTTTCTTTGAACTTTGTTTTAAAATTAAATGTATAACACATGATTAAAATTATTGTAAAAAAAATAAACTTATAAAATCAGAATTGCCCATTAACCCACCCAATGCCACTCTTAACACCTAGACCAGTGGTTCTTAACCTGGGCTCTATTGAACCCTAGGGGTTCGATGAGTCGGTCTCAGTGATTCGGAGAAGCCTCTGCCGCGGAGGCCAGAATAAAGTAATACCGTAATTTGTTGTGAGTTCATGCACTTTGTTGGTTTTATTCTTTGAGCAAGGTGATGTTCATGCACGACTCATTTTGTGCACCACTAAAAAAACATATACCCATGTCTTGAATTTGGAAAAAAAAATCATATTTTATTTATCACTAAAGAAGAGTTTGGTGAATGCGCATATGAAACTGGTGGGTTTGGTATCTCAAAAAAGGTTAAGAACCACTTACCTAGACATTACCAGTTTTCATGCTATAGTGTTTTTATCTGTCTACGTGCACTAATTATACATAAGGAAATGGGGTTAGGCTGCATGTGCAATGCCACAGCAATTTTTTTTTTTTTTTGGCTTAATGTTTCATTGGAGATTATTCCTGACAGCAAGTATTGAGTTAAGTCATTCTTTGTAATGCTTTATATGGACATACTGTAAACTATTGTTTATTTATGTGTTGTTTCATATAAATAATTCTTCCCTGAATATTCTTCTACATATATCCTTGTACTTTTATATAAATACTTTACTAGAGTAAGTTTCTCAAAGTGGAAATTTTGGATCAGGAAGCCCGATGAGCTCAGACACCTCAACACTTGAAGTCCCTCCTCCTTTCATGTCTTCATTTCATTATTCTAGAGGAAAAAGGAATAGGCAAAATAAGAATGAAGCACTTTGTTTTGGGAAACTTATGATATTCTTAGAATGCAAACTAAGAATAGATATACTTCATGTGAAATGTTAAAACTGAAATTTCTGAGCCTATATTTTAAGTAACTTGTCTTAAAAATCTCCTTGTAATGCTTAACTCCAAATAGTAAATGATCTCACTGACTCTCATTTAAATAATAGAGCTGAATTTAATTTTTCAAATTTTTATTTTTGCCTTTACAGTTTGCAAAATATGTTGAGGTTTCTAATTGTGAATTGGGAGGATAAAATGACTTCTATAGGCAGATTCTGTTTGAGGGACAAAGGCATTTTTATATACCAAACATATTTTTAAAACATGCTCCTTTGCTAATTCCACTAGAATGGAGCACCTACTTCTTGCCTTTGGTTAAACCATGTCCTCTATTCTGGGGATAGATGTTTCAGTCCCTCTCTTCTCACAACTTGTAGATGTGTGGAATCAGTAACAGAAATGTGTGAAAATTGCTGCTATATCAATTATCCTGGGCTCAGGAAGCACAGAGAAGGGTTACTTAATAGATCTGGTCCTCCTTCCATTTAGAAAGTTATGAAATTTTCTAATTAGTTATCAAGTTCAGTTATATATAACACTAACATTTAATACTAACTTATGAAACATAAGTAAACCCACCTCCCCCACCCTTTTCTCTAAGCCTATTACACACACGTAGAGATTTAGTTGAATGTTTGCATTGAGGTAGGCTGACATAATATTTTCTATGTAGAACTTAGATTCAGGACTTCTACTTTATGATAGCTAATTGGAAAAAAGGTATTGGATACTCTATGTATGTAGACATAGACACTAGGCTTAAGGAAGAAAGGTGGCTACTCATTGGACCCATAAGTCAATATTTTATCAGGATTTTTTTATTTATTAGTCCTGTGAATTCCATCAACATGACATCCCTTGTTTAAAAAGCTTTCTAGCCTAACCAGGGAGTGGCATAGTGGATAGAGTGTTGGACTGGGATGCAGAGGACCCAGATTTGAAACCCCAAGGTCACCAGCTTGAGCATGGGCTCACCATCTTGAGTGTGGGGTCACTAGCTTGAGCATGGGATCATAGACATGACCCAAGGTCATTGGTTTGAGCCCAAGATCACTAGCTTGAGCAAGGGGTCACTCAGTCTGCTGTAGCCCTTTTGGTCAAGGCACATATGAGAAAGCAATCAATGAACAACTAAGGAGCCACAATGAAGGATTGATGCTTCTCATCTCTCTCCCTTCTGTGTGTCTCTATCTGTCCCTTTCTCTGTCTCTGTCACACACATACAAAAGCTTTCTAAATTGTGATATTTAACAAGCCTCATTTTATTTTGAAATAGAAGTTTGTGGTCTTACACAAGGGAAAAGAAAGAGAGATGACAATGTGATTTTGTTTTCCAACTCTCTGCTAAGAAGACACAGCTCCATTAACAGAAAGAATGGAAGCTACAATTGGCAACATATGGATCAATGAACCAGTAAATTTGCTTCTGCTATAAATTTGGCTTTTTTTTTGCTTCAGTATTTATACTTTCCTCTTTCAATATGTTACTTCATTCCAAGTATTTCTTCTTTCAATATGTTACTTCATTTCTTACGTCATTTTTATTTCCATTAGAACGTGTTCTACCTTATTATTTTGTTCATTTATTCATTCTTTCTTTATTCTCCCATCGTTCAATTCATTCATCCAGCCATTCTAAATACTAATAACTGTGCCAGGAACAAGAGTTATAAAATGAATTTGACATTGTTCTAGTCCTTAAGAGTTACCACTCAGTGGAGGAGCAAGACAAATAAATAAGCCATTTTTTCCTATTTCTTTTCTTTTTATTTATTTTTTCTTAATATTATTCAATCTAACCTCATATTTTCCCATGTTAGCTCAACAACACAGTGATTGAGAAGCAAAATAAGTCATTTTCTGTCTCCAAGGCTCTTAGAATTAAGGTCAGATAAAGTCCACACATTCCTTACTAACGCAATGAAGTGTTGCCTCTGGGAAATGCCAGGTCTTCAAGGCTTCTGGGGTTACCCTTTCATTTGATAGTCAAACTAAGTTCCTAATAAACTGAGCTCCTGTTTGTCATTTCATGAAAACCTCAGTCTTTTCCAATATCTCCAAGGACTTCTATGTGTGCTAAATTTCTCTGATTGCCTTTCACTCTTATTTATTACCACCCTATGTTTTAGAACCTCACTGTGTTGGCCTGCCATGGTTGACTGCTCCCCTCTATATGTCCTCCCAGAGCCCAATACCTTCATTACACAAACTACTATCAACACTGAGATGTTTTGTATAACCTTTTTTTTTGCTGAAGGTATAATAGAATACCATCTTAAAATTTAATAACCCCACTAATACCCCAAAGTTCAGCAGCTGTACATGTGGAAGGATTTCTCCTTACTTGCTCTAATATTATGAGACTTCCTCTTTTTTCTTAGAGAACTGTCAAACCAACTTCCAATTTCCTACTATGTTATTATGAAGCATACTTTGGTTCTGGGTTACAACTTTCTCATTCTAGACCATACCTAGTGTTCTTAGGCTTTACAAAATAAAAGAAAAGAAAAGAAAAGAAAAGATATTTAGCTGGGTTTTTAATGCAAAATAATCACCTACTTTTGTGATGAATATTGTCTCCAGAATGCCAAAGTTTGTTTTATTTTATTGTGGGGGAAACAGCTGTGTTAGGTTTGCTCACTGGTTTACCAGCTGCAAGTTCTTTGTATAATTAGTACTTGAGCATGAGACAGCACTATTGTAAAGATATAATAAGTGCTTCCCCTCAGGGGCGATGAGATCAGATCTTGCCCAACACTTAGAGGTGTGGTTTATTTCCTGATAACCTTGCCCTCCACTGCAAAAAGCAGGTTTTCCTTTGTTTTTGCTTGCTTTTATTTTTCTTTTGGCTTGCCTGTCTTTGCGAACCTCCAAAAAGTTGGTGAGGCTCACCGTTTTCTGGCTCTGCAGTTCCTTTACTGTCTGCTTGAATTCAATGTGAATCTGCATGGCCACAACCACCAGCCTTGCATCTATAGTATTCTTATTTTCCTATTATAGTATTTTCACACTCCAGCAGATTCACAAAGTATTTAAAAGCTAAAGATATACTGAACTATAAAATTACAATGAAGAATGATACAAATACAAACTTGTGGTGTACTTTAAAATAATGCTAATGAGCCTGACCAGGCGGTGGTGCAGTGGATGGAGCATCGGACTGGGATGTGGAAGATCCAGGTTCAAGATCCCGAGCTTGCCAGCTTGAGCGCGGGACCATCTGACTTGAGCAAAAGCTTGCCAGCTTGAATCCAAGGTCACTGGCTCCAGCAAGGGATTGCTCCGTTTGCTGAAGGCCCGCGGTCAAGGCACATGTGAGAAAGCAATCAATGAACAACTAAGGTGTCTTAACGGCAATGAAAAACTAATGATTGATGCTTCTCACCTCTCTCTGTTCCTGTCTGTCTGTCCCCGCCTATCCCTCTCTCTGACTCTCTCTGTCCCTGTAAAAAAATAATAATAATAAAAAAATAATGCTAATGAAAATACTGATAAGTGCAAATTCTAAATGGCTTATAAAAGATAACGTTTGGTTTCCAAAATTTTGTGTCTCGGAATTGTATATATTTAGAGGATGTTTAGTTGCTTTATTTGCTCATAGGTATTTGTGTTAAAGCCAGAATTATGTCACAACCTACACACACAAAGGCACAAATATCCATTATTTAAGAGGTGATGAATAAGTCTTATTAAGTTTCTTTTAAGATTTTATAAATACTTATAATTTTTTTTTAAAAAAATTGTTCAATAAAAGGAGTTTGGAAGTCTTCCTTCCTCTTGAATTTTTTGAAATAGCTTGAGGAGGATAGGAATTAGTTCTTCTTTGAATTTTTGATAGAATTCACTTGTGAAGCCATCAGGCCCAGGACTTTTCTTTTTTGGGAGTTTTTTGATAACTGTTTCGATCTCTTCCAGTCCAATGCTCCATCCACTGTGCCACCACCTGGTCAAGCTGTAGTAGTTCTTATGGAGGTAATAATTATATTTTTTATGTATACTAAAATATGTATAATGAGGATTTCTAGTATTTGCATAGTGTTTAAAAAAACAAACACCTTAATATATATTTTTATCTTTATTCTAAACAAGTGGGGCTGGTAACAATAATTTAAGACAGGTGAATTTTGTAGGTTTCTCAACAGGTCAACAAGTCAAGTGAAACATTACCAGCAGTCAAACTACTCTGAAGTCATCTTACATCCTCATTTAAAAAAGAAGGTAATATTTTTGGTTGACTAAAAACTCGTCAGAACAAGAGATTAACCTTTAAAAAGTCAAAGCCCCTGTGTTAGTTTGGGACTTATTCATCATAATTTTTGCCGAAGAGGTAGATATGGAAAACCTACTGTTCCTCTGTTGTTAGAGTAAGGTGACCAGACGTCCCGCTTTTAGCGGGACAGTCCCGATTTTTAACAATTTGTCCCATATCCCACGGCGTTTAAAAAAAGTCCCGATTTTTGGAAAGAATGCATGAAAAGCCAGGGAACGGTGGGAGAACGAGAAGGGAATAAACAATTTTTGGCAGGGAGACCCCACTTTGACATGGAAGCTCCATATAGACCAAATTTTTAATCAAGAACCCCTCACCCCCGTCAATGGTGTCCTGCTTTACCAATTCTTAAGTCTGGTCATTTTATTTAGAGTCAAGACATCACTTGAGAAAGTCAAGCTGAAAAGGTCCAGACTTTTTTGTTAAAGCTTTCTACTGTGTAATATTCATCTCCCTTTCCATTAGGTTAACCTGTACTCATTTCCTCAAACTTTAATCTATTGCTATTTTCTCAGAGGTTTCTGTGACCCCTCAGTCTAAATAAAGTCCCTTTGATCCTTATTTGTTTTTATTGCATTTATTACAATTGTAATTATATAACTTTGTGTGGTTAATTACATATTTAATGTTTGCCTCCCTTGTAAATGTGAGTTACTGAAGGACAGAGATTATCTTTAGTTAACTACTGTTTTTTAAAAAAGACTCTAGCCATGTGGCCTAGAACAAAGAGAAACCTAGTACATACTTGTTGCATGAATGAATGAAAAGTAGAAAATATCTGATTGGAAAAATCCCAGTGTTTTATGTTGACAGGTATCAAAGTATACTAGTAAATTGTGTTTATTTTATGAAGGCTGGGCTGGTGAGCTTGGACTGATTTTGAAAGAGCAATGTTGGGAAGTCCCACTAAATTTGCTACATGAATGTAGGTGAAAAGAGTTTGAGGCTGCAAAGTTAGCTGAAAAAAATGCTGACTTCATGAAGAACACTACAAGCATAATGTTATATTTTAAAGTATCCAGATGGCCTCAGTGATACTGTTTTAAGAAGTAGTTGAATGAAAGAGGAATTGTGGGTTTTTTTTTTTCTAAAAAGGTAAACATGAGTGGGAAAGAAACAAACTAATATCTTACAATATGGCTGGAAAAGATAAGACAAATTATAATGTCAGAGCCAATAAAATTTGGAAGATGTGCATGGGAACTTAAGTCAAAGCCATGAAAATGGCATGCCTTATAATACTATATAAATGCTGTACTACCTGGCACACTGCAGAGAGACAGTTTCATAATTTGAGTGTTTCTTTAAGGCAGATAGTCAAAGCCCGAAGATTTTGTCAATGTATTACATATTTAATGAGATATGTATCTCTCACATTGAGACTTAACCAGGTTTCTTTCTTTCTTTCTTTCTTTCTTTCTTTCTTTCTTTCTTTCTTTCTTTCTTTCTTTCTTTCTTCTTTCTCTCTCTCTCTCTCTCTCTCTCTCTCTCTTTCTTTCTTTCTTTCTTTTGAATTGGTTTTAATCTCTTTTCAGTGGCTTGGTTGAGGAGTAGGTATTAAGAAGAAGCAGCTTTGAGTTTTGGATGTATCCTATTATTTCCAAGAACAGACCTCTTTACATTTGACTAATGACCTCCTGTTCCCGAATAATTTACTTATTTAGACATTCGAAGAACAATCTCTTTTTTCTCATTAAGCATGCTCAACTAGAGAACACTAGAAACGTGCCAGCTATTTTAAAAGCCTCTGGTACTGCATACACCAGTGCCATTCACTCAACTGGGTTTCAACTTTTTTAGATCTTTAGTTTTAAGGAGTATGTTAATGGAACAGAATCTGAGGTGCAACTTGTCAGCTTAGCGTGTCTCAGACCTATCCCTTTGTATCTTATGACTTTGGAAAAGTGACTTGAACTCTGTGGCTAATATTCCAGAGCTGTAAAATGCAGTAGGAATGGTGTTGTTATAAGTATTGATATGAGTTAATTATGTAAATTTCTTTTAAAACTGTCTGGTACTGTGTAGTAAGAACTGTATAAAAGAGAACTTTTATGATTATTCTGTATTAGTAGCTCTTTGTATTCATATATTATTGGTTGAAGAAATGAAATAGTTGGATAAAAAACATTTGCAATTTTATAACATGCTAATCTAACATTTGGAGGTTTCCCACCCCTCAGGAGAGGAGCAAGATTGTCTTTTAATTTGTTCCCTAACTCTATTTCTCTCTTGTTAACCTTTTGCCTATCTTCTTCCCTAGATTAGCTCTTTTGGATAAATTAATACAATTTAAATAGTAACATAACTCAAAGACATTTTTGTCATGTTCATACTTCACAATAACTGGAGCATTTTATTTATAGATGGAAACCTACAGTTAAAGTTGGTGGCTTTCAACTTTCCATCAGTGTGGACTATACCTTACATTACAGATGTAAAATTTGATCTACTATATGAAGATTTCTAGAATCATAAACCATATCTGGAGTCATTGTCTACCTTTATTATTTTTTTCAGCCTGTTGCACTTTAACATTCTTTGGAACTGATTTTTATACTCTCTTCACAGGTATACAAAGCACTCAAGAAATTGTTTTCTAATATAAATCAAAGTTTTTATCTATATAAGCTAAAAACAGAACTTGAAACAGACCACACAGGCAACTCTAATTAATGTTACCTGTCTCTTCTTTTATTTGAGCAATATCCTAAGTAAAATCTTCAAATATGTTTTTATTGTTTTTTTTCTACAGGGATTGATACTCATAGATTTAGATCAAAGCATATTATGGTTTAGATTACTTTCTCTTTTTTTCCCCCTACAGTTTATTGCCTTTGCTTCTTTATTCTTCATCCTGGTTTCAATCACAACCTTTTGCCTGGAGACCCATGAAGCTTTCACTACTATTAAAAATAAGACAGAACCAGTCAGCAATGGCACAAATGCTGTTCTACAATACGAAATCGAAATTGAAACAGATCCTGCCTTGACATATGTAGAAGGAGTGTGTGTGGTGTGGTTTACTATTGAATTTTTAGTCCGTATTATTTTTTGCCCCAATAAACTTGAATTCATCAAAAATCTTTTGAATATTATTGACTTTGTGGCCATCCTCCCCTTCTACTTAGAGGTGGGACTCAGTGGGCTCTCATCCAAAGCTGCTAAAGATGTACTTGGTTTCCTCAGGGTGGTAAGATTTGTGAGGATCCTGAGAATCTTCAAGCTCACCCGCCATTTTGTAGGCCTCAGGGTGCTTGGACATACTCTTCGAGCTAGTACTAATGAATTTTTGCTGCTGATAATCTTCTTGGCTCTGGGAGTTTTGATATTTGCTACTATGATCTACTATGCCGAAAGAGTAGGCGCTCAACCTAATGACCCTTCAGCTAGTGAACACACGCAGTTCAAAAACATTCCTATTGGGTTCTGGTGGGCTGTGGTGACCATGACTACTTTGGGCTATGGGGATATGTACCCTAAAACATGGTCAGGGATGCTGGTTGGAGCCCTGTGTGCTCTGGCTGGAGTGCTGACAATAGCCATGCCGGTGCCTGTCATTGTCAACAACTTTGGGATGTACTACTCCTTGGCAATGGCGAAGCAAAAACTTCCACGAAAAAGAAAGAAGCACATTCCTCCTGCCCCTCAGGCAAGCTCACCTACTTTTTGCAAGACAGAATTAAATATGGCCTGCAATAGCACACAGGGTGACACGTGTCTGGGCAAAGACAATCGACTTATGGAACATAACAGATCAGGTAAGGCACAATTTCAAATGCATGCTATTAAATACTTTAGAAAATAAATAAATAAATAAATACTTTATAGATCAGTATGTCCCTTGGGTACAAGGCAGTCATCTTCATTTTCTGCAAATGGTCATGAGTTTTCAGTTCTACCCTTTCATAAAATATGTGTTTGTGTCAGGCTTATAGATAGCTAGATTGTAGCTTTTCTAAATATTTTCCAAGTAGAAGTTCTACATAGCTGGTCTATAGAGCTTTTCTGCTTTAGTGGGAATGCCCTTTGCTGATGGTGCCAATATTTTCTTTTGCCTGTGTGTTGCTTTTGTGCCAATGTTTCTTTGTTTCCCTGAATAATGTGATGGTATGATATTTGCCATTTTCCATCCTTCATTCTCAAAATGTTGATCTCCATATCATTTGGCTTGATGTGTTTGTCTCAGTTTTATCTCTGCTACATGGGGCCACGTATCTTAACATAATTCACAAGAAACAGTTACTTATGAAGAAGGGATGCTTACATTTCAAAGGCTTAAATGTCAAAAAGGTGATATGGAAGATAGCCCTTTTGATAGCAAAGGTTTTCCCTAATAATATTCTGGGTAACTGATAAAATTTTCATTATTCTTAAATTAGGTAGAGTAGTCAACATAATCCTTTTGGATTGGGAAAGGTGCTATATAATGAACTCATCATTTTTCTAGGGATGAATGAACTCTTTGGCTAATCAATGGCAATGTTGAACTTTTGTGGATTTCCTTTTTTATATACTATGAATTGGGCTCTCTTCCCTCCCACAACTGAAGCTTGGGTAATTTGTTGTTTTACATTAGTTGAATCGCTACCCCTTTTTATTTCCATATTAATCGAGAGTAGACTAACTACATTGACTGCTAATTGATATTCAATTGGCTAAAGGAATCATCAATAATATCATTTCTACTCTATTATGTTTGGTACAGATAAAATATTTTGTAGATTAAACAATTTAATTACCTTTTAGCCTACTATGATAATTTACTATAACTTATATGTAATATTTTGTAGAAAAATTATTTATGATAATTCCATGTGAATAATTTTGCATAAGTTAGAAATAACACCAATTAAACAAAGCTAGAAAGCAAACAAAAATGGCAGGTAACATTTTCATAAGTTTTCTCCTTAGCTTCCAGAAGTTTATATGGAGTAAATGGAAAAAAAAAATGTGACTAGAATTGAATTACTTTTAAAACACTTATGTTCATTTAGTAGATTGTTCTTCAAATTATGTCAATATATATCTGAAAACTGTTAGATCAAGGATGTCTTTATGAAAGGTAAATTTTAGTTGGTGTTGCTGGTCTCCTACTGTTCTCAGAATACCTGTGTCTTATGTAGGGTATGGAAGAAGAGGACCCTCTCAGCCTAAGTAAACATTGTTATAACAAGCTGGTACCCAGGATGATAGGTTGTGACCATCTTTGGCAAACACATAGAATCAAACCTTTTTTACTGGCATTTGGGGAAGTTGATCTTGTTCCATTATGTTTAAAACTATCTTGTCACTTTGACCTAGAGAACCCAGACACAAAGTTTGTGAACTTTAAGATTATTTTTGTTAAGATTTTTGGGACCCTGGCCAGTGGCTCAGTGGATAGAGCATTGGCTCAGTATATGGAGGTACTGGATTCAATTCTGGTTAAGGCACACAGGAGAAGTGACCATCTGCTTCTCTCCTCCTACCTCTCCACCTTTTCTCCCTTTTCCACTCCTGCAGCCAGTGGCTAGATTGGTTAGAGCATGTCCCCTGGCACTGAGGATAGCTCCAGGGAGCATGACAGCCTCAGGTTCTAAAAATAGCTTGGTACTCAAACATCAGCCCCAGACAGGTTGCTGGGTGAATCCTGGTTGGGGTACATGCGAAAGTCTGCCTCACTATCTCTCCTCCTCTCACCTAGGGGGAAAAGAAAGCCAGTCATGGTTGCCATTAAAAAAAAAATTGGGAGAAAAATTACTTTCAGAAAAATAATAAAAAATGTGTCTTAAAGAGGTGCAAAGACAGATAATTACTTAGGAAAGTTTTTTCATTGTTGTTTTGAAAATAAACTCCACTTTAAAAAATAAAGATTTCTTGTTGCAGTAACTAGATAGCCTGTCAAAAATGGAAAGATATTAATTACTATATTATTTGATTATCACACTTATTTTGAATTCTAATAATTAGTTTTGTGAAAGTAAATTTCTTCTTAGATATAATTCTAATGGAATTCAAAGTACCCAAAGAACATTTCTCTCCCTTTCCGTACGTTTCCATTTTACTTCATGTAAATTGTGGTTAATAATGAAAATCTTTTTCTTATCATGATGTAATTATTTTGTTTTGTATATCGAGTGACTGTACAATGGATATTTGGTGTAAACTCTCTGTACTGTCTGTCTCATTTCCTCATCCATTACTGTCTGTCAATGGGCATGGTGTTGTGACCAGTCTTATCAGGTGATGACAATACAGGATGTGAGCCGCCATTATCACCCCCAGAAAGGCTCCCCATCAGACGGTCTAGTACCAGAGACAGAAACAGAAGAGGGGAAACATGTTTCCTACTGACAACAGGTGACTACACGTGTGCTTCTGATGGAGGGATCAGGAAAGGTAGGCATGCATTTGATCAGATCCTCACAGGTGACTTAGATATTAAGTGATGCAAATATATGGAGCCCTGTAAAAAATTTCTCCTTCATCTTTCTCAAAGAAAGACTACACATAGTATTTTTTTTTCCATTCCTCATTACATATTTTCTTACTGTAAATATTTCAAATATGTATCATAACAATCTACTTGGCTGTCATATCTGAAAGGTATTTCTCTTTCTTTCTGTTTTTATTTATTTTTGGTTTTTCATGTGCCTATGGGAGAAATTGTAATGGAGTATTTAAAAATTGTCACTCATCTAATTATTTTAATATAATGTTCTCAGTAGTCCTTAAAAGTTTTCTTTTTTCTTGCAACTAATAAAAGTCACTAATTGGCTCTATGCATATACTGTATTTGGTAGGTAATTGGTGACTATAAAATAATAATAGGGTTTTTATTTTTCAAAGAAAAGCATTAAACATTCCCTAAGTATCTTATTCAATGTTTGGACTTATTTATCTGTGGCTTATCTGAGTGTTAGAAGGCTGAAAAACTGTAAGATCTCTGGCTTTATAGATTGGTGTACCCAATCATTTGAAAAGCTATTTATGCACTTATAAAATAGGGTTACATAATTTCTCTTGAGTGCAATAATAATTTTAATTTATTACTGTATTCCAACCCACACTGAATTCTGCCCGCACATGGACGATGTGTTGAATAGATAGATTTTGTTGAGCAGGCACATTTGTTAAAGAACATAACAGAATACAGGGGGTCCTTGGGTTATGACATTGTTCCATTCCTACAATAGTGACATAACCCAAATTTTGGTGTAAGTCGAAATACACCCTAGCCTAAGTCACTTACCTATTCTAACACAGTTGAAAAATCATAATCTAGAACATAAAAACTCAACTAAGCCACAGAAAAAAAGACATAAATATATTGTACTATACTTTGTACTGTGTATTCTACTACATGCAACCAAACTAGTTTGCCCATGTAGTCTGTAAGTACAACTCTAATAGCATAAGCCAAAACACTCACATCTCAATTTTTTGAAGTTTTTATGGGAGTGAGTGTCATAAACTCGAAATGTCATATGTTGAGACTGTCATAATTTGAAGACTCCTGTACTGAAGCTTCACTGATGTGGTTTGGTTTCCCAGATTGGTCCACCTTGACTCTTTCCTAGGTGCTGGGTTTTGCTTTTGTTTTGTGTAAACTTTACACACATCAGGACAATTGATCCTTTTCTCTTCCTTAAGAAATAGTTTTGTGACAATACTCACCCTTGTAAAAGTGACAGTGTGCTCTTTATTACCTTCTACTTTGATGGTTCCAGTTGTTTTATTGTCACAGTCATTCTCTGTTTATTGAAAATTTTGAGAAAGAATTATAATAATTTCTTATGCAATGGACTAAACTTAGATGAAAAACCACTTCAAAACTTTCATGTTAGTACAACTAAATTTTAAAAAGTGTGCTCTTTGCTATTCATTGCAGTTTTTCCCTATTGAGTACATTACCATTTTAAGCCTTATATATTTGTTTTGTGATGCCTCCTCTCTTTGAAATAGCTCATTACCCATGTACTTTTCTCTCATTTCTTCTGAACACTTTGCATTGTCCTGTCTGTCTCCATGCTTTTGAGTCTCAGAAGACAAAGGACTCTTTCTTTGTATCTTCAGTATGCAATATTTTGAATTCTTCATTTCAATTACTTCTATTCTCTGCCTCTACTCCTTTCACCAAAATGTTTTTCAGTTATATAAATGTTTGTTTGCTATTTTAATCTAAATGCTATGTTAAAAAAATTTAAAATATTTTTTGAAGATAGTTTATAGCCTATTATAGTACTTGAGCAAAATATATGTACTAACATTAAGTAATTATTATAATATCTAATGATATCTTATGTAGAACATATTATTTTAAGTACATTACATATCTTAATTCACTATATACTTATATACATACATGTACATATATGTAATATGTGGTTCAATTTACATTTATTTTTTAGCATATTCTATAATGTATCACATGCAATGTTTATACTAAGCTTATATATTTAAGAACTTAAAAGTTTTTCTTCATCTTAGACAAAATTTTGTATTTTAAACTATGATAGAAGATTGCATATAAAATAACTTTGCAAATTATAAAGCATTACATAAATATAAGGTTTTCTTATAAAATGACAAATTTTTATGAGCAAAGCAATTAAGAAGATATTTAGTTTGTATGGAAAAGGTATACATACAACTGTATTTCACAAATACAAATTTTCTTTATCAATAAGAACATTTTTGAAAATTTATCTATGAGCTCTTTATTCTTTGTCATTTTGTACCATCATCTACCTATTTTTTAATTCTTAGTTAATGCATTTGCAGTTTGTGTTTTTTACCTTGGTCTGGTAACATTTCTGGCTAACTTTGCTTTATCTTCTTAGTGTTTTATCTTTTCATGTCTGTCAGGAATTCATTCATTTTCTCTGTTTCTTTTTATATAAATTACAGATTTCCATTTATGTAAAATATAGATTTCTTCTATTATGTATACTCTGACATTTATTTCCTATATGATCTTTTTTTTTCACCTTTTAAGTTGGTCCTCTACTGATTTTATTTTAAAGTTCTGAAAATTCTTCCCTATATAGATTAAAAAAAACTATTGAATTCCCATTGATTCTTTTTTTATCAGCAATTATGAATGTATTTGGACCTACATTAAGGAAACTTATGGATTCCTTAAAGGAGTAAAGTCCATGACTTTATTTATGCAGTAATTTTTGGGAAATCACATTATATAAACAAAATTATACCCAGTGATAGTGCATGAATAGGCAGTTTTAATATTGCTCCAAATAAACATATGCCCTTAAGAACTATAAAAAATGCACACCATGTATTTAGATTTTGGTTCAAACTAACAGGTACATGTAATTTATTTTTATAAATTATATTTTCAAACATCCCATTTAGTAAAAATTTGATGGGGAAAAATTTTTATCAAGTTTCTTATCAGAAATTAACCTGCAGCATAACAAAAAATATATTTATATAAATAACTTATAATTTTACTAATGAAATACTTGTTATTAAATTAGAAATGAAATCTTTACAAATGAACTCTAAAATTATGCTTGTTAATAAAAGGATTTATAAACAAAATAGATAAGATTTATGTTAAAGATTATATTTTTGAAAATAATTAAACATTAAGAACAGCAGCTAAGATTTACATGTAAATAGCATGATGAATATAAAACTGTCAAACAGATATTTTACATATTTGGAAGAACTGTAGGGAGCATGGAGGATAAATTACCTGAATTTTTTTTTAATTAAGACATCCTCCCATTAATTATTCCATCATCCACTAAACTAGAATGAAATATATATCACCTCCCATGTTTTATAGTTCAGAATACTAACAAAATATATTGGCAGGTAATTCTCTCATTAGCAGAAATTATTTCCTAGAGAACTTTACCATAGTTAATGGATGACATAAATTTCCATCTACAAAATACAAAGAAGACATCTAGTCTACTGAAAGTTTATGTGTGTATATGAGAGAGGGGTTTCTTGGCCATCCAGTCTTACCCTGCAATAGAGTTGTTATTGTAATCTGTATCCATATCTGTCCTGGGCATTTGTAAATCAAATAGTCACTAAATCATTTGAATCACCTATCTTCCTCCAGCGAAAGGGGAGAGAGAGCAGTGGCTTCTTCCCCAAAAGTTCCATGAAAGTACAGAATTAAAGGAAGATGTAGTTGAGAGGAACACAACAGGCCCATTTTCTTTCTTACAGTGTCATCAAGCACCCCGAAGCTAATCAGGGCCCAACGCGTGAACCATAAGTCAAAGGGAGACAAGGAGTTCACTGGAATCATATCTATTTGCTCAGCTTTGGCTGGCCAACAGAAAATTTCATTTTCCTGCTGTACAATACTTGTTCAATGGAGCTGTCAGAACATCCTTTTTCTGAGTTGTAGAATAACTACTTTTTCAATCAATAGTTGCCCTGCTTTTAAGACAGTCCACTTCTAGCTTTGCTTTCAGTGTGCCCTACCTCATTTAACTGCGTCTAATCTTTTCTAATAAAAATACTATAATATATGAATTCTTCCAAAGGTGACCTTGATGGAAGGGTTCTTCTTTTTTTTTTCGAGTTCTATTTTTATTTATTTATTTTTAATGGGGTGTTTCTTGGGTTGCTAAGGGTTAAAGCTTTTGAGAAGGACTTTTTCTTCTCTAAGCCCATGACTATCATTAACAAAAGGTTAAGATGCAAAATAATAGAAAAAAAAGATGAATTAAATTTAAATTCTTCTTAATTCTTGGTGGAAGAATTAGCCGACAACATCATTTACTCCAATTCAGGCTTTAACTCATTGAAAATATAACTCAATTTATATTTTATTCATTTTATTTTTCTTTACTTTTTTATTGAAAAGATTAGATATGGGTTTTCATTCTATATTATTCAGATAATGGCATCAAAAGTCATTATTTGAGAATCATTCTTTTAATTCCATAAAGCTGGAAGATTAAATGTGCTATAAAAGAGTTGTTCACTTAAAATTAATTATGCTTTAACAGTTTGGTAAATATAAAAACGAAAAATAAAACAGACAATTTGTTTTTTCAGGAGCAAATTCTGACATTTGATAATATTAGCTATGTGTATCTTACTTAAATTGCTTTGCCTAATTCTAAAAAAGTTCTGGTTCTGTATATGCCTAAATTGCATCAATGCAAACTGATATGGGGAAGAAGAGATTTTTGAAATATTGCAACTGTAATTTGAAATAGTTGGTTTACTCTTTGGAAATGACAGCTACAGTGAACTTCAGTTTTGTTAGGGTTAAACATTGTCTCAATATTGAGTTATTTGTAAACAAATTATGTTTTAAGGTCAAAAATAGCATTTTGTATTATCCTGCATGGTATTGTTTGTCTGTGTCTATTTTCTGGTTTAATTCAACTGATGTCTGTGCCTTTTTTCATAAAAG
Organism: Rhynchonycteris naso; assembly: GCA_037038555.1. Lineage (NCBI taxonomy): Eukaryota > Metazoa > Chordata > Mammalia > Chiroptera > Emballonuridae > Rhynchonycteris > Rhynchonycteris naso. Next base: position 120,898,425 of record CM072996.1, on the reverse strand, counting down.
GATATGAAAAATCCCGAAGCTTAAACAACATAGCGGGCTTGGCAGGCAATGCTCTGAGGCTCTCTCCAGTAACATCACCCTACAACTCTCCTTGTCCTCTGAGGCGCTCTCGGTCTCCCATCCCATCTATCTTGTAAACCGAACTGCTTCAGTCTGCTAAATTGTATTGTTTCAAGTACTGTCTAGCCCATAATGGAACTAATTAAATGTAGAGTTACACCGATCTCCATTAATACAGTACAAACCTGCATGATGTTATTTGGAGTCAGAAAGGCCATTGGGATAGCTAATGAGTCTTATCTTGGCTTTAAAGGCTATCTAAAGTAGTGGTACTACTTCTCCATATTAATTTCCCTGATATCCTTTTGCAATAAAATAACGGATAGTATCTGATACTGGCCAGTACACTAATACATAAACATATTTTCAGGGAGATATATTTAAAACAGTGTGCTTCCAAATACCAACCACTTCATTGGGGTCTGTGACTTTCTAAACCATTCTGAAGATGTCTGGGAGCCTATCTTGCTTGCATACAGTGTGACTTTGGTCAGCTAGTTTGCATGGGCCATCTAGTCTCTATCACCTGAAAGCAATGTCACAGAGTTCAGGGACCATGGATAGCTCAGGATATATGTACTTACTTTGTTTGAACTATCTGTTGATATAACAGGTTCATTGTTCTGCATGTTGAGTGGTGGGGCAGGGAGGGAAAGTTTCTCTTTGACATATTTTTTCTTTATGCTTCAAAAAATATATGTGTTTTAAACGGCTTAATTTCTTGATTGATTTACCTTTCTTCAAAATGCTGTCCGTATTGGAGTTCTGAATGTCTCTGGTTGTTTGTACACAGATAACTACAAAGAGGTTGTCATTACTGGTTACACGCAAGCTGAGGCCAGATCCCTGACTTAAAGGCTTGGGGAAGGCACAAAACATGAGAGAAGGTAACTGCCAGCCAGGCTTGCACTCTTTAAACAGGAATTGCTGCTTGATACTAGAATAATGTTGTTGTTGTTTTTTTAAATCCGAGATTTGTCATGATTTTCAGAGGAAGAGTGCCAAATATTTCCCAAGGCACTCATGCCATTTTTACTTTCTTCCTTTATTTTTATTTATTAATTTTTGTGCAAACATCAAAGGGCATTGTTGCTCACAGGAGGCTTAAATTTCTGACTCACAAGAATAATCAGATTTTCAATGTTTCATCATGTGCTTTGTCTTGACTGTTTTCTGTCTGTCTGTCTATCTTAGCTCCCTGTCTTAACTGTATATTCCATCTGTCTCTGTAAAGCACAGAACGGCCTTGCTAAGATGTTCATTATCTTAAAACTGTGTCTTCTCCCCTGCCCCCTGCCTTCTTTGCTATTTGGAATAGCTTCTTTGCTTTGTGTATAAATTAAGGTTGCCCTGTAGACTAAGTTAGTCTCAGTACTATGAATCTTTCTTATGAACAGGATTTAGGCAGCAGCAATGACACCATTGCATTTGTTTGCCTGCTGCAGTGCCAATTTCTACTACCTACCAACCAGCATTCATCTCTATGCTGCAATGAAACCCTAGGGAGTCCTATTCAGTCCAAATGGAAGAAATTCTGTTTACACATCCCCATGAATGCGATAGCAATAGTGTATCTGGTGTATTGGGTATGTGAAGGAAGGAAAATGCCATCCTATATATTGAGGGAGAATTAATATTTCTAAGGCATTCAGGATCATTAAGATTGTTGATTAATTTATTCTCGTGTTTATTTTTTGTTAGGAGGACAATTATCACTTTTGTTCTTGGCCACATAACTTATATTACTCTATCTCCCCAAGTCCTAGAGCATGACCTGCATGTCAGACATCTTGTACAGCAATGTATTTACCCAGATGTATATATTGGGTATTTCGAGCTTCGGTGATCTTCTTGATAACACCACACATAGAAAGTTCTTGATTACACACAACTTTATGGTAAAGGAATTAATGTACTGTCTGGTGCTGCTGTTATTGACTGCAGTGTTGTACAGAATTTATCATGGATTTTGGACTGCTGAAAAAGGGGCAGTGGAATTTAGCCATACCAAGGACTGTACTGGAAACAGACTTCTGATGCTGAATGTGCCCTGAGGTGACCAAGTTGCCGAAGTCTCCGTGTCTTCATGAAGCATTTAAAGCTCATAGAAGAACTGTGACTGAAACTCATTTGGTGCTCCCCATATGAGTGGTCTGCTTGTGGACTGGCCAATGTCCATGAAACAACTGTAAATACCAACATGTGTGCATGGGTCAATAGTTTTGGCTATCTCACTTCAAAAGAAACTGAATTCATGATTCACATCTTTAAAGCTTTAGATATGGCCCATACCTCTGTGAATTAATCTTCATGGGCCCTGAGTAGTTTGTGCTGTAAATCATACAAGGAGTAGTATTGGTCTGTCTGAATTTTTCTTATTTCTCTTTTGTTGATTGGATCTATGAACATTGGCTGTATCATTTTTTATAAACCACTTATGTTACCAGCTTATCATTATGTTGTGAAATTTGCAGTGCCTATTGATCAAAATTGACCTATTTTTAGTCACATATTTGTTTAGTTCTGGAAAACTGCAGTGACAAAAAAACTTACCAACATTATTCATAGTTTGTCTTTTGTCATTGTTACCTCAATTATAAATATTATAGAAAAAATTCTGGCAATGAGAGTATTTTTTTACTAAATGATCAAGAAGCAGTGTCAGTATATATATATATAATAGAATATTAATAAAATTATATTCTAAAATGTATATTTTGCATAAAAAAGATATTCTTCAATTAATTACTTTTTGTGAATTTTGTGGCAAATGAAGCTTGTACTTGTCTTTAAAACTGTTGTAGTTGAAACTGTATAAATATTCTTCATCTTGCTTAAACAATATATCTAGAATCTAGTAGTTCCCCTGGGATTCTGAATACAACATATAATCTAATAATGAACCTTTGTATCGTGGACCTTTTGTGAACATTTCAAGGTGCATGCACAACCTTGCTGATAACCGTGAACATGTAACTAACTGAAATGAAGAATAAAAGGCAATTAAGCTGAGGATAAACTTGAATCTTATCTGATTAAATTATTCGTATTCTTTTCTGAGCCCTTCTCTTTGTTTTGAAGTTTTCAAGAAAGGTTTTAATATTTTTATGTTTCAGGGGACCAAACCAGATACTCACAAAATAAAAAGAAATTGGGATAAAATGATTTATAAATATGTATAGCACTCACTTTCATTCAACTCTGAAGCAGGCAGCCAGTGTTTTTATCTTTTAAATGTTATTTCTGTCTAAATTTTCTTATAATTTGAGATGGTTGAATTATTGTCATGATATGTGATATTTATATGACATTTTATAACTAATACTGGATTTTCACTTATACTTTCCAACTTAATCAGGACAGAAGTTCAAAAACTAAATATTTTTTGTTTTTATTTTATTGGTACTAAGTTAAAGATCAGAGAGACAGACTGTTCACTTATATTTTTGCCACAGATAATCTTCCCTGGCATAATTTCTCATATTTACTGAGCCTCTAGTTATAAACACCTTATCTTCTAAAGATGGCTTCTGTCTCACTTTTGGGTAATGGACCTCTGTTCCAGTAGCACAACACATATAACTGGCATTTGCTTATATTATGAGTTCACATGTAACTTTATCCTCTAACATTCTATGAAATCAGAAGATTAGGGGAAGGTAAAATGAAAAAGAAAAATAAGGTTAGCAAATTCAAAGTTTTTTAAAATAAGGTTGGCAAGTTCAAAGATGTTCCATTATGAATCAACAGTATCTTTTCTACGTCAAAAAATGCTCAGTGTTGAAAAGACTATTAAGAAACTGAACTCAAAAAAGAGAACCTAAGTATAATTACGAATAATATGTTTTTATTGATGGTGTCAGAATGTAGGATTTACTATGAAAAGAAAAAAGATATGTATGAGGGGGAAAGAGTAAATTTTAATAGATAATAATTGCTATTGTTTTGATTTAAAAATAAATTAAATATACATGGAAAGTGAAGATATTCATTTTATCTTTGAAATAAATAACAAGATAAGAATGAAAGAGCAATAGTGAATTTTTCATAGAAAGAGACAATGAATCTGTTAAAATATTTTATTACAAAGCAGGAATTCTAAGGAATTTACAAAATACTTGAAGACATTTAGAGCTAAATGAATCTATTAAAATATTAAAATCCTTAGTACTTCATAATGATTAAAATAGATGGCTTAAAGTTATTCTTAATTTAAAAAAAATTACTATCCTTTAATTTCCCCTGACAAAATTGAATTGTTTAAATGCTTGAATATTATCAAACTATTGATATATACTAAATTTCTCTAATATGGGTTCAGTATTATTAATATTAACCTTAAATTTTATAATTTCTTGTTTCTTAAACTAACTGTTTTGAGGCCATTATAGTTTTATTATTATCTAAAAATTAAATAATTTAATTGATTTAGTATTAAATAACATTTTAAAATTTATCACAATGTCATGTCAAAGTGATAGACCACTGACTATGCATTTTTTTCATAGACTTCATTTAAACACTAAATTCTTTAAAGACTTTGGTAATCTCCAGCTGGAATCCCAAGTAAGCTAATACTCATTTATTTCTTAAAATACGCATTTTTTTTTACTTAGTTCACAGGAAAATTGAGCAGAAGGTACAGAGTTCCCATCTATCCTTGACCCACACACACACAAACCTCCCCAATTATCAGCATCCCACACTGAAGTGATATATTTTTGTTACATTTGTGAACTTACAAGACTCATCAATATCATTTAAAGTCCTTAGTTTACATTACGGGTCCTTCCTGGTGTTGTACATTCTCTGGATTTTTATAACTGTACCATGAAATGTATTCAGCATTGTAGTATCATACAAAATAGTTGTACTGCCCTAAAACTGTCTGCTTTACTTATTCATTCCTCCCCCTAATCCTTGGCAGCCCTTGATCTTTTTACTCTTTCCACAGTTTTACCTTTTCCAGAATGTTATATAGTAAGAATTATACACTATGTTATTTTTTCACATTGGCTTATCTTACTTAGTAATGTGCATTTAAGATTTCTACATGTCTTTCCATAGCCTGATTGCTCATTTTGTCTTAGTGCTGAATGATATTTCATTGTCTGGCTATACCATAGTTATCCAGTCACTTACTGAAAGACAACTTGGTTGGTTCCAAGTTTTGGCAATCATGAATAAAGTTGGTTAAACATTTGTGTGCAGACTTTATGCATATAATTAAGTGTAATATTAATATATATTTTGGCAATGATAATTTATTAGCAGTCTGAGATGAACTTCAATACAATATATAGAAATTAGCATGAATTAAACCATTAGAGATTTTTAAAATATTATGAACTTATTTTTCTTACAGGGTTAGCAGTCATTTACTAGCAGGCCTGTCAAGTATCATTATAAGGAGTATCTTTTTTATTTTTTTTGGAATGAAATTTGAAGTACTGTTGACTGCAAAATAATGTTAATGCATTGTAAACCATGGAGCTTATATCTTCATTTTTCAGTGTATTTCTTGTAATAATAAAAAATACAAGACAAAGACATTTCATGTAACTCAAAAATCAAGTAATTTATTTTGGGGGAGGTAATGTTTTTATCTTTGTTATTTTTGGTAAGCATTAAGAATTTTTTCTATAAGCCAGAAAGAGATATTATCACATGAAAATGATTGAAATACTTTAGCATAAGTGAAAATTTTTGCATTTCTCTTAGGAGTAGTGAAGTGACATAAAACATTAAAAATACTACTATATGTAAAATATTTTAATGTAATTTTAATGTGGCAGTTTCTAAAGCCTTTCCTTAATTAATGGCCTCAGTAATTTTATTTATTTCCTTTAGACATCCTTTAGCAAGTACCTAAATATTATGTAAATCTTACTCTTTCTTAATATCCAAGAGAAAGCTATGTTAAAGATGTTAAAGACAAGTTTGCTGTACAAAATAAAGAAAAACAAAAGAAAACCAAACCAAACCTGTAAGCCAGTACTTAAAAACTGACTCTGTGTGTTTGTGTGTGTGTGTGTGTATTCACACAAAATTATGGGATATTTCAAAATAAATATGAAGCTATAAAATACCTCCTATTTTCTTTTAAATTTGTGAGCAGTATGTATGTGTATGTATGTATGTATGTGTATGTATGTTATATATATATTTTGTTTTGTTTTTGGCCTTGAGACCTCACATTTTACCAGCAGATAAACACATTTTGATCTCTCTGGAAACAAAAGCACTAGTTTAAATGTTCTACATGCTGTTCTCTCCTGTTGCAGTAGCTGCTTCTTATCCCATTGGATGTTGGCAGGAAGCCTAAAAACTATAAGAATATAGGAATTCTGATGGCTGGCTTGGAGAAAGATCCAGAATATAAAATAATAATAATTAAAATACACACTCATACAACTGGATATATAGAGATAAAGAAAAGGTATATAAGAAAAGAATTAAGATAAAGCTTCAAAGACTAAATGTTGCTCTAAGCAAGGTCATGTAGTGTGAAATAACGAACAAAAAAACAAAAAACAAGTCAAAGGTAAAGAAATAATTTTTAATTCTGCTTCCTAGACCATGTTAGAATAAATTCTGCATATTCTTTTCACTGGAGATTTGGAAAGGTTTGCACTGTATAACATGGTCAGGAGAAGAGACTACCAATTTTCACATTCCCTAACTAAGAATAAATTTGCATAACTTTATCTTAGATGTTTTTCTTTTCATTTCTTCCTTCAGTTTTGACAAAGAAATAGCCTTTCTTTATGTTTATATCCATATTATGGTTAAATGTTTTCAGAATCAACGAACGACTGTCAAAATATAAAAAGTCACTGTCTTTATTTTGGTTTGATTTGTAAAAGAATGTATTGCACAAGGGTTTTCGGTCTCATTTATTTTAAGAGCAAAACTAAAGATAAAGTATTGCTTAGAATATACTGACTTTTGATGTAGGACTTTTTAATGGCACCAATGAGAGAGTCCTAGGACAAATATCATAAGGTTTATTTTCCAAAATTAAACTTATTATGGTTTAGATCTGTCTACTTACATTTTTAGACCTGATAATTTTATGCATAACAGCCATAACACTGAGTGTCAAAATATTAGAAGTAGAAGAAGACCGCTTACCTGTAATGACAGCTTTTCTTGACACTTAATGTCCATGTACTGACACGTGGTTTGTTGGACACATGGAAAAAAAGACAAGCAGAGTTAATAATTAGAAGACATCTGCTGACATATGTGGTCCACCTGAGAGTCATAGGCAGAAATATCTTTAGGCTCACACAATCAGATAATCATTGTCTAATTATACATGGTTAAATGTAAGACATTTTGATATAAATATGAGGTTAAATATTATCTTAAGAAACATTGACTTAAACAATCAGTAGTTATGACCAAACAGCCTTAACATTCCCCTCAGCTCAATTAAACTTTACACATGCATCTTCCTTACTCTAGGCCCCTGCCCTCCTTTGTCTTAGAGCACTTACTTTTGAAAACGGCTTTTATAATTTTTTTCTCTGCCCCCTGGAAAATTTGTAAGCCTTCTCCCAGATCTTGCCAGTTTTACAATACAACCTAGGAATGTCCTTCTCCAGGGCCTAAGAGCTGTTCCTTTGAAATGTCAAAATTCTGGAAGATAGCACCCTCATCTACCAGTTTATGGGAGGGTAAATACATAACTTGAATTTAGTGCCAATTAGCAAACGCAAATAGCCTAATCACATCAACTAATCTCTCCTGTGAAGTCCTTCCTCCAGTACTTTTCTGCTAGTCACCCTGTCACTTAAAAATTCTCCAGCTTTTGTTTCAGTGGAGTGAATTCAATCTCTCCTTTATTGCAACAGTCTTAAATAAAATCTTCTTTGGACTGTTTGGCCTGGTGTAATCTATCTCTGACATTTCTTTGATAAATATTATAATTGTGGTTAATCACAATAAAAAACAACAACAGCGTTAAGTACTTATAAGGATTACTTATAAGAATTAGGGTGAGGTGGGTAGGATTCCAACCACTGTATTAGTTACTTTAATTTTGAAATAGATATTTATAATATTTTAATACTATCAGAAATATTAGTTGAATATTGTTAAAGATCAGTGGCTTGCATTTCTTCTTTAGAAAGGTTAAGTTTCTTTTTTTTAGATTACATTGACAGGGAGCTGTAAATGAACTGGTAGGTTGCTGCCATTCATATCTTCACATTCTACTGTCAAGGAACTTAATAAAGTGATTTAGTAATTCTGGTCTCTTCCTGGGCACACTGTCTCTCAGAGTCCCCTCGCAGACATTCATCACCCCCACTCCACTGCCTGGCACACTACCAGGCTCATGGGAGAGTCTTAATTTACATTTGTTAAATTGAATTTAGACTGATTTTTTTCTGGAATTTATCTCACTGGGGTTTTCCTTGGTTGTTCATCTTTCAACATCAGAATAAAACACAAACTTTTAATCTTGCCATTCAAGATATTTTATATTTGGCTCTTTCTTACCTGTCTAGGGTCAGCTATTTATTCTTTTATTTAGTTCCTTTGTTCATTATCTCCAGGGCCTCACCAGGTGTCTGGGATATAGTAGACAGTGTTTATCACTGTCACTGAATCCCTTGCTGTCCTGCCTCATCTATTGGACTGGACTTTCTTGGACACTAAAACCAGTTTAAATTAAACTTCAGATTCTATGGTTACTATATTTTAAACCTCATATATATTTTAAATCTTTTTGCAGCCATGCCAGAGTTCATTGCCCGGACCAGAAATTCACTTCACAGATTTCCTCTGGCTCCCCCATTCTTTGCCACCAATTAATACAGGTAGTTAGGTCTCATTGTGCCTTCTAAATAAACCTACGTAACTTATGGTAAAGAAAATGGCATTAAGAGTCATAGTTAATTTGAGTTGGAATTTTGTTCTCATCCTTAACCAGCTATATGACTTCTGGCAAGTAATTTAAACTCTACGTTTTACAGAAATTTGTAAACTGAAGAGAATCATAATACATTACAATTTTGTCATGAGTTATGAGTGGAAAGACACATATACTATATACTTAGCACAGTATTGTGTACAGACATTCTGCTATTCTGTAAACTGATGTTATGATTATAATTGTGTTATTATTGATTTTTTACAAAGAAATTTTATACTGGAGCAACTTGTAAATTTTTTCTCTAGTACTGATATTCTTTGTGGTAGATATTGAACAAAATTTTGGCAACAATTTCTAAACCTGTTTCCAATTTCTTTTAATTTTTTTATTATTATTTATTCATTTTAGAGAAGAGAGAGAGCGGAATAGAGAGAGGGAGAGGGAGAGAGAGAGAGAGAGAAGGGGGGAGGAGCAGGAAGCATCAACTCCCATATGTGCCTCTACCAGGCAAGATTAGGGTTTTGAACTGGCGACCTCAGTGTTTCCAGGTCAACGCTTTATCCACTGCGCCACCACAGGTCAGGCCAATTTCTTTTAAAGATAATGAAATCTTCCTTTCAAATTTTTAACAGCAATATAGACATAATTTTAAATGATTTTTTTTTTTTAACAGGGAGAGAGAGAGAGAGGGATAGATAGGGACAGACAGACAGGAATGAAGAGAGGTGAGAAGCATCAATCATTAGTTTTTCATTGCTGTTTCGACACCTTAGTTGTTCATTGATTGCCTTCTCACATGTGCCTTGACCACGGGCCTTCAGCAGACCAAGCAAACCCTTGCTGGAACCAGGCGAGCTTTTTGCTCAAGCCAGATGGCCCGTGCTCAAGCTGGCAAGCTCGGGGTCTCAAACCTGGGTCTTCTGCATCCCAGTCTGACACTCTATCCACTGTGCCACCGTGTTGTCAGGCTCAAATGATTTTCTTATACTTTACACACTAAATCTCCAGAGATCGTTTCTTTTTAAAATAATAATAAATAGAAATTAGCAGAATATCTATGATAATTTAAAAATTTAATATAATGGAAATCAGCATAGTTTCTGAAGAATATGAATATATAATATATATAATTTCTATTTTAAGATATTTTATTTTATTCAAGATCCTACTTTAATCTTAAAGAGATTCCAAGACTACCTAGGTTCACATTAAGGTCACCCAAAATTAAATATAATTTTTGATGTGGTATTGGTACATCTCTTGTCTATTGAGGATTCTCTAGGAAATTATCAAAATCATGTAAGAACCTTATCTGGTTTGTCACATTAAGAAGAATTTCTATTTTGAACTGGTTAAAATAATGGTTATGATCATGTAGTTTTTGCTTAGCTATTTCTCAAAATTTTTTGAAAATAAAAAACATGCCTTCATTTAGCTTGAGAAAAAGGAAGCAGTGGCCTTTGTTGTCAATAATATCAGTAAGACAATAATTTAGGATTGGTCTTTTCTGTAATTAAAATGGACAAAGATGGGATAACTCTTTTTATTCTTTTTTGAAATAAGAATAATAGAATTGGGAGAAGAGAAAACTTTATTAATGTTTCTGAAACATATTATTCATTAATTTGGAAATTTTGTTTTAGAAAATCTAAAGTTTAAAACCTGAACGTTAATCTGTGATTCAATTATTAAAGAAACTGGTTAGTTACAAAAAGTGGATATTATATTAATGTGTTTGTAGATTTCTTTCTTAGAAAAATAAATTGATAAAATTTTTATTTTTTATTCTTAAGAAAAAGGAATTTTAAATCTTTTAGTTCTATATTAGTAAATATGAGATTTCTATTGGATAGCCAAGTAGATATTTCCAGTAAGCAGGTGGATTTTTGAGCCTGGTTATTAGGAAAGAAGTCTGAGTTAGAGATTTACATTTCAGACTTGTTAGTATAAAGTTGGCATTTAAAACCATCATATTGGGCCTGAGTGGATAAGGCACTGATTCCTAAGAAGAGATTGTCAGGAACAACATAATGAGATTAAGAAAATCAACCCTCAAAAAGGATAGGTTGTAATAGTGTAACTGAGCAAATTAATAGGAGAAAAGTCTCCCGTATCTGCAATATTTGCCCTACTCAATTTCTTCCCCTGTCTCACCCTTAAAAGGAGGTACCAATTTAAGCCTAAAGGTTCATTTTCAGTGAGTATGCTTGATCTTTCCAAAGAGGAAGAGAATAAGCAAAGTACTTGGAGGGGAAAGGCTGGAACTGCTCACTCTGGGGGAAAGTGAAATTCACCAGTCCTGGGAGGAGGTAGGCTTTCAAAGCCTTACCAGGAATAGCAGACAACTGTACCACTTTATCATAGTAGACCAAAGAGGCAGCATTAACTATGGAAAATGACAGCATGATATTCCTAGAGAGTGGGACCCTAGGCAGCAGGCTTACTCTGCTAGACAAATATCCACTTAACCAAGGCTGGAATTGCAATTAGAGATGTGCTCAGCTACAACAAAGAGGATTTAAAGATATATTAAACAAATAGATGTCTATTTATTTATTATTATTATTACCTGTAATTTTTAAAAAATATTTTATTGATTTTTAGAGAGAGGAGAGAGAAAGGTGAGGAGCAGGAAATACTCATAGTTGCTTTTCATATGTGCCTTGACCAGATAAGCCTAGGATTTCGAACCAGTGACTTCAGCATTCCAGGTTGGTGCTTTGTTCTTGGCATTGTCTCAGCTGTTTAGCAATGTTAATGACAGGTTCTTGCTGTCTCTATTCTGTCAATCTTAGCAAGATTTTTATCCTTTTGTTTTTGGTTGGGCATCTGCATATACCTCCAGCTTTATGTCACTGTTCCAGGAAGCAGAATGGAGGAAGAACCATGGCAAATGCAATACCAATGAGCTTCTACTTTTAGCTCATTGCCCAGTCTGTATTGCATGTCTAACCCAACCTGCCATAAAGCCTAGTAAACTGAGTCTTTAGTGTTTATAGTTCTTTAATGTTTGAGGAAGGCAAAAGAGGATAAGTTAGAAGTAGAGGGTAAGTTAGGCAGCACTCATAGTTTTCTATTGCATGAGGCATGTTACCTCTTCCAAGATAAAATGTCAACTTGAAATATAAACATACCTTCAGCCATCAGTGAGAACAAAAGACTGACACCATTCATTTTCTGGACTGCACAAGACCCTGGAATCTTCATAGAACCTTAGGTTCAAAGGAGTAGATATGGCCCAATAATGACTGTAGTTGAATTTCTAGCCACAGTGGCAAAGAAAAGCATAGAGGTACACTTGATTTGGCTGCCAAATATAGTGACGTGATATTTTTTGCACCTGATTTGTGTGGTGGAATTTAAACCACATCTACTTATTCAGTTTTATGATATTGTTCTAATGTTTACTCTGATAACTGGAAATCTCAATCACAAAACATAATTACTGATCAGTTGATAGCATAGAAATAAATATCTAAAAGCTTGCACAAAGGTACTTAGGTTTTCATTGATTTTATTGGCATATTTTATCTCCAAGTATTTCCAATTAAACAAAATTTAGATAACTAAATACTCAGTTCTCCATAAGTGTTAACTGTTAAAAACAATACTTATGAATTATACAAAATATAGAATTCAGAAAAAAATTAATGTCTTTATTTACAGAAACCATTATGCACCTTAAGGCATTTCAGAAACATGCTATTTTCATTGATACGGCATTACTTCAGAAATATATGATTCTATTGTAACATGGATGATACTTAAATTCTCTTTTGTTTTAGCCTTTTATTTTTTATTTTATACATTAGAATTTATTGTCACTTTGTGTTTCATAAAGTTCTTCCCCAAACCTTTGCAGTGCCTGGAATCTCTGAAGTTCTTATTTTTAATTGAATAAATTTGACATATAACATTGTGTAAATTTGTGTACAGCCTATTATTTTGATATAATTATGTATTATAATATGGTTGCCATTTTAACAATATTTACCACATTACATATTATAATACAATATGATTATCTATAGCCAATATACTACTGTATATTAGATCTCTCTGGCTCATGTAGTATTTGTTATAAGTTTGTACTCTTAAATACCATCAACTTTATCCTTTCACCCCTTAGCTCCTGATAACCACTGTTCTATTGTTTTTCTGATTTTCGTTTGGTTGGTTGATTGGTTTAACTTTTTCAGATTTCACATGTAAGTGATAGCATATAGTACTTGTCTTTGTCTGACTTCCCTTGCTTAGTATAATCTGTTCAAGGTCCATCTATCTTGTCACAAATGGCAGTATCCTCCTTTCTCAGAGCTGAATGATATTTCTTTGTGTATATATACAATATCGTTTTACTCATTTATCCATAGATGGGAATTTGAGTTGTTTTTATACCTTTGCTTTTTATGAATAATGCTACTATAAACATGATTAAATTATCTTTTTGTTTTATTTATAAACAAATAATTGTTGAATCTCCAATCCTTTTTCTAGGCACAGTGGTTGCACAACAAGGTCAAATCTTTGCTCTCAGAGAATTCACATTTTGGTAGGGAAAGACAAAGAATACAAAAATAAATGTTATTATATGCCAGAAGGTAATAAGGGGTATAAAATGCATAAGACATGGAGATAGGGAGTGGATGGTGTAAGTGTCATGTATACAGGGTCGTTAAAGAAGACCTGGTCCTGGAAGAAATTTTGGACAAGAGTATATGAGACTGAGATGACAATAATGCAGAAGCATGATTGGTGTGATCATGGAGCAGAAAAGATCCAGTGTGGTCTGAACAGAGTGAGCAAAAAAAAAGAAAGGTGGGGTATGAGCTGAGACACAGATCACAAAGAGACATTTAGGCCACGGTAAGAACTTCATTGAGAAACTCAACAAAAACTTAAAATCATGACTTCAGCAATCTATTTTTTTTTTAAGTGAGAGCAGGGGAGATAGAGAAACAAACTCCCCATGCACCACAACGAGAATTCACCTGGCAACCTCTGTCTTGGGCCAATGCTCAAATCAAATCAGCCCAACTACCCTCATCACCTGAGGCCAATGCTCGGACCAGCTGGGCCACTGGCTGTGAGAGAGGAGGAGAGAAGGGGAAGAGAGAGGAAGAGAAGCAGATGGTTGCTTCTCCGGTGTGCTCTGAGCAGGGACCGAACTCAGGACATCTGCAGAGTGGTCGTACTTGCTATCACTGAGCCAACGAGGCAGGGCCAGTTGATCTAATTCTTTTCTGGTGGTAAGAGTACATAAAATAAAACAAAATATGCTAACATGATTTTGTAATTTAGCTTGGATAAAATTTAATTTCATAGTAATATGCTTTATACATAATTAACATGCACATAATTAATGCATATATAAATGTACATGGCTCTAAATGGTTCTAACAGTGTGGAGCTTTTTTATTTTCTGAAGCGGAGTCATGAGCTTTTACGTACCTATAGCTTTAGGTTGGCTACTCCGAGAAATTGTCGAGTGGGCAGTGAGGGCACAGCTGCCTACACACGGTGACTAAGCTCATGTCAAGCCCAATTCTTGCTACTCTCACAGCCATGGTTCAAAAATACTACTCCCACTATCCTTGCCACAGGGCTGGAAATTAACACATTATTCATTCCCTTGAATTAAGGCACTGGAAGTTTCTGATCATTATGAAAATACCCTTCGATAGAGAGGCAAATTAATATATTATCAGTTACAAAATCCCCTTACTTATATAAAGAAAATCTGATACATGAGAAACTCAACTTACTAAACAGATAAGTTAGAAGGTTTTACAAAATAAGTAACCACAGATTTTCTTAAATAACTAAATTCCCCATGCATTTAAAATATACTCTGATTTAATAGAATTAAGAACAAAAACAAAAACCTTCAAGTCAAATGAGCTGGCAGTCACATGCTAAACACCAGAAGAATGGGACAGAGGTGAGGTTTCATGAAGGGTAAGTGTCAAAGTCTGTGAACATGTCATTTCCATGGAATTTGTATTGGCGCGGGATCATAGGCAGCTGGGAATCAGAATGAGGGCATTGGAAGTAAAGAGGAAAAGGGTTGGCTTGTATTACTAATTATACTTGCAGTTAACTCTGCTGTAGTCTAGAGGAAAGTATTGAAATTCTGCAAGCAGGAGACTGGATTCTAGAATAAGTTATTTTACCTATTGTATGGCTAAAGAATCATACAGGACAATGTATATGGAAGCAGTTTCCTAAGCAATAAATGGAAGCATGTTGCAGTGCTTGGTTCATGATAGGCAATAAATAAATATGACACAGATTAATATATATTAGATTTGCTCAATTAGAATAAAGGCATTTTAAAGCAACAACTTTGACTCAGTCTCAGGAAAACAGTAATAACTGAATGTTTATTTTTAATTTTATGTTATATATGCCAAATCTATACCAAAAATTACTCTATGTCTGAACATCATCCAATTTCTGATCTTTGGTATTCTTACTTCAGGATACTCACTAACTTTTTAAAATACTAAGTAATGACTAAATGATAATGTAATATTGCTTTGTTCTTAAACACATACCTGAGCTTCAGCCATGCTATGGTGCTATTTCTCTGAAAAATTTAAAGAAATAGCAACAGAACTAGTAGACTGTAACCTTTTTTATTCCCTCTAAGGAAAATTGATAAAAAATGAGTTAAAGAGGAGAAAAAGGCTTGGAGAAATTAATTTTAGCTCTAGCTGTTAAGGAGATAATAAAAAGCACAGTTTGTCACCTCTTTTTCCACACCTATCCCTAGAGATGCTGAAGGAGCAAAGAAAAGAATCATTAGGTATTGTACTTGACATAGACAACCTGAAACTCCTTAGAGACAGAAACTGTTTGGGCTGTGGTGTGAGGAGAAATTGACAACCAAGTAGGCCATAGATGGAAGGTCTGCTGAGAACAAAAATTTTATTGGGTGGCCATTCACCCCCTCTGGGAAGATCCTTGCCTGCCCATTGGAACCAAGAGGTAGAAACCAACAGTTCCAATTAACACTAGCCTAAGACTAAAGGCAGAAATCAAGGGTAGAAATCAAGTCTTGTTGGAGTGATAAAAATATAAAAAATAAATATAATCCTGCCCATCAGTCCTTAGATGTTCTCCTCCTTCCACCTTTTCTATATCTATATTTGAGTGCTGGGAGATCATCATCAGGAAGAATGCTCCTGGAAAGAGCAGACCCTGCAGTGTCAGGACAAAGTGATTCTCGGTCAAACCCAATCCACAGAGATGTCCAACCACCTCTGCAATAATATGGGTCCTGCCTCTCCCTGTGTCTATGTACACATTCCCATGTATTGAACAGCATAAAAGGTGGAATGGAGATTGAAAATATTTTGCACAACAAAATAAATGACACCAAAAATGTAATTTTCTGGAGGGTAAGTAATTATCACATTTCTTAGATGGTATCAGATGTGATAAGAAAATGGAAAATATTTTAAATAAATTTTTTTAAAAAGAAATTAGATTTCAAGAATAAAAGAAGAATTTTTAACATTTATGGAAGTCCTGGGAGAAAATACCAATAAATACTTTTGGTGTAAGCAATGACCAGGAGGTCTCAGGAAAAACAAAAAAAAGATAAATTAAATATTTGAGATTAAAATGATTGAAATGGCCTAGATAATTCCATCTCCTCCCGCAAAAAAGACAGAAAGAAAAAAAAAACAACCAGAAACTTTTAAAGAAGAGCAGATCATCTACAAATAAAAAATAATAAAAATAACCTTGGATATTTCATCAGCATGTATCAATGCAGGTTAATGACAAAGTTATATTTTTAAAGCTTTGAAGAAAAGAAACTTGGAACCAATATAGCTATCCAGCTAATATATTATTTAAGTGTGAAAATGAATTACAGGTATTCTTAAGTGAAAGTCCTCAAAAAATATATAATCCAAAAACTATTTCACATCATTCTTGAAGAAAGGACTCTAACAAATACCTGAAAATGAATTTAGGGTTATTGCCTATGACATTGAAAGTGACATTGTGTTAATGATAAAAAGTTTACTTTTGTCCACAAATATAAGAACTAAATACATCTTATCTATCAATATATTGATCTTTGTGTTTATCTCTCTCCCTACCTACTTAATTTTCTCTATAAAACCTTCCAGGACTAGATTTATAGAAGATAATATGATGAGAAGGTGGAGTGTTGGAGGATGCAGGGAGACTAAGAAATATTATAAATCCTAAGGCATCTCTTTGTTCTGGAGGAAAATAAGGATATTATTATGCTGCAGGAATTTATAGAAAAAAAATATAAGCCTGAGTAGTAGTAGAAAGTTAAGATTAAAGACTAGACAAAATAAACATGTTTACCTTTTATTTTTTATTTTTATTAAAAATTTTTTTTTTGTATTTTTCTGAAGTGAGAAGTGAAGAAGCAGAGAGATAGACTCTCACATGTGCCTAACTGGGATCTACCCGGCATGCCCACTAGGGGGTGACGCTCTGCCCATCTGGGCTGTTGCTCCATTGCAACTGGAGTATTTCTAGTGCCTGAGGTGGAGGCCATGGAGTCATCCTCAACACCCAAACCAACTTTTCTCCAATGGAGCCTTGGCTGAAGAAAGGGAAGAGATAAATAGAGAGAGGAAGAAGGGTGGAGAAGCAGATGAATGCTTCTCCTGTGTGCCCTGGCCAGAAATTGAGCCCAGGACTTCCATACACCGGGCCAATGCTCTATCACTGAACCAACTGGCCAGGGTCCATGTTTACCTCTTAAATCAGACGATTATATAGTTAATCCATGCATAAAAGAAGATAAAAGAACTAAAAGTGATGACAGATAGAAAATATAAAATAAGATGACAGAAAGAAGTACTGATATAACAATAATCAACAGAAGAGAAACTTTTTTATACATCAATCAAAAGTCTGAGACTCACTTGAAAGAAAAAAACAACAGAAGTTTTAATATAATGATAGAGAAGCAAATGATACCCCAAGAAAATCTTAGCCAAAAGTAAACTGGAATAGCAATTTTAGTAACAGAAAAATGAATTCAAGGTGATTTTAAACTCTTCAAAACAGACATATTATATATATATACAATGGATCTAAAACACAAGAACTAGAATAAATTATAAAACATACATTTTTTTCAATCCCAGTTACAGAAATCTATTTTGTTTTAAGCATCTAAAGAAGCTCCATAAACTCAAAGATTCAACATCTAAAATATGATCTTCTTTGATTATAATACAAGAAAATAAAATCAATAACAAGAGAATAGCTTGAAATTTACTACATCTATAAACTAAAAAAATACTACTAAATGTCCCTGCCAGTTGGCTCAGTGGTAGGGTGTCAACCCAGTGTGTGGAATTCCTGGTTTTGATTTCTGGTCAGGGCACATAGGAGAAGCAAACATTTGTTTCTTCTCTTTTTCCTTTACCTCTCTCTCTCTCTCTTCCCCTCCTGCAGCCACGGATCGATTGATTCGAGTGCATCAGCACTGCCTCTGTCTCAGGCACTAAAAATAGCTCTGTTGTGAGCATGGACCTCAGATAGGCAGAACATTGTCCCTGATGGTGGTCGCCAGGTGGATCACAGGGCACATGCGGTAGTGTGTCTTTCTATCTCCCCTCCTCTCACTTAAATGAAATAATAAAAAATAAAGATGAATAAATACTACTAAATATTCTTGTGTGAATGAGGGTCACATAAGACAAATTTAAAAATACCTGTGATTGCATGACATTAGAAACAGCATGTCAAAACCTGAAACACAGAAAAATTTTGCTTAAAGATTTATAGCTTTAAGTACATTCATCACAGACTAAAAACAATTAACAAGAAAAACCTGAGACAAGCATTCATTTCAAGAAATAGTAAAACACTGACAGAATGATAAGAAAACAAATCCAGAAAAATAAGTAAAAGGTAAGAAAAAGATCAATGAAACAGAAAACAATCAAATAAAAAAGTTTAAACAAACAAAACATCGTTTATTGAAAAGATTAATGAACACACAATCATCAGGTAACAGATCAAGAAGAAAAAGAAGAAATTTAAATATAGATAAAATCCAGAATAAAAAAAAAATCTAATTACATAACGGTGATTTGCAAGATAACAGAGGAATATCATGAATAATTATATGTTAATAAATTTTAAATATTTACCAGAAATTTTAAAAATTGGTTTAAAATATAAAATGGCAAAATTGGAACAAAAGAAAATGGAAAATTTGAGTACACCATTATCTATTATCTATTAAAGAAACCCAAGGGGTGGTTAGAGCCCTCAATAAGAATTCACAGACCATATGATTTTATTGATGAGTTTGTGAAAATATTCAAGAAACATATTATGTTTATATATATTATTATAGAATAAAATAATAGAAGTTTTCTACTTAGTTTTATGAAGTTAATGTAACTTTAATTTCAAACTGAAAAATGAAATAAGAAATAAAGAGAATGATGCAGTCATTTAAGTCAGTAGTTCTCAAAGTGTGCACCAGGGTGCAATGGTGCACCCTAAAAGATTTCCATGTGTGCCCTATAGAATTCTAGAAAAATATATGCCTGTTGGGTACCAAGAAACCAACAGGGTTTTGGAGTTTAGATTTTGGGGGCACAGAGGTGTGGGGAATTGGCTGTCAGCTGACAGTCTGCCCAACTCCCCACCTCACTTGCCTGATTAGGTTGCAAAAGGCTGTTAAGCTGTGGTGCTGGACTGTTTACACTACACCCCCCATGTTCCCTGGAAAGACTGGAGGCAAGTTTCTTCTATCCTTTGTTTGGTACAAAGTTAAGATGATATGTATGGTGGGGGGTTTGGATTGACGATTAAACATAAGGAATTGTCTTGAAGACTTTTTGAATTTTATAAGAGAAGAATATGTGGCAATGTCTAAAAAAGCTTTGAACATTTTACTACAATTTTCAACATCCTATTTATGCTTTTATTAGGATTTTCTACCCTCAACACAATTAAGAGTACAAAGAGAGGAATTCTTCAATGCATTAATGAGGAAATGAGAGTTTGCTTTTCAGATATATGCCCAAACATTGAAGAAATCGCTAGGACACACCAGGCTCATGTTTCTCATAAACACAAGAATGAAAAAACTTAACACATTCTTTCCGGGACCTGCCAAATTTACTAAATCTTAATAAGAATGTATCTATACATATAAAAAGATAACATTTTTTAATTTTTAACCCCTCTTTTTTATAAATTTTAAAAAGTATAACTCAAAAAATGTAACATAAAAATGTTTTTTAATGTCAGAATAAAATTAATTTTTTTCATATTTATTTAGTTTAATTACCATAAAAGCATGCTTGGACTTTATATTTTTTCTTTAATATTTGTATTAATTATTGTAACATATTTTTTCATAAATTTGTATATAGTGTGCCTACAATTATTTGTAAGATTTTAAATGAGCCCCGACTTCAAAAAGTTTGAGAACTGCTGATTTAATTTATAACACATGCAAAACTAAAAAAATTATTTAAAATATGTTTTAATGATCAAGTAGAATTTAATCTAAGAATGCAAGAATTATTTCACATTAGAAAATTTGTCAATTTAAGACATTAATTGAAGAAAAACAATTATCTCAACCAAATCAGAAAAAAATAAGTTGATAAAATTGATCTTCAGTCATGATTTAAAAAATTCTTTCTAGATGCTATAGAGGTAATCTATAGCTTACAATGAGTTGTAATACTTGCTGAAAATTCCAACAAAAGTATTTTCTTTCTGTTTTAAGATTAACATGACCCAAGACATGTATACCTTAGCATTGTTATTCTAAAACATTTCCCGATCAATTTTTTTTAAAATTTTATTTATTTATTTTAGAGAGGAGACACAGAGTGAGAGAGAGAGAGAGAGAGAGAGAGAGAGAGAAAGGGGGGAGGAGCTGGAAACATCAACTCCCATATGTGCCTTGACCAGACCAGTGCAGGGTTTTGAACTGGCGACCTCAGGGTTCCCAGGTTGATGCTTTATCCACTGCGCCACCACTGGTCAGGCCCGATCAATTTTATAAGAGAGAAATAAAATACATAAGGATTAGTAGAAAGAAAAATATTGTCTAATTTTGATGACCTTTTAATCAACCCTACAGAATGCCTAGAGGCACTATGGAACTACAAATAGTTTATAAAATTAATGAATAAAAATAAACTTGGCATAATTAAAATTTTTTTTTCTCATTGATTTGAGAGAGAGAGAGAGAAAGAGAGAGAGAAAGGGGGGATGATGGGAGAGGGAGAAGCATCAACTCGTTCCACTTAATTGCTCCATTTAGTCGTGCATTCATGTATTACTTCTCATTCATGCCCTGACTAGAGATTGAACCCATGATCACAGTGCACCAAGATTATGTTTTATCCATTGAACCACCTAGCCAAGACTAAATTTAGAAGAATTAAGTCATAAAATTAATAATAACAATCAAGTAGATATTATAGTAGAAATACCTACCACACAAGTAACAAAAATTAAATATTATTTAAGAATTGAGCAAATTAAAAATATAGATGTAGAAAAGCTTTCTGGAAAGAATTAAAATTCTATTAAGAGACATAACACAAAGCATAAATATTTCTGAATAAATATAGATCAATTTTCAAAGAGAAAATCTCACCATGGATAAAATAACTTACTGTAAATATGTTAATTTTCCACTAATTAGCTTATAAATTAAATTTGACCCCAACAAGACATTTTAAGAATTTAATTATTATATGCTAAAATTAAATGAAAGCATAAAATGTCCTTGAATAACTATGTCAACTTGTAAAAAATAGAGCAAAGTATGGGACTCACTCTGTAAAATTTAAAATATAGTTAAAAAATACAATGTGGTACTTATAAAAAACAGACATATAGATCAAGGTAATAGAATAAAGAACACAGAAATTGACCTTGTGTAGAGGAAAGATGGATCGTTGAATAGAAAACAGTACTGGAAAAATTGACTCACTATATAGATAAAATAGTTGGATCTTTGTTCAATTCCACCTGAATTAAAAACATAGATTGAAAGAAATAATTCAAAACTAATAAAAGAAAAATGTGATTGATAATCAATGCAAACACATGATAGATTTTACATTGAAATAAGAAAAATTTTCAGTAAAGAAATGACATCCAAAACCTACCAAACATATTCTTTAAATGTCATTTTATGATATTTTTCTTTCTCTGCCTGGCTTATTTCACTTATCATAATAATCTTCAGGTTCATTCATGCCATCGCAGAAGGTAAAATTTTCTTTTTCATGGCTGCGTAGTATTCCATTGTGTATATGTACCACAGCTTTTTAATCCACTTGTCCACTGATGGGCACTTGGGCTGTTTTCAGATCTTGGCTATTATAAAAAATGCTGCAGTAAACATGGGGTACATATTTTCTTTTGAATAAGTGATTTGGTATTCTTAGGACATATTTCTAAAAGTGGGATAACTGGGTCAAAAGGTAGTTTCATTTTTAATTTTTTGAGGAAAATCCATACTGTGGAATCTAATGAACAAAGTGAACTAAGCAACGGAATGGGGCAGTGGTGGGGTGACAGGGAGCAAAGGGACAGCTGTCAGAGGGAAGGGTGATGAGGGGATGGGATCAGAGAAGTTGAAGAGATTAGTAAAATTATATATATATATATATATATATATATATATATATATATATATATATATATATATTCAATTCAGTGGGACACTTAAATCCATGTAAACACATTACAATTAATAAAAAATTTAACAATGTCATTTTAAATTCTAAAACTTGTAGTTTTCAAAGAATCATGCTAATGCATGCATACACATACACACCCTAGGAAGTCTATTGAAATTTAAGCAGAAGAGATATTTTATAGAAAAAGAAACACAAACGACTAAAAAGTTTATGCAGAAATGCTCATAATATTGTTAGAAGAATGTGAATTAAAATGGCAGCGCAATGTTATTTATTTATTGTATTAACTACAAACCTTGGTTCTACAAAACAGTTGCCCCACTTAATGACAGTGAGTGTGCACATACTTTGCAGTCACACCCAGTTATAGATCACAGAGAAATTTTCACAGGTTTGTTGGTGTACAAGCATGAAGATTTTAATTGTAATTTGGTTGCAGAAAACTGAAAGAAGCATAGATTTGTAGTTTTAGGTCAATGGAAAAGCAAAATATGGATCACTTTGAAGCAGCTGTAGCAGTGAACAATATACCACACAGCATGAATGGATCTTAAAAATATAACGTCAAGGGGAAAATGTTAAGAACTAATGAGATCTACAACACAACTTAAACACACACAAGATGTCATGTAGTTTCTATGCATACATTATTACTAGGTCACAAATTAAATATTTCACAATGATTGTCTATGTGGGAGAGTAAGGGGGTATAGATGCTAATAAACATACAAAATTAAATTAATAAAAATTTTTTAAAAAGATAGCTGTGAACTGTTGAGAGTGACTAATTCAGTTCTTACTATCTGAAGACCACTGAGGGAAAAATGAATTCAAATAGTAGTTATTTTCAAAATAATTACTTACCAAAAATCCTTTTATGTTTGGGAACAAAAAAACTGATAATATTGAGGTGATTAAATTAGCAGGACAGTGTTTATTTAGAAATTAAAATCAGTTGCAGTTGTCCAGGGATACTGTGACTAAATTTATCTACATTAAATAATTTTTAGAGTTTTATTTCAACACATTTACATATTAAACTCAGTAGTGTTAATTTTTTTGTTACTGGAGGAATAAAATATTCTGAAAATGGAATAACTATGGAGCTTCTTTCTTCACATATGATATTAATAATAAAATGTACATCTACTTTCTTTGACCTAAAATTCTGCTGTGGCAGGTGGATTATGTTATAAATACTAATATGAATAATCTTTGGGCTTATAAAATAGAATATATAAATTCTGTATTAAATATAAATGATAAAAAAGACATTTTTTGTGCATGCATTTTTCAAAGGACAACTTTAACTTTTAAATTGAAGTTTATTTGTAAATCCTGATATCTTTATTCTGAAATAGAACAAAATATAAAGGAAGAAAATGCCTTAGATTAATTGTCATAATCAAGTGGGGTTTATTTTCTTTGGAGAAGTGGCATTCACTAAAGAATGGGAGCTCTCATTTTCCCAACATTAGGGGGAAAAGTCAGGTATAATCGTAAACCAGAGGCACAATCTCCCCTACATTCAACGTGCTAAATAAAAAGTTCAAGAATGTTGTTTTTATAAAGGGAAGCACCCTCAAAAGTAAAATCTATAACCTTTACATTTCATCTTTAGAAAACTCTCCTGATGTGAACTGCTGAAGAAATTATAAATCTATTGTTCTTTAAGATACACAGCTTAAACTTAAAATAGAATTAAGAAGTAATTTGAGCCTGACCAGGCAGTGGTGCAGTGGATAGAGTGTCAGACTGGGATGTGGAAGAGACCCCGAGCTCGCCAGCTTGAGCGTGGGCCCATCTGGCTTGAGCAAAAGCTCGTCAGCTTAGAACCAAGGTCCTTGGCTCCAGCAAGGGGTTGCTCGTTCTGCTGAAGGCCCGTGGTCAAGGTACATGTGAGAAAGCAATCAATCAACAACTAAGGTGTTACAACGGCAACGAAAAACTAGAGATTGGTGCTTCTCACCTCTCTCAATTCCTGTCTGTCTGTCCCTATCTATCCCTCTCTCTGACTCTCTTTCAAAAAGAAAAAATTAAATTAAAAATAATTATTTCAAAATGTCCATCATATTTTAATAAAAATATTTATATTTTATTTTAAATAACTTTATTTAAATTTAAATAGAATGAATAAACATTGGTGCATTGATTCCAAGATCAGAGAGATGAATGACTATTTTCTGCAATTTAAAAAATTTTATTTTTAGTGGGAGGAGAGGAGACAGAGAAAGACTCCTGCACATGGCCTCCACTGGGATCCACCCAGCAAGCTCACCAGGGGTGATGCTCTGCCCATCTGAGGCCCTTGCTCCATTGCAACCAGAGCTATTTTTTTTTAGCACCTGATGCACAGGCCGTGGGTCCATCCACAGCGCCCAGAACCAACTTGCTCTAATTAAGCCATGGTTACAGGAGGGAGGAGAAGATATATATATATATATATATATATATATATATATATATATATATATATATATATATATATATATATATATATATATATATATATATATGGAGAGAGAGAGAGAGAGAGAGAAGCAAGAGGGGGAAGGACAGAGGAACAGATGGCCGTTTCTCTTGTGTGCTCTGGCTGGGAATTGAATGCAATTTTTTTAAGTGTGTGGTAGCTTTAGTTCAGAGTATGGTAAACATATGTACTGATTGTTTACTATTTTATAGACATTCTTATTAGTTCTTTGGTTACATATGTGAACAAAGATGCTCTTGATTTCTTAACTATTTAAAAGCTTAATACAATTTAAATAAAACTTTAATATAATTTTCAAATAATTAAAACAGTTTCAAATTGGCTGTTAAAAACTCAACAAAGAGCATAAACTTGATCTTTTCCTAAGCACTTATTTTTGCGTTTTAATTAATTAACAAAATAATCAAAATAACAGCTAATGTTCTAAGCTGTTCAGAAGAACATAGCATAAAACCTATATAAAATATTTAAAGATTATATTCTGGGCCATTTTTTACTATATGTAAGATTATATTGTTGGAACATAATTGAATAAAAGAGGACCTTATTTATTCCATGACCTAGTGATAAGATTTTAGATTCAACTAATCTTGTTTTTTTGTATTTTTCGTTAAATCCTTCTTTGGTTTACAAACTATGGAAATGTATGATAGTAGACAAAAAAGAAATTTTCCCAAATTTTTAATTGATTAGGTAACCTGGAAGCAAACTTGTTTCATAATTCTGTGGACAATATACTATATTTGGCAAGTCTTTTTCTGCAAGGTTTGAGTTCTCAAAGATGAAATTAATATTCTAGCTATTGAAGTTGTTCGAATTTCAAAGGATGAGAGGGCCATTTAATTCTATAAATGCCAATATAAAAAATTGTATTTGTCTTTAATGTGTATACCATTAATTTTATTTTTGTGACAGTCCAGATTGCAGTAGGAAACTTTGGAAAATAGAGTTACATTGCTTATATTGTGTGGCATATATTAAGCTTTATGAGAAAAACTTTAGGAATATTGACTATTGTAAAAACATGATGTAAAGACAGTTTACGTGCTTATTTTTGAAAACTATCTCAAGTGATATGATTGTTTATTTATTTTATTAATTTTAATGGGGTGACATTAATAAATCAGGGTACATATGTTCAAAGAAAACATCTCCAGGTTATCTTATCATTCAATTATGTTGCATACCCATCACCCAAAGTTAAATTGTCCTCTGTCACCTTCTATCTGGTTTTCTTTGTGCCCCTCCCCTCCCCCCTCTCCCACCCTCTCCTCCCTTCCCTCACCCTGTAACCACCACACTCTTGTCCATGTCTCATAGTCTCACTTTTATGACCCACCTATGTATGATTGTTTAATGACTCAGAATGGCAAAGTTGTAAATCTTACATGAGCTGCATTTTTATGAACAGAATATGAAAGATATTGTTTGCCATGGCAGTTTGGATGAGGTAATTGAGCATTCCCATTGAAAATTCTAAGGCGCAACTGGATATCTATCTATCTATAATCTATCTATCTATCTATCTATCTATCTATCTATCTATCTATCTATCTATCTATCATCTTTCTTTCTATCATCTATTATCTATCTATCTATCTGTCATCTATCTATCTATCTATTATCTATCTATACAATAGGTTAAAGGCCTGACTTTGTGCATTTTTACTCTAACCACCAACCTCTGCAACAACCCTCTTTGTTCAGCCACACTACTCACCTTTCTCTGTTTATCTCATTTAGGTTTGTCCATAGTGGCATGGTTATTAGTAAAACAGTACAATATTTACTTTATCTTTCAATATTTTTTAACATATAACTATTATAAGTGAATAGCAGTTTTCTAAAATAGAATAAAGCTGAGAATTTTTTTGTTTGAACTTCCTAGAAGAAAGAGTAGGAAAAGAAGAGTCAGAATATTTTTCTAAGCTGTTTTTTTAATTTGATCTGAGTTTATTTCATGCTGACTTGCCTACATGCTAGATTCTTTAAAAGGCTACCAGCTTAGAAGGAAATGTTGCTTAAAATACTATGGTATTGTGTTTCTCTGGAAAGACTTTAAAAAAATTTTTTTTGATTCAGTGTAAATCGAAGAAATACATTCCATCCTTGGTGACAGGATTTAATTAATTATTTTTTTGGTGTTAGATTCTCCATTGCTTTTGTTTTCTGTAAATTATGGCATGGCATTTCTTTTCTACAGAAAGGACATTTCAAGAGTATCTGTTTTCTAACAGAATCATCAATATAGCAATTCTTCCAAATTAGATTTCAAAATTATTCCCTGAGGTACACAATCAGGGTGTTGAGGTTTCATGGTAGTTCTTTAAGATAATATATTTATTATATCCTGTTTTCTAGTTAAAACATTCTGCCTGAGACTTTAGGTAGGGCTTGTGAGTCCAAAAATAAAAACATTGATAACTAGGATTATTATCATTGCTAAATTAAAAAGAATGCATCTGCCACACGTTTATTCTTGTTACATAACACAGGGGTACTGTAGATGCTACAGTCTAGCACAAAAACTATAGATATAGACAGATATGCATCAGTTTTAAAAATAACAAATCAATTGTCTGTTCATTAATATAGAAATTAGCATTTTGGGGCACATAAACTAAGTTTTCTACTTTCTTAGAAAGAAATAACCCTGGTGGTTGGCTCAGTGGTGGAGCCTCGGCCTGGTGTGTGGATGGCCCCAGTTTGGTTCCAAGTCAGGGAACACAGGAGAAGTGTCCATCTGCTTCTCCACCTCTACCCCTCTTTTTTATCCTGTCTCCCCACCCCCAAAGCCATGGCTCAATTGGAGTGAGTTGGCTCCGGGTGCTGAGGATGACTCTATGACCTCCTCCTCAGGTACTAAGAAGAGCTTGGTTGCTGAGCAACGCAGCAACACCCCAGATGGCCAGAACGTCGTCCCTAGTGGACTCACCTGGTGGATTCCAGTTGGAGTGCATGTGGGAATCTGTTTGTCTGCCTCCCCTTTTCTATCTGAATTTTAAAAAAAAGAAAAAGAGAAAATTCAGTAACATTCTAGAGGGATATATACTTTATGTTTTTTGAGAACAAGCTATTTTCTCAAACTGGAAGCATCTTAAATCATACAAACATTAATAGGCTACTGATAACCTTGATATTATCTTAAGAAAAATAGCTTAGTACTAGACAATTATAAGAAGTTATATTAGGTCAAATGATATAAATTTGAAATTTTATGCTTTTTATGTATCTTACAATTCATATTTCTTCTTCTTCAGACTTTTCTTCTCACCTTTTTAGCATTTAAATACTAATTAGGAAGGTTTTATGACAAATAATTCAGCATATTGTTATTAGAAATTATTAGAAGTTAATGCATTTGGAAATTATTATTTATTTAGATAAATTAGATGATTACTATTTCTCTTCCAATTAGTTGTGGGAATACCTAGGAAGAAGTGATACTCATTGAGCTGTTTTTATAACAACAACAGGAGATATCAGAATGTATCCTGGGTAGAGACTTAGGGGCATATATGGTACATTCCAATGAGATAGGCTCTGGATCTGGTGAGAGGAGACTTCAGGAACAGGGGGCAAGCAGCCCCACAGGTGAGAGAGCCTGGTGAATAATGTGAACAGACACTGGGGTGAGTGATCCACCTCTGCAGCGTCACTGTAAGCCTCCATTGTCTCTATTGCTGGGTTTTTCCAATGTTTCCTTTATTAAATTTTTCTTTATTTCTTTCAAATTATAGGATTTCCATCGAGTAATGGAAAACCCTAACTACTGTACAGTAAACTAACTGGAGAGGATTTTCTAACAATGCTAATCACTGAAGTAGATAGAGAATCAGTAGAAGTTGCTGATGAAGATAAAAATTCAGAGCAGAAAATTGCTGATATAAAAATGAGTGAAGGCTTGTGTGTTAGTTTTCTATTACGCTGTAACAAATTTTCACTAACATAGTGGCTTAACACAGCACAAATTTATATTACAGTCCTTTAGGTCAGAAGTCTAAGTGAGTCTTGCAGGGCTAACATCAAGGTGTTGGCAGCGCTGTGTTCCTTGCAGGCTGTCTGGTAATCTGTTTCTTGCCTTTTTTTAGCTTCTAGAGGCTACTTGCATTTCTTGGCTCAAAGCCCCCTTTTCTATCCTCAAAGCAAGCAGCGTAGCATCATCAAATATCTCTGCCTCTGACGCCACTTCTGTCTCCTTCTTTCACTTTTAAGGACTCTTGTAATTACATTGAGACAACCCAGAATAAACTCTCAATTTTAAGGTCAGCTGATAAGTAATGCAATTCCCTTTGAAACCTTATTTCCCCTTTGCCTTGTAACATAGCACATTTTTAGGTTCCTGGGATAATCACAAAGACATCTTTGGGGGAACATTACTCTGACTGCTGCAGCCTAGAAATCAATGGTGGTATGAGATTAATAGTATTTTACTTCACCCGGGGAAGAAAAACATATGCAGAATGGATGTGGCACTTTGTAGAATATCACGGGGTATAAACTGCATGGGGACAATGAGATAGCCAGGAGCTGACAGAGACAAAGCTGAGGAGGCAAACAATCTGGAATGGAATAAGGATTATATTTTAAAGCCAAGGACAAAGTAAAAGTGTGTACATAGTATTAGATAAAAATGGCAGAACTTGACAAGTAAATTTATTGAAATAGCACCAATGACAAATTGAAAATTACTCAATGGAACCTTTCAAATTAGAGTTTTGAGGGAAAAAAATTGTGCTTCCCACTTACTTTCTAGTTACATTATTTCAAATGCTATTAATAGCTAATTTTATGATTACACAGTCTTTATTAGAGACTCTTACCTGGATCATATGGTGCATCTAACCAGTATTTTAATCTGGAACCTAAAAATTTAGCATTGAAGTTTTTATAGTAAAAGTATACATTAACAGTGCCCTAAAATTTTGTTATATTATTCTTAAGGATTTCCATAATTTTTTAAAGCAGTTGACAGCAGCTCTAGTTTTTTCAAGTGAGTCTCAGGTGGAAGCAAAAGCTCTACTTTCTATATTCGAGCGAGATCTCTGAGAATGAGTAAGGTTTCAAGTGAATATCTCAGCTCATAAAAAAATTGCTGGCTGGAAAATAGGATCTGGAAATAGCAACAGCAGTAAAAGTTGATATACTCTGGAGAATGTACATCATTAAATTATTCAACATTTTAATTCCATTTTCTTTCTCTGTCCAAGTGCCTACTAGAAAATATCTTGTGACTGTATTTACTGATTTATAATTATTAAAAGTGTCCAAATAGATATTTTTCTGTGCTATATTTTATTTTTTTTTTGTAATAATGAGACACATGAATGTAACATCAGCTGGCATACAAAATATACAAAAGCATTAGGTTCTGATGTACAAATATTTGACACCGAAATTCAAACCTGAGAAACCCCAAAATGTATATTGTAAAATTTTCTTAAAGCTTGTAGAACAGCATATGCTCTTGTTTCTTTGATATTTTTAAACAAGGAAATAACCTTCATGATTTTATTTTCATACTCCTTTACTCTTCATCGATTTGTGGTCATGAAGTCTTCAACATGTGGCTAGCTTCTCAGCTCCTTGCGCTCACTGCCAAAGGGTTCTTTTCACTCTACCACCACATTTATTCCAATGAGCACCATACTGCCATGCCACCTGTAACTATTTCATCTTCAATCAGAATTAAAGTAAACCTCACTCTGAGCTCAAACTTCTCCCATTCCAACTGTTTTTGAACTTTGTTGTTGTCTCAAGTCCGCTGACCACCTTTCTTACTTCCCTGCCTTCAGATGTCTACAATTTCATTTGAGTCTACAATCCAAATTTCAATACACTCTTAATAAGACTACGAATTCCATGGCTTCTGTTTATATTTTGTCACATCCTTCAAACAAAATTCCAACTATAAATAAGTCCAACCACTTGCTCTCTCTTGAATAAACTCGAGCTTTCATTGTTGGGAGGAATTCTTATCATACAGCAAACTGTTCAGCAAATTAAAATAGGCCTGGGTGTTGTTCAACAGTTCTACTACTAAACATATGCAGACTACTCACAAGTTTATAGTCTTGAAACTTTTGGACTCTACAAATGCATTACCAACTAGGTTTCCAATATCCCTATTTGGATGTCTCAAAGGCACCTACAGGTCAACATTTTTGAACTCATTATTGCCCCTGCTCATGTTATCTCTTCTAGCATTTCCAGCGTAAGCATTGATTGTCCTCACCTTTTCTCCAACATAGAGTTCAGCACCATGAACAGATTTCATATTCAAAATATTTCTCAAATGAATCTTTCTTTCCATCTCTACTGTCAATGCCTAGTCCATACAGTATTGTCTCTTTCCCAGTGCAAGAGTCCCCAACTAGTCTCCCCATATCCAATATTGCACCATTAAATTCCTTCTTCACACTAAAGCCACAATATTCTATGAAATGTAAATTTAGATGTCCATCTCATATTTCAAAGTTTCTACTACAGGTATTTGTAAGGCCAAAATATTTGACAAGGTCCACAAACAAGGCCTTCAGGACCTTACCTTATTTACTCTTACAACTTCATTTTTCTCTTTTCTTCCCTTTGCCCTCAGTTCTCTAGCCGTAATTGCCTTTGAATAAGGCTATATATTCTTCCTCTGCCTGAATGCTTCCTTCTTATTTTATCTTTCCCACCACTTAACTTTTTTCTTCTTCATATTTCAATTCAATTATTATTTTTTCAGTGTAATTTTCCTGGCATGCACAAGTGAGTAAATGCCCAGTTTAGAAGTGAGTAATAGCATCATCAGCTTTTTGATATAGCTTATCACAGTTTTGATTTTATAACCTTGTGTGCTTCTTGAATTAATTTTTCGATTAATAAATGGTAAACTTGCTCTTGCTAAAGACAAGAAATACGATGGGGTTGAATGAAACTCCTCTAACACGAGTAAGGGAGTGTGTTAATGCTGTCTTTGGTCTCACCCTGAAATATATGCAAGTGCTAGGTTAAATTTTGAGAGTGTGGCTGATAGATTTTTATGGACATTGCAACATGAGCAAATGTCAAATCTGTCTCATAGTTTTTGCAACCAAGATTTTGGTTATTTGGCCTGACCAGGCGGTGGCACAGTGGATAGAGCATTGGACTGGGATGCAGAAGACCCAGGTTTGAGGCCCGAGGTCGCCAGCTTGGGCGCAGGCCCATCTGACTTGAGCAAAAGCTTGCCAGCTTGGACCCAAGGTCACTGGCTCCAGGAGGGGCTTGCTCAGTCTGCTGAAGGTCCGCGGTCAAGGCACATGTGAGAAAGCAATCAATGAACAACTATGGTGTTGCAGCGGCAACGAGAAACTACCGATTGATGCTTCTCATCTCTCTCCATTCCTGTCTGTCTGTCCCTATCTATCCCTCTCTCTGACTCTCTCTCTGTCCCTGTATAAAAAAACAAAAGATTTTGTTTATTTTATCAAGCACTTTATTTCTTTAAAAGATATAATAAAGCAAGAAAACACTTTAAAAAAAATATTTTTCTTATTGATTAACTAATCATTCTAATAACTGGCCTTTTCCAGTCAAATATCACTATTGTTATTTATTATTGTCATGTTATCATGACTAGATTGAAAGTTTACGGTGAGGTTCCAAGAATGTTGGCTGCCCATCTGCTTGCCTTAAATGTCACCAACTGCATTGCTCTTGGCTTGTTGCTGATTACTTGCTCCATTTCTACATAGAGTCACACCCTGAATTTTGGACACATTTTGTTATCTGTCACTGCTCATTTGTCTTTTTTTTTTTTCAAGTGAGAGAAGAAGAGATAGAGAGACAGACTCCCACATGTACCCCGACCGGGATCCGTCCGGCAACCGCTATCTGGGCTGATGCTCTGACCATTGGGGTCATGCTTAAACTGAACTATTTTTAGAACCTGAGGCTGAGGCTCCATGAAGCCATCTTTAGCACTTGGGACCCATACACTCAAACCAATTGAGCCATCGCTGCTGGAGGAGAAGAGAGAGAAGGGAGGGAGGGGTGAAGTGTCCTGTGTGCCCTGACTGAGAATCGAACCTGGGACTTCCACACACCAGGCCAACTCTCTAACACTGAGCCAACTGGCCAGTGCTCATTTGTCTATTGAATTATCTGATTTCACTGGGAGAAAGTCTGGAAACAGGAGAGAATGTAAGACCTAATTTCTGCTCTTAAAAATTAACAATGAGGCTTTAGAAAGATACAAAATAGCTAAAAAAGTGTTTTCATATGTGGTTACGGTCCCAAGTTTGTGGTACAGGTGTTAAGAATGCTACAGGAATTCAGAAAAAGGAGAAGTTAGTGATGACTGGAATAGTCTAATATAACGATCTCAATTACTTTGTTCAGTTTGAGAGGAGTACAGGCCTCAGAAGGATGTAAGAGAAGGGTACTCTGTACGGCAGGGCTGTATTTTGGCAAAAGTATAGTGAAATATAAAAAATGCAATAAATATTTAGAGATATTCATAGAATACAGGAAAATGGGGGGGGGGAGCTTTTGAGACAAATATATAAACATAATGGATGATATGAGTGTTATTCCAAAAGATTGCATGGCAACAGCAGTTCTTGAAAGTAGCCTTAGAGTCAAATGGCAACATCACTAAGGCATATAGCCTGACCTGTGGTGGTGCAGTGGATAAACCAACGACCTGGAATACTGAGGTCACTGGTTTGAAAACCAGGGCTTGTCTGGTCAAGGCAGAAATGGGAGTTGATGCTTCCTGCTCCTCCCCCCTTCATTCTTTCGCTATTTCTCTCTTTCTCACTCTCCTCTCTATAATAAATAAATAAAATCTTTTTTTAAAAGGCATGTATGCTGCAGTGTTCATTTGTGTAAGGGAAGGAGTACCTGTGTTGCACGGCTTTTATGAAACAAGTACAGGTACCATGTTTGATCAGAGTGTGTTAATATAACAAGAAAGAAAGAGATTGAGTCTGTGTTTAAGTAGGAAGGTCTTCTAATTCAAACTTGAAATAAAGTATTAACAAAAATAATATATCTATGGGCCATGATTAACTGAGTCTGCAATCCTTTCCGGAATGTGCATACTTTGAAGTTAGGGGATGGGTTTTATGTACGTCAGTATTTGAAATATTACATTGCTATTTGGATGTATGAATGGAACTCACCTAATTATCAGTCCTCCTTTCAAGCATTGACACTGAAGAAATTCACTGTTTATGTGAAACTCTTGGCTTCTACTCATATATACAGGTGATTTCTAGGTTACATAATAGTATATTTTTACATATTTAATATACTTTTTCATAACCCTATGATATAATCAGAGTTGAGATTATTCTCTTTACTTTATAGAAGAAAAGATGAGGCTCAGAGGAGATAAGTGAGATGACTCAGGTTATTTAGCTAAGATGAAAATCTTAAATTAAGTAGCAAAGATGAAATTAAAAATTTTGTGTATTTATGTGTAATCTTGCTAATTCCCTCTGGAAATACACTGATTATAAATTTAGTAAAACCTAAACTATGTCTTTAGTGCCTTAACATGCAACAACATTATGTAATATCCAGCATTAGAATGTTCAGAAATTACTGGATGCTTTACTGGAATATTGTCCATTAGCTCCTAAAAGAGAAACTGTTCTATGGAGAAAATGGAATGGCTTTTGGTTTGAGGCTGCATGGCACTATATTGTACGTCATGTACTTCTTGAGATCTGTGAAGATATTCTTCAACAAACTCTATTTTACAAATGAGGCAATTAATTTAATGCTCAGGATGACTGGCTTACTTTGAGTGATTTGTTTAAGACCAATAAACTGATAAGAGGCAAGGCTTATTTTAAAACCAGCATCCTCTGATATTACACTTAGTGAAAATTTCATTGCCTAGCCCTTTAAAGAGACACTGATTTCAGACCATAGTCTAGAATTCTCAGGAATTCAGAAGTCTGTCAAGAATAAAAGTGAGAGTGTTTTAGGGTAAAGATATCTCTTTTGTGCCCCATTTATTTCAAGAAGCATTTTAGAGACTTAAGCGTTATTCATTTGCAGAAATACATTGCCTTTCTCCTTCAAATTTATGATCTATGTCCTCCCAGAATTCAGATCAATATGACAACCAAGTGATTTGTCTCCTTATGTCTTACTCACTTATAGCTGTCGTTTTACAAAACGTTTGCCTCATTCCACCTTCCGTATATATCCTGGCTATGCTGCAGTACAGATACTGATAATTTTTAAAAATATATCTTTAAATAGAAAAGTATAAACATAAAAACCAGTCTATTTTATTTTCCAAATACCAGATTGTTTTAATTTATGTAAAAATAGCAAATTATAACAAGAAAACAAAGTAAATATAGCTCCAGAAAATGGAAAACTTTTTAGAAAAATCACATCTGTGTTTCTTATAATAATTTTTGTGAGAAAAGTCCTTTAAAGATACCTCTTTTTCTGAATTCATCACTACAACTAAAATTTTTAAGTAGTCATGGATTGATTGTCTCAGAAGTTGGGAAGGCAAGAATAGTTAAGGCAGAGCCAAATTCAATAGAGAATAAGAAAACCTTGACTTTGTTGTATGTATTTGGTCAATGAATACCATATAAATGACTTTTAAAAAGCAACAATAAAAGCAACCATATAGAAACAAAATTAGGAAAAATATTTTAATCAAGATAGGTTGAATATTTTATTGTAAGTACAAGCATTAAAAACACTATTTATTATTTGAGGAGTTAATGAAGTCTTTGCAAAAAAGACATTTATCATATTAAATTTATTTGGAGCAGTTTTATTAATTTAGCATAAGGGCATCATATGAAAATTACTCCAAAAACATTCCTCTTTAAGTGACAAGTTTCTTATAGATCATGAAAATCATACATAAGTACTGCCAAGAGAAGTATTTTTCTACTTAAGAGCAGTTATAAAAAAACTGAATAAGGAAGCAACAACTATTACAGTAAAGAACTTTGTGATCTAGTAGGAGTTATCTAACTTCTCATGCCATCTAAGCTTTTCTTTAACATAATCATTTTAATACTCATAGTAAAATAGAATGTCTCGTACTATAGTGCACCATCATAATTTTAATTTCCTTGTTTTAAGGGTTGCTTCTCAGCTTGCAACACCAAAGAGCCTATTTATAAAGATCAATGTGAAAGAATCATGATATTGAGAATTGTAGATGACTTAAACAGTATCACTTGAAATGTGCCACCAGAAACCTTAAACTATCTTCCTGTTTGTAGACAGGAAAATGTTTTGAAGCCAATCAAGAAACTGTGGCATTATGTATGTTAATTGCAGCTGGAGAAGATGCCAGATTAAACATCTACAACTGCTATAAAATGAAAAGGGCAGTTGATACATGAAAGATACCAATAAATCTCAGTGATAAAATGATGGTAGGGGATGTCTCTGAGGAACTTCAGGATAGATAGTAATGGACTCACATTGTAAGTAGGTATTTAAAGCATTTATTTAAATAATAAAACTAGATGTTAGGATATTTACTGAAACTCTATGCCTTTAAAAATAAGAAAAATAATACCTGTGCTAGAATTTTTAGCAGTAGAGAAGAAAAGTTTGAAGTCATAAAATTAAACAACAAGGGCAACAGCTGGGACATAGTGGAAAATGGTTGCATTGTTGTTAGTAGCCTTGGACTAGTTTAAACAGACGTCTTCAACCTTTTAATAAAAAAGGCCCACTTTTGCAGTGCTGGTCTACCTGGTCCCTTCTGCCCACTAGTGCATGGTCCAGCTTTCATGGTGGGCCAATCACGGTGCTGTTTGGTTGCTCCACTACTGCCCATCATGAAAGCTGGAATGCCTACTAGTGGGAGGTAGTACCAGGTTGACAAGCACTGCAAAAGTGGGCCATTTTTATAAAACATTTGAAGATGTCGCATCTTGATTTATTCAGTTACCCAGAGCCTTGTGCTCTTGGTGAGCAATGCCATTTGACTTACGTCCTCTTCTCCTCAGCATACTTTATCTCTGATGTTTCAGGTTTGGGAAGCCCTTTTCCATCAAGAGACAGAAGGTACTCATGACTATACAAAGCAGGTATGGAATGTCTCAAAATACAAAGAACTTATACTCCTGGATGCTAAATATTTATTAAAATTAAGAAACTTATTGAACACTGTGGGGAAAACAGCTGTGTTAGGCTTGCTTGCAGGTTTATCGGCTGCAAGCACTTTGCCTGATTAGCACATAAGCACATGGCAACTCCACATGTGTATAGTCCTTGTAAGGCTATGGGTGATTGCCCTCAGGGTAGAAGGCGATGTCAGATTGCCTGCCTGCCACTGTGTGAGGGGCCATTTTGCTTTTTATTTGCCAAAGAAGCAGTTTTCCCTGCTGCTTGCTTGTCTGTTCTTGCAAGAATCTATTAAATGGGAATGGCTCAACATTTTCTGACTCCACAGTTTCTCTACTGTCTGCCCTAATCCAGTGTGAACCTGCTTGGCCATGCATGACCACTGGTATTACAGCTGGCACTGTGAGCAGGATTTGGATCAAATCGATATGGAGCCCATGATACCCTTGAAAGGTGAAATAGAGGAGTGGCTGTTCCCTGTTGCTATCCTTTGGGAGACTGTGGCTGGGTGTTTTTTACAACCCAGTGATCGGAAACTGAAAGCTCTGTGCAAGAGACCACCTGAATTCAAGTTCTCCAGGATGAGCTGCTGACTGAGCACTGACAGCAGCAGGAGCTGCAGCAGATGTTGGAGAAGGAGGCCAACATCTTTTGTGAGCTGCAGTTTTCTCTAGAAGCTGGACATTGGCAGTGACAGTTGTTGGAGAAACAAATTCAAGTTCATGAGCTCGAGTTCCAGCTTCAGGCTGAGAGCTGGCAGCCTCAGGAGCCAAAGTGGGTGCTGAAGACTGAGCTGCACATCCATGCCAGCAGAGTGGCTCTGAGTTGGTGGCTGTAGATGCCTCTGACTCTTCTGAGGAGAAGGTTTGGGATAAAACTGCTGTTGGCAGACTCAGAGCCCAGTGGGTGGTCACCCAGAAGGTAAAAATCCAGCAGCCAACAGTCCCTCAGGGGCAGGCACAACCTCTACCACAGGTAGTAGAGCACTCTGTGGTCTGGCCCTACACCCAAGTAGAGCTGATGGAGTTGGGAGCCAATTCAGACAGAAACCCATCGAGCTCCTGGCAGCCTGGTTGCTGTGATGGTGGGACATTGGAGTGGGTGACATCATGTTTTCTGGAACAGAGATGGAAAAATTGGTCACCATTACCATGCACTCCTCCTTGAGGCAGCGTCTTCAAAACTGCCATGACAACCTGGGAAACCATACTCTATTAGAATGGGTGATGGCTGCCATTCATACAGTCTGGCAGAATGTTGAGGAATTGCTGGGGGCCGTGAGTTGGTGACAGTAGTATACAGAGCTGTCCCAGGTCATTCAGGAACTAGGTATGAAGAATACTGCTTTCAACCTGAGGTCCCATGGGCCAAATGAGGAAGTAGTTATGGCAGGGATGAGGGATTCATTTTCTGTAGCTCCCTGCCAGCCCTTTTGGTGTCATGTAATGCCAGTGACTGAGAACAGGACGGTCCATATTGGATTCGGCAGACGGTAGAGAAACTGTGGAGCCAGAAAGTGTTAGGCCTTTCCTGTTTAATAGAGTCTCGCAACAGCAGATGAGCACACAGGCAGGGGAAAATTCGCTTCTTGGGCAAATGAACAGTACAATGGCCCCTCACAGAGCTGGACAGGCAATCAGCAATTCACCATCTACTACCCTGAGGGCAAGCACCCATAGTCTTACATAGGCTATGCATAGGTGGTGTGGCCACGTGCTCATGCACTAATTGTGCTGAGTGTTTGCAGCCAGTAAACCAGCGAGTAAGCCTAACATAGCTGTTTTCCCAACATTCCACCCCTTTAGGGGTGCTCACTTCATAATATACATGACAGGTATCTTTTGTTATGGTTCTTTTGTGAGGAGTGAGGCATATTAAATACTACAGCAACAGCACAAGTTATACAATAATCACAACAATTACAAAGGAGCCCTTCACAATGTCTTCCTGAGCACTCTTCCCAGAAAGTAAACTGGAGCGCCACCACTGCCCCTCTACCCCACAATAGATGGGAGGGCCTGCATAGTTGGGACTATGTCTACTGAAACTGTAAAGTGTCCCTGGTGCATCTCTGCAAGTAAATGGGATCAGTTTCTCGGTGCAGGAGGGCCCCCACCAGTGCCACAGTCCCCCTACAAGGTCTCTTATAGTACTGTCCAGAAGCAATGTGTTCATCCAGCAAAGGAGCCAGTGCATTCATCTGGTCACAGTCCAAGAGCCCATTACACAGCTCAATGATCAGTGCACGATAGACAACCCAGCTGCCTGTGCAAATCACCAAGGTAAAAGTCCATTATAGGCAACTAGCCACACAGCTCTTTATTAACAGACCCCAGCACCTTTCCAAAGTGCTCTGTTGTCACAAGCCCCATCCAAAACCCTCAGAGGTCCAAGCTCACAGAGCCTGGTGGAGTCAAACATATTCAAGGCCTGGACAGCATTGACAGTTCTCTTGGCTGTTGATTCTACTGCTGCAGAAAACTACCTATTATCTTCTAATGCCAACAGCTGCTGCACATTAGAAAGATTGCCAATTTCACATGGGCTCTCCAGCCTCCCGCCTGTCCCTGTTGGATGGGTCCCTCAGCCTTCCTTCTATTCAAACTGTGATAATAGGTCTTGGGGATCTTTCTTTCCCTCAGCTGTCTTCATCAAGTAATCCTGCAACCGTGCAACCTGAACATCAGCCATTTTCTTGGCAGCTGCTGGGGCTACCTGCTTTTCCTGCTTTTCCAGTGACTGAAACTTCTTGTGGCTTAAGTTGCCACCAAAGCTCTAAAGGACTTTATTAGACCTGCCATTTAATATCTCCTTTATCTGTCCTGGCCGCAATCAAATCTACCCACATCTTTGATCAGGTAGCCTTTATAAGCCTGTTTCTCCTGTCAGGCGGCAGCATGGGCAGCAGATAATTGTGGATTTAATGGTGGGTGCACTGGGTGTGTGTCCTGGGCCCCAACTTCTGAAGGGCCCTGCAAAACCCTAACTTTACACTTTTTCTAATGACATCAAATTTGGTTTTATATGTACAATTTTAACATTAATAGTATATAATATTTATTTATTAAAAATATGGTTAACATGTATTTTTATTTTCCAATATTTTTTTCTGCACCCAGAGCCTCAACCAACCTTAATCTACCTCTGGCAGCAGAACTCACAGCTTTATAATTCTGTGTTGTCTCCAGCTCCCCCAGATGTGTGACCATCTGCGTAACTGTGTTGATGGGCTTCCCACATAGGGGCCCAAGATAGCCACTAGTGACCCAAAAAGGGATGACATGGTGCTACAGAGAATAAAATCTCTTATCCCTGCCATAAACACTTCCTCATCTGGTTCATCTGATGTCATGTTGAAAGCAGCATCTTTTGTACCTAGTTCTCGAAGGACCTCGGGAAGCTCTGTATATTATTGCCACCAGCTCATTGCCCCTGGCAAGCCCCAAGCATTCTGCCAGGATATATGAATGGCAGCCATCACTCATTCTAATAGGGTATGGTTTCCTGGGTTGCCATGGCAGTTCTGAAGACACTGCCTCAAGGAGGAGTGCATGGTAATGGTGACCAATTTCTCCATCTCTGTCCCAGAGAGCATGACGCCATCCACCTCTTATGTCTCACAACCACAACAAGCAGCCTGCCAAGGGCTTGGTGGGTTTCTGCCTAAATTGTGTCCCCAACTCCATCAGTTCTGCCTGGGTATAGGACCAGACCACAGAGT
The DNA here is from genome assembly GCA_037038555.1 of Rhynchonycteris naso. Classification (NCBI taxonomy): domain Eukaryota; kingdom Metazoa; phylum Chordata; class Mammalia; order Chiroptera; family Emballonuridae; genus Rhynchonycteris; species Rhynchonycteris naso. The sequence goes on along the minus strand of CM072996.1, from coordinate 120,857,476 downwards.
GCTCCACTACCTGTGGAGGGGGTTGTGCTAAACCTGAGGCAGTTTTGGCTACTGAGTTTTTACCTTCTGAATGACCACTGGCTGGGATCTGAGTCTACAGACAGCAATTTTAGCCCAAACCTACTACTCAATAGAAGAGGAGTTGGAAATGCCTGCTCCCACCAATTCAGAGCCACTCCACCGGCACAAATGTTGCTCCTTTTTTGGCAACTGTTTTGGCTCCTGTAGTTGCCAGCTCTTGGCTTGAAGCTGAATCTTGAACTCTTGAACCCCAGTTGTTTCTCTAACAACTGTCACTGCCAATGTTCAGCTTCCAAAGCAAATTGCAACTTGAGAACCCATCATTTCTTCTCCAGAGATTGTCCCAGTTTCAGGTGCTACTGGTGCTCAGCCTGCATCTCACACTATAGCTTTGGAACCTGGTCAGCCTCCTTCTCCAGCACTTGCTCTAGTTCACACTGTTGCTGTTTCTAAGCCTGTAGCCTGACCTGCAGTTCTCGAATCTGCAACTCTTTCTCCAGGGCTGTAAAAAACACCCAGCCCATGAACCCCAAAAGAACAGTCATGGGGAACTATGACCACTCCTTTATCCCACCCTTTAAGGGTGTTGGCAGCACCATACAGATCGGTCTTAATCCTGCCCACTACACCAGATGTAATGCCAGTGGCCAAGGTCAGGAGATCCATATTGGTTTCAGGAAGATGGTAGAGAAACTACAGAGTTAGAAAGCATTGGGCCATTCCCATTTAATAGAGTCTTGTAACAGCAGATAAGCAAATAGGCAGAAGAAAAACTGCTTCTTAGGCAAATGAACAGAAAATGGACCTTCACAGTGGCAGACCAGTAGTCAGCAATCTGCCATCCACTGCCCTGAGGGCAAGCACCCATAGCCTTAAATAGGCTATGCATACATGTTATGGCCACATGCTTACACACCCATTGTGCTAAGTGCTTGCATCCGGTAAACAAGTGAGCAAGCCTAACACAGCTGTTTTCCCCACAGGTCAGTAGTGGCTATCTTAAGCCCCTATGTGGGGCAGCCCATCAAGACAGTTACACAGATGGTGGCAGATTTGGGGGAGCTGAAGAGTGAACAGAATCATAAGGCTATGCAGGCTGCTGCATATGCAGCCCTACCCCAACTAACAAGAGAAATGGGCCTGTAAAGGTTACCCAAACACAGATATGGGTAGATTTGACTGTGGCCAGGGCAGATAGAGAGAAATTCAATGGCAGGTCTAATAAAGTCCTGTTAGAGCTTTGGTGGCAGCTTGAGCTGGAACAGAGGTTCTAGCTTCTGAAAAAGTGGGGGGAGTGGGCTGCCCCAGAAGCTGCCAAGAAAATGGCATGGTTGCAGGATTACTTGTTGGAAACAGTTGAGGGAGAGAAAGATCCCCAAGACCTGTTGTCCAGCTTGGATCATTCCCCCTATCATAGAGGGAAGGCCAAAAGACCCATCTAATGGGGATGAGCAGAGGCTAGAGGCCCCATGTGAAATTGGCAATCCACTGTCTCCTTCTAATGTGCAGCAGGTGTTGGGATTAGATAATAATAGGCACTTTTTTTTTTTTTTTTTTTGCAGCTGAGAGAACTGTCAAGGCAGCACAGGCCTTGAAGTGTTTAACTGCATGAAGCCCTGTAAACTTGCTGAGGGGTTTGAATGGGTCTTGTGGCAATGGACAGAGTGCTTATGGAAAGGTGCTGAGGTCTATTAATAAAAAGCTTTATGGCTAGTTGCTTTAATGGACCTTTACCTTGGTGATCTGCGCAGACAGCTGGGCTGTCTGTCATGAAATGATCATTGAATGGTGTAATGAACTCTTGGGCTCTGGCCAGAGAGGGACAATGTTTCCCTTTTTGGATGGACATGCCACTTGTGGACTGTATAAGGGACCTTTTAGGGGGCTGCAGTACCTATAGTTGTCCTTCTGCACTAGGAAGCTGCCTTTAGCCAGTTGCAGGGATGCACCAAACACTTTCTTCAGTAGACATAGCCCTGGACTATATAGGCCCTCCTACCTACCATAGGTAGGGGGCTAGAGATGGGCCTCCAGTTAATTCTCTGGGCAGAGTGCTCAGGGAGACATTGAGAAGGGCACCTTTGTAATTATTGTATAACTTGCGCTGTTGTTGTAGTATGTTTGTTTATGTAATGTACCTCACTCCTTGCACAGGGACTATTGTGGAAGATACCTCTCACATAGATTATGAGGCGAGCAACCCTAAGGGGGTGGAATGTGGGGAAAACAGCTGTTAGGCTTGCTCGCTGGTTTTCCAGCTGCAAGCACTTTGCCTGATTAGTGGGTGAGCATGTGGCAGGGGCACATGTGCATAGTCTATGCAAGGTTATGGGCAGTCACCCTCAGGGTGGATGGCAGATGGTAGATTGCCTGCCTGCCACTGTGTGAGGCGCCATTTTGCTGTTTGTTTGCTTGTGAAGCAGTTTTCCCTGCCTATTTGCTTGCCCATAGTTACAAGACTTTATTAAACTGGAACAAATGGCCCAACACTTTCTGGTTCCACAGTTTCTCTACCATTTGCCCAAATCCAGTGTGGACATGCCTGGCTCTGGCCACCAGCATTACAAACACCTATTGGCTAATAGGTAATATATCATTTTGGAAGGATATTACAAAACAAGTAGTACGAAGTTCAGAAGGGAAAAAGGCAATCAAACAGGCAATTGCCAAACACTGGAAACTGTTAGAGGAATGTGCTTCCTGTTCAGCAGCACACAGATGGAGCATAGAAATATACCTTGAGGGCAGTTCAAGAGAAAGCTTAGAAGAGGATAGGATACCTAAGTTAGAAAACTTAAAGGACAGGCAGGCATTAGTCAGATGGACAAGACAGAAAGGTCCAGAAAAAGGAAACAATATTTACAGACACAAAAAAGGAAAAGTATCCTATTTTAGAAATGGCAAATAGTTCAGTATTGCTGAATGGACTATTTGCTATTATGTTCAAAAAATAAATGTAGAGGTCAATCATGATAGATTCAGTATGGGATGTGTGTGTGTGTGTGTGTGTGTGTGTGTGTATGTGTGTGTGTTTTCACGCACGATTACATAGACTGTGATTTTATTCTGTACGGTAGGTAGCATGTAACTGAAGTGGAAATGTGAATTACAGCTGCTTTTCATTTCACCTCAATCCAGTGGTGCCCTGGTAAATGTGCAACACTGGCCTTTGAGGTTGGTTAAAGAACTTAGCTGATAACATTTGTAGATTCCTGTTGTGTAAATAGTCTCACCATGACCAAATTCAAGCTACCAGCATGATGCTGCAGAATTTGCAATTAGAAAGAGATGTGCATATTATTTTGAACCAGTACCAGCCATCTCCAGCACTACACTGCCTCAATCCCACCATGATGTTTGTATTCATAAAAAGTCCTGTCATGACAATCATGTGATCATTTAGGAATGATGAACACTGTGGAAGATTGGAGGCCATTTCCCTCTGTCTAAAGGAAGTATTTACTAGGAAACCCCCACGGTTATCACCCAGTGTTGCCAAACTTCCAGAAGTATAGAATTTTACATTTTGGTTGTGAAGTATCCCAAATTGTGATTGTTGACTAATCAACTGTTAAAAAACCATAAGGTTGCCTGACCAGTTGGTGGCACAGTGGATAGAGCGTCGGACTGGGATGCGGAAGGACCCAGGTTCGAGACCCCGAGGTCGCCAGCTTGAGTGCGGCTCATCTGGTTTGAGCAAAGCTCACCAGCTTGGACCCAAGGTCACTGGCTCGAGCAAGGGGTTGCTCAGTCTGCTGAAGGCCCACGGTCAAGGCACATGTGAGAAAGCAATCAATGAACAACTATGGTGTCACAACAAAAAACTGATGATTGATGCTTCTCATCTCTCTCCATTACTGTCTGTCTCTCCCTATCTATCCCTCTCTCTGACTCTCTGTCTCTGTAAAAAAAAAAAAAGGCTAACAGTGAATAGATCTAAGAAAACATGACAGTCAGATATATGCAGTTGAAGGTCATGATTTGGTACTCAGTGCAACCTTCTCCAGATTTTAAGCTGAGATGTGAGTAATAAAATTGTTACATTGGGTGCAATTACCTCTCGCATCATCAGGAGTGGCCATATTTGCTCCATCTGGCTTTTTCCCACACCTTGGCATGATTCCAGATAAGCAGGTTCTTTGGCTCCCTCTGCAACACTAATCTCTTTGATGCGTTGAACAGCTTTGTTTTTGAATTGTTCTGTTCACTTAGAAATTTTACTTTTCTAATAAAAATTCCCAAGAAGACTGTGCCATAAGTGAGAACAAAACTTAAGGTTATAGCGATACTTAGAGAAGACTCTGAATTAGTTTTTATTTGTTTTCTTGGAACCCATCAAACTTTACTCTCTGGGACCACAATGAAACATAAAAAGGAACACTATGACCCAAATATTAAGCTTTCCAGTCCCCTCTGGGCTACATATTGTTCCATATAATGATACAGAAAGAAAAAGTAATCTGTAAGGCACCTTATTAGCAATTTAGGGGTCTTTTGCCCTCTTACTTTGGAAAATGCCTTTGGAACACATTAGATTATATTTGTGACATGATGCAAACTATATCAATTAGCATTATGATTCATAATTCAACATTGCATGTATGTCTTTTACCTATTTATTTGATTAAGGTAAGTTTCTACAAATACTTATCAGTATTTATGATTCTTCATACTATTTTTCTCAATTATTTTTCCTATTTATTTTAGCTAATATACATGTTTGTTTTTTAAGTTGATTTGCAACTGACAATATTCATTAACCAAGTTGCCATGAAATAAGCATTATTTGTAGGGAAATTGTTCACTTGATTATTCAATGCCTATAATTTTGCCTTTGTTATTAGCTGCTTAAAGTTATTTTCTATAGATTATTACCACAATAATTACTTCCTATTAAGGAAGATCATCATTATTTTCAATTCTAATTACTAGAATTATGAACCACTTTTGAATGTATATTTAGAAGAGATCCTCAGTAAATATACTTTAAAAATATTTTAATATCTTAAAATTACATATTGGAAAAATTCTAAAAATGTCTTTCAGAAATATATTTAAATAAATGTCAGAGCACACCTACTCTACGGGGGATGCTTTTGGTGGTGAGATCCCCAAGGCGAAAAAAGCCCAAGAAACTGACAGCAAGTGATGCATGTTTCAAGTCTTTATTCTTGCTTCATTTTGCTGCTTCTAGGCTACCAGTGGAGGCATGGGTATATATAGAGCTTACAGACAATAGTGGCTGGGTACCAACATTACATCAACCGTACATCAGTGATGTGATGTCAACTTGCTGTGTTAGCTAGCCCTTTCCCTAAAAGACAATCTTCCAGGCACCTGACCTAGAAGCACCTGGGAACTGAGGCTAAGCTAGCCCCAATAAGCGAGGGAGCTGGCATCCGGGCTGGCTGCTCAGCACAAAATGGCTGCTGCTGTTTGCAGTTTCTCATTAGAACCAGAGCTCACATCCTGGTTTTCTATATGAGAGTCTTCACAATGAGTATTTTCATAAGATTCATATATCTTTTAAATATTAACTCCATGTTCCTCAATATTTATCATACCATTTTTAAAAAGCATTGGTGGTGGTTACAGTGCACATCTGTGACTTTAAGTGCACAAATGGAAGTTAGCAACATCTGCCCATTCTAGTTTTTGATATGTAAATAAATTACATAACTTTTAATTTGGCCATTATATACCCATCATAATAACATATAATTAACACATATGTAGGTATAATCCCCCACACACAAATATAGATATATAAGTATACACAAATGATAGTTGTGAATATTTTAACAACTTATTGGAGACTTACTCCAAATCATATGTTTAAAGAGCCAGGTTGAGGCTGTTGTTTTTTTATATCAAACATAACTTTCTTTTTTTCTTTTTTCTTTTTTCTTTTTTTCTTTACAGGGACAGAGAGAGAGTCAGAGAGAGGAATAGATAGGAACAGACAAAAACAAAGAGAGATGAGAAGCATCAATCATCAGTTTTCCGGTACCACGCCTTAGTTGTTCATTGATTACGTTCTCATATGTGCCTTGACCATGGGCTTCAGCAGACAGAGTAACCCCTTGCTCGAGCCAGCAACCTTGGGTCCAAGCTGGTGAGCTTTTTGCTCAAGCCAGATGAGCCTGCGCTCAAGCTGGTGACCTCGGGGTCTCGAACCTGGGTCCTTTCACATCCCAATCTGATGCTCTATCCACTGCGCCACTGCCAGGTCAGGCTCAAACATTACTTTCATTGAGAAAGACTGCTTAATATTCTTTGGGGCTACATAGTACAAAAGCATTCCTGACATTTTTGGAGTAACTGAGACATTAATTAATGTGTTTATTGAATTTAACATACAAAATAAATGCTGTCTGATTTAAAATAATTATTGTCTTTAACTCAGGATATACATTTCTTTAATAATATGCATAGGCAACATATTTGGGAAAACGTGATCTACTTTAAAAAAGTATAGCTCCTTGTTTAGGCAGTCATAAGATTGCTTTTTGAGTTGCCAACAGCAATTTAAGGCATGATTTATTCTGGTTTGTTGGTCGAATAAGTTTGTAAATATGATATATATGTTTGCTCACTTATGGTTTGCATTGGGAGTGGGGGACAGGCTGTAAGCAGGCAGGATCGTTACAGCCTAAGGCTTAGTTTTAAAGACTAATCTTTTCCCACCCTTGACTGATTGCATAATGTGGGGTGGTGCATTCTCATGAGGAATCCCTTTATACCTCAGATAAGTGACTTTGTATCAGAGACTTCCTTGTTTGTATATTGGATTAAAGGTTTTGATTTCTACACTATAAAGTGGGGCAGACCGTGAGCTTGCTCTCTCTCAGTTCCTGAAATTAGCATTAGAGAGGAGAGCAGAGAAAGGCCACGTGGGGGAGAGGAGAAGCAGCCAAGATGGTGGAGTGCTGAAGGAGAAGCCAGTTTGTGCAGAGAAAAGGAGATGGGGAACAGAGATGAATAAGTCTGGTGAGCTGGAAATCTTTGATTCTAGGAAACTCAGATAAGTCATTGGCTTTGGGAGCCTTGAATGCAAAGGAAAGCATTTTCCCATTGTGTGTATTTCTCGCCTGCCAGGTGCAAGCTAGGATTAAAGCTAATGGCCCTCTTTACTTTCAAACATTACTTTCATTGAGAAAGACTGCTCAATATTCTTTGGGGCTACATAGTACAAAAGCATTCCTGACATTTCTTGACTTTGTTGTTTCATTACCGTCTGTCCGAATCAAATGTGAACCTGCACGGGTCAGGCAACTGTGAAAGTGGCCATGGCTCCTGGCTTTACAGATGGGAAAGGCTTAGTCTTAAAACTAAGCCTTAGGCCAGGGGTCCCCAAAATTTTTACTCAGGGGGCCAGTTCACTGTCCCTCAGACCATTGGAGGGCTGGACTATAAAAAAAACTATGAACAAATCCCTATGCACACTGCACATATCTTATTTTAAAGTAAAAAACAAACAAACAAACAAAAAACCAGGAACAAATACAATATTTAAAATAAAGAACAAGTAAATTTAAATCAACAAACTGACCAGTATTTCAATGGGAACTATGGGTGTGGCTGCATCCTGTGCTCCTCTCACTGACCACCAATGAAAGAGGTGCCCCTTCCAGAAGTGCGGCGGGGGGCCGGATAAATGGCCTCAGGGGACCTCATGCAGCCCTTGGGCCATAATTTGGGGACTCCTGCCTTAGGCTATAAGGACCTTGCCAGCTTACAGCCTGTCTCTCACACCCAATGCAAACTATAAGCGAGCAAACATATGCATCATATTTGCAGACTTATTTGACCAACAATAATATTTAATTATATATATATACCACATATTGTTTCCTACTTGCTTATTGATGGGCACTTGGGTTGCTTCTATATCTTGGCTATTGTAAATAATGCTGCAATAAACATAAAGGCACATATATCTTTTTGAATTAATGTTTTGAGTTTTTCCAGATAAATCTTCAGAATTAGAATTACTGGATCACATGGCATTTCCATTTTTAATTTTTTTGGGTAACTCCATACTGTTAATTTTTTACCGTATTTTTCACTCCATAAGACACACCTGACCATAAGATGCACCTAGGATTTTAAGGAGGAAAATAAGAAAAAAAATATTCTGAACCAAATAGTGTGTTAAAATATATAATAAAACATACCACAATAATATTTAAACAATGTAAAGTCAACAGCAGTATTAACAACCATTGTCACTGTTATTAACAAATGAGAAGAAACTTTAATGTTCAAATACTCTTCTTCGTCCAGCAATCCCAGGAACTCATCATTGCTAATGTGAGAATTTAAGAAGCTCAGTTGCTCCCAATCACTGGTATCACTTTCTTTGCTATTTTCATATATGATAGCATCTTCAGTGCCATCTAAGGCATTGCTAATACCACATTTTTTGAATGACCGTACCACGATTTCATTCTTCACTGACTACCATGATGTTTCACACATTCACAAACTTCAGTGATAGTGGGTCTCTTCATTCTTCCAGTTGATGTCAGATCATGATTACCAGCAGCCTTCCATTTGTTCCACCAAGAGGTTGCAACTGGTTGGTAAGACCCTTAGGAATTACAGCTAGTTGAATCTTCACTTTTTTAAAGTTTTTTTTGTGTGTGTGTGGTTTTGCTAATACGTGCTTTAAACTGGTCAAGCACTAATAGGGCAGCAAGTGACGTCAGCACTTCACACAGAACTCCAGCAGCTGCAGCACAGCCCTCCACCACTGCAGCGCGCCTCTCAGATCTGCCCTCGATGATGCCAGATGAATGCACCCACAGAATGTCGCTCGCCTTCTCTCCTGCGGGGCATGCAACTGTGGAAACCAGTACCAGAGGATCGCTCAGCAGATGCTAGGGTTCCATACGCCGCCATGGAGGGTATAATTATACTCCCACTGGCTCTCATTCTACATATGTTTACCAGCACAGTGCCCTGCAGCAGCTAAAAATAAAAATAAACATTTGCTCCATAAGAAGCATGAGTATTTTCTCCTCCACTTTGGGGGGAAAATACGGTATGTATTTTTCTCTGTGTTTAAGTTTGGATAGTCTTTTATTTTTCTACAGTGTCTAATCTGATATTAAAAACATCCAGTAAATTTTCTTCTAGATATTGAATTTTTAACTTCAGAAGTTTCATTTGGTTCGTTTTAATATATTGTTTCTCATTATATTATATTTAAATTTTCTTTAAGTTTTAAGTGTATTTGCTACAATTTTGTTTTAGCCCTGTTTTGTTACTTTTACCATCTTTGTTACTTCTGAGTTTGGTTCTTTTGATTAATTGTTCTCCTGGTTTTTTATCTGTTTTCCGGAATGTCTATTATGGTTCTATAGATGTGAGATGCTATAAATATTATATTGTCTAATGTCTAAACTTAGTTGTTTTTCTTTAAAGATGTTGGGCACTTAGTTTTGTTTTATAATTATTTAAGCTACTTATGGATTAGCTTGCTTTTTTGAGGATTTTAACCATTGTTAGGACATATAGACAATAACTGAAACTCTTACTGCCACCTCAGTCATTTTATTAAATCATGGCCTTTTAGGACTCTAATGAATGCTTGGATACTCAGTGAAGTTCCTCCATTTTGGCCAGGTGGGATTTGAGTGTCTCTCATTCTATAAAAGCTTTGGGAATTGTTCAGTTTATAACTTCATAATACTTCTTTGCTTAGCTTTGTTGAACTTAACTTTGGGCCTGTACAACTTAGTGTTCATCCAGAGACCTAAGGCAAATCATGTTCAATTTTCTGAAGCTCATTCTGTCTGTCTGTATTTATTTATTTATTTATTTATTTATTTATTCAGCATACTCGTAGTCTTAGTCTCCCCAAACTTGATTCTCTATCTCCCAAATTCAGTGCTTAGATTCCCTCTGCTTTCATCATGGTCTAGAATGTGGTTCTAGGTAGAAAGACAGGGTGATCATGTTAATCATCTCATTTGTTCTTTGTTGTTGTTGTTTTTCATTCTTTTTCTAAGTGAGAGGAGGGAAGATAGAGAGACAGACTCCCACATGTGCCTAACCAGGATCCACCTGGAAACCCTTGTCTGGGGCTGATACTCTACCCATCTGGGCCATGCTCACAACTGAACTATTTTTAGCACCTGAGGTAGAGGCTCCATGGAATCATCCTCAGCTCCCAGGGCTTGATGTGCTCAAACTAATTGAGCCATGACTGCAGGATGGCTGTGGGATGAGACAGAGAACAGTGAAGGGGATGGGTGAAGAAGTAGATGGTTGTTTCTACTGTGTGCCCTGACCAGGAATTGAGCCCAGGTCATCCACATGCCCAGTCGACACTCTACTACTGAGCCAACCAGCCAGAGCCTCATTTATATTTCTTATCTCAAGAATAAGAACTGCATTTTTATCTAGTGTCTGAAGAGTTCATATATTTTGTCCAGTTTCTTAGTTGTCAATGGCAAAGACAGTTTTCTCATCATGGCAAGAATCACAAGATCCTTTCTTTACTTTTAAATTTTTTTAATTAAAATAAAAAATTTTTTTCTCTTTCTGAAAGCAGCCAGAAGTGATCTCTGAGAATAGTTAGCTGTTTATTTGACCTTGGAAACCCCACAAAATCTTGCAAATTAAATGGTTCAGAACTTTGTGTTCACTCTAAGAACCCTCATGAAACTGCCAGACCATCATGGGTATGCATATTTAAAAAGTCACCAAGTACCTGAAGGATGTCACTTTATAAAAGCTATATGTGCCGTTCCATTATTACAATGGTGGAATTGGTATGTGTGTCCAGGCCAAGCATTGGGGTTATACACATAATTCATGGCCCAAAAAGGTGTTAAATTTTTGTAGCACATGCTTAAAATGCAAAGAGTAATGCTCACTTAAGAGTTTAGATATAGCCTGACCAGTTGGTGGTGCAGTGGGTAGAGTGTTGAACTGGGATGTAGAGGACCCAGGTTTGAAACCCTGAGGTCGCTGGCTTGAGGCGAGCTCATCAGCTTGTGTGTGAGGTTGCTGTCTTGAGAGTGCAATCATAGACATGACTCCAAGGTCACTTGCTTGAGCCTAACGTCCCTGGTTTGAGCAAGGGGTCACTCACTCTGCAGTAGCCCCTGGCCAAGGCACATATGAGAAAGCAATCAATGAACAACTAAGGAATCACAACGAAGAATTAATGCTTCTCATCTCTCTCCCTTTCTGTCTGTCTGTCCTTATCTGTTCTTCTCTCTGTCTCTCTCCCTCTCTCTCTCTCACAAAAAAAATAAAAAGAGAGTTTAGTTGTAGGTTCTTTTATCCTTGAGCACATTCAGGTGAACGAAGTTCCCAAGATGTGGCACAGAACTTCCTGAACTCACAGACAGATTACCCCACATTTCTGCTCTCCATGCCACATTGAGAGTATCCTTATTGAAAAAGAGCAGATTGTTTTTAAACCAGGTGAGTGGGCAGCACAGTAGAAAAAGATATCCCAGAAGAAACTGAAAAAACAAAAACTTATGGCCCGGAGTAAATTCAGCATAAAATACAATTGATCTTAGCCAAAAGGTCAAAAAGCAATCAGTATAAAATAAATGCTAATAAAAGTAAAAGCCTTTAATTCGTTGGAATGTTGTCCTGCTGTGCCAACTTTGCTGGTTAGATCCCTGCAACTAGGTGGAGCCAAAAGATTGGTTGATGTGTGTGTATCTCTTGCCCCCTTCCTCTCTCTCTGCAAACCAATTAAAAATATTTTTTTCATATTATTGTCTTTATGTAGTTAGATAAAAAAGGTGAGACTTTATGAAAGTATTTCTTTTTGAAAGGTTCTTCATTTTGAAGCATATCAGAGCAAAGTTTATACTATTGCACTGACATAAAATGTTTCAGAATCAAGACAACTTGATTTCCTCAAAACTCTTGATAAGAAAACTGTTGTACCCACTGAAATTATTCCCCTGATAAGGATAGCATTTATGTAATGAACTTATTTTCCTTATTAAAATACAACACATAAGAAAGTTATATATCTGAAAATAAGAATTGGAGAATGGAGAATTTTGGGTTATCAGGACTGAAATATTAGAACTATTTTTATTTCATCTTTGTTCATACAATGACACACTAAATACCTATAAAGACTGTTTATTTTTTATTAAAACATGTTTATTTACTAAAAAGATTTAGAAGTAGGTGGTTACAAAATTTTCAAGTTTGTCCATAAAAATTTTTTTACCACACTAAGAGAGGAAAAGATAAATTTAGCTTTTGTAGTAGTCTGAAGGGAATCATGTACTGGCATCTATTTCCTAGGAAGAATATAAAAATTGTGAAAGTCAATTAGAATGTATAATAAGTCTATGATAATTAATTACACATAGGTGAAAAAAAATGTTAGTGATTTTTTTTATTGATTAATTTTAGAGAGACAGAAGAAAAAGAGAAATGGGGAGAGAACAAGAGAGAAAAGCATTCACTTGTTGTTCTACTTAGTTGTGTATTCTCATATGTGCCCTGACCAGAGATCAAACCTGCAACGTTGGTGTTTCAGGACAATGCTCTAACCAATGGAGCTAACAAACTAGGACTTAGTTAAAATATTGCAAATAAAAATTATCTCGGAAATTTCTGTGGGGTTATTTTTGTGGGTTTCTTTTACACTATGTACAAATAAATTATAAAGAACTTTAAAATGATATCATAACAAGTTTATGTAAACACAAGTTCTTGTGTCAGACTAAGATGAAACCTAAATTCCTTCATTAATTTATTACAGATTTTTTTCTGGTTTGAATATTAAATTTATACTGGGATCCTATTGCCACTAGAATCAAACATCTTAGAAGTGTTTCTTGTTGGACCTAAATGCCTGATCCAGAACAATGATTCTAAATTGTTGAGTGGAGAGAGATAGATTCTTCTTCCCAGTAATGATAGCCTTTTTCTTCCTTCCCTCTTACAAATAGAACATAGATAATGAAGAGCACTTCCATTTAGAATCTAAAGATTACTAAATCAATACGTAATATGTAACAAAGAGTGACATTAGTGTCACATCTCTTTGGGGTGAGATTTTGTTAAATAAAATTGTGCCAGGGCTTTAGAATTGAGGGTGGTTAAACTTTAAAGAAAAGCATTACATAACGAAGCAAGGTTTTTTTGTTTTTATTAATAGTGACAGTTTTATGTTTGTTGGAAAATAAAATAAAACTGGTTCATAAAAAAGAATCTAAATAAATAAATAAATAATCTAAGCCTAGTACTGCTTCTTGGCTGTTAATTTTTTGGGGGAATTGCTTTTTGCCTTCCTGTGTTAGGTAACCATCATTTTTATTTTTGCAAGAATGTTTGGAAGGTTGGCCTGAGTTGAGCCATTGCTAGAGGCTTCAGCACAGCTATAATTTGTAGGACGGTTGCCAAGCTTTGTGTCTGTGGCCTCGATCTGTCATAAACCGTGTGCCTGACAAAATATGACTATTTCTGACATATCCAGCATAGATTGTAAGCAAACAATCCTTTTTAGTTTGTTCTGAATAGAGACCAAACCATGCTTAAATAATACAATGAGACATTGAATTGTACAAGGCAGGAGGACCTGGACCCTGATCCAGGTGCATTTAAGATTGGTTGTAAAAGAATTTCCATAATACAAAGGTCCCTTGATTATGAACTTTCATAAATACATACTTCATTGGTCTCTCTATGCTTTACCAAGTGTGCAATTCAGCCTAGAATTCTTCACTACTTAGCAAAAATTATTTTAGTATGAAGTTCTTGAAATATTAAAAATTATAACTTTGATCTTAAAGCAAACAAAAGTAATTTTATAAATTTACATGGTTACCCTATATACACCTTTAGAAAATGCACTCTGCCTCTTTGTACTAGATAGTATACTTTTTGAGGTAAAGGTTTATTTCTTATTTATTTTATAATTTAGTACTCAGCATATCTATCATATGTTTCCAGGAATTTTTAGAAATAAATTATACATGAAGAACAACCTGAACCTGTTTGGTACTAAGAACTCTGTTTCACCATGAGGTGAGATTCCTGGGATTATTATAAAATAATATTTGTTTTTGTGCTTTATCTGATGGTATTGGAACCTGATCAAGGATGTCTCATAAACTCATTCTTTTGCACCTCTTAAACCTTCTTTACTACTCTCACCCATTGCACGCCCTCTTAAAGTGCCGCAGGCATCTCTGTTCCTAGTGAAATTTGTTCCCTTCATTCTTCAGTTACATCACAAAACACACCATTGCTTCTTGCTATAAATAAAATGTGCTAGCTCACAGAGTACGTGACCCCTACGACCATATCAAGTCAAGGCTACTAGTTCTACTAACACCCACTTAATGGAGAAATGGGAGGTAAGGTGCTATTCCTCTAACTCACATTTTTATATTTATAAATTGTCATATCAGTGTAAATGGATACCATGTGATATCCACACATTGTTAATATTTATCCAATATTTATTTTGTTCAAGAAGTTTCTTAAAATAAGTACCAACCCATACTTTTCATATATTTCACTGAGATGTGTTTCCGCTATAGATATACTAGTATTCTTACTTCATTATTTGAGGTGGAACACTACTTGTTTCATGAATAAAACATTAAAAATATCCATATGATTGTTACAAATTTAATATTTAAAAATATATTTTTTATTTGAATAAATGTTTTAATAGTATAATTAAATTTGTTGAGTATACTGGTCTGAGGAGAGTAGAAAACTTACATAAGCTGCCACATACCAGAAAGGATATTCAAGTAAAAAACATCTGCCAAGAAGTTTTAAATAATCAATAATAGTTCTGTGAACATCAGATGATCACTTAGTTTCTTACCTTGAAGATTAAAATCAGAAGGAGGAATAAAATCTGTATTTTTATGCAAACTGTGTGCATTGCTCATCAATAGATAGAATCTCTGTTAAAATGAACACACTGGCTCTGTTGCACAATGGATAGTGCATTGGACTTATAAAATGAACACACTGATGCCAGAGCACCTGGATTTAAATCCTGGCTCTACAGTTACACTGGGGAACTTTTTTTTTATTTTCTGTAGCATGAGGTTTTAGAACTGTTCCTATATACATCTGCATCAATGATTCCAAAACTGAAATCTTTTTTTCAGTGCATGCTCTAGTTTTTATGCAATTTTAATTTATTTTTGTTACAGTTAATGGCATACATTGGTTTTTAAATTGGAGTTAAAGGGCAACGACTCTTGGATCGAACAAACCACAAGGCAATTAGTGTTTTACAAATATCACTTTTACATAATTGTAGGTGTTTTTAATTGTAAATAAATACTATCTGATAAAAAACACTTTCTTATTTTGTCTTAAGATTGAATTATGGCTTCTTCAAGTAGGTATAAATGTAAGAATAGTCCTGACACATTCTGTTATATATGTGGCTGTTACACACTTTAATGTCAAAGGCACAATATTTCATCATTTGTGAGACATGCATAGATTGCCTATTTTCAAGTTCCCCTTGGTGATCACGACAACAATTGGGCTCCTCATATTTTATTTCATCATTGTGAGGAAATGCTTCATGACTGGACAAAAGGAAAACACAAAGGAATGCCTTTTGGTATTCCCATTGTTTGGCGTGAACCTAAGGACCACAGCAGTGACTGTTATTTCT
Organism: Rhynchonycteris naso; assembly: GCA_037038555.1. Taxonomy (NCBI): domain Eukaryota; kingdom Metazoa; phylum Chordata; class Mammalia; order Chiroptera; family Emballonuridae; genus Rhynchonycteris; species Rhynchonycteris naso. The sequence goes on along the minus strand of CM072996.1, from coordinate 120,841,803 downwards.
GTCTGATCCATACAAAGGCCATTGGCAAGAAAAAATGGCATATGATTGCATATCCTAATATTCCTTCAGCTATATGACCTATCCCACACTCTGAGACACTCCCGGTTCCAGTTTTCAATGGTTTTATTTCTTCTAAGGACAAAGAAAGTGAACATGGTGATCAAGTGTATTTTGATAAGATGCATGAGGAAATGGTTATAGAATCTGAAGGGTCTTCTTCTGATACCAAGCAGTTATTAACCCCTCAGCAGTTCAGCCAACTCAAATTAAATGACTTAGTAAGAGATTTGGGCCTATCAAAGAAAGCAGCTGAGTTATTAGCCTCCAGGCTTCAAGAAAAGAATGTACTTCACCAGTCAGCTCAAGTATCCCATTTCAGGAAGCATGAACAAATTTTTGTGAACATTTTATCCGAAGACAAACACTTTGTTTACTGTCATGATATCAGTAGTCTTCTCAGCCAGCTAGGTGTTACTGCTGATAGTCCAACAGAATGGGAGTTATTTCTTGACAGCTCTAAACAGAGTCTGAAATGTGTTCTCCTACACAACGGTAACGTTTATGCAGTGGTTCCAATCAGCTATTCAACTCATCTGTGAGAAGATTATAATGGCATAAAAATGGTCCTTGACTAACTGAAGTATGAGAAGCATAACAGTATCATTTGTATGAATCCTAAAATGGTAAATTTCCTGCTAGGACAACAGAGAGGTTTCACGAAGTATCCTTGCTTTCTGTGCTTGTGGGACAGCCCAAGCTCAGGAGAAACACTGGACACAGAAGGAGTGGCTGAAACATGAAGCTCTGGAAGTAAGGATGCAAAATATTGTGAATGAACCAACCTGTAGTTAATTGAGACAGGATCATTTTTTTCCCACTTCACATCAAACTTGACTTAATGAAGCAGTTTGTTCAGGCTTTGATTAGAGAAAGTGAATGCTTTTAACATATTATTTCTGCTTTTCCGGCCTTGTCTTTTGAGAAGATAAAAGCAGGTGTATTTGATGGACCTCAAAATTGAACCCTCATATGAGATGAAGAATTCGCCAGGAAGATGAATAAGGAGGAGAAAGCAGCATGGCAGTCTTTTTTGGCAGTTACAAAGAACTTCCTTGGCAACAAAAAAGCAGAAAACTATGAACTTCTGGTTCAAAGAATGCTGTTGGCTTTCCCTGACATTGGATGTAACATGAGTGTTAAGATTCACTTCCTGAATAGTCACCTTGATAAGTTTCCCAAAAACCTTGGAGCTGTTAGTGATGAGCATGCTACTGCTGGAGCATCAAACAAGATTGTCTCAACAAGTATATAAACATAAGGGCTACAAATGCAAAGTTTTGCCTGAATAGAATTTAAATAAGTTTTGTGCAAATATTATGATTAAAATAAGTGTTTTAATCTGTTCTATTTTGAAATTGTAGATAAATTCTGATGCAATCATATCTTTTAGTATTAGTGTATTTACTGCATTATATAAATTATTATATTTTCACAAAGATGATGTCCAAGAAGACATTCTACTTCATTATGTTAAACTAAATGTGGAAAATTTTACAATAAGATGAAAACCTAAACTCTTGAATTTCAAAATAACTGTAGCTTACAGAGAAAAACTAATGTCAGATTTGAAATCAGTACACTTGAATTAGGTAAGAACAAGTGTTTTTGTGGATGCAACCAAAATTTTGTTCCCCAGTGTTATGACTGTGTAACCTTAGGCCCAATACCCTGAAAAGCCACACTGGAATATGAAACAAAAAAATGTGTCTCTGTATATATACTTATCTCCCATATTTTGAGATAAGTGGAGAACGTTAATAGAAATATGTTTTATATATTGTTATATATATATATATATATACACATATACATATATTTGTGTGTTTGTGTGTGTGTGTAAATAGATAGTAGATGGAGACAGATTTCTGAACTGCCAAGTCTGTTCACACACATCTGTGAACCCTCGTAAGCACATGGGATAATGGACACAACAACTGCTTGTGCTCAGGAAAAGTGAGGTGATTGGAAACAACTTTTCTATTTGCACAAAACGGCTGGATTATGAAGCAAATAAACAGCAACTCGTCTTTATTTTAAATTTTGATACTTTGCTTATTATGACTTTATTTTATTTTTATCTTCAACCCATTGCATTAAATTTTATTAACCTTGATTATTGAGCTTTGGAATTCATTACATTTTTCACTGGGGTTAAGTTCCTCACTTCACTCACCCTCTTCTCTCTCCTACTTAAGCAAGTTACTTCACTGTTCCGTGCCTTATTGTCCTCATCTAAACATGAATTATTTCTCATAAAAATAAACTTAGAACAGCATCTTCCAGCACACAATTAAATACATAAAAAGTGTATTATTGTTATTACCATTAACATTTTTATTAATTACTATCATTTTTAGAAAACTTGGTATTTTCCATGTAATATCCTTCTGAAATTCCTCATCCAATGGAAATGTGATGCAAGGGAAAACTGACCTCAGAGCCAAGATTAGGATTACACTGGTTATAAAGAGGCAGTACGCTCATTCTTAACATGCCCTTATCAAACCTAAGAAACAGATTGTAAGGTACTGAATTTTCATTCTCTGAACAAGTACCTTTTTAATCTATATGGTGATGCAATAATTATTAATACTATGATGTAAGGATATTTTAAGAAGAAGAATAAAGATAAGAAAATGACACATGAAAAGGTAGTCAAGGTCTGGCACTTCTATGTGCTAGCTACTTCCCCCTGTCCCTAAGTAAGTCCAGCCCAGTGATGTCAGAGCCTGGCTATGTATCAGTAGAGGAATTAAAATTAAAACCCTCCCACTTAAGGAAAGATGTTTCTGTGTATTTATGACATGACTATCAGGATGACAACAACACTTAGTGTAATGTCAGTAAGATATTATTTTCTAATAGCTCCAACAGGGAAATAGATTCTTTCTAATAACTTTTATTTATTTATTTGTACTTTCCTAAAGTAAGAAGCAGGGAGGCAGAAACAGACTCCCGAGTGTGCCCCACCGGGATCCACCCAGCATGCCCACCAGGGGGCGATGCTCTTCCCATCTGGAGTCCTTGCTTCATTGCAACCAGAGCCATTCTAGTGCCTGAGGTGATGCCATTGACCCATCCTCAGCGATCAAGCCAACTTTGCAACAGTGGAGCCTTGGCTGCAGGAGGGGAAGAAAGAGAGAGAAAGGAGACGGGTAAGGGTGGAGAATCAGATGGATGATTCTCTTGCGTGCCCTGGCCAGGAATTGAATCCAGGACTTCTACTTGCCGGGCCAACACTCTATTGCTGAGCCAACCAGCCAGGGCAATAATTTAGACAGAAATAAAAGTGTTATTCATATTTTCTGGCATATATAATTTCTTTATTTTTTTCAGTGCTATAATTGATTTTATTTAAAAATGATACAGAACAGTAAAAAAGACACCTCATTATACAATAGTCACAGATAACATATACAGTGTCTAGTCTCAAACTAATATATTGACATTTTGGCTATGTACTATATTGCTATCAATGGTGTAGCTAGGTGCCCCTAGCTATTTTGATTAATAAAAAATAAGCACAAGCTTTACTTTTCAATGTATTAACCATCAGTGAGTCAATATTATTAAATGTCAAATTGAATCAAATCTTAATCTATTCTTCTGCCCCACACCTGAATTCTTTTTTTAAAATTTATTTAATTAATTATGTTTACATAGATTCTAGGGTAACCCCAACTGCATCCCCCCTCCCCCATATTTCCCTCCCTAAAGCACCCCCCCCCTTCCCTTTAGGTTTTTTAGCGTTTTGAATAGTACAGTTTCCTTTTATGGATATTATAATCATGTTGGAGATTTCAGACATAGCAGAGAGTTCCCACAAATGGGAATACCTGAGTAGACTAAAGCAACAAATATCTGCCTTTGGCAGCAGGAGAAACTTCTGTTTTTCACAAATAGTTACAGTGCATCCTGGGTATTCATATTAAAAATGCTAGAGTATTTTAAAGAAAAACTGTCAGGATTTGCTTCCACATTTGCTATGACACCAGAATGAATGTTATATTCTCTGGCTTTTCTTTCAGTAATTAGTTCATTTAAATATATGAAAAATGTATGAACTAACCTTATGAATGACTGAATAAATGAATGACCCAATGACAGAAAGATGCAAAATGTTCGACATGTTTTCTTATTCTTGACCCCTCAATAAAACTTAGTCAGTGCAAAGACAATCTTGGGACTAGAAAAATAAAATTAGCCTAACATGTCACTGAAACATTTTTGAACTGGGAAAAATATGCCAACTGGAGGAAACATTATTTTTGTCAAAATTTGGTGAAAAGCCAATAATAAAATATTCTACAATTTTAAACAATGGAATAAATGTTCTGAATATATGAAAGAATGCGGACGAGACTTATATAAAGCCAATTACTTTTAAATAATCATTTAAAAATAACTGTTTATATTAGACTCAGTCAATAAAGATTATAAAGGACATATACCTTAGTGATGATGTTTAATTTTGTTTCTTACATTTTGTGGGAGGTAGTGGGTTGAAGTTTTTAAACATACCATTACATTGCATTGATCATGATGTCTCCTTGGTGGTTACTTTATGGACATTGACAAATCAAATATATTTTATCTTCTATACTCATTCAAAGTTTACACACACACACACACACACACACACACACACACACACACACACATATATATATATATATAAACTTTCCATGTGGCACACATATAATGGGAACAAATATAACATAAACATATAATGGACATAAATATAATATAATCATCTCTGTCCTCAATTAGTTTATAGTCCAAAGAAGGAGGCACCCAGGTATTATAAGACTGCCTGAGAGGAAATGTGACAGCACCTAGTAAAAACCTAGTCTTGGAACGGGAAGGTAAGGAAAGCTTTCTTGGTGTATGTAGTTGCTAGAAGAAACTTAACAAATGAAAATCTAATTATAATACTAGTTAATAAATAAGATTGCCCCTAAAAACCTCAGATTGTGTTAAATATGCCAACTGTGGTGCCAGTTATAACTAGATTCTTTTAATAGTGATTGCCTCAGCCCACCTCTCCGCCTATATCTCATGGTCCAAGTGTAGCCATTCCCAGGACTCTCCTGTGGCCTCTGCTCTGGCTGTGCAGGATGAGCTCTATAATAACAATTGGACATCAGTCATATCAGTGCTCTTTAAAATTTAAAAGTGAGAGTTAAAAAGCCTAATGGAAAGGCTGCCTAGAGGTAGACTAAAAGGTAGAAGAGAGAGGTAATCTGAGGTTATAAGGAAATAGGCCTGGTAGTCAGTAGAATGTATAGATATTAGCTGAGGGTAAGAGAAACAGCACTGGAAAATTGATAAGTTAAAAGGAGAACAAAAAAGATGACTTAGTTAAGAGGTCTCAGCTTTGGGTCTAGTTCAGTGGTGGGATTCAAATAATTTAACAAACAGTTCTCTGCCCTAATGACCATTTTAAATATTAAAACAGCAGTATACCAAAAGTTAGTTTATTATTTCATGTATTCAATACTTAAATAAGAACAATAAAAGAGGTGAACAAAACTAGATTATGTTATGTCTTAAAATATTAATGAAAAATATTAAATATGGTAAAACCTGACAAAAACAATAAAACTGTTATTTAAGATAATTCCATATGCTTCTTAATTGCTTTTATCCTAGCTTCCTATTGGTTTCACCATTTGGGGACAGAATGAACATTACTATAGTCACTTAGAATAAATACTCTGTTGTGCAGATGAACATTAAAAAAGAGTAAGAGCCTGACCAGGCGGTGGCACAGTGGATAGAGCATTGAATTGGGATACGGAAGACCCAGGTTCGAGACCTTGAGCTCGCCAGCTTGAGCGCAGGCCCATCTGGCTTGAGCAAAAAGCTCACCGGCTTGGACCCAAGGTCGCTGGCTCCAGGAAAGGGTTACTCAGTCTGCTGAAGGCCCGCGGTCAAGGCACATGTGAGAAAGCAATCAATGAACAACTATGGTGTCACCACGAAAAACTGATGATTGATGCTTCTCATCTCTCTCTGTTCCTATCTGTCTGTCTGATGATTGATGCTTCTCATCTCTCTCTGTTCCTATCTGTCTGTCCCTATCTATCCCTCTCTCTGACTCTCTCTCTCTCTCTCTGTAAAAAAAAAAGAAAGAAAGAAAGAAAAAGAAAAAAAAAGAGTAAGAAATGTAAATTTGTGAATTCCACATTGGGTGACTGCCCACCCCACTGATTATAAGTGCCACTTTAACAACCACTTCACTGAATTCAACAAAAAAAATATGTATCGGTTCTAACAAACTGGTGTGAATTGGCTGAATACCACCATTGGTCTAGTGTCAGTCTTCCCATGACCCACTCACTATGAATGTTCTCGCATTTTCTCCACTCCCTGGCTTTCTTATTGATCATTGAAATAATTTTCCATTAGTTAAGGTAATGTATCTGTTTCTTACAGCCAAATGGATCTAACTATAACAGAAGATAAGATTCAGTCTTGTATGGCTAGCATTCGTGGCCATCATGGCCATTCACATGCAGGTTCACATTGGATTCGGGCAGATAGTAAAGAAACAGAGGAGCCAAAAATGGTGAGTCATTTCTTTGTTAAAGTCTTGCACCTGCTGACAATCAACACACACAGGGAAAACACTTCCCTCTTCATTCAGAGCTCACAAAGCCCTGGCATATTATTCGGTTCCACAACCAGGAGAATCTTCTCCGGTTCCAACTAGAATCAAAGGCCTCACCAGTCTCAGTGGAGCTCACAAAGCCTCTCATCTGTGATTCCCCATCTGCACACCTTCTTCTCTGCCAACATGACTTCCCCTTTAGCACTCTGCATTCCCTCTGTTCTCACTCTGCAAATATGGCTTCTCTCTCCTTCTTCTTCTCTATCTTTTCAAAACTTTCTGGCACAAAAACCTCTCCTCCAGCAAACAATAGCCCCTCCCAAGCAGAAATACAATCCACAGTTTGCAATCAACTGCCCTGCTCTGAGAGCAAGCACACACAGGGCTCCCCAGTGCTATTTTCTAACAATAAAAGTGAGCAAATTCAAAAAATATAAATTTTAGAAACTCATTTGCCCAATAAGTCTCCACTATAATCTATGAAAATAAATTTTAAGATTCTAAAATTATTTAGTGAGAATACTTTTTAAGGAAAGGGAAAAAAGACTTAAAAAAATAAAAATGTAAGACAAGGTCCCATAACTTAGACTAAGTGCTATTATTAAGGTGACCAATCATCCTCTTTTAGGGAGAACAGTACTTCTTTTGTAAGTTTCATTCTCCCTCAAAAAGTGTCCTCCTACATGTCCCCCTTTTTGATATTGAAAGACTAATCTGTAAATGTCCCTATTTGATCGATGCAGATTCAATCCATTGCATGTGATGTGACATATTTGTATTTGACGATTTGTCAAGGATCAGTATCTAAATGAGTACTTTTTTCTTAAAATTATTATTAAAAATTAATAAGCATGTAAGCATAATTACAATATAAAATATTATAAATGTTTTTATTATGCATTTATTATATTATAATATATTATTGTTGCAATGAATAAAATGTTTCTTTTATTTACGATATTGTTTTCTTCAATTTATTCTTGTCCTTTTCATTGTAAAAATGTTGGTCACCTTACTATTATACGTATTTAAACTTATTTGTAAAAGGGAAGAAGATGAAACAAATCTCCTGCTAATAACCTGCTATACACACTAGCTTTTAAATGAATGTGGAAAAGTCATGTGCTTACATGGGGTACCCACTCATTCCTCAAAACTATTCTGTATCCCTTCAGAAAAAGCTTCTGCAGGTATTCTGGCTAATCTGTTTAACAATATCAATTATTTTGGTGAGTGACTCCTAGAGCACATCTTTCTCCAGACACATTAAAGTGTTTTTGAATCCCTCACTTAGGCAGAGAAAGATCCACACTAGATAATTGTTTATTTTTCCTGAAAGGATAAGAGAAGGAAAATAGACTGCTCACAATAATTAGGGGATATTTCAAAATGAATATGAAGCAATAAAGAAAAGTAGCATTTGATTTTTTTTATTAAACAAGAACATCAGAAAAGCAAATGACAAGTCAAAGAAAGTTGTTCGATTATGCAAAAACAACTTTAATTTTATTGGTGAAAATGCACTATAGAAAAGGCTGAAAGTACTAGAGTATCTGCATATTCCCTGATTCCCTAATTTTGGTGAACAGTTTAGATTAACATTGAGCAACTAACTACTTTATTATATACTGAGTCCTTTCTTCTGGTCATTTTATTTAATCCTTAAAGTATCTCTATGATTTAGATTATCCTTTCACTGCAGATGAGAAAACTTACATTAGAAATTTGCCCAAAGTTCATACCACCTTTTGGGCATGAATTCAAGGATGTCTATCTCCAATCACCTATACCAGGCTGCTTCCCCATCTCATGAATACTTTTTCCATTTTAGTTACAAGGGGAGCGACAAGATCTTGATTCTAGTCTTGCTTGAGAGAAAGAATTCAAGCAAGAGGCAAAATGCAGCAAGTAAAGGCAGAATTTATTGCCCACACAGAAAAAAAATTAGAGAAAAGAGGATGTTGGAGACAGGTTCAGGGGATTAACCTGGGACAAGCTGCCACTGCCCACTGCTCCCCTGGTCACAAGTCTCATCTAGTGGGATCCTTTAGAGATTAGGAGAAAAAGAGGGGCAAGGAATACACAATTAGGGGAGGAAGAAGAGAAGAAGGAGGTGGAAGGGAAAGGTGTGGGCATGCTCCTGAAAGAGAGAGCTCGCTCTGTCCTAAGGGATTTTAAGGGTGGGAAGGAGGATCGCAAAAGAATATTCATCAGCTTTCCAAGTGTGAGCTTTTAGGGTCGTGTTCTCAACTAACTGGTTGGTGAGCAATTTCAAAATAGTCATGTGAAGACAATATACAAAAGGAACTTAATATACTGGCTAACTGCCAGTTGTTATGCCATCCAAGTCTAGATGTTATGAAGGTGAAAAAGCTTTCCTGAACATTATAGACTCAACAGCCACCACATGGAAAAGAACTGAAAGTCCAAGACACATGGTGTTTCAGCTGTATTCTGATATTTGAACAATCCCTGATGATCTCCAGACATGATAAGAGACAATCGATTCTTACTGTATCTTGCCCAAAAATTGGACCCAAAGAACTGTGAACCAGAATGCAGTTTTAAGGGATAGATTTGGGCATGAATGATTGACTCCCCATCTTCACCAGCGCAGAAATTTTGTCAATGTAAAATAAGGAAAGTAAAAAGAGAGAAACTATCTGATTCCCTTTCTCCTCTCTTTATGGAAAGGAGGTAAAAGCTAACTATTGAGGAAGTAAGATATGCCATTCTTTAACTTGTGACTGGCCATTATTCAAATGTGTTTGTCTTGTATTAGATTATGAGTTTTCTTACATGAGAATTTCTGTACATAAATAAATATATCACTCCCAGAAGAGTCTAACTAGAACAGCAAACCATTCTCTAGTCTCATCTCAAACAATTCCTTCTTCATTCTAAAGGCTATGCCTATCTGACCCACAGCAATAATTGCAATCCTAGTGTCCTTTGTGGCTAGCGCTTTAGAGTAACAGAATCAGTTGTGGTGACTAAACAAAGTATGAAAATGTGGTAGGCAGTTAGCCAGAAATAAGCAAATCAAGCACTATAGACCAGGCATAGAAGGTCATGGAGGTAGAAAGCCCCAGGTACTTAGCAACAAGCAAAACTGAGAAAGCAAGGACCTCACCCCCAGGGTGACCTTTCCTCCCTTGGCTGGTCTTAAGGTTTAGACCACCTGATTTCATATCATTGGTCATGTAATTTAGACCTTCCCCTGGCATATAGCTAGTCATGTGATTTCAACCCCCCTTAGAGGAGGAACAAACAAGAAAGCTGGAGAATAGTGCTTAAGCATTAACTCCTAGAGATAACATCTAAGCCTCAGTTGTATTGCAACTCCAGGCCCAGAAAAGTAGAAAACCAGGCAAGGGATATCCACAGCGGACCTCAGGACCAGCTAATATGATAAGGATATAACATGCATGATGATGGTTCTAGCCATTATTAACAAGATCTGTGTAACAAAGCTAATAAGCCATTCTCCTTCCCTAATTCAATTTTGTCGTCTGTAATACTGAGTATCTCACTGGGATGTTTTGACAATTAAATGAGATAAAAGAGATAAAGTGCCTAATGCCATACTTGAAACAGACTAGACTATAACACAGTCAACTTTCTCTTCCCAGATTAAAGATAATCGTGGTTAATGTGTTTAGTTGGGTATCATATGTGTGACTTGTAGGTGGAGAAAAATGCAAAGTAAAATTTCACTCTGTCAATGACAGTATCATAACAGAAACAGAATCCTTCATTCTTTACTTCTAGGGAGTATGGAAGAGTAATGAATGTGTTCATTTGGGTACATTGAGACCTAGCAAGTCCATCATCATTTAGTAAGAGCAAGAGAGAAGACACTTGTGAAAACATTCATATACTAATAATTATTTAGATATAATACACTGTGTTGACTTTTATATAGTTCTTTTCTCTCTTATTGCTGTCTTTTTATATTAGAGTGATTTGAGGGTATAATTGAGTACAGATTTCTTTTTTTACTTTAGTATCTACAGTTAAAGAATAAAGATTCTATAAATTACTTTTATTTTATATTTTACAGTACATATTATGGTACTTTGCACATAGTAAGTACCCAATAATTGATTAGTCACACTCCGAAAGCTTTTTACTTTTTGGTAAATCGCAATAAGACATGAATAACATTAGTCCAGACATTGTATGACTGTAGAAACTAATATATTTCTGGATGACAAGCTATTGAATTTCATAAGTACAGTTAAAGTGCTACAATTCCCACCAGATTGATATTGAAAAATTGCAATATTCTTCCACTAGAATGTATTCATCTTTATAAGCAGAGAATCTGATCATGTGTAAACAAGTCTGAACTGCATCCTTGTTTTTTACTTGCTAATTCAATAGTGTGGCTTCTTACACTGGGGAACAAGTTTTTTTTACATTTTTCTGTTGCATGAGGTTTTAGAACTGTTTCTATATGTTTCTGCATTACTGATTCTAAATACGAAATCTGTTTCTTGGTGTATGCTCTAGTTTTTATGCAATTTTAATTTATTTTTGTTACAGTTAATGGCATGCATTGGTTTTTAAATTGAAGTTAAAAGGCAATGACTCTTGGATTGAACATAACCACAAGGCAATTAGTGTTTTACAAACATCACTTTTACATAATTGTAGTTGCTTTTAAATGTAAAAATCTATTATCTGATAAAAACATCCTTTTATTTTAAGATTGAATCATGGCTTCTTCGAGTAGGCGTAAATGTAAGAATAGTCTTGACACCGTTTGTTATATATGTGGCTGTTACACAATTCAACATCAAAGGCACAATATTTCATCATCTGTGACACGTGCATAAATTGCCTGTTTTCAAGTTCCCTTGGCAATCAAGACAAGAATTGGGCTCCTCATATTGTGTGTCATCATTGTGAGGAAATGCTTCGTGACTGGACAAAAGGAAAATGCAAAGGAATGCCTTTTGGTATTTCCATGGTTTGGCATGAACCTAAGGACCACAGCAGTGACTGTTGTTTCTGTCTGATTCATACAAAGGCCATTGGCAAGAAAAAACGGCATGTGATCACATATCCTAATATTCCTTCAGCAATATGACCTATCCCACACTCTGAGACATTCCCAGTTCCAGTTTTCAATGGTTTATTTCTTCTAAGGATGAATAAAGTGAACATGGTGATCAAGTGTATTTTGATAAGATGCATGAGGAAATGGTTGTAGAATCTGAAGGGTCTTCTGATGCCAAGCAGTCATTAACCCCTCAGCTGTTTAGCCAACCTGAGTTGAATGACATAGTAAGATATTTGAGCCTATCAAAGAAAGCAGCTGAGTTATTAGCCTCCAGGCTTCAAGAAAAGAATGGACTTCACAGGTCAGCTAAAGTATCTCATTTCAGGAAGCATAAACAAATTTTTGTGGACTGTTTTTCCAAAGATAAACATTTTGTTTATTGTCATGATATCAATAGTCTTCTCAGCCATCTAGGTGTTACCACTGACAGTCCAACAGAATGGGAGGTATTTCTTGACAACTCTAAACAGAGTCTGAAATGTGTTCTTCTACACAACGGTAATGTTTATGCAGCGGTTCCAATTGGTTATTCAACTCATCTGTGAGAAGATTATAATGACATAAAAATTGTTCTCGACTTTTGAAGTATGAGGAGCATAACTGGATCATTTGTGTGGATCTTAAATGGTAATTTTCCTGCTTGAACAACGGAGATGTTTCACAAAGTCTCCTTGCTTTTTGTGTTTGTAGGACAGCTGAGGTCGCAAGAAACACTGGACATAGAAGGAGTGGCTGAAACGTGAAGCTCTGGAAGTAGGGATGCAAAATATTGTGAATAAACCTGTAGTTCATTGAGACAGAATCATTTTTCCCCCACTTCACATCAAACTTAGCTTAATGAAGCAGTTTGTTCAGGCTTTGAATAGGGAAAGTGAATGCTTTCAACATATTATTTCTGCTTTTCTTGTCTTGTCTTTGAAGAAGATAAAAGCAGGTGTATTTGATGGACCTCAAATTCAAACCCTCATACGAGATGAAGAATTTGCCAGGAAGATGAATAAGGAGGAGAAAGTAGCAGGGCAGTCTTTTGTGGCAGTTACAAATGACTTCCTTAGCAACAAAAAAGTAGAAGACTATGAACTTCTGGTTCAAAGAATGCTGTTGGCTTTCCGCGACATTGGATGTAACATGAGCGTTAAGATTCACTTCCCGAACAGTCACCTTGATAAATTTCCCGAAAATCTTGGAGCTGTTAGTGATGAGCTGGTAGAATGCTTTCATCAAGACTTGAAAATGATGAAATAGCATTATCAGGGGCAATAGGACAGAAATATGATGGCAGACTACTTCTGGAGCATCAAAATAGATTGTCCTCAACAAGTACACAAATGCAAGAGTTACAAACGCAAAATTTTGCCTGAATAAAACTTAAATAAGTTTTGTGCAAATTTTATGATTAAAGTAAGTGTTTTAATATGTTCTATTTTGAAATTGTAGATAAATTCTGATGCAATAATATCTTTTAGTGTATTAGTGTATTTATTGCATTATATAAATTATTATATTTTCACAAAGATGATGCCCAAGAAGACATTCTACTTCATTATGTCAAACTAAATGTGGAAAATTTTACAATAAGATGAAAACCTAAACTCTTCAATTGCGAAAACACTGTAGCTTACAGAGAAAAACTAGTGTCAGGTTTGAGATCAGCATACTTAAATTTCGTAAAAACAAGTGTTTTTGTGTATGCAACAAAAATTTTTTTCCCCAGTGTATCAGTTTAAATAGTGTATAATTAAAAAGATTTGTCTGAAAAAAATGTAATTTTCCAATGGAGTTCCAGTTTTCTTATAAATTTAATACATACATTTTGTATCATGATAGGGCTCACTTGACAATTTCCTCTTTGTTATTAAATTTCTAATTATAAGATGTAGACTTTAGTAAATGTGAATTACTTATTTCCAAACCATAAAAAACCCATTAATATAATCTAATTTTTATATTTCAAGAATATTTTAGTGTGTGCTCATAGTCTTCTATAAAAAAGTCAGGATGCAGCAGAAAATAGAAAATTTTAAGTGAAAATTTTATATTATCAAATATTCTTACATATGAGTAAGCTCTGACTCACTATCTTTCTCCAAAATGTTTTGGGTTTTTAAAGTAATCCAATTCTATATGGGCTATATGAAAAATATACCCGTCATTGAGATATTGAAATAGAGGAGTCTGCTATTTAAATAATGAAAATGGACTATAATCCACAGATTTTTCATTTGTGTATCTGTCGATTAGAATGCCTGCTCTTATTGATAATTATATAGTAATATCTATGTAATCCTTTCAATTTATATTTTAAAAGCTTATGTTATGTAATAAAATGCTTTTTTTAATAGAAAAACACAGATTAAATATGGAAACTATCAAACAGAGGTAAGAAGAAAACATGTTAGGAATAATACAGTGAAATTCTTCCCATTACTAGATAGAAATTTCCTCTAATATTCACAATGCACTGAGTGCTGGACTCTATGGAATTTAAATATAGTTCGTATCTATTAAATAGTTACAATAATTTATACAAAAATAATCCTTTTATTTAACTAAATTTTAGTTGGTATGCCAGAAACAACATGGGTAATGTGCAGAAAATCTCTAAACACCTTCAAATGGCAGTTACAATTATAAAAATAGTATTATGAGTCTAAAATATAAATAGAATTGCACATTATCAAAGTGTTTTCTATTTGAAGCCAAATTTTTAGAAACCAGGTCAACTGTAACTACAAGCTTTTCTGTTGAGTCTAACAGAACTTATTTGAGCAGAGTTTATCACTGTTAGTTTTCATAAGTAAAGTAAAAACTGTGCCTTTCACAGCTTCCTCATTCCTGCTGTTCACTAGTGATTGAAATAAACTATTCAAGTACTGCCAGTGTTACTGTTTTTCTATTAAAAAACAGAAATATCTGTAATCTTAAACAGTGAATTCATCTGTACCCTTTTGTGAGCTTTATTAAAGTATTCCAAATATACAAAAATTGCATATATTTAATGTATATATTTTGATGAGCTTGGACATATGCACGCACCTCTTATACCATCACTTAAAAACAAAGAAATAAATACATCCATCATCTCTAAAGGGTTAGGAACACTTAGCATGAGACTTACTCTCTTAAGTTATAGCAGGCACACCATTGTCTTGTTAACTATAGACACTGTTTGTATGCAAACATCTATAATATACTCATTTTGTACAACTGTAACTTCACACCCATTAAAAATAGGAAGAAAAACTTTCTATTTTTTCCTCCACCCAAACCCTGGTATCCACTATTCTAATTTCTATTTCTACGAGTTTGATTATCTAATATACCTCATCTAAGTCAAATCATGCAGTATTGTCCTTCTGCGACTGATATATTTGTTAGAATAATGTCTTCAGGCCCGTTCATGTTGTCACAAATTATAGAATTTTATTCTTTTTTAAAACTGAATAATATCCTATTACATGCATATACCACGTTTTCTTTACCCATTCATCTATCAATGGGCACTTAGGTTGCCTCTATAGCTTAACTATTGTGAATAATGCTGCAATGAAGAGACTGCAGATATCTCTTTCTGATCCTGATACCAATTACTTTGAATAAATACTCAGAAGTGAGATGGCTATATTATATAAAAATTTAAATTTTAATTATTTTGAGGAAACTCTATACTGTTCCATTGTGACTGCACCGTTTTGCATTACTTCGAGCAGTGTGAAACTGTTCCAGTTTCTCCCTATCTTCACCAGCACTTGTTTATCTTTTGTTTTTCAATCATAGTGTGAGGTGATATCTTGCTTTTCTCTGGGTTTTAGTGATGTGAAGCAAGATGAAATTATAACTGCAAAAATATATAAAATATCTTCTGTGGCCAGGAGATATCACAAATATAATACTGTGATTAATTATTAATGCCAATTTTATTTTCTAGTACAAGGAAAGTGTTTCTTTTTCACTTTGCACACAATCAGTTTTCTTTGGCAATATGAAACAAATACTCTCTCCTTGACACTGAGAAGAAAAACAGCATGTTCTTGTAACTTATCCCTGACAAACAAAAGGAAAACCAAATATCTTACTGAGAACAAAATGGAAAATATAGATGTATAAATGTATTTTAACAATGAGAGACTGAACCATGGGCAGCTCTTCAATTATTAGTTAAAACCATTTGCAATAAATCTTCCTAAAATTCAGTCAATTCTTTCATTAAATTAAAAAATGCTTCTAAAAAGAATCAAATGAAGTAAAAATAATAGTAAGTAAAACACTTGTTATGTTCTTGGAGAAACCAGACTAATACACATGAATCAGGTGCTGAGCTGTTTAGTACAAACTATAGGTTTCTAGGAGTTGCAAGAAAGAAAGAATTAATGTAGTATAACATTACTTTTCAAGACTACAGAGATTTACACTCTGAGCCTTGAAGAATGACCATAGTCTGGAAAGGAAAAAAGAGTAAGATATATATATATCTTCTGGATGGAAAAGTTTATGAAAGAAAAAAGGTAATTAATTTCATCTTCTATATAGTGCCTTGGTATTCTTATCGATAAGAAATAATAATTTTATTACATTATTGTGAAAATTTAAGGCGACAATATTTGCAGAGTATTTATATTCTACTTGAGACATTTAAGTCTAAGAACTTAGTAAAACAACTGGCTTAAAAAGAGTTCATCAGTTAGAAACCAGTTTAAATGAGCAACCGGTGTTAACAAGTTGACACATATAATAACTAAAAAAAATGAATATTTTTGCTGTTCCTTCAAGTGACAAAAGCTACTTATTAAGTAGGTATGTGAAACAATTTATATATTGGGTGGAGGTTGGATTGATTCATTCCCACCAGCTCTGCCTTTCATTTTGCATTCTTCAAGTTAGTATAGCTCTCTTCTGAATTGGCCTGAGGTTTCTTAAGAATATAAACCATTGGCCCTGGCCAGTTTGCTCAGTTGATTGAGAGTGTTAGCCCATCATGAGGATGTCTCTGGTTGGATTCCTGGCCAGGGCACACAGGAGAAGCAGCCACCTGCCCCTCCACCCCTCTCTCTCTCTCTCTTCTTCTCCCACAGCCAAGGTTCTATTGGAGCAAGTTGATCACAAACACTGAGCATGGCTCCATGGCCTTGCCTCAGGGACTAAAATAGTTGCTCAACACCCTGATGGGCAGAGCATCTCCCAGTTGGGGGCTTGACAGGTGAATCCCAGTTAGGGTGCTAATAGGAGTTTGTCTCTGCCTCCCTTTCTCTCACTTAATAATAATGATAATAATAATAATAAAAGAATAAAAACCATCCTTAAGCTCTGAATTGTAGTGATGAGACAATGATTTTTTATTATTACAGACTGCCTCAAAAACTTATAGTATGTACCTTGCTGAACTGTGTGTGTGTGTGTGTGTGTGTGTGTGTGTGTGTGTGTGTTGGTGTGTTGGAGGGGAGTCAGTTACCAAAAAGTACTGATTTTCTGAATGGGCTTAAGCTTCTCTCTTGAGAGGGAAATGGTTCAGTTCTGTATAAGCATTGCTTAAAATTTCCTTCTCTTATTCAAATTTATGTTCATATTTAAAATGTTTTTCTAGGTTTAATTTAGAGACAACTAGTGTAATGAAAAGTCATGATCTGATTTAAAATGTTCAAATATAATGAACTCTTCTTAACTAAGTACAATGATTAAATAACTTACTCACAATTTGAATTAATGTCTATATTTCACATATATTCTATGGAAAAATTTAAAACACCAAATATTACTATATATTTTATTGAGCATAGCCTATAGAGTTCTAGTTGTTGTGTTGTTTATTAGTAGTTTAGTTTTTTTTATTAAGGTTTGCTTTATTGATTTTGGAGAAAGAAAGGTAGAGAGCAGGAGATAGACAGGAACATCTGTATGTGCCCTGACCAGGGATCAAATGGGTAAACTCTATCTGGCCAGGGCATTTTTAAAAAAAGATTTTTTTTATTAATTTTACAGAGAGAAGAGGGGGGAGAGCAAGAAGTCTTCACTCATAGTTGTTTCACTTTACTTGTTCATTGCTTGTTTGTCGTATGTACTTTGACCAGGCAAGCCCAGAGTTTTGGACCAGCAACCTCAGCTTTCCTGGTTGATGCTCTATTCCTGCACCACCACAGGCCAGGCTGCTCATAGATATCTAGTTTTATAACTATTTATATGGGTGTCATATTTTTTATATGACACCCATATAAAATAGTTATAACTAATTTCCAAATAAAACATGACTTTGGTTGTAATTTAAGACTGTGTCAGTAAGGGATTTACCGAGAATGTGTCTAACATGGATTATCACATTCAATAGAACATTAGAATATTAACACAAATAGAAGAAACTGTAGTTAGGAGATAATGAAGACTTAATTCACTGTTTTCTACTTATAAAAAGAATAATTTTGCTAATAAAATTTATTAGGTTTTATGATGGTGTCAAGTAATTATTAACAACATTACAGCATGGAAATATCTTAAGCAATACTTTTGCTAAACCGGTTTGAAATATATATGAAGATTGCTTTAGGCTACATAAGGGTCTATGAACTTATTTTTACAGGGCCAGATGGTAAATATTTTAGATTCTGTGGGCCATATGGCCTCTATTGAAACAACTAAATCCAGCCATAGCTAACTGCAGAAAACCCATAGAGGAATGGGTGCAGCAATGTTATAATAAAACCTTATTTCCAAAAGCAATGGTAAACCAGATGGACTAGGTCCACAGGCCTTAGTTCATCAGTTCTAGGTGAGCAGTTAAACATATTTTGAATACAAAATAATAAAATCCTCAAATCCATCGTTTAAAAAGTATCATATGCACAATCCCTGAACTTTTACTTGGGAAGAAAAGCGTTCCTTCCACATACTTGCACATCAAGGCTTCAAGGGTATCTCTGCCATAAATGTGACTCCATTTTTAGATGTAAATACTTGGCTAAGTCTGCATAAATCTCTTGGGAAGCTTGAATCTCATATCAGAAAACATGGAGGAAAGAAAACACAGCTGCATAGGATACTGGGGACTGGTAATCAGTGGAATTGCTGGTTATTAGCTGTGAGGACAATAGCTCTTAATTTAGTTCTGCTCTCTTCATCTTTATCCTATGATAGCATATACTGAATATACCATTGCTACTTTATCAAAATTCCATGAGGGAGGAATTATATTTTTGGAGACTGATTTGGTTTTTGTGATTTAAATGTTTCATGATGTCAGAAAAAAAGTTTTTTAACTCCTTTATCCTCGATTCTTTGTTATGAGGATCTATGTCTCTTTTTGTGCCTCCTGAAACAGAACTGAGAGCTACCAGGAACTTAGTAAAGGATTGTTCAATTTGAAAAGCCAGGATTTTTATTTGAACTAAATATAAACTCTCACTGAATGAATATATTTAACAGAATAAAGAAAACTCTTTCTTTTACTTATGGACAAGAGAAAATATCATGATGTATATACTTCTATTTTCATTTGAAATAACTCATTCCATCTTAGAAATATATTAACCAATTTTCTGCTATTGCCAAATAGATCATTTTCAATTACTTCTTATAATAAATAATGCTATCATAAATATTTGGACACAAATATTTTAATACTCAGAATAATTCCTAGAAGTAGAATACATTTGGACTAATATTTTGAGACCTTTCTACACAACTTTGAATAAATACAGTGGTACCTGGAAATATGAGCAGACCAACAATTTTTTTGTTTTTAGATACAAGCTGCGACTCGGTCCGTAGTTTTGTTTGAGATCTGAGCGAAATTCCAAGATACAAATCGTGATTTGGGAAGCTGCTGCTAGTTGGCACATTAGCACACGGGTCCAGTATCAGCAGCACAACATCAGCATCTCGTTCTTTCTCATGTGTTGCCTGTAGAATCAAGTCGAATCTCGTGCGCTGTACTTGTTCTTGTATCATTTTTGCATTTTTTTACTAACTTTTTTTGTGTGCTATCATGGGGCTGAAGAAAGTGAATGTAAAGGACAGTGGTGAGAAGAAGAAGAGAATGATGCCAATAGAAGTAAAGCAAGAAATATATAAGTGTGGTGTATGAGTGATTGAACTAGCAAGGCTGTACGACCGCAATACAGCTACAATTTGTACCATCCTTAAACAAAGGATGCCATCAAAACCGCAAATCCAGTAAAAGAAACTACAATTCTGTCCCAATTAAGGACAAATATCCATGAAGAAATGGAGAAGCTTCTGCTGGTGTGGGTGAAAGAAAAAGAGCTGGCAGGAGATACAGTGACAGAGACTAATATGGAAAAAGGCATGTATTATTTACAGCAAATTGAAGAAGAAAGAACCATCAACCTCAAAAGAGGCAGCAGAAGATACGTTTAAGGCAAGTCATGGATGGTTCAAAAATTTCAAGAAGAGATCTGGCATCCACTTAGTGGTGAGGCGTGGTGAAGCTGCGAGTGCTGACGTTAAGGCAGCTGAGGAGTACATCACACGTTTTGCGCTTATCGCAAAGGAAGGTGACATTCCCCAGCAAGTGTTCAACTGTGATGAAACAGGATTATTTTGGGGAAAAAATGTCACAGAGTACTTTTATCACCGCAGAGGAGAAGAAGCTTGGCAGGCCAAAAAGCCATGAAGGTCCATCTGACCTTTGCATTGTGTGCAAATGCTAGCAGTGACTGTAAAGTAAAGCCACTGTTAGTGTATCATTCTGAAAATCCTAAAGCCTTTAAGACTCACAAAATTCTTAAAGAAAAACTGCAGGTTATGTGGCGTGCCAATGCTAGGGCATGGGTTATACGGCAGTTTTTTTACTGAATGGGTAAATCTCGTCCTTGGTACTGCAATGAAGAAATATCTTCAAGAAAATAAACTCCCGATGAAAGCATTACTAATCCTTGAAAATGCTCCAGCCCACCCACCTGGTCTTGAAGATGACATTCTCAATGAGTTTAAATTTGTGAAAGTCCTCTACCTCCCACCCAACACTACTTCAATCTTTCAACCTATGGATCAGCAGTAATTTCCAACTTTAAAAAGCTTTACACAAAGCACTTGTTCCACCACTGCTTTGAGGTGACTGAGAATACAAATCTAACCCTTCAGGAGTTTTGGAAAGATCACTACAGCATTGTGATATGTTTATGCATTATTGACCTGGCGTGGCAAGAGGTTACAAGAAGAACCTTGAACTCGGCATGGGAAAAGTTATGGCCTGATGTTGTTGTAGACAGGGACTTCGAAGGATTCGAACCAAAGACTAAGACTGAGGTAGAAGCGTTGGAGGAGATTTTGTCCCTCGGAAAGTCGATGGGTCTGGAGGAAGGTGAGGGTGATGTAAACGAGCTCATTGAGAACATGAGGAGGAACTCTCAACTGAGGAGTTGAAGGAACTACAGATGATGCAACATACAGAGTTTCTGCAAGAGATTAGTAGTGAGGAGGAGGTCGAGTAGAGTTGGAGGAAGTGATTTCTACAAGTGAAATTAAAGACATGCTGGCAATGTGGGAGAAGCTTTCAAGTTTCATAGAAAAGAAACACCCCAAAAAAGTTTCAACTGGTTGTGCTTCAGCACTTTTTAATGACACTTGTTTGTCACATCTCCGTAACATTTTAAAAGGCAGGCAAAAGCAAACCTCTTTGGACAGATTTTTACTGAAAAGTCCTGCAAGTGAAAGTGCCAAAAGTGCAGCCAAAGAGGCAAAACCAGGTGATGATTAAATGAAAAAATACATAATGTTAGGCTTAGGTTAAGTTTAAAGTTAAGAAAGTGCATTTTTTTTACAATTAAGTTTTTGTGGTTTTATTTTAAGTAAAGAAAGTGCAGTTTTAGTTTTGTTTAAAGAAAATGCAGTTTTAGTTTACACTTCGTGTTAAGAAAGAGCAGTTTTAGTTTATGTGTCTACAGTGCCTGCATCCCTTCCTCCCTCCCTCCTCCTCCTCCGCCATTCACCTCCGTTAGCTGCACTTGTCTGTTTCCAAGGTAAGAATACAGTACTAAATAACACTTTTTTCTTTTATTTTATATATTTTGTTATGCATTGGTAAAGTATACATGTGTGTTTCTTAATTAAAAATATGTCCTTTTCCATAATTTAGGATGGTTTGGTGATGTTTCACAGGGCTGGAATGGATTAAATCTATTTCAGTTATTTTAAATGGGAGAAATTTGTTTGATATATGTGTTGATTGACTTACAAGCTTGGTTACAGAACAAATTAAACTCATATCTCAAGGTACCACTGTATTTTAAATGGAAGAAATTTGTTTGATATACAAGTTAATGACTTACGAGCTCGGTTACGGAATGAAATAAACTCGTATCTCAAGGTACCACTGTATGGTATATTTTTCTTTTAATTTTTCCAATTTTATATATATATATATATTAGTAATTCAATGTTTTAATTTATATTTACTTGATTAAGAGTTTAGATTTTATATGTTTATTTGCCATTTGCATTCCTTTGAAGATTTTTTTCTTCTAACCAATATTTGTCCTTGTTCCCTTGTGCTGGAAAAATATAAAATTGCTATCCTCTAGAGCTTAACTTGTGGTTTGTGTGTCTGTCCATGGCTTACTAAACCTTTACTCAAGGTCTTCATCAAAGCACTGAGTATATAGTAATGAATGAGGCTAAAAAGGCTTTTACACTGAAAAAAGAAAGAAAAGATATTAAAACAGAGTTAATATACATATTTAAAATATCAATCCTGTGGAGAAATTAGAGTGACATGATAGAGTATAATCAGGGATAGTGAGGTTTGGAGTCAGAAAGCTGTTACATTGACAGGGTTGCATTTAAGTTGAGACCTCAGAGATAAAAGGAAAGTAGTCGTATTAAAATATAACTGGAAGGTTGTCTAGCTTAATGGAAAAACAAGAGGTTCTGAAATAGTAAATTTTTTATATCGGAGGGCTAGAAATACAACCAATGAAGTTAGAGTATTAAGAATAAGGTCATGAATGAAGAGTGAAGAGGGGTGAAAATGGAACCAGGACATTAAGAAGTGACCAGATCATACAGGTTCTTGTTGGACAATGTAAGAAATGAGGCTTTTATTTTAAACATAACAGAAAGATTTCAGACAATTCTAAGTGGGGAAATGATAACAAGAGAGTGATAAATTGTTAGAAAATGGAGTAAAATGATTAGAAACCTTGATGAAGTAGCAGATCTGGTGAACAAAATAAAGGCATAAAATTTAACATCTAGTATTACACTAAATGCCTTGACAGGTCATATATATGCAGTGTGCTCTTGTGTGGTTACTTAAAGTCAAGGTGGAATTCATCGTATTTGAAGATAGCAAGGAAGTTTGGTGGGACATACAAAGTGACATGGAAGTAAGATATGATATTGGGTCTAGAGGGCAGAAAGGCTGGATGAAGGTGCGAGTGATGTGATAACAGATGGCAATCAAAGGGGGTAATAAGTGTGCCATAATGAATGAGAATAAAGATTCATTAAATTAGGACCCTAATAAAGACCTTAACCTTCAGCCTTAACCCTGATTCTTTACCTTAACTCTCACTCTAACCCACATGTTAACCCCAGCCCCAGCTCAAAACCCTAAATCCTAAATCCTAGCTCTAGCCTATCCCTAGACCAGACTATGGTACTAAACCTTTGAATGTAACTCCAAGTTTTCCCCTAACATCAAAACCCAGGCCTCCAACTTAACCCCTCAACTTTAACTACCTCATGTTACTATCCTAGGCTTGACCAATACCTATCACACAGGGAGAAACCGTCAGATCGGCCAATGCCATGCCCCTAGCCCAACTGCTAATTCCAAACATCCTACCCCTACGTTTACCCAAACTCCTTGACGGGAAATAACTTACTACCTAGAAGAGTGACTGAAAGACCAAGCATAGATAAATACATAAACACCAAATATGTAGCACATACACATTAATAGACTAGCCCTAAAGTTTGTCCCTTACAGTTCCCTTCCAACTGTCACTTCAAACTTTACATACTCCGGAAGGCCTCATGTCAGACAGCAGATGCAGAGTCCTCCCACGGACTCTGGATAGAAGGAGGACTTCAGACATCCAGTGCTAGACGTAGGGATCTAGAGGCTGGAAGACCACGGGAACCCAGACTTGGCTGTGCCTCTGATACCGGGCACCAGGCAATGGACTCAGAGACTGGACCCCTGATGTTGGACATCAAACAACGAAGTCAGAGCCCGGGTGATAGTACCGAACTGCACACCTGATGCCGCACACCAAGCCATGAACCCGGAGACTGAGGAAGCCACACCTTGAGACCGGATACCAGGCAGCAGACTCAGAGCACAGCTGAGGGACCGAAGCCATGCCCCAAGCCGGCACATCTGATACCGGGCATCAGGCCGCAGACCTAGAGGCCGCACCCTGATGCTGGATACCTGAGGACAAACCCTGATGGTGCATGCCTGATGACGCACATCAGGCAGAGGAGCCAGAGATCCGACCACAGACGGAAGCGGGGCCCCAAGACCAGACCCCCTTGATGCCTCACGCCACAGCCTGGGACCCGGGCCCAGTCAGCAGAAGAAGATGGTCCCCAGCCTACACACCAAATACCGCACGGCCGGCAGCGGACCTTGGGCCCTGGGACTGATGGCATAAGGAACCCTTATCCATGGGTCTCGTGCCGACCCCAGGGAGCATGCCTGGAAGCCAGACCGCGGAGGCCGGACCCCTGAGGCCAGACACGAGGCAGTGCACAGGGAGTCCTGACAATGCCCCAAACCAGTCCCCTAACCTGGATCCCTGGTGCCAACAACCAGGGGATGGACTTGGAGCCCGGACATTGGCCTGAAGCCAGACCCGAACCCCAGAAGCCTGATGTGGAACATCAGACGCCAGCCCAGAAAACAGACTACAATCCAAAGCCAATTCGAACCCCACATGTCCTCCGGGATAACCAGAGCTGGCGCCCAGTCCAAAACCAAAGCCCGTGGCAGACTTCAGACGCCTGCTGCAGGACACCAGACCCCGGAGAGGTGTCTACCTGTCCTCTGACTCTATAGCTGTCTTTCCCCCACTCCAAACCCTCTAACCTGAATGAAAATAAAGGTCATTAGGGTCAATAAAATACAAGAGAACAACACAAGATAGAATCAAAGAAGACTTTTTTATTTCAAGATGTTTTATTGGTTGGAGAGTGAATAGAGAAACAGAGGAGCGGGAAGCAGTGATGATTAATACTCACTTTTTGTATGCGCCTTGACTGAACAAGAAGGACAAGCTTAGACTATTTTGAACACTTTATCCATTTCACACCCACAGTTCACATTCAAAAGACATTTAACACAATACACACAACAGTCAATTGCGGATACACAACAGCAACTCCAATGAAAGACAAAGGCCGTCATGATCCACCACTTGCATGTATCCAACACAGCCATCTAGATGCAATAGGGCCCACTAACACCAGAGAAGAGTTGCATGTCACATTTCCAACACTGTTATAGAATCAACTGCTGGCAAAAGCCAAGGAAAAGACAAATGACTCCATTCTATCAATGAACTTCCCTACTCCTCTCTCCTGAGAGACTTAAAAATAGAAAAGAAGCTGTGAAAGACAAGATCCAGGTAGACATATCCATGGAACACCCCCTTCACAGACGCAGCAAACACTGAGTCTGATTAAGACACTGCAAAACACAAAACTAGCATGTCCTGAAGGAAACTTATCCTTATATTTATAGCAGTACAGTTCACAGTAAACAAATGATACAAAGTATTCTGATCTCCATCATCAACAATATAACAGACATCTGTGTCCTACCACTGTCTAGAATGGATGGGTGGTAGCTAGAGTTTTTGCAGGAAGACTGTCACAACTCAAGTGAGAGACAATGCTTAGGATAGGTTAAGAAAGGGAGACAGAAGAAAAGATTTAGAGAGGAGAAGCAAGATCACAGCATTGGGAGAGAATCTAGGGCAGTGATGGGCAATCTTCTGAGCTTGGTGTGTCAAAATTCGCCAAAAAAACCGAGTATAACTCACTTGGTGATGTGTCACTTCGAGAAAAACGGTCTAACCGGAAGTCCCAGAACTAGATGCTCTGTGCCGGAGTTCTGTTGTTTTGGCCTACAGACCTCCGGCACAGACTGTCTACACTACAGCAAATGTTTTATCCTTGGCTACTACACCTGGCCGTACAAGAGCCAAGGATGAAATGTCCTTCTCGGCACGCGGCCCCATACTTCTCTGGATTACAGCTGCATGCGGCAGCGTGTCATCAGAAATGGCTACGAGTGTCATAGGTTTGCCATCACGGATCTAGGCAGAGCTGCAAGCTGGCTCACTGAAAAGTTCAATTTCAGAAGTGCCCTTGGAGACAGAGCTTCCACCTCCCACTTCTCCCCTCTTCACTGGTCTGAAGTCTATGGGAACCTGAGCAGATTAATGGAAAGAAAGCAAACATGCATGTGTACTTGTGGAAAGAATGGGGACACAGAGGCGTGGCCATCCTCAAAGGAGAAGCAGCACTTTATTGCCTCATGGTGATGGAGGAATCACATAGCCCACAAACAGAAGACTATATGACAAATAGAGGAAACAATGAAGATTGGACATATTTACAGGCACTGCTGATGCAGCCTACAATGACAGTTTCAAAATCTTCTTGCAAAACAGTATCAGGAGATAGCAAGACAGTTTTTCTTCAGAGGTGCTATTTTCTACATGCCCACGAGAGGGAAGCAAAAATAAAAATTTCCCCCAAGTGGCCTCAATTTTGTCATTCCTTTCAAGATACACAACACATGGCTGCACAATCAGGGTATGAAAAAAAGATCAGACCCTGACTAACCAGAAGATCCTGTGACAACAGCTGTGGGTCATCTGACTAAACAAAGATGACTTCACACACAACAGACAGCAGAGGCTGTGTCAGGACCTCAGATACTCATCCTGAGCCATGGCCAACATGGCACATCAGAACTCAAGGCCCGTAGAGCTCAAACCCAAAGCCAGTAGCCGGACATGTTCCAAAACATGAACCCAAAAGGCCACACAACAAATTTTAGACATCAGACCCTTTCTGTCAGATTTCATACATCAACAACAAAATCTGTAGCCACCTAATGACCACCCACAGAAACCCAGGACACCAGACACACATATTCTGACAATGCATAGGACCAGAACCCACCTCTATACCCAAAAGGCAATTTCCACAATTGGAAGTTTGAGATAGATTTGCAGACCCTAGATGCCAAAGGCAGGACCAAAAGAAGATCCTCAAAGAGCAAAGTGACCCACCCTCCAACCATAAATAAATAAAAGAATGAATAAATGAGTGAATGAATGAATGAATAAACAACCAAACAAACAAATCCAAGCACCAAGCCTCACAAATACTCTGTAGTAACAAAGTGAAGTCACAGGATGAAAATCTAACTGGCAAACCCTTACAACTCGTCCACACTCAGCATCAATAGTCAGAAGACACTTACATAGTGAATAAACAACGCTTACCTTACCTGGGGCAGATGTCCATGATCTCCCCCATGTACAACATCCTGAGAACTCAGCAGGATCCCAGCCATGAATTTCACGTTGCCAAATCTTCCGATCTCTGCTGATGTAAGCAAGCAATTTCTTTCCTCAATACCTTGTGAATTATAATAACCTGACAGAATTCAAATGAACATGTTCGAAGCAACATAAGGTAGGAAAAACGAAACAAAGACAGCAAGTAGTATTTCACGAGGCAATACCAAAACCATAGCACACAGCAGGGGGCCGAGTAAGTGAACAGACAGGTGCTGGCAGTGTTCATGCCTAAAATGAACTTGATTGTGACAAAACTGTATTTGCAAACCAGGTATTTCAAACTAAATGTGAGATAATAAATGAGTAACAATCATAGGTTGTATGTCAGTTTTTGGTCCCTTAAAATCACTTTCAAATCAATGTGCCAGGTTCAAAACTGTGACTCTGACCATTCCTAACTGTAATCAAGTTTTCCATCCACAAAGTAAAGTAGATGTTTCCCATCTCACCGACCAGTTTAGAATAAGTCAGCTCAAATGAATCAATCGTATGGCAAGACCTGGCAACATGCACGTGCTCCCCATATCCACCTTCTGTCAAATGTCTCAGCCCTTCCTTCTGTGGGGAAGAAGCACGCCTCTGTGAAACCTCTAGGACAGTGGTTCTTAACCTTTTTTGAGGTACTGAACCCACCAGTTTCATATGCGCATTCACCGAATCCTTCTTTAGTGATAAATAAAATGTGATTTTTTTTTTCCAAATTCAAGACATAGGTATATGTTTTTTTACTGGTGCACAAAATGAGCCGTGCATGAACATCACCTTGCTCAAAGAACAAAACCAACAAAGTGCATGAACTCACAACAAATTACGGTATTACTTTATTCTGTCCTCTGAGCTAGAGACTTCTCCGAATCCCTGAGACCAACTCATCAAACCCCTAGGGTTCGATAGAACCCAGGTTAAGAACCACTGCTCTAGGATCTCCCCGCCAGAAATAGGACACAAATCAGCAATGTGAAAACATACACAAAACACTTATAGAAAGGCTCACAAACAGAGGGAAATCAGCCACAAAATTGAAAACAGAGCACAAGAAATATCTAAGGCCTATTATGATGGAAGCTGCTTCGGGAGCTACAAAGTCTCCTCTTCCTAAGCAGTATCAGTATATTTGAACATATTTTCTCTTCAAAGATGCCATCCCCAGGATTCCCACTAGATGGCAGCAAAACAGAAAGAAAGAATTGGTTTCTTCCAGCATCCTCTGCTCTGGCCTTCTTCCCGAGTGCTCATTCCATGGCAGTGTGCAACAGAGTGGGAAAACAGCTCTCACCCTAAGAAACTAGACTATTTTACCATGGCACCTATGGGTCATGTCACTGAATGAAGAAGGCATGGCATACAACAGGCAGCTGTGACAAAGTCAGGACCCCAGACACACACCCGAAACCCTGGAAATCAATGCAAACAGAAAATGGGGGTGAGAGACTCCAGCCCAAAGCTGTTACCCAGAAAGGATGCAGCACATGAACCCAAAAGGCTAGACAGGAGACAGCAAAGACAGACATCAGACCCCTCACACTGGGTTTTCTACATCAGAACCAAGATCTGTAGCCCACACCAAGACATGGGACATGAAGCCGCTTCCAAACACACCCAGGATGCCAGACACACATATTCAAAATACAGAATTGATGGGAAACCACAGATCGTCCTGACAGAAGCCATCTCTGTCACCATATGTAGACTGGAAGGTTGGAGCCACACAGCAGACCCCAGATGCCACCACATGTGGGAACTGAGGTAGATACATTAGAAACAAATGAAATTAATGTATGAGTGATTGAATGAGTGACTGTATAATTGAATGACTTAATGAATGTATGAATAAATAAATGAATAAAAAATAAATATTTAAATAAATATATATAGCCACAGCCCTGAGTCCACATAGCAAGCCTCACAAAAAGTTGCTAAAGAAAATAAAGTACTTAATTTTATTTTCTAAATACAACTCAGTTCTCTTACTTATCTCTACTGACACTGCCATGATCCTAGACCATGACTTAATCCTCTACTACAAAGTCTGTGAATAGCCCTATACTACCTGTAATTCATTCTCTCTTAAAAAGCAAATTTGATCATAGTACTTACTCCCTTGTTTAAAATTCTGTCAATAGATTTTTATTGCACTAAGATAGAATCCAAAATTTTTTATCAAGCCTACAATATTTTATGGGTCCTACTACTCTTTATCATGATCTCTCACTGCTTTTCAACCCCCATCTCTGCTCACAGTCATTCTTCAAATCCCCTTAATCAGCATATTCCTCCATCCTTCTTCCTGTGTTACTTTCTACTCTTCACTCACAACCTATTCCTCCTGCATTTACCCACTTAAATGTAACTTCCTCAGAGTACATTATCCAACTCTCCAGACTAGACAACATTCTTTTATTGCTTACAGCATATGATAGTTTTTTCTCAGCACAGTTCATGATCATTTTAATCATTACTGTATTCTTGCAGTTATTAATTTTTTTTAAGTGAGAAAAGAGGAGATAGTGAGACAGACTTCTGCATGTGCCCAGACCTGGATCCACCTGGTGACCCCTGTCTTGGGTCAATAGATCAAATGAGTTATTTTTAACACCTGAGGCTAACATGCTGGGACCAACTGAGCAGAGCTGATGCTTGAACCAATCGAACCATTGCAGTTATGAATTTAATACATTTGCCTTTCAGCATCATATTCCAAGTATTCAGCCAAATGCATTGCAAAAACAAGAGACTCAGTAAACATTTTGAAGCCTGATAAAAAAAGAAAACCTGACTTATCCTATGGATACAGTACTACTTGCCTCTGTGGTTTAACTTTATTTTCCTAAACATATTTCATTATTTTTGAATCTCAGACTATGATTTATATATATTTTTTATTTTCCTAATTGCAGAAAATAGTTCTGCAACACAGCAGACATTGAAAATATACCACTTGAGATAAATGTGCAGTTGAATAGTTACAACACTGACCTTTTGAAAAGACATTGAGGAATAAAATTTGGTACTGATGAAGAACAGAAGAGAGAAGACCAAAACATCATTATTGGGGATTGATTAACAATAGAATTTTATATATTCTTTAAGTGAGAGAGACATAGTGAGACAGACTCCCAAATAACTAAATTGAATATTTAAGTATATATTATTTCCCATCACTTAAAATTTAATTAGCTAAAACAAACATATACTAATTAGTAAAATGAATGTCATTAAATAGTTCAATTTTTTAATTTTAATAAATGACTAATGGGAAATGATATATGGGTAAGCAAGGTAAAATAAAAGCATTTCTCTAAGAGAATTTTGAATGACATTATTATTCCTCATTAATATAATTGAATATTTTATTTTACCCTTATTTTAAATGCCTTTTTCTTATATTTTGAGATAAATGTTTTGATTATGCACAGAAACAAACAAATGTGCACATTTAAATGATATTTCAAATTATGTATGCTATTAGGTAATATTTTTATTTCAAAACTCAGCTAATATTGTTGTGGTTAATTTCTGATTTATTTCTGTGTTTTCTTTTTATTTTTATCTGATCTCATTTTTTCTGAATAGGCATGACCTCTGTTAAATTCCTAAAACAGTAAGCTGGTACCTAACGATAACATATATTTATGTAAAAATGTATGATTTAAAAATGTATTTACATGTAAATATTTTAAAGCCATGTATTACTGTTTTTCTTGTTTTACATACATGTAAACTGAGCCTCAGAAAGGTTAAGTTAGGTTCAATATCATATTACAATCAGTGGGGTGGAAGAAATTCAAATCCCGATTTTTTGAGTTAAATCTGTCTTCTTTCAATTTCACTAAAAACAAAAAAACAACAACAACAAAAAAACAGGAAACCTGGATATACAGTGTGTCTGTAAAGTCACTCAAAAACCAAAATTATTATTGTGCACCCAAGTATTAAGACATTTCAGATAATTCTATTTTTAATAGCACTGTTCATTCATATCTGCAATAACACTATGAAAACCAAGTAAACCCTCAGTGAGTTAGATTAGGTACTATACCCTATCACTCTTACTTTAATTAGAATAACTTCTTCAGCTTTTCAATTCTCTTTGTCTATAGAGACAACTTTTGTTGCATGAAAATCACATTCAGATTTTTCCAGGATAATCTGTTCAATTTTATTCACCAAAAAGATTGACAGTTGTTCAGAAAGAAGAGAGTACAAACAAAGCCAAGCACTGAAAATCATTGGTCCATAAAAGAATGTTTTTAAACTCTAAAAAAGTATTTTAGCCTAACCAGGTCATAGAACAGTGGATAGAGCATCGGCCTAAGATGCTGAGGACCCAGGTTTGAGACCCTGAGGTCATCAGCTTGAGTGCAGGCTCATCTGGCTTGAGTGTGGGCTCATCAGCTTGAGTGCAGGGGTGCTGGCTTGAATGTGGGGTAATGTCTATGGGCTCAAACCAAGGTTGCTGGTTTGAACCCAAAGGTTACTGGCTTTAGCCCAAGGTTGCTGTCTTGAGCAAGGGGTCACTGGCTCGGCTAGAGCCCCCTGATCAAGGCACACATGAGAAAGCAATCAATGAACAACTAAGATGCTGCAACTATGAGTTGATGCATCTCACCTCTCTCCCTTCCTGTTTGTCTGTCCCTCTTTCTGTCTCTCTCTCTTTCACAAAAAATATATAATATATGTATATATTCTACATTATTTTGTATTTTTATATATGTGTATCGTAAATTCATCCACCTAATTATATTTATATGTTTATATATCTATTTCTAGATTTTAAATAGTATTTTTTAAATGATATGTGGGGATCCCCAAATTTGAAACCCATTTAGTTGAAAAGAAATCAAAAGAAAGACAACATGCACAAAAGACTATGAAGAAATAAAAAAATTAGAAATTTAAATGTAATATAAACTTAATCATATAGTTTTACACATGACATTGTATTTAATCTATTTCTTAATATTTTTTAGATAAAATCCTGTCATAAGTGCAATTGATTGATATTATAATAACTAAAAAGAAAATCATTTTATGTAATTGGATTCAACACAATATTTCAAAGGTCGTGTAATCATATGTCATATACATTCCTAACACTTCCTAACACTTAGTGGCAAAGTTCCCTTGAATAGTTTAAGCTGTTTTAAGCCATCATGTGTTTGTGTATGTTATGTGATGTACACTAACTAGACAGTTTTTGCTAACTGTAGTGTTGCCCGTAGCAACAGAAAAACAAGTAATAGTGCTCATGTGACTTTGTTGGTTTGCAACAGTGTGTAGAAGGATTTAAGCAAATGAAACAGACAAAAATATTGGTTCAGATAACTGGAGTTTTCAAGCATGTTGTAATCGTATTACAAATTATTAAGGGGAAAAAAGTAAGGAGCAGAGAAAACTGAAGCGAGAGGCAATGGTAGCATAAAGGTTTAATTTTTCCAGAGGTTATTGTAAAGCTGAATTTAAATTATGTATAGGCAAACAGATGTAATCATTCTATTCTTTTGTCTCCATCATTTTATAATTTGTGTTTTGTAAATAACGTTAAACCTTATTTTTCTACTTGATACAAAAGGAGTGATTCTAGAATCACAGACACCTTCTGCTGTTACTCTCACAATTAAAAATAGATTGTGAATTTTATTAACTATTACCATGCTTATTTAAAGAAAGCTGGAAAAATACATTTTTGGAGGGATTTTTTTTCTGAAGTTTATAGACCAACTTAAATTTAATGAAATTATAAGATTACATGTATAAAAATAACATGCAATCATGCCTAATGCAAAACCATAAGCTTATTCAAATATAATCTTTTTAATTTGGGGAAAAATAATGAAGCTATGATAGAGAAGATTCTATAGAACATATGTAAACAAATTCAATTTACTCATTCTGCTAAGAAACTCTGGCTATTTACCTTCAATCAGAAAGAGAAAACTGCTGTGCAACATAAGGATCCATGTTAGATGCATATCATGTAGACAAGCCTCTGTGCCTGTCATCTTCCATGTAAGTTTCAATGCATTTTATACTTTATTATGAAGAGAATGATATTGTAAAGAGAACTATGATGAAAAGAACACATTTTAAACAGGAAACTATCTACACTTTTATTATTTCACATTTATTTTTGTAAAAAGGAGAAGAAATACATGAACTTGATACAAATAGTTTAATTAATAAGAGAACCAACAAATACTGAACCCTTGTGATATTTAAGTTCCTTTATATGATCTCATTGCAAAAGCATGAAGTGCGTGGTGTTATCTTGTACTTTATTTGATTTAACATATAGAACCTCAAAACTTTAATAGCTTCAGTGAATCTCCCACGATTATTCCTTAAGAACTAATTCATATGTACACCCAATCTTTCTACCAAACCCTTGCAACATGCCATTAAGCCACTTAGATGGACGTCTGTGTGCATGCACATTCACTAGTATAAAATTGCAAGAGGTGGGCAGTACATTTAAACTCTGAACTTCCAAAAAGTGAACCAATATGATAAATATATGATGAGTTATAATTCTTTTTTATTTTTGGAAGAGACAGAGATAGTCAGAGAGAGGGACAGATAGGGACAGATAGAAAAGGAGAGAGATGAGAAGCATCAATTCTTTGTTGTGGCTCCTTAGTTGTTCATTGATTGATTTCCCATATGTGCCTTGACTGGGTGGCTACAGCAGACCAACTGATCCCTTGTTCGAGCCAGTGACCTTGGGCTCAAGCTGATGAGTCTTGCTCAAACCAGATGAGCCCGTGCTCAAGCTGGTGACCTCAGGGTCTTGAACCTGGGTCCTCCACATCCAAGTCCAATGCTCTATCTACTGTGCCAGCCCCTGGTCAGGCTAATTCCCTAATTTTTAACAGATATTTACTCAGTACCTCCTCTGTGTGTACAAAGCACTAGAAATATAAAGGAGGGAAAACAGACATACCTCTATTATGAGACAAAAAGATTCATATAGAGTGTGAATAAAACTGGAGTTTTAGTTTAGTGCTCAATTATGCTCCTTAGTATTACTCATTGCTGTTGCAGTATGAAACAGTGCTTATATAGGCAATTTCATCACTTCACTGCTTCCAGAAAAACCTTAATACACCAATTTGGGGGTTAAGTAATGCATGATAGAATAAAGCCTAAGCTCTG
Source organism: Rhynchonycteris naso (assembly GCA_037038555.1). Lineage (NCBI taxonomy): Eukaryota > Metazoa > Chordata > Mammalia > Chiroptera > Emballonuridae > Rhynchonycteris > Rhynchonycteris naso. The sequence continues at coordinate 120,807,359 of CM072996.1, read as the reverse complement.
TAACAGGGGACTAAAAGGCACTTTTCTTTTTTTCACTGGTACTCTGGGTTGGTCTTCAAGATTGGCACACCATCTCCACAGTGTTGGAGACTTGGGTACCTTCCTTTCCTTTTCTTTTTTTATATTAAGTGATAGGCAGGGAGGTAGAGAGGCAGACTCCACATGTGCCCCAACCAACCAGGATCCACCCCGCAGGTCGCCTGTTATGGTGCCCTGTCCACCTGGAGACACTGCTCTATTGCTGGGCAACAGAGGTATTTTAGTGTCTGAGGAGAGGCCATGGAGCCGTCCTCAGTGCCAGGGCCAACTTGCTCCAACCATTCGAGCCATGGATGCAGAAGGGAGAGAGAGAGAAAGAGAAGGAAAAAAGAAAGGGGTGGAGAAACAAATGGTTGCTTTTTCTGTGTGCCTTGACCGGGAATCGAATCTGGGACTTCCACATGGGTCTGACACTCTACCACTGAGCCAACTGGCCAAGGCAATAGAAAAATTAAAAACAAAAAAATTACTAATTAAATGCACAGTTTCAGGTGCCAAATAACAGTTCAAGCAGATTGGATTTAAAAGAAAATTTTTATACCAGAAATTCAAACACCAATAGACACAAAAGTAAACACTGAAATTCAGTATCTTTAAATCATACAAACTTGTAAAATAACCTTCCCAATGTTGTGACTCTTTTGTTTATAATTTATTTTAAGGTTGTTGATAATGTTTGCTTAGTTTTATTGCAAAATTATTCTAGGCCTTTCAAAAACACTTTGCATTTTCTGACACAGATAAATTCATATAATCTCAATTGGTTTAAATTTGTGGTCTATGTTATTCTGCCCATTTTTCATTTACTAGTATTTAGAAACATTAGGTAGTGACATACTTAATACAATGTGAAAATTTCTGATTTTATTGTTAAATCTGGTTTTCTTATTTAAAAGTTTCCTAATACTTTGTTTACTGGATTTTCAATAGTAATAAAATACATTTAAAAATTAAAAAGTTAACATTTCCTCCTTGTTGGGCAGATAAAATATATTATGCTCACTTTGTTAAAAATGGCGCTGCCCATGTGCAAGTTTTAAGAGTAAGCTTTTCCCCACACCTTTGACTGATTGGATGATGTAGGATGGTGCACTCTCATGAGGAATCCTCTCATTATACCTCAGATAAGTGACTTTATATCAGAGACTTCCTTGTTTGTAAATGGGATTAAAGGTTTGGATTTCTATACTATAAAGTGGGGCAGACTGGGAGCTTGCTCTCTTGGTTCCTGAGGTTAGTACTGAGAGGAGAGCAGATTAAGGCCATGTGGAGGCCAGAAGAAGCAGCCAAGATGGTGGAGTGCTGAGGGAGAAGCCAGTTTGTGCAGAGTTCGTGCTGGAGAAGGAGATGGGAAACAGGTGAATAAGTCTGGTGAGCTAGAAACCTTTGATTCTAGGAAACTTGAATAAGTCAGTAGCTTTGTGAGCACTGAATGAGTGGATTTTGGAGCCCAGTGTGTGTTTTTGCTTGCCCACTGGGCGCAAGCTAGAATTAAAGCTGATGGCTCACCAGTACTTGGCTCCATTGTTTCATTACCGACTATCTGAATCAAACGCGAACATGCACTGGCCAGGCACCTCTGATGGTGGCCGCGATTATTGGCTTTAAACTCCTGAATAGAGTAAAATATAAATAAATAATAAACAACTTACAATAGAATATGTTATAAAATTTGACTTACCCAAACTTTATTGTTTTATTCTAGAAAATTAATTATAAAATGACTGATTTTCTTCATGTCTTCTTTCTAATTCCTCTCTATATAATAATTTAAATGTCATTTATAGAAATAAATTTACATATACAATAAAATTTGTATTTCCTTTAAAAAACTGTAGAAATTCTTATGGTTATATTCTATTGTCTAGTAGTTTTTACATTGTTCTCCTGAAATAAAATATGCAACAGCAAGCAATGAACTATTAATTAGGAAAATCAGTAAACCTGCATGTTTCTTTCTATCACTCTATTCTAGCATTTAGAAGAATGTCTACTGTACATAAATGCAATTATTAATAAGCTTTAATAATTTCAACAATGATTATACTCTGTTTTTGCATTACAAATTCACTTACACAATAATATTTCCTTTAACTTTCTTCCAAATATTCAGAATATTGACAAAGGTTTGATCTATATAATTTAATTTATCAAAGAGTTGCTCTTGCTCTCCCTGGTTTTATTATTTTTAGTGTAAAAATCCATTGCTGTTCAATAAATATTTATAGATTTACCAGAAGTATGCCATTTTCCTTTTTCATCTAATGGGTGAATTTAAAATAAAAAGGACTAAAAGACAAAATAGACCCAACAATCAAACATTAAGGTAGTATAAAATGAAGGGTTTTTAAAAATTTCTTTTATTTTGCAGCCCTATATGATGGCAGTGAAAATATTAAATTTTTGGGTTTTTTTAACCAAGAATTCTTATGTTTCTGAAGAATTATCTCTCTAAGATCAAAAAGAGAAAATAAAAGTATACAAATATTCAACAAAAATGGCAAGCATTAAATAGTACTTGGAGCTCTCTTGCAGTATTTCTATAGTAGTATTTATTCTTTTAAAATCTTCTTTTGAGAGATTCCAAGATGGCAGCAGAGTAGGCAGACAAACTGCCACCTTTCAGGACCAAACTAGATTACAAATTACTTTAAGAACAATCATAGTGAAAATCCAACTTTGGACTAAAAGAACAGAACTCGAAAATGAGAGATCACAGAAAAAACCACACCAAGACAGGTAGAAAGCGTGGGAAAGCAGTGGGGGCTCCCCCTGTCCCAGGAGTGAGGGTCAGCTGTGGGTTCAGAGGGATTCTCATTGTGGGGAGAAAGACCCTGAGAGGCAGGGGTACTTAGTCCCAGGACCGGAGCCCCAGCTTAGAAACCCAGAGACTGGAGGAGACAGACTGATGGCACTGAGTGGGGAGAAGAGTGGGATTTCTCTCTGTGGGAAACGAATTGCAAAGAAGCTGCAGCCTTGAAGGGCCAACAGAGAAAACATCACTTACACACACTTACCTGGGGTTTTGGGGATAAGGAGAGCTGAGAGGACTGGTCTTGCGTGAGGAGGGTGGGGGGATGAAGGCACAGGGACACAAATGGTGATGGAGAGAATACCTGTGCTTAGTCACCTGATCAAAACTCTTAGCAAAGTGAGGATACAGGTAACATATCTCAACATGATAAAGGCCATCTATGACAAACCCACAGCAAAAATTGAAAACAATCCCCTTAAGATCAGGAACAAGGCAGGGGTGCCCCTTTCACCACTCTTATTCATCATAGTTCTGGAAGTCCTAGCCACAGCAGTCAGACAGGAAGAAGAAATAAAAGGCATCCAAATTGGAAAAGAAGATGTATAACTTTCATTATTTGCTGATGACTTGATACTGTACATAGAAAACCCTAAAGTCTCAGTCAAAAAACTACTGGGCCTGATAAATGAATTCAGCAAGGTGGCAGGATATAAAATCAATATTCAGAAATCAGTGGTAATTATATACATCAACAATGAACTGTCTGAAAGGGAAATTAAGGAAATAATCCCCTACACTATTACAAACAAAAAAATGAAGTACCTAGGAGTAAATTTAACCAAGGAGGTCAAAGATTTGTACTAGGAAAATTATAAAACATTGATAAAAGAAATCAAGGAAGATACAAACAAGTGGAAGCATATACCATGTTCATTGATAGGAAGAATAAACATGTCCATACTACCCAAAGCAATCTATAAGTTCAATGCAATTTCTATTAAAATAATGGTGTCATATTTCAAAGATATAGACCAAATATTCCAAAAATTTATCTGGAACCAAAAAAGAACACAAATAGCTTCAGCAATCTTAAAAGAGAAAAATAAAGCAGGGGATATCACACTTCCTGATATCAAGTTATACTACAAGGCCATTGTACTCAAAACAGCCTGGTACTGGCATAAGAACAGGTATATAGATCAATGGAACAGAACAGAGAACCCAGAAATAAATCCTCATCTTTATGGCCAATTGATATTTGACAAAGGATGTAAGAACATACAACGGAGTAAAGAGAGTCTCTTTAACAAGTGGTGCTGGGAAAATTGGAAAAATGCAAAAAAATAAAACTAGACCACCAACTTAACACCATTTACAAAAATGAACACAAAATGGATCAAAGACTTGAATGTAAGCTCTCCGACATCTCTTGCAGCAATATATTTGCTAATTTAACTCCATGGGCAAATGAAATAAAGGACAGGATGAACAAATGGGACTATATCAAACTATAAAGCTTTTGCACAGCTAAAGACAATAGGAACAGAATAAAAAGACAACCCATACAATGGGAGAACATATTCGCCAACACATCTGATAAAGTGTTAATAACCAATATCTATAAAGAACTTGTAAAACTCAACACCAGGAAAGTAAACAATTCAACCAAAAATTGGGCAAAAGAACTAAATAGACACTTCTCCAAAGAGGACATACAGATGGCCTATGGGCATATGAAAAAATGTTCAACATCACTAATTATTAGAGAAATGCAAATTAATACCATAATGAGATACCACCTCACACCTGTCAGAATGGCACTCTTAACAAAACAACACATAACATGTGCCAGCAAGGGTGTGGAGAAAAGAAAACCCTCCTGCACTGCTAGTGGGAACACAGACTAGTGTAGCCACTGTGGAAAACAGTGTGGAGATTCCTCAAAAAATTAAAAATGGAGCTGCCTTTTGACCCAGCTATCCCACTTCTAGGAATATATCCTAAGAATAACAAATCACTAATTCAAAAGAAGAAATGCACCCTTATGTTTATTGCAGCACTGTTTTCAATACCAAGATCTGGAAACAGCTCAAGTGTCATTCAGTGGACAAGTGGATAAAAAATGCTGTGGTACATATACACAAGGGAATACTACGCGGCTGTGAAAAAGAAGGAAATATTACCCTGTGCGACAACAGTGGATGGACCTGGAGTCTATCATGCTAAGCTAAATAAGCCAGGCAGAGAAAGAAAAATACCAAATGACCTCACTCATATGAGGAATCCAATGAACAATGTGAACTGAGGAACGGAATAGAGGCAGAGAAGAGGTTAAAGAGTTCAGAGGGAAAGGGGTCTGAGGTAAAGGGTATGAGAGGAGGGGATCAAAGAAAGAAAAGATATTAGTGAAAGTATGTACACATAACACAGAGAGAGAGTGCAGGATAGTAAATCATGGAGGAAAAGGAGGAAGGAGGTGGATGAAGGGGGTAAAGGGGGTATCAAGAAGAACATGGGTGGGGAGAGAGGGAGATATATTTGGGGGTACAGTTGTAACTATGTAAACATAACAAATTAAAATCAATAAAAAAAGAGAATATGTCCAGTTTTAGGAAATACACTGAAAGATATTGGAATAAAGGGCCAGGTATGTACTTACCCTCAAATTGTTTAGAAAAAATAAACTACAATCCTTACAAAAAGCAAACAAACAAAAAACAAACAAAAAAAAACTCACTTTGTTTTAATGCTATATTTTTTTAAAGAAGTTTTTATTTTACCAAAATCCCTTATTCAGGTTCTTGGAGAAAGAAGATGTGGGTGGTGGTTACTAATTTACCTAGAAACGACTAATTACCAAACAAGTTTGGAGAGATTATATTTAAGATTGACTAATGAAAACAAAACCATTGAGTGCATCAGGTTAGATAAACCAGGAAGGCAACTGGATTTTATCTGATGGTATAATAAGTAAACTGATTTCTTATTGTTCATTAACCTTTTTTGGACACCTACATTTCCAAGTACTGAGCAAAACTTTGGATTTGCAAAGATGACTCAAAATAGCTCTACCACTGAGCTTCCTGCAGACCAGTGGGAAATACAGACACATAACTACACTTTAGTAAGATATTTGAAGTGTTAACTGAAAATATCTTGCCTCTCTCCCAGTCTGTCCCATATCTGTAAGTGGTGACTCCAACCTTCCAGTTACTCAAGTCATTTTTGACTTCTATTTTCTTTTTTATCTCTACACTCAAACTATGGGCAAATTCTGATGACTTCACCACAAAACATATAGAATCTGATCACTTTTCACCAAAGCCACTTCTACTCTCTGGCCAAACCTACTATCATTTTTAACTAGATTATTAAATAAAAACCATTCTGTTCTCCCTGCTTCTAAACTTGTACCTCTCAAGTCAAGTTTCAACACGGCAGCAAGATTCCTTCTACAAGCCTAATCATGTCACTCATACAAAACCTGCCAATTGGTTCTCATTTCACTCAGTAAAAACTAAAACCTTTAGAATGGCTGACAAGTCCCTACCAGACCTTTACCCCCTCTGAAGCTCCGTCTCAGCATCCCAAACCCCACTTCATTCTAGGCACACCAACTGCCTGGCCCTTCCTCGACGTCAACTGATCACTTTCATCTCCATTCCTATCTTCATTCCTACTTGCTGTTTCTCTTGTTTGCAGAGTGCTCTCCTCTTATTCTCTGATCTTTACTCAAAAGTATTTTCTCTGAGGCCTTCTTTGCACATCTTATTTAAAACTACGATATTTCCAATACCACAACACTTTTTATACTACATCCTAACTTATTTTTTTCTCTATAGCTCTTCCCACTATCTGATACATTAGTTTTGTGGTTTGGCTCCCCTGTCTTGAATGTACCCACTATAAGGGCAATTTTTCTTCAGCTTTGATTTTTCACTATTGTTTCTCTAGCACCTGGAAAAGTGCTCAACACACAGAAGTCACTAAGTAATTTTTAAATGCATAGCTTCCGTTTTTGAAATACTCTGATCTTTCAAGGCAAACAGACATGCTCTTTATGTCTATAAAAATATCATATACATATAAATTATTTGTTCACATCAGGTTGTGTGACTGAGTTTAACTGTAGGGACATGCCCAGCAACCTAACTTATAGAATCCAGTGCAAGATGTAAATGTGACATCTCTTATTGAAAAGGATCAACATTTCAAGATGGTAACTGCCAAGTATTAAAACAAGTATGGAGCTTTTCTAAGGACAGGTTGCATGCCCCTGAAGAACCCAATAGAAGAACTATACATGTGTCTCTTTACCTTCATATCCTATATCCCAGTAGTGAGCAATAATCTTGGCACAGAGTGGGTGCTCCATGTTTGTTGACTGAATACACATATTGTATTGAGAAGAATTTGAAAGTATTCCACTTACATAGTACCCTCACAAAACTCCCTGAATTTTGAAAATATAATTAAGATGAGGAGTGCCTGAAGCAAGTTTAATGTTTTTGTAAGTGATATAACAATTTGAAGGGGAAGTCAGATTTCGTTGTTGACCTAAATTGTAACTAAATTGAATGGTTTTCTTCTGATTCAGATTGATTTTCAGGACTTACTACTTTATATCAATAATTAAAAATAAAAAGTTAGTGAGAGATAATCCTGATCTATTCCATTTTAGATTAGCTAACAAGTCTTGATTTTATTCAAGGTGTAAAGTAACATTGTTTAAGGCAATATTCCTTACAATCATAAAGGTGATAGATTCAGGTAGAAGTGCATGTATTTTGTGAATTAACTGTATTAACTTAAAATAGGAAATTTAGTATCTAGTATCTTTTTGTTTCCTTGATGCAAAAAAATGTATGTAATAGAATCAATCATAGTATTTATTTGATCTCTAATAAGTCCATTTTCAACTCCCAAGTAGGAGAGAGATTTTTGCTGTTGGTGTTCTTGTGGTATATTTTAGAGAAAATAGTAATTTAAAAATAATTTTTACATCTCAAGATAATTTTTCTTAAAAAATATAAGGCATGTCTATTTACAGGTCATTTTTCAGAAAATGGTTATTCTATCTTTTTGTTGTTGTTGTTGTTGATTTAAGAAAACTCTACAGGTCTCTGAAATCTACAACGTACTGAACAGACAGATGAAGAGATAAGATTGAATTAGTAAATGAGAATCAGCCTTCTATAGGAGTGGGAACAATGCAGAATCTTCAGTTATTCTATCCTTTCTTCATTTTCTCAAGGTCAAAATAGCTTTTTACTGTAAAGGATAACAATGAGACAATAATACATCACACTTTTTAATTTTTCAAAGAACCTTTTCTGTTTTCACAATATTGTTAAGAAAATAGAACAATTAGGTCATTTTCTTATTTTGCAAAGAATTGTGCATGCACACATTGAACAAAATTTAAGGAAAAAGAGAAGGAAATGAGGAGCAAGTATGGTAATTCAATGGTCATTTAGAATAGATATTTTTTTTCTGCCACAGTTAAAAATTCATTGCTATTTTGATACTGCCATCCAAGTATATCCAAATCTATAAAGTGTTAAATTTTTTATTCACTTGTAAGCATTATCAAAATAAAGATATAAATGAATAATTCAGTATAGAGGTATCATGATTTTCAATCTTTCTTCTACATCTCCTATAAATTAGTATCCTTTTTAATTTGCAAATATAAGGTACATGTTATAATTGCTTGATTAATATTTTCTAAACATCATATAGGCATTTTTAACATAAGAAACTCAAGACATATGGTGGTACTTCACATTTTGAATTCAATATATGCAGTGATATCTTTTAAATTCAAAAAGTAAGTCAAGGTAAAGTTCTAAATTGAAGAATATTTTGAAATTTTTGATATTTTGAAAAACAAAATTAACAATTTCATGGAGTGATTTAATATAACTTTAATAATTTTATGTTGCATATAACCAATGACTCCAGTATGTCATTAATGTAATTTATAACTTTTGTTTGGAATAAAAAATTACAGTGTGATTATTTTGAAAATTCCTTGATTTCTTCTGAAAAAATTAAAATCCAAAGATCACATTTCTGCACATATTTTATTCTTGATATGTCTGAAGAAAGACATAGTTAATGATACTTGCAAAACCTGGAAGAAAAGAAAACAATAAGGTATCAAAACATAATTAATAATAATAATTTGTAATGTTAGCACTTACTATGTAGAAGAGACTAAGGACTCGACTATTCAATTTTCATTACATGGGTTATCATTGGGCTAACTGCTGATCTGTCTTTTTTTTTTTAACATATTTCTTACCATATCATCAATCGTACAAAATTGCCTCTTTCTGGCACAGGATCAAGTCAAGTGGTGTGTAAAAAGTACATAGTAAAATGGAGCACAGGTACTACCCTCCTCGGTCTTGTCTTAAACTCCTCAGTATGAACATAATAGCATTTCAAAATTACTATACTGTTAATGCTTACAAGAATGTCTTGGTTTGTCATCATTTTGAAAATGCAACTGTCACCATTTGAAGATTTATGGAACCCTAGGTCAGTGCCTCTGTGGATCAGCATAAAATTCAAGTCAGTATCTTATTTTGGCCAAACTATGCATCATCTGTACTCATGCCAACATTATAGCCGGCAGTATGAGAATCTGTCCATTCACAGTTCTGGAATCCATAGGCCTCATTTGCTGTCGTCAACTGCCACTGAGACTATAAAGTGAAGTCCTCCTTCTAAATCTCAGCTCTGCAGTCAGCACCCTGCAGGTCATTGTGCTTCCAACTGTATCTCTAACGTCGAGTACAGTACCGGAACCATACTAGATGTTCTCCACCCTCCAAATTTACTAAATGAATGAGTAAATGAATGAGTCTATGAGTGACTAAATAGACTTACTGGTGTCAAACAATTGCCTGGAGTTTAGAAGTTTGCCAACTTGCCAATATTGTTTTCATTGCTGAGATAGAAATATAACAAAGCAGTGAAATTATATGATACCTGCCAGTATGACTACTAGTTAATAGGCTGCACCAACGAGGCTGATATGACCTCCATCTGGACCTATATACCTCTCTCGGTGAGGTTTTTTTAATATAACAAAGCAGTGAAATTATATGATACCTGCCAGTATGACTACTAGTTAATAGGCTGCACCAACGAGGCTGATATGACCTCCATCTGGACCTATATACCTCTCTCGGTGAGGTTTCAAGGTCCAGGCTCACAAGGGATTAACTTGTCTGATTAGGTCTTCAGCTAGTTGTTCCAAGGTTTATTTTGTGTCATTTATACTTAATATTTTTTATCTTTAAAAGTAAGAACAAAAACTTACCTCTAAAATCAAAAGTCCAAAGTTAATTTCAATTAATGTTAAAACATTAGCTTGATACCATGTGTTGATTTTATTTTCACAACCCTAAGGAAAATAAATATCACTTGAACTGATTTCAAAATGGATATGGTTGTATACATAATTCTATTAGTAAGAAGAGACATAGAAGTTAGAAATATACCAGTCTAAAAAAGCAAGTCAATGGCTAACTGGACACTGAAATTTTTAGTCCAGGGAGCTTCATATAAAGTAGGACATCTTGGTTGCTACTTATAAAGTTGCTAAGATATTGTATGCAATTTAAATCAGAAATTTGTTGTTTTAATGGGATTTGTAATTAATTCATCAGGGTATACACTAGCATCTAAAATAATTAGTATCCAGGTAGGAGAAGCTTTTAGAAAAACAATGCACTATCTATGAATAAATTATGTAATTAAAATATACATCATAAAATTAGCATATGAACAAAGTATTAGAACGTTTCGGGGTGAAAATTCTTAGTTCAACAATATTCTGTACCTGTAAATAGTAGTTGCTCCAGGTCAACCTGTAATCTTGCTTCTGCTCAATTTACCTAAATATCACTTTTGTCATTGCTGGGGTCCCCTCCCTTAATTTTTTGCCAATCTTCTGCCACTTTAATACTGGTATGGAAGATCTACTACCAATCATATACACCAGAGAGTTGCCAGTAGTGCCTCCTCCCTCCGCAAGGATTTGGGAAGGAGGTTTGGCGAGAAAGGTTGATAACATCCCAAATTCTAGGAGCCCTTAGGTCACATAATTTTAGAAAGTTTATTTACTTATTATACACCTAAGATAATACAGAATTCTCCTAAATATGAATTTTTTTTAATATATATTTTATTATTATTAATTCTAATGGGGTGACACCAATAAATCAGGGTACATATGTACAATGAAAACATCTCCAGGTTATCTTATCATTCAATTGTGTTGCATACCCATCACCAAAAGTCAAATTGTCCTCTGTCACCTTCAATCTGGTTTTCCCTCTGTCCCTCCCCTCCTCCCTATCCCACTCTTCCCTCCCTCCCCCCATCCCATAACCAACACTCTCTTGTCCATGTCTCATACCCTCACTTTCATGTCCCACCTATGTATGTAATCGTGCTGTTCTCAGTTTTTCTTTTTTTCTGATTTACTTATTTCACTCCGTATAATGTTATCAAGGTACATCCATTTTGTTATAAATGATCCGATGTCATCGTTTCTTATGGCTGAGTAGTATTCCATAGTATATATGTACCATAGCTTTTTAATCCACTCGTCTTCTGACGGACACTTGGGCTGGTTCCAGATCTTCGCTATTGTGAACAATGCTGCCATGAACATGGGGGCGCATTTCTTCTTTTCGAACAGTGCTATGGTGTTCTTAAGGTATATTCCTAAAAGTGGGATAGCTGGGTCAAAAGGCAGTTCGATTTTTAATTTTCTGAGGAATCTCCAAACTGTTTTCCACAGTGGCTGCACCAGTCTGCATTCCCACCAGCAGTGCAGGAGGGTTCCCTTTTCTCCACATCCTCGCCAGCACTTATTCTCTGTTGTTTTGCTGATAAGTGCCATTCTGACTGGTGTGAGGTGATATCTCATTGTGGTTTTAATTTGCATTTCTCTAATGATTAGTGATGTTGAGCATTTTTTCATATGCCTATTGGCCATCTGTATGTCCTCTTTGGAGAAATTTCTATTCATTTCTTTTGCCCATTTTTTGATTGGGTTGTTTGTCTTCCTGGTGTTGCATTTTATAAGTTCTTTATAAATTTTAGTTATTAACCCCTTATCAGATGTGCTGTCGAATATGTTCTCCCATTGTGTGGTTTGTCTTTTTATTCTGTTCCTATTGTCTTTAGCTGTGCAAAAACTTTTTAGTTTGATATAGTCCCATTTGTTTATCTTGCCTTTTATTTCAGTTGCCCGTGGAGATAAATCGGCAAATATACCGCTGCTACAGATGTCGGAGAGCTTGCTGCCTATGTTTTCTTCTAAGATGCTTATGGTTTCACGGCTTACATTTAAGTCTTTTATCCATTTTGAGTTTGTTTTTGTGAATGGTGTAAGTTGATGGTCTAGTTTCATTTTTTTGCAGGTAGATGTCCAATTTTCCCAACACCATTTGTTAAAGAGGCTGTCTTTACTCCATTGTATGTTCTTTCCTCCTTTGTCAAATATCAGTTGTCCATAAAGCTGTGGGTTTATTTCTGGGTTCTCTGTTCTGTTCCATTGATCTATGTGCCTGTTCTTATGCCAGTACCAGGCTGTCTTGAGTATAATGGCCTTATAGTAAACCTTGATATCAGGAAGCGTGATACCTCCTGCTTTATTTTTTCTTTTTAAGATTGCTGAGGCTATTCGTGTTCTTTTTTGGTTCCATATAAATTTTTGGAATATGTGTTCTATATCTTTGAAGTATGTCATTGGTATTTTAATTGGTATTGCATTGAATTTATAAATTGCTTTAGGTAATATAGACATTTTAATGATGTTTATTCTTCCTAGCCATGAGCACGGTATATGCTTCCACCTGTTTGTATCTTCCTTGATTTCTTTTATCAATGTTCTATAATTTTCCGAGTACAAGTCCTTAACCTCCTTGGTTAAATTTACTCCTAGGTACTTTATTTTTTTGGCTGCAATAGTGAAGGGGATTGTTTCCTTAATTTCTTTTGCTGATATTTCATTGTTGGTGTATAGAAATGCCTCTGATTTCTGAGTATTAATTTTATATCCTGCCACCTTGCTGAAATCATTTATAAGGTCCAGTAGTTTTTTGACTGAGACTTTAGGGTTTTCAATATACAATATCATATCATCTGCAAATAATGACAGTTTTACTTCTTCTTTTCCAATTTGTATGCCTTTTATTTCTTCTTCTTGTCTGATTGCTGTAGCTAGGACTTCCAGAACTATGTTGAATAAGAGTGGTGAAAGTGGGCAACCCTAAATATGAATTTAATTTAGTGAAGTTGTGTAAGAATGTAATCTGTATAAATATTCCTGTTTTTATATAAAAAATTGTTCAGAATACTTGATTGATTTTCAAAAAAAAAAAAAAAGGCAGCAGCTTTGACTTATTACCTCAAGGTAAGTTGCATTCATTGGCTCATCACAAAACCACTTTCTTAATGTAGAATTCGTGCAAGAACATGGTACCTGTTCTGAATTTTCTTTATTCTTATTCTTTATCCAATCTGTGTAATTGTGCAGGCCACAACACTGTAACTAGGAAAAAGATTCTATGAATATTACCATAAAATATTCAAAATGCAGTTAATTATACAATTCCCATGCACATTAAAGTGTTTTATGATGAATTTATTAATTTATTCTACATTGTAATGTAATGAATTAAACAAGTATGTTGTTGTTTGTTTAATTTATTACTTTTTTCCTGCTTTTGTTGATGTTAACAAGAGGTAAAGATTTCTACTTACATACGTGTGCTATGTTTGGCTGAAATTATTATATCTGAATTTATAAGAGTCCAAGATGAAAGAGACACTTGATTTACTAAAGCTCCAAACCATGTTTAGGGCCAAAGCATAAAATAGAGAATAACATTAGTCATATCTTTCTCCCAACTATAGCAGTTATTTTTTATATTTATCTTAAATATGCTGCCATATGTGTTAAATATACCCAAAGAGTTTCAGGGTTATATTTACTTTCTTTAGGATTAATGTGAGTTATTAACATATTGTTTGAAAAATTACAACAAAGAATTAAAAAAGATGATAAATAAATCAGTCATTGAGATGATCAAACATGTTAAAAATGTCTCACTTCCAACCTTATTAAGGTGAATGTTAGGTGAACGTGAAAAAATCAGCTTATACATTTGACACATAGGAAATAAGAAAGCTGAAATGAACATTTTATTGTTTTCTTGTCTGAGTGTGTGTGTGTGTGTGTGTGTGTGTGTGTGTCTGTGTGGTTTTCTGAAGTGAGAAGTGGGGGGTGGCAGACAGACTCCTGCATGTACCTGACCGGGATCCACCCGGCATGCCCACCAGGGGGTAATGCTTGGCCCATCTGTGAGCATTGCTCTGCTGCAATGGGAGCCATTCTGGCACCTGAGGAAGAGACCATGGAGTCATTCTCAGTGCCTGGGCCAACCCTACTCTCATGGAGCCTTGGCCGCGGGAGGGGAAGAGAGAAATAGAAAGAAGAGGGGAAAGGGTGGAGAAGCAGATGGATGCTACTCATGTGTGACCTGGCCAGAAATCGAACCCAAGAATTCCACATACCTGGCCAACGCTCCCCTGCTGAGCCAACCAGCCAGGGCCTATTTTCTAAACTTGTTATTGAAAGTTATAGAATCAGTACTGCCTATGTCACAATATATACCAAAAATCTTGGCACTATCTTAGAATGGTTGACTAAAATAGTGCTTTAGAGTTTGGATATTAAAAGTTAGTTCAACCAATCAAACCTACATATACAATATCAATTATTTCATGGTTAAGAACTGTAAGCTGGATTCTCATTAGTTAAAGTAATGTCCTATGTAGAACTGTTTTGATATTCTATCAGTTGGAATGCAATCTGAAAATGAAATCCATACATATGGTCACATACATCAGAGAAACCATATGCAGAATAAAAACATTGATAATTACATTTCAGTTTTCCTAAAATGCATTTTTGTTAGTAAATGTACTAAAATAATTATTTCTATGTGAGGTGTCTAGTGTAGCAATTAAGAATACAAAATCCAGTGCTAGATTGTCTGGGACTGAATCTTGGCTCTGCCACTAATTAGCTGGGTGACACTGGCTCAAGTACTGAATTTATCTATCCTTTATCTATAAAATAAAAATGATAGTTGGACTTCACTGGTTGAGAGGATTACTGAGTAAATATATGCAAAGCACTTAGAAAAGGGCCTGGTGCTACGTAAATGTTTGCTATTTTCTTTACCAAGCACTTACTACGTTCCAGGTGCTGATTATTTGGCTGACCTATCAATTCCCTTCCCTGCCCAGAAAGATGTGAACTATTAAATAACAATCTTAACAATATTAGATATTAAGTATTATTATTATTTTTTTTACACAGACAGAGAGAGAGTAAGAGAGAGGGATAGATAGGGACAGACGGACAGGAACGAAGAGAGATGAGAAGCATCAATCATCAGTTTTTCTTTATGGCACTTTAGTTGTTCATTGATTGCTTTTTCGTATGTGCCTTGACCGTGGGGCTACAGCAGACCAAGTAACCCTTTGCTCAAGCCAGTGACCTTGGGTCCAAGCTGGTGAGCCTTGCTCAAACCGGATGAGCCCACACTCAAGCTGGTGACCTCAGGGTCTCGAACCTGGGTCCTCCGCATCCCAGTCCGACACTCTATCCACTGCACCAACGCCTGGTCAGGCAGCTATTAAGTATTAGTTGCTTATTATGTCCTAGGTCCAAGACTTTCTAAGTATTCTATATAATATTACTCCATTTATTCCTGCCAACCAGAGCTAAGTGTTATTCTGCCGATTTTACTAACATGAAACATGAAGTTAAGAAAATTACTAGTCCAGGGTCACAAAGCTACTGTGTGGCAATTCTAATATTCAGGACCAAATTAGAACCATCACATACTTGGCTGCCTGTGGGTACTGTGCTCAGACTTACCTCCCATTATGTGCCGGAGGACAGATGACCAAAATTGTCAAAAGACCATCAACACTTTTATAGGGAAACCAGGGGAAAATGCACATCAATTAAACTAGAAGAGGAACTAAAGTTACAAAAGGAAGTTAAAACTAAGATCTGTAAGTGGAGACAATGCAAATATACCTTGTTTGTTTGAAAGATATATGTAGAAGAATGTCTCATTCCTTTGTCCCTGTCTCCAAGTCTTCTCTGTTTTTGCCCCTACCTTACAGTGTTCACCTTGGACATCTAATTTTTAGTTTTATTCTAATTTTGTCTTACCGTTTTCTGTAAAGCACTCAGAATAGTCCACTTAGGTTTGTCTTCAGGCACATCTTGAGATCCATACTGAGACATGATTAGATCAATTTCATCACGCCATACTTGGTGAACCTATTGAGAATTGTATTAAAAGTAAAATTATGACAGAAACTTTCCTATGTCTCCTCATAAAAGAGTATTCAGAGTCAGTTTGTTGTTTTATGCTTATGTCTAAGTGCTTTTTTTTTTCTTCCTTTTAACTATTTTTAGAAGTCTCAGTGAGTGTTGATACATTCGGTCTAACTTAAGCATTAAAAATTTCATATGACTTTCATAAATAATTCCTAATTTGGTCCTCAAAAATGCCAAATGTTAGAAAGAACATATAGTATACCCATTTTATGAGCCAGGAGACAAATACTCAGAGAATTTAATAATTTGCTTTGTGTACATAAATAAGGAAGAGGAGCTGAGACTTCTAACACTAGTTTATTTAAATCCCAGTCTAATGACATTTTATTCTATTATGCTGTCTTTGAATAACAAAAGCTAAATAAGTGGTAGAAATACTATAATAATTAAAACATTTGTACAAATTAAACCCTTAAACGTTTACTTATATGTCTATGCTTTAATATATTTAAGAAGATTAGAATAATATGAAGTGTTCTTTAGAGCTATAAGTTATCTAACTTACTCTAAAGTTATCTAATTTATTCTCTAACTTAATTTTTATTTAGAATAGAAAATGATGTTTTCCATTTTATATTGCTGTGGGGAAAAGACTGACTTATGTCCTCATTTACCTTCTAAGCATTATTTGGGAGATACAAAGTGCTTCTGAAAAATATCTTAGTATAGAAGAGTAAAGTGAGTTCCATATATAATCTGTGTAACCACTACACAAACAAACAAAATTCCCTCACACATATTCAATTTGACAAGCATCCACTGAAGCCCTAGTGCATCTCTAACACCAAATTAAGCACTGTAAAGGGTATAAGAGTTATAGAGGCTTCAGACAGCTTAATAGACTTTGAATATAGAAGGACAAATCAATGTCAACAAAGCTGCTATCTCTGGGATGAACTAACGAGGGTTTGAGCCCAGGCTCTGTCATGTGGCTATGATATATTTCAGCAAGTATTTCTCCTCTCAAAGCCTCAGTTTCTTGCTAGGAAGTCAGACTTAACAATGCATCTCTAAGAGTTGTTGTGAAAACCAGTAATATAATGCCTAAGAAGTGCTTATCACAGTCTCTGGTACATGGTAGTTATTATTATATGATTCTTACTATTTTTAAAGTAGAAAGAGAGGAGTATGTGAATAATACTTAAGTAAATATAGGTGGGTGATGCTGATAAACTATATTTACATGTTAAGGGTCCTTCAGTATTATTATGTTCAGGTTTAATCATTAGTTCCAACAGTTAGAAGCTGATGGGTGGGGTCCTAGCTGGTTGCTCAGTTGGTTGGAGCAGTGTCCAATAAGCCAAGGTTGTAGGTTCAGTCCCGGTCAAGGAACACATAAAAATCAACCAATGCATGCATAAATAAGTGAAAAAACAAGTTGACAGTTTCTCTCTCTCTCTTTCTCCCCCTTCCTCTCTATAAAATAAGCAAATAAAAATTTAAAAAAAGTTGATGGGTAGGGACCTGGTGCTTTGTCACCAAAGCAGCTTTACAAGACTTACCTGCTGTACACACACACACACACACACACACACACACACACACACACACACACACACACAATTTGGTTTTAAGGGGAACAAGTTTTAGCTAACATTGAGAGGACACTAACAATAGCCCCTGTGTGGTTAGATTTCCAGGCGAGCTCCTAGGTACAAGAGAGAAAATAAAGTTGGAGGGCAGTGGTGTTATATAGGAAGCAGTGGTGGGATTCAGCTAGTTTGTACCGGTTCGGCAGAACCGATACCTAATTCTTTGTTGAATTTAGCGAACTGGTTGTAAAATGGCACTTGTAATCAGCATTCTCTCTAAGGTGGGTGGGTGCCTGGGCAGCCACCCAACGTGAAAATCACAAATTTACATTCTTTTCTCTTTTTTAAAGTTCATCTGTGCAACAGCATATTCTAACTGCCCATAGTAATGTTCATTCTGTCCATAGGTGAAAAAAATTACAAGTGAGGACGCCAATGAAGAAGCAATATGGAGCTTGACTAGGTGGAGACACAGTGGGTAGAGCATTGGACTGGGA
This sequence comes from Rhynchonycteris naso, assembly GCA_037038555.1. Classification (NCBI taxonomy): domain Eukaryota; kingdom Metazoa; phylum Chordata; class Mammalia; order Chiroptera; family Emballonuridae; genus Rhynchonycteris; species Rhynchonycteris naso. The sequence goes on along the minus strand of CM072996.1, from coordinate 120,789,083 downwards.
TGCAGAGGACACAGGTTTGAAACCCAAGGTTGCCAGCTTGAGCATGGATTCAGCAGCTTGAGCTTGGGGTCACTGGCTTGAGCATGGGATCATAGACATGGGATCATAGACATGACCCATGGTTGCTGGCTTGAGCCTAAAGGTTGCTGGCTTCATGCTCAATGTCACTGGCTTGAGCCCAAAGTCAATAACCTGAGCAAGGGGTCACTCGCTCTGCTGTAGGCCCCTGATTAAGGCCCATACGGGAAACCAATAAATGAACTACTAAGGAACCACAATGAAGAATCAATGCTTCTCATCTCTCTCCCTTTCTGTCTGTCTGTCCCTATCTGTCCCTCTCTCTTACTCTGTCTCTACCAAAAAATAAAATAAAATAAAATAAAATAAGCAATATGGAAATATCTTAAATAACAAGTTTTCTTGTTTTTTTTGTCAGGTATTATTTAATATTTTTATTAATATTTTAAAACTTTCTTATAAAATAATCTAGTTTTGTGTACGTCTTTTATTGTTCTTATTTAAGTATGCATGAAATAATAAACTACCTTTTGGTATATCTTTTTTTTATACTTAAGACGGTCGTTAGGTCATTAGGGCAGAGAACCAGTTGTTAAATTGTTTGAATCCCATCACTGACAAGAAGATTTTGTTGGAATTTGGACATTAATTAGATGTTTACAAATAGAATTTGAATTTACAAAGCAGAGGAATTAATCCAGGGCTCATTTTAAATTAATAAAGGGAAGGTTGAAACTAATCTTAAATTGCCTCTCTATGACAGGAACTTTGAAGATTCTCAGTTAATAATAACTCTATAAGGTATGCGGGCATTAACCATACCATAGGGATGAAGAGAAAGGCTTAAGGCTATTAAGTATCTTGTTGGTCTCTAGTCATGGAATCTGCATGACTTCATGTCCATGCTCTTTCCACTATGGGGCACTCTCTCATGACGGAAAGACCTTGCCTGCACTGAAACTCTCATATTTCTTTTCTTTTTATTTTCTTTAAGATAAACATTTTTTATTTTTATTTTATTTTATTCATTTTAGAGAGGAGACAGAGAGAGAGAGAGAGAGAGAGAGAGAGAGAGAGAGAGAGAGAAAGAGAGAAAGGGGGGAGGAGCTGGAAGCATCAACTCCCATATGTGCCTTGACCAGACCAGTGCAGGGTTTTGAACTGGCGACCTCAGTGTTCCCAGGTCGACGCTTTATCCACTGCGCTACCACAGGTCAGGCAAGATAAACATTTAAAAAAATTAATTTATTGATTTTAGGCAGAGAGGAAGAGGGAGAGAGACAGACAGACAGATAGACAGACAGAAACATCAGTCTGTCCCTATCTGTGCCCTGCCCGGGGAATGAACTGGCAACCTCTGTGCTTACAGCTGATGTTCTTACCAATGGAGCTATCCAGCCAGGTTGAAACACTGAGAGTTCTTAAAGGATTAAATGTAATTGTAGGCTGTAAGTAGATTTTGTTAGGAAAAGTTTTTTTTCAGGCAATTTATTATGTGCTATTTGGAACTTACCTAATTAATTTAACTATATTATTATTGACCGTAACTGTGCAAAAAGCATGAATGATTCAGTCCATCTTAATAAAATTGCTAAATTCAAATTAGTACAAGTTGAAAGGTATTTTTTTTATAAGAATAGAATACAGTGAGGTTACTGGGTCAGCAGTGGTAGCCTGGGTGTGCTGGGGGGGCAGATTTTAGATTTCCCACACTCAGCATCATCCCCTCTTCCACCTCAATCTTTGTAATTTGCAAAATACTCATCTTCTGCAAACAGAGTAAAAGACAAGTTCTTGAAATCACCCCTTCAGTCTGATACCTGGCCCCTTCCTGTATAGAATTATAGTAATTTCACTGACACTTTTTTTTCCTCAAAAATATTTACATTTAGCTTAGAACACAGGCTGATAGGTATCAATAATCTAAGTTATCCACCTTTCTTTAGATTTCAAGTGAAAGGATGATCTTTCCATACCTCCTCCTTCTTTGCAAAGATGAGTGATGAAAGTACAATCTGAACCCCAAAGGCCAACATCAACAGTACTGCATACTAAAGCAAAACAAACAGAGAGATAAAAAACAATGCTTCTCATGCATTTTTTAGATACTTCAATGATGGGAAAGTATACATCATGTGAAATATTCAGTCTTAAAATATACACAGCTGTTGTTGAAATTTCCGGTTCTCATATACATGGGTAAAAATTTTAAAACAAATAGCAAAGAAAAATATATCAATGGACATTTAGATAAGAGTAAGATGGAAAGAAGTGATAGTATTTCCTGAGACCCCTCACAGATAATGTGGCCTGATAAAGTTGTCGATTCCATCTTCTTTCAGATCTAAAACTGTCACAGAAGGAAATTCAATTAGTCAATTCCCTTGACCACTATAGACTAAAAACCAGTATCCAGGGTGTCTAAATAGACTTTCATTGCTAGATAAAGGTAACTATCTCTCTATTCTTCCCAGTAAGACACAATGACTCCAGTTAAATTTTCTTTCTTGACAGGAGAATGCCTATGAATGAAAATTAATTAAATTTAAAAGAAGTATTTAAAATGATTCCGTCTAAGTGTGTGACTTGTGATCCATGCCTATCACATGTATGGGAAATGGTTCACGTTAGGCCTACAGTCCTGATTATAAGTTATTTTTCATGTTAGATGCATTGAGAAAGAAAGTACTAGCCAGAGACTAGGGTTGGCCCCTCTCAGCAGTTACGTTCCTCTTCGTTAAATAACAAATTGTAATCTCAGCTTAAAGTTTGTTTCTTACATGGCAGGCCCACAAGGAGAAAATACACTGACCACAGGACATGCTTCTTTTCACTTGCTAAGCATGTTTCCATTACTTCTAAGGTAAATGCTCATTGACTTTAATATATTTTATTTTGATATTAGTCTTCAGAGTCTTAAATTTGGTTACTTTGCAGCTCACCTTAGAAGATGGATCCTTATTGACTTTGTGCTAAAAATTAGTATCTAAGTGTGCTAGTGCTGAAGTACAGATTTGATCCATGGAAAACTCCTCAATAAAATCCAACCTAGAACAGTTTCTTGGAAGGGTGTGCTTCGTTATGTGCTTGCCTTATGCTCAAGGGCACACTGTACTGAAGTGTTATGGTAACATAAATTATTCAGCTCATTTGTGTGACCTGGACACTCAAAACTAGAGATACACATTCAGGCTATTTTTTTTAAGTGAGAGGAGGGCAAATAGAGATAGACTCCTGTATGCGCCCCAACCAGGATTTACCTGGCAACCCCCATCTAGGGCTGATGCTTGAATCAACTGAGCTATCCTCAGTGCCTCAGGCTCAGACAAATGGAGTTACTGGCTCTGAGAGGGGAAGAGAGAGAGAAAGGAAAGAGAGAGAGAGGGAGAGAAGCAGATGGTCACTTCTCATATGTGTCCTGAGTGGGGCTCAAACCCAGGATGTCTATACGCCAAGATGAAGCTCTATCCACTGAGCCAACAGGCCAGAGCCACATTCAGGCTACTGAAGTGAAATACATACCCAAATTAGGAGACATCTGATTTCATTATGAATTCCTAAATAACCCAAGAGACAAAGAAGAACAATAGCTGATCCAGTTCCAGTCAAAATTCCAAAAATATAAACTGTCAAGTGATTATTTTCATCTGTGGAAATGATAAAATAAGTTATTGTTAAGTAATATTTGTTTTCTATTTAGTAACAAATGCAGCAATCCAAGTTTTCCCTAAGCAGCTGTTGCCAAACCACTAGGAATCTTTCTCTCTTTTTAAAGCTTTATTCTAGACTCTCTTTCGTGTAGAAGCAACTTTTCTCCCTTCAATGACATGACAAAAGAATTTCTTTGGTTTCTAAAGATCTCTTTACCTTTAGCTTACCTTCATTGTCTTCTATAAAAGAAGACAATTTATTTCTGAAGAAAACTCTTCTACAACTAAGGTACATCCATTTATGTATTTATTTATTCATCAAATAATGTTTAAGTACCTAAAATATGTTGGTTAAGTTACCCTGAGTTTCTTGTTAATATGGTCCTATTAAAGCTATATTTTATTCTCTCTGCATCTAGATTCAGATCTTTGTGCTAGGACAATATTTATATATTCAACAGACTAACTGTTAAATGCTTAATGCTATGGCATGGACTGTAGAGCACTAAGTGCTCAGCTGATATTTGCTTAAAAGTAAGAAGAATAAATATATTAAACATGCCATAGGTTCTATGGGAGAGGCACCAGTGTGCTGGAGCCAGCTTGCTCCGGCTTATAAAAGGCAATTGTTAATTTTTCTCAAAATATGAAAGCCAACTTAATTCACATTGGCACCTTGAAATTGGCCATGGTGGAAGTTAGTTGAATCATAGAAATAAAAAATACCATAAATCAAAACTCTCTATCCCCAAACTTATTAAATATTTACCAGCACACCTTTGGGTACAAGAGCACCTAGTCCAGTTAGGGGAAGGAGTTTGGAGGGTTGTTGATAGTCAAGATTACTACAGAAGTTAACATCTGAGCTTGAGCTTTAAATGATGATTAGAAATACCTATAGTGGAATAGTAGAAGTATCTGGAGATTCAGAGCAGTGCATTGTGTGTAGGAAGCTCTGCTTTGCTGGTGCTCACAGTTTGAGGCTGCTGAGACTGGAAAGGTTTGTAGGGGCCAAATTATGGGCATTTTAAATGTTTTTTTCTAGTCCTCCTCACTGGAATTAAACTCCATGAGGACTGGACCTTTATCTTTCTTGAATACTACTGTATCCTCAGCTCACAGGATAGTGTCTTATATGTAGAAGATGCTGTACACTTGTCCTTTGGATACAAGATGGCAGTGGGGAACCAGAGAAAAGCTTTTAATGTTTCATGGTTAAATTTGCCTTTTAAATTGATTACTCAGCCAGCCAATTTGGAGGACGGCTGAGAAAGGAGATCAGAGCACAGGCTACTGTGACTATTACGGTGGCAAAGGATAGATGGGGAATTTAGGTGGCATGATATTGTTACAAATGGAGAGGTGAGCACAGAATACTTTAAAAAGTAAATTAATTGAAAGATGGGATAAAAAGAGGGAAGGTTCTATTGTTTCTTTTCTCAAACTACTTATTTTCAGGTCCATGTCCTGAAACCTTAACTGAGATTTCACTAAGTATTTTAAATATACAAGTAATGTGTGCAACTTTAGCCTTCCCTCATTAAAACAGAAAACCACTTCCCTGACACTTCTCTCTTCCACATCTCACAGCCTAGAAAGCAAACTTGGTTGGGCCAGTGACCATCTAGCAATCAAAGACACTTAGGGAATAGCAGAGCAACAGTATAGAACAGGGGTCCCCAAACATTTTACACAGGGGGCCAGTTCACTGTCCCTCAGGCCGTTGGAGGGCCGGACTATAAAAAAAAACAAACTATGAACCAATCCCTGTGCACACTGCACATATCTTATTTTAAAGTAAAAAAAAACGGAAACAAATACAATATTTAAAATAAAGAACAAGTAAATTTAAATCAACAAACTGACCAATATTTCAATGGGAACTATGGATGCAGATGCATCCTATGCTCCTCTCACTGACCACCAATGAAAGAGGTGCCCCTTCAGGAAGTGCGGCGGGGCCGGATAAATGGCCTCAGGGGACCGCATGCAGCTGTGGGGCTGTAGTTTGAGGACCCCTGGTATCGAAAGAACCTGCGTTCCTTAATGACTCAGTAGTCTCCCTCTGGTTTGTTACATTAATATCCATTTTGTTTGAAAAAAAATATTAAAGAATAAGCATCTTCTGTATTTGTGGGGGTGTTTCACAAGCAAGAACATTAGGGTTAATGAGAATTATCTGTCAAGTCCAAAGTGGAATGTGAAAAGAAAAAGAAAATGACTTGCTACACACAAATTAGTACATTATTATATTAGATATTGGATGGGAAGTGCTCAGACTAGTGTCTGGCACTGTTAACACTGTATAAGTGTAAGTTACTATTGTCATTATTGTGAGGAAGAAAAGGAGAGATAGAAGTGTTTACATGCCATTTACTCTGAGCAAACCCCTAAGGTCCTCAGATATCATGAATACTTTTTCATAAGCAAAGTATACACAAAGAGAAAAGAATCAAGATACTAAGCACTTAGAAATAGCTGAAGTTTAACTAAACTATTTAATACTTTGTAGCACTTTTTATTAAAACTTTTGATTTAGCTTTATTTTTCCTATAAACATTTTTCTTACTTGATATCCACTAAGAAATAAATTGGCTTGATAGCTCATGCTTTTGCCATGTATTTAATGATTAACGGTACTATTCAGTAGAACTTACTGAAAAAAAGAAAAAGTTTTGCAATATAATCAAATGTCAAAATAACCTGAAAATATTTTCTCTGAACATATGTGTCCTGATTTAACAATGTCACCCCATTAAAATTAATAAAAAATGGTTGCATAAGACAGACATTTTTTAATTATAAAATAATAAATATACCTGAATATAACTTGAAAAAAAAGGAAAAGTATTATATCTGCTAAGTCCAATAAGGTAGCCACATACAGCCAGTGAGTACTCAATATGTAGTTCTTCCTGCCAATCAAGAATATTTATATGAAAATAATCCTTAGGCTATTAAATTTCAGTCCACAGTGACCACAGCATGTCATGATATGGCAAAATAAGGACAATGTAAAGATCTACAGTTTTTTTTTAAATAAAGTCAAATGTATTCAATTATTTTATTCATATTTAGAAAATATTTTAAATATATATTTACATGAGTGTAGAAAATTTTAAACTTTATATATTATATTTTATTTAATAAATACTGAAGACATGGAAAAAAAATATCTGGAAAACAACCAGGAAAAGTATGGAGATGCATTTGGACCTTGTGAAAATGAGAGGTGGATGATGTCTCTCTCTTATCTGTCTCTGTCTGAAATTTGAGTCCTCTCACTTTGTCCTCCAGACCAGCTGCTGCTGTGTCTCAATTCATAAGGTAATATATGGTTGCTGACAGGTTCTGTGTTTAATAATCTTGGCTTCCGAGGGTGAGACTAATCCTAGAGTCTCACCCTCAAATTCAAAATTCTGTGGGAAATATTTGTATTGAGATAAAACTGGCATAAAACATTGTGTAAGTTCAAAGGGTAGAGAGCGTTGGTACATTTATATATGACAACATGGTTACTATAGAAGAATTAGCTAATGCTGTTAGCCTGTCATTATATTTACCATTTCTTTTTGTGTTGAGAATAGTTAAGAGTTAGTAACTTAGTAACTTTGAAGTTTATAAAGTGTTGTTTACCATAATTACTATGTTGTACATAAAATTGTCAGAAATTACTTATCTAGTAATTATACGATTGTAACCTTACACAACAGATCTCCAATTTCCCCATCCCCTAGCCCCGATAAACACCATTCTACTCTGTTTTTACAAAGTTAGGCTTCTTTAGATTCCACATACAAGTGATATAAACTATTTTTTCTTCTTTGTGTTATATCACTTATCATAAGGTCCATCCATAGTGTCACAAATTGCAGGATTTCCTTCTTTCTCATGGTTAAATAATATGTAGCTATATTCATATATATAAGAATATTATTCATATATATGTATGTATATATGTATCTCACATCTTCTTTATGCTGATGGATACTTAGGTCATTTGCACAGGGAATATTATATTTTGTTTCTAATCACATGATGATAAGAATAGATAGTAACTGAGTTCTAAAAAAGAATATTTAACTCGGGCAGTGAATCTATGTGGATCTCCATTATCTTTTCAAGGCTACATATCTGTAAAGGTCCAGAGTTAGCAGAATAATCACAATCTTCCATTTTTTCTCATTTTTCTTGTCTAACATTCCTAGCTTTCTCTCCCCAAATTCTCTTTCTTTCATGGTCTTGAATTTATATCCTATGATTTCATAAGGTGTTTCTAAAACCAACTGCCAAAGATCTTCAGAGTAAAACTGAATTTTAGAGAAATACTGCCACCTGCTGAATAAATCATGTATGCAATTGTTTCATTCAGAAAGAAAAAGAAAAATAGATGCATACCTAGAACAGTGAAAATATTATTTCTGTCTAATAAAAGCCATGCACCAAATCCCATGAGTAAAAGTCCAAGAACCTAAAAAAAAGAGTCAATGTGATTTTTTGTAATTGTCAATAAAAATGCATTACATTTTATAGACTAAATAATTTTGAAAATTCTTACCAAGAAAGCTCCGTTCAAGAGATTAAGAAAGTATTTTAAAATTATAGATTTGGTTTTCCTTAACATTATTTCTCTCCCCGGATATGGATGATTCTGAAAAGATAAGCACAATTTTTATTATAAACACTAACCACAGTAACACATTTAAATAATTCTGCATACTAATGTCTTTATTTGTACATTTTATTTTTCATACCAGTGGTCAGTACAACACCCACCTCTGTCCTCTTGAATATAAAGACATATTAAAGCTATATTGACACTATAGTTGTCTTTCTCCATCTGAATTCTTTTGGCTAGGCAGTTAAGACCAAGATGGCTTTTGTACAAAATGTCAATAGCTTCCTTACTCAACTTTTTGCAGTTTTCAGAAAGTAAAATATTTTATATAGTTTTCAGTCTTCACACACTTTTATCCTTGCTGAAAAGCTTTTTCTTCTTTTCCAAGTTCTTCTTCATACCCCTACTGTTTCATACAATAAAGTCAACCACCTACTTGTGGCCTCACCATAATCAACTTTTGCCTACTTTCTCCTTGATGTGCCTTTCTTCCTACAGTCTAGGACGTCTTTATGTGAAGAGCATAGGTTCTGAATACCATTATAACTCCAGAGTGAAGCCCATAGTAGGTACTCAACAGATATTTGTTGATTGAATGAATAGATGAAATTATTTAACTAGTCTCTAATTTAGGGTATACAGTATAAGGAAAGGAACTAACTTCAGGTTGTTTTAATTAAAAATTATTTTTCATGGCCCTGTTTGGCTCAGCAGTAGAGCGTCAACCCAGCGTGTGGATATCCTGAGTTCTATTTCAGGTCAGGGCACACAGGAAAAGCGGCCATCTGCTTATCTACCCCATCCCCTCCTTCTTCTCTCTCTTTCTTTATCTCCTCCTGCAGATTGGCTTGAATGGTTGAGCAAGTTGGCCTAAGGCGCTGAGGATGGCTCCATGGCCTCGCCTCAGGAACTAAAATAGCCCAGTGGATGAACAACAGAGCAGCGGCCCCAGATGGGCAGGGCTTAGCCAGGTAGGGGGCTTGCTGGGTGGATCCCGGTTGGGGGGGCATATGCAGGAGTCTGTCTCTTTGTCTCCCCATCTCTCACGTAATAAAAAAATTTTTTTTCCAGAGAGCCAATTTTTCTAAAACTTCCATGGAAAAAACCAACACCCCATTGGTTTTTGTGGAATTATTACTTATCAATGTTTTAAATTTTTCCAAGTCTGTTTCTGGTTTTCTATCTTCATTGTTTTAATTCTAGCTAGTACCATAAAAATATTACAGTTCACAACATTTTAATACATGCAGTGACTATTTGATGTAATGGAATATTTAATAAAACTAATTCAAAGCTATTTTTGCCTACTTAGGAAGAATCCAATCTAATTGTTAAAATTAAGAATGTACCCTGACCAGATAGCTCAACTGGTTAGAGCATCCTCCTGAAGCAGAGAGAGAGGATGCAGGTTTGATCCCTGGTCAGGGCACATACAGGAATAGATTGATGTACCTGTCTCTCTCTCATTCTCTCCCTTCCTCTCTCTAAAATCAATAAAACAAATATTAAAAACAAATAAATAAAATGAAGGATGCATTGGAAGTAGAAAAATAAAGATTTCTAAGTTAAGAGTTCGTACAGTTTCTTCCCTACTTTGACCCAAGGCCACATTCCTCCTAAAAACTACCAAGATTCTTCTTCCCAGTTGAAGTCTCACTAGACTTCATCTTCCATTCTCTGCTTTGAACAATCCTGTTGTCATATGGTTTATCCAATTTCTGATCTCTTCTCTATTTTCTTCTAGATTCTTCCAGTGCCTTTTTCTCTCCCAGATGCTATATTTATTTGTCTTCGATTCTATTTATTTCAGCATATGAGAAGACTGGGATCCTCTCCCAGTGTCTGAACAAGAGGTTCAGTCCAAAATCCTGGTCTCCATTTGCGAATAAGAAAGAGAAAGGAAATTAAAATTAGATAGTTCTGTGGTAACTCTGGTGTGGAATGTTGAAAGTATATATCTGACTGTTGATTTGGTAATAATAAGCACATTAGAGTCAAAGCTAAAATATGGTATCAAAGGAATCAAATATAAAAATAAAAAAGTTTATCTTTTCCCAGTCCAAGGTGAGTAACTGAATCTCTTCTAGGAAATCATCTTAGGAACCTAGGTCTTGCTCCCAAATTTGCTCAAGGTATCATAGCCAGTAGAAAAGAAAAGAAGATGAATAAACTCAGGTGAGCGCCTCTTGGACAGGTGTGGTGAAAGCTACACATTTCTTTTCTACTCATATTCCATTGGCACAGACTTAGTCATTTGGCCTTGCACAGCTGGGTGTGGAGGCAACTATGTGCTCAAGATGAAAGAAAAAAGTGAATTGGGATGAGAGAGCTAAATAAAATGCCTGACTTAGAAAAAGGCACTATGAAAGAAATGAGAGAAAATGAAGGCTTGGAACTGTATATGCATTTGCTTTACTGGGAAAAAGAATCAAAGATAATTAAAAGGATTCCTATAGAATGGGGGGGGGGGAAGAATAATGATAAATAACTGGAAATAGGACAATTGAAAAATAATCAAAAAAATTTGTAAGTCTCATAAATTTAATATTTATAAATTGAGTTTGAACTGGTAGATGTCTTTGTGGTTAAGCACTGGAAAAGGAGTGCAGGACAATGGATAGCATAAGCTAAGTAGACATAGGGGTCATCCACAGAGAGGTAATTCTGTGGGAATAAAGGAAAGAGACAAGGGATTGATTAGAGATAGAAATTAGCAGAAGTGTGAGGAAAGAGAATGATATAATTAGGAATTTGGATTTTTGTAAAGCAGACTTTTAAAAAATGAGAAAATAATCAAAGTATGATCTCATAGAAATGAATAGAAGAAATTTCTAAAATGGTGTTTACATGATACAGAGGTCAAAAAGAGTGAGGGTTTAGTACCCTCAAAATCACCCCATTCATTAAGGAAATTGTTTATGGTAACTTCAAAAGAGCAGTGATTTAGTCCATTTGATCTGCTATAACGTATAACCACTGACAGGCCAACTTAACAATAGAAATTTATTTTTCATAATTCTGGTGGCCAGAAGTTAAGATCAGAGTACCAGTATAGTTGGGCGAGACCCCTCTTCCAGGTTTTAAACTTCTGGTATCCCCATGTTGGTCAAATAAGTTTGCAAATATGATGTATATGTTTGCTCGCTTATAGTTTGCATTAGATGTGGGGGGGGGGCAGGCTGTAAGCAGGCAGGATCCTTATAGCCTAAGGTTTAGTTTTAAGATTAAGCTTTCCCCATCCTTTTTGATGTGGGGTAGTGCACTCTCATGAGGAATCCCATTATGCCTCAGATAAGTGACTTTATATCGGAGACTTCTTTGTTTGTATATTGGATTAAAGGTTTTGATTTCTATACTACAAAATGGGGCAGACCAGGAACTTCCTCTCTCTTGGTTCCTGAGATTAGCATTAGAGAGGAGAGCAGAGAAAGGCCATGTGAAGGAGGCCAGGAGAAGCAGTCAAGATGGCGGAGTGCTGAGGGAGAAGCCAGTTTGTACATAGTTTGTGCAAAGAGAAGGAGATGGGGAACAAAGGTGAATAAGGCTGGTGAGCTAGAAACCTTTGATTCTAGGAAACTCAGTTAAGTCAATGGCGTTGGGAGCCCTGAATGGAAAGGAAAGTGTTTTCCCATTATGTATTTCTTGCTCGCTGGGTGCAAATGGTGAAAGGGGCTGTATGGCTAGTGTTTGCCACTGATGTGGCCATGCAGGTTCTCACTGAATTCGGACAGTGGAGCCAAAAAATGGTGGGCCATTCTGTTTATTAAAGTCTCGCAACGGCAAATGAGCAAACACACAGGAAAACACTTCCCTCTCATATCTCTCTCCAAAAGCCCTGACAGATTTTCTGATTCCACAACCAGGAGAATCTTCTCTGGTTCCTCCTTGAATCAAAGGTCAAAGAGCCCACCAGTCTCAGCAGAGCTCACAAAAGCCCCTGAGCTCTGATTCCCCATCTGCCCACTTTCTCTCCTCTGCAAAAACTGCCTTCTTCTTTAGCACTCTGCATTTTCTCTGTTCTCACTCTGCAAACATGGCTTCTTTCTCTTTCTCCTTCTGCAAAAACTACCTGAGCCTAAAAAGACCAGTCCTCCAGCAAACATTAGCAAAAACAACGGCCCTTCCCAAGCAGTAATGCAATCTGCAATTTGCAATCAACTGCCCTGCTCTGAGAGCAAGCACGTGCCTGGCACACTGCGCGCGTGCGCACACACACACACACACACACGCACACACACAGCTGCCTTGTGCCATTTTTTAACAATAAAAGTGAAAAAACTCAAAAAATACAAATTTACAAACTCATTTGCCCAACAGGGGCTAAAGTGCAATGTGGGATCTCTTTTATAAATAAGAGCACCAACCCCATTCATGAGGAATCCATTTCATGACCTAAATCACCTCCTAAAGGTCCCATCTTCTGACACCATCACATTGGGTGTAAGGATTCCAATGTGAATTTGTGGGTCCATAAACATTCAGACCATAGCAAGGAGTTCAAGTACACAGATAACAGGATGTCTAAGCAACGAGCCAAGGAAGCCCACAGCCATGTTTGCATAGAAAGTAAGAGGAGATGGTCATGTGCTGATCTTTTCAGCCACAAGTCCCACATACTAGAAACAATGTCAATGAAAATGTAGATGTGCAAACACAAAAACTCACAGCAAATCAGTGCAGTTCCTATTTAAATATTTGTAGCATGGAAGATCTATATTTTCCTTTGCTGTAGACAAATAATTTGTTTTCAACTTAATCAAATAAAGTCCTGGTGTCATACTTCTTTTATTCATTTCCTGATTAGTTCATTATTAGTCCAATAGCAGAGGTATTTTTAATAGTATAAATGCTATAGGGAAGGATAATTTATAATAATTAACCTATTCATAGCATTATTTTTCACTAATTAACTAATAATTGCTTTCATTATTTTTAACTTCCTTGTTAGTATTAAGAAATGGAAATACAAAAATGATTGAATAACAAAAACAGTCAAGGGGTTAAATATGAAAACCCCTGGGAAACTCTGAATTATGTGTTGGCGTTGGGGGGCCAAAAATAAAGAGAATTGGAATACTCAAAAAGGAGATAAATTTGAGATGATACTTAAAAAATATTTAAGAGAGATTAAAAATATGAATGGAGGTAGTAAGTTTTCAAGACAGATAAAAACTATACTCATAAGCATTACAGTGAAGTGCATGGGGTATGGGTCAGAGTGGCAAGCAATGAAAGATAAGGCTGGAGAAGTAAGGTTTGTGAAGAATTATGCATACTTTGCTAAAAACCCACTTTTATTTTCTGAAGGTACTAGGGAACCATAATTCTGTCATCAGTGCATAAGTCAAATTAGAAAAGAAACCTAAGACAGTAATTTTCAAAGCTAACACACTTATTCATAAGAAATGAATGTGTTCAAAACTGCAAGATGGCTGTGGAACAATTCCAGAATATAGGTACTATATAACAAAAAGTAGAATCTCCTGCACTGGAGTGTGAGAAAGAGGAAAAGGTGAAACCTGAACTTAGGTTTGTAGAGCTTAAATATGTAAATATTAGCATTATCTTATATCCTGAAATGTCATTTATATTGATTCCCTTGACCATCAATATTTTGTAAATTCAGCACTAGTATGCTATTACCCTTAGAATTACCAATGAGGAAAGAGACTCAGAAAGGTAAAATAATTGCTTTACAACACCCAGTTAATATATGGCAGAGCAGAGCTTCAACCCAGAGATTTAAACCATCTAAGTCATCATCTGTAAATGCCCAATATAATTGCATATACCTCAAACAGGTGTTGTGAAAATTAAATGAGATTATGTTCACAAAGCACTTAACACAGTGCCTTGTTATACCACATGTTAGTTTAGAAATACTAAGGTTATACAAGGCAAGTGGGCATGAGGATGAAAAATGAGATGGGACCTGTGGGAAAGTGATGGACTCTGATGTAAGTGGTAGGTCACGACACCTGCAGGGAGAGAGGACAAAGAGAGCTAGAGAGGGAACCTGAAGCTTTGGAATAGATAGCTTCAGTAGAAAAAGCAGAAAAAGAGAAGCAGAAGTCTAAGAATCTAATACTTGGAGTTGCATATTAAAAATATTATGGCTCAATAATCATTCTTTTTTTAAAATTTTATTTAGGCAATTAATTTTAACAGGGTGACGTTGATCAGTTAGAGTACATAGATTCACAATAACCATTCTTAAGAAAACGAAACAAAAAAACCCCAAATATTTCCTATGCAGCTATTTGAGTACTACAATGATCTTCCAGAATATTTAAATTATCTCACTTCCATATGAAGACTAAGTCATCTGTTGGAGAATACTATTAATCTAAAGTCCACTATCAATAAACATTTTCAAACAATGCTTATTCTAGTCAGATATCTGAAGAACAAATAGTTTTCTTTCATCTTTTCATTCCCTCAATAAATATTTTATACTCTTTAGGGAAATAGATTTGGCCAACAGGATATAAACTAAGTAGACATGTGGATAATTTTCCAATAAGAGCAAAACTTAATAAAAAAGAACCTTACTTTTATAAAAGGAAAACACCTAATAAGGTTAAAAGGTTTTGGGCAATTTAATTTAAAAAAGAAGGTTATGGCAAACTAACATACACAACTTTAGGCTATAATTTCTAAGAAGATTGCAATTAAATAGATTTCTGCCAAACCCTGCATCATTAAATAATAATTTAAAGTGAAATTGATTCATAATCTATAACTATTTGAGATAATTGTTGTATTTCGTTCTTTATTAATAATATTAATTAGTGATCACTAAGGTATGGCTATTTGATATAGTTAACAGTTTTCTTCCAAAGTAAAAAATAACATGAGAATATAAGAGATGTACTAACACCATGGATTAGTTTAACTTCAGAAGAACTTTCAATATTTTTTTTTGCCCTCAATTTGTTTGACAAGGTAAGCTTTAAGAAGTAAAGCAATCTAGACATCATCTTCAAATTAGCTGTTTAACAAAATTAGCCATTTAAAATTAGTCTTAGAAAGTGTTTGATTAATAATGCTTTCTATATATTTTTATGAAAAGCCTGAATAGTTTCATACTTAAAATTAAACTTAAAATTTTTACATGTGAATTTCAACATAATATGGTAGCCTGACAATTTTAAGTGAAAAGTGTAAATAGTCTATAAAACAGCAATAAAACTAAGCTAAAATAAAAGACATTTTAGCATGATCTTTCATAATAAAGATATTCTAAATTTGATTAGATATAAAAGCAGGAATAGTTTATTTTTCAAAATCATCTTTCTTAAATGAGGAACTAACTTGTTTTTTAAATATCAAAAGTCGAATGGAGTCTCACTTTGCATTAATAATTCTTATGTTGATCCAATACAAGTTTATTGTTACCAGGCAATAGAACCTATTTCCTTTCAGAGACTCAATGAAATGTTTGCTTTTAGCTTACTGTATGTCAGGTATCTTTAAGAATAATCATGCAGAGCCACTTCCTTTTGGAATTTAATTCTTTGTTTGAAAACTTAAAAATATTATAATCAGAAATATTTGTTAGTAACTAAAATGAAATTTCATGTTTGTACACTATGTATTTTCTCCACAATCAAAGAAGAAACTGATCAATTTAAGTAATAATTAAATTGCATGATATATACTTAAACTTCAAATTTCATATTAAAACAGTGTGTATCACTGTCAATATTTTACAGTGAAATATATCTTACAGAAATAATTTTTCTAATTTTTCACCCAATTCACCCATTCATTAACAAGTTTTTTGATAGGCATTGAGTGAATGTTGATTTTTTTCTTTTTGAAAAGAAACTGCTGTCATAGAAGGAAAACAATTTATTGGCTTCTCTCTCTTATTTCCAGATCCCACAAATCAGTATTCAGGAGTAAAGTTTTTGTGGAATGAATAATTTTATAGATAAGAAATATAGCATTCACTAGATGGAAGTAATAAATACAGATAGATCAGAAACATTTTAAAGGTCAGGCTATCTCTACTCGAGTAATTGTAACAAGATGTCATTTATTAACTACTTTCCAAAAGTATTGAAATATTAAAATCTACCTGGGCTCCTTATCCAGCTCCCGAAATGCAGCGTTCATTTCTATTTCGAACGGAGATAGATTGTCCTATTGGCGCACCTGTAAGGGAAGCCAGTCTATCTTCCTTGGGATTGGCTGTTGCCGTGGTTACACTTTGTTTGGAGCCCTGGGCGCTGTCTTCCAACCAAGCCGAGGGATTTAGCTGCTGGTGGGTGAGCCTATACCCCTGATGGTCGGTGTTTGTGGTGAAGGAAGAGAAGCAGCGCAGTGGGAGCACAGACGGAGTCAGAGGCCTCCCGGCAAGACCCGGCTCCAGAGGAGAGGCGGGGAGGAAGGGCCCCGGGCAGAGCTGGCTGCGCGAGTCTTGAAGCGCGAGGCTTCCTTCAATTTGGGAGGTTTTGGTAGCTCACTCAAAACTTAAAGATACACTCTGACTAACCGTCCTAAGTGACGATTCCCTTTTCCCTCCCTTGCTTCCCTATTCTTTCTTCCTTCTTCGTTTATATATGAAATTATATATATATATATATATATATATATATATATATATATATATATATATATATATATATATATATATAAAAATTATATCTATGATTTTGGTTATTTTAAAAAATAGATTTTACTCCCCTTTTATTATAGTTGGACTATGGTTGAAAGGTGTAATTACTTAAGATTTCCCACTTTTGCCAGCTTCAGCCAATTCTAAGCGATTTATTGTCAATTTGAAATGTTTAGTCCGTGTACCAGTGGAATCAACCTAGGGCTGCCCTGACCTCTCTTGCACCCACAACTAAAGGAAACTATTGAAGGCTTGAAATGCGGCCAATTGGAACTGTAATGTGCTGTAGGCATTAGTGGCATTGAAATAATTTAACAGTGCATTCTTATCTAATGACCATTTTAAGTATAAAAAAAGATATACTGCAAAATAATTTATTTCATTCATTTAATACTTAAACAAGAACAATAAAAGAGGGACACAAAACTAGATTCTGTTATAAGAGTTTTAAAATATTAATGAAAATATAAAATACCTGATAAAAATCAGTAAAACTGTTATTTTTGATTTTTCCATTTGCTTCTTGATTAGCATCCTCGCTTGCAAATTTTTTTTTTTTATTTATGGACGGAATGAACATTACTACGGTTGCTTAGATTATGCTGTTGCTCTGATGAACTTTAAAATAGAGGAAGGAATGCAAATTTGTGATTTCCACTTTGGGTGGCTGTCCAGGCACCCACCTTAGAACCCTGAATACAGGTGCCATTTTAACAACTGGTTCGCCAAACTCAACAAAAAATTACTTATTGGTTCTGCCGAACCGGTGAGAACTGGCTGAATGGCACTACTGGCTGTAGGTGTAAAATAAGTATCAGATTTTGAATTGATCTTACATTGATCTTAATAATAATTTTCTATGATAACATGTCAAAATATTTTGTATAAAATAAACTTTATACAAAATATTTTATACAAAATATATTTTGTATTTTATAGAAAATATTTAAAAATAAGTTTATTTTATACAAAATATTTCAACATGTCGTCAGTAGAAAGTTATATATAAAGAATTCACAAAGTTCAGCAACGAACAAGCAAACAATCCAGTTAAAAAATGAGGACCTGAACAGACACTACTCCCAGGAAGATTTACAAATGGCCAACAGATACATGAAAGGATATTCATCTTCACTAGGTATTAGAGGAATGCAAATCAAAACTACAATGGGATACTACCTCACACCTGTTAGATTAGATATTATCAACAAGACAGGTAGTAACAAGTGTTGGAGAGTATGTGGAGATAAAGGAACTCTCATTCACTGCTGGTGGGAATGTAAACTAGTTCAAGCATTAAGGAAGAAAGTATGGTGGTTCCTCAAAAAATTAAGGCTAAAACTGCCATATGACCCAGGAATCCCTCTACTAGGTATCTATCCCAAAACTTGAACACATTGGAATGTAAAGACTCTTAAACCCCCATGTTCATCATGGCATTATTCACAGTGGCCAAGACATAGAAACAACCAAAATATTCTTCCATAGAGGATTGGATAAAGAAAGTGTGGTACATATATACAATGGAATACTACTCAGCCCTAAGAAATGATGACATAGTGATGTTTACAACAACACAGATGGACCTTGAGAACATTATACTAAGTAAAATAAGTAGATCAGTAAAAGTTAAGAATTATATGATTTCACACATAGGTGAGATATAAAAAACTGAGACTGCTGGACATAGATAAAAGTGAAGTGGTGGTCCTGGCTGGTTGACTCAGTGGTAGAGTGTCAGCTTGGCATGTGGATGTCCTGGGTTTGTTTCTTGGTCAGGGCACACAAGAGAAGTGACCATCTGCTTCTCCACTCCTCCTACTCTTCCTTCTCTATTTCTCTTTTCACTTCTCACAGCCATAGCTTGATTGGAGGAAAGTTGGCCCTGGGCACTGATGATGGCTCCATGGCCTTGCCTTAGGTGTGGAATGAGTTGGTTGCTGAGCATGGCCCCAGATGGGCAGAGTATTACCTGGTAGGGGACTTTCCAGGTTAATCCCAGTCAGGGCACATGTGGGAACCTGTCTCTCTGCCTCCCCACTCCTTACTAAAAAATATTTAAAAAACAATGAAGTGGTTACCAGGAGGAGGAGGATGTGGGGAAGAAAGTGGAGGGAAGGGAGTCAAGAGGGGCAAATGTATGGTGACAGAAAATGATTTGACTTTGAGTGATGGGTATATATATAATCAACAGTTCAAATGCTATAGAAATGTTTACCTGAGAACTATGTAGTCTTATTGATCAATATTACCCTGTTAAATTTAATTTTCCAAGTAAAATTTGAAAAAAATATATATTATTGAATTTTACTTGTTTCTCTTTACTTTTTAGAAATGTTCCTACTAGAAAATTTAAAATTACATATGTGCTTGAATATGTAATTGGACAGGGTTGATCTAAAGAGGCAGTGATTGAACAGAGAGACTCATAAGGAAAATGACTCTTACCTTTACGCTATTATCCTACCTTTCTTTCTACATAAAGTTTTGTGTACTTATGTATTCTACTTTATAGCCACATTTAAACAAACAAAACTAATATCTGCCTAAACTTTGAATTGCACTTTAGTTTGATTACAGGATTGCATTTTGCACTGGTAGATTTGGTTTGTTTTCTTTTAGATAAGGTAGGTTGTGAATAAAATTCAATGTTTCAAAACTAGCTTTTAAAATTATGAAATTAGTACATATTTATTATTAAAATATTACTCAACATAAAGGTATCAAATAAAAATTAAATGTTCCTTGATGTCTTCCAGAAAATTGTCTAAACAAAAAGAGTGGGTATGCTTACATATAAGTGATACTACTTTGGTTTGTTTCTACCACTTGCCCTTTTTTCAATGATTTATTCTTGGCTATATTTTCAAAGAAGTACAATAAGTGTGTGTGATTTCTTTTTTGAAGGACTTGTATATTATTTTATTCTATGGATTATAATTTACTTAACTGTTTTATTAAAATTTTTATTTTATTTTATTCATTTTAGAGAGGAGACACAGAGTGAGAGAGAGAGAGAGAGAGAGAGAGAGAGAGAGAGAGAAAGGGGGAGGAGTTGGAAGCTCAATTCTCATATGTGCCTTGACCAGACCAGTGCAGGGTTTTGAACTGGCGACCTCAGTGTTCCCAGGTCGACGCTTTATCCACTGCGCCACCACAGGTCAGGCTAACTGTTTTCTTAGTGAGTAGTTAGTATATCTTTAACTTTTATTGATGTAATAAAAAAGAATACAGCACCTTGGCCAGTTGGCTCAACAGTAGAACATCAGCCTGGTGTGTAGAAGTCCCAGGTTTGATTCTGGGTCAGGGAACACAGGAGAAGCAACCATCTGTTTCTCCACACTTTCCCTTCCCTTTTTCTCTGTCTCTCTCTTTCTCCCCCCCCCCTTGGGGGGGAATATCTTCATTTATAAAATTGTGATATTCAAAAATGTTATAGAAATGGAATCATAAAGTATGCCATGGCTTGGTTGGAGCAAGTTGGCCCCAGGCACTGATGATGGCTCTGTGGCCTTGCCTCAGGTGCTAAAATAGCTCGGTTGCTGAGCAGTGGCTCAAGATGGGCAGAGTATCACCCAGTATGGGGCTTGCCAGGTGGATCCCTGTTGGGGTGCATGCAGGAGTCTGTCTCTCTGCTTCCCTGCCTCTCACTTAATAAAAACTAACTAACTAAATAAATAAATAATACAGAAATATCTTTCATAACACTGTCCAGTGTCTCCCAATGGTAATATATTATAAACTATAGTTTAATAATATGGTCAGCATATTGATATTGATACAATTGTTTATCTTATTCAGATTTCCTCAGTTTTATTTGTGCTTATTTGGGTGTATATGTTATATACAATTTTTAGTATCTGAATGTCTTCACTTATCTACTACCTCAATCAAGATACTGAACAGTTCTGACATTATAAGGATCTCTCATGTGCCCTTTTATCACTGTAACCGCCTTTCTCCATACCAGTCCACCCTCAACTCCTGCCAATCACTAATATGTTCTTCATTTATAAAATTGTGATATGTGAAAATATTATAGAAATGTAACCATAAAGTAGGTTATGCTTTGGTCTCTCGGCATATTTCAAGTAGTTTCATGGAGATTCATCTCTATTGTGGCATGTATCAACAGTTCATTTTTTTTAGTGCTAAGTATTATTTTATGGTATGCATATAGTAGATTTCACCATTGAAGGACATTTTGGTTGTTTCCAGCTTGGTACTATTAGGAATAAAACTGTTGTGAACATTCATATAGAAGTTTTTGTGTGAACAGAAGTTTTGATTTTTCTGGGCTAAATGCCCAAGAGTGTAAGCAAAACATGTAGATAAGTCAAATTAAATGATTTATGTGTGAAATAAAGAAATGTGATATCTGTAGCTAGAGGAAAGGCAAGTACAGGAGGTTTTTGTTGTTGTTTTGTTTTTGTAAACTCCTTGTGTTCATGAGAGGAGAGGGGGCTCAGTGAATCATGTATGATGAGGCAGTAAACATAGAAATAGTATAGAAATAGTGGATGGAGGACAGTTTAGTAGGAAAGCAGTTGTCAGAATCAAAGTAGAGAATTACACTTTATTAGGAAGAGGGGCTCCTCTTCCAGTAACACTTCCAGTCACTTCCAGAAGTGACTTTAGGAAAAGAAATTTAAAAATGAGGCTGTTTAAAAAAAGAAACATGAGTGTGTTTCCATTTTTTTGTTAAGTAGACTACACACTCTGTGACAGTGGTTCTCAAAGCGTGCACCAGGGCGTACTGGTGCACCTTAGAAGATTTCCAGGTACGCCCTATGGTATTCCAGAGAAATATGTGCCTGTTGGGGACCAAAAAACCAACAGGGTTTTTGGAGTTTAGATTTTTGGGGGCAAAAGTGTGGGGAATTGGCTGTAAGCTGACAGTCTGCCCAACCCCCCACCTCACTTGCCTGATTAGGTTGCAAAAGGCTATTAAGCTGTGGTGCTGGATTGTTTACACTACCCCCCATGTTCCCCGGAGAGACTGGAGGCAAGTTTCTTCTATCCTTTTTTTGGTGTAAAGTTAAGATGGTATGTATGGTGGGGGTTTTGGATTGATGATTAAACATAAGGAATTGTCTGTTGAAGTCTTTTGGATTTCTATAAAAGAAAAATATGTGGCAATATCTAAAAAAGCTTTGAACATTTTATTACAATTTTCAACATCCTATTTATGTGAATTAGGATTGTCTACCCTCAACACAATTAAGAGTAAAAAGAGAGGAATTCTTCAATGTATTGACGAAGAAATGAGAGTTTGCCTTTCAAATATATGTCCAAACATTGAAGAAATCACTGGGATGCATCAGGCTCATGTTTCTCATAAACACAAGAATGAAAAAACTTAACACATTCATGCCAGGACCTGCCAAATTTACTAAATTTTACTAAGAATGTATCTATATATAAAAAAATGATAACTTTTTTTATTTTTTAACCCCTCTTTTTTACGAATTCTAAAAAGCATAACTCAAAAAATGTAACATAAAGATGTTTTTTAATGTCAGAATAAATTTAATTTTGTCATATTTATTTTGTTTAATTACCATAAAAGCACGCTTGGACTTTATATTTTTTCTTTAATATTTGACTTAATTATTATAACATATTTCTCAGAAATTTGTATATAGTGCCCCTACAATTATTTGTAGGATTTTACATGCTCCCCGACTTCAAAAAGTTTGAGAACCACTACTCTATGAAAACAGGTTATTGTCTCATTTAATCAATTATTTGTAACACCTAGCACTGCTGTGAGTGCACCTGGTAGACCCACAAAAAGTTGATTTTGAGATGAATGAGCATAATAGAAAAAGAAAGAAAAGGAGAGATGGAGAGAGAGAAGGAAGATAAAGGAAGGAAGGAAGGGAGGGTGGGAAGGAAGAAGGAAGGAAGGAGGGAAGGAAGGAAGGAAGGAAGGAAGGATGGAAAAAATAGAGGGATGGAGGGAGGAAAAGCTAAGAAGACGACAGAGGTTGAAAGGCCAGGGACTTGTGGGAAGAATGAGTTTAGAATAGTCTGGGAAATAAAATAATGGCTACTAGTGCAGTCATTTTCAAAATTATTTTCACCAATAACCACAATAAAATAAAGAATAGGTTACATTGTAACTCAAGCACACATACATACATTCTTCTAAAGAACTTAAAAAAATTAGTATATATAGTGCAGTTAAGTTTCTTTTCTGACTTTTCTATTTAACTTTTTCTATACTATTCTATCATTAAAAATTAATAATCAAGAGCTACTAAATTAATATTTTGATTCACTTATGGGTTATGATCTGCAACTAAAGTTAGACGATATATTCAGATGTATTGCTGGGCATATGAATACCTTGACTGAACTTAGAGACCATTTGGTAGTGAAGAGCATAGGATTTGGATTCAGAATGTCTGAATTAGGATCCTGACCCTGTTACTTACTAGCGTAATAACTATGGACAGTTAACTAATCTCTTCAAACCTGAATTTTCTCATCATACAATGGCTACAATGACCTTAAACCTGTTAAATTACTCTGAACATTATTCTAGAAGACAAATGTCTTCTTGTACCTGCCTTGTCACAGCCACTCAATACATGGAAGTTAATGATGGTGATTATGAAGATGATGATGATGTAAAGATATACTGTAATATACTGATTAACCCATATCTATTATAAGCATTTGATATTTAAATGAAGTGAATATTGATTGTATATGCCATATATTATTCATTCTTACATGTTATTTTTAGAAAATGTGGCTCTGGTAAAATTAACTCAGAGTAAATGAGTAGAAACTAGCCATATGTTTCCCCATAATAGGCTTAGATTATTCTCTTAAGTGTGTTTTCATCTCTGAATATTTAAGCTGATCATAGACATCTTTCCATTAGTCACTTTTAAGAGGATGAGTTTTACTGTGAAATTATTTTGTTCAGGAAGATAAGTCAGCTCATTAATATAACTTTTCCCTTAGAGGAAATCTATTATTAGAGTTGACCATTTTATAGTCAAACATTAAAGAAACAATGAGTGATTGGAGAGAAAAATCAGTGTTCTTCAATATATGATATGACCATAATAAGGTGTGATAAAGTTTGTTAAACTAAAACATATTTATATAGAACAATGTTGGATTATTATGACACATTAAAAACATAGATTTTATTGGCATATTAGCATTTTAAATTTTATTTTCTTTTTCTTTTTAGCCAGAGAAACAGAGAGTGGGATAGATAGGGACAGACAGACAGGAAGGAGAGAGATAAGAAACACCAGTTCCTTCGCTGAGGAATCTTAGTTGTTCATTGATTGCTTTCTTACGTGTTCCTTGACTGGAGGGGCTACAGCCAAACCAGTGGCCCCTTGCTCAAGCCAGAGACCTTGGCCTCAAGCCAGAAACCATGGGCTTGAGGTCATGTCTATGATCCCATACTCAAGCCAGCAACCCCACGTTTGAAGCTGGTGAGCCCACACTCTAGCCGAATAAGCCTGTGCTCAAGCTGGTGACCTGGGGATTTCAAACCATGGGTCCTCTACATCTCAGTCTGACACTCTGTCTGCTGTGCCACTGCCTGGTCAGGCGCCTTTTTAATTTTCTTTAAATAGTTCTGTGTTTTATTATTAAGGATGATGGATGATGAGGAAGATGATGCAAAGCTTAAAGAAGAAATAGAAGCAGAATTGGATAAAATAAGTATTTCTTCCTTGGAAAATGATGATGTTGACAGTGATTCAAAGTCAGAAACCCAGAGTGATGATAGTGATACAGTAAGTGTCAAGTGTTGGACTTTTGAGCCTTTTAACTGGAGTAACCTTTTTAGGAGATATATTACTTTCTCAATGTGTTTTGTGTATTTATTTCATGTTTAACTTTAAGATCACCTTCAAACAATATATATTAATATTTAAATATAAAAAATATGCTGAATATAGAAGTCACCTATACTTTTACATATCTATATATTCATTTGGGGGGTTAAAATTGGAATTACAGTGTAGTATATATATTTATATTTGTATACTGCTTTTTCTTTACTTAATCATGAGCATTCTAATGTGATTATATATGGATGAAAGCAAAATTTATGTGAAAACTAAAGTCCAAGTTTTGGCCTCAGGCACTGAGGATAGCTTGGTTGATTTGAATATTGTCCCCAGGTGGGGCTGGCCGGTTGATCCCAGTCAGGGCACTTGTGGGAATCTGTCTCACTCCCCTGCTCTCACTTAAAAAAAATCTACACTAAGTTTTTTTTTTCAAAAAATACTAATTTTTCTGGTTTAAAAAATTAATTATACTTTAAGTTTTAATTAGAATTTCAATAACATATATAGCTTTTGGGAAAAAATAATACTTTTACATCATTATGTCTTTTTATCTATAGCTAATTAAAGTGAAAAAATAAATCCTCAGAGTCTTCATTTGATTATGAAATTCAACAGAATCACAGATATGATTCATAACATCTGAAAATAAAAATTAAGTTTTCACCAAATATATCTGTTTGCACTTTATAGCCTTATTTTTTTCCTCATTTACAATTTTTTCTCAAATTTTTGATGTGGAATGAAAGAGGGAATATTTGATACATTCTTTTGATGAGCAATTTTATAGTTTCTTTCATTACTGAAATTTTTAGGACTTCGTTGAATTACCTGAGTCAGTTCTTCACTGTATTGACATCATACAGAATAAGAGTAAAACTGCTGAAAAGCTCATTCTTCAAGACTTAGAAGATAATGATGTTTTAAGTAAGTACAGTTTTTATCTGCTTGGATGATTTAAGTATAATTTATAAGTTAGAAAATTAAACTGCTTCAAGTACTTAACTCTTATTTTATATATATGTATTTATCTATAGTAATATCTATAGTATATCGGGGGTTTCTATTTAGTTCATTTGTTTTTCTTAATAACCTTCCTTATGTCTCCAATAAATACCAGCCACCAACATTTGTTTCACCAGTTCTAATTAAAGCCAGACATTCTATTATTTTACATTAAATAAAATAAAACTAATCATGGGAATATTTTAAAAGTATCAGTTTTGACCCTGGCTGGTTGGCTCAGAGGATAGTGTCAGCATGGCATGTAAACATCCTGGATTTGATCCCTGGTCAGGGCACACATGAGAAGTAACAATCTTCTTCTCTTCCTCTCCCTTTCCCTCTTCTCTCTCTCTTTTCCTCTGTCTCTTCTCCTCTTGCAGCCAGTGGCTTGCTTGGTTCCATTGCCGTCCTTGGGTACTGGGGATAGTTTAGTTGATTCACGTTTTGGCCCTAGACAAGGGTTGCTGGATGGAATCTGGTCGGGATTCATGCGGGAGTTTTTCTCTGTCTCCCCTCCTCTCACTTAAAAGAGTATCAGTTTATACATTTGTTTGAAGAAAAATATATTTTATATAAAAGTCTAACAATCTTTATTTTCTTCAACTGAGCAAATTTACTTCTGAGAATTATTCTAAGAATAATAGAATGATCAAAGATTTAACTAGGAATATTTATGGCTTGTTTTTTAATGAAAAATTGCAACAATCTAGATGTTCAACAATATACTCATTAGAAAAGGTAATTTAGACAGATTTTTAATGATATAAATATTCATGATACATTATTGAACTTTTTATAAAATTTAATGTCACTTATGCCAATACAGTATTAGCATAAATCATGATGTGGATAGTCACAGATATTTATTAAACTAATATTACTGCCTGAAAATACCTGTTCTAGCCATTGAGAATACAGCAGAGAACAAAATAGGCAAAGGTTCTCCTATATTGTTCTAATGTTTCAGTGTGGGTAGACAGACAATAAATAAATAAATATGTAAATTTTCAATAGAGATAGCTGCTATACAGCTAACGAGGGCTCAGATTTATAGGATTGTTATAAGCCATGTGGACTATTGCAATACTATGGTTAGAAATGAGAGTAACTTGATTATAAATAAGGAAAACAGTCATATTCTACAACCCATTTTTTAAGGGAACCAGAAGGATTGATTGATGAATTGGTATGAATGAAAGAGAAGAAGATGGTTCCAAGATTTTTGTTCTGAGCATCTGTATAAATAGATATGTAAAGAATTGCTGTATGTAGATGCTTCAAATTTTGGTAGTGGTTATTTATAGTTGAGTTATGGGAAATTTTAAGTGTATGTTCATTTACTTTTACTAAGGTTTACACAGTGAAAATATAAATTTATTGGCAATTAGCCGTGGTCGGATAGCTCGGTTGGTTAGAGCGTTGTCCTGAGACACAGATGTTGCCAGTTTGATCCCTGGCCAGGGCACATATAGAACAGATTGATGCTCCTATCTCTTTACTTTTCTCCTCTTTCCTCTCTCTAAAATAAATAAAATAAAAATATATGAATATGGGCAATTAGCTTAATTATGAAAAAAGTTAAAGGGTAACAATTATAGAAAATTAATTACTTAAAAGGTTATGTAACTGCAATTATGGTAGTGGTTTAGAAAATTATGAAAAGATCCCTTATGTAGCTCTAGCCAAATAGGTTCAATAATCTTAATAATCAGAATAATTTTCTAAGAAAATTCAAATTATCAAAATTGATTGAAAAAAATGAAAAACATTATTAAATCAATAATCTGGCAAGAAGGTAGAAAGGAATTTCTTTTCAGATGTCTTTAGAAACTATGAATAATTTACCCAACCAGGAGCTCAGTTGGTTAGAGCATTGTCCCACTACACCAAGGTTGCAGATTTTATCTCCTGTCAGGGGTCAGGGTACATGCAAGAGTCAACCAATGAGTGTATAAATAGGTAAAACTACAAGAGTCAATGTTTCTCTCTCTCTTTCTCTCTCTCTCTCTCTCTCTTCCCAGATGTTAAAGAAATTAGGAACAATATTGCTTACAGTCTTTCAAGACACAAAAAATCTGCATAAAGTGTAATAATTCATTTTTAAAAATATATATATAGTTTGTAAAGCCAATGGCCAAGGCCACCATCACAGCCGCCTGGCCAGTGCAGGTTCACATTAGATTCAAACAGTCGGTAATGAAACAACAGCTCCAAGAACTGGTGAGTCATCAGCTTTAATCCTAGCTTGCACCCGGTGGGCAAGTAAAAATACACACTGGACTCCAAAACCCACTCACTCAGTGCTCACAAAGCTACTGACGTATCTGAGTTTCCTAGCATCAAAGGTTTCTAGCTCACCAGACTTATTCACCTGTTTCCCATCTCCTTCTCCAGCACAAACTCTGCACAAACTGGCTTCTTCCCTAGCACTCTGCCATCTTGGCTGCTTCTCCTCTCCTCGATGTGGCCTTAATCTGCTCTCCTCTCTAATGCCAACCTCAGGAACAGAGAGAGAGAGCAAGCTCCCAGTCTGCCCCACTTTATAGTGTAGTAATCCAAACCTTTAATCCAATCTACAAACAAAGAAGTCTCTGATACAAAGTCACTTACCTGAGGCATAATGGGAGGATTCCTCATGAGAGTACACCACCCCACATCATGCAATCAATCAAGGGTGTGGGGCAAAGCTTACTCATAAAACTAAACCTAAGGGCCTGACCTGTGGTGGTGCAGTGGATAAAGTGTCGACCTGGAATGCTGAGGTTGCCGGTTCAAAACCCTGCACTTGTCTGGTCAAGGCACATATGGGAGTTGATGCTTACTGCTCCTCCCCCCTTTCTCTCTCTCTCTCTCTCTCTCTCTCTCTCTCTCTCTCTCTCTCTCTCTCTCTCTCCTCTCTAAAATGAATAAATAAAAAAAACCCCTAAGCCTTAGGCTATAATGACCCAGCCTGCCCACAGCCTGCCCCCCAACATACAATATAAATAGACTTGCACGTGGGCAGCACCATCTTTAACAAAGTGAGCATAATATATTTTATCTGCCCAACATAGTTCAGTTGTAAAACCGTATAAAGATAACACACAAAACAGAAGCCAGAGTCAGATATCATTTATGAATATAGAGGTATTGATTAGGGCTCTCACTTATAGACATCGGAAGCCATTTTAGCTGCTTTAAGTAGAAAGGTTTTAAGGGGTATTTATTTGTTTGTTTTTATGGGTAGAGTAGATGACCTGGTTACTTA
The DNA here is from genome assembly GCA_037038555.1 of Rhynchonycteris naso. Taxonomy (NCBI): domain Eukaryota; kingdom Metazoa; phylum Chordata; class Mammalia; order Chiroptera; family Emballonuridae; genus Rhynchonycteris; species Rhynchonycteris naso. The sequence goes on along the minus strand of CM072996.1, from coordinate 120,760,096 downwards.
TTGCTGTAAAACAAACTTGATGTTTTAAAATAACAATGTGTTATTTTATCTTTTATGGGCTCTGTGGGATGACTGGGGTTAGCAAAGCAGTTTTTGCTTGGATATCTTATGCTCTTGGAGTCAGATGTTGATTAAGGCTTCAGTAATCTGAAGTCCTTAATGGATTGTAATTACAAGATCAAATGTCTGGCAGTTGATGCTAAATTTTGGCTGGGAGTTTAGTTGGTGCTATCAACTGAAGGCATCTACATGTGTTCTTTTCCTATGGATTGCATTGTACCTGCATAGTGAGAAGGAGTATCAACGAACAAAATACCAACAGACAGGTGGAAACTTGTGAGACTTCTTACTACCTATTCTCAGATATAATGCAAGATCATTTCTGCCACATTCTGATGGTTTTGTACAGGATTAGTGTAGGTTTTGTGCAGGAGGGAACTGTGCATTTGAAGAAGTGTGGGAGAGAAATCTTTGGAGACTAGCTACTACAATGAAGAACAAATTGATAAGAGAACTGGAGAAACAGACTGCAAACTGACCAGCCAATGTGTACAAAATATACACACACATACACTGTAGAACATGTCTGCTACAGGAGCTGATGTCTGATATAATTAAGAAATTCAGAAACATTTATCCTTTGCTATATAGTCCCATCTCAAAACCAAAGCTTCCTCTTTCTATCATGGTCTGGGCCAAAAACAAAACAAAACAAAAAGAACATTAAAGTATAGCTGCCTGCCTCTCTTCACTCATAATATTTTTATAGAAATAAAAACTTAAGCAAATATATCAATTGATAGAACCTAAATCACCCTTAGAAACCTAGCTTCAAAGGAATCTGGAGAAAGTTATATTTCACATTACAGCCTCTCACAGAGAAAAGCATGCCAGAGAGATTGTGAACGGTTGTTGAAGAAGAAAATCTGTATCTGATAAAACAGTTGTGAATGGTCAGTTAACCAGCAAAATGCTTCTCTTTAAAAATAGTTTACTATTGGGAAACATTACTATGGTATAACACATCAAATGAATAAGGAAAAGAAGCATAAGTGCATCTACACAGATGATAAAAAAACTTGAGAAGATTCAACAAACACTCATAAAACCAAGAAAGAAAGTTTATTCACATGTTAGTAATTATACTCTTTTAAACTTGTGCTTTTATTAAAGGGGTTTCAATATTTTATGTAAGATTATATTGCTAGTTTGTAGCAGGTAGACGTTTGTTGGTTTTTTTTTTGTTTGTTTTTTGGTTTTTTTACAGGAATAGAGAGTCAGAGATAGGAATAGATAGGGACAGACAGACAGGAACAGGGAGAGGTGAGAAGCATCAATCATCAGTTTTTCTGTTGCTGTTGTGACACCTTAGTTGTTCATTGACTGCTTTGTCATATGTGCCTTGACCGTGGGCCTTCAGCAGACCGAGTAACCCCTTGCTGAAGCCAGTGACCTTGGGTCCAAGCTGGTGAGCTTTTGCTCAAACCAAATGAGCTCACGATCAAGCTGGCGACCTCGGGGTCTCAAACCTGGGTCTTCTGCATCCCAGTCCGACGCTCTATCCACTGTGCCACTGCCTGGTCAGGCCTTTGTTGGTTCCTAATCAAAATGTCATACAATATCAAACAAAACATTATTCTGTGTATGTAGAAAATATGCTTTAGTTGAGAATATAAAAGGTGATAAAGAATTAGTCATATAAAAATGTGTTACTTTTTTAGAATAAAAATTATAATTCTTTTGTACTTTATTCTTCATTGTTTTTCTGTTGTTTTGAATTACTTATAAAGAATGTGCTATGATAGAATTTGAGGTTAAAGGATGGTAAAAAGATTTGAAATTTTAATATGTTGTTCCCTATTATAATATTTAAAGTTGTAATATTTTTTTCTAGGCTGTACTTATGGAACAATTCCTAATAGTCATACGCTTTTAAGGATAGAATTATCAACTGAAAATAAAGAAAATTCACAACAATTAAGGAAGGTATAAGTTTAACATTTGACTAAATACTCAATATAACAGCTAGAAATTTACCTGTCCCAACAGTTTATTGATTTAATGTTCATTGACTTAAAAATTTTTAATTTAATTATTTTTAAGAAAATTATATTTTGTTTTATATTTTTTCATATAAAATTAAAATATTCAAATGTCAATTTTTAAAAATATTAGAAATAGAAATTTGAAGCATTGATACTTGAGGATTTAATGTGCATGTAGATAAAAAAGAGTTATATTGTATGATTTTTTTCCCCGACAAAAACAAAAATACACACCAATATGCTTTTTGTTACCTTGTTTAAGAATGTAACATGTTCTAGCAGAGACTTTAAATATACTATAGAAGCTTTAAACTTAGAACATCTTATATTAGTTTTTTTTAAAGAAACAATTACACACCCCTAGAAATAAGAGTAAAAAAAGAGTTAGCATTTTGGTTAAAGCCCCCATAAAAGTTTTCTACAGGTTCAACATCTTAGATTCATTTTTAGCTCTCATTTTACCAAATTCTATTTTTTACCTAACTCTATTCCTGTTCCCTAAGATGTCTAAAATAATATGAGTATTACTTATATGTATGCCTCTTACTTGCTGTTTTGGTATCACTAAAGTTTGAAATATTAATTTTAAATGATCATACTGGTATTTCCATCTAGAGTCTGGTAGAAATTTAATTATGGAAAAGTATTAATCAAAATTATATGTTATGTATAATTCAGGTTATTATAGATAATAGTTCTAAGCTATGGTACATATATACTATGGAATACTACTCAGCCATAAGAAATGATGACATCGGATCATTTATAACAAAATGGATGGTCCTTGATAACATTATACGGAGTGAAATAAGTAAATCAGAAAAAAAGAAAAACTGAGAACAGCATGATTTCATACATAGGTGGGACATAAATGTGAGAATATGAGACATGGACAAGAGAGTGGTGGTTATGGGATGGAGGGAGGGAGGGAAGAGTGGGATAGGGAGGAGGGGAGGGACAGAGGGAAAACCAGATTGAAGGTGACAGAGGACAATTTGACTTTTGGTGATGGGTATGCAACACAATTGAATGATACGATAACCTGGAGATGTTTTCATTGTACATATGTACCCTGATTTATTGGTGTCACCCCATTAGAATTAATAATAATAAAATATATAAAAAAATAAATAAATAAAACAGATTGAATATATAAGCAACTTGTATATATGAGCAATCACTACAGATAAGAAAGGTCAAAATATATTAGTAGGAAAACAAATATTAATAGCAATATTTTTACATGATTATCAAGCAGTTTAATTGTTTATAGTGAAATAGAGTACCAAAAAACATAAGGTTAAAATACAGTTGGTTTGCATGGGAAAATCATAATATTCACCATGAAGACAATAATTATTAATAAGCTATAGAATAGTATGTGAGAGGGGTTTGAAGTAAATAAAGTTGTAGATACATGTATACAAATATTTTTATTATTTTAAGATAACTTTACACTTTATTTTGTTTTTTTTAATCATTGGTACTCTTTTAACCATTTAGATATTATCTGAAATAGAGAAAGAGGAATTTCTAAGAAGTGCAACCCGCTGTGGCATTCCTGATTCTGTCCCAGAGCCTGGTCCTCATGAATATGTGGAAGGACACGTTGTGCCAGGTGGACTAACCTGCTCAGTTTCTATGTGATCATAGTTATCTGAGAGAGAATTTAGAGTTTTTTTCTCTTGACAATTAGAAAAATACAATCAATATTTGAAATTATGCTTTCACTATTCTTACTTACCTATACCCATAGTTTTCTTTATGGCTCTTAACTTGACTTAAATACACTTATAATTTTTCTACATATATAATATAGCTGACTGCAATAGACATACCCGTCCTTGAATTTATTAAGTACACCTTAACTACACATACGTACACACAAACACATTCAATTTTTAGATTAAGTTTGTGGCCTACTCTAAGGCAAGTTATGTGTTTCCTTTATTGCCTGTAGTGGAATTATTATTATTTTTTTTACAGGGACAGAGAGAGAGTCAGAGAGAGGGATAGATAGGGACAGACAGACAGGAATGAAGAGAGGTGAGAAGCATCAATCATTAGTTTTTTGTTGCCATTGCAACACCTTATTTGTTCATTGATTGCTTTCTCACCTGTGCCTTGACTGCGGGCCTTCAGCAGACTGAGCAACACCTTGCTGGAGCCAGCGACCTAGGGTCCAAGCTGGCGAGCTTCTGCTCAAGCCAGATGGGCCCGCGCTCAAGCTGGCGACCTTGGGGGTCTCGAACCTGGGTCTTCTGCATCCCAGTCCGACACTCTATCCACTGTGCTACCGCCCAGTCAGGCCTGTAGTGGAATTTTCATGTGTATTTAAGAATGTATTGGCCCTGGCTGGTTGGCTCAGCAGTACAGCATTGGCCTGGCATGTGGAAGTCCTTGGTTCGATTCCCTGTCAGGGCACACAGAAAAAGTGACCATCTGCTTCTCCACTCTTTCCCTTACCCTTCTCTCTCTTTCTCTCTTCTTCTCCCTTGGCCATGACTCAAATGGTTCAAGAAGGTTGGCTCTGGGGGCTGAGGATGTGAGGATGGCTCCATGTCCTCTCCTCAGGCCGTAAAATAGCTCAGTTGCCCGAACAACAGAACAGTGGGCCCAGATGAGCCGAGCATCGCCCCTGTAGGGGGCTTGCTAGGTGGATTCCTTTTGGGGTGCATGCAGGAGTCTTTCTGTATACCTTCCTGCCTCTCACTTAATGGAAGTAAAAAATAATGTATTTATTTTTGTATTTTATTACTTTTTCTCTGGTAATGTGTTAAAATTATTTCTTCACATTCTTTTAAAAATTAAAATTATTTTCCACTGATTTGAGAGAGAGAGAAGGGAAGGAGGAAAGAACTCATGAGAGAGAGAGATAAAGTGAGAGAGGATGGGAGAGAGAGAGAAGCATCAACTTGTTTAAATTATTTGTTCCATTTAGTTGTATACGCATTGTTTGTTTCTCATACTGCCTTGATTGAGGGTCGAACTCATGACCTTTGATGCACTGTGTCAATGCTTTATCTGTTGAATCACATAGCCAGGGCCTATTTCTTCTTTTTAAAATTACTTTTATACTTTACATTGTATCACTTTTCACAGGTTTCATCTTAAAAATAATATTATTTCTCCTTATGATTACAGATGATGGTGAAATAAATTTTGGATACTGTAAAGTGGAAGAAAGATGTAGGCAATCTTTTGAGGCTTGGCAAGATAAACAGAAAGAGTTAGAAGACCAAAAGAAAGAAATTCTCAAAGCTCAGAGGGATAGGGAAGAAAAACAATTTCAAGAAGAAGAAGAAAAAAGACATCGCTGGATGAAACAATTTGAAGTTGAAAAGAAGAAATTAGAGAATATTCAAAAGGTTTTATTTTTGTTTTTCATACTTTTTTTTTGAATCAGTAGCTATTTCTGAATAGTATTGTTGTTTTGGATTATAGTACAGATTGAGCTCCATTGCATGGCTTTTAATTATTTCTGATAATAGAAGCAATTGATTGTGGATTAACAATATTTAATACAATTTCATTGATTGGTTTTTATTGAAATTTATTGATATTTCAGATACTACTTTAGACCATGTGAGAACCTAGAGTCTTTGAAGTTTCAAAGATAGTCCTAGAAATGCTGACATTTATAGCATAAACTGTTTCTTTTTTATACCCTTCTAATCATAGAAAAAAGGAACATAATTTTCTTGATCCTGCAATGCCCTTGCCATGTGTTTTGATATATAGCAATTAAATAAAACATATTTGGTTGAAGAGATTCAACTATGTAGATGATGATTTGTGTTTCATCTCCATAACTGAGCTAATTCCATGGACTAAACATTTTTTTGGTACATAAGATTTTTGCGTTGTTATTATTTCAGCTTTTTCCCAACCCACCTCAGGAGGTCTGACCGTCAGGTCATGGTAGTGACATATTGAGAAACTGGTGTTTTGTTATGACCCTACTTGTGAGCTTTCATGTTTCTTAGAATGTTTAGATAACAGGCTTGACTGACTTGTGTGTTACATCAGCAAAGTTGACTTACATTTTGCCTAGAACTTGTTAGATTTGAATGTGTCATATAGAAATATTATCATGTGGTCATTTAGGCAGTTCAGCATCTTCTAGCCCTCAATGTTGACTACATTGCATTTCCTGATTTCATATAAAATAAGCAAATTAAAAATAATTATAATATTGTAGGACCACTTTGTCCACGGTTTTTCTAACAAACTCTAAACCTTTAGCTTTCATTTCCTTTAGTTATATTTCCTTTTCACAAATCAGATCAATATGATCATTACAATGATAAAGTTATTATTTAAAAATGACATATGTAGGGGTTAGTGAATTCCTAAATAAGCTTTGTTATGCCTTGGGGCTTAAAAATAGTCTGGTGGGGCCAATCCATAATTTTATAATGATGGGTTCTAAATATGTGATTTACTTCTTTTAGTGGTTCTTTTCTGTGCCTCTTGTTAGTGTACTCTTTATTCTTCAAAACTGCTGTTGTAAATCTCTTTCCATGAATTCTACCCAAATTTTATCTCCTAGTTATTAGCATATAATCACATAACATTTTTGCATCAATTACAAGCTATGCTTCTTTCTAGTCCCATATCTAGTTAGCATCAACCTCTACAACTTTTCCTTTTTTCATTGCTTATAAACATGTTCAATTTTCTCCCATTCTCGGAAGAAAACAAAGGTGCCTCACTGGTGGAGGCACAATTGAAAAAGTTTGACCCAGAATGCTGGAGTCACTGGTTCCAAGTCCCGAAGACATTGGATGGTTAGCGCAGGGTTGCTGCTTGAGCAGAGGTTGTCCAAACCATCCCAAAGCTGAACAGCTTGAGCCCAAAGGTCACTGGCATAAAAAGCCCAAGTGCACTAGCTTAAACAAAGGGACACTGGCTCAGACCTGGTCAAGCCACATACAAGAAGTAATCAATGCACAACTAAAGGGGAAGAAACTACAAGTTGATGCTTTTAACCCCCTCTTTCTTCTCTTTTCTCAAAACACACACACACACACACACACACACACACCTCACACACACAACACATACAGGAAAAACCATGAGATTACCTTTGTTCATGTCTCACTTTATCAAGCTCTTTAGCTCTTATTATAGTCAGGCTTCTTAAAAGAGTGATATTTTTGCTACCTCTATTTTCTGTCTCTCATTCAATTGCAAACCCCCTACTGAATGAAATTGCTCTTGATAAAAGTAACCAATGACTTCTAAATTACCATATTCACAGGCTCTTTTTCAATTCTTCTTTTGGTCTCCAGAGTAATTTGTTGAACATTTCTCTTTCCCATGACTTCTGTGGGCCCACACTGCCTTAATTTTCTTACATGTTCTGGAGTTCCTATTTGATATTCATTTTAAGTTTCTTTTTCTTCCTCCTTGAATATGATACTACCAAGGCTTTCATCCTTATCTTTCTTTTCTTATTCTACATAGTTTTTCTCTTGATAATCTCACTCATAACCTTGGCTGTTTAGAACCAAATCTGTATTTGTAACAAAAAAGTGAACTACATAATGCTCCTACAGATACTTCACATACATAACTTAATGCATCTAAAGCTGAGTGCATTGTCTTTCTTTGTGCGTCATGCCCCTCCTCTGCTATTCCTTATTTTGACGAGCCACACTACTATCATAGTCCACTCTAGGAAGACGAGGACCACTTCTGACTCTTTTCTCTCTTGTTAGTCTCTTCTTTTTAAAACAATAGTTGTATTATTCATCTTTTCATCTGTATATCTACTGCTAATCCATAGCTCAGTATGTGCTAGTGTCTGGCTTTGGATATTTATTATATTCTCTAATTGATCTTCCTACTTTTTGTCTTCCACACATTCATCTACCATAGTGCTGTCAGAATAATATTTTTAAAGTTACTTACTTCTTAAATTCCATCAAAAGTTCCCATAGCTCATATAAGATAATGTACAAAGAAAATTTTTTACTACCTATCCATCGAGTCAGTTGGCAGTCTTTGGCAATTTCATGTTTACATTGTCTTTGTTCCTTTCTTGCTCCTGCCACACTATCCACAGAGGTTCCCCTGAACCTCACATGGACTTCACTAACGTCTTACTGATCATGTCGGTGTCTCCTTGGCTTTCTGTCTTAACTCTGTCTAATGTGACATTATGTCTTTCCTAAAAATGAGCTATAGTCATTTTCCTAGTTCAGAAACATTTAATAAATGCCTAAAATATCTGTCAACCCTCTTGAAAGTCTAGGCATTTAAAATAAAATCTTCTGCATGAAACCATTCACAATCTTCCAATTATAACACCTATTTCTACTGTGATTCTTTATAGTCCTCTCTTGCAATAAACTTGTTCTGCTAAGTTTGAAGTAATGTATGAACTTATGAGAATGTTCCCATATTAAAGGCAAAATTTTAGAGTAAAAGAATTATGTTTTACTGATTTTAACTCTTCCAGATCCTTAACAAAATATATAATAATAAATTGTGTTTAAAGAATATCATTAGCCACTGAACTGAGTAATTATGTGAATTAAATGGGTTGGTGTGCAGAGAAAAATACTGTAATGCAAAGCCTATCTTATAAATATTGTTATCTGGAATTTTTGCATTGCCCAACACTGTTTCTAGCTGATGCTCTTTATTATGTATAAACATGCACAAATAAATAAAACAACTTTCCCCACATTGCAATCATCTTTATGTGTTCAAAATGGGAACCCTAGGTATTACCATATTTCCATGTGTATAAGATGCTCTCATGTATAAGACACACCTTTATATTGGGGCCTGAAATTTGAAAAAAAAGACAACAAATGCAAAAAAGTGGGAAATGCAGGTAAAAAAATCTACAATCACTGTATAAAATGCACCAAGTTTTTAGACCCTATATTTTTTGAAAAATGATGTGTCTTATACATAGGGAAGTATGGTATTTATATGACACTTTAGTTTGAGATTAAAGTTGTTATCCCAGTACTAATACCTGAACACCATTGGGTGAGTGAGCTCTTTTAACTATTATTTATAAATATATGTTGTGAGACTTGTGTATAATTAACATAATATTTTTTGACATTCAAACATAGTATTTTAATATTACCATGTGTTCAGCAAAAACAGACCAAGATGAATGAGGAACTCCGTAAAGAAGAGAAAATGTGGGAAGAGAAATTTAAACAACATGAGGTATCTGTTGTTTTTACTCAGTGTAATAATCATTCTTCATTTGAAATAAATTACTATGTATGCTTTAAATGTACATTTTAATGTGATATTGTCTATCTGGTGTAGAATTTAACTTACTAAAGCTTAACATTTGTTAAATATTAAAAATTCATTTTGAAATAGAATTTCCTGATAGTGAAAATGAACTGGTTAGTGAGTGAATATTTTTATTTTGCTTTTAAAGCTGAATGATTTATTTCCTTGGGTTTACAATCCAGATTTAGTACCATTTCATTTTACCAACGTGAAGATATGATTCCATTCCATATTTATTTAATTTTTTTATTAGGATTTTTTTACTTTTACACTCATTCATATATAATTCACTGGCTTTCTATTTCCTGCAAAGTACGTCTCTTAGAGTTCAAGATACAGCAGGGTATCAAATAGAAAAGGACCCCTGCCATCAGGGACCTTATATTTCTTAAGGTTCTGAGCTATAATTACCATTTATATGAATGTATATTGTATGTGTGTCTTACTTCAGCTCTTTAATCTGCCCTTTTCTTAGATTAGAAACATTCTTCTATTTCATTTCATTTTTGTCAGTTCTTTATTCTGGAACTTCTACTAGTCATGTGAGTTTCTGTGTTGATCCACTTTACACCTAAATATCTCTGTTATATACAGTATTTCATGTCATTATTTTGTATGTTGTTTTGGCAAAACACGTAATTTAGAAGTTTTTCTTTATGTAATCAGCTGTTAAGCCATTCTGATTGTTGTTGGAATCATACTTTTTTAAATTTGCACACTTTACATTTTATTTTTAATGAGGTTATTTCTGTTTATATATGTATTTTTCTAAAATTTTTATTTAAATTTTAATTTAGTTTAATAACTCTCTCTACTCAGAAATTGATTCTTCTACTTCCTAAAATATTTTCATTGCCTCACATGATTTTTGTAAATTTTCCTCAAATATCAGCTGAATTTTGTTGATCTGTTTACTTTCGTTTTAGGATTGTAGTGACAATGATATTTTCTTACCTAAACCCAAATTGTCTCATTTAAAACAATATATTCTCACCAATTTTCTTAATAGTGACTAAAGAATAAAAATTGTGACTAGAGTAATTCTTTATATTGCTCATGTAATGTTTTACCTCACCTTCCTGGTGTGGTCTCACAAAATAGTTTCCTGCTTCTCCAGTCCCTGTGCTGGCTCTGGGAGTTTTCTCTAGAAGAATCCCCATCTCAGAAAGTTGAAGTTCTTTTCACTGACACAAATTTTGGCCTGTGGCTTCCCTTGCTTTTTCTCTGTGCCATTTGATTTCATATGCTATCTCTACTCGAGTAATTTCTCAGTTTAATCTAGGTTGCATACTATACCCATGTCGGAGTATCAATTTACTAACTTGATAGAAGTTTTAAAATATTTAAATAATATCCTTTAAAATAAATGACTGTAGTTTTGTGAAAAGAATTTTATAGTAACTTTATTATTTCAGTTTTTGTATTTGTTTTAAATCTCTATTTCAGATTATATTTTAATAGCATAGCACATTTAGTTTATACTGACACCTATTTGTCTTTATTTTAGGAATTTATTAGAAACTTGCATTTACAAATGGAAGAAGAAAGAACAAGATTTAAAGACCAACAGGAAAAAGAAAAAGTGCGTTTATTAAAAATGCAGCATAATGCAGCTGTAAAAATTCAAACCAAGTATAGAGCATTTGCAGACTACCGAAAATATGGCCCAATCATAAAAGAACACATAGAAACTAAGAAAAAACAAGCACTAGAGTGGAAAGAAAAGGAAGCAAAAATACGACAAATGGAGGAAGATAAACGAAAAAGATTAGAGGAAGAAAAGAGGTTAGTAGAAGACATACTGAGACAGAAACAAGAAGAAAAAATAAGGAGAGAAAAGGAATATGAAGAAAAAAAGAACATTCTAAAACAAGAAAGAGAGCAACTACTAAACAAAGAAAATTTACGATTAAAAGAAGATAGAAGAAAACAACTAATAATAAGTAAAGCATCAAAAAAGAGAGAACATAATGCCACACATATAATTGTCAAAGATACATCAAAGAATAAGGATGATATAGACAAAACTTTGGGGAATGAAAAGTCAAAGAAGTGGGAAGATGTTCCCCTTTTGCTGGTTGAAAAATTGAATGAGAATGAAAATATAAACAAACAACTTGCACTGCAAGAATCAATACATGAGAAATTAAAAGAAAATATAGCAAACGAAGCAATTTTGGCAGAATTTAAAATGAAAGACTCAAAGGAAAACCTAGCAAACCAACAGTCTGGGGAAAAGTTGGTCAAGCAAGAAGGAAAATATGAAAATATAGACAAAATAACAGAATTAGAAAACACAGTTCTAAAAGAACACATGAGAGAACAGTTTCAGCTGCAAGAATTAATCTGCCTAAAACAAAAGGAAAAAACCACAAAAGCTGCCATCAATGAAAATATAAAACAAGAAACCCAAATAATAGTGTTAGCACACAATCATGAAATTAATGAGAAGAAAAACAATGAAGCACAGAAAATCATCAAAGATAATCAACAGAGTAAGATTCAAAATATAGAGAAAGAAAAGATATTAGAACAGAATGGAGCATTATATGAAGACGATAATATTTCGGTGATATCAATGCAACAACATGCACTACCACTAAAATTAGATATTTCTGAATATATAGAGGGAAATGTAACACTGCCAAGAAAAAAAATTGATTTGAAGCCTAAAGAAACTGAGGAGAACTCAAAGTACAATGCTTTGAAAAGCGGCATAATTCTTAATGTCAGCGATGCTATGATAAATGTAGAAGACAAAAGAAACAAGCAAAATCATATTTTAGGTAAACATGCTCCTTGTGAAGATTTGGGTGGCTATAATATAAAAAACTCCTATGTTTTTAAAGAGGCAAACTGTCTAAAGTGTCAGATTAAAGAAATTCCGGAAGAATGTCATGGAAATAGAGTTGAAAGTGAGAATGTTGTGACATGCTCCACACCGAGGCCAACACTTCTGTTGTCTATTGAACAAAAGAGGCTATCTTGGCTAAAATCATTTAAACCCTGGTTGGAAATTTTCAAGCAGAATCAACAAAAAAAGATCATTAAGAGAAAGAGACTTGTGAAATGTCCAGCCAACATGATGCCCCCTTTGAATACACTAGAAATTCTTCAGTGTGGCCCTTGGAGTACTTTACAACAGGTATTTTGTAATTTTATAATGCATTGTTTTATTTAATTTCAAATGGTTCTTGAAATGTAATTTTTAAAATCTTAGTTGAAAAGACATTTTATATTCAAGAATTCTGTTCCAGTGAAGTTGCTAATGAAATACTGCCTTCATTTGAGAGGGGATGTGTTTAAAAGATCTCAATTTTAATTATTAAGCACATCTTATGCCCCAGTAAATCATTTAAAACTTTGATTTTATGTCTTGAAGCCTGTGTTTAAGGGCTGGCCCTACAGTCATTATTAAGTATCCAAGAGTGGAAGCATCTGGGAATGTTGGGTTGAATTAGAGTAGGAAGTTCCTGATATTTAGTTAGAAGTTTTCTGTAGCCTTGGGCCACAGCGCCATGTAGTGTCCTTTTTTTTTTTAGAATAAATGGATTTTCTGTACTTGACTAGTGCTGTGTAAGAGGGGCTCTAACAATAGAATACTCTAGAATTTCTATAAAAACATAATTATTTAGTCATGTTCTTTGTAAGTGGACAAATGCCTAAAATTTAAAACAACTTTCGTCACCAAATGATACTAATTTTCTATGTTTATGTAGCCCATGATTTTAAAATTAAGACAGAAACAAACAGATATGTAGAAAAACAGGGAAGACTTTTTCAAATAGTGGGATATCAAAAAGAACATTTAAAAACATGGATTTATCTAGGGGCCTGAAACTCAAATGTACTTAATGATATTTATTTAGTTTATTTATATAAATGGGTTCCTAGAAAAGGAAACATTTATATTAATATATATGCATTGTTTTATTATTCATTCACTCAGCAAATATTCATATGTCCAATATGGTTGGTCAATATTTATTGTTGGAACAAAGGGACAGATGCAAAACTTAGTCTTTACCTTTATGAAGCTTACTATGGCAGAAAAAAAGGTAGTAAATGAATAAATATACTGATAAATACAGATCATGATAATTACTATAAATAAGACTTCAAGGTATTCTGAGAGAAGATAAGGTAGTGAGGTTTAAAGAGATCTCTGGGAAGTAAAAGAAGAGTGTGAAGAAAAGAATTACTTTGACGTATCCTCTTTCCCCTAGGCAATGTATTTTTCATATCAGAACTCTAAGGGTACATATAGTATCTCCCATTAGCTCTTCTGTTTTTTTATCTTTGACTATGCAATTTTTGGAAATCTACTTTTCCAAAGATGTGCGGTAGGTTTCCTGAAGTAATGACATTAACTATTAAGTATTTTATTTAAATTAATTTTCCTCATGAATATCTGTTTGTACTAAGCATGAGTGACAGCTTCGTGCCTGCAGTGTACTTGTTTCATAAGTTAAACTAAAGTTAGGGAGACAAATAGTGCCCTCCTTCATTGTGGCTTTCTGTTCTGTCCGACGAGAAGAGCTCTTTCCCCTTGGTATTTCTTCTCTTGCCCACTCAGTTCCTTGGGTAGAACTCTTGTCGATTTATATAAAGTGAGAATTGACTTTTTCTTTTATTCTTAGAGTATAGCCTCCCAAACTGTAATGTGTACACAGATCACCAGGGGGTTGATTCTGATTGGTTAGGTCTGGTGACCAACCCTAACGCTCTGCGTTTTTACAGTGATGCTCCGTGATGCTATTGGTGCTGGTCCATCCACTAACTGGAGTAGCAGTATTCCAAAGGATCCTGTAATCCTCTGACCACCATTCAAAGCAATTATTTCAAACATTTTATTTTTCTTTGGGCCTCAGAATATACAGTACAGAGATGAAAAATACATATGAATGTGCAATATAAATACTGGAGTGTTATAAAGTACCATCTTGTAATAAGTCTGACAGATGGCAAACTATGTCTCACTTTTTTGCTTTGATTTTCTAAACTCTTAGCTTGACATCTTTGTTCTTATCTTGGTCACCTTTGCCATTTTTGGAAGGTCCTTATGGAGTAGATCTTTAAAAAAAAAAGTTTACTCTTCTAGACTTTCACCCAGTAATGAATTTATTTTGCTTATATTAACCTCTGACTCTGAACTTTTAGGACACAAATCACGTCTGCTTCTTGTCCATATTTCTTTATGTATTGCCACACAAATAGTGGCTTTGATTAGTTGACTGTGGGATGGATGAATGGGAGGATGGATAATTGTATAGGTAAATAAATCTAGCTGAATATTCATCTTCGTATCATTACCAGCTTCACAATTTTAAAAGAATTGATTAAAAAGTAAATTAATGTAAAATTATTTGAGTGTAATTTTAGAAAGTACTAATAAGCCCTGTATCAGATACGATCAGGGTTCTAATTTTATTTCTGTTTACTTGGGTGTGTTACCTTGTGCAAGTTTTTGATCTTCTGATTCATAGATTTGTCTTTTATTAACTGGGAAGAGCAATACCTATTTTATAGTGTTGTTGAGTTTAAAATACTATATGTGAAGAATACATTCTAGGAGTCTAGGGCTCCTAATCTCGACAATAGTCATTGTCAGATGCAGACCTCAGGTATCTAAGGAAAAGGCAAATGAATATTTGAGAGTTGCTTAATAGCCTGTTTCATCAAAGAAGTTCTTAAATTGAAAAAGCTGGACCATCCATTCTATGCAATAATACCACAAAAGAATGTGATAGATCAGTGATTAATTACAACTAATTATTTTTCTCTAGTTTTACTGTTTTAACTACTATTTTTAAACTATTTTTTGTTTTATTTTTGGTGATTTGCTCTTAGTGGTAACTTGCTTTAAATAACTTCCAAAAACGGTACTAAGCTTAAGAATTTTTTGATATGGCTTTATAACATGGCACAAATTATAACATTTTAGCTGCTCATTAACTTTGAGACCAGAATGTGTAATAAGATAGTGCTGTGATGGTACATGACTTACTTGAAGTTTGATTTTCTCCTTCATGTAATCCACTAACCATACCTCACATTCAGTCTCTGCAGCTGTTTTATTTTTAAGCTATATTATTTTTTCAGATATAATAGATTTGAAATGTAGCACTGAACAGATGTTCTGTGAAATGGCCAAACATAGTCATT
This sequence comes from Rhynchonycteris naso, assembly GCA_037038555.1. Classification (NCBI taxonomy): domain Eukaryota; kingdom Metazoa; phylum Chordata; class Mammalia; order Chiroptera; family Emballonuridae; genus Rhynchonycteris; species Rhynchonycteris naso. The sequence goes on along the minus strand of CM072996.1, from coordinate 120,744,614 downwards.
GCTTTTGTTACTTTTGTAACTTCCGTTTGCCATAGATAGCACTCCTTGGGTTGAACTCAAGAAAAATTAAAATTGAACTCTTACACACACACACACACACATACATACACCCACACACACACATCACTTTATGTACCACAAGCTGTCACGGATTTTGGGAAATGGAGATGATTAAGTGGAAAACTGATTTGTGATCTTCTGTTAAAATACAAGTAAATAAATCGTAGATTCTATAGATGGAACAGTGTATTTTAAAGTCATGAAAAACATTAATTTTTCAAATACTTTTATATTACCCCTTATAAGGGAAAGATGCTATGAATGCTATAAATATATACTTAGTTTTGCTACAGGGCTAGTGCAGTTTGTTCATTCGCTTATTTGGGAAACATATAGCAGATATTCGCTATGCTTCCTGGCTCTTTTCCAGGATGACCATATAGTAATGAGCACCTATGAGAACTATTCTATGTTGACTTTACTTTTTGGAGCATTAAGCCATTTTATTTATTTGAATCTTGTCACGCAGGTATCAATAATTAATTAATGTAAAACAATATTTTGATTTCATATGTTTGGATAAATCTAGAGTGGAGTAGTGAATACATTGCTATATCATAAGGAGACTTTTAAAATTTTTAATAAAAGAGAGGAGAGAATATTATAACTGCCTCGTATTTGAAAGTAGTTACCATGAACAAGAATAATGCAGCAGTTGTCACTCCTATACTGTAATTAAACTTGCAAATTGCACATCATAATAGCTAGAAGTTACTCGCATTTATATATTTAATTGTGAATATCATGTTATTCAATTAGGCAGAATAATATAAATTATAGAGTAGCATTTGTTACTATAGAGCTGCAATTGTAGAGTTTTCCATTTTTAAGTGCTCAATTCTAATGAATATGTTCATTTTTTAGTGTAGAACCAGATTTCCAATTACAGAATTTATAGTATTTCTTTGTGGACAAATGAAGTGGACATTGCACAGCAGTTATCTTGTCACAAATGGATAATTTTTCTTTCTACAAAATTATGAAATTGTGTGTTTCAAAAGTTGTTATAGGTTTATTTTTCAATTACAGTTGACATACTAGATTATATTAATTTCAGGTGCATAATATAGTAATTAGATATTTAAATACCTTAAGTGAATGATCAGCCCAATAATCTAGTACCCATCTGACACCGCATGTAGTTATTGCAACCCTAGTGACTGTATCCTCTATGCTGTGCTTTACCTCCCTGTGACTATTTCAGTCACTAGCAACTTATACTCCTTCATCCCTCTCACTTTTTTCACTCGTCCCCCAACTTCTTCCTATCTGGTCACCACCAATATTTTTCTGTAACTATGAGTTTGTTTGTTTTTTTGTTTTTTTGTTTTATTTCACACATAAGTGAAATTACATGGTACTTGTCTTTCTTTATCTGACTTAGCACTAGTTTTGGTCTTCTTTCATACTTTCATCACAGGTCTCCCATCTATGATCACTTTCATTCTGCCTACAATATATGATGTAGGCATTGACATTTTCTCATTTTTGTTTGGGAATGGATGTAGTTTACCCTCATTTATGAAAAATATTTTCACTGAAAACAAATGTTTAGATTATAAATAATTGAGAAATTACTAAAATAATTATGAAATAAAAAACTTCTATTCACCCCAAATTTTTAAAATATTGGTCGTTACTTTTTCTACTTAAGCAAGAATTAGACTTAATCACTACCTTATATCTTTATGAACATATGGTCTTCCATTCACTCATGTAAATGAAAATCTTTTAGTTTAATATCATACACAGGAAATTTTGATATGTAGAGGAGTTACTGAACTTAAAATATTTTAACATTTTTAGCTTTTTCTGAAACAATAATTCTTTCTATTTCAATCAAACAATTTTTGAACTTCTATTTTGAGTATGATAAATACTAGACTCTTCTTATAAAGCTAATAACTTTTAAATTGTTATTCAGTACATGGGAAACCGTGCCTTAGGATTTTTGATGTGGCAATATGAAAATATTCTTACTATAAGGTGTTATATATAGTGATTCAGTATATAGACTCACTTATAGTGAAAAACCAACACATATATTATGTTATTCCTCTGCCCTTTAACTTAGATAAGTTCTTGAGTTAAATAAGTGGAGTGCTTTTCTTTTTTTTTTTTTTTAAGTTTTTTTTTTTAATTTCTTTAATTTAGAGAGGAGAGAGAGAGAGAGAGAGAGAGAGAGAGAGAGAGAGAGAAAGGTGGAAGGAGCAGGAAGCATCAACTCCCATATGTGCCTTGACCAGTCAAGTGCAGGGTTTTGAACCAGCAACCTCAGTGTTCCAGGTCGACGCTTTATCCACTGCGCCACCACAGGTCAGGCAGTGGAGTGCTTTTCCATAATCCAAAAAATATTTCTATCTGATATATTTTTGTAGAATAATAAATGTAGTCCTTAATATATATACCATAAAGTTGAATACATTCTTTGATATTGAGTTTTCTTTAGTTAAAAAGACTTGAACTAAAAACAAAGTTTCTTAAGAATAAAGCTTTAAAAAGTAATGAGTCTTTAGTAATATCTCAATAATATGCGATATTGTGAATGTATGCTCTTCCAATATTTGAAAAATACAGAATATAATTATTATTCATAATTTGTTTTACCACAGATACTATCTGCTTAGGTATATTACATTATTCAGTAGTAAGGAATGATTTATACCTTTATAATATAGAAGACTTGTAAAAGAGTGTTGCTTGTATTCCGTAGTTCAGGTCCTAAAGACCCCAAAGTCTCATCAACTATGTTATCAGACCTAGATATGAAGCACAGAATCATCTTATCTAAATAAGATCCAGATGGAGCTGATCAGCTCAGACAGAGTTCTCTGAACTCAGGGATCATTATTTTTAGATAATGTTATATGCTCCAAATTTCTTGAATTCTCTAGGTAACAAGAGTAACATTTCAAGATTTGCCAGGCTGTAGTCTTTCCACACTGGCAGAGTGTACAAATCTTCAGTTTCTATCTCTTCGACGCTGTGGATTAACTTCTTTGCACGGCCTGAATAACTGCAAAGAACTGAAGTACATTGATGTACAGGTATGACCTCTGTTCTCCTCATTATTTGCCTTGTAATATGTTCATCTTTACATGTTAGAAATGACTGTTTAAAAAAAAAACATTTACTAAACTAGCATGTAACTTGTTGTAAAGAAACCAAAAACTGAAATTTCTGAGAACCATAGAGTGAAAATGACGAGGCAGTATGACCTGGAAATAACTTATGTCTATGTGCAGAAGATCTTGTCACTTTTTTTTTTTTATTTTACAGGGATAGATAGGAACAGACAGACAGGAACAGAGAGAGATGAAAAGCATCAATCATTAGTTTTTCGTTGCCGTTGCGACACCATAGTTGTTCATTGATTGCTTTCTCACATGTGCCTTGACCACGGGCCTTCAGCAGACTGAGCCACCCATGCTGGAGCCAGCGACCTTGGGTCCAAGCTGACGAGCTTTTGCTCAAGCCAAATGGGCCCGTGCTCAAGCTGGCGACCTCGGGGTCTAGAACCTGGGTCTTCCGCATCCCAGTTCGATGCTCTATCCACTGTGCCTCCGCCTGGTCAGACTTACCACTTTTTGCTATACAACAAATAACTACATTACTTAGTAAATTAAAACAGCAGCCATTTTATTTGCTCATGGTTCTGGGGACCGTGAATTGAGGTCAGAATTTTTTGGCTTTCCTTCTGCTTTGTATTGTGTTGACTGGATCCTCTAGGAAATTTGCAGCTGGAGCTCAAATGTCTAAAATGTCTTCTCCTTATAATTGGTACCTTGAGAGATTATCAGTTCCTTAATAAGCACTCCATTTTGCTCAGAGATAATAATGTTTTGTGACTCTTGCTTCTGCCCACTGGGCTTTTGATTGGATCCTCAAGTCATATATCCTTGTCCCCAAGAAGTGTCCTATTTTGCAGCTGAGAATTTTTAATGGCCTCTTTCTTTCCCATAGGAGATGGTGGGTGGGGAACCTAAAAGCTTCTTTTTATTTTGAATTATATTCTTTTCAGTTCAAATTGGTGTTGTTTTTACCAATATGATTTTCTTTTAAAACATTGTATGGGCTTTCTATGCTTCAATGAAGTTTACTCCATTAGACAGAGGTTATACTCATAAATATTTTTGAAAGAGGTACTGTGGACTACACTTTTAAGATTCTTAAAATTCCACTTGTCTTTCTGAGGTCTTAAAAAGAGAACTACTCTTACATCCTTGACACATGATCTCAACACAGACCAATATATGTATGTTGCAGAGAAGTGTATGTATAGTAAAAGTATAAACAAATACATGAATGTATACTTAATTCATGATATTAGTGTTCTTGTGAGAAGAAGGAACTGAGGAGGGGAAATGGGAAAATTTCAACATTTTAGTGTTTGGTGTCTTTAAAATAATAGTTTTATATGGGAACTCTGACCAAATATTAACTTTTGTTCATTTAGATTGAAATATTTTGTTATATGATCCTCTGTATTTTCTATACTTTAAAAGATTATTAATAAATACAAAATCTTTTAATTATTATTAGTTTACTCAATATTTTATCTAGATAACATAACATTCTGCATGGTTATCCTAAATGTTAGAAATTTAGATATTCATTTGGAGATTATACCTCATCCTTTCTCTTTTTGTCAAGCTTTAAATTATTTTAAGTAAGCCATTAAAATAAAATGAATTATAGTTTTTCTTTGTTTTAGGAAAATAATATTGAGTCTATCAACTGTGAAAATTTGGAAAATCTCTGTGTCATTCTTCTGAATAAAAATCAACTGACTTCTCTTCATGGTTTGGATGGCTGTGCTAATATCCAGAATCTTGAACTTTCACATAATAGAATCACTCGAATTGGTGAGAACAATGTAATTAGCATATATAGACATTTATTTCTCATGATTATATATTTTTTCATTTACTCCTTTAAAGAATAGGCCACCATTTATAATTTTATTTTATTCATGCCATACTTACTTAATCTCTTCTCCTGATTAAGGAAATAAAATTGCTTCTTAATGTAGATAAAGGGAATACACTTTCATTAGTGATGAATAGATAGTTGTTAGTAGCTCCTGCTATTAATGTATTCACCTCCCTGTCCCTTTTCCTAGTTATTTGAGCTGTACTGGTGAAAATACTGGGAGTAGAAGACCCCCGTTTGGTTTTTATAGATCCAGTGCCTTCTCGTGGGAACTGTCATACCTGTTCCCTGGTAAACCCTTTCTTCACTGCTTTGCTTGCCTACATACATCATTTGTACTAACCTTTTCTTCTGTAGCTAAGGCTACTGATGCCATCTAGCAGAAATAATTCATCTTTCTAATCTTTTCCATGTCTCCATTTGTATATCTGTATACCTATATATCTCTATGATTCTACCTTACTTTATAATCCATATAATTCATCAACAAAACTCTTTTCTTGTTTAAGTCCAGTCCTTCTATTTCTATGAATATACCTGTCAGTCACATCTGGTGCCTTACTCCATCATTTATCACCTGCCTTATGTCAAGCTCTCTCTGTTGCCACTCACTTCTACCATCACCCCATCATCTCTCTTACACTGTGCTGTCAAGTTTTGGGTGATGTTCTTGCTCTCATTTGTTACTACCCAACTTCTCTCTTCTATCAACTGAAATTAAACTTACTTCCATACTGTGTTCAGTATGATAATTCTAAAATAAAAATCTTACATTTTTTATTACCTGCCTTAAACTTCTCTGTTCTTTTTTATTATTACTTGTGAAATTCTCAAGAGACTTGTTAGGGGCTTTAATAATGATGAATGAATAATCAAGGACTGTCAAAATGTCAGGAACTAGATTAAGATTTTACTCTGGTACAATACTTATGGCTTAAATTTTTTGGAGCCCTCAAAAGTACCATGCTTTCCACTTGCTCTGCCCTACAGTCATTAACAAAGTGATCTGGAATGAAATGTCAGGGAGTGCTATGTGAGTAGAGTGGGAGTAAAAGTATGCCAACTTTCTGCGCTTAGGCCTGGTTTACTTAGGCCTCATTGGTATTAACTTTTTTCTTGCTTGTGTTTTATTTCTTCTTTCATTTTCTTTAATGTTGAAATTTCAAACATTAAAAAAAATAAATACACAAAGATTCCATGTAACTATATTCAGCAGTAGCTTCATTGTTACTCTTTAATTTTTTTTCTTTCTTAAAGAAAGTCCCAGTTCTATAATTTCATCCTTTTATGTTTCAGGGAACGGTCTTTATGGTACATTCTTCCTTAACCACAATGCATAGTGATACCTTGTATCAACTGGTAATCCATAATCTAGTTTTTATTTTTCCAATATTATCTGAGTTGATTTGGATCATAATACAAGCAATAACCACACATTATATTTACTAAGTTTTTGAAGTCTTTTCAATCTGCAGCAATCCTCCCACTCACCCCCCCATGCCACTGACTTATTGTAGAACCTATATTAATTGTCCTACATTCTGAACTTGTCCATTTACTTCCTTTTAGCATCATTGCCATTGTTTCCAAAGCCCTGCATTTACTGTGAATGGAAGTTAACTGGCTTGACTAAATTCAAATTTAGTCACTTCAGTAGGACTTTCTCATAGATGGTGCTCTGTGCATCATATTTTCTGACATTAGGAATTGCATAGTGTTAGTTTGCTTTAGATGATGCTACAATTGACATTGGGTACAGCTAGTAATAGCCTAAACCCTCTATTATTATAAAGATCTCCACCAACCTTTTACATATTGCTTATATCTATTGATTAATGTTGCCTGAATCAATTAATGCAGTGGGGAATGCAAAAAGTGAGTTTTCTAATTTAGTCTTTTCTTCCATATTTTTTAAAGCTGGAATCCTTTATTTAATAAGAATTATTTAGTTATCTTGAAATAGTTTATAGAGGAAAGACAGAGATAAATACCTATCTTTGTGCTGACAAATGTTTATATTAAAGTGTTAGTGGCCTTTGATACTTTCAGTGGTGCTAAATGAATTTTTCTTTTATTCATTTTGCTTTGTTTTTGCACTTGTTCTCTCTCTCCCTCTCATTTTCTCCCATCTCTTTTTCTTAATATTCTAATGAACTTATAGATGTTTTATAATAAAAATATGTCAGTCAATTGCCTTATAATATTTTATGATACTCAAATTGTCTTGTCCTGTGAATTTGACTATAGGTGTAAAATGTTGATATCTCCAATTCAAATTTACTTTTTAAAATTTACTATATTCAGCAGTTGCTTCATTGTTACTCTTTAATTTTTTGCTTTGTATTCCTGTCACTATATTAAACTTTACAGTATTCCCTTCCTCTTCCACTGTAATCCTTGGTTGATAACATTAAATAGCTATTTACTATCTTTTATAATATTTATAAAATAGCTTTGAAACAACAATGGTAGTATTAGTAAATATAAAACTACTAAATTAATTTTATGATTACTTTGCATTTCTTTTTGTCATTGTACTTTGTTCCCCAAAGTGAAACCTGAAGACTTTTATATTTGTGATTGTTATAAATTTAAAATATAATTAGTTTACTTTTCCTATTTGACTTAATATTAGTTTTGATATGTTAAACTGATGTTTCCAAAGTCAAACTACATTTGAAAAAGGATACTCAAAGAGATTGTGCTTTCATGCCTGTCTTTTTCACTCTGTTCTCTCATCTCTTTTTATATATGTATGATTTTATACACATGCCTATATAACATGTTTATATGTACATAAGGACATGTGTTTTTTTTTAATTTTTTTAAATTTTATTCATTTTAGAGAGGAGACACAGAGTGAGAGAGAGAGAGAGAGAGAGAGAGAAAGGGGGGAGGAGCTGGACGCATCAACTCCCATATGTGCCTTGACCAGACCAGTGCAGGGTTTTGAACTGGCGACCTCAGTGTTCCCAGGTCGACGCTTTATCCACTGCGCCACCACAGGTCAAGCAGGACATGTGTTTTGAAAGTATATATAAATATACATACACAGATATCTAAGAAATATATATATGCTAATCTTATCTTTCTTAAAATATGAAATATTTTAAGTACTTTGCTTTATCTTGCCTTTTTTAACATAATACTATGGTATATGGAATTCATAGATAGCATTATTTTTCTGTGGCTTCATAGTATTCGATTATATGGATGGACCAGTGTTTATTTCATCGATCCCTTGTTGAAATTTTCCACATTGTCATTATGACTACTCTGATGTCTACATTATTTCACACTCTATCAGATACATCTATACATCTTTAGGTCAATTTCCCACAGTGCATATTGTTGGAGCAAAGTACATCTGTATTTTATAAAGATAATGCCAGATGCATTTTTTATGAGTTGTGTCATTTTGTATTCCTGTCACTAATGCATGTTAATACCAGCTTCTGCTTTCTTCTGTATGTTGTTCTTTATTTATTTTTCAGTTATTTAATTTTTAATTTTTATCCTTTTTCAATGTTGTTGACATAAATAGATAAATAGATAAGTATATAAATTTTCATATGGAAAAGTATGTTTTTGTTGCGTCACTTATTGTGGTTTTATTACATTATAATCAGAGAATGATTTTGTGTCGTTTATGTTTTTTGGAACTTACTGTGATTTTCTAGTATGTGGACAATTTTCAAGAATGTTTCATGTGTAATTGAAAAGGAAGTTATTTATTTTTCTTGCAATATAGACTTTTATTTCATGTTTAAGATTTATTGTAGTGATCACTTCTTTTAGGTATTTTGTATCTACTTGATCTACTTTGGACTGAGGAAGTTGAGCTAGTTTAAATTTGTCTGTTGTTTGTTTATTTTTCCTTCTTTTCCAAGTGAGAAGAAGGGAGATATAGAGGCAGACTCCCGCATGCACCCTTACTGGGGATCCACCCAGCGAACCCTGTCTGGAGCCGATGCTCTGCCCACCTGGGGCCATGCTCCTAACTGAGCTATCTTTAGCACCTGAGGCAGAGGCTCCATGGAGCCATCCTCAACACCTGGGCTGATGCACTTGAACCAATTGAGCCATGGCTTTGGGAGGGGAAGAGAGAGAGAGAGAGAAAGAAAGAAAAAAGGGAGGGGTGAAGAAGCAGATGGTCACTTCTCCTGTGTGCCCTGACTAGGAATCAAACCCCAGACATTCACATGCTGGGCCAGCACTCTACCACTGAGCCAACTGGCCAGGGTCTGTCTGTTGTTTATTAGCATATTTCTTTTTGTGTATCCTTTGGTTTCCACTTAATGAATGTTGCTTTATGCTGTTTTATAGAATTCCCTTTTTTTAAAGTATTAACTTCTTTCTAATTGTGGGAAAATACACATAGAATAACATTTACCATTTTAAACATTTTAAAGTGTATAACTCAGTAGCATTAAGTACATTTACAGTGTTGTACAACCATCACCATTATCTACTTCCAGAATTTTTCTGTCACCCCAAAAGAAAACCCTGGACCAATTAGCAGTGGCTCCCCATTCCAACTCTCAAAGCCTCCATAGATTTGCTTATTTTTGGATGTTTCCTATATAGGGGGTCATACAATACTTGATCTTTTGTGTCTGGCTTCTTTCACTGAACGTCATCCTTTAAAGTCCATCTGCATTGTAGTCTGTGTCAGAACTTCATGCCTTCTGTCAACATAAGAAATGTCCAAACCTGTAAGAATTTTTACGAGGTTATGCGAGCCAAATTGATGACAGTTGCCAGGAAGCAAAATGTCAACAGATTGAGGAAATGCCTCTTATTTTATACATCAGAATCAAAGGGGATGATGTAAGGTGTTACATGAAATCCGTTGGTGATAGATTGGGAAGTGGGAGAAATGAAAGTGTGGAAACCTCTGGGATTGGATAAAAAGTAAACAAATTACCCATACTTCTTTTACCTGAGCAGGTGTAGAATAGTTAACATTAACAATTAATATGATAATAGTAATAATGAAAGGATCTGTGGTGTTGAATAGATTACTCTTACATTTCAAAGTCGTGCTACTCATATATTTTAAAGGTATATCATTAGGTCGGTTATTGTAGATGCAAAAAAGACAACAGCCTCAGTTAAGGTAAACTTGACCTTTGTTAGGGAAAAATAATATCCTGGGACAGGAATACCTGCCATGAACTGCTTTTAGTGAGAAAGTTTTAATTTCAGACGATCCTATATGTTTACTTTATGTCTCTGAGCTTGTAAGGGCACATATTCCTCCCCTGAGCTCGTCAGGTTTAGTGTGGGGCCCCTCATAGATCTTTTTAATTGTGTTATCTTCATAGTGAATTTTAGCCTAGAAAATGAAAAGTTCTCTTTTTTGTCTCTTTAATACTTTTGAGACTAGATTCTACTTTGTCTGATATAGTTTCATTTTGATTGTATTTTCCTTTTTGGCCATTTAAGAAATAATTTTCTTTAATCTTTCTGAATCACTTTGTTTTAGAAATGTACTTATAAACAACATAAATTTATTTTTTATTTTTAGATCCAAGCTTATATGTTTTTCTCTCATATAGACCATGGTCATTTGCATTTATTAACTCACCTTACATAATTGGTCCTCGTTACTGTTATTGTACCTGGGATAATGGTCTTTCTTTCTGGTGGGAGGGAGGCCTTGGGTTCTTCCATCACTAGGATATCCTCATTTCTTACATATTCATTCAGTTTCCTTAGGATTTCCTCTGTATAAGTATGGATTCAGCCGAGATTTTGTTGGTCTTGGAAACTTAGTTATTGTTCCACTTAGAAAAAAATTCAGCTTGAAATTTATTTCCAATTTACACTGGAAAGATAGTGTGGGTATTTTTATTTATTTTTGCTCTTTATGAAATTCTGGAGGAGGTATGGGGAGAGTTGGATAGGCAGAAGCATCTCCATTTTTTTTGTGTGTGTGACAGAGACAGAGAGAGGGACAGATAGGGACAGACAGGAAGGGAGAGAGATGAGAAGCATCTGTTCTTCATTGTGGTACCTTAGTTGTTTATTTATTTTTTTCCTTAGTTGTTTATTGATTGCTTGACTGGGGCTTGTTTATTGATTGTGCCTTGACTGGGGACTTTAGCAGACCGAGTGACCCCTTGCTCAAGCCCGCGACCTTAGGCTCAAGCTGGTGAGCTTTGCTCAAACCACATGAGCCCACACTCAATTGGCAACCTCAGGGTCTCAAACATGGGTCCTCTGCATCCCAGTCCGATGTTCTAACCACTGTACCACCTCCTGGTCAGGCACCATCTCCCATTTTTTAAATGTGAGAAAAATATAGTTCCTACAAAGCAAGTTTTTGTTTTGGAAACAGTTCTAATCACCCCTTGAAAATACATATTCTAATGTTTAATATACTTTAATCTGTTTATCGGCCTGTGTGTCTGGGTTGCCTGCTTTGGGACCACTCAAGACTTCTGCCATGTGAAGATACTGATACTTATGATACAAAACTTTTATTTTAAAATTTTCATATAATATATGTATAGAAAGAATTTCATTGTTGTTGTTGGATTGAAGGCAAGTGCACTGAAATGTATGTTAGTGTTTTGGCACACAGTAAGGCAAGCTTAAAAACATTAAAAGGCTGTTTGTAAGAAGAAATACTTGAATTCTCATTCACTTCATTTTCATTGCCAGCAGCGCTGTTTGGGATTTTTGTAGGCAGTGGATTTCCTGGGGTAGGATATCTGCAAGATTTATGTAAAAACTGCCATCATATTAATTGATGTACCTGAGGTATCTCTATGTAGTACAGAGCAAACACGGTAAAAGACATCTTTGCTGTCTGTTGGGTACAATGAAAACACTGTATTTATTGAGTGTGAGAAGAGTATACATGAGAAAGTAGATTTTCTTAAAACCAGTTGGAGTCTGTTTTTCATCTTCAGAAACTGCTTACAGAGATTCTGGTTAAGCTAAGTAAAAAGCATAGATTTTTGTCTTTCAATGATAAATTGATGCTGCGAACTCTTATGAAGGGGCATAAAGATAGATTTGTGTTTATAGGTTAATAAGTTACTATTCCATGCTATATTTCTTATGTAGGTGAAATAATTTTGGAAGTAATACCAGATATTTTACATTTATAGTTTCAAGTTTAATGTGTTCTAACTCTTACTAAGCTATGGTTATTGCAATAGTTAATATGTAATGTTAATGCTAAATATTCTTTTTACTTAAAAATATTAATGCACAAATTTATTTGACCTTTGAATTTAAGTGAATGAGAATAGCTGAATGTTTTTCATTCTAATTAAAATGTTTAATTGTACAAATAGAAATGCAATGTATAATTTATTTTTTAAAAATAACATAAAATTTAATTCTATAAATTAAAATTACAAAGTGAATATATTTTTGTTATTGCATTTAATGTTTTAACATATTGTGTACTATGGCTATGGAAAAAGATGGTATTTATTATTATCATAGCTAAAATATAAATTTAACTTATTTCTAAGATATATATTGAGTGACAAATTATTCTCTGGCCAAAGGTATTAAAAAATGCTATTACATTGTAGTATCTAAGGTATATACATTCTGTAGTAATTTAAAGAATACTGTGCACATTTTTATATAATTTTTCATGATTGGCTCTATATTGGTAACAACTTTTTGATTCTAGAATATTTTTACTTAGTTTGGAGTTATTCTAGCATATTTTGAATGCACCAAATTACTGCCTTAAATTCATTAAGTTCGTTAGGTTGATGATTTTAAAGATGAGTTTATTTTAATTAAATGAAATTTTATTATACTTTTAAAATGTTTTATGATTTTTCTTTGAGTTAAATGACTATCTTTTCTAATTCAGTTAATTTGAGTAGATTGCAGTTTAAGTGTTAAGGTTTGTTATATCATTATTATAGTTAATGCTTTCTTTCGCCTAAAATTTTCCGTAAGTAAATTTCTGGAAAGACTGGTAACATTTTTTGTTTTATACAAGAAATGTGGAAATATATTTCTTGACTGGATGCTGCTACAGTGATTATTAAAGTTTACAAAATCAATCTGTGGGAAGGAAACCTTTTGAATTTTGAGTTACTATTTTTAATTTCGTTTCTAAGTGACAATCCAAAGCAAATGAAAAATCAGTATTGTGTAATTTATAATCTATTTTTTTTGCTTCTTTCATTTTTATGTCAAATTTTATTTCTTTCTAAAAGAACATTTTAAATTAAATTAATTTTGAAAAAATATTGTACAGTATAGCAAGAGTGCTTTATAAATTATAGTTATAGAAAAACTAAAACTTAAACTAACAATTATGGTATTGGATAACTTTTTAACCACCTGATGTTATTTTATATGTTTTATTCATGTTCATTTGCTTTTTATATAATTGCAATTAGTTATGTACTTTTAACTTTTTTTTCCAGGTAAGATAACTGAACCAAAGAGAGGTTAAGTAATTGTCTAAGATCATACAGCTAATAAATAATAGAGCCAGGATTTGAAACTCAATATACCCCTAGTACCTAATTTTTTAATTGCCTACTTCCACAGCCTCTCTAATAAATATGCATTTTGTATTTAAGATTTTAACTTTTTTGATATATTATAGTACAATTCTTTATGCTGAAAGAATGTAATGATTTTAAGACTTACTAATTAATGAATTTATTAGTGAGCAACTTTACTGAGCACTTATTATGTGCCAGCACTACTCAAGACACTAGAACATAGCACCGGAATACACTGAGGATGGCACAATAAATGAAACAATTAAATATTCTGATTTTTACCAATATTATCCGAGTGATAAATATTATGTATAGAGAAAGAGATTAAGGGTAAATTCAGTGGTAGGATTCAACCAGTTGGCACCAGTTTGGTAGAACCAATTGCTAATTTTTTGTTGAGTTTCGTGAACCTATTGTTAAAATGGCACTTGTAATCACAAATTTACATTCCTTACTTTTTTTTAATGTTCATCTGTACAATAGCATATTCTAAGAGCCCATAGTGATGTTCATTCTGTCAATAGGTGAAAAAAATTGCAAGTGAGGTTGCCAATCAAGAAGCAATATAGAAATATCTTAACAGTTTTATTGTTCGATATTGTTTAATATTTTTTATTAATATTTTAAAACTCATAACATAATCTAGTTTTGTGTACCCCCTTTATTGTTCTTAAGTATTAAATGCATAAAATAATAAGCTACCTTATGGTATATTGTTCTTCTATAATTAAAATGGCTTTTAGGGCAGAGGACCAGTTGTTAAATTATTTGAATCCCACCACGGGGTAAACTCTTGTATTTCATTTATTAAATATTGGTAAACATGAAAGTAAGTACGATTTTAATGTGTAAGAGCAAATAATTATTTTTATTTTTTTAGTAATGAAGCTTGTGATCTGCTATATTGTGAAGACTTTAATCTAGAAAAAAATTGTTTCTTTAATGCCAGCAATTAATTTGTTCATTTTTAAATTTCAGGTAATACAGTCCAAGAATAAATTATTGTCACGAGATCGAGACATTAAGAGGTTTTTGTTTTGTTTTGTTTCCTGGCTATATTTTTTCTGCCTTATTTTCAGATTATACTGCTTTCTGGAAAAGTGATACTACTATATAATAAGTATGAAAGATATTGAAAGTAATTAAACATTGTCATATAGCTTCATTACTATGTTGTGACTTGTAGGGGACATGTGCCTGGGTTAGTTCTTGCTAACAAATGTCTTTGGAACATTAGAAAAATAGCAAAGTAAAATATACCTCTGGATATTTTGCTTGTAGAAATGTTTTCATTATATACTTAATGAATTTTTTTGAATCCACTAGATGGTGCTAGTTTTTAAGTTATTTTAATATTTTTAAATTTTTTAGTTAAATTTTTTGTGTGATATTAATTAATAATATTATATTGGTTTCAAGTGTACATTTCTATTATACATAAGCTCCATATTGCATTGTGTGCCCACCACCCAAAGTCAATCTTTTTCCATCACCAATATATTTAACCCTTTTTACTTTTACTGTCCCCCAACGCACTTCCCTCTGGTAACCACCTTATTATTGTCTATATTTATGTGTTACAGTTTTATATTCCATATATAAGTGAAATCATATGGTTCTTACCTTTTTATTTTCCTTCTTTTTAAATTTAGAAATTAAATTTAATGGGGTGACATTGGTCCTTAGAAACACATAGGTTTCAGGTGTACATTTTCATGGCACGTGAATTATTCATTGTGTTATGTGTCCATCACCTAAAGTCAGACCACTTTCCATCACCATATGTTTGGCTCCCTTTACTCCTTTTCCCCCATTCCCCTCCCTCTGGTAACCACTTCACTTCTGTCTATGTCTATGAGACTCAGTTTTATATACCACATATGAATAGTTCTCAGTTCTTAGGTTTTTCTGATTGGCTTATTTCACTTAATATTCTCAAGTACATCCATGTTATCATAAATGCCAATATTTCATCATTTTTATGCCTGAGTAGTATTCCACAGTATATATATTCCACATCTTCTTTATCCAATCTTTTATTGAGGTATTCTTTGGTTGTTTCCATGTCTTGGCCACCATGAACAATGCTGCAATGAACATAGTGGCACATGTGTCTTTGTAAATAAATGTTTTCAAGTTTTTGGAGCAGAGATCCAGTAGAGGGATTTCTGGGTCATATGGTAACTCTATTCTTAATTTTTGAGGAATCTCCATACTATTTTCTACAGTGGCTATAGAAGTTTACATTCCCACAGCAGTACATGAGGGTTTCTTTTCTTCCACAGCCTCTTCAATACTTGTTATTACCTGTCTTGTTGATAGCAGCCAAAATAACAGATGTAGGGGGTATCTATTAGTAGTTTTGATTTGCATTTTTCTAAGAGCTAGTGAGGGGAAACATCATTTCATATACAGTGATACCTCAGTTTTTGTCAATAACCTGCCTGAAAACAATTGGTGAAATCCGAAACCAATGAAAACCAAGGCAATTATTATTATTTCCATATGAATCAATGTAATTTCAATTAGTTCGTTTTAGACACTCAAAAATACATACCAAAAACACATTTTATAGAGAATAAATGTAGTGTTTAATATTAAAAACAATAAGAAATTAATATAAAATGAATATAAAAGACTAATGTAAAGAATAAATGAACATTTAACATGGTATTTACCTTTCTGTCGACTCTTCTTGGTGTATGGGAGACGGCGAGGAGGGGAGAGAGAGTTACAGATATTATTGTTTGGAAGGGGAATCCCCTCCATAAGGATTTTAGGTGTCAAGGCACTATCTGGGGTCACTTCCTTTCTTGGTCTTTTGGCACTAGGACCAGCTTCAGAATCAGTAGATCCATGTCACACAAGCAAGCTGTCCAAAGAGGTCTGTTTCAGCTGCCTCTTTAAGATTTGCCTAAAATGGGCAAGACATTATCATTAAACAAATTGCAGACACAGCCTGTAACAGCTTTGTCTGGGTGATTTTCTTCCACAAACCCCTGTACCTTACTCCACATAGAGATGTCCTTAATCTCTGAAGAAGGCACATTCTCCCCTGTCTCTTCCTCCTCCTCTGAAGCAACTTCTTCATCTGCCATCTGCTGCACTTCTAGGTGAAGGTCTTCACTCTGGTCATCCACCAGCTCTTCCACATCCTCACCACTCACCTCCAGACCCATGGACTTCCCCAAATCAACAGTTGACTGCACCACATGTGTAGGGTCATTAGGGGAAGGCTCAAACCCTTCAAAATCTTTCTCGTGCACACATCCTGGCCATAATTTCTTCCAGGCAGAGTTCATTGTCCTGGATGTCAACCTCTGCCAAGCCTTATCTACCTTATCTATGAGGCTAATGCAGTTGATATTGTTGAAATTTTTTCTTCCAGAACTCTTTTAAGGACAATTCTGTATCTGATGTCACCTGAAAGCACCTTTGAAACATTGCTTTTGTGTAGTTTCTTGAAATTTGAAATGACATTCTGGTCCATGGGCTGGATGAGTGGTGTGGTATTAGGGGGCAAGAACTTCACTGTGATAAAACTGAATGCCTCCAACAATGTGTCTTCCAAACCTGGAGGGTGTGCTGGAGGAGCATTGCCCATTACCAGGAGGCACTTAAAGGGCAACTGATTATCCTGGCAGTATTTTCTCACACTCGGGCCAAACACTTCATTCATCTACTCAGTGAAAATTGGCCTCATGACCCATGCTTTCTTGTTTGCCCTCCACATCACACACAATTTACTTTTAATCTCATTGTTTCTGCTAAACATTCTGGGAGTTTCTGAATGGTACACCAGTAAGGGCTTCACTTTACAATTACCTAGCATTACCATACAACAAAAGAGCCTATCTTTCATAGGCTAATGTCCTGGCAGTGCGTTTTCCTCCTGTGTAATGAATGTCCTCTTTGGCATTTTTTCCATAAGAGGCCAGTTTCATCACAGTTGAAGACTTGTTGGGGAAGAGATGAGAAGCATCAATTCTTAATTGTGGCTCCTTAGTCTCCTTAGTTGTTCAATGATTGCTTTCTTATATGTGCCTTTACAGGGGGCTACAGCAAAGTGAGTAATCCCTTGCTCAAGACAGCGACCTTGGGCTCAAGCCAGCAACCTTTGGGTTCAAGCCAGTGACCATACGGTCATGTCTATGATCTTACGCTCAAGTTGGCGACTCCATGCTTAAGCTGGTGAACCTGCACTCAAGCCAGAGAAGCTTGTACTCAAGCCAGTGACTTTGGGGTTTTGAGCCTGGGTCCTCTGCATCCCAGTCTGACACTCTGTCCACTGCTTCATCACCTGGTCAGGCTTTCTATATGTTCTTTTTTTATTTCTTCTATTACTTTTCCTTTGGCCCTGTCATTTTTTAGTAGTATGTTGTTTAATTTCCACATTTTTGTGTGTTTATTTTATTTTATTTATTTATTTTGCAGTTCAATTCTAATTTCAGAGGATTATGGTCAGAGAATATGCTTGATATAATTTCAATCTTCTTGAAGTTGCAAAGACTAGTTTTGTGACTAAAAATATGATCTATTCTTAAGAATGTTCTGTGCACACTGGAAAAGAATGTATAATCTGACATTCTGGGATGGAAGGTTCTATTAATATAAATTATGTCCATTTGGTCTAGTGTGGCATTTAAGGCCAATATTTCTTTATTCATCCTCTGTTTGGGTGATCTATCTAGAGCTGTCAATGGAGTATTATGTTTTTGTCTGTTTCTCCTTTTAGCTCTCTTAGTAGTTGTTTTATATATTTTGGTGCTTTTTGATTTGGTGCATATATAGTGAGAAGTGTTATGACTTCTTGAGGTAGGATCCACTTTATTATTATTAAATGTCTCCCTTTGTCTCTTGTTATCATTGTTTTTTTTTTTTTTGAAATCTCTATTGTAAGATATAACTATGGGTTTCACTTGCTTTTCAAAGGGTATTATTTGTGTAGAGAATAATTTTCCAACCTTTCACTTTGAATTCACTTTTGCTTTTGCTGTTTAGCTGTGTCTCTTGAAGGCAGCACATGGTTGGGTTTTGTATTTTGTTTGAATCTGCTACTCTGTGCCCCTTTATTTGTGAGTTTAGTCCATTTATATTAGGGTAATTATTAATACATGAGGATTTTCTATAACCATTTTATAGTTTGTTTTCTGGTAGCTGTGTGTCTCCATTAGTTCTTTTTCTTTGTGTTTCTGTCAGTTGTTTTTGTTTGGTGATATTCCATGCTCTTTCCTCTGCTTCTTTTTCTAAGATATGGATTTTAGTTTTTTATTTTTGTGGGTGCTTAGCATTCAATTATTGGAAAATAAAGTTTCATATATATAATAATAGTCCTTTTCTATTATGAATGTTTCTGTCCTCTATTTTCCTTTGCTAATTCAGATCCTTACTCTCTCCCCTTTTGTGTGTGTGGTTTTTTATTTATCACAAATTACTACAATTTGTTGGCAATCTTACTCTTAGTTTTGCAATATTTTGTTCTTTGTATCAGGTAGAACAACTCCCTTCAGTATTACTAGTGGTGGAGGTTTCCTGGTGTTAAATTCTTCTGTATATCTGGAGAGGTCTTTGTTTCTCTTTCGTATTTAAAGGATAACTTTTATGGACATATTATTCTTGGCTTGTAATTCCTCTCTTTTAGTACTTTGAGTGTTTTGGTCCATTCTCTTCTGGCTGTAGAGTTTCTGCTGAGAAGTCCGACAAAAACCTGATCTGCTTTCTCATTATGTGTTGTTTCCTTCTTTTCCCTGTCTGCCTTGAAGATTCTTCCTTTGTCATTAATTTTTCAGTTTCAATACAGTGTGTCTTGGATAAGACCTCTTTGGATTGAAGTAACTAGGTGTTCTTTTGCTTCATGGATGCAAGGTTCTAGCTCTGTCCATAGGTTTGGGAATTCTCATCTATTAATTGTTTGAATACATTTTTCATTTTCTTCTCCCTCTTTTCTCCTGGTATACCTATTATTATTATTATATTTCACTTTCTGATGAAATCAGATAATTCTTGTAGAACTCTCCTTTATTTTCTTATTCTTGAGTCTCTCTCATCTTCCCTCTGCATCATCTCTAAGTCCCTATTTTTAGTATTACTTCTTTCCTTTATTTTGCAAAGTCTATTAGTTATGCTTCTTAGTTCATTTTTTATTCATTTATTGAGTACATTATCTCCAGAATTTCTGTTTGGTTCTTTTTTGAAGTATCAATCTCTTTGATAAGTATGCATTTTTTTCATTAACTTTTCCTAGTGGATTAATTTGCCTATCAGTGTTTTCTTACATCTTGTTGAGTATTTTTAGAATTTCAATTTTAATTCTCTGTTGTTTTTTTTTCTAGTTTTCATGAATTTAAGACTGCTTTCTGGAGATATTTCATTTTTTTCTAAACTGCATCTTTTTCTTGGTTATTCATGGTATTTAATTTACTTCTTGTCTAGGCATTTGTGAGTGACTCTTTCTTAGTAATTTACTTTCAAGAGGACATTTTATTATTTTCCAGTATATGGTGCTGGATTACAAATTTTATCCCCATGAAATCCCTGGGCTGACTCCCCACCAAGATTCTAACTGATGTTGGGGGGTGGGTGGTCTGGGGGGACATGGTCACCTTATTTGTTCTGGCAATGACAATATTGGGTTGGCCTCCATAAGTTTTCCCCTGTGCTCTAGTGGACTGAGGACCAGACACAGAGAACCCCCTTTGATCATGGGAAACAGTGGCTCAGTGGTGTTAGCTCCTGTGTAAGCCACAGATGTAATCTTGCATCCCAAAACCAAGGTCAAAATGTGGCAAATTCAGGGAGGCTGGTTTTTTTGCAGAAGTTTGTATTTCCATTTCTCTGTTCAAAGTATAGGCTGTGGGCAGACCATAGGAGAACCAGCAGTGTTCCAGAGTTGCATCTCCTGCTGTGTTTCCACACTCAGTCCCTTCTATAGTTTTCCCCTTCATGAGGGTTCCCCCCCGCCCCCTGCAGACATCCCCACTTCTCTCAGCAGGAGGAAATCCAGACACAGCTGGGTTCCTCCCTTCTCCACATTTCCATGGCCAGTGCTCAGATGTGGGGGCTGCATCCTTATCTTTTACCTGCTTGCTGCTTCCTGCCCACATTTAGTTGCTTCAATATGCAGTCTTTCAGGTGTGCCTGTGCACTCAGCTAGGTTTCCTTCTCTGAGTTATACCTGTTAAAAATTATTAAAATTTCAAAGTGGAGATCAAGGGGATCTTTTACTCCATCATTCCCCTGAGGTCGGGTTGTTAGCTTTCTTTGGACTGATTTATTTTGATTAGCATAATATCCTCAAGGTCCATCCATGTTATCATAAATGGTAGTATTTTACCTTATCTTATGGCTGAGTAGTATCCATTGTATATATGTACCATATCTTTTTTATCCATTCATCTATCAAAGGACACTTTGGTTTTTTCATGTCTTGGACACTGGGAACAATGCTGCAATGAACATAGGGGTTGTATATATCTTTGCAAATACATGTTTTAAAATTTTTCTGGTAGATACCCGTAAGAGGGATTGCTAGATCATATAGTAACTCTATTCTTAATTTTTTGAGAAACCTCTATATTGTTTTCCATAGTGATTATACCAGTTTACATTCTCACCAGCAATTTATGAGGGTGTCTTTTCCCCTACATCTTCTCTAACATTTGTTATTACTTATCCAGAACCAATGGCTTCAAAGAAGATTTGATAATTATTCTTCTTAAACTCTTTAAAAAATTGAAGAAGAGGCAATACTTTCTAACATTTTATGAAGTCAAAATAACCCTGATACCAAAACATGGAAATGTAATACACTCAGGAAAAGAAAACTATAAACTAGTAGTTCAGATAAATCATGGTCAAGTGGGTTTCATTCCAAGAGCACAAGGATGATTGAACATGCACAAATTGATCAATATAACATACATTAACAAAACAAATTTAAAAATTATGGTCTTATCAATAGATGCAGAAAAAGCATTTGATATGATACAGCATTTATTTATGATTAATATACTCAGTAAAATGAGCATAGAAGGAAAGTACCTCAACATAATAAAGGCTACATATGACAAACCCTCAACTAATATCATACTGAATGGTGCAAAACTGAGCATTTAGTCTAAAATTAGGGACAAGACAGTGTGTCCACTCTTACCTCTCTCTTCAACATAGTTCTGGAAGTCATAGCCATAACAGGCAGGCCACAGAAAAAAAAATGGAAGGCATCCAAATTGAAAATAAAGAAGAGAAAGTCTCAGCTTTTGCAGATGACATGATTCTTTATATAGAACACCCTAAAGACCCCACCAAAAACTAGTAGAAACAATAACAAATACAGTAATGTTGCAGGATACAAAATCAATGTATAAAAATCTACTTCATTCCTATATACTAAGAATGAAATTTTAGAAGAAGAAATGAGAAAAGCAATTTTTGCAATTGCACACACACACACAAAAAAATAGGCATAAACTTAACAGAGGATATGAAGGACCTATATACTGGAATCTACAAAGCGTTATTAAAAGAGATTGAAAAAGATAATGAAATATAATGATATTCCATGTTCATGGATTGGAAGAATCATTATAGTTTAAATGTCCACATTACCCACAGCAACATACATATTTAATGCAATCCCCATAAAAATCCCAATGTCATTTTTTAAAGAAGTAAAAAGAAACATCAGATTTGTATGGAACCATGAAAGACTCTCAATAGCCAAAGCAATACTCTTTAGTTTTGAAATATAACATAATTCTTAATACAAAACTGAAAGGGATTTCACAGATCTGCCTGTCTAGGCTTCTTAGTTTACAGAGGAATAAACAGATACACATATTTTCATTTAACTCCTGGCAGAGGTAGGGTAGAATCCAAGTTTCCTGATTCCTGGTTAAGTATTCTTGTTTCCATGTAACATGTATAATCCTGAAGGATTTTTGCAATAAAATTAAAAATCTCAAATGCAACTCGGTATCTTTATAAGTGACTGTCAAACATGTCATTTAGCAGCTAAGGAGATAGATGCTTACCAAAATACTTATTTGGTGAAAACCTTTAATTTAATATAACATTTTTAGTTTGACTGTTTTTTTGTAGTAAAGTCCTTTTTTTACTTTTTCCTCCTGTGGCTGGAGTGTTTTTAAGACATTGGCTCATTTATGTGGGATGAATTTTTTGAAATAGATATTTGTAGCAAGTATATCTAAATGCTAATTTTGCCATGGGTGAGGGCCCTTTGAGGTATAATCACACTTGGCTTCAGTTTTATTTTGTATGATGTAGAAAACTTGTAAAGAGCTAATAAAGAATCTATTAAAGCAATAAACTCAAGAATATTTAGGCAATTCTTAATAGTTATATTTAAGTCATTTGAAAAAAGTTCTTAAATATTTTTTTGACTATTTTGTTTTGTCTTGCTGTGGAGTGGAAGAAATATCAGAAATTTTGACTGGGAGAAAATAATTTTAGGATTAATGATATTCCTAGATAAGGATTGCTGTAAGGCGATTTTGCTCAATTCTTGTCCTTCATTTGACAGCAAAGAATTTGTAAGATTAAAAGAAGAAGGGTGCAACTTATTCTAACTTCCCTCACTTCTAGATTTTCCCTTCTGACCCAAATGATTGACTGAATCAAATGACTGTTTAATCAGTTGCATATAGACTTTTTTTGAGTGTGTACTAATATTCTATTTCTTCTTCAAGGTTTAGCTCAAACATTTCTCTTGGAAGTTTTATTCAGCCACAACATATTTATAGTTTTTAAACTCGTTTTCATTGAAGATAATTGTTAGGAAACAACAGTGCTATATCATTTTTAGTAACCAGCATGTGAAAGTGTTGTACAAGCTCTACTTTCAACTACTATTTTTAATCCTCTCAATAACATGAAATCACCTAAACTCCACAAATTAAGAAACAGACTTAGAAAAGCGAACTAACTTGTTTATGTTCACATAGGTAGTTTTGGAATAAGCATGTTTATTGAAAGTCAGGATTTTCTACATCAGAGCCTATTTACTTTTATATAAACTATCCTGCCTGTGGATTAAATAGGATACTGACCATGTTAGCAGAGTTATGGAGAAAATTAAATTTATGACTCCCAGAATGATTGTTGATGGTCTATCTTTAATGTTATAGCTAATATTTTTTTGCTTTATAAATATTTTGAGGTCATGCTATTTGGTGCATAAAAATGTGTAACTGTTACATATTTCTGTTGAACTGATCAATTTAATCATTTGTAAACACCCCTTTTCATCTGTATTAAAGCTTTCTCCTTTAGTCTTCTGCATCTGATATAACCAAACTAACTTTTATTTTTTTGACTCAGGACTAACAATCTTATAAATGATTGAGGACCTCCCTCAAATAGCTTTTATTCATGTTGGTTATTTTTATCAGTATGTACTGTATTGGAAGAAAATTAGAAAAATTTTGTTTTTAATTCATTCATTAGAGCTTAATATAATAAAGCCTTTGCACCATTGCATCTTTAACAATTTTATAAATTATAACTTATTTTTTTAACAAAAAGATATAGTGAGAAGAGGATCATTCTTACACATATTTGCAAATCCCTTTAATGTTTGGCTTAACACAAGACTCCTAGATTTCCATAGTTTCTTCTCCATTCAGTTTGCTATAATATCATACCTCTTGTAGCCTTTGAAAACTCTATGCTCTTAAACAGTTGAGAGTAAAAAGGTAAATAATGTCTTAGAAATAGTATGAAAATAGTTTTGACTCCAAGGAACCTTTAAAAGCATCTCAATGTGGGAGGTTTCTCTGGACCAAACTTTGAGAATCACTGGTTTAATGTTTCCATAATACATCTTTTTCTATTCTTTTACTTACAGTATTTCTACAACTTTGATGTAAGCATTTTTTGATTTTGTTATTATTTTGTCAAAGCTGCCTAGAAAATTCTAACTTTTAGTTTATTCACTAATAATCAGTTAAGTATAATTCAATAATTACATGCAATTACTGACATATTTGAGTTTAAATTTACTATCTTACTATTTGATTCTATTTGTTTTTCTGTCTTTTTTCTCTGTTCCTTGGTTCACTTGAAATTTTAAATTATTCAGTTTTTCCTTCCTACTATATTACCAGTTATATAGTATTATTTTACTATTCCTTTAGTTTACTCTAGATATTACATTATGTCTTGTTAATTTACCAAATCTAAATTTATTTGGTACTTTCCTCTTTTTCCAAGGCAACGTCAAGGTTGTAGAACACTTCAACTTCATTAACTCCCTTCCAATGTTATGTGCTATTGTTGTCGTGTATATTAACCGTGTGTGTGCATGTGTGTGTGTGTATGTGTGTGTGGACTGCTTTAAGACATTATTATTTTATAAAGTCATTATCATTTAGATTCACCCACTTTTTAAAACCTTTCCATTGTTCTTTATTTCATCTTCTATCTACCATATTTCTTCCACTGCAGGTCTGCTAGAATGAATTCTTTTCTGATCTTATTTAGTTGAGTATGCTTTTAACATAAATACAAACACAAGCTTACATATCTGTATATGTATTTTAAGATATACACTTATCATTTTGCATGTAGTTTGCATTGTGGATATATTTTATTTTATACTCACTTTTCCTGCTTAAGCTGATATGCAACAACCTAATTGTTGATCCTTGGAAGATACTCTCTTCTCTTTTTAAGATCTTTCTTTTGGTCTATCGTTTTTATCAGTTACTCAAATATTCCTACTTGACCTTCACCTTAGAATTCATTCTGCTTCAATTCATTGTGCCCTTAAATTTATGGGTTGACATATTTATTCAGTTTTGAAAAATTCTGCATCAACTGTGTCATTTCTTTATACATGTACATATGTACCTGTAGATCTATAGAGATATAGATATAAATCCCTCTTATAGCACACAATCCTTTTATACTCTTAGAATTATACTCTTATAACATTATATATATATATATATTTTATTAAAATTCTATGAATCACTCTGGATGTTTTCTTGTGGCTCAGTTTACTAAATTTCTCTCCATCTGTGTCTCTAATATGTCCAATCTATCCATGAAAGACTTGTTTGTAGTTATTATAGCTTTTTAGTTTTAAAATTTTGCTTTTTTATTTTGCATTCAACTAACATTTTATAATAGTTAATGTGTTAATTTTAATATTTAACTTCTATGTGTTTACCAAAGTTTTGTTAATTTTGATTATTTAATTATCTGATTCTCTGTGAATGGTTTCTATTTTCTTGGTTTTCCTTCACAAAGTGTTAACTTGCTTTAATTTTATTATTTTGTAGTCAGAGATTACTAAGAAAAAACAAAACTGTATAATCCAGTTGAGGTACTGATGTTGTTATTTTCTCCAGAGGTCTTTATTGTTTGGAGCTACAAACATTAGTAATATCTGTACAGCTAAATCCATATGTACATTGATATTGAGACTCTTTAAAGGTGGGCTCCTGGACCTTGGGAGTTATTCTATATTTTGATTAATGTGCAGCACATGGAGATCCCAACAAAAAGTAAAGTAGGGATTCGTTAGGCCTCCTCTACGGAGAGCCCTGGAGCCCACATTTTGACTCCCTAGTATTGTAAGCCATCCCTTCCTAGAATTAATGGATCTACTAAATAATGTGCTCATTTCACTTTTTCTTGAACCAAACCCTCTACTTTATTGTTTTAATTCTCTAATGCCTTGAGAAAATATGTTTATATTTTGTCTTTTTTTTTTTGTTACGAAAAAATAATTGTTTCTCATTACCTACGTAGTTCATCTTCACTGTAAGCAGAAAGCCTTTGCTGCACTTCCGATTTCTCCCTCTCCCACTTGTCTTCCTTGGAGTTGAAGGGTGTGTTTTTATCCCCTCATTTCCTTTTATTTCTCTTAATTCCTTTGATAGCTATATATTTATTTATTTAGTAGCCACCGTGGAAATGATTAAATGTGATCAATTCATCTCAAGTTACTTTATATCACTGCCTCAACTTTCCTAATTTATACATGTTTTTTCTTGTTCAGGATTTTAACTACATTTCTATTTAACTCTTCATAGAATACATTATGCTTA
This sequence comes from Rhynchonycteris naso, assembly GCA_037038555.1. NCBI lineage: Eukaryota > Metazoa > Chordata > Mammalia > Chiroptera > Emballonuridae > Rhynchonycteris > Rhynchonycteris naso. Next base: position 120,718,051 of record CM072996.1, on the reverse strand, counting down.
TTTTATACAGCCAAAGTTTGATTATATTTGTCCATATTTATTGTATTTATACCCTTTATTCTTCTTTCACTTTAAATCTTAAATCACTTCTTTTTTTCCTGATATAGATTCTTTAAATTTTCTTGTAATAATGGTTCATGGAAAATTCTACCAGATTTTGTTTGCAAATGTATTTTATTTAGCATTTATATTTGAATCATTTAACTTACTGTATTTTTCTATATTGAAGTTTATTTTCTATTAGTAATTTGAAAATATTATTCCGTTACTTCTCAACTTTACCTGTTGTTATTAGAAGTCAAGTGTCAGTTACACTTATGAAACTTCTGAGGTTACTTCCTACGCCTTTTGGGACAGAGAGAGAGTCAGAGAGAGGGATAGGTAGGGACAGACAGACAGGAACGGAGAGAGATGAGAAGCATCAATCATTAGTTTCTTGTTGCTATTGCGACACCATAGTTGGTCATTGATTGCTTTCTCAACATGTGCCTTGTCCGCGGGCCTTCAGCAGACCGAGCAACCCCTTGCTGGAACCAGCGACCTTGGGTCCAAGCTGGAGAGCTTTTGCTCAAGCCAGATGGACCCGCGCTCAAGCTGGCGACCTCAGGGTCTCGAACCTGGGTCTTCCGCATCCCAGCATCCCAGTCCGACGCTCTATCCACTGGGCCACTGCCTGGTCAGGCACTTCCTATGCCTTTTTCAAGTATTTTTTCTTTGTCATTGCTGTTATGCTTTTACTCTACTGTGTGTAGGTATAGCAGTGAACCTCTTTTTCATGCATCTTACTTTCGGTTTGATGCAATTAATGAATATGTGGATTGTACTCTTTAATTTTATTTAGCTATTTGTCAGCCATTATCTCTTCAAATGTTATTTCTTACTCATTTTTTTCCCTCTCCTTCTGAAACACTAGATACATATTAGATCATTTTACGTCCGCTTTCAGATTTTCTATATCTATCTTTTTGTCTTTTGTTGACTCCAGATAATTTCTGTATATCTGTATTCCAGCTGACAAATTCTGACTTGCTATATCCTGGTTATAATGTTTTTAATTAATTTCAATTAGTTTTGATTTAAATATGGGTCTAGTTTTTCTAGAATTTCTTGTTTCCCCTGACTCTAACTTATAGCACCTTATTTTATTGTGTATTTTATATAATCTTTTGGTCACCTGTTTAATTTCCTTAATATATATATATATTATTAATTTTAATGGGGTGACACCAATAAATCAGGGTACATATGTACAACGAAAACATCTCCAGGTTATCTTATCATTCAATTATGTTGCATACCCATCACCCAAAGTTAAATTGTCCTCTGTCACCTTCTATCTGTTTTTCCCTGTGCCCCTCCCCTCCTCCTTATCCCACCCTCTCCTCCCTTCCCACACCCTGTAACCACCACTCTCTTGTCCATGTCTCATAGTCTCACTTTTATGTTCCACCTATGTATGAAATCATGCTGTTCTCAGTCTTTTTCTGAATTACTTATTTCACTTTGTATAATGTTATCAAGGTCCATCCATTTTGTTGTAAATGATCTGATGTCATCATTTCCTATGGCTGAATAGTATTCCATAGTATATATGTACCAAAGCTTTTTAATCCACTCGTCCTCTGATGGACACTTGGGCTGTTTCCAGATCTTCGCTATTGTGAACAATGCTGCCACGACATGGGAGCGCATTTCTTCTTTTCAAACAGTGCTATGGTGTTCTTAGGGTATATTCCTAAAAGTGGGATAGCTGGGTCAAAAGGCAGTTCGATTTTTAATTTTTTGAGGAATCTCCATACTGTTTTCCACAGTAGCTACACCAGTCTGCATTCCCACCAGCAGTGCAGGAGGGTTCCCTTTTCTCCACATCCTTGCCAGCACTTATTCTGTGTTGTTTTGCTGATGAGCATCATTCTGACTGGTCTGAGATGATATCTCATTGTGGTTTTAATTTGCATTTCTCTAATGATTAGTGATGTTGAGCATTTTTTCATATGCCTATTGGCCATCTGTATGTCCTCTTTGGAGAAATTTCTATTCATTTTTTTTTCCATTTTTTTATTGGATTGTTTGGCTTCCTGGTGTTGAGTTTTATAAGTTCTTTATAAATTTTGGTTATTAATCCCCTTATCAGACGTGCTGTCGAGTATGTTCTCCCATTGTGTGGTTTGTCTTTTTATTCTGTTCTTATTGTCTTTAGCTCTGCAAAAACTTTTTATTTTGATATAGTCCCATTTGTTTATCTTGCCTTTATTTCATATGCCCATGGAGCTAAATCGGCAAATATATTGCTGCTACAAATGTCAGAGATTTTGCTGCCTATGTTTATTTCTAAGATGCTTATGGTTTCACGGCTTACATTTAAGTCTTTTATCCATTTTGAGTTTGTTTTTGTGAATGGTTTAAGTTGATGGTCTAGTTTCATTTTCTTGCAGGTAGAAGTCCAATTTTCCCAGCACCATTTGTTAAAGAGACTGTCATTACTCCATTTATGTCTTTCCTCCTTTGTCAAATATCAGTTGTTCATAAAGATGTGGGTTTTTTTCTGGGTTCTCTGTTCTGTTCCATCGATCTATGTGCCTGTTCTTATGCCAGTCCCAGGCTGTCTTGAGTATAATGGCCTTGTAGTAAACCTTGATTTCCGGAAGAGTGATACCTCCTGCTTTATTTTTTCTTTTTAAGATTGCTGAGGCTATTCGTGTTCTTTTTTGGTTCCATATAAATATTTGGAATATGTGTTCTATATCTTTGAAGTATGTCATTGGTATTTTAATTGGTATTGCATTGAATTTATAAGTTGCTTTGGGTAATATAGACATTTTAATGATGTTTGTTCTTCCTAGGCAAGAGCACGGTATATGCTTCCATTTGTTTGTATCTTCCTTGATTTCTTTTATCAATGTTTTATAATTTTCCGAGTACAAGTCCTTAACCTCCTTGGTTAAATTTACTCCTAGGTACTTTATTTTTTTGGTTGCAATAGTGAAGGGGATTGATCCTTAATTTCTTTTGCTGACAGTTAATTGTTGGTATATAAAAATGCCTCTGATTTCTGAGTATTAATTTTATATCCTGTCACCTTGCTGAATTCATTTATCAGGTCCAGTAGTGTTTTGACTGAGACTTTAGGGTTTTCTATATACAATATCATATCATCTGCAAATAATGACAGTTTTACTTCTTCTTTTCCAATTTGGATGCCTTTTATTTCTTCTTCTTCTCTGAATGCTGTACCTAGAACTTCCAGAACTATGTTGAATAAGAGTGGTAAAGGGGGCAACCCTGCCTGGTTCCTGATCTTAAGGGGATTGTTTTTAATTTTTGTCCATTTAGTATGATGTTTGCTGTGGGTTTGTCATAGATGGCCTTTATCATGTTAAGGAATGTTCCCTGTATTCCCACTTTACTGAGAGTTTTGAGCATGAATGGGTGCTGGATTTTATCAAATTCCTTTTCTGCATCTTTTGAAATTATCATGTGATTTTTGTCCTTCCCTTTGTTTATGTGATGAATCACATTGATTGATTTGCGAATATTGAACCAGACTTGCCTCTCCAGAATAAATCCCACTTGATCATGGTGTATGATTTTTTTCGTATATTGCTGGATCCGGTTGGCTAATATTTTGTTGAGAATTTTAGCGTCTAAATTCATTAGGGATATAGGCCTATAATTTTCTTTCTTTGTGTCGTCTTTGCCCGGTTTTGGGATCAGAATTATGCTCGCCTCATTAAAGGAGTTTGGAAGTCTTCCTTCCTCTTGAATTTATTGAAATAGTTTGAGGAGGATAGGAGTTAGTTCTTCTTTGAAATTTTGGTAGAATTCACTTGTGAAGCCATCAGGCCCAGGACTTTTCTTTTTTGGGAGTTTTTTGATAACTGTTTCTATCTCATTTGTTGTAATTGGTCTGTTTAGGTGTACTGATTCTTCCCGATTGATTTTTGGAAGATTTATATGATTGAAGAAATTTGTCCATTTCACCGAGGTTGTCTAATTTTTTGGCATAGAGTTCTTCATAGTATTTTCTTACAATGCTTTGTATTTCTGTTGTGTCAGTTGTTATTTCTCTACTGTCATTTCTAATTTTATTTATTTAGGTCCTCTCTCTTTTTATCTTGGTGAGTCTAGTTAAAGGTTCATCAATCTTTTTTACCTTTTCAAAGAACCAGCTCCTGGTTTCATTGATCCTCTGTATTGTTTCCTTAGCCTCTATGTCATTTATTTTTGCTCTGATCTTTATTATTTCCTTTCTTCTATTGGTTCTGGGCTTTATTTGCTGTTGTTTTTCTAGTTCTTTTAGGTGCAGGGTCAGGTTGCTTATTTGAGCTTTTTCTAGCTTCTTTCGGTATGCCTATAGTGCAATGAACTTCCCTCTCAGGACTGCTTTTGCTGTGTCCCATAAATTTTGAGTTGATGTATGCTTATTATCATTCGTTTCTAGAAACTTTTTTATTTCTTCTTTGACCTCATTGTTAATCCAGTCGTTATTTAATAACATGCTATTTAGTTTCCAAGTGTTTGAGTATTTTTCATTTTTTCTTTTGTGGTTAATTTCTAGTTTCATGGCATTGTGATCAGAGAAAATGCTTGATATGATTTCAATCTTCTTAAATTTATTGAGACCATTTTTGTGTCCTAACTTGTGGTCTATCCTAGAAAACATACCATGAGTGCTTGAGAAGAATGTATATTCTACTGCTTTAGGGTAAAAGGTTCTGAAGATATCTATTAAATGAAGTTGATCTAGTGTATCCTTTAAGTCTGCTGTTTCTTTATTAATTTTCTTTCTTGAGGATCTATCCAGTGTTGTTAGTGGGGTATTGAAATCCCCTACTATTATAGTATTGCTGTTAATCTCGCCCTTTATTTCCATCAATGTCTGCTTTATGTATGTCGGGGCTCCTATATTTGGTGCGTATATATTTATAATAGTTATATCTTCCTGTTGAATTTTTCCCTTTATCATTATGTAGTGTCCTTCTTTATCTCTTACTACAGCCTTTGTTTTAAAGTTCATTTTGTCAGATATAAGTATTGCTACCTTGGCTTTTCTTTCATTTCCATTTGCATGAAATATTTTTTTCTATCCTTTTACTTTCATTCTATGTGCATCTTTAATTTTAAGGTGTTTCTCTTGTAGACAGCCTATGTATGGGTCCTGTTTCTTTATCCATGCAGCTACGGTATATGTTTTGATTGGATCATTTAATCCATTTACATTTAAGGTTATTATTGATATGTAGTTGTTTATTGCCATTTTATTCTTTAAAGCTCTATTCGTCTTTTTTTATATTCTTTCCTCCCTTTGAACTGTTCACAACTGGCCCTTAGCATCTCTTGCTGAATTGGTTTGGTTTTAATGAATTCCTTGAGGCTTTCTTTGTCTGGCAATCTCTTTATTTCTCCTTCAATTTTAAACATTAACCTTGCTGGATAGAGTAGTCTTGGTTGTAGGTTCTTGTTCTGCATTACTTTGAGTATATATTGCCATTCCCTTCTGGCCTCAAGTGTTTCTGTTGAGAAGTCAGATGTCATCCTTATGGGGGCTCCATTGTAGGTGATAGCCTTTTTTTTCCTCTAGCGGCTTTTAAAATTTTCTCTTTATTCCTTAGCTTTGGTATTTTAACTATGATGTGTCTTGGTGTAGATTTTTTTGGGTTTCTCTTTAATGGAGTTCTGTGTACTTCTTGAACGTGTAGAATGTTTCCCAGCCTTAATTTAGGGAAGTTTTGTGCTATGATTTGATTGAACAAAATTTTTATTTTTTTTCTCTCTCCTCTTCTTCAGGAACCCCTATGATGCGAATGTTGTTTCTCTTCATGTTGTCACTGAGCTCCCTTAGAGTTTCCTCACATTTTTAAAGTCTCTTTTCCTTTTTTTTTTCTGCTTCTGTGCTTTTGTTTATTGTGTCCTTTATCTCGCTGATTCGATCCTCAGCATCATTCATCCTGCTTTTAATTTCTTCCATTGTGTTCTTCAGTTCTGGTACTGTATTTTTCATTTCTGTCTGATTCTTTTTTATTATTTCAATTTCATTTTTTATACTTGTTATCTCTTTATTTAGGCGTTCATAGTGACTATCCATTGTTGCTCTAATTTCTTTGAACATCCTAACTATCATTATTCTAAATTCTGCTTCTGGAAATTTGGTTATATCTGGTTCATTCAGGTCCTTCTTTGGGGATTTCTCTTGATTTGGTTTGCATTTCTCTGCCTGCCCATTTTGTCTGTATATAAAAGTTGTGGCCACTTGAGTCCAGCAGGTGTTCCCTTTGTGTTTTCTAGGTGTGGTCTGTCTGCAGGCCTGCCACCCCCTCTGTCACTGCCTAGGGCGGTTTGGTATGGGCGTTGCCAGCGCCGGCCCACTGTGGCTGTTATTGTGATTTCCGCCTCTCCTCCACGGGAGGGGCTGTCACTCAAGCCACAAGCATCAGCACCAAGGGCAGAGGTGAGCACCTTTGCTCAGCTACGGATCCAACCTGTTTCCGGTGTTCCGCCCAGCATCCACGGTCAGAGCCTGCTCGCCACAGTTTTGCGGGTTGGATGGGGCTTCTGACGTGCTCTCAGCTGTGAGCCTTTGCCCGTCTGGAGCTTTATCCCCGCCCTCGAGGTCAGGGCCCTCCTAAGCAGAGTTGCAAACCAAGGTTTATTCGGCTGGCGTGGCTGCTGGTGTACACTCAGCTGAGAACTTCTGCTTGTCCCGGGCTCTACCCTGACCCCGAGTTCAGAGCCAATTCACGCATGCAGGATGGCAAACTGCAGTTTCTATGGCTGGTTGGGCCTGCTGGCATGAGCTCAGCCGCGAGCCTCTGCCCGTCCCTCATCCTAGCCCCATCCCCGCGGTCAGGGCTGCCTTCTCCAGGGTCGCAGAGCAAATTTCTGCCCGTTCCTGGCCTCCCGCTTTTCCCCTACAGGTGGAGTTTCAGGCAGGCCCGCAGCTGCCGGACCGCTTTTGCGTGTCCCCTTTGTCCCTGCTGGGCTAGACCGAGCTCACACCGGCTGGGCCTCTGCCCCAGCTGACAGAACCACATTTCAGCGTCCTGCCAAAACCATCCCTCCAGCAACCCTCAGCAGAGTAGGAAGGGGCCCCACAGTTCAGATCCTAACACTCCATACTGTAGACCTGGGAGCTCCCTCCATCTAAGCAGCTGTGCTCTAATTGCCGCGGGAGAGCTTGTTTGGCTGGTGTCCTGTCTACCTTTGCTGGGATTGCTAGTTCCAGGGGAAATCGTTTGCGATTAGGGAAGTGACTCAGCCCTGGGTTTAGGGTGGCTGTCCCTCAGAGTGTTTCTCCCTGTTCCTTCCAGTCTACACTCTCTTCTCGCTGCTCTGGTCCTCTCCTCTGTCCCTGTTCCCTGGAGCCCTGGGTACGTGGTTGTGAAAGAGGTTTTCTGCGCTGTACCTTTAAAAAGAATCTTGGGTCTGAGAAAACTGTCTCTTTCTCACAAACAGTATCCTTACTTGTTTCACAGCTTAATACTGTCCAAATGCCTCTTCTAGGCTTTGCGACTGTAGGCTGGGGCTTTGTTCCTGGGACCCAGATCCCTCCCTCTCCGCCCAACTCTCCTCGAGCCACGCGGGTCTCTCAGGGCTGCCATTCGCTCCGAAGAGCTTCGTAGCCCTCTTCACATTTTTGCTATTCCTACCAGTCTCAGTGTGGCTTCTTCTGTGTTCCTTGGTTGAAGAGTCCACTTAGTTTAGTTCAAAGTTCGTTTATCCAGAAGATGGTTCTTAAAATTGAGTTATAATCCACTTTGGTTCTGGGAGTTGGAAGTTGGTACGTCCGCCTACTCCATCACCATCTTGCTCCTTCTAATTTCCTTAAAATTTAAGCTTTGTGATTATCCTTGCATATGGGATGACAGTTTGTTTTATAGAGAGAATTTTTCAGATGCCAGGAAACACAACCAATCTATAATCATTTGTGCTACATTTGGAGGGGAAGTTTTCTGATCACAATTAAAGTGAATTTGAGCTGCAAACCTATGAGAGAGCTTGTGTTTATTAATTTAACAGGTAGATTTTCCTTCTTTTACTTAATAATGAGATTTGAAAGAGACAATTTAATGTCTTTTTCTCTGGTTGGGTATAGGTGATCAAGCTTTATTTTTGTGAAATTATCTGTTCTACTTATTTATTATAGGTACCATAAATTATGAGTTGTGGCTCTTCAAGCTGTGAGGCTATAGAAATTGATCTTCCCATACATCAAATTTAACACATTTTCTCACTCTAAAAACTGGCTTTACTGTTCTTTTTATTCTCTTTGCCTATATTTATTTAGATTTTAGGTTAAGATGCTTACCTGCCAAATAACTTATTTGGATACATTTTTAAAAATATAATGACTATTTTAAATTATTTTCAGAGGTAAAGGTGATAAGGTCATATCTGACCTATAATCTCTGGATATAGGATTTTCATTTTTTATAAGTAATTTTTAACCTGAAGAATTACTACATGCTATTGTCTAAAATTTATAATGAAAAATAATACAATAATAATCTATTATCCTACTTCCAGATATAGCCAGTATTGATGAATTTTTCAATTTTTGTTTTCTATACATTTGAAAATCATTACTTTAATAGTATTTTAAATTTTATCCTATTCACTTAATAAACTTTAAATATTTTTACATGTTATACATTTTTTAAAAAAATGTCCTAGTTGAACTTATAATGTGAAAAATTCTTGAGCAGAGATTCCATATCCTTTTTCTATTTCCATGTAGACACAGTGCTGGACTAGTAGAATGAGTCTCTGATGAGATTTGTATTATAAGTAAAGCCATTGTTGAAAATAAATTTCCTATTTGTAGTAGAAATGTGAAGAATATAAATGATTTATATATTTAGCACATTATATACTGGCCCTGGATGGTTAGCTCAGCAGTAGAGCATGTGTTCTTGTGTGGAAGTCCTGGGTTTGATTCTGGTCAGGACACACAGGAGAAGCGACCATCTGATTCTTCACCACTCCCCTTCTCTCTCTCTTTCTCCTCTTTCCCCTGCTCAGCCATGGCTCATTAAAGCAAGTTGCTGGGCCCTCCCCCCCACTGAGGAGGGCACCATGGCCTGCTGCAGGTGCTAAAAATAGCTTGGTTGCTGAGCAACTAAGCAAAGGCCCCAAGTGGGCAGAACATGGGCTTTCCAGGTGGATGCCAGTTCGGGTGCATGCAGGAGTCTGTTTGCCTCTCTGCCTCTCACTTAATACTACTACTAATAAAACATATAATATACTTTATGCCTATTATTTAAAGAAATTGGAAAAAATATGACATAACAGTTTAGAAAATAAAACTGTAAAAAACATAACTTTTTAATAGAAATTCAAAACTCTTCAAAGAATAACAACTGTATTCCTCCTGTATGAAAAAGGTATATTATAATGGAAGAAAATGTTGATCAAAATAAGAAATCCCCTGAATGAACATTGTAACTATTTAGCTAATTATACCTACTTTTTCTATGTAAATAAATGTACTAGGATAAAATTTAGCTAGAGAAAGTTTAGGTAAGTAAGTAAAATTGAATTCAAAATTAGAAAAAAGGTTTAATAATATCTGTGATTATTAGAGTACACCACTACTGGTGTAGAGAATCAACTTGAATTTAAGAAAAGTACAATGATTTATAAAGTAAGCAATTGTTGAAATATATTAAGATATTATAAATTAATGTGATGATGAACAAAATTTATCCATATGTGAGTTACTGTCTAGATACATTTGTTTTCGATCAATTTCCTGTAAGCTGAGACATATTTTAAAACTCCCAAAAGTATTGTTAAACAGTAGATCAGAAAATTATATGAAAATATTTTGACTTTAATATTTAAGTCCATATCTTTTGGCTTCCTTATACTAGAAATGATAAAAATTATCTTTTTTTCACTTCCATTTTTCCCTTCCAGCTTTTTAGTTATATCATTTTTATTGTTGTTCCTTAATTTATTAAAATTTGTGCTTTTGATTTAATCTGTTTTAGACAATGCTCACTCATCTTTAAAAAAAAACTAGAATAAATTAGAATATTTATACTTTATCCAATCATTTGTCCCTCACAATTTTATTACATCACTATTAATGACTTTATATGTATTTCAGCAACATTAGATTTGTATGCAAATAGGTCAGTATTATTTCTTTTACAACTGGTTTTTTTTTTATATTTCTTTCTGTCTGGATTACATGTTCATTAGCTTGTTTTATATCTTATTTTTCAAAATGGGTTAATGGATGTTATATTCCCTGAATTGTTTCACATCGGAGAGTATATATAAGTCACTTTCTTCACACTTAAATGAGAATATATTTGTGCATTCTATTTTTAGGTCACACTTTTAGTTGGCACTTTGCAGACATTGGTCCATTGTGTTTATGATACTGTGTGTTGCTGTGGTAAACCTAGAAGCTAAGTTTATTTTTGTCCCCTCATAGCTGATTTGTGTCTATATTCTTGAATAGCATTTTCTTTGTCCTTGATCAATAACTTAACCACAAAACATCTTATTGTCAATAAATCCACACAAATTTGTCTTGGAATGTAATGTCCTTTTCAAACTACAGATTAGGTTATTCTTTCATTTCTGCAACACTTTGGTTTTATGTATTTGAAAACATTTCTGGCTTAATTTTATTTTTCAGTAATAGATGATCCATATTTTTGTTGACTTTGTCTTTCATGTGTATTATTTTTTAATTTAATCTATGTCTTGTTAGCTTTGCTTCTTCATATTTTATGCTCAGTGTGATTATCTCTGCTTTGTGGGCAATGTAGTCTTTAGCTCTCTGTTCTATAAATGTTACTTCTAAATTATTAGTTTGTCATAGTTCATTTTTGTCTATTTGTTTACCTATATTTGTTGTTTTAATATTTTTGAATTCTTGTTACATTAAATTTCTTTAAATATTCTCATATAGCTCTAAGCATTTTTAACATGTTTTCTTTCTCAAGTTTTCCTCAGACCAGAATACTTACTGTATTAGTTATATGTTATTATGAAGCAAAATACCCTAAAACTTAGAATTTAAAACCACAAGCATTTATTACCTCATATTTTCTGTGGCTCAGGAATCTGGGACTGGCTTAGCCGGGTGCATTTGGCTCAGGGTCTCTTGAGGTTGCAGTCAAGCTGTTACCCAGGACTGCCTTCATCCCACACGCAGCTCAGTGAGGCTGGAGGATCTGCTTCCAAGCTCACTCACATGGTTGTTGGCAGACCTCAGTTCCACATATATTTTAGATGACTTTTCTTTATTTCATTAGGCTAGTTGTTAGGTTATATAATCAACATTTGCTGTATTTTTAAATGCATTTTCTCTCTCACTGTTATATTTAGGCCTACCAGATTGTCTTTTTGCTATTTCACTGAATTTTCTTTAAAATTTTCATCTTAAAATCTGTGAAGTATTCCCTCCTATCTATGTATAGTTCCTCCATTTTAGCTGTATAACAAACACTTTTGAGAGATGACAATCAGATTTTCTCAAGTTTTTCTACAGTTCAACAACTTTTTGTTGGTGGCAGCTGTGGTCAGGATTAAATACAAGATAACAATTCCATTCAATACTTATTCTAATATTTTTCAAATATATTGTTTTTTTAAAAGTATTATATAAGAAATGCATTCTCATTTTAAAATTTCAAAAATAAATATACAAATTAAGCATTAAAATTTTGTCTCTACAATACCTTCTCTTTTTTATTTTTTAGGAGTAACCACTGTTCACAGTTGCTTGTAAATTAGTTAAAACCTTGTCCTATGCAATGCAATTATAGATAGGTAGATTTAGATTCAGGTATACTCAGGTGTTAAAAGTATATGTATGGGATGGCAAGATGGCGATGGAGTAGGCGGATGTACCAACTTCCAAATCTTGAACCAAAGTGGATTATAACTTAATTTTAAGAACCATCATCTGGATTAACAAACTTTGAACTAAACTAAGTGGACTCTTCAACCAAGGAACACTGAAGAAGCCACATTGAGACTGGTAGGAAAAGCGAAAATGTGAAAAGGGCTGCTCAGCTCCCTGGAATGAACGGCAGACTCGCGTGGCGGGAAAAGAGTTTAGCGGAGAGGGAGGGACCTGGGTCCCAGGAACAAAGCCCCAGCCTGCAGCCCTAGAGCATAGAAGAGGCGTTCGGACAGTATTGAGCTGTGAAACAAGTGAGGATACTGTTTGTGAGAAAGAGACAGTTTTCTCAGACCCAGAATTCTTCTTAAAGGGACAGCGCAGAAAACCCCTCTCACAACCACTCACTCGGGGGACAGGGACAGAGGAGAGGACCGGAACAGCGGGAAGAGAGTGTGGACTGGAAGGCACAGGGAGAAACACTCTGAGGGACAACCACCCTAACCCCTGGCCTGAATCACTTTCCAAATCGAAAATGAATATTTCCCCTGAAACTAGAAATATCAGCAAAGGGCGACAGGACACAAGCCAAACAAGCTCTCCCATGGCACTTAGAGCAGAGCTGCTTTGATAGAGGGAGCTTCCAAGACTACAGTATGGAGTGTTAGGGTCTGAGTTGCAGTGCCCCTATGTGCCCTGCTGAGGGCTTGCTGGAGGGATGGTGGTGGAAGGACACAGAAGAGCGGTTCTATTGGTGGGGCGGAAGCTCAGTCTGTGTGAGCTCAATCTAGCCCAGCAGGGGTGTGGGGGGATGCGCGAAAGCAGTTTGGCAGCTGTGACCCGCCTGCAGCCCCATGTGTGGGGAAAAGCGAGACCCAGGAACGAGCAGAGATCTGCTGCTGAGCAGGGCCCTGTGGGAACGCAGCATCACCTGGCCTCCAAGGTTTGCAAACCTGTACGAGCCGGCGCTGACCGTGAGGGTTGGGCTAAAGCCCAGAACAGGCGGGTTCTGCAGCTGAGCAAAGGTGCTCACCCCTACCCTTAGTGCTGTGGCTTGTGGTTTGAGTGCAGTGACCAACCCCACCTGTGGGGGCAAGTCGAAGGCCCAGACAGGCTGAGGCTTGTAGAGCAGGGCATGAGAACATAGCCCCTCCTGAGGAGGAGAGGTGGAAATCATTGCAACAGCTGCAGTGGGCCAGTGCAAGCAACGCCCATCCCAACTACCCTAGGCAGTGGCAGAGGTGATGGTGGGCCAGCAGACAGACCCCACCAAGGGAACAGAGGCAACAACCATTGGACTCCAGTGGCCACACCCTTCTGATAGACAAAATGGGCAGGCAGAGAAATGCAACCCAAATGAATCAAGAGAAATCCCCAGAGAAGGACCTGAATGAAACAGATATAACCAAATTACCAGATGCAGAGTTTAAAATAATGATAGTTAGGATGTTCAAAGAGATTAGAGCAACAATTGATAGTCATTACAAACACCTAAATAAAGAGATAACAAGTATAGAAAAGGAAATTGAAATAATAAAAAAGAATCAGACAGAAATGATAAACACAGTATCAGAACTGAAGACCGCAATGGAAGGAATTAAAAACGGGATGGATGAGGCTGAGAATCAAATCAGTGAGTTAGAGGACAAAATAAAGGCACAGAAGAAGAGCAAAAAAAGGAAAAGAGACTCAAAAAATGTGAGGAAACTCTAAGGGAGCTCTGTGACAACAGAAAGAGAAATAACATCCGCATCATAAGGGTTCCCAAAGATGAAGAGAAAGAACAAGAGATAGAAACTTTGTTCAATCAAATCATAGCACAAAACTTCCCTAAATTAAGGCTAGAAAACATTTTACCCAATCAAGAAGCACAGAGAACTCCTTTAAAGAGAAACCCAAAGAAATCTGCACCAAGACACATCATAGTTAAAATACCAAAGCTAAGTGATAAAGAAAAAATTTTAAAAGCTGCTAGAGAAAAAAAGGCTATCACCTACAAAGGAGCCCCCATAAGGATGACATCGGACTTCTCAACAGAAACACTTGAGGCCAGGAGGGAATGGCAAGATATATTCAAAGTAATGCAGAACAAGAACCTACAACCAAGACTACTCTATCCAGCAAGGCTAACGATTAAAATTGAAGGAGAAATAAAGAGCTTCCCAGACAAAAAAAACCTCAAGGAATTCATTAAAACCAAACCAATTCTGCAAGAGATGCTAAGGAGTCTGTTGCGAACAGTTCAAATGGGGGAAAGAATATAGGAAAAGAAGAATATAGCTTTAAAGAATAAAATGGCTACAAACAACTGTGTATCAATAAAAATCTTAAATGTAAATGGATTAAATGATCCAAGAAAAAGCAATAGGGTAGCTGCATGGATAAAGAAACAGGACCCATACATACGCTGTCTACAAGAGAAACACCTTAAAAGATGCACATAGACTGAAGGTAAAAGGATGGGAATAAAGTATTTCATGGAAATGAAAAAAAAGCCAAGGAAGCAATACTTATATCTGACAAAATGGACTTTAAAACAAAGGCTGTAGTAAGAGATAAAGAAGGACACTACATAATAATAAAGGGAGCAATTCAACAGGAAGATATAACCATTATAAATATCTACGCACCAAACATAGGAGCCCCGACATACATAAAGCAGACTTTGATGGATATAAAGGGCGAGATTAACAGTAATACTATAATAGTAGGGGATTTTAATACCGCACTAACATCACTGGATAGATCCTGAAGAAAGAAAATTAATAAAGAAACAGCAGACTTAAAGGATACACTAGACCAACTTGATTTAATAGATATCTTCAGAACTTTTTACCCTAAAGCAGTAGAATATACATTCTTTGCAAGTGCTCATGGTACATTCTCTAGGATAGACCACAAGTTAGGACACAAAAGTGGTCTCAACAAATTTAAGAAGATTGAAATCATATCAAGCATTTTCTCTAATCACAATGGCATGAAACTAGAAATTAACCACTAAAAAACTGAAAAATACTCAAACACTTGGAAACTAAATAGCATGTTATTAAATATGAATGGATTAACAATGAAATCTAAGAAGAAATAAAAAGTTTCTAGAAACGAATGATAAGGAGCATACATACATCAACTCAAGATTTATGGGACACAGCAAAAGCAGTACTGAGTGGGAAGTTTCTTGCACTACAGGCATACCATAAGAAGCTAGAGAAAGCTCAAATCAGCAACCTGACCCTGCATCTAAAAGAACTAGAGATAGAGCAGCAAATAAAGCCCAGGACCAGTAGAAGGAAGGAAGTAATAAAGATCAGAGCACATAAATGATATAGATGCAAAGAAAACAATACAGAGGATCAATGAAACCAGGAACAGGATCTTTCAAAAGGTAAACAAGATCGATGAACCTTTACTAGACTCACCAAGAAAAAAAGAGAGAGGACTCAAATAAATAAAATTAGAAATGAGAGTGGAGAAATAACTACTGCACAACAGAAATACAAAGCATTGTAAGAAAATACTATGAAGAACTCTATGCCAAAAAATTAGACAACCTAGGTGAAATGGACAAATTTCTTCAATCATATAATTTTCCAAAAATCAATCGGGAAGAATCAGAACACCTAAACAGACCAATTACAACAAATGAGATTGAAACAGTTATAAAAAAAACTCCCAACAAAGAAAAGTCCTGGGTCTGATGGCTTCACAAGTGAATTCTACCAAAATTTCAAGGAAGAACTAACTCCTATCCTTCTCAAGTCATTTCAAAAAATTCAAGAGGAAGGAAGACTTCCAAATTTTTTTTATGAGGCGAGAATAATTCTGATCCCGAAACCGGGCAAAGAAAACACAAAGAAAGAAAATTATTGGCCAATATCCCTGATGAATTTAGATGCTAAAATTCTCAACAAAATATTAGCTAACCGGATCCAGCAATATATGAAAAATATCATACACCATGATCAAGTGGGATTTATTCTGGAGAGGCAAGTCTGGTTCAATATTCGCAAATCAATCAATGTGAATCATTACATAAACAAAGGGAAGGACAAGAAATCACATAATTTCAATAGATGCAGAAAAAGCATTTGATAAAATCAAGCACCCATTCATGCTCAAAACTCTCAGTAAAGTAGGAATACGGGGAACATTCCTTAACATTATAAAGGCCATCTATGACAAACCCACAGCAAACATTATACTAAATAGGCAAAAATTAAAAGCAATCCCCTTAAGATCAGGAACCAGGCAGGGGTGCCCTCTTTCACCACTCTTATTCAACATAGTTCTGGAAGTCTTAGCGACAGCAATCAGACAAGAAGAAAAAATAAAAGGCATCCAAATTGGAAAAGAAGAAGTAAAACTGTCATTATTTGCAGATGATATGATATTGTATATAGAAAACCCTAAAGTCTCAGTCAAAACACTACTGGACCTGATAAATGAATTCAGCAAGTTGGAAGGATATATAATTAATACTCAGAAATCAGAGGCATTTTTATATACCAACAATTAACTGTCAGCAAAAGAAATTAAGGATCAATCCCCTTCACTATTGCAACCAAAAAAATAAAGTACCTAGGAGTAAATTTAACCAAGGAGGTTAAGGACTTGTACTCGGAAAATTATAAATCATTGATAAAAGAAATCAAGGAAGATACAAACAAGTGGAAGCATATACCGTGCTCTTGCCTAGGAAGAATAAACATCATTAAAATGTCTATATTACCCAAAGCAACTTATAAATTCAATGCAATACCAATTAAAATACCAATGACATACTTCAAAGATATAGAACACATATTCCAAATATTTATATGGAACCAAAAAAGAACACGAATAGCCTCAGCAATCTTAAAAAGAAAAAATAAAGCAGGAGGTATCACTCTTCCAGATATCAAACATACTGCTAGGCCATTATACTCAAGACAGCCTGGTACTGGCTTTAGAACAAGCACATAGATCAATGGAACAGAACAGAGAATCCAGAAATAAACCCACACCTTTATGGACAACTGATATTTGACAAAGGAAGAAAGAGCATACAATGGAGTAATGACAGCCGCTTTAATAAATGGTGTTGGGAAAATTGGACATCTACCTGCAAAAAAATGAAACTAGACCATCAACTTAAACCATTCACAAAAACAAATTCAAAGTGGATAAAAGACTTAAATGTAAGCCGTGAAACCATAAGCATCTTAGAAGAAAACATAGGCAGTAAGCTCTTCAACATCTGTCGCAGCAGTACATTTGCCGATTTATCTCCACGGGCAAATGAAATCAAAGGCAAGATAAACAAATGGGACTATATCAAACTTAAAAGCTTTTGCACAGCTAAAGACAATAAAAACAAAATAAAAAGACAAACCACACAATGGGAGAACATATTCGACAATACGTCTGATAATGGGTTAATAACCAAAATTTATAAAGAACTTATAAAATCAACACCAGGAAGACAAACAATCCAATCAAAAAATGGGCAAAAGAAAGGAATAGAAATTTCTCCAAAGAGGACATACAGATGGCCAATAGGCATATGGAAAAATGCTCAACATCACTAATCATTAGAGAAATGCAAATTAAAACCACAATGAGATATCACCTCACACTGGTCAGAATGGCACTCATCAGCAAAACAACACAGAATAAGTACTGGCGAGGATCTGCAGAAAAGGGAACTCTTCTGCACTGCTGGTGGGCATGCAGACTGGTGCAGCACTGTGAAAAGCAGTATGGAGATTCCTCAAAAATTAAAAATCAAACTGCCTTTTTACCCAGCTAATCCATAGCTGGGTAGTATACCCTAAGAACACCATAGCACTGTTGGAAAAGAAGAAATGCGCCCCCATTGTCGTGGCTGCATTGTTCACAATAGCAAAGATCTTGAAACAGCCCAAGTGTCTGTCAGAGGACTAGTGGATTAGTTTTGGTACATATATACTATGGAATACTACTTAGCCATAAGAAATGATGACATCGGATCATTTCAACAAAATGTATGGACCTTGATAACATTATACGGAGTGAAATAAGTAAAACAGAACAAAACTGAGAACTGCATAATTTCATACATAGGTGGGACATAAAAACGAGACTATGAGACATGGACAAAAGTGTGGTGTTTTCGGGGTAGGGGTAGGGAGGATTGGGAGGGAGGGCGGGTAGGGGAGGGGCATAAAGAAAACCAGATAGAAGGTGACAGAGGACAATTTGACTTTGGGTAATGGGTATGCAACATAATTGAATGATAAGTTAACGTAGAGATGTTTTCTTTGAACATATGTACCCTGATTTATTAATGTCAACCCATTAAAATTAATAATAAAGAAAAGCAAAAAAAAAAGTCTATGTATGTAACTCAGGTTTTACATGCAGGAATACATCATAGACATTCTTCTCTGTCAGGAGACTTCATATAAAAATCATATATATTCATTTTATAGATATTCCATAATTTATATAACTATGTTCTAATAAACATTTAACTTATCTTCATTTCTTTGTTTTTAAATATGGAAGAGTTCATTTATATATTATTTTACAGTTTTGTGTGTATTATTATATAATGGATTTCAAGAAGTAGTAATGCTCAAATATACATCTGTATCTGAACCTTGAATCATGGTAATTTCATCAGATGGGAATCTCTAACATTTTGTAGCATACACCAATTGTACCCTCTCTGTGTACTGATTGAAAATTGTGTTGTCTTAATATCTTAAATTAGCTGATAGCTTTACTTTATTCTCCCTAGCTAGACATATTGTTTCTAACGAGTACACACAACACTAAGGTAGAAGCATGTGTGGCATATTTGAAGAAAAGCAAGGAGGTCAATGTGTTAGATTGAACCAAGAGAAGGGGACAGTAGTAGAACTTAGTATGAATTCAGAGATGAGTGTTGTGGGGTTTTTTTAAGGACTTTGGAGGAAAATTCTCTTCCTGATCAAATATTTTAAAAGTAGTCTACACTCAGGGTCTCCACTTCCACTGCACTGTGGCTCCTAATGGATTACTCTATTGATGCCTCTAGCAAATCGGCTTCACCGCCATAGCAGTGGCCTCTTCATACTATTTTGCCCATGCTGACTCACACTGTAGATCTTGTATAATTTAATGCAAATAAAAATGCCTTTGATAATTATAAATTATATAGTTTTATTTTTAGTTTTACTAATGACTATCATCATCACAGAATTCAGTTTGCCTTGTCCTCTGTTTTTCCAGTTGTTCTCCTACTTTATCTGCTATTTCTTTTCAGCTTTTTATGCCAAATCTTTCACGTTTTTTTAGTGTGTAACCTAATGTTTCATTCGTAGTTCTCTTTCTGGGTGACCTTTGTAAAGTTTCGCAAATGTATCCTCCATTCTAAATGACAATAGAAAATTTTATTTCTGATTAGCTCTGTAAAATTTAAGAGTAATGCACATGGCTTTTAAAATTATTTAGGTTGTAAAAGTGGCTTAACATATATAAATATGTAAATAAAAGACATTTAAAGTTACACAACTACAAATTTATATTAATTAGCATTTCCTTTAGCCTAGAAAGCATTTATCTGCTTCTGTGGAGTAACTGATGCTCATTAGATATGGTCCTAAGGCATACTATACTCCAAAGTATTTGTTTCTATTTTTCAGCAGATTTTACATTACATTGTGACCTATAAATGTTTACTCTTATATATAATATCCTATTTATAATCCCTTGGGATTAGTAATATTTAATTGTTCTATTGTTTTAAGTAAGTCAAATATGTTTTAGGGCAGAAAATTTTACTACCTGAATGACATCAAATAACAATTTTTTCTAAGTCATAGTTGCTATTTAGATTATAGGAAAATACCAGTACACTGATCTTAGATAAAAATTTAAAATGTAAGATTACTGTCTAAATTTAAATTTCAGTCTCTCTTTTATTCTTAAGATCATCTATGCTTTTTCCTGCTTCTCTTAGATATTGTGTAATTTATTTCTCATTATAAAAAAATTAATTATTCATAACATTAAGATGCTTTGACACAAACTGTTAGAAATGCTACAATTTTAAAATATAATTTTTCTTGAAATGTATCTCTATGAAATATTTTATAATACACCTATAATACTATTACATTATCTGAATTTTAAAAATATGGATAGAATTAATTGTTCTTGTGAGATATTGGTAATGGTTCTTTTATTTCTTCATTTTTTTGGTAGAAGCTGTTGTTTGTCTTTTCTTTTTGTTAATCACAATATATAATAAAAGGAAAAATATTCAAATGTTTTAAATTTTTTCAGGATAAATTGATTACATACATTTCAGATTATTATGCTTTATACATGATTATGTTTCTTCCAAGATTGTCTATAAACTTATTATCAAACAAATTTTTTGGTAAGAAAATTGATGTCGATTTCAATATTTAATTAAAAATATTTTGTGGACTTTGACAAAATAATCAGAATGGATTCTCCAAGGTTTAGCCTCAACTACTCCCAAATGTATAATACTCACTGAAGACATTCTGCTTACTAGTACTTACTCTAGACCTTAAATCATATTTCCAGCTTTTCAGAATCACTTCCTTTAACTGGGCATTATAGAGAACATATATAGCTCATTGTTCCATCTAAGCATTTTCTAGATTCAACATCTTTCATAAAATGTTTTTCCAGTTTTATTGAGAAATAATTGACACACATCACTGCATACAGCTAAGATGTACGGTTTGATGGTTTGATTTAATATATTGTGAGATGATTACAATAGGGTCAGCTAACCTGCATAGTCTCTATAGATGCAATAAAAAAAAGAGAAGAAAAACATTCTTCTTGTGATGAGAACTCATATGTTTACTCTCTTAGCAGTTTCCTTGTATATTATACAGCAGTGTTAGCTACAGTCATTATGCTGTACAGTATATTTCTAGTACTTATTTACCTTAGTAGTTTGTACCTTTTAATTACCTTCCTCCAGTGTTCTATCCCCTACCTTCTGCTTCTGTTAGCCACTAGTCCAATTTCTTTTTCATGAGGTTGTTGGTTTTATTTTGTTTGTTAGTTTTTAGATTCTACATATAAGTGAGATCATACAGAATATTTGTCTTTCTCTTTCTGACTTATTACACTTAGCATATGGCCTCAAGGTTCATATGTTGTCATAAGTGACAGTATTTCCTTGTGTTTTTTTTTTTATGGCAGAATAGTTTTGTTTTTTGTTTTTTTTACAGGGACAGAGAGTCAGAGAGAGGGATAGACAGACAGGAATGGAGAGAGGTGAGAAGCATCAATCATTAGTTTTTCATTGCCATTGCAACACCTTAGTTGTTGGTTGATTACTTTCTCACATGTGCTTTGACCACCGGCCTTCAGCAGACAGAGCAACCCCTTGCTGGAGCCAGCAACCTTGGGTCCAAGCAGGCAAGCTTTTGCTCAAGTCAGATGGGCCTGCGCTCAAGCTGGCGAGCTCGAGGGGGTCTCGAACCAGGGTCCTCTGCATCCCAATCCGACACTCTATCCACTGCCTGGTCAGGCCAGAATAGTTTTTTGATGAAACTTTTAAAGGCTTTCTCAGCATCTCTTTTCAATACTAACTTCTGATGAGCTTATTTAAACAACCGACTATTTTTTTCCTTATGACCAGTGAGCTGTATTCTATGCCTCCTCTGTTTTTTTTTTATAGTATCATATTGATTTTTTATTTAATAAAAGGGAGGCCATTTGTGAAATCTTGAAACACCTAAAAAATATGCTAATATTTCTTTAGTTTTATTTTTCTTTTATTCTTTTTAAATTTATTTTCCAATTACAGTTGACACACAATATTATATTAGTTTTGGGTATACTACATAGTGTGATTAAATATTTATATAAATTATGAAGTAACCACTTTTTCAAGTCTCTTACCCACCTGACAGCATGCATAGTTATTACAAGATTATAGAGCATTTTCCCTATGCTGTACTTTACATCTCTGTAACTATTTTTAAAACTAGCAATTTGTACTTCTTACTTCCTTCCAACTTTTTTTACCCGTCCACCCAACCTTCCTCTGATGGTGACTGTCCATTTTATCTCTGTATCTGTTGGTTTATTTTTGCCTTTTCTGTTTGTTAATTTTGGGTTTTTGATTTTACATATTAGTGAAATCATATGGTATCTGTCTTTCTTTGTCTGACTTACCGTATTTAGCACATGACCCTCGAGGGAGGTCCATTCTTGTTGTCACAAATGGTAAGATTTCATTTTTTTTTTATGGCTGAGTAATATCCCATTGTATGTGTGTACAAGGAATATTCTTTAACCATTTGTCTATTAGTGGACATTTAGCTTCATTGCTTTGTTGGTTATAATATGGTTGTGCCTACTTCATTTGAGAATCTAAAGTAGTATCTCAGTAAAGTGGAAATAAAATGGCTTCCTTTTAAAATTGTATATTTAAACTTAAGTGAGGATTCAAATTAAAAATGTCAAATCACTATTTTGTATACCTGAAACTAATATAACCAATATAAGCTTATACACCAACTATACTTAAATAAAAATAAATATTAAAATATTAATCCCATGAAACCGAGTTAAAAATTAATTTTTAAAAAGGAAATCTTCTATAGGTTGTTTCATTGGCATTTCAAAATAAAACATTCAGTGTCTGTAAAGCCAATAGCCGAGGCCACCATCACAGCAGCCTGGCCCATGCAGGTTCACATTAGATTCGAACAGTCGGTAATGAAACAATGGAGCCAAAAACTGGTGAGCCATCAGCTTTAATTCTAGCTTGCACCTGGCGGGCAAGCAAAAACACACACTGGGCTTCAAAACCCACACATTCAGTGCTCACAAGGCTACTGACTTATCCGAGTTTTCTAGAATCAAAGGTTTCTTGCTTAGCAGACTTATTCACCTCTGTTCCCCATCTCCTCCAGCACAAACTCTGCACAAACTCGCTTCTCTCTCAGCACTCCACCATTTTGACTGCTTCTCCTGGCCTCCATGTGACCTTATTCTGCTCTACTCTCTAATACCTCAGGACCCAAGAGAGAGCAAGCTCCTGGCCTGCCCCACTTTATAGTGTAGAATCAAAACCTTAATCCAATCTACAGACAAGGAAGTCTCTGATACAAAGTCACCCATCTGAGGCATAATGGGAGGATTCCTCAGGAGAGCGCACCACCCTACATCATCTAATCAGTCAAGGGTGTGGGGAAAAGCTTACTCTTAAAACCAAGCCTTAAGCTATAACGACCCGGCCTGCCCACAGCCTGTCCCAGAACACACATTAATATCAACAAACTTCCATGTGGGCAGTGCCATCCTCAACAAAGTGAGCATAATATATTTTATCTGCCCAACAGTGTCCAATGTATGTTTTTTAGCATTTTGTTCAATTTTTAATTGATACATCTTATTTAAAAATGTATTTCTCCGGTACAAGTTTAAATAATAATACATTTTATAGTTACACAGTTTCACCAGGAATTTGATCTAAGTCTTATATTGTGTTTAGAAATATTGGGAAATATAAATGTGCAATTATTTATAAAATACAGAAACTCTCCTTTAGGTTCTGGAGTAATTATGGTAAAAGTGATCTTGAAAATTTTTTCTTCTAGGTGGTCTAGAATCTTTGAAAAATCTTCAACAACTCATTTTGGACCACAATCAGTTAATTAGTACAAAAGGCCTTTGTGACTCTCCTGCCATTATTTACCTGGATTGCTCACATAATCATCTTACTAAAGTTGAGGGTATTGAAAACTGTGGATTGCTTCAAATACTGAAGTTACAGGGAAATTATCTAAGTGAGGTAATTTCTTTGAATTAATTGATTTCTGTGATTAATGCAACATTTTTATTTTAATGGAAATATCAACCACATATTTTAAAAGCAATTTTGATTATTTTTTTGTTCTCTTTTACTTATCAGCTGTATATGATTTTCAGTTTATTTTAAATTGTTGCACACTTTTCTCTATTTAAAATATGTTTACCATAATTAGAATATTTTTAATTTATATTTAATATTAGTCTATCCACTAATTTCATAATACCAAAATATAATCATTCAAAACTTTTAAATTATATTTTAGTATATAAGTGGGACCAAAATTTCTATCACACAGTTCTAATTAAAATTTATCCTGAAGTACCTTCTATAAAAAAAAATAAAATTCTAATTATGAAATTAATTCTTAAAATTTTTGTTTAGACTAAAATTCTCATAACATTATACTTTAATTTAAGATATACAGTTTACCAGAATATATATGTTGTTAGTTATAAAGGGTTTTACATTTTTAAAATGGATTAAATGACAAAAATATTTTGTTTAATATAAGCTAAAACCCAACTTTAAATATAGCTTCCATCATTGGAGAATCATGTTCTACTAAGAGAATTGTTCTTGGATGATAACAGCATTTCAACTGTTGAAGCATTTTCTTCATATTGGCTGCCTGTACTACAAAACCTGACTATGTCTCAAAACAGGTAAAAATGAACTTTATTTAAACAGTAAGTGGAATGAATGATTACTTAAATGTGTAATTTTCATAATAAGTAGAAAAAATGTTAGTTTTTTTCTCAGTAATTAATGAAAGTGAATCATAATAAATTTTTATGTATATTATAAATTTAACTATATATAATTTAAAAAAATAAAAGTGTATTGACTTATCCTTGAATTTTATTTAGTAGACTTTTAATTGTCACTTATCCTACTCATTTTTTTTTTTAAATGTACTGCAGAATACTCTCAGGGCAGGTTTGTTTATATTTGTAAAGAATATAGTCCTTGGAAAATACAGGAGGTAGTTAATTTAATTCAGAAGGATGTCTCATTCTCTCAAATGGTACTTATTAAGTCCTAGAAGAATGATTTTTAATCTGCTCTCAACTTGCATGTCTTTTTGTAACTGTTAAGATTGATTTAAATTCGATTTCCCTAAGGATATAAAGTAACACTTAAAAAAATATATTAACATTAAATCGAGATGGATATTTGTCACAGAATATCCATTTGAAACCACCAAACATCTGGATCCTTGCAAAGAATAACTGTTGAAACCAAAACAGGAGCACAATATGTATATGTCTCCCCCTGCTTAATATTTCATTGAAACCTGTTCACTGTAATATGATTAATCAGTTCATGAAAGGCACATGGAATAGTGGAAAAGAATCACCTTTAGCATAAATTCCTTCGTTGAGTTGTACAGTTCTTGCAAAACAAGTGACCAAGGACAATCCAATGTTAATGTATGTATCTATTTTCCCCTCAAAATAAAGTTTTCTTTCAGTCTCTGTAACAATAGTGTTCATCCTTTGAGCATGTATGTCCAAAATGATCTAATTTCTATTAAACTATCGCACTATTTGACAAATCAAAACTGAATGTGTATTCAAAAATTCCCTTAAATTGTTTTAATCAGATTTAAATGTGAAAGGTGATTTGACTTTAAAAGGACATTTATTCCAGAACCAGCTCTATCAGATAACAGTGTGTAAGTAATTTGGGCATCCAAAAACCCATAGAGTCTTTTACATGTTCCAGTTAAGAGATATAATTTTACTAGAAATACTTAGGCATACTTTGGATATATGCAATAAGTCACTCAATTATTGATATATCTAGCATATACCATAGAAATGGTTTTCAAGCTACAGTGATGAGCATATTTCAAAAGAAATAATGCTTTTAATTTTATTTAACTATTTAAATCATTATAGAAATATTCTAGTTTTGCCCTAACAATCCCATGTGACTAGGAGCTATTTATACTAGAATATTAACATTTCTTTTAGAGATGATAATAATTGGTATACTCAAACCAAATAATATTGTTTGCCTAGCTTTATTATACATTTGGATATTGAGGTGTTGTTTGCTATTCTAGGGGATACAAAACTTAGTTATATATGTCCTTCCCTTATAATACTCTTAAGAATAAAAGGACTTAATCTTTTACTTTAACTGCATTAAAAAAGAGATGAAAGTATTTTATAATGCATACTGTTTGAACGTTTTAGTACTGTTTTCCTTTATATTTGAATGTCATTTTTGTGGGCCTCACAAAGCTCTTTGCCCGTGTAAGCATCTACCATTTCTAAGAGGATGAAGGGAGAAAGTCTGAGGGAATCAGAAAAATGTGATTGATATGATTGGACATATATAGTAGTAAAATTATTTTCTAAAATTGTAGTAAAAATTATTTTTCAACCTTAAGACTTTTCAACATAAACAGTAAAAATTACTCATCTTACATGAAGCCTTTACATGCACATTGACTTTGTCAGAACTATGTCAGGTTTGATAAAACTCAGAATCAGCAGATTGAGGTTTGAATTCTGAATCTATAATTTATCTGTCAGTTGATATTGAACAACTCCTTTCGCACCACCTGAACGTCAGTCTTTGTTTATGTATAAAAATGATCATTAAACCTACCTTACCTGTTTCATGGGATTTTAATGATAACCCAAAAGGAAAAACATATGTGAATACATTTTACAAACCTGAAAAGAATTTTATAAATGAGATATTTAAATTTGTGGTTAGCATGTCTTTTATATTGTATATATTTTCCTTTTAATTTTTGATAAATATTTTCATCACAAGGAAGAAATTATGTCCATATGTTTTTTACAAATGAAATGCATATAAAGAATGATACTTAGTGTATATTGTTTGAAATACTCGTTTCATCCTGACTTCTGTTTTAAATTTTCATTAGGACATGTGACTGTTTTAAGTTTGACTCAGCGGAGTTCCAACTGGAAGACTCTCTGGCTTTGCAAGCCTTTCTACTTCCAGTGAGACTCTAAGTAGGAGCAAAAAGTGGAAACTATTACCCATTGGCTCCTCATTGTACAAATCTTTTGCTTTCTGTTGTCTTTGAAATTTATATCTTTTTAATGCCCAGGGCTAATGTGACAAGGTCAAATGGTATTAGGTTTTCACTAATGTCCTTTGTCTTTCTGGTTTGAATTTTCTTAGGAAAAATATATACAGAATGTCAGTAAAAGCAAAAGTTCTAGAGTTTTTTTTTTAATTCTACTATTAGGTTTCTACCATCCTAATGAATAGTCATAAAGGTGAATGAATAGGCACTTTTCTTGATTAAAATTTGCAAAAAAGAAAAAGAACATGATCCTAAGAGCACGACTATCTGAAAAGATAAAATTTCAATGTTATAAAAATATGTGGTCAAATCAAATATTTCTTTCCTTAAACGGATATTTGCAAAGGATATTTGTTTTTAATTTTAAAACTTTATTAGTTACTCTTACTTGATGTCCTTATATAACTTATATTCTACCTACATATTGCTATGTAACTTATTGGTTGAACCATAATATACTATAAAAAAGAGAAAAACATATTACTTATTAATCTTACCAAATCCTTTTAGAACAGCAAAAACTTAGTAGTACAAATATATTAAAGCTAGAAAACAAATAATGTTTTTATTAAAAAAATACATTTATTAAAATTATATGTTAACTTTAATTTCTTACTTGTAATAATAGTGTGGAACATGCCTGAATAGGATATGTCTTAATATCAGGGCTTAAATTAACTAAGTATACAGTGACAAAGTTTTAAGCTTCTCTTTTCTTTCTTTTTTACTTTATTTTTCTTTGTTTTCTGGTGTATATGTGACATTTTAGTAAATTTTATTATTAAGGAGTGTGTGTACAAATAATGAAGTATGTTTATAAATGTAATTGCTATTCTTTTTTTTTACTTTTTCTTTTACATTGGATTTTCCCCCTTTGAAATTGTTTTTAAGAAGTAGTGTTGTATAGAAATAGGATAAATAATATTGTATTTAGGATTGACTACATTCAAAGAGATCTTCCTCCAGCCTATTATTTAGTCTACTTTTTTTTATCAGTAGTGTCTTCTTTCTCTGCTAATACAGAACAGGGTAGTACAAGAGAGGAATCAAGATCAATACAAAGGGATATTTTTGTGTCAGATCCATGAGGCCTCTATTCACACTATTACTCTGTAAGCTCTGAACTTAGAATAATTGTATTTTTTATTTCCCATCACTGAGAGTTGTTAAGACATGAAGATGTAGAAATCTGCCAGGCCAACTGGAGGAACAGTATTAGAGAGAGAAAAAAAACAACTTGAAATAACCGCATACTATATTTGTACCAAAACTACTCCTCCAGTTGAAGCATATTTTAAACAGTTATAGAATTCCAACATTTATAGGGGTATTAGTACAGAACACTTTTGTATTTGTGATGAGAATATATTTTTATAAAGGAATTTTTGTCTTATTAAAATATTTAAACAATTTGTCTTAATTTTTATTTTCAAGTATCTAGGGTAATGTGATACTGTGTTCAATGTAAGTGTAGACTTTTAGTTAGAAATGCAAATCAACCTAAAGTTAATTTTTCCTTCATGGATTATTTTTTCCAGTTATGTGACTATTTTGAATATCACTGATGTTCCATGTTTGTATATAAGCTCTTAATGACAATTTTATCTTAAAAACTGGTAGAAACTTTTAAAAGTAGGAGAAAAGTTTATTACTATTAGAATTTGAACATGCTAATTTAATGACTATTGATTTTAAATGTTTATTTTATTGATAGAAAACATTTTCTATTTTATTCCTTTGATGTATATTGTCAATTTAAAAATAACCTTGTAACTTTAGATACTTACAATACCTTTAGTGCTTTCAATCTAGTAAAGAAAATATTTTTAATATTTAAGACAAACCTGATGACTAATCTGTTATCCTGTCCAAAGTGATAATAAATATTTTTATTTTTATGACTATTACCTTCTAATGGTTTAAGTTATGTTTTTGAACCAGGAAAAAATATATAAATAATATAAGTTCTCTGTAAATTGGGCCTTATACAAAGAGAAAACAAAACAATAACAATAAAACATGTGCTTGCTTTTATTTAAATACCACATATACATTCAAGGCCATTATGTTTGTGATTGAAATCGGCAATTTGATGATAATTTCTCCTTATAAATAAATATAAATTTTCCATTATAGAATAAATACTTAAATTTTTATAATTATTGCATTTTAATAACATGTTAATATATGCTATTTTAGTGTACAAATACAATTGTGTATATAGTTATGTATAATTGCATATTATCTAATTTTGTTATATAATGTATAATTGCATCATTCAATAATGTTAAGGATTTTTTAATTTAAAGTTTTTATGAATTCTATTTTTTTGTTTTCAGCTTGACGAAAATCACACCACTTTTTCATTTAATTTCTCTGGAAAAACTGGATGTCAGTAACAATTGTCTTTCTGGTATGTTTAGAGTATTACATAATTTTTTAAAAAATAAAATTTTGAGTTTTTATTTCGAATGTGGTTAGGAGTTGTTTTAGATAAACTTGTTAATGGTATTTACAACACTATGCATACGCATATACATATATACCCAATAAGGTATAGACAAGAAAAAATTTCTTCTCTTCTTTCTTAAATTCTTAGGCTGGGACAAAATATTAAACTGACACAAGACAAACACAAAAAGAATGTGAGTTTTAGTTGTTTTCTTTATTCACATGTACCTAGGCATGCTCATAAGAAAAATAAAGATCCGAAGAAGCAGTTAGGATTAAACACTTATATAGAGAATTGAACAAGAGTAGTAAATTGTGAAAAAGTGACAAGGCAAAGGTGCTTGGGTTCGGGAGTTTGATTAAATGGAAAAGTGACTAGGAAATCAGGGTTAATTTAACAAGTTTATACACATTTCTCTTCACCTCCATTCCTGTCCTTGTGATAAGAATCTCTTTTCTTCCTGGTAAAGGGAGGGCATCTTGCACATAGGTAGTTCATGTGAAAGCTTTAAAGAAAAAGAAGGAAGATCAGACTACCTGTGCATCTGCTGTTTTTTCAGTCCCATTCTGGCATATTGAAGTTGCGTGTTTGCCAAGGCATGGTGAAATAACTCAATTAAAATTTTCTTTCCCCTTTTAAAACCATATTACTTTCACAACTTTCTTCTAGACCTGGGCACATGTCAGAATTATATTGCTATTTAAAATTCATGTATTTTACTGTAGAATAAATAGTCTCGTGAAGATGAGTAAACAAACTTGTCTAACTTGTTTACTCCTCTAACTAGATGCCCATTAAAAATGTATTAAATTAAAGAATTATGAATTGAATTGGTTGACTAATTCCCCCAAGTTAGACCATTGCCGCACCCCTTTAGTTCCCTCATAAAGACAACTATAGTCCTAACTTGTCATCATAGGTTAATTTTGACTGTTACACATTTTTATATTAATGGGATCAAACAATAAATTCTCTTTTGATTCCAATTTTCTTTACTGGACATTGAAGTGATATTCCACCATGCCATTTATAACAGTTTATTACATAAGTCTGCTTTTCTGTTGTTGTTTTTCCTTTTTTTTTTTTTTTGCTGAAGTGTAATCCATTGTATGAATATAGAATATATCATAATTTGTCATTCTCTTGTTGATTGATATTTTAATTGTTTGTGATTTAGAGCTACTATGGTTATGAAATTCCTGTGAAAAATTCTTATACAAATCTGTGAATATATATATTATCCATATCTTCGGTAAACATATTAGAGTGTAATTGCTGGATAATAGAATTAGATGTATGTTTAACTTGATAAGAAACTGAAAAAACAGTTTCCAAAATAGTTGTAACATTTTACATTCCCACATGCAATATAAGAGAGTTCTGATTGCTTGATTCTACAAGATATTTTGTATTTCATTGTGTTATTTCATTATGATTTTAGTTTGCATTTTCCTGATGAAGAATGATATTGTACTTTTTTGCATACATTTATTGATGATTTATTCATATCCTTTTTTCAAGTGTCTTACCATTTTTGAAATTTGGTTATTGCTTTCTTACTGTTTTGTACAAATTTTTATATATTCTGGATAAAGTTCTTTGTTAGA
The DNA here is from genome assembly GCA_037038555.1 of Rhynchonycteris naso. Taxonomy (NCBI): domain Eukaryota; kingdom Metazoa; phylum Chordata; class Mammalia; order Chiroptera; family Emballonuridae; genus Rhynchonycteris; species Rhynchonycteris naso. The sequence goes on along the minus strand of CM072996.1, from coordinate 120,687,241 downwards.
TATATATTTTGTGAATATTTTCTCCCAATTCTCTTTTATTTATTAATTTTATTAATGCTTTCTTTAGGTGAACAAAGTTTTAAATTGTGATGAAATTTAACTTATCATTTTTAATAATTATTTTTTTGTTCTATTTATCATATTTTTATATCTCCTGATTGAGGTGATTTTTCACTCTTTTTAGCTTTGTTATAGAAGTTTTGTATGTTTAGTTTTAACCTTTGGGTCTTTAACCTACATCAGATTAATTTTTATGAATGGCATAAAGTAGGGGGTGAATTCAGGTTTTAATACAGATATTTAGTTGTTCCAGCAACATTTGTTGAACACACCTTTTCATCATCAAATTACTTTAGTATCTTTGTTGAAGTTGATTTACATTTGACCACTTTGGATGTGTTTCTATTAACTGGTTTTCTCTTATTGATAGGTCATATTTTTCTATTCTGTCTAGTGATTTTTAAGTGTTGGATAAATATCATACATATTATGGTTTATTTACTGAGTCTGAACATTGTTTTCTTCCTTTTAAAGGGTGTTAAGTTTAATTCTTGCAGGCAGTATAAGTATTGATGGATAATTTTGTTTCTGTCAGCCTTAATTTCATTCTCTCCTAAGACAAGTTATTTTAGTTTTCAATTTTGATTGCGCCTGACCAGGCGGTGGCACAGTGGATAGAGCGTTGGATTGGGATTCAGCGGTCCCAGGTTCGAGACCTCGAGGTCACCAGCTTGAGAACGGGCTCATCTGGCTTGAGCAAAAAGCTCACCAGCTTGGATCCAAGGTCGCTGGCTCTAGCAAGGGGTTATTCAGTCTGCTGAAGGCCCGCAGTCAAGGCACATATGAGAAGGCAATCAATGAACAACTAAGGTGTCGCAACAAAAAACTGATGATTGATGCTTCTCATCTCTCTCCATTCCTGTCTGTCTGTCCCTATCTATCCCTCTCTCTGACTCTCTCTCTGTCCCTGTAGAACAAACGAAAAACCAATTCTGATTGCATGCCCCTATATAATTAAATAAAATACTTATTGATCTATGATTACTTTTCTTTATCGGAAATACCTTTTATAATGATTTTTATTGTTTATTTTTGTAGATCTTACGAGTGCCATAAAGTGGTTTGACGCATGCTATTCTCTCCGTGAATTGACTCTCACTGGAAATCCACTTCTTCAAGAATTAAACTGGAGGTAAAGAAGCATGACTGACCCTGTGTACATACTTATTACAGTTGTAGCAAACATAAACTGATGAAATTGTTTTATGTGTACAATTTGCATGGGGAAAGTTACTAAGAATATAGGTTATTCAAGATAAAATAGTATTTTAACAGTAATTTTAAAATATCTTTAAGCAAAAATAATTTTTTTCATGGGTATGAACTAATAATAGAAATTTGAAATAATAATTTCGGTCCATATCATTGATTGTGACAATTTTAGTATGATGTTAATATTTTTTTTAATTCATAGAAAAGATATTTGTTGGCAATTTTTATGAATCATCTTAATTACATAGCTTGCTCCTTTAAACTATTTTCTTTCTGTTAATAATTTTTGTTTTCATTTCTTAGATGAGAGGTGGGTGTCCGTTATACTTTTTATAAGCATTTGTGATTTCATGTCTCTCTTTGAAACATTGCAGTACCTATGTGTAAATGAAGAAAAGTATTTTGTAATTTTTTAAATTAATTTTCCTCTTCAATAAAGTTTTTCTAAATCTGACATGCTTATGCTAAGACCATTTCCCCAAAATTGACTAGTATCTTTTATATCATCAACTTCATAAAGGATAATTTACATAAAATAAACACCATCAACTTTGTTTTTGAATATGAATATTGTGTAAAATCTACCACAGATGAAATATTCAACATTTTTATCACCCCAGAAAATTACCTCATTCACCTTTGCAGTCAGTCCCCTCTCCCAATGTCTCTCCACTGTCTTTATGGCTTTCATTATTTTTTACCTCATGTCAGATGACATTCTTGTCTTTGTTGCTCTATCTCTGGATACTTTTAAAATTATCTCTTTATTGGTGGTTTTCAGCATTTTGATAGTGATGTGCTTTGGTGTGATTTTAAATAGATTTACTCTAATTATAATTAATTAAAACTCTTAGAACTGATGGAGTGACAGATTCTTTAAATTATGGAAATTTTTGTCCTACTAGGACTCCAATTTCACCAATATTCTGGGATATTTCACCAGTTGATATATCCTAGAAGTCACTATTGCTCTGTTCTTACAGTTATTATACTTTCTTTCTGTCTATATATTACTCTTAATAGTTATTGCTATGTCTTTAAGTTTTCTGATATTTTCTTTTCATATATCTACTATGTAATTAATTTCATCTAGACTTTTTTTTCAGTTCAAGTTTCAGATATTGTTGTTTTCATCTCTAGAAGTTTTCATTTACATTCTTTTTAACATTTGCATTTTCTCTCCTACTCATTCTCATGTTTTCCTGAATCATCTTAAACATACAGAAAATATTGATAATGCTGTTTTAACACTCTTGTCTGCTAGATTCATTCTCTTTTTTTATTTTGAGTTTTTATTTTTATTGATTTTTTTTTCTGATTGGGTCATATTTTCCTGCTTCTTTTGTGACTGGTCTATTTTAGTAGTACGTATTTTAGACACTTTAAATTTTATATTGTTGATTTCTTAATTTTTAAATTTTAAACGGCATCGATTTTGTTTCTGATGTGTAGCAGCTAAATTACTTGAAATTAGAAAGATACTTTCAAAGCTTACTTTTAAATTCTGAAAGAAACTGTAGACTAGTGCTAATTTTGCCTCACTACTGTGGTTCTGATTTTCTAAGTATTCCCTCTGACACCTCATCTTTGGCTGACCAGAATTATTTTCAGTCCTATGTGAGTTCCTGTGATTTTTCTGCCTTGTGCTTTCCACTGGTTCTTTCCCTTATTTTTACATGGTTTTCTCTCACAGATCTCAGATCATTCCTCATTTATTCAGGACCTGGTGAACTGCATCCCAGTCTACTTTGTAATTTTCTGGTGATGTTCTGGCCTAAACTCATGTTTCTTTTAATGTTCAGAAGCGTGCATTTGTGAAGTGATTTAACATGACTTATTAGACATTTGATATTTGTATCATGTCAGGTCATAGGTACATCAAGGCAGAGCAAGGCTAAAAATATACAGGTTGTAACCTAATATAGCAAAGTGAGTTGACAACATGCAAGTATAGGAAAGGCAAATAATCACTAAAATTCAGGTGGAAAAATCTGTTTTGGGATCCTTAGAATTTGGAACAAGTCAGCTAGTGTTATCAATGTGATCAGGTATAGAAATTCAATACTTTTGAACAAAATATAGACAAGTTAGAATGAAAGATTTTTAAAAAGCATTGTTATAACATGATTTTAGGGCAGAAGCAGTTGACTGTGGCTTGTCCTGGTATCCCTGTGATGTGTGGCCATAGTCAGGAAGATCCTGGTTCTAATGACTTCATAAGGTATATAAGATATCATTCAGAGGAATCGATATGATTATATTTATAATTCTATATCTGATTTAATTTACCTGTCGAAGAAGATAAGGGAGACTAGGGAGTATGCTCTATTTCTCTCTTGTCTGAGACCACTGCAAATATCTAACACTCTTTTCAGATGTACAAAGGTGGACAAAAGTATGTTTACCATTGGAAAAGAGTAGGTAATACAATAATTAAAAAGCTAATAATACAGGATAGAGTCTGTTTTATATATTCACAACTATAAGCCTACTTTTGCCCACGCCAGCATTGGTTTCCTGTATTTCTTAATTGGTTTTTGGTTGAATAAAATAGCATTTTTAGACTGAGTCAAACAGCTGTATGATTTTCTACTCTTTGATAACTTGTGTATCACTATAGAGTTATTGCTTTTGCCAGAAGTCTTTTCTTTAAAGCTCAGTTTTTACATAAATTTCTAATGTTACATTTTTTTTTTTTTAGGGAAACCTGTTAGGTATCCACATGTTTTAGTATAAAGTTTGTCAACTTCTACTTCAGAAACATATTTCCAAGTACAATTGAAACTATGTAGCATAGTGGAAAAAGCATAACCCAGTGTGGTGGTTCTCAGAGGTGTATCCCCAGAGCAGCTTACAGCTACTTTATCATCACCCGGAAACCTATTAGTAATGGAAAATTTGGAAACTATCCAGACCGACTTAATCAGAAACCAGGGGATGATGCCCAGTCTGTGTTTTAATAAACTTTTTATGTGATTCAACAAACACTAAGTTTAGAAATCACTGTGCTTTTGAACAAGTACCTTCTAATCTGCTTCATAGTCTGTGATTCTGAGCAAGTAACTTTCCTATGTCTCTGAGATCTCACAGTTAAAATGACGATAGTGATAGTACCTCTCTTATTGAGTGGTGATGAGAATTGAATAGGATAATGCCCATATGTTTTATAAACAATTCCTACCATTTTCTGTTCCTAGGGTAACCACACTACATATGGGTTCTCAATCTCCAAGTATTTTATATAGAATCTGTGTCCTAATATGTTGGACATTATAAAAGAATTCAATGTAACCTAAGATTTCAAGAAATTTTTATAATTGTGTTAGGAATAGCAAAAAATTATAACCAAGAAAACTAGTAATGGCAAACACTCATATCACATTTACTTTGTGCCAGTATTGTTCTCATTTAACTCTTACAGTATGCCTAATTAAATAATTAACTAATATCCCCATGTTATAATTAAGAAAAATGAGTCACAGAAAAGCTAAATAACTTGCTTTACACAACTAGCAATTGAAGAGCTGGAAACCCATGCGGTATGGTTCCAGAGTCTGTGCTCTTAACTCTTAGATTTCAGTATCTAATACTGATAATTATTATAGGCATAAATATGCTTCAGAAATTTGGAAATACCACCTTAATTTAGTGCAATTAGAAAAAACAGCCTTTTCTATAGGAGCTAACTTTGACTTAAATCTCTCTGCTAAAATTTAAAATTAAGTTAAAAGAAAAGAAAAAGCACTTCTGAAGAAAGAAACATCGGAGAAAAGGAAGGAGTGTGAAATATGAGGTTAGGCTCTGATAGAAGGCCACTCTACTCAGGTGTAAAAGAAGCGGGCCATTGGGAAAATATGAGAAATCAAGTACTAACACTTAAGCAGTATGTCAGAGAGTGAGATAAATACCTATGCATATTACTTTACTTCTTAGCGACTGTGAGTTCTGTAATTATCATTCCCATTTTATAGAATTGTTTACTGAAGCTTAGATATCTTGTGATATGTGCACCTGTGTCAGGGAAGGGTTTTGAGTTCTGAAGCCTGGAATTTAAACACTCTGCTGTATTGTTTCACATGATGAATTACTACCAGATTGCTAACATCTTGTATGCAAGAATAGAAAATCTCCTTTATTCTGTTGTCATGGAGAGGGACTATATACCATACTAGATACATGTGTAAACCTTTTAAGTAAACTGTTTAGGTGTGTCTATAGTTCCCCCATTGCTGTCTGTCTTACCCAAGTTACTTAATCTTGTCATCTCTGAGGTTTTTAATCTATAAAATGGGTATAATAATAGTTCCTTCCTCATAGGATGTATTCATTAGGTTATGCAATATGACAACAAACAAAAATCTATGTGGCTTAATATAATAGAAGTTTATTTTTGTTTACATTATATCTGATGGAACTTCAGCTCAACTAATTTAAGGATACTCAGAAAATCATGCTTTTTCCATTTTGAAACTCTGTGTCATATAATTTCAATGTAAAATAACTATTTTAAGTAGTAGATTGTGGTGGATGAGAGGGGACAAAAGCACAGGGAAAGCACAACTGACATTTAATCACACTGCCCTCAAAAGTGGCAGTGCTTGACCAGTGGTGGTACAGTGGATGGAGCATCAGCCTTGGATTCTGAAGTCCCAGATTCGAAATCTCATGTTTGCCAGCTTGAGTGCAGGTTTATCCAGATCAGGTGCAAGCTCACTAGTTTTGGCATGGGGTTGCTGGCTTGAGTGTGGGATCATTGAAATGATTTCTGGTCACTGATTTGAGCTCAAAAGTCATTGACTTGAAGCCCAAGGTTGCTTCCTTAAGCCCAAGTTTGCTGGCTTGAGCAAGGGGTCCCCTCCATCAAGGCATGCATGAGAAGCAATCAATGAACAACTAAAGTGCCACAACTATGAATTGATGCTTCTCTCTTGAGCAAACGAAAAAAAGAAAGAAAGGAAAGAAACAGAGAGAGAGAGAAGGAAAGAAAGAAAGAATAAAAGAGAGAAAGAAGGGAAAGAAAGAAAGGAAAAAGAAAGGAGGGAGGGAGGGAAGGAAAGAAAGAAAGAAAAGAAAGAAAAAAGAAAGAAAGAGAGAAGGAAAGGAAGAAAGAAAGAAAAAGAAAGGAAGAAAAGAGAGAGAAGGAAAGAGAGAAAGAAGGAAAAAGAAAGAATGAAATAGAGAAGGAAAGAAAGAAAGAAGGAAAGAAAGAAAGAAAGAGAAAGGAAAGGAAAGAAGGAAGGAAAGAAAGAAAGGGAGAGAAAGGGAGAAGGAAAAAAGAAAGAAAGAAAGAGAGAAAGAAAGAAAGAAAGAGAAAGAAAGGGAAAGGAAAGAAGGAAGGAAGGAAGGAAGGAAGGGGAAAAGAAAGGAAAGGAAGGGAGGAAGGAAGGAAGGAAGGAAGGAAGGAAGGAAGGAAGGAAGGAAGGAAGGAAGGAAGGAAGGAAGGAGGAAAGAAAGAAAGTAAGAGAGAGAAGGAAAAATGAAAGAAGAGAAAAAGTGGAAGTGGTCAGTGCTCTCATATTCTATTAGCTGTAACTAGTCACGTAGCCAAACTAACTGCAGAAGAGGCTCAGAAATAGAGAAGAACATGAGCATCAGGTCCACTAACATCTTCGTGACAACTGAGCATGTTACTGCACGTAAGTCTTTTATAGTATTGCCTAGCATAAGGCACACTTGGTGAATGTTAGCCATTATTTTTAAGGAATTATTGGAAAATTTTGGGTAGCTGTTTAAAAAGGAAAATAGTGTTTGGGGAGGATTGTTTTCATCAGCAAAGTGATGAGATTAGGGAAAAGTGACCAAATTAAATTTTATTAGAGTGTCCAGCATTAAAAATGACAAAATTAAGTAGAAGTGGTCCCAGATTATTATATAAATCTTTCTTGTAGATAGGTTTCTATATTGATATAAATATATTATAAATATATAAAGATAAATAGATATTATTGTTTGCCATATCGGCACCCAAAATTATTGGTTAAAGGAATACATTACTGAATTTAATTACATTATAATTTACTAAAGCTCAAGAAAATGCATGTTTTATTTTTTCTATTGAATTTTCTATTGAACTTATTTAATTTTACTTTAGTGACTGAAAATTTCACAATTGATATTATTGTTGATTTGCTATAATTATCAATATCAAGAGTTCTAAAACTGGGTTCCTCAGACTGGGTTACTTCAATTAGATTCTCCAAGTTTCCTGAGAAATTGATCTTAGGATAAATTATATTTGGAGATATCAACTATTAATTTCAAGTCACAGGGGATCAGAAATTCTAACTATTTAAATAATTTTTATGAATATGTAAAAAAGCCACTTAAATATGTTTCTAGACCTCTCACTGGCTGTATTGACTCACCTCATGGAACAGAAGCAGTCAAAATCCAAAGCCCCTATCCAGATGCAATAGCTTAAATTATGGGCTGTGTTTCTCGTACGGTGGGATTTAAAGCACTCAGTTGTCCACAAGTTTTGGTCCTTAATTCTAGGATCCAGATCTAAGAATGAAATCTCCCATACAAAAAGAAGAGTGTAATTATATCCTAAAGACTGCTTGGCAGGGGATATTATTTATAATGAAAATAGCAAATACCCGGTAGGCTGTTTTTAAACAGTCTTTATTTTCGGAAGTAACTATAAAGACCAAGTCTCTGATGAGAAATAAAAATAGGTAGTTGGGTCCATCATTCAGAGCCAACTCTTTAGGGGCAAATTTCTTTTCTATTAGGTGTTCGACAATAAGTCATGCATTTTCTTGCTGATCTGGTACAAGTTTCTATCCAAAGACCTGTCGTGCTGCCAGTTGCAACTGTAAACAAAACTATGTCATGAATAATCTTTGAGTTTATTTACTTTTGTTTGTGTGGAGCATAAACGCTTGCTGAATACAATATGCTTGTGGTAAATATATTTATATAAATCTATTAAAATATAAATAGATACTTTGATTGAATTTTTTGGGTGTCATTTGAATAAAATTATATATAATTTGGGTATACAATTCTATAGTATATCATCTGTACATCGTATTGTGTGTCCACCACCACAAGTCAGGTCTCCTTTCATCACTATTTATCTCCCCTTTATACTCTTATGTCTCCCACAACCCCCCATCCCTCCACTATGCCATGCCTGTGTCTATGGTATTTTTTTCTTTCCTTTATTTATTGTTTTGCTTAATCCCTTCACCTTTTTCACCCAGTCTCGCAACCCCCAATATATATAGATAGATAGATATTCACATTTAACACTTACTTACTTATATATATTTTACAGTCTTAAAGAATATATTTAACTAGAAATAATACTGAAAGAAAATAGGTTATACTTATATTATAAAAATATGCATAATTTAGCTATTATAATTTCTATATTTAATTGAGGTTTTCTCAACTAGTATAATAACAACTTGAAAATACTATCTATCAAATTTCACTTAGATTAGTTGGCCTAATACAATTTCCATTATTTTAAGAGATTCATTTATCTAAAGTGTTTAACAACTTATAATTAATCCATAAAATATGGTTTTATTAATGAAAGGATCAACTCAAACTTTAACCAGTGCATTTCAATGAACTTTGCGTAACTTCCTGATACCAACAAAAGGATTAGTTGTAGATTTCCCAAATGACTTTTTACTTTCAAGTCTAGACAATGAAAACAGGAACAAACCTAATGCAGTAAAAAAAAAAAAAAATCTCTTTTTAAAGCTTAAACCACAGTCTGTTTGGAATCTCCTTTGGGAATGGGTTTCATTCACTAATGATTAATAGAGCTTCTGAAATGACAATATATTCACCAGGAAGTTTTTACTAAATGAAATATTGATTCAATCCTTGACTAGGAGGAACCCAGCTGGAAAAGCTAATGTTGAGATACATAGTATTCTTATACTTCATTTCCGAGTCAACTCTTAAAGCACTTTCTGAGATAGTTCTAATATGTCATGGAATCTTATAAGGCTGCATTTGAATTAATTAAGGCCAATCCATGCACTACTAACTTATACAAATCTGAGAACTGTCCCTTTAAAAAAATGAAAGAAAAATATTTTTATGGCCCTGGCTGGTTGGCATAGTGGTAGAGCATCGGCCCAGCATGTGGAAGTTCCGAGTACAATTCCGGCCAGGGCACACAGGAGAAGCACCGATCTGCTTCTCCACACTTCCTCCTCTCCTCTCTCTCTATCTCTTTCTTCCCCTCCCATAGGCATGGCTCCATTGGAGCAAAGTTGGCCTGAGTGCTGAAGATGGCTCTATGGCCTCCACCGCAGGTGCTAGAATGTCTTCAGTTGCAATGGAGCAATGCCCAGATGAGTAGAGCATTACCCCCTGCTGGGTATGCCTGGTGGATCCCTGTTGGGCACATGCAGGAATGTGTCTCTCTGCCTTCCCGCTACTCAATTCAGAAAAATACAAAAAATTAAAGAAATTTAAATAAAACACTAAATCTACTTTAAATCACAAATTTTAAGATATTATTACACTTGTGAAGTTCCCAAACTAAAATTTTACATGCAAAGGAGATCAAAATATTCTGACTAAAATAAACCATTTGGGAACCTTTATTATAAAAAGGTAAATATACCATCAAAATATTTTTTTTCTTTTGTTAATTTTAATGGGGTCACATTAATAAATCAGGGTACATATGTTCAAAGAAAACATCTCCAGGTTATCTTATCATTCAATTATGTTGCATACCCATCACCCAAAGTCAAATTGTCCTCTGTCACCTTCTATCTGGTTTTCTTTGTGCCCCTCCCCTCCCCCCTCTCCCACCCTCTCCTCCTTCCCCTCACCCCATAACCACCACACTCTTGTCCATGTCTCATAGTCTCACTTTTATGTCCCACCTATGTATGAAATCATGCTGTTCTCAGTTTTTTTCTGTTTTACTTATTTCACTCCGTATAATGTTATCAAGGTCCATCCATTTTGTTGTAAATGATTCTATGTCATCATTTCTTATGGCTGAGTAGTATTCCATAGTATATATGTATCAAAGCTTTTAAGGTTAAAAATTCAACTGTTAATCCACACACTTTAGAATTATTTTATTTACTTAAAAGGGTGTACTTAATAATATATATATATATATATATATATATATATATATATATATATATCAATAACCGTGTCTAAAATATAGTATTTGATAATAAAATGACCATTTTGTCTTTTGATGATGTTGTGTCAGTTAACATCAGAATAGCTTCCACATAATGCCAGCTGCAGCACCTAAAACAAACCTAATGTCCTCTATTATTTGTGAATTTATTTTTTTATTTATTTGTTTGTTTATTTATTTATTTATTTCTAGTGAGAGGAGGGAAGGCAGAGACAGACTCCTGCATGCACCCTGATGGGGATCTACTTGGCAAGCCCAGTAAGGGGTGATGCTTGGCCCATCTGGGGTGTTGCTTCATTGTAACCGGAGCCATTTTTTAGTATCTGAGGCAGAGGTCATGAGCCATCCTCAGTGCCCAGGGCCAACTCGCTCTAATTGAGTCATGCTGCAGGAAGGGAGGAGAGAGAGAGAAAGAGAGAGAGAGAAGTGACAGAGAAGAGGTGCAGAAGCAGATCAGTGCTTTTCCTGTGTGCCCTCACCGGGAGGAAATCAAACCTGGGACTTCCACATGCTGGGCAGACGCTCTACCACTGAGCCAACGGGCCACAGCCTTGAATTTATTTATTTTTAATTATTTTATTTGAAGCATAAACACTTTCTTTTTAAAAATAAAATATGCTTGGGGTAAAATATTGATCTATTCATTAATCTGATAAAGAACATTCTTATTTTTTCCCCTCTAAGGTTATATTAGATTATAGGGTTAAAATGGCTCTTTATTTTGTCATCACTTTTTTTCCTGAATATAAATCTGGTTTTTCTACATATTTGATACATACTCTCTAATTTTAGCATCACAGGAATAATTTTCTAAGAAACTTTTGTACCATTTATATAAAACCAATGACAATGTTAAACAATGTACAGATAATTGCAATGTAACTGCCCAGGCTCACAATAGCTCTTATTTTGGCAAATTCTTCTAATATCATTGATAAATAGATTTAGTTAAAATTATCCATGAAAGCTTTGGTTTTCTTGTAAATTAGACGATTTTGAAACGATTAAAAATTCATGGTTGTTTTTTATGTTTAAGCTTGAGCATCTCTGATTTTAGAATAATGTGCTGTACTCTATTTTCTTTCAAATACAATAGTTGTTATTCTTAAGATGCACAAAAAGGCTATATTTTAAAAATAGAGATTCCCAATTTGCTTGTTAGTTTATTTTGTTCATTAGATTCCACATAGGCGTGAAGTCATATGGTACTTGTCTTTCTCTGACTGCCTTTTTTCCATTTTGCTTAATAATCCCCAGGTTTTTTGTTTGTTTGTTTGTTTGTTTTTTTACAGGGACAGAGAGAGAGTCAGAGAGAGGGATAGATAGGGATAGACAGGCAGGAATGGAGAGAGGTGAGAAGCATCAATCATTAGTTTTTCGCTGCCGTTGCGACACCTTAGTTGTTCATTGATTGCTTTCTCAACATGTGCCTTGACCGCGGGCCTTCAGCAGACCGAGCAACCCCTTGCTGGAGCCAGCAACCTTGGGTCCAAGCTGGCGAGCTTTTGCTTAAGCCAGATGGGCCCGCACTCAAGCTGGCAAGCTCAGGGTCTCGAACCTGGGTCTTCCGCATCCCAGTCTGACGCTCTATCCACTGTGCCACTGCCTAGTCAGGCAATAATCCCCAGGTTTGTCTATGTTTTTGCAAAAGGTAAGATTTGCTCATAGATTTGGAAAACAGACTGACAGCTTTAAGGGGGGAGGGAATTTAGAGGGCTGGATGGAAAAAGTGAAGGGATTAAGCAAAGAAAAATCTCATAGACACAGACAACAGGGAGGTTCAGAGAGGGTAGAGGGGGGATAGATGGTGACAGAGGGAGACCTGACTTGGGGTGGTGAACACACACCAATATACAGATGATGTGTTGTTTAATTGTGCACCTGAAATCTGTATAATTTTTTTTAAGTGAGAGGAGGGGAGATAAACAGACTCCAGCATGCACCCGGCCTGGGATCCACCCGGTAACACACATCTAGGGCTGATGCTTGGACCAACTGAGCTATCCTCAGTCCCCAGGGCCAACACTCGAACCAATCGAGCCACTGGCTGCAGGAGAGGGAGAGGGAGGGGAAGATAAGCATATGGTAGCTTCTCATGTGTGCCCTGACCAGGGATCAAACCCAGGATGTCCACACACTGGGCCAATACTTTATCCACTGAGCTAACCACCCAGCTCCATAACCTGTGTAATTTTATTTACCAATATCACCAAATAAATTTAATAAAAATTTTAAAATAAATATGTAAAAATAGAGATTCCCCAGGATCCACTTGTACATGTCTGGTGTAACTGAAGACTCAGCATTTTAAAAAGCATTCCCAGCCTGACCAGGTGGTGGCACAGTGGATAGAGCATTGGAATGGGATGCGGAAGACCCAGGTCCGAGACCCCGAGGTCGCCAGCTTGAGCGCAGGCCCATCTGGCTTGAGCAAAAGCTCGCCAGCTTGGACCCAAGGTCGCTGGCTCCAGCAAGGGGTTGCTCAGCCTGCTGAATGTCCACCGTCAAGGCACATGTGAGAAAGCAATCAATGAACAACTATGGTGTCGCAACGGCAACGAAAAACTAATGATTGATGCTTCTCACCTCTCTCCATTCCTGTCTGTCTGACCCTATCTATCCCTCTCTCTGACTCTCTCTCTGTCCCTGTAAAATAAATAAGTTAATTAATTAATAAATTAAAAAAATAAATAAAAAGCATTCCCAGTGCCACTGATACAGCAATTCAAGGGCAATGTTACAGAAACACTATCTTTAGAGGTGAAGACATACCAGGGAGCTAATCTTGAGTTCCTGTCCCAATGTATTTCAAGTGATCAAGATGAAGAATAGATATATCAGACTTTATGGTTGTAATGTTAGCAGTGTGTGTATTTCCTTTCTTGTGTTAATACTCATTTAGCCAAAAGGTGACTGGCTGCTCAAGAGGGTCTCATTGGTGTCACTACCACTGAGGATTCTGCAGAAAAGTTTTTATGTCTACCAGCTTATTATTTATTTATTTATTTTTGCCTAACCAGAACTGATTATACCCTAGAAGAAAAAAAAGTCAGCTTTATCTAATTACTTAGTAATCCACCTTATAAAGAGAAAACCTGCTTTATTAATTTTCTCTATGTTTCAAAGATCAGTCTTTGGCATAACTCCTTTCTACTCCTCAGGTCCACTCTGGAAAATAAGACAGAAATTTGCTTCATACACAAAGAGTTAGAACTGTTGGTTATTCTCAAGAACTATTTCTGTCAATTTATTGAAGTCTTATGTTTGCTTTTCTATAATTTAGGAAATCAAAACTAAAGAAACAGGAACATTAATAGAATTAGAGCTTCTTTTTTAAATTGGATGAACAATACAGTCTTAACTTTCAATATTCTTTATTATCACATCTCAAAAACATCGTTATTTAATACCTGGCGTTTTATAATTATGACTAAGTTATTTTGACATTATAGCCATGTCTTGATAAAATCTTGACTGGGGACTTTGGTGAATATTTAAAATACAATGTAGCTTCATTAGTAATAAACAATTTGATAGCATGTAGTAGGGACAGTTAATCTTGCCATTATATATTGATTATTTTCAGAGAGTATTCTTTATTTTCAGATAGTATTCTTTCCAAAGGAGAGCCAAAGTCAGAGATTTCATGTTATATTTTCTACTGTACATCTGTGATAAACACCTCTGATTACCTCATCACCTGTGGGGAATAGCTATTATCTTTATATGACATTCTGCTTTTGAACCATATCTTAAATTGACTCCAGCCAGAAACATAATACATGCTACTTATTTCACTCTCATGGTAGTTTTGGCAAACCCTGGTAACTTTCAGCCTACTAAAATAGAGAGGGACAGATAGACAGGAAGGGAGAGGGATGAGAAGCATCAACTCATAGTTGCGGAACTTTAGTTTGCATTGAATGCTTTTTTTTCTACATGCCTTGACTGATGCACTGCAGCTGAGTCAGTGACCCCTTGCTTACGCCAGTGAATTTGGGCTCAAGCCAGTAACCATGGGGTCATGACTCTTACCCCAAGCTCAAGCCAGCAACCTCAGGGTTTTGAACCTGGATCCTCAGCATCCCAGGTAGGCACTCTATGAACTGTGCCAACATCTGGTCAGGCTGGACAACACTCTTATGAGATGTGCCTTTGCAAATATTTCCTCAGTATATGGCTTATCATATTCTCTTCACAGTGTCTTACTCAGAGAGTAAATACTGAATTTTAATGAAGTTTGGCTTATGAATTATTTCTCTCATAAACTGTGTCTTTGGTGTTGTCATTACGATATCTAAAGTCAGCTAGATTTTTTTCTATTTTATCTTCTAGGTATTTTACATTTTACTTTTAGGTTTTTGATATTTTTTGTTAATTTTTGTGAAGAGTTTAAGATGTGTTTAAATTCTCTCTCTCTTTTGCATGTGGTTGTTCAACTGTTCCAGGACCATTTATCTTTTTTCCATCATACGCATTTTCATCTTTGTCAAAGATTAGTTGACTGTATTCATACTACATATGCCTATTTCTGGGCCCTCTATTTTGTTTCATTGATCTCTGTATCTATTCCCAATACTACCATGCTCTCTTGATTACTATAGCTTGATAGTAAATATTGAAGTCAGGTAGTCTTAGTCTATAAACTTCGTTCTTTTCCTTCAGTTAATTATTTAAGTTAATTATTTGGGTTCATTTTCTTCTCCATGTAAACTTTAGAATTAGTTTATTAATATCCTTAAAATATCTTGTTGCTATTTTGATTATGATTGTCTTGAATCTAGAGATCAAATTGGAAGAACTGACTTCTTGACAATATTGACTCTTCTTTTATATGAACATAATTTCTTGGGACATCTTTCCATTTATTTAATTAGTCTTTTCTGATACCTTTTGTCAGGGTTTTGTAATTTTCTTTATAAAAACTGTTAGTTTTTAATTAAGGAGTTTTTTTTTATTCAAGATATTAATTTTGCCCGTGTGATCTCCAGTAATAGTCTTGTGAAAAGAGGCCTGTATTCTCCTTGGGAAAGGCTTCGGGAGTACTTTTAAGTAGTTGTCCCTGCCGGACAGTTCTTGCTGTCTGATCAGGTTTTTCACAGCCTTAGTTTTCTGTTTTTTTTTAAATTGATACAGACTTATGCTCATAATTTGAAGATGTTTTTATTGTAACCCTTAGCAGTTTGGAACAAATAACATAATGTTAGGTTTTTTAGATAATAAACAACAGGGTAATCCCCATACCTCTTGTGTTAGCCCTACTCACTATACAGTGTGTTCATAAAGTCATGGTGCACTTTTGACCGGTGACCGATCAAAAGTGCACCATGACTTTTCGGACACAGTGTATTTCACTAAAAGAAACCGTCAAAACTCACCTCAATTTCTTTAAAAAATAGTAACTGTTAGTAAGATTATTTTCATTCTCTTCTTTTTGAAAGAATGTATCTGATATTATTATTATTCTAGTGCAAAATTTTATTTATTCCCAGCCCATTGCCAACTGCTTGAATTTCTCATTTGTGCTTTAGAAGAAAATAGTTAAATACATTATAATGAACTCTAAAACTTATTTTGTATATAACATGAAACCATAACATTTTAAAACAAAGTTAACAGTATCAATTTCTCTACAGAACAGTGACACTTTCTGAGATATACTTTGTCATATATTGTTTGAGTAATAGGCATATGGTTATTTTAGATATAAACTGTTTTTTTTTCAAGTTTCTATGTTTTTATAGGTATTCTTTGCTTAAAATATTACCCGCTCTACAAATCCTCAATGGTGAAATGCTGAACTCTTATTCAGAAAGCCATATTGAAGAATACTATCAACCAGAACTGGGACATTTCTTGATACTTTGTCAGTCCCAGATTAGAGAATTCAATCTACTAGTTGAAAAATATATTACTGGAAAAGGGTAAGACTGTTATCTTCACCTTGTCACAATTAAAAGATACAATGAATTTTATACACATGATTAAAGAATACTCTGATTAGTACAGATGTGTTAGAACAATGTATTTTAGGGATATTCTTCCTTTAAAAAAATCTGGTATCATCTTTTTATTGTTTGAATACAATAAAATATTGAATACAATATCTATTTTGAAATTAATTTAAAAGTTAAATTTTTAGATAAACTAAAGCATGAGGGTAATTTCAAGATAAGAGTCAGTCATTCAATTAATGAATCATAAATGTATTCAACAATTATTGTAGACAAAACACACAATCAGATTAACAAGAGAAAATGAGATAAATGGTTGCAATGAAACGAGGCAAGTTTTATAATACAGATAATGTTTATATATAAGGTATATTACATATATTTTATATTTATATATTAAGATATAACAGGAGCATAGTGGAGAAGAGCAATCTACATGTGTGCATATTCAGGAGACAGAAGCTGAGAATAAAGGACTAATCAAAAATCAAAGAGAGAAAACTTCCCTTTCTCATCCCAAATTTTGAATACATTATTATGAATGAATTTCATTGATTTTTATAAAACATTTTTCTAATTTGCATTGCTCCAGAAAACACAAAAAGGAAAAAGGTTTTATATTTCACTTACAATGATACTCCATTATAATTGGAACAATAATATGTTTCTAAATGTCTTAATTATTAAATTATGTTCTTAAAATATTGCTGTTTATAGTTTTATGCTCATCTATATGATTTTTTTCTTCTTAAATATGTTTATAATTATTTATTTATATTTAAAACAAACTTCACAGCTTTAAAAATACCAATTTTTATAAATTGATAATGTTTACTTTTAACAAATAGATCTATCTTTGTACAAATCTAAAGTTATATCTTCTTGTATATATGTAGGGTAGTGTACAGTTGTTGTTTTTTTGTTGTTGTTGTTTTTTACAGTGACAGAGAGAGAGTCAGAGAAAGGGATAGATAGGGACAGACAGACAGGAACGGAGAGAGGTGAGAAGCATCAATCATTAGTTTTTCGTTGCCGTTGCGACACCTTAGCTGTTAATTGATTGTTTTCTCACATGTTCCTTGACCGCGGGCCTTCAGCAGACCGAGCTACCCCTTTCTGAAGCCAGCAACCTTGGGTCCAAGCTGGCGAGCTTTTGCTTAAGCCAGATGGGCCCTCGCTCAAGCTGGTGACCTGAGGGTCTCGAACCTGGGTCTTCCGCATCCCAGTCTGATGCTCTATCCACTGTGCCACTGCCTGGTCAGGCTAGTTTTTTTTATTATTATTATTATATAAAGGTGACCTTTGTCATCTCTCATGTTGAAATTTAGATTTTTCAATTTCTTTGAATAATCATGATCATAAATGGTGGTAAGTTTAACACCTTGACATAAACATTTGATATTCTGATTTGAATTGAACCTTTCTGCAATGTCAGCTGACAAAATTAATGAAATAAAAAATATCAAAAATAGATCAGAAGAGGCAATGCTAATATCTAATAATAACTTTGTGAACATAGGGAGTGTCTAATTACCTATATCTTTGAAAATGTAACTTTCATTTTGTATTGTATGAATAAAATTTTTATACAAATTTATTTATATCCTACATTGTTTCAAAATAAGTTTAAGGCTGTCTTGGCTATATATTAAATACAGTCAGAAAATATATATTTGAAATAAGTAAAATTAAAAATAATAAAAGAGAAATAAAGGAAGATAAATAAAATTTAGCCAAGAGTAAGGCTCATTTAAGTACCAAGTTCTTTACATTTGCTACTGAGAGCCCAAATCTGGCCAACCAAAAGTTTGATTAATTTTACAAGCTATAACCTCAATAATATAGAAACCAAACAATTGTTCCAAAGACTCACAACCAGTTATGTCTTAAAATATTTGAATTTTCTTTGGAATGGATTCTTTTTCTAGAGAAAAATGGGAATATAAACTTTCCCATAATATAAGTTCTTTGTTTAAAAGTCCAATACAAATATTTTTCATGGCAAGTGTCAATATAGAAAATACTTTTAACTCTGTTTCATAAATAACTTGCCCAAATTTAGGCAGCCATGATTTCTTATGTTTATGGTAGTAAAAGCCTGGATATTCTCATTTATTTGTACCAAAAATACCTTCAATAAAAATGGTTCTAAAACTTCCAGACATTCCATCTGGATTAACAGATCTATATTAACTAAACAAATATTTTCAAATTTTATTAAAAATGATATCAATGTTTATCTAAACAATCAGAAATAAGTTTTTAATGAATGTTATAGAAAAGTGTAATGTTCATATCAGGCACACAGGGAAAATTCAAAATATTTACAAGTTTTAATATTTGCTGATATAATCTTATTATTAATTGTCATTATTTGTTCAGAAATATATTCACCATTGATGCTGCGGAAAATCTCTGCCATTATTTTAAGAAATTAATGACACTTAGTAATGAATACCGACATGCACATGAACATGGGGATGTAAGTATCACCACAAGAGGTGAATCAGAAGCCCAGAAATACCATGTTGCTCCTACAGACAGGGACAGCGTACTGCAAAGTATAACCCTTCACTCAAACAAACATAAACTGGAATCAGCAGATATTTCTGAAAAATGGATGGACACTGGTTCTACTCATTCCCAATTGTCCAGCTCCTTATGTGAAGATACAGAAGAAAGAAATCAGGGGGAACAAGTAGTCCAGAAGAGAGATGACAGCCAGATAATCAATCTCCCCATCAAAAGAATCCCATTCATGGAAACAGTAATGACACAGCACCAGCCACGGAATCATCCAGATTTTGAACATTATGAAAAAATGTAAGACTTATAGATCATTTTTCATTTTTAGTTGTATATTTGTGTTTTTTTATAGATAATATTAGTCAATGTTATCAAATAACTTAGTAAAGGACTTAAATTATTATATTTTATATCAATCATCTTGATTATGTTCTTATGACATGAACATATTATTAATTAAAGTTGAGATTAATTTGATTGAATTATGGCAGGTTTTGATTTAATTGACTCATTGTTCATTTAAAATGAGTAAATGTAAAATTACTTTTCTACCTTCTCATCTCTAATTAAAACTTTAAGGAGAAATAACATACTATATTATTTTATAAGTCAGAGAAAGAAAAATATCACATAATTTCACATATTTGTGGAATCTAAAGAACAATATAAAGGAACAAACAAAAGAGAAACTTGTCTATACAGAGAGCAGACTGGTAGTTGTCAGAAGAAAGGAATGTTGAAGCACTGGGTAAAAAAGGTGCAGGAATTGAGAAGAACAAGTTGGTAGTTACAGAGTGGTGATGGGGATATAAAGTACAGCACAGGAAAGATAGTCAATAATACTATAATAACTATTTATAGTGCCAGGTGGGTATTGGAAATATCAAGGGGAACACTTTGTAAAAACTATGACTGTCTAACCACTATGCTGAATACCTGAAATTAATACAAAATATTATTGAATGTAAATTGTAATTTTAAAAAATTTAAATACTACATTATTCTAAAAGTAATATAAAGAATGCTTTCTAAGTAATCAGATTATTTAATTTTTAAAAATATACCTTTTCATGTACTATTATTTGCTTATTGATCCAGTAAACATTTGGTAAGCATCTATATAAGTATTTTAATACATATGGTGTAATCTCTTTCTTTCCTTTCCCTTCCTTCCTTCCTTCCTTCCTTCCTTCCTTCCTTCCTTCCTTCCTTCCTTCCTTCCCTCCCTCCCTCCCTCCCTCCTTCCTTCTATCCATCCATCCATCCGTGAGAAGAGGGGAGGCAGAGACAGACTCTTGCATATGCCTGGACTGGGATCCATCTGGAAAATGCACTAGAGGGTGATCCTTTGCCCATCTGGGGTGCCACTCAGTTGAGCTCTTGCTAGTGCCTGAGGCTCAGGCCATGGAGCCATCCTCAGTGCCCTGGGCGAACTTGCTTCAATCCAACCATGACTGCTAGGGGAAGAGAGAGAGAAAGAGAGAAGTGAGAGGGGGAGGAGTGGAAAAGCAGATGAGTTCTTCTCCTGTGTGCCCTGACTGGGAATTGAACCCAGGACATCCACATACCAGCCTACACTCTACTACGGGGCCAACCAGCTGGGACCCATGTGCTATAATTTTTTTTGGCATAACAGCTCTGTAAGGTTGGGCAGCATTATTTCAGATTAATCACATAAACCCCCTTCTATTAAAAACTTTAAAGAGAAAAACAATTGGCTTAAATTTTATTTTGAACTTACAAAGATTGGTTTTTACTTTGTCGTGTCAGCTTTTTTTGTGCTTTTCACTTTTGGCCTCATTGTCAAACCAACAAAATTAAAAATGGCCAAATTCAGCTTTTCCTATAATAACTGGGCTGAACTGTAAATGGTAATTTCTTTTCTGGGAGCTATATTAAAAAGTTTGATATGGTGAAATTAATATGTATTGTCTAATATTTTTTTTTATTTTACTGAAGAGGTCTTTAACATTTTCTGATTTATATTATACCTTAATTGATTACTTTTGCTCTAGGGAGGAAAAATGTTTTTTCTTCTACCCTTGTAAGTTTTTAGTTGGGGTCCCTGTAACAAAAGATAGATTAATGAAAGAAATTCATACAAATTTATTTAATATAACTTTACACTACACAGGAACTTGCATATAAAAAAGATGAAGACCCAAAGAGTTAAACTGTAGCATTTTTATATTAGGTTTGATGAAGAATGAAAAGTCTTAGAATAATAAGAGATAATAAAGGGTAAGAGCTAAGGATACTAAATAGGAATTTAGTAAGGATTGTTCATTTGTATCCCTCTTGTCCTACATGGGATAAGAATGCTTCTTTTCTCTGGGTATTGGGAGAGCAACTCTCCCGTGAGGATTTTATGACCTGCTTTCCAGGAAAGTAAAAAAATCTTTCTTGAACATGCCTTTCCTCAAATTATTCAAATTTAAATATTTGACATGCCAATGCACCAAATTTTGGAGTAGCATGTGAAGGAGACCAAAGTTTTGCCACCCCAAAATATACCTTTTAGAGTATTAATTTTAAGTTGGTTATTATGGAACAAAAGACTCAGAAAGAACCTTTGGCCCTCCTCATTTACCTACTTAAAAGAATTTAGTTAAAGATCCTTCTCTAGGAAGGGAGATATCATCTCAGATAACTAGTTTAATATAAACTAATGTGTCACAGAGGAGCTAAGAAGTCTCATTTGTTCAAAGTCCTCCCTTTGCCTCATTGTTAAAGATGGCCCAGCAAACATTTATTTGCTAAACATTTGGTTTTCATTTCTATGTAAATTGC
This sequence comes from Rhynchonycteris naso, assembly GCA_037038555.1. Classification (NCBI taxonomy): domain Eukaryota; kingdom Metazoa; phylum Chordata; class Mammalia; order Chiroptera; family Emballonuridae; genus Rhynchonycteris; species Rhynchonycteris naso. The sequence continues at coordinate 120,665,560 of CM072996.1, read as the reverse complement.
CATTCTGACCTTTGAAGTCCTAAACCACAAACCCCTCCCTTTTTCCTTCGCTCCAGAATAACATACATAGAAGCCTCAACTGCCCGGTGCCTCTCTGGGTCTCATATCTTAAATCTCCACCAAACAGGCATTGTAATCAACTTGGACATTTTCTCCAGTTAAATTTGATTATTAGCCCAACTAGAAGAACTTAGAAGATGAGAGGAAAATTATTTTTGTTACCAGACTAATGGAGTCCATTTGCCTGAGCACATCAAAGCCCAGTAACACAGGAACAGGAGTTTGCAGCAAAGAAAAGTAAGGTTTATTTTTAGGAAGTGGGCTGTGCCTAGAGACACAAGTAAGCTAATGTTTAAAGACTTGGCTCCTCTATGGCTTCTGGGAATGGGTTATATAGGGGGGAAATTATTAATCATGTGCTGACTAAGGGAGTTAGGGTCATGGTTGGGGTCATGGGCTCTACTGATTAGCTGGCACTAAGGTGTAGTTGATTAGTCCTTCTGTTCCCGATGTCAGCCATGGCTTTTCTAGGCCTGAAGCTGAAACACAGCTGAGGCCTAGATATTATCTCTAGTCCAATGGAAACTCTGTCTCTGTAGTCAATAAACCTGAGCTTTTGTTTCTTAAGGTTATTTGATGCAGACGGACCAGAACCTCACTGTACTGAAAGCTTAATGATTAAGGGAGTGGGATACAAGGGAGAAGGAGACAGGTGAGTTAGGGTGCTGGAAGATGCCAGTTTGAATCAAAAGGAAAGAAAGGAGAAAAGTTCATATTAAAGGAAAGTTTTAGCACTGTTAAATTTTTTATGTATCCACACATGTCCTGAACCCCATTACCTCCAAACACACATAGACAATGTTTAGAACTTCTTAATCCAGGATAAATAAAATAGCCAAATGATGATAATAAGGAAGGATGAAGAATTGAAAACACTGAGAGATCAAAGAGCTAAAGAATAAAGGGAAAAGAAAATATATACCCACTTGCTGAACCTTGTCACTGAGTGACTCAGAAAGACGCACTGTCAGTTGTTTACATGTGTTCCTATGCTAAGTACATTTTTATTATGATAATTTTTGCTAAAAAAGAAAACGATGGTGATGATGATGATGGTGATGTTGATGTAGTAATAATAGAAGTTGTTTTTCTCAACATAGAGAGCACCATGTTCAGGCAGCCCAAAAATCACCTTCTTGACCTGTCTTCACTGCTTTCAATATAGTGAAAGCTGTCCTACCTAGTGTTAGTATCACTGAAGAAAATATCCCTCATCTAAATTTTCCTCCCTTGAGAAATTTTGATGATATTGGGCTGAAGCATCCACACACTCAATGACTGGTCAGCTGTGGAAGAAATTCATAATTACAGTCAGTAAAACTTGTATGTATCTGGTGAGAAATATAAAATACTAGATGCTGTCTCAGGTTAAATGTGTTATCTTAAAAGTCTTCATTGTTTATTAGTCATTCATTGCAATTATTTTCTCAGACTCTTTTATTATTCAAAGTTTCTATAATATATAGTTTTAAAATTCTAACTTATTTTTGTTCAAAAGCTGAAGAAATAAATTGATGGTTCAGGTTGAATTAAAAAAAAAATTTACAATGTTCTGTTCACCCTGGAAAAAGGAAATGATTTGTTAGATGATGATGTTAAAAAAACAAATTCAACCCAGTAAATTAGAAGATCTGTTTGGCTTTATTAAGTGATGCAGAAATCAATTGGAAGGGGTTGAATAAAATGGAAGGTTTTTCTAAGAAGGAGGATGGATGAAGGAGCTATTAAGAAAAGAGGAGGAGAATTATTTGTGAGCCTGTACATCTTTTTTTGGGGGGAAAAGGGCAGGAAGGGTGTTTATTATGCAGATTATCTCTGCTTTGGACTTGAGAGGGCTGACATGACAGTTTGCTTTATGGGTGCTGGACTAGAAAAATCCAGATGGGTTGATTAAGGTTATATTTCTGGGAAAGTCAAATGTGCAGTTAGATCAGATATTAAATCTGGGTTTGGTATCATGGGCTTTTAGGACTAGTGACACCATTTTGGACCTGTGGTTTTCTCTTTATCAAGGATTATTTTTTTCCAAGTACTATGAGTATAAGTAGTTTATTTTAGGCCCAACGGTTATATCCAATAACTTGAATTATCTTTCCATAGCAGATTAAATAGAGGGCTTCTTAGAGGCTTTAGGTGAAATAATGGCGATAATGATGGTGATAATGTTGGTGGTGGAATGGATAATAACAACAGTAATAATAATAATGCCAAAGAACAGAAGATATTTACATCATTCCTTTCCAATTTTCTACAAATAAACAACTATGAGAAAAAATATCTAGTCATGTCTGATAGAGTTTATAACTTAAATTCACTTTGTCTTTATTTCTTTTTTTCTAATACTATTTTTTTAATTATTAATTTTAATGGGGTGACATAGATCAATCAGGGTACATAGGTTCAGAGAAACTTTGTCTTTAACTATTTTTTTACAAGGAAGAAGAAAATATCATTAGGTTTGGCAATTATTACATTTATTGAAAACTGTTTCAAGGAAGAACTGGAGAGGGAGATTATGCAGGAATCACCTTTCTGTCATGTGACTTTCAGACTAAACTGAGGGATTTCAAGAGAGATTGATATAATAGTTAGCACTTGACTTAGACTAAACTCTGTATCTTGATAACATTCCTGAAATAATCTGTGTGGGAAAGGAAGCACATTCATTTAGGGAAAGTTTAGTAAATAAGCACATGGAGAATCCACTTATAATCAATGTACCTTGTTATTCAAATTGTGCTAATGTTTCTGGGCAGCCTACTGGGATCTGGAAAAAATAGGGCATGGGTTGATCTAATGCCTGAAATAACAAATGTGTAGGCTTGGAAAATGTTAGAATTAACTACTGGGCTTTAAAAGAGTATGGTTTAAGTATTTGTTTTTGGCAGGGAGGAAAGTAAAGCTAGTAAAGACATGATGTATCCTTCCTCTTTCAGGAGGGGGGGCCCTTCTTCCTCTTTAATCTCTCTACTGTGAACAGGATCTCGTCCTCTCTTGCCAACTCAACACTGGCTTCTGCATTTGTTTCCCCTCTCCTATATTATCACTTTACCTTCTCTCTACTGCAGGAGTCGCGTACCAATGGCTCTCAAGCTCTCAAGCCAGATGTGGCTCTTTTGATGGCTGCATCTGGCTCGCAGACAAATCTTTAATAAAAAAAAATAATAACATTAAAAATATAAAACATTCTCGTGTCCGTCAGAGAACGAGTGAATTAAAAAGCTTTGGTACATATATACTATGGAATTCTACTCAGCCATAAGAAATGATGACATCAGATCTTTTACAACAAAATGGATTGATGGACCTTAATAACATTATACAGAGTGAATAAGTAAATCAGAAAAAAAAACTGAGAACAGCATGATTTCATACATAGGTGGGACATAAAATTGAGACTATGAGACATGGACAAGAGAGTGGTGGTTACAGAGTGGGGGGAGGGAGAAGAGAGTGGGTTAGGGAGAAGGGGAGGGGCACAGGGAAAACCAGACAGAAGGTGACAGAGGACAATTTGACTTTGGGTGACGGGTATGCAGCATAATTGAATGATAAGATAACCTGGAGATGTTTTCATTGTACATATGTACCCTGATTTATTGGTGTCACCCCATTAAAATTAATAAAAAATATATATAAAACATTGTCATGTATTACAATCCAATCATTTCCTACTGCTCATGTTCGTGGTTGCGGGTGGCTGGAGCCAATCACAGCTGTCCTCCGTGACAACACTAAATTTTTATTGGATAATGCATAATGTACACGGGTCGTTGTGAGGCCAGGAAGGAAACTTTCCTCCTTTAATCAAGTAGTCAGCTAACTATTTGCAGAAACCCTTTGGAAGAAGAAGGTGGATAAAAGAAAAAAAGGATGAGGAGTATTGTACTTTTCAGCAGGATTGGACAGCGGAATTCGCCTTTGTAGAGAGAGCAGGTTCTGCAGTGTATCTAATATGCAATGATAAAATTGCATCAATGAAATGGTCAACTATAAAGTGGCACTTTGACAAATGCCATACTACATTTGCATTGAAATATTCAGCAGGGGACAACAGGAAGAAAGCATGTCAAGAGCTACTGTGTAGAGTGCAAGCTAGTAAGCAGCAACTCCGTGTTTGGACCCAACAAGGTCACTGAAATTCAGCTAGCTTAGCTGGTGCTTTAGCAATTGTTAGAATGGGAAAGCCATTCACAGATGCGGAGTATGCCAAAACATTCATGCTTGATGTTGCCAATGAACTTTCTGACGACTTTTCAGATAAAGACAAGTAATCAAAAATAAAATACATGCCTCTGTTGACAAAAACTGTTCACAATCATACCATCATGATGGCAAATCAAATCGAGGCAACACAAGTGAAGGTCATAAATGCAGCACCATTCTTTTCTCTCGCTTTGTATGAGTCAACACACATAAGCCATTTATTCCAGTTCAGCATGATTGCAATGTATGCTGTTGGTGACACACGACGTGAGGAAAGTCTTGCTGTTTTGCCTATGAAAGAAACAACAATAGGGGAGAATTTATTCAAGTCTTTCACTGAGTTTGCTAAAGAAAAAAATCTACTGATGGACAAACTTATTTTCGTATGTACTGATGGTGCTCTGTGTATGGTGGGAAAAACAGAGCATTCGTAGCACTTCTTCGTGAACATGAAAAGAGACCCATCGGAAGTTTTCACTTTATCCTACATCAGGAGGTGCTTTGTGCTCAGATGTGTGGTGAGCAGTTTGGTGAGGTGATGTCACTTGTCATTCAGGTGGTCAACTTTATTGCCGGAGCTTTAATGATCGCCAGTTTAAAACTATGCTGGATGAAGTTGGGAATAATTATCCTGGTATGCTTCTGCACAGCAATGTGCGTTGGTTGTCAAGAGGGAAGGTACTCAGTCATTTTGCAGCTTCTCTGAGCGAAATCTGGACTTTTCTTGAAATGAAAAATATCGAGCATCCCAAGTTAGCTAACACTGAGTGGCTCCTGAAGTCCTACTATCTCGTGGACATGACTGAACATCTGAACCAGCTCAATATGAAAATGCAAGGCATTGGAAATACAGTTCTATTCCTTCAATAAGCAGTGTTTGCATTTGAAAACAAGCTGGAACTATTCATCGCCAACATTGAAACAGGTCATTTACTACACTTTGAAAAACTGGGAGAGTTTAAAGATGCATGCACAGCAAGTGACCCTGCTCAACATCTTGATCTCCAGCAGATATCAGGCTTCACATCTAATCTCCTGCAGTCATTCAAAGCGTGCTTTGGAGAATTTCGTGAGTGCACTCATCTTCTTAAGTTCATCACCCATCCATACGAGTGTGCAGTGGACAGCGCTGACCTGAGTTACATCCCTGGTGTCTCCATCAGAGATTTTGAGCTACAAGCTGCTGATGTGAAGGCCTCAGACATGTGGGTGAATAAGTTCAAGTCACTGAATGAAGATTTGGAAAGACTTGCATGACAGCAAGCAGAATTGGCGAGCAAACACAAGTGGGAGAAGTGAAAATACTTCAACCAATGGACCAGTTGATTGTCAAAATTTGGAATGCGCTTCCCATCATGTACCACACACTGCAGCATGTGAGTATTGCTGTACTGACAATGTTTGGCTTTACGTCTGCATGTGAGCAGTCTTTCTCACATCTAAAGAACGTTAAAACCAACCTACAATCACGTATAACGGATGGAAGTCTCTATGCCTGCATGAAGCTTAACCTTACCACGTATCAGCCAGACTACACAGCCATCAGAAAAACCATGCAGCACCAGAAGTCGCATTAATGGTAAGAAGTTCTTTATTTATCATTGGTTAGCAACAGCATAACAATGTTATTAAAAAGAATTCAGAGACTTATTGTAGTTTAAAAGTGTTGGTCTTACGTAAAATGCACACATTTACTTGTATTTAGTGTTAAACATATTGTATGGCCCTCAAGGAATTACATTTTAAAAATATGTGGTGTTCATGGCTCTCTCAGCCAAAAGGGTTCCCAACCCCTGGTCTACTGGATCATCCTTCTCAGTGTCATGAAATCTAGACAATATCTCCCTCCTTAAAACAAATAAAAATCCCTTGTACTCACATCCCTCTCTAAGTCACTGTCCTATTTCTGTCCTTCAGATTTGAAAACTTCCATACTGTCTTTACTTCTATGACTTTAAACAAAAGATGATGCCTTATTTTAAAATAATGTATTCCAAGTTTACAAATACAGCTTATAAGAACCTCTTTTCTAGAACTGTGTATTTTTAGGAAGTAAGGAATGTGTTCTTTTCTTTTAGTGATAGCATGGCAGCTATGGTAATCCAGGCACACTGGCGTGGATATGTTGTACGTAGACAGATTCATTTCTCTGCAAAACTGCCTACTGCTGCTACAGGACGCCTAAGAGCTCAACAGAATTCCTGCATCAAAAATCAAACTATTTTAAAGAAAGAAAAAAGAGAAAATATGGTGAATATCCAAGAACAGAGGGAAATGGCTGCTATTGTTATTCAGGTCAGTTTTAATCTTTTGGTGAAATAGATGAGATGTATTAGTTATCTTTCACTGGCTTATTCTGTATAAGAGGAGACACTTAAATCTTAGTGCTTTCCAAATACTGGATTTATTTCTGACTCATGTGAAATGTAGGCTGCAGGTTGGCTTTGCGTCTGCTTGGTATCTAGGCTGAAGGAGTTGTTTGCAATTTGGAAATACTGTTTTCATGACTGAGAGCCAGGCTGAACTTCACAATCATTGTTAAAGCTTCTGTTCATATGTGTCATCTGTCACATATGCTAACATTTGAATAGCCAGAGTTCACTTGGCCTAAACTTTAGCTATTTTTAGAGTCATTTTAAATTTTATTGAGTAATTGATTTTAGAGAGAGAGGAAGGGAGAGAGAGAAACATCAATTTCACTTATTTATGTGTTCATTGATTGCTATTTCAGTTATTTATGCGTTCATTGGTTCCTTCTCGTATGTGCCTTGACCAGAGTTTGAATCTAAAACCTTGGAGTACAATGAAGACACTTACCAACTGAGCTAACTGGCCAGAGTGAAGCATTTTAAAAATCTACTAAAATGATTGTCAAAGACCTTCAAGTACACTTAATTTTTTTTTTACTTATTTATTGATTTGAGAGAGACAGAGAGAAAGAGACTTTAATTTATTGTTTCATTAATTTATGTATCCATTGGTTGGTTCTTGTATGTGCTCTGACTATGGATTGAACCTGCAACCTTGGCATATTCGGAAGACACTCTAACCAATTAAGGTACCCCACCGCAAATAGTGAATAACTTGACTTAACCTCACAAAATCTAGATTTCAAAATCAGGTTTGACCTGATCACATTCATCCTTTTATTTATTCATACTCATCAAATAGTTTTTAGAAACTACTACTTATCAAGCACTCTTTGAGGCTCAGAAAACATAACTGTGAAGAAAACACAACATTTTAGCCCTCATCGAGTTTCTATCCTGTTGGGAAAGGCAGACAGAAACTAAATAAATACATAAAATACAGTCTGTAGAAATTCATGGTATTTCACATGAACTGAATGACCATAACTATACAAAAATTTAGTGTTTCACTTTATTCATTTAATCAGCAAATATTTTTGGCACAAACATCTTACTAGTTTACATTCTGTTAAGATATGAGGTTAATAAGTATAATAGGTAGTGATAAGTACTACTGGAAAAATAAAGCAAGAAAAGTCAGTTATGAGTATCAAGGGAAATTTTATTATTTTAGGTAAGATGGACATGGAAGACTAGAAAAGGTGACATTGCAGTAAGAGAGAAAGCCGTTGCGTATCTGGGAACAGTATATTCCAGGCGAAAGGGTATCATAATCCAGTGCATTTATTTAGATGTTCAAATTGCAGCAAGCAGCCAATATGGCTAGAGACTGAAGAAGGGGAGAAAAATAGGCCTTATAAATCATAAGTCATTTAAAGACTTTGATTTTTATTCTGAACAACATGGGAAGCCATTACAGGAATCTGAGCAGTGGACTACATCAAGTTTCTTTATGTTGTGATTATACAGAAGGAAGGTAGGAGTAGGAGCAGAAAAATCAATTAAGTGGCTATTGCATAAGTTCAGGGAAGAGAGAATAGAGGCATGAACCTTAGTATTTCAGTAGAAGTGGTAAGACATATATTCACATTTCAGAATATATGTTGATTTATCTTGTGGGTGTGTATATATATATATGTATATATATACACTTTGAAGGTAAAGCTGATACCATCAGTCCATGGAGGTATGGTATATGAGAGAAAGAGGAATCAGGGATGCCTCCAAGGTATTGGCATAAGCAACTGGAAGAATAGCCTTAATGATAGCCTTAAAATTTTCTGTCTTTTCTATATATTGAAGTGAAAGTTTTCAAGAGCATTATCTTTGCTATGATTCTAATGAATATACAGTATTTCAGTTGACTTCATTTGTTCAGAGTATAGGGCAATGCAAAGCATAGTCACAGCTATTACTGATGCCTGAATAGTGGTGGGAGTGGTGGGAGTGGTGGGAGTGGGGATTAAGGAAAATCTGAGGAAAAAAAAGAAACCTGTTATTATCTCAAAATATTATTTGGCTATATAAGTAATAAATATGTTATGCAGTCCAAACTCTCTCATCAGACAGTGAGCAACACATTTTTTAACATCAATGATAAATGGATATTAAACTTTTGCTTAATTTCATTCAATAAAGAAAAGTTGATTATTATGGAACAGTCTAGTTCAGTGGCTGACAGCTCTGTTGAATGTTCTTTTGAACATTTTGAGCTTATTTATTTCTATAACAAAAGTACAGTAATCATAATTTAGCCTTTGCAATTTAGAACAAGTCTCTTGTTGTATATCATGGTACTTAAATCAATAAGGTTAATCAGCTTTATTTTCTCTTCTCTTGAGTAGAATCATTTAGTTTATAAAACCGTTCATCTTAAAATATGAATTTTAGGTTATCTAATCATCTTGAGGACAAAGCATAATGTAGTTGAAACATCCTGGGCTTTAGAGCAAAATGAAAATTTCATCATGAATGATGTAGTGAAGACTACTCTTGGGTCACCAAAACTCACATTCTTCTCTTCTTCCTAGCATAGAACAAGCTTGCCTTGCAATATAACATGGCTCTTTTCCTTAGTTACAGTCAATAGAATGTGGGTGAAAAATATGTGAACCACTTTCATGCCTGGTTCATAAAACCTCTCACAGACATTCTTCCATATTCTTTCCCCTCTCTCATTGGCTAAAATGAAGGCAGTGAGGAATTCAAGTAAGCTGTCTGTTGAGACTGCAGTCTGCAAAGCCTGGGAAACTGAATCACTCATTCAATATTAAAGCACTGCCCTATTGTTTTGTTTACTCTTTCAATGTTTGTTATGTGGTCAAGAAATAAGGTAGTTTATTAAAAATGTTTGGATATTTTTGTTACAGCCTTTAGCTTACCCTAATATAAAGGATGTAAGGTACATGTTGAGAAATAAATAATGTTCAATGTAAATGTGTAAGAGAATGGAATTCCAGTTATGAAGGACAGTGGAAAAGAAAGAACATTTAGAATTTTATGTTACTGAATACTAAGAAGTTATAATGCAACTAAACTATAATAAGAATAACAATATTAAGAAAATATGAGGGCCTGTCCAGGCATGGTGCGGTGGATAGAGAGTTGTCCTGGGATGCAGAGGTCCCAGGTTTAAAACCCTGGGGTTGCTAGCTTGAGCGGGGTTGCTGGCTTGAAACTCAAGATCGCTGAATTGAACCCAAGGTCTCTGGTTTGAGCTAGGGGTTACTGGCTCAGCTGGAGTCACCCCCCCCCCCCCCCACATACCTGGTCAAGGCACATATGAGAAAGCAATCAATGAACAACTAAGGTGCCGCAATGAAGAATTGATGTTTCTCACCTCTCTCCCTGTCTGTCTGTCCCTATCTGTCCCTCTCTCCATCTCTATATGTCTCTCTATCTAAATAAATGAGAGAAAATATAGGAGGAACATAGAGGTGTGTGAAGGACGTTACTAAGGAACAAGTGTATAGTATGTTCTAGGGCAGGAATTTATGATAGTTGGAGAAGAAAAGGTAGCATATGTCTTACAAAGACTTGTCTAATCAGGGAATTGATTTGAATATATGAAAAAGAGATGAATCAATCATAGATGGATTACATAGAAAAATATTGAAGCTTTGAACAAAATAAATAATAAAAAGAATCTGAATATTACTTATTAAGTATTGATATTTTATAAAGTGTTTATTATATTTCTTATAAACTAAATAGAGATGCCTGGGACATGAATTCTTAATGCAGATTCACAAGGAATTTATCTACATGTCTCACACCAGAAAAAAGCCTGTTGAGTATAATATTCTGGAACTTTGTAGAGGTTCTATTCCTGATGAGTGGCCTGAATCCATTGTGAGCCACTGTGAATCAATCTTTGTCATTGATTGCCTAGATTAAATAATTTCCTTTATTCATTTTCTCTATATTTGTACTTAGTCTTTTTCTCCGCTGTTACCAAGTCTTCTATAACCAACTCATTTCTTCCTCCTCATCACTAGATTATTTGAGAAAAATCTCAGATATCTTATCATTTCTTTTATAAATATATCAGTATAAATATCTTAGGATCTATTGTTTTAAATGTAACTGCAGTACATTACTAACCTGAATACTGGCAATTATTTTTCAATATCAGTCATTGACCAAATCTTGACCATTCTTGGTTAATTGCTGTAGAAGTTGTTATAGAAGCCTATGGCTGGCTGCTGCAGAGGTTGTGGGTGACTGCTGTTGTCATATATGGTGTATCCAGTGTCTGTTTGTATATTCCACTTCTCAATATATATATTTTTCAGAATAGCAATATCAATATATGATTAACATTTTTACTGAAAATATATTTAAGTCTTTTATAGTTAAATGTATCTTTTGAGTATACAGTTGTCCCTTACCATATCACGGTTCATTTTTGTGATCTCACTGTATTGTGGATTTTTAAATTGTATATATCTAAGTGAAATCAGAGAAATGGCACCATGAGAAGAGCTCTCAATACCTCTTCCTGAAATTTTAACAATTTCAACAACTAGAGACAGAAAAACAATCCCAGGAGCATCTGAAATACACATACATCAAACAAAGGCAGTGGCAGCAGCAATTTCACAGCAGGGTCATCAGGCTGCTGGTTCAGGAAGGAGAGACTGGGGGAGAGGCTCTGTGTAAATGGACTCTCACATTGTCGAAGTCTGCAAACACTAACAAGCCCTGCCTACCAAAGGGACTGAGGCCTAGTTTATGTCATTGCCGTAATGACATATCAACTGTAAATCTCTACCAAAGAGGGCCACGGGGCAGAACCTGGGGTACAATGCCACCTACCAAAAAGAGAGAGAAAAAAGAAAAAGGAAGAAGATAACCTCTCAAAACCAGAAAAAATCTAGTCTTTATAACTTTTTCCATTTTTTTCTTTTTCTTTTTCTTTCTGTATCCTTTTTTCTTCCACCTTGGTCCTTTTATCCTCGTCCCATTTTATTCTTTTCTTTTCATTTTGAACTTCATTACCCATAAGTGTTACATTTTCCATTCTTTTTTTCCTTTTTTCTCTCTATGAGGGATACATTCCAAAAACCTTAACTGTCTCCTTTTTTATTTTATTTTTTTCTCCCTCTCTTTTGATTTATTTTCTGTTTCACTTGTCCTCTCATTCGATCCACACTCACAAACAAATTGTTTTATTTTGGATTCATATTTTTCTTTGTGGCATTTAGTGTGCTTTTTAGTTCACTGTTTATATCATTAGCATTCCCCTCAACTCCGGCTGTCCATTCTATGTAGTTTTTGTTTCACTTAATACAATAGAAATTGCATATTTCACCGTATTTTTTTTCTTATTCTTTTTTTCTTTTCTCTTTCATTATATTTTTTTGACTGTCATTTTCAAACATATTATTTTATTCTTGATCCAAATTTTTTCCTTGTAGCAATTTGTGGGTTCTTATTCGCCTTTTGCCTCTTTGTACTTCTCCCAGTTCAGGACTTTAGTTCTATGTAATTTTTGTCCCATTTAGCACAATATAATTTTCAGTTATTAACTGTATTTTCTCAAAATTTTTTTAAATTTTTTATTATTTTTAATTCTTTACCAACTGTTATTAGTGTTATTAACAATACCACTCTCAAATGTAATTAAGGAAAAAGAAATAAATACTATGGATACAAAAGACAGAGATGTAGTTCAGATAGATGAGGAAAATTATATAGAAAAATAATTCAATAGCATGGAGACCTTGCAGCTAAAGAACATAGAATTAAAAATTAAAATCCTAAAAATACTCAGATATATACAAGAAAGCACAGAAAGGCAACTTAAAAAGCTCAAAAAACAATTCAATGAACAGAAAGAATACATCACGAAGGAAATTGAAACTATGAAAACAAATCAGAGATGAAAAACTCAATTCATGAACTGAAAAATGAGATAACAAGCTTAGCTAATAGAACAGTCCAGATAGAGGAGAGAATTAGTGACATAGAAAACAGGCAACTAGCGGCACTACAGAAAAAAGACGAGAAAGACTCACCAAGTTAAAAAAATGAGAAAGCCCTACATCAGGGATTGGGAACATATGGCTTGTAAGCCAGATGTGCCTTTTTTGATGGCTGCATCTGGCTTGCAGACAAATCTTTAATAAAAATAGTAATAACATTAAAAATATAAAACATTCTCATGTATTACAATCCATTCATTTCCTACCGCTCATGTTCATGGTTGCAGGTGGCTGGAGTCAATCACAGCTTTCCTTTGGGACAACACCAAATTTTTATTGGATAATGCGTAATGTACACAGGTCATTGTGAAGTCAGGAAGTAAACTTCCCTCCTTTTAATCAAGTAGTCAGCTAGCTAATTGCAGAAACACCTTGGAAGAAGAAGATGGCTAAAAAAAAGATGAGGAGTATCGTATCATACTTTTCAACAGGAAAGGACAGAGGAATTCGCCTTTGTGGAGAGAGCAGATTCTGCAATGTGTCTAATATGCAATGATAAAATTGCATCAATGAAATGGTCAAATATAAAGCGGCACTTCAACACACACCATACTACATTTGCATCAAAATATGCAGCAGGGGACAACAAGAAGAAAACATGTCAAGAGCTACTATGCGGAGTGCAAGACTCGTCAGCAGCCACTCTGTGTTTGGACCCAACAAGGTCACTGAAATTGGCTAGCTTTGTTGGTGCTTTAGCAATTGTGAGAAACGGAAAGCCATTCACAGATGCAGAGTATGCCAAAACATTCATGCTTGATGTTGCCAATGAACTTTTTGACGACTTTTTAGTTAAAGACAAGATAATCAAATGAATTAAAGACATGCCTCTGTCAGCAAGAACTGTTCACAATCATACCATCATGATGGCAAATCAAATCAGGCAACACAAGTGAAGGACATAAATGCAGCACCATTCTTTCCTCTCGCTTTGGATGAGTCAACAGACGTAAGCCATTTATCCCAGTTCAGCGTGATTGCAAGGTATGCTGTTGTTGACAAATATGTGAGGAAAGTCCTGCTGTTTTGCCTATGAAAGACACAACAATAGGGGAGAATTTATTCAAGTCTTTCACTGAGTTTGCTAAAGAAAAATATCTACTGATGGATAAACATTTTGGTTTGTACTGATAGTGCTCCGTGCATGGTGGGGAAAAATGGGATTTTTAGCACTTCTTCGTGAACCTGAAAAGAGACCCATCCTAAGTTTTCACTTATCCTACATCAGGAGGTGCTTTGTGCTCAGATGTGTGGCATGCAGCTTGGTGAGGTGATGTTGCTGGTCATTCAGATGGTCAACCTTATTGTTGCCTGAGCTTTAAATGATTGCCAGTCTAAAACTTTGCTGGATATAGTTGGGAATAATTATCCTGGTCTGCTTCTGCACAGCAATGTGCGTTAGTTGTCAAGAGGGAAGGTACTCAGCCGATTCGCGGCTTGTCTGAGCGAAATCCGGACTTTTCTTGAAATGAAAAACGTTGACCATCCCAGGTTTGCTAACACTGAGTGGCTCCTGAAGTTCTACTATCTTGTGGACATGAATGAACATCTGAACCAGCTCAATGTGAAAATGCAAGGTGTTGGAAATACAGTCTTATCTCTTCAACAAGCAGTGTTTGCATTTGAAAACAAGCTGGAACTCTTCATCACCGACATTGAAACAGGTCTTTTACTACACTGAAAAACTGGGAGAGTTTAAAGATGCATGCACAGCAAGTGACCCTGCTCAACATCTTGATCTCCAGCAGCTATCAGGCTTCACATCTAATCTCCTGAAGTCATTCAAAGTGCGCTTTGGAGAATTTCGTGAGCACACTCATCTTTTTAAGTTCATCACTCCTCCACACGAGTGTGCAGTGGACGGCGCTGACCTGACTTACATCCCTGGTGTCTCCATCAGAGATTTTGAGCTACAAGCTGCTGATATGAAGGCCTCAGACATGTGGGTGAATAAGTTTAATTCACTGAATGAAGATTGGGAAAGACTTGCATGACAGCAAGCAGAATTGGCGAGCAAACACAAGAGGGAGAAATGAAAAAAACATTAACTTGTGGACCAGCTGATTGTCATAACTTGGAGCACACTTCCCGTCCCATACCGCACACTGCAGCATGTGAGTATTGCTGTCCTGACAATGTTTGACTCTACGTCTGCATGTGAGCAGTCTTTCTCACATTTAAAGCACATTAAGATCAATCTACAATCACGTTTAACGGATGGAAGTCTCAACACCTGTAGGAAGTTTAACCTACCACGTATCAACCAGACTACAAAGCCATCAGCAAAATCATGCAGCACCAGAAGTCACATTAATGGTAATAAGTACTTTATTCATCATTGGTTAGCAACAGCATAACAACATTATTAAAAAGAATTCAGAGACTTATTGTAGTTTAAAAGTGTTGGTCTTACATAAAATACACACATTTACTTGTATTTAGTGTTAAACATATTGTATGGCTGTCATGGAATTACATTTTAAAATATTTGGCATTTATGGCTCTCTCGGCCAAAAACGTTCCCGACCCCGGCCCTTCAGGAATTGTTTGACTCCATCAAAAAGAACAACTCAAGAATAATGGGTAAATCAGAAGAAGAAGAGATAAAATGGAATGGAGAACGTATTCAAACAAATAATAGACGAAAACCCCCCAAGCCTGTGGAAAGAACTAAAGCCTCAAATTCAAGAAGCAAACAGAACACTGAATTATCTTAACCCTAACAAACGTACTCTAAGGCACATTATAATAAAATTGGCACAAACCAATAACAAAGAAAATATTCTCAAGGCAGCCAAAGGAAAGAAGAATACAACATATAAAGGAAGACCTATAGATTATCATCAGATTTCTCAGCAGAAACTCTATAAGCTATAATAGAGTGGACCCCAAAATTTAATATTCTGAAAGAGAGGAACTTCCAGCCAGTAATACTATGCAAATCAAAGCTATCTTTCAAATATGAAGGAGAAATAAAAACATTCACTGATACAGAAAAGATGAGGGAATTTATCACCAGAAAACACCCACTTTAGGAAATACTAAAGGAGGTTTTCCAACCAGATATAAAGAACAAAACAAAACAAAACCATAAGTAAAAGCTCCATCAAGAACACAATAAAATAAAATTTAATGTATAACAACAAAAACAAGGGGAGAGGACAAAAATTAACAGTGGCAAAGGAGGATGGAGTGCAGAAGCGCTCATGAGATAATGTACTACAATGAACATGATAGGTACCTTTTCCATTACTTAATGGTAACCACCCCTGAAAAAACCACCACAGAGACACATGGCTTGAGAAAAGAAGCAACGGAGAAAAGAAGTATGGATTACAACTAAACAAAAACAAATGATAGAAAAACAAAAGAGAAGAATAAAACAAGATACAAAACTATCAGAAAGCAATATATAAAATGGCAATAGGAAAAAATGTCAATAATTACACTAAATAAAAATGGATTGAACTCACCAATAAAGAGACACAGAGTAGCAGAATGGATTAAAAAAATCCAACTGTATGCTGCCTACAAGAAACACATCTAAGCTACAAGGATAAAAACAAATTCAAGTGAAAGGTTGGAAAACAATACTCCAAGCAAATAACATCCAAAAAAAAGCAGGTGTAGCAATACTCATATTTAACAATGCTGAATACAAGACAGCAAAGGTAATCAGAGACAAAGATGGTCATCTGAAAATGATAATGGGGACATTGACAAGAAGACATAACACTTCTTAATATATATGCACCAAACCAAGGAGCACCAAAATATATAAGACAGCTACTGATTGACCTAAAAACAAAAACCGCCAAAAATATAATCATACTTCAAGACTTGAATATACCGCTGATGGCTCTAGATCGTTCATCCAAACGGAAAATCAATAAAGAAACATTGACCTTAAATGAAACACTAGAACAATTGGATATGATAGACATCTACAGGACATTTCATCCCAAAGTGCCAGAGTATACATTTTTCTCGAGTTTACATGGAACATTCTCAAGAATTGACCATATGTTGGGCCACAAAAATAACATCAACAAATTCAGAAAGATTGATATTATACCAAGCATATTCTTTAAACATAAAGCATTGAAACTAGAATTCAATAACAAAAGAGAGGTAAAACCCACAAAAATGTGAAAACTAAATAACATACTTTTAAAAAAATGAGTGGGTCAAAGGAGAAATAAAAGCAGAGACCAAAAGTTACATTCAGACAAACAAAAATAAAAATACAATATATCAGAATCTCTGGCATGCAGCAAAAGCAGTAATAAGAGGGAAGTTTATATCACTGTAGGCCTATATGAACAAATAAGAGAGAGCCCAAGTAAAACACTTAACTTTACATCTTAAGGAACTAGAAAAATAAGAACAAAGGTAACCCAAAACCAGCAGAAGAAAGGAAATAATAAAAATCAGAACAGAAATAAATGAAATAGAGGACAGAAAAACTATAGAAGAAATAATAAAACACAGAGCTGGTTCTTTGAAAAGATCAACAAAATTGACAAACCTTTGCAAGACTCACTAAGGAAAAAACAGAAAGGACTCAAATAAACAAGATCCAAAATGAAAGAGGGGAAATCACCACAGATATCATAGATATAGAAAGAATTATTATAGAATACTATGAAAAACTATATGCCACCAAATTTAACAATATAGAAGAAATGGATAAATTCCTAGAACAATACAATCTTTCTAGACTGAGTCATGAAGAAGCAGAAAGCCTAAAGAGACCCATAAGCAGGGAGGAAATAGAAACAACTATTAAAAACCTCCCCAAAAATATAAATCCAGTGCCAGATGGCTATACTAGTGAATTCTACCAAACATTCAAAGAAGACTTGGTTTCTATTCTACTCAAAGTTTCTAAAATTTGAAGAAGAAGCAATACTTCCAAACACATTTTATGAGGCCAACATAACTCTCATACCAAAACCTTGCAAGAACAACACAAAAAAGGAAAACTACAGACCAATATCACTAATGAATACAGATGCTGAAATATTAAACAAAATACTAGCAAATTCAATACAACAACACATTAAAAAAATAATACATCATGATCAAGTGGGATTCATCCCAGAAACACAAGGATGGTTCAACGTACGTAAAACGGTTAACATAATACACCATATCAACAAAACAAAGAACAAAAACCATATGATCCTATCAATAGATTCAGGAAAGGCATTTGAAAATTTACAACACAATTTTATGTTTAAAATACTCAACAAAATACGTATAGAAGGAAAATATCTCAACATAATAAAGGCCATTTATGATAAACCATCAGCTAACATCATATTAAATGGCATAAAACTGAGGACTTTTCCTCTAAAATCAGGAACAAGACAAGGTTGTCCACTCTCTTCATTCTTATTCAATGTAGTGCTGGAAGTTCTAGCCAGAGCAATCAGACAAGAAAAAGAAATAAAAGGCATTCATATTGGAAATAAAGTAAAGGTTTCACTTTTTTGCAGATGATATGTTCCTATACATTGAAAACCCCAAAGACTCCACAAGAAGACTACTGGAAACAGTAAGGTCGCAGGATACAAAATTAATTTACATAAGTCCATTGCCTTTCTGTATGCCAACAATGAAACATCAGAAAACGAACTCAAAAAAATAATCCCTTTCATGGTTGCAACTAAAAAAATAAAATACCTAAGAATAAACATAACAAAGAATGTAAAGGACCTATATAATGAAAACTACAAAGCATTGTTAAGGAAAATCATAAAAGATACAATGAAATGGAGAAATATTCCTTATTCCTGCACAGGAAGAATAAATATAGTCAATATTACTATATTACCCAAAGCGATATACAAATTTAATGAAATTCCCATCAAAATTCCAATGTCATTTTTTTAAGAAATGGAATAAGAAATCATCAGATTTAAATGGAACTATAAAAAAACCGAATAGCCAAAGCACTCCTATGGAAAAAGTATGAAGCTGTAGCTATTACAATACCTAACTTCAAATTATATTATAGAGCCATGACAATCAAAACAGCATGCTACTGGCAGAAAAATAGACACTTAGACCAATGGAGCAGAATAGAAAGCCCAGAAATAAAACCACATATATATGGTCAAATAATTTTCGATAAAGAGGCCACCAACACATAATGGAGAAAAGAAAGCCTCTTCAACAAATGGTGCAGGGAAAACTGGAAAAGCACATGAAAAAGAAGAAAACTCGACTACAGTTTGTCCCCTTGTACTAAAATTAATTCAAAATGGATCAAAGGCCAATATATAAGACCTGAAACAATAAATTACATAGAAGAAAACATAGGTACTAAACTCATGGACCTTGGTTACAAAGAGCACTTTATGATTTTGACTCCAAAGGCAAGGGAAGTGAAGGCAAAGATAAATGAATGGGACTACATCAGACTAAGAAGCTTTTGCACAGCAAGAGAAACTGACAACAAAACAAACAGACAGCCAACTAAATGGGAGATGATATTTATAAAAAAACAGCTCAGATAAGGGCCTAATATCCAAAATATACAAAGAACTCATAAAACTCAACAACAAATAAGCAAACAATCTAATAAAAGAATGGGAAGAGGACATGAACAGACACTTCTTCCAAGAAGATATACAAATGGCCAACCAGATATATGAAAAGATGCTCATCTTCATTAGCTATTAGAGAAATGCAAATCCAAACTACAAAGAGATACCACCTCACGCCTGTTAGATTAGCTGTTATCAACAAGACAGGAGAGGCTGTGGAGAAAAAGGAACCCTCATCCATTGTTGGTGGGAATGTAAAGTAGTACAACCATTATGGAAGAAAGTATGGTGGTTCCTCAAAAAGTTAAAAATAGAGCTACCATATGACCCAGCAATACCTCTACTGGGTATATACCCTCAAAACTCCAAAACATTGCTACATAAAGACACATGCAGCCCCATGTTCATTGCAGCATTGTTCACAGTGGCCAAGACATGGAAACAACCAAAAAGCCCTTCAATAGATGACTGGAAAAAGAAGATGTGGTACATATATACTATAGAATACTACTCAGCCATAAGAATTGATGACACCGGATCATTTATAACAACATGGATGGACTTTGATAACATTATACTGAGTAAAATAAGTAAATCAGGAAAACTAAGAACTATATGATTCCATACATAGGTGTGACATAAAAAAGAGACTCAGAGACATGGACAAGAGTGTGGTGGTTACCGGGAATGGGAGAGAATGGGAGAAAAAGGGTGAGGTGAGGACAGGGGCTCAATGAAAACCAGATCGAAGTTGACGAAAGACAATTTGGCTTTGGGTGATGGGTATGCAACATAATCAAATGTCAAAATAAACTGGAGATGTTTTCTCTGAACATATGTACCCTGATTTATCAATGTCACCCCATTAAAATTAATAAAAATAATAAAATAAAAATATTTATCTAATTTTGTATCGTGAATTTTTCACTATATTGTGAAATTTTTTAGTATCTAGATATTTTTGTGTATTATTTATATTAATTGTTTTTTGTGGTAAAATAAGCATTTTATAGCCCCCCAAAATGAAAACAATATAAAAATATTAATTAAAACGTCATCATTCAAGTTGTAGTATATTCAGTAATAAATACTCATACAGAATTTTATATGTTGTTTAAATTACATAGGTTTAAGAGTATAAAGTGCCTGACCAGGCAGTGGCGCAGTGGATAGAGCGTCAGACTGGGATGCAAAGGACCTAGGTTCGAGACCCCGACCGAGGTCACCAGCTTGAGCGCGGGCCCATCTGGCTTGAGCAAAAGCTCATCAGCTTGGACCCAAGGTCGCTGGCTCCAGCAAGGGGTGACTCGGTCTGCTGAAGGCCTGCGGTCAAGGCACATGTAATAAAGCAATCAATGAACAACTAAGGTGTTGCAAGGGCAATGAAAAACTGATTGATGCTTCTCACCTCTCTCTGTTTCTGCCTGTCTGTCCCTATGTATCCCTCTCTCTGACTCTCTCTCTGTCCCTGTAAAAAAAATATATATATATAAAGTGTTTATAAGAGTGTGGGAAAGAGTTATAAAAGTGTGGAGAGGGTTTATAAAGCCCTAAATACACACACACACACACACACACATATATATATACACACACACATATATATATAAATAATAAAATAAATAATAAATATAAGGTCATTACTTTGCGGATTTTCGCCTATCACAGTGTTTTCTGGAACCTAACCCCTGCGATAGACGAAGGCCAACTGTATATCACTAGGGATATAGTTAAATAAATCTGTTTTGAAGTGACTTTAATTAACTTCTGTGTGCTAATTCATATCTCATAAAACATATTTTTATATTTTTAGGATTTTTTCATATTTATCAGTTATCTTAAGCATGTACACAGTTCCAAAGTAAAATCTTAGGAAGGTATAATCAGAGAAAGCTGGCATATATTGCTATAACTTCCACTCTATTTTCAGCTTCTATAGTTAATATGTATTTTTAGAACTAATTTTATAGTATATACTTTTACTTTTTAAATATTTGAAACTACATATACATTAAAGTATATGTGTTTATATAGTATATATATATTTAATAGTGTATATGTTTATTAATATTTATATACAGTCTTTCATAGATAAATGGTTACATGTATTTACCTATAAAAAAGTAATTTAAATAGGAAGGAACAAGAACATCTCAATTTTTCTAACTTGTGTTTTATTGTTAATACAGTGTGTCCGTAAAGTCATGGTCCACTTTTGACCGGTCACACTGTCAAAAGTGCACCATGACTTTACGGACACACTGTATATTCTGGAGCTTTCTCCCTAGTAGTATATAAAGATATTAATTTTTAAAAAAGCTGCAATGTTTTTAGATTTATAGCTAGGAAGGTTTGCCCTACTTGAAGGTTATTGAGGAATCTGAATGTTTTTAATTCTATTATTTAGTGCTTAGTTTATTTAAAATTAAAATTAATTCATTGTTCTGGGCCAAGATACTGTTTCTCTAATATGGCTATTTATGTATGGTAAAAATGTCCTAAATGTGTGTTAGTTTATTTTATATGTAATCATTTGAAAATTAGTAAAATTGGTTTTCTTTTGTATCTCTTTCTTCTTAGTTTAGAATGGGTCCTGGAGGAATTATCAGATAATTGATTGGTTGACCTACATGTGCAGTTGAGGGAGTTTTAAAGATTCTTTTCTGCTGACCACAAAGAAAATCTCCTGAGATTCAAAACTTTAGACACATGCAGTAGTTTAATTTATCTTGCAGTTTTAAGTGTCACATAAAGTTCAAAAAACAGATTACTGAGCCATTAAACTAAGGTCTGAGATGTTTTATCATCCTAATGGGATCATACAGAGAATCTGGTTTGGAGTTTGATCTATAACCTTGTATAATATGCTTTAAATTTTTGTTTAGGCAGTTTGGAAGGGCTTTCTTTTGCGGAAGAAACTGACAACAGCTCTAGAGGCTATTAAGAATGAGGAATCTGAAGGAGAATATGAAGAAATAGATTTAGAGGATTTTACATTTGATGAAGTAAGTGCCAACTGTAACATATAAATATTGATCTTACAATATTTTTAGTATTATGTTTTGGAACTAAACCAGTGTCTAAGGTTTCATACTCTGAACAGTTACAGATTTTTCAAGTAACATTTGAAAAAGAATTTTTTCAATTTTCTAACATCTTTTACCGTACAAGCTTGTACAATGTGTAAACATGGTCATTGAATATTTACAATAGTTCCTGGGTACTCTTCACCCAGATATAACATTGGTTAGTTATTCTTTATTAAATGTAACTATAATCTTATATATGCCCTGTTCAACAAACTTTAATAATTCTATTATTAACCAATGTCACCCCAATAAATTCAATTAAAAATTTTAAATAATAATAATTCTTTGTTGCCTAGAAAAAATGAAAAAACCCTCCTTAAATTGTTATTTATGTATTCCACAAAAATGTAGTAAGCTATACAGACTGTGCTTCCATATGCTTCAAACAAATTGAGCATACTTTTACTATATAAAGCACTTACCTTTTAATTCCTTAGTTATGCTCATTCTGTTCTCTCTTCTCTAGTTAACACACACACACACACACACACACACACACACGCATGCACACACACATACCCACATACACACACACAAAATCCATTCAGATTAAGTCATAGAACATATGAGTATCCCCAGAAGACTTCCTCTCACCTCTGTATTATCCATACCTCCATTATCATAGATTAGTTCTGCCTATATTTGAACTTCCTATAAGTGAATCATGCAGTCTTTACTTTTCTTTCAGATGATATTATGTCTAAGATTTATCTCTGTGGTTGAGTGCAGTGGTATAAATGCCACTCATTTGAATATGCTACTTTTTTATCCATTATTTGAATATACCACTTTTTAAAAGTCTGCTCTACTATTGATAGATTATTTATTGTTGAATTATTTCTAGTATTACCTATTATGACTAAAGATGCTGTGAACATTTTTGTCTAAGTCTTTTGATATATATGTTTACATTTCCTTTAGGAATAGAGTTTCTGGCTCATAATATTTACCTATGTATAGCAGATAGTGTTCAACAGTTTTCCAAAATGATTGTATTAATTTACAGCTCTATAAGCAGAATATGAGAGTTTTAGAGCAGTTCTACACGCACCCACACTTTGTATTTTCATCTCTTTTCCCCTATTCTGATAGGTTTGTTTGGGTATCTTATTGTTTTAATTTGAATTTTTCTCATAACTAATTATGTTAGTTAGATACCTTTTCATATGCTTACTAGCTGTTTAGATATCCACTTTTGTGACCTGATCAAGCGTTTGTGTATTTTTCAGTTGGGTTGTACATTTTTTTTCCTTATTGATTTGTAGAAGTTCTTTATATATTCTGAATTCTTCTATGTTTTCCCTTGCAAATATTCTCTTTAAATTTTAAGGCTTACTTTTTTATTCTCTTTATGGTTCATTTTGCTTAACAGAATGCTTCTAATTTTAAATGAAAAACAAATTATTTTAATTGTTGTAACACACAAGAAATTTTTGCCTACAACTAGATTATATTTTCAAAAGTTTATGATTTAAACTTTCAGAATTTAAGCCTATGTTGCATCTGGAAGTAATTTTTATTAGTAATATGAAGAAGGGGTCTAAATGTCCCCACCCTATATCCACACATTTGATTATCTCATTGACTTAAAGCCAGACCATACTTTTCATAATAGATTGCAGTTGAAGCTTTATTTAAACTCAGGTAACTGTGTATTTGGGTTCTCTTAATAATTCTCATTATTATGTTGCTTATCTTTACATAATTACTTTAATTACTGTATAATTTATAGTAAGTTTTGATATTTAGTCTTGTAAGACCTCCAACCTTGTTCTTTTTCTTAGAGAAAGAACCACTACTGCTCTGTTGATCCTTTCTGTTTCTGTACAAATTTTAGCATCATCCTATCAATTTGAAAATAATTATTAGGATTTTGTCTGAGATTTCATTTAATCTATAAATCAACTTGGGAGACCTTATATATTTTTAGAATATTACATTTTTAAATCTATAAACACAGAATATTCACCTTTTATTTAAGTCACTTAAAATTTTTGTCCACAATACTCTGAAGTGGTCTTGTACATTTTTGTTTAGGGTTTTTTCTTGGTGCTTTATGTTTTCTGCTATTATATTTATTTCTGTATACTAACTTTGTATTTATTGCATTTGGTGGTTTGTTGAAATCACTTATTAATTTTAGGTGTTTATTTCTCAAGTCTTTAGAATATTCTGAATACACAATCATCATCTCAGAATGGCAGTTTTATTTTTTTATTTCAATTCTTATGCCTTATGTTTATTTTTCTTGCCTTATTTTCCTGACTACTACCTTTGGTAAAATGTGGAATATGAGCAGACATCTTTTTCTAGCTCCTTGTCTCAAGGTGAAATCTTTCAATACACTACCAAAGAGTAAAGAGTTTATTAATATAGGTTCTTGTAGAAATTATATGTTTGAATAAGGAGGTTACCTTTCTTAGCATCTTCTTACCTTTCCAAAAAGTTAATATGAAGATCATGATCATGAAGATTTTATATATGATTTGGATTTTATTGAATACTTTTTTATGCACATAACATTGATTTTTCAAACATTAAACCCTGTTATTCCAGAATAAACATACATAGCTATGATATATTCTCTTTTATATATCTCTAATTTGATTTGCTAATATTTTGTTGCAATTTTTACATTTATATTCAAGAAAAAAATGGGCCTGTAAATTTCCTCTTATAAAACTTTCTTCAGATTTTCTTATCAAGTTTGTGTTGGCTTTATACATTTTCCTGAAACGTGTTTTCTCTGTTTCTATGTTCTGGAAGAATTTGATGTAAGATTGATGTTATTTGTTCCTTAAAAATTTGTCTCAGCACAAAATCCATTGGAGAAACATTCCATGTACACATGAAAGGAATGTAGATTCTGCAGGTGTTGAATATATTACTAAAATCTTAAGTGTTTCACGTTTATTAATTGTGTTTTTTAAATCTTCTGTATCTTTAGGGATAGGTTAGGATAGGGAGATTCTATCAGTTATTGATAGAAGAATGCTAAAAATTCTCACTCTGATTGTGGGATTCTCTAAATCAGCTATAGTTATATAAAATTTCACTCTATATTTGAGACTATATTATCAGAGCATACATATATAGGAGTGTTAAATCATTGTATTATTGACACTTCATCACAATAAATTTTTCCTCTTTAACCTTAGTTTCCCTCTTTTACTGTATTAACGTCTATGTCCTCTGAAATTTTAAAAACTACAACAACAGTTTTTGGTTGACAATTTTATAATTTATATTTTCCTAACCATTCTCATTTAGTATTTCTGTGTTTTTTTATTAAAGTTGACTTTTATAAGAGTATAATTGGGTTTCTCTTAAATTTTTATGATTTTTTTTTTAATGAGAGGAGGGGAGATAGTGAAACAGACTCCCACAGCACTTAGACCAGAATCTACCAGGCAACACTAGTCTGGGGCTGATGCTCGAACCAACAAAGCTATGCTCAGCACCCAGGGTCAACTCTCAAAGCAGTCGAGCCACTGACTGAGGTAGGAGAAGAGGGAGAGAATGGGGAAAGGAGAGAGAGAGAAGCAGATGGTTACTTCTCCTGTGTACCCTGATGGGGAACCGAATCCAGGATGTCCATACTGGGCTGATGCTCTACCCACTGAACAAACCAGCCAGGACTGTTTTTATATTATATTCTGACATTTTTTCTTGATGTATTCAGACAATTTTAATTAAGAGTATATAATTATATATGTCATCTTTCTATTTATTTTCTATTTGTCCTATCTGTGTAATGTTTCTCTTTTATCTTCTTTTATATTGATTATTTTTGTTTTTATCTTTTTCCTCCTTCATTAGTTTAATTAAGTTGTGGTTATATTGTTGTTGTTGTTTTAATGACTAATTTTATTATTTTTATTTTATTTTTTTGTGGGAGAGACAGAGTCAGAGAGAGGGACAGATAGGGACAGACAGACAGGAAGGGAGAGAGATGAGGAAACATCAATTCTTTGTTGTGGTTCCTTAGTTGTTCATTGATTGATTTCTCATATGTGCCTTGACCAGGGGCTACAGCAGACTGAGTGACCCCTTGCTCGAGCCAGCAACCTTGGGTCCAAGCTGGTGAGCTTTTGCTCAAACCAGATGAGCTTGTGCTCAAGCTGGTGACCTCAGGGTCTCGAACCTGGGTCCTCCACATCCCAGTCCGATGCTCTATCCACTGTGGCACTGCCTGGTCAGGCAAGTTGTGGTTATATTGGTCTATGCACTTTGTTCCTTTCTGCATCGTCATGCTTCCATCTGGTATCATTTTTCTTTGCCCGGAGGACTTTCTTTAGTATTTGTTTTAGTTCAGGTCAGTTTTTGATTGCTTGAATTTTCTTTACTTGATTAAAATATTTTTTTCTTTTTTTAAAATTAACTTATTAAATTTAACAAGGTGACATTCGTCAAACAGAGTACATAGATTTAGAGAAAATATTCTCCACATTACATCATTTAGACAGTCAATTATGCTGTATACCCATCACCCAAAGTCAGATCTTCTTCTGTCATCCTATATTTTCTTTCTCTTTAAGCCCCTCCCCTTCCCACCACCCACCTCCCTTTTCTCTCTTCCCCACCCCCTGGTAACCACTGCACTTTTATCTATGTCCATGAGTCTCAATTTTGTGTCCCACCTATGTATTGAACTATACAGTTCTTGACTTTTTCTAATTTACTTATTTCACTCAATATAATGTTATCAAGGTTTATCCATGTTGTTATAAATTATACTACATCATCATTTCTTATGGCTGAGTAGTATTTCATTGTATATATGTACCACATTCTCTTTATTCAATCCTCTGTTGAAGGGCATTTTGGCTGTTTCCATGTCTTGACCACCGTGAACAATCCTTCAATGAACATGGGGGTGCATGTGTCTCTACGTACTCATGTTTTCAAGTTATTTGGGTATATACCCAGTAGAGGTATTGCTGAGTCATATGGTAGTTCTATTCTTAACTTTTTGAGGAACCACCATACTTTCTTCCATAATGGTTGTACTACTTTACATTCCCACCAACAATGGATGAGGGTTCCTTTTTCTCCACAGCCTCTCCTGTCTTGTTGATAAAGCTAATCTAACAGGCGTGAGGTGGTATCTCTTTGTAGTTTGGATTTGCATTTCTCTAATAGCTAATGAAGATGAGCATCTTTTCATATATCTGTTGGCCATCTGTATTTTTTCCTGGGAGAAGTGTCTGTTCATGTCCTCTTTCCATTCTTTTATTAGGTTGTTTGCTTGTTTGTTGTTGAGTTTTATAAATTCTTTGTATATTTTGGATATTAGGCCCTTATCTTGCTGTTGTTTGAAAATATCATCTCCTATTTAGTTGGTTGTCTGTTTTGTTGACAGTTTCTTTTGCTGTGCAGAAGCTTCTAAGTTTGATGTAGTCTCATTCATTTATCTTTTCCTTTACATTCCTTGCCTTTTGGGTCAAATTCATAAAATGTTCTCTACTGCCAAGGTCCATGAGTTTAGTACCTATGTTTTCTCCTATGCAATTTATTGGTTCAGATATTATATTTAGGTCTTTGATTCATTTTGAATTAATTTTTGTGCAAGGAGACAAACTGTAGTCAAGTTTCATTCTTTTGCATGTGACTTTCCAATTTTCCCTGCACCATTTATTGAAGAGGCTTTCTTTTCTCCATTGTGTGCCTTTGGATCCTTTATCAAAGATGATCTGAATATATATGTGGTTTTATTTCTAGGTTCTCTATTCGGTTCCATTGGTCTGGTTAAAATAGTTTTTCAATTACTATTTATATTCAATATTATTTTGTATTAGTTTCAAGTGTACAACATAGTGGTTAGACAATCAAATACTTTACCAAGTTTCCCCCCATATTTCCAGTACCCAACTGGCACCATACATAGTTATTACAATATTATTGACTATATTTACTATGCTGCACTTTACATCTCCATGAATGTTTTGTAACTACCAATATGTATTTCTGAATTTATTTACCTGTTTCACCCTGTCTACCAGCCCCACTTCCCCTCTGGCATCAGTTTGTTCTCTATATCTGAGTCTGTTTACTTTTTTGTTTATTCCTTTATATTGTTCCTTAGATTCCATATATAAGTGAAATCATATGGTATTTGTCTTTCTCTGAATTTTACTTAGTGTAATACCCTCTAGGTGGATCACTGGTAATGCAAATTGTAAGATTTTGCTCTTTTTTATGGCCAAGTAATAGTCCGTTGCATATACAGGAGGTCCTTGGGTTATGATAGTCTTGACATATGACATTTCAAGTTTACAACACTCATTCCCATAAAAACTTTAAAAAATTAAGTTGTGAGTGTGTCTGCTTAAGCTGTAAGCGTTGTGCTTACAGGTTATGTGGGTGTACTAGTTTGGTTGCATGCAGTGGAAGAATACATAGTAATGTTAAATATGAGTGAGGGAGATAGAAATCCCAGAACCCAAGAAATTTATTACCAAGGGTTTGGCAGCAGGTTTTTCTATGGTACAGGGTGAGTTGGCAAAATTTCAGACTGAGGAACCCAGTGATGACAGATTCAGTAAGGTCTACAGAGCTGTTATGGATGCCTTGCAATGCTATAGGTAGATTTTGGAAAAGAGGAAGTTATCAACCTTCCAGACTAGCCTGAAATAATTCTTTAAGAAGGCAGAGAGGCCTACACAGATCCTCTACCCTTTACATCAGCTGCTTCTCGAGATGAAACCCCTGTAGTAAAGGTAGAATCATCTATAGCATCTCCTGCATGTTCCTTAGGCAATCCTGATTCACCTGACCCAGTATCTCCAGCACCTTCTGCAGGTTCTCCTGCCTTTCCAGCTTCCTCCTCCCAATAGGTCTCTCTCTCCCACCTTGCAATGCCCCTTCCAGTGTGCAAGCCAACCACAGGAATAAAGGTAAGGACGTTTTTACACTCATTTTTTTGTTTTCTGATTGCTGTGACTAGGACTCCCAGTACTATGTTGAATAAAACATTCCTTTCTTTTTACTAATCTTAATGGAAATGCTTCTAAATTTTCTCCACTGAGTATGGTGTTAGCTCTGCATTTGTCCTTTAGGGCCTTAATTATGTTGAGATATGTTCCCTCTATTCCCACATTGCTGAGAGTTTTTATCATAAATGGATGCTGGGTTTTGTCAAAAGCTTTTTCTGTACTATTAATACTTTTTTATTTTAAATTTAGATGATATCTTCTATAAATATACACTTTTGTAAGTAGGCTTTTTGTGT
The DNA here is from genome assembly GCA_037038555.1 of Rhynchonycteris naso. Classification (NCBI taxonomy): domain Eukaryota; kingdom Metazoa; phylum Chordata; class Mammalia; order Chiroptera; family Emballonuridae; genus Rhynchonycteris; species Rhynchonycteris naso. The sequence goes on along the minus strand of CM072996.1, from coordinate 120,636,064 downwards.
TCTAGGATGTCATTTCATTAACTTTTGGCTTCCATAGATCTGTTGAAAATTCAGTACAGTAATCTTATTTTTTTCCTCTTTGAAGGTATTGCCTTCCCACCCCAATTCCCCAGACTACTTTTAAGGTTCATTTTCCGTTTTTCATTTTTTAGTGAGAGTATAATTTGTTTCGTATTTTGTATGCTTGGAGTGAAAGTCATATGGCTTCTTGAGTCTGTGGTTGATGTCTTTCATCAGTTTTGGAAATTGCTTGGGGAGGAGTTATTTCAAATATTTAATTTTTTATTATCTCTCTTTTTTGAGGTAAAGTGGGTCCAAAAATAATTGTTAGAATTTTTCGTCATTTCACATGTGTCTCTTAGGTTCTTTTTATAATTGTTCTCTTTTTTTTCTTTTGTTTCTGTGTTTTAATTTGGGAGTTTCCCACTGACCTACTCTATAGGTCACTAATGATTTCTCTTGAGTTATCTAGATTATTTTTAAGCTATCAATTGAATTCTTAATTTTAGTTATTTTAATTATTAGTTCTGGAATTTCTACTTGATTATTTATTATAAATTCCAGTTTTTTGTTAAAGTTTTCTCTCATTCTTTATATATTTTTGAACAGGCTAAAATGGCACTTTTAAATCCTTCTCAGTTAATTGGAACATCTGGATTATTTGTAAGTTTATATCCATTGATTGTTTTTCTCTTGTATTTTGAGTCAATCTTTTGCCTTTCTTAGCATTTAATTTTGGTTAATTATCAGAAATATATTTGAAAGTGTAAAGTCCCTCTTTTCCTAAAGAGGACTGGATATTATTCTGATAGGCAGATATCCATATTATGCAGAGGTCCTTTTGAGGCTTATTTTCAAGCATTGTTAGGGTGGTGTACCATATTTCTCCATGTATAAGATTTATATTTTTTCAAAAAATTTGGAGACTAAAAACTGGGTACATCTTATGCAGAGGTTGTAGATTTTTATACTTGCATTTTCTGTGTTTTCATACAGATGAAGAATTGTATGAATTTTATGATGAATAAAACTTTATTTCAATAACTTTATATAATACTTTTTTCCCCAAATTTTAGGCCCCAAAATTAATGTGCGTATTATGCATGGGAGCATCTTACACATGGGGAAATATGCTATTTCTGGTTTCTCTTAAGATTGAGCCAATGTGGTATCTCAACTGAAAGTGAGATATTTACCAGTCTGCCTTCACCTTGACTCTTGACTATATTCTTGAATTCTTTCTCCAAAGCTGTAGGTGACAGAACAAATATCTTTCTAGCTTTTTAGCACCCAGTTGTTGCTATTGCACTTTGATCTAGTTGTCTCTCCTGCACACGATCTACTTTGAATTGGGAAACACATGAAGTGAAATTTTATGCGTGACAGAGCTCACATTTCTGTAGTTCACTACTCCAGGGGATCTTGGTCCTTCAGTCTTAGCTATTGGCATCCCTGCACTTCACCCTCTGTGAAACTGCTGCAGGTGGGCCTTCACTTTCTGTTTGGCTTCTCTTTTCTGTTTATTGAATTGGGAATTTCCCTGAAGAAAAATGTGGAGAGAAATATAGTTTAAATGGACATGCATGTTGGCTCTGTGGGATCTTGTGTCTTTAACTTGTGAGTACTTTAATGTTATATAAATGAATATTTAAAGTCAATAATTATCTTAAATGTTTCAGGCATGTTTTCACTGTGAAAGAGAGATAAATTCTTGACCTCACAGAGCATACATTTAACTTGAGATGGCCAACAGTGAATAAATATATAACTATACAACACACTATAAGATATTGAAAATTACTATAAAATAAGAAAAGTTTAGGGAAAGACCATAGAATCTAATTGGAAGATCAGGGAATAACTGCATAAGTTACAATATTTTCAGAGAAATTCAATACTAGCAGGAAGGAAAAGCCATAGGATAATACTTTCCTGGGATAAGTATAAGATAAGCATGGAAGTCTTGAAACAGGAAAGTCCTGGTTATATTAAAATAACAGAAAGTTTACAATAGGTAAAAATGATTAGTACTTGGGAAAAAAAAAAAACAAGAATAAGAAACAAACAAAAATGGGCCCTGGCCGGTTGGCTCAGCAGTAGAGTGTTGACCCAGTGTGTGAATGTCCTGGTTCAATTCCTGGTTAGAGCACACAGAAGAAGCAACCATCTGCTTTTCTACCCCTCCCCCTCTCCGTTCTCTCTATCTCTTCCACTCCCACAGCTATAGCTTGGTTGGAGCAAGTTGGCCCTAGGTACTCACCTCAGGCTCCATAGCCTGAAGTGGCTCCATAGCCTCACCTCAGGTGTTGAAAATAGCTTGGTCAGAGCATCAGCCCCAGATGGGGTTGCTGTGTGGATCCCAGTCGGGTTGCATGTGGGAGTCTGTCTCTCTGCCTCCCCACTTCTCACTTAAGAAAAGAAAATAAGAAACAAACAAGAATGGCCTTGGCTCAGTCTACATAAAGCCTACAATATAATGTCAAGAACTTTGAATTTTAGTGCCAATCTGTAGAAAATAATTACACAGTATTGAGTAAGGAAATTAAGTTTTTGTTTTAAATGGACTTTCTTTGTAATGCAGTGATTATAATTTAGGGTAGCTAAGAATTTTAAAGCCAAACACCAACTAGGAAGGTATTATTGTTTTGCCTTCCTTCAACATTTTTTTTACTCTTTTTCTATTGCTGCCACTTTATTTAAAAAGTACCTTATGACTTCAGATGATGCAATTAAATGATCAGAATGTCCCTGTACTTTTTCTTTCTCTATTTAACTTTCTTTTTTAGAAGTATAAGACTTATCTAACCAGAACTTCTTTTTATCACTTTTTTATATAATAAAAATAGTTGTCTTTGTTTTGGTTTAAGTTCCTATTTCTATTTTCTTTAAAACTTACCACAATGTAGTCTTATAACATCTATTCAAACATTTTTTTCCCTTCCAGTCAACAAAAATACTGAATGCTCACAATATGATAGTCACCATATTTGGGCATATGATAAGTAAATAAACAGATATAACATGGACTGAAGTTTAGGAATGTCAGAAACATATTTGGATATTTGCAGTGAATTATAATTGCTAAAAATACAAAATTATCTTAATAAACAAGTCAGGATCAAAAGTTTGTATCAATCTGTCATAAAGTTTTTGTGTTGGTTTGTTGCCTCTCTGAAATGTGTTTGTATTTAACAAATGGTTAACGAGGGAGATACTAATAATGAGGAATCAATTGTTTTTAGTTTTATTAAGCATACATTTAAGTGCCAAGAAGTGTGATGTTTTTATCCTGCATGGAATCAAACAAATTAAGCAACACATTCACATATGCTAGCAGAAGATAGGAGACATTCATTACTTGTCATGTCAGGCAGCCGGAGTTTCATGTTCATAACCATATTCATTCCCCCTGGCCTCCAAGTTCTACAGGAAGGAATCTGAAGAATTTCTCCCCTGGAAATCCAGAACCTAGGAAACCCCATGTTTTATAAAAGGCTGCTAGCTAACTTGCCCATCCTATGCTCCAGAGGATATCATTATCTTTCTTATATCAAACAACAAATTTTGACTACTGTCCCAGATGGAAACACTAAAAGACTATCTTCATCTTTCAAGTTTGTTAGCTGTATTAACATCTTTGAAAATGTAGTTCAGCCTGACTAGGTGGTGGGGCAGTGAATAGAGTGTTGGATCAGGACAAGGAGGACCCAGGTTCAAAACCCTGAGGTTGCTGGCTTGAGCACAGGCTCATCTGGTTCACCAGCTGGAGCCCATGGTCGCTGGCTTGAGCAATGGGTCCCTTGCTCTGCTGTAGCCCCCCAGTCAAGGCACATATGAGAAAGCAATGAATGAACAACTATGGAGCCGCAATGGAGAATTGATGCTTCTCATCTCTCTGCCTTCCTGTCTGTCTGTCCCTATCTGTCCCTCTCAATGTCTCTCTCTATTTCTGTCACAAAATAAAATAAAGGAAAAGGTAGCCCAGAACAAATGCTACCAAATCATACATAAATGTTAGAGACCAGTGCAACACTCTTTCCCAGCCATATCTAACCTTTTTTTTTACATGGCAAATTTGTCTATAATTATGCACTCCAGTAGCCACTCTGAATAACCTCGCAGAGGCTAGGACTAACTAAAACCAATAGGTTATCTTCTTGATGCATTTAGTTAAGGTTTCTATTAATAGCCAAGGTGTTTTACCTTTAAGTTTCTGTATGTACCTTCCCACTAGAGTTGAGGCTTTAATCCAGGTACAGCTGGAAGTATTTGATATTACAGACTTCTTGGCTAATGGGGGGAAATTTCAATGCAGTTCTGCCATCTAAAACAACCCTGGCCAGTGAATTGAGTCTAACTTTAATACTTTCCAAGGCCATAGCATTGTTTCCTTAAACATTAGATTTATGAGCAGGCCACCTTCCAGGTGGCATTTGTCCAGTCCTTGGGATGACTAAGAATGGGGGTGAGAAAACATATATTATTACATGGGAATTTCAGGATTTGCACTCTGTTCCTGCTGTCAGGCTGTCCCCTGTTTTCATGATAGACTTCCCAGTAAACTTAAGGGAAATGACTATCAAATTACATTCCTCAGCCTCCTAAAAAGGGAAGGCAGACCCAGCAATGAGTTAAATTTAAGGTGCTTGCAGCAGTTTAAGAGAACCCTACAGTCATTTTTCTTGTGGATATTAAAGGCTTTAGGGTGGCGCAGTGGATAAAGCGTCGACCTGGGAACACTGAGGTCGCCAGTTCAAAACCCTGCACTGGTCTGGTCAAGGCACATATGGGAGTTGATGCTTCCAGCTCCTCCTCCCTTTCTCTCTCTCTCTCACTCTGTGTCTCCTCTCTAAAATGAATAAAATAAAAAGAAATTTTAAAAAAATTAAAAGAAATATTAATGGCTCTCTCTTTTCTATACCTCTCAGAATCTGAAGTATTCTTCAATGGAGAGGCCATTCTCCATCCATTTCTTCAAAATTAGAGTGTTTCCCTTCATTTAGCTATAACATCACCTTATATTCTAATCATTCTCTACTCACACCTAGACCTTTTATCTGGAAGGCTAGAGAAGAAGAGAAACAAGTACGTTTTTATCAAATGTAACCATAAAACTTACCCTAAGTCCCCTTTGGTCAGGCCTCATCATACAAATGTGTCAGTCATGCCGGTCTGAACTTGCTGTTGGGAAAAATGAATACGCATTTTGCACAGGAATGAACAGGATAGAATCCTGAGTTGTCAAAATAGGTCTGTATTAATGCGCATGCATTTTTTTCTAATAATTACTTAAGAAGTAAAGGTAATGGTTGATCCCTTTCTGATCCCCAGTTAACTGATCAAACTACTGTATTGTTTTGTGGACTAAGGGAAATGAGAGTATTAGAGTCAGACTATAGCTCATTGAGTAACTTCTGCGATAAAATACACATAACTGTCAGATTCCAGTGGTCCAGGAAACTAAAAAGTTATGGTATGTAGGCAAGTTTCTTGGGCCACAGTTGTATGGTCAGAATCAGCTAATGGATAACCTGAAAAGGTATACAATAAACAATGGTAAGGTATTGATAGCTTAATGTATGAAGCCAATTTTCCAAGAACAGATAGAGGCAAAGATCCATGGAGTGAGGCCTCCACATAAAACAGATAGGTACGTTTTGCAGGAGTCATGAGTATGGCATGCATTGGTAGCCTTGCATCAGAAAGAGAATCAGGCCCAATTAGTGATATGATTCTACTCATCTCATCTAGTCGTCTCACAGTGGACATCCATAAGCAGTTGTGATTTGGTTCCCTAGTGTGAGGGCCCAAAACAGAGTGTCTTTAGTCAACAAGTCTGTAGTTTTCCACATGGCAGGTCAAACTGTGAGGCCATTAGCTACAGAGCAAGGTTCAACTTAGCCAAATCACTTCTGATCTAGGCCAAAGCATTCGGGGGAATCAGAGAGAACTGAAGTCCCTCCAAGCCAGCAACTTTAGATCAGATCCTGAAGTGGGGATGCAGTTTTTCTGAGATGTGTATCTTTCACATTTTCATGTAAAGCCAGATGCCACTGGAGCCAGACTGACAAGTGTTGCTTTGGGGACCTTCATACTTTATTAGTGATTAAATCTGAGTTGTTCCACTCCAAACTGGCAATATCAGGCCAGACAGTGTTTAGGCCTCCATGGGCTAGTCATTTAGTTTCTAATCAGTCCAATAGGAAGATAATAGCTAATTTCCAATAGAAATATACCTGGCATCTGTGTCAGAATGACCTCAAATTTAAAACCGTAAGGATGCCTCTAGGTAAAGGTCAGAGGTTCCAACTGGCCAAATCGTCAGTCACAGAGACTTATATTATCTCCATTATTTAAAAGCTCTGATATAATCTTGGACCTTCTTTTTTTTGTGACAAAGGATTAAAGAGACAAACGTGTGTTTCCTTGATTATTGAAGTGATTGAGCACTGTTCATTTCCCCACATAGGCAAGCCCTAAGAAACTACTTGATAAACAGGTCTCAGAATGCAGGCCCCAGAATCTTGTTCAGATCTATCAGCCAGCCCCTGAATGCAGATGTGTATGAAAATACACACCATAATCAGAACTATTGAAACTAGGATATTTTAAATTGAGATGTAATTTACATGCAACCAATAGGATATCATCAATATAGTGAAAGCTTTGGACATCAGAGGATCGAGGTCCTCACACTAAATCCTGACCCACTGGTGACTCTGTCAATAACAACAGTTTATCACACTATCACTTCTCTGCCTGCACTTTTCCCCCAGTTCAGATAATCTCTTCTGGCACATATGGAATAAAAAAGTGAAACATGTAACAGGATAATTTCTATTCTACGTTCAGTTATAGAAGCAAAACAACAGTACATGAACTGGCCTAGGGGACCTCACCAAAGAGACAACCTCACCTCCTTCCTTGATGGTGAACCATGTCTAAATCCATGAATGGAATCAATGTGCCCCATACCCCATGAGACTAGGTAACACTAAGAAAGTGCCCTCTAGCCTGACCAGGCGGTGGCGCAGTGGATAGAGTGTCGGACTGGGATGCAAAGGACCCAGGTTCGAGACCCCGAGCTCACCAGCTTGAGTGTGGACCCATCTGGCTTGAGCAAAAACTCACCAGGTTGGACCCAAGGTCGCTGGCTTGAGCAAGGGGCCACTTGGTCTGCTGAAGGCCCGCAGTCAAGGCACATGTGAGAAAGTAATCAATGAACAACTAAGGTGTCGCAATGAAAAACTGATGATTGATGCTTCTCATCTCTCTCCATTCCTGTTTGTCTGTCACCATCTATCCCTCTCTCTGACTCTCTCTCTCTCTCTGTCTCTGTAAAAAAAAAAAGTGCCCTCTAAGATAGGGTGAAACACTACCTCTTATTTTACAGACTGTTAGCTATATACAAAATCCTTAAAAAGATAGTGTGGGAAGAAATAAAAAGCTGTCACAAACTATGCAGAAATGTGGGCTATCCACGGAGAATTGTCTCCCAACAATAAGCACCAGTTACACACTCCTCACAATGACCCACTGAAATGGTGATGTATAAGACATTTTCTTGGTCCCTGAGTCCACAAAATGTCACCTTTTAAAAGAATTATTTTAGCTCAAGTTTTAATGAGCCTAGAACCTAATTTCCCTTGTGGGGAATTTCTGCCACTTTGTAATGAAAACATATATACATATAAAAATAAAACAACATAATAAATATCCGAAAAAAATAATGGTGTTAGGTCTGATGTGGCATAGTGATCTACATTGGCACTTTTATTTTGCGCTGTTTAAGTTATAAAGTAAGTTTTGGTTGATACTTTTAGTTGACTTAATTTATTTAACAGAGTTTATTTTTCTCTTTTACAATATGCTCTTTAGAAGCTAACATATAAAGAACCAATAAAGTTGTCTTTAAATTTAAACAAGCAATCTTCTTATGAGTCCCTTAACACAGAGAAGATGAGGGAAGCTAATAAATAATACAGAAAACTCAAACCACAACAGTCAAATTTGTATTTATTTATTTATTTATTTATTTGTCTCAGACCAAAGTCAAATTCCGTAAGTGCTCAGGAATAATGTTTGAGAAGGAAGCAACGTGCCTTAAGCCAGGCAACTTTCTTCTCTGGAGTTCATGTTTGATCTCTATCTCAAATGAACTTTGCCAAGTATAACTTATTATAGTACATTGAGGCAAAATAAACAAACAGACAAAACCTAAAATGTAGGCAAAGGAAAATGTGAACGAAAAGTGACATATCTGAATTAGTGCAAAGAGGCATCCATGGGATATGAAATAGTAATCTCCAACAATATGAGCAACTCTGCTTTACCATTGATGATGATGAAGAGGATTTAGAAAAGTTAAATTTAGGATTCAGAATGAACTAAGTTTCCAAACTGTAAGAATTCTGAGGTGCTACAAAAGCTATTAAGAAGTTTTAGAAGTAATTTTGGGGAGGATAGCAAGAGTCAATCATGGGGGCAGCATAGGGGGTTATGAATGGAGTATGAAAAAAATCAAGTGATAGCTTTTAGAATTTGTAAGACTTGTTCAATTCTAACTGACCTATCTCTTAGGACAAGCCTGATCCTAGTGTTATGTGTCAAATGAAAGGATTACCCTGGATGGCATGGAAATTTTTGCATATTAATATATAAATAAATGTGTATTACTTATAGCCCCTCTTTCTGATAGCCTTATATTCTAGCAAAGTTGAGTTGTAGAATAATGATTTCTTCTCTGATCAAAAGCCAAATATACATATATGTCATCAAATGCTCAGTTGTGAACATACAGTTGCAGATTTATCTAAATTCAAGTTCATTTTAGTATATAAATAACTTTGATAATAGTATCCTAGCAATCAGAAATCTTTCTAAATCTTCAGTTATAAATTAAAAAATATTTGAACCAGACCTCGCAGGGTATCTCAGTGGATAAAGCTTCAACTTGGCATGACAGAGGTTGCATGTTCAACCCCAGGTCAGGGTGCACACAAGAAGCAATCAATGAATACACAACTAAATGGACCAACTAAGTGAAATGAACTGATGCTTCTCTCTCTCTCCTCTTTCTTTCTCTCTCATATCAACAGAAAAAAATTTTTAAATAAAATAAAAAATATCTGAACAGAAGGTATTCTTAAGGAATAAATGGCATTTGAATAAATATCCAGTGACATATTAATATACATTTTTAAAACTGGTATATTTTTAATACTGGCCAATTTCTCCTGACATTTTGAGGGGTTCTTTTCCTTAACAAACTAGGTACTGCCAAATATACTTGATATTAATAAGCTTGAACTCATATAAATCATTAGTCTTGGTAACATTTGGTTATGATTATATAATTACTTCAAGTTTCTTTAATATTTTCTATTAATGCTTTATGTTTCCAGAAAAATTTTAATGAATATGCTAGTCTTGAATATCTGGCTCCCAAAAGAGGAAAAGGAGAAAAATGAAGGAACAGGGAAAAGGACACTAGCCCTTTAAAAACCCTGGAAATCACTTAGCTGGTAGGGCAGTGGTTTACAATAATAGAGCAGGTGCAACAACAAAGGCTCTTTGCACCTCTGTGATCAGAAGCAACAGTCAGGGATTAGAGCCCAGATCTGGCCTTTGGAGGGCAGAGTCCTCAGTGTCTGTCCTGACTCCTACAGGCTGTATGCTAGCTGCTCAAGAAACATGGGGCCAGCTGCCTGCCTCAGGGTTGAGGAGTGGAAGATACATAGCTGCTACTGGGGAAAGAGCTGAAGTTGACCAAAATTAATTTCAATTTATCATCCAGGTCTTCCCCTGGAAGTCAAAAGCCTTCAATAGACTCCTGACTTCCAAAATAGTGACATCAGACAGAGACTGCCGTTGCAGTTGTTGTCTAGGCTGGGAGACAGGTTCCTGGTGCTTTCTGCTCTTTCATCTTCTCAGAATCTCTGGCACATTGCCTTTTATAATATAGTCTCCACATCTTCACATCCTCTCTTCACTAGCAGTTTTCACCAGACTGAGAATACTAATTTGATTATAACTTATATGCTGTAGGCCTTGATCTTTCTTGAAATATATCTGGATTTTCCTTTATTTGTCACACAAAAGAAAAAATTAAAAAATCTGAGCCCTGAAATCTGTTTGTATTTTGCATCAAATAGCATTCCTAAACCAAATATAACTGGTATATGTAACTGGTAATATGTAACTGATATATATGTTAATAATCTCTGCCTAGAAGGAATTGGGCAATGTACCGGTCTAACAAAGTAGAGGTGTCCTATTTACATATATATTCAAATAATGTGAAATTGATTAGGTTTCTAAGACTGAATACTATATAAGTAAAAGTCTATCACTGCACTGCTAGCCTGTAGTCAGGATGTCTTAGTCTTGCCTTCCCAACAGTCTTTCAAGCAATAGTCGAGAAACATTGTGATTGCATAAATGGAAAATAATCACACTAGTGTTTATTTTTTCTTTTCATTTTTATTTATTGATTTTAGAAACAGAAGAAGGGGGGGAGAGAGGCATTAAGCCGTTATCCGCTTATTTATGTATTCATTGGTTAATTCTTGTATGTGCCCTGATGGAGGATCAAAGATGGCAAACTTGACATAAATGGATGACACTCTAACCAACTGAGCTACCTGGCTGGGGCCTTATGTTAATTTTTAAATCATAAATATGTTTGATCATTTTAGTACTTTTTAAGAAACAAATTCATTGCTATTCTAATCATCTTTTTTCTCATAAATATTCAAAAAGCTTTATATGACCTCACTCATTTGAGAAATCCAATGAACAATGTGAACTGAGGAACGGAATTGAGACAGAGAAGAGATCAAAGGGACCAGAGGAAAAGAGGACAGAGGGAAAGGGGATGATAGGATGGGATAAACCTGAAGGGAAGCGGGGAGGGTGCTGTAGGGAGGGGTAAGGGAAATGTTGAGGGGAATATGGTGGAGGGGGATGCATTCGGGGCAACACTAGAATCTATGTAATCACAATAAATTAAAATCAATAAAAAAACCCAAAAAGCTTTATAGACCACAGTTTATTCTAAGTCATTTTAGAACACCCAAGCAAATAAAATTTAGATAATTATGTCCTAAATTTTACAAACTAGCATAAGTAGTATACTCCTATTATAGAAAGATAAAATAAATTTGTAAATTACATAAATAAAATAAAGGTGTTCTAGATAAAGAATGAAGGGATTTAAAATTGGATCTTTTCAAATTTTAAATTTATCTTTTTCATTCAAACACTTAAAATTAGAAAATACAATATCAAGAAACAAGTTCTTATATTGCCATAAAATTCTTTTTCTTGTCTATTCAGAAAAATTATGAAATTCTGGAAAAATATTAAGAAAAAGCTATCTTAACAGTGGTTATAGAAAAATTGATACTAATGAGTTAAAATACAATACATTTTCAATTGTGAGCTTTAATTAACCATATTATAATTCACATTATAAAGAGCTAATAGATTATTTCACTCAGTTACATCTAGAGTTGTCACAGGGTCATAGTTATCAAACAGTTAAATACACTGAACAATCTGCACCTCTTATTTTTAGAGCGATTGAGTACTCGAGTTCTCACTTTATTCCACTGGGAATAAAAAATGCTTATCCCATTTTTAAGAACGATTGCATCAAACAGATGCATAATATCTCACAATAACAAGTAGCAAATTTTTCCATAAGTAAAAATTCTGATATGATTTCTCAACTGTTTTAGCAATATAAGACAATTTAAAGACTCTTTGTAAAAATTATGCAAACTAAGTTATGTACATTAATGCTATTATTTGTGCAGGCTGCCTTAGAGAAAGAATGGCTAGCTTTAGATTCCTCCGGCTTCCCTTCACAAACACAGCTTCTCCCAAACCAGCTGCACTGGCCAAAGGTAACATGTCATGGAAACCTCTAAGTGCTCGATCTTTGCTCATTTCTTAAGGTTGTGCTATTTTGCAGTGATTAATAATACAATTTATTGACTTGAAAAACACGGTTACTTTTAGAGGCCTCTGACTTCCTCCTCATCCCCAGATGCAATTATTCATGTAGCTTTTCTTTCATTTGCTCCTAATTTTTTTCTTTATTTTGGATTTCTTTCAACACTTTATTTCACAGTAGCAAAAAAAATGATACAGTTCAGCTGCATATTTGGCAGTAGACTAAAATTACTAGTTGAAAGCACTTTAAAAATATAAAAATATGCATTAGGAGGGCAACAGCTGAAGATTCTCAGTCAGAGGTCAATGGACTGCAATATCTGTTATTTATTTGATAATCTTTGAAGTTTTTGTTTCCTGCGATTTTTTAAGATCTTTGCAGTTAATCATTTTGTATATGCAAAATACACCAAAAACCATATTCCTCATCACTACAACAAAGGATATTTGTATCTGTATTCCATAAATTTCATTTTATTATAATTTTCAATATTTATATATTTCACTTAGGAGGCTACTTGTTCTATGCATGTAAAGTAATGCAATATCAATACTAGAATTTTTCAATTTATTTTATATTTACATACTATTTTTTCTGATAAGTCCTCTGGAACCTTAAACCATGATGATGCCTCATTTAATATACAAAGTTATCCAGCTCAAGCATGGCTGTGCAAAGAGAAAGGAGATTTGTTTTCATTGGAACACACACAGTTTAATGGCAGGTAAGCCAAATTACTCTTTTAGAGGATGTAAACCTTGAATGACATACTTATGAAGAATATTACATTCTTTACAAAAGTAAGAAAATAATGAAAATAGGAGCTACTTTACTTGTTTGGAAGATGGAAGAACATTTAATGTTAAAATATAATGATTTAGGCACTTTTCAGTGTAATAAAAATATGTAGGGTAGATTCAGACAAAACTTAAGTGTCAGTAAAATAAAGTAATTAACTGTTGTAAGCAGTAGACTTTTAAATACTGCCACATAGGTTGCGATAAGGATTAGAATAAAAATTCCAGTGCTGCATTTCTTTCGACAAAAGTATTGAAATATGATTCAAGTAATTGAAATGTAAACATTTTAAATTAATGGCAGACATTTATTGCTTTTAAAGATAAAGCTTTTCTGTAACTTAAATGGGTTTTATTTTCAAGTTTGAGACAACATAAATAGCTTGTAGTTTTAAAAAGTGCTGATATACTCGTGTTGATTCAGTTGTGTGGGTTTTTCTATTGCTAGATCAGAAAATAGAACTTTGTCCTGGACACCTGAATCAAAGACCAGCGGAAAGAGTTTGCAAAAGTCTGAAAAAGAGGAAAAAATTTCAGAAGAATGGTATGTGGTCTACTTTACACTAAAATACTGAAAGACTTTTAAAATTGAAACATGTTTAAATGTCCAAGGCAGATATTTTTCAAGATTTTAAGAATACCTTTCTTTATTAGTTTTTAAGGAACCATGTATCTTTTAAATTACAGATTCTGAAATGGAAATCTAAATTTGTTTTAATATAATTCAGATATGTATGGTTATATGTATATGCATATATATGGTCTTGATATTTATTTTGCATTTATTGAATTTAATCTTTTAATAGGGGCTTTAAGGATATTTCGACTGCTCAGCAAATGCTGAAGAGAGCACAGAAAATGAAATCAAAGAAGTTAAGGAAAAAACTAGGTGGGTAATCAGTGCTTTTTGAAAAATAACTCCGTGCTTCATGTGAAAAATAAATTTTCCTTTAAAATATTTTTTACCAAATTATATTTTAATAAGAGTGGAAATAAAATACACAGATACAAGTATTTCTAAGGTAATAATTCCAAAAATAAAATGAGAAAATTATGTCATGACATTAAATGATTTGTTATACTCTTAAATGCTATTTTCACTTTCCCTGTCTCTTACTTACTTTGCTATTGATTCTTCTATCTATTGTGCACTGAAAATTATTCTGTATTTCATTGCTAAGTTGGTTCATTTTGGAAAGGTTAATTTTGAAGAGAATCTGCTTCATGTGCTTATTCCTTTGTGTATTTTAAAATTGCATGTTTAGTCAATAAACTATATCAATTCATCAATTTCATAAATATTAGCTATGAATACTCCACAATTTGACACTTTGGAAAGGAAAAACAATGATATATATCTTTCATGATTAAGTGGAATTTCGGAAATGTTCAAAAGCATCTTTTCTTTTATCCCACTTGCCAGGATATTCTTTAAATCGTTTGTTGTTTTTTGGATAGCTTTAATCATTTTAATATAATTATTTAATATGTGGAATAGTTTATAAGCGTCAGGGTAAGAAATAGCAGATTATTATGACTTTATATCAATAATTAAAACTATTTTAAATTATTTGCATATTGCATATACTGCATTTACTAATAATTTTATAAATATCTACTCATGAATTGACTTAAGCATACAAAGAAGCATTCAAAAGGTCAATTTTATCTTTATTACTTTTCATATTTATTTTTGATATTTAGTTCAATAGTAGAATTATAAAAATATATGATATATATATTTAATTTTAAAAAACAAATAAAAATAACCCAGACATTGTTAGTTTCCGAGGAATAATTTGTATTTGTTGTCATGGTACTTACTAGCCATTGATAAAGTACTAAGGATTCATTTTTATATTCACAAATCTTCAACTTTTTTATTGGTGTTATATTTATGTTGTCTGAATTTTATTTTTTATCTTTTGAGATAACTGATATTTTTATCATGTATTAGAAGTTTGTCAGGTTTAAATTATTGAAATATTAAGCATTTTTAAAGAAAATGTAAATAGACGTTCTGTTTGCCCCCTTGCTTTGTGCCTCCCACACTATTACTTTGTAAATTCCAATAAAAGTTCATCAGGGCTCTGTGAATTGAATATTATGAGGTGGTTTCCCAGAGAAATGTTAACTCGAATCCTTAACAATAGTGAGACTCAGAGTCCTAAGGAAGTAGGATCTAATACAGTAAATCAGGGTATTTGATAAACTTCTTTTATTGTTTTGATGTGTATATATTTACTCATCTTCAACAATAATATCAAAACATTCCTTAAATAGCTATTTTGATAATAATAAAAGTTTCTGAAACTCATTGGGCAAGTTCACATATCAAAAGAGGCTTAAGAACTGATTCAGCCAAAGTTCACAAGTAATTATCACTAATTTATGCTCAATATTTATTTTATTTTAAAAAATATTTCAGTGTTTGCATACTCTCTGATAATGAAACTAAAGAAAAGTTTATTCTGTTTGAATTAGTCTCTGGAAATATATACAGGTGTTTTCTACTAACTTAAAACTGAGCATTTGTTTTTTAGGTTTGAGTGCATTTTGAATAAATGAGCATAGTAAATAATATGTTTTAGGAAAAGTTTGAATAAGGAATATATGCTCATACCTAAAAACCATTGCTTTAATGGTAAATAACTAGACATATTATTATCAGGCAAAAATTAACCTCATTTTATCTGTCACAAGGGGGCATGATCGGGTAACAAACGAAAAAGTAAAGCTAGACATCTTAAATTTAACATCTGACAGTGGTCATTAAGTATGACCTGTTTGGTAAAAATCCAAAATGGCAATTGTATAATTTTTATTAGGATCTTTGCTCTAATTATATAACTGTAAACATAATTATATTCTTATCACTGTGGTGAGGTTTTGTATCTCTCTGTTAAGTTTTTGTTTTATTTTTATTTTATCAAAATACTATTATATTGATGCATTTTAAAAAAATAATTGAATTCAAAGATGTACAACTTAATAACCTTAAATTCTCCTATTTCTCTACTCCCCTCTTCACAACAGATATACAGAGTTGAAATATTCAAAGTAAAATTAAAGATGAAAACCACAAAAAAGAGTACCAGTTGGATCTTCTCCAATAATGATGCTTTTATATTCTACTAGGTTGACTATGAAGTAGCATTTGCGTCATTTTGTATCTATGAGAAAATTATTTAAGACTCTGTAGTTCAGGTTTTCTTTATATAGAATAAAGCATGTTCTAGTACTTCTTCAATTTTACAGTTTAATCAGTCTGTGATATGCTCTCAACTTATTTGAATATGCATAAAATAATTAATAGCCATGACTTAAAATTTTATTCACTAATAAGTTAAAATATTTTCAATATTTAAATTTTGTTGGAACTTAAAAATGTACTAGTAATTTTCAAATATAAATAGCAATATATCTTACAGGGAAAATGGGCCAACTTAAAAATTTTAAACCACCAGAGGGCAGTATTATCCATAAAACTGCTGGTATCTAACTAGCTCTTTGGGGTAGAGAGTGGCAGGTGGGGCTCCCAAGAAAAGAAACTTTTAATTGAATGGTACCAGTCACATCCTAAATCTTCCAAAATTATAATCCTCAAGGAGGTGAAGCATAAGTGCATGGAGTTAGGAAGTTTTCATTTAAATTTCTGTCATGAAAAACTTTAGATCAAGTGCTCTGTTGCAATCACTTAATATTTCCTTTTTGTATCTTATACTTATATTTATTAGCCAAAGGATAGATCAGACAACAATATTTGATTTATTATGAGTGTGAATATAGGGCAAAAGGCATGGGGTCAATTATTTAAAGAAAGTTGCAGGTAGAGAAATAACACCACTGAGAAAGCTGATTAATAAAGAAGCAAGGGGCTGAGAAAACATACAGTGCGCAGCTGTCAGGGACACTCAGTACTGATGACTTATTTGGGGATAAATGAGCCCATCTGATTTAAACAGAAGAAGCAGAAGGAGGAGTAGAGGGGCAGGGACAGAGAAATTGATTAAAAGCCACAGGAATAAATCTAAAATTGTAAGAAGTTACCATGATTTATTTACTTAGTTTGGGTTTGGGGTCTGATTGTTATTCCTAGTAAGTTGTTCCCTCACAATGTACATAAGCATGATCCAGTTATGACTGGTCTTGTTTTTGTGGGGTTTTGGTTTGTCTTTTTTTGTTTTTACTGTTGCCTCATTCACAGAAGTAATATCAGAATGTGGTGATCTGCATTGGAAATTAGCAGATACCTAGGGAACTCGAGAGTTGAGTGCTGCAGTCCAACATATGTGCAAGGTGAGAGTTGCTGTTTTATTGAAAGCATGAGGGTCAGTAACCTAAAGGTAGTGAGCGTACTTGGTAGCAAGACTGAGATGAGCCAGGTGGGAAAAGAGAGTGAGTGACTAGTGTTGACGTGGAAAATTCCTCAGAAAGGATGAGTGCTGAGCACAGAGATCTTGGTGAAGAGCAGATGGTAAAAAGTTTAAGAGCTAAGAATATAAGGCTGAAGGAATACTGTTTTTTTAACATTTATTATATTTATGCATTTTGAATTTCTTAATTAGAGAAAAGAAAGAGTACACTGAAGCAAACAAGGTTAATTTAGTTATATAGAGCCACAGCTAGTGATAAGTATCCTCTTGAAGCTGTTAGCAACACCTAGCACTGTGTGAAGTAGATGTTAAACATCCAATATTCGTTGAGTTTACTTTAAAGAGGAAAATAGCTTGAGACTGTTTTGATAGCATTTAGTTAGAGCCAAAAATTAAGCTGGCTAGAAAATAAGACAGGCAAACTTTTTGATATGAATTAAGTATTTTACGGGCTTTATCAAAGAGATCAGGTTGCAAAATGACCAGGCAAATAAGAAAGGTTAAGATGTTCAGTTTTGTTTACCTCAGGGAGTTCCAAAGGGATTTATAAGAATTTTGATCAAATATTACTTCCTTGTACTCTCAACAAAATAGTAATAAAACCCATTTGAATAGCAAGGTCTTTGAGACCAAGACTATTTTGTTCCCTCTGAATTCCCATACCCTAACACCATGCCTGGTATATGGTAGATGTTCTATAAATAACTGTTCACTAAATGAGAAATAAATTAGATAAAAGTCACTAAATATATTTTACTGCATGTATATATGATTGTATGTGTGTACTATAGTTATTTAAGTGCATGTTTATATATAAAAAGGCAAATTTAAATTAGTAAATAATACTCCTTATGAGATGGTAAAATATGGCTAGTCATTTAGCCTTAACTTTATATTTATTTTAAAATACTGTTGTTGTTGGCACATATAGAAAATGGGTAATAACCAAATTTTTCTGTATGAACGTAGTGAAAATAAGATAAACCAGTGAGCTAAGATTAGGGTTACAAAACTAGAAAGGGATTCCACAAGGGAGGAAACAATTTTAGGGATATTCTAATGCCTAAATAGAATTACATTGTTTAAATGAAATAATAGAGATAAAGTGTAAAATACAGAACCACATACCTACTAGAAATTCAGTTTACTTATAGGTTTCTTTAAATATTTTATAAAGATGCATTAAAACCTGTTTCCCAGACACTGGGCAAGTTATGCTGGGAGATATAAAGACTTTAAAAAAACAGCAGGATAGACATGCTATTGATGATCTCAGAGGAGTCAATTTAAAGGTACGTACCTGACTACAAAGCAAGAATAGATGTCACAAGCTGTACTCTTTACAATATCTTTATCTCCATATTTTCTTACGTGATTGTGTAGTTTTTGAGGGTAGTAATAGTGTCTTGTTCATGGTGGAATTTCCAGGGACTCTCAAAATCAGGTGATATTCTTTTCTACATCCAGAAAAACTGTTTCTTATTATCATTATCCCTTCAAAACTTGAATTGTTTTAAATCAATTTAAGGTGGTATACTCAGCATATTTTAAAATAAAAGGACATTGAAAATGTAGCATTCTTTATGTGCTCTTGATGAATAAAATTTTATTGAGTAAATTAAGCTACATAACTGTTAAATATTTTATATGTATTAGCTTATTTAATCTTGATAATAGTGTGAGGAAAGTGCTATTGTTGCCCATGTTCTATGTATTAAAAAATCAAGGCTCTGGCCAGTTAGATCAGTCAGTTAGAGTGTCCTCACAAAACACCGAATTTTGGGGTTCGATCCCCAGTCAGGGCACATATGGAAAGCAATCAATGAACAAACTAAGTGGAACAGCAAATGAATGCAAATGAATGCTTCTCTTTCTCTCCCACTCTGTCTCTCCATCCCTTCTATCCTTTCCATGTCTCTCCAAAATAAATAATTACAAAAATAAAGTAAAATAAAGTCACAGAGTGATTATTTGCCCAAGGGAGTGCCAAAGTATTTATAAAAGACCAATAGGTTTCATTCCATGTGCTGTGTTGAATAAAATGAAATCAATTATGGATCCATTGCTCTATTTTTTTTTTTTTTACAGGGACAGAGAGAAAGTCAGAGAGAGGGATAGACAGGGACAGAGAAACAGGAACGGAGAGAGATGAGAAGCATCAGTCATCAGTTTTTCGTTGCGACACCTCAGTTGTTCATCAACTGCTTTTTCACACGTGCCCTGACTTCCGGCTTTCAGCAGACCGAGCAACTTCTGCTCAAGACAGCGACCCCGGGCCCAAGCTGGTGAGCTCCTGCTCAAGCCAGATGGTCCCGCGCCGAAGCCGGCGACCACGGGGTCTCAAACCCGTGTCCCCCGCGTCCAAGTTCAACGCTCTATCCACTGTGCCTCCACCCGGCCAGGCCACCAGTTTATTTTTAATAAATCCCACCTATTCTATGAAGGACTTATGATTTTTAAAAAATATAATAAATTGTAAATACTATTATTTGTTTTATAATTATATGTCTACTGGCTTCCATTAGTTGAACATCTCCAGTGATGTAGGCACAAGTCTTCAATTTTTATATACATTATCTCAATATGTTTTCTGTTGGACAGAGGAGGAGGCAGAGACTGAGAGCAATTTGTCCTGGGTCATATAACTAGTTTCAGTTGGAGCTTGAATCTAACCTAGATATATTGAATCAAAATGTCCTTGTTCAGAAATTCAGATAGAAAGACAAGAAAATCAGGAGAATGTGAGGGAAGATCAGCAGGTTATAACAAGATATCATTGCAGTATATGAACCCATGGTAATCTGTCTTACCTGAATAACTAATGCTCCTTTTGACATGTCAGTATAATTTTTTGTAAATAAGTTAGATGATATATAATACTTATTCTATTAAATATATATACACGCAAGGATTTTTATTATTCTTGTTGATAATTCATATTAAATACATATAGAAACAACCAACTCTTATAATACATAATTATAAGATGTGCTCAATATTGACCAATATTTTCCCTAATGTTAAGAAACATGTAAGTCATGCTTAGTAAGAATAAATTATTACTAGAGAACTAAGGAAATTCTTCAGTTTGGTCATGCTTGAGAATAATTCTGCAAATACTATTCTGCTTTTCTGATTCACAAACCTAAAAAACATGTTACCTTAGCATTTAATTAAAATGTGTATTTTAGGGCTTGTGATATTTAAAATATTTTTTATTTGGCATATTTAATTATATTACACTAGATATTAATCAAAGATTCTTAAAGTCTCTTTCTGCAAGGTGATATGAAATACTAAGAAAATGTATATGACCTTAATTGTGGTTATAAGTAACCTGCAATTTATTATTTGTTTTTATTGGGTATAATTGAAATACATTTTATTAGTTTCAGTTGTACAGCTAAGTTAACCTACTTTAATGCATAATATTCTACACTTTATCCTACTTACTATTACTTATTTATATTTTTCTTATAGTTCATCAACAAGCAAAAAATTTTGTCTTAATTGAACTGACCAAAATTCCAATTTCATATTCTATACAACCATTCATTATCCATAAAAAATATTATAGGGCCCTACATTTACATCCATTCTATTTATTTTGGAAAATTAATAGATTTAGAATTCCCTTAGCTATAAAAATATATAGGATTTATACATTCTTTCTACATGTAATATATCAGGGCAAAAAAACCTATTAATTTCTCTGTAAAGTGAATGAATACGTAATTATTTTTTATCTGTTCTTCATCCCATTAGTTATCTTACTTCCATCACATCTACCCCATCTCCTCAGAGTTTAGAGTATAAAAAATAGGGTTATTTGTTGTTTTCTGTACTTAACTTTTACCTTTTATTATGCATTTATAGAAATTTTACTTTCTCTCTGCCTACATGTCAGGGATTTAAGAAAGGAGCTAAAATAATGAACAGTGAAGCAAATTCCAAATAAAAGAATGATGCCATCACTAAAAAATTTAAATGTAATTTTTTATGCATTATTAGCATTTCTACTTTTTGTATGAAGTAGTGAATGTGTGTTTAATCAAACTACCAAGAAAGTGTGAGTGATTAGTACCTTTTCATTTTGTGAATCTTTAAAAAAACATCAGTGTCACAGAGTGTTATAGAGTGGGCATATTTTTTAATATTAACATAAAAGATGTGTAGCCATTTCAGAGAAGGACTGATCCAGAGGGCTGAACTTTGTTTCTTCTTGCTATTTTGTCTAGATGCTACTGTGCGCCTAGCGTTATTCAAAAAAAATGAAAATAAAGTTTCTGTTATACAATCACCAAAGAAGGTACAACCCAGAAGAGATGGTTATTTTGAAGGTATGGTTTAATCAAAGATACATAGAAAGCTAAAAGACATAACAATAAAAACATTTAAAACAAAATTTTTAAATTTTCAATTGTATACTAAAGAACATATATGAAAACTTAGATATAAAATGTAACTAAATAAAATCAAAATATGATTCATAGAGCTAGAATACTAATTTAATGTATTGGTTAATTAGTATTTTAGTATTTGTGTCTATGCTTGCATAAATTTAAGTTCCTTGATTTTTGTGAAAGTTTTATAATGTACCATTTATTTTACTAATTTTATTTACATTTTGTAAAGACAGATAATATTAGCCTATATCAATGGAAATGATCAAGTGTTGAAATGGTATTTGACTATATTTACTTTACTGCATACACACCCACACACACACACACACACACACACACACACACACACACTATATTAAACAATCAAAATTAAACTCCAGACTTTTAAGTAATTTACCATATTTGAAGCTTGCCCCATTTGCATTTTGGGTAAAGTATTTGCATATCAAAGTGGCAGATGATATTTCTGGTTTCAGCATTTAGAAGACGTATGGACTTATTAAATATAAATATTGAATGTAATAGGGCAGCCGATGTAATTTAAAAAGAAGTTTGCCTTTGCTTTCTCTTTAATATTAAAATGTTTATAATTTTACCTATACTTTTGGATTGTAATTTCTAATAGGTAAAAATGGAGTCAAATATATTTGAATGAACATGAACTTTTTAGAATTTTTAATTTGTTTATTATACATTTTAAATAAATCTGAAAATTATGATTCATCATAGCATGATTTGAAAATATACACATTTTGATTTACATTTCTGTTCAGTGATGTCTCAGACTAAAGAAAAATTGATAACCACCACTTTCACACTTTTATAGAGAAGCATATTCAGTGTGAAGGGGTGAAAGACATGGGGTTTAGAATTTTCTTTAAGGTATATGGTGATAAATATAGATGAAGCAAGTGTTGGCAAATTATGGAAATTGTTAGATGAATAAATGATGGTATATAAAGGTGTTTTTACCATTTAACATTATAATATTTAAAATTTTCCATAGGATAATATTTTGAAAACTTGGTATCCATTGAAGGTGTCAGAAACACTATTATTTCAAAAAAATATTTATGGATTACTCTTTTAATGGAATTAAAATGTGTTTTCAATATAAAATAAGGCTTCAGTTTTAATCAGGGTTATTTTATTATTACAGTCTTAACTTCACTGCTTGTTATTTTAAAACAAAGAGTGGAGATTCTGCTAAAATCAATACTAACTTCACATATAGTACCTAGGAGTGTTGTTCCTTTAAAAAACTGCCTGAAGAGAAGGAAAATTGCAGATTTTTACCCTTTAAATTAGCATAAGCTTCAGAATCAGAATGGAGAAATCTATCTAACATGTTCTATTACATTTCTCTTTTCCGATGAAATATAAAGATAAGTAACTATCAAGAATTGTATAGCCTGACCAGGTGGTGGTGCAGGGGATAGAGCGTCAGACTGGGACATAGAGGACCCAGGTTCAGAACCCCGAGGTTGCCAGCTTGACTTCAGGCTCATCTGGTTTGAGCAAGGCTCACCAGCTTGAGCCCAAGGTCACTGGCTTGAGCAAGGGGTCACTCAGTCTGCTGTAGCCCCCCACCCCAGTCAAGACATATATGAGAAAACAATCAACGAACAGCTAAGGTGCTGCAACGAAGAATTGATGCTTCTCATCTCTCTTCCTTCCTGTCTGTATGTCTCTATCTGTCCCTCTCTCTGTCTCTGTCACACAAAAATATAGTATAAATGTGTATATGGTATATTTATTAATTTGTGTGCTAATATAAAATATAATAGCAGTAGTTCAAATAGTGTTAAAGAAGACTATAGAACAGGGGTCGAGAATCTTTTTGGCTGAGAGAGCCATGAATGCCACATATTCTAAAATGTAATTCCATGAGAGCCATACAATATGTTTAACACTAAATACAAGTAAATGTGTGAATTTTATGTAAGACCAACACTTTTAAAGTACAACAATTCTCTGAATTCTTTTTAATAACATTGCTTTGCTGTTGCTAACCAATGATGAATAAAGTACTTCTTACCATTAATGCGACTTCTAGTGCTGCATGGTTTTGCTGATGGCTTTGTAGTCTGGTTGATATGTGGTGAGGTTAAGCTTCATGCAGGCATTGAGACTTCCATCCATTAAACATGATTGTAGGTTGGTCTTAACGTTCTTTAGATATGAGGAAGACTACTTACATGCATATGTAGAGCCAAACATTGTCAGAACAGCAATACTCACATGCTGCAGTGTGTGGTATGTGACGGGAAGCACGTTCCAAGTTTTGACAATCAGCTGGTTCACAGGTTGAAGTTTTATTATTTCTCCCCACTTGTGTTCCCCCGAGCCCAGTCTACTTGCTGTTGTGAATGAAGTCTTTTCAAATCTTCATTCAGTGACTTGAACTTATTCACCCACATATCTGAGACCTTCAGGTCAACAGCTTGTAGCTCAAAATCTCAAACAGAGACACCGGGGATGTAACTCAGGTTGGCGCTGTCCACCACACACTTGTGTGGATGGGTGATGAACTTAAGAAGATGTGTGCACTCACGAAATTCTCCAAAGCGTGCTTTGAATGACTGCAGGAGATTAGATGTGAAGCCCACTAAATGCTGGAGATCAAGATGTTGAGCAGGGTCACTTGCTGTGCATGCATCTTTAAACTCTCCCAGTTTTTCAAAGTGTAGCAAATGACCTGTTTCAATGTTGGCGATGAAGAGTTTCAGCTTGTTTTCAAATGCAAACACTGCTTGTTGAAGGGATAAGACTGTATTTCCTATGCCTTGCATTTTCACATTGAGCTGGTTCATATGTTCAGTCATGTCCATGAAATAGTAGGACTTCAGGATCCACTCAGTGTTAGCTAACTTGGGATGCTCGACATTTTTCATTTCAAGAAAAGTCCAGATTTCGCTCAGAGAAGCTGCAAAATGGCTGAGTACCTTCCACTTGAAAACCAACACACATTGCTGTGCAGAAGCAGACCAGGATAATTATTCTCAACT
This sequence comes from Rhynchonycteris naso, assembly GCA_037038555.1. Lineage (NCBI taxonomy): Eukaryota > Metazoa > Chordata > Mammalia > Chiroptera > Emballonuridae > Rhynchonycteris > Rhynchonycteris naso. Next base: position 120,611,518 of record CM072996.1, on the reverse strand, counting down.
TCATCCAGCAGTGTTTTAAACTGGCAATCTTTTAAAGCTCGGGCAACAATAAAGTTGACCACCTGAATGACCAGCGATATCACCTCACCAAGCTGCTCGCCACACATCTGAGCCCAAAGTGCCTCCTCATGTAGGATTCAATGAAAACTTAGGATGGGTCTTTTTTCATGTTCATGAAGAAGTGCTACGAATCCTCTGTTTTTCCCCACCATACACAGAGCACCATTAGTACACACCAAAATAAGTTTATCCATTGGTAGATTTTTTTCTTTAGCAAACTCAGTGAAAGACTTGAATAAATCCTCCTCTCTTGTCTCTTTCATAGGCAAACAGCAAGACTTTCCTCACATAGTGTGTCAACAGCATACTTTGCAATCACACTGAACTGGGATAAATGGCTTATGTCTGTTGACTCATCCAAAGCGAGAGAAAAGAATGGTGCTGCATTTATGTCCTTCACTTGTTTTGCCTCGATTTGATTTGCCATCATGATGGTATGATTGTGAACAGTTCTTGCTGACAGAGGCATGTCTTTTATTCATTTGATTATCTTGTCTTTATCCAAAAAGTTGTCAATAAGTTCATTGGCAACATCAAGCATGAATGTTTTGGCATACTCCCCATCTGTGAATGGCTTTCCATATCTCACAATTGCTAAAGCACCAGCTAAACTAGCCGAATTCCAGTCACCTTGTTGGGTCCAAGCACGGAGTTGCTGCTGACTAGCTTGCACTCTGCACAGTAGCTCTTGACATGCTTTCTTCCTGCTGCCCCCCTCTTGATATTTTGATGCAAATGTATTATGGCGTGTGTCAAAGTGCCACTTTATATTTGACCATTTCATCGATGCAATTTTATCATTGCATATTAGACACACTGCAGAACCTGCTCTCTCCACAAAGGCGAATTCCTCTGTCCATTCCTGCTGAAAAGTATGATACTCCTTACCTTTTTTTTCTTTTATCCATCTTCTTTGTCAAAAGGGTTTCTGCAATTAGCTAGCTGACAACTTGATTAAAAGGAGGGAAGTTTACTTCCTGACCTCACAACCACCTGTGTATGTTATGCATTATCCAATAAAAATTTGGTGTCCTGGAGAACAGCTGTGATTGGCTCCAGCCACCCTCAACCATGAACATGAGCGGTAGGATATGAATGGATTGTAATACATGAGAATTTTTATATTTTTAATGTTATTTTTTTTTTATTAAAGATTTTTCTGTGAGCCAGATGCAGCCATCGAAACAGCCACATCTGGCTCGTGAGCTATCGGTTCCAAACCCTTGCTATAGAGCATAAAACATTTCCACATATGATGTATATTTTTGTTTTCTTTCCCACGTGAAATGTATTAATTTTTTCGTACCTCAAGTACATTTTTTTTTATTTCACTATTCACTGAATGGTCTTTAAGTATGTACCAAATATTCTAGTGACAAATAGTTATTTTGGGACATTTTTTTAAGGAATGGACTTGGCAAAAAGTTGTACATTGGAGAACTTTACTTTCCCTCATTACTATGTTTATTTCTGCCCCCTTTTTAGGGGGAAAAGAGTGAGACCCAGATAACTTGATCACTGCTGGCCAGGTTGTGCCTCATGTCCTCCATAATTGCTGATTTGTTCTCACCCACCTCCTAGACTAACACTTTTATTTGTAACTAGTCAACTAGCAAGTTAGCAGCCTGACTGTAGCCAGCCTCCCAATAGAGGATGCATTTTTAAACCAGGACTGTTGAGATAAAATTTACATAATATAAAATGTACCCATTTTGAGTACAATTCAATAAATTTTGATATATTTACAGTTACAGCACCATCATCACAATCTAATTTTAGAATACAGAAAGGGGTTTTTAAATTTTATTATAAAGTTTGGATAAAATTAATAGTCAGGCACCTTATCTTTCATAAATGAGGTAGTTTAGAATTAAATTCTGCTGGAGGGTTAGATTGAACATGGAAACGTATCTCAGCACAATGGACACCAGCACTGTAATTTCTGTGGTGTTGTTGAAATTAGGTTATAGTGTTTGATTACTTCTTTCTATAATGCCCCTTTATTTTATAATCAGGTTTTCTGATTTTTTCAAAATTTATACTTAAAAATTCTTTTCATTTCACTTTGTGATGTTGTCAATGTGGGATTTTCATGATTCCTCTTATAAATTATACTAAAATATTCTGATTATTGTTGACGTTATCTAGATATGACTAGCAGGATAGAAAATATGATGGACATAGTCTAATGGTCTAGGGTAAAATATATGCTTAAACTTGAGAAATATTTAATGTGAAATATTATATGAACTGATATAAGGTAAATAATTATACTCTTCTGAAAAGATGCATTTTATAAAATATTCTTATGTTTTGCCATATTCAGAAGTTGTTGAAAATTCTTGTCTAGTTGTTAGATTTAGACCTCCAACCCAGTTAAGGCTGAGGAACCTTTGACCATAACTGTTCCCAGGGAAACCGCATATATGGGCAGTATGTCACAGAGCACTTAGTTCTTCCTACGATATATGATTAAGAGACTGAGGAGTTCCCAGATCCCAAGTTGGTTTACTTGATCTCTTTGCTTAATTACAATATTAATATTTATTTAGTGTCAGGTACCTTCTTAGTTTATTCTTTGTCACCTATAATCCCTCCTTTGGTTTTAAATATCTAATTTTGCCTTTAGAATTTCATTCTTAATTTATCACTTTCTTGTTTATTACCTTGAAGATCTCCACCAAGCTTCCTTTTAAAATGTTCAGTTTAGAGCCCTGATATACTCTTCTATGGATATCACCAGTATAATAGAACACATAGCTTAGTTGAAGTAAGTGTATACTCTAGAGTTAGTCTAACACAGTTTGAACTTGATTCCACCTTTTATTGACATTATTTAACCTCTATTTAGTATTATTTTTTTGCCTGTATGATTGGATGCTAACAATACCTACTTGTTAGGGAGCATAAGATTCTATTTGTGACCTGCTTTCAACTCACAGTATAAATACATAGTAAGTGCTTAAAACATTAATAACAGTCATTTTTAAAATATAGCTTTTATTTTTTCTATTTGCAATTGGTAGTGTTTATTGTACTTTTTGCTAAGTATAGTTGGTAGTGTTTACTGTTTGGGTTTTTTTTTTTCTTGCTAAGAGTTTCACTTAACTCTCTGATTCAGTTTTCTGAGAAACTCTGAAAAATATGTTGTAACTGTCAACATTTTACAGATAAGAGAACTGTTCTCAGGAGTTTGATTAGTGACTTGTCCAAGGTCATGCAGAGAATAAATGGCTGGAGGGAAATGGGGATAATTTTTTTAAAAATCAAAACAAAGCAAAAATCAAACAAAATGAAACTTGAAAAGCTAAGTTCTTTGGTAACCTTGAAATGCATAAAAATTTAGAATAAAAATATTTAAGAAAGAAATAAAGACTAATTATTAAATTAGGGTAGACTCTAGGAAACTAATCAATTTTGTTTTTTATTTCTGATAGTTTGCATTAATATTAATTATAAAACAGTTTAGTGACAACGTAATAAAGATCTGATTTGTGCCCTACATTAGCTGCTACCTAAGCTAGAGAGACAGAGACAGAGATAGGGACAGATAGGAACAGACAGACAGCAAGAGAGAGAGATGAGAAGCATCACATTTTTTCACTGCAGCACCTTAGTTGTTCACTGATTGCTTTGTCATATGTGCATTGATGTGGGGGGCTATAGCAGAGTGAATGACCCCTTGCTCAAGCCAGCAACCTTGGACATAAGCCAGAGACCTTGGGTTTCAAGCCAGCAATCTTTCAGCGTACACCAGCGACCATGGGGTCATGTCTGGGATTTCAGACTCAAGCCAGTGACCCAGTGCTCAAGCTGGTGAGCGAGCGCTCAAGCCAGATGAGCCCATGCTCAAGCCAGTGACCTCAGGATTTCTAACCTGGGTCCTCTGTGTCCCAGGCCAACACTGTATCCACTGTGCCACTGCCTGGGAAGGCCTTAGCTAATATTATTATAATTATGATCATTGCCTAACATTATGAAATACCTATTAGACTGCAAATAAAGGACCCTATTTTTAACCACCTATTTTAATTTTCAGATAGATGGAAATCTCTTCACTCAGCCCAAAAATAAAGAGCATATTTTGGTGTCATTTGTTTCTCTTTATTTATACATAAATTAAATTACTTTCCTATACTAATCTGCTAAAATTTTTAATTTTTTTATTCCCAAAGCCAATGCCAAATTTAGACTTCTGGCTTTGGACAAGGACAGAAGCTAGACAAGCCTACAATAATGTTAGATCTGGCCCAACAATCTTCTCAGAGAGGAAAGTTTAGTCTTAGCCATTTCATTCACTGGGACAATATTACTTGATTTCAAAGTCAAGTTTTCTAAATTTTTAGTCTTGTACTGTTATCACCAACATGCTTCCCATTTCTCCTCTTATAAAACTTAAGACTGACACATACCATAGATGTTCAATTATTTTTGTATTAAATATTTTAGAATTGAAGGGATTAAAAGATCTTTAATTTCTATAATTTTACCTCAAACCATTTCTAATAGAATCATCTTCTTTTGTATTTTTCACTATATAATATGTGCGTCTTTTCTCCACCTTTCTTTCAGTACCAGCGTAGAACACAGAATTATAATATATGTTTAAAATAGGTCTTATATTTTTGTAGCTGTATGGAGTACTTGCTAATCACAGCAACATGACTAGGTAATAGAAGCTGGTAGAATAAATGGCACAGGAAATTCCTGAAGGCATGCTCTTAAGAAGAGAGAGTATGCTGACGTGTGTGTGTGTGTGTGTGTGTGTGTGTGTGTGTGTGTGTGTGTGTGTGTAAGAGCAGGGGCTGAGTAGGAGGCTGGAGGGATTGAGAAAATAAGACGGACAACAATGTGGTGATTGCCTGGGGGAGGGCGTGGAGGAAGGTATGGGGGATAAATGATGATGAAAAGAGACTTGACTTGGGTTGGAGAACACACAATACAGTGTAGAGATGCTGTGCTGTGCAACTGTCCACCGGGAACTTGTATAATTTTGTTAACCACTGTCACCTCAATACATTCAATAAAAAGTATGTTCATAATAATTTATACTGAGCAAGTCACAATATTAGACAAAGTAGACATGGATATGAATACTTATAAAATGCGATCTGTCCATCAGTATCTTAGTTTCTAACTATCACTATACTTTGAATTTTGTTTTCTATGAAATTTTAAGCTCCTTGTATCTCCTTAGTGTCTACAGCCCTTAGCATAATGCCCAATGTATAACCGATGCTTAATAAATGCTTTGTAATGATTAAATAAAAACACTAAGGACTCCACCCTTAAATAGCTTCAAATATACATGGAGATGCAGCATGCTTTTAATGATATCTTTGAACATGCTGCTTCCTTTGACAAATTGGACTCACTGTCCTAGGCATTGCACAAAATCTCTTCATGTGGCTAATTCTCATCATCTCAGGCATTAATCCCTTAGGAATACCTTTCTGATTCTAGTTTGGAATACCACTCACTGTGTTCTTATGATATCCTGAATAAGCTTTTATCTTCCATATATTTAACATAATATGACATAATTTAATACCTTCTTTTCTCTTCCTTATCATTTACCATTTGTACAAGGAATTGTTCCAAGTGCTTTATTCATGATAGCTTTTAAATTCTCACAACAACCTTTCTAGATGGAAGGCAACACTTCATTATTTTTAGAAAAGTGAAAATCTGCCTGCACTAACTAGGGATTGAAGATCAACTAGTGGCCCTGGCTGTTTGGCTCAGTGAATGGAGCATTAGCCTGGTGTGTGGATGTCCCAAGTTCAATTCTGTTCAGGGCACACATGAGAAGCAATCATCTGCTTATCTTTCCCTCCACCCCTCTCTTCCCGTCTCACAGTCATGTCTTGGTTGGCCAGAGCATAGGCCTCAGTGAATGGAGCATTAGCCTGGTGTGTGGATGTCCCAAGTTCAATTCTGTTCAGGGCACACATGAGAAGCAATCATCTGCTTATCTTTCCCTCCACCCCTCTCTTCCCATCTCACAGTCATGTCTTGGTTGGCCAGAGCATAGGCCTCAGGCACTGAGGAGAGCTTGGTTGGTTCAAGTTTTGAGCATCAGCCCCTGGCGCAAATGATAGCTGGGTCAATTTGAGCATCAACCCTAGATGGGAGTTGCCGGGTGGATCCTGGTCCGGCTGCATGCAGGAATCTGTCTCTCTGTCTCCACTCACTTAAGAAAGGAAAGAAAGAAGAAAAAAAAGATCAACTAAAATTTTTAGTATGAATAATTTTTTGTTGTGTGAAATTATTCATCATTTATTTTTTTAATTTTATTTAGACAATTTTAATTGGGTGACATTGATCAATTATAGTACATAGATTCAGAGAAAATATCTCCAGATCATTTTGACATTTGAATACGTTGTATACCCATCACCCAAAGTCAAATTGTCCTCTGTCACCTCTTATTTGGTTTCCTTTATGTCCCTCTCTTCCCTTCCCCTCACCCTGTTAACCACATTTATATAATTGTTTTTTATTTCTCAACTTGACTAGTAGAGGAAAAAGAGCCTGAGGAGTCAGTAACAAAATAAATAAAATTTAAATGTATGTTGGAAGCCCAACTTAGAGATAATTGAAGATCAAGAGCCATATTTTAACTTCTCTTTTGAAAATTTAATATGGTAGCCTTTTATATAACTATGTTAAGAATATAAAATCTTCACCTACCCACCAGTTGAACTGAGCACAAAAACTAAACCCCACATTATGGCTCCCAAGTGTAAATATCAGGCCCCCTTTCTGTTCCTTATGTCTGAGAAGCACTCTCTAACTTTGGGGCTTTTGAAATCCATCTTTCTGCCTAGAAACTCTGCACTCCACACTTTGCACAAGCTCCCTCACATTGTTTGGTTTGAACTTCTAATCGTGTGAGAAGGATGTCCCTTGAAATAAATCCTAAAGTAGCCCTTTCTTCTCTGCACACTTTGTTATGGTATCTGCTACATTCATTGCATTTATCTGCTATTGTCTTATTTATTAATTTAAACTGTTACTTATGTATTGTGTTTCCACCAATAGCATATAGTACCATGAAAGGAGAACCATCACAGTCTTACTCACTGTTAAGCTCGGCACTTAGAATAAAGACAGGTACACAGTTGGTATTCAGTAAATATTTGAATAAAGTTATATGATATGCTTATAATGAAAACTTTCTAAAGATGGTCCGGGCACTATCATACCATTTGTTAATTTAAGGTTCAAAGTCATTTCAGTTTTCTACAGGAAAATAAATATTATTAGGGGATTTTGTCCAATAAAGCATAAAACTTATTTAAAAAATCTTTATATATAAGGGGAATTCAGGAATGACAATGTAGGGTCAAAGAGTAGGCTATCAAACTCATCTTTATCTACATCATTTATAACTTGTATTTTCTAAGTTTCCCCCAATTTCTGTCATAATAGACTATATATACTCTGTTCCAAGGTGTATATGCATATATATCATATATACCATATATATGTATTGTATGATTTTAACATGTTATATATAAATATAATATGCAACTGACATATATATACTTTATATGCTTCATGCATATGTTTATGTATACATATGTACAGTGGTACCTTGAGATACAAACAGACCAACATTTTTTTAAGATATGAGTTGTGACTTGGTCTGTATTTTTGTTCGAGATCCGAGCGAAATTCCGAGATACGAGTCGTGATTTGGGAAGCTGCCGCTAGTTGGCGCGTTGGCGCCCGGGTTCAATATCGGTAGTTTGATATACGAGTTGACTGATTTACCAGCTCGGTTACAGAATGAATTAAATTTGAATCTCAAGGTACCACTGTGTGTATGTGTGTGTGTGTGTGTAAATATAGGTATATGATGTGTATATGGTTAAACTAAAATATAGAAAGGGATTATAGAGCTGTTAGAATGTTTTTAAATGGACCATGATATGTATGTAGCCTGTGAGATATTATTAGTGTATTTTTAATTAAAAAATAAAAGAGGACTTCTCCATATGATAATAGAACTATGTAATTTAGAACAATCCTCCTGCAGAGAACGACAAATATTTGAAATTTTATTTTATTTTTTTATATCTAATTGAAGTCACTGAAGAATTAACGAGTAAATAAATAATTAGGGAATCCAGGGAGCTTAGAAGCTGAGGAAAGCTTTTAATAATGTTATCAATCTAGGCAAGATGGAAATAGACTTTCTATTAGTCTCTTGCCAGAAATAAATGTAAATCATATCCAGAAAAAGTGACAAGCTTCAAATGACCTCTGTGATTCTTTCTATATCATATTTGGCACACAATAAAAAAATAGGTTTAGAAGGAGATGAGACAACATCATTGAACACTACAAAATAAACAACACACAATAGAAATAGAGCCAACAAGATTTTAGATACTAGAGAATTTAAAGAAAATATACCTACTAACTTTGGGGACATGAAAGAGAAAATTAAGATTTCAACTAGATATTCTTTTTTATTCTTGGTCATCCTTTTTAATTTTTTTTTTACTTTATGTAATTTAAAAAATTTTTCATTTACAGTTGACATACAATATAATATTAGGTTCAGACGTATAACCCAGTGATTAGGCATTATATAACTCACTACTAATGATTACCCTGATAAACCTAGTACCCGTCTGACTCCATACGTGGTTGTTACAATACTGCTGACTATTCCCTATGATGCACTTTACATCCCCATGACTATTCTGTAACTACCAATTTGTACTTCTTAATCTTTCATCTTTTTCACCTATCTGTTCCCCCAAACCCTCTCTTATTTGGCAATCCTCAAAATGTTCTCTGTATCTATGAGTCTGTTTCTGTTCTGCTTATTTGTTTATTTTTTAATATTCAATTCTTGATAGTTACATATTTATTTCCATTTTATTAATATTGCTAGTCTTTTTTTTTCTTCTTTTTCTTAAAGAGGACCTTTTCATATTTCATGTAATACTGATTTGCTGGTGATTAATTCCTTTTAGCTTTTTCTTGTCTGGGTAACAAATAAATATGTCCTTCAGTTCTAAATGATAGCTTTGCCAGGTAGAATATTCTTCATTATAGGTCTTTACTTTTCATCATTTTGAATATTTCTTGCCAATTTCTTCTGGCCTGCCAAGTTTCTGTTGAGAAATCAGCTGACAGTCTTAGGGGAGCTCCCTTGTAAACTATTTTTTCCTTGCTGCTTTTAAGATTCTCTCTGTCTTTAACTTTTGGCATTTTAATTATGATGTGTATTGGTGTGGGCCTCTTTGGGTTCATCTTGTCTGAGACTCTTTGTGTTTCCTGGACTTGCATGTCTATTTCCTTCACCAGGTTAGGGACATTTTCCATCATTATTTTTTCACAGAGATCTGCAATTCCTTGCTCTCTCTTCTCCTGCTGGCACCCCCGTGATGTGAATGTTGGTATGCCTGAATTTGTCCCAGAGGCTCATTACACTATTCTCTTTTTTTGGGGGGGGGGCTGCTGGGTTATTTGGGGGAGGCACTATTTTCTGCTTTCTTATCTTCCAAATCTCTGTCTCAGTACTCTGCCTCATCTATTCCACTGTTGATTCACCGTAACATATTCTTCAATTCATTTACTGTATTATTTGTTTCTGAGTGGTTCTTTTTTATATTTTCTCTCTCTTTGGTGAAGTTCTCACTAAGTTCACCTACTCTTCCCCTGAGTTCATGGAGCATCCTTAATACCAGTGTTTTGAACTCTGCATCTGGTAGGTTGCTTGTCTCCATTTTGTTTAGTTCTTTTTCTGGATTTTTTTTCTTTTCATTTGGGACATGCTTCTGTCTCCTCATTTTGGCAGTCTCTTTGTTTTGATATCTATGTATTGGGTAGAGCTGCTATGCCTACTGGGTTTAGTAGAGTTGCTTTATGTAGTAGCTGTCCCATCACGTGAGCTGGGGACTCCAGGTATGCCCCCATGTGCCCTCTGTGTAGCCTTCTGTTGTATTTGAGCCTTGATTGCTATTGGCATGTCAGTGGGAGAAATTTAGCCCCAGGCAAAAATTTACTGTGACTATGGTGGAGGATCAGCTGTGCAGGGGCCTGCCTCACAGGTCAGTGATTGCTCCAGCGGGGCTCCTGTACTTGCTGAGACTGCTCCTTGAGTGTGTCACTTGTGGAGGTGGTTGGGCATTGCTTTGATGTGGTCTGAAGCTGTCCTCTGGGAGCTCTGGCTCTTGGGTCTCCCAGGAGGTGGAGGCCAAGCTCAGCCACCACCTGTGTTCTGCCCAGGTGCATGCAGCATGAGATACAAAGCGATCTGCAGATGGCTGCTACTCATGTTGGACTTGGAGGTGCCCAGGAGAGGCTAAGCTGTGAACCAAGGCCAGCTGCAGCTAGTGCCAGGCCTGGGGCCACTTGATGAGAGGTATGGGACATGTTGAGTCCAGATGCTGCTTATTGGAGAGATTTTAGGAAAGTCTGAAGCATAAGCCAAAACAGGTTGTTCGTATGGAAAAGCCACTGGACACAGCTCAGGTGGGCTTGAGAGCTGGATGGAGAAGGGTTCAGGGAGTCACTGTGACTGGGTGAAGACTGTTTCCCGTGTCAGGCCAGTGGCCGAGGCCAGGAAGGTTTGCATTGGATTTGGTCAGATGGTAAAGGAACTGTGGAGCCAGAAAGAACTGGGTTCTTCCTGTTTAGTAGAGTCTCAGAATGGCGGACAGGCACACAGGTGGGAGAAAACTACTTCTCCCAACAGCGGGTGAGCAAAGAGCTGAATCACCCCTCATGGTGGCAGGCAAGCGGACAGGAAAATGAATCCTCACAGCTCCTCACAGTGGTGGGCAAGCAATCCACACCAAGAGCAAGGACCCGTAACTACATAGGCTATACACACATGCCTCTGCCATGTGCTCACACACTAATCATGCAAAGTGCAAGCGAGCTAGCCTAACACAGCTGTTTTCCCAACATTCCACTCCTTTAGGGTTGCTCATCTCACAATATGTGAGAGATATCTTCTGTGATGGTCTGTGTGAGGAATAAGGTATATTACATAAACAGAGACTATAGCAATGACACAAACTGTACCAAAAATGACAGTAATTATAAAGGTGCCCTTCGCAACACCTGAGCACTCTGCCCAGAAAGTTAACTGGAGGCCCACATCTAACCCCTACCCCACAGTGCTAACAAAGCCACCCTTTATAGGTAGAGGGGGCTAAGCAGTCCAGGGCCATGTCCATTGAGGAAAGCATCCTTGGTGCACCTCTGCAACTGGATAATAGCAGCTGCCTGAAGCAGGAGGGCCTCCACAGATGCTGTCTCCCATCAGGGTCTCTCATTACTGTCCACAATCGGTGTATTTATCGGGCAAGGGAGCCACTGCCCCCCTCTTGTTTCAGTCCATTCTTCAAGGGTCCATTATGCCACTCAATGATCAGTTCATGATAGACAGACAGCCCAGTTGTCTGTACAAGTCACCAAGGTAAAGGTCCATTACAGGCACTTAGCCATACAGTTCTTTGATCATGGATTTCAACACCTCTCCATAAGTGCTCTGTTGTCAAAAACCCCATCCAAATGCCTCAGCAAGCTCACAGGGCCTGGCCAAGTTAAACACATTCAAGGCCTGTGTTGCCTTGACAGTTCTTTTAGCAGCTGCAAAAGCACCTATTATCTTCTGAGGCCAACACCTGCTGCACATTAAAAGGGGACCAGAGGATTGTCAATTTCACAACCCCTGCCCATCCACATTAGACAGATCCCTCAGCCTTCCCCCTACTCAAACTGGAATAATGATTCTTGGGGTTCCTCCTCTCCCTCCGCTGTTTGCTGTCTCCATCATATAATCTTGCACACATGCAACCTGAATATCAGTCATTTTCTTGTCAGCTGTTGGGCCACTCGATTCTACCACTTTTTCAGTGGCTGGAACCTCTGTTCTGGTTTAAGCTGCCACCAAAGCTCTAACAGGATTTTATTAGACCTGCCATCTAATTTCTCTCTATCTGCCCTGGCTGCAATCAAGACTACCCACATCTGTGTTTGGGTAATTATTACAGGCTTGTTTCTCTTATTAGTTGAAGGGAGGGGGTCAACATGGGAAGCAGCTCACACAGCCTTATGGTTCTGTGCTGCCTCCACCTCCCCCAAACCTGCCACCATCTGTGTAACAGTCTTGATGGGCTGCCCCCCATAGGGGCTCAAGAGAGCCACTAGTGAATCAAAACGGCTGATGGTGCTACAGAGAATAAGGTCTCTCCTCCCTGCCATAAATACTTCCTCATCTGGCCCACAGTATCTCAGTTTGAAAGTAACATTCCTCATTCCTCATTCCCAGAGGACCTGATGCAGCTCAGTATATGACTGCTACTGACTCAGAAACTCCAGCAAGTCCCCATCATTCTGCCAAACCACACAAAGGACAGCCATCACCCATTCTAATAGTTTTGAAGACGCTGTGTCAAGGAGGAGTGCGTGGTAATGGTGGCTAATTTTTCCATCTCTGTTCCAGAGAGCATGATGCTATCCACCCCTATGTCTCACAATTGCAACAACCAAGCTGCCAGGGACTTGGTGGGTTTCTGCCTGAATTTTGTCCCTAGTTCTGTCAACTCTGTCTGGATGTAGGGCTGGACCACAGAGTGCTCCACTGCTTTCAGATGGGGTTGTGCCTGCCCCTGAGGCAATTTTGGCTTCTGGGTTTTTACCTTCTGGGAGACCGACCACCAGCTAGACTCTGAGCCTGCTGATGACAGTTTCAGCCCAAACCTCCTCCTCCTCAGGGAAGGAATTGTAAACTCCTGCTACCTCTGACTCTGAGTTCCTCTCCCAGCACAGATACAGCTCCTTCTACAGCAACTGCTTCAGCTCTTGCGGCTGCTGGCTTTCAACCTGAAGCTGAAACTGAAGTTCTTGAAGTCACAGCTCTTTCTCTAACAACTAGCAGTGCCAGCATTCAACTTGAAGGGCAAACTGGATTTCTCAAAGCAGCAATTCCTTCTCCATCAACTGTTTCAGCTCCTGCCATTGTTGGTGCTCATTCTCAAGCTTACATTAGAGTTCTCAAACTCAGGTGGACTCTCTCATGGAGCTTTCAGTTTCTGCTCACTGGGCTATAAAAAACATCCAGCCAATGGCCCCAACATGGTAGCCATAAAGAACCACATGCTCAAGAACAGTCACTCCTCTATTCCACCCGTCAAGGGTGTTGGTGGCTCGAAAGGGTCTGATCTGAATCATTCTAGATATAATGCCGGTGGACGAGGCCAACTAAGCAAATTCACATTGGATTTGGGCAGGCTGTAGAGGAACTGTGAAGCCAGAAAGTGTAGGGTCATTCCCGTTTTTTAGAGTCTCTCAACAGTGGGCAAGTGCAAAGGCATGAGGAAACGACTTCTCCCAGAAGTGGGTGAGCAAAGAGCAAAATTATACCTTGTGGCAGCAGACAAGTGAACAGGAAACAGCTGCTCATGGTGGCAGGCAAGCAATCTGCCAAAGAGCTCCTCACAGTGGTGGGCAAGCGATCTGCCAAAGAGCTCCTCACAGTGGTGGGCAAGCGATCTGTACCAACAGAAAGCATTTGTAGCCTTATATAGGTTATGCACTGCTCACGCACTAATCGTGCAAAGTGCAAGTGAGCAAGCCTAACACAGCTGTTTTCCCTACACCCAGGTTGTGAGAGACTCAGACATGGTGTCCACCTGCTGACTCTATGAAGGGAAGGTTAACAAAAAGAACGATGACCTCTGCCAATCTGGGAGGAAGCTACCCCTCCAGATCTTGCTCTGATGCCATACTTCAGTTCCTCTGCATATATCTCTCATGCCTTTTGAGCTGCTGCCCTGGCATGGGAGTTTAGGGAAATTCCAAGCAAGTCTGTTTGGGGAGGGGGGGCTTTAAGAGAAATAGCTAGGACTCCAGCAGCCCTTGCCTCACTAATTCACAATCTCTGCTGGTTTTTACAGCCTGACATAATGGGTACTTCTCTTCCTGGCACTTGACCTTTGGGAGCCCTAGATCAGGGGTCCTGGTGTGGGACTGGGATCCCTCACTCCTCAGGGGGAATCTCTGCAACTTACATATCCCTCCTGATTTTTAACCCCCACACATGGGTGTTGGACCAGCCTGTGCTGTGTCTCTGCCCCTCCTACCAGTCTTGATGTGGCTTCTTATTTATATTCTTAGTTGTAGAACTTATTCAGCTAAATTCCAGGCAGTTCTGAATGATGGCTATTCTGTAGTTTAGTTGTAATTTTTTTGTGGTTGTGGATAGATGTGAGTACATTTACCTATGCTGCCATCTTGACAGGGAGCCTCAATGAGATTTTAAACCTATAAAAATATTCAAATGAAAAGTCTGTAACTTAAAAGCACAACTGAAGTTAAGAACTCAGTGGATGAATTTAACTATAGAAGTGAAGAGAGAATTACTGAACTGAAAAATAGCTCTGAAAGAAATATCCAAAGTGAAACATGAAATGAAAGATAATATATACAAGAGAAGAAAAGAGATACAAACTACAACAAAATATCTAACACACATGTAATTATAGACCAAGAAAAAGAGATGAGAGAATGGTTTAGAAGTAATACTTGAAGAGTTAATATTTGAGAATTTACCAAAGTAAGAAAAAATATTAAATTATGGATTTAAGGGACTCCATGAATCACAAAGAAAATATATACAAAGAAAACTACACTGTAAAAGATCATAGGAAAACACAAGAGAAAAATTTTAATTAGAGCCAGAGGGGAAGAAAGTAAATTATTTTCAAAGGAGCAATAACAATAAGTGACTTCTTAATGGCAAACGTGAAAGCCAGAATTCAATAGATCATGCTCTTCTCCCACAAAATTAACAGGTTGCATCCCTAAACCTAAATATGACTGTATTTGAGATAGGGTTTTTGCCTGCCCTTGTGGTGGTGCAGTGAATAAAGCGTCAACCTGGAACGCTGAGGTCACCAGTTCAAAACCCTGGGCTTGCCTGGTCAAGGCACATATGGGAGTTGATGCTTCCTGGTCCTCCCCCTTTTCTCTCTCTCTCTTCCTCTCTCTCTCTCCTTTATCTCTAAAAATGAATGAAAAAATAAATAAATATGCAAATGTCCTGTGTTTAAAAAGTAGTACTAAATTTAAAAGGGGGAGGGGCTTTTAAGGAGGTAATTTAGGTTAAATGAGATCAGGTGAGTGGGTCCTTGATCCACTAGAACAGGTGTCTTTCTTTATAAAAGGAGAATGAGACACCAGGAATGCCTTTTCACAGAGGAAAGGCCATGTGAAGACACATGGACAAGGTAGCCATCTGCAAGCCAAGAAGAGGCCTCAGAAGAGATTAAACTTCTTAGCACCTTGATTTCAGACTTTCAGCCTTCAGAGGTATGAGGGGAAAAAATTTGTTGTTTATTTGCCACTCTGTGGTATCTTGTTATGGCAGCCCAAACTGACTGATACACAGTGTAATCATAACTTCAAAGCCCTAAAAAAAATGTTCCACCATGGGAGTGTCCAACAAAATTTTCTCCTTTAGAAAATGAAAGCAAGGCACTTCTGTCACTCAGCTCTCCACCATCTGCTTCTCTGTAGAGCTGTGAAGAAGAAGGAGGAGGAGGAGGACTCCTGGATTCCTGAATTAAAGTTTTGCAGAGAAAGCAGGGAAGGCGAGTGGTTCCAGGAGAAGACCACAGCACCTTTTTGTTGTCTGTGTTGTTTCTTGCCTTTGAAAGCAACTTTTGTCCCTGCCTGTATTAGGCACCCATGTAGCTGCTACCTAGGACACTATCAATATATCTTGGATAGCCAATAATCCTATCAAGGTCTCAGAGAATTATTACAAAACATTATGAAGTTCATCATTACTGATATTACTCTTCTATCGTAAGGAAGGCCAAGTAAGATAACAAAATAAAAATGGTTCCGACTGAGAAGACTTAGATTTTATCTTGTACAGAGATACACTAGCATAATAATGATAAAGCAAATGCTTAAGTTAACAATGAAATATGGGAAGTATCTCAAACTGAAAGTTTCAGGAATTGACAGTATTAAGATCTCTGAAAGTGGAGTGACAAGGTTATTGAAATATGTAGGTCTGGGTTATCTTTGAAAAATATTTGAACTTAATTCTTTAGATAGGATAAAATAGTCTTTGAACTTACACACAGCAGACTTATTTGAGAATCTTGGCACCTTGCTATAATTAAGAAGAATAAGTATAGGTATACACAATAAATGCTAAGGCTCCAAGTCCTTCACCTACTCGGCTCCAAGTCCTTCGCCTACTCAGGTCCCAGAATGCTGATAATCACGTCTTGTAGTAGCTAAGCGGAGGGCCCATAACACAATACCATATGGGTGGCTTAAAAAGAAGAAAATTACTTCTTACATTTCTGGAGGCTGGAAAATCCAAAATCAAATTTCTAGTTGATTTGTTTCCTAGTGAGAGCTCTCATGCTGGCTTGGATATGGCTACCTTCTTGCTGTAAATATATGGCCTTTTCTTGGTACATGCACAAGGAGAGAGAGAGAGAGAGAGAGAGAGAGAGAGAGAGAGAGAGAGAGATCACTCTTTCTGTCTTATAGGGCCACTAATCCAAGGGACTCCTCTGTATGACTTCATCTATCCATAGTTACTACCCAAAGACCTCATCTCCAAAAACCATCACATTGGGAATTAGGGTTTCAACATAGTAATTTCAGGGAAGCACAGACATTCAGTCCATACCACCATGCATTTAATCTCCAGAAAGAAGATTAGAAGAGTCTTTCTGGAGATTCTTCTCAGTTCATGAGGAAGCATCCAGATATTGACATCAGTTATTTTCTATATAGGACTCAGGTCACATTAAGGTGAACTTCTTCGATGATAGGTCTCACCCACTTGTGCAGTTTTCTATTAGGTTTATAGATCACCAGTCTAAAATGAAGCACATAAATGAGGATTCTTAAACATCTAAAAGAAATCTAAAAAATGGAAGATAGAGGAAAAAAAAAAAACTAACAAACGTAATAATCAATTTGAAAGAAACAGATGGTACCAAGTAAAAAAATCTTCAAAAATACCATGAACATTCTCATAGACATAAGAAAAGATTGTTCCATAAAATAAGAGAGAAATCAGAGAACAAAACAATATCTTTGAAAATAAAAACATAATAACAGAAATGAAAATTTGGCAGAAGATCAAGTTAGAATTTGTATAAAAGATTTCCCAGAAACTTGAGCAAAAATGCAAACTGCTGGGAAACACGAGAGAAAACAAAGAGAAGAGACTTAGTCCAAGAAGTCCAACCGTTGATAAATACTAGGCAATCCAAAAAGAGAAAATAGAGCAACAGCAAATAGATGGAAGGAAATTATCAAAAGAAATCATTCTAAAAAAATGTCAAAACTAAGGGATACTAGTTTCTAGGTCAAGAGGACCCACTAAATATTAGAAGAATGAATGAAAATTAACCCATATTTGTGGCATATTTTAGGAAAAAATGTCATACAACCAGGGACAATGGAAAGAGCCTAAAAGTGCTCCAGAAAAAAAAAATCACTTCCAATGGATCATTTCTCTAGAAGTCATTGAATTTTCCATTATTAATCTTAGAACCTAGAAGATAATAAAACAGTATATTCAACATTCTTAGGGAAGGTTACTTTTAATGTACAAGTCCATAAAGAGGCAAACTATTAATAAAACTTGCCCTGGCCAGTGGCTCAGTGGATAGAGTGCTGACCTGACCTGGGTTTGGTTCCCTATCAGGGAACACAGGAGAAGCAAAAATCTGCCCATCTGCTTCTCTCTTCTTCTTTATCTTTCTTTTCTCCCTCTTCCCCGGCCACATCCAGTGGTTCAGTTGGTTCAACCATGGCTCCTGGATCTGAGGATAGCTCAGTTGGTCCAATCACATCAGCTTCAGATACTAAAAATAGTTGGTACTCGAGCATTAGCCTCAGATGGGATTGCTGGGTAGATCCCATTCGGGCACATGTGGAAGTCTGTCTATCTACCTTTCTCTCACCTAAAAAAAATAATAAAATAAAAATATAAAATTATGCCAAGTCTTAATTCATTTCCATTCCAACCTTTCTTTGGAAGGTATTGGAGGACCTCCCCACAAAAATAAAGTAAACTATTGTTGGTCAAATAAGTTTGTAAATATGATATATATGTTTGCTTGCTTATACTTTCAATTGGGTGTAAGGGGACTGGCTGTAAGCTGGCAAAGTCATTATAGCCTAAGACTTAGTTTTAAAACTAAGCTTTTCCCCACACCCTTGACTGATTGCATGATGTGGGTTGGTGCACTCTCAAGAGGAATCCCATTAGGCCTCAGATAAGTGTCTTTGTATCAGAGACTTCCTTGTTTGTATATTGGATTAAAGGTTTTGATTTCTACACTATAAAATGGGGCAGACTGGGAGCTTGCTCTCTCTTAGTTCCTGAGATTAGCATTAGAGAGAAGAACAGAGAAAAGCCACATGGAGGAAGGGAGAAGCAGCCAAGATAGTGGAGTGCTGAAGAAGAAGCCAGCTTGTGCGGAGAGAAGGAGATGAGGAACAGAAGTGAATAAGACTAGTGAGGTTAGAAACCTTTGATTCTAGGGAACTCAGATAAGTCAGTGGCTTTGGGAGCCCTGAATGGAAAGGGAAGTGTTTTCCCACTGTGTGTATTTCTTGCCCGCCAGATGCAAGCTAGGATTGAAAGGTAATGGCCCACCAGTTCTTGGCTCCATTGTTCCATTTCTGTCTATCTCAGTGGTTCTTAACCTTTTTTGAGGTACCAAACCCACCAGTTTCATATGCACATTCACCGAACCCTTCTTTAGTGATAAATAAAATTTTTTTTTTCAAATTCAAGACATAGGTATATGTTTTTTTACTGGTGCACAAAATGAGCCGTGCATCAACATCACCTTGCTCAAAGACCAAAATCAACAAAGTGCATGAACTCACAACAAATTACTGTATTACTTTATTCTGGCCTTCGCGGCAGAGGCTTCTCTGAACCCCTGAGATTGACTCATCGAACCTCTAGGGTTTGATAGAACCCAGGTTAAGAACCACTGGTCTATCTGAATCAAATGCAAACCTGCATGGGCCACGTGTATGTGATGGTGGCCATGGCTACTGGCTTTACATTTGGCATAGACTGTGGCAGGGTTCGATACAAATTGGTATGGAGCCACCACCATTTTTGAGTGGTGGAGTAGATGACTAGTTGCTGTTTGGTTCCCCAATGCTGTCCTTTTGGGGGCCGTAGGCTGGCTGACATTTACAGCCATGCGTGAGGAAATTGAGAGCTCTGTGGAAGAGGCTGCCTGGGACCTGCAAATCGA
Organism: Rhynchonycteris naso; assembly: GCA_037038555.1. NCBI lineage: Eukaryota > Metazoa > Chordata > Mammalia > Chiroptera > Emballonuridae > Rhynchonycteris > Rhynchonycteris naso. The sequence goes on along the minus strand of CM072996.1, from coordinate 120,592,163 downwards.
GCAGTGGGAGGAGCTGGAACAAATGTGGAGAAAGAGATGCTTACCCTGGAGTTGGAGCAAGTACCAGAGGAGGCCGATAAGGTTCGTGAGATTCGCCTGGAAATGGAGCAGCCACTGGTAAAGGAATCACAAGTTTGTGAGTTGGAGAATGCCCTGGACATTTTAGAGAACCAGCAAGGGCAGGCAGCCTGGGGCTTAAGCCTGACAGGAGGAGCTGGTGTTTTCATTTTCTCTTTGGAGGATGAGGAGAATCAGTCTGGAGTTGCGATCTGCATTCTCCAGAAGGTGAGAGACCAGCAGCAAGGAGTACCTACTATGCTCCTGGTAGGTCTGCGATTTTGGGACATGCCATCATACTCTCCAGAGTGAATGCCATCATACTCTCCAGAGCAGAGATGGAAATGCTGACTGCCATTGCCACATGCTCCTCTTTGGGACAGTGTAACCTCCTGCCAACCTGCCAGGATGGTCGGGATGAGTGGGGTGGTTGAGGCCCCATGTGCTTGAACTGATTCCTGGACTACGACCGAAGTGGGCATTGACTTCTTTGTTGGGTGGCCTTACGGATTTTGGACAATGTGAAATACCCTGATGGGGGTATTGGCAAAGTACTCAGAGACTGGTGAAATGTACCTTTGTAATTGTTGAAATTGTATGATTTGTCATGTTGTAATTTGTGTAATGTGCCTAATTTCCTGTGCAGGAGTACCTGTGCTTTAGATTGTGAAGTGAGCAAAAGGGGTGGAATGTTGGTCAAATAAGTTTGTAAATATGATATTTATGTTTTCTCTCTTATAGTTTGCATTGGATGTGGTAGACAGGCTGTAAGCTGGCAAAGTCATTATAGCCTAACACTTAGTTTTAAAATTAAGCTTTTTCCCCACACCCTTGACTATTGCCTGACATGGGGTGGTGCACTCTCAAAAGGAATCCCATTAGGCCTCAGATAAGTGACTTTGTATCACAGACTTCCTTGTTTGTTTATTGGATTAAAGGTTTTGATTTCTACACTATAAAATGGGGCAGACTGGGAGCTTGCTCTCTCTCAGTTCCTAAGATTAGCATTAGAGAGAAGAGCAGAGAAAAGCCATGTGGAGGAAGGGAGAAGCAGACAAGATGGCGGAGTGCTGAAGAAGAAGCCAGTTCGTGCAGAGAGGAGAAGGGGAGCAGAGGTGATTAAGGCTGGTGAGCTAGAAACCTTTGATGCTAGGAAAACTCAGTGGCTTAGGGAGCCCTGAATGGAAAGGGAAGTGTTTTCCCACTGTGTGTATTTCTTGCCCATCAGGTGCAAGCTAGGATTTAAAGGTAATGGCCCACCAGTTTTTGGTTTCGTTGTTTCATTACCATCTGTCTGAATCAAATGCGAACCTTCATGGGCCACATGACTGTGATGGTAGCCATGGCTACTGACTTTACAACTATGAAACAGGAATACATGAGATCTAGCAAGGAAAATAGAAAAAGGAATCTTTACAATGATGGAAGATCCCAGGATGACAGCTCATGCAGGATTAGAGATTATACAGTCTATGATGACAGAAAGCATCATGAGTAATCTCTCTGATGAAAGAAAATCTTACTGATTGTCTGATGTGCAGGATTATAATTGATGGGAGTTACACTCTTAGGAACTAAGATGTGTATAGAGTCCTAATGCTTGAACATAAAGATGTACCCTGCTAACACAGAAATTGATGACTAACGATTTTACATAGTAAATCACTAAATGTAAAAGTGAGATAACTAAATGTGAGAAGACACAGTTATACAAGAAGAAAAATATAATCTGTAGCTGTTGTGCCATTTTTTTCTATTAGTAGCTGTGTGTTTTGTGTTCAAATCAACCCATTAAATTTGTGAAATACAATAGACCTTACACATTAAATTTACTGTACTTTGAAGAAGAACAAAGAAGAGAAGTCCACAATGCATGCTTAGTATAGTAAGGGCATTGTGATTCCAGGACACAGCCTCTGGTCCTCCTAGTCATTCTGTGTTTAGGAAACATGTGGGCATGAGAGATGAGGTGTGATTGTGGACAATCTCAGTTAAAGAAAGCCATCAGCTCTGGAGATCCCAGCAGCTTTTATAATTATTTAGTCATGTAGTCTGCTCAGGTAACTGACCAGCTAGTTACCCAGGCTACTTAGGGCTGCAGCAAATTCCAGTCTTCTGGTTCAGTTGCACTTCTTCAATATTGGTTACTTATTGCTCATTGAACAATCTCAACAATGATGTAAAAGTGCTTGGTCTGGTATGTCTGAATTCTCATTGATCTTGGGTTGAGTATAGATTAAATTCTAACAATTTCTTGACTTGAGGATCAAATACTCATACTTCCCTTTAGAGAAAAATCATAGAACAAGCTATTAACTGTTCTCTCTAGAATCCTACATGGCTCATCTGTAGATGATATGTACTAGTCATAAATAGGTAAATTATGATCTAAACAAAAATTATAGTTTGTCTAGGAAATGAGAAGAGGAGGTATATATGTATATTGTAGAGGTAATATAAAAGGACTAAACCTTTGTTTTCCATGTTGTGAAATTATAGATAATATGAAATTTTTCAAAAATACAGAAAAAATATATGCAGGCCAATTGTAGAAGCATTGACTAATATGGCTGAATGTGACTGCCTTTAAGAGTATAATTGGGGAAAGGGAGGGATAAATCTGGGGATTGCCATTTTTCATTTTTAAAAAGGTATACATATATAACCTTGATGAAATTTAATATTTTAAATGAGATTTTAAAATTTATTTTATTGGGGTGAAACTGGTTAGCATAATTATAAAGGTGCCCAATTCTAAAACACATCTTTGTACACCATATTGTGTGTTCACCTACCCCCAAGTTGAGTCTCCATCTATTAACATTTAACCCCCTACACTCTTCTCCACCTCCTCCCCTCACTTCTGGCAATTACCACACTCTTGTCCATGACCCAGTTTTTTCTCTTATGCTCAATCTCTCCATCCCCTCACCTACCCAGCCCCGAAAGCTGTCAGCTTCTTAATGATAGAGACAGCTTATATTAGCCTGTCTCTATTTTGCTAATTAGTTCATTTTAGTCATTAGATTCCCCATATGAGTGAAATCATATGGTACTTGTCTTTCTCTGACTGGTTTATTTTAGTTAACATAATGTTCTTCAGGTCCATCCACACTGTTGCAAAAGGTAAGATCTTTTTTTATGATTGTGCAGTATTCCATTGTGTAAGTATACTGCAGCTTTTTTATTCACTCATCTACTGATTGGCAATTGAGCCATATCCAAATTTTGGCTATTGTAAATAATGCTACAATGAACATAGGAGTGCATATATTCTTCCAAATTAGTATTTGGGGATTCTTAGGCTATATTACCAGAAGTGGAATCTCTGGGTCAAAAGGCTGTTCCATTTTTAATTTTTTGAAGTAACTCCATACTGCTTTCCATAGTGGCTGCACCAGTCTGCATTCCCAACTAACAGTGCAGGAGGGTTCCCTTTTCTCCACACACCAACACTTGTTAGTTGATTTATTGATGATAGTTACTCTGACATGTGTGAGATGATATCTCATTGTGGTTTTAATTTGCATTTCTCTTATGGTTAGTGATGTTGAGCATCTTTTTATATATCTATTGGCCATCTGTATGTTCTCTTTAGAGAAGTGTCTATTCAGGGTTTGTTTGTTATTTTGCATATTTTTAATTGGATTGTTTCCTTTTTTGGTATTGAATTTTATGAATATTTATAAATTTTGAATATTAATCTCTTATCAGATGTACTAGCAAGTATGTTCTCTCATTTAGTGTATTAGTTTTTCATTTTGTTAATGGTTTTCTTTGCTGTGGAAAAAAAACATTTTAGTTTGATATAGTCCCATTTGTTTATTATTTCTTTTGTTTTTCTTGCCTAATGATATAGATCAGAAAAATTATTGCTACAAGAAATATCTGAGATTTTACTCCCTATGTTTTCTTCTAGGATTTTTATGGTTGCAAGTCTAATTATTTAAGTCTTTAACACATTTAAATTTTATTCTTGTGTGTGGCATAAGAAGGTGGTCTAGCTTCATTTTTTGTTCATATATCTGTCCAATTACCCAACACCATTTATTGAATAGACTGTTTTTACCTCATTATATGTTCTTGCCTCCTTTGTCAAATATTAATTAACCATTATAGGTGTGGGTTGATTTTTGGGCTCCCTATTCTGTTCCACTGATCTATATGTCTGTTTTTATGTCAGTACCATCTGTTTTGATTATTATGACCTTTTAGTATAGTTTGATATCAGGTTGCATGATTCCTCCAACTTTGTTGTCCTTTATTAAGATAGCTGTAGCTATTTGGAGTCTTTTATGGCTCCAAATAAATTTTGGAAATAATTGTTCTAGTTCTGTGAAACACAGCATTGCTATCTTAATAGGAATTGGATTGAATCTATTGCTTGTTTTGGGTAGTATAGACATTTTAACAAGGTTAATTCTTCCTAGCCATAAACATGGTATATGTTTCCACTTATTTGTGTTTTCTCTGATTTCTTTCTTCAGTGTCTTATACTTTTCTGAGTATAAGTCTTTTGCCTCTTTGGTTAAATTTATTTCTAGGTGATTTGCTTTTTTTAAGCAATTGTGAATGATATTGTTTTCTTAGTTTCCCTTTCTGATCATTTATTATCATAAGATCATATAAAGAAAATCTGATAAAATTCAGCACCCATTTATGTGAAAAATGTTCAGCAAAGTAGAAGTCAAGGGAACATAGTTCAATGTAATAAATGCCATATATGATAAACCCATAGCCAAAATCATATTAAAATGAACAAAACCTACAAGCATTTTCCTTAAGATCAGGAACAAGACAGAGATATCTGTTATCACTACTATTATTCAATATATTACTGGAATTCCTACCCACAGTGATCAGACAAGAGGAAGAAAAAAAAAGGCATTCAAATTTGAAAGGAAGAAGTAAAGCCATCCTTATTTGCAGATGGCATTATACATCAAACTCTAAAGAATTTACCAAAAAACTACTAGAACTGATGATGAATTTATTAAATTAGAAGGGTACAAAATAAATATACAGAAATCAGTTGTACTTTGTACACTGATAATAAATGATCAGAAAGGGAAACTAAGAAAACAATATCATTCACAATTTTGGAATTTTTTTGTTGGAATTTTTTGATTACTGTTTCAATTTCACTATCTGTAATTTATTAATTTAGATTCTCTGATTCTTTCTAATTCAGTTTTGAAAGGTTGTATGTTTCTAGGAATTTGTGCATATTGTACAGAATATTATTTCTCTTCTTCCATCTCTAATTTTATTTGTTTGAGTCCTTTCTCTTTTTTTTTTAATGAGTCTGGTTAAATGTTGGTCAATCTTGTTTATCTTTTCAAAGAACCATCTCTTGGTTTCATTGATATTTTATTATTTTAGACTGTATTTTATTTATTTCTACTCTGATCTTTATTGTTTCCTTTTTTCTACTCACTTTGGCCTTTGTTTGTTGTTCTTTTCTTAAGTTTTTATAAGAGTAAAGTTAGATTGTTCATTTGAGATTTTTCTTACTTCTTGAGATAGGTCTGTAATGCTATGTATTTTCTTCTTGGGACTGCTTTTGCTGTGTTTCATAGATTTTGCGTTGTGTTCTTGTTTTCATTTGTCTCAAGGTATCTTTTGATCTGTCTGTTCTCATTGTTAATATTCATTGTTTAATAATATGTTATTTAGACTTCATGTTTTTGTATGTTTTCTTTTCTTGTGATTGAGTTCTAGTTTTATACAATTATGGTCAGAGAAGGTGCTTGATATGATTTTGATCTTCTTAAATTTATCGAGACTTCCTTTTTGTCTAAACATGTGATCTATCCTAAAAAATATTCCATGTATACCTGAAAAGAATGAATATTCTGCTCCTTTGGGGTGAAATGCTCTGAGGATATTAATTAAAACTAGCTGATCTAATGTGTCATTTAAGGTTGCTCTATCCTTGTTGATTTTCTGTTTGGGAGATCTATCCATTGATTTCAATGGGGTGTTAAGTTTTGCTACTATGACTGTATTGCTGTCAATCTCTTTCTTTATGTCCACAAATATGTAAAGATTTGCTTTACATATTTTTGTGCTCCTACATTGGATGCGTAAATATTTATAAGGGTTATATCCTGTTGTTCAGTTGCTCCCTTTATCATTATGTGGTGTCTTTCTTTGCCTCTTACTATAACCTTTGTTTGAAAGTCTGTTTTGTTAGATATAAGTTTTGCAATCACAGCAGTTTTTCCCCACTTGTGTGAAATATCTTTTTCATCCCTTTACTTTTAGTATATGTGTATCTTTCATTCTGAGGTGGGTCTCTTATAGATAGCATACATATGGGTCTTGCTTTCTTAATCTATTCAGTTATACTATGGTTCTTTTTGTTGTTGTTTTTAAGAAATATATATATATATATATATATATATATATATATAGAGAGAGAGAGAGAGAGAGAGAGAGAGAGAGGGAGAGAGATTGAAAGCATCAACTCATAGTTGCTTTATTTTAGTTGTTCATTGATTGCTTCTTGTATGTGTCTTGACTGGGGTGTTTAAGCTGAGCCAGTGACCCCTTGTGCATGACAGCAACCATGGGCTCAAGCCAGCAACCTTAAGCTTAAAGTCAGCAACTTTGGGGCTCAAGTGAGAAACCTTGGGATCATGTCAATGACCTCTCACTTGATCCAGCAACCCTTTGTTCAAGCTGGCATGCCCATGCTCAAACCAGTGACTTCAGGGTTTTGAACTTGGGACCTCAGCATCCTGGGTCCACACTTTATCCACTGCTCCATCGCCAGTCAGGCTACCCTATGTCATTTTTTTTTAATTATTTTATTTATTCATTTTAGAGAGGAGACACAGAGAGAGAGAGAGACAGAGAGAGAGAAAGGGGGGAGGAGCTGGAAGCTCAACTCCCATATGTGCCTTGACCAGACCAGTGCAGGGATTTGAACTGGCGACTGCAGTGTTCCCAGGTCGACGCTTTATCCACTGCGCCACCACAGGTCAGGCTACCCTATGTCATTTGATTGGAGCATTAAAGCCATTTATATTTAAAACAATTATTGATAGATATGGATTTTTTTGCCATTTTATTCTTTTAGTTATGTCCCTCCATTCTTCTTTTTTCTCCTCTTCCTCCTTCACCTCTTCCTCTTTCCTAATGCAAGCCCTTTATTATTTATTATATTACTAGCTTGGTGGTAACAAAGTCCTTTAGCATTTTCTTGTCTGGGATGCTCTTTATTTCTCTTTTAATTTTAAATGACAGACTTACTCGGTAAAGTAGTCTTGCTTTTAGGGTCTTGCTTTTCATCACGTTCATGTTGATCCCTCTGGCCTAAAATGTTTCTGTTGAGAAATCAGCAGACAGCCTTATGGGAGCTCCTTTGTAGATAACTGTTTTTTTCTTGCTACTTTTAAGATTTTCTCTTTGTTTTTAACCTTTTGCCATTTTAATTATGATGTGTCTTGGTGTGGGCTTCTTTGGGCCCATCTTATTTGACTCTCTTTGCTTCCTGGACTTATGTGTCTTTTTTCCTCATCAGGTTAGGAAAATTTCAGTTATTATTTCTTTAAATAGTTTTCCCATACCTTGCTCTCTCTTTTTTTTCTGGTATCCCTATGTCGTGGATGTTGTTACATTTCACGCTGCCCCAAAGTCCTTTAAACTATCCTTATTCTTTTATTATTTTTTCTTTTTGCTGTTCTGATAGATGTTTTTTCTACCTTGTCTTCCAAATCATTGATTTAGTCCTCTTCTTCATTCACCCTTCCGGAGTATTTTTGATGTCAGATATTGTATTGGTCAATGCTAATTGGTTCATTTTTATGGTTTCTGTGATATATTTTATGCTTGCTATCTCTTTGTTGAAGTTCTTAATTTGTTTTTTGAGCATTTATATAACCATTCCTTTGAACTCTATATCTGATAAATTGCATATCTGCATTTCAGTTAGCTCTTTTTCTGGAGACATTTTTCTGTTCTGTAATTTGAGGCCTGTTTCTCTTTCTCCTCATTTTGGCTGCCTCTTTGTATTTGTTTCTATGTATTAGATAGATCTGCTATGATTCCCAGTCTTCATGGGGTGGCCTTATGTAGTAGGTATTCTGTTGGGTCCAGTGGTGTAGACTCCTTGTCACCTGAGCTGGGTGCTCCATTAATATCTCTTGTTTGGGTTATGTGGGTCCTCCTAACATAATTGAATCTTGATTGCTATTGGCCCATTGTGCATGGGATTGATCTTCAGGCTAGCTAACTATGAGGCTCTACCTCAACCAATGTGTGTGAGCTGCTGTGCAGGGGCTGACCACAGGAAGCAGAATTTGCCTCAGCAGAGTTTGGTACCTGATGGGCTCTCCCTGTGGATATCCTGCTGTGATATTGTCTGAAGCTGGCCACTGGTTGTGTCAGTTCTGGGCCTTTAGGGAGAGAACCAGGTGCAGGCCACTATAAGATGCTTCCCATGACTGGCCCTTACCAACTTATTTGGAGCTACAAGTGACTCACAGTTTGTGGCTGCCTCTGGTTGGCTTAGGTATATGTGGAAAGAACCAAGCAGCACATCAAGGCTGGCTTTTGCCAGCACTGGCCCCAGATGCAGGTCAGCAAAAGAACCAAGGCACCCCGAGATCTACCTTCAACTGCTTCTGTCTGCTAGCTGCTTCTTAGTTTTGGCCAGTGAAAGAGCCTCTGGTATAGTTGGGAAGATGGGACTAGTGGATCTCCCCTATGGGAGAGGTGCCCATCAGACTTCAGGAAAGGTGGTGGGTCTAGCTTCCACCCCAAAGCCACAGGTCTTGGTCTGTCCCAGATTTTTTCCTTTGACCTCAGCAGGTTGGAGCCACTAAGAGTCAGGTAGCTGGGGTCTCTGGAGTCCAGAGAGCTGCTCTTCTGGCCACCAGCAGAGTGATTCTAGTGAGTATCCCATGAGGTGAAAGCACCAGTCAGATTCTCAGAAAAGTGGGGAGAATAGCTCCTGCCTCAAAGGCAGTCAACCAAATTACTATCACCTCCTGAGTCTTTTCAAACCTCCACTCCCTGGTCAAGGCCACTAACTCCTCACTAGGGTCTAATCTCCACAGGGTGGGGCAAGAGAGATTCCTGAAGTTGGAGCTATTGCTTTCCCCAGGCTGTTGCCACACAGGGAGAAGTTCTCTGCCCAAGAAAGATAGCAGCTATGGAGAATGACTCAGTATAGAGGTCCCAGTAGCTGTTCCCCACCACTCTCTCCTCAGAGCCACAAACCTCAGAGTCTCTTCACATATCTGTAGTCAATTCAGCCCTCCCTCCACCTGTGCTCAGTGTAAATGGCTGCAAATAAGGTTTTGTGCACTGGTCCTTTAAAAGGGTGCCCACATCTCTGTGGCCTCCTTCTTTTTCTGGCAGACAGACCACTCACCACTTTTCATAGCTAAATGCTATATGGGTTATTTTTCTAGGCTCTGGTTCTCTAGTCTGAGAAACCCCAATTAGGGATTAGGCCCCACATTTCTCAAGGTTAATCACTCCTCTCCCCCAACAGCTGAGCTATCCTTCCAGAACCTCTTCAGCCCCTCATGGGAGCAGGGCCAGCTCTTTTTATATCTTCACCCTTTCTACCAGTCTCAATATGGCTTCTTCTGTGAATTCTTGGTTATAAGATTTTTCTTCATTTAGTCTTGAGTTGTTTTTTCAGGATGATTTTTCTTAAATTTAGTTATAACTCCAGTTTGGTTCAGGGAGGAGTTGAGTGTAACATCCATCTCTTCTGCCACCATACTTTTTCTTAAATGAGATGTCTTAAAACCACTCATTAAGGAACCTGATCCAGTGATATCTTGCGTGATTGGTCATCCCCTGTCTTTTGTTTCTTAAATTTCTAATTCTACTGCATGTCCACTAACTTCTCAAAATCAACATATGAACAAGTTATATCTCTACCATTAAAAATGTGGTTTTATCTCATTCTCAGGCTACTACCCCATCTGTCTCTCTTTTGTCTTTATCAAGATCCTCAGGCAGTCTGATAAGTGTCTTTATTTCATACCTTCTGTTCAGTGTATATTTTTTATTCCTTCAAAAAGCATTGTGAATTTTGCTTTTCTTTCATTGTACTTGAGACTAGAAGAACCAAAACACACACACACACACACACACACACACACACACACACACACACCTCCTTCTTCAGAACTTTGGCTTGATGAGAGACAAACTAATAAATTGAAATATTTAATCTCATGTACAATATTTTTGTAGAGTTATGAAGTATACACTCTGATCACTTTCCCATCATTCTATTCAAGCTACATTCATTACAGTAATCACTGTTAACCTCTTAATTGCTAAACTCAAGGAAGTCTTTTCTGCCTTTATTCTACTTGCCCTTTCTTTGGGAATTTTTCTCCCTAGAATTGATCTCCCTTTACATGTTCATTTTTACTCTCTTGTTTTCCTATTTATCTGACTACTCCATTCTAGTTTTCTCTGCCTATTACTGTTACCTAAATATTAATATTATATAAAACTTTGTCTCTGACCTTATTATTTATCCAGTGCCCATATTTATTTACTCATAGAGCAGATGATGACTTTGTCAGACATTATGCTAGATGCCAGGATACAAAGACATATTCTCTGTCTTAAAAAAAAAAATTACCTTTGAGTCTAGTTGAGCAATATAAATAGGCAAAAAAAATGGAAGTACAAATAAACTATATTCTAATGGCATGATTAAAAGATCAAGATATAGAACACCTAATTTCTTTGTCAAACTTATGTTTATAGGTAATGACAGCTAAATCTCTATCTCCATCCTTCCTGCTTTTATATTTTTTCTAGGCACTTTTAATCTAGCATGTCTTACATGAAGTATATTATATTTATTTCACTTTGCACATCTGATTTTTTTTAAATTTACTTTTTCTCTTAATAGTATCATTAGCCATTCACTCACTTAACCTAGAAAAATCAGAATCATCGTTAATTCTGTGTTTTCATTCTCTGAATACAAGCACATGAATATTCCCATATGAGCCATTGACTGCAATGTCTCTTGACTTGAAATATTATAATAGCTCCCTTTATAGTATCCACATATCTTTTAATCTGTAAATTCTATCATCTATACTTGTACTGCAATGTGTTTCTAACTGTAACTATGCACACAGGACATCCTTTAAAATCTCACAGTGTCATTCTGTTTGCTCCAGTACAACTTCCAAAAGACTTAAGCATAGAATGCCCTTTACATTCTGTTCCTAATCTACTGTTCCAGTGTCATATTGTGCCATTTCTTCACCATCCCAAAGTATTCTGTAACCATATTGAACTTTTTCAATGTATTTCCAACCATAATAGACTGCTTGTTCTTTTCCCAAAATCATTCTGTCCTTTATCTTTTTGTGCTCTTTCTTTTGTCTCTAGTGATTTTTACCCTCTTCTAGTTTCAGACTTCTATTTCTCCTTCATGAGACAGATTGATATCATTTCATCTGTAAATCATTCCTAAACTTACTGACCCTCCCCTAGACCTTTGTCTGTCTCTTTCCTACTGTCCTATCTCTATATGTTTTTGTCTATTTCTTCCCCTGACTGGAAATCTTTCCAAGGCCAGGGATCAAATGTTAGTGATATTTCTGTTTCTTTCAATCCCCATAACCTAGCCACAGTATTAGATTCATCTATAGTAGGCACTCAATAAGTATTTGTTGAATTAATAAACAGTTCTGACTGAAAAAAAAATACCTTTGGATTCTCAGAAACACTCCTCCTGCCAATTGCTATTACTCAAAGTCAGATATTGGCCTATTCCCAACTTAAACTTACAACTCATTCAGTGTTCACATTCAAGCTCTAGGTCCCACTGTCTCAGCCACCCCTTAGATCTATTTAGCAAACTTGGGAATTCATATAATCATTTCCTACTTGAGCTCAACCAGCTGTGAGGTGTTGGCTTTTGAAAAACTTCATCATTATAAACAGTGTCCCTTCATTTTAACGTTTTACATTTTTAAAGAACATTTTTGGAAGAATAAAGATGACTAAAATATTAAAGTCAGAAAAATTTTTATATTTCTCAGAAAACAAAATGATTTCTATATTTTACTAAGATTTTACAGTAATTTAACAGAACTGTAGAATCCATGTGTTTTTCCTAAGGTTTCACTGCCTTCTACAAGACTTTTCAAGATCACTATAACTAAAAAGTAAACAAACAAACAAACGAACAAAAGATTCTCAATCTAATGCTTAAGAGAGTGAGCTATAGAGCGAGACTATCTAGGATTAAATTCCAACTCCACCCTTGCTAGGGATATGCTTACATTATACACTTAACCTTGCTGTGCTTGTTTCCTCATTTATAAAATTAGTATAATGAGGTAAAATAATGTGTAGGTCTTAGAGCTGAGTAAATGACTTGGTACATATAAAATGTTGGAAGTAGTACCTAATGCATAGTCTCTCAATATGTTAGTTGTTTTCATTATCAGGAACAACTGATATTAGTACAAAAATTTAGTGCAACTTAGAATTTGATTATTATAGCTGGATAAATTTAGAAACATTGTATTTTGAACTATGGTCTATCAGGGAAGTTTATTATTTGGTGCAGCCACTCATTTTTCCATGGAAAGGTATTTTCCAGGTAAAGGTCAATTCATATACCTGAGTGAAAAGACAAGATTCAGGTTTTGGTCAGTGATTCTTTCTACTCTAAATTTTAGCCAGATGAATTTTATAGGCAGCTTTAGTCCAGATTTCTAAAAGTGATGTCAATCAACCAATCAGTCACACTTCTGGCATTAACCTTTCACTCCCAGTGAATATGCTATCCCTTGTCATTTCTTTTCTTCCCTCTGTATAAGGTCTTGAACCTACGTGGCCCATTGAAGCATGAATTAAAAAGAAACTGATATCTTTAAACATTCCAGTAACAAATCTAATTATAGAAATTAACTTAGCTTTTATCCCCCACTTACAGATAAAATACTTTTAATTCAGATATTGATATGTTTTATAAGATAAAATTTATTTTGCAATTTTATTCAAAAGTAGAAAACAAACACACTAATATTTCCAGAATTGCTGAGTTGAAGCAGGGAATTGATTTTCTATAACTCTTGTGATTCTAGAATGTGTAACTTTTAACAATTCTACAGTATTTATTAATATTACACAGAAATATTATCCCTTAAAATTTTCTAAAATGTATTCCATGGTTCTTTGTACCAGTGACCCTAAATTGTATATGAGATTTTCCTCTTTAGAATAAAAAATAATTATATTAAATATTATTTACAAATTAGTTAAATGAATATTATTATAACTAATATTTAGACTTAATTTTAAGAAATTAACCCACTTACCATAGTGTCAACATTTTATCATCACCCAAATGTTAAAGTTCCAAGTTTCTCAGAATGACCACTGATAAATGACAAGCTGATGCCCCGATGGAACTGTGCTTGTGGTGGTGCATACCTTCTATACCTTGAAGCTGTTTTCCAGTTTCATGATTTGCTCATTTTCATTCTTTTGGATCTGTACATGTACATATATACAACCTTTCATTCAATGAAATGAGTTATTATTCTTGCCATACAATATTAAATTGGAATATATACATTTTTTCTTAAATTGCTTGTTTTATCAGACACTATATTGAAACCCAGACTTTACATCTGAAGTATACTTTAAATTTAATTTTATGTTTATTTCTTTGGTGTATTTCTGTTAATTTTTGAAGAGCATATGTTCAAATATTAAGTAAGTTTTTCTATTTCTATATGTTGCTAATTTATGTACTTAAGTATTTTCATATTTAAAATATTTTTAAAATAGCTTGAATGTTCACAAATAAAAATCCTATTGCATTTGGAATGTTAGGTCCTAAGAAATTTGAATAGATATTCCAAAAAAATCTATAAAATTCAGAACCTTTTACACTGTTCTTGCAAAGAAGAAAAAAAAATGTTCTTGTTCATAAAACACTAATTGTCATCTCCAAAAAAGTCATCTTAATCAGCTCTGAGTTTAAACTGTTTTACTTTGGGAAGGACATAAAAACTCCTAAGTTTTTTTCTACAACTCATCTTGCCCATGACTAGAAGAAAATGTTGTAGAAGTAGGAACAATGGCAGGGCTTGGTATATAAGAAGGAGAATAGACCCTTTTATACATTTTTATTTGACTATTAACTAAAATTGTGTGTGCCAAGATTTAGGTTAGTTGAAACCCCCTACAAACTGGGCTTATGGAAACAGTAACTGATCCTTTTAACATTGTGATTTTTAATACACCCCGAGAATGCATTTCCCAAAAAGTGTAAGATCCCTATCTTGAGATGTGATTAAATGCTTTAAAATTTTTTTTATAATAGAGGAGAAACATCTTTCTTTAAATTTTAAATCATATAGTTAATATGAGCTCACACAATAGAGCCTGGCACATTAAAATATTTTCTCGTTTTTTAAGGGAATTAATGGCTCTTCACCATCCCTTTAACATGTAAAATGAGTAAGTTACTTGTGTCCAGTACATCCAAAAAAGAGCCAGGATAAAATAAACATAAGGGGTTGGATATCTTGGAAAAAATCTGTCATGGGTTTGGGTTAATCATCTCCAGAAGAAATTCAACTTGATGCCTGAAATGTAAGACTTCTTGGAGAAAGCAGAAAGGCCCGAGGCAGTGTTGATCTGAAGGAGTGCTCTCCATGGGTCAGAGCTGCTCTGCTGGCAGAGTGCAAACCCAGTTCACAACCGAGGCTGCTGAAAAGTTGTAAAAGACTGCAGGGGCCTTACAGTGCACGCACTCCAGCTTTGGTTACATAGTTTTAATGGCCCAGTTTCTTATTATAAAATAAAACTTAAAAATAAAATCTGTGCTTAATTTTCCAACTTTCAGTCTATCAGTGATAGGACTGCTTCCTTTAATATTTGTAGAATAAAACATCTATTTCTTAAGTTTTAGTGATCATATAGGAAAGTTATGTCAATATGGAATACCTTTATTTGGTGCATTTTTCATAACATCCTATTCTTAGGCTTGCGAACCTTGGAAAGTGAGTTATTTAAACAATACTTTTGCTTAATTCTCTTCTATCACTTTTTATGCATTTTTAAAATACTTTCTTTTCCCAAGCCATCCACTCTCTTTGCATAAAATTTCTGACACTATATGTCTTGGAAACTGTGCAAAATAATAATTTTAATTTCCAATAATGGTCATAGACTCTAGGGAAACTGATCTAGTACTAAAGGACTCAAATCTAATATTTATTCATTCTGCCCCAACTTCCCTATTTTTCCTATATCCATTATCAGAGATGACTGTCTTCACCTGAATATCAGGTGAATATAAAAACAGGAAAAATATCTAACATGGGCTTGGGTTAATCATTATTATACAGAAATAATTATGTGATTAATCTGATATAATAGTAAAACAGGCTGCTAAATAGTTTCAAGTCTATTTTAGAAAAGCATAGAGAAATAACTTTTAAGTTCCATTTACTTTTACCCATAGTTTTATTGCACCCAACTGCTAAAGGAGTTATATTAGCCTTGGACTAAGATAAGTTGTTAATTAAAATATCTGTGCATATTCTAAAGAGCAGTCCTTTTTGTAGAAAGCTGTTGATTTATACTATTATAGTCTGTTTATACTCTGAAGATATTTTTAAATTGCTGTAATCATATAGGCAGAAACTGACGTATACCAGTAAAGAAAGTTCAACCTTTAAACGTAGCAGTCAATCATTTCAATGAATAGAGTCCTAAGTGCTGAAGCATTTCAAATCCTTTTTCATTTGACCACTCAGTGACCTGATAACTATTTCCTGTCCCTAAATAAGGTTGTGACCCAGGTCTTAGAGTGCGAAACTCAGATAATTTTAGAAACAAGTCAGAAGCTGTACAATTAAAGAATTAGAAGACAGTTTGACTAAAATTCTTCCTTTTAAAGTGGAATAATTTATCTTAAATATTAAAGAATCAAAATGAAATGTATTCCCTTCTATTTGTTCATCATGTTTAGAACTGCTCAAATCATTGAGTTTTATTGCCCCTTATAATGGAGAATTACAAGGTGTCTCCAAAAGATTAATTTGCAGTAAAATTCTTCATTTCTATTCCTTTAAGGTAATAAGGATCATAAAATAAATACTTAAATAAATAAATCACAAATAACACTATTTTAATAACTCACCAGAATAACTTGAGAACAATAGTTAAAAAATTAACTTTAATTACAATACTATACATGTATACATGAATATTCATATGTGAATATACGTGTGTGAGTGTAATCTTGTCTTTATTAATATTTATAGCTACAGAATGGCTAAAATCATTAAATAATAATACCTTCAACAACAAGAAAAACACCTATACATTTCAGGAAATATGAGAGGAATGTTTCTAACCACCTATTTGAGCTGCTAAAATGCCTTTGGCAATTGGATTAAGGGAAAGAAGACTCTTCTTAGAAGTTCATTTTGCTGATCTGAAAAATGTAATTGATTTATAGTTTGTTTTGATAATTTTTTGGCTTTTTCATAATTTGGATGTGAAATATGTTATAAAATATTAATTATTTGATGAAGTCAAGAAGTGTTTCCTTAAACTAACAGTTTGATACTTCTTTCTTGTACAATTAATAAACTTATATATTGAAAATATATTAGCACTAAACTTAAAAATATGATTTAAAAAAATAAATATTGAGAAAAGTCTCTGAAATTGACAGTTTGAGCTGTTTAAACTAAGCTGAGATTTGCACTTCCACAAGGATTACATAATTTATCAAACAACATAAATTCTCAAATTTGATCTCACACACTGTAAAGAGTTATTACAAAATAAGCAACAAAAGCTGTAGGGTTTCTTAAACAGTGAGAAAAGTTCTATCTTTGATTCCATGTTAGAAAGTGATGTGTCATCTTACTCATAAGGACAACTCTTTCTTGTTGATAATGTACTAACTACGCAGCCATGGACAAAGAGAGTTGCATTCTTATTCATTTGAATGTTGAACTGTTGCCAGTTTTAACCTTATAGTTTTACCAACTTGGCTTATTGTGTGTTTCATTTGGAGCCATCATGTGTGTGTGTGTGTGTGTGTGTGTGTGTGTGTTGTATGGGTAGGTATTATTTGAATATAAGCTATAAGAATTTTTAAGAATGAAATATAGATTAATATAAACTAAAAACCAAGCATCAAATTTTTTATTTTTTTACTTCTTAGAATTTATGTGAACAAAAAGAGAACCCTAGAATGAACAGTTTTTAAACATGATTTGTGGAAAGTATGTTAAGAAGTAAAATTTATAGTAAGAATAATCTCAAAGATTTTTACTTAAATTAAACAATACTAAAATAGTAACATAACTAAGATGTTTTAAACATTTACCATTACATTAAAAACTTGGACTAAAATTAAAAATAAATGTTCAAATGTGATCTGAGGTTTCTTAAAAGGTGGTGGTAATAATTCATAAATTCCAAATTGCTGTGAGCAAAATGTAATAGTATATGTATGTTATGTATCTTATATAAATCTACATGCTACTCTATTTCATATATTTTTATTCACCATATTTGATTTAAATGCATGTTTTAGCTAATGTGGCTATTGTTTCATATTAATTAATAATTGCAAATTTTGTATCACGTATCCAAAATTATTGTTCTGAATTTAATTGCTGTTATATAAGGTGCATTCAGTGCTACATAAATACTAATTAATTGACAAAATTTATAATTTTTAATTTGAATACAAGGTTAATTTTCTTTTTTTTAAGTTCAATTTACTTTAAACATTAAAGATATAAAGTTTAAATTGTATTATCACAATAGTCAAACATTTTAAATTATATTTGACAACAAATAATAAAATAGATTTTAATGACAAATGCATAAATTTAAATAAAGATTTGTTGTTAAGTTAGAAAACAAAAATACATTGAGCATTTTCTGGCTCAAAAGAAAATTATAGTTGAAAATTTAAGAACTGTAAGGGATTAAGACTAGAAAGTAAGCTCTAATACCAAAAAGAAGAACTCAGATTTAACCTACAGATGACCTGGGCTTGTTTGTTCAGATGACAGTTCTAAAAGTGTACAGGGAATATTCCTGTTTAATACAATTATTTGCCGCAAGCCTTGACCTCAGTGACTGTCAGGGACCAGATCTGAATTGGCCCATTCTCTGATATGGTGACATTGCTTCTGTTGCCTCGATTGTGACCTCTGATTGCATGGTACCCTTGAGAGTTCTATGTAACAAGCGTAACTCCTGGTTCTTAGCCAGGAAGGTAGGTCTGCCTGCATAGATTTGTCAGCCCCCTCAGTCTGAGTTACACATGCCATCTATCCTGCCATGGTATAAAGCTATTATTTTGTGTCTATACCTCTGTCTGAGTACTTCAATACTAGCATTTTGCAAGTAGTGAAATATGTAAAGATGTCTTTTTTCAAATAAGGAGAAACCTGTGATTCATTAGTTTCTAAAACAAATGTTCATTTATTTTCAAGCAGTTTTATTGGTTTAGTACATCTTTAAAGTTTATGTATGTGAAAGTTATTTACCTGCATACCTTTTCCTGCCTCAAAGAATGCCTGCTTTCTACCCATTCCCCGCCGGACCCTGAGCTAACCCTGTCCAGGACACAGGAGATTGATGGGAAGAGGCAGCGTGGCAGTGTAGTGGGGAAAAGGACTGGAGAAGGAAAACGACGGGCTTTAAATCATTGCTTCACCACAGTCACCAGGGCAAACTACTACTTAATTCTTCGAACCTCCTTTTTCTCACCTTAAAAAAAAGGGGAACATCACTCAAAGATTTTTAAGAATTAATGTAATGTGAAGGGCATGTCACAATTTCCAGCACATAATATAATCATTATCATTATGATAATTTTTTTGTTCCACATGCCTCCCAAAGGAGGGAAAAATACAGATCTCCTTCCACATATGGGTACAGGATAGTTCCAGACTTCTTATAATCACAGTGTGGGATAAAGGCTGTCCCATGCACAGCAGCCCAAATGGGATAATTTACACAGCCTTCTTCACAGTTTAACTGAAAACTAGGATCAGAATCATTTGGAATCATTTGTTTGTCAGTCATGTGTTTAGACATGGTTTGGGTGTTTGAAGTCAAATTATAAATGGGCGGTAGAGTTGGAAATTTAATTTAAACATTTTCATGCTGAGATTATGCTTTCTCCACCAGATGAATGATTTCCCAACTTTATATTTTAGCAGAAAAATTTCTTTCTTTGAATGAAATATTACACAAAATTCAGTACAGTGTGTAAAACAGCTAGTAGTACATCTGCACTGGTTATAGGAAGTGGGTCTGATCTCCTGCCTACTCCCTGTAGCAGCCAATAGGTGCATTTACAAAACCTCGTAGGGCTTGATAAAGCACACTGTAAGAACAGGGTATCTGAATCTGTTAGCAAAGAAGAATTCCCTTCTTAGTGAATCCCACTGAACTGAAGACTGACTCACTTGTCCTTAGTGCTCATTACATTCAGAAGTACTTATTTAATACCTACACCTAATATGTCTTTATTTTGTATGTTGCAGAAGTTCAGGACTCTGTTGGTTAGCAGGTAGAGCCTCAGCTCTTAGAATGGCAGGCACTAGAAACAATGAAGCAGTTCACATAAGATGTTTCAAATTTATATTAAAGTAACTATAAAAATTATGTAGCATAAATCTTGTTTTGGATAGGCTAATTTAATAATCCTAGATTGACTGTTTGGGATAATTACATTTTATATTATAGAATATTAATACATTATTTAGTATTTCATTGTTTCAAAAATATGCATTTTTTTTCACATGTTAACCTCTGTGCACTCAGACAACATTTCCTAATAGATGGAAGTTTAGAATTTGCTGTCAGCCAAGTGGTAGTTGACACATTATATGGAAATCTTATATAGTCATTTTCCATTAAGATCAATATTATAGATACTATGAAATAGTATAGTGGTCTAAAATTTGGAGAGCATTTAAATAGAGCTGATATAAGACTGGCATATCCAAATATGGCTAAATTCAGTTCTTCTCTGATTAGTAAATAGCTACTTCCTGAGCCCGTCCACACCACAGCCACCCCTCTCACTACTGGCTGCTTTACACCGCTGGAAATCTCCTCCCACCTCTATGACATTCAGTAACTAAAGGATTAATGTCCTGCACAGTAGGGGCCCTCCAGAATTCTGCTCCAGTTTAAAGCCAAGGTCATTTTTGATTGGTCAGTACTATAACATAAATTTTAGTATCATCCCTTTCACATCAGTTTTTTTTTTTTAATGATTCAACTCTGAGAATAAGGCAAAGGAATTGTGATCCTCAGACTTTATAGATGAAGAGCTAAGACCCAGCAAGGCAACTTTATCTCTCCAGTTCTGCAAATCACATTCTAAACTGATACTTTAAGAAATAGAGACAGAACAAGGCAGAGAATCTCTAATCCAAGCAAATACAGACACAAACTTTGTGAGACTGAAAGATCAAGTTAAAATAAGCAAAACATTCTTTCAGCCAGAGAAAGCCAGAGTATGCTACCTGTTAGTGAAGTAGCTCATATACAAGAATGGCTACCTTGGGTCCCACCGATAAAGCTAAAAAAATGAAAATAGCTAAATTCAATGGTAAGGGTACACAGTGAATATCAAATAGCTAGATTCAATGGTAAGGGTACACAGTGAATATCAGCACTGTCCTGACAGCCCTGACATTACTTTGAATGGAATGACTCCACCATGAAGCGCCTTTATAGACTGTACTAAAGCTTCTTTTGCTATTGTCAGAAATGTGTGTATGCTTGCTACAATATGAGCACTGAGAGAAATGTAGAAGGGAGCCTGACCAGGCGGTGGCACAGTGGATAGAGCGTTAGACTGGGATGCAGAAGATCCAGGTTCGAGACCCCGAGGTCACCAGCTTGAGCGCGGGCCCATCTGGCTTGAGCAAAAGCTTGCCAGCTTGGACCCAAGGTTGCTGGCTCCAGCAAGGGGTGGCTCTGTCTGCTGAAGGCCCGTGGTCAAGGCACATGTGAGAAAGCAATCAATGAACAACTATGGTGTTGCGACGGCAACGAAAAACTAATGATTGATGCTTCTCATCTCTCTCTGTTCCTGTCTGTCTGTCCCTATCTCTCTCTCTCTCTGACTCTCTCTCTCTGTCCCTGTAAAAAAAAGAAAGAAAGAAAAGAAAAGAAATGTAGAAGGGAAAAGAGACAGTTTAAGTAAATGTAGGGAACCATAGAAAACAAGTACACATAAAGTAGGAAGTAATTGAAGAATTAAGAGAAATCTTGAAAAATAAAATAACAAAATTATGTGAGTTTTGATATCAAGCTATGAAGAAGCATAAAAGTATATCACTATCCAACCTCAAAATGATACATGATGCCCTGACCAGTTGACTCAGCAGTAGAGCATTGGCCTGGCGTGTGGAAGTTCCAGGTTCGATTCTCAGTCAGAGCACACAGGAGAAGCACCCATCTGCTTCTCTACCCTTCCCCCTCTCTTTTCTCTCTATCTCTCTCATCCCCTCCAGCAGCCAAGGCTCCACTGGAGCAAAGTTGCCCCAGGTGCTGAGGACCACTCTATGACCTCTGCCTCAGGCACTAGAATGGCTCCCGCAGCAATGGAGCAATGCCCCAGATGGGTAGAGCTTAGCTTCCTGCTGGGCATGCCAGGTGGATCCCTGTCGGTCCAGCGCATGCTGGAGTCTGTCTGACTGCCTGCCCGCTTCTAACTTTGGAAAAATACACACACACACACACACACAGAGATACATGAACAGTAGAAAAATGTTTGTAGTGACTAAATTAAAAATAAAATTTTGATAGAAAGTATAAAAGTAATTTCTGACTCCCAACTCCTATATGTAAGGATAGATAAAAATGGGACCCAGACTTTCTTTGGTGGGAAGATTTTAAAAAATGTAATAATACATTTAAGAACTATTCTGGTGGGAGCTTCAGGCAAATTTTAAATTCTTGGTTCTACCACTTACTTTGCAATATTATGTGTAATCTCTCTGATCTGAGGCATTCTTCTATTTAAAATGGAAATATTATTCTGTACCACTCAGACTACTAGTGAGACAATGCACTGAAGTGTGTGGACCACTCAGGTATGTATGTCCTCAGTGGAAAATGGCAGCTGTTACTGCTGCCGGACTCTTAGCTCTACTCCCAGGTATTCTGGCCAGCCATCTCAGACACGTTCTCTCTCACTGCAATTTATCTATTGGCCTTGGAAAGTTGAGCTTCTGTTCCACAATAATTGTTAAAGAGATTTCTGTTTCAGATAATGCAGTGAACTAAACATTCATGTACAGCTCACCTAAAATACTAAAGTTAAAAAGGTATTTGAAATAGACCTTATTTTTTGAAATGGTTTAGTTAGGGTCACTGGAAAATTGAGCAGAAAGTACCGAGTTCCCATATACCTCTCACATGCTCAGGCCCCATGCTGTGAACACACTTCCCCAGCATGGCGTGTTTGTTACCATCATGACTTACCTTGACACATCATCACCCAAAGTCCATAATTTACAATAAGGTTCACTCTTGGCATACACTTATTTCCATGGGCTTGGAAAAATGTATAATGGCGTCTACCCCTTATTATGGTATCATACAAAACAATATCACTGCTCTAAAAGTCCTCTATACTCTTGCCCCTTCATTCATTCCTGGCAACAAAGGCAGCATTTCTCAGAAGTCAGCAATAACAAAAAAACATGAATATTAGGATGAATAAGTCTAGAATTCTAATGTACAGCACGATGACTGTCATTAATATTGTATTGAATACTGAAATTATTCTGAGGGTAAATTTCAGGTGCTCTCATCACACACAAACAAAATAACTAAGTGAAGATATTATATATCAATTAACTTGTCTGTAGGAACCATTTCACTACATATATGTATATCAAATAATCAGGCTCTCCACCTTAAACATAATTTTTATTAAAAATAAATGCTTGCCTGACCTGTGGTGGCGCAGTGGATAAAGCATCGACCTGGGAACACTGAGGTCGCCAGTTCAAAACCCTGCACTGGTCTGGTCAAGGCACATATGGGAGTTGATGCTTCCAGCTCCTCCCCCCTTTCTCTCTTTCTCTCTCTCTCTCTCTCACTCTGTGTCTCCTCTCTAAAATGAATAAAATAAAAAGAAGTTTTAAAAAAAGAAAGAAATATTAAAAAATAAATAAAAAATAAAAATAAATGCTAAAAAATATAAACATTAGAAAAAGAAAACACAAATATACTGCTCACAAAATTAGGTGATATTTTATTGCCTCTTATTCACTTTTGAAATATCCCCTAATTTTGTGAGCAGTGTAGTACGCAGGCAGGTATAGCAAGGGATTGCTTAGGAGGGATCTCGCCAGGGTGAGTGGGAATGTGTCCACAAGTACCTGGTGAAAGCAGTCAAACATTTTTCTGAGTTGAGTAGTTTAAATTGATATCTCTAGAAATTCACATTAATATATATATATATATATATATAGAGAGAGAGAGAGAGAGAGAGAGAACATAAACTAAAACAATAACAAATCACTTAACTTCTTCAGAAAAAAAGCAACTAGAGTGAGAACCTATAGAAGAAAACAAACTAAAAAATCAGTTCGTTGAGCCTGACCTGTGGTGGCGCAGTGGATAAACTATTGACCTGGAAGATTGAGATCACTGGTTGAAAACCCTGGGCTTGCCTGGTCAAGGCACATATGGGAGTTAATGCTTCCTGCTCCTCTTTTCCTCTCTCTCTCTCCCCCCCCATCTCTCTCACTATCTCTTTAAATTGAATAAATAAATAAAACCTCTTTAAAAAAACTAAAGAAAAATCAATTTGTTAAATCATGAATGTAGATTTATCAGCTACAGAATAAAAAATAAACATCTCTAACTTGATGAAATACATATTATAATATGTATTTCTGTACATAACTATGTATTTGAAAATATGATTAAGCTTATAAAATACAAGAAAATAGTAAAATTAGAAAGCTTTGGAAAAACTCAATAGCAATGCTAGAAATTAAATATGATTAATAAAATCATTAAGATAATTTATAGTCAATATTACAAACTCAATAGGTAGATTAAATTTAGATAGTTAAATAAAAATTAGTGAACATGGTCTACTGTTAGTATGCATTACCTATACAATTAGCTATTAAATTTCAAAGATAGCACACTATATTGTTTTTAATTTTATTTATTGATTTTATAGTAACTTTATTTTTTTATTTTTATTTTATTCATTTTAGAGAGGAGACACAGAGTGAGAGAGAGAGAGAGAGAAAGAGAGAAAGGGGGGAGGAGCTGAAAGCATCAACTCCCATATGTGCCTCGACCAGACCAGTGCAGGGTTTTGAACTGGCAACCTCAGTGTTCCCAGGTCGACACTTTATCCACTGCGCCACCACAGGTCAGGCTTATTTATTGATTTTAGAGAGAGAGATTTGTTTTTTCACTCATTCATGCAATCATTGGTTGATTCCTGTATGTGCTCTGACCAAGGGTGGAACCTGCAACCTTGGCGCATCAGGACAATGCTTCAACCAATTGACCTACTGAGCCAGGTAACAACTGTATTTTTGATCATTACCTAATGCTATAAACCTGACACTTACTCAGGACTCATGGGACCTAAAGTACTGCCATTTATTTTAGATACTTCAGAAATTACTTTTTCTTCTATTTCTATAACTCAAAAGAGTGTATTAGCGGACATTCTTGACCCCTATGAACATAAAAAGAAAATACTTAGCTGTTGTCCCAAATAAGACTGCACTCATTAGTTGCTTAATAGTGGCAATATAGTAAAAAGGGCACAAGTATGAGATGTAGGATGTTGTTGATTTGTCACTAGCTAGCTGTTTCATTCTGGGTAAATCTATAACACTTCTGAATCTCAATTTCTAATTTAAAAAAAGATTAATTGTGTATTTTCTGTTTATTATAAAAACATTTCATTTTCATTTCTACATTTATCTCTGAGTATATACTAAATACATTAAGACAAATCCTATCCTTAGCTAGTAATTAAACAATATGATAAGGAGCTCTAGTAAATTTCTATACCTGAGGAAAAAAACTAATATTCTTACTATTTTGATTTAGCTGCCTAAGGAGGAAAAAAAAAATGATATTTTTTCAACAGCCAGAATCTTCTTTAGAGGCTTTATATACATTATTGAATCCTTGTAAGAAAATATAATTATCCCCATATATTTTAAGAATGCAACTAAAGTTTCAGCTCATGTAAGAGTAGTATGAATGCAAACTTACATCTGGCTGATTCCAAAACCCACAGTGTTTCCACTTCATTAGGAAGCCATATTTTCCCACACAATTTCCCTTCATGTCATATTTCTGAATATGGAAATGAGTGACATTTTAAAATGTTCTTAATTTTCCAGCTGTGATAAATAACACCATTTTGTTTTCTCTTGTGAATAACTTTTGGAAAATAAGAAATAAATTTAAAGTGAAATTTTCCATATTTGGTCTCAAAGGAATTTGTAAATTTCTACTAAACCTATTTAGTTGTTAAATTATGAGAATGAATAAGGAAATAAACATTGTAGCCATCAAAACTTGTATATAAATTGCTCCAAAACAGCAGAACTCTCTAACTGTACTTTTTCTATAGCAAATACTTTCTGAAGAATAACTTTTTTCACACATTTGGATAATAAATAAATTTATGACAAAGCATAGTTCTTTTTTTTTTCTTTTTTTTTTTTTTTTTGAGACAGAGAGAGAGAGTCAGAGAGAGGGATAGATAGGGACAGAGAGACAGGAATGGAGAGAGATGGAAAGCATCAATTATCAGTTTTTCGTTGCAACAACTTAGTTGTTTATTGATTGCTTTCTCATAAGTGCCTTGACCATGGGCCTTCAGCAGACCGAGTAACCCCTTGCCAGTGACCTTGGGTTCAAGTTGGTGAGTTTTGCTCAAACCAGATGAGCCCGTGCTCAAGCTGGCGACCTCGGGGTCTCAAACCTGGGTCCTCTGCATCCCAGTTTGACACTCTATCCACTGTGTCACCGCCTGGTCAGGCTAAAGTGTAGTTCTTATCTATGCTTACTGAAAGACTAAAATAATTTTTAACTACATGTATTTCTGTGCTACAATAGAATTATAAAAGAGTATGTTTTGAACTCAAGGTAGAACTGTTGACTTTTTCATTTTCTCTTAAACGTAAACATAAATGGTTTGGCTTAGTTTTTTTTTTTTTTTATTGGTATGTTTTTCAAATTAGAAAAACAATTTTGCAAAGAGAAAATTTTTAAAAATTACACATTCAAAATCATTCACACTAAGTGGGACATAACATTTTGGTTAGATTAACCATCTACAGGGTTACTTTAGTCTGAATACTAATAGAAAGAAAGGAAAGGTAGATCATTGGTTTCACATTCAAAATCAACCTGGGGTAGTATTGTGAGACAATTCTCTTTCATTTCTGAATACAGTATCCTGGAATGGTGGTACTAGCTACCCTTCTGTTCCAGATATCTTTTAAAAGAAAATTATATATCAGCAGCCTAAGAAGGTAGAGCAAGTGTCTTTTCTGCAGCAGAGGGAAAATTTGCTTGCTGTCCATTATAATTAAGTTAATGTTTTCTTATCAGTACAAAAGGCGGGTTAATTTTCAACTCGTATAAAATATTTGAGCTCCCTAAGTTTGTGACAAAACCTATCATGAGCTCAGTATCTACCCGAAGTTCTTCACTAAAACCCTGTGTAAATTGAGAGTTAAAGAAAACCAATACAGGTCCTGGCCGGTTGACTTAGAGTTAGAGCATCAGCCCGGAGTGTGGATGTCCTGGTTTGATTCCCAGTCAGGGCACACAAGAGAAACAACCATCTGCTTCTCCACTTCTCTCCCACCCCCTCTCTCTCTGTTTTCCCTCATCCCTTCCTGCAGCCAAGGCTTAACTTGTTTGAGCTCATTGGCCTGGGTGCTGAGAATGGCTCTGTGGAGCCTCCACCCCAGGCACTGAAAAAAAGCTTGGTTGCAAGCATGGCCCCAGATGGGCAGAGCATCAGCCCAACAGGGGTTGCTGAGTGGGTCCTGGTCGGGGTGCATGTGAGAGTCTCTTTCTCTAGCCCCCCTTCTTTCACTTGAAAAAGAAGGAGAAGGAGAAGAGAAAGAAGAAGGAAAAGTGAAAGAAGAAGGAGAAGAGAAAGAAGAAGGAGTAGGAAACGAGAAAGAAGGAGAAGATAAAGAAGGAGTAGGAAAAGAGAAAGAAGGAAAAGAAGATAAAGAAGAAGAAGGAGAAGAGAAGGAAAGAAAAGGAGAAGAGAAAGAGAAGAAGGAGAAGAGGAAGAGGAAGAAGAAGAAGAAGAAGAAGAAGAAGAAGAAGAAGAAGGAAGAAGAAGAAGAAGAAGAAGGAGGAGGAGGAGGAGGAGGAGGAGGAGGAGAAGAAGAAGAAGAAGAAGAAGAAGAAGAAGAAGAAGAAAGGAAACCAATACAAATATGCTAATGTTCATACTGCTTACTGTGCTATAAATAATAAAACCCTTCTTCTCTGATGTAGGAGTCTTAGAGAATATCAGGCAAACTTTCTACCTAAAAATGGGATCAAATCTCAAACCCATAAATTTTTTGACATACAAAAACTTTAATTTCACAACTTAAGAAATAAATGAATTACCAATAATGTATATGTGTTAACTCTATAATGAATCGTCTTGCTTTATGAACTATTATTTAAGCTTGTACATATTTTATCCTATATTTTGGTTCATTTGTGGAATGCTATTAGGAATCATGGGTATGTAATCATTGCTTATAAACTATATAGTAGTTTTGAGGAATATTAACTTATATTTTAGAACTGTAATAATGTGTCTGTGATTTTAAGACAGTTATCAATAGGAATTAGAACAAACCAACCTCATCTCAGGAAACATATCAAACTATTTTTATAGCAGAGAGAGAAAAAAAATGTTTTGAAATCATTAAGACCATGGCTGAAAAATAAAAATTGCCATTTCTAAGGTTTGTATCCACCAGAAATGAGAAAATGATAACTTTTCTTTATTTATACTACTTAAATGATTTTATGAGTTTGTCTCACAGCTTGGCAAGACATATTTCCATTTTACAATTGATGAAACTAAGATTTAAAATAGTAATAACTAATTTTTCCACTGCTTATAGCAGTTCTTTCTTTACAATCAAGCTTTATTAAATCTGTATTATTTAAAAATGGCAGGGACTGTTTTAATAATCTATGTTACTAACATAATGAAAAAAAAAGATGAAAGCTAAATCTGGTCACTATTTCTTCTACATACCCTGAGAATCCTTCAGTTGTATATGATTCCTTGGCTTTAGGAGAAGTGCTTATAATGAATACATAGAAGAGACCAAAAAAGAAAATATTAGTAAACTTAAAGTGCAGAAATACCTTTGGGGATAAAAAGGGCTAAATTATTTTATTAGTGTTGGTATAGATAAGTAAATTTTGACCAAATAAATTAAAATTTGGGCTAACAACTGATACAAACTTCCATTTGAGAAAATAAAGATAGGTAGATCAATTCTTCTGCAGAGACCAGTATAAATTCAGAGTATTATTTGAAAAGAAACCTTACATGTAAATTTATTGTAGTATGCTATCCTAATCTGATAGCAGCCACTATACATATGTAGCTGAATTGAAACATTATTTTTAGAAAAATACATTTTTACTTATAATAAATAAGACACCATGAATCAGACCAATTGAAACAGTAGATATCAGAAACAGTATACAAGTAATTGATTCTAAGATACAGATGCTTATTTTAGGTAACAAAAGTTGTCTTGAAAATACCTGTAAGAAATTACAGATTTGAGAAAATGGAATGTAAATTTTAGAAATTCAATAATTGAAATTAAAATCTATGATATCAGTTTACTTAAAGATCTGACAAAGCTAAAGAAATTATGATCTTGAAAATATGTGACAAAAAGTTATATGGAATCTAGTGCAGAGAAGCAAACAGATGAAATTCTTTGTTGTTGTTCAGTAAGAGGAGGGGAGGCAGAGACAGACTCCCACCTGACCCCAACCAGAATCCTTCCAGCAAGCCCAGTAGGGGGCAGTGCACTGCCATTTGGGGAGTTGCTCCATTGTTCAGCAACCAAGCTCTTCTTAGCTCTTGAGGTAGAGACCATTGAGCCATTCTCAGCACCCCAGGCCAACTAGCTCTGATTGAGCCATGGCTGCAGGAGGGGAAGAAAGAGAGAAAGAGAGAAGTGAGAGGTGGAGGGGTAGAGAAGCAGATGAACACTGTTCCTGTGTGCATTGGCCAGGAATCAAACCTGGGACGTCCACACACCTGGCAGATGCTCTACAACTGAGCAAACTGGCCAGGATCAAGAGATGAACATTTTAAGACATAAAAAATATGTAGAGAAATTTAGTGAAGGTTTAAATATTGTGTAATTGGAGTTCCAAGAGGATAGGAGGCAAATGTAATATCCAATAAAACCATGAGTAGAAATTTTTCTGAACTGGATGAAACACATTAATCCATAAATTCAAAAGATTGAGTGACTCATAAACAGTATAAATTTTAAATTTTAAAAGAAACTCACAGCTAGAGTCATCAGAGTAAAATTGTACACAAGAGAAAGAAAAGGAAATCTTAAAGTAATTAGAAGCAAAGGAGACTGACAGCTAATGTCTTAAAAACAATAGAAGGCAGAAGACAGTAGAATATTTTCAATGATCTGAAAGTTGTATAAGTGTAAATTACATACAGCCAAATGAATTCACCAGAATAAAAAACAAAAATAAATAAATAA
Organism: Rhynchonycteris naso; assembly: GCA_037038555.1. Lineage (NCBI taxonomy): Eukaryota > Metazoa > Chordata > Mammalia > Chiroptera > Emballonuridae > Rhynchonycteris > Rhynchonycteris naso. Next base: position 120,562,290 of record CM072996.1, on the reverse strand, counting down.
AATGTACTTTTATCTTAACAAAAACTAAGTTTACTACTCACAGATGATTTTTTTATTAATTTTAATGGGGTGACACCAATAAATCAGGGTACATATGTACAACAAAAACATCTCCAGGTTATCTTATCATTCAATTATGTTGCATACCCATCACCCAAAGTCAAATTGTCCTCTGTCACCTTCTGTCTGGTTTTCCCTGTGCCCCTCCCCTCCTCTCTATCCCACCCTCTCCTCCCTCCCCCCACCTCATAATCACCACACCCTTGTCCATGTCTCATAGTCTCACTTTTATGTCCCACCTATGTATGAAATCATGCTGTTCTCAGTTTTTATTTTTCTGATTTACTTATTTCACTCCGTATAATGTTATCAAGGTCCATCCATTTTGTTGTAAATTATTCGATGTCATCATTTCTTATGGCTGAGTAGTATTCCATAGTATATATGTACCAAAGCTTTTTAATTCACTCGTCCTCTGATGGACACTTGGGCTGTTTCCAGATCTTCGCTATTGTGAACAATGCTGCCATGAACATGGGGGCACATTTCTTCTTTTCAAATGATATGATATTGTATATAGAAAACCCTAAAGTCTCAGTCAAAAAACTACTGGACCTTATAAATGAATTCAGCAAGGTGGCAGGATATAAAATTAATACTCAGAAATCAGAGGCATTTCTATATACCAACAATGAACTGTCAGCAAAAGAAATTAAGGAACAATCCCCTTCACTATTGCAGCCAAAAAAATAAAGTACCTAGGAGTAAATTTAACCAAGGAGGTTAAGGACTTTTACTTGGAAAATCACAGATGATTTTTAAAGAAATTTATTTAAATAGACAGTGTTTTCCACAAAAAAATCCCAAATGTAAACTTTATAGTTGGAAGAAGAATGAAAAATATCTATAAAGCAAGAACTACATTGGGCCTGGGCTGGATAGCTTGTCCTAAAGTGCAGAACTTGCTGATTTGATCCCCAGTCAAGACACATACAGGAACAGATTAATGTTCCTGTGTCTCTCTTTTTCTCCCTTTCTTCCTCTTCCCCTAAAATTAATAAAGTAAACATAGAAGAAAGGAGGGAGGGAGGGAGGGAAGGAAGGAAGGAAGGAAGGAAGGAAGGAAAGAAAGAAGGTAGGTGTTGGTAAAGTAAAATGTTAATTGACAGTATGAATAGCAATAATGTCTTGTAAAGTTAAATATGTCAAAATTAAAATACAAATATTAATATATCTATGTCAAAATGAAGCTAAATTGAGTTAAATGTTTTATAATTATTGTATTTCCTGGGAGGAGGGATAATGGTTCATTTTGAATTATGTTAACTATATATGTTATGATCTGCAGGGCAAAAACTAAAATGATATATGCAAACCATATTATGTTTACACTAGTAGGAAAAAACAATAGAAAGAAAAGAATTCAAAGTGAAGGAAAGAAAGTGAAAAGAAAGAACATAAAGTATTCAGGCAAATAGAAAGCAACAAAAGAAGGTGATTATACACACACACACACACTCAAATGTATGAGCAATTACACTACATGTAAATGGTTCCATAACCCAGTTAGTGGATACTAATTGTTTCTGGATTTAAAAAAAAAAAACTACAAAGAAATGACACTACTCAACCTAAAGACTTACTAGAAAGCTACAGTAACCAAGACAGTGTGACATTGGCAAAAGAGAAGACAATAGGTTGATGGAACAGAATAAACAGCCCCAAAATAGATCCACACAAATATTGTCAACTGATCTATAACAAAGAAGCAAAGGCAATGCAACTAAGTAATGATAGTCTTTTCCACAAAAGGTGTTAGAACAAGTAGGCTTCCATATAAGAAAACAATAAATCTAGATACAGACCTTAAATAATTCACAAAAATTAACTAAAAAAATAGATCACAGACCTAAATGTAAATTACAAAACTATAGTTCTTAGATAATAACATAGATATATCAGCGACCTGGTCTAACACTATACCAAAAAAATAAAATAAAATAAAAACAAATAAAGATAAAACAGGGAGCAATAGGTTTTATGTGGCCACTAAGACAGTGTTATTTTAAAAGCCAGCCTACTTACATCATCAGACATTATTCTATCAGGTGGGTCCTAGTTTGGATGACCTACTATATTAACGTCCCTGAGAGAATTTGAGCTAGATAGAGAAATATTTTCTAAGAATAATTAAATTGAGATAGTAAAACAGAGAATCATGTCAATTGATCTTCTGTCATGGTTATTACTGAGAAATTGCTAAAAATTATTTGAAATAACTTCAAATTTTATCTTTTGGAAAATATTTTTTCTTTATTAAAGATGCTATAAAATACTTATCTATTACAAAATAAAATCCATTTAAAAATACCTGTTACGGATATAGAATTCCGGTAATAAGGACTTCCTGACTCACCCTCAGAATATTGTTCTGTCTAGTTTTGTGGCTAATCTTGGAATCTTTTCCTCCTGCCAGTAACCCCCTGGAAGCTTGTTTTTGGTTGGTATTTAGAGACTTCCACAGGTAGTCTCACTTCCAGGGTAGGTAACTTTTATCATGTGGCAGTTGAGATAGCATAAAGACTATGTATAGGAGAGTTCATTTAAATTTTTAAAAAATAGTAAAATGGCTATAGTTATTAAATTATGAGTATATATTAGGCATTATATGTGGTCTGTTATATATTATTATTATACACATAAAGAAAGAAATTGAAGCAAAGAAAAGGGAAATAATTTGCCCAACTTTATACAGCTAATAAGTAAAAAAAAAAAAAATCATCTTATTATGTGCAAGTTAATTGCTAGACAGAAAGATGACTGAGGTGAAGTGTCTCCTTTAAGACAGAATTTATTTTTTTTATAATTAATTTCTCATATATCACAATTTCAGGGTCTTTTCTAATGGGAAATTAAGAACTGTGCCTAATTCACAGGAAGCTGTAGAAAGCAATTTTAGATGATGGTAATTCTAAAAACAATATTTTATTGACATTTATATTGGTATTTCTTAAAAATGGGTAATTCTATCTAAACTATGGCAGAAGAGAATCAGTATTACTGATTTTTCCTTTTACCTCAACCTCCAGTAGATCCTGGCACATCACAGTCTGACCCCATCATTTAAAACTTTGGTATTTTTTCATCATTAATTTGCATTTTATTTTAAAATATTACATTGAAATATTATATATTTGATTATTGAGTTTTTGTCAACACCATAACTTTTGTATTAAGGTATTTCATTTGTCTACGTTCACTTATCTCAGTCCCAGCCCTAGTAACAGCACACATGGAGACATATTATACATTAATCTCTATATGAATTTACCAATCTGTGATTTTCTTGAGTTATGTAGCTCTCAGGGAAGAAACCAAAGAACCACCCTTTAGTAGTATTTGGTACTCTGCTGTAAAGATATGAACGAGGAGATACACATCAACTGAACAATACAAAGGGCTAAACATATGCTTTTAGGTAGAATTGTACATAAGTTGAATACAGGACCCATTATAATTGGATAATAAGTACACTAACATCCAGTTTGTAAAACGTTATTTCTGTTATTCCACAGTAATTTGCTTAAATATAGCAATTCCATAATCTTGAGTATTGTTTTTACAGAATCCATATATTTTAAAAGGTATAATTTAGTAACTCACTTTAATTCTTCTTTTCTTTTATAAAGGACATTCAAATACTCTATGTACTACCCAAGCACTCCAAACATATGAATTTTTAAAACTCAAATTCAAATGTCAGGGACAAGCAAGTATTTTTCATTCTAGTGCTTTTTCTTTCTTTTTTTTTTTCTTTTCTTTTTTTCTCTCTGTCTGCTATAAAATACAGTGAAATATGTAAAGGAGTGATTAGTGCTGCAGTTAGCCTTTCACCCTTCCATATAGCTTTGGCTCTATTCCCAAAATTCTGTTTTTAAACTTTTGTACCAACAATCCTCTTCTTTATTCATGAAGTCATTTTTCCTTAGCGATCAATTACATATATATGTAATATATTTTAAAAGAATAGGGATGTTGCTTGTCACACACAAATGGCTCTTAGAGAGTTATTGGTTTTGTGCCAGTGCTGTCAACATTCCAACAACACATTGGGTTGGTTAAGGAAGAAGCCATAAACAGCCTATCAACAAGTATTTATACAAATGTTAATGAATTTAAAATTCTATTAGTGAAACATTTATGCCAAACTCTTAATTTTCCTTCTGCTTTATTTGTGAGGTATGATGCAATAACTCTTTTAATAAACACATACAGACCACTTATACTTTATAATGTAAATTACATTTTTAGTATTTCCAGCATAAAATACATAGACTCAGCCATTTATCAAAGTTACCAAAAATATTGCCATCATATGAAGTATTTTGTTCAGCACACAACCATGTCCTCCAAAAGCTTTTGGTAAAGAAATGAACTCATCTCCATCCATGAAACTAAGAGTATTTTATTATTATGTTACTGAGAAAAGCCATTAAAGGAAAAGAAAATAGTCATGGGAAAGTTGCCATATGTATAAAAATATAAATAGCTTCTTTTTGTGTTCCCCAAGTGACAATTGCATCTTAATCTTCCTCTGTATAGGATATTATGCTATATTGAAAATTTAGAAACTGATTTATTTGAAGCATATGGGTTTAATAAACACTTATTTTGCTTTTCATGAAGAAAATAATATTTCATTATTTTTTTAAAAAGGTCTTTATTTCTTTTGGTGAACTTCTTTAACACTGAACTGCTTTTCTTGAGGATGGCACATTGTGAACATTTTACAAAGTAGCCTGATATGACAGTCATTTTTCTGTTTTTATTTTTACTTGATACCTTTAGTTGTCAATTATTATTCCAATCTAATTCAGACTTATAGAAGTAAAGTTTCTATTATAATAATTAAGTTGATCGTGTTTACATATGTGTTATCCTTCACAATGCACAGGTTGGTATCCATACTAAAAATCTAAATGCCAGCTCTGCATTTCTCAGGGTACTGAAAGAACATTAATCAACTATGACAGTTATTCCTTTATTTCACCAAGATTTATTGAGCACCATGCTACCATGTACCATTCGAATAGTTTATATTTTAGTAAGCAAAACAGGTGCACTGAATAGAAAAGTGAAATACAATCTAATAGATGTTATTATGGGATCTCTATTAGATCCTTTGAAGAATATCTCTTCTATAATTTAAATAAGAAATGCAATGTTAAATATCAAGGGCTTACCCCAAAGAGTGTAATTTCTAAACTGAGACCTGAAGACCTGAAGCAAGGACAACATTGGTAAAGTAGATAATCCCAAGCATAAAGTCTATAGGCAAAAGAGATAATTTTGAGTAATTATAATACATCTGGGTTATTGAGGAAGGAAAATAACAGATGTGTCTAAAGGTATATGCAAGGACTGCGTGCTATGCAATAATTTTTCAGCATTATTCAAAAGCAATGGAACATCAGAAGTTTAATCTACAAAGTAGCACATTTAGATTTGTACTTTAGCAGGACCATTTGTAGTATGGAGATAATATAGTGAAAGCAAGACCAGAAGCAAAAAGAGCTGTTACAGTAATTTAGAAGAGATGATGGTAACCTGAATTAAAATAGTGACAATGGGAATACAAGAGATTTGATAGATTGAAAAGAATTTAGGAGGTATTTACAATTTTAAGCTGAAGAAGACTTCTGTTTCAGTACAGCACTCTGGTTTCTGAGTTGTACATTGGTGAGGTACTATGGTAGCAACTTGAAAAAGGTGGGATAATGCATGCTAGGTTTAAATTATCTGTGGATATTTAAGTGAAGAGGTTATGGAAAGGTACATTTCAGAAGTCAATGGGGAAAGTAATTGAAGAAGTTGAGTGAATATCCTCATGCAGCAAAGAGTATAGCATAAGCCTAGGAAGGACTCAGGATAAGACCCCAGAAAAAAATCCTGAAATTGAAAGGAATGGAAATGGAAGAGGAGCCCTTGAAGGAGACTGAGGTTAAGACAAAAGGTCAGAGAAAAACATGGAGGGTAGTAATGAAACAAAATCCAAAGGAAATAAGCCTTTCAGAAGGAAGGAGATGAAAACAGTATATAATATTATAGAGGAGTCAGTAAGATAAGAACTTCAATCAGTCCCAAAGGTTTAATCATATTAGTGATCTCGGTGTAAACAGTTCTAGTGAAATGGTGTGGGGAGAAAGCCGTATTTCAATGGGCTGAAGCATGAATGACAGTAAATCAACTGGGATTTGTCTATTTCACGTTAATCTGATTAGGGAAAAAGAGAGAGAAGTAGCTAGAGGGGAAGATAGACATTTTGAGAGATACTAGAAATGTGGAAGGAAAGAAATTACTGATAGCAAGAAATTCTAAATTATATAGTATGCTTAAGATTTAAAGCACAGTTGAGAGCATTGGCCTTAAAAAGAGGGGTGTCTCTTCTGTTGTCATAGGTAAGAAAGGTATTTTGTACTTATCACACACAAGCCTACTCATCACCATTCAGAGAGGAAGCCTGAATAAACTGACGGTAGTTGGAATGGAAAGGACGAGGCAGATATTAGTGTGAACCATCCAGTAGATGAAGTAGACCAACTTTATGATTAGATGTGGGTACTTAAGGAATAAGGAGTCAAGGTTGACTCCAGAATACCTGGGCTGGATGCCTTGGGGATTCAGGAAGAAAACAAACTTAAAGGGATGATAATGGTAAAAACAAGTTGTGATTTTTGAAGTTCAGCTGAATATAAATATACAAATAAGATAGAGGTTGGTTATACGTAGACTTCTAGGCTGCCAGCCCCATGAGGTAATATACAATAGCCATCCAATTGACTATCCTCAGAAGCCAGCACAGTGCCAAGAATAGAGCAGAGGGTGTGGGCTCTTAGATTCTTGTAGAATGAGGAGAACTATCATCTAAAGAAATCTTTGAAGGAGCCTAGAAAAACTCTCAAAGTCTGCTGTTCCAAAGTCCTACAGAGAAGAGAGTTGTGGGTCAAAATAATGGCCTGATTAATTGAATTCAGCAAAGAGGTCAATGAAGATAAGGAATAAATTTAAGATATTTCTAGTAAAGACAATTTTAATTTCACAAAATAAGATTTCAATAAATTAAGGAGGGAATAAAAAAGTAAAGAAATAGAGACAGAGCCTGAACTGTGGTGGCACAGTGGATAAAGCATTCAACATGAAACGCTGTGGTCACCGATTCAAAACCCTGGACTTGCCTGGTCAAGGCTCATACAACAGCAATCAACAAACAACTAAAGTGAAGCAACTATGAGTTGATACTTCTTGCTACCTCTTCCCCATAAAATTCAATAAATAAAATCTTTAAAAATAATAGAAACAGAGAGTAGACTTCCCCCCTTTTGTAAAAAATTGTTAACCAATATATTTTATTGTGAAACATGAGGTATTAGGAGATTACAGAATTTATCCCTGGAGTCTTATATCTCATTTTATATGAGTTTACTGAATTGAGAGATACAAGCCTATACATTATAAGGGGGAAATTAACTTCAGTTTAGAAGATATTTAGCAAATAAGTGACTGTGTTTTCCTAGAGAAAAAATAAATTTCCCCTGTTGAAAATAGAGTAGAAACTCAAATCAAATAATGGGCAGGAGTAAATATTTGCACCAGTGACAACACATAAAGTAATACAAATAGTCAATTGAAAAGAAATATGTAAATACTAAGATCCAGCAGATTGGGGAGAAGAAGAAAGATATTTTATGCTATATGACCTATAATTAATAAATAATCATGAAATAATGTGAAATCTCACTAGCATAAAGACATATAAATTAGTTTTGTCAAATTATCAACAGCTTTAAAATGTGTAATACCCCATTGTTGATGAGGGTCTCAGTGAAATGAGAAACCTCATATAGTATGTGGTAAATTGATGAAAGCTGTTAAAACTATTTGACCATATAGATTATATTGAGTTCCTCAAAATATTTATAGTTTTAGACATGTTATCTTTAATTCCACCTGAACAAATAAATTAATTAAATGAGATAATTACAAACTTATAATGTAACACATTTGTACATCATAGTGGAAAAACCACTAAAAGTATGTTTAAGATAAGATTTACATTATATGGAATACATTTGTTATAGTGCTAACTGAAAAGTAGAATCTATGCATCCAAAAAAATAAAAAATAAAACCGAGAAAACAATTCTATGAAAAAAACACTACAAGGAAATGCCTTAAAGTGGTTTCCAGTGCTTGTCTTGGGATAGTGAGATTTTGATGGATTTTCTTTTCTTTTTTTGACTTTTATTTATTTTCTAAATTATCTATAGTGAGGCTGTATTATTTTTATAATAAAAATGTTTAACAGTTTGTTTAAATAAAACCATGTAAACTTGTGTTTTGAGGTAAAGGAACATATATAAATAGTAGTAATTAGGGAACAGCAAGAATTAAAGGAAGACCTTTTTCTTAGGTTGATGGTGCAAGAAATTATTGAAGCAAGACCCAAAGAAGTAGGAAAGTACAGTAGGTAATGGGTTTCACTTATCTGCAGGCAGAATGATACTTTTAAACTGAAGGAAAGATTTATTGGGCAGCCTGACTAAATCTGATAAGAATTCGTTAAGTAATCCAGGTAACTGTTATTTTTCCTACCCCAGATGCAAAAATCAGGACTTCTAAAAGCCTCAAAGAGTAAATCTTACTGTTTTCTTCTCGGTGAAAGGAGTGATCCCGAAATGGTTTAGCCAGAACAGAATCACTCCCTGCAACATTTGAATTGCACTTTCTTTGAGTTCATCCAGCCAACTTATCACTGTTCTAGTTCTGTTTTTTACACTGAACTCATGCCAATCTACAAATCTATGCCTTTAAGGTTAAAATAGTTTGTATAAATTGGACCCTCACTGTGAAATCTTTCATCTTTATTTGAGGATGGTTCTCTACAGCCTCGTTTGAGTTCTGATGTCAAACCACTTAGGATTTGATTCACAGTGTTATTGTAGAGTTGATAAAAACTTTCCAAAATGAATACATAAAAAAGTAAATACATTAGTATGTGCTACTATTTTTAAAAACATAGAGACACAAACAATTTTTATTTTTAACTAAAAGTACACTTGTTACAAAGCGATTTTCTGTGTAATAGGAATAAGGTACCAGCAGCGAGCTTAGTTCATTATCAAGGTCACTGAGTCCTCACTGTTTTCTGTCACTGCACTCATGGGTCCACCATCTAGTCTGATCAACCAGGGAAAGCAGATAGAAGTCTGGGACTCTGCTGGAGGAGAGACTTAATGCTGTGTAGTAACTGGGTATGGCTATGCCAAATCTTTCCTCTGAGTCTCTTTTATGGTTTCTGTACATAAGACCATTTAACAAAATGCTGCTTGCTCATGGATTCAATGGTCGGCCCTTATATGGGAAATAATTGTTTCTCCGATATCCCAAACATGAAAAGGTTGGCTTCAGCTCAGTTTGCAAATGGTGTGGTCATTTTGGAAACCTAAGATGCCATGAGACCTAACATAGAGTTGAGAGAAATAAAGGTTCTGATTTTTAGCTTTTCTGAGAACGTGTTTCATTATCTCATTTGCTTGAAAACTAGAGTCATTTCACTAATTACAACGGTGAATTCTAAGGGAAAGAATAATAGATGTAATATCTTCAACATATTCCAAATGATAGGTGCTAAGCTTGTGTGTATAAGTGTGAGCGTGTGTGAGCCCATGCACTAAGCATTCATCATGGGCTTTATATTAGGCCTCATTTGTTTTCCAAACAGCCTGCAAATATAAGGTGACTTTTTATTTACGAGAATCTATAGAGAGAGAATAGTTCAAATTAATAAATTGACATTTTAAATATTAGGTTTTAAATTATAGCATTCTTGTGAGTTTGATTATCATTAGTTTTAAGAGGTACATTTATTTGGCATACTGTCAGTCAAACCTACAGACTAATAAGCTCCCAAACATTGTGAAGGCTCCAAAAATGAACCAGAATAAAAAATCAAATTCATGAAAGAGGGTTGTAAAACAATAAGATTATAACTCTGAAATGCATGGTATTGTTATAGGAGCAATGTTTGCAAACCTTTTAAAAAATACAAACGTGTGTGTGTGTGTGTTAAATTTTACACTTGAATATAAGGGTTGGGTTGTTTTTGTTTTCTTTTCTTTTTGCATTCTTACCTTATGTAATTCATATTTTCCATAAACATCCTTATTGTTATGGTTCCCCCCTCCATCTTTGAAATAGCTACTATGGCATAAACACATAGAATCCTGATAGAAATTGTATTCCTAAATTAAACTCTTATATTAACTTACACAAACCAATCTTAGTTTAATATAAAATTAAAATTCTGTTTTAAATACCTTCAATATGTTTATAATTTCTGCATATGAATAAAACTAGTATAAGAACAATTAGACTTAAAGCCTGAAAAGACATCACAGTAGACAGATAGATACTCTTTTTATACTAGAATTCTACTGTCTACCAAAAATTATTCTTTGAATTTTCTAATAATAAAATTTTAAAAAGCCCTTATAAAAGCTTGGTTGCATTTAAACACTTTATTTTTCAAAGTAAAAATGAAGTATGTTTGAAACTCAAGCAGAAAAAGTACATACTTTATCTGAAAGTGACTGATATTTTTCTTACAGATGATTTAGCTCCCATTAATTAGTATTTTTTTCCTTATGATAAAATTGTTACACTGAGCTGAATTGTTGGACAACATTTGATCTCTATAAATGACAAGGAAAATTTTCATATTTCTTTCCCAGGGAAGAAAGAAGAATTTATCTCTCAGGACACTACAGCACGTGAAAAATTAGAAAGAAGTAAAGAATATACATACCAATGGCTTCACACACAGGTTGGAGTTCATGAAACAACTGGCTCCAGAAATATGAAATGGTGAGGTCATTTCCTTTCAATTAAATTTTTGCATTGTAAACACATCTTGAAAAGTTAAAACATAGGTTAATTGTGCTAAAACAAACATGACTTTATAGCCAAAGGGAAATAGACCACGATGCCAGATTATTAAAAGGCCTACTCTGTAGAGTAGATTTAGTCACTCTTTATATTTTCCATTCTAAAATGTTTAAGAACTGTTTCTATAATGCGTAATAACAGATGAACTACAGAAATGATTCTACTTTATAAAGTAAAATGCATGGTATTAACTGTTTATAAATACATGTATTGCATGCTGTATTTTATTTTGTGTCATTTTCATTATCATTTATGTTTAGCAATTCAAACTATAATTCAGCCCCTGTTCTACCCCTTTACTAGTCATGTAACTAATTTTTAATACTATTTCAATGCTCAATTTTTTTGTTATAGTGAGGTTATAATTTTATCTCCCTCACAAGGTAGAGGTAAGCTCACAAGGCTGAGGATATTAAATGTTTAATTTGAAACAAATAGGGTCAGTTAATTTTAATTACATTAATGTATGTGTTAGTTTGCTATGGATGCCATAACAAAACACCACAGACTGGGTTGTTTAAACAGTGAGATTTCTTTTCTCACCATTCTGGAGATTACAAATCCCAAGTCAAGGAGCCAACAAGTTTGGTTTCTTTGGAGGTCTCTCTCATTGGCTTTTAGATAGCATATTATCATTGTGTCCTCACATAATCATTCCTCATCTGTTTTGTCTGTGCTCTAATCTCTGCTTCTTATAAGGACACCAGTCATATTGGATTAGGGCCCACCCATATGACCTCATTTTATCTTAATTACCTCTTTTAAGACCTTACTTCCAAATACAGTGAAATTCTGAGGTATTGAGTGTTAAGACTTCATCATACCAATTTTGAGGGAATAAAATTCAGCCAATAACTTTTTCATACATGTGCATAACCACTGAATTAAGGTATTAAAGAAATAAAAGCCCAGAGATAATATTTATCATATAAAATTCAAGACTTTCATTTTAGCTACAGATATCCATAAAAAAGTTTAAAATGTGCTATGTTAAATATTTATTAACTATATAACCAATACAGAATCTAAATATGGATAACACTTTGGAAATGTTTCCAAGTGTGGTGGGTAAAAATTGTTTAAATGAGTAACAAACAAACAAATAAAATCTTAAAATTATGAGAATTAAAACAATTTAACAGCAGGTTAAAATTTAAACTTTTTAATAGTATATATAAATTAAACCCTTCATATATGGTAAATTTTATTAATGTAATTCTTTTTAAATATGGAAAAGAAAGTAAAGAAAGAAAGTGAAATCAAAACAACATTTAAAAAGCCCTGGCCAGTTTGCTCAGCGGTAGAGCATCGGCCAGGCATGTGGAAGTCCTGGGGTTGATTCCTGGTCAGGGCACACAGTAAAAGCAACCATCTGGTTCATCACCACCCCCTTTGAACCCCACTAGCCATGGCTCATTTGAGCATGTTTGCCTCAGGTGCTGAGGATGGCACCATGGCCTCGGCTCAGGTGCTAAAGTAGCTCAGTTGCCAAGCAATGGAGCAATGACCCCAGATAGGCAGAGCATCACTCTATAGCGGGCTTTCTGGGTGGATCCCAGTTGAGGCGCATGTGGACATCTGTCTCTCTGCCTCCCTGCCTCTCAATAATATATATATATATAAAAACCCTTAAATCTGGATTGTTTTGTCCTACTTTATTGTGAGTAGAGAAAGTAAGAATAAAGCAATTAACATTTGAGAATTTTTACTTTACTAAGTGTTCTAATTAATGGAAACAAAATGTATTTTATGTTGGTATTAATCAATTTAGTTTAATTCGTAAAATGGAATCCTTAGAACTGTAAACAAATGTAGTATGTCCCATAGCTTACCATCTATATTAACCAGATATGAGGTCTGGTTCAGATATTTTAAAACATTAGAATAGATAATGTGAAAATTTATTTTAAATATTTCAGGATATAGTTTAGGTAAGCTTACAAATTTTACAATATCCCTTATTTCTAAATAATTTATATTTAAATATATAATGTAGCATGCAATTGTTTATGAATTTTCTTTTTTTGAATTATAGTATGTAAAGGAATAAGTAGTAATATTTAAAAAATATTATTTTCATGAATCTAAGTTCTTGAAAAGCCAAATGTTAATGTTCTAGTTTTAAACACAAGTTAATTATGAGCATTATATAATGTATTAAACACACTAAAACTATGGAAGTTTTGCCATATTCATCAGACAAGTAAGATATGTAAGTAAATGAAAAGAAAATATATATTTTTTCAATTTATTATCTATCTTTCTTGTTTCTTTCAAAGTCTTGTTTATTGTATGTGTTTATGTTTCACAGAGAAAGGTAGCATTAAAGTATTATTTAGAAATTTAAAATTTATGTCCAATTGGATTTTAAAATGACTATGGAAGATATAAATTTGTATATATCTTTGCAAATAATCTGATTTAAGAATAGTATTATTTTCATTTTGTAAATTATTCCAAAACTTTTTAGGGAGCATTTTGCTCATAGTCTTTCTCTAAATTTATATAATAATATGATTTCTTTTTTTGTCACTATACAGCAATCATTTCTTGCCTGAGTTAGATCCAGATGTACTTAATGGTGGAAGAGTTCAACTTGTGGTAAGAAATGTGTTTATAGTTTCAGAAAATGTTGTAGACATCAGTACTCAATAAGTGGCACTGTAAAATATGTCCATATGTTAGTGTAAATTATGAAAATGTTAAACTGTATTTATTTGGGATAATATCAAAATCTCCAATTGGAATATTACTTTAAAATATATCAATCTAAAATATTAATTCTACATGGCAGATTTTAAAATATTAGCATTTTATAGTATGTAAAATAAAATATCTATACAGGAAATTGCATAATAAAATTATTTTTTGAATATTTTCAAAGACTAGAATCCTTGAGCAAAACAGAAAGTACACTCACACTCAGGAAATTAAACCAGATAAAAGTTAACAATTGTGAACTTACCCACTCTTAGAAATAAAATGTTAATGACTAGAGCTTTAGAAACAACCATACTCTAGCATGCTGAATTGAGTATAGATTATAGGTAGTATAACAATATGTTCATTGCTGAAGTCAATTGTACTATGTGCCATTGTAAGGAAGACTATAAATGAAAGGAGAATGGCCAACATAGAGTCTAGAGAAATGAACCCCACAAAACAAGTAATTTTCAGTGTGTTTCAGAAATTTCCAGAGAAAAGAATGTCTTGACCAATGACAGAGTACGTGCCTTTCTTGGCAGGTTAAAAATGGAAGTATCAGGTGACCCCAACTTTATGATACCTTCTTTTTACATCAGTGAACTAATACGCCTTGCTCAGATTCTACATTCACTACAAAACTGATTATAATTTAACTTGCTTTCAGAATTTAGTGTAAGAAGATAATGTATTTTCTAATATAAATTAGTATTATATTATTAGTATTATGTTATTCATCATTCTCATCATTCTCATGAGCAACTCATTTAAGGACTTTTCCTGAAACAGGAGCAAAATTTGGGCAATAGCTAATATTACTGTTTTTGAAAATATTTATAGAATATAGATTTGATATAACCACTCTGCAAAAATTTCATTTTAATAAGACCTCTCTTACAGAATAGCATGGTATTATCATAGGAAAATCAGTATTATCTGTGTCTATTAACAGCATACATATTACTGACTAGCACTTTCTCAGATATTGTTGAGTGGCCACTTTGGGACAATAATAGGAAATATAAAAGTGCCAAGACATTCCAGGATAAAGGAAGTGATATCACATTTAATTGTTATACTTCTAAAAATGAATGAAAACAGATTAATCAGAATGGTTCTATGAGATTAATACTCTGACATTAATTCACTATTTTCATATAGCACTATATCACACTACATACAAATATATGACAAATGCTTTATTTCCATATTGAAGAAGTACAGCTAAATACAAAAATAAGGTAAATGGTAGTTGAACTGAAATACACATTTTGTGTGTGTGTGAGTGGAGACAGGGAAAAAATCAAGAAAAGACTTATGCCAAAGAGATACTGGGTGAACTGAAGGTCCAGCATAAAACTCTTTCAGAGTGTTGGGGAATGAAAGTATTCTACTTGTGTTGGGGACCTGGACACAGATAACTGTACAACTGGTACCAGGCCATAACAGAATTTTTTAAAAAAACTTAAGATGCAACCCCCTCTACTATAAGATCCTCAAAAGTGGGATATAAAACTGAGACTTGTGGACACAGATAAAACTGAAGTGGTTATCATAGGGAGATCAATAAAGGGGACAAATATAAGGTGACAGAAAATGAGTTGACTTTGGCTGATGAGCACACAATGCAGTCAACAGTTTAGATCAGTGGTTCTTAACCTTTTCTGAGGTACCAAACCCACCAGTTTCATATGCGCATTCACTGAACCCTTCTTTAGTGATAAATAAAATATGATTTTTTTTTCCAAATTCAAGACATAGGTATATGGTTTTTTTTACTGGTGCACAAAATGAGTCGTTCATGAACATCACCTTGACCAAAGAACAAAACCAACAAAGTGCATGAACTCACAACAAATTACGATATTACTGTATTCTGGCCTCCGCGGCAGAGGCTTCTCCAAACCCCTGAGACCGACTCATCGAACCCTTAGGGTTCGATAGAACCCAGGTTAAGAACCACTGGTTTAGATGCTATGGAGATGTTCACCTGTAACCTATGTATCATTATTGATAGATGTCACACATTAATTTAATTTCTAAATTAAAAAATAACCACATATATAGAGAACAGGCTGACAGTAGTTGGGCAAGAAGTTTGGGTGTGGTAGGATGAGGAAGGGAGCAAAAAATTGGTAAAATAAACTTATGAACACAGACAACAGTGTGGAGATTGCTGGTAGGGAGAGGAGGAAGGTAAGGGGTAATAGATGGTGATGGACAAATACTTGAAGAAGTATTGTAGAATTGGGTATCTGAAACCTGTATAATTATGTTATCCAGTATCACCCAAAATTTTTTTAAAACAAATTTAGTTAAAAATACTCTATAATAAAAAGACAGAAAATTAGAAAACAAAAGTAATCAAATTTTAATTAGAGAAGAGATGGATATACAAATGAGTCTGTTATAAATTCTGCTAATAAAAAATATTCTCGCCTGACCTGTGGTGGCGCAGTGGATAAGGCGTCAACCTGGGAACACTGAGGTCGCCAGTTCAAAACCCTGCACTGGTCTGGTCAAGGCACATATGGGAGTTGATGCTTCCAGCTCCTCCCCCCTTTCTCTCTCTCTCTCTCTGTCTCCTCTCTAAAATGAATAAAATAAAAAGAAATTTAAAAAAAGGTGTGGATTCCTTATAAATGACATCTTTTAAAAAAAATATTCTCATTGTAATAAACTGGACTGAACACCATAAAAGAGAGAATTATTGAATTAAAAGATTATCTACAAAAGAATAATAGATTGACAACTGACAATATATCTGATATTTTATATATTTTATATTAACATATAACATAGTTATTTGTATTAATATTAGGGATACATTTAAATATTATCCACTTCACTTTCAGGAATGAAGAGAAAATAAAATATAATCAAGTATTTAAATGCTGGGTTTTGATAACATCTATGTCTTCCAAATAATATTAAAGCGTATTGTGTGACTAATTCTAAAGAAAAAATGGAAACAAAATATTATTTTACTTGTTTCCAAATATATAATAGAAGTTGTGTTATTGATATAGACCATTATATTACTGATTAAGTTTATCACTCCAAACTCCGGGAATTTCCTACAGAAACAGTTAAAGTTCAGGTTCCCCAGAAAACATATTTTGAGATTTTGATATTTGGGTGCAGGATATTTACTGGAAAAGCTTTCAAGAACAACTGTTTTAAAGGATAAAAGAAGCAGGATCAAGCAGAGAGAAAGGGTGAACTGCAGTAGAGTTGCAGGAGAGACAGTGAGATCTGGTAGTGGGAAGACCCTTTTGAGTTTTCCCAGCTTGAGGAAAATAGATCAAGATTTTATGTTCCTGCATCACATCAAGAGAGGGTGTGAGCTGGGCAAGCCACCCCTCTTCAGCAAAGGACAATTTCCAGAGAGGGATTCACCAGAGAGCCATCAGGCTTCAATTTTTTTAGCCACTGGAGGAATCTGATTCAATTGTAAAAAGTGTTCTGAGTGGAATATCATAATACACACTATACTCAGTAAGTTTACCATTCAGGAATGCAATAACATAACATATAAAATGTGTCAGCTGTACCCAAATAAGTCTGTAAGTTTAAAGCAATTCAAAACAAAATTATAGCTGTTGTTTTAGAAACTTGAAAAATCTCACTCTAAAATGTGTATTGATGAATAAAAAGCTGAGATTTATATAGGTCAGCTTTGAAAAAGAAGAGCACCTGGTGTCACAAGATATAAAGACTTAATACAAAACAAAAGTAAACTATCTGGTGGTGGCACAGGGATGGAGAAATAGAATAAAGGATATGAACAGTAAGTTCAGAAATAGACCTTGAATATATTGGAATGTAATATGTGATAAAGTTGAGAAAGGTCAGATGTGTAGTAAACAGCACTCAGTAAACTAACATTAAGAAAAAGAATAAGGGCTATGTTGGTCAAATAAGTTTGTAAATATGATATATATGTTTGCTCGCTTATAGTTTCCATTGGGTGTGGGGAACAGGCTGTGGGCAGGCCGGGTCGTTATAGCCTAAGGCTTAATTTTAAGATTAAGCTTTTCCCCACACCCTTGATTTTTGCATGATAGGAGGTGGTGCACTTATTCCTCAGATAAGTGACTTTGTATCAGAGACTTCTTTGTTTGTATATTGGATTAAAGGTTTTGATTTCTACACTATAAAATGAGGCAGAAGAGCCCATGCTAGAGGAGAGCAGAGAAAGGCCACATGGAGGAGAGGAGAAGCAGCCAAAATGGCTGAGTGCTGAAAAAGAAGACAGTTTGTGCAGAGTTTGTGCAGAGAGAAGGAGATGGGGAAGAGAGGTGAATAAGGAGATAGTGAGGTACAAACCTTTGATTCTAGGAAACTTGGATAAGTCAGTGGCTTTGGGAGACCTGAATGAAAAGGGAAGTGTTTTCCCCCTGTGTTTTTTTATTTGCCTGCAAGGTGCGAGCTAGGATTTAAGCTAATGGCCCACCTGTTCTTGGCTCCGTTGTTTCATTACCATTTGTCCGAATCAAATGCAAACATTCATGGGCCAGGCAGCTGTGATGGTGGCAGTGGCTACTAGCCTTACAGGCTATATAGCTATCATATACACCCTTCATAACAGTCAGCTGGAATTCAGAAGATATGAAGACTCAAATATGAAAAGTTAAGCTATAACCTAACCAGGCGATGGCGCAATGGATAGAGCATTGGACTGGGGTGCGGAGGACCCAGGTTCGAGAACCCGAGCTCACTAGCTTGAGCGCGGACCCATCTGGCTTGAGCAAAAGCTCGTCAGCTTGTACCCAAGGTCGCTGGCTCCAGCAAGAGGTGGCTCAACTGCCGAAGGCCCGTAGTCAAGGCATATGTGAGAAAGCAATCAATGAACAACTAAGATGTCGCAACGACAATGAAAAACAAATAATTGATGCTTCTCACCTCTCTCCGTTCCTGTCTGTCTGTCCCTATCTATCCCTGTCTCTGACTCTCTCTCTGTCCCTGTAAAAAAAAAAAAAAAAAAAAAAAAAAAAAGTTGGTCACCTTATTAAAAGTTAAGCTATAAAACTGATCAAGTAAAAAAAAAATATTTTTGTAACTTAGCTGTCAAAATGTTTTTTAAAAAATATAAAAATAGTACAAGTTATATGTAAAAATCACTGTGTTAAATTACATATTTCTTCCCATGAAGGATTTTATAGGAAAGGTTAATAGATTGTAGACAGGACAAACTATTTTCAGTGCTAAAAACTAATAATAGGTTAATATCTAAATACAAAAGAACTCCTTCTAATGAACAATATAAAGTCAGGTAACCCAATGGAAAAAAATATATATATATATACAATAGAAAAAGAATATACAGAGAAAGTTCACAGAGATGATGCCTAAATATATAAATGTATATAAACATATGCCCAGTTACATAACCAGAAGTATAAAAATTAAACCCAAGAAGTTGCATGAATATATTCAACAGAATGACAAAAATTAGAAAATAGGTTACCTTCCAAAATTCAATAAAATGGAAAAAAAGAGAAAACTTCATTATAAAAGAGAGATAAAGCTGAGTAATGCAAAGTGCTGTCCACAAGGTAGAGACAGACACATGTATAGCCTGTGAAAGTAGAAGCGGGTACAGTCATTCTGGAAAGAACTCTTCAGTATTTATTTAAGGAGGACTTTATATGCCCTGATACACTTCAAGGCCATTTTTGGAGGGAATATTTCTATTATTTTGCATATCTACTATATAATATTACACATATAATAAATAAATATATTTTTGCTTATATAATTATATAAACTAGAAATTTTTATTAAAAATATTCCATTTCTCACAATGTAAAATATATAAGGATAAATGTTAATATCAAGATGTGCAAGGTCCCTCCCTGACTGGTTGGCTCAGTGGTAGAGCTTGGCTTAGCGTGTGGAAGTCCCAGGTTCAATTCCCAGCCAAGGCACACAGAAGTCCCCATCTGCTTCGCCCCCCTCCGCCCTCTCCTTCCTCTTTGTCTCTTCTCCTCCCACAGCCAAGCAGCCAAGGCTCCATTGGAGCAAAGTTGGCCCGGGAGCTGAGGATGGCTTGCTTGATGGCCTCCACCTCAGGCACTAGAATGGCTCTGTTTGCAATGGAGCAACACCCCAGATAGGCAAAATATCGCCCCCTGGTGGGCATGCCAGTGGATTCTGGTTGGGTGCATGCGGGAGTCTGCCTCTCTGCCTCTTTGCTTCTCACTTCAGGAAAAAAAATACACACACACACACACACACACACACATATGGTCCCTACAATAAATATCAAATACTTCCTTAAAAAATCAAAGAACTACATCATATTCATGAGTACTAAGACTCAAATTACAAGATATCAGTTGTTCACAAATGATTTATAAATTCACAAATGATTTATAAATTATATACTCCTAGAATGCTTTTTAACCTGGGCTGAGGTGGTGCAGTGGATAAAAGCATCGACCTGGAACACTGAGGTCGCCGGTTCAAAACCCTGGGCTTGCCTGGTCAAGGCACATATGGGAGTTGATGCTTCCTGCTCTCCCCCCTTCTCTCTCTCTTTATTTCTCTCTCTCCTCTTTCTCTCTAAAAATGAAAAATTAAATCTAAAAAAGATTAAAAATAGAAAAAGTAGTAAGATATTTTCACAAGATTGGGGTTAGCAAAAATTTCTTAGGTAGAACACAGAAATTATAATCAAACAATAAACTAAAAATGCACTTCATCAAATTTAAAAGTATTTGCACCATAGCTGGGCAACTCAGTGGTTAGAACATTGTCTGGATACACTAAGGTTGTAGGTTTTATTCCTGGTCAGGGCTCATACAAGAAGCAGCCAGTGAACACATAAATAAGTGGGACAACCAATTGATGTTTCTCTCACTCTTTCTACCATTCACTCTCTCTAAAATCAATCAAGTTTCTCACTTCAGAAAAATACAAAAATAAAATAAAATAATAGAATAAAATAAATCAATAATGTAATTAAATTTTAAAAGTATTTGCACTTAGAAAAACTCATTAAGAAAATAAAAAGTCAAACCACATCCTGGGGCTCTCAGTTCCTGAAATTAGCATTGCATAGGAGAGGTAGCCAAGATGGCAGAGTGCTGCAGAGTTTGTGCAGATAGAAGGAGATGGGGAACAGATAAAACATAACCTGATCAGAATTACATCAAATCTACAAGACAAAGTGGGTGAATTGTTCTCCAGTAAATCTGTCTTTAAGAATTTGCCAAGCAGGAGTGATGTCAGAGAAATGGCACTGTGAGGAGTGCTCCCAATACCTCTCCCTGAAATTTGAACAAAATTAACAACTAGAGACAGAAAAACAATCTCAGGAGCATCTGAAATATACATACATCAAAAAAAGGTACAATTGGGCGAAAAGGTGGCTGAATATATAACCCACTCTGACGGAAATAGACAGAGAACGGAGTTTACCACTTTACTCGCTGATCTGAGCAAGGGCTGCTTTCACTTGGAACTGAAAGAAAGCGAGCGCTGGGGGTGTGGAAAAAGCTGGGCTAGGGCAGAGGCATTCAAGCCAAGGAGAGTGGTCCGGTGGCTCAGCACACACAGAGCTAACGCCTGCGGCAGACCCCGGCAGAGGTGGACGAGCAGTTGCCTTGTTTACTCCCGGTATCCCGGTTGGCGAGAGTGGGCAGTGTGCGAATGGATCCACCTGGTGCTTCAGGCATGGGTACCCACATTCCTGGACAGAGGGGCTGATTTGGAGACTGTCAGTAGTGACACTCTGTGTGGGCTGTGACCAGAGTTTCTGAATAATTCCTGCTTCCCAAAGAACAGGGCATGGGAAGTGCATGAAAACTGGCTTCCCTATACCCAGACCTGTCTGAGGGCGGCACTTCTGCCAGCCATACAGGCTAAGAAAGCACACTCCTGGGGAAGAGGACTGCGGAAGTGGTGGGGGGGAAGGGTGCACAGGCAGCTTTCAGACAGCTTCTGGAGAGCAGACCTGCAGAGTGCTGAGGCATACTAGACATGCCTGGAGACTCATAGAAAGACACCTGAAAGGCATTCGGCTCCCAGCCCTGCCTGAGTACACTGGCGGCTCTGGCTGACAAAGCCTTACCCAGAACCCTGCATTAAGTGAGGATAAAGGGGGGATTTGGCAGCTCTTAAAGCCTCTTGCTCTCCATGCAGTGGCTGGGACAACTTCACAGCTGGGTCCCCAGGCTCCTGGTTCAGAAAGAAGAGATTTGGGGAGAGGCTCCAGGAAAACGGACTCTCCCATTTTTGCAGCCTGCAAATGCTAACAAGCAAGCCCCGCCTACCAATGGGACTAAGGCCTAGTTTATGTCATCACCATAGTGACACAACAGCAAATCTCTGCCTAAGAGTGCCACAGGGGCAGAATATGGGGTACAGTGCCACCAGCCAAAAAGAGAAGAAAAAGGAAGAAGATAACTTCTCAAAACCAGAAAAAACCCACACACAGTCTTTATAACTTTTTCCATTTTTTCTCTTGCAATTTTTCTCTTTTTTTTTCTTCTACCTTGGTCATTTTATCCTCTTTTCATTTTATTCCTTTCTTTTCATTTTGAACGTTATTACCCATAGGTGTTACATTTTTCATTCTATTTTTTTCTACAAGTGTTACATTCCAAAAAACTTAACTCAATTTTTTCCTCTCTCTTTTTGTTTCTTCTTTTCTATTTTATTTTTTCTCTCATTCAAATCTCACACACAAAAAAAGTTATTTTATTCTGGATTTAAATTTTTTCTTTGTGGCATTTTGTGTGCTTTTTACTTCACTTTTTATCACTTTAGCATTTCCCCCAACTCCAGCTCTCCATTTTGTAGTTCTTATACCACTTAATACAATAGAATTTTCATTTTTCATTGTATTTTTTCTCTTTTTCTTTTCTTTTACACTATTTCTTTCATTCAACCATCATTTACAAACAAATTATTTTATTCTTCATTCAAATTATTTCCTTATGGCATTTTTCTGGGATCTTGCCTCATTTTTTGCCTCTTTGTCACTCCCCATCCAACACAGGCCCTTTGTTCTACGTATTTTTGTTCTACTTAGCACAATAGAATTTTCAGTTTTTCACTGTATTTCTCAAAAAACATTTTTTATCAATTCTTATTAGTTTTATTAACAATACCACTCTCAAATGCCATTAAAGAAAAAGAAATAGAATATCATGAATACAAAAGACAGTGATGTAGCTCAGATAGATGAGGAAAAATCTATAGAAAAAAAATTCAATAGCTTAGAAACCTTGGAGTTAAATGACAGAGAATTTAAAATTGAAGTTATAAAAATACTCAGGGATATACAAGAAAGCACAGAAAGGCAATTTAGGGAGCTCAGAAAACAAATCTATGAACAGAAAGAATACTTTATCAAGGAACTTGAAACTATGAAAATGAATCAAACAGATGAAAAACTCAGTTTAGAACTGAAAAACGAGGTAACAAGCTTAGCCAATAGAACAGATCATATAGAGGAGAGAATTAGTGACATAGAAGACAGGCAACTAGAGGTACTACAGAGAAAAGAGGAGAGAGACTCATGAATTAAAAAAAAAAAATGAGATAGCCCTACAGAAATTGTCTGACTCCATCAGAAAGAGCAACATAAGAATAATAGGAATATCAGAAGGAGAAGAGAGAGAAAATGGAATGGAGAACATATTCATACAAATAATAGACTAGCACTTCCCAAGCCTGTGGAAAGAACTAAAGCCTCTAATTAAAGAAGCAAACAAAACACCAAGTTACCTTAACCCTAACAAACCTACTCCAAGGCATACCATAATGAAATTGGCAAAAACGAATGACAAAGAAAAAATTCTCAAGGCAGCCAGGGAAAAGAAGAATACAACATATTAAGGAAGACCCATTAGATTATTAACAGATTTCTTAGCAGAAACTCTACAAGCTAGAAGAGAGTAGACCCCAATATTTAAAGTTCTGAAAGAGAGGAACTTCCAGCCAAGAATACAATACCCATCAAAGCTATCCTTCAAATACAAAAGAGAAATAAATACATTCACAGATACAGAAAAGATAGGAAATTTATCACTAGAAAACCCCCACATTAGGAAATATTAAAGGGAGTTTTCTGACAAGACACAAAGAACAAGACAAAACAAGTAAAAGCTCCATCAAGATCGCAATAAAAATAAGATTAATCTGTGACAAAGAATCAAAAAAGCAGAGAGAACAAAGATTAACAGTAACAAAGGAGGATGGAGTGCAGAAGCACTCAGGAGATAAGGTACTACAATGAACATGATATGTATGTATGCTTTCAATTACTTAATGGTAACCACCCCTAGAAAAAAACAACACATAAGTACGTGGCTTGAAAAAAGAAGTAACATAGAAAAGAAGTGTTGATTACAACCAAACAAAAACAAATGATAGAAAAATGAAAGAGAAGAAAGAAACAAGATACAAAACTATCAGAAAGCAATATATAAAATGGCAATAGGAAACTCTTAAATGTCAATAATTACACTAAACATAAATGGGTTGAACTCACCAATAAAAAGACACAAAGTAGCAGATAGGATTAAAAAAGAAAATCCAACTATATGCTGCCTACAAGAAACACATCTAAGCTAAAGGATAAAAACAAATTCAAAGTGAAAGGTTGGAAAGCAATACTCCAAGCAAATAACATTCAAGAAAAAGCAGGTGTAGCAATACTCATATTTAACAATGCTGACTACAAGACAACAAAGGTAATTAGAGACAAAGGTGATCATTTCATAATGATAAAGAAGACATTGAATCAAGAAGACATAACAGTTCTTAATATATATGCACCAAACTAAGAAGCACCAAAATATATAAGACAGCTACTGACTGACATAAAAAACAAAAGTTGAGTGCCTGACCTGTGGTGGCACAGTGGATAAAGCGTCGACCTGGGAACACTGAGGTCGCCAGTTCAAAACCCTGCACTGGTATGGTCAAGGCACAAATGGGAGTTGATGCTTCCAGCTCTTCCCCCCTTTCTCTCTCTCTCTCTCTTTCTCTCTCTCTCTCACTCTGTGTCTCCTCTCTAAAATGAATAAAATAAAAAGAAAAATTATAAAAAAAAAAGTTGATAAAAATACAGTCATACTTGGAGACCTCAATACACCACTGATGGCTCTAGATTGTTCACCCAAACAGAAAATCAATAAAGAAATATTGGCCTTAAATGAAACACTAGGAAACCTGGATATGATAGACATCTACAGGACATTTAATCCCAAAGTGCTAGAGTACATATTTTTCACTAGTGTACATGGAACATTCTCAAGAATTGACCATATATTGGGCCACAAAAATAACATCGGCAAATTGGGAAAGACTGAAATTATACCAAGCATATTTTCTAATCATAAAGCCTTGAAACTAGAATTCAACTGCAAAAAAGAGGTAAACAAACCCACAAAAATGTGGGAACTAGCCTGACCAGGCGGTGGCACAATGGATAGAGCGTTGGTCTGGGATGCGGAAGACCCAGGTTCAAGGCCCCGAGCTCGCCAGCCTGAGTGCGGACCCATCTGGCTTGAGCAAAAACTCACCAGCTTGGACCCCAGGTCGCTGGCTCCAGCAAGGGGTGGCTCGATCTGCTGAAGGCCCGCGGTCAAGGCACATGTGAGAAAGCAATCAATGAACAACTAAGGTGTCCCAGCAGCAATGAAAAACTAATGATTGATGCTTCTCATCTCTCTCCATTCCCGTCTGTCTGTCCCTATCTATCCCTCTCTCTCTGACTCTCTCTCTGTCCTCGTAAAAAAAAAAAATGTGTGAACTAAATAACATACTTTTAAAAAATGAGTGGGTCAAAGAAAAAATAAGTGCAGAGATCAAGAGATACATACAGGCAAACAAAAATAAAAATACAACATATCAGAATCTCTGGGATGCAGCAAAAGCAGTAATAAGAGGGAAGTTCATATAACTGCAGACCTATATGAACAAATAAGAGAGAGCTTAAGTAAACCAATTAACTTCACATCTTAAGGAACTAGAAAAAGAAGAACAAAGACAACCCAAAACAAGCAGAAAAAAGAAAATAATAAAAATCAGAGCAGAAATAAATGAAATAGGGAAGAGAACAACTATAGAAAAAACTAATAAAACAAAGAGCTGGTTCTTTGAATAAATCAACAAAATTGACAAACCCGTGGCAAGAGTCACCAAGGAAAAAAGAGAAAGGACTCATATAAACAAAATGCAAAATGAAAGAGGGGAAATCACCACAGATATCATAGATATACAAAGAATTATTGTAGAATACTATGAAAAACTATATGCCACCAAATTTGACAATATAGAAGAAATGGATAAATTCCTAGAACAATACAATCTTTCTAGACTGAGTCATGAAGAAGCAGAAAGCCTAAACAGACCCATAAGCAGGGAGGAAATAGAAACAACTGTTAAAAACCTCCACCAAAATAAAAGTCCAGGGCCAGAGAGCTATACTAGTGAATTCTATGAAACATTCAAAGAAGACTTGGTTCCTATTCTACTCAAAGTCTTCCAAAAAATTGAAGAAGAAGCAATACTGTCAAACACATTTTATGAGGTCAACGTAACCCTCATAACAAAACCTGGCAAGGACAAAACAAAAAAAGAAAGCTACAGACCAATATCTCTAATGAATACTGATGCTAAAATACTAAACAAAATACTAGCAAATACAATACAATAACACATTAAAAAATAATTCATCCCAGAATCACAAGGATGGTTCAACATACATAAAACAGTTAACATAATACACCATATCAACAAAACAAAGAACAAAAACCATATGATCTTATCAATAGATGCAGAAAAGACATCCAATAAAACACAACATCATTTTATGTTTAAACCAACAAAATGGGTATAGAAGAAAATATCTCAACATAATGAAGGCCATCCATGATAAACCATCAGCTAACATCATATTAAATGGCATAAAACTAAGGACTTTTCCTCTAAAATCAGGAACAAGACAAGGTTGTTCACTTTCTTTATTCGTATTCAACATAGTACTGGAAGTTCTAGCCAGAGCAATCAGACAAGAGAAAGAAATAAAAGGCATTCATATTGGGAAATAAAAAGTAAAGGTTTCACTTTTTGCAGATGATATGATCCTGTACATCAAAAAACCCCAAAGACTTCACAAAAAGACTACTAGAAACAATATACCAGTACAGGAAGGTCACAGGATACAAAATTAATATACAAAAACCCATTGCCTTCCTATATGCCAACAATAAAACATGAAAAAATAAACTCAAAAAAACATTTCCCTTCATGGTTGCAACAACAACAACAAAATGTGTAGGAATAAACATAAAGAATGTAAAAGACCTAAATAATGAAAACTACAAAGCATTATTAAGGGAAACTGAAAGAGATATAATGAAATGGAAAAATATTCTTTGTTCTTGGATCAGAAGAATAAATATAGACAAAATGACTATCTTACCCAAAGCGATATACAAATTTAAGGCAATTTCTATAAAAATTCCAATGTCATTTTTTAAAGAAATGGAACAAATAATTATCAGGCTTATATGGAACTATAAAATAACCCAAATAGACAGAGCAATCCTAAGGAAAGAGAACAAAGCTGGGGGCATTATAATACTTGACTTCAAATTATATTATAGAGCCATGATAATCAAAACAGCATGGTATTCACAGAAAAATAGACACTCAGACCAATGGAACAGAATAGAAAGCTCAGAAATAAAACCACAAGTATATGGTCAAATAATTTTTGATAAAGGGGCCAACAACACAGAATGGAGAAAAGAAAGCCTCTTCAACAAATGGTGCTGGGAAAACTGGAAAACCACATGCAAAAGAAGAAAACTCAACTATAGTTTGTCCCCTTGTACTAAAATTACTTCAAAATGGATCAAAGACCTAAATATAAGACCTGAAACAATAAAGTACATAGAAGAAAACATAGGTACTAAACTCATGAAGCTTGGTTACAAAGAGCACTTTATGAATTTGATTCCAAAGGCATGGGAAGTGAAGGCAAAGATAAATGAATGGGACTACCTCAGACTAAGAAGCTTTTGCACAGCAAGAGAAACTAACAGCAAAACAAACAGACAGCCAACTAAATGGGAGATGATATTTTCAAACAACAGCAAGATAAGGGCCTAATATCCAAAATATACAAAGAATTTATAAAACTCAACAACAAACAAGCAAACAACCTAATAAAAGAATGGAAAGAGGACATGAACAGACACTTCTCCCAGGAAAAAATACAGATGGCCAACAGATATATGAAAAGATGCTCATCTTCATTAGCTATTAGAGAAATGCAAATCAAAACTACAATGAATACCACCTCACACCTGTTAGATTAGCTGTTATCAACAAGACAGGTAATAACAAGTGTTAGAGAGGCTGTGGAGAAAAAGGAACCCTCATTCACTGTTGATGGGAATGCAAAGTACTACAACTACTATGGAAGAAAGTATGGTGGTTCCTCAAAAAATTAAAAATAGAACTACCATATGACCCAGCAATCCCTCTACTGGGTATATAACCCATAACTCAAAAGCACTGGTATGTAAAGACACATGCAGCTCCCTGTTTATTGCAGAATTGTTCACAGTGGCCAAGACATGGAAACAACCAAAAAGCCCTTCAATAGATGACTGGATAAAGAAGATGTGGTAATATATACTATGGAATACTACTCAGCTATAAGAAATGATGACATCGGATCATTTACAACAACATAGATGGACCCTGATAACATTATACTGAGTGAAATAAGTAAATCAGAAAAAATTAAGAACTATATGATTCCATACATAAGTGGAACATAAAAATGAGACTCAGGTACATGGACAAGAGTGTGTTGGTTACGGGGGGTGGAAGGAGAGGAGAGGCACAAAGAAAACCAGATAGAAGATGACGGAAGACTATATTACTTTGGGTGATGGGTATGCAACATAATCAAATGTCAAAATAACCTGGAGATGTTTTCTCTGAACCTATGTACCCTGATTGATTAATGTCACTCCATTAAAATTAATTTAAAAGAAAACCACATCCTGGGAGAAAAATTCACATTCTCTCCCTTCCTCTTCCTCCTTTTTTCTCTTTCTCTCCCTCTCCCTCTCTCCACCCTAACCCTCTATGTGCAAAGAATTCCTTCCCCACATATGCATAGCTAACAATACACATCTGAAAAGGACTTGTATCCATAATATAGTTTTTAAAATTCTTAAAGTCCATAATATAAAAACCTCAAGTAATTAAAAATTGAAAATATTTAAGACCACAAAGGAAGATATTTGAGTAGCTAATAAGTACGTTAATTTAAATTAAAATAGCAATGAGATACTACTATGTCACACTAGAATGGTTAACGTTTAAAAGCCAAAAAAACACAAATCTGAAGAAAGATGTAGAATAGCTAGAATTCTCATACATTACAGTACAGGCATAGTGAAAAATAATAAAACCTTTTTTAAAAATATGTAATTTCATATAAAATTGTATATGCTTTTACCCTATGATCCATTAATTCTACTTCTAGATGTTTACCCAAGGGAAATGAAACAAATGTCCACATAAATATCTGTAGCCAATCACATATTATTTTTTCTAGAAATATTAACTTATGTTTAATAAAATAACCTATACATAAATTTTTGTTGTAGTATTATTTGTAATAGGTAAAAGTTGAAAACAACCCAAATTTTAATGAGTGAAAAAATAAACAAATAGTGGTACATACATACACTGACTATACAACAAAAAATTAATAAAAAACAATAAGCAAGAATGAACTCTTAATACATACAAAGACTTTGAAGGATCTCAAGAGCATGATGCTGAGTAAATAAAACAGTCTCAAAAGGTTACATACTGTATGATTTCATTTACATAAATAACATTCTTGAAAATACATAATACAGTAGTGGAGAACATATCAGTTGTTGCCATTGGTTAAGCTGGAGAAAGGGTATGACTCTAAAAGGAGTTTCTTTGAGAAGATGGAACAGTCCTGTATCCTAATTATGGTGGTAATTATATAAATTTATGCATGCAATAAAATGTCATAGAAGTATATACAAACCAAAAATATTGTCCATGTGGAAATTGGTAAAGTCTTAATAAGATGTATGGTTTAGTAATGGTATTGCAAATATTTCAATTTCTTGGTTTTAATAATCACACTTTGATTATATTTGTTTGGGGCAAAGTGGGTGGAGGTAATATAAGAAATTCTCAGTACAAATTTTTGCAGCTACTATGGAAGTTATAACTTACTTCAAAATATGATTTTTTAAATGATTGAAGTTTATGTCTAAGGTTTGTGCATTAATTGCATGTATATTATAGCTCTATAAAACATTTAAAGTGCCTAACGTGCCCTCACATGTTATATAACAAGGCCTCTGCCTTCTATAAGAACAGGAGTTTATACAATGATGGATGGAAGGGTATGTACAACAGCTTTTCACAATCAAAGATAAAAATGGTTTTAAGTCATTCATATGTCTAGATTAGAAATACTTTCAATCATTTTGAATAATTACATGTAGAAATACTACAAGACAGCTTCTAAGTGAACTTTATAATATTTTATCTCTTTTTTTAAAAATCTGAATAATCACTAAATAGGTATTTATTTTTATTGTGCTGTTTAATATGTTTTAACTTCTAAAATCATAAAATTAAAAAATAAATATTTAATAAAGTATTGTTTATGAAAATCATTGATGGAAGAGGAATTCTCTGTTTTTTAAAAAGTTAGCTATACCTCTGGTGAAAGAGGGAAAGGGGTTTGGATGTGTCAATTGGTAGTTACCAAACTGTCATGCGGATGTAGAGTGCAGCAGAGGGAAAATAGTCATTAGTATTGTGATGTGTATGGTGCCAGGTGGGTATTGGCAATATCAGGGCATCACTTAGTAAAGTAAATGATTGTATAATCACCATGCTGGGCACCTGAAACTAATACAAAATAAGATTGAATGTAAATTAGAATTGAAAAATAAAACAAAGTTCTTTGGAAATAAATAAATTGATGATTTAAAAGAGAGGGAGAGAGATTTTATTTTTAATTAAGTTGCCTGAGTTGAAGGTGAATCAAAATTCAGATGCTAAAAAGTCAAGTGCCAAAATTTTTACCCTTTATTTGGTTGTGAAAATATGGGGGAAAAAGTATGACAAATCTTGTAAATGGAGCTACAATATGACCTGTTCAGGAAATAAAGTTGCAAAACAATTTTGCATAATTACTATTTAATAAATATTTTCTATTGAATTGCACATAGAAAACTTTTTCTGACATTAAATTGACTGAATTATAACCATAAAACATGTTTATTACAGTGTTTTACAGATAAATATACATTTTTACAGAATAAGTGTTAAAAACATGATCATTAATATTGTGTTTTATTTTATTAATTTTAATGGGGTGACACCAATAAATCATGGTACATATGTACAAAGAAAACATCTCCAGGTTATCTTATCATTCAATTATGTTGCATACCCATTACCCAAAGTCAAATTGTCCTCTGTCACCTTCTGTCTGGTTTTCCCTGTGCCCCTCCCCTCCTCCCTATCTCACCCTCCCCTCCCTCCCCCCAACCCGTAACCACCACTCTCTTGTCCATATCTCATAGTCCCGTTTTTATGTCCCACCTATATATGAAATCATGCTGTTCTCAGTTTTTTTTTTCTGATTTACCTATTTCACTCCGTATAATGTTATCAAGGTCCATCCATTTTGTTGTAAATGATCCGATGTCATCATTTCTTATGGCTGAGAAGTATTCCATAGTATATATGTACCAAACTTTTTTATCCACGTGTCCTCTGACGGACACTTGGGCTGGTTCCAGATCTTCGCTATTGTGAACAATGCTGCCACAAACATGGGGGTGCATTTCTTCTTTTCAAACAGTGCTATGTGGTTCTTAGGGTACATTCCTATAAGTGGGATAGCTGGGTCAAAAGGCAGTTCAATTTTTAATTTTTTGAGGAATCTCCATACTGTTTTCCACAGTGGCTGCACCAGTCTGCATTCCCACCAGCAGTGCAGGAGGGTTCCCTTTTCTCCACATCCTCGCCAGCACTTATTCTGTGTTGTTTTGCTGATGAGTGCCATTCTGACTGGTGTGAGGTGATATCTCATTGTGGTTTTAATTTGCATTTCTCTAATGATTAGTGATGTTGAGCATTTCTTCATATGCCTATTGGCCATCTGTATGTCCTCTTTGGAGAAATTTCTATTAATTTCTTGTGCCCATTTTTTGATTGGATTGTTTGTCTTCCTGGTATTGAGTTTCATAAGTTCTTTATAAATTTTGGTTATTAACCCCTTATCAGATGTGCTGTCGAATATGTTCTCCCATTGTGTGGTTTGTCTTTTTATTCTGTTCTTATTGTCTTGAGCTGTGCAAAAACTTTTTAGCTTGATATAGTCCCATTTGTTTATCTTGCCTTTTATTTCATTTGCCCGTGGAGATAAATCGGCAAAAATATTGCTGCTACAGATGTCAGAGAGCTTGCTGCCTATGTTTTCTTTAAAAATGCTTATGGTTTCACGGCTTACATTTAAGTCTTTTATCCATTTTGAGTTTGTTTTTGTGAATGATGTAAGTTGATGGTCTAGTTTCATTTTTTTTTGCAGGTAGATGTCCAATTTTCCCAACACCTATTGTTAAAGAGGCTGTCTTTACTCCATTGTATGTTCTTTCCTCTATAGTCAAATATCAGTTGTCCATAAAGGTGTGGGTTTATTTCTGGGTTCTCTGTTCTGTTCCATTGATCTATGTACCTGTTCTTATGCCAGTACAGGCTGTCTTGAGTATAATGGCCTTGTAGTAAACCTTTATATATGGAAGAGTGATACCTCCTGCTTTATTTTTTCTTTTTAAGATTGCTGAGGCTATTCGTGTTCTTTTTTGGTTCCATATAAATTTTTGGAATATGTGTTCTATATCTTTGAAGTATGTCATTGGTATTTTAATTGGTGTTGCATTGAATTTATAAATTGCTTTGGGTAATATAGACATTTTAATGATGTTTATTCTTCCTAGCCATGAGCACGGTATATGCTTCCATTTGTTTGTATCTTCCTTGATTTCTTTTATCAATGTTTTATAGTTTTCTGAGTACAAGTCCTTAACGTCCTTGGTTAAATTTACTCCTAGGTACTTTATTTTTTTGGCTGCAATAGTGAAGGGGATTATTTCCTTAATATCTTTTGCTGACAATTAATTGTTGGTATATAGAAATGCATCTGATTTCTGAGTATTAATTTTATATGCCACCTTGCTGAATTCATTTATCAGGTCCAGTAGTTTTTTGACTGAGACTAAGGTTTTCTATATACAATATCATATCATCTGTGAATAATGACAGTTTTACTTCTTCTTTTACAATTTAGATGCCTTTTATTTCTTCTTGTTGTCTGATTGCTGTAGCTGGGACTTCCAAAACTATGTTGAATAAAAGTGGAGAAAGGGGGCACCTTTGCCTGGTTCCTGATCTTAAGGGGATTGCTTTTACTTTTTGTTCATTTAGTATGATGTTTGCTGTCGGTTTGTCGTAGATGGCCTTTATCGTGTTAAGGAATGTTCCCTGTATTTCCACTTTTCTGAGAGATTTGAGCATGGATGGGTGCTGGATTTTATCAAATGCCTTTTCTGCATCTATTAAAATTATCATGTGATTTTTGTCCTTCCTTTTGTTTATGTGACGAATCACATTGATTGATTTGTGAATATTGAACCAGTCTTGCCTCTCCAGAATAAATCATACTTGATCATAGTGTATGATTTTTTTCATATATTGCTGGATCCAGTTGGCTAATATTTTGTTGAGAATTTTAGCGTCTAAATTCATCAGGGATATAGGCCTATAATTTTCTTTCTTTGTGTTGTCTTTGCCCGGTTTTGGGAACTGAATTATGCTCGCCTCATAAAAGTAGTTTGGAAGTCTTCCTTCCTCTTGAATTTTCTGAAATAACTTGAGGAGGATAGGAGTTAGTTCTTCTTTGAATTTTTGATAGAATTCACTTGTGAAGTCATCAGGCCCTGGACTTTTCTTTTATGGCAGGTTTTTTGATAACTGTTTCTATCTCATTTGTTGTAATTGGTCCGTGTTCTGATTCTTCCAGATTGATTTTTGGAAGATTATATGATTGAAGAAATTTGTCCATTTCACCTAGGTTGTCTGATTTCTTGGCATAGAGTTCTTAATAATATTTTCTTACAATGCTTTGTATTACTGTTGTGTCAGTTTTTATTTCTCTACTGTCCTTTCTAATTTTATTTATTTAAGTCCTCTCTCTTTCTTTCTTGGTGAGTCTATTTAAAGGTTCATCGATCTTGTTTACCTTTTCAAAAAACCAGCTTCTGGTTTCATTGATCCTCTGTACTGTTTCCTTAGCCTCTATGTCATTTATTTCTGCTCTGATCTTCATTATTTCCTTCCTTCTATTGGTCCTGGGTTTTATTTGCTGTTGTTTTTCTAGTTCTTTTAGATAAAGGTCAGGTTGCTTATTTGATCTTTTTCTAGCTTCTTATGATATGCCTGTAGTGCAATGAACTTCCCTCTCAGTACTGCTTTTGCTGTGTCCCATAAATATTGAGTTGATGTATGCTCATTATCATTCATTTCTAGAAACTTTTTTATTTCTTCTTTGATCTCATTGTTAATCCATTCATTATTTAATATCATGCTATTTAGATTCCAAGTGTTTGATTATTTTTCAGTTTTTCTTTTTTGGTTAATTTCTAGTTTCATGGCATTGTGATCAGAGAAAATGCTTGATATGATATCAATTTTCTTAAATTTATTGAGACCATTTTTTTTTTATATATATTTTATTATTATTAATTCTAATGGGGTGACATCAATAAATCAGGGTACATATGTACAATGAAAACATCTCCAGGTTATCTTATCATTCAATTGTGTTGCATACCCATCACCAAAAGTCAAATTGTCCTCTGTCACCTTCAATCTGGTTTTCCCTGCGTCCCTCCCCTCCTCCCTATCCCATTCTTCCCTCCCTCCCCCCATCCCATAACCACCACTCTCTTGTCCATGTCTCATACCCTCACTTTCATGTCCCACCTATGTATGTAATCGTGCTGTTCTCATTTTTTCTTTTTTTCTGATTTACTTATTTCACTCCGTATAATGTTATCAAGGTACATCCATTTTGTTATAAATGATCCTATGTCATCGTTTCTTATGGCTGAGTAGTATTCCATAGTATATATGTACCATAGCTTTTTAATCCACTCGTCTTCTGACGGACACTTGGGCTGTTTCCAGATCTTCGCTATTGTGAACAATGCTGCCACGAACATGGGGGCGCATTTCTTCTTTTCGAACAGTGCTATGGTGTTCTTAGGGTATATTCCTAAAAGTGGGATAGCTGGGTCAAAAGGCAGTTCGATTTTTAATTTTCTGAGGAATCTCCAAACTGTTTTCCACAGTGGCTGCACCAGTCTGCATTCCCACCAGCAGTGCAGAAGGGTTCCCTTTTCTCCACATCCTCGCCAGCACTTATTCTGTGTTGTTTTGCTGATAAGTGCCATTCTGACTGGTGTGAGGTGATATCTCATTGTGGTTTTAATTTGCATTTCTCTAATGATTAGTGATGTTGAGCATTTTTTCATATGCCTATTGGCCATCTGTATGTCCTCTTTGGAGAAATTTCTATTCATTTCTTTTGCCCATTTTTTGATTGGGTTGTTTGTTTTCCTGGTGTTGCTTTTTATAAGTTCTTTATAAATTTTAGTTATTAACCCCTTATCAGATGTGCTGTCGAATATGTTCTCCCATTGTGTGGTTTGTCTTTTTATTCTGTTCCTATTGTCTTTAGCTGTGCAAAAACTTTTTAGTTTGATATAGTCCCATTTGTTTATCTTGCCTTTTATTTCAGTTGCCCATGAAGATAAATCGGCAAATATACCGCTGCTACAGATGTCGGAGAGCTTGCTGCCTATGTTTTCTTCTAAGATGTTTATGGTTTCACGGCTTACATTTAAGTCTTTAATCCATTTTGAGTTTGTTTTTGTGAATGGTGTAAGTTGATGGTCTAGTTTCATTTTTTTTTGCAGGTAGATGTCCAATTTTCCCAACACCATTTGTTAAAGAGGCTGTCTTTACTCCATTGTATGTTCTTTCCTCCTTTGTCAAATATCAGTTGTCCATAAAGCTGTGGGTTTATTTCTGGGTTCCCTGTTCTGTTCCATTGATCTATGTGCCTGTTCTTATGCCAGTACCAGGCTGTCTTGAGTATAATGGCCTTGTAGTAAACCTTGATATCAGGAAGAGTGATACCTCCTGCTTTATTTTTTCTTTTTAAGATTGCTGAGGCTATTCGTGTTCTTTTTTGGTTCCATATAAATTTTTGGAATATGTGTTCTATATCTTTGAAGTATGTCATTGGTATTTTAATTGGTATTGCATTGAATTTATAAATTGCTTTGGGTAATATAGACATTTTAATGATGTTTATTCTTCCTAGCCATGAGCACGGTATGTGCTTCCACTTGTTTGTATCTTCCTTGATTTCTTTTATCAATGTTCTATAATTTTCTGAGTACAAGTCCTTAACCTCCTTGGTTAAATTTACTCCTAGGTACTTTATTTTTTTGGGTGCAATAGTGAAGGGGATTGTTTCCTTAATTTCTTTTGCTGATATTTCATTGTTGGTGTATAGAAATGCCTCTGATTTCTGAGTATTAATTTTATATCCTGCCACCTTGCTGAATTCATTTATCAGGTCCAGTAGTTTTTTGACTGAGACTTTAGGGTTTTCAATATACAATATCATATCATCTGCAAATAATGACAGTTTTACTTCTTCTTTTCCAATTTGTATGCCTTTTATTTCTTCTTCTTGTCTGATTGCTGTAGCTAGGACTTCCAGAACTATGTTGAATAAGAGTGGTGAAAGTGGGCAACCCTGCCTGGTTCCTGATCTTAAGGGGATTGCTTTTAATCTTTGTCCATTTAGTATGATGTTTGCTGTCGGTTTATCATAGATGGTCTTTATCATGTTAAGGAATGATCCCTGTATTCCCACTTTACTGAGAGTTTTGAGCATGAATGGGTGCTGGATTTTATCAAATGCCTTTTCTGCATCTATTGAAATTATCATGTGATTTTTGTCCTTCCTTTTGTTTATGTGGTGAATCACATTGATTGATTTGCGAATATTGAACCAGCCTCGCCTCTTCAGAATAAATCCCACTTGATCATGGTGTATGATTTTTTTCATATATTGCTGGATCCGGTTGGCTAATATTTTGTTGAGAATTTTAGCGTCTAAATTCATCAGGGATATAGGCCTATAATTTTCTTTCTTTGTGTTGTCTTTGCCCGGTTTTGGGATCAGAATTATGCTCGCCTCATAAAAGGAGTTTGGAATTCTTCCTTCCTCTTGAATTTTTTGAAATAGCTTCAGGAGAATAGGAGTTAGTTCTTCTTTGAATTTTTGATAGAATTCACTTGTGAAGCCATCAGGCCCAGGACTTTTCTTTTTTGGGAGTTTTTTGATAACTGTTTCGATCTCATTTGCTGTAATTGGTCTGTTTAGGTGTTCTGATTCTTCCAGATTGATTTTTGGAAGGTTATATGATTCAAGAAATTTGTCCATTTCACCAAGATTGTCTAATTTTTTGGCATATAGTTCTTCATAGTATTTTCTTACAATGCTTTGTATTTCTGTTGTGTCAGTTGTTATTTCTCCACTGTCCTTTCTAATTTTATTTATTTGAGTCCTCTCTCTTTTTTTCTTGGTGAGTCTAGTTAAAGGTTCATCAATCTTGTTTACCTTTTCAAAGAACCAGCTTCTTGTTTCATTGATCCTCTGTATTGTTTCCTTAGCCTCTATGTCATTTATTTCTGCTCTGACCTTTATTATTTCCTTTCTTCTACTTGTCTTGGGTTTTATTTGTTGTTGTTTTTCTAGTTCTTTTACATGCAGGGTCAAGTTGCTTATTTGAGCTTTTTCTAGCTTCTTATGATATGCCTGTAGTGCAATAAACTTCCCTCTCAGAACTGCTTTTGCTGTGTCCCATAAATTTTGAGTTGATGTATGCTCATTATCATTTGTTTCTAGAAACTTTTTTATTTCTTCTTTGATCTCATTGTTAATCCATTCATTATTTAATAACAAGCTATTTAGTTTCCAAGTGTTTGAGTATTTTTCAGTTTTTCTTTTGTGGTTAATTTCTAGTTTCATGGCATTGTGATCAGAGAAAATGCTTGATATGATTTCAATCTTCTTAAATTTATTGAGACCATTTTTGTGACCTAACATGTGGTCTATCCTAGAAAACGTACCATGAGCGCTTGAGAAGAATGTATATTCTACTGCTTTAGGGTGAAAAGTTCTGAAGATATCTATTAAATCAAGTTGATCTAGTGTCTCCTTTAAGTCTGCTGTTTCTTTATTAATTTTCTTTCTTGAGGATCTATCCAGTGTTGTTAGAGGGGTATTGAAATCCCCTACTATGATAGTATTGCTGTTAATCTCGCCCTTTATATCCATCAAAGTCTGCTTTATGTATGTCGGGGCTCCTATATTTGGTGCATAGATATTTACAATAGTTATATCTTCCTGTTGAATTGTTCCCTTTATCATTATGTAGTGTCCTCTTTTATCTCTTACTACAGCCTTTGTTTTAAAGTCCATTTTGTCTGATATAAGTATTGCTACCCCTGCTTTTTTTTCATTTCCATTTGCATGAAATATTTTTTTCCATCCTTTTACCTTCAGTCTATGAACATCTTTTATTTTAAGGTGTGTCTCTTGTAGACAGCATATGTATGGGTCCTGTTTCTTTATCCATGCAGCTACCCTATGTCTTTTGATTGGATCATTTAATCCATTTACATTTAAGGTTATTATTGATATGTAGTTGTTTATTGCCATTTTATTCTTTAAAGCTGTATTCTTCTTTTGCTCTATTCTTTCCTCTCTTTAAACTGTTCACAAGAGGCCCCTTAGTATCTCTTGCAGAATTGGTTTGGTTTTTATGAATTCCTTGAGGCTTTCTTTTTCTGGGAAGCTCTTTATTTCTCCTTCAATTTTAAACGTTAGCCTTGCTGGATAAAGTAGTCTTGGTTGTAGGTTCTTGTTCTGCATTACTTTGATTATTTCTTGCCATTCCCTTCTGGCCTCAAGTGTTTCTGTTGAGAAGTCCGATGTCATCCTTATGGGGGCTCCTTTGTAGGTGATAGTCTTTTTTTCTCTAGCAGCTTTTAAAATTTTTTCTTTATCCATTAGCTTTGGTATTTTAACTATGATGTGTCTTGGTGTAGATTTTTTTGGGTTTCTCCTTAATGGAGTTCTGTGTGCTTCTTGAATGTGTGGAGTGTTTCCCAGCCTTAATTTAGGAAAGTTTTCTGCTATAATTTGATTGAACAAAGTTTCCATTTCCTGTCCTCTCTCCTCTTCTTCAGGCACCCCTATGATGCAAATGTTGTTTCTCTTCATGTTGTCACAAAGCTCCCTTAGAGTTTCCTCACATTTTTTAAGTCTCTTTTCCTTTTTCTTCTCTGCTTCTGTGCCTTTGTTTATTGTGTCCTCTAACTCGCTTATTCGATCCTCAGCGTCATCCATCCTGCTTTTAATTCCTTCCATTGTGGTCTTCAGTTCTGATACTGTATTTGTCATTTCTGTCTGATTCTTTTTTATTATTTCAATTTCATTTTTTATACTTGTTATCTCTTTATTTAGGTGTTCATAATGACTATCCATTGTTGCTCTAATTTCTTTGAACATCCTAACTATCATTATTCTAAATTCTGCTTCTGGTAATTTGGTTATATCTGGTTCATTCAGGTCCTTCTCTGGGGATTTCTCTTGATTCATTTGGTTTGCATTCCTCTGCCTGCCCATTTTTTCTGTGTATAAGCAAGTTGTGGCCACTGGAGTCCAGTAGGTGTTGCCTTTGTGTTCTCTAGGTGTGGTCTATCTGCAGGCCCCCCACCCCCTCTGCCGGCGCCTAGGGTGGTTGGGTATGAGCGTTGCCAGCGCCGGCCCACTGTGGCTTTTGCTGTGATTTCTGCCTCTCCTCCGTGGGAGGGGCTGTCACTGAAGCCACAAGATTAGCACCAAGGGTAGAGGCAAGCACCTTTCCTCAGCTGCGGACCCAGCCTATTTCCGGACTTCCGCCCAGAACCAGCAGTCGGAGCCTGCTCGCTACAGTTCCGCGGGTTAGGCGGGGCTTTTGACGTGCTCTCAGCTGTAAGCTTTTGCCCGTCAGGAGCTTTAGCCCCGCCCTCGAGGCCAGGGCCCTTTGCGCAGGGTCGGAAACCAAGATTTATTGGGGCGGGCGTGTTTGCTGGCTTCCGCCGAGCTGCGTACTTCCGCTCGTCCCGGACTCTACCCCGCCCCCGCGTTTGGAGCCCGCTCGTGCACGTATTAACGCTATCCGGGGTTTCTCCGGCCGGATGGGGATAGCAGCCGTGGGCTCAGCTGCGAGCCTCCGCCTGTCTCGGGGTCCACCCCGTTCCCGCGCTCGGAGCCCGCTCGCGCACGTATACTGGCCAACCGCGGTTTCTCCGGCGGGCGGGGGGGGGGGGCGGACTGCTAGCGTCAGCTCAGCCACGAGCCCCTGCCCGTCCCTGGTCCTAGCCCGGTCCCCGCGGTCAGGGCCGGCTTGCGCAGGGTCTGCCTGTTCCTGGCCTCCCGCTTTGTCCCCGTAAGTGGGATTAAAGGCGGGCCCGCAGCTTCCGGACCGCTCTCGCGCTTACCCTCCCACCCTCTGGGCTAGACGGATCTCCCACCGGCTTGGCCTCTGCCCACGCCGACAGAACCGCCTTTCAGCGTCCTGCCGCCCCAAAACCTTAAGCAGCCCTCAGCAGAGTAGGAAGGGACCTAATACTCCACACTGTAGGCCTGGGAGCTCCCTCACTTGTTTCACAGCTCAAAACTGTCCCGACGCCTCTTCTTGGCTCTGGGACTGCAGGCTGGGGCTTGGTTCCTGGGACCCAGGTCCCTCCCTCTCCGCCAAAATCTCCTCCCGCCACACGGGTCTCTCCGGGCTGCCGTTTGCTCCGGGGAGCTGGGCAGCCCTCTTCGCGTTTTCGCTATTCCTACCAGTCTCAATGTGGCTTCTTCTGTGTTCCTTGGTTGAAGAGTCCACTTAGTTTTGTTCAAAGTTGGTTTATCCAGGTGATGGTTCTTAAAATTGAGTTGTAATCCACTTTGGTTCTGGGAGTTGGAAGTTGGTACGTCCGCCTACTCCGTCGCCATCTTGCTCCCTATTGAGACCATTTTTGTGTCCTAACTTGTGGTCTATCCTAGAAAACATACCATGAGCACTTGGAAGAATGTATATTCTACTGCTTTAGTATGAAAAGTTCTGAAGATATCTATTCAATCAAGTTGATCTAGTGTATCCTTTAAGTCTGCTCTTTCTCTATTAATTTTCTTTCTTGAGGATCTATTCAGTGTTGTAGTGTGGTATTGAAATTCCATACTATTATAGTATTGCTGTTAATCTCGCCCTTTATATCTATCAAAGTCTGCTTTATGTATGTCGGGGCTCCTATATTTGATGCGTAGATATTTATAATAGTTATATCTTCCTGTTGAATTGTTCCCTTTATCATGATGTAGTGTCCTTCTTCATCTCTTACTACAGCCTTTGTTTTAAAATCCATTTTGTCAGATATAAGTACTGCTACCCCAGCTTTATTTTCATTTCCATTTGCATGAAATATTTTTTTCCATCCTTTTACCTTCAGTCTATGTGCATCTTTTGTTTTAAGGTGTGTCTCTTGTAAACAGCATATGTATGGGTCCTGTTTCTTTATCCACTCAGCTACCCTATGTCTTTTGATTGGTTCATTTAATCCATTTACATTTAAGGTTATTATTGATATGTAGTTGTTTATTGCCATTTCATTCTTTAAAGCTGTATTCTTATTTTGCTATATTCTTTCCTCTCTTTGAACTGTTCACAAGAGGCCCCTTAGTATCTCTTGCAGAATTGGTTTGGATTTAATGAATTCCTTGAGGCTTTCTTTGTCTGGGAAACTCTTTATTTCTCCTTCAATTTTAAACGATAGTCTTGCTGGATAGAGTAGTCTTGGTTGTAGGTTCTTGTTCTGCATTACTTCTAATATATCTTGCCATTCCCTTTTGGCCTCAAGTATTTCTGTTGAGAAGTCAGATGTCATCCTTATGGGGACTCCTTTGTAGGTGATGGCCTTTTTTTCTCTAGAAGCTTTGGAAATTCTCTCTTTATCCCTTAGCTTTGGTATTTTAACTATGATGTGTCCTGGTGTAGATTTTTTGGGTTTTTTTTTTTTTTTTTATTGGAGTTCTGTGTGCTTCTATAACGTGTGGAATGTTTCCCAGCCTTAATTTAGGGAAGTTTTCTGCTATGATTTGATTGAACATTGTTTCTATTTCCTGTTCTCTCTCCTCTTCTTCAGGAACCCCTATGATGTGAATGTTGTTTCCCTTCATGTTGTCACAGAGCTCCCTTAGAGT
This sequence comes from Rhynchonycteris naso, assembly GCA_037038555.1. Classification (NCBI taxonomy): domain Eukaryota; kingdom Metazoa; phylum Chordata; class Mammalia; order Chiroptera; family Emballonuridae; genus Rhynchonycteris; species Rhynchonycteris naso. The sequence goes on along the minus strand of CM072996.1, from coordinate 120,520,095 downwards.
TTCCTCACATTGTTTGAGTCTCTTTTCCTTTTTCTTCTTTGCTTCTGTGCCTTTGTTTATTGTGTCCTCTCACCCGCTGATTTAATCCTCAGTGTGATTCATCCTGCTTTTAATTCCTTCCATTGTGGTCTTCAGTTCTGATACTGTATTTGTCATTTCTGTCTGATTCTTTTTTATTATTTCAATTTCGTTTTTTATACTTGTTATCTCTTTATTTAGGTGTTCATAGTGACTATCCATTGCTGCTCTAATTTCTTTGAACATCCTAACTATTGTTATTCTAAATTCTGCTTCTGGTAATTTGGTTATATCTGGTTCATTCAGGTCCTTCTCTTGGGATTTCTCTTGATTCATTTGGTTTGCATTCCTCTGCCTGCCCATTTTGTCTGTGTATAAGCAAGTTATGGCCACTGGAGTACAATTGGTGTTGCCTTTGTGTTCTCTAGGTGTGGTCTGTCTGCAGGCCTGCCACCCCCTCTGCCGCTGCCTAGGGCGGTGGGGTATGGGTGTTGCGAGCGCCAGCCAACTGCAGTTGTTAGTGTGATTTCTGCCTCTCCTCCATGGAAGGGGCTGTCACTCAAGCCACAAGCCTCAGCACCAAGGGTAGAGGTGAGCACCTTAGCTCAGCTGCGGACCCAGTCCGTTTCGGGCTTCCGCCCAGCATCCTCGGTTAGAGCCTGCTCATCACAGTTTCGTGGGTTGGGCGGGGCTTCTGACGTGCTCTCAGCTGTGAGCCTTTTCCCGTGTGGAGCTTTAGCCTCGCCCTCGAGGCCAGGGCCCTCCTGTGCAGGTTTGCAAACAAAGGTTTATTGGGCCGGGAGTGTTTGCTGGCGTGTTCTAAGCTGCAAACTTCTGCTTGTTCCGGGCTCTACCCTGCCCCCACGTTCAGAGCCAGCTCGCACATGCCGAATGGCAAACCGCGGTTTCTCTGGCTGGGTGGGGCTGGTAGCGTGAGCTCAGCCTCGAGTCCCCACCCGTCCCTGGTCCTAGTCCCGTCCCTGCGGTCAGGGCCGGCTTGCGCAGGGTCACAGAGCAGATCTCTGCCCATTTCTGGGCTCCCACTTTTTCCCCGCCAGTGGGGTTACAGGCATGCCTGCAGCTGCAGGACCGCTTTCTCGCGTCCCCTCCGCTCCTGCTCGGCTAGACCTAGCTCACACCGGTTGGGCCTCTGCCCCCGCCAACAGAACTGCGTTTCAGCGTCCTGCTGCCGCCATCCCTTCAGCAACCCTCAGCAGAGTAAGTAGGGCCCTAAGTCTCCATACTGTAGTTTTGGGAGCTCTCTCCCTCTAAGCAGCTCTGCTCTAATTGCCGCGGGAGAGCTTGTTTGGCTAGTGTCCTGTCTCCCTTTGCTGGTATTGCTAGTTCCAGGGGAAATATTCGTTTTCCATTAGGGAAGTGACTTAGCCCAGGGGTTAGGGTGGCTGTCCCTCAGAGTGTTTGTCTCTGTGCCTTCAGTCCACACTCTCTTCCCATTGCTATGGTTCTCTCCTCTGTCTCGTTCTCCGGAGCCCCGGGTGAGAGAGGTATTCTGCGCTTGCCCTTTAAAAAGAATCTTGGGTCTGAGAAAACTGTCTCTTTTTCACAAACAGTATCCTCACTTGTTTCACAGCTCAATACTGTCCAAACGCCTCTTCTAGGCTCTGGGACTGCAGGCTGGGGCTTTGTTCCTCGGATCCAGGTCCCTTTCTCTCCACCAAACTCTCCTCCCGCCACACGGGTCTCTCTGGGCTGCCGCTCTGGGGAGCTGGGCAGTCCTCTTCGCGTTTTCGCTATTCCTACCAGTCTCTATGTGGCTTCTTCTGTGTTCCTTGGTTGAAGAGTCCACTTAGTTTAGTTCATAGTTGGTTTATCCAGATGATGGTTCTTAAAATTAGTTATAATCTACTTTGGTTCTGGGAGTTGGAAGTTGTTACATCCGCCTACTCCATCGCCATCTTGCTCCTCCAGTAATATTGTTTTTAAGTATGTTTACTTTGCATGATATGCAAGAAAATATTATTTTGTTTATAGTTTCTCTATTTGTTAACAGTTATGGGAAGAATGATGTTCAGTTTGAAAACAAATGCTTTTAAACACAGAATCTAAATATTAATTTATCTGTGACTGTGTCAGTTGCACTAATGGACCCTTGATAAAATTTCTAGGTTTGCATATAAAGCTGTTAGGCTGCACTATATGAAATCATGTATTCCTTTTAAATCTCACTTCTTAATTTTAATCCATTATAATATGACTTAATTAGTAACTGGCATTAATTGTGTTCTATTTTTCAAGAAGCACTCTTTAAAATGAAAATGGCTTAGATGATAATGAAATTTTTGGAAGGCATGTATTCACAAATATTTTCTTGAAATGTAGATATTGTCTTAAGGGGGATGGATTTCTACTTTCTATTTAGGCATAGGGAACTTATGTCATCAAATTGAAGGAAATAAATTCTGATTTTAAAACCTGGAGGCTTACACTTAAAGCCTCTTTAGCCAATAGGCATACTCCCTATGTTTTTCCTTATGTTGTAACTTTTCTCACTGAAATGGTATTGCGTTGGCATTTCTCTTTTATTCTTCACTGATTTATTTAAGTGTTAATATTGATGAACCTATTCTAATGAAAACATTGGACACATAATACTGTGTACTAACTGAAATAAAATTTAGAAAAATTGTGTAACACTTTTCTAACTAATCACAAATGTGTATCGGAAGCCAATTATTTATTTCATTTTAAAGTTTTCTACTGAGGTATTTTTGACAATGCAATTGTATTACTTAGCCAGGTACATGAAAAAGTGACTGACATAGAATGGTTTCTATTCTGATTTCAGCAACACCAGACTTGCTTACTTAACAATGAGAAGTTCATACATGTAAGGGCGGGAAGAAGTGGAAGGGGGGGATGTAAAGGAGAAAGTCAGACATCTGAATTTGAAAGAGGATGATCTTTAGATGCTGGTTTTGTGAGTTTTTCTAGCTCATCATACAGGGATAGTTTCTTTACCACAGTGATGATTTTATGGCTATATTTTGCTTTATATAAATTTTTCTCACATCAAACATTAAAGACAATGCTTTCTCATCGGATTTCAAACATCTTGTGGTTTGGGTTAAATCCCAGCTACTTTGAAGCTGCTTTGCTTTCCATCACTGCATTTTCCCCCACTTTGTGGCTGAGTCCTGATAAATCTTTACTTAATGATATTAGACGTGCTGTAAAACAATATTTTATAGGCAAGGAGTGATTCTTTCAACTCTTAGGTTCAGTCCAAAATAGTAACAAAAGTTCAGATGGTAACTTTAGATAAAATAAATTATCTAATTCTTATGTTCTTAATATATTTTGAAATTTCTATACATTTACCATTACCCCCAAATTAGGCTTAATGTATAATATTTTATATTAATAATTGTAATGAGAAGGTAAAAATCTTTTGTGACTTTATAGTATACAAATGTGGAATGAAAGACATTTCAGGAAATTTTATTTAGGAAACTAATACTTATAAGTGTTAAATATAAATATTGCAGAACATAATGCAATATGACATTTCTAACATTCAATTAAGAAATAATATTATTGGTAAATAAGTGATGTTAAACTGTGTAAAGTTTCATCAGTTGCCTTTAAGATTGATTTTCATCAAGATTACTGTACTAAAAAGTTTTCTTTTGTTGTACAGACTCAAATAGCAAACCTCAATTTTAAAATCGGCTCTTATTTGCAAAAAATGCTTTGACATAGTGCATTTGTTCTGCCTGGGCAGCAATAAAGGATTGTGGTATCATTTTGAAGAAGGTTGTTTGACAGAGTCTGTTTGTTTATTTGGTGTAATGTGAGCTGCATTCAGAAAATGCCATATTTTGTTTCATGATTGTATACATTCTCTCCCATTGCTCCCAGGCAAGACTTGTAAGCAGAGAAGACACGGATTTAGACCTTTTTTCCATGACTAGTGGAAGAGCTTTGTCTGTGAAGAGAGAGAAAAAAAATCAAGCACACATACACTCAGCGGGATCTTCAAGTAAGTTGTGGTTTCCTTCAGAATTAATTTAGAAATCACAAATGAATTGGTGGAACCTAATGCCAGTCATTCTTTTACATATAGGGGGTAGAATGCCAACAACCAGAACTGCCCAGTAATGTGTATTTGAACTTTTCTTTCCCTACATGTCTTCTTTTGATATAAACAAATTTATTTCTAAAATTAACAGCACAGCTATTTTAATTATATTCTGTGACTCAATGATTTACTCTCCCATCTCCTGATGGATCTTATTGAATTCTTTGATCATTTATTCGAAAAGAATTTTTTAGGTTAATTGTAAAAAGTTGAATTTATATATATCAATGTAGTGCATTTTGGACTTCAGTCATTGATTTAAAAATGTTATAGGTAAAGTTAATTTTTAAAGGAAACTTTTAAAAAATAGCAGATTTTAGATATTATACTGTCAAAACTATGTATTAAAAATTACTTCCATTAAACAGATGACAGTTTATATTTATTAATGATGGCCTTTTGCATTTGTAAATCTGTCACCCATGTCTATTACCTTTATCATGGTGTCAATAAGAATTGCACTATAGTTGCTCTGAAAAAATGTAACATTTTTTAAATATCTATATATTGCAGTATTTTTTTTTTATAATAGAGCCTATTTCTTTCTAATTTTCACTTACGGGTAAAAACCCTAAGGATTTTGTAATGTTTTTAAAAATATTATGGTGTATTAATTTTTTAAGGTGTTTTTTTTTTTATTATTCATTTTAGAGAGGAGACACAGTGAGAGAGAGATATAGAGAAAGAGAGAAGGGGGGAGGAGCTGGAAGCATCAACTCCCATATGTGCCTTGACCTGACCAGTGCAGGGTTTTGAACTGGCGACCTCAGTGTTCCCAGGTCGACGCTTTATCCACTGCGCCACCACAGGTCAGGCGGTGTATTAATTTAAGAGATGTTTTATTTGATATAATATTTGGTTAATTTCCCCAAAGAATACCAAACCTCAGAAGTCAAGACTTTGTCACACTTCATTATAAATATTGTTATTCTTGACAAAGGTTTATTACTCATTGATATTATAATTATATGTATGCATAAATTGAATATATGACTGCATGTGAAATAGTCAATGATATAGCTGATACTCTTCAGATAAATGAAAACTTCTAAATGAGTTTCTGACTTTTTATACAGGTACTTGATAATTTGAGTCCAGTTATTTAAATGTATTGATATATGCAAGTCCACTTTTATAAATTTTAATTTGGTATTGAAATACTTTAAATATATTCAATTTAAAAATGTTTATCAGGCTTTAAGGTTCCTAGAGTGCTTGAATTTCCTTACCTGACTCTAGAATTTAAATCCTAATGTGTTGCCAATATGGTTGAGAAAGAAATATTTTAGGTTTATTCAGCTAATATAAATTTTTCATGTTATTAACATAATGTGTTAAATACATTATTTTTAAATATATATTACATTTCAGAAGGAATCAATCTGTTCTCCACATAATAATGAATCATACATAATACTATATCCATTTTAAGCATTACATATGGCAAACTCATATGATATCACCTTGGAGCAGAGTAGAAAAGAAACAAACCGAATAAAACAAAAACAGAAACAACATCTCTTATGTCTTTACAGAATATAAAAGTTTCTATTAATAATGTATCCTCTTAATGTTAAAACATAAATAGCTGAATAAATCAGCAACTATTCTTAAATATACATGCTTCATCTGTGACATGGAATCATAAGTTGTAAAGTATAGAAGATCATTATATAGAGTTCATTTAACAGATTTTCCAAAATATTGAATAGGCTATTCTCACTATATTTCCAATTAGTTGTCAATACTTAACATTATTGAAAACACTACTTATCTCCAAATCTGTTTACTAAGTGACAATTTCACCATAGAAAAAATAGTTTTTATTATTAGATAAGAGAATACTACTTACCTAATTATTGTACTTACTAGTGTATTATAATATTAGCATAATATAATGGTAAACAGTGTAAGGCCTGACATTAATTTGCCTGGATTTGAATCATGACTTAATTTTCTCGTCCTTAAAATGAGTATGATAATGGTAGTATCTTCCTTGTAAAATTGTCTTCAGGAACAAATGTAGAACACTAAGCAGAAAAATACTTGGCACATAATAAGTTCTTAATAAAAATGTTCTTTATAATTGCACCTACACATAGCTGTAAAAGAAGAACAAATTGAGGTAAGATATTGAAGTCTCTAGAAACTAGGCATATAGGCTTAGCTATAAGAAACCTACTCTTAATAGTTGCTTGATTAAAAACTTGGGATAGCCTATTTTTTATAGAAAACTTTAAACCTTCAAAGTCATTGGGTCCTAGGCCTCCATGGCTCTGAGCCAAGCACTTACAGCTTTGGTATTTTGACAGCTCTTTTTCTCCCGACCTTCCCTTTCTCTCTCTCAAAAACTTGTCACCTTATTAAAAGCTAAAGTATTTCTTTTAGCTTTGCAAGCCAAATCTAGAGAGTAGTTTATGAGCTGTAGCTATAAAACTATTTTAAGCCTTTGAACTTTTCAAGATATTTCTCTTTTAATGTTGTGATAATATTTGTAAGATGTATTCTTTAAAATCAGATAAACTCAAGTTTAAAATCCCAGTACCACCATCACATGTAAGTTGTGTAACCTTTGGTAAATTATCTAACCTCTAAGAATGAGCTTATTGTCTGAAAAATGGGAATAAGAATGTCTATCTCATAGAGTTTTAATGAAGAAGAATGAGTAAAAATATATGTAGAGCATGTAGGAAGTGCTTAAAGAATAGTACTTGTTGTTTATATTGTTTGTTATTGTTGTATGTTTTATGTTGCTGTTGAATTTTAAACAACTCCAAGGTAGAGTTGGCTTTCTGTTCTGGGTGTCAAATAACCCCAGAACCAACAACATACTTTCCACATGCCAGCCATCTGAAGCAATACAAATTGTCTTTTCTTTGTGAATTACCTAAGTTTTCTGTCCCTTCTTTTTAGGTCATACTGCTCTTCCACAAAAAACCAAGGCAGTCTTCTGCTACTTAGCTCTCTAATCTATCTTATGGTTTAAAGAGAGAGATGTAAGAGGGCACGTTCTCATTTTTAAAATGCCATTTATAAAATGAATATGCCAAGAGATTTCTTCATTTAGACTATATTTAGAAAAAAAAATTATTTCCTTAAAAGGTTTTGGTTTCTTAGGTTATTTTTTTCAAATAATACTTAAAATAAATGGTACACTATAATAATAATAATTTTATTGCTATAGCAATGTATAGCTTTACTAATTTCTTTTAATTATCTCTTCTTATTTATAATGATTATTTTTCTTTGACAGTTAATATAAATAAGACTCAAAGAGTTTATTTAATTTACTTTTGGCACAAAAGGCTTAGCAAGGCACAGCAGCTACTTGAACCTATCTTTTCTTATTCCAAAACTAGTTTCATATTGCCTTTTATTATTCTATGGACTAAATAAAATATATAGCTTAGTTGGTAACAGTAGAATATAATTAATGTAGTTCTTATTCATTCATGCACTCATTCATATATTTAATAGCCATATTTTGAATAATTGCTGCTCACTATATACTTAGCTTAGGCTTCCAGTTGCCTCCTAATCATCTCTGCACTTTGCAGGACATATTTCATATTCACAGTGAGCCAAGAATTGAGAATCCACAATTCCTCTACAACAGTGCATCATCAGCCAAAGTCAATTTCTTTGTCTAAATTCTTATCAAATGTAAGCCATTTTAATATGGTACTGATTTTTCTGATTATGAAATAAAATATATTAAAAATGAAGCAGTGAATGAGGAAGTCTCTTTCCTTTTGTATCTACAATGACATTTGGGATATAAGTGAGGAAAGAAGTGAAAGGAAGCCATCTAAACAAAAGAAAAGGGTAAAATATGAATACAGGACAGGGCAAAGAAGGTTTACTGTTGTGAGTACATGAGCACAGAGTTTATTCTTGTACTGTAATTCATTAATTCTTGTATTATTTTCCATACAAATGTAAACCTGTGTTTGCACCACCTTGAATATATTTGTAGAACATTGAAGAGTAAGTTTGCCTGAACCAGAGATTCCATGTACTTTAGTAATCCAAAATAAAGTTGAATTAAGAATTAAGCCTTGCCTGACAGGTGGTGGTGCAGTGGATAGAGCATTGGTCCAGGACATAGGGCACCCAGGTTTGAAATCCTGAGGTTGCTGCTGGCTTGAGTGTGGGCTCATCTGGCTTGAGCACAGACTCACCAACTTGAGTATGAGGTCGCTAGCTTAAGTGTGGGATCTCTGGCTTAAGCATGGGATCATAGACATTACACCATTGTTGCTGGTTTGAGTTTAAGGTCACTGGCTTGAGCAATGGGTCTCTGTCTCAGCTGTAGCCCCCCATTAAGGCACATATGAGAAAGCAGTCAATGATAAACTAAAGTGCCATAACAAAGAATTGATGCTTCTCATCTCTTTTCCTTCTTGTCTGTCTATCTTGCTAAAAAAAAAAAAAAAAAAAAAAAAAAAAAAAAAAAAAGAAGCCTAGTTTTAGGTAAGTTTGAAAGAAGTAAAGTGGAGGAATTGGACTTCCTTAGTGATAATGCAGACCTAACAAAGATTTCTGAAAATACTTTAGTGTTTTAGAAAGCTTAAGATCATTTGAAGAGAGATATTATTCTGAGTCAATCCTAACATTATGCAAATGCCTCCAGTATATTTATAAAGTAATTTTATAGCTCTCTTATAAAAAAGATTATCAAAAGTGCAAAATTAAGTTCCAAAGATGACCATTAAGGTTTACTCCAAATTTAAAAGCATCTCCCAGGCTCTGGCCTGGTAGTGTGGTTGGTTGGAGTGTTTTCCTGACATGCCAAGTTTGCAGGTTCAATTCCTGGTCAAGGCACAGACAGAATCAACCAATGAATGGATAAGTGGGTGGAACAACAAATTGCTCATTATCTCTCTCTTTCCCCCAACTCCTTCCTCTCTAAAAAATAATAAAAAAATAAATAAATAAAAAGCAAACTTTTTAACATAATTTGAATTTGCAAATTAGAATTATTAACATGTTTTATATTCATATATGTAAATATATACATCTGTATGGATATCTAGCTTTCCATAGCTAGAGTATAGATTCATAATATAATTTATAATCCTCCACTGAGTAAGCTTAAGAGCTAAATTTTATTGCATACAACTGACCTGCAGTGGCACAGTGGATAAAGCATCGACCTGGAATACTGAGGTTGCCATTTTGAAACCTGGGCTTGCCTGGTCAAGGCACATATGGAAGTTGATGTTTCCTGCTCCTCCCCTTTCTCTCTCTCCCTTTTAAAATGAATAAATAAAATCTTAAAAAATAATTTATGGCATATATTTGTGTATAATTATATAAACCATGCATCCTGATAGCAAGCAATTACATGTCTACAATACGTATAGCGCTATCCAGGCCATTACAAGAGTACAAAGATGGAGAGGCACAAGACCGAGGATGGGCAACACAGTGTTGAAGGATAAGAATAATGTTGAAGGACCAAGAGACTCAACTTCAATACTTACTACAAAGGGAAATTGAAATTGAAACAAGATACCACTACACATCTATTAAAATAACCAAAATCCAGAACACTACTCATTCCAAATGATGGCAAAGATGTGAAGCAATAGAAACTCTCATTTATTGCTAATGGAAATGCAAAACATTACAGCTGCTTCGGAAGAAACTCTGATGGTTTCTTACAAAACTAAACATACTCTTACACTATGATCTAGTAATCAATCTCCTTAGTATTTACCCAAAGGAACTAAAAGCATGTCTACACAAAAAAACTTGTACATGAATGTTATAGCAACTTTATTTATAAGTGCCAAAATTTGGAAGTAACCAAGACACCCTTTGATGGGTGAATGGCTTAAATAATCTGTGGTACATCTAGATAATGAAATTATTATTTAGTGCTAAAAATAAATGAGCTACCAAGCCATGAAATATAAAGGAAACTTAAATGCATATTTCTAGGTAAAAAAAAAGAAAAAGGAAAAAGCCAATTTAAAAGGTTGCTTACTGTATAATTCCAACTATATGACATTCTTAACAGGCAAAACTAGGGAAACAGTAAAAATATCTGTGATAGCCAGAGGCTGTGGGGAGGAGAGATGAATAGTGTCAAGCACAGAAGGTTTTTAGGACAGCCAAAACACTCTGTGTGATACCATAATGATAAAGAAATGTCATTCATTGCACGTTTTTTCAAACCCATAGAATATACAAAAGCAAGAATGAACTGTAATCTAAACTATGGACTTCGGGGAATTATGATGTGTCAGTTTAGATTCATCAGTTGTAACAAGGGTAACTTTCTGGTGAAAGATGTTGATAATGAGGGAGGCTATACATGTGTAGGTGAGGGGGTGTGGGGGGATCTCTACCTTCCTCTCAATTTTGCTGTAAACATGAAACTGCTCAAAAAATAGTCTTAAAAGTCAGGGGGGGGGGCAGAAGAGGGGAAAGTAACGTCCAGAAGGGTGTTTCTTGCCGCTGTTTCCTAAGATTTACTTTGAAATAGGTGGGATTTAGATTTTAATTTTATAAATGTAAATTCCCCACAGCTTAGGAGGCAGAAAGCTGTGTAGCTGAAATTCAAGCCTGGCTCTTTTCATTTCTATGGTAGAGATAGCAACTGCTTTCCATCCAATGCTTTTGCACAATAACTGTTTTGTTTCAACCTATCTCAAGATAAAGATGGAGCAAAAAGACCCTTTATAAATTTTGATTTTCTTAAATAAAATGAAACTACTATGATGAACTGTATGTGCTTAGCATATAGAAGGCACATATACTGAGAGAATAAACGAATGTATCAGCCATTGTTCTTTTCTCCTAAGTCATCTCATTTTTCAATGGATAGTGTCTTCTCCAGAACAAGGGAAACTATTTTCATTAACATTCAATTGTTTTCTCTCCAGACTATTGTATATGTATGAGATTTAGGTTAATAAATGGTTACAAATATTAAATAAAGTTTATAATATATTATAACACTTTATTATAGAATTCAAGTGCTAAACAGACTTTCATATTCTATTGACCACAACTAGTTTTTTATGTTTATTATTTATTCTCCTCGTTTCTAGTGTGTGTGTTCCAGGAGGACAGGGAATTTGATGAAGTTTTCTAGGTACCTAGAACTACCGGTATATGATATGCCCTTTAATGTATACTGCTTACAAAAATTAGGGGATATGTTATAGCTTCATATATGGCGATAAAACATCCCCTAATTTTTGTGAGCAGACAAATTTGATGAATTAATTAATGGATGAATGAGTGAATATTGCCATCCTTTAGTTGAATAAGAGCTAGGGAAGGAATACCTTACATTTCCAAGCTCCATAGTGGGGCAGAAGAAGAAGAGGGGCAAAATATTGACTGATAGATATTCAGCAGTATCTGCCAAAGCTTCTAAGAGCACCAGACCTATCAAAAATCCTGGTATTGTTATTAAATCTACAGTCTATCCAAATGGTTAGGGTTTTTCTCCAAGTTCCAGGTTAGTTTTTCAAACAACTCAGTCATGAAATGCAAGTTCCCATGTATCCAGCCTACATGAAGCCAATTCTGTCATTTGTTCATTTAAAAATATGTAATTGTGGAATGCTCCCTGAGGCCCAGTGCATTACATAGGGGAAAGAGTGCTGAGCTCTTTATGGAGTTTATAATCTACATAAATATATGTTGTGATAGTCTGCATCCAATCAGGAGATAGCTATCATACAGTATGTTATACAGGGAAAGATTAAATATTATGTCTACTAAAGGAGCAACTTAAATATATAAGGACATTCTCAATGGTACCCTAGTGCTGCGTAAGAGCACCCAAGGAAGGAAAAACTTGGAAGGGGTTCACACATCATTGGAGAAGGTGTGATTCAGCCACCAGACAGCTGAGAAGTTCCCTGGTTTGGCCAGACAAAAAAAGTTTATAGTTACTGAGCAAACAATAGGCAACTCTTTGCAAAGCAGGATGGGGAGCAGTTGATGAGCCAATGATGAGCAGAAACGTAGCACAGGCTGGGGCTATGGTTTCCCTGTGGAGAAGATAGCACACAAGTTATTACTAAGTCCAACCTGTGTGGTGGCAGAGGGATCATGTTTGGATCCTGTATCAGAGCATTTTCACATTCACAAGGCAAACCACAACCCCACCTATGCCAGAAATTGCAAAGCCTCTTTCTCTGGCAGCATCCTTTTAGCATCTTCTACTGAGAAAAGTTGCCCATTTTTTTCAACTTTAAAGGAGAAATGCTTAAAAGAATGCTTTTATTATAGAACATGTAATGAGGGGTGTAGTCACTGCTACAAAGCAATAAATTGATAACTGACATATATGTATGCACTAAATGACTACTCTCTGAACATCGTGTGTGTGTGTGTGAGAGAGAGAGAGAGAATTACATGTATATGTATGAAAATCCTCTTTATGACAGCAAATTGGGCTTACTATTCTTGTCTTTAGAAGAGATTCACAGCTTGGATCAAACTAAGGCCTAGTATTATTTTAGTTATGGCATCTTAAGCTAGCAAATGTGTTTGAGCAAGAAAAACATAATGCCTTCCACAAAAATACATTTCACAATTGAGAAAAATTAAAGAAAAGCATAAGAAGACCTTAAATTGTTAAGAAAATGTTGTTCAATCATTCTTTTTTTTATTTCTTCTTTTTTATAGGCTATTTCCAGTCTATAAAACCATGTTATTAAACAATTAACTAAGGAATGACTTTTATTAAGTATAGTATAGTCCTCAGCAAATTTAGAATTTTCAAGTTCGGAGATAAGAGATCATTAATGTGACAATTGCATTTTTGAGCACAGTGAGAGGAAGTGCAGTATTGTTAACAGTGTTGTGCCAAGAGGTTGGGAAATCACTTTCTAGTCCTGCCGAGGCCCCTCACCAACATTTTTTGTGATTTTCTTTAAGTCACTTACAACTCCTTTATAAATTATATAGGTTAAAGGCAGCCTGGCATAAAGGAAAGAAATTACAAGTAGGCCAGATATAAATTTAAAAAAAATTTAAACCCCATTTCTTATTGTTACATTTTTATGGACTTAAATGGGATATTTTAGGGTTGGTTTGTTCACTTTGAAAATATCATGTTGAGGAGGAAGCAAGATGGCGACGGAGTAGGCGGACGTACCAACTTACAACTCCCAGAAGCAAAGTGGATTATAACTCAATTTAAAGAACCATCATCTGGATAAACCAACTATGAACTAAACTAAGTGTACTCTTCAACCAAGGAACACAGAAGAAGCCACATTGAGACTGGTAGGAATAGCAAAAACGCGAAGAGGGCTGCCCATGTCCCCGGAGCAAATGGCAGCCCGGAGAGACCCGCCTGGCGGGAGGAGAGTTTGGCGGAGAGGGAGGGACCTGGGTCCCAGGAAACAAGCCCCAGCCTGCAGTCCCAGAGCCTAGAAGAGGCGTTTGGACAGTTTTGAGCTGTGAAACAAGTGAGGGAGCTCCCAGGCCTACAGTGTGGAGTATTAGGTCCCTTCCTACTCTGCTGAGGGTTGCTGAAGGGTTTGGGGTGACAGGACGCTGAAACGCGGTTCTGTCAGCGTAGGCAGAGGCCAAGCTGGTGGGAGCTCGGTCTAGCCCAGCAGGGTCGGAGGGGACACGTGAAAGCGGTCTGGAAGCTGTGGGCCCGCCTTTAATCCCACTTACGGAGACAAAGTGGGAGGCCAGGAACGGGCAGAAATCTGCTCTGCGACCCTGCGCAAGCCGGCCCTGACTGTGGGGACGGGGCTAGGACCAGGGACGGGCAGGGGCTCGCGGCTGAGCTCACGCTACCAGCCCCCCTCCCCCCCCGGCCGGAGAAACAGAGGTTTGCCAGTATACGTGCGCGAGCGGGCTCCGAACGCAGGAACGGGGTAGACCCCAAGACAAGTGGAAGCTCACAGCTGAGCTCACGCTACTATCCCTGCCAGGCCAGAGAAACCGCGGATTGCATTCATACATGCACGAGCGGGCTCCAAACGCGGGGGCGGGGTAGAGTCCGGGACGAGCGGAAGCTCACAGCTGAACGGAAGCCAGCAAACACACCCGGCCCAATAAACCTGGGTTTGCGAACCTGCACAGAAGGGCCCTGGCCTTGAGGGTGGGGCTAAATCTCCAGACAGGCAAAGGCTCATAGCTGAGAACACGTCAAAAGCCCTGCCCAACCCGCGAAACTGTGGAGAGCAGGCTCTGACTGCGGGTTCTGGGCAGAAGTCTAGAAATAGGCTGGGTCCGCAGCTGAGCAAAGGTGCTCACCTCTACCCTTGGTGCTAAGGCTTGTGGCTTTAGTGACAGCCCCTCCCGCGGAGGAGAGGCAGAAATCAGAAAAAAGCCACAGTGGGCCTGCTCTGGCAATGCTCATACCCAACCACCCTAGGCACCGGCAGAGGGGATGGGGGGCCTGCAGATAGACCACACTTAGAGAACACAAAGGTAACACCTACTGGACTCCAGTGGCCACAACTTGCTTATACACAGACAAAATGGGCAGGCAGAGGAATGCAAACCAAATGAATCAAGAGAAATCCCAAGAGAAGAACCTGAATAAACCAGATATAACCAAATTACCAGAAGTAGAATTTAGAATAATGATAGTTAGGATGTTGAAAGAAATTAGAGCAACAATGGATAGTCATTATGAACACCTAAATAAAGAGATAAGTATAAAAAACAAAATTGAAATAATAAAAAAGAATCAGACAGAAATGAAAAATACAATATCAGAACTGAAGACCACAATGGAAGAAATTAAAAGCAGGATGAATCACGCTGAGGATAGAATAAGTGAGTTAGAGGACACAATAAACAAAGGCACAGAAGCAGAGAAGAAAAAGGAAAAGAGACTCAAAAAATCTGAGGAAACTCTAAGGGAGCTTTGTGACAACATGAAGAGAAACAACATTCGCATCATAGGGGTGCCTAAAGAAGAGGAGAGAGGACAGGAAATGGAAACTTTGTTCAATCAAATCATAGCAGAAAACTTCCCTAAATTAAGGCTGGAAAACACTCCACACGTTCAAAAAGTACACAGAACTCCATTAAAGAGAAACCCAAAAAGATCTACACCAGGACACATCATAGTTAAAATACCAAAGCAGGTGGATAAAGAAAAAATTTTAAAACCTGCTAGAGAAAAAAAGGTTATCACCTACAAAGGAGCCCCCATAAGGATGACATCGGAATTCTCAACAGAAACACTTGAGGCCAGAAGGGAATGGCAAGATATAATCAAAGTACTGCAGAACAAGAACCTACAATCAAGACTACTTTATCCAGCAAGGCTAACGTTTAAAACTGAAGGAGAAATAAAGAGCTTCCAGAAAAAGAAAGCCTGAAGGAATTCATAAAAACCAAACCAATTCTGCAAGAGATACTAAGGGGCCTCTTGTGAACAGTTTAAAGGGAGGAATGAATAGAGCAAAAGAAGAATACAGCTTTAAAGAATAAAATGGCAATAAACAACTACATATCAATAATAACCTTAAATGTAAATGGATTAAATGATCCAATCAAAAGACATAGGGTAGCTGCATAGATAAAGAAACAGGACCCATACATATGCTGTCTACAAGAGACACACCTTAAAACAAAAGATGCACATAGACTGAAGGTAAAAGGATGGAAAAAAATATTTTATGCAAATGGAAATGAAAAAAAGCCGGGGTAGCAATACTTATATCAGACAAAATGGACTTTAAAACAAAGGCTGTAGTAAGAGATAATGAAGGACACTACATCATGATAAAGGGAATAATTCAACAGCAAGATATAACTATTATAAATATCTATGCACCAAATATAGGAGCCCCGACATACATGAAGCAGACTTTGATGGATATAAAGGGCGAGATTAACAGCAATACTATCATAGTAGAGGATTTCAATACCCCTCTAACAACACTGGATAGATCCTCAAGAAAGAAAATTAATAAAGAAACAGCAGACTTAAAGGAGACACTAGATCAACTTGATTTAATAGATATCTTCAGAACTTTTCACCCTAAATCAGTAGAATATACATTCTTCTCAAGCGCTCATGGTACGTTTTCTAGGATAGACCACATGTTAGGACACAAAAATGGTCTCAATAAATTTAAGAAGATTGAAATCATATCAAGCATTTTCTCTGATCACAATGCCATGAAACTAGAAATTAACCACAAAAGAAAAACTGAAAAATACTCAAACACTTGGAAACTAAATAGCATGTTATTAAATAATGAATGGATTAACAATGAGATCAAAGAAGAAATAAGTTTCTAGAAACAAATGATAATGAGCATACATCAACTCAAAATTTATGGGACACAGCAAAAGCAATTCTGAGAGGGAAGTTTATTGCACTACAGGCATATCATAAGAAGCTAGAAAAAACTCAAATAAGCAACCTGACCCTGCATCTAAAAGAACTAGAAAAACAACAACAAATAAAACCGAAGACAAGTAGAAGGAAGGAAATAATAAAGATGAGAGCAGAAATAAAAAAAGTAGAGGTAAAGGAAACAATACAGAGGATCAATGAAACCAGAAGCTGGTTCTTTGAAAAGGTAAACAAGATTGACGAACCTTTAACTAGACTCACCAAGAAAAAAAGAGAGAGGACTCAAATAAATAAAATTAGAAAGGACAGTGGAGAAATAACAACTGACACAACAGAAATACAAAGCATTGTAAGAAAATACTATGAAGAACTATATGCCAAAAAATTAGACAATCTTGGTGAAATGGACAAATTTCTTGAATCATATAACCTTCCAAAAATCAATCTGGAAGAATCAGAACACCTAAACAGACCAATTACAACAAATGAGATTGAAACAGTTATCAAAAAACTCCCAAAAAAGAAAAGTCCTGGGCCTGATGGCTTCACAAGTGAATTCTATCAAAAATTCAAAGTAGAACTAACTCCTATCCTTCTCAAGCTATTTCAAATAATTCAAGAGGAAGGAAGACTTCCAAACTACTTTCATGAGGCGAGCATAATTCTGATCCCAAAACCGGGCAAAGACATCACAAAGAAAGAAAATTATAGACCTATATTCCTGATGAATTTGGACGCTAAAATTCTCAACAAAATATTAGCCAACCGGATCCAGCAATATATGAAAAAAATCATACACCACGATCAAGTGGGATTTATTCTGGAGAGGCAAGGCTGGTTCAATATTTGCAAATCAATCAATGTGATTCATCACATAAACAAAAGGAAGGACAAAAACCACATGATAATTTTAATAGATGCAGAAAAGGCATTTGATAAAATCCAGCACCCATTCATGCTCAAAACTCTCAGTAAAGTGGGAATACAGGGATCATTCCTTAACATGATAAAGGCCATCTACGATAAACCGACAGCAAACATCATACTAAATGGACAAAAATTAAAAACAATCTCCTTAAGATCAGGAACTAGGCAGGGATGCCCCCTTTCACCACTCTTATTAAACATAGTTCTGGAAGTCTTAGCTACAGCAATCAGACAAGAAGAAATAAAAGGCATCCAAATTGGAAAAGAAGAAGTAAAACTGTCACTATTTGCAGATGATATGATATTGTATATTGAAAACCCTAAAGTCTCAGTCAAAAAACTACTGGACCTTATAAATGAATTCAGCAAGGTGGCAGGATATAAAATTAATACTCAGAAATCAGAGGCATTTCTATATACCAACAATGAACTGTCAGCAAAAGAAATTAAGGAAACAATCCCCTTCACTATTGCAGCCAAAAAAATAAAGTACCTAGGAGTAAGTTTAACCAAGGAGGTTAAGGACTTGTACTCAGAAAATTATAAAACATTGTTAAAAGAAATGAAGGAAGATACAAACAAGTGGAAGCATATACCGTGCTCATGGCTAGGAAGAATAAACATCATTAAAATGTCTATATTACCCAAAGCAATATATAAATTCAATGCAATACCTAATTCGAGTGTGCTGATCTCCAATCTGACATTAGTTTTTCTCTGTAAGCTACATCTTTCTTTTGCAATTCAAGATTTTAGGTTTTCATCTACTTGTAAAATTTTCAATGTTTAGTTTAACATAATGAAGTAGAATGTCTTCTTGTGAATCATCTATGTGAAAATATAATAATTTATATAATGCAATAAATACACTAATACACTAAAAGATATAATTGCATGAGAATTTGTTTACAATTTCAAAATAGAGCATATTAAAACACTTATTTTAATCATAAAATATGCGCAAAACTCATTTAAATTCTATTCAGGCAAAAATTTGCATTCGTAGCTCTTGCATTTGTGTACTTGTTGAGTACAATCTTGTTTGGTGCTCCAGCAGTAGTCTGCTCATCACTAACAGCTCCAAGATTTTTGGGAAACTTATCAAGTTCAGGAAGTGAACTTCACACTCATGTTACATCCAATATCATGGAAAGCCAACAGCATCCTTTGAAACAGAAGTTCATAGTCTTCGGCTTTTTTGTTGCCAAGGAAGTTCTTTGTAACTGCCACAAAAGACTGCCATACTGCTTTCTCCTCCTTATTCATCTTCCTGGCAAATTCTTCGTCATGTTTGAGGGTTCGAATTTGAGGTCCATAGAATACATCTGCTTTTATCTTCTTGAAAGACAAGGCAGGAAAAGCAGAAATAATATGTTAAAAGCATTCACTTTCTCTATTCAAAGCCTGAACAAACTGCTTCATTAAGCCAAGTTTGATGTGAAGTGGGGAAAAAATGATCCTGTCTCGATTAACTACAGGTTCATTCACAATATTTTGCATCCCTACTTCCAGAGCTTCATGTTTCAGCCACTCCTTCTGTGTTCAGTGTTTCTCCTAAGCTTGGCTGTCCCACAAACACAGAAAGCAAAGATACTTCATGAAACCTCTCTGTTGTTCAAGTAGGAAATTTTACCATTTTAAGATTCACACGAATGATCCAGTTATGCTCGTCATACTTCAGTAAGTCGAGACAATCTTTATGTCATTATAATCTTCTCGCAAATTAGTTGAATAACCAATTGGAACCGCTGCATAAACATTACTGTTGTGTAGGAGAACACATTTCAGACTCTGTTTAAAGCTGTCAAGAAATACCTCCCATCCTGTTGGACTGTAAGTGGTAACACCTAGCTGGCTGAGAAGACTACTGATATCATGACAGTAAACAAAGTGTTTGTCTTTGGAAAAAAAGTCCACAAAAAATATGTTCACGCTTTCTGAAATGGGATACTTTAGCTGACTGGTGAAGTACATTCTTTTCTTGAAGCCTGGAAGCTAATAACTCAGCTGCTTTCTTTGATAGGTCCAAATCTCTTACTAAATTATTCAATTCAGGTTGGCTAAACTGCTGAGGGGTTAATGACTGCTTGGCATCACAAAAAGACCCTTCAGATTCTACAACCATTTCCTCATGTGCACTTTCTTCGTCCTTAGAAGAAAGTAAACTATTGAAAACTGGAACCGTGAGTGTCTCAGAGTGTGACATAGGTCATATTGCTGAAGGAATATTAGGATATATGATCAGATGCCATTTTTTCTTGCCAATGCCCTTTTTATGGATCAGACAGAAATAACAGTCACTGCTGTGGTCCTTAGGTTCACACCAAATCATGGGAATACCAAAAGGCATTCCTTTGCATTTTCTTTTGTCTGGTCACGAAGCATTTCCTCACAACTATGACACACAATTTGAGCAGCCCAAAGGGAACTTGAAAATAGGCATTATATGCACGTGTCACAAATGATGAAATATTGTGCCTTTGATATTGAAGTGTGTAACAGCCACATATAGAACAGAAGGTGTCAAGACTATTCTTACATTTACACCTACTCGAAGTAGCCATGATTCAATCTTAAAACAAAAGAAGAAGGTGTTTTTATCAGATAATAATTCTTTATATTTAAAAACAACTACAATTATGTAAAAGTGATGTTTGTAAAACATTAATTAATTGCCTTGTATTTATGTTCAATCCAAGAGTCATTGTCATTTAACTCCAATTTAAAAACCAATGCATGCCATTAACTGTAACAAAAAGAAATTAAAATTGCATAAAAACTAGAGCATGCACCCAAAAACAAATTTCAGATTTGGAATCAGTGATGCAGACATATATAGAAAAAGTTCTAAAATCTCATGCAACAGAAAATTTAAAAAATTTGTTCCCCTGTGAATACTAAACATTTAAAAAATACAGGTCAGTCTCTGTTCTTATAGTTATATTTAATACAGTAAATGTTGCAGTATTTTTATAGAACTTAAAGTTATTTTCAAAATTTTTTAAATATATAATTTAGGTATTTAAAAAATATAAGCAATATCTTGTGTTAAATGCCTTAAGCCTGACCAAGTGGTGGCGCAACGGATAGAGCATTGGACTGAGATGCAGAGGACTCAGATTCAAAACCCCAAGGTCTCCTGCATGAGCACAGTCTCACCAGGTTGAGTGCAGGGTCGCTGGCTTGAGTGCGGGATCATAGACATGACCCCATGGTCGCTGGCTTGAGCCCAAAGGTTGCTGGCTTGAGCCCAAGGTCAGTGGCTTGAGCAAGAGGTCACTTGCTCTGCTGTAGCCCCAGGGTCAATGTACATATGAGAAAGCAATCAATGAACAACTAAGGAGCTGCAATGAAGAATTGATGCTTCTTATCTCTCTCCCTTCCTGCTTGTATGTCCCTATCTGCCCCCCTCTTTCTGTCACAAAAAATGCCTTTTCATATTTCTCTCTAAAATATTAATAATAAACTCCATTTAAATAAGCTCAATTTAGTGCAAAGATCTGTTAAATTGCAGTGTTAATTTTTAGGCGGGAGGCCCTACATCTGTAGCCACCAGCTAGTTCCCTCTACTTCTACAGTAGGAAAACTTGATTAGGTGAGAAATAAGTGCCTAGTCTTCATAATTATTTGACATTTTCATACTACCAACCTTCTTATTTTAATCATAAATTTACAATATTACATAAATACCAGGCCAAAAGAGGATAAAAGATAGATAGGTATACACATATAAACACACACACATAGAACTCTACCTTCTGATTTCTTGCCATGTTACTTACAATTTACATTTGATTACAAGCATGATTTCAAACTGTTAAACAATATAATAGTTCTACATGATATTATTTTAACTCATAAATAGAAGACCAATCACTGATGCTTCTTGGTGGATTTACCTTCCCATTTTGTCATCCTGTGGCTCTCTAATCCTTCTGTTACTCTTCTACTAACTAGTCTTTCTTTTGAAATTTTCCTCTTTCAAGGCTCCAAGATCTCTAGCATTTGGATCATATGGCAGTTCTGCTACTTCCTATTGGTCCTTCATATTCTGTAACTTAAGTTTACATGTCAATGATTTCCTCACTGAGTGGTTACATTTAACTTAATATTCTGTCGCAGAGTGGTTAAAGGTTATGTCTAATCAGATTCTTATGTGCATATATTTCTGTATAGACTGAAACTACAATACATATAAAAAGAATAAATTGTTCAAATGTTCACTTATTAACTAGTATATTGGTTTTATTTGTCACTGGCCTTTAAAAATCTAGGTAAGTATATATTTCTGATATATTTTCATCATATACTATCTTAAATAAGAAGCATGCAATATCTAGAATTTTATTTCTATTTTTGCAAAGTTAAAAGGAGACATTACTCACAAATGTTATTTTATTAAAGTATGTATTCATGTAATATAGCTAAAACCACTCAAATATGGGACTATTTTTTGAATTGCTTCAGAAATTGTGGTAACACCTAGATTACAAAGACATTAAAGATTAAGCAGACAGTGACATAATAAGTAAAGGATAAGGAAGTCTGAAAAAAATTTTTGATAAAATAATTCTTAAAGTTTAAAAATTATTCTGAGGGTCATGAAATCATAACCTATATCATAGATATATGTAGAGATGAATGTGAGTACAAATATGGAAATATCTTTCCATATGTTTCCTTACTTGCAGAAATTGAAGCTAGTATTGATATATTTTATTCATTTTTAGTTTCATAGACTTTATTTCCAGGAAATGAACAGTTCTTTTCATTCCAAGGCATGCAAATACAGATATGCCTTTCACATTTGCTACCTCTTGATTTTATTTATGGTAATATTATATTAAAGCTATGCTTTATGGACATGGAAAAGAGTGTGGTGGTTACCAGGGGGATGGGAGGGGACAAGAGGAAGTGAATGGGGGAGGGTAGGGGCATAAAGAAAACCAGATAGAAGGTGATGGAGGACAATTTGACTTTGGGTGATGGGTATACAACATAATCAAATGTCAAAATAACCTGGAGATATTTTCTCTGAATCTATGTACTCTAACTGATCAATGTCACCCCATTAAAATTAATTGTCTAAATAAAAAAGAACTATTTTTGAAAAAAGTGCTATGTTTTATTTTTAAAAACTAAACAAGATATTGTCTTCTTTATGATAAACCTTAGTCATGTGAAGTCAAGTTTCAACTTTATTTTATTATTTATCACTTACTTTGGGGGAAATAATTTAACTATACTGCCTCAATTTTCCCAGCTTTAAAATGAAGATGATCTGTATCTTGCAGACTGGTGTTGAAGATGAAAAGAAATGGTGAATATGACATGTGAAGGCAGGGCTTGTGACATAGTGGACACTTTGGTTTCTCCTGCTTCTCAGTGTGAATTTTAGAGAAAGTTAGAAATGAATTGATTTTGACAGAGAATCGAAGAGCAATTGGCGATGAGGAAATACTGGCAATAGTAAATCATACTTTTTAAATAGATTTGAGAGTAAGAATAAGAGAAGTGTGTTTAAGAAAAATTTTACTAATGTTCATATTTAAGTAACTACCATAATTTTGATTAACTGGCATACTTAAAAATGAAGGTGTTTTCCCCACAAAATATTCTAACAAAAGATTCTGTGATACCACTGTCTATGCCAATTGCTGCAAAATTTCATTGAAAAAGAAGTAAAAAATAACTGTCAGATTTTTTATTTAAAAGTTTCAAATTTCAATCCCACTCTAGAAGTTAAATATTTTCTTCAGAGAAAAATAAGGTAAGGATAAGGTTTTGTAAAAAAGTATGGCCAATTTAAACATTTTTATTTTATAGATAATGAAATCTGGCTTTGTTTATCCTCTTATGTTTTGCTTAATTTTTATTTTTTTTTACATTTTATGTAGATTTTATTTCCTTCTAAACTTTTATTAAATTTATTGGGGTGACATGGTTAATAAATTTATATGGTTTTCAGGTGCACCTCCCCAAGTCAAGTCTCCTTTTATCTCCATTTATCCCCCTTTACCCTCTTCTACCTCCCCACCTGTTTTTCCTCTTGTAATCACCATACTGTTGTCTGTGTATAAGGTATTTGTTTTTTGCGTGTTTTCTTTTTTTTTTTTTGCTTAATCCCTTCACCTTTTTCACCCAGCCCTTCAGCCCCTCCACCCCACTCCCAGCTGTCAGTCTGTTTTCTGTATCTATGAGTCTGTTTCTAGTTTGTTTATTTTGTTCATTAGGTTCCACATGTAGGTGAAATCATATGGTAACTATCTTTCTCTGCCAAGCTTATTTCACTTAGCATAATATTGTCTAGGTCCGTGCATGCTGTCTGAATATGTAAGATTTTCTTTTTATTTACAGCTCTAATATTTTATTGTGTAAATGTACCACAGCTTTTTTATCCACCCATCTACTGATGAGTGCTTGGGCTGCTTCCTAATCTTGGCTGTTGTAAATAACACTGCATTAAATATAATGGGTACATATATTTTTCAAATCAGTCTTTTGGGTTTCTTTAGATATGTTCCCAGAAGTGGAATTGCTGGGTCATGAGGCAATTTTTAATTTTTTTGAGGAAACTCCATACTGTTTTCCATAGTGACTGCACCAATCTGCATTCCCACCAGCAGTGCATTCTCCACATCCTTGCCAACACTTGTTTGTTGATTTATTGATGATAACCATTTTGACAGGTGTGAGGTGATATATCACTGTGATTTTAATTTGCATTTCTCTGATGATTAGTGGCATTGAGCATTTTTTCATATGCCTATTGGTCATCTGTATGTCTTCTTTGGAAAACTGTCCATTCAGGTCTTTTGCCCATGGATTTTTGTTGTTGTTGTTGTTGTGTTTTTTATTTTGTGGTTGTTGTTGTTTTTGTATTTTTCTGAAGTGAGAAACAGGGAGGCAGAAAGACAGACTCTTGCATGTGCCTGACTGGGATCCACCCAGCATGTCCACTAGGGGGTGATGTTCTGCCCATCCAGCACATGCTCTGTTGCAATGGGAACCTTTCTAGCACCTGAGGTGGAGGCCATGGAGTCATCCTCAGTGCCTGGGCCAACTTTGCCCCAATGGAACCTTGGCAGCTGGAGGGGAAGAGAGAGATAGAGAGAAAGTAGAGGGGGAAGGGTGGAGAAGCTGATGGGAGCACTCCTCCTGTGTGCCCTGGCTGGGAATCAAACCGGGACATCTACACACCAGACCAATGCTCCACTGCTGAGCTAGCTGGCCAGGGCTGCCCATTTCTTAATTGGACTGTTTGTTTTCAGTGTTGAGTTATGTAAGTTCTTTATATATTTTGTATGTTAACCTTTTATCAGATGTATTATTGGGGAACATGTTCTTACATTTGATAGGTTGTCTTTTCATTTTGTTGATGGTTTGCTGTGCAAAACTTTTAGTTTAATGTAGTTCCATTTAGTAACCTGTCAATAAAAAAGTTAGAGCTACTCCTCAATAGAATTTATTTTTTAATTTTTACTTAGCAAGACTTGGTCTCTAATTGTGTGAATTTTTAAACTTTAAATAATAATAATAATAATAAAAGTCTTAAGTTTAAAATTTTTCTTGGTCTCAGTTTTTTTTACAGGAGTTTTAAATATACAGGTTTGTTAGATCTTGATATTTTGTCCCTGACGTTTGACAATTAATTAAACAATGACTTTAATGTAAATACTTCATCCCTCAAAGTATTCCTGTAACCAGAACTGGATGTGCTGGTTATAATCACTGTTATACCAAAAGCATATCAACATGGAAGCATCTAATAGATAAATATTAAAAGTCTACTACAGAATATTCCAACCTATTGATTAATGTTAACAGGCTGAGAATGCCTATTGTCAAGATCTGAGACAGTTTAATTAAACAGTCAAAAATTATTCCAGATGCAGTTAAATATAACAGTTATTAGTAACCAAAGAATAATATTTATAAATTTGAAACAGTAGATAGTTTCACCAGCACTTGATATTATCCAGAGAAGGACAAATTTTAATTGTATTTGTGTGAGAAAACTAGTTGTATATATGTCAGCTACATTCATTATTTTTTTTCTAACCAGCCAGTCTACATTTATTATTTATAAAAAAAAACACATTTTAACATTTTTGAGGACAGGATTCATGTATGCTCTATTGAGAGTATGTAGATTAAAGCATCATGTTTTTAATGTGATGTTTTTGTTCTTATGCCTTTCTTTCATGATCATTTTTTTCTATACACTGTCTTACTGTGACTTTTTATTTTGATTATTGTTGCTTTCAAACCAATTTCTTATGCTAGCTAACATAGTGTGAAAATAAATGGGTGTGGTCAAATGTTAAATGCATTTGTCAAATGAATAAAGCTGAAGTACAATAATATAATAAATCCACAGGCTACTCATGTTTATTGTTGCCAAATGTCTCCCTACTAAGAACTAATAAGCATGGAAAGGAATAATGAAAGTTTCCATAAAATGGTTTTGGGAAACCTATCCACAAGTCTTCACTATCAGGGAATATGAACATAAGTGTTTCTTTATACAATTTTCATATGAGGATTGTAAAGATGGGATTAGGAGAATAACATCAAATGGAAAACAACTACAATGTGATAGTTACTAATGTTTTTTTGGCACTTAGAAGAAAATTGACAGGGAAGCCATATTGCAAGGCAGAATAGAGCAGTGCCTGCCACATAGTAGGCACTAAATAAATACATGTTGAATGAATGTATAAATAAAAGGAAGATTTAAAAATTATTTTTCCACTGATATTAGAGAGAGAGAAAGGAGCAGGGAGTCTAACAGTTTGGTGGGAAACCGGATAACTATAATAACCAGAGTTATATAGAATAGTTATCAAATGAAAATAGTTTTAGTTAATTTTTTACTGATTAATTTCAGAGAGATAAAAAGAGGAAGAGAGAGAGAGAGAGAGAGAAGCATTTGTTGTTTCATATAGTTGTGCATTCATTGATCACTTTGTGTGTGCCCTGACCAGGGATTGAACCACAAACTTGGTTCTAAGGTAACCTCCAGAGAGAGTTTTAGTTAATTTAAGGGCCATGTGACAAAAGGCAAATTTAGTTCTGAAAAGAAAATTACAAAACCTATTTAGAATTTACAACTATCAGTCAAAAGAAAAGTGTTTTAAGGAAAAAAAAGTGTCAAACTATATTAATATAAAAACCAGAGAATTTATAGAAACAACATAGTATTTGTAGCACCACATTCTAATCATCGTTGTCTATGTATACACAGTCACAAGGTATCTTTGAGAAGAAATAAACATAGTAGTGTGTTAAAGGTAATGAAAGCTGAGAAAACAGTACATATTATAAGTAGGCCTCAAAGACCATAGATCAAATAGAAATGGTAGCTATTATAAAAGATCATGAAATAGGCAAAATGCAAAAGTAAAAATCTATATACTATCTACCAAAATAAGATTTTCCACCATATATAATATGTTTTTTCTGTCATAATTAGGAAAATGTTTTTAAAATAAGTGTCTAGATAAAGCTAATTATGTCACACATTTTGATTTAGAAAGAAATAATAATCATTTTGATTTTTTGCAACAAACATACTTCAGATATTTTAGTAACAATCAAATATATCAAACCTAATTTTTTTTATTTCTATGTCTCTTAAATATTGGGGAAGAAAAACAACTGTAAATGTCATTGTCCAATTGGTTTACTGAGTTACAGATATTTTATTAATCTTTTTATAAGTTATATTAAAAGAGTATTCACTGAAAAAGCTTGAAAACAATTCTAAAAACAAGCAAATTCACCATGTTACATTAAGGAAATCTGAATATGATATAAATAACCTGTTTGTTATTTGTTTTGTTTTTACCCGCAGTGTTAGACTTTAAACTATCTACCTAAAATTCACTGTAAATGATCATTGTGATTAAAGGTTGGACATACCAATGGCCTTAAAAAGCAATAGGTATTTGAACACAGCAATACCTACCTCAACCTCAAATGGCCAAGTGTAATTCAATTATAACACTTAAATTGATGTAAACGCTTTGCTGCTAAAAATTTGTTCTGGTCATTTTCATTAAAATGTTGATTTTTTTTCTCCATGCTTTGCTTATACTGTATCTGCTGTTAAACAATACAATATGGGAAAAACTTTGAAATAATTTCTATATCCAGACACATAGTGTTAAGTGTATCAATGATAATCCAGTGACGTATTACTATACAACATAAAATTTTTATTTTGACCTGTTTAACGAAGTTTTTTTAAACATATCAGGAGATTCATTCAAAGCGTTTTACATATTAAATTACTTTTCAAAACATAGCATGTATAGACACTGACATTTGTTAAAGAACCAAGGATTTAACAACAACAACAAAAAAAAATTTTAAGGACCAGAACAAATCTTTAGCAGAACATAGATTATGTAGCAAAGAAGTGACTTATTAGAAGATAAAGCATATTTATCAGAACGTACTTTCAACATATAAGTAGGAGACAATTGGTTGATTTGTATGATCACTTACAAATATGTAGCAGACTGTTGTTAAAGAAACGTAAAATCTAAAACAATGATGCTGCAGGAAAGAGGAAAAACTGTCACAGTTCCTTTTGCCATAAGTCTTTTATTCAAGGAACACATCAGTAGGTCTAAGTCTAATGTCAATGTTTTGAAGCAGGATTCTCTCACTATTGTATTTTTATGTGGGTAAGTAATTTTAGAATGATTATACATTGACTGTATTAAATTGCTTCTCTTTTTCATTTCTAGAGTAATCATAGGACAAAGTAATAGCTTTGCAATGAATGCCAATATGTGGTTTCTTCATAGATGCATTGTTTTACTTCTCAATTTATTTTTTATATATCTGGTGGTTCAAGAATTTATATGATAACAAAAAGAATCTCACTAAATGCAATGAGAGAATAAGCTATATTGATTAGTGCTCAAATTGTTTATTTACACATAGCCAAACAATAAAATAAAAGCTTTAATCACATCTAAAATATTGTTTTTTAAAAAACCAATATATTCACATATGTATTTATGTAATTCTAAACACTACTTTTCTACAAAATTTTATGCTACTAAAGTATCTTTCAAAATTGCTGAAAAGCTATTTTGTAATATCACACAATATGATTTTTTAATAATTATTATTTGCTGAAAGAGGTACACTAAACAATGAAACACAACTGCCTTTTAAATATAGGGTTACATTGTGGATAAGTACAAAAAGACTTGAAGATTCATTAAAGCTTCAAAAGACAACAGAACAGTGTTAGGAATAAAAACTGGTACCATACTATAAATATGTAGTTAATCAAAAGCCCTTCAGAATGCAGCATCACTGTTAAGAATTAGGACTTTGTCTGAAAATAAAATCTGTTTTAATATAATTCACTTTATTTCATTTTGAAATATTCTTTTAGAAGCATATATAATTAACTATAAATATTTCAATACTTTGAAAAGTGCCATCCTTCTTACATGTTATTGCCGGCTTTGATAAAAAGCTTATATTAATAATAAAGGCAGTAAATAATATACATTTATACTATTAAGATTCTTTCATGAAAAATATTAACTAATAATAAACTATGTTATTGAATTATTTTTTAAAATACATATTTATTTCTACATTATTACCTTGAATGATGCTTGCATGAAACTTGATTTAGCTTTTTCTATCGAAACAAAATATTTGTAGAAATTCACTTATTCTTTGTTACAATTTTTTCTTCAATATATATCTGAATTCTAAATGTGCCTCAATAACACTTCATTTGTCAGATCTCCCTGACACCCACGCCTCCAGCCCCAGCATTCTTCCTAAATAATGTGTTCTTGTAAATACCTATTTGATATTCAGGATATAGTTT
Source organism: Rhynchonycteris naso (assembly GCA_037038555.1). Taxonomy (NCBI): domain Eukaryota; kingdom Metazoa; phylum Chordata; class Mammalia; order Chiroptera; family Emballonuridae; genus Rhynchonycteris; species Rhynchonycteris naso. The sequence continues at coordinate 120,490,872 of CM072996.1, read as the reverse complement.
ATTCATCAAAGAATTTTTACTGCTGGGGCAAGACGAGGGTTTACTGTTACTGTTTTTGCTGTTGTTGTTTTAAAGACCAAGGTACACATTCCAGTCTGTTACTTGAAAAGAATGTATTTTCTGTGTGTAACTAGTAAACAGAAAGTGGATGAGCTTTTAGCATGCTTTCTTACATCCATTACACTAGTACTTTATCATTAGGAAAGTCTTGTGTTTATGAACCAATAATATTGCTTTTGCTTGAAAGAGTTCTTACAGTTTTACAAAGGACTACTGCTGACTTACAGGGAGTAGCATAGAGCAGGCTAAATCTGGCCTGCACATGAAAGCCAGCTCCACTTGGCATCTCCTAGTTGTTCCTCTTGCTGCTGAGACGGCCGTCAGGAGGGACAGCAGTGAAAGTCTAAACTCCTGAGCTCGGTTCTGCTTGTGACTCCCATTCCAGACTTGTTTCTGTAGCCTTAGCCATTAGCCTCTCTGGGCCTAGCATATCCTTTCCTAATACAATACCTTTTAATATTTTCCTCCCTTTCAGTAATGTCCTCTTTGTAGACTAAAAGTAAAATATTCTCCCTTTATAGAGGCTCATTGACTCCTTCATATTTGTTTGTCTAATCAGTTTTAAGTTAAAAAACAAAAAGCAATTCTTTATTTTAAAAGAGCTTTTAAATATTATATATATATATATATATATATATATATATATAAATCTGTATTCACCGCCGTGTTGCACCAAATTTGAAGATACAGACCAATTTTCAAAAACAGTCTAATGTTTTCTAACCTATTTAGATATATATTTTTAAGTATTTAAAATTTTACTTACAGAAGTATTAATATAAAAAAAAGGATTAGTTGTTTTTTCCCCTTTAAACTTATTTAAAACACAAGAGTCACAACGGAGAGTCACGTGGTTTGAACCTTTGCCTCAAGCCAGTGCTGAGGGAGCTCTGGAATGCTTCACGGCTGCTTTTCAATCTCTTGCCCTACAGATACAGCCCTGTGTGCTTGTTGCTTCATCCTCAGGAGATTTAAAGCAGATGATCATAGTTCTTAATAGTACTCTTGATACAGTGTCTTGGGGTCTTGCCGAGTAAAACATTCCTAATCCACTATCCCATTCTTTTATCTGCTGTGTGTTTTTACCACTAACAATTTGTATTTTTCCTGGAGAAATTCTAATATGCTGAATATAAATAATGATTTATTCCATTTTATAGCACCTGTTTACAAAGCACTCACAGACCTTACCATCATTGCAGTATAATCAGAAATACAATTTTCTTAAAAACCCTGTAACGCACAGATTTTCTCTCCCCTCATTTATAAAATGAAGGCTCAGAAAGGTTATGACCTGTCCAGAATGACAAAGCTGTGTTGTATGCAGCCAGACTAGAACCCATGAATATTTTGAGTCTAGACCTAATATGCTTTCCATTTCTCCAAGAATTCTTTTTCCTGAAGTTTTTAATTCAAACTATTTCTAAAACTAATCTCTTTTTTCTTAAACTAAGCTTAACAACAGTCATTATTTATGATGATATAAGCAATTACAAAATTTAAACTATTAAAATATAAATAAATTTAAGTATGTAAATACTAAGAAGCATCTCGTAAATCTTGAAATACCAGAGATAATTGAATTGTAGATACAAGGAAACTACTATAGTTATTTAACTTTTTTACTCAGATGCTTTTATTTAACCTAAATATAATTTATACAAAACTTTGATTATATTATTTTGCAGACAAAAAGGAAACAACATACTTTTTTAAAAGTCAAATATCATATAGTCCTACAATGCATGTTGTTGACAAATATATTGCTTACTTCAAAATGTGTTATTTGGATCAAGTTCAGTGACAGTAAACATTTCATATCACTGTCTAGGTTTTTCAGTAAAAGGAATACTTGCACCAATGATAACAAATACAGGACCTTCTAAGAAAGAACGTATATCATTCCGTGACAATCCTGTACAACTCAGTGGTGGATGGGGAAGTGGCAAAAAGAAGGCGAACACTTCACACTAATTCTTCAAGCTTCAGCATATGGTACTTGGTTTCTTTTCAAGAGTCCTGTGGGTATTGGTCATGTTACCAATAGGGTATACAATATTTTAGAGTACTGTATTTCATTTGTATCATTAGCCATATTTCATAATTATGTGTTATGGTGGAGTTATCTAATTTCCCATCTGTAAAATACAGTTTTGCTATTGTTCTTGTTCTTGTAGAATGACCTCCAGAAATTAATTCTTGAATTATTGCAGTGGAATTTGCATATTCAATTTCTTCTTTTGTTTAATATTTTATGATTCATATATTAAAGATGGTTTTTGTTAGGAATAATAAATTGTAATACCATACACATATGAGAATATAATGGTATTTTATTGATACTTTATAATATTAATAAATAACTAATATATTAATAAATTTTATTTGACCAGATTATAATTAGCTATTTCAAAGATAAATTGATATGTAAAGTATTTCAGAGTAGACAATGAAAATAGCCTTTATTTTTTGTTTTACTTTGTCATCATAGACTAGAATTTTGTTAAGAAAATATACATCCCATTTAAATTAAAATGAAATATAAATTTTAGTATTTGTTAATTTAATAAATTGGACATTTTATGTATAATTGTTTACTCAGATATATGTTGCTCTTATCATTTATAAAAGGTAGATACTAATACTGGTTCATTAACATTGTACTGACTCAAAAATATTCTATCATTTTAACTTAGTTAAGACACCTTAAAATTATCATTTAAAAATATTTCTTATCTCAACCTTATAATTTTGAAATATTAATATTTGTTAAAATGAAAGACCAGTTTTATTAAACTCATACTATTTTGTGGTTAATATTCTGTGATATTATAGTAAATAAAATATACAAGTGCTGCATTTATCTTTAATGCTTCTTAGAATCTTTTACTCTGCCAAACCTGAAGCTTTTTTTCACAAAGCTAAATTCTCAGGTGACTTTCCGGTATGTTGCTGTGTGATAGGATCCAGTTAACTTTATGGTTTTCTCTTTATTGTTTCTACTTTTTAATGAAGTATTTAATCTAAAACTGACTAAGCAGATAGACATACATGTATTTAATTTGTGCCTTCCATTTACTTCTGGAACTCTGCTGCATTCCAAACCTGTAAATTTAACTTGATTGAAATAGTAATGTTAATGAGCCTTGAGTTGTCATCAATATAGAAAACTTAGATTCAGATGTTGTGGCCTAGAAATTAAGCTTCGAAACATAAGTTCTGTAATGTACCTGCTTTATGAGCATGCAGTTCTGCCATCCATTTTTTTAATCTTTTTTTTTATTAATTTTAATGGGGTGACATTAATAAATCAGGGTACATATGTTCAAAGAAGAAATCTCCAGGTTATCTTGTCATTCAATGTTGCAAACCCATCACCCAAAGTCAAATTGTCCTCTGTCACTTTCTATCTGGTTTTCTTTGTGCCCCTCCCCTCCTCCCTTTCCCTCCCTCTCTTCCCTCCCCCTACCCCGTAACCACCACACTCTTGTCCATGTCTCATAGTCTCATTTTTATGTCTCTACTATCCTTTTACTAACAATATCCACAAACCAACATAATGTGGTGATAGAAAATATTTGATCTTAGCTTATTGTGAACACTGCAAGAGAAAGGCACATTAAAACTGATATAGATAGGGTTTTATGGTTTGTATACACAAATCAAATAAGTAAAAAGGTTATTATGAGAAGTGAAATGCTTATGATTAAATTGTTTTAATGCCTAACAATAATTTAATTTATAATTTTCTTATTCTGTGATCTGTATAGTTGTTTCATAACATTAATTTTAAGGAAGATGATGCATGCTTATATTTCTTAAATTTTAGGTAGTGAAATATATATAATAGTTTTCTAATTATGGTGTTAACATGGAAATTCTTTGTAGTGTTGTATATTGTGTCCAGCCTTAAAATGATCATTGAAAAAATCAGGCTTCAAACTTATTTGAATACTAGTTCATTTGTGTTTATAGAAAAGTTAAATTTTAATCAAATTTTAAATGTTATTAAACTTTTTAATTTTAATAATTAAAAAAACCCTGAAATTAAACCAAGAGATATTCTTTCTTTTGTTATCTTGTAGAGAAATTAGGGCAAATATTTTATTTTATATTTAGAAAGATAAAGCAATGAACATAAATTGTCGCTTAGTTGACAAAATTATGGATCAACAGCGATGGATCTAGGCAATGCTACTACTCAAAGACACAACCTACAGTGACGTTTATCCTTTCCTGCACCCTGTGTCCTAACACAAATTCCTTCTCAAGTCAGTCCTCACCTCCTATCTGTCCTTCTTCCCCAGTACTATCACAAGCAGTTACCATCATTCACTTCTAATAAGAGTAATAAAATAAATTACTGGTCACAAAATGATTGATAAAAGTGTTAGCTAGGTATGGTGTTTGGAGATTCTAGCGTGTCCTAATTTGAGAGTTAAATATGTTGACTTATGGAGGTACCACCTCCATGGTCTAGTCTGCCAACAAGACCTTTGTGCACATCGTTTAATTATTTATGTATTTATTTATTTATTATTTAGAAAATAAACAGGATGATATTGATCAATAAGAGTACATAAGTTTCAGGCAAACATTTCTATAGCATTTCAACTGTTGATCATGTTGTATACCCATCACCCAAAGTCAAATCATTTTCTGTCAACTTATATTTATTCCTTTTTATACATTTCCTGCCACCCCTCCCTCCATTTTCTCACCCACATCCCCTACCCCCTGGTAACCACTTCACTTTTATCCATGTCCATGAGTCTCAGTTTTATATCCCACCTATGTGTAAAATTATACAGTTCTTAGCTTTTTCTGATTTACTTACTTCACTCAGTATAATGTTCTCAAAGTCCATCCATGTTGTCATAAATGGCACTATATTACCATTTTTATGGCTGAGTAGTATTTCATAGTATATATGTACCACATCTTCTTTATCCAATCCTCTATTGAGGGGCACTTTGTTTCCATGTCTTGGCCACTGTGAACAATGCTGTGATGAGCATGGGGGTGCATGTGTCTTTATGGACCAATGTTTTTTAGTTTTGGGGGGAGATACCCAGTATCTTAATTTTTTGAGGAAATACCATACTTTCTTTCATAATGGTTGTACTAATTTGCATTCCCACCAGCAGTGAATGAGGGTTCCTTTTTCTCACAGCATCTCCAACACTTGTTATTACCTGTATTGTTGATAATAGCTAATCTAACATGTGTGTGGTGATTATTTCACTGTAGTTTTGATTTGAATTTCTCAAATAGCTAGGGAAGATGAGCATCTTTTCTATATCTGTTGGACATTTGTATGACCTCTTGGGAGAAGTGTCTGTTCAGGTCCTCTCCCCAGTTTTTAAACTCATTTTTTTCTTTTTTTTTTTTAAAGGGACAGAGAGAGAGAGTCAGAGAGAGGGATAGACAGGGACAGACAGACAGGAACAGAGAGAGATGAGAAGCATCAATCATCAGGGGGGTTTTTTGTTGCCCTTATGACACCTTAGTTATTCATTGATTGCTTTCTCACATGTGCCTTGACTGCGGGCCTTCAGCAGACTGAGCAACCCCTTGCTGGAGCCAGCGACCTTGGGTCCAAGCTGGCAAGCTTTTGCTCAAGCCAGATGGTCCCACGCTCAAGCTGATGAGCTCAGGGTCTCGAACCTGGGACTTCCGCATCCCAGTCCAACGCTCTATCCACTGTGCCACAGCCTGGTCAGGCCTTTTTTATTTTTTAACCCCATTTTTACAAATTCTTAAAAGCATAACTCAAAAAATGTAACATAAAAATATTTTTTAATTTTAGAATTTAATTTGGTCATATTTATTTTGTTTAATTACCATAAAAGCACATTTGGACTTTATATTTTTTCTTTAATATTTGACTTAATTATTATAACATTTCTCAGAAATTTGTATATTTTGTGCCTACAATTATTTGTAGGATTTTAAATGCACCCCAACTTGAAAAAGTTTGAGAACCACTGGTCTATATTATAATTTGAAGTCAGGTAGTAATATACCCCAGCTTCATTCTTTTTCCTCAGGATTGCTTTGGCTATTTTGGATTTTTTTATGGTTTTATACAATCCTGGTAATTTTTTGTTCTATTTCTTCAAAAAATGACATTGAAATTTTGATGGGGATAACATTAAATTTGTATATTGATTTGGATAATATGGCCATTTTAACTATATTGATTTTTCTAATCCATGAAAATGGAATATTTTTTCAATTCATTGTGTCCTTTTTAATTTCTTTCAATAGTGTTTTGTAGTTTTTAGTATATACCATATTTTCCTATGTATAAGATTCACATTTTTTTCCAAAAAATTTGGGGTCTAAAAACTGGGAGCATCTTATACAGTGGTTATAGATTTTTAACTTGCATCTCCCACATTTTTGTGCTTGTTTTTGAGCTCATCGTTGAAGACAGTGATTCGTCATCAGACACAGATAAGGACAAGCTAATGGATAGAAGTTTTGACAGTGATGAGAAGTACGAATTTCATGATAAATAAAAATTGAGTTCAATAACTTTATTTAAACCTTTTTTTGTTTTTCAAAATTTCGGGCCCCAAAATTAAGATGAGTCTTATACATGGGGAAATATGGTAGGTCCTTCACATACTTTGCTAAATTTATTTGTAGGTATTCTTTGTTGTTGCAATTATAAAAAGAATTGTTTGGTTTTTTTAGTTTATTTTCCAATGTTTCATCTTTGGCACATAGAAAAGCAATAGACTTCTGTATATTGAATTTGTATCCTGCGACTTGACTTTATTGGTTTATTCTAATAGCTTTTGGTGGAGTCTTTGAGATTTTCTATATACAAGATTATGTCATCTGCAAAAAGTGATGGCTTCACTTCTTTCCAGATATGAATGTCTCTTATTTCTTTCTCTTGCCTGATTGCTCTGGTTAAAACTTCCAGAACTATTTTAAATAAGAGTGGAGTAGGGGGCAGCCTTGTCTTCTTCCTGATTTTGAGGAGAAAGCCTTTATTTTTTTTTTACCATTTAGTATGATATTAGATAATGGTTTGTCATATTTGGTCTCTTGTATGTTGAGGTATTTTCCTTCTATTTCTATTTTATTGAGTATTTTTAAACATAAATGGATATTGTATCTTATTAATGCTTTTTCTGCTTCTATTGATAAGTTCATATAATTTTTGTTTTTGTTTTGTTGATGTGGTGTATTACGTCTATCGATTTCTATATGTTGAACCATCTTTGTGCTCGTGGAATGAACCCCACTTGATCGTGATGCATTCTTTTTTAATGTGTTCTTGTATATGATTTGCTGGTGTTTTGTTTAAGGTTTTGCATCTGTAGTCATTAGAGATATTTTTCTGTAGTTTTCTTCTTTTGTGTTGTCCTTGCCACGTTTTAGTATGAGGGTTATGTTGGCCTCATAAGATGTGTTGGAGAGTATTGCTTCTTCTTCTATTTTCTGGAAACTTTTGAGAAGAATAGGTACCAAATCTTCTATAAATGTTCAGTGGAATTCACTAGTGTAGCCATCTGGTCCTTGACTTTTGTTTTTGGAGAGGTTTTTGATAGTTATTCCTATTTCCTCCCTGCTTATAGGTCTATTTAGGTTTTCTATTTCTTCATGACTCAGTCTAGGAAGATTGTGTAGTTCTACGAATTTATCCATTTCCTCTAGGTTGTTGAATTTAGTACCATATATTCTTTCATAATATTCTACTATGGTCCTTTGTAAATCTATGATGTCTGTGGTAATTTGTCCTCTTTCATTTTGGATTTTGTCTATATGAGTCCTTCCTCTTTTTTCATTAGTGAGTCTAGCCAGTGTTTTGTTGATTTTATTGATCTTTCAAAGAACTCTTTGTTTTATTAATTTTTTCTGAAGATTTTTCCCTCTATTTCATTTAGTTAAACTCTAATTTTTACTCTTTCCTTTCTTCTGCTGACTATGGGTTGCCTTTGTTTTTCTTTTTCTAGTTCCTTAAGGTGTGATGTTAGGTTGTTTACTTGGGATCTCTCATGTTTCTTGATATAAGCCTGTAATAATATAAACTTTCCTCTTATTACTGCATTTTCTGCATCCCAGAAATTTTGATGTCATGTTGTCATTTTTATACATCTTTTGATCTTTGATTTTATTTATTATTTATTACAGGCATATTTTAAAGTATATTATTTAACTTCCATTTTTCTGTGGGTTTATTTACTTCCATTTTACAGTTAAATTCTAATTTCAAAGCCTTATAGTCAGAAAATATGCTTTGTATAATTTCAGTCTTCCTGAATTTGCTGATGTCTGTTTTGTGGCCCAACATATTGTCTATACCAGTGGTTCTTAACCTTTTTTGAGGTACCGAACCCACCAGTTTCATATGCCCATTCACCGAACCCTTCTTTAGTGATAAATAAAATATGATTTTATTTTCCAAATTCAAGACATAGGTATATGTTTTCTTACTGGGGCACAAAATGAGCCATGCATGAATATCACCTTTCTCAAAGAACAAAACCAACAAAGTGCATGAACTCACAACAAATTATGCTATTACTTTATTCTGGCCTCCGCCGCAGAGGCTTCACCAAACCCCTGAGACCAACTCACCCTAAACCCTAAGGTTCGATAGAACCCAGGTTAAAAACCACTGGTCTATACTTTAGAATGTTCCATGCACAGTAGAGAAGAATGTGTAATCTGACCTTTTGGGATGAAATGTCCTGTAAATGTCTATTTGGTCCATTTAAGGCCACGATTTATTTTTATTTTTTCCTTTTTGTGTGTGATAGAGACAGAGAGAGGGACAGAAAGGCAAAAAAGAAGAGAGATGAGAATCATCAATTCTTTGTTGCAGCACCTTAGTTGTTCATTGATTGCTTTCTCATATGTGCCTTGACCAGCGGGCTACAGCAGAGCAAGTGACAATTTGCTCAAGCCAGCGACTTTGGACTCAAGACAGTGACCTTTGGGCTCCAGTCATAAACCATGAGGTCATGTCTATGATCCCACACTCAAGCCAGTGACCCTGCACTCAAGCTGGTTCACTCATGGTCAAGCTAGATGAGCCCATGCTCAAGCTGATGACCTTGGGGTTTTGAACCTGTGTCCTCTGTATCCCAGTCCGATGCTCTATCCACTGCACTATCTCCTGGTCAGGCAAGGCTGATATTTTTTTTTATTGATTTTCTGTTTGGATGATCTATCTAAAACCATCAATGGTGTGTTGAAGTCTCCAAGTACGATTGTGTTTTTGTCTGTTTTTATTTTTAGATCAGTTGGTAGATGTCTTTTATATTCTGGTGCTCCCTGGTTTGATGAATATATATTAAGAAGTGTTATGATTCTTGATGCAATGTCCCTTTTATCATTATGAAATGTTCAACTTTGTCTCTGTATATTTTTGTTGTCTTGAAGTCAGCATTATCAGATATGGATATGGCTACACCTGTTTTTCTTTGGATATTATTTGCTTAGGGAATTGGTTTCTAACCTTTCACTTTGAATCTACTTTTGTCCTTGCAGCTTAGATGTGTGTCTTGAAGACATCATATGGTTGTTTTGCTTTTTGAGCCTATTTGCTACTCTGTGCCTCTTTATTGGTGAGTTCAGTCTATTTACATTTAGGGTAATTATTGACACTTGAGGATTTCCTATAGCCATTGTATGTTTTTGTTTTGTTTTGTTTTGTTTTTCTGGTAGCTCTGTGTCTTGTTTAGTTCTTCTCTTTTTTGTTTCTGTCAGTGTTTATTTGGTGGTACTCCGTACTTCTTTCTTTGTTTTTTTTTTTTTTTTTTTTTTTTAAGCTGTGTGTTTCAGTAGAAGCTTTTTTGTGGGCAGTAACCATTAGGTTATTAAGATAAAAATGTTCATATCTACAAGAGTCCATTATCTTATGAGTGTTTCTGCACTACATCATCCTTTGCTACTGCAGATTCTCTCCCCTTTTCTGTTATTGTTGTCACAGATTATTCTTGTTTTTATTGTGACCTTGTTGGAGCTTTTTTATTTTTTATTTATTCTGTTCTTTGTGTCTGGTCAAATACCCCCCTTGAGTATTTTCTGCAGTGGGGGGTTTCTGGTGATAAATTTCCTCAGCTTCTGTCTGTCTGTAAAAGTTTTTATTTCTCCTTCATATTTGAAGGATAACTTTGAGGACATATGTAGCATTCTTGGTTGGTAATTCTTCTCTTTCAGTACTTCCATATTTGGGTCCACTCTCTTCTGGCTTGTAGAGTTTCTGCTGAGAAGTCTGATGATAACCTAATGGGCTTTCCTTTATATGTTATGTTCTTGTTTTCCCTAACTGCCACATGGATTCTTTCTTTGTCATTGATTTTTGACAATTTTATTACAATGTGCCTTGGAGTAGGTCTGTTTGGGTTGCAGTAACTCGGAATCCTGTTTGCTTCTTGGACTTGAGACTCTAATTCTTTCCATAGGTTAGGGAAATTCTCATCAATTATTTGTTTGAACAGGCTCTCCATTCACTTCTCCCTCTATTTTTATTCTGATATACCCATTATTCTTATATTGCGCTGTATGGTGGAGTCAGACAATTCTTGTAGAACTCTTAGGTTTTTTTTAAATTTGTGAGTCTCTCTCCTTTTATCTTTATAAGTCTAGTTGCCTGTCTTCAATGTTGCTGATTATTTCCTCTCTCTGGCTTGTTCTATTAGCTACACTTGCTACCTCAGTCTTCAATTCATGTATTGAGTTCTTCATCTCTGTTTTTAAAGTTTCAGTCTCCTTAGTGAAGTATTTGTTTTGTTCATTAAATTGTTTTCTGAGTTCATTAAGTTGCCTATTGGTGTTTTCTCACATGCCATTAAGTATTTTTAGAACTTCAATTTTGAATTCTCTATCATTTAGCCCCAAAGTTTCCATGTGATTAAGATGTTTTTCTGAAGATTTTTCATTTTCTTTCTGAACCACATCTCTCTTTTGTATAGTCATGGTATTAGATTTCTTCTTTCTTGATGACATTTGAGAGTGGTATTGTTAAGAAACCTAACCAAAAAAAAACACTAAAAAATTAAAATTAAAAAAAATATGTCAAGTAAAGAAAAACCACAGAAAAATTATTAAAAACTAATAAATAAAACACAAGAAATCGGAATAAAAATATAAAAATAAAAATATAAAAATTTTAAAAAATGAAATTCAAAAGAGAAAAAAGATTAATACGAAAAAAATGGATAAATAAATTTTGGTTTTGAGCTGTTTCTTACAATAGGTGTTGCTGTATTACAACTTTTAGCTCTGTTAAGTTTTTGGGCTGTCCTCTGCTGAGATGTTGCTGTCACAATGATGTAGGCTGCAGTCACATTGGTGGGTGTGGCATGTTGCATGGACTTTATGGCTTCAGCTTTCTGGCTTTATGACTTTAGCAATGTCAATTTTAGGCCTCCAGACACTCCTTCCCATGTCTCAAGAGACCTGGGGACTGGATGTGGAGCACCTCTGTTCTTCAGGGAAGAGAGCAGGTCTGGAGAGGTAGCTGTTGGGTTTCTCTCTGCCACTTTCTACTGTGAGGTGGTAGAGGCAGAATCTGGGAGGCTGGAGATTGCACTTTAGCTTTCTCTGTCTCTGCTAAGGGCAGGCTGCAGGCAGACCACAGGAACACTGGCTATGACCCCATGCTCTGATCACTTTGGTTTATCTCCCCCTCTGTCCTTCTATCTCAGTGCTCCTCTCATCAGTAGGAGACCTGATCACTTTGAGATTCCCTCCCCTAACTCCTCAAACAAAACCCAGACAGCCCGTGTTTCCCACTTTTCCATAGTCCAGCAGGGGAAAAAAAAAAAAGAACCCAATTACTCCAAGTTTGTCTTTTCTTCAAATCATCTGCAAATGCATTTTATCTTCTCCCCCCCTTTTCAACCCATCCCACCTTTAGTTCATTCAGTGCATGAATCTTTCAGACACACCTGCGAATCCAGCTGGAATTCCTTTGCTGTATTACAGTTGTTCAATTTGTTGAAATTTCAAGGGGAGAGATCAAGAGTATCTCTCATGCTGCCATTATTCTGACATCATCACACATAGTTTATTATAAGAGATATTAGAATGTGTTTTGAGAAGCATTTCAAACAATTTCTTATTGTACTCATACATTATTTGAAGGGACAGCACTAACATTAAAGAATATGGCAAAATAATGTAACAGAAGCCAAAATACTGCTATACACACTACTCTGTCTTAGAGGCAAAAGAGAATACACTAGGATTTTTAGAAATTAGCTGCTTTTTTTGTTTGTTTCGGGTTATTTTTTCTTTTTTAGAGAAAACAAGAGAGAATGCATTTTAACTAGAAAAATTATGATGGAAGGGACAGGAATAAAAAGGTTTTTCAGATTAAATTTGCAAATGAAAAATAAATAACAGTGTTTTAAAAGAACTTGCCAAATTTCAAATCTTCTCATCATCAGAAAAATAAGTTTTGGTTCTTATATTTCTTGATTATGTTGTTTAGTTTTTGAGTTAGTCATAGCCATAATATTCTCTGATTTTATAATTTATTCATATTTTCCCTCATTTTCTCAAAATATGAGTAGCATTGATATAAAGTTTAGAACAGTAAAATTAAAATATAGGATATATTTTGGTAATATTTAACTGGTAGTATTTTATAATTAAAGTACCTATAATAAGTTTCTTAGTAAAATCATTTTGAAGAGAAAAAATCATTTGTCATTTACTTAATAGAGATTAAATAAGTGGATAACTTTATTATTATATAATCTTATTATTATATTTTCTTTATTATTATATTTTCTACCAAATGCAGTTCCTATTATCTTTGAAGGCTAAAAAATATATTCATCTTCTGGACTTATGATATTTTTTACTGTACAGGGGGAAAGTGAGTTATCTGGTAAATATACTTTAATATAAAGGAAGAAGACCCCTAAGCATTCTATAAAAAAAAATGGTTAAGACTAATTTCTGACTAATTACTAATTCTACTGTCCATTTTAGTATAGAATGAAATCCATCATCTAGCATCATATTTCTGCTTACCTAGGCTTTTGTCATCTATGATTGTGAAAATCAGAGAAAGCCTCTTCCCTGCAGATGAAAACTGTGATCTAGAACTGTGCTGTGCTGAACTGTGCTGTCCAAAACATGAGCTTCTAGCCACATGTAGCCACATGTAGACAAACTTTAAGAAAGTTTGCCTGAATTGAGATAAGAAGTATAAAACAGCAGATTTCCAAATCTAGTTTCACAAAAGAATGCAAAATTGTCTAATTGTAAATTGATTATTTTAAAACAATAGTATTTTAGCTTAAATAAAGTGTATTATAAAATAATTTTATCTACTTATATTTTATTTTTTTAATCTGACTGCTAGAAAAGTTTAGATTACATGTATTTAATCGTTCATTTCTATTTAATAGCACTGATTTGGACGCTATTCTGTGAAATGACTTAGGTAGGAAGTATTGATGCAGAAAATAATTGTTAAAATAAAAATAAAAGATAGTAACAATAGAAAACAGGCCACAAAATTCTACTTATTAAAGAAGAGAATCTTTATTCTGCTAAACATAGTGAATATTATGAGATAAAAAAGAGGGGTCATCTCCATCATGGTTTAGTTCTAGATTTAAAATGACATAATTGAATTTACCTCTGCATTCATAAAATTTCTAGATATATAATATATATTAAAATTTGGTTTTAATAACAGGCAATCTTATAAAGTCAGGATGAAATTTTTTATGCTACTGGTGGTAATAAATAGACTTAGCACCCACCTTGTAGTCTGTGTTATATCAGGCTTTACATACAGATAGCTGTTAATATTTCAAATGGCATGATTTGAATTATACCATGTATGGGGTCTTTTAATGGGAGCCATATATTTGGCATTCTATTTTATTATAAACCCAGTTTTAATCTAAGGTATAAAGCATAAAAGCTAGTAACAGTTATATAAATGAACATAAAACATTTGAAGATAACATGTGTGTTTCTAACTTCTAAAAACGTGTAATCAACACATTTTTTACATGGTACTACATGACCACAATTTTTCCTTTCCTCCAAATGTCATATAAATCATCTACTGTTGCTAAGAGTCAGAATTTTACACAAATCAAAACCTGAAAACTTTTAATGTGGCTTTTTATTTATAACTTATATCCCTGCTCACACTTTAGGGTAAGAGCCCTCCCTAGTAGATCTGGAATGGCCACTTGTAGGAAAGGTATGATGAGGATTCTCTAGAGTTCAGTAAGAAAAAATGAATAAAGAAGCACGAGAGAGCACCACAGTTGGTGATGTTTGCTTTAACACTGAGAGGTTAGAGTGAGGACTTCTCTGGTACTTGTCATCTTACTTTTGGAAAATAACTAGCCAAGAGGCTGCAAAAAGACAGATCCTTTCTATGAAACTTCTTAGAAAAGTGAATCAATTCAATTAACATTACAACAGGTAAAGTTTTCCTCTTATTTCAAGGCTTATTTTTTTCCATGATTGAATGTAATCTTCATAGCCTGCCTCCGTTTTTGGAGGTGGTGTTACAACCACTTTTAAATTGCAAGAGCAAAGACAAGAAAACACTTCAAACCCAGGCTTTCCTTATGGAGGCCTGCATACATTGCCAGTGTTACCCAGGTGAGTAAATATAAAAAATATTTTTAATACGTCCTTGGAATTTTTGAAAAGTAATTTTACCTGCAAATGCTGTAACAGAAACTTTTAAACTTGGTTTAAGATCCTCATAGAATTGGTATAGATCAGCATTATACAATACAAATATAATGTGAACCATATATGTCATTTAAAAATTTTAGTCACTACATTGTAAATATAAAAAGTAATTGATTAAATTTCTATATTTTATTTAACCCAATATATCCAAAGCTTTTTCTATTCAATGAAATTATAAAGACATTATCTTATAAGAGAACATTTCAGCTACACTATCCCCTAAAATACATGTTTTAGAGAAAAATAAAAAGGTATAAAAATAAGATAATTTCTGATTGATATTTATAAATGTGTAGCTATTAGTAATTTTTATACATTTTCTAAATCAAATAAATAGATACTAACTCTACTGCTTTGCTCTTTGATGTGGATTGAGGTTTTCTCCCACATGATTGGCTTCAAGAAATCTATCCAAAGTTCATATCAACAGAAAATTATAAGACATAGTAAGGATGGTTCTGTTCTTCATCTCTCTCTGGCTTATTTAGGTTTGGTCTAACCATGTACTTTCTATTAACTTTAAAATTAAACCAGTGCTTAGAATAAGTCAATATAACACATAGAAGGGAGTAAGAAATCAGCAAAGAATTTTGTTCTGCTCAGCACATATTTTGATATGATGCATATGGAAGAAAGTGAAAAAAATAATGCTTTCTGTAATCTAATTATCCTGTATTCTAACCTACACTGACATGCCCCTATTGACAAGTAGCAAATTATATGAGCCTGTTTGCTTATCATTAAATTAAACTTATTACCATAGAGTGCTAGGAGATCAACAAAGTATATGTAAAGCCCCTGGCTCAGTACCTTGGGTATCATAAACACTCAATGAGAACCCTTTCCAAAACAATTTTCCAAAATTAAACCAAAAATTGAATCAATTCTGCAAACCTTATTTAGGAAGCACTTCCATGAAAGGATAGAAAAGTATTTTAAAAAGATCTATAAAACAGATGCTCTAGAGTTGCCTTGAAATGGCAGTGGAATTCAATACTTCAAACACATACATATTGAGCATCCTTCACTGAAACTGTGCAGAATACTTTGGAATTATAAAAAGAAACATACATTTCTAATAAAATGTTCACTTAATTTCCTACATGGACAAGGAAAAGATATATTTTTTAAAAAATAGACTAAAATGTCAGCACCAGAGCTCTGTAGGCATTGCTTCATACTGCAAAATATACCCACAAATATTTGCTCAATATGTTAGAGCATTCTCCAGAAATGACAAGGTAGTGGGTTTGATCCCCAGTCAGAGCTCACAGTGACAGCAACTAATTAATGCACAATTAAGTAGAATAACGAATGAATGTGTCTCTTTGCCCTCCCCTCTCTCTCCCTTCTCTGTAGCTCTCTAAAAATCAATCAATCAATAAAAAATCAAACCCTGGCCAATAACTCAGTAGGTTGGAGCATTGTCCGAGGGTTGCCGGTTTGATACCCAGTCAGGGCACATACAGGAGCAGCTCAGTGTTTCCATCTGTTTGTCTCTCCCTGCTTCTCTGTTAAAAAAAAAAAAAAAAAATCACAGACGAGGTCCCAAAGCAGATGCCAGGCAATTGACTAGACTGGCTCACATTCTTCATTTCTTTCTCATTCTTCACTTCTCATCCTTCCCCTTCAAAGGAAAATATTGGCTTGGTTTTTCTCCAGAGAGACAGAAGGATATCCATCCTTGATTTGATTTCTTTATGTTTATTCTATCTATTTTGAGAACAAAGAATTTATTACCTTAATAACTGTAAACTAATTTTAAAAGGTGAATACTAACTTAGACCTAGTAAACAACACTATAAAGAACTCTTATTTTAGTTTCCTAAAGGGGATTTAAAAACTGTTTTGGTCATGAAAAGGATTAATTTCAAATGAGAATGGACAAGGAAAGGATGTTTTCATATTCTACTTCACTGATCTTGAAAGATGAGTTGATGTTCAGGAAAGCATGTTAGGCAAGACTACAGCCTGGTTCAGTACCTGGACACAGACACATAGCAGTGACATGGCAAGGGAGTGGAAAATAGAACAATCCAGGGACTCGATTACTGGACAGACCTAAGAAAGCCTGTTGAAAGAGACCAGGAATTAGGGGGGAATGTGATTTGGAAGTAGGATTGGATAAAATACACTAACATCTCTCTATCCAGCCTATCGATTTTATGTTATAGGTGTGTTCTCTGGGTTGAAAATTGCTACATGATGGTTTCAAAAAAAAAAAAGGTGATAGGATTCTCAGATAATATTATTACCAATAATTAAGGGGATAATGTCAAAATTAAAAAAACACACAAGTTAGGGAAAATATTGATTTAATTCAAATATGAAATAACAGTAAAAGTTACATCAAAGTCCCTGATTAATAGGTACATTGACTTCTTTTTATTTAATGTTAGATGTGTGAAAACTTGAAATGACAGAGGCATTATTAGCCTTGCAGTCTGTTGAAAGCTGATTTACACATGCTGATGCTTCTTAAATCCAAGGGAAGCCATTTCCAGGTATAGACATCGGCTGATCTCTTTTTAAATGCTTTCCTCAAAAGGATATTGATACTGACATTGATTTTCAGAACACGCTGTTCAACTTCACTGGGAATAAGTTCCATGAAGCTTTCAGGGGCACAATGCTGAGTCATCTAAATCTAGTAATGACTATAAAAAGCACACATCTAATATTATGTACTTGGAGTATATCAGAATAGAATAATTGGAAGACCTCATTCTTTGTCTGCTTAAGCTGCTCTAACAAAATACCAAAACAAGGTGACTTAGAGACAATTTTTCACAGTTGTGGAGGCTTGAATTCCAAGATCAAGGTCCAGGAATGGTCAGGTTTTTAGTGATGGCTCTCTTTCTGGTTTACAGGCGGCAATCTGCTTGCCTTGTCCTCACACGGTGGAGAGAGACATGTTGCTTCATCCATTTATGGGAGCATTCATCTGATCATGAGGGTCCTGCTCCCATGATGATATGTCACCCTGATTACTTCCTAAATCCCACCTCCAAAGGACATCACACCAGGGACTAGTCCAGCATATAAATTTGAGGGAACTCCAATAGTTAGTCCATAGCAGCCTCTTAGAGACTGCATAGTTTAATTGATAAGAATTATATTTCTAATAACTCCAATATACTCTTTTCCAATACATTGCTTAAAATGAGAATATTTTAATGAGATGTTGAGAGTTTAATAGAGAACTGTATTTGTTTTAGGTTATAAAAATTTATGTATTAATAACAGAGCTGGGAGTAGGACCCCAATGTCCCAAGTTACAAAAATAGTCAAAAAATTTTTTAATTATTTTAAATTGTTAGAGGTAATACATAAGAGCCTCACAATAGTGGTTTGGGGTGAGCACACTTAACTTAAACTAGTACATATACCTCAAAACAGAATCTGCATGGAGATTCTTTCTCATATATTATCTTTTCTCCTCTTTTTATCTCATAAATAATTATAATTCTATATTTTCTTAAATTGTTTTTTTATTATAAAGTCAATTTTTGTTTTATGGTGCTATTACAGTAGTTTATTTTTACTATGTTCATAATCTTTATTAAAATCTTTTCCCATTCTGAGTTTTTAAATTCATAATAACAGTTAATAAATAGTGCTTATAATATGTCCAGGCACTGTCCCTCAATGCTTTAGATACATGAACTCTCCTTATATTTACTCCCATCCTTTGATATATGTAGTATTTGGAGCCCCGTTTTACAGAAGATGATACTAAATTATAGAATGGTCACAGAACGTTCTCAGCACCATACAGCCAGCAGGTAGTAGGTAGAGATGAGCTCAAACCTTGTGAGCCTGAGTTTAATCTAATTACTACACTTTTCATGTTATAGATGAAAGAGATGTGCACATATATCCATTTTCAAAACATTTGTGTGTAACCAGTTAGCCAAACTTGCCATTTATATGTAATAAAAAGGGTTACCTAGATAATAAAAATATGGGCAGATCAGAATGATGCTATGGTTATTTGACAGAAAAAGCTTGCTTTCTAATTGTAGTCTTTAATTTTAGGTATTATAAGTAAGGTGAAATATGATGGAAAGTCATTTTTTTCTATGTTGAGAAAATTAATCCTAATTTGGAAATTCACAGTACAGCAAATCTTTTTGTGTATAAAGGAAGCTTCAGAGATATAATGCTACTGTAAGCATTAAGGACATCATTTGCAAGCTTTTGATCTGGAAGATAGTTGCACACCACATTTACTTCTATAACATCTCTTGTCTGGTACCATGAAGCTTTGTGAATCAGCCCACTTTGATTGTTAGACAGCTTACTTTTTACATTTAAGAAATAATAATAAAACTGTATTCTACCTTAAGCCAATCCATCCATTTTCACCACTAAGGCTAAGTTTAATCACTCTCCTGTATATCTTTTCTTAGCAGATAATTACTAATTTTTTAAACCATTGTTTGCATGACATGGTTTCCAAATCTTTTTTGACTCACCCAGTGTACACCTGAAAAGTTCTAAGTTATTAATTTCTCTCAGTGAACATTGTTTCCAGAGCACTCTTCAGTTCCCTTGATTTCTGCTACAATACAGTATGTAGAAGATCTGATCTTTCTTGATGTGTGACTGCTTCCCTTTATTATGTTTGTCTCCACTGGTTTATTTAGCATACTACCTTCTCCAGAAATAGTTGCCTCTCAATTTTTTCTTCTATTTTAAGATTTATTTAACTCCCCTAAGAATGCATTTTTTGCAAAACTTTGTAAGTACAGTTTCATATTTAAGTATTTGGTGAAAATATCAAATAGAATTAAGGTCCACTTTTAATGAATAATACTTGAAGAAATTAAAAAAAAATTGCAGCATTCCACAATGTTCACCTCTAGAGTGAAAAAATTTGTATGAAAGCCCTTATGTCCTATATAGTTTGCCTCAATATAATCTTTTTTTGATACATTGCTTATAATGAGAATATTTTTTGAAAAGATGAGATCTTAATAGGAACTGTATTTGTTTTAGGTTATACAGATTGCGGTGTTAACAACAGAGCTGGGAGTAGGACGCCACTCTCCCAAGTCACAAAAATCTTTTTAAATTGTAACAGACTAATTGCTGTGATCCAGCAGTTAGAGATGCCTAAAGAAGTTTATATAGCTCAAATGAGACATTGTCCATAGATCTATTTTAATAAAAATTACATTAATAAAGTTTTTTCTTTGTTCATTTTGCCAAGGTTTAAATTTCATTTTAAACTCTAAGACAGTATTCAGTTATAGTAACATTAGAAAGAGTGCCAGATCAAAGGGCATTCTGCTCCAAAGAGAATAATCAGTTACTTAGATTTCATTTAATTCAATTCAATTATTGACAATTCTTTATGTAGTAAAGGAATGACTGCAAACCCCTCTCCCCAACATGTGAGTCAAATACAATGTAATGAAAAATAATTTTACTAACACTCATTAGAAATTAACTGTATTAGAAATATTTCGATTCCCTATAAGTAACTGCATTAAAGAAATTTTTTCTAAAACTAGTTCCTTTAAAAATGAAAGTTCTCTTAAGAACTAAGTTTATTATAATTTTCATATTGCATAAGTGATTGAAATCTCGAAAAATTAAAATAAATGAAATATTTGAAGTCAATTCTTTTCTTTCTTTTTGGTAACTTGAAAAAAAATACTGAAGAATTTGATAAAATAGCAGTATTTTAATTGCTTGTTATATTTGTACTTAATAAATTGTGAGTTTATGAGGTTTCATGATCTCATAGAACAAACTATGAAGGTAGAAAGTGTTTTATGGTTCTGACTCTATAACTAAGGTCCGTTTGGGGTATCTGTTGGGAGCTGAAAATGACGTAATCTGCTGAGGTCCGAGGATTCCTTTTCAGCAGACATCTTCCAATGTGGCCGGCGCCACCCTGCTAGAGGTGGCTCGCGTCAGCTTTGTTTAACAAAAAGAACATCAAAAATCCAGTAAAAGATAAGAAATTTTCACTGCAAAACAAGATCTTAAGAAGAGACTGGCCCGCTTCCTGGCACTTAAGGTACCCGTTAGGAAGTGCTTGCAGTCAGACTGAAACCTGGCTTTTCCCAAAAAGGAAAGTTGGTCTTTAACTCTGAAAGACAAGTCGAAGAGTGAGGTGTGTGCTAGGCACGCGCACACACACACGCACGCACGCACGCACGCACGCCACTGTCAAATTTGCTAAATCTGCAGCAATCTGTGATACGGATTAATTCTCTGATTGCCGACTTTTAATACAAAAAGGGCACTGTCCTTACTGGGGGACGGCTGGATGATATATTTGCCAATATCAATATTTGGATGGAAAGCTTAAAATGCGTTGCTTTTCCAAGAGTTAGACTTTAAAGGAGGGAAAGCAGTACTAATGAAATATTAGCCAATGGATTAACCACTAACTTCTTTCTGTAGTCGTCGAGGTCTTTTAAGTTTACAGGAGAAACGAAGCTTAATTATCTTTGCTCAGAATAGAGACTCCTCCACGTATGAGCCCTAACCACGTCGTCGTCCCAGGTCGTAGGTGACTTCGCTTACGCCTTCAGGTCAAATCAAGTGACATTTAGATACTCAGCCTGCACCTCCTGAGGCCCTCCAGGAAGGTCCCCTGCGGCTCCGCTGTAAGGGTGGTCCCTCACCGAGGTGCTCACCAGGTGCCGGCCGCCGCAGCGACGCGGCGCTCGGATGGCCGCCGGAAGTTAGCTCTGCTCACAGCCTTTGCACGAGTTCGCGACAGAAAGCTCGGGCTTGGGATTCAACTACAGCTGCCTTTGTGCAAGGGCGCAAGCTCTGGGGTGTAAGGGCGCAAGCTCCGGGGTGCAAGTCCGCGCGTCTGGGGCGCCGCTGGCAGCACCAGGTTCTGTCTGCACACCGAGGAGGGGCGTCCCACGAGTTGGGCTTGCCTTCTCGGAGCCACAGAGAGCTTTTTGTTCCAAAACCTTACCTACGACACTTTGCAAGTTAAAAACTCACTTATCAATTCACATCAGGAATCCATAATGCTGGGGGTAGGCAGGACAGGTTGGAAAGGAGAAATGAGAACATTAATCTTTACCTTTCTCTAAAGTTATTTAATGATTTTTCGAGTAAAAAATTTGGCACTCTCCACCCTTCCTTTTCCCCCTCGAATAATCCTTGATATAATAAACGCGTTTGTGTCTTTCTGTTGAATTCATAAAGCAACATAGCAAAGAGGTTAAGTTAAATTACGAACGGTATTCAGCTAAGAATGAATTGCTTTCTAAGCGCACCACCTCGGAGTCCAAACCCTATCCTGTCCTCCTGAGGTAAGGGATGTCCGTGGGCGAGGGTGGGGCACAATAGGTGGGGGTCTGCCCAGAGTATATTCTGATTATCTCTGTTTGGACCCTCCTTGATTATGTCTGTTGGCCATACCTTGGTGGGTTTGCTTAACGACGGTAGAAGTCCAGTACAAATGAGAAACATACGTTATGTCATTTTGACTCTATACTGAGATCCTCTTTAAGGAAGGTGAAAAATCAATGCGTGAATGTGTATGCACAACATCTTTTTTGAAAATAAGCGGTCTTTAAGACATATCTGGTTAATCAGAAGGAAAATGTATCTAAAATATATTGGATAGAACTTTAACTAATTCAGATCTCAAAATAGCAAAAGGTGTGTAATTATAGGTAAGATTAATGATATTCTGATACAGTCTGGGTTTATTAACTTAATACAGTTTAGCTTAATTATGTATTATTTAAAGGTATATGTCATATAAGTAATATAACTTTAACGGTCTTTGATTTTGTGACAACCAGAACTTTCTGGAGCAATGACAATAGCCATAGCAGGAAATAAAAGGTGATTAGATGATCATGATTGAATTATGATTCTTAATATTTGTAGTAAAATACATCTCTATACTAAATATAAACATCTGTAGTAAATGTAATGACTGACATGTTAGATACTTTAAAATATTTGCACGTGGGGAAAATAACCCTGTTATATTTTTACATTTCAATTGTATCCTTTAGGATATCAGAAATCAAATCCATATCTCTTGCTCTCTCTCAGAAAAGGTCAGCTATGTGAAATATTATTACTGAAGTAAGTTGAAATTCAACAGCCTCGTTTTAGAAAAATCTTGTGAGATTTTGAAATGCTAAAATACTTAATATTATTACTGAAATCACAGGTAATTACAATCTATTATATTTGAGAGCTTTGTAACTACATTTGAAAGACGACAGGATTGGTTGAAATTCAGGTAATTTTTTTAAATTAAAATTCAGAAGCTTCAAAAATGTGACAAAGTTATATATTAGTCTGTGGATATGTTTTCTAGAGTAGATCATGACGACAGATTGAGACATTTATTTTAAAGAAAAGCTCATATATATATATATATATATATATATATATATATATATATATATATATCTTGATGAAAACCTCGTGAGCCACTTCGATGCAAAATATGTTTCTGTATCTGTTCAGTCTCTAGAGCTGTGGGAAGGCTGAAGATGAAGCCAGGGAAAGAAAACAGCAGCGGAGCACACACAAACATGAGGCCACCTGGCTTCTGGCCAACATACATGACATTCAATTATTTTAGTGCTTTTTCATGAGAGTTTTCCCTCCACCCAACCTCCCCTCCCTTCTCCAGAGCCTTGCTTTTCTGCATTTGGCATAGTTCATCTGATTCCGCACGCATTCTTCCGAGCTTTACTTACAATATGCCTCAAACTCACCCGCAAAAAGAAAGTGCTAAGATTAAAATTCTTGCAATCCTATCTTGGCATTCCCACTATTACTATATAAGTGTGACGTTTCTCTCAATAAATGAGAAAGAAAGAAACTAGAGTGGTCTACACATTGCTTCAACTGCTGCTTTGATGTATGTACTCCAAATATTTTTCATTTCCCAAAATATGTTCTCATGGGGGAGGAAGGATTTAAAAGCAGCTTTTAGACCTTGAGAATTTTTTTCAAAGTATAATAAGTTAAGCTGACAGGCAATTTTTTATCTGAACTTGACGTGTTTGAATTTACCTTTGTGTGTGTATTTGTGGGGGAGCCAAATATAGTCCTTTAAGAGGACATTTCAACTAGTTCTATACTCTAAAGGGAACTTAATAAAGAAAACTTTATTAAAACACTCCAAATCTGTGTTCGGGGAGTTGGCACTTAATAACAGCAACAACCACAAACTGGTTGCAGGGATGTTGAATGTTACTTCAAATCAGAGCATCAGAGTCACTTCACAAAATAGTCTTTCTACTGTGTTAGCATCTGATGGTGCCAGACTCCGGGAATGAAGAGAAAACAGTGTTTCAAAGAGGCTGAGACTAGAACCTGCAATAGGTCTTGTTAATCCTTATCCTTACCCGGTCTCCTCCTGAACTCTGCACATTCCTTCACTGTCCCTCATTCCCATCAAGAGATGCGAAGGAGCCACAATAGCTATATAGCATCCAGAGATCTGAAAGTGCTAGAATCTTCTGGCACCCAATATTTTGTTAGGCTTTCAAAGAAATTGATGGCTCCCCAACTCCATCCCTCTCCTGCTCCCACCCTCACCCACTACCTCCTCCAAGTGTTGCCCATTGGTAAAGCAAAGGAGAAAAGGAGGCAGCAGCTTTATTCCTAGTACATTTTTTGATTGACATGAAAGATGGGTAGCAGAATCCTGGGATTAGAACCCAGAATTCTAGGTTAGGTTTTTCCTATGAAAAGAGATAAACAGTAGTCTCAGAGATGAAATAAAGGTGGGACAATGACAGGACTGGTAGAGGGTGATAGGCTGAATTTGCTCTGATGAATTCCCAATTAGAACCTCACTTGATAAAATGGGTTTTACTTGCCAGCTAATGGCTCCTTAGAACGCTGGTTCCTGGAGCCCTGGCCATGATGACTGTTTGGAACTGGGTAGGGTTGAGGTAAGGAATAAGGATTGGGAGCAGGTTTTAAAAGCCTCCTGAGGAGGAAAGAGCTATACTGGTCTGGATAAAGTAGCTAAAAGCATTCATCAAAGTGCTATGGTCATTTTCCATGAAGGTTATCCTCAAAGCATTAGTCAGAGGAAGCTCAGGTATGTCTAAGGGAAGGTGGGACACCTCCCATCTGATATCCGCTCCTTCCTTGTGATCTCCAAAAATAATTTAATTATCATTGTTTTAATTAGCATTATTTAAAATTTATTATAAATGCTCCATTTGCTAGAACTAAGTCATTACCATAAACTCCATCTCAACCACTCAAAATCCATTTAATGAAGCTCTTGGCAACCAAAGACCCAGCTTCTTGCCAAAAACTGCAGATTAAGCATTCCTTATGGGAGTTTGCCATTAGCTGTTCCTTCTGTTATATGCACATGTGGTTACATGTCCCCAAACACACAGGATTCTGTGTAATAGATTTTCATTTCTGGGAGGTTCCAGGGATGTTATGCGAGGTTAATGACACCTTGCACCCATTTCTTCAACCACCATCATCAAACGTGCGTCTGAGGTAAGGGGTGGAAAGGCCCTACTAGGCAGCTGTCCTCCTTGGCCTCCCTGTAGTTTCTTCTAGGAGCTGAAACTTTATTGGTATACAAGTACTCTAGGGCTTGTATCATATGTCTTTCATTTAAAGGACACCGAATGTTTTTCAGGGAATTTAGGGCTCTTAAGACGCATATTTATAAACAAGCTGACAGAGCTCTACGACATAACTAAGTTTATAGCTAGGAGTTGTTTGTATATGTCCTCAAGTCTGCAAGGCGATCTCGCTGCTGGGAATTTTTAAGGGAAGAAATACTGAACGGTCATTTCTCTTATCCTCCCTATGTTTATTAAAAAAAAAAAAGATGCAGACTACTTTAAGAATATCTGACGGTAAGGTAGAGAGGGGGATAGAAAATGGAAAATCATCAGTCCACACAGAAGTAAATGGATAACTCTACACTCAACTTTCCCGTAGGGGTGGCCCAGGAAGCGGTTAGAAAATGCCCAGAAAGCGAATTGCTGCTGGTCCTTAATCAAGGTCGGGCACCTCATCAGTTGCTCGACTTTGGGTAGTGCCCCAGCCCAGGATGCCAGGCTTGAAGTCCCCGCGCTTTGATACAATTTAGCATTCTCCTGGAGCGCTGTTCCGGAAAGCTTTTCTTTGACCGCGCCCCCTTTGAGATTTAACAGTTTGTTGTTGGTGCCGGATGCAGGCCTCGGGAGACAGTAATAATAACACAGCAAAAGCTACGTAAGTATAAGGAATAGTGTCAGCTCGCAAGAACCTGGATGCGCGCTCAAGGCCATTCTGAGTGCGACGCCACGAACTGAGCTTGTGCCCTGCTCGGGAGAAGCGACTCGGCAGAAGCAAGGCCGTTGCTTAGGGCCAACGAGATCGGCTCCCAGCAGACCGACCTGGGTGTTTCGGGCCGGCATAGCTTCTGGGACAGTGCCAAGAGCAGCTAGCTCTGAGGAGCGCAGCGTCCCATGATGGTTCCTCCCTGGCTGCGGTCTGTCCTGACCTTGAAGAGGGCCTGCCAGTGAGTCTTGAAGGGTCAGCCAAGACCTCGAAAAGGATGGACATTTCCAAATGCATCCGGGTGTCCAGCTGCTCGCCAGAGTTGGGCTTAGCCTCGCCACCTCCGGGGTCAGGGCAGCACGGTTGTCAGGCTGGCCTGGGAAAATGCGACTGGCTCTGAGGAGCCTGCGCGTGAAATCCCGGAGCCGAGGCTTCCTTGCGAAGGCGCAAGCCAAAATCCCCAACTTTCAGGAGCTTTTCACCAAATTTGCCAGTTTTAGAAGCCTGTTGCAAATGGCTGCCTTTTCGTGCCCAAGGACCTGTACACATTTACCTCCGGCGCTACGGCGTCCTCGGAAGCCTAAGTCAGCCCCAAAGCCACACGAGGGTCTTTAAACCCGCAGATCTGCCCTGCCCTCAGGGAGTGGCCAGCGCCCGGCCGCCTTACCACCCCCTCGGGCGGGAACAGAGGCCAGGCCCTGCCCGCGCCCGGCCGCCACTTCTCTCCTGCGCCCAGCTCCGCGCGCGCCCCTCGCTCCCTGCACGCGCTTTTCAAAGTAACTCCATCATGTTCAAGAGTAAAAATAATATTGTCTAAAAAACAGCGCTGAAGGCCGACCTCGTTCATAAACCCCTTTGTGTAACATGCCCCGCCACTGGCCTATATGAAGGACCCATTGGAGGCAAATTTTCCTATCGAGTTTTCTTAAAATAATCGTGATCTAATGATAAAATCGATGGCCAAGGGGAGGACTGAGAAGGTGGAGAAATAGGATGGTATTGGTACAACGTTTTCCATGCCTCTTGCCCGGCTTCCCTCTCACACCGAACGCCACCAAGTCCACACGCCGCCGCATTCCGGCATGAAAGGAAAGGCGGTGGGCTCGCAAGCGCCAAGAGCGCCGGGTCGCTGAACTCCTCTGAGTTAGAAGCAGACGCGGCCCCTCTTGCACGCCATCCGTTAATAGCTGCCAATGTATCTGGCTTCTCTGGCTTCGGATTAATTTGGATCTTCCACATAAACGATTTACGGATGAAATAAAAGCCCTTTAGAGCAATACTTCAGGTTCTTAAGACGCCTTTAAGTCTTTCTGGTAGTAAGTGGCCGGCGTGGGGGTGGCGTGGGGACCGGGAGCGGGAGGGCCGTAGGGTGCAGAGAGCAGGGAGTGGAGGGTTAACTGCTTTGCGATCTCACCAAGGTCCTCCAAAATGCCAGTCTACTGTCGCTGCGACAATGTTTCTGGATGTCGGGGCCTCGTCCCTCCTGGCATTTGTCTGAAATGGAGCTGTCTGTCTAACCTAGGCCTGGACGCGCCCTGCCTGGGGAAGTGGGGGATGTTGGGGGTGGGGTGGAGGCGGAGGGGGGCCCTGGGTGGAGTTAGTCGCCTGCCTATTTTCATATTCATTAGAACTGGGAGGATGCCCGAGGAGCCCAGCTGAGTTTCAAGATATAAAAGCAACATCGGGTGCCCCCTTTCCAGCCGGGACATATTAAAGGGCTGGGAGCCGGGCAGCTCCCGGCGCCGCAGCGCTCGCTTCCCTTTCCCTCCTCTCGGCCCTCCCTCCTCCCGCCCATCCTTGCCCTCCCCCAGCGCTCTCCAGCCTCCGCTCCCCGGGAGCTCCGCGACAGCTACTAGGATTATGGAGTTTCTGAGCGAGAAGTTTGCCCTCAAGAGCCCGCCGAGTAAAAACAGTGACTTTTACATGGGCGCAGGAGGCGCGTTGGAGCATGTTATGGAGACGCTGGACAATGAGTCCTTTTACAGCAAAGCATCGGCGAGCAAATGCGTGCAGGCCTTCGGGCCGCTGCCCCGCGCAGAGCATCACGTGCGCCTGGAGAGGACCTCACCCTGTCAGGATAGTGGCGGTGAGTCCCCAGCCCCAGCCCCAACCCCACTCGCGGTAGCCGGTCTGCAAACCCAAGTGCGGGGACCCGTCGGATAGGCAGGCCAAGAGGAAGGGAGAAAGGAGCTGGCGGGAGGAGTAAGGCAGAGGAACAGTGCCCGTTTTAGGAAGCGGTGTTTTGGCTACCGGCGACATTGGAAGGAAAAGGGAAGATTCAGCACCCGCATGCCTCCGCACGGTTCTCCTTTGACTGTCCAGTCTTGTCCCCTACGGGTTCAAGAGTCCCTCTAGCCAGGATCCCAGAGTAAACTGATAGGGCGGTAAATAAAGCGTAATTGAGTCAAGACAGCGCGCTTCCTCTGCGAGCCCGCGGCGCTGCCCTGGCAGCAGGAGCTGAAATCGATCACAGCTCGTTAGAGGACGTCACTGTCGTCACGAATAAGAAAGCTCTGAATTTCTTTACATGAAAAACTTTTTTAATTTTAAAATTTAAAATTTTTCCAAGACTTAGCGATATCTTTCTTTGTGAAGTTGGAGGGTTGCTAGACTACTAGCACGTGTGAATTTGTGATTTCTACATTTTTGGATTTCCAATACAACACATAATTTTGAATTCGAGTCCCTTTAAATAGCTTTGGGCAAAGAACCCCCAGTATAATCACTCACTCCGGAATTCTGCACTGTCTATTTTTCTGACTCCACATTAAAAGTCACCTCAGATGACTTCGGAATGCTTCTGGGTGAAATCTTCAACTTTGAATGGCCAAGTATCTCAAAGTCAAAATGTTATCAAAACAAACCATCTTTTCTATCTTGTAACCCAATACAAACCTATTTTTTTTCAGATCGCGACAGCTAAAGCAAGTTTACAGTTCCAAGAGGACTTTTCCTTATCATTGTATATATTCCACAGTTAAGCTGTAAGGAGCGGGTTGCTTTAAAATAACAAACGAATTAAGTGTGAAATATTTACAACAAGCCTTCTGCCCTCTATTTTAATGGAGGTTGAAAATCTGGCAAGGCACAGGCTCATAGTAGCTAATATTCTTTATAGTTTGTACACAGTAAGCTTTAAAAATCTTTCATATTTTATACAACGTTACAAGGTACTTTTACCTTGAAAAGTTACACCAAAAATAAAGGCGAAAAGGATGGAGAAAAATCATTTAAATAGTTTTAGTCATTTATTTAGAAAGAACGAATTAATTTTTATTTTTAATGCACTAGATGTTTGGCTTTCTGGATGTATTTCCAGACTGCATTGTCTTCAGATTTTTGAAATTCTTAGATGCATACGTAAAGTTATTTGAATGGACAGGATTTAAGAAAAATGATTCTGTAATGACTTGTGTTGACTGCTGGATGGAACTCAATCATAATATTTTAAATTGTCAGGTATTAAAAATAAGAAAAAGAATGGTGATTTTTGATACTTTATTAACTTGTAAATGAACATCACACTACCAGGATAATTTTAATATGAAAGAAGTAAGATGAACATAGGCGTAGGTCCGCTAAATTTTGGAAAATTCCTGCCTGTCTCCTGAGATGCCCTTAGTTTCACGACTGCTTCCCCTCCCCCTATTCCTAATTACCGCAGTTCCCCATTTAACTGTGCCCACGGAGACAAAACCGTATTGTTAATCAGTCATGGCCCTTCTTTATGTTTAGTTTTACCACATCTTCTTTGGCACAAAAGCTATTCGGCATTTCAGTTATATAGATGTTAAAGTTCAATATATCTCTATACTAATTGAAGCAGTTGTAAAAATACTCTATGAGATCATTTAAATACAGACAAAAACGAAAAAAGTAAGACAGTTCCCTGGAAATTATTTTTCTGTCTGGGTTGATTTTACTTTTTAAAAAATAAAATGCTTTCCATTTTATTATATGCATTAATTGCATGTGGGGTGCACCACATGATGTTTTTGTTTTATAGCATATCCCAAGTGTGCGATCAGATCTAAAGAAAATCACTGAAATTAAAACATCTTTAAACACAATGCCAGATGATATTCTTTGTAATTTTTTTTCTTTGTAATTTTTAATAGGTGTTTTAAATTCTGTGTTTTACTAGAAGGAAAAATAAAGCTTTCTGGCTTAAAACATATTTCTTGAGTTGAGAATAAATCTGATATATAAAGAAAAAATGTCAATGAGTTTTCAAGCTGAAGAAGTCTACTTAAGTCTTCTTTACTATGGAAACACTTCCAGAAATTGATATGAAATTCATTTTTTAAATTTAGATCACTTTTTGAAAAAAAAATTAAATGTGGACATGGATATACAGTTGAAATAATCAAAATATTGTAGAAACAATACTATATCAGAAATCTATAGGTTTTGTTTGGAGGATGAAGATAACTTTTGGGAAGAGTTGGGTTTTGGTTTACAGATATTTAAAATTGAAATATCTCTTGGGCCATGTAAATAGCTTAATTTTGTCTGCTATGGATAAATATATAACTTACATTGTTTGGTTCAGTTTTCAGAAATTATGCTCACTTAGGTTTTTAAATCTAGAACATCTTTTAATTTGATTACCTTAATTTGATTATAAGTGCATCAACATTGCATTAGCCCTGTAGAACTATGAAGTTTGGGAAATATAGAGTTCTATGTACACATTTTTGAATGGCTTTAAACCTGCCCAAAGTGGATCAATAATTGTACATAAAGCAATGATTGGATTAATACTTGCCCAATGAATCATTAGCAACTGCTTTCCTGCTGTTCTAAAGTACTGCAACTTAATTCTTTCATCAAAATGCTTTGCAGTGCTGAAACCTGTTGTTTTCCCCTTGGATACAGTGAACTATGGAATCACTAAAGTAGAAGGACAGCCACTTCACACCGAACTAAATAGAGCTATGGACAACTGTAACAGTCTCCGGATGTCTCCCGTGAAAGGGATGCCAGAGAAGGGAGAACTGGATGAACTTGGGGATAAATGTGACAGCAATGTATCCAGCAGTAAGAAGCGGAGACACCGAACCACCTTCACCAGCTTGCAGCTGGAGGAACTGGAGAAGGTCTTTCAGAAAACCCATTATCCAGATGTATACGTCAGAGAACAGCTTGCTCTGAGGACAGAGCTCACTGAGGCCAGGGTCCAGGTAGGAGCCATATGAAGGCCTTTGGTGGCTGAGGGTGTGTGGGTGGGAGGCTAGTGCTAGAATAATTTAATAGCTGCATTTTGTCAAAAAGGAACTATTTCAAGATATGGAACGATGCATGTAGTTCTACTAAAATTTCTTTTTACTTGCAAAGAATTTAGCAACTCATATACAACAGAAGAATTCCTGAGATAGTCTATGTACATAAAAACCATCGATTATTCAGAAAGAACAAAATATCTTTACATATCTCTGATTTCAAAAATTAATTTTAAAGGGCAAAAACCAAAATCATAGTTATTTACTAACATATATGTCTTATTTTGTATTTCTATTTTATCCGGTATGGAGTTTTTTTTTAAAGGTTATATACTAGGTATTGGTAAGTATTTGTATAATGGCCCATAAATCTACAATGCTATTGAAGTTAAGGTAGTAGAACAAAATGAAACAATCTCACAAATTCCTAATTGTTTTATATACTAAATCTATTTTTATTATACACAAAGAGCATATAACACATTTGCAATTTTCTAACCTTAGCAATTGCCAGTGGTGTCATCCCATTTTAATATTTTAAATCTTGACAACTTATATGGATTTTGCAGAAGTGATAGGAATAATGATCTTAAAGTAATTTAAAGATATATACTCAATTATATTTATAACTTTTATTCAAATTATCAAATTGAATGACTTAATCTAATAAAATTTCAATCTCTTGGAAAACTTATGCTGGGAAAAATTCTACCTTCTAGGTATATTTTACTTTTATTAGAGTTGATATTCTTACACTACATTTTATTAGATTGCAAAGAACAGTAACTCAGGAGAATGGACTTTTCCTTTGCCATGTTTTTATTGCTCTAAATAGGAAATTATTGAATTTTGCAGTTCTCATAAACCACTAGAGTAGAGAAATTAATGAGTGCAAAACTTTGTTCTTAGTGGAGTAACAGTACTTCTGAAGATCAAGTCATCCCAAAGTCTTTACATCATTAAACACAACATCTGGTGGTACAGAAATAACAAAGCAGCAGGTTTTTTTCTTTAGTTATGGAAGTAAATGGCTACTTTGTCTTAGTTCAGGAAGTTAAATATATCAAAAGTTGATTCTAACAAAAATTTTAGAATTGTCAAGTGTTAACCCAAACCCCACATCAATTTTTTGTCTTGTGTTTATATACTATTTAAATTAGTTATACTTGTAACTATAGAAGAATATGTTTGAGTACAGAGTGATCAGCTGTGCACAATACATGTTCTCCCCTCGACATTTCATCAAGTCCCGATTAATTTTTGTCTAAGATCATTCTCAGAGAGGCAACCTGAACCTAATTTACTCAGGTTGTTTTCTTTCCTGCTTTCCACGTCCTAGTGGTCATTGGCATTCATTTTAAAGATGATTGTTAAGCTATTTTTCTTGGTGAAAAAGAAAAAAT
This sequence comes from Rhynchonycteris naso, assembly GCA_037038555.1. Lineage (NCBI taxonomy): Eukaryota > Metazoa > Chordata > Mammalia > Chiroptera > Emballonuridae > Rhynchonycteris > Rhynchonycteris naso. Next base: position 120,458,216 of record CM072996.1, on the reverse strand, counting down.
TCCCTTAGTATGCTCCTGATGCCTATCTGTGGAGACAGCAAAGATATATGTTTGATTTGGTTTGGTTGTTCATGTTGTTTTGAGCCTGGGCATAATGGATAATACACATTGTCAACAGTGTTCTAAGAAACCATACCGAACAGGTAGCTCTCTTTGCCTGGTTTTAATTGCTGAAAACTCTTCGAAGTGCCATCTTAATTTGTAGTATATGCTTACATATTAAACTGAGTATTACTATGTTTCCATAAGGGTAATTTTAATTGAACTTGAAAAGGTAAAATTTCTGAATATTTTGAATGAAAGGTTTTTTACAATTTGTATTTTTATATTTTATTTCCAGCTTCTTTCCTAAATATTTTATATTCTGAACCTAGTTCTGCAAAGATTGAAGAGGTTCCTGGAAGCTGCTTATGCATTGTCTACTCAAAAATATCAATTTGTATCTGTTGAAGTTAATTATCTGTATCTCTCTTTAGTATAAAATATTATAATGAAGATTCTGGAGAGCTAGAAGTATGAATTAGTGAATAATTAACCCTCTGTGGAAGATATTTGTTCTAATAAATATTAGTATGTAATTAGAAGAATTAGAAGGAAAGCGTAGTGACCCGTGGAGGCCCCACTAACAAGGCTTAATTCACACTTGGTTATGTCTGCTCTATTTCTTTTAGCAGTTATATTACCTGTAAGTCTTAAATTGGAAAAATGACTTTGAAGATTGCTGAGCATTTTCTAAAAGGGATGATAAATGTTGTAAGTGGTATAATTTATGTAATAAGCACATTTGTACATTTGAAAACAATAACAACTTCAGATTATTTCATTTTACTTTTTGTCTTTATCACGATCAGCATTATATGTAATCTTAATATTTTCTGTTTCTAAATAATCATGCTGTCTGCCGATGACATATGATTTAGATATAATCTTTATGTTTAAAATTTTCTAAGAGTATCTAAGTATGGGATACAACCAAGAATATTCACTTTGTGACATACTTTAAAGATCATAGTTTTAACAGATCCAGATTTTCATTTAGTTACAGATTTGCTGGATTAATGTTATGTGCATAACCCCAAACTGAAAACTCATGAATATCTTTCAGACTTGCAACATTCTATGAGAGGAAGAGTATCTATGATATTTTGGAAATATACTAAGTCTTCAAGATCATATAATCTAATTTCTTTTTATTTTTCATGAATGAAATAAAAAGGAGTTCAGATATATTAAATAAGTATTTTGAAAATATCTTGTCACTTTATATTAATTTACAGTGCCTCCTGGACATACCACTTACATTGGATTAAATAGAAAGTAAAATTTATGGATCTTTTTCTGATAAAGAAATTTCTTTTATTGGTAATTTTATTGACCTGATTTATCTTTCTGATTTACCTTTCCACATCACTGTTGTATTATCAAGTATTCTTTAACTAAAATTCTACTTCTTTAAAAAATTAGGTTTGGTTTCAAAATCGAAGGGCGAAGTGGAGGAAAAGAGAACGTTATGGCCAAATACAACAAGCTAAAAGCCACTTTGCTGCCACCTATGATATATCAGTTTTGCCAAGGACTGACAGCTATCCACAGGTATGGTAAACTGCATGGAGTACTGATCAAGAAAAGTAGATATGGTGTGTATATTCTCAAGAGTGCTAGTATAAACTTTTATGTGTAATATAGTAGTTAGGAATGAAAAATTAAAACTCCAAAGGACATTTTTTATGTTTGCTCGATTTTTATTTTACTAAAATACTTATTTTGTTATTATTTTCTTTTGAAGTCATTCATTTAAAATTATTTTAGAGTCTTTTTCTTGTTATACACTGAAACAACTTTTCTTGTTATACACTGAAGTAGCATCATTTAATAGTATATGTCTGTCAATTTACTCTACATTTTAATTGTTCAGAATTATTTCCCTTGTTAACTTTTTAAAATAATTAAATATAGTTTGGTACGTTATCTCTGTGGCTATTGTTTTATGAATCATTCATACATAACCTGTTGTCAAAAGTGGTATATGAAACCTTCAGTCCACATAAGAATAATTTCTTATGTTGTCTTTTCAGCTTTGAGGTTACTCATTGTTTGAAGGACACATTTAGCCTATTGTTTCTTAAAATGTGTGTAGAATTAGTACTGGGTATAATTTTAAAAACGTATTGTGTTAGAAAACACTTCCCTTTATAATAGGAGCTCTCATTTCAAAGAGTAGAAGTTATTTTATATTTTTTCTAATTTTTCCTTTTAATTTAGAGAGTTTTCTTTTCATACTTTGTAATGCATGTAAATAAAATATATTTTTGTCTTTCTAAATGAATAATACTGAATTCTTCAGGAATGCATTTGGTAAATGATTAAGGACATATATTATAAGGAATAAGCCATAGGCATTGTAAGAAACCACTTGTAGGACAAATATTAGCATATATGACAGTCCAGTAACCAAATCATCACAGCCCCAACCTTAAGGTATTCATTTCCTTCAACTATAAATTCATACCGTTAGTCTGAATTCAATCCTTTATTTTTGTACCATCTTTGTGTTCTGATGCCTTTCTTTTTTTTTTTTTTTTACTTTTGAAAACTTATCTTGAGACCTCATGCTTCCAGATAAATTCACCAAACTTATTTATGTAATATTACATGTAAACAAGAACCTTAGCAATCACCCTGTTCTAGTTCCTCATTTTAGAAGTTAGGAAACCAGACCCAGTTGAGTTAAGGAATTGCTCTGTAGTCACACAATTGGTGCTTTACAGGACAGTCCATAGAAGACTGTTATGGCTCAGCCTTGCCACTACAGTGCCTGGCACCAATTAACCTCTTTATAATGGCTTAATATAACTTGATATACTGAGTAGTTGTCTTCTTTCTAGGATTATCTTGCCATTGTGTTACTATGCTATATAGCTTTAGATATGATCAACTAGCAGAATGAGGCAACTGCTCAAACAGAAAAAGAAATGGTACAAATTATACTCTTGACAGTCTTTTCACTTTAGCAAAGAACTAATTTAAAATTTCCCCTCACAAATCATGGGAATTTTGCAGTAATTCTCCCTGCGGCTTCTCCGTAATTTATGTATATTGGTTATACCACCTCATAATCTAAGTATGGAAGCACAGAAGTCAGAAGTTTTGTTATTTTGACAGTGCAACTGGTCAACAATAACAAAAATCAATACTATAAAATCTACAGTGCTTTTCTATACTGGTAAGTCATTTAATGTTTGGTCGCCGAAAATTCTGAAGTCAAATGTGTTGTACTTCCCACTGTCAGTATTGAAAAAAGCCAGGGGCAATTTTGTCTAAACTTAAAAGTATGTGGTTTATTATTTTAGTTTGTTTGAAAAAATAATTATGACAAGATCATGTCTCCAAGCTTCAGTCAAAGGGAACTTGTTTTATTATTATGTGGCTTGAAAACAGAAATGCATGATGGGTAAAATAGAAACCAAAATAGACTCCAACAGCTCAGTGAAATACTACTTTGAATTTGGCCACTTTACTAATTATAGAAAAAAAAGTTATTAGTCACAAAAACAGTTGGAAACTAGAAAATGTTGTAGGTAGGATAGATAGAAGTTACCGATTTAGCAGGAAAGCAAAAGCCTACCCAGAGATACATGAAAAGCAGATGGTTTAGAAAATGATCTCCTCAAGTCTGCTCAGCATGGTAAATAATCTTAGAGGTATCTCTATATAACATGTAATATGTTTACTTATGAATAATAGTTAATATTTTATAAAATGTTCTAAATACTTTATTTTCACTGGTCTTTATTGCACTATAATAACAGCAGCCAAAATAGTAAAAATAAAACAACCAGTGGAGGGTTTATCTGAAGCCAGGCTCTCTTCTTATAGCCATTAACTCATTGAATTTAAGCTCAGGATTTCTGAGTGCAGGAGTCCAGGGTTCATTCTGTAACATTGTCTCTATAATGTATCATCGAACAATGAAATAGATAAATATTGACTATAAAACATCAAATGACTTTGGAAAGCAAAAACGCTTTTATCTCTAAATTTATAAAATAATAATATAAAAACTTTAAGAAATATAGACACTTTTAGGCTGTTTTCATGTTATTTTTCTTTAGCTTACTTATCCTTGTTAGCAAACAAATAATAGGAAAATGAGTAGTGTGATGTCAGTAGAAAATCCATTTAAGCAGTACTGAAAAATAGTATATTTTTAAAAGCTTTTTATTTTAGCTTACAAATATCAGTTGCCATGTAACAACACTATGATTTAGGTAAATTAAACTACTTGATATTCTCCAATACAAGATATTGTAAAAAACTGTCTCAAAAAATCCGTTCCCCTCTATTCTGAATTCCGTTTTCCTCAGCTACCCCCTTTTTTCCTCCATGAAACCTCTTCTCAATCCTTTAAACCAGCACAGCACTTTCTCCACTGTCACTGTGGTTAGCTGGGTACAATGTCTGCACCCAGTTTAGAGTATTTAAAAAGTTGGCTCAATTCTTATCTTTGTATCACTGCAATATTAAGTAAATTAGACCAGGGTGGACAAAAGTAGGCTTACGGTTGTAATACAAATAAATAACACAATAATTAATTAATAAATTATAATACAAAGAACTCTTTTACATATTCACAAATATAAACCTACTTTAGCCAACCTCTGTTTATACACTGAATAGATGTAAAGAAAAAAGTACTGATTCACTTCCATATTAAATCAGGAGTACAATATAAACCTAAAATTAATCAATTTTTTCTGTGGTCCTAGGCAATTTGCTTTTCCTTTTTGATTCTCAATTTTTTCCTCTGCTAAAAGGAATAGACTACAAATATTTTGCAGAACACTTCCAGTTCAATTATATTTTGTATAAATTTATTTGCATTTTATCCAATATGCATAGTATTTTTGGTACTATTTTATGCATGGGGGTTACACATGATCCAGACAAAATCTCCTGTTTTATGGACAGACTGAGAAGTAGGGTGATTTTTGTACCAATTTTGCATACACTTTTTGAGATAGACTTAGACCCAGCAAACCAAAAGACCTTTGCCCTTGAGTTGAAAATGCAGGTCAGCATCTCTCAACCTTAGATTCTAATTTATTTCTAATTTAACAAAACCCAAGCCTTTTAAAAATAATTATTTTGGTGAATAAAACATTTTGTTAAGTTATAAATATTTCTAGAAAATTATATCCAGGCTCTATTCTTAGAAGGAACCCTAATTTTATGCCTTTAGATTTGCTTTGGATTACATATGCATTAACTTGATTATTTACTAATTCAGTAACTTCTTATAAATCTCTCTACTTCCTTAATCTTCAGATTCTTTATATGTAGAATGGAGGTGTTGTTAATGCTCAAGTTGGTTGTGGTGGTGGTGTAGATGATAATGAGCATCATTATCATAAAGCTTTTTATTTAATTTCAAATGGCCTACTGAGCTAAATCCTGAGACTTGAGGAGGGCCAAGTATTAATGTATGACTGATCCTCACAGTCAGGAAGTAGGCAGTTCAAATCCTGACTTTGCCACTTAATAGGTTTGAGACATTTTGCAAATGAATTAATTTCTAGGAATGCTTCTCCTCATTCATAAAACTGGGATAAAAGTTCATATGATGTTAATGAGGATTAAACAAAATAATGCATACAGATTACTTAGAACATTGCTGACTACACGATAGTGCTCAATAAACAGCAACCATTCTATAATAGCCATTGGTCATTATTTTTTTCTACAACAGAGAGGTATCTAAACGGTTTGAATGTTCTTTTATTTTATAGATTTAAATTACAGTAATTCAATCTGACAGTAAATGTACTAGTTAGGGAAAGACCAAATTCAATTAAATATTCTTTTTTCTTCAAATTAATATAACTAAGTATGAAAACTTTAGGAAAGGTTGAGTATATTCTTTAACCACCAAAATTATTTTCTCATGAAAAATATATTTTCATCAAAAATTTCAAAAAAGGGGTTGAAGTTTATCCCATCAAAATTTTTAATGAGGCTTTACATAGGACATAGTGAGAATCACAACTAAATCTGTGTTTACCGAACTACAAATAGACCTGCACAGTTTTCTTGCTTTATGTTTAATTGATGACTTTATAACTCTATGCCATTTGGAGTTGGATTCAAATTATAGAAAACTTCTAATCATTATGGTAATTTAAAACACAAATTAAGGTTGTATAACATTTCTAGTATAACAGATTCTAATTCAAATATTGTAAATAATGCGATCTTAAAAGGAAATAATAAAGCAATAAGATGGCAATATGAATATATTTATTGTTCACCCTATCCCTCTTATCACCGGTTTCTGTACTAATCTTTAAAAAATATTTTTTAATTAATTGATTTTAAAGAGAGAGTGAGAGAGGAAGGGGGAGAGAGAAAAGAAAGAGAAAGAGGGAGAAACATTGAATTGTTGTTTCATTTATTTATGCATTCATTAATTGATTCTTGCATGTGTCCTGACTATTGATTGAACCCACAACCTTGGTGTATTGGGACTACACTGTAACCAACTGAGCTACCCAGCCAGGGCTATAAAATTGTAAAATTTACTTCCCTTAAATAAGAAATAATAAACTAGTCTTCTTGAATAACTGGTGTAACAATTTGGCATCTGGAGCAGGTTTTACTTTTGGAGAAAAATCTCACAATCTTATCATTGTTATTTCTATTTTGCTTCCAAATATTTAAAGTAAACACATAACCCAAAAATCTTTGAAAAATATTGGTAATATAGCTATGTCTGATGTATTATGTAATGAATATTCTCATATCTGTAAAACAACCAATGCAGTGGTCATGTAATTATACAGTGATTGGAGGGACAAAAATGTTAACATCATTAGGTCCACGAATCATATTGATATTATACAATTTCTCACCCATTGAAAGCAAAAATATTTAAAATCCTACAAGGAATATGACATGGTAGTCTATTATTACTCAAATAAATATGGTTTCTATAAACGTGCAGTTGTTGATTTAATGTATAAAATATATGCAAGTTTTATATAAATTTGTAAATAATACTTCATATATGCATATATATCTATTAAAAGTAAATTATGTGTGGCATGAAGCAGATTTGTCAATATCAATTAGTTGAAAGTGCAACTAGACACAAATGGTGAATGATTTTTATTTTGTTGAAAATACATACGCATTAAAAAGATAAAGACTAACCTCCAAGAGAAAGGAATGTTTTAGATTATAAAGGTAGACTTATTTTTCAAAAACAGTAACATTCCAATTTACTGTGATTAAATCACTTTACACATTAATTATAACTTAGTTAATATATATACATATACATATATACATATATATGTGTGTCTGTGTGTATATATAAGTATGTGTATATATACACACACATATATATTTGCTTTTACTATTTGATCACGGTTAAAACATTGACTTTAAGAATTGGTCATAAGTATTTTATATATTTTTTTAATATTTTTCAATTATAGTTTAGATTCAATATTATTATTTTTTTAAATTAATTTTAATGAGGTGACATTAATAAATCAGGGTATGTATGTTCAAAGAAAACATCTCCAGGTTATCTTATCATTCAATTATGTTGCATACTCATCACCCAAAGTCAAATTGTCCTCTGTCACCTTCTATCTGGTTTTCTTTGTGCCCCTCCCCTCCCCCTCTCCCTCCGTCTCATCCCTCCCCCCACCCCGTAACCACCACATTCTTGTCCATGTCTCATAGTCATTTGTTCCTGGTGTACAGTATACAGTATTAGTATTTTATAGTTTAAAAAGAAAATGTAAATCTAAAAACTAAGTATATTACCAAAATAAATAATAAGAAAAAATAAAAATAAATAATTGAAGAATTTCAATGTTTCTTATACATTTGAAAACTACCTTACAGGGGAATAGAGAAGAACCAGAGGGGAATTAAGCCATTGAAGCCTGGGAAGTCTATTAGGACAGACCTGTGGGTTAAAACTTGCAGTTCATACCATTATTGTTAGTGAAAAACAATAAGGTTAGTGAACCTTATGAAAAACTTTAATCCAGAGCTTTTCCTATGCCATATTTATTAAGCCTCATGATTCTATGGGTTTTCTTTTTCATTCTAAATTATGGAGCTTTAAAATAGAAAAATTTACACAAACTCACAGTTGAATTAAATATCACAAAAATAAAATTCCAACTTTGTAGTTAACACAAATACAAGATGACTATAATTTAAAGCTTTACTCAAGATTTTAAGAATAAATTTAAAGTTTATGTTTGACACCAAGTGAACATTTCTAAGATTAAAAATGTTCTGTGCAAATGAAAATATTTACATATTTGATTTATAATTTGTAATATGTTTTCACAAGGAAAACTTATTTTGTATTTTAATCTTTGTTTCTTATTATTGTGAACTTAGTTTCAATATAGGAAATGCATTATTAAAAATGAGTCAAGCACTGATAAATTGTCAATAGCTCTCATGCCTGTATTAAAATACATGAAGCAATGTGAAAAATAATTTAAAATACTTTATATAATAGTTGTTATATAATAATAAATAAAATAGCAAATACTAAGTGCTATGATTTTATGCCCTTCTTAAGTGAGTTGATCTAAAAAGTTTTATTTTAAGGAATATAGGGCATGATTTCCTATAAAACTTTTTAATAATTACTATACAATTTACAAACACATTCAATACTAAAGGAAAAGAAAAATGTCCTTAAAGTTTATTATATCTTTAACTTGGTATTTCTAGTATTATTTGAATAATACAAAATTTAAGCACGTTTATATGATGTCATTCTGAAAATTTCCAGATATTAACAATTCTTATGAAACTTAGTGCCTTTATTTTTGCACTAGGAAAAGATATATGCTTTCATTTTTCTGTAAAGCATTTTGCTCCTCAGACAGTGACTTTTTAATGGAAGAGGAATTCTTCCTTGCTGCAAATCTCTGTATATATTTATAAGATGAAATTATATTTTAAAAATAAAAGTAGCAATCAATATTTAATATGTGATCCTTTTCTGATGAATTAATTTACAAATACTTTAGCTTAATAATACTATATCTTGAAAAGATATATTTTGGAATTTTTGAAATTAAATGACTTTGAAAAATTTTTATATATTATCATCAATTTTCTTTGGTCAAATGACACCTAATTAGTAGGCACTGATGAAAATACAGCCTCATTTCTGTCTCAGGTAGCACCTAGACATACTCGATTGATCTTTTTACTGTGAATTATTCTAGGTGGTTTTTTTTTTCCTAGACTCAGTGTATGTTATTCATTGGGAGCAAATTCCCTACTTAGAAAAGCACAGTTCTCTCTCCCTGCCAGCAACCTGCTGATGTAGTTACTAGAAAAGTTAATGGGACCCTACAGTTAGTCAACAGCTAAAAATATCTGCAAGTTACTAAGCATATGACTCTTATTAATATTTTACCACCCTACATTTTAAAAGAAGGGATAGACTAGTAAAGAATATAATGGTCTCTTAAAAATTTGAACTGCTTTTATAAAAAGTGTTTACATTTTTTAAAAGACCATATAAAAAATCTGGTAAATTATATAGTGATAATGGGGTAATAAATCTATATAGTAAGTGTTGATTAATATGCATAGTAGGCAATAAATGTAAACATTTTGTCAAAGATGGAAAATCAAAGTCAACTTTTGGATTTTAATGCAAATAAGCTACTGCTATAGAATAATCACAAACACTTCTTTGTGAAACCCTGATTTCTGTCTTTTTAAATTAATCTTTAACAAAGAAGCACGTGAATATGTGATGTGAAGGTAGTGTGTGTAGTAGCATCATGACGTGTGTATCTGGTGTGTGTGTGTACATAAACAAAATTATTTTAATAGATAAATATTATTAATTGGTTTTAGAGATGCTTTAGAACTAAGGAATGGTTGTTACACATATTTTCATTTAATCTAATTTAATCTGAATTAAAATTTATAGGTTAGTATCTTATATATAGCACTAACATTAGTATATAGAATATATAATGCTATCATGAAACTATTTTATTTTTTACACTTCATGCTACTTTTAAATTAAGGCAAAGACTAACAAACTTATGTTTTTTTTAAAAGGTTTTCGAAAGTGTGAAAAGCTACTCACTTCAGTAAAATCAGTAAATATATCTGAAATATATTGCTCACAAAAATTAGGGGATATTTCAAAATGAATATGAAACAATAAAAGAAGCACTTGATTTTTTTTTTATTAAACAAGAACATCCGAAAAGCAAACAAGTCAAAGAAAGTTGTTTAATTATGCAAGTGATATGCAGAACCAACTTTAAGTTCATTGGTGAAAATGCACTATACAAAAGGCTGAAAGTATCTGCACGTTCCCTGATCCCCTAACATGCTAAAATTTTCTTTGTAGTTTTGGTTATACAAAGGCTATATCTATATCAAGTTTCTAGATGAAGGTGATATCCATGTCTATGATTTACCTTAGTATTACAATTCATGACAAATACATGCACCCACATGAAGAACTCTTAATATGTGTGTATTTTATATATTATGCATGTATATATTAACTCCTTTCTATCTATAGCTTTTAATTTCTTAGAAGAAGAAGGAATGCTAAATACATTTGATTTCAGTTTAGAAAGAATTAAACAAAAGAAATGACTTTCTTCCCAAATTCAAAGTCATGGGGTAATTAAGTTTTAACTTTTTATTTGATAAGGAAAACAGTAAGGGGCAAATAAATGTTCAAAGTGGAATTTAGAAGTCAATGGCACTTCCATTCATGCTAATGGGAGGCAGTTGGCTACGTTCCCTGGACAGTGCTTTGAACATACCCCTAGAACTTTTAAAAATGTTGTGAAGCACATTAAAACATGGAATGTTTTTAGATTTGTCACTCCTTTTAAACACAAAGAAGAAAAAGTGTAAAGGCAGGCAGTCTTTTTTTTTTTCAGTACACATGAAAGAAAGATATTTAATAACATTGTTTCTGGTGGTAAAGCCCTTGACTATTATACAGTTAGAGGTCAACAGAAACACCCCAAAATTTATTTGGTGCTGGTCATTGCCATTTTAGGTGTCTGTGAAATAGTCCAAAATAGTAGCAATCCTATATAAATAATATGCATTCTCTTATTCCAAAATTTAACAACATATAATATTTCTTATAATGAGTCAGAGAGTGAGATTTTTGTATGGCTTCTCTATTGACAAATATATATGCACAATTTTAGACAATATGATTTGAAGACCTAGAACAGAGTTTTAGAAGGATCACTTATGTAAGAATACTATTGGGCCTGGTCGGCTTGCTCAGTGGATAGAGCATCAGCCAGGGGTTTGGACATTCTGGATTCAATTTCCATTTCAGGCACACAAGAGAAGCAACCATCTGCTTTTCTTTCCCCCTTTCTCCCCCTCATTTCCCTTCCCACCCTCTCCTCCTCTCTCTCCCCCTTCTCTTCCTCTCCCCCTCCCACAGCCAGTGTCTCCATGGGTTTGAGCAATTGGTTGGAGTGTGGCACTGTGTGCTGGAGATAGCTAGTTTGGTTCCAGTGTTGGTCCAGGTGCTGAGGACAGCTCAATTGATTGAGAATCAGCCTTAGATGGGGTTGTTGGGTGGATCCCAGTAGGGTGCATGTAGGAGTCTGTTTCACTATCTCCCCTCCTCTCACTTAAAAAAAAGAAGAAGGATATAATTGGGATTCTGCATGGAAGAACTAAAGAATTAGCCCACCTTGAGAACAGATTTAATAAACCACAAGTTCAAACAACTTTGTTAAGTCAAGTATTGCCTTTAAATATTAACAGAGATAGATAATCTGGAGCAATGATGATACCTGCCAGGTTTCCCCCACGGTGTGCAGATGACATCTAGAATATGATACTGTGTTGTCAGTGCTGGATGTTGATAAGGGTGAAGGCTGTTGAAAGCCTCCAGCATATCTGAGGAATGTGACTGGAATGAGCAGTCTGGAAACCATGCATATGAGGAATGCTTAAAGAAGAGAGACTTGCGATCATGTAATAATTGCCTACGATATTTGAAGATGTTCCAATGTGAGTCAGTGCTTATTCTGTATCCATTTTAAGGAACAGAAATGGAAGCGATAGTGAAAGGATGATAACAGCTCACTTTTTTATACAGCTCTCCAAAAGGGAATGGACTTTAAGCAGGTGAGCTTCTTGTAAGCGGAAATGGACATACTGTAATTGAAAATGTAGGAGGGGCTTTTGCATGTATGTGGAAGCAAGCTGGGCTTTGAAAGTGCTTTCTAGTCCTTGATGATTTTCAGAATTGCCTGTGTGTATTGTTATCACGGCCATTATTTTAATATAGATCCCCTGAGCCATACTCTATGCGGAATGAACCAGACTCTCCAAGATTATGCATCTGTGATGGAGAATATTTTTTTAAGACTTTATTCATTTTAGGAGAGAGAAGGAGAGAAAGGGGGAGAGCAGGAAGCATCAACTCCCATCAGTGCGTTGACCAGGCAAGCCAAGGGCTTTGAACTGGCAACCTCATCATTCCAGGTCAATGCTTTATCCATTGAACCACCACAGGCCAGGCAGAATGAGTACTAAATAGAGAAAAAAATCATCCAGGAAAATAAAGTCAGCAAGTTCTAGCTATGTAATTTTCATGATTTCTGTCAAGGTAATAAATATGGTATGGTGATTCTATAGTTCAATTATGAAACAAAATTTAGATACATTGGCCATAAAATTTTGATTACCTCCTAAAATTGATTAGCTCAAATTTCAAATTCTTAGAGATTTTTTTAATCACTTAAATTTATACTAAGTGTTTATGTTATGTGTTGTGTTAGACCTAAGGATAAAGAAACAGTTTGAGCAATCATTAAAGATCTTGGTTTCAGAGAGTAGAGCCTAAGAATCCCCACAAAGTTAGTATTATGAATAAGTAAATACAGGAGGTCCTTGAGTGACAGCACAGTTCCGTTTCTAAAATAGTGACATAACCCGAACTTTGGTGTAATTCGAAGCACACCCTATTCTAAGTCACTTGCCTATCCTAACAGTTATAAAATCATAATCTAGAACATAAAAACACAAGTAAGCCACAGGTAAAGGAAAAGGACATAGAAATACTATACACATTACTGCATATTCGTCCACCATGTGTAACCAAGCTAGTTCACCCATGTAGTCCGTAAGTACAAGGCTAATGGCGAAAGCCAAAACACATCTACATTTTTCTAAATTTTTGTAGAAGTGAGCATTGTAAACTCGAGACGTCTTATATTGAGACTGTTGTAACACGAGGACCCCCTGTAAACAATTTTAACTTGTAAGAAAATTTTTTATAGCATTATAGCATTTCTTAGGATTTTCTGGGTTTAGATGCAATCTTGGGTGAAATTCTTGTTTTCTGTTCTATAGTTTTACTTTCTACAAAATGGGCATAGTAAAAGCTCACATATTTTATTATATTAAAGTGATTAGAAGTCTTCATAAAACATTTAATATAATGCCTGACTCATGGTAATTGATATTCATAAGCTATTGTGAGCCTCATTTTGATCATCATCTGAATGTTTAAACATCTGGAGGAAATAAACTATTTAGAAGAAGAAAATCCTCAATTCACTGAGAGTATTATCTGTTGTGATTTACATATAACTTTTGATACAAAAAAATAAAAAAACACAAGAAACAAAAAACAACTAGATCCCTAAAGTTGAATGACGATATACCAGAATTTTAAAAATAAAAGCAACACACGGGGAAAGTGAGGGGAAGGTCATGAAACAGAACATATCAGTTAAAATGTGAGAGTATTGCTACCAGTGTGAATGTCTGGGTATCTTCCCAAGTCTAACGAAAGCATTCTTGTGGTAACTGGCTTTACCAACCTGTTCTGTTCAGAAAACATTTCTGTATTTTAGAAATTCTTTCACCCAAAGTAACACACTTAACTTGCCTAATCATGTCCAGATAAGGAGTTTTGATCAAAATTAAAATATTTTCCCATTTTTTGAAAACTAGAGAATTTCTTTTCAACTTATAAGTAGCTTAATGCTAATTCTTTTAGGGAGAAAATACTTCTTAATTTATATTCAGAGATTACCTATTTTCTTCTTATTTTTTTATTAGTTGCATTTCTATGCATTTAGTATATGAGTAGATGATTTTAATAATAAATTCTAAACACTGTGTATAAATTGAGGAATCCTTTTAACAAATATATAATATAAATAATCTTTTTCTACCACTAGTTTGGCTTTCATTTATTTTTTTCAAAAATATGCAAGCAAGTTCACTTTCATTTCCTGAAAGCCCTTTTGTCAGACATGTGACTGTGGTGTTTTCAGTGTAGCACAATGTTTGATTGAATGTCAGAGGAAAACCACCAGATCAAGTTAGAAGAGCTAGTCTGACAGAGTAATGACATCAACAGCCCCTCCTGTTGGCTTGTGAACCATAGCTCAGCAATCACTGGCAGCCATCATTATATATTTTGGCTAAGATGGAATACATGTAGTAGAATGAGCTAAAATTAAAACATCATAGACCATGGTGATTTAAGGATTAATAAAATATGCATACCATTATATATATATTTTATGGATATATCTCACAGATTTAACATACTGAAAGCAGCTTACAAAATATTCATGTGAAGAACTACAGTGTGTCCATAAAGTCATGGTGCACTTTTGACCGTGTAACCAGTCAAAGTGCACCATGACTTTACGGGCACACTGTATTATTAAAATAATGCTAAAATAAACAACTTGCCAATCACTGAAGCCCTATCTAAGAAATAAAATTCTATGTTCAAATTGTCTCTTACGTTTTGAAACTGAAATGGTTCTTTCTTGAGTGACAGAGTAACCATACTACCAGTGTGATTTTGAAGAGTCACTAACATACTTTTTGCTTTTAATTGGAAATAAGTAGTTTTAGAGAGTATAATTTAAGCTTGGGTGTTGTAGGGCACACCAAAAGCCATATGTAGTAGACTGGGATCTGTGTAAAAATAAATATAAGAAAACATGATTTGTGTAAGTGTTGAAAAAATTGATAATTCTATTCTAATTATCATGACTTTAGTAACAAGTCAGATGACAAAAATATGAGTATTGCTGCTGTGTTCGATTTCAGACCTATTGTAATAACATGGCAGGAGGCATACAAGTTTTAAATTTCACCTCCTAAGGTTGAATGTCTCTGCTGTGCTGTACTATGCAATATATTCCTTTTTCTTTTTCCTCAGCTCTTACTGTTAGTCATACTTTTCTCTGTGCTTCTCAGTAATACATGTAATCATTGTGTTTCTATTCTTGTTTAAATATAGGGTCGAAGGTACTTTCTATTTAAAACTCATATACAAATTCTATTTAGGGTTTTTCTTTTTTTTTTACATGCTAGTAACTTTAGACAAATTTGTGTTTGTTGGTAACATTGCACTAACTGGTTTTGTGTACAGATTTAATTATATAAAATGTGAGGGTTTTTTGGCACAACTGATGGGCCAGTTTTCAATCTTATATATAATGTTTATTATGTGGTACTTACGTTACACTCATATATATTTGCTAATGTTTGAATATTTGTCTCAGGTGCTTCCATTATTTGGTAATGGTCTTGTATTAGAATTCTAAATTTATTTTACATATTATACTTCTATTGTAACATCACACACCATTTATAAGTCATAGAATAAAATATGTTTATATTCTCTGATAGCTGTCAGAGGGGATGGGGGAAGGAGTGAAAAAAGTGAAGGGATTAAACAAAAAAACCTTACAGACACAGATAACAGTGTGGGGATTGCAAAAGGGAAAGGGGGTGAGGGAAGGTGGAGGAGGATAGAGGGAAGATAGGTGGTGGTGGAGGCAGACTTGACTTGGGGGATGAATGCACAATGCAATATACAGGTGATATATTCTAGAATTGTGCACTTAAAACCTGCATAATTTAATTAACAAATGTTACCCCAATAAATTGAATAAAATTTTAAAAAATGTACATATTTCTCATATTTACAGAGCTATATATTCAAAATTATAGGAAATAAAAACAGCGAAAAGGTAAACAGTTTCCTGAATGAATTTGATCAAATGTATCTATGGAGCAAACAGCCTAATGTCAGAAATGATTTCCAACAAAAACGGCCACACTGAGTCCAACTATGGAACTTTAAAAAAAATGAAATTGTGTCATTTGTTTAGAAATATGAAAACTATATTTAAACTTAAAGCCATCTTTCAAACCACTTTTTAAAGCACATGAATTGGTCATGAATCATGACTAAATCTTCCAGATTTCATTTTTAAAATTATGACTATAAAAAGAATACCCAAGAGGTTGACATGTTTTGAGAGTATTTTATGTGATTAACTGTGTGGGTTTTGGTGATCTGTTACAATAAAACAAATGAAGAACCTTTCAAATAATTATTTTTCAGTAACTGCTTTTACGTACTCAGCATGTAATTACAGACCACCCGAGGGAAGCAAACAATGAATAGTTAACAAAATTTAGTAAATACAGGGTGACAAAAATAAGTGAATACAAGTGAGAATGCATAAATGTCATATTTGTTGTTTTGTATATTCCAGATTCAGAACAATTTGTGGGCAGGAAATGCAAGTGGTGGTTCTGTGGTCACTTCATGTATGGTAGCACGTGACACTTCCTCCTGTATGACACCTTATTCTCACTCGCCTCGGACAGATTCCAGTTACACAGGGTTTTCAAACCACCAGAACCAGTTCAGCCATGTGCCCCTCAACAATTTTTTCACTGACTCTCTTCTCACGGGGGCTACCAATGGACATGCATTTGAAACGAAGCCAGAGTTTGAAAGGAGGTCGTCCAGTATCGCAGTCCTTCGAATGAAAGCCAAGGAGCACACTGCCAATATTTCATGGGCCATGTAACATACAGTACTCTTGTTTTTCTTTAAATGGAAAAGTAAAACATTCTTATTTCTCATATTTAAAGGATACCACAATAAGCTGCTGTGTGTGGAATTGCTAACGGTCAAGATATACAGTAAGACCAGCTTAAATGAATAGTTGTTATTATTTAACATTAAAATCTAAGAATGAACCTCTGAAGACTAAATAGGTTTACCATCCACAAGTCTCCACAAACTCTGTTTTAGTAGTAATTTTTTCCTATTGTATGAGTCGATGAAATATGATCATGCAACTTCTTAAAAGAATAAATGTATTAAACAAATTCCTCTGTTATAGATTGATTTATGTTACTCCTGTATAACAAGAAATCCCTTGTAAAATAATACCCGATAAAGGAAGAAATGCACTGGGGAAAATGTCAAGATACCGAAGCTGTCAGGTAAATATTGAAGCAGGCTGTTTTGAGGAGTTAAATGCCATTTCTCCCTCTCTGGCTCCAAGACACAATGGACATATTCCCTGTTGCTGAGAATTTATCTTCAGATCTCAAAAATCTTTTTTTTTTTTTTACCCCTAGTTGTTTTAGTGAGCTTCCATTCTGTGCAACAAGAACTCTTCTAAAATGACCAGCATTTGCATGAAATATTTGGGCATAGTTTCCTGAAACCATGTGGCCAAAGGTGATAACTGAAATATTCCGGTGTGATTTAAAATATAGTCATGAGAACAGTTTTTTTTTATAAATGCCATCTTTTTAGTGAAAAAGCCAGCATGGACTTAATGACTTAGTTATCACACACAAGAAAAAGAAAAGAGCTTGACCAGGTGGTGAAACAATGGATAGAGTGTAGGTCTAGGATGTAGAGGACCCAGGTTCAAAACCTGAGGTGGCCGGCTTCAGCCTGGGCTCATCTAGCTTGAACATGGACTCACCAGCTTGAGCGCAGGGTCGCTGGCTTGAGTGTGGGATTATAGACCATGGTCGCTGACTTGAAGCCCAAGATCATAGACCATGGTCACTGACTTGAAGCCCAAGGTTGCTGGTTTTAGCAAGGGGTCACTGGCTTGGCTGTAGTCCCCTGGTCAAGGTACATATGAGAAAGCAATCAATGAACAACTAAGGTGCTGCAACGAAGAATTGATGTTTCTCATCTCCCTTCCTGTCTGTCTGTCACTCTCTCTCACAAAGAATAAAAAAAAATGAAGTTATATACAAAGCCTGCTGTTGCTTTTAAATTATGATTGTGTCGATTCAACTGTGCACACAAACGTCTAATAAATGCACTATAAGAAATGTATTTTGTTGAAGGAGCAGTGAATCTGATTACTTCACATGTAAGTGCACTTGTGTGTGTGCATATTTGTTTTTTGACATATAATCTGTAAGCATTTATTGCTACTGTGGTTTTGCATAGGGAATTAAAATGTCAGAAGGCTCTCTAAAATTTCTGGTGGAAAAGAAGAAAAATACATTGCATCTGGAAAATTGCTAACCCCGTTGATTTACTTCTCCTCCCTTTACCCTGTCACATTCCAAGCTTTTTCAGATGAGTGAAATGTCAACCTCCTTGAAAGACTCTTAAGTTCATAAAGGCAAAGTAAATTAATTGAAATGAAGATGACTTTCATGGCTTGGATCAGAGCAAGATCTGTTCTTTGTACTCTCTTAGAATCTTCCCTGTGGTTCCTACAGCTTGTAGGGGTATGCTCGGGAGTTCTAAAGGCTAAAGGACAAGAGTACATGATTTTAAAAATTAAATTTAAGAAAAAGTACTTGAATCCAGTAAGCATCTCTTCCTAGTGAAAATATTTACAGCAGTTAGACATCTTTGTAATAAAATTTTAAATCTAGCAGATGATGGAGATGAGTGATGTCCTAAACAAACATTCCTTGACTTCATAATAACTCTGTTCTTTATTACTTTTGTGTTCTTTCTTTTTAGTTTTGTTCCCAAGACAAACTTGTTCAACTTTGGCCCTGAGAATTATGCTTACATGCAGGAGCTTTGTTAAAAGATTGTTTAGGCAGCTGTTAAATATCTTTCATGTTTTTAAAAAGTTGACTTCTTTTAATATATTCATATATGTGGTTAATAAGAATTTGTAAACTAAAATGTAGAACTAAAGTGTAAGATTTTTAAAAATTTTCCCAAATTAGTCATATGCATGTTCATTTCCTTTTGCTTACTTAATTAAAATTTTAGTGTTCCTTGGCTAATACTATACCTTAGAGTTTTTAAATGAGAGACAAAACTCACAGAGACCAGTTTAAATTTCAATTTATTTCTTAGTTTTCTTCTCATTATATTCTAACAATTAGCTGGAGCTTCTGTAACTGATCTTTTTTTTCAATTTATATAACATCTTTTTTTTTTAAAAGATTTTATTTATTCATTTTAGAGAGAAGAAGAGATGAGAGGAGAGAAGTGTGGTGGTGGTGGTTGGGGGGGAGGGAAGAGCAAGAAGCATCAACTCCCATATGTGCTTTGACCAGGTTAGCCCAGGGGTTCAAACTTGTGACCTCAGCGTTCCAGGTCAGCGCTTTATCTACTGCGTCACTACAGGTCAGGCACTCTAAATAACATTTCTTTAACTGAGGTTTTACATCCACAATGCTTTGTATAAATTTAATTCAATCAGTGCCTTTTAAAAACTGCCTACTGTGTGTGAAGTACTATTTGGGATAATTAAATAAATAATGGAACCATTATTCTTGTCCTTAATGAGTTCACAATCTTCCTGGACAGACACATGAATAGAGCATCTTTAACCATGCCTCACATTTTATGAGGGCAGTAAGAGTTGAATGAAATTTTTGGAGTTAACATTTTCACCTTCTTTATCAGATAAAAGTGTTATGACATATGCTAAAATATAATAAAAGGAACTTTTGATGTAATAGCCTAAGATAAATATTTTTACAAAGTGCATAAAATGGACTACCTGAATTTTCTCTTGCTCTCTACCAACTTAGGTTAAACAAAGTTTCATATACTGATTCACAATAATGTTGGACTTCAATACTTAAGAAAGGAAATTAAGGGTATTTCATTTACTTTTAATTTGGGATCGTCATCGACAGTATTGATAACTGAGAGTTTTGCTCCATTGAGTAGGTGATCCACTTGGACATTTGTGCACATTTCTACCCTTATCTGCTTCTTCCATGCATTCTTCTGCACAGGTGGTTGAAGAGGTACTCTTCGTTTTTTTTCCCGAATAATTTGGTTAAAGTTTGGACCTCGTGATAAGAGATACATTTAATTGGAGAATTAGATAAGGTTTGAAGTTTCTAACATAAACATAAAATGAAATTTCAGAGAGCAGTTTGTGGATTTCTGAGTTAATATAATTTATTTCCTAGGAATATTAAAAGAGATTATTTTATTTTTATGCAACTTCTTATGGAAGCAAAGTAAATAAAGAGAGAGAGCTACTGTAATCTTTGCCCTTAGTCTTGACAACATATCTCAAAAGAATAACAGAGTTACTTAACCTATATAACCTTGAGGAAACTGGTGAAATTGTGTATATAAATTACAGGAGTGCATTAGTTTCATCGTTTCAATTGGCTGTTAATCTTTTTTTTAGGTAGTGGGAAGGGGAAGACTGATGCACTTAATAAAAGTTCTACCAGATGATATGTTGTTGTTTCCTTTTAATATCCTTACTTTCTTTTCTCAAACACTTTACTTCTATAGTATACATCATCAGTTCCTTGTGTTTGCTATAGAGCTGTTTTATATATAATGCTATTTTAGTTTATAAGCAACTAAACAATGCCTTGGTTAAAGAAGTGAAGAGATCAACTATAGAATTTTCATAAGCTGTTAAAAAAAACCTAAAAATAATCTTCTAAACTTACCAGTGACCCTGACTTTTGTCTTTTGACATTTAATTCAAATAGTATTGTAAATGATGAATGATTGTTACATATAACTTTTATTTAAAAATTACCACTTCTGTTGCCAAATATTTTATCAAAAATATGGAAATGATCTTATTTTTAAAATTTTATTTTCTCTGACTAGAATATAAAGATGTATGATCATCATTTAAAGTATAATTGCTAACTTTAAGCCATTTCTACTTTAAAATGTTTAGGGTCCTGGCTGGTTGGCTTACTGGCAGAATGTTGGCCTGGCATGTGTAAGTCCTAGGTTCAATTTCCAATCAGGGCACACAGGAAAAGCGACTATCTGCTTCTCCACCTTTCCCCCTTCTCTCTCTCTCTGCACCCTCTTTCTATTCTCCTCCCACAGCCATGGCTCAAGTGGTTTGGCCCAGGGTGCTGATAATAGCTCTGGGGCCTCGGTTCAGGTGCTATAATAACTCAGTTGCCAAGCAATGGAGCATGCCCCAGACTGACAGAGTATCGCTTGGTAGGGACTTGCTGGGTGTGATCGTAGTCAGGGTGCATGCAGGAGTCTGTCTCTGCTTCCCTGCTTCTTACTTAATAAAAATAAAGAAGTTCAGCATCCAGAATTCTTGTATACATTATTTCCTTATAGCTATTTATATTTTGCATTGAATATAAATATGGCTTTTTATTAAGAATCTATTTAATAAAACAATATATTAGATACAAGCCAGAAAGAAAAGTCACTGATGAGCCAAAGGAAAAAATCAGAAGTGAAATGTTACAGGGGTCCCCAAACTACGGCCTACAGGCCGCATGTGGCCCCCTGAGGCCATTTATCCGGCTCCTGCCGCACTTCCGGAAGGGGCATCTCTTTCTTGGTGGTCAGTGAGAGGAGCACAGGATGCATCTGCACCCATAGTTCCCATTGAAATACTGGTCAGTTTGTTGATTTAAATTTACTTGTTTTTTATTTTAAATATTGTATTTGTTCCCGTTTTGTTTTTTTACTTTAAAATAAGATATGTGCAGTGTGCATAGGGATTTGTTCATAGTTTTTTTTATAGTACGGCCCTCCAGTGGTCTGAGGGACAGTGAACTGGCTCCCTGTGTAAAAAGTTTGGGGACCCCTGGTTTAGCGCTAGAGTTAACATTTATGGCACAAAACCTCCCCAAAAGATTAAATGCAATATTGGTCTTATAGGGTATAGTTAATGCTAAAACAGGCTATATTATTTATTTTAATAACTCTCCTTTTAAAATAAACATATTGCCATCATTTATCCTGCAAATATATTGCAAAGAATGGTGAGCAAGGCTTTAAGACAGGGTCTAGCTAATTTTTCAGTGTGCTGAATAAATAGTAGGAAATTGAAAGAGACGTTTTTTTCCTTCTTAGTCTTAGAATTATATATTGTCATATATTTTTTTAAAGACCATGGGGCAGATAAATTATTTCACTTGAGTATTTCATCATGACACTATTTTATAGCATGTCTTACTTTAGAATAGAAATCATTATATACTGAAGTTTTTTGTGCATTTTCACATAATGCATACTAGCAACGTTTCTCTTATCTAGTTACTTTAAGTTATGCATTAAAGATTTTAAAAAATGTAGTAGTCACCCTTATCCATGGTTTCACTTTCTGAGGTTTTAATTACTGACAGTTAACCTTTCTCTGAAAATATGAAATGGAAAATTCCAGAAATAAACAATGTAAACACCATTCTGAGTTTTAAATACCATTTGGAGTAGTGTGACAAAATTTCATGCTGTCCCACTATGTCTTGCCTTGAATGTAAATTGTCCTTTTGCCCAGTGTATTCACACTGTGTACACTACTGCCTGTTAGTCAGTAGCCACCTTAGTTATTCGATCAGTTATCAGAGAGAGAGAGAGAGAAAGATCACATTCATTTAATTATTGCAATATAATTTTATAATTTTTCTATTTTATTATTAATTATTGTGAATGTTCCTAATCTATAAATTAAACTTCAATATAGGTATAGAAAAAGCACAGTACACATAGAATTTGGTACTATGTGCAGTTCATGCATCCAATGGGGGTCTTGGAATGTATCCCCACAGATAAGGGAGTACTACTGTAATCCAGAACAATTGCCAGCATTGTCAAAACATGACAGGTTTTCAGTAGAAGGCAAAAGGAGCCCCCTACAGGTTACTTACACACTCCAACTGGTGGACACAAAAAAGACTCAAATGCTCAGAATCTCCCCATATCACTAGAGCAGGGTTTGTAACTGGGTGGACAGGAGATAGGGAAGGGGTATCTCTGGATAGAGTTCAGAGGGTTCAGAAACTGAGATATAAAAATAATTGGCTATTTATCTTCACTTACCCATAGAATAAAATGTAGCATTTAAAAATATGGACATGGACAGCAAATCTCAGTAACATTACCAGTACCTGTGATTTTGTCACCAATAAAACATAAATAGAATTTTCATATTACATTTGTCAGTTATTATAGATACATTAAAATGATAATTATTGTTCTATTTATTTGAGAGAGAGGGAGAGAAAAGCATCATATAATTGTTTCACTTAGTTGTTCCATTAAGTTGTGTACTCTTTGATTGCTTCTTGTATGTGCCCTGACCGGGGGTCAAACCCGTGACTTCTGGTGCACCAGGTCAGAACTTTATCCACTCAACTACCTGACCAGGGCATGAAATACCTTTTTAATAGACTCTAATTTTTTCTGCTGTTGAGGCAATGTCAGATTTTTTCTTGCTTTTCTTTATTTTTTTAATCTTTAAATCCATTTTTATTTATCAAAAATTTATTGAGAACCTTCTTTGTACCAAGATCTGAGAGAAAATAACGTGCTGGTTGGGACGATGAAAGAGTACAATAAATAATTAAAATATGACACAGAATTTGCTCCAGCAAAATACTTTTGAAAAACAGGTAAGAAAACAAGTAATTAAACCCTTTATAAGTCACAGAAAACCACAGATAAGAAGTGATATGTGAGCCAAACATTAAAAGATAAGTAGGAACTTATAAAACTATAGCATTTTATCTCTGGTTCTCTGAAAGAGAACTTAAACAAGATTTGATTCAATCCTTTTTTTCTTTATATCATACCATAACTTTTCTCCAATTGTAAATATTTCTTTTCCTTTTTTATTAACTGGACCAAAGCTCTCAGGTTCAGTGCAAAAATAAAAAAAAAAAGAAGAAGAAAAAAGAAAAAGAAAAGAGTTTTATTCCATAATGTTTTTTCAACTTTTCTGCTCTCAAATAATTCAATGAACATGTGCTTAGCTCATAATATTACAATGTGTTACGCTGGCCATGGAGGTTATGAATAAATGCAAGGCATGGTCTTTGTCTTCAAAGAATATTAAGTTTAGTTGGCTGAATGACGTTTTCTGAAACTTGCTTAATATGAAAAGATAGCATACATATTTTAATATGAACTTTATATAAATGTGTAACAAAAATGGAAAAATTGTAAGTGCAACTTCAAATACACATCTGCAGAAAGTTGATAGAAAAGTTCAGTAAGAGGAAAGTTTCACCCTGGTATACCCCTTGATCTCTGACCAAGAAAAAGACAGAAGATTCTGAGGTCATTACAGAAAAAATACTCCCTACTCCATGAAAGGGAAAAGAAAAGGCAGCAGCAGCTGGGTGTTGCTTTTGTGTCTTTAATTTAACTCTTTGTCTGCCTAAGCCAGGCCAAAGTTTGTCTCACTTTATACAAATTTTTTTCCCTAAATTTTATAAGCAGAGGTTTAATGGAAGACTTGCTCTCTCTTATCGGGATCCTTCTATCCCCAGCTGTGAAATTGATTGATGCTTTTAAAGTCCTAAGAAGCCTCCCCTTGTAGATATGTTTTATGGTTCAAAGGAGAAAAAAAGGCAGGGGAAAATTTTTTTAGGGAAATTACCTTAGAAAAAATTTAAGAGAGCTATATAGCTAGATGTTATGAAGAGGGAAAATCCTGAAATTAGTCAATGAATTAAGAGTGAAAATAAATGGCAAGAGTGAACTTGTTAAGCTCATGAAGTTATATGTCTTAGATTAACATTCGTAGCTGTGTGAAATTTTCTTCAATTTAAACTGCTACATGTAATATTTCGTTAGGCTTTGGCCGAGAACACTAACTATTTGGCAGAACAGAGTCAAGATTCTGATCCCAGACGTGTCATTGATGATCAGTGCCACCTCACCTCTTGGTTCTCAGAGTTCAATTGAATTCAGCAAATATTTATTGAGTGCTTATGGCTGCTGACTTTCCTAAGTCAGAGAAAAATAATGAGATGTTAGCAAAATGTGACATGTCTTGGGTAAGACAGTGTGACATATAAAAAGCCATGATCTCCATTGGCATTTGAAACCAGAAGTTAAATTTAATTGCATTAATAACACCGCTAGTGTACATTGCTTCGAGGTACAATGATTTCCACACTGGATTCTAATTTTTTATCTTCAACAATCATGAGACACAAACCACAGTCCCCAAGCTTGACTTATAAGTAAAATAACACCATACCCTGTCTAGCATCAGTGGTGCACATCCCTAATAGCTCAGCTGAGGGACAGCATTAGCCATTATATAAACTAATTGGGTTAATTCTGCTCTGGAATTTAGGCAAATAATGTAACTGAGATAAACAGAGGGTCACTTATGCGTCTACTTGTACACATTTATCTACACTTCTTATTTATACTACTAAATGCTTAAAACAACACTAGGCTATAAATTTGCCTTTTCTTTCTGATTCTCTTGGCAGGGTTTCTTACATGCTTAACTTTTAAAGAGTGGAGTTCGGTCTCCTCTCAAATAAATAAGAGAGCAGTGGAAGGAAAAAACTGCAGCTACAAAGTAGTTCTAACCCATTAAACACAGATGGCTCACAGGGGGTTTAATCATCAGGAGCGAACACACATCACGCTGAAATATAGAGCTGTTTTCTATCACTTGTTACCATTTGAATGTCTGTCTCAGGAAAGTGAATTCCATATATCTTCCTGGCCATCAGTTGCCCTTTGAATACTCCTCTCTCTGATGTAGCTAGATTTCTCTTCAGAACTTACTGAGATGAATGAGCTCTTGCCACACGTAGAAGTGAAAGAAAACATTTCTTTCTCTGCCAGAACAGATGAGATTCGTCATTAGGGGAATGGATTTGACCTTGTAAAGTGGACCAAAGCAATTAACAAACAAACCCCTTTGGAGGCAGATTGCCTTTATCCTAGTCCTCCACCAGAAGCATTTCTTTTCTTGGTTTTTCTTTCTTTCTTTTTCATCTTTTTTTATTTTTTTTTTGGATGTGCTCACAGCTATGTTGCAATTGATCACCTGAAAAGCATTTCAAATGTGGTATAAGAAATCATCTCCAATTTAAGCCTTTTCTGCACAAAGAGAATTTTATGAAAACTTAAAAAACTCATATGGGTTTATCTTCAGCTGTCATTAGTCAATTATCAATAAGTCAAGTTGATCAGAAATCATTAAAGAGATGCATAAAACTTGTTTAATGGCAGCATTTAAAGCAAAATTGGAGATCAGCATAAAAGCTTATTGTAAAATGGTGAAAAACTCAACTTGAGGACGATTATAATACCTGAGGAAAAGATTGATTGCACTTTGCATCTCTCTCCCCAATTCACAGTATTGGTTTCTTCAATCTATCTCCTCATTCATAATCTCTTTTCAATAGTCCTCCCCCCTCTCTCACTTCTTATCTATCCCTTATTCTCCTTTTATCTACTCTCCCCTTTCCTGCAGCCCATTTCTTGCTAAAACCCATTCTTCAAGACTAAAGTCTTAGGTGACACTTAGGGAAAGAGTAACTACCAATCCCTGGGATAACAGCAAAAGAAAACAACTTCCTTACTTTCCCCCTAGACTGCATGTTCAACTGATGCTATTCAAGCGAATGACATAATCTTGAGTCAACCCAGCTGATAAACCACATGGAGGCTGCTCATCGACCGTAGACCTGCAACACTTCTCACTACTATTTTATTTGTCTTTCTGACCAACTTTGTAAATTACTCAGCAATTTGGATACTTTGATACAGATGAAAAGTTTTTGTTTTACCCTGAAAATAATTTAGTCTACTCAAGCCATTTGTAGAAAGGTATTTCTGGCCCTGGCCGATGCCTCAGTGGGTAGAACATGGGTCCTATCCACTCTTTATAGATACCCTGGGTTTGATTCTGGTCAGGGTGCTTAAGAGAAGTGGCCATCTGCTTCTCTACCTCTTCCCCTTTCTCTTCTTCTTCCCTTCCCACAGCCAGTGGCTCGATGGGTTCAAGCATGGCCCCTGGTGTTGTGGATAGCTCCTGTTGGAGCAGTTCAGCATCAGGCACTAAAAATAGCTTGGTACTCAAGCAAGATAGGGTTGCTGGGTAGATCAAGGTCATGGTGCATGCAGGAGTCTTCCTCATTATCTCCCCTCCTCTCACCTAAAAAAAAAAAAAGGAATTTTAAATTAAAGGCATTTCTTTTTCTAAAGTTTTTGTGCATATATTTTACTAATTTTATTTTTTACTTGACAAATCTACCTTCTAAAAAACAAAGATAGATAAGGGGAAGGATATATAAGACTAGCAAAAATTCTCAGATCTCAACACATTTTGTAAAATTCAGAACTTAAAAAATATTATTATTAAGGGAAATATTAAATCTGCATACTGTTATTTTTACCAGTAGATGGCACTGCACAGGTGTAAGAGATGTCTACATCAATGTGACTTGTGGAAAGAGAGGATCATCAACTGTGCTGACTGGTGTAAACTGTTCTCCATTAGTGTTCTCTCTCATAAAATATTGTGTCTAGGAGTCCCAATAGTCATATGTGAAAGAAGAACATAAATTTACTAATGCTAATTTTATTTATTTAACAGTGCTTACTATGTGACAGAGAAATAGAGTTTCTAATTTTCCTTTTCAGTTAAAAAAACTGAAACACAGCCCTCCTGGGATAGCTCAGTTGGTTAGAGTGTTGTCTGGAAGCACAGAGGTTGCTAGTTTGATCCCTGGAGAGGGCACATATAGGAACGGATCAATGTTCCTGTTTTGTACTCTCTCCCTCTCTAAAATAAATAAATAAATAAATAAGAAAAAAGGAAAAGAAACCCTGAAGCACAGAGAGGTTAATATGCTCTAATGTCACAGATCTAATAAGCGGTAGAACCAGGATTTGGACCAGACATTTGATCTGGGATGTGCTTTCTATACTTTGTTCCCTTTCAATTCATTAACATAAATCACTCATTCAGCTATTCAACAATTTTAAAGACGGTGACTTGGAAAACTAAAGTGTTCAAAATGAGGGAATGTGTGGGTTTGTTATGGTGGAGGATAGGACAGCTATCAGTAATAAGAAACACTAGAGGAGGAGAGGGTATCATACATAAAATTCACCAATTTATAACTATGCTTAGAGTCAAGAGACTATACATGTTTAAAACAAATGCTGTAGTTTTTTTTGGTGACAGAGACAGAGAATCAGAAAGAGGGACAGATAAGGACAGAGAGAAAGGAAGGGAGAGAGATGAGAAGCATCAGTTCTTTGTTGTGGCACCTTAGTTGTTCATTGATTACTTTCTCATACATGCCTTGACCTGGGGCTACAGCAGAGCCAGTGACCCTTTCCTCAAGCCAGCAACCTTGGGCTTCAACCCAGCAACCATGGGGTCATATCTATGATCCCACGCTCAAGCCAGTCTCCTTGCGCTCAAGCTGGATAAGCCCGCACTCAAGCTGGTGACCTTAGGGTTTCAAACCTGGGTTCTCTGTGTCTGAGACTGATGCTCCATCCACTGCGCCACCACGTAGTCAGGCTAACAAATAGATTCTTAATACTTGTAATGCCAGTGGCTAAGGGCTGTCAGATTCACACTGGAGTCAGGCAGACAGTAGAGGAACTTCAGAGCCAGAAAGCACTGGGCCATTTCCATTTATTGGAGTCTCCCAATGGCAGGTGAGCACACAGGCAGGGGAAACTGCTTCTCATGGCAGGTGGTGAGAAACAGCAAAATGGCCCCTCACAGAGGCGGGCAAGCAATCAGAAAAGGGTGCCAAGTTCTTGAACCCATAGACTTACATAAGCTATACACACTTTGCCCTGCCACGTGATCATGTACTAATCATACAAGGTACAAGTGAGAAGCCTAACACAGCTATTTTCCCTACAATATTGTTCAACTCTATTTTACATTCTGGCTGATGTAGAAAATACCTTAATAGGATATGGCCTGTTGGCTCGGCAGTAGGGTGTTGGCCTCGCATGTGGAAGTCCCAATTCGATTCCCAGTCAGGGCATACAGGAGAAATGACTATCTGCTTCTCCACCCCTCCCCTTTTTCTCTCTCTTTCCCTCTCTCCTCCCCCCCTCCCCAGAGCCATGGCTCTAATGGTTTGAGGTATTTGGCTTTGGCTCCAGGCACTGAGGATGACTCCATGGCCTCCCTTTAGGGGCTGAAATAGCTCAGTTGTGAACAAGAGAGCAGCAACCCCAGTGGGCAGAGCATCGCCCCCTAGTGGGCTTGCCTGGTAGATCTGGTTGAGGCACATGCAGGAGTTAGTCTCTGCCTTCCCTGACTACTGCTTCTCACTTAATAAAGAAAAGAAAAGAAAGAAAGAAAGAAAGAAAGAAAGAAAGGAAGAAATAAAGAAAGAAAGAAAGAAAGGAAAGAAAGAAAGAAAGAAAGAAAGAAAGAAAGAAAGAAAGAAAGTGCTTTAAAAACTTTAATAAGCAGGTTATAATTTGTTAAATCTTGCAGCATCAATCCCAGTAACTCGCACCTCTCCCTTACTGCAGGCATCTAGCTTCCTGGTGACACCCAGATCTTTAGATGACTTAGAATTGTGCCACCTTGAAAATCTAAAGTAACAACTTCCTGATATTATCCTACGCCACTGAAAAATTTTAGCTTAGTTCTTCAATCTTTCTGTTCCATGACCCCATCAAATCCTTTAGGCCTCTGCCTCAGCACACTCTCTTGACATTCTCTTCCATATCTACTTCCTTTAGCTATCCAGCTTAAACATCACAACCCATTTTTTAAAACTACTCTTTGGTCAATTCCTTCAAAAGCCTGCTGTTTTCCTTTTATCACACCTGCCTCCACCTGGGCTAATCAACATTGCCTAAAACACATCAGGAGTGTGTGCAGATTAGTTCCACTAAATGAATGCCTATTAACTCCAGTGAAAATGTAGAACTTAGTCTCCAAAAGGGACTCTGCACATGCCTGAGCACAGTTATTTCTACCTTCCTCTTCTCCACCATAAACATTTTGAAGCTGTCCACTCTTCAAGTTTTTTACCTTAGTGCTCCCCCACCAGACGACACCTTTTCCACACATACAAAAAAAAATTTGTGTCAATTTCCTGTCACTACATCTAAAAATACATACCTGTGTTTTCTTCTTCTTCTAGCTTATATTAGGGGAAGAGAGATTCTCTTTTTAATTCTAATATATTTCATCCCTTCCCATCTTGTTAGAGTTATTATGGCATCTCCTGTATGTTTAAATTTATATTTTCTGCTGTTGACTTAAGAAAACAGTAACAGTGGGAAAAATCTTCATGCACCTTTACTACTTCCAGATTTGCCCCAAAACTTCTATGAAAGTATATCTGCACTCAGTAGCCTCACTTTCGTACTTGCCACTGATTAGTCAAACCTCTACAATTCAATATTGAGTTCTGTCAATCCATAGAAATTACTCTTTTTCAAGATAACTAGCCTCAATCCAATGATCTCTTTTTAGTTCTTTTGATCAATTCTGTGTGGTTGAATTGTGTTTTCTAAAAGTCCTGACCCTCAGTGTCATGAATGTGACATTATTTGAAAATAGGGTTTTAATAGATAGAATCAAGTGAAGATAAGGCCATACTGGATTAAGGTAGATCCTAATTCCAATGACTATTGTCTTAGAATAGGAGAGAAAATTGGACAGAGACAGACTGAAAGAGATATCACATGATGATGAAGACAAAGACTGTAGTGGTACATCTGCAAGCCAAGAAATGCCAAGGACTGCTGACTACTATCAAAATCTAGGAGAGATATAGAGCAAATTCTCATTCAAGCCTCCAGAAGTGCAATGCCTAACAACATCTCAATTTCAGACTCAGTAGATTCCAGTTGTTTTAAGCCACCCAGATTGTTATAGTAACCTGAGGAACTGAATAAACATTCTCAGAGTTTTTTGGCACTTCTGATTCTGACTACTCCTTCCTGTTTTAGGAGTTTTTCATGTTGGCTTCGATGGTACCACACAAATCTAATCCTCCTCTTTCTTCTTCCTCTGTTCCTCAGTCTACTCTTTATGCCTGGATGTTCTACGCTGTCCTCTTCTTTTCTTTTTCTCTGTCCTCTTCTTTATCTCTATCAATACTTTTTGAAGATGTTTTTATAGCAATAAAAATACCCTTGACCATATCCCAGATTTTCCTTCATAGGAGTAGAACTAGATGAGTATTCATGATGTGCTTCAGGCACAACAGACAGAGGAAGTTCAAAGTCAATTTAAAATTCCAACCCATTTACTCCTAGGTACTTTATTTTTTTGGCTGCAATAGTGAAAGGGTTTGTTTCCTTAATGTCTTTTGCTGACAGTTCATTATTGGTATATAGAAATGCCTCTGACTTCTAAGTATTAATTTTATATCCTGCCACCTTGCTGAATTCATTTATCAGGTCCAGTAGTTTTTTGACTGAGGCTTTAGGGTTTTCTATATACAATATCATATCATCTGCAAATAATGACAGGTTTACATCTTTTCCAATTTGGATGCCTTTTATTTCTTCTTCTTGTCTGACTGTTGTAGCTAGGACTTCCAGAACTATGTTGAATAAAAGTGGTGAAAGGGGGCACCCCTGCCTGGTTCCTGATCTTAAGGGTATTGCTTTTAATTTTTGCCCATTTAGTATGATGTTTGCTGTGGGTTTGTCATAGATGGCCTTTATCATGTTAAGGAATGTTTCCTGTATTCCCACTTTACTGAGAGTTTTGAGCATGAATGGGTGCTGGATTTTATCAAATACCTTTTCTGCATCTATTGAAATTATCATGTGATTTTTGTCCTTCCTTTTGTTTATGTGATGAATCACATTGATTGATTTGTGAATATTGAACCAGCCTTGCCTCTCCAGAATAAATCCCACTTGATCATGGAGTAAAGACAGCCTCTTTAACAAATGATGTTGGGAAAATTGGACATCTACCTGCAAAAAAATGAAACTAGACCATCAACTTACACCATTCACAAAAACAAACTCAAAATGGATAAAAGACTTAAAATGTAAGCCGTGAAACCATAAGCATCTTAGAAGAAAACATAGGCAGCAAACTCTCTGACATCTGTAGCAGCAATATATTTGCTGATTTATCTCCCCGGGCAAATGACATAAAAGGAAAGATAAACAAATGGGACTATATCAAACTAAAAAGTTTTTGCACAGCTCAAGACAATAAGAACAGAATAAAAAGACAAACCACACAATGGGAGAACATATTCGACAGCACATCTGATAAGGGGTTAATAACCAAAATTTATAAAGAACTTATAAAAATCAACACCAGGAAGACAAACAATCCAATCAAAAAATGGGCAAAAGAAATGAATAGAAATTTTTCCAAAGAGGACATACAAATGGCCAATAGGCATATGAAAAAATGCTCAACATCACTAATCATTAGAGAAATGCAAATTAAAACCACAATGAGATATCACCTCACACCAGTCAGAATGGCGCTTATCTGCAAAACAACACAGAACAAGTGCTGGCAAGGATGTGGAGAAAAGGGAACCCTCCTGCACTGACTGCTGGTGGGAATGCAGACTGGTGCATCCACTGTGAAAAAGAGTATGGAGATTCCTCAAAAAATTAAAAATCGAACTGCCTTTTGACCCAGCTATCCCACTTATAGGAATATACCCTAAGAACACCATAGCACTGTTCGAAAAGAAGAAATGCGCCCCCATGTTCGTGGCAGCATTGTTCACAATAGCGAAGATCTGGAAACAGCCCAAGTGTCCGTCAGAAGAAGAGTGGATTAAAAAGCTATGGTACATATATACTATGGAATACTACTCAGTCATAAGAAATGATGACATCGGATCATTTACAACAAAATGGATGTACCTTGATAACATTATAGGGAGTGAAATAAGTAAATCAGAAAAAAAAAAACTGAGAACAGCATTATTTCATACATAGGTGGGACACAAAAGTGAGACTATGAGACATGGACAAGAGTGTGGTGGTTACAGGGTGGGGGGAGGGAGGTGAGGGTGGGATAGGGAGGAGGGGAGGGGCACAGGGGAAACCAGATAGAAGGTGACAGAGGATAATGTGACTTTGGGTGATGGGTATGCAACATAATTGAATGATAAGATAACCTAGAGATGTTTTCTTTGAACATATGTACCCTGATTTATTGGTGTCACCCCATTAAAATTAATAAAAAAAAATTCTAACCCATTTAGCCTGACCAGGCAGTGGCACAGTGGAAAGAGCATTGACCTGGAATGCTGAGGACCCAGGTTTGAAACTGGAAGGTTGCCGATTTAAGCACGGGTTTATCCAGCTTGAGTGCTGGCTCGGCAGCCTGAGCTTTGGGTCAATGGTTTTAGCATGGGATTATAGACATGACCCCATGGTCGTTGGCTTGAGCTACAGGTTGCTGGCTTGAAGCCCAAGGACACTGGCTTAAGTGCAAGGTTGCTGGGTTGAGCAATGAATCACTGGCTCAGCTGGAGTCTCTTGCCCCCCACCCCCCAATCAAGGCACATAAGAGAAAGCAATCAATGAACAACTAAGGTACCACAACTATGAGCTGATGCTTCTCATCTCTCTCCCTTCCTGTCTGTATGTTCCTGTCTGTTCTTCTCTCTGTCTCTGTCTCTCGCTCACTAAAAACACAAAATAAATTTAAAAAAATTCCAACCCATTTCTACTTTAAAAATATGTAAAATATGTAAATACATAAATTTCATTTATTATATATAAAACTTAATTTTTAGAGCAGTTTTAGGCTATAACCTCTCCTATTATTAACATCTTTTGGCCCTGGCTGGCTTGCTCAGTGATAGAGTGTTCGCCCAGTGCGTGGAGGTCCCTATTCAATTCCCGGACAGGACACACAGGACAAACGCCCATCTGCTTCTCCATCCCTTCTCCCCTTGCTTCTCTTTCGCTCTCTCTCTCTCTCTTTTGCTCTTGCAGCCATGGCTCAATTGGAGCAAGTTGGCCCCGGCACTGAGGATGGCTCCATGCCTCTGCCTCAGGTGATAAGAAGAGCAGCTAGGTTGCTGAGCAATGGAGCAATGCCCCAAATGGGCAGAGCATCGCCCCCTAGTGGCCTTACCAGGTGGAAATCGGTTGTGGCAAATACAAGAGTCTGTCTCTGCTTCCCCTCCTCTCACTAAATAAAAAAAGTAAATAAATCTTTCATTAGTATGGCACATGTGTTACAATTGAGGAGCTAAATAAAAAAAGTAAATAAATCTTTCATTAGTATGGCACATGTGTTACAATTGAGGAGCCAATCTAAACTATTAGTAACTAAGATCCAAAGTTTATATTATGGTTCACTCCCTGTGTTGTATATTCTATGAGTTTTGGCAAATATATCCATGATTACAGTAGTATAAAGAATAGTTTTTCTGCTCTAAAAGTCCTTTGTGTTCTACCTATTCATCCCTCCTTCTACCTGAACCCTTGGCAATAACCAAGGGTTACTATATTCATAGTTTTGACGTTTTTTTTTTAATGATTTTTTTATTTACTAATTTTAGAGAGGAGAGTGAGAAAGAGAGAGAGAGAGAGAAAGGGTCAAGGAGCAGGAAACATCAACTCCCATATGTACCTTGACCAGACAAGTGTAGGGTTTTGAACCGGGACCTCAGTGTTCCAGGTCGATGCTTTATCCATTGCACCACCACAGGTCAGGCAGTTTTGACTTTTTCTGAATGTCATATGAGGAATTATACAGTTTATAGCCTTTTCACATTGGCTTCTTTCACTTAGCAATGTGCATCTGAGTTTCTTCCATGTCTTTTTTGTGTTTGAGAGCTCACTTGAATAATATTTTATTTTATGAGTGGATGTACCATAGTTTGTTGATACATTTACCTATTAAAGAGCATCTCAACTGCTTCTTTTAATAATTATGAATAAATCTTCTATAAACCTTCATGTGGAGATTTTTGTGTGGACATAAGTATTCAACTTATTTGAGTAAATACCAAGGAGCATAGTTGCTGGATTGTATGGTAAGGGTAAGAGGATACTTAGTTTGGTAAGATATTGCAAAACTGCCTTTCAAAATGACTGTACCTCTTTGTATTCCCACCAGCAATGAGTGAGAGTTACTATTGTTCCACATTGTCACAGAATTTGGAATTGTCAGCATTCTAGATTTTGTTCATTCTAATAGGTGTGTAGCAGTATATCATTGTTTTAATTTGCAATCCACTGATGACATATGATCTTAATCATCCTTTCATGTACTTATTTGCCATATGTATATTTTCTTTGATGAGGTTTTTGTCTGCCAATATTTAAAGCTCAGTTTGTTTTCTTATTGTTGAATTTTTAGAGTTCTTTGTGCCCTGACTAAATAGCTAGGTTGGTTAGAGCATCGTCCCAAAGTGTAGAGATTGCCAGTTTGATCCCCAGTCAGGTCCAACCCCAGTCAGGGGACATACAGGAACAGATGTTCCTGTCTGTCTGTCTGTCTCTCCCTCCTCTTTCACTTAAATCAATAAAAAATTTTTTTAAAGAAAATATTAAATTTTACAAAAAAAGCATTCTTGTATATTTCAGATACAAGTCGTCTATTAGATAGGTATTTTATGAAGACTTTCCCTGCCCCCATTCTATGGCTTGTCTTTTCATTATTTTTCCTAGAACAGAAATTTTTAATTTTAATGTTTCCTAATTTATCAATATTTTCATTCATGAATTATGCTTTTGGTGTTATATCTAAAATGCCATTGCCAGACTCAAGGTCACCTAGATTTTCTACCAGGAGTTTTAAGTTTTCTTTTTCCCCTTTATGTCTTTGGTTCATTTTGAGTTAATTTTTATAGTAAGTGTTAGTTCTGTGTCTAGATTCACTTTTTTGCATGTTAATGTCCACTTGTCCCAGCACTATTTGTTAGAAAGATTATTTTTTTCTCCCCTTGAGTCACCTTTGTTTCTTTGTCAAATATCAGTTGACTATATTTGTGTGAGGCTATTTCTGGGCTTTATATCTGATTTTCATACTCTGTTACTTTAACTTCCCCCACAGAAAACTGTCATTCTTTGCTCCTATCTCTTCTATTTTATATCCAATTAGACACCAAGTCCTGTGCTAAGCACTTTACACATAATACTACAATAATCTTATGCTATTATTAGATCCATATTAATAGTGAAAGCCTATGCTCAGAGAGAACTCTACTAATATAAATCAATTAAAACACCTTTATTCTTAACCCTTATGGTATATTAGTGTACACAGCTCATAAGTGGCAGAGCAATTAGACTTTAAGAAAGGAATCTTCAACCGTTACATTACTTTCTAAATATAGTTTGGAGTCAATATCTCTTCATCCTCATTACCACCATGTTAATTCAAGATCCATCATATTTCAGTAAGTTTACGAACAGAACTCTTTCAATGGGTTTCTAGCATACAGTCTGGCCCTAATCCAGGTGAACACTTCTAACACTCAAATCTGCTAACACTAAACATAAAGCCATCTCATGGCTCCCCATCACCGTTAAAGAAAGCAGACACTCCAAAATATGTTTACAACTTTCCCATTCATCCAAATTTTTAATTCTGCTACACTGACCTGTTTGTACCCTCTACAGGCCTTGACTGGGCACAGGGTTAAATCTGAATCTTTGTAAGTGTGGATCCATTTGCTCTGTTGGTCTTTTCTGTTTCTCCATCTGACTCCTTCGGTTTGCGACTTAAACATCATATCCCAGTAGATTTGCCAGGTTTATTAAGTACAAATAGAGAATATAGGTAAAATATTTATACCTACTTATGAATATTGCATGTATCATACTATTAAGGAATTATTCATTGTTTATCAGAAATTCAAATGTAACTAAACATCCTCTATTTTATCTGACAAACCTATGTTCTAGGGAAGACTTGTCTGAAACCCCATCCTCTAAGGTTGGGCCATCACAGAACTTACTTATCTGAATGAACTCAACACCTTTAATTGTAACACTTTGCCATTGTAGGTTACTATTAGCTGTACTATCAAGATGTATTTTGCATTTAATTTTGATGGATTTAGTAAGAATTTCTTTTTGTATTTAATTTTGAAGTTCTTAGTTTAGAATTTTGTGAAACTATATAAATTATGCTAAGTTAATTCCTGGCCAGACTAAGCACCTCAAACCACAAAGAAAAAGGTATGCAAAATTCAATGGTAGGCTGCTAAGTATGTAACTTACCTAGACTGCAGCAAGAAATTGGGTTTTTTCTCCTTCCAGAGACCGGAAGTGATGGGGTAATATTGCTCACTTACCCATGATAAGGGTGGAGAAAATTTTATTTTTCTATATTAGTCATTTAAATTAATATTCTGCCCAACATGTTTCAAGGATCACTAATTTCTCAAGTTGATAATAAATGTTCTCTATCTTTTTTTTATTATTATTGACTTTATTGAGATTAATTGGATAATAAAATTATATAGGTTTCAAGTGTACAATTTTATAATGAATCACCATCCAAAGTCAAGTCTCCTTCATCACCATTTATCCTTGATAAAAAGCATTATTTAAATGAAAAAATATTGTAAATTTATTTATCAGCCAGGAAAAACAAGTTTGAACAGATTTCTGTTCTGTGAATTTTAAGAACTTTTAACATGTTAATGTACATACTGAATTTCAGGACAAGATCTATAGTATAAGGGAGATTTCTAGTCTGATTACTCCCAGAGTATTTTTGTTAGTTAACACCAACTTGGGGAATACTAATATAAATGTTGGTGCTCTCCTCAGGGTGAGTACATCAACCAGATTTTTATTGTTAAATACAGTCCTTTGGAATGCCTGACTCAGAGATATGATTATATCATTTATATTATAGACCTCACTTTATTGGGTCATGTTCATCTGTTTTGAACTAGAGTGTCAAAAAGTTTCCAAAATAAATGTCTTTAGGATTTAGTGTGTATAAAATAAAGGTTGTATTTGACACAAAAATTGGTAAGCTCATAAAGAGAAAGAGCTATGTAAAATCCTAGACCAGTTACATATAATTTGTGGATTGCTGAATATTTAGTATTATTGAATTTTAAAACAAGAACTTCAAAGGTAAAATACAATTTTCACTAATAGAAAGCACATGTGATAGAGTTGAAGTCCCCATAGGCAACAGTCAGGTCAGGCCGGGTGTGTGATCAGAGTACACGGCTGGCCACCTGTGAGCTGCAGCGTGGGGCCCGAATCATGGATATGCCTTCCAAATCATACTTATTTCCACCATTTGAATGGGGTCGAGTGTCACCAGAGGGTTAATGTATGTCATGTTGCATCTGAAAGTTGGCACATCACATATTAACCTAGAAATGAGTATGACTTGTTTTTGTTAAATGCCATAGCTCTAATATTTAAAAATAGTGATATCTATTTATTAAACCACAAATACCATGGACTGTGCCAGTTAGTTTACATGATAGTGACAATAGCTAATATTTTTGAGCATTGAGCATGCTGCACACAATGCTGTTTGTTTTCTACTTTGTGGTATTTCATGTAATTTTTTCAACAATTCCTTGGTCAAGCTTACTACCTACATTCATTTTTTCAGATAATGAAAACTCAAGCAACTTATTCAAGACCTATAGTATGTAGCTGAGATGGGCTTTAACACAATCTGCATCTGACCTGAATCCTTCATTCTTCTTTTTTTTAAAAAAAACTTATTTATTGATATTTAGAGATGGGGAAGGGAGAGAGAGAGAGAATGATGCACAATCAGTTTCTGTATGTGCCCTGACCGGGGATTGAACCAGCAATCTCTGTGCATCAGGACAACACTCTAATCAATCGAGCTATCATGCCAGGGCTGAAACCTGCATTCTTAAGCACTATGCTATTACAATGCTCCAGTTTGGACGTATCACAGAACACTGATGTAGGTATTCTCATCACCATAGAAGAAACTGAGGCTGAGAAAATATATGGACATTATCCAGGGTCTTGAAGTAATAGGCACATAGGTTTCATCATGAAAAAATAAAGGTATAAATTATGTGAAACTACCAAAGTAAGCAGAAGTATCAAATGTGAGGTACAGGACAGTAAGAATACGCAGGTTTCGGCTTTGTGGAGAGAAGGTGAGGAAGAAGAGAACAAAAAATGTAGTAGGATGAACTCCAAAGAGTAATGTGGTCTCTAACAATTCTAACTTGAAGAAAAAACTCTGGTTATTTAAACTTGATGGTGTTTTCCATTGAATTTAGACTGCATAAATAAAAAAGAGGTTTGAATGTAACGTAATGTTCTTTGCTGCTAAAAGCATTAGGAAATAGACCACTTGAGGTCAGGGTAACACCAAGAAGAATTTCCCAGCACTAAAACGAACCACATTGCAAACTCTTTCTAAGTGCTTAGCAACGACCTGAAACGACTCCATTTATGTGGGGCTCGAGAAGCGAAAGGGGCCTCTTATGAACTTTTCAACCACAGAGAGGAAGGAGTGTGTTTTAAGAAAATATATTCAGAGTGTTATAACAAGTTCTAGATATCGACTCTGGTGAGTCTTCTTACTTAAGAACAAGTGTCAATAAAATATATTCTTCCTGTTGAAAATCAAAATAGTTCAAGCTTCAGAAATTAAGTTTCTGAAAGCCATAATTAAATGTTATGTGTTTAATGTTTTTTATATTTTATTACCAGTTTTTAATTTCTTCTATTATTTTCCATACATGTACTATCTCATTAAAGATCTCATGATTCTTTAGGCAACATCATATTGAATGATTGGGTGATATAGATTTATTAATAAAAAGGGACATTTAATAATATCAGACACTCTACCAAGAGGCTTTGGCCTATAGAAATTAAGAATTTGTCATGGTTGTTGTTTAATTTCAAACAACCTTTCCTTTCAAGCAAATATCCCCTGGAGAAAATGTTGGTTCCAGATCTCACAGCCCAAATGCTGGTAAGAAAATGAATAACAGTTGTTATATTACAAAGGTTAATATGGAAAATTATTATTCTGCTAAGCCCTTCATCAACAATTATCAAAACCACTCTGTGAAGCAGCTACTGGTATTATCTCCAATTCATAGATGAGGAAACTGAGATTTAAATATTTAGTAATTTATCCAAAGCTAACACAGCTAGTCAGTGGTGGATCCAGGATTCAAACTCTGACAACTTAACTCTACTACAGCCAACATCTGTATCTATTACAGTATACATGGTCTTCCATGGAAAGGGAATTGTTGGGGAACCAGTTCTGACATAGCTCTGATCTTAAGTTATGTATCTTGGATTCTCCAGCTATAAAATGAGGGTCCAGTTACCTGAAGCTTCAGATCTACTGAAGGTCTCATGTTCTATGATTCTCTCTAATTGTTCTAGCAAAACTTTAGAGAAATGACCACTTGTGCAATGTCAGAAATAAATTATAAACGAAAACACTAGAGAAAATGAATAGTGATTTATGAAAGGGGAAGTTAAAATCATACATATTAATAACTTATAAAGTACAGTGAACTCATTTAGTATTCCCGGTACATAGGAAAAATTGCTTTTACAGATGCCTTAGGCCACTGCATACCTAGACTGTGGAACTTAAACCTGGAAAACATTTTTTTTTTGGTTTTGTTTTATGTATTTGAATTCAAACAGCTAATATGGAGTGTCCCTTTCAGAGTTATATTTGTAATTAATGGTAGATTAGAAAAATTTTTCCAGGGAGCCTTTAACCCTTTATATCTAAAATATGCTTGTCTGACTTTCTTGGGTGTGACCAAAGGACTTTGTTCTTTGTTTGGATTTTCAAGTGAACTTTTCCTCTTTGTAACTCCATCTTCCATTTTTATTAACCAGTCAAGCATGTTTTACTTTATACTGTGATAAGGGGATCAGAAACAGCTTCCCACATCTAAGGCAATCTTAATCAATTGCAAGGAATACATGCGTGGCATAGTGTGGAAGCTTCCTGCCTTGAGGAAGAAGACATCTCCTCTGTATCATGACTTTTGATTCCATTGATAGAGAGAGAAAATT
The DNA here is from genome assembly GCA_037038555.1 of Rhynchonycteris naso. Taxonomy (NCBI): domain Eukaryota; kingdom Metazoa; phylum Chordata; class Mammalia; order Chiroptera; family Emballonuridae; genus Rhynchonycteris; species Rhynchonycteris naso. Next base: position 120,417,175 of record CM072996.1, on the reverse strand, counting down.
AGGTAACCTTGAAAACCAGATACTTTTGACTATGAAGCATTTTGAAAGGACATAAGGTAACTTGTCACCACCCCCTCCTTGACCTTCAGCTAACCTTTCACTTTTCACATGTGTTTTGAAGTGCCAGGCATGTTGATTTCCATGGGTGTTTGGGTACAAGTTTCAGAGAAACCTACTGCCCCCAAGTCTTGAATCGCTTATTTGAACTGCTAATATAAGCATTTAAGATGCTCTTAAGGCTCATAGAAGACTGGTTGACTGGCATTGACTAAAAAAAATCTTCCCCCAAGGTGTGTTAAGTAGCCCCTTTTCCAGCAGCCTAGCTACGAGGTCTTTCTAGTCGGGATGCAAAGCGAGCAGTGCAATATACGCACGTTGCGCACACAATACCAAAGTTGTGATTTAATCATGAAACACACTCGATATCCTGTTCTTTGTGATGCAGCCAAAACAAAGCCTACTTTTTTCTGGGGCATTTTCCAAATTATAGTCATGTGAATCAAGCTATTGTGTGCTGATATTTCTGTTTTTCAATGCCATGAGGAGCGAGAGATGAAAGAATAAATATATAATCCATGTGATAGGAGACTTGACGTAGCAAAAATGAAAGCAAGCTAGCAAGGGTTCGATTTTGGCAAAGGCTCTTTCCTGTGGAATAATCTGAAAGTGTCAATGTACAATTCATCATCCCCACACATAATATGCCCCTCAAAGTAAAGAACAAGTGCTAAATACATTTAATTCTTTTATTTTCTCTTTTAGCTCCTGATAAATAGCTTTAATTCTTTTTGTATGGTTTTTGCTACCAATACCCCCACTTTTAAAAAATTTACCACATTTTTTTTTTTTAGAAGAAGTAAGGTCACACAAATGGAATGAAAATCAAGTCTCACTAATGTCCAGGGCAGAGCTGGCAGCCTTCCAGAAATGCTTTTCCAAAATACTGGTCTCAACTTTTCATTGTCGAGGGGGAAGGAAGAGAGGGGATTTTAGAATACTGAGACCCTCTGGGGATTATCGCTGGCTCAGACACCTCATTACAGAGCTTTAGAGGTCGAGTGACAGGAGAGCCCTGGAGGATGGGGAGATCATGGAGAATTGAATGAAAGTAGGAGTATAAAAAGAGAAAAATGGAAGAAAAAGAATATCTTTTATTTTTTATATTCATGGTCTTAGCTTTAAATCTATGTGCTACCCAAAAGCATCTCCTGCGCATTGACATCTGGATACTAATTTCTAATGAAATAAACAGTAGAATCATGTTAATTAAGTAAGATGATATAACTTACCAACTCAGTGCTACACAACATGTGTATCCCTTTTCCCTTTGGTGAGTTTTCGTTGGACAGCAAAACATGACACAATGGATGGCACATAGTAAGTGTTCAATAAAATTTTGTTGCAGTAATTTAGATTAGATGTTATATATGGATAATATAATTGTTGATCAAATCTGAACATATTCCTTGTTTCAAGCAGTGGGTTAAGTATTATAGTGGATACAGAAATTTATTCTTGATATAGATTATGTCAGCAACTGGTTTATAGTTTAGCTATGATCATAATACAAATTTAAAAGTTAGTTTTATATAAAATAAGTTGTGTTAAATTGACCTTGAGGTGACTAAAGAAAAAAAATGATGCTCTATTACTTTACAAGTATTTTGTATTGAACCTTCAGTTGGCAGAGATAAACTGTAGCTTTTTAAAAAGCTCATGTAGCTATGAAAAAACTAAGGTTTTATTATTGAGTAAACGTACATTTGTCAATACCATGTAAAAGAATTACCTCATATAAAAACCCTAATCCCTTTATTATAAGAGCAGCTATTTAAAAATAGATCTCAATGTGAAATGTGTGCATTTGTGTAGTTGAATGTGTGGGTGTGTGTGATGATATGTGTGCAGATTAAGAATGTATGAGAGGGCCCTGTCCAGTTGGCTCAGTGGTAGAGTATTGGCCCAGCGTGTGGAAGTCCTGGGTTTGATTCATGGTCAGGGCACACAGGAGAAGTGATCATCTACTTCTCCACCCCTCGCCCTCCCCCCTTCTCTCTCTCTCTCTCTCTCTCTTTAGATTTTCCTCTCCTGCAGTCATGACTTGATTGGTTTGAGCAAGTTGGCCCCCGGTACTCAGGATAGCTCCATGGCCTTGCCACAGATTCTAAAATAGCTTTGTTGCCAAGCAATTGCCTGCGGCCCTGGATGGGCAGAACATCCCCCAGGTAGGGGTGGATCCTGTTCCAGGTATATGTGTGAGTCTGCCTCCCTGCCCCTCACTTAATAATAATAATAAACAAACAAATGAGAGAAGGAGAGTAAGAGAAAAAGGGAGATGCTCTAAGACCATGTTAAACCTATTTTTTATGAGTTAATAAATAACACGAGTTAATGACTAATATTAGTTTGAAAAAAGTTACTAAATATTCTACATAAAATGAGATAAAAACATAATTTCTTCATGTTGGAATAAAAATTTAATCTATTCATTATTTATACCTGGTATATTGCATCTCTGCCTACAATCTTATCTACAGTATTACAATACATAGCCCATCTCCCTACTACAATGAAGTCTAAAATGCACATCTGACCAAATCACTTCTCTACTTCCCATTTTTTCAAGTACCTTAGGTTAAAGTCAAAGTCCTGTAACATGGTTGACAAGGGCTTCAGACATCTCTAGCCTTTTTCACCTGACATTCCAGTCCAAGGCCAATTGTTGTGCAAATACTGCTTGCAGTCCATGTTCTTTTTTTTTTTCTTCCCAGTGAGAGGAGGGGAGGTAGAGACAGACTCCCACATGTGCCCAACCTGGGATCCACCATGCAAGCCCACTAGGAGTGATACTCTGTCCATCTGGGTTGTTGTTCTGTTGCTCAGCAGCTGAGCTCTTCTTAGCATCTGAGATAGAGGCCATGTAGCCATCCTCAGTGCCCAGGGCCAACTCGCTTTAATTGAGACATGGCTGCAGGAGGAGGAAAGAGAGAGAGAAATGAGAGGGGGAGAGCTGGAGAGCCAGATGGATGCTTCTCCTGTATGCCTTGATTGAACCTGGGACTTCCACATGCCAGGCTGATGCTCTACCACTGAGCCAACTGGCCAGGGCATTTATGTTCTTTTTGATAGTTAGGTTTTTGTGCATCTCACCTTTGCTTAGGGAAAAAATGTTTCCTTTCTCTCCTCTTTGTCTTATTACCCTTCTCAATGCTTTGAGTTCTAACTTAAAAATCATTTATATCAGGAGGTCTTCGCTGATTCTTTGCTAACAATTGACTTAGGTAGTTCTGTTCAATGTCTCCCTACACCTTCTATTTCCCTGATTATAACAATTATTATACTTTGTTATAGCTGATCTTATATCTATCTCTTTAAGGCACTGTAATATTCCACGAACACAGGGATAATGACCTCTTAAGTTCTAGCTATTGTATCTGAAACATAGTAGAAATGCAATATTTATAGAATTTACTAATTAATTCATTCAGCAAACATCTATTCCTTAATGCTAGGTACTGTATAAGTGCTTGGTATATAGCAGTAAACTAAACAGACAGAATGGGTTTTTAGAAGGAATTTTTAAGGGGGTGAAATGCCATTCTTTTTATGTCATATCTGGGTACATGATGCCAACATGGGTCACCACTTCTGATGTGAGCTTTGATCACTTGGTTAAGGTAATATTTGACACTACCTATTTTATCCACTATAAAATTACTATGTTTTTCTATTCCACACTCTACACCTTTTGTAGGGAATAAAAATCAAAGAAATTGTAGATATACATTAAAACTGCCACAAACATAAATAAATATTTGGGGAGATATATTGGAGCTATGAAAATATCCTGTTTTCCCTTGAAGTTTCCCTGCTAATTATAGTATTCACTAGTAGATCTTGCCTGAAGTAACTATTACTGTGGTGTTCCAATGGTGATATTCTATTTTTCTCATTTTTCCCCTGTATTATATATATGAACTATACATGTATTATATAATGTTGAACTCTAAAATATATCTTCATAATAATTGCATGTTTACTTCTTAATAAAATGAATTTTTCACATTTTAAAAAGAATTAAAAAGTAAAAAGCAGTTAGTATTTCACATTAAAACTACTCAATTGGGAGTTCTATGGGCTGACATGAACCTTAACATGTCTGAAGCAGAAATAGCACTGTGCTACACAATGAATTAGTGTGCGTCTACTGAATCTACGTAAAGTGACATAAATATTGTCCTTTGAAGAGTGCTTCAAAAGTTTAAAGCTTGACATTTTACCTGATTATGGAATAGATTAGCTCACAAACTAGAAAATTTGTCTTGAAAATAATGACATGATGAAATTCAATGACATATCCAATGTATTTTTATATCAAAATCATTAGAAAAATATGAAAAAGTTTCTAAATCTCAGTTATGGATAAAGGTAGAATGTTTTGGGTATTGTACTGAATAAAAGAAGTTAGATAGAAGCTCAATGGGACTGAAGTAGGTTTGGCAAATGCTATTCATTGGCTTCTTAAAATGAGAGTTATCTATCATTGTTTATCATCCTAAATCAAAAGAAAACAAACTTGAGATAAACTAGCTGCCTTCAAATTCTTTCAATAGGTACTTTTGCCTTGTTCATTTTTATTCAAGGTATACATGTGCATTTTCAGTGGATAATTGCAACAGGAATGTTATGATGCTGAAAACACAGAACCTATGTTAACAGAGGTTTACTATTCAAGCATAAATAAACTGAAATTTCCTGAATACACACAATCAAAGAAAGCATTTTAGCATGTGTGATGTTGTCTGTGGGTTTAAGCTTGACTATCCATTTCTCTTTCAAACACATAGGACTTACAGATGCTTCACCTTCATCGTTCTTCAATAGTTTCTATTTTTCTCAGTTGCATGTTACACAAGTTTTAATTCTCCCTCGCTCCCCAGCCTTCCTTTAGTCCTACCTTTCATTTTGTCAAATCTTGACCTTCTAGATGCCTTTGCCCCTTAACTCTCTACCATTAATTCTATGTAATTCCTATCTGTATTTCCTTAGCACTTATATTTCTATTTCTCCTTTTACTTTTCTCTTTAGTCTTATTGCAGATTAAAAGGACAATCTGGTCATTAAATACACTAACCCAGTGACTTTTATCACCTATGTGTCTTTCTTTACTTGTTCAGTGTATACACATATGCACACTGGTTCTTTTCACACACAAACAAGTGTGATTGTTTTGTCTGTACCAGTCACGTCAATCATGAGTACACCCTTCGTTTTTTCTTCTGACCTGACTGATTAAGTCAGTCAAAACATCAAACTGGTGTATATGACTAGACAGTATCACTCTGTGTCTTGTTTGTTATGACATGTCATGGTTCCCTGACATTTTTTTAAAAATTTTAAGTTATGACATTTTCTTTGAAATCTGCTGCTACTGTTTCTTAAGACAGATATCTGTGAAGTCTCCAGCTTTTCAACCTCCCAGTTGTAACTCATCACTCTGTTCTGATTGCTTTCTGGTGCTTTGATCCCATTGCCATTACTTCATGCATAAGAGCTGAACGTGCTAATGTTTCCTCTGCTAGAATGTACATTCTTTAGAGAGGAGTTTTTATACCTTTAGTATTTAAGAGACTTCATATTATTTAGTTGGCGCCAGGCACACATTCTATAAATAAGTGAACACTACTGCTCTAATTTTCAAAATTTTTAAATTTGAGTTAACATGAACCAAAAAAAAAAAGAGATTATAAAGAAATGGCAGCAAGAAATATGATACCTGATTTCAAAAAAAAAAAAAAAAAAAAAAGGCCCTATACTAACGCTTAGTTCTTATATCATACTTAGCTAAAATCCTGAGTAGTTTATCTTTACCTATTCTCTTTCATGACTTTATACATTTACAGGAAAAAATATTAAATACAGAAGAATTCTTGTGCTTATTTAGGAAAGTGTTTTTTGTATGTTTTTCATTGAATTAAAGGCAATGTACGTTTTTCATAGACCAAAATGCTTTGAAGGTTTTTTACTTAAAGTTTATGCAACTTTTAATTGGTAACATGTGCTCTGTGGATGTCTGTGTATATGAATGTGTATAGAGTATACTTACAGATACAGATATCAAGAAATGATACAAATCCTCCTTATTGGTTTGTTTGGGCTTTACAGCTTCTAAAATTAACCAAATCTAAGTACTATATAGTACTTTGACAAATAAAAACATATCTAAAAATGGATTTATGCTTCAGTCTTTCTACATCACATATATACATTAGCAGGCAGAAGATAGAATAAGAAGAAAGAAAAGGAGGACTGTATCTGTAGGTAGCATGTTTATGTTTGTGACTCTGTCAAGTGATCCATGAAGACTGGAATATATGAATAACTATGTCTGTATCTTTACAATCTGTCAGTATCTATATCCAAATCACCTGGTAACTAAAAATATCTTTTTTTGCTTAGTTATATTTTCTAATTTTAAAAATTAGCTTATTTTATGTTACCGAAGATAACCATTATTAAGAATTAAAGTGCTAACTAAACATGCTACTGATGACACAAATAATGCAAAGTTTGAGTTTTAGTATTTCTAATGTAGGTATTTAATTAAAATGAAACTACAAGGAGCTTTACCTATTGTTAGTGAATTTAAAAATTATAATGTTCTTGTTTTCTAAAACACAGAGTAAGATATCAAATTGGAATATATATATAATTCATTTGATCAATCAAGTTTTTATTCTTACTACAGATTGTGCATATATCTGTGTAACTTAAAGTGAAAAAATAAAAAAAAGCTTATAAATTTTTATTATATAAAACATTTATATACAGTTATAATAATGTCCTTTTTATTACTTTCAGTAATCTGATATCATATTACATGTAAATACAGCCTTATATATGATTAACAAAGTGTAAAATCCAAACATTTTATTTTAGGATACCTAAAAATTAAAAACCGTATAGATTACTTAGTAAAGTAGCTTATTTGAGAAATGATTTTAATTTTTTAAATTATTAACTCTAAATGTCTTTTCTTTTCTTAGTAGTTTCATGTTGTATTTGCCTTTATAGAAGCTCACTTAAATTTAGTGTTATCTGGCTGAATTAAAAGTTGTGATTTCTGAATATATATAATCAAACAGCAATGTATTTGTTTCTATGCCTATGGAAGCATAAATGATTTATTGATAATATAAATATGGACATTTCAGTTTTAGTAAATTAACTAGCCATCAGCCTTGAATATAGTATAAGAAGAGCTTTTGTTGAAAACCACATAGAAGAAAGAATGTCTATTTAAGCTGGAATATTTAGTTATTAGCCTGAAATGGAGTCATTACTATAATTTTTATTCTGATAGGATTTAAAGAATGTGAAATAGTAAATGTCATGAAAATAAATAATCATGTATGTGTTTGCTGGGATTTTTTCTTAAGTCCTGGGAAACAAATTTTAGTCTTAGCTTTATACCGATGAATGTATTTTGTTTAGCTTTATTAAATATATATATATATATATATATATATATATATATATATATATACATACATATATATATATATATATGTTTAGGCAAATGTATAAGCATTTTATAACAATAAGGTAATAAACAAGGTTACTAACTAGTTTCTTTCTTTCTCTTTCTTTCCTTCTTTTTTTCCCCAGAATTCAATAATCCTAAAAACTTTCTGTGTGTCAGAATAGTTTGATTACAAGAAAAAACTTGTCCACAAGCTATATCCTGTACTATTTATGTATTAACCATATATCAACTTTTCTGAGTGTATTGTTTTCATTGTAATTGTTCATGATAGACTCACTATTTCTTCATAATTTACATGCATGAACACACATGCACGCACACACTTATTTTATTTATAGGTACAAAAGAGAGAAAACTCAGATTCTTATTTTTATTTATTAGTGTTTTTGATGAGAAAAGGACACTGAAGAAGATAATTAAATCATGCATTAATTAAAAATAAGATTTAGAGATTTTAAAAAAATTACTTTCTTAAAAAAATCGACCAACCACCCCCACACATTATTTTAGAATTAAGACCACAATGAGCATATGGATATAGAAAGTTTTTATCTGCATGAATTACACGTGTGTATTATTCTAATTCTTAATCTGAGAACTGCCTTCTCTCACTGACTTGTGGTCTTTGTTGAGCTTCTTCCTTTTATAGTCTCTTTCTATTTACCTGCATCTTCTTTCTTCCTTCAGAGACAAAGATTGGATAATGATGATTCAGATAAAATGGGTGAGGTACATAGTATAAAAGAAAAAGTGAAGAGAAAAGATGGTAAGGGAGAGGATTATATGGTTACAAAATGAAAAGGCAGGTGTGCTGGCAAGATGTGCTACACATTCTTCTTTCATTTTTCTGTCATCTCTTCCTCTCCTTAAGATCACTGAAGAACTCATAGGTATGAACAATCAGAAGAAACACAGATTGTCTCAAAACACACATTTAGTTCAGAAATTTTTCCAAAAGGAGAAAATTCAGTGTTTGGAATATTATTTTTTAAAATAATCACACTACTTTTACAAATCATCTAATAACTATAATTTTCAGATAATTCACTTATTTTGTTTCTTTTAGATGTCTCATTTATGAATATTTGTGGTCTGTTTTAATGGTTGTGGTTGGTGCATTAATATTGTTTAGTTCAAGATTTTCCACTATATAAATAAAATGCATCTTCTGAAGGCTCTGTGTTCTAAAAATATCTTTATTATTTGGTATATTGGAACTTAATAGACCTTTTTTGTTTCTCCAATAGTAGAAAATGTTAAATATAGTGGTTAAGATCTCAGGATAATTCACAGACACATTTAGTTTAACTCTGCAGCATCAGTTGTTCCTGGACACACTCATATAAGAAAAAAAGTTGTGCATAACTACACAATCCCACCTGCAGATGTGAGTCAGTTAGATGCTTCTGGCTCTTGTAAGCTATCTTCCTTTCCTTTCTCCTTTTTTCTCTCTCCTTCTCACTTCATTTTTCCTTCATTATTCCTTCTCCCTCTTCCAAAATCACAGTGAGGAACTCTGAGCAGCACATGAAGAAGCCCTTCTCATCCATACAGCGTGACATCAACTTCTATCTGCCCAGTTTCATTACTCAGAGAGTGCCTGTTTAAAGTAACGGGGTGGAAAAGAACCAAGCGATTGCCTTGTTCTACAAGACTGATTTTATTTCATGATGGGGCTTTTCCATTTCCCTTGGATTTTCTCAGGCAACGAGTTGTCATTGCGTGAATGTCAAATGAGAAAGTATTTTGATTAAATCTGGCTACACAGGCTAGTCATTTTATCCCACGTTCATAACAAAGTTCAACATGCTGTTAAACTTCTGAGGAATGTACACACTGCATCTACTTATGACTTTGCACACTGATGGAGGACTGGGTCATAAACAAACATTTTTTAGGTTTTTTGTTTTTAAAGGCAACATTCTAGAACTACAAACATTTTTATCTTCTCCTGATGTATTTGTAATTCTTGTGTGGGAATGATGCTCTGTTTCATGTCTCTGAACTTCACTCGATTGCATCCTCAATTTAGGTTTGGATACAGTTTGCGTGCGTTTAACATCACCTTTCTTGATCTGGTCAAGGTTTCCCCTTAAACCTAAAGGAAATAGTTGAAAGAAAACACCCAGAATATTATATCTTAGAATGACTCAGGCTTGGTCTGGCTATGTTTAGATTTCTTCTAAATTTTGGCTCAGTTTTAAGCTTTATTGGCAGACTCATTCAGAACTGTGGCTTTATTCTCTTTTTTTTTTCATTTGACTAATATGATTTGTTAAAACATTCTCTGTTTATTTCTTCTTGCTTAACATTTTTCCACACGGCAGGCATAATGAATTTTTGTTTATGATGGGCTGTGCTGCCTGAATTATGGTATGGAATCTGGATTTGGTTTTTTTGGAAAGGTATTTTATTGCTCTTTTAGAGGATTTATGCATCCTGCTTCTGGTGTTCTCTTAGACATGAGTGTTTCTGAGTTAGTTGCTTAGGAGGAGTTATTTTAAAGGAAAACTAGGCAGTACTGTGTAATAAATAACCACAAAATTTATTAGAAATAGGTTTCTTGGTTATAGGTATTATAATCCTTACCAAACTATCTTGGCTTTTGAATTGTGTGATGTACAGTTTTCTAAAAAAAAAAAAAAAAATGCACTTTTTAAACTAAAGTTAATCAAAGCTCTTTAAATTTCTTAAGTCCTGGGGCTGGTTGATGCTAGTCAACTACAGAGAACAGCCATTGAAACATTCCCCATCCAAAGAACTAGGGAGGCCATGTTTCTTTGTACAGAGAATATTGATATGGGCTGCATTTTAAATGAAAAGTACCTCATTTGTAGCTGAAGAAATCATTATACCTCTTTAGGATGGCTTTTTGTAAATTTAAATTGTATAAAATAAACTTCTAAAGAAACAAAATTACAGTTTTTATATTAATGTGCCACTATACTATACAAATTGCCTTGACTTGTTAGAGTTTTCCTTTCCAAGAGAAAAATATTTATTCATTTCTGAAATATAGACTAGAATAGAATGCACATTCTTTTTATATCAACTATTATGGTATTTGTCTTGAGATTAAAAAAGAAAAAGAAGAAGAAGATGATGAAGCAAAACCTTTTTACTCCTATGTATAATTGTTTCTAGCTTATTTCTAATACCCACCCAAATTATTTATTTCCACAGAGTATAGTGCATGTATTTTGAGGCTGGGCTAATCTCATTTGAAATTCCAGTTTTGCTTCTCAGTAAACTACACAATGTATGCTGAGTCTATTTCCTCATTAAAAAAAAAAAATTAAGAGCCTAACCTGGGGTGGTGCGGTAGATAAAGAGTCAACCTGGAATGCTGAGGTCTCCAGTTAGAAATTCTAGGCTTGCCTGGCCAAGGCACATATGGGAGTTGATGCTTGCTGCTTCTCCCCTGTCATTCTCTCTCTCTCTGTATGTCTCTCTGTCTGTCTGTCTCTCTCCCCCCCCGCCTCTCTAAAATACAGATTAAGTGATGTAATAAAAACGAAATGCTTAATATAACATCTGGCAGATAGTATGTGTTCAATAAAGGGTAGCTAGAATTACTTTATTATACATTCAATAATAATAGTGTATCTCAAAGGACATTTTGAAATAAAAAATAGCATTATGGCACATTTTCTGAAAATATATACTTTGTTTTTAATGACTGACAAACTAAATATGAATCAAGAACATAGAAATGATATTTTAAAAGGCAATATTAATGTAATATTATAACATGTAAATAATTTATCTCTGATTCTGATTCTTTGGTAGGTGTTGCAACCAACCACTCAAGGTTAAAAAATGTAAAGAGAATTTCAGTGGGCAGAAATAAAAGGGAGTAAAGCAGTGAAATATACAACCCAGGATAAATAGAATAATAAATACATATATATATATATATATATATATATATATATATATATATATATATATATTAGTAGGTGTTTTTATATTTCTTTAGGTGGAGAGTTGCTGTGCAGTTCCTATAGCATATTGGTTGAGAAGGCAGCTTCTGAGGCCAGGCTGCCTGGGTGTGGACAATTTACTAATCCTGTGATTAGATTGTAGGGAGTTTTCCTCATGTAAAGAACATTAGTACATCAAATATGAATCTGATGTACTTTTTCTTTACATTACTTCTCAGTGAAAATCAGTAGAAAATAAAATAAAAATTAACATTAAGGTGCCTACACTATTTAATTTTTCTTACTATTTACATCTGTAAATTTTATAAAACCAGTAAATCAAATAAAAAAGTTTATACCCCTTTATTCTAGGAGGTTCTTTCTTTTCTTTTAGTGCCTATTGCTTCCTGCTATATTGCTTGTTATAAGGTTGACAGATACTGGCTCACAGTGCCTTTTTTATAACTTCAAAGTTATGAAACTCTGAGAATTGAAATTTTGTTTGTAACTTATTTGGTAGAAAAACGCATTATGACGAAATAAATAATTATATTGCACGTGATTACAAAACATGATATGAAATAATATGACATTTATGGTTATTTTGCCCACTTAGTATGAATGCTTATGTTTGTTATCAGTCAGGATGAATTAAGTTATGTTGTGTAGCATTAAACAACCTCTAAATATAGTGGCTTAAAACAACATATCTATAATGGTTTAGCAAGAACTTGGGCTGATACCATCTCCCACTTCAAACACTACTCTGGCTATTATGCCAGAGGGGTAGAGAACAGTGGAGGATCTTGTATGAAAAATTAAGACTTCACCTGACCAGGTGGTGGACAGTGGATAGAGCTTCAACCTGGGATGCTGAGGACCCAAGTTTGAACCCCAAGGTTGTTGGCTTGAATGCAGGTTCACCAGCTTGAGCACAGGCTCATCAGGCTTGAGTGCAGGATCATAGATATCAAGCTCAAACCAATGACCTTGAGCTCAAGGTCATTGGCTTGATCTTAAGGTCACTGACTTGAGCAAGGAATGAGTGGCTCAGCTGTGTACCCCCCCCATCAAGGCACATATGAGAGCAATCAATGAACAACTGAAGTGCTGAACTATGAGTTGATGTTCTCATCTCTCTTCTGTTCTTTCAGTCTGTCCTGTCTGTCTCTGTCTCTCTCTTGCTAAATATATAAATAAATATATTAAAAATTTAACTTAGAAATGCAAATATCACTTATTATTCAAAAAGCAGAACTGACAACATGGGTTTTCCCAACCTCAAGTATAATCCTACTGTGTGCCTGGTAGAAAACAAAACTGGAGATATTTGGTAAACAGCACTATTGAGTACTGCATTATATTTCCATGCAGAAACATTATGGTGATTATAAGGTACAGTGCCTTATAAATTCCATATCATATAAAGCATAATATTTTTTATAAAATCTAATAGATTTTTTATATTGCACCAAAAAAGTTTCAGATATGGAATTAAGAATTAGTACTATGTTAAGCTCTAGGAAGTGGATGAAGGATAAGCATGGCCCTTATTGTCATAGAGCTCATCGTTCAAGTAGGAAGGCAAATGTATAGCCACAAACTTTCAGTGCAATGCATGATGCATTACATTAGAGATTTGATGACAGTGTGATTGCAGCACAAAGGAGGGAGTGAGTAACCAGACCTAGACTAAATAGAATGAATTCAAATAGAGGTTGTATTTAAGCTGGAGTTTATAGCCTGGTCAATAGGTAGGTAAGCATTAAAGGCAATGACAAGAATTTCTGACAGATTTTAATAAAAATGTTTTTGTTGTTGCTAGGCTTTATATTTTGCTGGTACATAGTATGTACCTAACATGATTATAAAAGGTTAGGGTATAGCAAATCAATATAATGATGGTTCCACCATGAGCAAAAGATAAAACTTCATGTCTGATCATGAGAGCTTTCAGATGGTATAGTAAGCCATTTTAATGTTAATCTGTGGGTAGCAAAGACAGTCAACCAAATTTTTTGAAAGGGAACATAAAATGCTATTTTTTGAAAAGATCTTAAAGAATGTGATATAGAAATATCAAATTCATTGGAAACAATGATTTTCCAATCATTGAAGTAAGTCTTCTGTTTTCATATTTCAGTCCTTCTAAATAATATATTTTCCATATAGAGTTTATACTCAATACTAGATCTAACTAGAAAGTAAAATCTTAAGTATCTTTACATTCATTTGAGCAAATGGTAATACAAAGGTATCCCTCATATTTATGTTCAGATTCAGTTGACATCAGCTTTTCCTTCTGCATGTTGAATTTCTGGATCCCTGTCTGGTGTCAATGCATTCACCACTCTTATTCTATATTTTAATTCTTGAAGTATGTGAGTAGAATATGATGGAAAAACTCTGTGCAAAAAGTGGTGTAAACACCTCCTTAAAAAGCACAGCTGCACTTGCATCAATTCTTGAAGTGAAATTGCAGGAAAATCTCTGAAAATGAGGAAAACATGAAAAAAAGGAACAGTTTACATTTATAGAGGAAACACTTCATTAGAAAAAGATGGAATATTTGAAAAATATTAAAGTCAGAATTTATGGTTATATTTTTGCACATTTTATATAATTATAGGATTTATATAATCTATAGTCTCATAAAATCATGTGTTATTAACTTATGAAGAATATTTCAAAGTATGAACTAGCTTATATATTTTTAATAGTATATAAAGTTTAAAATAGTTTTCTATAAATTGTTACCAAATGCTAAAGATATTGAAGTGAAAATTATATTGTATCTTCATTGAGCAGACATCCATTGAGAAGCATATTGCACTTAACCAATTAAATAAAACTAGCCAGTATTAAAAACATTATGACATAATTTTTTATTACAAGGATTTAAGGAAAAAAACTTTTGAGGAGTGTTATTAATAACTTAGTGTCTGTAAAATACAATTTACATTTTATTTTGTTTAGCCTATAGATCAATATAGAATGGAATAATAGAATGAACTGAAATTTTTACTGAAAGAGACATGAGGCCCTGCTCAATTGACTCAGCGGTAGAGCGTTGACCCCCTGTGTGGATGTCCAGAGTTCCATTCTTGGTCAGGGAACACAGAAGTGACCATCTGCTTCTCCATTCCTTCCCCTCTCTCTTCTCTCTCCTTTCCCCTCTTGCAGCCATGAATTAATTGGTTCAAACACATTGACCTGGGCACTGAGGATGGCTCTGTAGAACCTTTGCCTCAGGTGCTAAAAATAGCTTGGTTGTTAGTATGGCCCTAGATAGACAGGAGATCGGCTCGAGATAGGGGTTATCAGGTGTATCCCGCTTGGGACACATGAGGAAGTCTGTCTATCTTCCCACCTTTCACTTGGGAAAAAAAGGAAAAGAAATATATATGGATTAAAATCTAGTTTTGTAATTTATTAACTATGACCTTGCAAGTTAGTTAAGCTCCCAAGTCTGTTTATTTGCACATATAAACTAAGGAGCTCAATATCTAGCATACAGTAGACATATAAAAAGATGCTCAATATCACTAATTATCAGAGAGATACAAATTAAAATCAAAATGAGATATCACCCCACACTTGTCAGAATGGCTCTCATCAATAAATCAATGAGCCCTGGCTAGTTGGCTCAGCGATAGAGCATTGGCCTGGTATGTGGAAGTCCTGGGTTTGATTCCCGGTAAGGGCACACAAGAGAAGCACCCATCTGCTTCTCCAACCTTCCCCCTCTCTTTTTTCCCTGTCTCTCTCTTCCCCTCCTGCAGCCAAGGCTCCATTGGAGCAAAGTTGGCCCAGGCGCTGAGGATGGCTCTGTAGCCTCCAACTCAGGTACTAAAATGGCTCTCATTGCAATGGAGCAAAACCCTAGATGGGCAGAGCATCGCCTCCTAGTGGGCATGCTGGGTGGATCCCTGTTGGGCACATGTGGATGTCTTTCTGCCTCCCTGCCCCTCACTTCACAAAAATACACATGCACACACACACACAAAGAAAAATCAACACACAATGAGTGCTACCAGAGGATGTGAGAAAGGGAACCCTTGAGAACTGTTGCTTGGAATGCAGCCACTGTGGGAAACAGTATAGAGTTTTCTCAAAAAATTAAAAATTGAACTGCCTTTTTACCCAGCTATACTACTTCTGGGAATATATCTGAGGAAACCTGAAACACTAATTAGAAAAAAAGATATGCATGATTGTGTCCATTGCAGATTTATTTACAATAGTCAAGATCTGAAAGCCCAGGTGCCCATCAGTAGGTGAGTGGATAAAAAACTGTGCCACATTTACACAATGAAATAGTACTAAGCCATAAAAATGAAGAAAGTATTACCTTTTGGTTAACATTAATATACCTGGAGATTATTATGCTAAGTAAAATATAAGCCAGTCAGAGAAAAACAAATACCATATGATCTCACTTAAATGTAGAATCTAATGAACAAAAATAATTGACAAACAAAATGGAAACAGAGGCATGGACACATGGAACAGACTGATAGCTGTCAGAGGAAAAGGAGATTGGGAGAGTTGATAAAATAAGGGGAAGGGATTAAGCAAAAAAAAAGACAACAGTGTGGTGTTAGCCAGAGGGAAAGGAGGCGAAGGGGAGATGGAGGTGGGCAAAGGTGGAAATAGGGATGGAAAGAGACTTTGCTTGGGTTAGTGGGCACACCATGCACTGTGCAGATGATGTTTTGCTGGGTTGTACACTTGAAACCTGTATAGTTTTGAGAAACAATGTCACTCTAAAAAATTCAATTAAAAAAAAGTTGTGTATGTGAAAGACATGATACAAGGTTGATTCACTGAAGGAGAGCCATTGATGGATGTAGAGAACTGTCTGTCATAGTACTCTGATTTCATTGTTCTTGGCCTGCCACCTTCTCCCGCAATATCCCATCTTGATGTTTGTCATCTTTTAAATAGAACATAACCTTACTTCCAAGAAATTTGGACTAAAAATACCCCAAAGTGAAGTGTCACATTGTATTATTTTAATAAGAACAGTATTGGCCAGATGAAAAATATTATGCTCACTTTGTTAAAGATAGTGCTGCCCATGTGAAAGCCCATTGCCCAGGTGATAATATTAGTTGCCCTACTTGCTTGGGATGGGCGTGATTATATTAATGTGTGTTGGGGGAGGGCTTTTACGCCAAAAGGTTTTAAAAGGAAGAGAGATCACATTGTTCCTGGGTAAGAGTGATTATGTTCTAGGAGGAGCCCATGCTGGAGGAGAGCAGAGAAGCAGCCAAGATGGCGGGGTGCTGAAGGAGAAGCCAGTTTGTGCAAAGTTTGTGCAGAGAGAAGGAGATTGGAAACAGAGGTGAATAAGGCTGGTGTGCTAGAAACCTTTGATTCTAGAAAACTCGGATAAGTCAGTGGCTTTGGGAGCCCTGAATGGAAAGAGAAGTATTCTCCTACTGTGTGTATTTCTTGCCTACCAGGTGCAAGCTAGAATTAAAAGGTAATGGCCCAGCAGTTTTTGGCTTTGTTGTTTCATTACCATCTGTCCGAATCAAATGCGAACCTGCATGGGCCAGGCGGCTGTGATGGTGGCCATGGTTACTGGCTTTACAAAGAGTCACTTGATATATCCATGAAATGAACTATACTACAAAAAGAAAGCTGAGATATCAACTGAAAACAACAGAGTGCTGTGGAAATGAGGCAGGAGGTATGAGACCTGCCTCTGAGTTGGTTCTAACTCCCAGTGACTCAATAAATGAGCGATGTTCACAATGTCCTATCTTTAGGCTGTGCTCAGCTCTTGTAGACTCATGCCTATGGATTTTTTTTTGTGTGGAGTCAATCCATTTTTTATTTGGTCTTCCTCTTTCCCTGCTGCCTTCTGTTTTTCTCAGCATTACAAAAAAATTAGTCTGAATTTGATATCTGTGATATTGTGATTTATAATAAGAAGTATCTATTTGGTCTTCATCCTAGTTCTTGGCACAGAATTCTTAAAATATTTGGGCTCCTCTGTGATAAAAACAATAAGATATTTTTATTATGTTAATGTGACTTTTGGAAAGCCCTTAGGTAACCCAAGGATGGGGGCTGGTTACTGGGAAATCAATCTGGTGATTAGAGGGCTGAAAGCATCAGTATTGATCCTCCCAACTTCTGGAAAATAGAGAGCATCTAGAGGTTGATCAACTGTTAATGGCCAATAACTTAATTAATCCTAGAAATGTAATAAAACCTTCATAAGACCTCCAAAAGATAGGGTTTAGAGAGCTCCCCAGTTGTTGGGCACTGGGGACTTGGTGAGAGTGGTGAGCCTAGAGAGGACAAAAACTGCCCTTTCCTTGCCTGATCTGTGGTGGCGCAATGGATAAAGCGTGGACTTGGGAACACTGAGGTCGCCAGTTCAAAACCCTGCACTAGCCTGGTCAAGGCACATATGGGAGTTGATGCTTCCAGCTTCTCCCCCCTTTCTCTCTCTCTCTCTCTTTCTCTCTCTCTCTCTCTCACTCTGTGTCTCCTCTCTAAAATGAATAAATAAAAAAAAAGAAATTAAAAACTGTCCTTTCCTCATAACTTGCCCTATGTATCCTGTCCAGCTGGCTGTTCCTGAGTTATTTCTCTCTTAATAAACTTATAATCTAGTAAGGTAAGTGTTTCTCTGAGTTCTGTGAGGAGTGTATGGCCAGCAGATGCAGCCTTCATGGCCAAGCATATGTAGGTTCCCATTGAATTTGGACACACAGTAAAGAAACCATGGAGCCAAAAAAATGGTGGGCCATCCTTTATTAAAGTGTCACACCTCCTGATGAGCAAACACACAGGGAAAACACTTCCCTCAAGTTCCACAACCAGAAGAATCTTCTCCTGTTCTTCCTAGAATCAATGCCTCGCCAGTCTCAGCAAAGCTCGCAAAGCCCCTCACCTCTGGTTCCCCATCTGCCCCCCTTCTCTTTCCCAGCCGACATGGCTCTTCCACAGCACCCTGCATTCTCCCTGCTCTCACTCTGCAAACATGGCTTCTCTCTATGCCTCTTCTCCTTCTTCTCTTCTTTTCAAGACTTTCTGGTGTGAAAACCTCTTCTCCAGCAAACATTAGCAAGACAATGGCCCTTCCCAAGCAGGAAAATAATTTGCAGCTTCACAGATCACATACACCTGGCGCTGTGCAGCCCCCAATGGAAACTGTAAGTGAGCAAACACAAATATATTTTACAAAGTTATTTGACTAACAGTGAGCATTCCAGCAAACTAGTCTAATTTGAGAAGGGGATCTTGGGAACTTCTGAATTACAGCCAGTTGGTAGAAGTACAAGTAACAAATTGGACTTGCTTGACATGTGTAGTGAAGTTGGGGTAGTCTTGTAAGACTGAACCCTTCACCTGAGTAATTTGATGCTATCTCAGGGTAGATAGTGTCAGAATTCAGAATTGGGTTGAATTGTATCAACCAAGTTGGTGTCGGGAGCAGAGCATTGTTGAGGTTATAGGAAATTACCTCCCTCACTGTCCGTAGTGGAATTGGGTCCAGAATCCAATTGAATATTAAAACTTTACATCAAAAATTAACATCATTAGTGCTTCAAAATATATACACTGCAATATAATATTCTCTCTCTTTGTTGGGCAAATAAGTTTGTGAAATTTGTATTTTTTTTAGTTTGCTCACTTTTATTGTTAAAAAATGGGCACTGGGCAGCCACTTGAGTGCTTGCCCTCAGAACAGGGCAGTTGATTGCAAATTGCGAATTGCATTCCTGCTTGGAAGGGCACACTGTTTGCCAATGTTTGCTGGAGAAGGGGGTCTTTGTGGTGGGCCCCAGCCAGTTTTGCATGGAGAGCAGAAACCATGTAGAGTGCTGAAGATGAAGCAGTTTGTGCAGAGAGAGAGAAGTTGTGCATTTGGGGAACCAGAGCTGAGGGGTTTTGCAAGCTCCACTGAGACTGGTGGGGCGTTTGATTTTAGGAGGGACTGGAAAAGATTCTCCTGGTTGTGGAACTGGAGAGTGCCTCAGGGCTTTGCAATCCCTGAATGAAGTGAAGTGTTTTCCTTGCCTGTTTGCTTATCAGCTGGTGTGAGACTTTAATAAAGGAATGGCCCACCATTTTTTGGCTCCACTGTTTCTTTACCATCTGCCTGAATCCAGTGTGAACCTGCATGAACACGATGAAGACAACCACTGGCCATACATCTGATGTAGTCAGCAGGATTTGGATCAGATTGATATGGAGCCACAGCCATTTTTGAGGATTAGGTTAGAGGACTGGTTGTTGTTATGGTTCCCCATGGCTGCCCTTTTAGGGACTGTGGGCTGGCTGTTTTTTACAGCCCTGTGAGAGGAAACCAAGAGCTCTGTGCAAGGGGCTGCCTGAGGGCTGCAAACAAGCAGCAGCAACAGAAGGAGTTGAATGGCCACAGGAGAAAGAGATGCAGATCCTGGAACTGGAGTGAGCTCTGGAGAAAAAAACCAAATGGGTTTGTGAATTGCAGTTTGCCCTGGAAGTTGAAAGTTGGCAGAAGCAGTTGTTGGAAGAACAACTGTAGGTTCAGGTTCAGGCTGAAAGCTGGCAGCTGCAAGAACCTAAGACGAAGCTTTGCTGGTGAAGTGGCTCTGAGTTGTGGAGAGCAGGTGTTTCTGAAGTTGCCGTCCACAGATTCCAGGAGGTAAAAATCCAGAGGCAAAGAGTACCTAATAAGTGCTTGGTAGGTTTGCTGCAATTGTGGGACATGGAGGTGGATGGCATCATAATCTCTGGAGCAAAGGTGGAAATGTTGGCCACCGTTGCCACATGCTCCTTCTTGGGGTAGAGTCCTTAGAGCTTCCATGATGGCAGGGATGACTTGAGGCCCCATGTGTGTGGACTGACTCTTGCACTGTGACCAGAGGGGGGGCACTGGCTCCCTTGATGGATGGACATGTCACTGTCACTCATGGACAGTATCATGAAATACCCTGATGGGGGAGAGTGAGTCTGGTGGAGGCCATCCTGCATCGGGAAGCTTTTCATCTGGTTGGAGAGAAGCTCCAAGGACACTATGCACCTTGGGCAGAGTGCTCAGAGAGACATTGTGATGGTCACCTATGTAATAGTTGAAATTGTATAACTTGTGCTGTTACTATAGTTTGTTAATATAGTATGCCTCATTTCTTTCACAGAAATACTTGTGATGTAGCTTGTAAAGTGAGCAAAAGGGGTGGAATGTTGGGCAATACACTCTTCCAATTACTTTTCCAGCTTAATACCCCATTTTTTTCAGGTGAAAGGAGAAGAGATATCGTGAGGCAAACTGCCACATGATCCCCAACCAGGATTCACCTGGCAACCCCATCTTGGGCTGATGCTTGAGTACCAAGCTATTTCTAAAACTTGAAGCTCCCACGAAGTCATGCCCATGAGCTATCCTAAGTGCTCAGGGCTATACTTGAACCAATTAAGTCACTGGCTGTGGAATGGGAAGAGGGAGAGAAAGGGGAGAGGAAGTAGGGGGAGAAGCAGATAGTCACTTCTCCTAGGTGCTCTGACCGGGAATCAAACCCAGGGCATCCGTATGCTGGCCAAAGCTCTATCCACTCTGCCACCAGTCAGGGCCAGTCTAACACCCCATACTTTCCCTTTCCAGCAATTTAGATCCATTAGATCATAATCTGTCCTGCTTTTAAATGGCTGATACCTTCTTTCCCTCCTAATTTTGTTTATAAATCTGTGATGCCCTAGGCTCCTGGTTCTCCCAGTACTGCCCTGCTCATCTGTTCTTGGTCAGTCCTTTTAGTTACTTTCTACTGATTGCTCCCAGGATGCAATTTGCTATATTTCCTCACACTTTCTAGATATGCATCTAGTGTCATGTTTTTAACTATCATTTACCTATAAGTTTATTCCTTAAAGTATAATATTTGTACCTGTATTATTTTTCTGTTGCTGCAATTACAGCTAGAAATTTTAAGACTTAAAACAACACAAAGTTATTCTCTTATTGTTCTGGGGATAAGAAACTAAAATCAATTGAAGGGGCTATAATCGAGATATTGGAAGGCCTGGTTCTTTTTGTAGGTTCTTTGTAAGAATCTGTTTGCTGATCTTTAATCATCTTTACTTTTCAAATGTCCATTTGTTGGCTCATAGCCCCTCCTTCACATTAAAAGTCAGCAAAGTAGCATTTTCTCTCCTTTTTGACCTCTGGAGTAATGAGTTGATGCTTCTTTCTTTTTCCCTTAATCCCTCTCCTCTTTCTTTCTAAATAAAAGCATCTTGCTTGCTGTCATCTAAATAATACACATAAAAGCAAAAAACATTTTGCCTTCCCCTTACTTTGATGCCCTCCCTCCCCATGTCTCCATCACCTATCAAATAAAAATCAAAGCTTCTCTTATCATGTATTTTTTTAGTGTATCCTACCAAAATATAATCACCATGAAGACAAAGCTTAGGATTTATTCTTTGCCTCCTACTGCTTAGTATAGTACCTGGCTATGCTCAATATATATTTGTTAATTTGAGCTGAAGTTCATGATGAAATAAAAGGTTCTCTATGATAAACTTTTTCTTTTCTGCTAACCCTTATTCCACAGCAATAAAAGAATTTATACACAATGGCAAATATTACTATGTATTCATGAAAACAATTTCTTCCCTCCCTGTGTAAAAAGGTAGTCTATATTTTCCATCCTTCCTTGAAGATAAGAGTGGCAATGTCACTGTGTTCTAGACAAATGAAAGTAAGGTCGAGTACTTCCAGAACTGGTAACCTTCCACAGGTTTACTTACCTTTCTTTCAACCTGATGCCAAAATGCTTGCAGACCTTAAAAGCCACATATTGGCAATGGTAGAGATTTAATATAGAAGAATCCCGGGTTCCTGAATCATCACTTTAACAAGAGGTTCACTGATGTCAGGACTCACTTTGATAAGTACAAACATGAGAAAAATTAACTTCCATCAAGTTGCAGCTAATATAAATTTTGGGGTTGTTATAACAGTTAGAATGACTTTGATTAATACATATTTTGTACAGTATCAGAACTCGATAATGTTGTTCTTGTAGTTCCCTCTGTCTGGAAAAATCACAGACAGGTCATCATTCAAAATTCGACATAGGCATTACCTCTTACAGAAAAACTTTGTTGCGACCCACGTTTTGGGGTAGAAGCTTCTTATTTTTACAGAATGTAAGCTTAGTCCTATTAGTATGACTTGACATTAAATTAAAATTTTGTTCATCTATCTTGTTACCCACCTCTTCAACCAAGATTGGAATTTCAGCTCAAGTTTGGCATTGTGTCCCTGGCTGAAGATACAAAATGATTGCAATAAGGTTGCAATAAATTCTTACTGGACTGACCTCAACTCAATTTCCTCACCTATAAAAGTCACATAATTCAGACCCCATATGGTTACTATGATGATTAAGTGAGGCAATATATGCAAAGCACCTGGCACATAGCAGGTGCTTACTAAATGTTCTTTTTCATTTCTTCACATAATCTTCCTTAACTATGCTGTCTCATTGTTTTATCTTTTTATCTTGACTCTCTCTGGTCAGGTTTACAATTCGCATCTTATTTATTTGATAATTATTTTATGTATGTATTAATATAATGTCCTCATCCAGACTGAAACACCTTCTGGACACAACAACATTTTATCCTTTTCTCTAGCTTCATTACACCTTGGACAGAGGAGGTGTTCAATATACACATTTTGAGTTGGCTGAGATCTCTCTATATGTGTTCTATTATGTTGCATTAAAAACAGCTCCAAAGCCTGGTCTCCATGACAGAAAACAAATCTTTGGTCAAGAAATAAGCCAGCACATAAAATATGCTGTCAAATTGGCTTTCATACTAACCTATGCAGGTGTGTCTAGGGAGTAGAATATTACAGAATATCAGTGCCAATTGTGGAGCGGGGGTGAAAAACGTGTATGTGTGTTCATGAATGTGTTACAGATACCTATAAAGCATAAAACTTTTTGGTGCTTGGAAGCCATTTACTGGATTTGCTAGCTGTACTTCAAGGGAACAGATACATATGCACTTACTCTAGAACCATATAAAGTCAAGTCTTGCCATGGCTTGACACAGAGTTGAGTATCCCCCTATTTGACATATTCTAAACACCTCCAGGGATACTTCCATTTAAAACTTATCCTTCTGCAATAAAAATATTCTGCGTTCCTCAGTTAATTTTTATACATATTGTCAGAGTTGCAACATCAGGAAAATTCTGGTAAGTGGCCCAGTTTACTGAGAGTACTATAAAGAATGGTATTTAGGTTTGAGATGTTGATGAGCTTAAAATAATCTCAAAATTACAGTAGAAGGGATAAGAGCATAGAATCTGAAATCAGACTGCTGGGTTTTAGTTTTGCTACTGGCCCTTGGTAAATGAGGCAAATTTTTCCAGGTTTGTTCAAGCATTTGAGAAGTATTTATTAAGTGCCTAATAGATGCCGGACACTGTATTTAGGTCTGCAGGAAAGAGCAGTGAATAACAGACAAAAATTTCCACCCTGTGGAGCTTGCATTCTAGTGGGAGGAGGCTGCTGATAGACAATAATAAAAAAAGTACATAGAACATTATTGGAGTGCTCTGAGGGAAAATGGAAGAGAAAGAAGGAAGGCAAATAAGAAGCACAGGTATAAGTGGATATGAATTTTTAACAGGATCATCAGAGAAGAGCCCACTAAAGTGATAGAATTTGAGAGAAAACTTTAAAGAGGAGAAGAAGATGATTCTACATGTATAGGGGAAAGAGATTTCTAAAAAGGAATAGAGAGTGCAAAAGCTCTGAGCAACAGAGAAGATGATAGAGAATTTGTGGGCCCCATAGGTCGTTTCTGGGACTTTGGTTTTATATGAGTGATCTGGGAAGCAATGAAAATGTTTTGAGCAGAGTTGTGGCCTGATATGACTTATGTCTTCACAGGATCACTCTGGTTGCTGTGTGAAGAGTAGGCTAAAATGGGTGAAGACAGACACATGAGGCCACTTAGGAGACTAGTGCAAAAATTCAGCCAGGAAGTAAAAACGAGCCTTTTATTAGATGGCAGTAGAGGTGATAAGAAGAAGACATCAAATCTGAGAATATATTTTGGAAAATAAAGTTAGTGAGGTTTGTGAATGAATTGCTCATGGGGAATAAGACAATATGGTCTTGGATAACTCAAATATATTTGGTCTGATAAAGCAGAAGGATGGAGTCAGTATTAACTGATAGGAGACATGCTGTTGAGAAAATTTTGTTAAATAAGCATAAAAGCTAGCTCAGTTTGCTAAGTTTGAATAACCCATTATTCATCCAAGGAAGGAAGAGAGTCACATGGATGTTAAGTTTAGAAGGAAAGATATAAATTGGACAGATAAGTAAGGAAGTCAGTTTAGCATACAGATAGTACTGTATTTAAAGGAATTAGATGAAATGAGTATGTGAGTATGTTCAGGTAGAAAAATACAGAACCTGTAATGTGTACGCAGTGATGAGACCTACCTCAGTGCTTCATTGTGTAGATTAAATGTTATGCATGTAAAATGCTTAGGGCATTGTCTGGTACATGGTAAGTTCCCAGTGAGTATTAAATGTGACTGTTTTATTTTAAACACAATGGAATGAGACAGACACAAGTACTATGAACTCAAAATTTATTGTTAAATGAAGACTGTATTATTTGAAACACATGTATGTCACATGTGATCATCTCTTAAGCATATTTTTCTATAGTAGTATCTTAAAATAAAAGGAAATAATAGCTATTTAATATTGAAATTGAAATTGAACAATGGTTTTATTTTGACCTTTCTTCCAAAGAGAAGTGGTATCTGTTCAGTGTTTATTGTATCTTTCCATGACATACTCTAGCATACATCTCTCATTTCATTTATTTCCATTTATCATAATTTGTACACATGTTTTATCCACTAGCTTTTGAAATTCATGGGGATTCAATGTCTTATTTATCTTTGTCATCCCAGTTCATAATTTAGGCCAGAAACCCTAATACAACTCAGTAAATATTTGGTGAATGAATGAAATAGATACGTTGACTGATTTGATCTTTACAAGAGTCTGGGTACATTAGTATTATTAGCTCCATTGAAAAGATGGAAAATTTATACACAGAAGTTAATTGATATGCTTGAGATTAACAATCTAGTTAGTTACCATGTGTGTATTATAACACAGGAACACTCTAGGGCTCACATGCTCCCTGTTTTACCCAAAAGTTCCTTGCCAATACATAAGTTTCTTTTATAATATTTATAAAAGATTATGATATTATTAGATAACCTTAATCAATATTGGCCCTTACATATATTGAGTCAAAGGGAGATAAATTCTAATAAAATGGTGATACATATATATACAGTGTGTCCGTAAAGTTATGGTGCACTTTTGACTAGTATATAATGTCCATCCATACATATATATAACAATCACAAACCTACTAAAAACTTGAAAGTATACAGCACAGAGAATATTTTCTCTGAAGTATTTAAGTGTATGGTCCCAACATGGTACCCTATCACCCTCAAACACTTTAGTCTCTATTAATTACCAACATTTTCTTACATAACCACAACATTAACATCAGAATCAAGAAATTAACATAATTATCATTTAATCTTCAGATCCCATTCAAATTTTACTAGTAGTCTCCACAATGTCTATTGCAGGGCAAGAATCCAGTTCAGAATCATGTGTTACATTTTATCATTTCACTTCAGTCTTTTTCAATATGCAACAGTTCCTCAACTTGTATGCTTATGACACTTTGGAAGATTACAGTTCATTTACTTTGTTGAAGTCTCTCTCAAATTGTGTTTGTGTAATGTTTTAACAATGATTAGGTTCAGACTATTGTTCCCGATGTATCACTGTATTCTTCTCCTTGCATCCTATTAGGTAATATATGATTTCAATTAGTCCCATACTAATAATGTTTATCTTGATGACTTGATTAAGACAGACTTCACTGAAAAATTAAAATTAATATTTCCCTTTATAATTAATAAATATTTTTCATATATTATGTTAATGTTCCATTATTCTACAAACTTTCAATTAATTCATCTATAACTGCTCACAGAAATTAGGGGATATTTCAAAATGAATATGAAGCAATAAAATATTTCCTAATTTTTGTGAGAAGTATATTTGTAACAAATAGTCTCAACATTTCCAATTTTTAAAAATGCCTTATAATCTGTTTCTATCAATTATTTTGATACTCAAATGGTCACAAATTGGGTCACTGGTAACCCCTTTTATGTTGGCTTTTTTATCCTTTTGACATTTCCTCATTATTTATTGAAGCCCCTCCTTCTTCCAGGTTATAAAAATGTTCCAGTCTTACAGTATATTTTCCCTGTCCTGGCCTGGATAAACAAAATGTAGCAAAGAAATTAGCCAGCAAGAAATATTTTTAAAAGTCAAAATATATATACTCATTGCCAATTTATTATTTTAAAAGATCTTATGAAAGGCTTTTTTTTATTCTTCTGTACTTCAGATTTCTAGTTAAAGCTTGTAGCAAATAATAGGCATAGACCAGTTTACAGAGATTTTCTTTCTTTTCATCTCAAAGTTCACAATTTGTTTGCATTATTTGATATTGTAGCTTAACATAAAAGCCAAGAATTCTAGGGTTAAAAGAGGTCCTACTGGCTGTATAATCTCAGACCTCTCCCACTGTAGAAATTTCTGTTGATTTTTGATTCTCACCCAGTTTTTTTGAACCATTCTATAGATAAATTCTCTATTCTCTGATATAAACTTTTTCCATTTTATATTACTCAGATCTTTCCAATTGAATCAAAATATTCATTTTCCTTACTTCTACCCATTAGTACTAGTTCTACATGCTGGTGTAAGGCAGAAAGAATATATACCTTTTTTACAGAACAGCCATTAAAATGCTCAAGAAACATTTGATGCTTGCCTTGCTGACCTTCAAGTTTTTGTTTTTCTTGGTGAAATATATGCAATTTTCTCATTCTTCATAGTACATTTTTTCTTGATCCCTCATTTGCTTAAACCATAAAAGTATATTATTAATCTACTAAGAAGATAGAAAATACCTCCCCGGCTACAAGCTTACTATTTGAATTTAATAATATAGAATTGCTATTTTATATTTGGGATAACTAAGAAACCATCTTCCTCAGTTAATTCAATAAGAATAACTTTCAATTAAAATAGGAATCCATTTTGCTACAAATTCAGAGATTTCTTGGGTTGCAACTGATAAGTGCTAGAAAGTCTACACTCTAATATCTGTATACATATATATTGCAACTTAGAGGTTTTTAGTACTTAATTTTTAGCTTTGGCACATCATTAGACATTTTATTATTCAGTTATGATGTGCTAGGCATTGAATTTTACAAAAATATACAGTTTGTACACACAGAAAGGCAAATCATGCAAAAGTGATAAGAAAAATAATGCTAATATAATATAATATAATATACTTCACATTCTATATTTTCAATAGCTTATTTATTTTAAGTATAAATATAATTAATTTTAAAATGTAATGTTAAATATTTTTCATGAAAGAAAATTTTAACTTTAAACTAATCCGCAGATGTAGGTGAAAGAAGAAAAACAAAATATTTCAAACTACCATAAGATCTTTCATTAAATTCCAGTCCCATAAGAAGAGCTTACCCTTGATCCCTAATTTGAAGCTTTGGAATTTTAGAAAAAAATGTTATTCAATTTTATTGCCATGGAGGTCCAGTGGGTTACTAAAAAATATGATGAGAAAAAAATTTTGAGACCAACCATATTAAAATATCATGAAATAATTCCCTCTGTGTAAGAGTGTATAACTGGGTGTGGAAAGCATTTTGTATGTCTTTAGGGATGTCTTTAAGGAAACTCAATACCAGTTTATGACCTTCCCTAAATCAGATAAACCCTCAAGTAATTGAGAATCCAGTGGATCTTAATTTAAGCTCTGATTTTATAAATGACTTTTTAAACTGTGATTGAGAAGTAATTGCACACTTCAGGGTTAATTTGACCAAAATATTAGTGGACAGTGCCGCAATTTTAACTAACCTTACCATTGTTTTAATCATAATGTTTATGAATGTTTAAATTGGCCCCTGGCCTTGAAGTTAGAATATATGTATCATATAATTATATTCTATATATAAGAATATAGTTTTATATATCTTTGTATATAAATATATAATATATAAAATATAATATAGAATATAATTATACATATAATTTTTCCTTTCCAGAGGAATTGGAAGGAGAATGAAATAATAACATTTCTGGAAGAAGATGAATAAAATACAAAGACAGTAAGAAATTAAAGTGAATAAAAAAATAGCAAGGGTACTGTTGTTCTAAATAATTTATATTTGCATATTCAGTCTGAAAAACAAAGGGAATAGGTTAATCACTCTAGTTTTCCTATAAAAGTAACTGACAGATGTGGAATCAATTAGTTAATTTATTCAAGAAAATAATGCTGACTTTAGTCATTTCATGTGGGCAAACAAAACATTAACTTTAAATACATGATGACTTAAAAGTTTACAGCATGTTTTAATGTATGTTCTTTTCTTTTCTTTTAAAATTACATTTTCAGGTAACAGTTATAAAGCATTTTCTAAAGGAAATATGTTTTTCTCAAAGTGATAACTTACTTTTCAATAGAGAGTATGGTAGTCAGATACTGGTTATTTCATTTTACAATTTTTGACAATATAACTTAATTATGTAAATTATATTATATTATATAATTACATATATGTAATTATATATTATATTATGTAATTTGATGGGTGTAATTAAGAATATTGGTACTTTTCTAAAAATAACCTAATGAAGGAGCAATACTTCTTTTAGTTTATTTAAAACAAAATGGTTTCATAAACTCATATTTACTCCTAGCTTTTGTTAAGATTATTCAAATTTGTCAGTGGAAGTGCCAAGAAAATATTTCTTAGCATGTTTTACAATAAACATTAGTGTCTTTCTAACTAAAAAATAGTCTTTCAAGATTGCTCAAGGCTTAGCTATAACAATAACAGAAACATCATCACCAAGATCAGAGAACAAATACTTGGGGGTTTGCTCAAAGAACGATTCTGAAAAGTCTATTACACAATGGTGGGCAAATATTTTTGCTTAATCATACCTTATTGAGACAACCAAATGTTCATGTATCAAAGGATTACACAGAGAACTTTTATTTTAAATTTAAACAATTTCTATATTTTATATCGAAGTAAATTTCAACATGAAGAATTTCAAGTATTTAAATAAATGTGACTATATATATTTTTTAGCAAAATACAGAGAGAGAGACAGAACGGGACAGACAGGAAGAGAGAGAGATGAGAAGCATCACTTCTTCATTGTGGTATCTTAATTGTTCACTGGTTGTTTTCTCATGACAATATATTAAATATCAAGAAAAAGTAAAAATTTATAGACCTCAAAAATTAATTTAAGGGAATAACTGTGAGAAAGAAACAGCTCTATTGGTACAAGTACTTTTTCGTATGAATAAGTCCTCCACTATTATTAATAGCTTGAAATTTTTAATTCCCAAATTGACTAGGTACTGAAAAATGCCAGGTAAGTATAAACATATTATATGATAATTCTTATTCTGAATAGTTGGAAATACATGGAAAGCAACTTTTAAGATTTCATAGATTTACAGTTTGATTTTGTAAAAGTATTGCTGGTTCTGCTGTGTGTCCCCTGACTTAGGGGTGCTGGAGACATTCTGCTTTCCCCTGTAATGAAGGGTGTTAGTTGGGTGCTCACTTACCTCTGACAAGACTCAGTGTGGGATTACAGCCTGACAGGAGGCAGCTGGAATGAATACTTGACAATTCACACTTTAAAGTAATCCCTGAAAATTACAAAGTGGTTATAAGGAAGTAGCAACTTGGTTCCCTTGGGAAAAAAGATTAAAGTATTTTCAAGTAGAGGTTTGGGATACTAACTATAGTTTTAAAATTAAAACAAAATGATTAAGATCTCTAAGTACCAGTCAATAGCAAACACATTTTCATGAATAGATTCAATCTAAAATCTTATTTCAAGCAGCCACCACTTTAGTCTGTTGATAGAAACCTCATTTAGCCAATGGATTATCTATAATTGACTGACTTCTTTAATAGAGTTTTAACACATCTCATATGTAGAAACATTTCAGTGCGGTCTCATGGACAATAATAGTTGTAATCAGAAATATAAAATGGTCATTTTCTGTAAAAATCATTACAAAAATCAGTAATACAGAGTTTCATATGTTGAGTTATATTAATCTAACATGCTATTTTATCTAAAATCTGTATTATTATTCAAATAGTAACTGCTCTGTTATAATTTTGTTTAAAATGCCAATTTTCATCTAACAGCAAAAATAATTTGCAAACATCACTTTCAAGTATTATATGCTTAATAAGTTAAAATTATTCTACATATTACATTATAACATATTATATAATATATAATAAATAATATGTATACATTTTCAAAAACAGTTACTTCAATTTATCGATTTACCTCTTTCTCTATGTAAGTCTCAGAATATCAGAAATTTCTTCTTGCTGTCTGCTACTATTTTCTTTCAGTTGTGACTGAAACATACCCCATAACAAAGAAATGAAAACGTCAGAATTCAATTTCTTTGGAAAATTTGCTATTTTTAATCTAACTTTTAATTTTCACTAGCAAAATATATGTTGATTGACTTATACCTCTCTGGCACTTAATAAATGTATGATGGACTAAATTGAAAAAGTTCATCAGCATTGATATAACTGTTCAAACTATAGCAAAATTGTTTTCCCAGATCATTCAACGAAGAAATCTGAAATCCACTATGTGAACCACTATGTTCGTTGCTGAATTCTATTTTACTAAATGTCTTCACACTTGTTTCACTTTCTGCTTACTCATGGATTAACCTCCACATTTACTCCTTATAAATCTGTTGGGCAAACCAATGTGTTTCAAGTGTGAAACAAATGAGTTAGGTTTGCTTGCTTGTATTTTGCATTGGCGTGGGGAAGTGCACTGTGTGTATAGTATATGGAAGGCTATGATGCTTACCCTCAGGCCAACAGATTGCAAATTGTGGATTGCCTTCCTGCTTGGAAGGGGCGATTTTTTGCTATTGTTTGCTGGAGAAAAGATTTTTCCCCCCAATCTGTTCTGCTAAGAGAGAGAGCAAAGAGAGAGAGGATGCTGAGGCTGGTGGGGGCCTGCGAGTCCAGGAGAGTCTGGAGAATAAGTTGGGGCTTTGGAAGCCCTGAGTGAGAGGAAAGTGGTCTTCCCTGCCTGTTTGCTTGTCCGCTGGTAGAAGACTTTAATAAACAGAATGGCCCACAATTTTTGGCTCCACAGTTCTTTTACAATCTGCCTGAATCCAATAAGAATCTGCATCTGCATGACCATGATGACAGCCACTGGCTTTACAAAGTCCATGGAGCATTTTAAGGAAAACTGGATTATAAAATTCATACTTACTCATATTAATCTCTGCACTAGGTAGCACTCTTTATGCAGAGGTAGACTAATCTTCCTTCTAAACTAAAAAACACATTGACTTCCTTATTCTCTACTTAACAATAAGTTTTTCTACCTGCAAACTTAGTATCTAACTTATGCATCTTTTCTAAATATTTGTTTTTTCAGAATTTATCAGAAAACTCAATTATGACGATTTTAAGCTATCTATCATAATTTAGGCTGAAAGTTCACAACTAGCTTTCTTTACTCTGGTGCTTTGATTATGGCTTTAAGAAAGGAAGGGGGCAGAATATATACTTAAACATCACTGATGGGTAAACTCTTGGTTTCTTTCTCAAATACTAGGCTGTGGGGTGTGGTAACTGCCTAACTGTAGGGGAAATTTAGCTTCCCGCAGTAATGAACTATGTAGGAATGGCCGTGTAGCAGCTGTAGGATAACATGGCAGGTTGAAAGGTCTCATGTGTTTCCTTTGCCATGTGTATGAAGAGTTACTGATTTAGACCATGTGTCTCTTAGGTAAGAGAACTACTCGTTAAAAGAGCAAATTCAGAGTCATTATCTTTGGGGTAATGTTACTCAAAGGGATGACAAAATCTTGCTAAATTTAGCTTTCCCATTCTTAATTTACATTCTATGGGAAATGTTGGCTAGGAAGGTCTGTTCTTTATTTATTAATGTGTATTTGTTGAGACCTATTGAGAGTAATATCATGCCTACTGGGAACTTAGAGGATAACACATAATGTATCATGTTCTTTCCAGTTCTTGCAAATTACTTTAGGTGATTTGTTTTCCTGGAAGGATTGATATTTTTTCCATACTTGATGAGATTTTCAGTCACTGTGTTAAATGGATGAAGAGTCCTGAACTTGATATAGTAAGACCTTAGCTCTGACACAAGGTATCTGACTTTGAGCTACTTGTTCCATTCCCTGAAGGCTTGTCTAATTTCCTCACTTGTAAAATTGAGATTAAATCTAGTAATTCATAATTCATAAAATGTTAAAGTTTAATGAATGAGCATTGCTGTACATATTTTATAAATTTAAAGACTTCATAATTGTTGAAAATACTCAACTATAAGTTTTGCTTGTTTTTTTCCTTTTATCCACTTATTGTTGATACACTTATTGTTGATACTTATTGTTAATACAACTGAAACTTGATTATAGTTATGTTTTCTTCAATAAAACTTACATATGATGCTGTCTAAAGGATATTTTCTGTGATTCTGAAAATAAAATTAATAATCACTCTGAGAAGTTAGTTTTTTGGATTTTATGGCTTATACATTCACTCATACCCACTCAAAGCATTTCCTCTGTGGTGATGAGCGTGTCTGATAATAATGAGGGAGAACATAATTTTTTCCTGTTATGAGCATATTCAATATGCTATAGAGGACTTGAATGAAGCTGGTTATCTGTGACTTTTAGAAAATGTAAAACAAAAACCTTAGAAAGTTATACTTAATGTAAAGCAAATGGATATCTAAAAATTCTTAACAAGAATGTCGCATTTTAAAATAACTGTTATTTAAAAAGCTCTGTTATTCCTTTTGTAACTACCACTTTTTAAAATATTTGTGCACATGTAAGTGCTTTGTTTTATTATGCATATATATCAATAACAATGTAAAATTAGCTTTAAAATCTCTATATTTCAAACTTTAGTTTTACAGAAACATTTTTCGTCTCAGGTAGACTAAAAAGTTCCATAGGCCAATTGCTCAGTGGTGAGCACATTCCTTTCAAATTCTGTTCAGCTTTTTAGGCATGACTATACGTCCTTTGAACTTCTGCTATAGATCCATTAGAGCCCTGGCTAGTGGTGCAGTGGATATCGAGTGTTATTCAGAATGCTGAGGTTGCTAGCTTGTTCAAGGATTGCAGGTTCACCTGACCAGGTGGTGGTGCAGTGGATAGAGCATTGAACTGGGACACAAAGGACCAAGGTTTGAAACCCCAAGGTCGCTGACTTGAGTGCTGGCTCACCAGCTTGAGTACGGGGTCACTGGCTTGAGCGTGGGATCGTAGACATGACCCCAAGATCACTGGCTTGAGCAAAGGTCACTTGCCTGAAGCCCAAGGTCACTGGTTTGAACAAGGGGTCACTTGTTCTGCTGTAGCTCCCCTCCCCCCATCAAGGCACATATGAGAAAGCAACCAATGAATAACTAAGGAGATTAATGAGTCATAGACAGAATTGATGCTTCTCATCTCTTGCCCTTCCTGTCTTTCTGTCCCTGTCTGCACCTTTCTCTGTCTCTCTTTATATATCTCTGACACACACACACACACACACACACACACACACACACACACACACACACACACACACAATTGGGGATTTGAGGCTCGGTTAAGGCTCCAGGCTCCATTAAGGCTCAATTCCAAGGTTGCCAGTTCTAGCCTCAGTCAGGGATCAATCCCCAAGGTTGTCAGTTCAAGAGGGCATATATGAGAAGCAATCAATGGCACAACTGAGTGGAACAATGAGTTGATGCTTCTCTCCCTCTGTTTCAAAAAAAGAAATAGAAAGAAAAGATGATGAATACATTAGAAAGTATGGACTATCAGATTTATATTTCATTTGATATTAGCTAAGATTTTCTTTTTCCTATCCAATTGGCTTTTACAAACCTTATGACATTCAATACACTGCAACAAAATCATAATTTAGTACTTTATAGTTTATAGGAGTAACAATAATTATTTCATGCAACACTTTTATTAAAAAATGTATTTTTATCAGGTTTCTAATGTCCATAGTAACATTTCTATGTTGTCCTTTTTGCCTTTTATATTATTTGTTATTATTTTTTTTTAGTGAGAGAGAGACAGACAGACACAAAGGAAGAGAGAGATGAGAAGGATCAACTTGTAGTTGTGGCACTTTAGTTTATTGATTGCTTTCTCATACCTGGGGAGCCAGTGATCCTTTGCTCAAGCAAGTGACCTTGGGCTCAAGTCAACAACCTTTGGGCTCAAGCCAGCAACCATGAGATCATGTATATGATCCCATGCTGAAACTAGCAATCCTGTGCTCAAGCCAGATGAGTCCATACTTAAGCTGGAGACCTTGGGGTTTTGAACCTGGGTCCTCAGTGTCCCAGGCCAATGCCCTATCCACTGTGCCACCACCTAGTCAGGCCTTTTTGTATTTTAAACTCATCAAGGTATTAGTTGATAATATTGATGTTCAAGCTTAGACTCTACATATTACTAGCCTGTCTCCTTTAAATTTACATTTAGCATGTATGTAGAGGAGTAAGGAATAAATCATTCACTTATGCATCTCATGGGGAAATAAATATAAAGAATAATATAATGTTTGAGATAATAAAACTCAAGGTAAGAGACCATTTTTATTATTCCATGTATTTTAGTTTCTAGTATAATGCCTAACCTGGAGTCATGCATAATGCATGTTTGTAGAATGGTTAAGTGTTGAACAGGAGGCTAAAGAGTTGTTCAGAAATGATGACTCATGAGAACTGTGTGTTTTTAATCTGCTAGCTTTCCAAAATCTCACATGTTACTGTTTTTCTCAAGTAATTATCTTCTGACCTTTTCTACTTCTAATGTTTTCTGATTTGACTTTAGGGAATGTTTATATCATTTTGTGGAATGCCCAACTGCTTAACACACTACAGACCTGGATAGAGACTGTATCATCTGTTTTTAAAGCATGAGAAAATTAATAACATTGTCAATTTATTCAATATTTTTTCAAAACTATTTCACTTGGGTTCTCTATAAAGACAAAGGAAGCACACAGCAAGATTCTTCTATTTTGGTGGAAGGAGAAAGAGTTCATCACTTTTACATAGTATCTGCTTTTCTTTTCTGCAAAGAGTTTGTATTAATTTGGTAAGGCTGCTATAACCAAGTACCACACACTGGTTTTAACTAACAGAAATCTATTGTCTCACAGTTCTGGAGATTAGAAGTCACAAATCAACATACTGGGTTTGTTTATTCTGAGAACTCTGAGGAAGAAGCTGTCTCACTCCCCTCTCCGCTAGCTTCTGGTGGTCTGCTGGCAATTGTTGGCCTAGAAATAACTCACCTATCTCTGTCTTCATCTTCATGAGATGTTCTCCTTGTATGCATGTTTCTGTGTCTAAATTTCTCTTTTCCATAAAAATGTCAGTCAAAGTAGATTAGGATCTACTTTAATGCATATTCAAATAATTCAACACATTTTCATTCTTGAAAAATAAATAAGGCAGAGCAGATTCATTTAAATTCTATATAAAATTATGCATGAGGAACAAATTTACCTGACCAAGGGTTCAATATATTATTTTGTAAGATTTGTAAGTGGTTTTCTGACAACTCTTCTTCCCCAAGTTAGTATCTTTGATTTTGTAATTTTATAAACAAAGAAGCAAAGTAAAATAAACTTTTAGCATAAGGTGGGATGTGAACAGAGGCCTGTATATGAGTAATTATATGATGTTAAAAAAAAGTCATGCCCTGGCCAGTTGGCTCAGCAGTAGAGTGCTGGCCCAGCATGTGGAAGTCCCGGGTTTGATTCCCAGCCAGGGCACACAAGAGAAGCACCCATCTGCTTCTCCACCCTTCCCCATCTCCTTTCTCTCTATCACTCTCTTCCCCTCTCACAGCCAAGGTTCCATTGGAGCAAAGTTGGCCCGGGAGTTGAGTATGGTTCCATGGCTCTGCCTCAGGTGCTAGAATGGCTCCGGTTGCAGCGGAGCAATGCCCCAGAAGGCTGAGCATTGCCCCCTGGTGGGCATACTGGTGGATCCTGGTTGGGGCACATGTGGGAATCTGTCTGTTTGCCCCCCCACACACACTGCTTCTCACTTTGAAAAAAACAACAACAACAAAATCACATAATTTGAGGTGGTTGGAGCATAGAATGCAATGGGAAATACCTGAAAATGAGGCTGCAGAAGAAGCTTATGAGACATTTTGAAAAACCTTATGGTTGGGACTAATGAATTTATGTTGCATCCTGTAACCAATGAGAGAAAATTACACATTTTAAAGTGGGAATAACAGTGAATATTTTTTTAAAGAAAGTAATGTGTGGTGCATTAGCATAGAAATGATTTCAAGACGGGGCAGTAAGAAGGACATTGTAATAGTTTAAGTGATGATAACCAATGTAACTGAGGAAAATCACCAGTGAGAGTTGTGTATAGAATAGAAAGAGTCAAGGGCTAGAAATAACCCCTGGCGAAAACAAGAGAGCACATGGAGCTCAGAGAATAAAGGTTGGAGTAGTGCAACGAAGCACAACTATGCAAAAAATATATTATAGTATTTAAAGAAAGAGTTTTCACCTTTTCTGACACATACAAGACATTCAGCAATATGCTCTTTATATATTTAATATATAATTACTATTATTATGAATCTTATGTTATTTACTTGTTTTACTTTATGTTATTGACATATATATAT
Organism: Rhynchonycteris naso; assembly: GCA_037038555.1. NCBI lineage: Eukaryota > Metazoa > Chordata > Mammalia > Chiroptera > Emballonuridae > Rhynchonycteris > Rhynchonycteris naso. The sequence goes on along the minus strand of CM072996.1, from coordinate 120,379,768 downwards.
ATATATATATATATATATATATATACTCTAATTTATATATTAAGTTTTGTTAGGTTATGAATTTATTTGAATCCAAAATTATTATGTATATTATTTTATGATATTTTTATTCAACATGTTTTGAGAGTCATCCATACTCATTCTTGTAGTTGAAGTAAATTTTCTTTATTGTATAGTTTTCCAATATAAAAGATATAAAAATTTCTTTATACTTTTATTAGATATTTGGTTTGTTTCCAGAATTTTGCTTTATTAACAAGACAGCTCTAAAAATTCTTGCATATTACCTGTTATCCAAGTGTAAAAAATTTTCTGGGGTATTTACCTAGAGGTAGAATTTTGTGTCACTGGATCTAAACATGCTTATCATTACCATGGAATGTCAAAGTATTTTTGGATACTATAGAGTTTTTGAGGATCTGAAAGAATTTGAGCTTATTAAAATAGAGAGGCCATGGCCGGTTGGCTTACTGGATACAGTGTATCCCAGTGTAGGGACATCCTGGGTTTGATCCCTGTCAGGGCACATGTGAGAAGCAACCATATACTTCTCTCCTCCTCACTCTCCCCCTTCTCCATCATTCTCTTCTACTCCAGCAGCCAGTGGCTAGTTTGTTTTGAGTGTTGGCTCAAGGCACTGAGGATATCTTGGGTGATTGAACATCAGCCCCAGACAGGGGTTGCCAGGTGGATTCCGGTCCAGGCACATGCGAGAGTGTGTCTTTCTATGTCCCCTCTTCTCACTTAAAAAAAAAAATTGGAACAGGATAGTAGGTTAAAGGAAAACAGATCAAGGAAAAGTTTGTTAGTTTGTGTGTATGCTGTATGATTTTAGCAAAGGAAACAAACATATTTATGAGAATACACTGGTAAAAACCAGTAAAGAGAAATATTCTGAAGATAAAAGTGAGAAACTACATAATTAATGGTACACATTTCCAAAGGAAGGGAGAAAGTATGAGTTCAAAGTGAGAGGGGAAAATAGAAGCTCAACGTCATCAGCAGAACAGCGATTACAAGGCTAAATCAGGAGAACTGAACTATAAGAGTCTTCCCATTACACTGCCTTGCATTTCTTCCACTGGTTAAAACTAGGGAAAAAACAAAAAGAAAAAAGGTGAAAACAAAACAGTAGCAGTGTAATGTAAAAGTGAATACATTATTCTTTCATAATTTAAAACAAACGATGTTTTAAATATAGTGAAAAGGTATATGCTTTGTAGTTTTTCCCATCCACTAAATTAACAGGAAAAAATGTGTGAGTTAAGTTCATGAGAACACTGAAAACACTTGAAAGCTTTTCTCTGAGTTATCCCTTGAAAAATATTTCTTGAAACTATTCTCCACTTCCCATAGGTATTAAGATAGTTAAACTGAGTTTTATTTTTGTTTTGTTTTTATTTTCTAGTAACAGACCTATATTCTTCAAAAGGGTATGTGTATAGTTGAATATCATTTTTTTCTTATATTATTGTTTTTATTACAACAATGGTTAAGGGAGTTATGTATTGACCACCACATTAAGTATTTTCAACAAAATACCAAGTTGAGAAAGTTTAAACATTTGAGATGTGTCCATGAGAACTACTTGAGTCCACTGAATAATTCTGTCAATTAATCAACTGCTTGTGAGGAAATGTGAATGATGACTTTTTATTTTTTGGCAAAAATTTGTGTATTTGTGTGTATATGTGTGCATATACACACATATACATATATGTGTATATAACATTCTGAATATATATTATAAATTTTTATCAAATATATATATATATAAAATATATATATTGTCTTTCAAAACTGTTTTTAAATTCTTTTAAATGCTTAGACTTTTGGTAAAAGCTAATTTTTCTGAGCTGAAATATAGTTGCAGGATTCTACCTTTTGCCTCAAGAAGTGGCTTTAGAAGGGTCATTTAAAAAATGTGCTGATATTTAAAAGTTAATCAAAGGAAGGCGAAATGCTTCCAGACTTTTGCTACTGTTTGAATCTAGGCTAGACAAGCCTATCTCAGCATATTGTTATTCCAGTCTGCTTAATTTTCTTTGCGTCACATGTCTCTGCTTTATGCTTTTCAAACAATTATCTACTTTTGTCCCAGAAAAACTTTTTATTTACAGACACGGCTTAAATATATATGTTGCTGTTTACTATTTAATATCCCTTGAGTAGAAAGTTGCTGGAAAATACTTCCTACTCCCGTCACCCTAAACTCAAAATTCATGCCTTGTTTTTGTTGCTACTGGAGGTCAAAACAACAAAATCCTATAGCCATGCTGGCTTTAGCTTACTTAAAAGCCGGCAGCTGTAAATTTGGAAAATCCTGTATAATTTATATAGCGTAGGCAGTATCTTTAGCATGCAAAAGGTTTCAGTAAAGGCTTTGGTCTTCCCCTCTAATGTAACACCTTTCTATCTCATCTGAGGTCATCAGAATCACATGTGCACTTACTCCTTTGAAAGAACTGCCTTGTGAGGAGCATATTAAAGCTCGACATGGTTTTTTCCATCCCTGCCAGCTCTAAGGTCACGAACAATTCTAACCTCAGCAGAAAAGATAACACTTTAGTTCTTATGGTCTTTTAAGAAGAAGGCTTTTTATTTTCTTTATAACCCAGGTCACCTCAGGAAAGATTTGTGAGTATTATTTGTAAGGCACTGCTTAGCTTCTGACCCAAACTCCTGATTTTTATAGGTTTGGTTTGCGCATCTATCCTGCCACAAGTGGGGTACAACAAGGCCCAATATAAATTGTTTTCTATCCTTACCTCCCCACTCCAGACATATGCTTGTAAATAAAAGTTATATTTTTAATAAAGCAGTTATACAAACTACAAGTGTCTAGATTTATAGTGGAATTTGGAAAAAATCCTGTTGTGAACTGAAAAGTTATAAGCTGGCCACCCCACGCCAGTTGCTGATAACCTGCTTCATCTGTCTTATGTCTGAGAGCTAAGCTTAAACTCGGAGATGGGGCAACCTTTCCAACTTGACGTCAGCATGAGAAGAAACAGTGACGGTGTAGGTATGGATGATTTATATACCTCTGTCTCCTCTTACCTTCTTAGACATCCATGGAAATATTTCAGTGACCTTTGTGCCCTACTTATGTCCAAAATAGTTTGACTTTTTTTTTGCTTGCAGTAGATTAGTAGCTATATGGTCTCTAAGAGCTCATTTTAATAAGTTTATTTTTTTAAAATATCTGATCATGTCTGTGAATAATTTTCAAAGTATGGTCTCTGTCATTATCTCATTTAGCTACATTAGATAATTGTTAACTAAACAGATGGAACAAAAGTACCCCATTCTCCTGTTGAAGAAACTGAGGCTGAAAGTATTTAAAATAACATTTTCAAAGTCATGTGATTAATTCAATTACAAAGTGGAAATCTTTCTTGCCTTTCTTCCCTCACCTTTTTTTCCTGACTCTTAATCCAGTGCTCTTTTTTTACAGTGAACTCTATAATGTTGAAATAAGCATTCATCTCAACTTACATTTGGAATCTTATACCCTGAACTGGCATTGAGTGTTTAACGTCTTTCCTGGTTAAAATCATGCTAGACAAATTTGCTTTAACCAATTTTCAGCTATACAAAAGCCCCTTTATCTGTGTTGGTATAAATCAATTAACCTCCTTACTTTCTGCTGAAAGTTCCAAACTTCAAATAACTTGCCTATTAACTTTGACAGTGTGCCCAGTGTACTAACAACATTAAAAGCAAACATCTATATGATATGTTGAATGCGCTGTTATTATCAATTCAGTTTCTTAGGCATTCTTTCAAAAGGACTGTCAGGAGCTGGCCTGATACATTATAAAGAGGCAAGGTTTTGCTGATAGAGAAGCTGTAATAGCTGGCTTTTTGCAAGAACTATGATCACTTCAAATTGTTTTTAATCAAGAGTAAGATACAAAAATTTCAGCATTCTGTGTGCCAGAAAGTGCATATTTAGAATGAAATTCTCACAAGTACACAATGGGAAAATGAGCCAAAGGTGAAATTTATATAGCATTTGGCAGATGATTTATGAAGCTTTATTTATGTATTTATTTTGTATAGCGTAAGGTGAAAGTATTCAATTTTTTTCACTGATCAAAATAGGCCATCTAAAGCTCTTTGAAGCTTAACTAACATACAAAAAAAAAAAAAAAAAAAAAAAAAGGAAAAGTCAGGCAGACAACATAGAGGTTTTCTAGAGTTCTGAAAAAGACATATAGTATTTGAAGTTTCCTTTCTTTTCTCCCTCCCTTCTTCCTTCCTTCCTTCCTTCCTTCCTTCCTTCCTTCCTTCCTTCCTTCCTTCCTTCCTTCCTTCCTTCCTTCCTCTTTCCTGCCTTTCTTCCCTCACCTCTCTCCATTTTTCTTTCTTTTTTGATGAGAAAATAAAGTGCTATTCTCAAAAGTAACTTATTAGAGTTATATAAAGTCCAGAGCACATTATATAAATAAATGCTTTATACTTTCTCCATTATTTTATTCCCCTTTGGGTTATAGTTGAATAGCGATCTTGATATACCACATGTCTCATAACCAGGTCTTCTGACTCATTCCTGGTTCTAAACTCCTAACACAGGTAATTCACTATATAAATTCCACAAAACCTGAGCTGGTCCATACTCTGTTCAAGGAATCAAGCTTCCAGATTGTTTTCTGATTTTAGCCTTTTATTTTGATATGTTATAGGTATAGTTCTTCTAGAGCACTGTAAAGGTTAAAATGACACTTTTGTGTTGTGAAATGAGCATAAACAATGAACCAAATTGCATCAGTACAAAAATTGACCTGGAAAATATAAATGATGACTTGAGGATGAAAACTGAGTCTCATGGCAACCACAAGATGGCTTCTTCTGATGATTGCTTACAGAAAATGGATATTCTTTTTATTTGTTGGTATTATTGTCAGCTCAATATATAATGTACTAAAATATGCCTTGCCTGATGAAAATAACTATAGCAAACAAAATCTAATTTCATCACACTACTTGTTTATACTTTCCAAATCAAAATAAAGGTTATGTCAAAATCAAAAGTCTTTCTTTTCTGAGAATAAGTAAATAGGTATATTAGCAGCCAACCCAGATGCAAGGTTAATTGATAGGTCATGAAACAAGTTCAGCAATCCAGGAACACAATGTTGATTTTGGCCAGTCTCTAAGGAATGTTTGTCCAAATATTGAGGGTGGAGCTGGCTTTATCTTTCCCCCACTCCCCTGCTAGTATGATGCTTAAAATGAATTCTTCTGCAAATCTCCCTCCTATGAGTGTCAATTCTTTGAAGAAATTATAAGAGAAAGTAAAAAGCTTTCATAAATTTTCTTAGACACTTAATCAGATTCATTTCTATAAAAACCCAGGATCTAGTCTCAAAGAGATATGGATATGGATGGTTGTCTAGATCCTAACTTTTTAGGTGAACCATTTCTAAGGGAAGATTTATGTTTCCTTGGTCCTATAGACTCAGTGTCAGCTCATCCCTCTCTGAATTATAGAATGCCTCAAATCTCTATGTTGACTCTGAGTGCTATAGATTTATAAATAGTGATAACTATTGCTATGTTCAGTGTGGGGTGATTTTTGTGCTCTTTGCTTTTGTGTTGTATGATTTATGTGTTTATATATGTAGATATATTGTATACTTTCAATATTTTACTATAGATATTAAATTATAAGTTGAATGATCTTAGATTGATAACTATAGAACAACATAAAATATCACTTGATTCTTTAATAATTTTGTCATTTATGTTCACAAAGAAAAAACAAATACAAAAATTCCATATAATTCCATAATTTTTAAAATTTCTTATAACACTTATAACTCTAAATTTTATTTCTATAAAAATAATGTTCTATAGTAAAGATAAATTATGTTTTAATATGGCTAAATACTGGTAGTATGGTACTTAAAACATTACTTATTTAGAAAATACAGCAAGAATTGATCATATGCATGTTTTTAGCTAAATATCTTGTCCAGAATCTTTAGATGAAGCTTATTTTCAGTTAGAGTCTTAGTTTTCTAAAATAAAAAAGAAGTGAAAAAATCAATAGGTCTTTAAGTTTAAAAAGATAGCATAGGCCATTGTTAAGCTCTAGGCTACTATGGCTATAGAAGAAGATTAAAATTATATGATGTTCTTTTCTTTTTGAAAGATCAATACAGAACAATTTTATTTGTTATTTTCTCAAAATTATAACCTACTGGTTTAGATTGATTGTACTACCAATTTAGTGATGAGCAGAATATGATCATTAGACCATCTTTAACAGACAAGCTGTTAAAAGAAAAATGAATTTAGACATCAAAGATAGCCTATATTTTATTTTCTATATTTAAAGTGGTATAAGTAAAAATAATAATTAAAAAATCTCTACTGCAGCCCATTTTGTGTAATAGTTTTCTAGGATAGAGGACTATAGCATTGTGTGTCAAGGTAGGTTAATCCCAGTAATAAAGCATGCTATGCCAAATACTTGATACAGATCTTTCATTTTATTATGCAACAGCCCCTGAAAGGTAAGTATTTTTTTTTTAATTTTTGTTCTAAATACAGGGGATCCTTGAGTTACGACATAGTTCTGTTCCTTTGACAGTAATGTAACCCAAATTTTGGTGTAAGTCAAAACAGACCCTAGCTTGAGTCACTTACCTATCCTAATACAGTTGTAAAATCATGGTCTAGAACATAAAAACACAACTAAGTCATAGAAAAAGGACATAAATATACTGTATGTACACTGTACTGTGTATTCTTTCGCTGCACACAACCAAACCAGTTTGGCCACGTAGTCTGTAAGTACGACACTAACTGCATAAGCCAAAACACTTACATATCAATATTCTAAGGTTTTATGGGAATGAACGTCTTAAACTCAAAACATCATATGCTGAGACTGTCATAACTTAAGCACCCCCCATATCTGGGTGTCTTTGCTGGTTAGCTCAATTGCTTAAGAGCATTATCCTGAAATGACAAGGTTGCAGGTTCGATTCCTCATCAGGGCACACACTGGAAGCAGCCAGTGAGTGCACAACTGAGTGAAACAACAAATGAATGTTTCCTTTCCCCTCCCATCTCTTTCCCTTCCTCATTCTGTCTCAATCTAATTAATTAATTAATTGAGCCCTGGCCAGATAGCTCAATTGGTTGGAGTGTCATGTCCGAGTGCGAGGCTGCCTGTTTGATTCCCTGATCAGGGCACATACATGTGGGAGCAACTCCACGTTCCTGTCTCTCTGTTTCTCTCTCCCTGCCTCTCTCTCAAAAAAGAAAAATAAAACAGATATGGGAACTGACTTAAAGTGCTTGAATCACTCCAGGTCAAATCATTAGCAACTATTGTAGACAGATTTGAATCCAAGCAGTCTGACTCCAGGGTGTTATATAGATATATATTTAAAAAGTTACCTTGACCCAGTTTTGAAACCCTAACTAGAGCCTGGTTAGTTCCTGTTTTTAAGAAGCTGATTGGATATACACTCCCAACACCTTACTTTTTGGGCCCTCATACTCTGGGTCTGTATGTACCAGCCCTGATCTTTCCAGGCCAAGTACTGGGCCAGTGCTTTTAGGAGCAGGTGAAATTATTCAAATTAACCACTCCATAGAAAGCTGGGCAAACTTATCTCACCCCAGTTGCCATGCATACGCATCCTTGCTACAGTTCAAAATTGCTGTTCCTCAGTTCATGTGCAGGTGCAACGCTCTGTGTGGCCCCAGCTGCGCTTTGGATCTCTAAGTAACAAAGAACCTGCCTTTTATCTATCCCACTGTCATTGTGTTGTGTTCCACCATCAAAAGAATATTTTTTAAAATAATTTTTTAATTTTTCAATTGCAGTTGTCATACAATGTTATATTAGTTTCAGAAATACACTCCAGTGATTAGACATTAAATATCTTACTAAGTGATCATCCCAATAATGCTCATAGGTACAGAATAGTCATGAAGATGTAAAGTGTAGCATAGAGAATATAGTCAATAATACTCTAATAACTGTATGTGGTGCCAGATGGGTATAAGATTTATCGAGATGAAGAAAAGAATCTTTAAATCTTATACACAAAGCCTGACCAGGCAGTGGTGCAGTGGATAAAGTATCAGACTGGGACACCGAGGACCCAAGTTCGAAACCCTAAGGTTGCCAGCCAGCTCATCCGGCTTGAGTGCAGACTCACCAGCTTGAGCAGGTGGTTCCTGGCTTGAGTGTGGGATCACAGACATGACCCCATGTTTGCTGGCTTGAGCCCAAAAGTCTTTGGCTTGAAGCCCAAGGTCGCTGGCTTGAGCAAGGGGTCATTCACTCTGCTGCAGTGCCCCCCCCCATCCACCATCAAAACACATATAAAAAAGCAACCAATGAACAATTAAGGAGACTAAGGAGCCTCAAAGAAGAATTGATGCTTCTCATCTCTCTCTCTCTTTCTGTCTGTTCCTATATGTCCCTCTCTCTGTCTTTTTCTCTGTTTCTGTCACACACTCAAAAAAATCTTACACACAGAGTACACGCCCTCAACTTCTATACTTCCTCTCATCTCGATGAGGTACTGTGAAGATACTCTTCAATTCAAATCTATTACTACTATAGGAACTCTGGACTAGTATTGTAAATTACAAACCAGGTAATTGTTTTCTTGTTTTGTTATACTTAAGTGGTCTGGATTCATATAAGCTAGAATTGGTTATGAGTATTTTACTTAGCACTCTTCTCTCAAGTGTCAATAGAAGCCATGTTTAAGGTAAAATTAAATTTGATAGGGCAAAGGAGAGGTTATAACATTTTAAAAACTAAGCTTTAAAATTTTATTATACTTTCTGGAAGGTAGGTTCATGAATGATCAATTGACAAAATTCATCATAACAGGTAAAGAATTATTATAACATCTAAACAACTCAAAACAGTGAGAATATACAATGACTCAAATTAAAAATTATTTGAAATTAGCTCCTTATACTTGGATACCTAAAAGAGTAGAAAGTCAGATAGTGAAGACTTTGGGAGTCATAAAGTTTTTGTTCCAACTACTCAACTCTGCCTTTGCAATGTAAAAGCAGCCCTTAGCCAACAGGTGTCTCTGCTTCATTAAAACTATTTACAAGCCACAGGTTGGATTTGGCGCACGAACCATAGATTGCTAATCCCTGGTCTAATATTCTCAATTATACTCTAACTTCCTTTCTCATCTGTGATTGACACAATATTATATCAGGAGATTCTATTTTAGGAAGCACGAGGTCCACATGCTAGGGACAACTCTAAACTGAACCTGCCAAGAGCATTGTTTTATTGCAAAGTGATGATCATAATCTAATTAGTTTTCAAGGACAGTTGGTATGAATCACATAGTGAAGGTGTGCTTTACTGCAATACTGGCAGCTGCACAGACTGCTGATTGTCATAATAAGGTTTACTTACCAGCTTATCTGAATGTTCTGCTAACTAATTTCCAAAAAATAATGTGTACCCAGTATTTACTTTTCATGTGCAATGAACTATCAATTGAAACTACGAATGTTTATCTGTTGTACATAAGAATGGTAATAATAGTAAGATTAATAATAATAATGATAAATACTAGTTATTGAATATTTTCTGTGTGAAATTCTGCCTTATTCTTCCATACTCATTTTGTCCAGGAAGCCTTCTGTGACTGCATGGACTTTTGTTCCTCACTTCTCATAGTTCCCTGGTTTTCTTTGTATCACATCACTTATCATACTCGAAGAGTTTTCTTATCATTTCCCTCCTAAACTGGTAATAAGTGTATGAGGGTCAAAAACCATGATTTATTAATCTTTACATTTCTATAGTCTAAGTCAATGCCTGGCTTCTAATAGGCTCCCAGGCCATATGTTCTTTAAAAAGAAATGAATGAATACTCACTCCCAGCCACAGTGTAGCAAGTGGGTTAGACTTTGGAGGTCTTGAAAAACTAGATAGAAAGGCTAAATCCTGGTTTAACACTAAGACTCAGCTGTCTGAAAAGCCCATCACTCTGAATCATTCTAGCACAAATTATAGGCTTTAAAAGTGGTTTGCAAATGTTACATTTTTGAGTTTACTGCAATGTAAGATATCTTCAAGTTTCCTGGCTTCTTTGGGCAGTACTCATCTTGATTGTATGTTAGTTTGTCAGCTCAAGTGAAGGAAAAAGCCAGTTTGAAAACAAACCACCAATATAGGTTGCTTTTCTACTCTGGTTCCTCCTTTGTTTGTATTTATCTCAGAACCAGATCTAAGATGCCTTTTGGGATGTGTGCAGATAGGTTACCAGGAATAAAATTTCAATTCCAGTTTGGCCATATGTAAGCTACCCTTCCAAATGTCTTTTACAATGTGCTGACTGTAATACTTTGACCATAAACCACTGGTAATAGCAAGAGATTAGGCCCTGGTTAGAAACATATTGCTGCATTGCCAAATCCTTTTGTGGAATCCAACTACTACATATTTTTAGGTTAAAGAAAACTAGATCTTCTGCCATTCAGCCAACTTTGACTTTGGTTTTAAATTACCTCAGAGAATTTTTAGCTGATACTATTTCCCAGTGGAAAATACTGGTTATTCTCTGAAGAAGGGGTTGGTAAGGCAAAGTGAATAGAAATTATGAAAGGGGAAGTGGGCGGTTTGAAAAAAAAAGAGTGTAAGAGAAACTTTGAGGACTTCAGAGAAAAATCTGGAAAAAAGTGTAGGACCTTATGCTAGGTAACACTGCTGCTAGGTTGTTACCCAGGTCTGATGGAATTTGCTTAGTTGTTTACATATAACACACATATATACATCTACACACTGACATTTTCATTTCTTTTAGTTGATCTTGAAAGATAAAATAGCGAAAACAATGTGGATAAAAAGAAACATTCTGGAGTATTTCCCCAAAACTCAGTTGGGTATGATAAATGAGGTTGACCTTTATGTCTCTAGTAACTTGTGGTCCTCATCATTATTTAAGTAAGATTACCAGGAATACCAATGCCCCTGGGAAATATCTCATTAGATTTTCTAAAGGGAAAAACAAAACATTTCTAGGCCAAGTTTTGCCAAAGAGAAACCTGACTAATTATTTAGTCAGCAAACACTCATTGAATACTTAGTATATGGAAATAGGTGAAAGTAACAATAAAAAAAGACATAATTCATAGTGTATTTTCTCTAGAAGAGCTTATTTTGTAGTAAAAATTTTCAGTTTGACAGTTTGAAATTATGTGTTCACTGAGAAAGTCTAACTCTTAAGTTTCAATATAGATTCTTCTTCGTGATAAGCCTGAGCCCTGACTTTTGTAAGTTTTACTTATTTCAGCATTTTTATAATTGATCTTAATGTAGGTTTTCTTATTTTTCAGACCCTTTCTTGTCACTCCTGACTATTAATTTTACTAAATGCTGAACCTAATCCTTGGTGTGATTTGTGTCAACATACTCTAACCTCACTGTCAATCTAAGAGATTTTATAGGAGCAACAGTGAATATATTCTCAGCAAAAATATTTCCATTGTCTTTACCTAATTAAAACAATTCTGTTTCAATGATAAAATTGCTAGTAGAAAAACTTGGTTTTTTCATTATTTTAGTATTTCCTTGTGTTTGAGGAATGAAAAATGTTCCAGTTTTAGTTTATAATTCATTATAAAGAAGCTTAAAATACAGATTCTGGTTGTAGCAATTATAATGGTTTCTGCTTATTTTTGTTTTAAAAAGGAAGTGTTTAGTTGAAATAGAGCATTCATATATACAAATGCACAGAACAAAGATATCTGCTTATTTCTGTGGAACCAACAAGCCAAGTGATAATCAGCCATAGGCTATATTATATAAAAGGTATGGCAAAAGTAGGTTTACAGTTGTTCATATGGAAAATAATACAATAAATAACAAATAATACAAAAATATATCCTGTTTTGTGCACTCACAACTGTAAGCCTACTTTTGCCCCATCTATATGTAAAGCAATATCACATTTCCAAAAATCTAAAGGTTGTAAGTTTCATATACTTTTACCTGTTTTTTCTTTTTTGGGAGCAAATGTTATTTTACTAAGCTTGAGGCACTGTTTTTAAAGAGACTTTAAAAATCATTCTTGGATTGTATGCAGTGTAGTTAGGACACATTGACTTGTTCACATTGGTGAGGAGGAAAAATCACCATCCCTTTGAGCATTTTTATGCAGGTTTTCTTCAGCTCCTTACAGAAGATAATCACTGAGGCAGAATGTCAAGAAATTAATGGTAATTAATAATGATGATTTATCTTTTTGCACAATTCTTGGAAATGCACATCTTCTTTGAAGCTATTCTTTTCATTAATTAACAAATGTTTTACCTACTAGATGCAAGAATAATAGTGATAGGGTTACACTGTGTTTAGTAATGTATTCAGTCATCTACACAGTCAAACATATCAATTTAGTCATCAATCTATGTATGAAAACTTAATATAGTTGACTTGATTAGGTATACAAAGTTTTTAGGTGCAAGTTCAAGTTAGATAGCAAAGTTTATAAGGACAGAGTATAGGATAATCTTAAGAACATAGGAACATAGATTGCAATCAGGAAACATGTTCTGGTTTATATTCTACCACTACTAGCTGTCTGACTTCAGGCAGATTATTTTAGCTCTAAAATAAAATGATTTCCTTATCTCTTCAGTATCAACCCATTTCTAACATTCAGTGGCTCCTTGTGGCTGAGAGCCTAAATAGAAACAAATGATTTGGTTTGAATGAACTCAGTCTTTTTGAACGATTGTCTTACTAGCTTATCTTTGTATTTCCTTTCATAAGTTTAGCATGTTTTTGTTCTTGTTTTTTATTCTTTTTTATAGCATCATTTTTTCTGACTGCTTTCTCTAATTCTACATAGATGCTGGCTTACATAAAAAATTTTGATTCAGAACAGATACAAAAACCCGATAGAAGTAACAAATATGAGCATAGAAATCCATGAGAAGAATTTTGTACTTGAAGTAAAGATAATTTAACTTGCTATGTCTATTCTTTACCTTTTTAGCACCATGTAAAACAATTAGCCTGTTACTTGTACCATTTTTAAGTATTCAGTTACTTATTCAGATACTAAGAATTGCTATTAGCCAACTAAAATATAAATTTTCTCCTTATCTTTCCTCTAAAATTGCACTTATTAAGAATTTTTAGAAAGGATGGCAAGATGGCAATGGAGTAAGTGATCTGGATAAACCGACTTTGAACTAAACTAAGTGGACTCTTCAACCAAGGAACACGGAAGAAGCCACATTGAGACTAGTAGGAAAAGCGAAAACGTGAAGAGGGCTGCCCAGCTCCCCAGAGCAAACGGCAGCCCAGAGAGACCCGCGTGGCGGGAGGAGAGTTTGGCGGAGAGGGAGGGACCTGGGTCCCAGAAACAAAGCCCCAGCTTGCAGCCCCACAGCCTAGAAGAGGCATTTGGACAGCATTGAGCTATGAAACAAGTGAGGATATACTGTTTGTGAGAAAGAGACAGTTTTCTCAGACCCAAGATTCTTCTTAAAGGGACAGCGCAGAAAATCTCTCTCACAACCACGCACCTGGGGCTCCGGGGAACGGGGACAGAGGAGAGGACCAGAGCAGCTGGAAGAGAGTGTGGACTGAAGGCACAGGGAGAAACACTCTGATGGACAGCCACCCTAACCCCTGGGCTAAGTCACTTCCTTAATCAAAACCGAATATTTCCCCTGGAACTAGCAATACCAGCAAAGGGAGACAGGACACCAGCCAAACAAGCTCTCCCTCGGCACTTAGAGTAGAGCTACTTAGATGGAGGGAGCTTCCAGGACTACAGTATGCAGTGTTAGGGTCTGAGCTGCAGTGCACCCACCCACACTGCTGAGGGCTTGCTGGAGGGACGGTGGCGGTTCTGTCGATGGGGGCAGAGGCCCAGCCAGTGTGAGCTCGGTCTAGCCCAGCAGGGGTGGAGGGGACATGCGAAAACGGTCCGGCAGCTGCGGGCCTGCCTGTAGCCCCACCTGCGGGGGGAAAAGCGGGAGGCCAGGAATGGGCAGAGATCTGCTCTGCGACCCTGCGCAAGCCGGCCCTGACCATGGGGGCGGGGCTAGGACCAGGGACAGGCAGAGGCTCCTGGCTGAGCGAATGCCAGCAGCCCTGCCTGGCCCGAGAAACCGCGGTTTGCCATTCTGCCAGCGTGAGGTGACTCTGAACACGGGGGTGGGGATAGAGCCCCAGATGAGCAGAGGCTTGTAGCTGAGCGCAGGCCAGCAACCCTGCCCGGCCTGATAAACTATTGTTTGCGATCCTGTGCAGGCAGGCCCTGGCCTTGAGGGCGGGGCTAAAGCTCCAGATGGGCAGAGGCTCACAACTGAGTGCACGTCAGCAGCCCCGTAAAACCCGAGAAATTGTGGTGAGCAGGCTCTGACGGTGGGGAGTGGACGGAAGCCCGGGAACAGGCTGGGTCCCCAGCTGAGCAAAGGTGTTCAACTCTACCCTTGGTACTGAGGCTTGTGGCTTGAGTGCAGTGTGCAACCCAACCTGTGGGGGCGAGACAAAGGCCCAGGCAGGCTGAGGCTTATAAAGCCAGGCAACAGAACATAGCCCCTCCCGTGGAGAAGAGGTGGAAATCACAGCAACAGCTGCAGTGGGCTAGGGCTGGCAATGCCCAAACAACCTCATTAGGCAGTGGTAGAGGGGATGGTGGGCCTGCAGACAGACCACACCTAGAGAACACAAAGGCAACACCCATTGGACTCCAGTGGCCACAACCTTATACACAGACAAAATGGGCAGGCAGAGAAATGCAACCCAAATGAATCAAGATAAATTTTCAGAGAAGGACATACATGAACCAGATATAACCAAATTAATAGATGCAGAATTTAAAATAATGACAGTTAGGATGATCAAAAAGATTAGAGCAACAATGGATAGTCATTACGAACACCTAAATAAAGAGATAACAAGTATAAAAAAGAAAATTGAAATGATAAAAAAGAATCAGACAGAAATGACAAATACAGTACCAGAACTGAAGAACACAATGGAAGGAATTAAAAGCAGGGTGGATGAGGCTGAGGGTTGAATCAGCCAGTTAGAGTACACAATAAAGAAAGGCACAGAAGCAGAGCAGAAAAAAAAAAGAGACTCAAAAAATGTGAGGAAACTCTAAGGGATCTCTGTGACAACATAAAGATAAATAACATCAGCATCATAAGGGTTCCTGAAGAAGAGGAGAGAGAACAAGAAATGGAAAATTTGTTCAATCAAATCATTGCAGAAAACTTCCCTAAATTAAGGCTGAAAAACGTTTCACATGTTCAAGAAGCACAGAGAACTCCTTTAAAGAGAAAATCAAAAAAATCTACACCAAGACACATCATAGTAAAAATACCAAAGCTAAGGGATAAAGAGAAAATTTTAAAAGCTGCTAGAGAAAAAAAGGCTATCACCTACAAAGGAGCCCCCATAAGGATGACATCTGACTTCTCAACAAAAACACTTGAGGCCAGAAGGGAATGGCAAGATATATTCAAAGTAATGCAGAACAAGAACCTATAACCAAGACTACTCTATCCAGCACGGCTAATGTTTAAAACTGAAGAAGAAATAAAGAGCTTCCCAGACAAAGAAAGCCTCAAGGAATTCATTAAAACCAAACCAATTCTGCAAGAAGTGCTAAGGGGCCTGTTGTGAACAGTTCAAAGGGAGGAAAGAATATAGTAAAAGAAGAATACAGCTTTAATGAATAAAATGGCAATAAACAACTACATATTAATAATAACCTTAAATGTAAATGGATTAAATGATCCAATCAAAAGACATAGGGTAGCTGCATGGATAAAGAAACAGGACCCATACATATGCTGTCTACAAAAGACACACCTTAAAACAAAAGATACACATAGACTGAAGGTAAAAGGATGGAAAAAAATATTTCATGCAAATGGAAATAAAAAAACAGCCGGGGTAGCAATACTTATATCTGACAAAATGGACTTTAAAACAAAGGCTGTAGTAAAGGGAACAATTCAACAGGAAGATATAACTACTATAAATATGTACGCACCAAATGTAGGAGCCCCGACATACATAAAGCAGACTTAGATGGATATAAAGAGCGAGATTAACAAAAATACTATCATAGTAGGGGATATCATTACCCCACTAACATCACTGGATAGATCCTCAAGAAAGAAAATTAATAAAGAAACAGCAGACTTAAAGGAGACACTAGATCAACTTGATTTAATAGATATCTTCAGAACTTTTCACCCTAAAGCAGTAGAATATACATTCTTCTCAAGCACTCATGGTACATATTCTAGGATAGATCACATGTTAGGACACAAAAATGGTCTCAACAAATTTAAGAAGATTGAAATCATATCAAGCATTTTCTCTGATCACAATGCCATGAAACTAGAAATTAACCACAAAAGAAAAACTGAAAAATACTCAAACACTTGGAAACTAAATAGTATGTTATTAAATAATGAATGGATTAACAATAAGATCAAAGAAGAAATAAAAAAGTTTCTAGAAACAAATGATAATGAGCATACATCAACTCAAAATTTATGGGACACAGCAAAAGCAGTACTGAGAGAAAAGTTCATTGCACTACAGGCATATCATAAGAAGCTAGAAAAAGCTCAAATAAGCAACCTGACCCTGAATCTAAAAGAACTAGGAAAACAACAGCAAATAAAGCCCAGGACCAGTAGAAGGAAGGAAATAATAAAGATCAGAGCAGAAATAAATGACATAGAGGTTAAGGAAACAATACAGAGGATCAATGAAACCAGGAACTGGTTCTTTGAAAAGGTAAACAAGATTGATGAACCTTTAACTAGACTCACCAAGAAAAAAAGAGAGAGGACTCAAAAAAATGAGAAATGAGAGTGGAGAAATAACAACTGACACAACAGGAATACAAAGTGTTGTAAGAAAATATATGAAGAACTCTATGACAAGAAATCAGACAACCTAGGTGAAATGGACAAATTTCTTGAATCATATAACCTTCCAAAAATCAATCTGGAAGAATCAGAATACCTAAACGGACCAATTACAACAAATGAGATTAAAACAGTGATCAAAAAACTCCCAAAAAAGAAAAGTTCTGGGCCTGATGGCTTCACAAGTGAATTCTACGAAAAATTCAAAGAAGAACCAACTCCTATCCTCCTGAAGCTATTTCAAAAAATTCAAGAGGAAGGAAGACTTCCAAACTCCTTTTATGAAGTGAGCGTAATTCTGATCCCAAAACCGGGCAAAGACAACACAAAGAAAGAAAATTATAGGCCTATATCCCTGATGAATTTAGATGCTAAAATTCTCAACAAAATATTAGCCAACCGAATCTAGCAATATATGAAAAAAATCATACACCATGATCAAGTGGGATTTATTCTGGAGAGTCAAGGCTGGTTCAATATTCGCAAATCAATCAATGTGATTCATTACATAAACAAAAGGAAGGACAAAAATCACATGATAATTTTAATAGATGCAGAAAAGGCATTTGATAAAATCCAGCACCCATTCATGCTCAAAACTCTCAGTAAAGAGGGAATACAGGGATCATTCCTTAACATGATAAAGGCCATCTAGACAAACCCACAGCAAACATCATACTAAATGGGCAAAAATTAAAAGGAATCCCCTTAAAATCAGGAACAAGGCAGGGTGTCCCCTTTCACCACTCTTTTTCAACATAGTTCTGGAAGTCTTAGCTACAGCAATCAGACAAGAAGAAGAAATAAAAGGCATCCAAATTGAAAAAGAAGAAGTAAAACTGTCATTATTTGCAGATGATATGATATTGTATATTGAAAACCCTAAAGTCTCAGTCAAAAAGCTACTGGACCTGATAAATGAATTCAGCAAGGTGGCAAGATATAAAATTAATACTCAGAAATCAGAGGCATTTTTATATACCAACAATGAACTGTCAGCAAAAGAAATTAAGGAAACAATTCCCTTCACTATTGCAACCAAAAAAATAAAGTACCTAGGAGTAAATTTAACCAAGGAGGTTAAGGACTTGTACTCAAAAAATTATAAAAAACTGATAAAAGAAATCAAGGAAGATACAAACAAGTGGAAGCATATAACGTGCTCATGGTTAGGAAGAATAAACATCATTAAAATGTCTATATTACCCAAAGCAATTTATAAATTCAATGCAATACCAATTAAAATACCAATGACATACTTCAAAGATATAGAACACATATTCCAAAAATTTATATGGAACCAAAAAAGAACACGAATAGCCTCAGCAATCTTAAAAATAAAAAATAAAGCAGGAGGTATCACTCTTCCATATATCAAGGTTTACTACAAGGCTATTGTACTCAAGACAGTCTGGTACTGGCATAAGAACAGGCACATAGATCGATGGAACAGAACAGAGAACCCAGAAATAAACCCACAGCTTTATGGACAACTGATATTTGACAAAGGAGGAAAGAACATACAATGGAGGAAAGACAGCGTCTTTAACAAATGGTGTTGGGAAAATTGGACATCTACCTGCAAAAAAATGAAACTAGACCATCAACTTACACCATTCACAAAAACAAACTCAAAATGGATAAAAGACTTAAATGTAAGCCGTGAAACCATAAGCATCTTAGAAGAAAACATAGGCAGCAAGCTGACATCTGTAGCCGCAATATATTTGCCGATTTATCTTCACCAGCAAATGAAATAAAAGGCAATATAAACAAATTGGACTATATCAAACTAAAAAGTTTTTGCACAGCTAAAGACAATAAGAACAGAATAAAAAGACAAAGCACACAATGGGAGAACATATTCGACAGCACGTCTGATAAGGGGTTAATAACCAAAACTTATAAAGAATTTATAAAAATCAACACCAGGAATAAAAACAATCCAATCAAAAAAGGGGAAAACGAAATGAATAGAAATTTCTCCAGATAGGACATACAGATGGCCAATATGCATATGAAAAAATGCTCAACATCACTAATTATTAAAGAAATGCAAATTAAAACCACAATGAGATATCATCCCACACCAGTCAGAATGGCACTCATCAGCAAAACAACACAGAACAAGTGCTGGTGAAGATGTGGAGAAAAGGGAACCCTCCTGCACTGTTGGTGGGAATGCAGACTGGTGCAGCTACTATGGAAAACAGTATGGAGATTCTTCAAAAAATTAAAAATCGAATTGCCTTTTGACCCAGCTATCTCACTTTTGGGAATATACCCTTCGAATACCATAGCACTGTTCGAAAAGAAGAAATGTGCCCCCATGTTCGTGGCAACATTGTTCACAATAGCGAAGATCTGGAAACAGCCCAAGTGTCTGTCAATGGAAGAGTGGATTAAAAAGCTTTGGTACATACATACTATGGAATACTACTCAGCCATAAGAAATGATGACATCAGATCATTTACAACAAAATGGATGGACCTTGATAACATCATCCTGAGTGAAATAAATAAAACAGAAAAAAACTGAGAACAGCATGATTTTATACATAGGTGGGACATAAAAGTGAGACTGTGAGACATGGACAAAGGTGTGGTTGTTACGGGGTGGGGGGAGGAAGGAGAGGGTGGGAGTAGGGGGAGGGAAGGGGCACAAAGAAAACCAAATAGAATGTGACAGAGGACAATTTAACTTTGTGTGATGGGTATGCAACCTAATTGAATGATAAGATAACCTAGAGATGTTTTCTTTGAACATATGTACCCTGATTTATTAATGTCACCCCATTAAAATTAATAAAAGAAGAAAAAAGGAATTATTAGCCTGACCAGTAGTGGTGCAGTGAATAGAGCCTTGAACCAGAATGCTGAAATCTCTGATTTAAAACCCCAAGGTTGCCAACTTGAGTGTAGGCTTGTCGGCTTGAGCGCAAGGTCGCCAGCTTACGTATGAGATTGCCAGTAAGAGCACGGTATCCTCAACATGATCCCAAGGTTGCTGGCTTAAACCTAAGGTTGCTGGCTTGAGTAAGGGATCACTGGCCCAGCATAAGCCCTAGGGTCAAGGCATGTATGAGAAGCAATCGTTAAACAACTAAAGTGAAGTAACTACAAGTTGATGCTTCTTATCTCTCTCTTTCCTCTCTCTTTCTCTCTCCCTAAAAAGGAAAAAGGACTTGTTAAATACCGCATTGAGTCATCACTTTGCTTTCCTTATTTTATTTAATCTATGCTTGACCCTTATACTTCCTTGAATCTCACCTCCCCAACCCTGACCCTGAACATTTGAAATCTCTTTTCTTTCTTTGTTCACTTAAGTTCAGAATTTATTTACAGGCTTATCTTTCTTTGCCTGTACATTCTACTCTATAGCTCCATTATGGGATCTTTTCTGACTTTACTCATTCTTGGATGAGTAAATGACTTCAGTAGAAAGTCCTTCAAAGACCTATCTCTAATTCTCTTTGTACATTTTTATTTACTGATTTGAGAGAGTGATGGAGAGAGAGAGAAGAGAGAGAGAAATTTGTTGTTACACTTATTAATGCATTTATTGGTTGATTTTTATATGTATGTGCCCTGACGGGATCAAACTTGCAACCTTGGGGTATCTGGACACCACTAATCAACTGAGCTACCCAGCCAGGGCCATCTATCATGAATTTTCAACTCCTGGGTCCACATTTCTATTTTTAACAGTAATTTATTCTATTTAGATCTCTTACAGGACCCTCAAATTCAACCTAAAGTGAAATAAAAAAAAATAATTCTCTCCCTTATTCCCAATGTTCTTCCCAATTGTAAAGCCAGTGGTCAAGGCCACCATCACAGCAGCCTGGCCCATGCAGGTTCTCATTAGATTAGGACAGTCAACAATGAAACAACAGAGCCAAGAACTGGTGAGCCATCGGCTTTAATCCTAGCTTGCATGCAGTAGGCAAGTAAAAACACACACTGGGCTCCAAGACCCACTCATTCAGAGATCACAAAGCTACTGACTTATTTGAGTTTCCTAGAATCAAAGGTTTCTAGTTCACCAGACTTATTCACCTCTGTTGGGCAGATAAAATATAATATGCTCACTTTGTTAAAGATGGTGCTGCCCACATGGAATCGCATCACCCAGGTGATATTATTTGCCCTTATCCTTGGGATGGGTGTGGGGGAAAGGCTGTAATGTAAGCAGGCCAGGTTGTTGTAGCATAAGGCTTAGTTTTAAGAGTAAGCTCTTCTCCACACTCTTGACTGATTGGATGATGTAGGGTGGTACACTCTCCAGAGGAATCCCATTATGCCTCAGATGGGTGACTGTATCAGAGACTTATTTGTTTGTAGATTGAATTAAGGGTTTGGATTTTTACACTATAAAGTGGGACAGACCAGGAGCTTGCTCGCTTGGTTCCTGGGATTAGTATAGAGAGTAGAGCAGAGTAAGGCCACATGGAGGCCAGGAGAAGCAGCCAAGATGGTGGAATGCTGAGGAAGAAACCAGTTTGTGCAGGAGGAGATGGGAAACAGAGGTGAATAAGTCTGGTGAGCTAGAAACCTTTTGATTCTAGGAAACTCAGATGTTAGTAGCTTTGTGAGCACTGAATGAGTGGGTTTTGGAGCCCAGTGTGTATTTTTTCTTGCCCGCTGGGTGCAATCTAAAATTAAAGCTGATGGCTCGCTAGTTCTTGGTTCTGTTGTTTCATTACTGTAAAGCCAGTAGTCAAGGCCACCATCACAGCTGCCTGACCCGTGCAGGTTCGCATTAGATTCAAACAGTTGGTAATGAAACAACGAAGCCAAAAACTGGTGAGCCATCAGCTTTAATTCTAGCTTGCACCTGGCGGGCAAGCAAAAACACACACTGGGCTCCAAAACCCACACATTCAGTGCTCACTAAGCTACTGACTTATCTGAGTTTCCTAGAGTCAAAGGCTTCTAGCTCACCAGACTTATTCACCTCTGTTCCCCATCTCCTCCAGCACAAACTCTTAACAAACTGGCTTCTGCCTCAGCACTCCGCCATCTTGGCTGCCTCCTCTCCTCCACGTGGCCTTAATCTGCTCTCCTTTCTAATACTAACCTCAGAACTGAGAGGCAAGAGAGAGAGAGATCAAGCTACTGGTCTCTCCCACTTTATACCATAGAATCAAAACCTTTAATCCAATTATACAAACAAGGAAGTCTCTGTATAATGGGATTCCTCAGGAGAGTGCACCACCCTACATCATCCAGTCAGTCAAGGGTGTGGAGAAGAGCTTACTCTTAAAACTAAGCCTTAGGCCATAACGACCTGGCCTGCTTCCATTACAGCCTTTCCCCCACACCCATTTCAAGCATAAGGGTAAATAATATCACCTGGGTGATGGGCTTCCATGTGGGCAGCGCCATCTTTAACAAAGTGAGCATATTATATTTTATCTGCCCAACAGGCCTTGATATTGTTCTGAGCATTAAATGTTATTATGTGGAAAGTTCTTAGAATATTACCTGGAAACAAATGAGTACTGCATAAGGTTCACTCTTATTGTCATTATTATCACTATTATTATTACTTTCAGGTGTTATCTCCTGATTCACAGCTGTTGCCTTCTTCCGGGACTTATTGAACTCTACCTTATACTGCTGAATTATAGATGCTTCATTGTTCTCCCAACTTCATCATCCCACTTCAATTTACCCTTTGCTCTACTGATCTAGAGATCCTACAGACTTAAAAAATATCTACCTTATAAACTACTTACATTGTATGTTTCTCTACTTGACTGATGTTTGTAAGGGGGATAATATTAGGTTATACACCTCTTATATAAAATGCTTTCATTTTACTGATTTTAGAGAGAGAAAAAGAGAGAGTCAGGATCATTGAGCTGTTCCTGTATGTGCCCTGACTAGGGATTGAACCCAGCAACCTCTGTGCTTCAGGATGATGCTCCAACCAACTGAGCCATGTGGCCAGGGCTATCTTATACATCTTTATATTTCTAAGGTTTGACATAGAGCTAAAACTTAAATCTTTGTTAAACAAAATAATAAATGCTAGTTTATTTAGAACTATGATATAATGCAAGGCTTAAAGGCTTATGGTCATCAAATTATATAACTGAACAGAGTCTTGATCATACAAAAGCAAAGCAAAACAAACAAACAAACAAAAATGGTGCTTTTGTTCTGTGTATTTAAAACATATAATTAGTAAAACTTTCATGAACATGGGTGAACAGGGGTAGGGGTGAGCAAAGGCAAGTGCTAATACCTGAAATTATGTCCATTAAATTTAGAGTTTACACTTCATTTGGAAGAATCTTACACAGATTGTTTCAGAACATTTCCAGGTTTAACATAATGTTTTCTGTCTAAATAGACCCCCCTCTGGTTAATCTTTTACCATTGCATGAGGCCAATTAAAAGCTACTTTATAATGTTTTCTTAGAGAATTAAGGACTCATGATAGGCCCCCTCTAACTAACCTTGCTCAGAAGAATTTAGTGATTGTTAATCCCAGCATTAAAGTGACAGATAAATAGTTGACACCTCCCATTGCCAGAGTGCTTAGGACAACACAGCAGGCTCTCCCACTAGATAAGGTATAAGTTAAAACCTACAATCCACATTTTTTGCTAGTTAGTCAGCATCTAATTGACTTAATCTTTTGAAAAAACAAAACGGGTAGAAACTTTACGACTAAAACTAGCTATTTGGAACAGACTGGGATTCAAGAATACTAATTTTGTTGGTTGTTGTCAAGGAAATCATTAATTTAATCAATGTAAACATCAAATCCAAATCATTCCAGGGGAATAAAGAAAGTTTATTCCATGAAAATTTATTTCACTTCAAATTTGAACATGTCCATAAAATTATACTCAGAGCAACAATTCTGAAAATTGACTAACTGATGGGTTGACTGGGCCGAACAATGAATTATGGCTTTCTGACAACAGAATTAATTGTGTACTTTTTTTGGTAGTTATTTACTGCCTAAATTGGAAAGTCAATTCTTCGTGGATTTAAATGCCAAGGACATTTATTTATAAATGAATAAGTATTTATCCATAACTACCTTAATTATAAACACTCATCTGAGATTATAGTACTACTTCTGTATATTACTTAGATGGGAAATAACTGTGATGTCTTCTAAAATTATGTAAGTATTTGTTATCCTTTAGTTTCTATATTAGAATTCAGGTATGTTCTTATTTATGCTTTGGTTCTTCACCCAATTATATGCTTCCGAAGTATGAAAAGGCCATTTTTGTATTATCCATCCAGAGTGCTTTTTTTAAAATTAATTTTAATAGGGTGACATTAATAAATCAGGGTACATATGTTCAAAGAAAACATCTCCAGATTATCTTGTCATTCAATTATGTTGCATACCCATCACCCAAAGTTAAATTGTCCTCTGTCACCTTCTATCTGGTTTTCTTTGTGCCCCTCCCCTTGCCCCTCTCCCATCCTCTCTTCCTTCCCCCCTCCCTGTAACTACCACACTCTTGTCCATGTCTTATAGTCTCACTTTTATGTCCCACCTATGTATGAAATCATGCTGTTCTCAGTTTTTTTCTGTTTTACTTATTTCACTTCGTATAATGTTATCAAGGTCCATCCATTTTGTTGTAAATGATCCGATGTCATCATTTCTTATGGCTGAGTAGTATTCCATAGTATATATGTACCAAAGCTTTTCAATCCACTCGTCCTCTGATGGACACTTGGGCTGTTTTCAGAGTGCTTTTTAACATATTGGATAAATAAAAAATTACCAAAATTTCCACTTAGGTATATAAATACTACATTTATAGTCAATACTATATTTATGTTAAATGTAATATTTATATACCTATAACCCTCAAAGAACCTATGGATAAATACTATTACACATCTTTTTAAAGTGAAAATCAGAGTTTCAGACAGTTTAAGGAACCCCTCACCCAATTTCACCAGGGTACAAAATGCAGTGACTAGAAAGGTCCATGACTCTTTTCAGCAGGCCATACTACATCAGTTTATTACTAAGGCAAACCCTTAAAAAAATAATATGTAAGCCCCAGAAAAATTTTGGTGAAAAGTTACCTAGATGAATTATTGAAAAAAAAAAAAGGAACTTGATAATATTTATGTGGTAGAGTAAATGTCTAAGAACAGCTGGGAGACTTCTAAGGGGAGGACCAGGAAATGAGGACTTGCCATAGCCAATATCAGAACTTACTATGAAACGGTAGTAAACGGGACAGTGTGACAATGACTCAAGGAAAGAAAAAGAAAAACAACAGAATTTTAAAATAGATCTCAGAAAATAAACAAACAAACAAACAAAATCATTTTTGTGACTGTACCTCTTAGCTAAGTCAGACCCTGTTTCTCAGAATCCCTACAGTTTTTCTTGAAACGACATTTTTGAAATCTTTATTCATTATATTACTTTATGGGCTGATTTACATTTTCTCCAATAATGTTTTTCTGATCACCTTCGCCAAAAGTGAGCCCTGTTTTCTCTGTACTTCTGTGACACTTCCTTCCATATTCTTTAGAAGAACAGAACTGCTGTAGAAGGTTTAGTGTGGTGCTTTATTTCTAGGAAGTAATAACAGGTTGCCAAAGAGAAAAATCCAGACACAATGTGGAAAACAACTTATTCCTAAACCAGGAATTTAAAATGACCCCTTGTTTTTGTTGGACAGATTATAAAGTTCAACTAAAGATATGTTTAGTAATACCACAATATTTAACCTTCAATTTAAGTAAATAACCACAATAAATTTATCATTTCAAGGTTGCTGCTTGGTTGAACATTTTATTAACATAACATTTTAATATGTAGATAGAATTTCTCAAACTTTGCTCCTGAAGATATTATTAGGTGCTTTTAGAAATAATGGAATAAAGAAAGTAAATTTAAACATATTTGGTAAGTGCTGTCAAATATAAACTACTTGCTGGCTGTTAACAATGATAGCAAACATATAAAATTCTCTGACAAAACTGGATGTAAGGAATTGTTAAATTTGTTTAGATTCATCTGTTCTATACCTATATGTACATTTTCTTCCAAAATTCTTAAATTCCACAGCATTGTACAATAAAAAATTTCATTATAATCTCTCTCAATCTTAAAATTTAGTTTAAATTTTTCTATAAATAATTCATATGGTTATAAAATCAGACTAATCAAAAGTGTTACATTCAGATTTTTATCTTTCATCTCTGTCCCTGTCCACTACTCTCATTATTAGCCACTTTATTTTGTGACAGAGAGAGACAGAGAGAGGGACAGAGAGGGACAGACAGACAGGAAGGGAGAGAGAAGAGAAGCATCAATTCTTCGTTGTGGCACCTTAGTTGTTCATTGATTATTTTCTCATATGTGCCTTGACTGGGGGTGGTGGTGGTGGAGGCTACAGCAGACTGAGTGACCCCTTGCTCAAACCAGTGACCTTGGGCTCAAACTGGTGAACCTTGCTCAAACCAGATGAACCCAGGCTTAAGTGGTTGACCTCGGGGTTTTGAACCTGGGTTGTTAGTGTCCCAGTCCGATGTTCTATCCATTGTGCCACCACCTGGTCAGGTGGTTAGCCACTTTTTTGGTTTCTCGTGTATGCTTTCAGTGGTTTCCTTAAACACAAGAAAATTAAAATACATATATATATATATTTTATCTATCCCTTTTTTATTCCAAAATAATACTATATATATATGATATATATATTATATATATATATCATATATATGATTTATATTTATATAAATCATATATATTTATTTATTTATACACTTTTTTTTTACTATATATATTTTGGATTTCTTTCCAAATTAGTATATATGCAAAGAACTTCTTTATTATTTTTTTTACGGCTGCATAATGTTCCATTTAGTAAATATGCTGTCTCTATGTCATCAGTTCCTTAAATTTGAATGAATATATAGGTTTTAATCTCTTGCTATTACAAAATAAAAAAGACACAATGAATAAATTTTATGGGTGTTATTTTATAGGTATGCCAACAAAGCTGTAGAAAAAATTCCAAGATTTGCATGTCAAAGAGTGAATAAATTTGCAATTGTTTTAAGTTTAGCAATTTACTCTCTCTGCAAATTATATTCTTCACTTCCACAGCCTGTTTCATTGTGGCTTGGATGACAGTTTCCAAACTATTAATTTTGCTAACATTATAGTTAGAAAATAATAATTTAATACATATTTTCTCTTAATGTATTTGAAGTGGAACAACTTTTAATATGACCAATAATCTTTTGTATTTATTTATCTGGGGAAAATGAATTTACATCCTTTGTCTATATTCTTTCAGAGATTTATTTATTAATAATGTACCCTTTGTGTGTGATATAAAGTTCCAATCATTATTGTTACTTGCCATTAATCTGCTGATTTTGCTTCTAATAATTATTTTCGCCATGCAAAATAATTTTTTTTCTATTTATGTACTCAAAAATGTTTAGTTATATTTTTGGTCATTGTGTCTAAATTTTGGTTATAGAAGATTATATGTTCATCAATGAGCTTCCATCCTACACATTCTTACAACATGACTGAAATAATTTGGTAGGGATACTATAACCAATTACCACATGCTAGGTAGAATAAACATATGAGGTTTATTGTCTCACAGTTCTGGCGGTAAAAGTAACTAGATGACGGTGTTGGGAGGCTGACTTAGTCTAAGCGATCTCTTTTTGGCTTGTGGATGGCTGTCTTCTTGCTCTGTCTTCACATGTCTTTGTCTAACCTCCTCTTTTATAAGAGCATTTATATTGGTTTATGGCCCACCTTACCAATATCATTTAAACCTAATTACTTCTTTAAAGGGCCTATGTCTAAATACAGTTATATTCCACAGTATTGAAGAATTGGTGAATTTTGGGGAAACACAGTTCAATCCATGACAGTAACTTTGACATTCTTGCTTCTGAGAAGTGAAATCTATTTTCCTCCTTTTAAATCTTGATGGGTATTTTAACTGCTTCAGTCACTAGAACTATATGACTTCCAAGGCATGGTCCTAAAGTAGATATAGCTCCCACATGAACCAGACTTTTTGGGATGCTAGCTCTACAAAAACTGGTCAATATGTTTGAGAAAGTTCAAATTACCACATGGAAAGATCTCTGTTGAGGAACTGAGTCCCAGACAATCATATCAGCTCTGACGGAAGAGTAAAGAAGCCTTTGGATTATCTCAGATTTCAAGTCTTTGCCATGGCTATAAACATCATAAAACATTTTCTGTGCTCTGTTAGAATTTCTTACCCATAGAGGCCATGAATATAATAAATGATTGTTTTATACCCCTAACTTTTTTTTTTTAAGATCTATTTTTTTTTATTTTATTCATTTTTAGAGAGGAGACACAGAGTGAGAGAGAGAGAGAGAGAGAGAGAGAGAGAGAGAGAGAGAGAAAGAGAGAAAGGGGGGAGGAGCTGGAAGCATCAACTCCCATATGTGCCTTGACCAGACCAGTGCAGGGTTTTGAACTGGCGACCTCAGTGTTCCCAGGTCGACGCTTTATCCACTGCGCCACCACAGGTCAGGCTATACCCCTAACTTTTGAGTAATTGTTGCACAGCCCTAATAAGTGGAGCATTGACCATAATTAAAAAGTACTTTCCTACTCCAAGACCATGAACAAGTTCACCTACAATTTCTTCCAGTATTCTTGTTTCATTTTTATCTTTTGAAAATTGAAACTTCTTTGGAATTTTCCCTGCCACATAGTGTGTATGTGGCACTGATCAAAATTTATCTTTTCTTCAGATGACTACTTAGTTATCCTAACACTACAAGTTAAAAGGTTCATGTTTGCCTATGATTCTAGATGTAGTCTTTCCTTATACAATAAATGTAATTAATGACTGTAGTTGGGCCACTTTTTGATCTGCAATTTTGTTCTTTTGGCCTATCTTAGTGTTTGTGCTCTAACACCACACTGTTTTAATGATCATAGCTTTATTATTGTTGTTGTTATTGTTATTTTGTTATTTTACTATCAGGTAGGACTAGTTCCTTTCCATTGTTTTATTTAAGTTATACTGGATATTATTCCTTGTTTAGTTTTCTTATTGAACTTTAGAATAAACACACCTAATTTTCTAGAGTAGAAAATAAAATAAAGCCAGTTGGAATCTTCATTATAATTACATTGCATATGTTAATTTGAGCTCTCTTATTTGTATGGTATACAGGGTCTTCTCTTGCATCATATCTTTTAATTAGTTCTTGTCATTTATGAAGAGTATATTGCTCTATACTATTTTAAAATTACTACCACACTGAATAATCTTATTTTAAGTTGAATATTTTAAGTAGTCCAGCTAAATAATTGCATTTACAAATAATAAAAGCTTTGATCTCCTTTTATTTTATATGCCTCTACTTTTCCCCTAATATATTTTCATTGACAAATACTTCCAAAAACTGTTAAATATATAGCTGAAATGGTTGCATCCTTATCTTTTTACTAACTTTAATAAAAATGCTTTCAGTATAATTTTTCTATTAACTCTGACATTGGCTTTGGACTGACATAGATATAAAAGTCAAATTTTGTGTATTGTACAATTTCTATAATGTTAAATTACCTAGCATTCAATTCCTTTATGCCACGTTAATCTCCCCTTTTTTTGTTAGATCAGCAGTAAAATATGGTCAATGCTCCCAGCCAATCCTTTTGCTAATGTTTGAATGGAATGATTCCTCTAGTAAGCTCTTGAAGAAGGGCTTATTTGAACACTACTCTTTAGTCTTTATAGCTAAAAGAGAGTTTGAGGAAATGTGAATAAGGTTTATGTGGGATGTTGTGTTGAAGTCTGATGCCAACATTATCTTTTTCATTTGTGTGACATACCGTTTTGTCAGGGCTTTTCAAATTTAGAAGTTCAATACTTTTACAAAGAGGTGTCTCATTGTTCTGAATAAAATTTCTTTGGCACACAATGTAATTTTTCAATATATGAAAAGGTCATGGTTCTTTTACTTCAGAACATTTTCTTTAATTACATTTTTTTTGTTTCATAGTTTTATTTTCTTCTTCAGGGATTTCAATTATATATACAGTGAATTACCTTTTTCTGTCTTTTATGTTTATCACATTGTCTACCTTATATAGAGGTATATATGGTTTCCTTAGGATCTGCTGTCCTTTTTGCCTGTAATTTAAGGCTTGTTTTTGAAATTGTTCTACTATTTAACTTTTATTTTTTGTCTTCTAGTTTCTCATGTTTCTTTCTCCTGCTGTATGCTTGTCACTTACTGTAGCCTATACAAACATTCTTAGTTTTGGTATCTTTAGTCTTCCATTAAAATAGCAATTGCTACATTAAATTATTTCTTGCTGTTAGTGATAGTTCATGCTGTAATGCTGAATTATATTACAAATGCTTTGTGACAACTTTTCTTCTAGTGAACTTTGTTCTAGTGAGGTTTTTTCTTACTTCTGGCAGTTTTATTTTAACTCTTTGTTTTTTATAACCATGTATGAATTTTTAAAAATTTAAATAAAAATATTTACATTTAAGAGAGATGAGTTTATCTGGACAAACTATTAGCTAATGATTTCTGTGTGTGTGTGTGTGTGTGTGTGTGTTAGAGGGTGAAGTTGGGAGGAAAACAGCAAGAATAGCTTCCAAATTTATAATCCTGATTCCTTGTCCTTCTTGGTTGTAGGATTCTGCAACTTATTTAAGTTCTCTAGTCTTTGTATAATTGTGCTTATGTCCTTGGTTTCCTGTGAGGAAAATGTTAAGCATGGTTT
Organism: Rhynchonycteris naso; assembly: GCA_037038555.1. NCBI lineage: Eukaryota > Metazoa > Chordata > Mammalia > Chiroptera > Emballonuridae > Rhynchonycteris > Rhynchonycteris naso. Next base: position 120,349,068 of record CM072996.1, on the reverse strand, counting down.
TGGGTATATAATGAACATGGAGTGTATGGAAATTCTTGTTTTAGCTTTTTTCTTACCTAATTTGACTGTTTTAGCTTTTTTCTTACCTAATTTGACTGTGCTATAATAGGTAAAAAATGGTTGGCTTTTACTGTAGTATGCATTTAAGCACAAAAAGCAAGTACATGTTGAAGTTTGAGTAGCCAAAACCTTGCCTTGATTATTGTTTACTTTTTTTTTTTTTTTTTGCATTAATCTCATTGTCTTGGACAGAAAGCAGATACCAGATTTGGCTTGTTCCATTATTTTCTTCTTCAGGGATTTCAATTATATATACAGTGAATTACCTTTTTCTGTCTTTTATGTTTATCACATTGTCTACCTCATATAGAGGTATATATGGTTTCCTTAGGATCTGCTGTCCTTTTTGCCTGTAATTTAAGGAGACTCTGATACTTGTTAATCATCTTAGTGAATGGAAACTAAAGATGCTGGAAGAAGGATGGATGAATATCATCGTAAAATTATCAATCTTCGTCACAGGTAGCACAAACAAGACACTTGGCTTTAAGTAGGGAAAGATTCTTTTGACTTTCAGTGTCTTTTCAGAACATTTTATTGTTCATGTGTTGCATTTTTCTATGACATTTCAGTGGAAAATATTAGTACAGTTATTATAAAATTAAAGATATGTTTTTGACTATTGTATGAGATAATCATTCAACTGTATCTTTTTAGTTAAAACATATTTGTATAAATTTAATAAATAAGAGAAAGTCTTTCACATTTAATATTAGAATGGTTTAGTTAAACCAAGAAAAAGAAAAATATAAATTAATTAAAACTGCCTAAATCTTTAAAATTTATGTAAAGATAAAATTAGCATGTATACTGCAGTTGAAAAGTTATTTATTTTTTATTAAAAATAAATTAATAAATTTTAAAATGTCTCTAATTAAACTTAGTCAAATGTATAAATATGTGAAATTATTTTATGTACCTGTGTACTTCTTCATAGAGAATTACATCATGTTGATTCATTAGAAAACAAGACATTTATTGATAAACTTTAATAATAATATATATACACCAGAAATTTTTAGGAAATATCTTCCAGTGTGTATGTTAGAAAATTTGAATAATTTATAAAACTGAACTTGGCAGCTCAAAAGAGATTGAGCACTAAAATTTATGTGCTAAGGCTACTGTATTTCAGTAACTTGTTTAAAAAATAACTATTTTATTAGATAATTTTTCAATAAGTAAAACTTAAGAGAAATATTGAAAAATATAAATTTATTATGATTTGCGGAAATTGAAATATTCACAAGTGTTATCTAAATAGAAATGGATTTATCTTTGCCCATTGAAACTGAGGCTGAAAGCTTGGTGAAATTCAACTTCCTCTTCAAAGATTTACTATTCTTCATTTTTTTCCTATGGGAACAGAAATGCTGAAATATAATTTTCCCTTTAAGCGTACAGAATTTGTGTTTCAGAGCCAAACCAAACTAAAGCAATTTGGGAACTTGCCATTCCTCACCTTTCAATGTATTCACTGAGTTGAAATGATGAGCCGTTGCTCTTAAGTTTTGACACTTCAGTTCACCTCAAAAACTGTTAAATGTCCTCTTTGGAGAAGTGTCCATTCATTTCTTTTACCCATTTTTTGATTGAATAGTTTACCTTCCTGGTGTTGAGTTTTACAAGTTCATTATAAATTTTGGTTATTAACCCCTTATCAGACGTATTGTCGAATATGTTCTCCCATTGTGTTCTCTCATCTTTTTATTCTGTTCTTATTGTCTTTAGCTGTGCAAAAGCTTTTTAGTTTAATATAGTCTCATTTGTTTATCCTGTATTTTATTTCACTTGCCTATGAAGATAATCAGCAAATATATTGCTGTGAGAGATGTCAGAGGGCTTACTGCCTATGTTTTCTTCTAAGATGCTTATAGTTTCACAGCTTACATTTAAGTCTTTTATCCATTTTGAGTTTATTTTTGTGAGTGGTATAAGTTGGTGGTCTAGTTTCATTTTTTTGCAGGTAGCTGTATGAAAAAATGCTCAACATCACTAATCCTTAGAGAAATGCAAATTAAAACCACAATGAGATATCACCTCACACCAGTCAGAATGGTTCTCATCAACAAAACAGCATAGAATAAGTGCTGGCGAGGATGTGGAGAAAAGGGAACCCTCCTGCATTGCTGGTGGGAATGCAGACTGTTACAGCCACTGTGGAAAACAGTATGGAGATTCCTCAAAAAATTAAATATTGAACTGCCTTTTGACCCAGTGAACCCACTTTTAGGAATATATCCCAAGAACACCGTATCACTGATTCAAAAGGAGAAATGCACCCCCATGTTTATAGCAGCATTTTTCACAATAGCGAAGATCTGGAAACAGCCTAAGTGTCCGTCAGTGAATGAGTGGATTAAAAATCAGAGGGACATATATACAATGGAGTACTATGGAGCCATGAAAAAGAAGAAAATCTTACCTTTTGTGACAACATGGATGGATCTGGAAACTAGTATGTTAAGTAAAATAAGCCAGGTAGAAAAAGAAAAATATCATATGACCTCACTCATTTGAGAAATCCAATGAACAATATAAACTGAGGAATGGATTTGAGACAGAGGAGGGATCAAAGGGACCAGAGGAAAAGAGAACATAGGGAAAGGGGATGATAGGATGGAATAAACCTGAAGGGAAGGTGGGGAGGAGGGCACTATGGGAAAGGGGCCAAAGGAGATGTTGATGGGAATACAGGGGAGGGAGAATGCATTCAGGGTGACACTAGAATCTATGTAAACACAGTAAATTAAAGTCAATAAAAAGGCAAAAATAAAACAGAACTGTTGAATGAATATCATTTCTTATCCCATATGATTTTTAGTTTTTGTTTTCTATTAGTCTATCTCTTTACCCAACAACATATAAGTTCTTAACAATGTATAATTCTTTTTTTCATATCAATTTTTAATACTTCTGAGATGTCTTTTCTTCACCTTTCCCATCACTGTTATGTTTTGTTAATAAACATAACCTTATTAGGAACAAACTCTCATTTCAATTTTGGCTTTCCTTTCAAACTTCTCCAGTAGGTTTTAAATGTCTTATGAGCTCTCTATAACACAGACCCTAAATTTTTTATTTTTTAATAGTCTTTTTTAGTTCTATTGCATTGCTCTTTATTTTTTGTGTCAGGATGGTGTTTTTAGGCACTAACACCATCCTAAGAGGATGTGTTGAGCTGTACACTACAGGGACTATCTTGCCAGTCAGCATTTATGAATTTATTTATATTTTTAAGTGTATAAACTATTTATTAACAAACAAGGTTTATAGATTTATTTTTTCTTGGTAGTTTTGGTGTTCTGGCCTCAAACATGAAGACCCCAGAAGTAATGCAACCCTCTGTGAACCCAAATTATTTTTAATCAGTCCAGGTCTTCTCAGGGTTTGTTGTCCAAACTATTGGCCAGGGTCTGGCTGTATTTTCCACCCTTCACATCCCCTGTCTGTTTAAGAGTCAGTCTAGGATCTTGTACTGGTGTGGATTTTGCATAATGGCAATCACACATTTCACCTCATCCTTAGTGAGCTCTCCTGTCCTCTTGGTGAGGTCCATGTCTGCTTTCTCCTACATCACATGAGGATATCTTCACCCCACACCCTCAATTGCTGTGATGACAAAGACTATTTTCTGCTACTCATCAATATTGGTACTGGCAATATGTGCTGGAACTTCTCAGGGATCACCAGTGGCAGCGTGTAGGCTTCTTGATGAAGTATAAATTTGTTTCTAAACTCAGTCTCACAAGTGCAAGTTCATTGTATTGCCTCAGGAAGAGAGACTCTGGAATGAGGACTTTTGTGCAGGTAATCTGTTGGAGAGTGCTCTCGTGCTCTCAGGACCAGCTCCTGTGAGGGAGTGAGGGAGGCAGGTCTGGGCAAAGGCAGTAATTGCACTGAAAGGGAGCTGTAACAAATGTCACAAGGTATAGGAGCTGGCATGGCTCCTCTGAGATTAGGGAAAAGGTCTTTAATGTCCATATTGATCAGTCATTTGACTGGAAGGCTGAATTTTGTGTTTGGTTCCCTTTAGTCCTCCTCAGAAAAGGTCTTGATTGTGGACTTTAAACTACAATATCTTCAGCATCTAAGAAATAAGTACCTCTATTCTGAAGGAGAAGGTCAAAGCTGCAAAGTACACCATAGGACAAAAAAAGAACAGATTATTTCCCAGGCTTGACACACCACTTCTTTAACAAGGAATTGTAGGTTGCTTCCAAATCTCACTACATGTTTTTACATATATTAATAATAAGTAGTAAATAATAAGAGAGCTTCAGATACCCTTGGTATTTTTTTTACAACTGCAAGGAGAAATATGTATGTCAATAATTATAGTTTGAAACATTTACATACACATCTCAGAAACTGAAAACTTAAGTAAATGTGTGAAAGATCTATATAACTTATAAATTCAAACCAATACAAAAAACCTCAATACCCAACAAAGAACAAATATGCATTTCTTTAATGAATGTATAAGACATTTAAAAATTTATTATATTCTAAGTCAAAAATAAATATTAAATAGATTCCAAGGAATTAACATTCTACAGAATATGTTTTCTAGTGATAGCAAACAAAAATGTAAAGCTTAAGAAAACCCCATGTATTGGAAACTCCAAAACACATTATTATTATTATTATTATTATTATTATTATTATTTTTACAGGGACAGAGAGAGAGTCAGAGAGAGGGAGAGACACACAGGAATGGAGAGACGTGAGAAGCATCAATCATTAGTTTTTCTTTGCAACACCGTAGTTGTTCATTGATTGCTTTCTCACATGTGCCTTGACCGCAGGCCTTCAGCAGACTGAGCAACCCCCTTGCTGGAGCCAGCGACCTTGGGTCCAAGCTGAGGAGCTTTTGCTCAAGCCAGATGGGCGCGCGCTCAAGCTGGTGAGCTCGGGGTCTCGAACCTGGGTCTTCCGCATCCCAGTTCGACACTCTATTCACTTCGCCACTGCCTGGTCAGGCCAAAACACATTATTAAGTTAACTTTGGGTTCAAAAAACAAGGGCAATGGTAAAATGCTTAGAACTGAAACACTGTAAAAAACAAACAAAAGTTACAACACACCAAAATTTGAGAAACACTGCTAAGAAAACATATTTTAAAACAAATGGATTAAAAATTTAACTGAAAAAGCTAGAATAAAAGCAACAAACTAAGGAAACAAGGCAAAATAAATTATAAAGATAGAAGGAGTGAAATATGTAATTATGAGTAGAAATTTAAAAGAAGAAGAGACTTGGCAGAGCGCTGCTCCGCCTTTACACAAGCTTCTCTGGAGGTCAGGCGAAGGAACTGCCCGTCCCTGCTGGTTGGGGACCAGCTGTCAGCGTGGAGAATGGCAAGCCTTCATTCAGTCTAGACTTTGCAGATGTCTGAGAAGCAAAGTTTCCTAGTAAACCAGTGGCTGAGTATTTAATCAGACCTCATATTAGAGGATGGAATTAGATGGCAGTGAGGAAGAACATGCTGCAGGTTACACAGCAAGTGTGTAAAGAGTTCACAGACCTTATGTCCGAACACAACGGGAACACCCTGTCCGCTGGGTCTTGGTGGCAACTATGCAGAGCTGCTTGTCTCACGTCAGCCTGATTCCCCACGGGTTTGGAAGGCAGAGCATCAGTGCTCTGTGTGAGCTGTGCAGAATTACATGAATGATGCTTTGGTCATCACAGACAAATCCTACAGGAATCCTGGAAACTGGAGTCCAGCAGAATCCAGCAGGACCTGGAGAAAATGGAGAAGCAAATGAGCAGGGACAAATGATTGAAGAATTTCCAAGAAAAGAAAGATCTCCAAAACCACTCTCACTGGCATCAATGGAGAAACTCCTCTTGCCTGGAGCACAATGAGCTTGTCCCCATTGAAAAGGACTCTGTTCATATCTAGATCTTGACCTGTCCCTTTGGAGTCCTTTGTATTTCTTTGGCCCTGAAGCGTCTCCTAAACTATGGACAAATTATTCAAGAGTGACGAGTACTGGTTGTTTACTCATTAAGATTATGTTTTATTGTTTTTAATCTCATTCTTCCTGTCTCTGAAAGTGGTTAGATATATTTATCTAACATCTTCAAATACCACATCCTACATAGAGTAGGAGGCAGATTCTATTGGCTCAGCAACTAATAGGTGGTATTGAACATACTTAAAAACCCCTTGTTCAAAAGAAGGTGAAGGAATTAAGTAATATATAGATTAAGTAATATATATATAATCACATATATTGCATATATATTACATTTATATATTGCATTACATTTCTAATATATAAATATATATATATAAATATATATATATATATATATATATATATATATATATATATATATATATATATATATATATACACACACACACAGACAACAGTGTGACTTTAGCCAGAGGAAGAGAGCGTGGGGACTAGGTGGAGGGGGAAAAGAGGGGGTAAATGGGGACATTGCTCTGGGCGATGAGTACCTAATGCAGTGTACAGATGATGTTTTGTTGAGTTGTACACTTGAAACCTGTATGATTTTGTGAACCAATGCCACCCCAATAAATTTAATTAAAATAAAAAAACAAAAGGGCCTTCAGGGTTTACAAAACTTGTAGAAACAAAGCCTACTGACGAGTTTATGTTTTTCTTTTTATAAACTTTGAACATTAACTCTTCAAATGAAAGATTCTTTGAAATGACATGTTCCTCTAAGGTACTAAAGCTTTATTTGCACATTTATTCCATATCTTGGTGATTCAAGTGAACTGGAAACAGTAGGCATGAAGCATTTGTGTTGCCTGTCATTCCTAAATCCCAGAGGAGGTGTTGTTATTTTGAGAAACAGTGTATCAAGTGTACAGCCTTTATTATATATAATTAAACTGGGTCTGTAAATACAGATGCACTTAATGACATTTTAAGGAATAGGGCTCTACTTTAATAACTTTTAAAGGTGATGGGGTCATCCAATACACATCCTTAAGTTTTATTCATATGCATGCAGAGTATTAAGAATTAGGACCCTTGGCTCTGTTCTTGATGCCAAAGATTATATTTAATTGCTCACAAAACAATAACTGTGTCTCATTCCTGATAGGCTGATCCCAAACAAGAGTGTGCAGTATAGGGTATTGGGGGTGCCATAGAGATTTGGAATTTACTTCCATGCCTGCAAATGTTTGCAAATTAATTGTTGTGTATATAATACCTGTATAATAAAAAGAATTCTAAAGAATCACACATAATAAACCAAAACCTGTTTTTTTAAAAGTTAACAATATAGGTATTTGTCAATGCTCATGAAAAAAAGAAATTGTAATCAATTAAAATACAGAATAAAAATATCAATAACTAGACACAATGCATGTTTAAAAATGATAAATTATAAATTTTAAAATAATAAATAAGATAAACCATGCACTAAAAATTTTAAATATGAAACAGAATTCTGAAAGTATTAAAATTAAAAAACATTAACCATTAAAAATTGTTTCAGCAGCAAATACTATTTTATTAAATTCCAAAAAACAGAAAATCTTTTCTTATAAAGTTTTTGTAGAGACCAGAAACATTAAAAAAATCTGCATGTTCATTTTCAGATGTTAATACTATCTTGATTCCAAAACAAAATACAAATAGCACAAAAAGAATATTTGACCTATAGACTATACTTTGTTCACCCCTGGTTAGACTTCAGGAAGTGATAATAAAATGTTTATAATACAGCTCAAACTTTAGCATGTGTCACGCCTGTAGCCCTCAATTCCTGAATACCATAACAAATTGAGGAATATTCTCCCAGTGTTCAAAAACTATTATCTGATTTAACAAAGAAGTTGCTCATGTCACTGATAATGAAGGAAAGTTCAACATACATCTACATTGTTTTACTAGTATCTTACTAATTAATGTAAACAAAAATGTCAATGAATATTCATCTTGGAAGTACACTGGACTGTCAATTACAACTATAGTCTGACTTTGGGTGCAAAAGTACTGTCAAAACTGATGAAAGCACCCTGTAAGAACCATTGGCTATATGGAAATTCAATAAAAATATTTTATATTTGATTATTTTTTATATAATTGTGAGTTGCACATTCTTTACATTAATAAAATTTATTACAAATCAATTTAAATTAATAGTTGTGCCTGACCAGGTGGTGGCACAGTGAATAGAGTGTCGGACTGGAACATGGAGGACCCAGGTTCGAAACCCCGAGGTCGCCGGTTTGAACATGGGCTTATCCAGTTTAATCATGGGCTCACCAGCTTGTGCACAGGGTTGCTGGCTTGAGTATGGGATCACAGACACGCTCCCATGGTTGTTAGTTTGAGCCAAAAAGGTTGCTGACTTAAAGCCCAAGGTTGCTGGCTTGAGCTCAAGGTTGCTGGCTTGAGCAAGGGGTCACTCACTCTGCAGTAGCCCCCCAGTCAAGGCACATATGAGAGTGCAATTGTTGAACGACTAAGATGCTGCAGCGAAGAACTGACACTCATCTCTCTACCTGTCTGTCTGTCTCTGTACCTATCTGCCCCTCTCTCTGACTTTCTCTCTCTCTTTCAAAAAAAAAAAAAATAGTTGTGTGTGTGTGTGTATGCATATACTTTGTAGAGAGCTGGTTGTTAAATATTTGCCAGCACACCATTGTATGAAGCTCTGTTTGTAGCTTCTCCCTTGCATGTACACATATTCAAATTAAAGTAAATATGTTCTCTTCAGTGAGTGGATCTTTCATTTTTCTCAACTCTGTGTGTCCAAGTTACTTTTTGAACATGGAATGACTTCACAGTCTACTTCTGTTTATTATTACCCTCGACACTCTCCAAGATTTAGCTCATATTGACTTTATTAAGTTTCTGTCCTACATGTCTATAGTTTTTGTATTCCAAAATTAGTCAAAGTACTTTATATATCTCCCCAATGCTCAATTCAAAGTTCTTTGATGACACATGCTTAACTCTTCCATTTTTTACCTCTTATGAAATCTAGGCATTATTCTTATGTATAATGTTTAATGTATTTAATGAATTTAGTTGGCAAAGTGCCGCCCAAATAAAATTACTAGAATATTTCTGTGATCCTTATTTCTTCCATATAAACTTTGTTTATTAATACTGATCTTTTCACTTTCTCTTGAAACACACATGTATACACCTATTACATATATCTTTTACATGTATGCATCTTCATGTGTGTACCTTGCTCGTGTTATTTTTCTAACTGAATTTTTTTTGTCTTAATTTGTTCAAGCTGCTATCACAAAATACCATGAACTGGACAGCTATAAGCAACAGAAATTTATCTTTTACAATTCTAGAGGGTAGAAAGTCCAAGATCAAGGCTCCAACATAGTCTCAGTTTGGTGAGGGTGCTCTTCCTCATTCACATCAATGACTTTCCACCTTGTCCGTACATAGTGGAGAGGGCTAGCAAGCTCTCTAAAGTATCTTTTATAAGAACACATCCTATTCATGAAGTTGCAGTCCTCCTTACCTAATCAGCTCCCAGAGGCCTCTATCACCTGTGGATTAGCATTTTAACACAAAAATTTTAGGGAAACACAAACATTCAGATTATAGCATTCATCTATTTCTCTCTTCTTATCTGTATCTCAAATTGAAGACCAATATTAGTTCCCATCTCAAACAGAAAAATATTCCCTGAAAATAAGAGTCAAAGGAGAGTTTTTTGTCTGATCATTAGCATATTTTACTTATACTGTATGTTTCCCAAAATTTATGCATAAAAATTGTACCTTCCTAACTGGATGTAGGTTTCTTGAAGAAAGAAATTACTTCTTTCTCATCTTCACAAAGCACAGAGTATTTCCAAAGCACTCAGAATAGTGCATTGCACTCAGATGCTGAATATAATGTTTCATGAATGAATACATTTTGCATAAGTCTCTGTTTTCGTTACAGTGCTTAATGGTGCTGAACACATTGTCACTTAATAAATAGTTGATGATTGATTGACACATGAGTGAAACATAAAAACTGAAAGCAGTTGAAAATTAGACTTATATTTTATTGGAATACAATAAAACTATCTTTAGTTTCTAAGTATTTTAATGCTTTCAACCATTTTTTCATCTTTTCATCACAGCCAAATTTTTATGCAATGTCATGGGGCTGTTGTTTGTTCAAATTTATAAGACCTTTAAATATTCTTAGGCCCCATAGCAATGCCAGAATCTAGGAAATCTGCAGTCATTTATGATTAATGATACTCTGTGTTTTGTGAAAGATTATTAAAAACAGAAGCCTATGACTTCACTGTTTCTGACAATGACTTTAACCACAGGGTCAGTCCTTCAGTTTTAACATTTCTTTGTAAGATTAAAACAAAGTAAAAACAATTGCACTGAGAGCTTCACCCAGATGTGACAAAATTGGACACACAAGTTTTTCATCTGTTTCTTCGAATGAAACATCACCTCATTCATAGAATATTGATGATGAGCAAATGTTACTAAAAGGCCAATCTAGTCATCAGAAAAACATAGAGTTCAGGATTCTATCAGGCATCAAACAGTCAATTCATAGAAGATGTCAACCAAAAGACTTAAGAACAGCTTAACTTTAATATTTGCATTTACCTCCGGATGGGTAATTAGAATGAGAGTTATTAAGTTTTAAAAATATTAAAGTATTTAAGATTCTATTAAAAATTCATTAAGCAAGCACTGAACGATTCCTTAAAAAATTATATAAGGACCATTTTTATTCAATTATTAAAAAATAATAATCACGTGCTTCAGCAAATGAAAAAATAAAAAAGAACAACACAGTAGTTTGTTTTTAAATGAAAATTCCAGACCCCAGAACACACATAGTTCTCTTTCTGTTATTTTCTTATTTACCTATAAATACCTATAGGTAAGTACTTTATCTGTAATAGATTCTTTGATTTTAATTGTTGATGTTTCTAAAACAACTGTCTGCTTTAAAAATTTAATTTAAACTCTTTAACTCCACTTACTGACAAAAGTTTAGAATCCACAGAAAATAAAAACTAAATTTTTATAAGATTAGTACAGCCTTCAAAATGCACCATTGAACTAAATTCCATCTCTACTATTTTAAAGTATTCTCTTGTCAGGTAACATGGCAAGAATATTCACAGTAGTCTCACAGTGTGTAACTTTTTCTGTGCTGCAAGTACCTCATTAGGTGTTAGACTACAGTCTGACCTTAAATTTGTATGAAAAATTAAGTGGAAGACTAACGATTGAGTTGTGGTTTTTCTCAATTTAATATGATTGACCTGGAGTCTGGCAAGAGAAGAAAAGACCAGCTACTTGATAGGAATTGTCACTTTTCAGTCCTTCAGTGAAAGAGTACTAAAAAAGGATTTAGTTGGAGCCAACTTTCAGCCAATCCTTCTTTCTGAAAATGTGATGACGTGAGGATAGACAGGTCTAACGAACAAAATAATCCAAAAAATGTCTTCCTTACTTTATTACTATTAGTTACCATCTATTTATTTTTTCTTTTTAAGGGCTCTACTATTCCTCCTTGGTTCAAAGCAGTAAAATAATATGTCAAAACTCTGTAGTTAAATTAAACAGTCCTGGCCCTGGAGAACAGAGATATTACCATGTTGTGTTTTCAGTTCATACAGTAACCCCAATTTAACATAATCAAACAAGATATATCTGAAGAAAGAGCATCCATTCATAACTATGCAGGTTAAAACTTTCTTTTCTAATTAATTGAACAGGATTTATGAATTAGGAAGTATTGTACACATGTGCTGAAATGAAAGCTCTTTGCAATTTATATCACAAAAGAAGTGAGTTATAGCTTTTTCAATGAGACACTTTTTAAAGTTATGGTGTTGCTTTCTACCAATGAAAAACTAGACCTTAACTTATGGGTTTTCAGTGGTTGTTTATTTTACTTGACCAGTTTCTGCATCCATGCCTTCAGTATTTGACCAATCTTTTAAAAAATACTATTCATTATAAATAGATCCAATGGTATGGGTGTGGATTCCTAAAACTTTTTAGTTAGCTGCAGTCATTGAAAAATAAAAATAATTGACTCAAAAAGATTTTTGTATTTATTTTTTTTATATTTTGTGGGTCAAACCAATCAAAATCAAATAAAAAATATGTAAAGTACCATGTTGTGTTTCAAAAATCCTCAAGAGACACGAGTGAATTAGCAACATACTTTGTACCTTTCCCCTCACAAAGGAATTTGGTTTAAAAAAATATTCCTATGCATTCAGCTTTCATTCATTCACTCTTTCCTACAATAAATATTTACTGAGTACCAATCATGATGAAGCATTATGCTAGGTCCTGAGTCTATAGCAGTAAACAAGGGAACCATGAACCTGTTCTCATGAAGCTGTGTTCAGTGATGTGAAATGGACCACAAATAAGTACATTTAAATATATATTAGAAAATGATAAGCTTTTCACATGAAGGTGACCATTTAGCTGAGATCTGATTCATAGCATGACATCAGTTATGTGACTAGAAAATTCCAGGCAAAGGATGCAGAGGTCCTGAAGAAATAAGCTTGGTGTATTCAAGGAACTGAAATTAAGGTTCCCATGGCTAAGAGTTAGTGGGAGAGACTGACAGGATGTGAGAATGGATCAGAGAGAAAGCCAGGCCAGATCACATGCTATCTCACAGGCTAGTGCAAGAAGGTTAACTTTTCTTTATCTGTGATGGAAAGTCCATTAGAAGATTTTAGGAGAGTCATAATATAATTTCATTTATGTTTTTAAAAAGATCCCTTCATTTGCTGTGTAAAGAATAAATTACAGGAGAGTGGTAAATTGAGGCAGTTTATCTAATCATTCTGTTATAGGCAGTGAGACAACCCGGACTGGACAAGGGTTTGTATTTTGTGTATGCAATGGGATTCTAAAAATGTTTCCCTGTTTGTATTTATTTGTTATGTTTTCTTTTCTATTGGAATTTATTAGTTTTAAGTCAAGTTTATACTTAAAAAAATAGTTTGGGATTTTATGACTATAATTTTTTTAGTTACTATCTTATTTTCTGTTTCTAAATTCAATTATAGTTGATATTCAGTATTATATTTGTTTCAGGTGTACAGCATAATGGTTAGACATATATGTAACCTATGAAGTCATCTTCCTATTAAGTCTAGTACCTACCCGGCACCAAAAATAGATATTAAAATGTCATTAATTATATTCCATATGCTGTACTTTTTTGTACATGATTATTTTGTAACTTCCAATTTGTACTTTTTAATTCTTTCACTTTTCTTACCCATCTTTCCAACTCCCTTACCTTCTGTCAACCATTAATTTGTTCTTTGTATGTATGAGTCTGTTTCTGTTTTGTTTCTTTGTTTGTTTGAAATCATGTGGTATTTATCTTTCTCTGGCTGATTTACTGCACTTAGCATAATACCCTCTAGGTCCATCCATGTGGTCACAAATGGCAAGATTTTATTCGTGTGTGTGTGTATGTGTGTGTGTGTGTGTGTGTCTGAGTAATATTGCATTCTATATAATTACCACATCTTCTTTATTCATTTATCTATCAATGAACAATGAGGTTGCTTCCATATCTTTGTTATTGTTAATAACACTGTAATGAACATAGGAAGGCACATATCTTTTCAAATTAGTATTTGGATTTCTTCAGATAAATGCCCAGAAGTAGAACTGCTGGATTATAAGGTAGCTTTATTTTTAATTTGTTGAGGACCCTCTTTACTGTTTTCTATCACAGTTATATCAATTCACAATTTTATCAACAGTACAGGAGGGTTCACCACATTTTGCCAACACTTGTTTGTTGATTTGTTGATAATAGCCATTCTGACAAGTATGAGGTGGTAGGTTTTTTGAAAGTTTTTTTTAAAGATTTTTATTTATTAATGTTTGAGACAGGAGAGAGAGAGAGAAGGGGAGAGGAGCAGAAAGCATCAACTCATAGCTGTTTCTTGGATGTGCCTTGACTGGGCAAGCCTGGAGGTTTGAACCTGTGAATTCATCATTTCAGGTTGATGCTTTATCCACTGCACCATCATAGATCAGGCTCACTGGGTTTTAATTTGCATTTCCTTGATGATTAGTGATATTGGGCATTATTTGGAAATGGTCATATGTCTATATGTGCATATATACTGCTCACAAAAATTAGGGGTAAAATTAGAGCAGTATATTTAAAACAGCACTATTTTGAGCGAAGAAGGCAACATTTTCTTCTTGTCTGGACAGAGCAGTAGTGCTCTATAAGGAACTGATTTTGTTTCCAAGGGGCCCTTTGTTAATGTGTGTAAACATTTTTGATTGTTATCAATGGTGCCAAGTTTGAAAAACTCTGAGTAGAGATGTATTAAAGAAACTTACTATTACAAAGTGCATTTAAAATTAAATAATAAGAATATAAGCATTATGAAGTTAGAGGCTGGGTCTGTCTGGCTAACAACTATGCCTTGTACATTGTAGAAACTCATTAAATAGTTGTTGAATAAATATATAAATAAACAGGTAAAATACAAACAATTGTTCCCTGAAGACTTACACAATTTTTTGTATGTAGAAGGACACAAGTAATTATTCTTTTTTATAACAAAACAACTTAGTAATCATTGCTGTAGGGCAATATGTCTTATTTAAAGTATGTGAAGAATTTTTAGGATATGTTTATGGCACACTTCAGAATGAATATAAATGAAGAGTTGAAATATGTTTCAGCTTGTTCTACTACTACAAGACATATTGAGATATATTTGGAAAAACATAATGTAGACATTTTATTATACTGTAAAATTACTTCTCTTTCTTATTAAAAAATAAAATTTGTGGAAAGGACCTTTTTTCAATTTTTAGCCATAAATAGTGAAATTTTTATATAACCCAGGCATAATATTACTTATAAATTTATACCATACACCACTTGAACTTAAATTTTATTATTATTATTATTAAGGGGAGTGATCAGAGTCAAAACCATATGCTGTGGATTTTACCCTATGGAACTCTCAAATATACTGCAAGAATAATTATTCCTACTTTAATGGAGTTACCAAAGAGAATGTGGCGCTGGATGGTAAGATGTATGTAATCTAATGAAAAACCTCTCTAAACTCTCTAAAGGCTTGTGTGAGGAGTTTGGAGTTTTGTGGGTTTTCTCTTATTAAAGACTAAGTAGCAGTTGAGATCCCTAAGAGAAGAAAGGGTGCTAAGCATTCAAAAGCTTCACTTCTCTGGGAATTCCATCATAAGTTTATAATAAAGGATTTGGACCTTAGGGAAATCAGTGTCTTTCAGAGAGACAGAGACAGAGAGAGAGAGAGACAGAGAGAAGAGAGAGAATGAAAAATTTTAAATTATATTTTTCAAAAATGTATCATGTTGAATTTTTCTTATTAAAAACTAAAAGATAAATTGAGAACCTCATCATTTTATTTTGATTACCCCCCTAAATGTCTCTGCTTGCAGTCTTTTTTCCATCTAGCCCATTTTTCAGAGCTTTGTCTGTTTTTTGCTTTCAAAAGCACAGCTATGGAGATGCCTGTCCCCAGATTCAACATACCTGACTCCTTAATGTGGCAGAAAAATTCTTTTAAAATCTGCTCTCTACCCTTTTTTCCAACTGTGTGCCCAGCACTCATGCACTATCCACACACATATTTTCCTATCTCTAAAAATGCCAGAATGTTTTATACTTTTATGCCTTTTCTTCTTCTTCTTCCTCTCCTCTTCTTCTTCCTCTTCCCCTTCCCTTTCTCTTTTATGTTCTTCCTCCTCCACCTTTTCTTATCCTTCTCCTCCTCTTCCTCCTTTCTCTTCTTTCTTTTCCTCCTCCTCCTCCTTCCTCCTCCTCCTCCTCCTTCCTCTTCTTCTTCAGCCTCCTCCTCCTCCTTCCTCCTCTTCCTCTTCTTTACTCCTCCTCCTCTTCCTCTCCTCCTCCTCCTCCTCCTCCTTCTTCTTCTTCTTCTCTAGCTGGGTAATGTCAAGTATTTTTCAAATAATAAATCTTTAAAAGTCTTCTCTAAGCTTTCTTTGACTTCACTTTCTTTTGTATCTAAAGGAATTTCAACTTACTTAAATGAAGGGATTTACCACATTGTATTGCATTTCAAAGTGTTTTGAATGGCTAAAATAAAAAAGACTAGCCAAGCCAAGTCAGTTGAAATCAGGCTGTGGAAGAACTGGAAGTCTGTGAGTGGGAATAGAAAATAGTACAACCACTCTGGAAAGTAGTCTGGCAATTTCTTTTCTATTTTCTTTTTTTAAAGAGAGGCAGGGAGAGAGAGACAGAGATACAGGAACATGGAGCTGTTCTTGTGTGTGCCCTGACCTGGGATAGAACCAACAACTTCTTTGCTTCAAGACAAAGCTCCAACCAACCAAGCTATCCAGCCAGGGTTAGCAACTTCCTAAATAGTTAAACAAATACTTCTGAAAGATCAAGCCATTCCACTCCCAGTCACTGAAGCATAGATTCATACAAACACTTGTATGTGAATGTTCATAGCATTCACATACAATGTTATTTTAATAGCTCCAAACTGGAATGAACACTAATTTCTAGCAGCAGGGTAATGGGTAAACAAACTGTGATATATCTCCATAATGGAAATGGGTAAACAAACTGTGATATGTCTCCATAATGGAATAGTATTTACATCAATACATAGAGCGAAGTATGAAAAATGCAATAATGTAATGAATCTCAAAATAATTTTGCTAAGTGAGAGAAACCAGACTAAAACAAGTACATGCTTTATAGATTAATTTTTAATTTGATATTGTAACACACTCTTAAAATGCAAACTCTTCTATAGTTATGGACAGTAGCTTTGTGGTTGCTGGGGTAGGGTCATGTGGGGCAAGTACTGGGAAATTGAGGGAAGAAACAGGAGGGAATAATTTTGGTGATGGTTCCATGTGCATAAACATATGTAAAAGCATCAAATAGTATATTTTAAATATGTGCAAATTTTTTCTGAATCAATTATATCTCAATAAAGCTTTTATAAAAGGGAAAATATAGAAGCCAAAATCATGATAAAAAGATATTTGTAAGTAATTTACAATGTGGATGCTACTGGTTTCCTCAATACATAATTGGATAAGTGTATATATATTTACTGACATATTTAACAGTACATTTTTTAAGACTGACAGAATTATTGATTTAAAATACTATAAAGGCAGGCACTTCTACTGTGTCAAAATCTGTATTTACTAAGGTGTGATGGAAAGAAAAATTGAATTTAGCATAATACTCCAAATTCTATCAAGGTCATTTTGTGGTCCCTGAGCAGGTAATTTAAAATTGCGGGACATCAGCATTTGGTCATTTAATACAGTTGAATACAATTCCACACATGTTGAGGCAATTTCTTTTACAAAAACTCTTTAGAAAGATGTTTTGGTGGAAGTGTTAAAGGATTAACTGAGGTCCATTGTAGTTTTCAAAAGTTTATTGGAGCAAACATTAATTCAAATCAGGGAGCTCCAAACTCAAAAGGGTTTAAGAGCATGCTCCTAACAGTGCTGGGGAAAGGTGTTAGCAGAGCGGTGCTGGTCCTATGCTCCAAGCATCCCAGGTGCAATCTGATGCTGGACCCTATCCATGGAGGGCAAGGGAGACTGAAGAAAAGAGCAGACCCCTCCAGACTGGTAGGTGGCAATTTTAATAAGCAAGGGACTTATGTATAGGAGGCTTGTTTGGGATGGCTACAAGACGAGTAGATCTCTGTCTGTACTTGCTCACAAGAATTGGAAAAGTTTATGTACGGGTCTTAAGGCGGTTCAGTCATGTATACCACCCAGATGGTCCTAACACGTTGTTCTTTCAAGGGTGTGTCCTTTGAGAAAAGTTCCAGCTGTGGCAAAAGTGGGTGGAGTGTATAATTCAAAGACTGAGGAGGGGTGAGGTGCCTCCCATTGCCTGGGTCCAGCTCGCAGGTTAACCTAAGATTGCATCCCCTCCATGACCTCCTTCAACAAACAGTTGCAGAAGCAAAACAAGAAAAGTATTTGATTAGCCAAAGTTTAAGTGCTTACCTTTATGAGGAAATTCTGGTAAGCTGTTTGTAATTGGTTGTTCTCAAATTTAGTTTTCTCCCAGACAAGTGCATGTACAGGAATTGGCTCTAGTTTAGGTTTCATTTTGCATACATAGCCACCTCCATCTAATGGCCTCCTTGTTTTATTACTTTAACAGTCAATAATGTTTGCAAACTCTCAAGCAGTTTAAAATCTAGAAGAGAAATGAGGTCATGCACTAATAATTTTTAAAGAAGTGCTAGGTACAAGTTGGATATACTATAAGCAAGGTGGAAGCCAAATGCTCTGAAAGGACAGTAAGGGCCCTCTTAACTGGCAACCACAAAGATGGAAGAACATCTCACTGGAGAGACCCTTGAAGGATGGGTAAACTTCCAATAAGGTGAAGTTGTACTAGTGTAGCAATGCACAGTCTAAACATTATTGGGCCAAACAGATGAGAAGAAATATAATTTTAAAAAGTGACTTGACAACAGAATACAGAATGGGCTTGATAAAAGGGACTTACATGACTGGAGCATGCTATTCTTCTTTTTTGTTGTTGTTCAGTGAGAGAGGAGGGGAGGTAGAGACAGACTCCCGCATACGCCCCAAAGAGGATTCACCTGGCAAACCCACTAGGGGATGATGCTCTGGCCATCTTGGGTCATTGCTTTGTTGCTCAGCAATAGAGCTATTCTTAGCACCTGAGGTGGAAGCCATGGAGCCATCCTCAGCACCTGGAGCCAACTCACTCCAATTGAGCCATGGTTATAGGAGAGGAAGAAAGAAAAAGAAAAGTGAGAGGGGAGGGGTGGAGAAACAGATGAGTGCTTCTCCTGTGTGCCCTCACCAGGCATTGAAC
The DNA here is from genome assembly GCA_037038555.1 of Rhynchonycteris naso. Taxonomy (NCBI): domain Eukaryota; kingdom Metazoa; phylum Chordata; class Mammalia; order Chiroptera; family Emballonuridae; genus Rhynchonycteris; species Rhynchonycteris naso. The sequence continues at coordinate 120,330,139 of CM072996.1, read as the reverse complement.
ACAGGACATCCACACACAGGCCGACTCTCCACCACTAGGCCAACTGGCCAGGGCCTTGGAGCAAGCTATTCTTAAAAACAAATAGGAATATAAGATGGTTTGAAAAAGGTTTGGTATAAATCACTGAGGGCTGGAAATGCCATCACTAAGAAATTTGGATTTTTGTTATAGAATCATGTCTCAGAAAGCAAGTTCATGGAACTCTGCACTTTATCAAAACCACAGAGTAAACAGAAAAAGAAATTTTTTTTAAATTAATTTTACTCTGCCTAGTCTGGAGATCAATGATACTTCTAGACCAGTGGTTCTTAACCTGGGTTCTATTGAACCCTAAGGGTTCGATGAGTCGGTCTCAGGGGTTTGGAGAAGCCTCTGCCGCGGAGGCCAGAATAAAGTAATACTGTAATTTGTTGTGAGTTCATGCACTTTGTTGGTTTTGTTCTTTGAGCAAGGTGATGTTCATGCACGGCTCATTTTGTACACCAGTAAAAAAACATATACCTATGTCTTGAATTTGGAAAAAAAAATCATATTTTATTTATCACTGTAGAAGGGTTTGGTGAATGCACATATGAAACTGGTTGGTTTGGTACCTCAAAAAAGGTTAAGAACCGCTGTTCTAGACCAAGGTAGAACATATAACTGGATTATTTGGTTTATGGGGAAGGTGATTAATCTCAGTGTTAGGTATGCTGAATTTTAGGTGCTAGCAGAATATCAGATATTAATGTCCATTATGCACTTGATATTAAGATTTTAGACTAAGCCTGAAGCTACAAAGGTTATTAGAATGGAATATGTTTTATTTATTGGTGGTTTATGATATGAAGGCATTGTTAAAAAACAAGCAAACCAACAAATGTATATACTCATTACCTCACATAAATTTTTACAATATCCTACTGAGCACTCTTTAGTCTCTGTGGTCAGTTTTACCTTATATCCTTGATATCTAAGTGTAAGTATGCTCTAAGGCTCAGTTATTGACCCTCTTTTTCTTTCTACCTGCACTCATTCCCTAAATGTTTTTGCATCCTGTCTTGTCTTAAAGCACAACCTTTAGGTTGAAGACACTGGCAAAATGTACTGGGCTAGACTTTTCCTGAACTCTGCATACCCAATAACTCTTTTGGACCTAACAAAGCCAAAAATAGTCTTGATTTTACTTTTCTCACTCACATTTTCTTCTGCTCTCTCTTACCTCAGAAAATAGCAACTCCACCCATACAGCTACTGAATCAAACAAAACAAGGAAAGGATGGATTCCTTGCTATTCCTGGAACTTGTTGAGAAGTTTCACCCTCTTGGCCTTCATATTTGCTGTTTCTCCTGCATGGAATGCTTTTTTCTCTTATATTTTCAAAGTCCACCCCTTCTCTGCCTCTAAGTCTCTGGTCAAATATCACCTGATCAAATAGTCTTTGCTTAACCATGCTATAAAAGCAAATAAACAAACAAAAGACCCCCAAGAAACTCATCTCTTAAACTAGTACTGACAGAGTAGGTGTACAAAAACATTTGAATGAATATTCAGTATTTCAAAGAGCACTCTGCATATTGAAAACGAGTATGCTATGGCTTAAATAAATTTCCCAAAGCTTCATATCTGTGTTATAGAGCTAGAGTTTCAATCCAACTCTTTCTGACTCCAAAAGTTTAGTTATTTTATGGAGATATAAATCCCAATATTGAGTTAGAAATCTTTCTTGTCAGGCAGATAAGATATATTTTGCTCACCCTGTTAAAGATGGCCACTGCCCATGTGGGGCCACCGATTGCCTTCTTGCTAGGAAAGGGGCGTGGTTATGCTAATATGTGTTGGGGGAGGGCTTTCACACCAAAAGGTTTGAAAAGGGGGAGCTAGGAGGCCTTTGAAGAGAGTGGTTCTTATAGGGAGGAGGAGCCCATGCTGGAGCAGGGAAGGGAGGCCACATGGAGGATGTAGCCAAAATGGCAGAATGGGGAAAAGAGAAGCCAGTTTGTGGTGAAGTGGAAACCTTTGATTCTAGAAAAACTTGGATGAGTCATTAGCTTTGTGAGCACTGAATGAGTGGGTTTTGGAGCCCAGTGTGTTTGTTTTTTACTTGCTTGCCTAGTGCAAGTCTAGAATAAAGGAAAAGGAACCACCAGTTTTCAGCTCAATTGCTTCTCTATGGTCTGTCCAGATCAAATGCGAACGTGCATGGGCCAGGCAGCTGTGACGGCAGCTGAGGTTGCTGGCTTTACATTTCTCAAAAAGAAGTATTTGAAACTGTAGAAAGAGGTAAGATTATATAATGGCTATATTATATAGATGAACTAGGAATAAACACTATGGGAGGGAATCAATCTTTTTCAGGTAATGGTTTCCTTTGAAAATCGAATGTAACTTTGTCCCCATTACACAAGTACATATAAGCATGTACCACATTCTTGTCTAATATTGCATGTGAGTTATAGACACTACTTTATGCTCTACCTGAAAGGAACAAAAGATGGGTGAGAAGGGTAAATATGGAAATAGTTTGTATAGACTAGCCTTTTGGAAAATTTGAGAGTAAGTATAAAGGGATGTCAAGTGGCCCTCCAGATGTAAAGGCTATGATCTAACTTCTCTTATTATGCCTAAGTCCTTCAAATATCATGGACTCATAGAGTCAAGGTAGAAGTGACAAAAGATTATCTAACACCTTCATTTGCACTTGAAACTGTGGAGGGACATGATGTGTTACAATTGTTTGCCCTGTACCCAGTTGGCTAGCAGACAGGTCTAAATTTCATGTGTCAAGACTCAAGGTGCATGCTACTTCTTCAACCAGACACTGCTACCTCTTCAGAAAAAAACTTGGTTGTCTATATGTGCTTCTGAGCTGTTCGCGAAGTGAGTCAGAATACAAGGTATTGGTATTTTTTAGCATCAAAATATACTGTTCACAAAAATTAGGGGATATTTAAAAATTATGTGATTAAAAAAAGCATTTGATATTTTTATTGAACAAGAATATCAGAAAAGCAAATGACAAGTCAAAGAAAGTTGTTCAATTATGCAAATGAGATGCAAAACCAACTTTTATTTCATTGGTGAATATGCACTATACAAAAGGCTGAGAGTACTGTAATATCTGTACGTTCCCTGATTCCCTAATTTTTGTGAGCAGTATATATATTGAATATAAATGACAGGCAATGCTTTGCACTTTTTTTTTAATAATCCTGAAACATGCCAAAAAGTCATTTTGTAACTAACTCATGGGTTTGAGAAATTTGATGGTTAAATGAAAAGATATTTAATGTTAAGTGAGAGCTTAAAAATTTACATGAGGCTTAAAATACTAGTAGAAAAGTTTTATTCCATTATGCAACTCCCTTTAATCTTCAGTTTGGTTTTTTATTGCAGAGACAGCTGAAATAGTGCAAGAGTGTGACATTGTGGTCAATAGCACAATTACAAGGAATGTTGTATGTTCCAGATCTTTGAAGAAACAGTACAAAATGTCAGTGCTATATTCATTCTTTTGAAAAGCTTAAATAATATTTAATCTTCAAGATCTGATAGTAATACTGGGAGGAATGATTAAATGAAATAGTTAACCCATATATTTATTTATCTATCCATTCATATACTGCTTTACAAAGAAGGGGTTTTGCCAACAAAGTGGAAATTCCCAAACATTATTTATGAGTTCTCTGAGTGACTGACAAGACTACCCAGAATGCTAATGTACTCTCTGCTCTAGCTTATCAGTTAACTAGTGAAATTTAACACGAATTGTGTCAGCTTTATATTTAGGGTATAACTACGTAAACAGAGAAGCCACTAGGAGAGTCTTGTTTTAGAGTTTTCACCTCATTTAAATTCTTAATTAGTCCCTTTAGTTTAGAAAAGGCTATTGCAGTGTGGTCCTACTTCCATTTAATGAGCTTCAGAAAAGGATTAGGTTTGCCTTAGTTGGTCTTTCCAAAATAGACCAACCTTGAATCACACAACTGGAAGAAAAGGTAAATACTGTTCTGATTTAAATTAACTTTAACAGGGAAGACAATCCTTGGTTGTTTATTTTACTATAGCCTGAGCTGAAACTCCAAAGTTAAAGTTGATAAAACAGGCACTGTTTTTTACCATTATTCAGTTATTTCCCCACTTAATCTAATGTTTTCTATTTCTAGCCATTCAGTAAAGTAGTATCAGTAAATAATAGCTTGTATCAGTGTCATAAACTCCAAAATATTTTGGTGATTTTGTTATCTGAAGTTAAATCCTGAAAATCCAGCTACCAAAAAATCCCCTAATATATTCAATATCTTAAGTGTATTATAATATTATAAAGGGGACATAACTGTGTATTCATCTGTAAGGTCACTTTAAGGATATTCATATCCCTATAATGACTTTTGGGGGATTTCATAGAAATTATGACACCTAATAGTATGACAATCTAGCTTTCTTTCCATTGGTACTCATCCGTCTTCCCCTCAAACCTATCCCCACATTCACATCCAAGAATGAAGAATAGGTGTGGGGCAATCCAGGATGGCATCAATTTTTATCAATACATTTTTCACAATGTTTTTAATGTATCTCTACCTGATTTATTCCTGAATTATTTGACATCAAAAGTGTTCTTAACAGTCCCACAAGCACATATACATTTTAGTTCCTTCCAAAGATAAAATTAAACTCATATCTCATATTAATTTACAGAAGAGGAAGGTAATACATCTGTCAGTGTTTAATTACTAAAGATCATGTATTTCTTTAGTAGCAAAGGAAGAAAAAAAAGAAATTGCCTATTTTAGGTCCAACTATTCATGTTAAAAACAGTGATTTTAAAGTTTTGCTTCACATAAGTTACTTAACCTGAGTTAAAGCAATCAGCACTGTTCTAAATAAAAATATGTTTGAATTAAAACCATTAGGCTCCATTTTCTTGGGTCTTGCATCTCACAGCAGGTGTTTAAGCACAGCCAAAACTTGGATGTGCTGACACCTGTAATCAACACAAAAAGTCTCTTTCAAACTAACAAATCATCCCTCCGAGTGGAAGTATAAACAAAACCCTAATTGGAGATTTTGCTAACTATTTTGCCCTGCTGTGAATACTAGTTGGTGTCGGTGTCTAGTGTTTAAGAAGTAGCCTCAGCTACAGTTTATAATTGGCAAAAGATAAGAGTTAACTCTCTTCATTCAGTCAATGTTGCTATGTGTCTTTAAATCTGAGCCTACAACCATTCAATGATTTCCCAATTATCAGCTCATATCAAGCATCTTAAATTCTTTTTTACTTTATTTATTTTTTAATTTTTTAGGAATTAAATTTAATGAGGTGACACTCGTCAACAAGAAGACCTAGATTTCATGCAAACATCTCTATATCACTTAAACTGTTCATTGAGTTGTGCACCCGTCACCCAAAGTCAAATCATTGTCCATCTCTGTCTGTTTGTCCCTTTACTCCCCTCTCCCCACACCCCCTTTGGAAACCACTTCACTTATGTTTACTTGCCAGACTCTGTCTTAAGCATTTTTATATACATTAGCTAACTTAATCTTCACAAAATACATTTGAGATAGATATTACTGTTATTTCTAATTTACAGATGATGAAATGGAGGCAATGTAGTAGCTTGCTCTAAGCACCACAACTACTAAGCCATGAAGGTGACATAGGCAGTCCTTGTCTGGAGTCTGTGCCTCACCTTCTGCACTAAAAATAAAGATGTAAATAAGTAAAAATGAGCTACTATCCCATTTTAGACAATTAACGGGAGCATATCTGCTGACAGCAAAAATGGTGCTAATTCAAAATAAATATGTGTTTTATTTCATCTCAGAGAACATTTTTCTTACACTGCACAGGAATATAACTTTTCCTTCTATCGATTTCTCAGTGTAGTTTTTAACATGCTCTACAACTAGGCTCTCCTCTTTGCTGAAGTAATCTTGGACCAAAATTTAAGAACTTTTGAAAGCTTCATTAATTATTTTAGGTATATACTCGTATAATCATTTAAAAATTGCCACAATTTTATTCAAAGCCAAGCCTGCTTGTTTATCCTTGTTACTCTCAAGTGGTTATCAACCAGCATCAACACTGCCTGGGAGCTTGCTAGAGATGCCAAATCTTAGGCTGCAAAACCCAAACCTATTGTATCAGAATCTACACTTTTTTTTTTTTTTTTTTACAGAGACAGAGAGAGAGTCAGAGAGAGGAACAGATAGGGACAGACAGACACAAAGGGAGAGAGATGAGATGCATCAGTTCTTTGTTGCGGCTCCTTAGTTGTTCATTGATTGCTTTCTCACATGTGCCTTGACAGAGGCAGAGGGGGGGGTGCAGGGGACTACAGCAGAGCAAGTGACCCCTTGTTCAAGCCAGTGACCTTAGGCTTCAGGCCAGCGACCTTTGGGCTCAAGCCAGCGACCATGGGGTCATGTCTATGATCCCACACCCAAACCAGCGACCCTGTATTCAAGCTGCAATCTTAGGATTTCCAACCTGGGTCCTCAGCACCTCAATCTGATGTTCTATCCACTGTGCCACTGCCTAGTCAGGCCAGAATCTACAGTTTAATAGGAGAACCCAGGTGATTTATATGCACATACAGCTTGAAAAGAATTAATTAAAATCTCTATTTAAAGAGGAAATAAAACTGGTTTTGATTCTCACAAGGTAAGTTCTTAAGAATTGAACATATTCTCATCTCTCTACTGCTTGTACTAAAGAAAAAAAGAGTAAATCTAAACAGAAAATAAATATAATATCATAGGCAGTTAGATTAACCAAAAATATTCTTTATTTTTCAGAAATATAAATGGGAGTAGGATTTATAGAGTTGGGGTGTTAATTATGTATATACGTGATTTTAACTTTTTCAGTATTCTTTTCCAAAAACCCACTCCTTTCCCATTTCCAGTCCTTGTGGAGCCTATGCCTCGCCTTCTCCAATAAAAATAAAGATTTTTATTTTTAATAATAAAAACCCCTCAGGTTAAAGGGTGGGTTCTAGACACTGACTCAGCCACTAATTTTTCATTATGATTGGGCCAGCTTGGCACATGATCTCACACTGACCAATGACAGCTTTTCCTAATGCCTTGCTCTGAACTGTTCAGGAAAAGGCTGCTCTTTCTTGCTGAGATGCTGAACACTGCTGGGCACTGAGGACCAGGAAGCTTGGAACTTCTGTAAACCGTCGTTGCCACTCTATGAGCGGGGACACCCTGCCTTAGAAGGAATACAGCAGAGACAGAGAGATTCTTAGTGACGATAGTCAAACACCTGGATCCAGTCACAGCTTTGAATTTATCCCATGGACTTTTCAGGTATGTGTGAGACATTCAAGTTCATTCTTTCTTTCCTTAAAAATTGAGATGTAGTTAATACATAACATATTAGTTTCAGGTGTATGACATAATGATGTGATAGTTGAATATATGTGAAATGATCATCACATTAGGTCTAATATGCATCACTACATAATTACAAATTTATTTTCTTGTGATGAGAAATTTGAATATATATACTTTCTTGGCAACTTTCAACTGTGCAGTACAATATAACTAACTATAGTCACCATGCTATATATTACATCCTGTGGCTTACTTATCCTTGAAATTTTGTACCTTTGATCCCTTCTGCTCATATTTCCCTCCCCCCACACAACTACCAATCTGTTCTCTGTATCCTAAGGCTTGTTTTTGTTTGCTTGTTTGAGAATTTCACATAGAAGTGAGATTTTACAATATTTGCCTCTCACTTATTTCGCTTAGCATAATTCCCTGAAGGTCCATCCATTTTGTTGTAAATGGCAGAATTTCTGCTTTTTAACTGGCTGAATAATATTTCATTTAATATAAAAACCACATTTTCTTAATCCTCTCATCCATCAATGAACATTTATGTTGTTTTCATGTCTTGGCTATGGCTTGGTAAAAAAAGTGGCATTGAACATGAAATGCATATATATTTTCTTTACTGTTTTTGTTTTCTTTGGATAAATACCCAGAAGTAAAATTGATGAATCATATAATAATAGTTCTTTTTAAAAATTTTTTGAGGTACTTCCCTACCGTTTTCCATAGGGATTGTACAATTAAAATATATGCCTACTGACAATGCACAAGGATTCCCTTTTCTCCACATCCTCACCAGCACTTGTTATTTTTTGTCTTTTTGATAATAGCTATTCTAACAGGTGTGATGTATTATCTCATTGTGGTTTCTATTTGCATTTCTCTGGCGAGTAGTGATGTTGGCCATCTGTATGTCTTTGGAAAAATGTCTACTCAGATTATCTGCAAATTTTTTAATCAGAATTTTTTGGAATTGAATGTATAAATTCTTTATATGTCTTGGATATTAACCTCTTATCAGGTATGTGACTTTCAAATATTTTCTCCCATTCAGTCAGTTGCCTTTTCATTTTGTTGATGGTATCCTTGCTGCAAATTCTCATTTTAAATATGGCTATTTTCTAGTTACTAAAATAAATTCTTCACTTAAAAATATATTTCATTGACAATGTATATTTTAGCTTGCTCCAAAAATGATTTAAAGTGATGTATTTAAGACACAAGCATAGGGTTTGAGAGATTTAAACCTGAATCTATGCTGCCTGGATCTGCAGTCTTATTAGCTGTGTGAACTTGGTCAAATGACTTCACTTCTTCCTGTCTCAGTTTTTTTACTTGTACAATGTAGATCCTACCCCAATTATATATACTTCTTAAAGTAATTAAGAAGATTCAGTAATTTATATTTTAACTGCTTATCACAGTTCTGGCATATAATAAATTCAATGGGCTTCAGGTACTACTGAGATGCAACAACAGAGTTACATTAAATTACTTGAAAATAAACAATGAAAACTGGAGAGTAAAATAAGGATTAAAAATGAGAAGGTGCCAGGTGGATGTTAGAACATAAAATACGTGCCACAAAATACTGTACACATGCCAAAAGAAAGACCAAATTTTGGCTCTTAGCTTCATAGTTGCCAAAGTGGAACCCATCAATTACTTGAATCATAGCCCAAAAGGAAAATTAAATTCTTGCCTAGGAGTAGTTTTAGTTATGCCCAGAATTAGAGATTTTTTTCCATGAGTTCTAGTAATGAGGACATTTTATGATATAATAAAAATATATTCTCAATACTCTCCTTAAAATAAATACAGTGATAGATTTTATGTAACTATTTCACATAATTAAGCCTTGAAAGAATAACATAATTATAAATATTTTAGTAGACAGAAGGAAGATAACAGAAAACCTGCAAAAGCATATGTTTGGATATGAATGTAAATGTAAATATATACCTGGATATAGGTATGTATGTGTGTGTGGGTATATATATATATATATATATATATAGAGAGAGAGAGAGAGAGAGAGAGAGAGACAAAAGTAATAGTTCTATCATAATTTTACCAAGCCTTCAGTTTTGTACACACTACTTACACTGTCCCTGTAATTCATTATCTTTGTATTATACTAAAGATAATTTTAAACAATAAGTAAAATTGCCCAATAATATTTAAACAAAAGTTGGGCAATAATGTTTCTAATATATGCCTTTTCCTAGATATGTAGTTTGTTTTAATTTTTACATGAACTAATCTTATAGCATAAATATTTTGGGACGTAATTTTATATATGTTTAACTGTAATGCCAGTGACCAAGGTCAGGCAGGTTCATGTTGGATTCGGGCAGATGGCAAAAAAGCTGCGGATCCGGAAAGCGCCAGGGCCATTCCGTTTAATAAAGTCTCACAACAATGGACAGACACACAGGCAGGGGAAGCTGCCTTTCAGGCAAGCAAACAGCTAAATGACCCCTCACAGCAGTGGGCGGTGGGCAGGCAATCCACGCATCTGCGATCCCCCTGAGTGCAACCACCATAGCCTTATGTAGGCCATACACATGTGGGGCTGCCACGTGCTCACGCACGAATCAGGCAAAGGGCTTGCAGCCCGTAAATCAGTGAGCAAGTTTAACACAGCTGCCCCACATTAACTTTATTTGTTTCAGGTAGATCACTAAAATTAAAATTGATGTCAGATAATTTAAGTTTTTTAAAGTTTTTAATAAAATGTAGTACACTTTTAAATGTGGTGAAGGATCTATTGTAAACAGACATATTTGATCCAATAAATCCTTCAATACATTTTGGCTTTAAGGTAATTAGCTATGAACATGCTTGTTAATAATATAAATATTTTGCATTTGTAATCTTTATAGTTAGAGACATTGTGTTGATAAATCTATACTATGTATAAGAGAAAACTTATTCAGAGCAGATATAGATTGGGGTAAAAATAGGATTACAGTCATTTGTATGGAAACAATGCAATAATTAATAAACAATACAAGAGTAAATTGTTTTGTGTACTCATAACTGTAAACCTACTTTTGCCCCACCACATACATTCAGGGTCCCAGGTTGGTAGAGGCTCTGCTAACTCTGATAACAACACCAGTGAGAAAAACAGCTGTTACTGGCTTGCTTGCTGGTTTTCCAGCTGCAAGCACTTTGCCTGACTGGTGTGTGGTAGTGCCACGTAAGTTTATGTAAGGTGCTTATAGTTTATGTAAGGCTACCAGTGCTTGGTGCTTTCCTCTGGGGCAGTGGTTTTTAACCTTTTTTGATGTACCGAACCCACCAGTTTAATATGCAGATTCACCGAGCCCTTCTTTAGTGATAAATAAAATATGATTTCTTTTTCCAAATTTAGTTTTGCCCGTGCGAGACTAGAGTTGCTCAACTTGGCATTGCATATCATGCAGATAGGATGCTGACTCTCATCCCGTTCCGTGATACATGTGAATCCATGTTGTACGTATTCGTCTGACCATTTTCTCTTTTTGCTCGACATATTTAGTATGGATTAAAATATTAAGAAAGATAAAGTGTCGACCTGGGAACACTGAGGTCGCCAGTTCAAAACCCTGCACTGGTCTGGTCAAGGCACATATGGGAGTTGATGCTTCTAGCTCCTCCCCCTTTCTCTCTCTCTCTCTCTCTCTCACTCTGTGTCTCCTCTCTAAAATGAATTAAAAAAAATATTAAGAAAAAAACCACAAGATGTACAACTACGACAGCCGTTGACTTACTGCGTGCACTAAATTCCCCGCAGCACTGGTTGGCCAAGCAATGTAACGTGATCCTCTACAGCAAGTGATGGCCAAGCGGGGTGTGTATCACAACTTTACACAAGTGTGTCTTTACCTCTGCGGCAGAGGTTTCTCTGAATCCCTGAGACCAACTCATCGAACCCCTAGGGTTTAATAGAACCCAGGTAAAGAACCACTGCTCTGGGTCGATTCTCCCAGATTGTTCTTCTGCCACTACGGGGTGCAGTTTTTCTGGTCCCTTACCCTTCACTGTGAAAAAGCACGTTTTTCTTTGTTTATTAGCTCTTTTTCTTTTGTTTATTTGCTCACCTGTCTTTGAGAGCCTACAATAAATGGGTATGGCCTAACGCTTTCCGGCTCCACAGTTCCTCTACCATCTGCCCAAATTCAGTGAGAATCTGCTTGGCCTCAGCTACCAGCATTACAGCACCCATAGCCATCGTGGATATAAATATCTAATTGTTAAGTTGAAGTAAAGAGAGTGAAGAACACATACTCTTTTTGGATTTGTTTCCAAACTAACAACTTTTACCACCACTTTTTTAGCAAGAACTAGTTAGATGTATTTAACTAAACCTGATTTCACCTAAGATGAACACAGATCAGATCAGAATCTTTCTCTCTTGAGTTTTTGGTCCTATTATTGAAAATTAACTTTAATGATGCCATAGAGAGTCTGAGTATCTTTGAGGGTTAATAGAATATTAGGACTTTGTTGAACCCCATAAAGTAACATTAGTGATATGACATTATTAACAGTATTTCCAATATATAATTTTTACTAATTGACAGAGGCAAATTTAATGGGAGGCACACTGGGTGCATGCCCTGGACCCTGAATTCTGAAGGGCCCCATAAAATGCCAACTTTACACTTTTTTTAAATAACACCAAGTTTGCTTTTATATGTGCAATTTTAACATTAATAGTACATAATACTTTTTATTTATTTAAAAATTTTAAAAATATGGTTAACATGTATTTTTATTTTCCGTCTCTCTTTTTTTTATAAGGGGTCCAATATTTTCTTCTGCGCCCGAGGCTTCAACCACCTTTAATCCACCTTTGCTAATTGACTTACAAAATTTAGATTCTGTATGTTAGAAATATTTCTATTATTATTCTGATTACTTTGTTGGTAAGTATCTCTTTTATTTCCTGACAGATATACAATTATATAATTATTTTACAATAATTAGGACTAATGGAGCCTGAACTTCAGCTAAATTGTGCAACATCTGCTTCTATTCATTAGTTATTTTATTTGCAAATAATCAGCTGATGTTTGTTTTCTAAAGTACTTGACTCTAACTTTCACCTGATTATTTGTACTGTAGTATGCTCTTGATATTATAAATTTCAGAGCTTTTTTTGCTTAACTTTGATTTGGAATACTTGTTATGGCAAGCTGTAACATGCCTGTAACTGCCAACTCCTTTGAAAGTTAGAGTGAAAAAAATAGAAATCTTTTTCAAAATAATTTAAAGATCTCTTTTTCTTCCTTAATGACCAGAAATTTCTAAATCCTGGTTCTAAAAACCGTACCATTTAGAAATTTATCTGGCGGAAAGCACTGCTCTGCTGCATTACATGTGGTTGATGTTAGTCACATCCTTGATGTAACATAACACAAGCTAGCTAAGGTAATCCAATGTGACATATGACAGCGTTTTGAACCAGTCTGGGATATTTGAAAATATGCCATCTTTCAAAGACCATGGACAGATAGCATGGTGAGCCAAGATTGTGAACTCCGCTGCTTTCATTTTGAACAACCAGAAAAGCAAGGTTCTGTGGTAATTAAAGGGTGAATTCCAACCTGGTAGACTCTAACAAATACTAACAAAAGTACATTTTTTTTCTTGCTGGTGAGTTTATACTTAAAACCAAACATTAAAAAGATGTGATTATGCATTATTACAGGTATATAAAAAGGTAATGCAGAGATTATATCTGTAATATGTAAAGAGTTGAAACATGAGCACACAGGCGAAAATATGTTTTCTACATACACTGTTGAGTTTCTCTGTAAAAAGTCTCTCTGTCCTCAGCCTAATTTATTGTGCAGGCTGTGGAGAATTTGAAAACCATGTTTTTTTCTAAGATTACTTCAAAATAAACTCCTTTGGTTTTTAAACTTGTTTCACATTTATTTGAGCAGAAAAACTAACATTAATAATACCTGATGAATAATGATGAGTTACAGAAATTAAAATAACCTGGACATTAAATTTAATAGCAGATAGAAAAGGAAATTGAACATAATATGTACATTTTAGAAAGAAAAGGTAAAATTGAACTACCAGGTAAATGTCAGCAAAGCTGCTCTTTTGTAGATTTATAACTAAAAGTTGTAATATACTATTGCCTTACTTAATTATATTTTAAAATATTCTTAATTCATAAATAGCTCTTTTTATCTGTTTATGTGAATCAAAATATTTAAGTAATTTCTGTGCCAATCTATTAATAACATAATTTAGTTAAATGCAAAAAATTTTATTTTCTTGCAAATTAAAAATACATATACTTTATGCATATATAAATATATGTAAATAGATTTTCATTATTGTTTACACATATATTTTAAAAATATTAAATTGTGGTTTCCTGAACTGCCAAAATGACATAGGGCCTAGGAAGAAAATGCTGGCTTTTTTATTATTTTAGGTACAATAGAAAAAATTTCTAATATTTAATACCATTCTTACAGTTTACAGTAATGTTTTTCTCACACTTTCCCCTTTGAAACTCAAAATTATATTGTGTATTATGAATTTAGATAAGTTAATACCATCTAACAGAAAAGAAAATTGAAACTCAAGTATGTTCTACTAATTGATGGAATTCTAATTTTAATTCTGTTTTCAACTTGAAAAGACTACTACCTTTTCTTTTTATGATTCCCATAAAATTAGAAGTTTGTTTAAGTGACCCAACACATAATGACCAATGCCAAAATTTAATGTAAACATAAATAATTTGTCATTAAATGGAGGATAGACCTGTCACCCTGATGTTATACAAAAAGTACACTCAGAGATTACCTCTCAAATTCTGGTTGATAATTAGATTAAAAGAAGGCTATAGCTAAGAATTTTATAGCATTTTCTGCTTCTTGCTATATGATGTATTCGAATAAAGACATAATAATGCCCAACGAGTATAATATAGAATATCTGGTATTTTTTATTTAACGGAAGCAAACAAAATATTATCATACTTACCACTGTTATAAAACAATTTAGAAAGTCCATAAGAAAAACAAAGCAAAATAAAACTAGATTGTCTCTGTGGAGGAAACTGAAGGCTAAACAGTATAAACTAAGGAAAATCAAGGTCAGGCAAATTATTTTATTCACTGGGTTTGTTTCAAGAATGTCATTTGAGCATTGTATGATCCAGATATCAATGACCCTTTGCCATCTACTCTAGACAGATGTTGCCTCAGCTGAAGAAAAGACAGAATATTAAAAACAGGATTTTAATATTTGTTAGGTATGTGCTATGTGTACATTTTTCATGGATTATTAATTTTTACAGAAAGCCTGTGCAAGTTATTTTCCTATTATGTACACCAACAATGGAAGCTCACAGAGATTAAGTGACTTGTTGAAAGCAACATAGCAGCAAAGTAGGGATTTATAACCCAGTTATAAAGTTGAGATTTGAATACTGAAAATATTGAAGAATATATATATATATATATATATATATATATATATATATATATATATATATATATATATGTATGTTCTTGGAAGAAATGTAAGCAGATGATAAGTTACAGAAAATAAAAAAGCAAAGAAAAGTGAACAAAGGAGTTTTTCAAACTGGTAGTCTAGCAGTTTTAAGAACCTATCCGGGAAGATTTGTATGATGCAATTGGATATCAGATTATTTTTGGTTAGGTAGTTGAGCTAGGATCTCCTGGATAAAGAGTTGGCTCTCATTTTTTACCTATAATACTGTGAAGAAGAAAGAATATGGGACATGGAGTCAGGTATCTTAAAGTTGTCTTGTTTGCTACCCATGTTACTACCTGTGTGGGCAACTTTCCTTCATTCTGCTGCTTTACTCACTCCGCAGCAAAATAAGTACCAGCATTGCTTACCTGCATTCTCTTAAATTATACCATAGTGACAAACATTGCCCAAATCAGAATAATTCACAACAACAAAAGTTCATTTTTTTTTGCTTGGATAAGCTCCTTTTCAGGTCAGCTACAGCTCTGCTTCCTGTTTTCTTCTTTCTGATAGAAAAGAGCTTCCCCTTCTGGCATGTGTTTGTCTCATGGCAGAGAAAAAAGGGAGATACAGAAACCACAGTATGGCTCTCAGGGTCCTCGTGGATGCTTCTTCCATCATTTTCACTAACCTTTCTATAGCCCAGAGGAAGTCAGACACCCAAACTTCCTATGTGTGAGGTAGAAAAATAGCGTCATCACACTGGCAAGGACAGTGAATAATTAGGAAGGATTCGAAGTCTACCATCATGCCCACAGGATTGTTGTAATGATTCAATAAGATGAAAAGTGAACCTCCTACCAGAGTACCAGGCACATAGTATGTGCTCTAGGAATTTTTTCACTGTCATTTCCTGTTTGAGATCTTAGGTCAAGCTAAACAAAGCCTAGGCTCATGAAGTATTATATATAACAATTTTCCAGTGTCCATTTTGTCTATGATCCTCTTTTAAATAATTGAGTAAATTACTATGTTTCTCATTAGAGACTGGTAATTAAACAAAGAATTAGCCTGACCTGTGGTGGAGCAGTAAATAAAGCGTCTACCTGGAACACTGAGGTCACTGATTCGAAACCCTGGGCTTGCCTGGTCAAGGCACATATGGGAGTTGATACTTCCTGCTCCTCTCTTTCTCTCTCTTTCTCTCTCTCTCTCTCTCCTCTGTAAAAAATGAATAAATAAAAAAAATTAATATAAAAATAGAAAAGAAGAATTAAAATCATATTTTAAAAGAATTACAGTAAGTTAGAAAAGCCTTAGTCCTTTTATTAAACTCTCACTAAAGAATTATCGAATTAAAACCTGGCTTGTCAAAGTACATTCTTAACTTCTTCAAAATTTCTAATTTTTTAGGAATATACATAAATGAACACACACAGAAAGCAAAAATACATACAACAATTAAATGAGCACTGTTATCCAAAGAACAAAGCAAAGTTTCAATTGGAAGGTAGCATTTTGTGCACCTGATAAATGCAAATTTTGGTGAGAATTTGCAAACTTTAGAATGAGAGGAAAATTCCCTATTGAATGTTTCTGAACAGGTCTCTTTACTATGTCTTGGTCAACTACAGTTAGTTTTGTATGAGTAATGGATTTGGTCTCTTAGATTTTGGGATGAATCTTGAGGAAAAAGCCAACAAGTCTTTCCTCCCCTCTAGGAGATCAAAGACACCACTGTATTTTGGTATAAAAAGGGTTTTACCATGGTTGCCAAAAATGCTGTTTCCCCATCAACTGTGTAGTGGCTCCACAATGATTGACAGACCATGCAATCTGTCCAGGGTGGCTTCATTTCAACTTAATGCTAGTGCTTATTTTGAAAAGTACTTTGAGTCTCTTTTGGGTGAAAGTTAGTACAAAAATAGTTCTTTTCTCTGCTAAGAATCAGCAGCATCCATTGTGTTACCACAGTGTGAAGTAGCCCTTTGAGAATTCATGAGGTAAATTTCTATCTATGTAAAAACTAAAGTATTCTATTGTGATAATTTACTTGCCTTATTTTCATATTAAATTCAATGAACAAAAAATAATTTTATATAAAGACTTGATTATTTATGATTCCACAGACACAAATTTTTAAGAATTGGTTTTGTGGAGAAAAGTGTATAAAAAAAGTCATCAGTATGCCATTTTTATCATAAACGATTTAAATAATAAAATTGTTACCACGAGATTTTAGATATACACTAGATTGAAACATAGCCTCTCATATAATAAATTACTCAGAAATTTCTTATCTCATGAAGGGATCCCCTAGTATATAAACCCTATTTTAATATCATATATGTGAGAAAAATTTTGAGAGCCCATTTATTTTTAATTTACCATGTTTCTTTTAAAACACAGTGTAAGACAGATCATGTATCATAGAAATTACACTTGAAACCTATATAATCTTATTAACCAATAAATGTCACTACAATAAATTTAATTAAAAATTTTAATATAGTCCCTGGCCAAGTAGCTCAGTTGGTTAGAGGATTGTCCTGACCTGCCTAGGTTGTGGGCTTGATCCTTGGTCAGGGCACTACAGGAATCAACCAATGACCGCATAAATGAGTGAAACAACAAATTGATGTTTCTCTCTCTGTCTCTGTTTCTGTCTCTTTCCCTTCTTTTCTCTCTCTAAAAAAAAACACCCAATAAGTTAAAAAATATTAATATATATATAATATAGTATAAAATGAAATGACAAAAATAGATTAGCAAAAAGTAAATAAATTAACAAAGATTTGTTTAAAATTCTCTATCAGTCACTTGTGGGAAAAATGAAAGATATATTGATAAGTAAGCCTCTTTTAAAGGAGTGTGCCCTTTTGAACTAAGATTCAAGATATATGAGAGTAGAAAATACAGTTGACTCAAAACAATCCAAGAAAACATCCCCTGCTATAAACCACCGGTTCTTACACTAGTGTTTACAGCCCTCAGATTTGCAACATTCCTTAGCTGTCCTCTGAATCTCAGGTCCAACTAAATGAAGTCATTGAAGTAAAACACTTAAACATTGTATGCTCCAAGTCATGAAACTGAGGATATGATATCTTGAATGATTAGGACTAATTGGTGACTATATTCAGAGGTCAGATTTACCAGAAAACCACCTTACTTTTGCTTCAGTTCACAGGCACTGTTTAAAACAGATCAGAGGTAGAAAAGAGTTGCATGTTGTGTTAATTATTTCAGGAGTGTGTTTTCTGCTCGCCTTTGATGTTAGAAAATGAAACACAACAGTTTGCAATGCAAATTGAAGCAAGAGGTTACATAGGTGTGGTGACCTCACAGCCTGAGCTAGCTTTCAGTGTCAGTTAGCCATCAATTGTTCCACCTCGGATAGTTGGGCTTTGTTCTAAGAGTATCTCTGAAAAAATATAAAAAGAACCGTATGAAGAAGAAAATGTACTCCATTAACTTTCGAGGATGTTACTGTCTCAGATGTCTATATAATTCATCAATTCTATTTCACCCAATTTTTCCAAGTTACCTCCTAATTTCCTCACTTCAGTTTGTCTGTCTCTAGTCCTAAATATTCTGTAGCCTGCAGGGGACATTTAGGTCTGTATTCTGAAGTGTCTTATTATTTATTTTGTCTATATTGTACAGTTTCACAATGTAATTATTTATTTAACAATACAGTAAGGCTTTTAAGTAAGAATAATGACAACATTTTTAAAAACCCACATTAAATCTTGACGTGTACTTAAATAATTATACTTTCATTGACAAATTACGGCTTACAGTAATAATGTTGCTGTGTATGTATATATGCATCTTTTTCAAACTGAAAATAAATACACATCTTCTTTTCCTCCACTTCCCACTTTCCAAATGTCAAGGACCTGAAAACAAGTTGTATCCCAATGCATCTGTATCAGAGAAAAAAAGCCATGCTCTTTGGCAGAAATATATACAGTAGGCATAAACTGTTAGATTTTTAAATATTTGAATGATAATTATTTATAGCTAAATCTCTTCTGAGGTTTAAACTTGCCTTATCATTACTGCCTGAATCATTATCAGGAAATGCCTTTTAAAAATATGTCTAAATTGGGAATCTTTTTATCAGTTTTGCTCTTATTATAAAATTAAACCCTTCCATTGATATAACCCAAAAGAAAAAGGTAGAGGTTTTTGCTCTTAACAGTGTTCTTTTCTTTAGACTAATGCCATTATTTGAGAGTCAGAAATTAATAACAGTTTACCAATATTAGTAAAATAGCTAACAAGTTTAAAATATGCTAAAGTGA
The DNA here is from genome assembly GCA_037038555.1 of Rhynchonycteris naso. NCBI lineage: Eukaryota > Metazoa > Chordata > Mammalia > Chiroptera > Emballonuridae > Rhynchonycteris > Rhynchonycteris naso. Next base: position 120,311,032 of record CM072996.1, on the reverse strand, counting down.
AACCCAACTCATTTTGTGTTTAAATTCCTAAAGCTTTGATTTTATCCTAATAGATATTACCCAGCTGCACTGAAGTTGTTTGATGGAAACACTTGGTAATTATTCACCTTATACCTTCATCATCTTTACACTTTCTCTAACACTCTCTACTTATTATTCCTTGAAATAATAAACTCAAAACCAAAGTAGAAAAAAAAAGGCAGTCCAAATACTGAATAAAAAAGTAGGATATTCTGAAAATAAAAACAGAAACCTCTAAAATAATGTTTTATTTATCACATACAAATGTGTTTTCCTAACAATTATTTCCAGTGTGGGCCACCATATGGAAGTAGAAAGCCATTATAGGAATGAACTAAGATGGTTTGTATCACCTGCATAACTTGTTTTGTTCTATGCCTCCAGGCTTCAAAATCCACTTCCCATATTTTTTTCCTTTCTTTAAAAATAATGTACATCAGTTTAATTTATCCCAGGTCCTGACAGAAGGATCAGATTTTAAGCATTTAATGCTGTGGTTTCAAATCCAATTTCTCAGTGTTCATCGTTTCAAAAGTGGTAGAATTCAGTTTTTGAAAAGGTTCAAGAACTTGGAGAGGATTGGCATCCTTTCTAAAGCCCCACACTCATGTTAAAGGCAGCTCTGTATGGGAGAGAGCAGTTTGGTCTGAATTTTTCTATAGTGCTCCAGGAAATACTAAACCCTTTGCCTACTCCAACAAGAGTCTCTTCTTAATGGCATCAACCTAGGAATATTTTTTAAACTCATAAAGCATATTGAATAAATAACCTATTTACAGATTTTCTGAAGCAGAATACTGATTGGTTGGTACATTTTCCTAAAAGGAGGGTATCAATATATCTGCTTAAGGCTTGATTCCACTGCTTATGTTGTGGAAAAAACTTTCTTTGAGACCAATGGGATTTTTATCCATTCAGACGCTGAAGCACTAGCGCCTTGCACAGTAAATTCATTGTACTCTCTTTATTGGCGGTGGGGGAACCTCACAAGGTCAGGAGTCCAGATTGCTTCAAATAAACATCCAGAATCTCAGATGCTTTTTTGAAATGGGCCCAAGTTTATTTGAACCTCTTTTCTGGTTTGGAAATCAGGCTAAAAATTTCACAGAAACAGATTTTCTTGGGAGATCTCAGAATGTTGTGGTTTAACTAAAGTAATAAACAAACTTGAAAAATGAAAGGCAAAATTGGCTCAAACTCACCTGGTTTCATTCTATTAGATGCTTGAAACTGAGTGGCATTGTGCAATATTAAAAAAAGAAAAATAAAAGAGTTTGGCTGTGATTTAGCCTAGAGTCATCAAACATTCCTGCTGAGGAAGGTGTAAAACAATTTTCTGTCCATCTGTCATTCTTAGTCTTCATTTCTCAATAACTTCTCATCAATTTATTTCTTTATTTTTAGTTTGGGAGACTTGTGTATTGTTCTGCTTTTATGCTATTATGCTATGCAAATACCATAATATGTATTTTAATACATATTATGGTATTTTCATAGTGTCTATAACATAAAAACAATTTTTGAATACTTATTACGTACCAGGAATAAAAATTAAAACTTTTACACATATTATTTATTTGTCAGAGCAAAACCTGTATACAGGTGTTATCATCTCCACTTTACAAGTGATAAAAAAAGCAGTTTATGAAAGTATGGTCACTTGCCCAATAATACAATTATATTACTTAAATAAGTAGGAGAGAAGAGGTTGAAGATGAGGATGTGCTATCTCAGACCTGGTAAACTTCCTTATGAAACTTCCTTCATAGTTGTTGAGGTTTTCCCAAGTTTTTTTTTTAAGTCCATTTATCCATTACTAATGACTTTAAATCTAACTATTATATATAATTTTTGTGTGTGTATATACATACACACATTATACACACACACATATGCAGCCAACTGGAAAGAATACCTGTGTTGTATCTCTTAAATGTGAATAGAAAATTTCTATAGTTAACGAAGTCTGTTATAGGTCCTGGCCGGATAGGTCAGTTGGTTAGAGCATCATCCTGATATGCCAAGGTTTGATCCCTAATCAGGGCACATACAAGAACCAGCCAACAAATGCATAAGTAAGTGGAGCAACAAACTGATGTTTTCCTCTCTCTTCCTGCCTTCTCTCTGAAATAAATTTTTTTAAAAAGTCTGTTATAATGATACTGTCTGAGATTTGTACAACACTGTACTCTATACAAAGAACTTTTGTGTTTGTTATCCTATTCTAATCCTTCCAACAAACCAGGAGGTAGACACATAGGTTTCCTGATCCTCTTGTACAAATGAGGAAAACTGAGTCTCCATGAAATTAAGGTATTTCCAAAGTCATGAAAGTAAGGGACATCCAGAGACACTTCAAGTCAAATCTTCTACTTGTGCAAATTGTTCTTTGCAAGTCCACACTTCAGAATTCCGTTCTGTGATCTCCTTCTAATATCTTGTTTTATTTTTTCATTCTTACCTCTTTTCAGTTACATTGTGTTTTCTCCACAGTTCTTTTTCATATTTCAGCCCTGTGCACATATTGTGCTCCTGATAGAAAGCACTCTGCACGAACTGATAAAATCCAAACTACTTTTGCAAAGCCCCAAATAGTCTGGACACATGATACCAAAGCTGTTCTTGTGCTACCCATTTAAGTTATGTATCAAATCTAAATTTAATTAAGGCCACATTTTATTTATACATTTCATGCATTAAACTCATTTAAACTTTTAGTCAGATTTCATTAGAAGAAATACTACCGTGCACATCATGCAGTAGTAAAGCTAATGTGCTTCAGGAATTTGAGAGAAGTTAAGAGATCGGGGGTCTGATTTCAAAATTTCTTTTTCTCTCTCCTTAGTGCTTGCAGCAGGTCTGGGAGCGAGAGGCACACAGTTTGTTTCCTAGGACACTAATACAGTCAGCATGCTCTGTACAAATGTGTAAACACAGACATTCCCTGTAATCAGGGAGGTTGGTATCTTAAAGCAAGATTATGTTTTTTTAGGAAATGCAATTTATGTTCTGGATTAAGTTTCGTTTGCAGACTGATAACGTCTGAGGTTCAGGGAGATGATGAAAATATTGTGTCCTGACTCTGCCCTACATCTGAAGTTTCTGAATCAGTCTCCCTGGACAGCCCCCAGCCTCATGATTCCAAGCAAAGTGAGTTAGAGCCTTCACTTCTTAGGCAGATTTTAAAGAAGTAAATGATATAAAAATACAAAACAAATTAAAAGGAAATTAAGGCATCTCTAAGCCTCATTGGAAGGTGCAAGGAAATGCAGAGAGACATGAGGAAAAAATACAGATGACTCTAGGACTAACATCCTTCTTCGCAAGTCAGAAAATGTAGATTTATGTTGGGTATGTTGGTATTCCTGAGATTGAGGTGGGGTCGAGTAGTAAATTAGACATGATTCTTAGAATGTATTCATTTTTGTCAGCTTATAGCACGGCCCTAATACTATAAAACGAGTTAAATATATGACAAATATTCCCTCTGTTTAAATGAAAGCTGAAATGAATCCACTCAGAATATCAAGCAAGCTCTCTCTATAAATCCTTTCATCAAAAAAACCCCCCAAAAACTAACTGCTTTATATTTTTCAAAACTAGTAAAAAAAATTCACAAGGTAGAGAGCAGTTTTCATGCCCAAAACACATTTTTTATCCTGTCACTAAATTAGTCAGAGATCTGAGGTCCACCCCTCACACCTTTTATATAGCAAGTTTCAGATCACGCAAAAGAGAACTATGGCCTTATGGCCTTGATCCTTGATATGAATAGCTCAGATTTTTTCATCTTTAAAATAAAATGTCCCCAAATGAATTAAAAACATAGATCTGGAACCTTTCTGACTGCAAGGAAGCCTGACATGCCTTATTTATTTATTTACATCATGGTAACAGGTACCACATGGGAGAGAGGTCTAACCACTATGGAGACTTCAGTATGCTGGGCCATGACTGCCAGGAGGAGTACGACTGGGCCGGCAGAGGGTGGCATTTGCCTGTTCACACATATTTTTGAAATTTCTCATTAGTGTCAATTAGAAAGTAAGAATTGTAGAATGCTGCTCTGAGTTGGCTTTCACAGAGTCAAGTCCTTACATAGTGTTACTATTATCTGAGTAACTAGATATACTCTCCTAGTCAGGGAATCAGGTCCGGGAGGGCTGGACCAACTCTAGATTCTGACTATTCCTGCTGTTTTCTTCAAGACATTTGAAAGAAAACACTTTTTAAAATTTATCTTCCCTTCTGTTTGTCGCACCTCTTCTAAATATAGAATTTTATGATATGCAATGTAAGTTCTTTTAAGACCATTTATTTAATAAGAAGAATGTTCTCCTGGCCTGAGATGCAATATAACTATGTATTCTTTTTTTTTCACCGAGTTCATGTTTACGGCAGAGGGCTGAAGCATTGAAAATAAGGATCTGAAATGGAAACTCTGACATCATTTTAGCTGTAGTCCTGCTGTCTTAACTGGGGAGAAAAATATTAGCTCTTGTCCAACTTACCTTTTCCATGAGGTGTAAAATGCACCCTATACAAAGGGAGACTATGAAACCCAGAGCTAGTCTGATTGCTTGCATGTTATTCACATACACGCCCATTGTTTTAAACTGGCACTAGGCGAACCCGCTGATTCTAACCATATGGCTGCGTGCAGAAGTGCATTGAGGAGTTTCCTCCAGGGTGCCCACACAGTGTCCTACTGGCGTCCCAGGCTGCAGAAGAAAATAAAAAGTCTGAATTCTCCCATTATGAGATTTCATCCAGATGCTCATGAGGTTATATATTTAAATAATGAGTCTTGAACTTGGAAAATTACCATTTTAAAATTTTACAGACCCTGTATTTCTCCACTAGGTGGCGCAAAAGGCCATAATATTGAAAATTAACTCAGATGGGGAAAAAGAAAACCTAGTTTCTAAAATATTTTAAGGGTGGATTAATTCAGAACTACATTTCTAATAAGATTACAAGTTATAATTTAAAATGCCTGCTGAGTGCTCGATAAGAACTCCACATCATAGAGGGCATGCAGAAACTTTTGAGATTCAGAGAGAGTTTATGCTAGTAAAAAAATGAAATTTTTTGAGAATAAAATATTTTCTATGGTCAAATGACCACAATAATTTCTCTACAATTAAGGTAATTTTCCTTCTGTTACATTGTTCTAAATTTTAAATGAAGATATTTTTCCCAAATAATTTTCAAAATTCCAGACAAACATCATTTAACTTAACAGTAATTTTGGATGATGTCCTGTTATTAACAGCTCTTACAAACTATCCTGATTACTTTTGGAACTAGAATTTTTGGGACTACATGTTACTTTTTATTTTAATAATATTTAGCTATTGTGTGCTTTGTAAGTCATTGACTAAATAGGAAATCTCATGTAAATTTTTGGTTCTAGTAAGGTATAGTCAAGTTTCCTATTATATATGTGCTTCAGTTTTTAGCTTCCCAAGCTGGTGTTTTCTTTCATCTAGCATTAATTTCTATTTCTGTATGTCTGCTGTTTAAATGCTGTTTTAGGTCTTTATTGGCTACAGAAACAAGCAACATTACTATTATAGGTAAGGCATAGGTAGGGCCAAATTCTTTCTGCCTTTAGGACCTTGTTATAAGCCCCCTAACCCATCATACATCTTTGTCACTAACCTGAGCCAAATATATGCGAAATTGTGAAGTAGGTCATACTGTGTTTTACTAATAGTTACCTTCAATTTCCCTGCCCATATCTCCACATCACAGGTGGTATAATTCAGAAAACAAACACCAGGTATTAAACAGACTTGGGTTCAAACATTGATGCCACTATAGATTGTGTGATCTTGGATAATTTACTTAATGTCTCTTTACTTCCATTACCTAATTTGAAAAATGGGAATAGTAGTTTCTAAGGGTGGTTTTGATATTAAGTTTGATCAAACATACAGAGCACTTAACGGTCTGGCTTGTGCTAACTTTATAGGTGGTAACTATTGTCAACAAGAATAAGCTAAGCATTTTATAAACCTAACTCTATTTGTATGACACTAATAGAGATAAAATAATTGTAAGATATAAGATATACTGCCCTAAGGTCTATGAAGTCTAGTCAAGGTAATCATTCATTTGTTTATGCATTCATCAGCAAATATTTATTGAATATCTACAATATAACAGAATGTTCTTTTTGTTTGTTTTTTGTTGTTTATTTTTTGACAGAGAGAGTCAGAGAGTCAGAGAGAGAGACAGATAGGGACAGACAGGAAGGGAGAGAGATGAAAAACATCAATTCTTTGTTGTGGCACATTAGTTGTTTATTGATTGCTTTCTTATATGTGCCTTGACGGGGAAAGGGTGGGCTACAGCAGATCAAGTGATTCCTTGCTCAAGCCAGCGAGCTTGGGCTTCAAGCTAGTGATCATGAGGTTATGTCTATGATCCCACGCTCAATCCAGAGACCCCACACTCAAACTGATGAGCCTGCACTCAAGCCGGCAAGCTGGGGTTTTGAACCTGAGTCTTCTGGGTCCCAGTCTAACGCTCTATCCACTGTGCCACCTCCTGGTCAGGCTATAACAGGATGTTTTGATGATGATATTATAACAATGAACAAAAGACACATGAACCTTGCCTTCATGGAATTTGTAGTTTGGTGGAAGAGGCAAACTCTAAACAAAAGCTCATTATTCAAATAACATTTTAATAACAATTGTGACAAGTATCATTAACAGAAAACAAAGCATAGCAAAATCCTAGATGTCACCCAGGGTAACCCTTACCTTTGAATTATGAAGAAATATTGATCCAAACTTTTATCATGTTTTTTTCTGCAAAAATGAATATATTCATGGTTGTACAGATTCCTCCAGATTTTTTTATGAGAGTCACCCCTTTCTCTAATTTCTTTTTTTTTAATTTTAGTGAGAGGAAGGGAGGCAGAGACAGACTCCCGCATGCCGCATGCACTCTTACTGGATCCACCCAGCAAGTGCACTAGTGGATGATGCTCAGCCCATTTAGGGCCAGTTGCTCCTTTGCTTAACAATGGAGCCTTTTTTTAAAATTTTTTTAGTACCTGTGGCAGAGGCCATGGAGCCATCCTCATTGCCTGAGGCCAACTCACTGAAATCAGTTGAGCAATGGCTGCAGGGGTGGGGAGGGGTGGGAAGGTGGGGAGAAAGAGAGAGAGAGAGAGAGAGAGAGAGAAGGGGAAGAGGAGGGATGATCACTTCTCCTGTGTTCCCTTACCAGAATAGAACCTGAGATATCCACAGAAAGGCGGACATTCTACCACTGATCCAACCAGCTAGGGCCTCTAATTTCTCATTTCTGCTAAAACTTTCTTCATAATCTTAATTTCCACAGTGTTTTTATTCTCCCTGCTTCTTATGGGTCAAGACAGACTACATAATCTTTCTAATGCTAACAGTGTTTTTTCTTCTTTTTCTTTTTTTTGCTAACAGTGTTTTGATATAAAAAAAAATAGTTCTCTAATGCTAAAATTTTTAAAGGTAATTACTATTTGTTAAGTTAATAATGGTACAAATAAGGTGTATGGTTAAGAGCAATGACAGTGATCCCAGGCTGGTGGAGAAAGGTTATAAAAGAATTCCTTTCTGATGTGTATCAAATCATACCAAATACATTTGTTTACCAAGCTTATTTGTAAAATGGCTTATACTAGCTTGAACAAATTTAAAAAAAAAATTAACCAAATCTTAAAAAAACTGCAATATTTGATTTTCAATTTATTTTTCTCACTATTTTATGATGCCTCTTTAAGAAAGTAAAAGTTATAAAACTGATAAAATTTGATTTAAAATTTATGAAAAATTTGTTTTAGCTTTATCAAAAAACAATCATATGTCAATTGAGAAAATATATAATATTAATCAACACAAATGGAGCTAGAATAAAATTAGTAAAATACAAATGTTTCCAATAATGTGTATAAGTCTTCTTTTGTGACCATAGAAACTGGATTTGTTATGTGCACTAACAATGATGTCATAGTGAGTGAATTCAGAGTCTGGAGGCCTGGGTTCTTACCATGAAACCAACCATAAACAAGTCTCTAAAACCCTCTTCTAATGCACTAATACAGCAACCAGTTGCCACATTAAAACTTTAAATAATTAAAATTAAAATTTTGATTCCTCTGTCACACTAGTCATATATCAGGTGTTCAATATTGACCTAGACTACCATACTGAACAGCTCAGTTATAGACATTGCAGAATGTTCTATTGTATAGTGCTGTTCTAGAATGTCTATCCTTATCTGTAAATATAATATCCAATTTTGTGCTTTGCTTTTATCCTTTATCATTTTCTTAATAGTATGTTAGGAGAATGGGAATTTTAAAATTTAGCATACTTTAACTCACTCATTTTTCCCCTTTATGGCTAACATATTCTGTGTCCATTTAGCAAATCTTTGCCAACTTTAAGATTATGAAGATATTCTCTTGATTTTTTTTCTAAAAGAGTAATATTATTTTCTCTATAATATTATGAATTAACATTGCTCTTGGTGGAAATTAAATAAATGCTAATTATAGTGGCAGTGATATGAATGTCTATATGCTCCATAGTTATGGTATTTAAAGAAAATAACATGAAAAAGTTCATTTTTTCTTTAGATGAAAGTATAGGGACATGAAAAATGGCCCAAAATATATTCTTGTGATTAAACTTTTATTTTGTATTGTTTGAGCTAAGTATTATCAAAATATATTTCCTTTGGCTTTTTGGAAACAAGTAAATGTTTAGTTTGATTTGGGAAGCAACCTATGTATTTAATTGTGTTTTCATGTGTCTGGGTTATATTCTTCAGCATCCTACCTCTACTTATTTGAAAATGCTAACTTTATGGATTAAAAATTCCTGACCTATTACTAGAGCAAAAGTCTTCTAGTAATTGTAAATCTTGACAATTTTTTTCCTGAATTTACTTGATTGGTAAAATTTGGTTCTCAATCTGGGTTCTAATACTGGAGTTCTGAGTTTATTTTGATGACATCAAAATGACTTCTATACTCTCTATGAACTCTCCAATGATAAGTAAACTATAAAAAATGGAATATACACATGTAATATTTTCTAAATATTTTGGGGAAAAATGTACTGTTAGTGACAATACTTCAGTAGTTAACCATCAGTCATTTAATCTCACTAGTTATATTTCACCCCAAATTTATAACTTATCCAGAAGAAAATTACCAGAGTGATTATGTAGTTACTCTATGAGCAAAATTTATTGGAAATAGAGAACAAAGATATATACTCTATATAGAAAGTTTCTGGTCATAAAAATATTTCCTGAAAGTTTGACAGGCATTCTGCTCAATACAACTCTCTCATACCAAATTAGTATATTTAATCTTCATAACATCTCCAAAAGGTAGCCAGTCTCCCAACACCGATCTCATTCTCCATCAGTATCTGCTTTATTTTCTCCTCAGTGCTTATGACTGTGTAAATTTTTTTTATTTATTGCTTACATTTATTGGTTGTCTATACCAACTAGAATGTAAGCTCCATTCTAGATATTTTTCTGCTCACAACTCACTGGCTGTGTGTTTTTTTATTTTCCTTAACTACACTGTTTTTCTGTTATAGGAAGAAATGCAAATGTCCTCAATAGATTAGGTAAGGCAAAATACAAACTTAATCAATTATAAGCAAAGTGTGTGATCTATATGATTGCTGACAATTTTGTTTGCAACTTTGTCTCTAGTATGAAGAATAGTGACAGGCATGTGGTAAGATACTTAATAAATATTTCTTGAATTAAATAAATCTGTCCAACTTATTAGATAAGCAATAGATCATTCTGTTGTTTAAAAGTAGACCTGGTATAGAAATACAATTTGCTGAGCATTCAAGCTTATAAATATTCCCTAATCCAATCTGCCTCTGAATGGTAGTGTTAACATTAAGAATTAGTTGTGGAGAGTAGAATTTAGCATAATCTTAAGGGGAAATTATGGTATCATATAAATTGAGTCTAGTCAAAGAAATTCTCATAAGAAATGAATATCTAATTTAAAAAAATTAAATTTCCAGAAAGTTCAGATGAAAGAAGCTTGAAAAAATGTCCTAAGAGTTCTTCTAAAAAAAAATAGCTGGTGAAAAGAAATGAGAGGTCTTCAAGAGCACACCATATGTGCACTTAACACTGGCCAACTATCCATTGTACTCTTAGTATATTTTCCTTTCTACTCATTTTCTCAGAACATTGGGGCATGCATTTACTCCTCTTCACAAATGTCCAATGATCCTCTAACTCTCAGGTGATGATCTTAACTTATATTTAATTGGAAAATAAAACAGGATTAATCAACCTCTGAGAAAACAAGTCTTGCCTGACCAGGCAGTGGCACAGTGGATAGAGCGGCGAACAGGAACCTAGAGGACCCAGGTTCGAGACCCTGAGCTCGCCAGCTTGAGCACGGACTCATCTGGCTTGAGCAAAAGCTCGCCATCTTGGACCCAAGGTCGCTGGCTCCAGCAAGATTTACTCGGTCTGCTGAAGGCCTGTGGTCAAGGCACATATGAGAAAGCAATCAATGAACAACTAAGGTGTCACAACAAAAAACTGATGATTGATGCTTCTCATCTCTCTCTGTTCCTGTCTGTCTGTCCCTGTCTATCCCTCTCTCTGACTCTCTCTCTCTGTCCCTGTAAAACAGTGGTTCTTAACCTTTTTTGAGGTACCGAACCCACCAGTTTTATATGCGCATTCACCGAACCTTTCTTTAGTGATAAATAAAATATGATTTTTTTTTCCAAATTCGAGACATAGGTATGTTTTTTTACTGGTGCACAAAATGAGCCATGCATGAGCATAACCTTGCTCAAAGAACAAAACCAACAAAGTGCATGAACTCACAACAAATTACGGTATTACTTTATTCTGGCCTCTGTGGCAGAGGCTTCTCTGAACCCCTGAGACCGACTCATCAAACCCCTAGGGTTTGATAGAACCCAGGTTAAGAACCACTGCTGTAAAAAACAACAACAACAACAAAAAAATGAAAACAAGTCTCTTCGGAGGTTTGTAGTGCCATCTAGCGGATGGTCCAGGGGGTTTTAGCTGTTGTTAATGGATAGAAATTACATTAAAAAGCTGTGTCCAGACAATTTGTAGTTATTTAGTGTGGTGAAAGGTAGAAGGTAGACCACTACGTTTATTCACTGTCGTGTAAGAAAAAGACATTGCACTTGGGTTTGAAACTCCATATACTTGCCATAAGTAGTAGTCTGATGAACCCTAAATTCCTATTTCTAAAAATGGCATAGAGGGCAGTTTTTAAATTGCCTATTAGCTCGATGTTTAGAGAGAGAAAAGCCCTACCAAAAATGAGTGAAAGAGAAACTGTTAATTTGTTGCATGCTGCCTACCAGCCAAACTTATGTGAAGGAGTGGAAAATGAAAATCTCAGGCTGGGGAATGTTAAGCATTTCAGATCTCACACTACCAGGCCAGTGAAGGCGGTTCGAGGTGGGGAAGGAGGGCACATTTTGCTAGTAGAGGTTGATGTCCTAGCAACCATGGTTTACCTGAGGACTTTTGATTTAGTTCCTTAGGGACAAAAGACGACTAACAGATTTCAGTCAGTGGCATACTGGAGTCCATGTCCTGCGATCTCAGGTAGTTTCAAAGTAATTCCTGGGAATCTTCCTGTGTGGAAGGGCTGGGAATCCAGCTCACGAGTCACCCAAGCAAAATTCTTTAGCATTTTAGTCTTGTAAATCAGCCTATTATTATTCATTTATTTGTTCATTCAACATCTTGATTGAGTATCTGCCATTGTTCTAAATTCAGGAAAACAGCAATAAAATTTTTTTAAAAACCTGTCTCTTGAAACTTACATTCCCATGAGGGAAAGCAGAAATTAATCATGTTGTAGAATTAAATATATTGGGTGCTAGATAGCAGTATGAGCTGTGGACAAAAATAATGTAGAGAACAGGGGTTAAGTGATGAGAAGTTTAAATAAGATGGTCAGGAAGGCTTGTGATGTGACATTTAAAGGAAGGACTAGGGAATAGAAGTGAGAGAAAATAGAAGTGAGAGAAAAAGGGGTGCAGAGAATAGTTTAGAATGCAATATGTGTAGGAAGAGTATCCTGGCAAATACACAGTGAGGTCAAATCCCTTAAGCGGGACTGGCTTCATGGGCGTGCAATTCGTGCTGTTGCACAAAACCCTGTACACAAGACTCACACCATATTAAAATTCTTAATAAAATTTTAACAAAAAGTCTTGAATTTTTAATTTGTGCTGGGCCCTACAATGTGTGTAGCCAGTCCTGTCCCTAAGCATTATAAGAGTGTAGTAATGAGGTCCCCATGGTCAGAGAGGAGCAAGCCGGAAGGAGGGCATTAGATGTCAGGAATATAGTGAGGCAACACATGTTGCATGAGCTTGAATGATCTGAATAATGTTTGAGCAGGATCACTCCAACTGCTATGTTGAATATGGAATGGAGAGATTAAGGTTGAAAACAGAGTGATCAGTTTAAGGAAAACAATGGCAGTGAAATTTCAGCAAGACTTGCTGGTAGGGTAACATCTGGTCCTAAATTTTAAAATACCATTGTATTTTTCTGTTTTTAATTAAGGGCTTATAGGTTTCAATGCTTTAAATGGCAGTTTATGGACAAAAGGAAGAAAGACTTGTTTTAAAGTATCATTTGCTCGTAGGATTCAGGCCCGGAAGTAGAAACGTCTCATGTTGATTTACCTGTGTGTGATCTGTAATCTAAAAGTCTCACACATATTAAAAATAATGCTTTATAAACTAGATAAAATTGTTATCATTATAATTAAGGAGTTTGAAGTAGATGTTCTGTAAAGGCTCTTTGTAATTCTTATTTTCTATGCTTTATACATTCTCTTTTGCCATTTAATACTATCTTAAATCTGATTTTCATTTTACTTACTCTGGCCCCAGACAGACTGGGTTTATTTTCAATTCACATTTAATTTTGAGGGTTTGAGGAGTTGTCATAGATTTTAAATATTTATACATAATTATATATATTTCATCTATTAGAATCAAATGAGATAATGCATATGAAATGCTTTGGAAAGTCTACATCACTATAAATGTAAGAGATTAAGTAGCATATTAAGAATATTGCAGTTTAAATCTGTTTAAAATAATGTTTTAAATCTCTCTTACATTTTTTCATCAATCTGAGAGAACTATATACTCCACCATAGCTAAAACATAGAACTTGCTTTCATTTTATAAAATTAAATTTTTGGAGAAGGATTAACTAACGATTTTCTACATAGTGTAAAGATTGTTCTTCTGATATTGGCACTTGTAGGTTGTTTACAGTTTTCCTGCCAAATGTGCAGTTTCTTGACTTTCAGTTTGTGGGAGAGAATTAATTTTTTGGGCTCATGCTTGTTTCCAACTTTAGACTTCTATTTATAAGCAAGAAAACATGCTTCTCCCACCCTTCAAAAAATGTAGTTTAAGTACTTACTCCCTGCATCAAGTTGTTGGCAATTAAAATGATGCTTACAAACTTACCTATGCCCATATGATCTGGACAGCGCTGTACTTTTAGATATATTTCTTTAGGGAGTTGGCTGTCTTTGCAAAGATTGAGTCCTCCATAATTGCTCTTGACCCCAGCCTCAAACAGCAAGTATCAGCTCTTACTCAGAGCTCCCTTCCCAACCCTCCCTCAATTCCCAGATTAGGTCGCATTCCTTCCCTGCCTTCCATTCTCTTCTTCCAGGACATTTGACATGATTAAGTTGATATTGTCTTTCTTTTTTTGTTTATCAGCTATCTTCCCCATAGATTATAAACTTGGTTGTAGTAGGGGCCATGCCTGGTGTTCTCCCAATCCCATCTGTTCTATTTCCTGATAAATAGAAGGTCCTGTGCATCTGCTCATTGAATAATGAACACGAAGGTCATGCTTCGAGTAGGACTATTATACTAAACATTTTCAAAATAACATAATATATAAAAGATATTAATAGCCATGGGTTAAATAGTAATTAAATAGCAAAATTTACCTTGAGTTTATTAGAAATAAAATATAGTTTTATAATGATCTATTTTATTAGCTTAATTATTGAGTATAAGCTAGACTATGCTGCACTAAAGATCTATTTCCTGGATGATAACATGTCTAGTGAAATCAGTGGGAACAATTGCTTCACTAGGTCACTTAGGGACCAGCTGGGTGAAGTTTCACTGCGTTAGGACATACTATCTCAGAGCATGGCAACAGGGATAGACAGAGGGCATGAGGAAATAAGAACCACTCTTCAAAACTCTGGACTGGAAATGACAAGTGTCAGATGACCCTGCATAAATGCAGAGGTCTTGGAAGTCTTTTATTGGGGGCAGATAAAGAGGGGTAAATTAGATGTGGTAAGAACTAAGCAAATTTTCCATTAAGTTGAATTTCTATATTAAGCAATAATTATTTCAGGTATTTGAATAATGAATTACATATGTGATAATAAATAGGTAAGCAGATAGCTCATTCATATAAAGTAACAGGACTTGACCAGATTATCATTTAAAAGACAAAGTACCTAAAATTAACTGTATTAGCTAAACCTCAACCATCATCTAGCTTTGACATTGTTAAATTAAGATCTTCTTTTCATCCTTCCATAATCCCTTCTTCTTTTTCTCTTTCTTTAGAATAAATTTGATAGCTTAAAATTTATAAACTAGCAGTATAGTTTATGAGAAATCACAAATAAGACAGATTTTAAGGTTTTTAAAAAAGATTTTATACTTTAATTTTTAAAGGTTAAAAACATAAATGACACCTGACCTGTGGTGGCGCAGTGGATGGGGCATCGACTTGGATTGCTGAGGTCACTGGTTCAAAACCCTGGGCTTGTCTGGTCAAGGCACATATGGGAATTGATGCTTCCTGCTTCTCCCCCCTTCTCTCTCTGTCTCTCTTTCTCCCCTCTCTAAAATGAATAAAGTTTTAATAAAAAAAATCTTAAAAAAAAATAAGTGACAAATATATACAAAAAATTATGAACTAATAGTACTTGATATAATCATTGAATCACTCTGCTTTTGAAATGATTTGAAATAAAGCATGATAATGATCATAGTGGAGGAGGTGGCTATGATTAAGGAAATCAGAGGTGGGGGGGAGTGTTACAAGCAAAGCTGCATGATATGGATGGGACCTATGTGACAATTCACAGAAATGAGAACACAGTCCTGTATGAAGAGCCTCACATTGAGTCTATACAATCAGTTTTGACATATTAACTAATTTTGAAGCTTACTATAACTATTTATTTTTCAATTCAGTCAAATAGCTTACTAATAACAAGTGTGCCTATCCAAAGTAGTTAGTAAAACTAAAAAAAAAAATGTCAAACTGGTGGAACATATTGTTTAACTTCAAGTCATATATCTAAAGGACTATGACAGAAATGAGTGTGACCAAAAATGTTTTGGTTTGGAATTTCTGGTCCCATTTTGACGTAAATGTTAAAAAACCTACATATCTTGGATCAACTTCTCTCAGGGATGTCTTACTGAATCAGAAACTGACTCTTTTAGCCACATCTAATTTCACCATAAATACGCATATACAGGCCAGGCATAAAAGCCATCTTAAAATGTTCATACATAAAGCTAAATACTGAAATCAACATTAAAAAGTGTGTATGCATTTATGTGACAAATACATTTATAGTGAAATGTGCTTTCTAGTAAACCTAGTTTTGCTCCCTGCATTATACTAATTCCTTCTCTACAGAAGGACTTTGCATCAAATTATATAGCATGTAATGTCAAGTGAGCTTTGACAAATCTTACAGATGCCTTTTTATGTACTGTTTAGCCATCTATTGAAAATATATTTTATATTTTATCTGGATTGTTAATAAATATCTTTGAATTGAAATTAATACCAATTACCCAATATAACCACATCTTTTTAAATATGTATTTCTGTATGGAAAATTCCCTGTAAACCACAAACCAAATTTGTTTTGATTGACTACTAATTGTTAATGTCTAGAGTAGAATTCATTCAGGTACTTACAGAGCACCTACAAATGCCACTATTCTAGACCACTGATTTGAATCAATTAAGCTAAGAAGACCTCTGCCCTTGTGGAATAGGGAAAACAGATGTTAACCTTGTAAACTAGTGATCTATCTATGTGCTAGGAAACAAATGGCATGGAAATACTCATGCAGGTTAGGTCTCATTGAGATGGTACCATTTGAGCAAAAACTTGAAAATATCATGGAAGTAGTCAAATAATAATTTGTGAAACAGTATTTCAAGTAAAGGGAAAAACTACAGCAGAGGTCCCTGACTGGTGTGTGACTCCTATGTTTGCAGAAAAGCAAGGAGGCCAGTGTGGCTTGAGCTGAGTAAGGGGACAGAAGAACGGTAGGAGCTGAGGCCTGTGGGCTAACAGCGAACCAGAACTTTGATTTACGTTTAAGAGAAATAGGGAGCTGGCAGGTTTTGAGCAGGACAGTGACATGATCTGAGTGGTGATTGAAAGAATCACCAGCTACTAGATCCGCAGCGGATAAGGTGTAGAGATGCAGGCGCTGAAGCAAGATCAGTTATGAGGTGATGGTGGCTAGAAGCAGGCTAACAAGAGCAGTTAAGTGAGAAGCTGTTAAGAAGTGGTTAGATTGGGAAATATTTGAAAGTGGAGTTGACAGAATAGAGGAGAGGGAGGGAATGGGGAAGGAGAGGTAGAGAAGGGACTAGAGGAGTGAGTAAGATTCCAAGGTTTTAACCTGAGCAATGGGTGAGATACAGTTATTTGGTGAAACAGGTTTAGGTGAGGGCAGTGATGAAGGTCAAGGGTTTAGTTTGGAATTCTGTTTGAGGTGACTTGCAGACTTATGTGAAACACTGAGTATTTAGTTAAATGCATAAAGCTAAAGCATTAAGAAATAGACATATTCTAATAAAAGAATATTTGGGGGAAGACAGACATTAAGAACTGTTTTCACAATATTTATGTGATCACAGTTCAAATAGGAAACTATTTTCTCCTCAGTCCTATATAGTGCATTTTATACCTGTATATAGATCTCACATGACCATTTATAGGTTTGCTGGTGGGAAAATAGCACCATCTTGTGGGTAAAAATGTACAAATTTCTTTAGAAAATCTGAAAATGCACATTTGCCTACATTCTAAAGGATTTAAATTCTGAAATTGTACAATAATACTTTGAAAGTTCACACAAATGGTGAGTTTACTTGTAGAAGGTTGTGTCTATTTGATGACAAAATAACTGACAAATCAGAGGTCAGTCAGGCAACTGAACAATTCAAATAAATATCAGTTTAACAAACGATCTTACAAAATTGTCTAAAGACTAATTAATTGTAAATTATATTGTAATTAAGTATAAAAATAGGAGATGAATTATATATAATTTGTTAAAGAATATAAATTTTTCACCCCTTGACAGACTTCTTTGCAAAATTTATTAGTTCACTTATTTATTCTTAAACTATCTTTAAAAACAATTTCTGCATATGCATAATTATACCAGGTTCAAAGAAATTAAATAAATCAATACCTCTGTCCTGAGGAAACTTACCAACTATATGACCTTACTATTTAAATTCAAGAAAAAATACAATTAGTATATTAAAGCAATAAAATAAGTGTACAGTAGCTACTTATGAGTCAAAATATTTGTTTAGATTATTAGTTTTCAAATTGGGTTAATTGGGGTTGCTTCAGAAGTTTTACAATATTTTAACAAAAATTAGAAAAATAATTGCATAATAAAGTTTACTTTGATTGTGTAAATGAGTATATGAGATTTCATATATTGTATTATAGTACAAATGTCATAAAATTTATTCTCATCTTACTTTAATTTACTACTGTTATTTTCTAAATAAGACAAAGACAGCATCTTAGTTCATTAGATATATCTAATAAGTTTTATAAAAAGGTTGGTATCTTAAAAAATTAAATAAACAATCAATAAAACAAATAAACATGTAACATCAGGCATCACATACTAATTGTGGCTCTTATTATTGCAAAAAAGAAATCCAGACAAGATAAACCAGAAATGAATGAAGACAGAGTGGAAGAGAAAGAGAAAGGAGATGGGACTTTTTGAATATACCTTATTTTATATATAAAGTTTTGGTTTTGAACTATGCAAATCACTTTTTATATCAAATATGCTGATAAAATAACTAATAAAAATGAGATAAGCAAAACAAATCTTAAAATTAAAAATAAACAAGCAACATGCCTGACCAGGTGGTGGTGCAATAGATAGAGTGTCGACCTAGGACACTGAGGACCCAGGTTTGAAACCCAGAGGTTGCCAACTTGAGCATGGTCTCATCCAGCTTGAGTGTGCGGTCACCAGCTTGAGCATGAAATTGTAGACATAACTCCATGGTTGCTGGCTTGAGCCCAAAGGTCTCTGGCTTGAAGCCCAAGGTCACTGGCTTGAGCCCAAGGTTGCTGGCTTGAACCCAAGGTTGCTGGTTTGAGCAAGGGGTCATTGGCTTGGCTGAAACCCCCTGGTTAAGGCACATATGTGAGAGCAATCAATGGACAACTAAGGTGCTGCAACTATGAGTTGATGCTTCTCATCTCTCTCCTTTTATATCTGTCTGTCCCAATCTGTTGCTCTCTCTCTCTCTCTTGCTCACTAAAGACATAAATAAATGAGAAAGTAAGCAAATATAACATTATTTCAAATTGATAACATAAACATTCAGAAGAAAAAGTTAATTTAGCTAGTTTTGAACACAGTATTTTGATAATATGTGTGTACCCACAAATTTCAAATAAATATTGAACTTTATTAAGTTTGTTGTTCACAGTGAAATTGGTGTTGTGATTATTAAGTGATTTTTGGTGAATTATAAGTAAGAGAAAATGAGAAAATATATAGATGCTGTTGTAAACTAATATTTTTACTGTGGGAAAAGGAAGATGCACATTTGAAATAGAATTTGAGAAATAAATTCAAGATGATGGGTTTTAATTGAAATTATAAGTATGAACTTATGTATATATGTATTTCTATATAAAATAAGAATATGACTTATTTTTATATATTTTATAATTATATATAATTCACACACACTATATATATATATATATTACATATATAATTTTGAGCACTATTCACAAAATCATGTAAAAACTATAAAATAATGAAATCTAAGTAGTAATGAGCACCCCACTCTCCAGATCTTGCTTTTTAAAAACCATGTCCATTCAAAGCAATCAGTGAAGCATGAAGAAATTAATTATTTTAAGTTTGGGGCAGGGAAAGGATAATGTGAACCTGAAACATACTGTTATGCCAGAAACCAAAGAACTTAGAGGCTAATGGGATCATGTGAAAAGAGATAGGCCCATTCTGATAGACTCACACTATCCAAATATAAGACAGATTGAAAATCAAAAGAATAATGAAAATAATGAATTATTAAATAGTAGAATCTAATAAATTAGATAGAATGATAGGGATGATAGAATTGGAAAATCATCATTTTTTAACCACTAATTTAATAACTGATCCAGGCAAAGATCTTTTTATTTATTGTAAATGAGAAGCAGGGAAGCAGGAAGGCCGAGACTGACTCTTGCATGTGCCCCGACCAGGATCCACCTGGCAAGCCCCCCTACAGGGCTATGCTCTGCCCATCTGAGGTCACTGCTCTGTTGCTCAGCAACCAATCCAGCTCAGCACCTGAGACAAGGCATGGAGCCATTCTCAGTGCCCAAAGCCAACTTGCTGGAACCATTTGAGTCATGACTGTGGGAGGAGAAGAGAGAGAGAAAGAGGGAAAGAAAAGGGACATGGGGAGGGGAAGAGAAGCAGATGGGTGCTTCTCCTGTGTGTCCTGACTGGGAATCAAACCTGGAATGTCCACATGCTTGGCTGACACTCTACTGCTGAGTCAACTGACCAGGGCAGCGAAGTTCATGAAGGCATATTAAAACTCTGTTTTAGAGTTGTTTGTGAACATGGTGTTGACAGTGTCAGAAAGGATTACCTCACATTACATATGTGTTAAAAAGGGGAAAAACACCTTGACAATGGAGAACACTAGTAGACATCACCTCTACAAAGTGATCAAGCTTAGCATCCTCAGTGATGGCTTAAACTGAAATTATGTATCTCCTGAGATGATGCAGTTGGAAAGACACAGCATCACTTAACAATAGTATTGTTGACATAAATATTTAACCTCAATCTAATGAAAACAATTACTTAAATCTGCAAAGTAGTCTATAATACAACTAGCCTAGCTTCTATAAAAGTGTGAATGTAATAAAATATAATAAAAAAAGCTGGTCAAGATTCAATGAACTAATTGACAACTAAATGTGATATTTGTTTGTTCAGCTTATCTTTGATCAGAGGAGAAAAAAATAGCTGTAAACTACATTATTGAGTTACTTGGGGAGATTTTCTTGTAAGATAATTATTATTGCTTTAGTATTAAATTTCTTGGGTGATTCTATAGGACAAAGTCTTGTTCTTAGAAGATAATGACTAAAGTATGGTGCTTAAGTAATTAGGGATTATGTCACATGGTGTCTACAGTTTGCTTTTAAAGTTTTCTGGGGAAAAAAAGTCATATCTATGCCCATATCTATATCAATGCATATGTTTATACCTAAATCTATAATATTATATTTATATCTATCATTTTACCTTACCTACATTTGTATCTATTTATGAAGAAAAAAGTGCTAACAATTCATGAGTCTAGATAAAAGGCACATGAGAGTTCTTTCAACTTCATTATGAAATGGAGATTTTTTTAAACTAAAAAAATTAGGGGAAAAGTGCTCTCACTTATTACATCTATTTATCTAAACTTCCTCATGCTTAAAAAATACAAAAGGCTAAAAAATACACTAATAATTCAACCCAAGATTTTTAAAAATGTTATGCTATTTACTTGAGTCTGCAAAGTTCAAATGTGATAGAGATGAGATGCAAATCTAGACTCAACTGTGAATGCTTTGCTATTGCCTCATTATAAAGCTGCCTTTACAGCATCCCTAATTACAATCTTTGGGTTAGCTTGGGGGATACTAATTCTATTTCTTCTATCTGATCACAACCGTTTTATGACTCTAAATTCTGACTTGAACTGACATTTTGACATCAGTTCTCAAGGAACTTTTTAGTACAGAAAATAAAAGGTCTGAATTAAATAAAAGTTCAGGCTCTAATTCTAAGATTTTAGGCTTACATCAATTTTAAACATTGTTGATCTCAAGTACAGAAACATAAGATATAATATTTAAACCTAAAAAACTATAAAATGCTTTCTGAATTAACAATGATATATGTTTAAGTGCAATAAGGTTTAATAGTATATATGCAATATTTTGATTATTTGAATATTGCAATTCATATACACTCAGTTATTCAATGTATCCAAATCCTAATCATTCTAAAAATTTCAGTTTTTCCTAAATTTTTAAAATAGGAATTTAAAAAATAGATAAATTCTATTATTGGAGTTACTAATTTTTAAAATTTGGGGTGTGGGTAGAGAGAAGGTGGTTGGGGATGGAAAGAGACCTTACTGGGGTGGAGGGTGCACAGTGCAGTGTGCAGATGGTGTTAGAGTGAGTTGTACACTTGAAGGCTGTATGTTCGGTGAACCATGTCATCCCAATAAATTTTAAAAATACAAAAAAATTTTAGTAATTAAAAAAATATTTTTACGTATTTTATCTACAAATGGATTTCTTTTCTTCTCATGATTTTTAGCCTCTATCTATACCTTGCAATGAAAGGCTCATTCACTACTAGTAGAGGGAATTCTGCAATCTTTTACTTGTTTCTCCTGTTAAAATAACCATTTCCTTTACACATTAAATTAGAAACCTGCCTTACATTCTACCTGCTTTAACAGAGAAAGCCCTAAGGAATGATATAGAAAGGAGGAGAGAGGTATACATAAACGAGGAAAGGAAAAATAATCCCTCAAGAAATGCAATATAGAATGAACACAGATGTCTTGGTGTAATAAATGGAGATCATTCTAATTTGGGTGAGAGAAATTCTGTGGACTCTGTAAAGGACTATCATTTGTAGGCCTATGTTGGTTAAATTCCAATGCAAAATCTTCTAATATATAAAAATCTAGCTCAAATTCAAATTTGTGGAGCAAAGATTCTAAAAATAAAGTTATAGTCTGCTACTAGGGAGTAATTAAAATTGTGTGTTTCTATATATTAGATTGGGGTACATATCTATATTAGAGATAAACCATATATTATATTTATTGTAGATATACAACAGAGTTTCCTCTATTATGTCAATCTGCCAAATATATTTAATATACTTTGATATATTTACTTGACATTCAGCATCAACTATGTGCCAAACAATGTGCTGGACGAATTTATATAAAATAACCTTATTGATATATTTACATTGCAAAGAGAGATTTTTATTATGGCTGTACATGTGGTCTTACCCTCCCCCCTTCCCTAAAGATTCTGGGCCTCCTTATCTACTCATCAGCCACCCACAAGCTGCATAAAATGACTGTCTGAGAAAACAAGCCATTATCCTCCTGTTGGAGCATAAAAAAAATTGAGACATACTGGTTATTATGTTTTCTTCTTCAACAGGGTTCTGTTCTTTTTTCTTATTTTCTTTTTATTTTTGACAGAGACAGAGTGTGAAAGAGGAACAGATAGAGACAGACAGACAGGAAGGGAGAGAAATGAGAAGCATTAATTTTTATTTTCATTGCAGCACCTTAGCTGTTCATTGATTATATATGCCTTGACCGGGGGACTACAGCAGAGCGAGTGACCCCTTGCTCAAGGCAGCGACCTCAGGGTTTTGAACCTGGGTCCTCCATGTCCCAGTCTGATCCTCTATCCACTGCACCACCTCCTGGTCAGGTGGGCTCTGTTCTTTTCAGGTGTTTCATGGGAACTCATAAATATGCATGTATTGATCAAATGTGCAGATAGAAATGTATTTCAGACTTTTCTAAATGGCAGCTGTACTCTTACAATTCTCAGATGTGACTGTTTATCATAATTCAAATATGGAAAATGGGAAGTCACAGAGTCCTGCCACTAGTCATGCCACTGTCATTTTTGCCTACTTACTGTTTCCTTTCCTAAAGCAGTCAATTTAGTGATTTTTTTTTGAATGGAATAACAAATAAATAGCAAGGGAAAACAACATACAGAAATTTTCAGAAATTTTGAAATCAACAAATCTTTCAGAAAAAAATGGTTTAAATAGATTTTTTAACAACCATGGTGGCACAATTACGCCTTTAATACTATGTATGACACAACAAGTATATTGAGCAAAATCAGGCAAATTTCCAAAATCAAACAAAATAGTTGTCTTCTTCTTTTTAATTTACCCAAGTGATTTTCATGCTATTTTAAAATACACAATTGTTTTATAAAATGTTTTTCTTCTGTTTCTCTAATCTCTTCTGAGGCATTCCAATCTCATGGATTAAATTAAAAACTGTCAGATAAGTGTCTTCAAGGGGTTTCAAAGCAAACGTCACCAGAGGCCCAGAATAAAGTTCTATCGCATAAGTTACTATTTACATTTATTCAGTATCCAAGAATATAAAGAAAAAGAATGGTCAAGGTGTTAGTTGCATATTTAATGCCAAATATTCCAGAGAAAAATAATCAAAAGAACCCTTGAGTGATACAAGATAAATCTAAAAGCTGCACTTAAAATATAGCCCATTTGTCTTCCCCCCAAATATTGTCCCTATATTATCTTCTGATCAGGTTTTGCTTTCTGAGAGGCACAGATGTTTTAAAGTGTAAACATTTATAATCCTTATCTCTTATGCTCTCTAAGGAGAGTGGATTCTGATAGAAGAATATCTTCCTTTGTTGTACTGAATGATGGAGAAAGAAGCAAACAGTAGAATACTAGAGAAATGCTAGATAGCTCTCTATCAACATTTGGATCTCAAAAGGTGGAAATTCCAGTGGCAGAGAGAGGTAAGGTCTAGACCAGGGGTCCCCAAACTTTTTACACAGGGGGCCAGTTCACTGTCCCTCAGACCATTGAAGGGCCGGACTAAAAAACAAACTATGAACAAATCCCTATGCACACTGCACATATCTTATTTTAAAGTAAAAAACAAAATGGGAACAAATACAATATTGAAAATAAAGAACAAGTAAATTTAAATCAACAAACTGACCAGTATTTCAATGGGAACTATGGGTGCAGATGCATCCTGTGCTCCTCTCACTGACCACCAGTGAAAGAGGTGCCCCTTCCGGAAGTGCAGCGGGGTGGATAAATGGCCTCAGGGGGTTGCATGCAGCCCTAGGGCCTTAGTTTGGGGATCCCTGGTCTAGAATGAGCATAAATGGAGAACAAGTAGTGAGAGAACAGAGAGAAGCAGTATCCCAGCCCTTCAACCCAGAACGACGGTCAAATGGTATATATGAGTAGTATAAAGCTCATTTGTTCATAGACCACTTGTATTTTTTCATATGTATTTATATCATTTTGTCCTAAATTTAAAAAATAAAAAGTCAGTCTGTTTTCTTTCTAAATGCAGGCAATCTGTTACCTACTGAATAGCTCTCTCTGGATGTCTGTTAGGCTCCTCAAATTCATATGTCCAACATAATTAATTACTTTCTGTCTACATATGATCCTCCTCTAGTTATTTGCACTTTGTAAACAGCATTGTTCTACCCAGTTGTGTAAACTGAACATAAATCAGTAATGAACTACAAATTAAAAAAAAGTACTAGATATAAAGAAAACTATTTTTTTTCCTTCTTTGCAATATTCAAAGTACTTTTCTTTATTTCCTTCTGAATCAATATATATACAGTATGTATACTTACAATTTATGTCTTTGCACACAGAAATACAAAGGGGCCCAAGGCTGCTGGATTTGGCCCTGACTTGACAATTCTTAGGTTAATTCATTCTGCAGAATGTAAGGAGATCAGTTTAGAAACTCGACCTTCCTTGAAAGATTTCAATTGCAAATAAAGAAGAGTGAGACTACTTTTCCTATCAGATTAAAATTTTTTAGATCTTTAACAATTTAATCTGAAGTTTGAAATTAGGCTTTTCTCCTAAATTATTAAATTGTTCAGAAAAGCATTTCCTGAAAGATTTTAAATAACATAATTGCCTGCCAATTACTTTGAATGCATTAAACAATTTTATTTCACTGAGAAGAAAGTGAGTTATTAAAAGAAAACAACAGCAATAAAAACACTGAGGTGTAACAACTTGGAGTAACAGTCCAAAACCCTAATAGCCAATTTTTTATTTTTTATTTTTATTTTTTTACCTGACAAATAATCTGAACAAGCCTCAGTTTTCTTCTGGCTAAAATCATGAAAGAATCTACTTAATTCTCTTAGTCACAAAAATGGATTTTAAAAGACTGAAGCATAAAGAAATGAAAAGTCTTCTCTAATCACTTTATTTTTTAACTCTCAAATTAGGCCTGATTTCACATAGGCCTCTTCTCAACCCCCATCTCCAACATATCTTTTGGACATTTTTAGAGCTATGTCTATGATCGCTGCTGACACACAGTTTTATTCATATTTTTACATTATTTTCTGAAAGTAGAAGTCCAGCTTAGCTCATGGATTGGCATGGCTATGACAATTCATTTTAATTGTTTTTTTAAAATTTTTTCTCAGTTGCAATTGGCGCTTATTTTCTGTCTCTTGTGTAGTAAGGAGTAGAAGTGGTTTATTTATTTGTCTTAGTATTTGGAGCAATTGCCTTTATATAAGCATTTATTGTGAAAATTTTAACTTTAGAGACCACCACTTTCTTACCTTTATCTGTCATATGGAAATGGAATTTGACTTCTACCATCATTAAGAATTGCACTTTTTCAGCTCAAGTTCTTCTCTGCTGTCATAGTAAAAAGAAGGGTTGTCAGAATTGGTTCTTTGTTGGTCTTTCATTCCCCATGATTCCAGTAAGTAAATAGAATAATATTAAAAAATAGGTCACTTATTTTCAATTTTAGAAAATTTTTAATCTAAATTTTATGATGAGTCAAACTTAAAATAAGCTTACAGATTTAGAAAAATACAGTAAATTAGTTGTAGTTCCAAATAAACAGTTTTATGGCTATTGCCATAAAATTAAATGAACTTTTGACTAAATAAAAATTATTTTTTCAGATGTCATAATAATACAAGTAACAAAAACAATAGTAATGCCTGACCAGGCGGTGGCTCAGAGGATAGAGCGTCAGACTGGGATGCTGAAGACCCAGGTTAGAGACCCCGAGGTTGTCAGCTTGAGCGTGGGCCCATCTGGCTTTAGCAAAAGCTCACCAGCTTGGACCCAAGGTCGCTGGCTCCAGCAAGAGGTTACTCGGTCTGCTAAAGGCCTGCTGTCAAGGCACATGTGAGAAAGCAATCAATGGACAACTAAGGTGTTACGACAGCAATGAAAAACTAATGATTGATGCTTCTTACCTCTCTTCATTCCTGTCTGTCTATCCCTCTCTCTGACTCTCTCTCTGTCCCTGAAAAAAAAAAAAACCAATAATAAGTGAAGACATTTATGAACACTTAACATTTGTCAATAACTTCCACATGCATTACATGTATTATATCAATTTATTCTAACAACTACTAGAACATCATTCCTATTATTTCTATTTTATAAAAAATAAAATTTGAAATTTATAGAGATTATATAATTTGCTCATGTTCATACATTTAATAAGTTGTAAATTATAATTAAGACTTCATCTTTTAGTAGGCTTTGTTACACTTGTTAAAATACAATTTACAATAATGTTATGCTAGATTAGAATCTCAGATATATTTAAAATATTAAATATATCATAGTAAATGTTTATAAACAAATATGAAAGAACAGACAGACCTATATCAAAAGGAGACCTAAGATTGTTTAAGTACTGAATCGAACAAAGTTTGTGAAATTTTGTAGGCTTCCAAAATATCAGAAGACTGATGCTATATTAAATGTATGAATTTTATTATAACTTTATATTAGAAGTTATTATATATTATAATTTATGTCAAGATAATAGTAATAATTTTTTTAATTGTTAGTGTTTGTGACATTTTTATTCTTCAATGGTATTAAAATAATACTAGAATAAATGATAACATTTCTCTGTCTTAATTATAAATATTCTTAATTATTTTAACTCAGTCATTATTAAAGATCTTGTTTATGGATCAGACAGTGCTAGTGCTATAAGTATAATTTTATCATGTATAGGGGAACAACAATATATGTGGAAAATATATTGAATGCATTTTGGTAAAATGAATAAATGATTTGGGTAAAATATTTCATTAAATGCTATGTGTATATTCAATACTCAACATCATAAGACTATAATTTATAAGTCATCAGGTTCTTGTAGTTTTCAAAGAAAAATAAAAGTCATGCTTAGTGTATGGCAGTTGAAAAGAGGTTATTTCTTTGGTTCATCAGTAAGTAAAGGAAGAAACATGACTCAGCAGGTCTGGGAGAGAAACTGAAATGTGATTCAAGGTCCAGGGTAATACTGGAGACTTGTTTCTTCTCTGACAACCCCTGACTTCTTCTCAAAAGCAGTTTTCTATTGTTCCTACAAGATCTCTGCCACTATGGGCAATTGCTAAGCTACTGTCTGTTCAAGTTTTTCCACTAAATGTTGCTACACTCCCTTGTTCTGCTCATGGCTTTGACTCACTCACGATTCTCCCTCAGGACCTACTCAGCCTTGGTACTCTTGGTTTTGGAGGCCTAATAATTCTCTATTATTGGAAAGAATCTTGTCTGCAAACTGTAGAATGTTTAGCAGTATCCTTGCTCTCAGCCCACTAGATGCCATCCTCTCCCAAGTTATGACAATCTGAATGTCTCCAGACATTGCTAAATATTCCTGGGGTGGGGGAGAGGGGGAAAAGAACTGTCTTTGGTTTTAACCAATGAATTACACTTTAAAATGTCTCCCTGTATATCACATGTCACCTTGTCTCTCTTTCCCCCCCCCTCATACTGTCTCACAGAAAACTCTCTTCCAGAAAAAGAGCGCTTCTCAGAGGTGACTAGTATGCCCAACAATATCTGACATAATTTTTCCATTAAAGTTAAATAATATCAGCCCTGTCCAGTTGGCTCAGTGGTAGAGTGTCAGCTGGGCGTGTGAATATCCCAGGTTCAATACCCGGTTAGGGCACACAAGAGAAGTGCCCACCTGCTTCTCCATGCCTCCCCCTCTAGCTTCTCTTTCTCTCTCTCTTCCCTTCCTGCAGTCAGGGCTCGATTGGAAGGAGTTAGCCCCGGGCGCTGAAGATGGCTCCATGTCCTTGCTTCAGGCTCTAGGAAGAGCTCATTGTTGAGCAATACCCCAGATGTGCAGAGCATTGCCCCTCTACTGGGCTTCCCCTGGTGGATTCTGGTCCAGGGCATGCGGAAGTCTGTCTCTGCCTCCCCTACTCTCACTGATTTAAAAAAAAAAAAAAAAAAAAAAAAGGAAATTAAATAATGTCTTACTACTAAGCCCTTAAAAGACATTAAGTAAATCAAATTAAAGGTACAATTTTCCTTTATTCCATTACTATTTATAATAATTTATTTTTTAAAAGTGATCTTGTACAAATAAAATCTTTAGTGATGAAGAAAAATTAATTTAAAGTTCATTTTCACTTGTTCAGATTTTACTAAATTTAAGTAAAATAAAATTATTTAATTATTATTTCATTTAAAATGCAATTTTAACGTCATTTACTTTTTAGGAAGAAATTTCTATTTTTCTATCTACCATTTTGTCAGTTATATTTGGAGACATATTTTTTAATGGATAATTTGTATTTCAGAGTCCAAGGTTTAAATTCAGATTGGCACTTAGCAGATCGTGGGGAGAAACTCAAATGTGAGTCAAGGTCCAGGATAATGCTGAAGACTTGCTTGTATCAACTTAAAAATATACTTAACTTATTTTTGTCTTAGTTTCTAATTTTTGAATAGGAATAAATATATACCAGCCTTATAGAGCTTTTAGGATAACTAAATGAGTTAATGTTTATTTATAAAAGAACCTCAGATGTTTGTTACATGCACAATCAAATTAATGACCTTATCTATTATCTCCCCAAATTTCCTTTTATGTCATTATCTTGATTGTGGTGACAGTTTCAGGGATGTCTTCTGTATCAAACTCATTATATTGTACATTTTAAATATCTTCAGTTTATGTACCTCAACGTAGCTGAAGAATTTTGTGTCCAGTTGAAAAATATATTTATAATGATGTTCGCCTAGTAATAAAAATGGTTATTTCTGGATAATGGTAGCCTTTGTGGTTTGTTTACAGTTTAATTAGAGTTTTGTTGAATTTTATTCTTTTCTGCATTATATTAGAGTTTTGTTGAATTTTATTCTTTTCTGCATTATTTACCATATTCCCCATGCACCCTTTTGGGAAAAATTTGAGGTCTAGAAACTGGGTGCATCTTATACAGTGGTTGTAGATTTTTTTTACTTGCGTTTCCTACTCTTTCACACTTGTCTTTATGCTCATTGTTTTGGACTTGTTACAGGTATATTACAGTCGGTTATGTTTTGCCACCCTATGCCCAAAAATGACTCAGAAAATATTTTCATACAATGCTGAATTCAAGTTAAAAGTGATCCAGTTTGCAAAAGTGAATAGAAATGGTGCTGCTGAATATATGTTTGGTCTTTCTCCAAGTGAGAAATCAATCCAAAACTGGCCATGGGAAGAAGAAGCCCTACTAAAAATGTCATGGCAAAAGAAGGCCATGAGAAGCAAGTCAGCACAATGGCCTGATTTAGAGAGGGAATTGAAGATATGGATTGCAGATCAAAGGTCAACTGGAATTCCTGTGTCCACAAACATGGTTCAACATGAGGCAAAAATAATTGCTGATGAAAAAGAAGTTACTGATTTCAAAGGAAAACACAATTGGTGCTTCAGGTTCATGAAACAGAATGGACTAAGCATGTGTACACACACCAGGCTTGCCCAAAAGATGCCTGAAAGCTATGAGCAGAAGGTCCTTGAATTTCTTTGTTTTGTCATTCAATATCGGAAGACACATCAGTTTGAGTTGGGGCAGATTGCAAATATGGACAAAGTCACCCTTTAATTTGACATCCCAAGTAACAGAACTGTTAATAAGAAGGGGGTGAAAACTGTAACTGTGAAGACAAGTGGACATGAAAAGAGCCATTATACAATTGTTCTAGCTTGTTGTGCTGATGGCAATAAGCTGCTTCCTATGCTGATTTTCAAACATAAAATAATGCCAAAAGAAGACATTCTTCGAGGAGGGATTGTTCACGTTCATTACAAGGGTTGGATGGATCAGGATGGGATGATAATCTGGTATGAGAAAGTTTGGAAAAGGAGACCAGGTGGCCTCTTATACAAACCTGCCCTATTGGTGCTTGATCGGTTCAGGGCACACATAACAAAAACCACAAAGAAGATTGCTGCAGAGCAAAAAACAAAACTTGCCATCATACCTGGAGGCTTGACATCCCAGCTCCAATCACTTGATGTCAGCATTAACAAACCCTTCAAAGCTGCCGTGAGAGATGAATGGAACCAATGGATGAAGTCTTCTGGGGACAATTTGACACCAGCAAGAAGAGTAAAGAGATCAACTATAGAAGTTTGTACCTGGGTGAAAAGATCCTGGGATAATATAATATCAAGATTGACATTATTGTCAAGTCATTTAAGAAGTGTGGCATTTCAAATGCCACAGATGGAACTGAAGACAAGGCAATATATGAAGACAGTGATTCATCATCAGACACAGATGAGAACAAGCCAATGGATGGGAGTTTTGACAGTGATGAGGAATTGTATGAGTTTTATGATGAATAAAACTTGAACTCAGTAACTTTGCATAATACATATTTTTCAAAATTTTAGGCCCCAGAATTAAGGTGTGTCTTATACAGGGGAAAAACAGTAGATTTTAAAATAATGAGTACATTAAGATCAATATGAATTATAATTTCTTAGAACATTTTAAATATAATGTGTTTAATATGCATTGCTAATTCTTTACAGTTTGTCACTTTTTCTTAGATAGGCTTCTAATATACAATTTCTCACCCGAATCTGTAAATACTATTATTTTATTGTTATCCGTTTTACAGGTACATAGCTCAGAGATGACTAAATTTGTCATCTCTAAGTATGACTGTGAAAACTCATTTCATAACTTTCCCACATTTGCACTTCTTTCCTGCATTCAGAAACAATTCATAAAGTAAATGAACTCTTCCTTATATTTAACTTAATAGCATGAGGCAATTTAAGTGCACTGTTGCTTCCTGTGTATAGAACACAATTGCTACTAACCAGTCTTGGCTTACCAATTTGTCATAGAGGAAGTGCTAAATTCTTAAATTTCCACTCTGCTCCTCTGGGTAAGGTAAATTTTGTTTCCTCTATTATTTGTTTCATTCTGTTTTTACAAGCTGTACAAGAACATCGCATCCTT
This sequence comes from Rhynchonycteris naso, assembly GCA_037038555.1. Taxonomy (NCBI): domain Eukaryota; kingdom Metazoa; phylum Chordata; class Mammalia; order Chiroptera; family Emballonuridae; genus Rhynchonycteris; species Rhynchonycteris naso. Next base: position 120,279,486 of record CM072996.1, on the reverse strand, counting down.
CATCGAACTGTCTCTGTCTCTGAGTGGGCTAAACTTAATTTCTGTGGCATACTGGCAAGAACATCCCTTTCCTTTCCCTGATACAAACAAAGTGATCCTTTTATTCTTGAAGCTATACACAATTTGAATATATGAGTATTTTAAAATGAAACTATCAGTTACAGAATAAACCTTTCACCCATAATGATATGGCGTCTAATAGCTTCATATACATCAACATTTTAATTGGTGCCTATGTTAAAGACTCACTTTACAAAGCTGTTTTAATTTTTTTACAAAAATTTTCATTATTTTTTCAACATTTAGTAAACATTTATAAAATAATGTGGTTATTTAATTTAATTTAATTTAATTTAATTTAATTTTATTATCTCCCTGTGCCACTGGCCATACCAGTGGCTGCTTTTGTCTATGGACACAGGATATGGGAAACCAGAGGTGTGACAATAACAAGAGTCTACTCTTTTCTGATAAGCAAACATTGAATAACTTTAAGTTTCCTTTTTCTTTCCTTTTCGCCTTGGGAACCACTTAGAATAGGTATATCTCAACCACATTTGACACAATTACATTTTTATTAAAAACATACTATTTTACATTGATGCAATAAATAGCCTCATTTTATTGAGGTATAACTTTGATTTATTATACTATTTCATTCCCACAACTACTTCTTCAACACTTTGTTCTCCGTTATCCTCAACTTGTGCCTTTACTATTGTCTTTTAAAGATGCTGGTAAAGCCTGACCTGTGGTGGTGCAGTGGATAAAGCGTTGACCTGGGAACACTGAGGTCGCCAGTTCAAATCCCTGCACTGGTCTGGTCAAGGCACATATGGGAGTTGATGCTTCCAGCTCCTCCCCCCTTTCTCTCTTTCTCTCTCTCACTCTGTGTCTCCACTCTAGAATAAATAAAATAAAATAAAAAGAAAATTTAAAGATGCTGGTAAAAATTCTCACCCTGAAATCCAAACATCCTATTATCTCATCTCATCTGATCTGGTGGCTGCCCTGCCTCTGACATGAACATTCTACTCCTCTCAGATGAATTTTCATGAGAAATGGCCATGCCACACCATTTGCTGTGTTAGATTTCTATTTTGTGTTCTTTTTCCACATTTAGATATCATTCTTGTTTGTTTTGGACACAGTCTAGAACCTACTTTTGCTTTAAGGCCCATTTCAAGTCCTATTTTTTATGAATGTCCTCTGAGAACACATTTGTTCTGGTCCTAGTCTGATACACTTTAAAATTAAAGTCTAAGAATTTAGTGGTGGAAGAACTTTTAGAAATCATACAATTCAATATTTGGTGAGGTCTGAAAAATCTAACCAATCTCTCCCGTGTTAGCTAATGAGCTACTGCTGGACTGAGATTAGAATTTACATCTTTAAATTTTATGTCACAAGACAGTGCTCTTTCTCCAATATTATGCGGTTCTGTTTTGTTGTTTAATCAGTTACTACTTTCTGGTAGTACTTTATTGTCTTATTGTGTAAGCCTTATTTCTAAGTTAGGTAAAAAGCTTCTTGAAAATTAGGCTCATGCCTAAATATCGTCCAAGACCTATCCCAATCCAAGTCATAGAACTGTTATACTGTCTCATTCTCTCTGTGGTACCAAGAATAGATTTAGCAGATAGATGTTATTTGTTTATTTGTTGTTGTTGTTAAAAACTTTATTTTTTTAAGAACAGTTTGTAGTTCACAGCAAAATTTTTAAAAAATATACAGAGACTTCTCATATAATGTATGTCCCATTATCAACATTTGCCACCAGAATAATAGTACGTGTGTTATAATTGATGAACCTATATTGACATATTATAATCAACTAAAGTCCAAATATTACATTAGAATATTAGAGTTTACTCTTGATTAGTTATATATTTTTGCAAGAGATAGATAGAGATAGGGAGAGAGATGAGAAGCATCAACTCGTAGTTGTGTCACTTTAGTTCATTAATTGCTTCTCATACATACCTTGACCAGAATACTCAAGCTGAGCCAGTGACCACTTGCTTAAGCCAGCAACCTTGGGTTCAAGCCAGGGACCTTTGGGCTCAAGCCAGCAACATGGAATCATGTTGATGATCCCACGCTCAAGTGATGACCCTGGATCAAGCTGGCAAGCCTTTGTTCAAGCTAGATGAGCCCACACTCGAGCTGGTGATCTCAGGTTTTAAATTTGGGACCTCAGTGTCCCAGGTCAATGCTCTATCCACTGCGCCACCACCAGTCAGATGAGAAGTCTGTTTTAAGGGTTATTATCATGAAGTCTTTGTTTATCCAAGATAAGCTCAAGATATGTTGTGATCCCTTAGAAGTGTTTAATTTTTATTAGATATTAGATCATAACAACTTATTGGCTGACACTCTGACTCCTCTCTACCTGCCACCCTGAGTTCTTATTAATCAGGCCCATCACCTTCCTCTTTTTGCTTAGGTGACAAGTGCCCTCATTTCTCCACCAAACCAAATCTCTGAGAGCCACAAAGATAAGAGCTCAGTACAACAAAGCTTTTACATTTCTTTTAGTATCTATCTCATTTTTTTTTTTTTTACAGGGACAGAGAGAGTCAGTGAGAGGGATAGATAGGGACAGACAGACAGGAAGGGAGAGAGGTGACAATCATTAGTTTTTCATTGCCATTGCGACACCATAGTTGTTCATTGATTGCTTTCTCACATGTGCCTTGACCACGGGCCTTCAGCAGACTGAGACACCCCTTGCCAGAACCAGCAACCTTGAGTCCAAGCTGGAGAGCTTTTGCTCAAGCCAGATGGGCCTGCACTCAAGCTGGCGAGCTCAGGGTCTCGAACCGGGATCTTCCGCATCCCAGTCTGATGCTCTATCTACTGACCACCGCCTGGTCAGGCTCTATCTCCTTTTTATCCCTGGCCCATTACATAATTCTCATTAATTCATATTTCTTTTGTTTTTATGTGTGGTGTGTGTGTGTGTGTGTGTGTGTGTGTGTGTGTGTGTGTGTGAAACTGTGACAAGTGGCAGTCACTGTGATCATGAGACAAGGAATATCTTTGTATCTACATGTGTAAGAGTTTTGCCCTTTTCCTTATCATCTCTTCGTAAATACAGAAGTAAGACTAGAAGACAGCAAATATGTGTATTTGATAAGGACAGACTGGGAAGTAGCTGCTCTTAGGACAGTTGTGTGGAACCCCATGACTGATTCATAGAAAAAGCTACATGAAGAAAAAAAACACGTTTAAATATAAGAAGGTTTACAGTGGATTGCCCTTTCACAGGCAACAGTCCTCTATCAAGTTAGTAATCTAAACTATACTTTACTTTTAAAGCTACTCATGCTTAAAATAAGTTGTCTTAGTCATTAATTAAATCATAAAACCACTAAAAAAACTAACTGACATCTTTGTAAAATGGGATTTAATTATAAACTTTAATCTTGGCAATGCTGCCTAAATGAAACTTAAAACTGTGACCATAAATGGTGTATACTCAATAAAATGTAACCTTTCCACTTATTAGATATACTTTCCCTCACTTACGGGTTTCCTTTTCTTAAGCTGTTGGCACGTTTAACCCATTCTCCACTTTATAGGTCCTTAGGAGACATATGTACTTTTTAAAATATGGAGACAGCATTAAGAAGTCTCTCAAATGACTTATAACTTAAAACTTGTTTAATCAGAATTTCAATTTGGGGAAATAAAAGAAATGTTCAGCAGCAGCATGACACATTCCTTTTCACCAGTAATTTAACTTACTATTTTTTTATTATGAGGCTATAATGTTTATTACTTTTAGCAAAAGTGAGTTAAAGAGAAATCTTGCTTGCTTGTTGCAATATCCCTTCACACTTAAGAACACTCTGAGCGGCGCAGTGGAGGGCCTTAGAGGAAGAACCTTCGCACTGGGAGTGCCTGACCCTACAGCTCAGGGCCCCACCTGCCCTCGTGCACTGCTCATCCCCTGGATAGCTTCCATTACAGCCAGATCTAAAAGCAATGGATCTATAATGAAGGCTGTCCAGGGGATTTGTTTAAATTATATAGTAAAAGTAGGCTAACTTTCTTCATAGTAGTCACCAAAGCATAGAGCATCTCTACACAAAGCATTTTTTTTCTCATGTAGCTTTTCTGTCAGGTGAACAATTAGACAGGATGTCTTCCCTAGCAGTTGACTATTCAGAGACCCAGGCAGGTGAGGTTCTGTTGTCTTTCACAAGCATATCCAAGATACCCTGTGAGCCACCATCCCTGTTGGCTTGCAGGGAATTGTGCATTGAGGAGAATGTATGGTAGATTTTCATGAACTAATCTTGGTAGTAGGTATATCATTTCTACTTCCCTTCTACTGGGTAAATCTCAGTCACATGGCTACACTTAAGTATAAAAGCAGAAGGAAAACATGGTCTGGCTATGTGTCCAGGAACAAAAGGTGCTCATGAATTTGGGTGAACAGCTGGTTGTTTCTGCCACATCCATTTGAGTTCATTCAATCTCCAATGCTGCAAGAAAGTAATACTGTATCTCATGCTTGTACAAATCTTAAGGCAGCTCTAATCTTCAAAAAGGAGAGCCAGTTAGGCAATTTCCTGGTTTTTAATTCAAGGAAGTAAATCTGACTTTTCTCAATGAAATTAGAAGCGTTGACATCAAAAGCATGCCTCTTCAAATAGGTATCATTTACAAGAGATTTTACAAAGGTTGTAAACATATTCTCTGTATTTGGAAAATGTCTATCTCTTCTATCCTTGTATAAGCCTGTCTTTTTTTCTATCATATCCTTTGGTAATAATTTTAGGGCTAGGTAAAAAAGTCAAGGTCTGTAGAACTGAGTTGAGTTTTTGATGTCAAAACTTACCACATTTTCTTTCTTTTTATTTTATTTTATTTTATTTATTTATTTATTTATTTATTTATTTATTTATTTATTTTTACAGGGACAGAGAGAGAGAGTCAGAGAGAGGGATAGATAGGGACAGACAGACAGACAGGAATGGAGAGAGGTGAGAAGCATCAATCATTAGTTTTTCGTTGCCGTTGTGACACCTTAGTTGTTCATTGATTGCTTTCTCACATGTGCCTTGACCGCGGGCCTTCAGCAGACCGAGCAACCCCTTGCTGGAGCCAGCAACCTTGGGTCCAAGCTGGTGAGCTTTTGCTCAAGCCAGATGGACCCGCACTCAAGCTGGCGAGCTTGGGGTCTCGAACCTGGGTCTTCGGCATCCCAGTCCGATGCTCTATCCACTGTGCCACCGCCTGGTCATGCTCACCACGTTTTCTAATGGGGTATTTTTATTTTCTTTCACTTGGGAAGAGTGATACTAAGAAACTGGAGTGACTAGTTGTCCTGTCCTGGGGATGTAAACTAATGATATGTTGATGGCATTGGAGGCGTCAGAAGACTTTACACTGTCTTATATTATTCAACTCAACCTAACTTTCCTGATATTAAATTATGCCAAATTCACTCCCCTCCTCATCTTTTATTGTCAGTTGATTTGCTGATTTTGGAAATAAGGAAATTCTAAAGATTAAAAATAAGTTGTTTCTAGCTCAATAGATCATCTGTTGCCCCTGTGATGACTTCATTCAGTGAAGTGGCATTCCTAATAGCGGCCTCCAGCACCTAGCGTTCCCAGTAAAGATCACCTCAAGTGGCGCTCTAGCCCTTTGCTAAGTTCGCTCCTCATAACTACAACTCTGTACAACACTTTCAAAAGGTTTCTTCAGTAGGGTGACTGGCTGTCCCAAGTTGCTTAGGACTGGGGTGCTTCAGTGGCGAACTGTGGTAAGGTGGTCTTCTTATACCCTCAAGGTCCTTCAGAGCTGCCAGCTAACAAGAACAGCACGGTACACTTAACTGTCCCTCAGCATCACAGCTCTGAGGCAGTAAGCCTCAGTTAACTAGCCTTTGGTTCAGCAGAAAGTGGTTTTCAATCGGTGATCCCACAGCCCCAATCAGAATGGAGGGTGACTTTTAAGATGCACATCCCAGGGTTCCATCCTAGATCAACCCCTAAATCTCAGTGGATGAGGCCTTGAACCCCACATTTCTAATAAGTACTGTATAGTAAAATTTGGATGTTCTAAAGTGTGGGATGTGTTTGTTTATGAAATCCATTTATCGAGTGGCAAGTGACAGCCCCTTTCCACCCGGCTGGATAAGGTTTAGGAAACTATAGTGTTTGACAAAACCTCACACTTTTTAATGCACTCAGCTTTATTTAAGAAATATAAGCATTTATGCAAATAAAGCTTCAAATTGTAGTTCCAGACCAGGAGTTTGTCAAAGTCCTTCCCTATACAGGAATGTTTGGTGTAGGGACGAGGTTCCAAATATCATTGTCTTAGTGTCTCCCCACACCCCACCCAAGCGGGGCTATTGTCGCGCTTCCGAGCGCCGCTCGAGCCCTCTTTCTCCTTCACATTCCATAGCAGCTGGTATTAAAATTTACTTTACTACAGTCATATCTATACCCCGTCGAACCTTCTTGAGAGAAAACTATATTTGTTCAAACTCCTGTTATTTTTCCCTGTGGTTTCTTGTATCTCACAGTAGTTATCCCAAAGAGGACTCTCTCTCACCCAGGATCTGAGCACCCTGATGGTCCTTTCTACGCTGCTAGGCTCGGTATGTGCAAATCTTTTTTTTCTTTCTTTCTTTTTAAATGAAAGGAAGGTGGACAGAGAGACAGACTCCTGCATGTGCCTGGACAGGCTCCACTGGGCAACCCCTGTCTGGTCTGATGCTCCAATCAACCCAGCGATTATCCTCAGTGCAGGGGGCTGACGCTGGAGCCGCTTGAACCACTGGCTGCCAGAGGAGAGAGAGAAGGAGCACAGAGAGGGGAAGAAAAGCAGATGGTTGCTTCTCATGTGTGCCCTGACCAGGGATAAAACCCGGACATTCTCATGCCAGGTGGACACTATCCACTTAGCTAACCTGCCAGAGGCTGTGCAAATCTTTCTGAGACACACAGCAGGCCTCTTCCTCCTTCACTGCCTTTAAGCTGGATAGTAGGTTTTCCTATGCGGGGATAGAGGAAGCAATGGTAACCATCACCTCTGTTTCTAGGTTTCGACTTCTTTTCTTGATTGCCAAGTATTGGCTAGAACTTTCCTTTGATGTACAGCAGATGCTCCCTAATTTATTTTCATTGTTTTCTTTTAAGAAGAACCTGTGGGAAATGGACAGCCTGTTTTCGTGGTTATAGATATGTCCACTAGATGGCACTCCCGGGTTAGCTTTGTTTTCAGTTTGAGTCCATACATCAGAGCAGGAACAGAAAGTCATACTTGTTTCATAATTCTCTTGTTTGGACTAAAATGTTTTACTCTACTTCAGAAATTTAGGTGGGTGTTGTAATGTTAAATCTGAGATAATTATATTGTGATATATTGGTGGGTACATTATAATTTAGGTGAATAAGCAGGTGAATGCCTCCTTTGAGTTTCCCAACTATTTGTTGTTAAAATCCAGAGTCCACAAAGCACCTCTTTCCACAAAGATAGAGCTTGGGCCTTATTTCCACCAGCAGCCTCACTTCTGGCTCCTAACTGAACAGCATGACCAGCCTTCTCCACCTTGTCACTAGACCTGGCTTTGTCTCTTTACCCTCTTATTACACAAACTAAACTTTAATAATGACTATGATTATACTTGTTTATTATTCTACTTCATGACTAATTAAATAACAAATAGGTATATTTCCAAAAGAGTTATGGCTAGGATTTTGGAGGAAGATGAATTTTAATTGTAAGGACCCTGAGCAAATTAGCAAAATGACATTTAGCAAATAATAGAACTTACCAGTAGAAAAAATGGAAGCCTAAAAAAGCATGACCCTTGATTAATAATTACATGCAAGTAGAATCCAAGGTTTAGAAAGATAACAGGTGCATCCATCTTAAGACACTCTAAGAAAGTAGTGAAAGTGTATAAATAAAATTGCAATGTAAAGAATACTGAAACAAATTCTCAATTTTACTCAGTTCTAATTAAATCATAGTGTGATTATGAGAATACAAATGATATAAGTGCTATTCCGAATATAAAAAAGTAAATGAGATTATTTAACCTAACTAAAGCAGCACTACCTGTGGCAATTTTTAGGTAATGGTAAATCTAGAAAGCAGTAGCCCTTTCTTACATTTTATTTGTCCCTTCCTTTGGATAATGCTGTAAATATTTTCTGAAACTTCTTTTGTGTCTTGAGCAAATAACTTAACCTCTATAAGCCTCATTTTTTTTTATCTGTGATCACAACATTCAGTTTGCAAAGCACTGGTGAGGTTTCAATTACACAACCTTTGTAAACCATGAGTAAAGCATGCAGTAGATTATCAGAATATGGTGTCTTTATTAATATAGTAGGATCTCACTTAGTGGGAAGCATTAATATTTTTATAATTTATCTTCTTTAAATAGTTATTAATAAGTAAGCACATGCTGAAGCACTTGGCTGTTAAACTTTAACACTCAGCAAGGAAACTCTCATTTCCTGCATATAATTTACATGGGAAAGCACTCCCTTATTTTTATACTTGTAGAAAGGCAAAAATGATGGCAGAGTGAGGGCGAAGGCAGGTCTGAGACGTGAAGTAAGGTTTTTGTACCTCAACATAATAAGAAGAAATAAAGAAAAGAGAGGGTTCAGAAACCGCAAACACAAATTGGTGGGTACTGGTGGCCTCCAGTGGTGAAAAACAATTGACAAACTGATTTAATATATTAAAGTATGGGCTTATTCTTTAACCCACCTTATGCTCTGTCATGTATTAAATTTGTGAAAAACTCATTTAAAATTTGACAATAAAAATAAAATATGTACAATTAAAATGTTTAAATTATGGAAGCCATTCAAGATTTTGAAGTTGTTTAATGACTGAATATCTGGACTGTTTTATAGTGATCTTGTCCTTGAGCAACAATCATCAATTTCAAAGGTGCTGAAACTAAATGATTTTTTCTTTTAGTCTTTTGTACATTTGATGTTTATTCACTTTATTCAGCCTTTTAAATATATGTATATAGTCTAAAGTTGCTTTATTGGTTTCTGTCATTTTTAGGGAGTCATCTGATCAAAGCATAAAAATAAATCAATTGTTAATATTCCCTTCAACAGACTATTTTTTCTTTTAGTTTTAAAACATTAAAACTTGAAAAGTATATTTGAAAAAATGGTTTGCTGAAAAAATTTTTCTTTCCCATAGAGAAACTTGACTTGTGTTGAAAGTAGGATTTAAGTCATCACTTCAAACCAGGCTGCGTGTAAGTGTCCCAAAGAACAAACTAAAGTCATACGGTGAAGTGTGGACACCTGAACAACACCGATGTTGTAATTTTGTAAATTTGTTCTCCTTTCTTTATTTCTGACCACTTCTATGTCTTTCAATAACATTCTGAATTCCCATTATTCCTAAAATCAAGCAACTTGACAGAGTCTGTAACTTTAATAAGAATAGTTTGTATTCAATTATTCAAAACAGAAAGAGATAACTTTCTAAAATATAGGGCCCAAGACTCATTTCCTAGAACATGTGGTCCAATTTGACAGTGATGTTAATGTCAAGTTATAAAAATGAGTTCTTTTTATTCAATTTATTAATATGCTAAGTAAAATTAAAAAGAAAAATGTACTGGAGTCAAGATAAGACAGTACTGAAATTAGGCATATCCGGAGTTCTAATATTTGTAAATTTTCTAGAAGACCTCTTGTACTTTTTCTAGAATTGGAAAAAGTACAAGAAGACCCTAAACATTAGTTGTTTTGAGCAAGATTTTATAGAAATATAAAAAAATATTAGAATTGTTTGAATGGTATGGCTTAAGGGAGCACATCTCAAATTTGATTTTAGGCAAATAAAAGGGCATAATTAGTAAAACCAGGAAGAACCTTAGCATTTCATTATTTCAAGGAATAGTTATAATTTTCCAGAGTGTTCAATTAATATTGATGTTTGTTTTTCTCCTGGAAATGTGGCCTGTGTCCACCACACTCCTTATAGCCTTGGTCTTAAAGGCTGGACTACTTATAAGTATGATTGATGGTGTAGAAAATTTTCCAATTTTCTTTTCAATTTCAGAGATAACATAAAAACCAATCTATGTGTAATTATCAATGAGCACCACATTTAAATGTAAGTATAATTTAAATAAAAAATTTAGAGAGACAGAGGAGCAAGATGGCGACGGAGTAGGCGGACGTACCAACTTCCAACTCCCAGAACCAAAGTGGATTACAACGCAATTTTAAGAACCATCACCTGGATAAACCAACTTTGAACAAAACTAAGTGGACTCTTCAACCAAGGAACACAGAAGAAGCCACATTGAGACTGGTAGGAATAGCGAAAACGCGAAAAGGGCTGCCCAGCTCCCCAGAGCAAACGGCAGCCCGGAGAGACCCGTGTGGCGGGAGGAAAGTTTGGCAGAGAGGGAGGGACCTGGGTCCCAGGAACCAAGCCCCAGCCTGCAGTCCCAGAGCCTAGAAGAGGCGTTTGGACAGATTTGAGATGTGAAACAAGTGAGGGAGCTCCCAGGCCTACAGTGTGGAGTATTAGGTCCCTTCCTACTCTGCTGAGGGCTGCTTAAGGTTTTGGGGCGGCAGGACGCTGAAACGCGGTTCTGTCGGCATGGGCGGAGGCCAAGCCGGTGGGAGATCGGTCTAGCCCAGAGGGTAGGAGGGGAAGCGCGAGAGCGGTCCGGAAGCTGCGGGCCCGCCTTTAATCCCACTTACGGGGACAAAGCGGGAGGCCAGGAACAGGCAGGCCCTGCGCAAGCCGACCCTGACCGTGGGGACCGGGCTAGGACCAGGGACGGGCAGGGGCTCGCGGCTGAGCTGACACTACCAGTCCCCTCACCCCCGGCCGGAGAAACCGCGGTTGGCCAGTATACGTGCGCGAGCGGGCTCCGAGCATGAGAACGGGGTGGACCCCGAGACGGGTGGAGGCTCGCAGCTGAGCCCACGCTATTATCCCCATCCGGCCGGAGAAAACGCGAATAGCATTCATACGTGCACGAGCGGGCTCCGAACACGGGGGCGGGGTAGAGTCCGGGACGAGCGGAAGTACGCAGCTCGGCGGAAGCCAGCAAACACGCCCGCCCCAATAAACCTTGGTTTCCGACCCTGCGCAAAGGGCCCTGGCCTCGAGGGCGGGGCTAAAGCTCCGGACGGGCAAAGGCTTACAGCTGAGAGCACGTCAAAAGCCCCGCCTAACCCACGGAACTGTAGCGAGCAGGCTCCGACTGCTGGTTCTGGGCGGAAGTCCGGAAATAGGCTGGGTCCGCAGCTGAGGAAATGTGCTCACCTCTACCCTTGGTGCTGATCTTGTGGCTTCAGTGACAGCCCCTCCCACGGAGGAGAGGCAGAAATCACAGCAAAAGCCACAGTGGGCCCGCACTGGCAACGCTCATACCCAACCACCCTAGGCACCGGCAGAGGGGGTGGGGGGCCTGCAGATAGACCACACCTAGAGAACACAAAGGCAACACCTACTGGACTCCAGTGGCCACAACTTGCTTATACACAGAAAAAATGGGCAGGCAGAGGAATGCAAACCAAATGAATCAAGAGAAATCCCCAGAGAAGGACCTGAATGAACCAGATATAACCAAATTACCGGAAGCAGAATTTAGAATAATGATAGTTAGGATGTTCAAAGAAATTAGAGCAACAATGGATAGTCATTATGAACACCTAAATAAAGAGATAACAAGTATAAAAAATGAAATTGAAATAATAAAAAAGAATCAGACAGAAATGACAAATACAGTATCAGAACTGAAGACCACAATGGAAGGAATTAAAAGCAGGATGGATGACGCTGAGGATCGAATAAGCGAGTTAGAGGACACAATAAACAAAGGCACAGAAGCAGAGAAGAAAAAGGAAAAGAGACTTAAAAAATGTGAGGAAACTCTAAGGGAGCTTTGTGACAACATGAAGAGAAACAACATTCGCATCATAGGGGTGCCTGAAGAAGAGGAGAGAGGACAGGAAATGGAAACTGTGTTCAATCAAATCATAGCAGAAAACTTTCCTAAATTAAGGCTGGGAAACACTCCACACATTCAAGAAGCACACAGAACTCCATTAAAGAGAAACCCAAAAAGATCTACACCAAGACACATCATAGTTAAAATACCAAAGCTAATGGATAAAGAAAAAATTTTAAAAGCTGCTAGAGAAAAAAAGGCTATCACCTACAAAGGAGCCCCCATAAGGATGACATCAGACTTCTCAACAGAAACACTTGAGGCCAGAAGGGAATGGCAAGAAATAATCAAAGTAATGCAGAACAAGAACCTACAACCAAGACTACTTTATCCAGCAAGGCTAACGTTTAAAATTGAAGGAGAAATAAAGAGCTTCCCAGAAAAAGAAAGCCTGAAGGAATTCATAAAAACCAAACCAATTCTGCAAGAGATACTAAGGGGCCTCTTGTGAACAGTTTAAAGGGAGGAATGAATAGAGCAAAAGAAGAATACAGCTTTAAAGAATAAAATGGCAATAAACAACTACATATCAATAATAACCTTAAATGTAAATGGATTAAATGATCCAATTAAAAGACATAGGGTAGCTGCATGGATAAAGAAACAGGACCCATACATATGCTGTCTACAAGAGACACACCTTAAAACAAAAGATGCTCATAGACTGAAGGTAAAAGGATGGAAAAAAATATTTCATGCAAATGGAAATGAAAAAAAAGCAGGGGTAGCAATACTTATATCAGACAAAATGGACTTTAAAACAAAGGCTGTAGTAAGAGATAAAGGAGGACACTACATAATGATAAAGGGAACAATTCAACAGGAAGATATAACTATTGTAAATATCTATGCACCAAATATAGGAGCCCCGACATACATAAAGCAAACTTTGATGGATATAAAGGGCGAGATTAACAGCAATACTATCATAGTAGGGGATTTCAATACCCCTCTAACAACACTGGATAGATCCTCAAGAAAGAAAATTAATAAAGAAACAGCAGACTTAAAGGATACACTAGATCAACTTGATTTAATAGATATCTTCAGAACTTTTCACCCTAAAGCAGTAGAATATACATTCTTCTCAAGTGCTCATGGTACGTTTTCTAGGATAGACCACATGTTAGGACACAAAAATGGTCTCAATAAATTTAAGAAGATTGAAATCATATCAAGCATTTTCTCTGATCACAATGCCATGAAACTAGAAATTAACCACAAAAGAAAAACTGAAAAATACTCAAACACTTGGAAACTAAATAGCATGTTATTAAATAATGAATGGATTAACAATGAGATCAAAGAAGAAATAAAAAAGTTTCTAGAAACAAATGATAATGAGCATACATCAACTCAAAATTTATGGGACACAGCAAAAGCAGTTCTGAGAGGGAAGTTTATTGCACTACAGGCATATCATAAGAAGCTAGAAAAAGCTCAAATAAGCAACCTAACCCTGCATCTAAAAGAACTAGAAAAACAACAACAAATAAAACCCAAGACAAGTAGAAGGAAGGAAATAATAAAGGTCAGAGCAGAAATAAATGACATAGAGGCTAAGGAAACAATACAGAGGATCAATGAAACAAGAAGCTGGTTCTTTGAAAAGGTAAACAAGATTGATGAACCTTTAACTAGACTCACCAAGAAAAAAAGAGAGAGGACTCAAATAAATAAAATTAGAAAGGACAGTGGAGAAATAACAACTGACACAACAGAAATACAAAGCATTGTAAGAAAATACTATGAAGAACTATATGCCAAAAAATTAGACAATCTTGGTGAAATGGACAAATTTCTTGAATCATATAACCTTCCAAAAATCAATCTGGAAGAATCAGAACACCTAAACAGACCAATTACAACAAATGAGATAGAAACAGTTATCAAAAAACTCCCAAAAAAGAAAAGTCCTGGGCCTGATGGCTTCACAAGTGAATTCTATCAAAAATTCAAAGAAGAACTAATTCCTATTCTCCTCAAGCTATTTCAAAAAATTCAAGAGGAAGGAAGACTTCCAAACTCCTTTTATGAGGCGAGCATAATTCTGATCCCAAAACCGGGCAAAGACAACACAAAGAAAGAAAATTATAGGCCTATATCCCTGATGAATTTAGACGCTAAAATTCTCAACAAAATATTAGCCAACCGGATCCAGCAATATATGAAAAAAATCATACACCACGATCAAGTGGGATTTATTCTGGAGAGGCAAGGCTGGTTCAATATTCGCAAATCAATCAATGTGATTCACCATATAAACAAAAGGAAGGACAAAAATCACATGATAATTTCAATAGATGCAGAAAAGGAATTTCATAAAATCCAGCACCCATTCATGCTCAAAACTCTCAGTAAAGTGGGAATACAGGGATCATTCCTTAACATGATAAAGGCCATCTACGATAAACCGACAGCAAACATCATACTAAATGGACAAAGATTAAAAGCAATCCCCTTAAGATCAGGAACCAGGCAGGGTTGCCCACTTTCACCACTCTTATTCAACATAGTTCTGGAAGTCCTAGCTACAGCAATCAGACAAGAAGAAGAAATAAAAGGCATACAAATTGGAAAAGAAGAAGTAAAACTGTCATTATTTGCAGATGATATGATATTGTATATTGAAAACCCTAAAGTCTCAGTCAAAAGACTACTGGACCTTATAAATGAATTCAGCAAGGTGGCAGGATATAAAATTAATACTCAGAAATCAGAGGCATTTCTATACACCAACAATGAAATATCAGCAAAAGAAATTAAGGAAACAATCCCCTTCACTATTGCAGCCAAAAAAATAAAGTACCTAGGAGTAAATTTAACCAAGGAGGTTAAGGACTTGTACTCGGAAAATTATAGAACATTGATAAAAGAAATCAAGGAAGATACAAACAAGTGGAAGCATATACCGTGCTCATGGCTAGGAAGAATAAACATCATTAAAATGTCTATATTACCTAAAGCAATTTATAAATTCAATGCAATACCAATTAAAATACCAATGACATACTTCAAAGATATAGAACACATATTCCAAAAATTTATATGGAACCAAAAAAGAACACGAATAGCCTCAGCAATCTTAAAAAGAAAAAATAAAGCAGGAGGTATCACGCTTCCTGATATCAAGGTTTACTATAAGGCCATTATACTCAAGACAGTCTGGTACTGGCATAAGAACAGGCACATAGATCAATGGAACAGAACAGAGAACCCAGAAATAAACCCACAGCTTTATGGACAACTGATATTTGACAAAGGAGGAAAGAACATACAATGGAGTAAAGACAGCCTCTTTAACAAATGGTGTTGGGAAAATTGGACATCTACCTGCAAAAAAATGAAACTAGACCATCAACTTACACCATTCACAAAAACAAACTCAAAATGGATAAAAGACTTAAATGTAAGCCGTGAAACCATAAGCATCTTAGAAGAAAACATAGGCAGCAAGCTCTCCGACATCTGTAGCAGCGGTATATTTGCCGATTTATCTTCATGGGCAACTGAAATAAAAGGCAAGATAAACAAATGGGACTATATCAAACTAAAAAGTTTTTGCACAGCTAAAGACAATAGGAACAGAATAAGAAGACAAACCACACAATGGGAGAACATATTCGACAGCACATCTGATAAGGGGTTAATAACTAAAATTTATAAAGAACTTATAAAACGCAACACCAGGAAGACAAACAACCCAATCAAAAAATGGGCAAAAGAAATGAATAGAAATTTCTCCAAAGAGGACATACAGATGGCCAATAGGCATATGAAAAAATGCTCAACATCACTAATCATTAGAGAAATGCAAATTAAAACCACAATGAGATATCACCTCACACCAGTCAGAATGGCACTTATCAGCAAAACAACACAGAATAAGTGCTGGCGAGGATGTGGAGAAAAGGGAACCCTTCTGCACTGCTGGTGGGAATGCAGACTGGTGCAGCCACTGTGGAAAACAGTTTGGAGATTCCTCAGAAAATTAAAAATTGAACTGCCTTTTGACCCAGCTATCCCACTTTTAGGAATATACCCTAAGAACACCATAGCACTGTTCGAAAAGAAGAAATGCACCCCCATGTTCGTGGCAGCATTGTTCACAATAGCGAAGATCTGGAAACAGCCCAAGTGTCCGTCAGAAGACGAGTGGATTAAAAAGCTATGGTACATATATACTATGGAATACTACTCAGCCATAAGAAACGATGACATCGGATCATTTATAACAAAATGGATGTACCTTGATAACATTATACGGAGTGAAATAAGTAAATCAGAAAAAAAGAAAAACTGAGAACAGCACGATTACATACATAGGTGGGACATGAAAGTGAGGGTATGAGACATGGACAAGAGAGTGTTGGTTATGGGATGGGGTGAGGGAGGGAAAAGTGGGATAGGGAGGAGGGGAGGGACACAGAGAAAACCAGATAGAAGGTGACAGAGGACAATTTGACTTTTGGTGATGGGTATGCAACACAATTGAATGATAAGATAACCTGGAGATGTTTTCATTGTACATATGTACCCTGATTTATTGGTGTCACCTCATTAGAATTAATAATAATAAAATATATATTAAAATTAAAAAAAAAAAAAAAAAAAGCTATGGTACATATATACTATGGAATACTACTCAGCCATAAGAAATGATGACATCGGATCATTTATAACAAAATGGATGTACCTTGATAACATTATACGGAGTGAAATAAGTAAATCAGAAAAAAAGAAAAACTGAGAACAGCATGATTTCATACATAGGTGGGACATAAAAGTGAGACTATGAGACATGGACAAGAGAGTGGTGGTTATGGGGTGGGGGGAGGGAGAGAAGAGTAGGATAGGGAGGAGGGGAGGGACGCAGGGAAAACCAGATAGAAGGTGACAGAGGACAATTTGACTTTTGGTGATGGGTATGCAACACAATTGAATGTTAAGATAACCTGGAGATGTTTTCATTAAAAAAAAAAAAATTAAAAAAAAAATTCACCTTTATAATTGTAAAGATGTGTGGGTGTATGCATGCATAAATAAAATGAAAATTTAGTATTGTTGTAGGTGTGAGAAGAATGGGTATTTTTATTTTCTATTTCCATTCTTATATGGATGTTCAGATGGAATTAGATTATGCATATGCGAAAATTTACAGTATAAATTCATGAGCATTTTTTAAAAGTGCTACGATTAAACCCTATCAAATCAACATGTGTGGTCCAAAATATTCAAGTGCAGGACTTGTAGTGCTGCAGTTACTTGAGATAAGTAACAGACTTGAGCCTGCTGTTTAGGACAAGCAGGTTGCCAGTCCCTTTCTTGCCAAAGTGATATTGGTGAGGGAGGTGTTACCTGGGGCATGGCCTTCACATGGAGCATGGTGATCACTTGTACTCTGAGAATTACTTCTTTCATAATAAAATATTTTAATTTTTTTTGGAAGCAAGTAATGTTTACCCCAAAGCAAGAAAAAATCTAATATTATATATATTATAGAGAGAGGGGAGGAAGAGTGAACTCTTTAAAAAACTGCTTCTGATTAAATTACCCCCAGAATATCTTTTTTATTACTTTTTGAGGTAAGATTTACATCACATTAAGATTAATGATTTTAAAGTGAACAATTCAGTGGCATTTAGTACATTTGTAGTGTTGTGCCACCACCACATCTTTCTAGTTCCAAAATATTTTCATCATCCGAAAAGGAAGCCATATAGACATTAAGCTATTTGCTCCCCATTCTCCCCTCAGCCTCTGGCAACTGCCAATCTGCATTCTGTCTCAATGGACATACTTATTCTGGACATTTTATGGAAATGGAATTGTACAATATGTTGGATTTTGTTTCTGGCTTCTTCCACCTGTATTGTAACATGTATCGCCACTTCATTCCTTTTTATGGCTGAACAATATTCATTTTCTGGATATACCTGTATGACAGTTTGTTTATTCCTTCATCTGTAATGGATATTTGGGGTGTTTCCACGTTTTGGCTATTGTGAATAGTTCTGCTATGACCATTCATTCACATCTGTTTGATCCTTGATTTCAATTCTTTTGCCTAGGAGTGAATTGCTGGATCATATTATAATTCTAAGTTTAACATTTTAAGGAACTGTCAAACTGTTTCCCACAATGACATTTTAAATGCTCACCAGAAATGTCCAGAGGTTCTTATTTCCCCACAACCTTTTAGACTCTTGTTATTTTTTTATTTAAAAAGTTAGCAATCCACCTGACCTGTGGTGGCGCAGTGGATAAAAGCATCGACCTGGGAACACTGAGGTCGCCAGTTCAAAACCCTGCACTGGTCTGGTCAAGGCACATATGGGAGTTGATGCTTTCATCTCCTCCCCCCTTTCTCTCTTTCTCTCTCTTACTCTGTGTCTCCTCTCTAAAATGAATAAAATAAAAAAAGAAATTAAAAAAAAAAAAAAATTTAGAGAAATATAAAGAACAAAATACATTAGATATCTTTCTCTAAATTATTCATTTTTCCAATATCTGCTAATGTGACTCTAGTTTTTTGTTGTTGTTGTTTAAAATTTTTTCTTACATGAGAAGCAGGGAGGCAGAGAGACAGACTCCAAAATGCCGCCCCCCCCCCCCGACTGGGATCTAACCAGTAAGATCTCTGCTCTGTCCACCTGCAGTCATTGCTGCATTGCTCAGCAACCAAGCTATTTTAGCACCTGAGGCCACAAAGCCATCTTCAGCACCAGGAGCCAACTTCCTCCAAATGAACCATGGCTGTTGGTGAGAAAGAGAGATAGAAAGAGAGAAGTGAAAGGGAGAGGAGTGGAGAAGCACATGGTCACTTTTCCTGTGTGCCCTGATTGGGAATCAAACCCGGGACATCCACATGCCAGGCCAACGCTCTATCACTGAGCCAACCAGCCAGGTTCTGATCCTTTAGTTTTCATTTTTAACCTTCATTAAATACTAAATTCAACAGAGCTGTTGACTCTTTACTTTTAATCAAAAGACCTATCTAGATTTATGCTTACATCTAGATCTCTTTAGACTTCAGGGTGACTGTTGGTCAAGTAAGTTTGTAAATATGATATATATGTTTGCTCGCTTATAGTTTGCATTGGGTGTGGGGGACAGGCTGTAAGCAGTCAGGATCCTTATAGCCTAAGGCTTAGTTTTAAAACTGAGCTTTTCCCTACAGCCTTGACTGTTGCATGGTTGGGGGTGATGCACTCTCATGAAGAATCTCATTATGCCTCAGATAAGCGGTTTTTTATCAGAGACTTCCTTGTTTGTATATTGGATTAAAGGTTTTGATTTCTACACTATAAAGGAGAGCAGAGAAAGGCCACATGGAAGACGGGAGAAGCAACCAAGATGGCTGAGTGCTGAAGGGGAAGCCAGTTTGTGCAGAGTTTGTGCAGAGAAAAGGAGATGGGAAACAGAGGTGAATAAATCTGGTGAGGTACAAACCTTTTTATCCTAGGAAAATTCAGACAAGTTAGTGGCTTTGGCAGCCATGAATGGAAAGGGAAGTGTTTTCCCACTGTATGTGTTTCTTGCCCGCCAGGTGCAAGCTAGGATTAAAGCTAATGGCCCACCAGTTCTTGGCTCCTTTGTTTCATTACTATCTGTCCTAATCAATTGTGAACCTGCACACACCAGGCAGCTGTGATAGTGACCGTGACTAC
This sequence comes from Rhynchonycteris naso, assembly GCA_037038555.1. Classification (NCBI taxonomy): domain Eukaryota; kingdom Metazoa; phylum Chordata; class Mammalia; order Chiroptera; family Emballonuridae; genus Rhynchonycteris; species Rhynchonycteris naso. Next base: position 120,259,827 of record CM072996.1, on the reverse strand, counting down.
TGGCTTTACATTTGGCGTAGTCTGTGGCACGAATTGGTCCGGTTCAGTATGGAGCCACCACCACCTTTTAGAGGTGGAATACAGGACTGGCTGCTGTTATGGTTCCCCATGGCTGTCCTTTTGGGAGCCATAAGCTGGCTGACTTTTACAGCCATGCATGAGGAAACTGAGAGCTCTGTGGAAAAGGCTGCCCAGGACCTGCAAACAGAGAAGTGGAAGGAGCTGGAGCAAACATGGGAGAAACAGATGCTGACACTGGAGCTGGAGCAAGCACCGGAGAAGGAGGCCGACCAGGTTCATGAGATTCACTTGGAAATGGAGCAGCTGCTGGATAAGGAATCACAGGTTTGTGAGTTGCAAATTGCCCTGGACATTGTGGAGAGCTAGCAGCAGCGGGAAGTTGGGGCTGAGGCCAGAGCTGGTGCTGCAGAACAGAAGGTGGCAGCAGCCTGAGGCTTGAGCCCAGAGGTTGGAGCTGGTGTTTTCAATTTCTCTTTGGAGGATGAGGAGAATCAGGCTGGATTTGCAATCTGCAGTCTCAAGAAAATGAGAGAATAGCAGCAAGGAGTACCTGCTATGCCCCTGGTAGGTCTGCAATTTTGGGACATAGGGGTAGATGCAATCATGCTCTCTGGAGCAGAGATGGAAATGCTGACTGCCATTGCCATGTGCTCCTCCTTGGGACAGTGTAAGACCTGCCAGGATGGCAGGGATGAGGGGGGTGGCTGAGGCCCCATGTGCATGGATTGATTCCTGGACTATGACCAGAGTGGGCACTGGCCCATTTGTTGATGGACTTATGGATTTTGGACAATGTGAAATACCCTAATGGGGGTGGAGGGCAGCTTTGCTAGAAACACTCCCCTACCCCAGGAAGCTTTTCCCATGGCTAGAAAGAAGGCTGAGGACATTTTGTACTTTTGGCAAAGTGTTCAGAGACTGGTAAAATGTATCTTTGTAATTGTTGAAATTTTATGATTTGTCATTTTGTAATTTGTGTAATGTGCTTAATTTTCTTATGCAGAAATACCTGTGCTTTAGATTGTGAAGCAAGCAAAAGGGGTGGAATGTTGGTCAAATAAGCTTGTAAATATGATATATGTTTGCTCACTTATAGTTTGCATTGGGTGTGGGGGATAGGCTGTAAGTAGGCAAGGTCATTATAGCCTAAGGCTTAGTTTTAAGAGTAAGCTTTTTCCTACACCCTTGACTGTTGCATGGTGGGGGGTGATGCACTCTTATGAGGAATTCCATTATGCCTCAGATAAGTGACTTTACTTCAGAGACTTTCTTGTTTATATATTGGATTAAAGGTTTTGATTTCTACACTGTAAAATGGGGGCAGACCAGGGGCTTGTTCTCTCAGTTCCTGAAATTAGCATTGTAGGGGAGAGAAGAGAAAGACCATGTGGAGGAGAGGAGAAGCAGCCCAAATGGCTGAGTGCTGAAGGAAAAGCCAGTTGGTGCAGAGATAAGGAGATGGGGAATAGAGGTGAATAAGGCTAGTGAGGTAGAAACCTTTGATGCTAGGAATCTCGGATAAGTCAGTGGCTTTGGAAACCCTGACTGGAAAGGGAAGTATTTTCCCTCTGTGTGTATTTCTTGCCTGCTGGGTGCAAGCTAGGATTAAAGCTAATGGCCCACCAGTTCTTGGCTTCATTGTTTCATTACCGACTATCTGAATCAAATGCAAACCTGCATGTGCCAGGCTGCTGTGATGGTGGCCATGGCTACTGGCTTTACACATCTCATCTGAGGCTGCCCCTTTTATAAAGGGAAGAAAATGTAGGTGATGGGTTTGGTTCAGGGAAGAAATTAATTAGATAAAAGTTACATTCCAGAGATTTTCAGCATTTCTTGTAATTCTTTATCTAAGTCATGGTCAGCAGGGTGTTCTGTTTTTGGGGCAGAAAGACTTATATACCATCTTGATTGCTTGCAGACCCCTGGGGCACAAAGGCCTGGTCATGTATTCCAGTTCTTGGAACAAAGCTTTTTGCATGCATTAATCATTAAGCCTATTAAGTATAACTAGAAGCTAGTATAACTAAAGCTAAAATTTTAACTCTTGAGTTTCTCATATCAGAAGAAAGGAAAGAAGAAAGAAATGAAGAAAGAAAGAAAGTAAAAAAATGAAAGAATAAAAAAGAATGATGAAAGAAAAGAGGGACAAAAGGAGGGAGAAAACACATATTGACCTTTGCTGTTTTCTCCTTCTCTCTCACCTCTTGGTATTTCAGTGTAGAAAGATGTTTAATTAGATATGGACACATCAGTTAACAACCAGCCTTTTCATCTTATACAATTGCAACACCTCAAGTATAGGGCTCTTTATGTAGATGATTCATCAGAATGTTCTGTGGATGAATTACAAACATGATTAAATCATAAAAATGTAGATGCTACTGACTTGTATAAATCCCTAATAAGGTATTTAGTCTACATGGAATGGTCGGTGAAGAAACTTTATACTTTAGGAACATGTCTTCTGAACAATGGCTATTTTAAATTCATCTGTAAATAAATGCATAGAAATATATCAAGTGTTATATAGAGAATGCTCTTGAATAAAGAGATTGATTCAAAAGACCATCATGCCACCTATACCTCTAGAAACAGAAGGAAGAAATGAGAATCTGGGATTACTGTAGATATTCCTGAGTTCTTGAGTAGTAGTCAAGCTGCTTTTGTCCATCTTGTAAATATTTTTCTCTGTTTCAGAAGAAGTTTCCACATTGCAGAGAGTATGAATAATTAGAAATTCTCATCCCTTTTAGATCCAATTCATTTTCATGACAAATATCCTGAAATTGAATTAATAAGAAGTATATCTCATCTATAAACGTCATTTATAAATCCGCATAATGCACATATGTAAAAGACAATTAAAAAGTAAATGATAAAATGATTTACATTTCCATATGATAATATTCAGGCACAAGTATACTAGAAAACTTAATATAATTAGATGTATATACTAATTAAACAGAATCCTAACAACAACTAAGCAATGCAAATGAATACAGGGGTTCATTTTTGTTTTGACAACAAAAATATCATAATTCCATTAATAATTTTGATCTGTGTCATGGTTTTCTAAAATGATGAACAAGTCATAATAAAGTTCCAGAAAAAAAATAAAAATATATAATTTTTCTTCTTTTACAGTACTTATTATATTCTGGAAAGTCAATATATATTAAAATATTTAGAATATGTTTTATTTGAAAGTAGAATTGAGTCTATGTAGGTGAGATACCAGTGTATAATAATCTTGGCATAGGACGACTAGGTTTCTCACAGAGAGAAAAATCTATTTCTGAGTTGAAGATTTGTCTCTTAACCCCTATTATGCACTTTGTGATATTGTGGGGAGGGAAGTGCAACAGACATGAGGATGATCACTAACTGTAGACCAGCTCCAGGTTTTCTAATAATCATGGCTCTCAAGACCAAACTTCCATCTTCCACTTGGTAACAAAAACTTACCCTTCTCAAAAGTTCCTGGTCCAAAGCAATATTACTTAGGTCAAATCTATCATCTTTGAACACTTTTGCAATAATAGTAAGCTACCCCCAAATTCCTTTGAGAATAGAATGAAGATTGTCACTAGTTTGGTATGGCGGTTTACAATCAGACAGATCTGTTTTCCAATCTTAACTTTGCAAACTACGGAATCTTCAATATATTATTTAGTCACTGTGAAATTTTCTGTTTGTACTTTATGGAGCTGTCCTGGAGCTCCAACTAAGCTTAGTTAGTTGGAGTTAACTTTCTCAATCCATCCTATTCTTATAAAATATTGCAGGGACACAAATAGAAAACTAGAAGAGGAAATGATCACTGAAAACACAAGTCAGAGGGAAAAGTATGGGTTCCTGAGAGAGGAGAAAGATAGTGAGGGTATCAAACTGTAAAAGAGATAATGAAATAAAACCTAAATCCACTCTCAGAATTAAGATTTAAGTCTCTTATTTTTTCATGTAAGAAGTGACTAGAACTGTTGCAGCTTATATGAAGGGAACCTGGGGGAGGTTATTTTCAACATTGTCTGTATAGATTTGAAGTGTACGCCTTAAAATAATAATAATAATAATAATAATAATAATAATAATAATAATAATAGGCTTGAAAAGAATAAAGAGAATTGGGAGTATATTTTGTTAGACTAACATTACTATGGATGTGGTAAGAATTTGCAGTAGCTAATTAATACATTTAAATTCCACAATTTAAAGTTAACGTTGATAGTAAGAAAAAGATATTATAAACTAGAGAAATAAAATCTCATAATATAAAAGTAAACATATTGACATACATACTTGACTTCAGAAAAATGTTGTATAAGTTAAGAATTTATTCTGTCTTAAAAATAACAATAATAATTCATCCTGCCAAAAAGTGCAATTTGTATTTACTGAAAGGAAAGCTTTATTTTAAAAAGAAATAAATTCCTACTTTAGGGTAAGTCCTATGCTAACTGCTGGGAATCTAGTAATGATTAAGGCTACAGTACCTGCCTTCAGGGAAGTAACAGCCAGTGCTAAGTACACTCTGTTTAGAAATTTAAAGATACATTTTCCACGTAGTTTACTGATGGATCATATTTCCTTCTGCTTTTTCAGTTTTGCTTTTTGCATCTTATACTGTTCATGTGAGGACTAAGCATAAAATTCCTTTAGTTACTAAGACACATTAAAAAGAAAAAAATAAGCAACTTGCAAAAAAAGAGTTTAAAGTAGTTTGTATAAAGTTTATTTTATTTTTAATTTTTTTCAAAACTGGAAAATAAAATTACCGGGGAACTTGTCAGGTGCAGTGATCTTCAAGATGAAATTGGCACAGCAGTCTACCAGTTTTGTATGGATCACAGTATGAAAGAATTTCTATTTAAAGTTATGAGAAAATGTTAGGCTGTCAAATATTGTTTTTGAAAGATTGCATTTTTTTTTTAAAGAGAGAGTAAGGGAGAGAGAAGAAATAAGAGCACCAAACTGTTCCTGTGTGTGCCCGGACCAAGGATCGAACCAGCAACCTGTGTGCTTCCAGATGATGCTCCCACCAACCAAGATATCTGGCTAGGGCTTATGGAGATCCCTGTTTTTAAGTGTTAGAATATCACATTGTGATGACTTATAGTGAATGAACTCAGGTATTTTGGTTGGACTCAGGTATTTTGGTTGATTCTGCTGCTTGGAGTAAATGATTCACTTTAGAAATATAGCTAGAAATTAAAGGCTTTCAAATAAAGGAAAGTGATTTTATTTTTCAACTCAGAATTTGCAGTAGGCATTCCCTCACCTTCACTCCCAAGTTAGAGCAGAAATTTAGATGCGACATGGTTCTGGAGAGATTTTAAATTTTCAGCTAATTTTTAAATGGCAAATTAATTTTATCCTTCACTTACATTCTAGAAGGATTTCATAATGAATAACACATAGGAAACTTAATTGAAAATATATTAGAAACCATAGCTTTGTTCTCACTGAATTTTTAGTTTCTTTTTTAATTCTTTAATTTAAACATAAACCGTGGTTCAGAAAATATATGAGATAAAATTGAAATTAATATAAAAATGTTACTAAAGTTCACATAAAAACAGTCTGATAAGGGGTTAATAACCTAAATTTAGAAAGAACTTGTAAAACTCAACACCAGGAAGACAAACAGTCCAATCAAAAAATGGGCAAAAGAAATGAAGATACTTCTCCAAAGAGGACATACATATGGCCAATAGGCATATGAAAAAATGCTCAACATCACTAATCATTAGAGAAATGCAAATTAAAACCACAATGAGATATCACCTCACACCAGTCAGAATGGCGCTCATCAGCAAAACAACACAGAATAAGTGCTGGCAAGGATGTGGAGAAAAGGGAACCCTCCTGCACTGCTGGTGGGAATGCAGACTGGTGCAGCCACTGTGGAAAACAGTATGGAGATTCCTCAAAAAATTAAAAATCAAACTGCCTTTTGACCCGGCTATCCCACTTTTAGGAATATACCCTAAGAACACCATAGCACTGTTCAAAAAGAAGAAATGCGCCCCCATGTTCGTGGCAGCATTGTTCACAATAGCGAAGATCTGGAAACAGCCCAAGTGTCCATCAATGGACGAGTGGATTAAAAAGCTATGGTACATATATACTATGGAATACTACTCAGCCATAAGAAACGATGACATCGGATCATTTACAACAACATGGATGGACCTTGATAACATTATACTGAGTGAAATAAGTAAATCAGAAAAAACTAAGAACTATATGATTCCATGCATAGATGGGACATAAAAATGAGACTCAGAGACATGGACAAGAGTGTGCTTTTTACCAGGGGGAAGGGGAGGAGGAGAGGGAAGTGTTAGGGGGAGGGGAGGGCCACAAAGAAAACCAGATAGAAGGTGACAGAGGACAATTTGACTTTGGGTGATGGGTATGCAACATAATCAAATGTCAAAATAACCTGGAGATGTTTTCTCTTAACCTATGTACCCTGATTTATCGATGTCACCTCATTAAAATTAATAAAAAAAATTCATATTAAATTAAAAAGTCTACAGTATACATTTGTTTCCAAAAATGTTACTGTTTAAACCTGTTTTCTTATAGACTATATATATATAGACTTATATAAAGTGACATCTACATGCTTTTTAAAATAAATAATTAAATTTATTTTTTTTTATTTTAGTGAGAGGAGCAGAGGCAGAGACAGACTAACTCATGTGCTGGGACTGGGATCCACCTGACAAGCCTACAAGAGGGCGATGTTCTGCCCATCTGGGGCCGTTACTCTGGTTGCAACCAGAGCCCTTTTTTAGCACTTGAGGCAGAGGCTATGGAGCTATTTTCAGCACCCCTGAGACCAACTCACTCCAATGGAACCATGGCTGCAGGAGGTAAGAGGAGAGAGAGAGAGAAAGAAAGGAGAGAGAGAAGCAAAAGAAGAAGGGGTGGAGAAGCAAAGGGTCACTTCTTTTGTATGCCCTGACTAGGATTCAAACCCAAGACATCCACATGCCTGACCAATACTCTACCACTGAGCCAATGGGCCAGGGCCTTATTACATGTTTTTAAAATATATTATTAAGTTTTTATTGATCTACTTGTTCAACTCGACAAATCTATTGAAGTCTTACTATATAAGGCAAAGTGCTAGGCACTGGAGTCCCTAAAATAACTATGATATGGTTCCTATTCTCAATTTGGTTACAGCCTCTCTATAATTAATAGGGACAGATCTGTCCTTCTAAACCCATATTAAACAAGGACATAGTTACTCTCTAGAGACACTACATGAACTTTTATGTAGACCTAGTTAATGACTTAATGAAAAATATTATTATTTTTTAAAATTTATTTTATTGATTTTAGCAAGAGAGGAAGGGGTGAAAGAGAGAGACAGGAACATCAAGCTGCTCCTGTATATGCCCTGACTAGGGATTGAACTGGCAATCTCTGTGCTTTGAGATGATGCTCTAACCAATCAAGCTATCCAGCCAGGATGAAAAAAATATTATTTTAATTTTCTTCTGGTTCTCGGTGCATAGTGTTGCTTTAAAGTTACAACTACCTGTTTTCCAAGACTTGCCAGGAGATTTGCTTAGCTGTGCAAGTTCCCCACACTGATGCGAGAGAGCCTGGGCATCAGTTGTGGTGTAACCACTGGGCCTCAACCTCAGCTATGCAGTAAAATAACCTGGAGTGCTTTAAAAAATTTGTCTAACACCAATTCAGGTTAAATAAACCAAAATTTCTGGGGTAGAACTAGAGAATTACTGTCTGTTTTTACATTTTCTGCAATGATTTTAATATGCAGCAGAATTGAGGCTGTAGGCACTTCTCACATCAAAATGGGTTTGAATTAGAGCACTAATAAATTTAAAGTGTTACAGCATGAAAACAATATGGAAAGTAGATGAGTGTTTTGTCATGTTATAAATTGCATTGTTCTTACTCCAAATATCTCAACTTCCCTTCAAATCATGAAAGAATAGTCTGATCTCTTTCAATACATTTAAATATCTTGAGGTCTATTTAGTATAACGTCTTACACAATGTAGGTATCATATCTATAATGTATATGGCGTTTTTCTGCAAATGGATAGTTCACTGCCTTCCAGGGTAGTCTATTATGTTAATGGTGATACTTAGCCATCAGAAAAATCATCTTATTTATTTTAATCTAAAATACTATCTCTGTATTTTCACTTATTAGTCCTGTTATCAATTTTCTTGAATAAAGTAGACTATATCTTAATTTTATTGATGATTCTTTAGAGAGTTGAAGACAGTCATCAGAACTTCTATCTTTTTTTCTACAGATTAAACATTTCTAGTGCTTTCAATTGTTTACCTGAAATACTTAATAGTTCAAAAATATGGCTGCAAATTTTTTGACCCTATATCGATCCAGAGAAGATGACCTAATAATCTGGATGAGTTTGTGACTAAGAGTATGACTATAATTATGCTATATAAAGTCCAAGGTTAGGTCATTAAAAGCCATGCATTTTCTCTTTGCTCATTGTACCATTTACTATGAAAGCCCTAATCCACATTGTAAGAAGTCCAGTTACCCTGAGGCTACTGCACTGATGAAGCCGTGTTTAGGCATTCTAGTCAACACTCCCAGTCCAGCTCTATCCTCCAGCCCTCCTCATACAGATGCGTCCAGACCAGGTGACTCTCACTTAGTGTTCACAATCATTGCCATGTGGGAGAGAAGAAATCCTAGCCAAGCTCTGTCCAATTTTCTTTTTCTTTTTAGCTAGAAAGTGAAAGAAAGAGGATGGGAGAGAGTTAAGAAACATCAATTCGTTGTTGCAACACTTTAGTTGTTCATTGCCAAAAGAGGAAATGTTCTCATTTCTGATTATAAGCCAAGGTGCAGATTGACTCACAAGATGTTTTCAACCAAAAATAAAAAATGGGTTATTTGAGTTTTGTTGTGACAGACACTGAAAAATGACAGATGTTTATTTTTCTTATATTTCATTGTCTCATCAATTTGATTTTCTCTGAGGATGTGTTATAGACTTGAATTCTGGTTTGCAAGTACAGAAAGTCAAAAAAGTAAGGAGGGCCACAGAACTTATGACACTCTTCTGGACCTACTTTATTTATTTATTTACTTATTTTTAATGTAAGCTATATTTTTTATTATTATTTATTCATTTTAGAGAGGAGAGAGAGAGAGAAAGGGGGAGAAACAGGAAGCATCAACTCCCATATGTGTCTTGACCAGACAAGTGCAGAGTTTTGGACCAGCGACCTCAGTGTTCCAATCAAGCTATCCAGCCAGGATAGCTTTATCCACTGTGCCACCACAGGTGAGGTTTCTGGACCTATTTAGAAGAGCAAACCCCATTGTCAAATATTTTCTCAGTTGGTTCAACTTATAAAGAAAATATGATGTCTCTTAGGATTGAAATATATAATATTTATTAATTTTGGTTTCTTATATTTGGTGTTGATATGTAAACTTTATAAAAGAGATAAGACATAAATTAAAAATCAATTAAGTAAGTGGATAAGCAGTCTCAAATTTGGTAACAGATTTTTAAATATTTGGTACAGCCATTTTTACAAAAATAGCAAAAATATTGTTATCATATGGGAAGCTGAATTTCACTTCCTATTGCTTTAATGGATACATACACACACATTAATACATACACATATACACACAAATACATAAAGATATTTAGAATACCTGAGATTAAAAAAAGAGTAATTTGCAGTAATATTTTTTCTTTTAGAAAATACATGCTTTTGATACATTTCTAATTGTATCACTAGTTGGAGCTCCATTTATCTATTAAACAAAGAACTACTTGAGGGAAAAAAGGAGATATCTATTTCATTTTGTATTGCTTTCAAAATATAAAATATATTAAACTTTAAAATACAAATGTCTAATAAAATTTAAAGTTGACTAATTTCTCTGGGAGTGAGATTACACATAATTATTCAAACAATAATGAATTTCAGAACAATTTCAGTTGCTCTTGAATGAAAAATGTGGATCAGCCCTCAGAAATACCGTCTGAAAGTTTATAGTGCTACAAGACATGCGTGTCTTACCAATTCACAGAAAACACTGTCATAGTTGTCCAGAATGGAAATTCTATCCTTAGAAGGTTAAAAGGAGTAGTTTAAAAACATTTCAGCTTTTGTTATCTGTATAAAAGTCTAAAATAGTTTCTACTTAACCTCTCTTTTTTCTTCTGCTTGGAGGGGAGCATTTCTGGCAAATTCTAGCATGGGAAACTTCAGTCATTACTATAAAAACTAACTGTAAACACAAAGATTACTTTTAAAAGACGATTGTAAAATAAAAACCTAAATCTCTAGAAAACATTTAATTCTGAACACGTCTTTCTAATGTAATGCTATAGTTTGAAAAAGAGTTCTTCACCAGGCTATTGAGGTTTTCAGAATTGGAAAATTACTAAGAGGAAACATTATAAGGAGTTGACATTTCCTTTTGGGGATTTTCCCTGGGATTTAGGAAAATGAATGAAGCATGAGAGAAAACATTATTAAGTAGTGTTAGCACATTATAAAAATGTAACTATGCATTATTGCCTAAAACTATACAACCAGTTTTAAAGGGTGGCGGTTTTAAAAGGTGAAGGTCACTGTAGCATAAAGAAGAGTGAGACACATGTTATAGAACTTGAAGTAGTCTAATAAACCAGAGGGAAATGAGTAATTCTCTTATGAAAGAAAACTGGGTCATTGTTGTTGATCAGCTTCATTCCATGTCCTCTTTAACCTTCTACTTACTCTGCTGTCTCTATGTAAGGGCCTGTAGGGGAATTGGGGGGTCAGGGGCATGTGTTTCTTTGGTAATATTTCGTAGCAGCCTACAAAATATCCTCTAGGGCCAGATCCTTGTCGAAACTAAGGACCAAACTGCTTTGCCAGCAGTTTCTGAGTCATTGATCATGTCCTCACATCTGTCCTGCTTCTGTGAAATAACATTTGAGGATGATGGAACATGAATGTATTTTTAAGCATCTGTGCCTCCTCAATTGTATCACGTACTGATTTTTGGCCTCAAAGGAAGAAAAGTAGGCTCTGTAAGTCAAATATAGAGCTTTTTTATTTCTTTTTGCCAGGTTGATGAAATATCAGTGTTCCATATTTGAGTGTTTTAAAGTCAAGGCTGATAAATGCAACATCTTAAAGTGTTCTAGGCAACACTATACACTTGTACAGATTAATAAAATAAGAAGTTCTCTTAGAATAATTTATTCCTTGGAAACCATTCATCTTATTTATAACATTGTTTTGATAAGAATAAAGACATTCTTTATGTGATCATAAATGTAATTAAAATATATATTTTTTCTTTTAGAGCTTATAGGCATTCTTGATCTTATCAATTTGAAAAGCCAGGACCAAAAGTCTTTAAAAATTTGGTACCATTACATACAGAATTTTTTGAAAGCAGACAAACTATAAATGCCCGAAAACCTGCTGACAACCTCTACTTACACAGCACAGTTCAGTATGCCTATCAAGGAAATAACTAAACATAAATGTTATTTATTTATTTACTTATTTATTTATTTAACACCCCCCCCCCTTCCCGTCTGAGGCTGATGCTTGGATCAACTGAGCTATCCTCAGTACCCCAGGGCTGTTGCTCAAACCAGTTGAGCCACTGGATGCAAGAGGAGAGATGAGGGGAGAAATCGGGGGAAAGAAGCATATGGTTCCTTCTCATGAGCGACTTGACCGGGGACTGAAACCAAGTCATCTGCAGCCTGGCCAACACTCTATCCTCTGAGCCAACCGGTCAGGACCTAAACATAAATTTTTTTAAAATGCTTTAAGGTCAGAGAAACACAAATCCTTCTCCTTCTTACATAGATCTTAAAAATAGCCCTGAAGACAATTATTGGAAATCAGTCTGTTATCATTTGAAGAATAAGTTATAAGATAAAATTTTATTTCTTTTAAGGTTTAAAAATTATTCTTTCCATTTTCTAGCTCCTATGCACAGTTTATATATTTGAAAGCCTAGAGTATATTGTATATATTGTTTAGCTCACAGAATTGGCCACTTGATGACACCAACTATAAATCAGAATACAAAATAGCTTTCTCTTGGCCAATCAGGAAAAAAAAAAAAGAGAGAGAATGGTTGCCTTTATTTTATTTTATTCCAGGCTGGTAAAAATTAAATGTAATGAAGACTCTAGCTCTAAATCAATATGATCATACATAAATTACATTGTAAAGTCAGAGGATAAAATTTTAAAAGTACATTTTGTTATTAGGGGATTTCTGTTCTTAAATGCTTATGAATTTAAAAAAATGGTGAACTTAAAAAAAAAAGCAGAGATATATAATAACTATATCACTTAAGAATATTTTAGCCTCACCTGACCAGGAGGGCGCAGTGGATAGAGCATTGAACTGGGATGCGAAAATCCCTGGTTCAAGACCCTGAGGTCATCAGCTTGAGCACGGGCCCATCTGGCTTGAGCAAAAACTCGCCAGCTTGGACCCAAGGTCGCTGGCTCCAGCAAGGGGTTGCTTAGTCTGCTGAAGGCCTGCGGTCAAGGCACATGTGAGAAAGCAATCAATGAACAACTAAGGTGTCGCAACAGCAACAAAAAACTAATGATTGATGCTTCTCATCTCTCTTCGTTCCTGTCTCTCTGTCCCTATCTATCCCTCTCTCTGACTATCTCTCTGTCCCTGTAAAAAAAAAAAAAAAAAAAGAAAAGAAAAGAAAAGAAAAAAGAATATTTTAGCCTAACTAAGCAATGGCGCAGAGGATAGAGTGTTGGACTGGGACACAGAGGACCCAGGTTCGAGGCCACAAGGTTTCTGGCTTGAGCACAGGCTCACTAGCTTGAGCATAGGCTCACTAGCTTGAGCATGGGGCTGCTGGCTTGAGCATGGGATGATAGACATGACCCAGTGGTCATTGGCTTGAGCCCAAAGGTCTCCTGTTTGAAACCCAAGGTTGCTGGCTTGAGCCCAGGGTCACTGACTTGAACAATGGGTCACTCACTCTGCTTTAGCGCCCTGTCAAGGCACATATGAGAAAGCAATCAATGAACAACTAAAGTACTGCAAGAAAGAACTGATGCTTCTCATCTCTCTCTCTTCCTGTCTGTCTGACCCTAACTGTCCCTCTTTCTGTCTCTGTAAAGAAAAAAAGAATATTTTAAAATCGTGTCTGAGTAGACATGGAGGAACATCTTCCATGGCAATTATAAAAATCTCCCAGTTCAATATGAGTATGTGCAACAAAAGTATGTTGTGCCTCTGTACCCTGTGAATAGTGAATAAAAGATAACGAGCCACTAATTCAGAAACTAGAAAGTGAGATACCCTCTAATTAAATATCATTTAATTAAATGGAAGGTGTCTGGAAATAAAACCTTGTTTCTCACCTGTCCACCTCACCCATGTGCTTATAAATTAACTCAATGCACTGGGAATTGGAATTTAATCTATGGTAACCTAAGTCAGAGAAAGTAAAAAGAATATACAATGGTACCTAAAGCACATAATTTTTTAGGGAAAAAAAAATCCTCATGAACAGTGCAAAATAATGGTATCCATTTGGAGAGATCATTACCTGACTTACATATTTGCTAGAATTGAATTTTACAAAATGAAAGTCCTCAATGTTCATATTTTAATGAAGATACATCATTAGATAATTTGATGTGACTAACATGTACTATGAGGAACAGTGTTATTTCTTTCAAATTAAGCATAAACACTAGGAGATACTCATCTAAATTGATTTAATCATAATTTAATTACTAATAACAAAGTCACATCCATTACAAAATTTAGAACCATAGTAGCCAAAGAATAAATTACAAATACAATGTGGTCATACAGACTGGGTAATAGATTCATTTATGAGATGTTTGAGAAAATATTTTAGGAAAGATTTTTGGGTTAATTGTAATAAAGAAAAAGAAATATTTTTTAAAATTTAGAATCTTAGTTTTCCAATTGCACTATTGGCTTTCAGAATACAAATAGAAATTTATGACAACATATCCTGACTCCCAGAGGTTCAACAACTGTATGTCTAATTGTTCTCTTCTATTAGAACATCAAAATAAACAATAATAGAGCAAAATGTTTTCATCCTTAATACTTTGAACAAGGAAAATTTATGATGAGTGGTGTTTATCTAATTTTCCATCATGGGGAAAATTTGCTCTCAGGTTTTCAAGATTCCATCTCAGTCCTTCTCAAGAGAGTTACCTTCCTAGTTAGAAGGATGAAGTTATGGGATAAGATGCCTCTCTTGTTAAGCTACAGTTTTAAATATATTTTTATTGTAAATTTATTTTTATTGTAAGTTCAATAAGAAACAGTTTGAGCTAAGGCCATTAAATTTCAATTTAATTTTACAAATGTTTATAAAATATATAGTATTTCTTAAGCACAGTCTTGGAGATCAAAATCAGGCCCAGGCACCAACCCAAAGACCCGCCAACCTATGATCCTTGGGTTAAGTTCTCACCCTTAAAGTAAAGCTTACTCCATGAAAGTCACAATTCACAGAATCTTAAGCCAAAAGAGAATTTCAGTGTTTAAAGTCAAAGACATTGATGAACTGTTCCATGCTGCTCTTTGTGCACAATATACTAAAATATAAATATATATATATATAATATATGATATGATAAAATATAATGATATAATAATCTTACCTTCAAGTACAAGTTATTTCATGACTCGGTGTCCTAAGTATCCACACATCTCCTGTATAATATCTAAGTAACCCTCCCTCCTTTTTCTTTTCTATTGCCTTAAAAAATCTTTCCTAAAACCACTAAACTAACCAGAACATTTTATTACATGGTTTATTCCATCTCAGTCTTTCTCTATAGGAGTCCTACCTTCAACTTAACACCCAGATGAAATAATACAGCCTTTGAAATTTTTTTTTTATATATTTTTTTATTTTCTTTTTCAGGGACAGAGAGATAGTCAGAGAGAGGGATAGATAGGGACAGAGAGACAGGAACGAAGAGAGATGAGAAGCATCAATCATTAGTTTTTTGTTGCTATTGCGACACCATAGTTGTTCATGGATTGCTTTCTCACATGTGCCTTGACCGCGGGCCTTCAGCAGACAGAGCCACCCTTTGCTGGAGCCAGCGACCTTGGGTCCAAGCAGGCGAGCTTTTGCTCAAGCCAGATGGGCCCACGCTCAAGCTGGCGAGCTCGGGGTCTCGAACCTGGGTCTTCTGCATCCCAGTCCGACGCTCTACCCACTGCGCCACCGCCTGGTCAGTCCAGCCTTTGAAACTTTACTCCACTAGAGTATGTTGCCCCATCCTCTAAATTTCCTCAGTTTATTGCTTGAATCACTTGCACTTGTGTTTGCCACAATATGTGGCAATTCAAAAGTATACAAGTCTTTCTCTCTAGAGCAAGAACCCTGTGCTATTAATTTTTATGTCTTCAGTGCTTAGTAGATTAACAGGCATATACTATTTAAAAATGTTGAATATTGATTGAGGATCATTTTTTTTCCCCTGGATAAACTTATGCTCCAATGAAAAAGCAAACAACAAAAAGACTATATAAAATATGTATAAGAGCTACCTTCTTACTTTTATTAAATCCTAATTCTATGTCAGATATTGTACTAAATATTTTTAGAAATTATCACATTGAACCTTCATGCCAATTCTAGAAGTAGATGTTATCATTTTCCCCATTTTATTATTTCCCTGAGCACTTCTCACATGATATTGGCATTTCTTTTTTTCTTATCCATCTATTCAAATGTAGACTATAAGTTCTTTGACGGTGTGGACTGTACCTTGCACTGTTTCATTCACAGCATCTGATATTATGCCTACCACCTAATAGATAATCAAAATGTTTGTTGATGACTTTGTTAATGCATTTGTGCACTGATCAAAAGATTATTTGCCCAGTATTTTTCCCTGAAGATTAGAGCACACATTTACACAGTGCTTATGCTATGCCAGATGCTGTTCTAAGTGTTCACAAATATTAGGTTAGCAAACCTAATCACATCCTGTGAGCTAGCTTCTCAGCTTCTCTCACTGTTAACTAGGTAATGATTACAGATGAAGAAACTGAGGCACAGATAGATTAAAGCAATTTTACCAAAGCTATATGTCTGATTATCAGTCTTGGAATCTTATACTGATGATGAGATTAAAAACTGGACTATATAATCTGTGATATATAACCCATTAAAAAGGCAATTTAGGAAGACAGTTTAGGTAGTTTGATAATAATTTTTTCTTTCTTACTGGTGATGCCCTTAGCCTACCCTGGTCATCTTCTTCATTATGGCTCAGTATTTCCAACCTGTATTGTCTGCTTAGCTCTTTATTGATCCAAAGTTACTATGCTCTTTGAAAATTACTTTTTTGCATAATGCGTTTTCTTTCTCCCTGAAGCTGATCCTTAAAGAATGGAACCTTGGTTACAACTCCCCAGAGTTTAGAGCCTATATTTCAACTGTCTTTTCAATTTCTGTTCCTTATTACTATTTCACAAAGGGTAGAAATTGCAGAATATATGATCTTTCAAATGCAAGTATGTGTGCTGTGATAATTAGGCTAGTGGGTTTGTAGATCACTGTAGTTCTAAATAAGGAAAAAACTATTAATGCAGCTTTTCCACATTATTTAAAATTTCTTTCTCTGATACGGTTTTTTTTTGTAATTGTTTTACAAGTGTTCTCATTTCAAAGAAACTGCCTTCTCTTCTGTGTTTAACCCATTGTTTCAAAACTATTTTCTTTTTGGTTTATTTACTGTTACATGTTCATTAACATTGCATACACATTAACAATTCTCTTTCATATGCTATACATCTATTTTGTGATTACATCTTTTCTATGCACATGGACCCAGTTATTAAACAGCAATAATCATTTATTTATAATTGACAAAGTTAGTTCTTAATGACTATGAGTAATGTAGACAGTGGTTTCTTGGTGAGTTGTAACTGAATGTTAATCAGTTCTCTTACCCTAGTAAAGACATGATGTAGTCATTTAATGACTCTCAGAGCTATGTTACTAGAGAATGATATACATTTTAATAAACATTTTAAAAAATTAAGCTCAATATTTAAAAGGTGCTAGACATACAAGAACATTTTCCATTTTTGTACTCTTGAATTAAATTTGACTCTAAAGAATACTGAATGTACTAGTGTAGCTCCTAAAATAGTGTTTGTTTTCTATTGCTGAATAATAAATTACTACAAAACAACACTCATTTATTAGTTCATAGTTTTCTATGTCAAAAGTCCAGCAAAATGGGGCTAGGTAGGATCTCTGCTCAAGCACAAGGCTCAAATCAAGATGTCATCAAGCTGAGTTCTCATTTGAAGAAGCTGGGGAAGAATCTGCTTAGAAGCTCATTCTGGTAGATGGCAGAATCCAGCACCTAGGGTTGAACAGAATAGGTTTTCTAGGTTTGTTCTTAAGTTGAATTAGTATGTAAGTTGACACAGGTACATTTACCTATTGAATGCAACTTAGACAGAAGTTGGTCTTAACATAGTATTTATTTTTACCTTTCTGTGCATATAAATACTTAAACATTCACAAACACAACCTTAAATAATCTTGGATGATGCAGAAGAAGATGGACTTGTTGAAGAGGACGGGACTGGTGTTAGGGAGTCAGGGTTTGAGTCTGCTTCTAGAGTCAGTTTCTTGAAGTAGGCCTCCAGGGAGGTTTGTGCAGAGCTTTTCTTTTTCTATCATAAATGGCCCTATAATATCCCAGGCTATTGGTAACTGTATGGTAAACTTTGGTGAACCTTTCTGTATCAGGATTGTGCTGCTCTAACTTTGCCATTTCTGCTTCATTGGGACAAAAAGTATCAGCTAACTTTTTTGAAGAAAACATTTTTGATTCTGGAGTTCCTAAGTCCCTCTTTTCTCCCCTCAATGCTACCATCTGGTGCTCTGGTTCCATAACATCTTCACTAGTTGGTTCTTTGCCATGAGAGTCAAGTAACTCTATGCAGTGGTGGGATCCAAATAAAATGATCGGTTCTCTGCCCTAATGACCATTTTAAGTATAATATATATATATATTGCATTTAATACTTAAGAACAATAAAAAGGTAACAAAATTAGATTATCAGGAAGAGTTTTAAGTATTAATAAAAAATATTAAATAATACCTGACAAAAAACAATAAAACTGTTACTTAAGATATTTCTAATGACAGCAAGATATTTCTAATGACAGCTTGTCACCCTCTGGCTGTTTGGCACTTTCTCTCTTCATGTTAGACATTAGTTTACTGAAGTAACAAATGCGAGAGAATTAAAATGTAGTATTTTATCAAAGGTATAATGAGTTTTATGGAATGAATAAGTAAATATTGCAAGCATAGTTCCATCAAAGTTTTTTCACCTATGGACAGAATGAACATTACTATAGGTAACAGCTTAGAATATGCTGTTGTGGAAATGAACGTTAAAAAAGAGTAAGGAATGTAAATTTGTGATTTCCACATTGGGCGACTGCCCAGGCACCCATCTTAGAGAGAACCCTGATTACAAGTGCCAATTTAACAACTGGTTCACTGAACTCAACAAAAAATTAGGTATTGGTTCTATATATGAACCAGTGCGAACTGGCTCAATCCCACCACTGACTCTATGATATCATTTGCACTGATGTCCAACTGTAGTTAATTACTAATAACCCTTAAGTTATTTTTTTTGTAAGTACAAGTTGTACATAAATCAGATCTTTGTAACTCAGGGATTTACTCCACTGAGATTCTGATTTTTTGCTCTGAAAGAGTTTATATAGACCACTCACAGGCCCTTTTCACATGGCCTCCTCCATGTTGAGCTAATAAATGGCATATCAAATTATTCTTTTGTTTCAAATCTCTCATTCCACTTCTTCAGCTAGCCAGGAAAAGCTTTCTGCTTTAAAGGGTTTAGGTGGTTAGGTCAGGACCATCTGGCTCATTTTCGTATCTTAGGTGCAGTTGTGCCATATAACTTAATCATGGAAGTAAAATCCATCATATTCACTGTCTAGAAGATGATTCAGGGGATCTTGGAGACATTTTAGAATTTTGCTC
This sequence comes from Rhynchonycteris naso, assembly GCA_037038555.1. NCBI lineage: Eukaryota > Metazoa > Chordata > Mammalia > Chiroptera > Emballonuridae > Rhynchonycteris > Rhynchonycteris naso. The sequence continues at coordinate 120,240,712 of CM072996.1, read as the reverse complement.
ACCATAATCTCCATGTAGAAAAGGTCAGTTTTGAATTTTAAAGCATTCTTTTACTATCTCATCAGTGACTGAAAATTATCTCACATATCATTCTTATTGATATTGTGGAGTAACATGCTGGCAAGTTTGGAGTGCTAAATTTTTGAATTGGCTAAGGATAAATATTTCTGCCCATAGTGTATATATCTGTGTTTTTTAATATATGTAGAAATAAGCATTGAAAGTACTGATAGAACTTTAATAAATAATAATTTAAATCTGACATTCTGACTAAATAAATTGTAAATAATTAGAGATTTGAGAAAAGACTACATATATACTGTGTTGGTCAAATAAGTTTGTAAATATGATACATATGTTTGCTCACTTATAGTTTGCATTGGGTGTGGGAGACAGGCTGTAAGCAGCAGAATCCTTATAGCCTAAGGCTTAGTTTTAAGACTAAGGTTTTCCCCACACCCTTGACTGTTGCACGATAGGGGGTGGTGCACTCTCATGAGGAATCTCATTTATGCCTCAGATAAGTGACTTTGTATCAGAGACTTCCTGGTTTGTATATTGGATTAAAGGTTTTGATTTCTACAATATAAAATGGGACAGAGGAGCCCATGCTGGAGGAAAGCAAAGAAAGGCCATGTGGAGGAGAGGAGAAGCAGCCAAGATTGAAGAGTGCTGAAGGAGAAACCAGTTTGTACAGAGTTTGTGCAGAAAGTAGGAGATGAGGAACAGAGGTTGTAAAGCCAGTGGCCGAGGCCATTATCACAGCCGCCTGGCCCATGCAGGTTCACATTAGATTTGGACAGTTGTCAATGAAACAACAGAGCCAAGAACTGGTGAGCCATCAGCTTTAATTCTAGCTTGCACCTGGCAGGCAAGTAAAAACACACACTGGGCTCCACAACCCAGTCATTCAGTGCTCACAAAGCTACTGACTTATCTGAGTTTCCTAGAATTAAAGGTTTCTAGCTCACCAGATTTATTCACTTCTGTTCCCCATCTCCTTCTCTCTACACAAACTCTGCACAAACTGGCTTCTTCCTCAGCACTCCACCATCTTGGCTGCTTCCTCTCCTCCACATGGCTTTAATCTGCTCTCCTTTCTAATACTAACCTCAGGAATCGAGAGAGAGCAAGCTCCCAGACTGCCCCAATTAATAGCATAGATTCAAAACCTTTAATCCAATCTACAAACAAGAAAGCCTCTGATACAAAGTCACTTATCTGAGGCATAATGGGAGGATTCCTCATGAGAGTGCACCACCCCACATAATCCAATCAGTCAAGGGTGTGGGGAAAAACTTACTCTTAAAACTTGCACATGGGCAACGCCATCTTTAACAAAGTGAACATAATATATTTTATCTGCCCAATAATCCACCCCTATGCTCACTTTACTACCCACAATCTACACCACCGGCATCCTTGTGCAAGGAAATTAGGTACATTACATAAATTACATATACATGACAAATCATACAATTTCAACAATTACAAAGATACACTTTACCAGTCTCTGAGCACTTTGCCAAAAACGCAAAATGTCCTCGGCCTTCTTTCTTGCCATTTGAAAGGCTTTCTGGGGCAGGCGAAGGGCCTCCAGCAAAGCCGCCCCCATCCCCATCGGGGCATTTCACATTGTCCAAAATCCATAAGTCCATTCAGCAAAGGAGCCAGTGCTCACTCCTTTGTTGAATGGACTCTTAAAACTTGCACGTTGGCAGCGTCATCTTTAACAAAGTGAGTATAATATATTTCATCTGCCCAACAATACTGTATTAGCAGAATCTATTATTTCTGGAATTACACATATCTTAATATTTTGTACTAGTTTGCTAGGGTTGCCATAACAAGATACCACAGATTGGATGGCTTAAACAAAGGTAGCTTATTTTCTCATAGTTGTTGAGGATGGAAGTCCAAGATTAAGGTGCCAGCAAGGTTGGTTTTCTTTGAGGTCTTCTCCTTGGCTTACAGATGGCCACCCTTTTGTTGTCTCTTCCTACTGTCTTCCTGCTCTCTTTGCCCTGTACACTCCTGGAGTCTGTCTATATGTTCTCCTCTCCTCTTTATATAAGGACACACTTCAGAGTGAATTATGGCCCACCCTAAGGATCTCATTTTAATTTAAATGCTGCTTTAAGGACCTTATCTTTAAATACAGTCACATTCTGAGGTACTGAGGATTAAGGTGTTACCATATGAATTATGTGGTGACATGATTCAGCCCACAAAAAGTTCTAAATAAAATAAATTAAAATCCCTTTAGTTTTTATAAACAGACTGATAAGATCTGCAATTATCAAAATAGTGAGATGATCTATCACACATAATTAATTTTCTTGCTATAAAAGGCTAACAAAAAAAGAGACATCTGAGATATATATTTCTCAAAAATTATTTAGTTTAGATTGGGTCATTTATCTCTCATGCTCTTATGTAAATTATTCCAGTTTTTAGAATAGAAAATATTTTTTTTTCTGAAATAGAAATAAAAATTTATTGGAAAAAGGCTAATCTTTTATAATAGATAAGATCCTATACTTTTTTGTGCAACAGTGTAAAATCTGAAAGAATCATAAAGATGAGAGATTGAAGAATAAACTACCAGATTAGCAATTTATCAACTATTATCAACTTTTCTTCATATATCTAATAATTATTATTGGTTTTTAGTGATAAACACAAGATAACTAAATATCATCAATTAGCACAAAAATGGTGTAAAGCCAGTAGCCACTGCCACCACTACAGCTGCCCGGCCTATGAAGGTTCACATTTGATTAGGACAGATGGTAATAAAACAACGGAGCCAAGAACTGGTGGACCATTACCTTTAATCCTAGCTTGCACCTGGCGGGCAAGAAATACACAAGTGGAAAAACTCTTCCCTTTCCATTCAGGGCTCCCAAAGCCACTGACTTATCTGAGTTTTCCTAGGATCAAAAATATCTACCTCACCAGCTTTACTCACCTCTGTTCCCCATCTCATTCTCTCTGCACAGACTGGCTTCTCCTTCAGCACTCCACCATCTTGGCTGCTTTTCCTCTCCTCCACATGGACTTTCTCTGCTCTTCTCTCCTATATGGATTTCTCTGTCCCATTTTATAGTGTAGAAATCAAAACCTTTAATCCAATATACAAACAAAGAAGTCTCTGATACAAAATTACTTATCTGAGGCATAATGGGATTCCTCACAAGGGTGGGAAAGGCTTAGTCTTAAAACTAAGCCTTAGGCTATAACAACCTTGCCTGCTTACAGCCTGTCACCCACACTCAATGCAAACTATAAGCAAGCAAACCTATATATCATGTTTACAAACTTACTTGGCCAACATCTCAACCCTTTTGCTCACTTCACAATCTAAAGCACAGGTAATCCTGCACAAGGAAATTAGACACATTACTCAAATTGCAACAAAAACACAAATCATACAGTTTCAACTATTACAAAGGTGCATTTCACCAGTCCCTCAGCACTTTGCCAAAAGCACAAAATGTCCTCCGCCTTCTTTCTAGCCATTTGAAAAGCTTCCTGGGGCAGTGAGAGGGCATCCAGCAAAGCTGCTCCCCAACCCCATCAGGATATTTTACATTGTCCAAAATCTGTAAGTCCATCCAACAAAGGAGCCGATGCCCACTCTGGTCGAGTACAAGAATCAGTCCATGCACATGGTCTCAGCCATGCCCATCATCCCTGCCATTCTGGCAGGTCTTACACTATCCTAAAGAGGAGCATGTGGCAATGGCAGTCAGCATTTTAATCTCTGCTCCCGACAGCATGATGGCATCCACCCCTATGTCCCAAAATTGTAGACCTACCAGGGGCGTAGTAGGTATTCCTTGCTTCTGGGCTCTTACCTTCTAGAGACTGTGGATTACAACTACAGCCTGATTCTCCTCATCCTCCAAAGAGGAACTAAGAACATCAGCTTCAGCCACTGGGCTTGAGTCCTGGGCCCTCCTTCTCTGGTGCTTGCTTCAGCTCCAGGGTTGGCATCTCTTTCTCTCATATTTGCTCGAGCTCCTTCCACTGCTCAGTTTGCAGGTCCCATGTAGCTTCTTCCGTAGAGCTTTTGGTTTCCTCATGCATGGCTGTAAAAGTCAGCCAGCCTATGGTTCCCAAAAGGACAGCTGTTGGGCAGATAAAATATATTATGCTCACTTTGTTAAAGATGGCGCTGCCCACATGGAAGTTCATTGATATTAATGTGTGTTCTGGAACAGGCTGTGGGCAGGCCGGGTCGTCATAGCCTGAGGCTTAGTTTAAGAGTAAGCACTTCCCCACACCCTTGACTGATTGGATGATGTAGGGTGGTGCACTCTCTTGAGGAATCCCATTATGCCTCAGATGGGTGGCTTTGTATCAGAGACTTTCTTTATGTATAATTGGATTAAAGGTTTGGATTTTCTATGCTATAAACTGGGGCAGCCCGGGAGCTTCCGCTCTTGGTTCCTGAGTTCCTGAGGTTAGTATTGGAGAGGAGAGCAGATTAAGGCCATGTGGAGGAGAAGCAGCCAAGGTGGCAGAGTGCTGAGAGAGAAGCCAGTTTGTTAAGAGTTTGTGCAGGAGGAGATGGGGAACAGAGGTGAATAAGTCTGGTGAGCTAGAAACCTTTGATTCTAGGAAACTCGGATAAGTCAGTAGCTTTGTGAGCACTGAATGTGTGGGTTTTTGGAGCCCAGTGTGTGTTTTTGCTTGCCCGCTGGGTGCAAGCTAGAATTAAAGCTGATGGTTCGCCAGATTTTGGCTCCTGTGTTTCATTACCGACTGTTCGAATCTAATGTGAACCTGCACGGGTCAGGCTGCAGTGATGGTGGCCTTGACTACTGGCTTTACAACAGCCATGGAGAATGAGAACAGCAGCTAGTTCTCTACTCCACTGCTCAAAGGTGGTGATGGCTCCATACTGAACTGTATCAAATTCTGCCACAGACTACACCAAATGTAAAGCCATTACCCACAGCCACTATCACAGCTGCCTGGCCTGTGAAGATTTGAATTTGATTTGGACAGATGGAATGAAACAACAGAGCCAAGAACTGGTGGGCCATTACCTTTAATCTTAGCTTGCACCTGGTGGGCAAAAAATGCACACAGTGGGAAAATAGTTCCCTTTCCATTCAGGTATCCAAAAGCCACTGACTTATCCAAGTCTCCTAAGATCAAAGGTTTATACCTCACCAGGCTTATTCATCTCTGTTCCTCATCTCCCTCTCTCTGAACAAACTCTGCACAAACTGGCTTCTCCTTCAGCACTCTGCCATCTTAGCTCCTTCTCCTCTCTTCCATGTAGCCTTTATCTGCTCTTCTCTCCTATATGGGCTGCCCCATTTTATAGTGTAGAAATTAAAACCTTTAATCCAATATACAGACAAAGAAGTCTCTGATACAAAGTCACTTATTTGAGGCATAATGAGATTCCTCAAATGGGTGGGAACTAAGCCTTAGGCTATAACAGTGGTTCTTAACCTTTTTTGAGGTACCGAATCCACCAGTTTCATATGCGCATTCACTGAACCCTTCTTTAGTGATAAATAAAATATGATTTTTTTCCCCCAATTCAAGACATTGGTAAATTTTTTTTACTGGTGCACAAAATGAGCCGTGCATGAATATCACCTTGCTCAAAGAACAAAACCAACAAAGTGCATGAACTCACAACAAATTACTGTATTACTTTATTCTGGCCTCCATGGCAGAGGCTATTCCGAACCCCTGAGACCGACTCATCGAACCCCTAGGGTTCAATAGAACCCAGGTTAAGAACTACTGGGCTATAATGACCCTGCCTGCTTATAGCCTGTCCCCCACACCCAATTCAAACTATAAGTGAGCAAACCTATATATCATATTTATAAACTTACTTGACCATTAAATGGGAAATGGTTAAAAAAATGTTTTTATGTTTGAACAATTAAATATATTATGCTCACTTTGTTAAAGATGGTGCTGCCCACATGGAAGCCCATCACTCAGGTGATAATATTGATTGCCCTTCTTGCTTGTGATTGTATTAATGTGTGTTTGGGGAGGGCTTTCATGCTAAAGGGTTTTAAAAGGAGAGATCACGTTGTTCTGGGGAAGAGTGATTATGTTCTAGGAGGAACCCATGCTGGAGGAGAGCAGAGAAAGGCCACATGGAGGAGAGGAGAATCAGCCAAGATGGCGCAGTGCTGAGGGAGAAACCAGTTTGTGCAGAGTTTGTTAAGAGAAAAGGAGATGAGGAACAGAGGTGAATGAGACTGGTGAGGTACAAACCTCTGATTCTAGGAAACTCGGATAAGTCAGTGGCTTGGGGAGCCCTGAGTGGAAAGGGAAGTGTTTTCCCACTGTGTGTATTTCTTGCCCACCAGGTGCAAGCTAGAATTAAAGCTAATGGCCCACCAGTTCTTGGCTTCGTTGTTTCATTACCATCTGTCCGAATCCAATGTGAACCAGCACAGGCCAGGCGGCTGTGATGGTGGCCGTGGCTACTGGCTTTACATCTTATATTATATTATTGCAGGAATCAAAAAAAGGACAAAAATGCCCAGACAACTTGATAAGGGAGTAGGATTTACTAAAGCCAGTAGAGCGCATGGGGCTTGTACCTTCAAAATATGGGCTCCCTGAAGTGGATTTTTTTACAGGTTATATACCTTCACAGTGCAGGTTCACAATGGGCAAGTGATTTCTTTGTTTAAGGCAGTGGTTCTTAACCTGGGTTCTATTGAACCCTAGGGGTTCAATGAGTGAGTCTCAGGGGTTCGGAGAAGCCTCTGCTGCGGAGGCCAGAATAAAGTAATACTGTAATTTGTTGGGAGTTCATGCACTTTGTTGGTTTTGTTCTTTGAGCAAGGTGATGTTCATGCACGGCTCATTTTGTGCACCAGTAAAAAACATATACCTATGTCTTAAATTTGGGAAAAAAAATCATATTTTATTTATCACTAAAGAAGGGTTTGGTGAATGCGCATATGAAACTGGTGCGTTCAGTACCTCAAAAAAGGTTAAGGACCACTGGTTTAAGATTTCCCAGTACTCAAGGAGAGGGGAATGAAAGTTATGGTGGTTTAAACAAGGGGGGATGAGTTTCCAGATTACTGGCCATAGTTGCACACAGATCTTGCTGTTCTTATTTTGTATTGTAACTATGGGATATAGATAATTCATCACTAGCTAACTTGGGTACCCCAGCTGGCTCCTTTCCCTTGTATTCTTTTTATTTCTTCTTTCTCAGGGAAGAGGGGGCCTGCTCCTCCTTCCTCAATATTGCATTTTAATTAAATAGGGTCTGATTATTTTATTTCAAGGTAGACAGGTAATAATGAAGAAGTCACTTAATTACAAGAAATAGAAGAGTGCATGCAGAAAACTCTTACACCAGCCCAAAGTCCAGAGGTCAATTAATTGCTAAATAACAAACATATACTCAGTTATATTTATTTGCTGTCACCATTGTAACAAATTACCACAATTTAAGTGACCCGAAATAACATATTTATTTTCTTGTGGTACTAGAGGTTAGAAGTTCAAAATGAGGCTAATGTCAAGGAGTCAACCAGACTGGTTCCCTCTGGAGGCTCCACGAAAGAACATGACTCTTGACTCTTGTAAAGTCAGTAGCCATGGCCACCAAGAGGGCCGCCTGGCCAGTGAAGGTTCGCATTTGATTCGGACAGTTGGTAATGAAACAATGGAGTCAAGAACTGGTGAGCCATCAGCTTTAATTCTATCTTGCACCTGGCAGGCAAGTATAAACACACACTGGGCTCCAAAACCCACTCATTCAGTGCTCACAAAGCTACTGACTTATCTGAGTTTTCTAGTATCAAAGATTTCTACCTCACCAGACTTATTCACCTCTGTTTCCCATCTCCTTTTCTCTGTAAAACTGGCTTCTGCCTCAGGACTCCACCATCATAGCTGCTTCTCTTCTTCTCAACACGGCCTTAATCTGCTCTCCTCTCTAATGCTAACCTCAGGAACCGAGAGAGAGAGAGAGCAAGCTACTGGTCTGCCCCACTTTATAGTGTAGAAATCCAAACCTTTAATCCAATCTACAAACAAGGAAGTCTCTGATACAAAGTCACTTATCTGAGGCATAATGGAAGGATTCTTCATGAGAGTGCACCACCCCACATCATCCAATCAGTCAAGAGTGTGGGGAAAAGCTTACTCTTAAAACTTGCACATGGGCAGCGCCATCTTTAACAAAGTGAACATAATATATTTTATCTGCCCAATAATCCACCCCTATGCTCACTTTACTACACAGAATCTATACCACCAACATCCCCGTACAAGGAAATTAGTTACATTACACAAATTACAAATACATGACAAATCATACAGTTTCAACAATTACAAAGATACACTTCACCAGTCTCTGAGCACTTTGCCAAAAGTGCAAAATGTCCTTGGCCTTCTCTCTTGCAGTTTGAAAGGCTTCCTGGAGCAGGGGGAGGGCCTCCAGCAAAGCCACTCCCCAACCCCATCAGAGTATTTCACATTGTCCAAAATCCATAAGTCCATCCAACAAAGGAGCCTGTGCCCATCCGGTCATAGTCCAGGAAAACAGTCCACACACATGGGGCTTTAGCCTCCACCCTCATCCCTGCTGTCATGGCAGGTCTCACACTGTCCTAAAAAGAAGCATGTGGCAATGGCAGTCAGCATTTTCATCTCTGCACCAGAGAGCATTATGGCATCCACCCCTATGTCCCAAAATCACAGACCTACCAGGAGCATAACTACTTCTTGCTGCTGGGCTCTCACCTTCTGGAGGCTGCAGATTGCAACTCCAGACCAATTCTCCTCATCCTCCAAAGAGGAACTGAAAACATCAGCTTCTACAGCTGGGCTCGATCCCTGGGCTGCCACTGCCTTCTCTCAGCAGGCCTTGCAGCTCCAGCCCCGGCCGCAGCTCAGCCCCGGCCTCAGTGCCAGCCCCGGTCTCATGCCGCTGCTCTCTCTCCATAATGTCCATTGCAAGCTGCAACTCATGAACCCGTGATTCCTCCTCCAGCATCTGCTCCATTTCCAGGCAAATCTCACAAACCTGGTCGGCCTCCTCCTGCAGCGCTTCCTCCAGCTCCAGGGTTGGTATCTCTTTCTCCCATGTTTCTTCCAGTTCCTTCCACTGCTCAGTTTGCAGGTTCCAGGCAGCCTCTTCCACAGAGCTCTCAGTTTCCTCATGCATGGCTGTAAAATCAGCTAGCCTACAGCCCACCAAAGGAAAGCCATGGGGATCCATAACAGCAACCAGTTCTCTACTCCACCACTTAAAGGTGGTGGTGGCTCCGTACTGAACTGTATTGAATCCTGCCACAGACTACACCAAGCCAGTAGCCAGTGTCAGGATCACAGCCACCTGGTCAGTGCAGGTTCACATTAGATTTGGACAGTCGGTAATGAAACAACAGAGCCAAAAACCAGTGAACCATCAGCTTTAATCTTAGCTTGCACCCAGCGAGCAAGTAAAAACACACACTGGGCTCCAAAACCCACTCATTCAGTGCTCACAAAGCTACTGACTTATCTGAGTTTCCTAGCATGAAAGGTTTCTAGCTCTCCAGACATATTCACCTCTGTTTCCCATCTCCTTCTGTCTACACAAACTGGCTTCTCTCTCAGCACTCCACCATCTTGGCTGCTTCTCCTCTCCTCCATGTGGCCTTAATCTGCTCTCCTCTCTAATGTTAACCTCAGGAACCAAGAGAGAGAGCAAACTCCTGGTCAGCCCCACTTTATAGTGTAGAAATCCAAACCTTTAATCCAATCTACAAACAATGAAGTCTCTGATACAAAGTCACTTATCTGAGGCATAGTGGGAGGATTCCTCATGAGAATGCACCACCCACATCATCCAATCAGTCAAGGGTGTGGGGAAAAGCTTACCCTTAAAACTTCACGTGGGTAGCGCCATCTTTAACAAAGTGAGCATAATATATTTTATCTGCCCAACAACTTTTTCACTGCTAGTGGATTCCAGCATTACTTGGTTCTTGACCACATTATTCCTGATAGTTAAATGGCTACTCAGCCACCATCTTTCTTAAGAAAAATGCGGACCTGAAGAAGGAAGAAGGATTTGTCTACTCAGTAATTCAGCTCAGACCTCTCTTGTAGCTGGATGCTGATAAAGAACAACTGGATTAGGCTGCAGACAATTTTGTGGAACTGTGGTGCCACTCCCAATCACAAACAGAGTAAGTTATCTTGCAGATCTCTTTGCCCAAGGCCCTTGACGAATCTATACACCATCTTCCTCAACCCTCCCTTGGGACTGACACCCTTTACTGGTCTCAGCCCGCCTGCACCCAGGCGTTTTTAAAATAAATTTTTCTTTAGGCACACACTATACTTGTGTTTTTGGTTTGGCCCATAGTTTCTGCCTTTCCGTTCCATTACTTACTTCCTCAGTGGCATTGCCTTCTTCTCTACTGTAATCCAATCTTTCTACCTACCTATTGTCAGGACACTTTGATTATACTCAACCTCTACCCCATTCAAATATTCTAGGATAACCTCCCCATTTCAAGATTCTTAACTTAATAATGTGTGCAAAGTCATTTTTTTTTTTGCTATTAAGGTAACATTCACAGATTCTGGAGCTTAAGATATAGAAAGCTTGGGGCCATTATTCAGTCGACCATACCAGTGTTGTTATGTATTACTGTTAGAGATATAAAACAGTAAGAGATAGGTCCTCTGTGACTTTATAGTATAATTGGGGGAACAAAAAGAGCCTCTGTTATTAAATAAAACGCAAATTAAATTTTCAAGATGAGACCAAGAATAAGCAAGATTAATTATTTCAAGACTGAAGAAACCATTTGCAAGAAGCTTGGGAAAATACATTAGCAAGGACAGTGTAAAGCCAGGAGCCGTGGCCACCATCACAGTTGCCTGGCTCATGCAGGTTCACATTAGATTTGAACAGATGGTATTGAAACAATGAAGCCAAGAAGTGGCGGGCCATTAGCTTTAATCCTAGCTTGCAACCCGCGGGCAAGTAATACACACAGAGGAAAAACACTTCCCTTTCCATTCAGGGTTCCCAAAGCCACTGACTTATCCAAGTTTCCTAGAATCAAAGGTTTCTAGATCACCAGCCTTATTCACCTATTTCCCATCTTTTTCTCTGAACAAACTGGCTTCTCCCTTAGCACTCCACCATCTTGGCTGCTTCTCCTGGCCTCCTCCATGTGGCCATTCTCTGCTCTTCTCTCTAATGCTAATCTCAGAAACCAAGAGAGAGAGAGAGAGAGAGAGCTCACAGTCTGCCCCATTTTATAGTATAGAAATCAAAACCTTTAATCCAATTGTAAAGCCAGTAGTCAGGGCCACTATCACAGCAGCCTGACCCGTGCAGGTTCACATTAGATTCAAACAGTTGGTAATGAAACACCAAAAACTGGTGAGCCATCAGCTTTAATTCTAGCTTGCACCCGGCGGGCAAGCAAAAACACACACTGGGCTCCAAAACCCACACATTCAGTGCTCACAAAGCTACTGACTTATTCGAGTTTCCTAGCATCAAAGCTTTCTAGCTCACCAGACTTATTCACCTCTGTTCCCCATCTCCTCCTGCACAAACTCTTAACAAACTGGCTTCTCCCTCAGCACTCTGCCATCTTGGCTGCTTGTCCTGGCCTTCACGTGGCCTTAATCTGCTCTCCTCTCTTCTAATACTAACCTCAGGAACTCAGGAACCAAGAGAGAGATCAAGCTACTGGTCTCTCCCACTTTATACCATAGAATCAAAACCTTTAATCCAATTATACAAACAAGGAAGTCTCTGTATAATGGGATTCCTCAGGAGAGTGCACCACCCTACATCAATCCAATCAGTCAAGGGTGTGGAGAAGAACTTACTCTTAAAACCAAACCTTAGGCCATAACGACCTGGCCTGCTTCCATTACAGCCTTTCCCCCACACCCATTTCAAGCATAAGGGTAAATAATATCACCTGGGTGATGGGCTTCCATGTGGGCAGTGCCATCTTTAACAAAGTGAGCATATTATATTTTATCTGCCCAACACCAATATAGAAACAAGGAAGTCTCTGATACAAAGTCACTTATCTGAGGCATAATAGGATTCCTCATGAGAGTGCACCACCCTACATCTTAAAACAGCCTTGGGCTATAATGATCTTGCCTACTTACAACCTGTCCCCAACACACTATAATCACGCCCATCTGAGCAAGAAGGACAACCATTATCACCTGGGCGATGGGCTTCCACATGGGCAGAACAATCTTTAACAAAGTGAGCATAATTTATTTTATCTGCCCAACAGACAGAAAAGAGTAAAATCGGCACATCATGAGAAGACAGTTCATAGAACTGGATTTCTGAGGTTTAGTGAAAACACTTGCAGGGTGGAAGGACATGTGAAGATGTCTAGTTTCTTTTATACTCTCAGAGACGTAAGTATACAATAAGTGAATATCTGTGTGCAAAACAGTGGATGATTGATTTCTTGAAATGGGAATGACTGAATTTATGAATAAATAGAATATTAAATAGATTTTTTAAAGTTTGAAAAATGAGCCCAATAAATTAGATTCAATGCAGGAACAAGGGAGTTGTTGTGATTTTTGAGCATGAAAGGTTTATTTTATAAAGGTTTATTTTTAATTGGATAAACCAAATCCTCCCTGCTCTAGGTATATCATTCTCTTTAATATCCAAATGCCCATGTAGTAGAAAGGCATAACTACACACACACACACTTTTCCAAAGGCCACTTTTTTCTAATTGTATTTGGAGGAAAGGAAGCCATCAGTCTGCCAGTTACTATGATTTTTCTCCTTCTTAGTGCTACCACTCTGAACTTGAGGCTCTTCTCACTCGACTGCAATTCCAGATTGTAAAGCCAGTAGTCGCGACCACTATCACAGCCGCTTGACCCATGTAGGTTCACATTGGATTCGGACAGATGGCAATGAAACACCGAAGCCAAAAACTGGTGAGCCATCAGCTTTAATTCTAGCTTGCACCTGGCGGGCAAGCAAAAACACACACTGGGCTCCAAAACCCACACATTCAGTGCTCACAAAGCTACTGACTTATCCGAGTTTCCTAGCATCAAAGCTTTCTAGCTCACCAGACTTATTCACCTCTGTTTCCCATCTCCTCCTGCACAAACTCTTAACAAACTGGCTTCTTCCTCAGCACTCTGCCATCTTGGCTACTTCTCCTCCACATGGCCTTAATCTGCTCTCCTCTCTTCTAATACTAACCTCAGGAACTCAGGAACCAAGAGAGAGAGCAAGCTACTGGTCTCTCCCACTTTATAGCATAGACTCAAAACCTTTAATCCAATTATACAAACAAGGAAGTCTCTGATACAAAGCCACCCATCTGAGGCATAATGGGATTCATCATGAGAGTGCACCACCCTACATCATCCAAACAGTCAAGGGTGTGGAGAAGAGCTTACTCTTAAAACTAAGCCTTAGGCTATAACGACCTGGCCTGCCCACAGCCTGTTCCAGAACACACATTAATATCAACGAACTTCCATGTGGGCAGCGCCATCTTTAACAAAGTGAGCATAATATATTTTATCTGCCCAACACAGATCTAGGATGATTTTGGCAAATCATCACCAACTTGAGGTTTTTGTATATAATATTCTTTTAGAAAAACTTTTAGGGAAAGTGATAGGATAATAAAATAATCAAAGAATAACTCCAAGCTCTATGCCAGACGTGCCATGTTATGGAAATCGATGAGCCATTCCTCACTACATGAAATTTCACCCAGGCAGTCCCTTTCTATCGGCTCTGGCTTAGGCCCATTACATGCTCATAAATTTCTCTCACATTGGTCCCCGTGTTCCAGACTGCCCACTTCCCTCTCTCCCTAGCTGGCTCACTGAAATGCAAAATGTGTGCCCTTTCTATTATGCAGAGCAAAAGAGTTATCTTTTCACCCTGTATAACTGTGATATACAGTGTCTTCCTTTTATTCAAACAAAGGTCTAAAAATTCAACTATTGAATTGAATCACTCTCCTAGAGGGCATATATATATATTAAAATATTTGGTTTGCTTTTGTGTACAAAACATAATAATGTAAGAATTTTTGTAAATTTACTAGGAAAGAGTATGTAAGACACTCTGAAAAAGCTATGGTTCTTGAGTTGGACTATTGGTTTAAACTATACTTCCAATATACTCTAATGAGAATAATTTAGCCATCTTATTTATTTTTAAAATGGGACGATAGACTTGTTGTTATGAGGACTTAAAGGAGTGATACCCAGAGTCTGACACATAGAGACGGGGCAACTCTACTAGTCAGCAATTATGGTCATTCAGACATGAGGTAACTAGACCTCAGACTGGGGGAAGGCAGAGTGATAGAAGGGAAGAGAATAAATTGGTGATGCAGTTTTGGAGAAGAAATGGCAGACATTCATGACAGGGAAAAAATGAAAAAGCGAGTGTGTTATATCAGGGAGAATGGTAGTATAACTGACAAGCCAGTACATGTTCTGATATAGATACTATTTGATCTTTGAATTAAGAAAAGGGACACAGTGTAGCTATTGGATACACAGTTATCAAGGAAGTATGATTTGCATAGGGAAAGGAGACAATATAAAAATAAATAGTGAAATATGGACATGAAGGCACACTAAAAGTAATATGCATCAGTGAGAATTTAAACCCAATTGGAGTGATGGATTTATATAGTAAGCACCAGATATTAGAGAAAGAGTAGAGCAAACTGGGCAGTCATTTACCATGAAGTCATTAGCAAGAGAGCTTTTGTAGGCTTTTTAGCTAGGAAGGCTACCCAGTCTCCAGAACCTATAGCTAGTCCATTTAAAATAACATTAAGGTTTGCTATTTCCATTTCTTTGTCCAAACATCTGTTGTCATCACCAAATTTTATATTATTATAATAAATTCTCTTAAAAATCCTCCCCTAACACTCTCCCCAAAATTTCTCCCTTCTCCAATCCTTGTCATATATTATGCCGATTAATAAAGTTGTATTATCATGTGTCATTTGTTATATTGAGTTGCCTCCAGAACATAAGGGACAACAGTGACAAGGGCCATAAAGCTGAGGAAAATTATGCTAATATCTTTAATCAGTGAATATAACCTTAGGTGCCTGAAAAGTGTTTGTTACATGTAAGGTTTAGAGTGAGGATTTCTTAAAATCACTTGACTTTTAAATGTTCTGATCACAAATTTTGATGTCTCTTAAAAATTACTATTCAGTTCAGTGCCTGTTTATCTTACATAAAAGGGCCAATTCAAGAATTGTGGGGGGCAAAAAAGCACAGATGAGAAATCAGGGCAGTAATATGTAAAATTTTACTAACAAATACATCACTGCATCAAAAAAATAGTAGGAACACAAGATAGAAGTTTTTTAATTTATTAAAATGAGCTCAAGAAGTTATTGCTGTCAACTATTTTTTGAAGGCAGTTGTGGGCAAGAGGTGAGAAGGGTTTTGAGATTATATATAATATATATGTATATATGTATATATGCATATAACATCTATATTCTATATTTTATAATAACACCAAACTATAATTAAAACTGTGTACATAGCTGTATAAAGCTGGGTTTGTGCTTCAATGTCCTAAATATTTTCTGTTTGTTCATGAAAGTAACATGTTCTGTAAAAATAATATGGTTATAAATTTAAAGTAAAGATTTTTTTGCATTTTTCTTTGACAATTGGCTCAAATAATTATTTTATACATTTGTAAATGATTTAAAATAAATATGTTTCCCTTGAGAATACAATACTCTAAGAATCAACTCCAGGCACCTTTACTGGTTTTGTTGTTGGAGTGAAATTTTGCTCCTCCGTCTGTAAATGTAAATCTGTTTAAATCAGTGGTTCTTAACCTGGGTTCTATCAAACCCTAGGGGTTCAATGAGTCGGTCTCAGGGGTTCGGGGAAGCCTCTGCCATGGAGGCCAGAATAAAGTAATACCGTAATTTGTTGTGAGTTCATGCACTTTGTGGGTTTTGTTTTTTGAGCAAGGTGATGTTCATGCACGGCTCATTTTGTGCACCAGTAAAAAAACATATACCTATGTCTTGAATTTGGAAAAAATATCATATTTTATTTATCACTAAAGAAGGTTTTGGTGAATGTGCATATGAAACTGGTGGGTTCGGTACCTCAAAAAAGGTTAAGAACCACTGGTTTAAATACTTAGAGGAAAATCACTGAGGGGAGGCAAGGTTTGCCACCTTAAAACATGCCTTTTACAATATTGGTTATTTCAAACTGGTTATTTTCAAGGAACAAAAAGTCAGGAAAAATTTGTGACCCCTAAATGCCCAAAAGTATTTAGATAAAGGACCTGCTACAGAAAGGGAGATATTGCGATAGATAACTATAGTTTAATATGAACTAAGTGTAACAAACAGGGAGGAAGCAGCAACGCCCATTTCATTAGAGTCCTCTCTGTGTCTCCTGCTTAAGGTTGGCCTAGCAAACATTTATTTACCAAACATTTGCTTTTTCATCTCCGTGTGAACTGCTTTCCTTCCCTTTGAATTCCCAAACCACCAACATCACTACCCACCTTCTTAGCTCCAGATGACATAGAAGCCTCAACTGCCTATTCTGCTCTATGTGTCATTTTCTTAAGAAACCCCCATTTGTACGTATGTAATAAATTTGGTTATTTTCTTCTCTTAATCTGTCTGAGGTTAATTTGATTATTAATTCAACAGAAGGAATTTAGAAAGGAACAAGAAAAACTATTTTTCTCCACCACATCACTGTTACTGTTGCTTCATATAAGATCTTTGAATGTCCTAGAAAGAAAAAACACTAACCGCTATAACTTTAATTTAATATTATATTTTTCAGGAT
Source organism: Rhynchonycteris naso (assembly GCA_037038555.1). Classification (NCBI taxonomy): domain Eukaryota; kingdom Metazoa; phylum Chordata; class Mammalia; order Chiroptera; family Emballonuridae; genus Rhynchonycteris; species Rhynchonycteris naso. The sequence continues at coordinate 120,223,853 of CM072996.1, read as the reverse complement.
GTTTGTCTCTGAGTGTCTTTAAATAAAACATAAGCCAGTTTTAACAGTTTGTTTTAAAATATAAATTATGGTTTCTTAGGTGCTGAACCAAGAACACTTCACTACATTATTTCCAAGCAGTTGCTGTGTTCTAATATTTGTTTCCAAAAGAACTACAGTTGAGACTTGACTCATCTTGGAGGTGTTCACTAATGAGCTTTTGAATCATCTACTTCATAATTTTTGTTCCTCTACATTAAAAAGCTTATGCATATTGCCAATTTTACACTAATGATGCATGAAATAAAATGAGTTGTGTAAATTTCCAGATTATTATATGAATGGCCTTTAGTCTGATGTTTCACTGTGCATTCCAAACTCATATCCCATAATTGCATGAAGATAATTAAAAAAAAATTAATCTCTCAACTCAGTAGTATGCTAAATTGCACTATCTCCTATGTCTACTTAGCTAGTAAATTTTTATCAGCATGTAAGTACAACTATTTTTTAGCTATATAGTATATCAACACAGGTATTAGGGAGAAACAAAACTATCTCTCAGTTAATATTTTCTAATTATTCTGAGAAAGTAAACACTGTTAATTAAAACAAAATACCTCAAACAGGTATACACTTTTTCCTTTACAATTTATTTCATATTATCTGTTTTCTAAAATCTACTTTGTTAAATTTTTTTGTTGCAATTAACTCTGAAATTACTCTATCTTGTTTGTTTATTAGCTATTGTCTTTTTTCCTCACTAGAATGTCACATCTGTGAGCCAAGGGGACCTCTTTATCTTGTTCAGTGCTATATTTTCATTGCATGGAACAGCAATTGTCAAATTGTAGACTTCTAATAAATAGTCATTTGGCACTTCTATACTAGATTTTAAGGCGGTGTTTAATCATACCATCTAATAGTTCTCTTCAAAAATTATGAGAATATTTTATTAATAAACAATAAACTTACTAAACTGTGAATAGAATAAGTCAAATTTTTACCTACCTATTATTATCATGTGTCCAAATTATAATCATAAGTCAAATGGAGAATTAATCATTTAATTAAAAAGCAAACCACTTTCTAAAAATTAGAGAAAACAGTATTTTTAGCCTTGGTTTAGGATAAGGCGCAGACTTTGCATCAAGGATACATTTCTAAGAGAAAGGTAAGCTAGAATCATGGCTAGTATAAATCAAAGTAAATTTCAAGAAGTTGGAAATGAGCATGACATGTTTCAATCAGGAAGCTATGAATTGCCTTTAGGATATTAAGAAATAAACTGAGACATTAAAAATTTTACGTTTATTTGAACAAAAATTGATTTGAATGGGACAGCATTCAATCTAGCAGATAGAAAGGAACTTCAGGGGACTTTTCAATATAATAGACTTTTGAAAGCAGAAAGGAGCATAAACAAGGAAGTTGTACCAAGCAAAAAATAAATAAAAAAGGGTTAATTATTGTAAGGTTACTTTCCTTCAGGAGTTGGCAGGAGTCTATCAGGCAGATTACCTAACTAATTCTGGTCAGAACATTTCTGATTGGTTTAAGATTCCATTTCTGAAAAAGGCCAGAACTAATTAAATCTTTGTTTGCTATTTGGGCCTTAGTATAAGTAGCTTCATTTTGGGCCTGTAGTCTTGTTTTAACAAAGGGAAGCCATCTTTAACAAAGTAACTGAATGATTTTGAAGCTACCTTAAGATGTGTAAATTATCTAAAAGTCAGAATGGAGAAATGAAGCATAAAAAAAGCAAGAACTATTAGAATCTATTGAACATTTGGGTGAATTGAGTTTGATTGGAGTCATGTGGTAGATAAGGTTAAGAGAAAGGTTTGTGAGTTATTATAAGCAAGTCTTCCATTCCAGCTTGAGAAAATATATTTAATTTCTTAGGAAACAGAGAATCATTGAATATTTCTAGTCATTGAAGTAACATTGCAAGAACTCTGCTTTATAATGATTAACAATTTTGACAGAACTTAAATGTAGCCTGAGGTACAACAGTAGTTAGTGTGTGGCTGAAATCAGTCACGTGAGGTATGGGCCATTGCTGAAACTGAATAGTAGCAATGGGAACTGAAATAGAGGCATATTTAAGCAGACATACAGTTAGAAGTTTTTAGGACTTAGATAGAGATAAAGTCCTAAACTAGTTCTGAACTATGAACCCAGTGCTAACTTAAGTCAGTTCACCAATTGTTCTAAGAAAAGCCTTTAATGGAACTATCTTACACCTACACTTTCTGTGTCCCCTTTTAGTAAAGCCCTTAGTGGCATATATAGAGAGACTCATCTTTGTGCCAACTGTTGCTGCTGTAAAAGAACCAAATTAAATTTTTTATCAACAGTCTCATTTTTAAAATATATGTGTTAAACTTGGGAATATCAATGGTCAGTGATCTGTTCCCGCACTTTACTATATTTTGTAAGTACACTTATTCATGACCAGTTCAGGTTATCAAAATGTATTGGGTAGCACTAAATGGTATGAAATGAAACTGGTACATAGCTCTTTTCCTCCTAAATCTACTATTTCCAACCTGTCAAGTTTTTGTATTTTTAGGTGTTATTATTTATAGTGGCTAAGCTTATGGTGCGTCTTTCCACAAAAACTAACTCCTGGAGCACTATGGTTCCTCCTTCTCACAATGAAGCCCATGGGATCATAAGTTACTACTATACTCATCCTACCTATTCTTCCATACTTTGCATACTGCTTAGTCTTATTTGCTTATTCTATTTTGATCGATCATATTTAACTCTAAAACTTTCACATATAGAGAAAAATTCTGGAAGGCTTTACTTAGGAGCTGGGAATATTTTTTTTTAGAAGCCCCATTTTTCTAGTCTTTCCAAGTCTTATATTTCATCACTTTTTAAAGCAGAATTATGATTATTTTATAGAACTATTATAGCAAAATAATGGGTAGACTCTCCCACCAGGGCATTCCACAATGCTATTGAAATGCCAGTGGTTTGTTAGGTCTTGTCAACTTATACTTACTCCCAAGTTATTAAGAGCTAAGCACTTACTTATCTTTTGATATGAGAACACTGTTTATCTCCCTGAGCACATTTATGGTAATTTCAACACAGGGCCAAATGCTCTTGGTCTTTCATAAATAGCCCCATTCATCAGCTGATGACCCTAATTTCTAAAACTGAATGAGAAAAAAAAATCCAGGTGAATTTATTAAATTATGAAGTACTAGCAAACCCTTTCACCTTATTATATTACAAAAACAAAGTTTGGCAAGAACCTGTGATATCGAATACCTCAGATGCAATATTCTTAAAAAGAATCACTTAAATAAAAGTACCTTTTACTTTTAATAAGTAACCAAATGAAGAACCAAATTAAGTTTCTAATTGCGTTTTGGTACCATCTAGGGAAAAGCATAGCAACTATTAAATAATAAGGATTTATATCAACTAATTAAATAAAAAAACAAAGAAATGTTAAAATCAATGTAAGCAATAATTCTAGCCTGCGCATCATTTTGTGGAAATAATATACATGAAGAATTTAACTTTAAGAGGCTCAGAGTACTCTAAAGTACCTTTAGGAATTTTTATTGTTGTTCTTGTTGTTGGCAAGATACCTTTCCATAATTTATAATGCCAACCAGCAGTGTAACAGTTTGTAGTTTTAGTGCAACTTAACAAGAATTGTTTTTAAATTGTGTTAAAAACAAAATCCAGCCAGACCAGGCAGTGGTGCAGTGATTAGAGTGTCGAACTGGGATGTGGAAGACCCAGGTTCAAAGCCCTGAGGTCAACATCTTCAGCGCAGGCGCACCAGCTTGAGCGTGTGGTCACTGACTTGAGTGTGGGATCATAGACATGGTTGCTGGCTTGATGCCAAATCATCGGCTTGAATACCAAGGTCGCTGGCTTGAGCCCAACATTGCTGGTTTGAGCAAGGGGCCAATTACTCTGCTGTAGCTCCCTGATCAAGCTACATACAAGAAAGCAATCAATGAACAACTAAGGAGACTAAGGAGCTACAATGAAGGACTGATGCTTCTCATCTTTCTCCTTTCCTGCTGTCTTTCCCTATCTGTCACTCTCTCTGTCTCTCTGTCTCTGTCACAAAGATATAAAAAATAATCAGCTGAAGAAGTTTCAAGATCTAATTGGCTCTATTAAGTGATTTGGGAATTAACATCCCCTCTAGCAACTAGAAGGGTGCTATGTGAGACCGTACCAAATAAAAAGGTTTTATAGGTAGGAAGGTGGGGCCAGGGAATAATACGAAAAAGAAAAGAAAAATTTATTTTAAAGCAATATATCTTCTTTTGGTGGGAAGTGAAAACAGAAGTTTTTATCCTGCAGATTGCCTGTTCTTTCTATGAGAGCTAAAAAGGCCCATGTGACAGATTATATTTGTGTTGATCATAAAATTTCAGACTCATTAAGATTATATTCTTGGGGGAGGTTGAAACAGCAGAAGAGCAAGTATTATTAAATCTTGGTATCATGGACTTTAGCACAACTGATGCTGCTTGGGGCCGGTGGCTTTCTCTTTAACAATTGTTAATTTAGTTAAATAGTACCTCAATTATTCACTAATTTTTGATTATTTAATTTCTAATAAAGATAAATATTTTTTCTAATATATACTTAGAGCGTGGAAATGGGGTGAAGGTGTAGACAAAAGCATTTATACTCAGTTTAAAATCAATAACAGATCTATTATTTCTTTATACAGCTTCATGATAAACCAATTGCAATTTTTTTTAAATATATATATTTTTTATTAATTCTAATGGGGTGACACCAATAAATCAGGGTACATATGTACAATGCAAATATCTCCAGGTTATCTTATCATTCAATTGTGTTGCATACCCGTCACCAAAAGTCAAATTGTCCTCTGTCACCTTCTATCTGGTTTTCCCTGTGTCCCTCCCCTCCTCCCCTCTCCTCCCTCCACCCACCCCGTAACCATCACACTCTTGTCCATGTCTTATATTCTCACTTTTATGTCCCACCTATGTATGAAATCATGCTGTTCTCAGTTTTTCTTTTTTTCTGATTTACTTATTTCACTCCGTATAATGTTATCAAGGTACATCCATTTTGTTATAAATGATCCGGTGTCATCGTTTCTTATGGCTGAGTAGTATTCCATAGTATATATGTACCATAGCTTTTTAATCCACTCGTCTTCTGACGGACAATTGGGCTGGTTCCAGATCTTCGCTATTGTGAAAAATGCTGCCACGAACATGGGGGCGCATTTCTTCTTTTCGAACAGTGCTATGGTGTTCTTAGGGTATATTCCTAAAAGTGGGATAGCTGGGTCAAAAGGCAGTTCGATTTTTAATTTTCTGAGGAATCTCCAAACTGTTTTCCACAGTGGCTGCACCAGTCTGCATTCCCACCAGCAGTGCAGAAGGGTTCCCTATTCTCCACATCCTCGCCAGCACTTGTTCTGTGTTGTTTTGCTGATGAGTGCCATTCTGACTGGTGTAAGGTGATATCTCATTGTGGTTTTAATTTGCATTTCTCTAATGATTAGTGATGTTGAACATTTTTTCATATGCCTATTGGCCATCTGTATGTCTTCTTTGGAGAAATTTCTATTCATTTCTTTTGCCCATTTTTTGATTGGGTTGTTTGTCTTCCTGGTGTTGAGTTTTATAAGTTCTTTATAAATTTTAGTTATTAACCCCTTATCAGATGTGCTGTCGAATATGTTCTCCCATTGTGTGGTTTGTCTTTTTATTCTGTTTTTATTGTCTTTAGCTGTGCAAAAACTTTTTAGTTTGATATAGTCCCATTTGTTTATCTTGCCTTTTATTTCATATGCCCGTGGAGATAAATCGGCAAATATACTGCTGCTACAGATGTCGAAGAGCTTGCTGCCTATGTTTTCTTCTAAGATGCTTATGGTTTCACGGCTTACATTTAAGTCTTTTATCCATTTTGAGTTTGTTTTTGTGAATGGTGTAAGTTGATGGTCTAGTTTCACCACATAAACAAAAGGAAGGACAAAAATCACATGATAATTTCAATAGATGCAGAAAAGGCATTTGATAAAATCCAGCACCCATTCATGCTCAAAACTCTCAGTAAAGTGGGAATACAAGGAACATTCCTTAACATGATAAAGGCCATCTACGACAAACCCACAGCAAACATCATACTAAATGGACAAAAATTAAAAGCAATTCCCTTAAGATCAGGAACCAGGCAGGGTTGCCCACTTTCACCACTCTTATTCAACATAGTTCTGGAAGTCCTAGCTATAGCAATCAGACAAGAAGAAGAAATAAAAGGCATCCAAATTGGAAAAGAAGAAGTAAAACTGTCACTATTTGCAGATGATATGATACTGTATATTGAAAACCCTAAAGTCTCAGTCAAAAAACTACTGGACCTTATAAATGAATTCAGCAAGGTGGCAGGATATAAAATTAATACTCAGAAATCAGAGGCATTTCTATATACAAACAATGAACTGTCAGCAAAAGAAATTAAGGAAACAATCCCCTTCACTATTACAGCCAAAAAAATAAAATACCTAGGAGTAAATTTAATCAAGGAGGTTAAGGACTTGTACTCGGAAAATTATAAAACATTGATAAAAGAAATCAAGGAAGATACAAACAAGTGGAAGCATATACCGTGCTCATGGCTAGGAAGAATAAACATCATTAAAATGTCTATATTACCCAAAGCAATTTATAAATTCAATGCAATACCAATTAAAATACCAATGACATATTTCAAAGATATAGAAAACATATTCCAAAAATTTATATGGAACCAAAAAAGAACACGAATAGCCTCAGCAATCCTCAAAAGAAAAAACAAAGCAGGAGGTATCACTCTTCCAGATATCAAGGTATACTATAAGGCCATTATACTGAAGACAGCCTGGTACTGGCATAAGAACAGGCACATAGATCAATGAACAGAACAGAGGACCCAGAAATAAACCCACAGCTTTATGGACAACTGATATTTGACAAAGGAGGAAAGAACATACAATGGAGTAAAGACAGCCTCTTTAACAAATGGTGTTGGGAAAATTGGACATCTACCTGCAAAAACCAATTGCAATTTGAATATTTTTTTCAATTCAATTCTTAGCTAGATATTATAGCAAATATAGCTAATATTGTTTTAGTGTGTTTGGGAATATATATTTGATCCCTTTCTCAAGTTCTGTAAAAATAATTTTCAGTCAGTGACAAATATATTCAAATCTATTTAAATTATTATTAAATTAAAGTATTATTTATGAATCTTGATTTCTTTATTAATGCTTTATTAAGGTGGAAATTAGAAATAAAATTGTTCAGTGTAGGTGTTTAGTAGGTGATACAATTTTATTACATTTTGCTTTACTTGAGATATTCTGTTTATGCTTATTGTTAGGCATATAGTGATTAATAATAAAAATATTTATCATTCCAATGATTAATCTACCAGATTACATTTCTATTCAATTTACATTTTTAGGACTTATTATATTTGCTTCTTTGGATTACCAGTTATATATTAAAAATAAGTAAAAATATATGCATGACTTTGACTTAGCAGGAAACTGTTTATCTCAGTTGAATTTTTAAGTGATTGAAAGAGACAAAGCAACTATTTAAAACATATTAACTTCAGATGAAAAAACTTTGCATTTAGAAATAAAATTTTCCAAACTGAAGTATACAATTCCCTTCCATAATTTCTTGCTTCTATTTCATTTAATAAACTGTTTTCTCAAAAACTTAATTGTAAACCTTTTGTTTGCAAATGCTTATAAATTAATATGTGGTCATTTACATAATGACTATACCCAAGAGGACCACTTTTTCTTTTTCTCTCATTGTAGCTCAGCAGTAGGTGAGAAACAAAGTGTAATAATTGTTCAATCAGTTAGGACTCAAAAATTTTTAGGGAGGAAAAACCTTTTCACCTTTTTATTATTATTATTATTTTCTAGCAGGAAACAGTGGAAAGATCTGACTGACAACATATTTAAAATCTTATCATCACCAATAGTAATACAGGCAGGCATTGCATGCTTCCTATTGTGGTATAAAATAAGGCATACATCATCACCTAGGTAGCATATTCTTATCAAAAATATTTAATTTGAGACCAGTTAAGCCTTTCCATTTTATTTTTCTGCTTTATAAGAAATAAAGAAGATAGAAGAACAGATAGGAACATTTCTGTTAGATGTTGACTATTATTATAGATAAAATGTGCATCATTGCATTTGATTTGTTACTACTTTGCACTTTTCTCGTTTACTATCAAGCATAATGCTTTATTTAAAAATCACTGTGCACTGAACTAAGGCTTATATTTTTATGGAATTTAAGGTTTAGATATGTCATCTCATTCGAAACACATCATACCTGGGAGAAAGATATAGTTGAGCTCACTTTTCAGATGAATCTAAGACTTTAGGAGAATAACAGTGCTCTATTTCATGAAATACACTGCACTCTTTAAACGTAACCACATTCCTGAGGAACTGCTCAAGTATCTGGGATAGGTGCTAACTTGGAGTGTTAGAGAGCTCAGAATTTCAGGGGATGTATTAGAAGTATTTATTTGGCATCGATTGTATGGAACTTTGCAGAAATTTTGAGCTGTTTAGTTGGTCTGAACATAATCTTTAAGAAGTCATGCATTTATGCATGCATGCATTCAATGAATATTATTATCAACTGTGTAGCAGGCAATTTTAGAAATTTCAGATGTGTCCGGTAACCAAGAGTGAATAAAATGCTCCCAATCTCATGAAGCTTACATTCTCATGTGGAGAAAACAAAACTTTAGACTACGTTTTTTTTTACAATTATGTATATAATTTGTCAAATGACAACACATAAAGAAAAATAAAACTGAGTAAGTAAGTGAAGGAATTAGTAAGAGTGGAGGCAAAGCAGAACTATACAAAGCTGATGATTAAGGAAAGTTTCTGTAATCAGAGATTTAAGCTGTCTGAATAAGTGAGGAGTTCAGCTATGGAGGTATCTAGAAATAGCCCTTGCTAGGCAGAGGGAGCAGAAATTGCAAAGGATTGTTGCAGGCAGGAGCTTGCCGAGCTGGAGAAAGAGCAAGGAGGACATGTGGCTAGAATGGAATGAAGCAAAAAGAAAACAGTAAGAGACAGAACTGGAGAGGCGGCTGAGGACCAGATCATTAAGAGCTGTGGAGGCCATGGTAAGCACTTTAAGTCTGAGTGAGGTGGGAAGCCAGTGGAAGAATTTTTCAAAGAAGTGATATGATCTGTTTCATGTTGGGTGATTTAAAAAACCCAAAAAACTTTTATCCCTGATTACCTGGTGGTGGCAGTGGCAGTGGCGGAAGCCTAAAGCAGCAAATGCCTCCAAGAAAGGGAATACAACAGTTGAAACAGGTCATTAGTGGTAAAGGTGATTAGAAATAATCTGATTCTGGATAGAGAAAGTCGCACAGGGAAAGAAATATATATGATCTCATCTATATGTGAAATCTAAAAATAAGTGAGTTTGTAAAAACAAGAAAACAGACTGGTGGTTGTCAGAGGTGGGGGTTAGGGGAGTGGGAGAAGTGTGTGAAGATAGTATAAAAAAAAAAGAAGCCTGAAACATTTTATTTGGAAGATCAGAGAGTAAGAGGGCAAAAAAGAGCAAAAAAGATTCAAAAGGAATATCAGAGAAATCAGAGGAAAGGCCAGAGGGAGCAGTGTCTTAGAAACAAAAGTGAAAAAATGTGAGAGAGTCAGAGAAGTGCCAGTGAGATAACACAAGAGCCAAGAGGATGGTGTCCCTCTCACACAGGCTCAGAGCAGAAGAAGAAAGTGCTCAACTCGGTGAAATGCTGATGATGGTAAAGAAAAGTAAACATCCCTTCAATTTATCTACATAGAGGTCATAGATGACCTCTTTTGTGGGAATGGTGGTGCTAAAGATGGTGTGGGATGGATTCAAAAGAGAATGGGAAGTGTTTAATTTTCTAGTACTATGTAATAAATTACCACAAACAGTTGCTTAAAGCTACCCCGATTTTTAGCCCACAGGTAACTGAGCTAACATCAAGGCATCAGCCAGTCTTGTTTTTTTCTGAAGCTCAGAGTTCCTCTTTAAACTCACATGGCTATGAAGAATTCATTTCCTTTGGCTTATATGATTGAGATCCCTGTTTCCTGGCTGGTTGTCCATTGTCTCTGCATTTGAAGGGCTCATGTAATTATTTCTGATCTACCTGGAAAATCTACTTAAAGGCTCATTGTGCCTGGCCAGGCAGTGGCTCAGTGGATAGAGTGTTGGACTGGGATGCGGAAGATGCCGGTTCAAGACCCCGAGGTTGCCAGCTTGAGTGCGGGCCCATCTGGCTTGAGCAAAAGCTCATCAGCTTAGACCCAAGGTCACTGGGTCCAGCAAGTGGTTGCTCGGTCTGCTGAAGGCCTGCGGTCAAGGCACATGTGAGAAAGCAATCAATGAACAACTAAGGTGTCGCAATGGCAACGAAAAACTAATGATTGATGCTTCTCACCTCTGTCTGTTCCTATCTGTCTGTCCCTCTCTATTTCTCTCTCTGACTCTCTCTCTGTCCTTGTAAAAAAAAAAAAAATCTTAAAAAATAAAAATAAAAAAAAAGGTTCATTGTGCCACATGACATAACCTAAGCAAGAGAAGTAAATTCAGTGGTGGGATTCAGCTGGTTCACACTGGTTCGGCAGAACCAATGCCTAATTTTTGTTGAGTTTGGTGAACCAGTTAAAACGGCACTTGTATTCAGGGTACTCTGTAAGGTGGGCACCTGGAAAGCCGCCCAATGGGAAAATCACAAATTTACATTCTTTACTTCTATTTTTTAAAATTAATTTTAATGGGGTGACATTGCTAAATCAGGGTACATATATTCAGAGAAAACATCTCCAGGTTATTTTGACATTTGATTATGTTGCATACCCATCACCCAAAGTCAAATTGTCCTCCATCGCTTTCTATCTGATTTTCTTTGTGCCCCTTCCCCACCCCCTCCTTCTTCTTCACCCCCCCCCCGCAATCCCCCCAGTCATCACCACACTCTTGTCCGTGTCTCTGAGTCTCTTTTTTATGTCCCACCTATGTATGGAATCATATACTTCTTAGTTTTTTCTGATTTACTTATTTCACTCAGTAGAATGTTATCAAGGTCCACCCATGTTGTTGTAAATGATCCGATGTCATCATTTCTTATGGCTGAGTAGTATTCCGTAGTATATATGTACCACATCTTCTTTATCCAGTCATCTATTGAAGGGCTTTTTTGTTGTTTCCATGTCTTGACCACTGTGAACAATGCTGCAATGAACATGGGGCTGCATGTGTCTTTACGTACCAATGTTTTTGAGTTTTGGGTGTATATACCCAGTAGAGGGATTGCTGGGTAATATGGTAGCTCTATTTTTAATTATTTGAGGAACCACCATACTTTCTTCCATAATGGTTGTACTACTTTACATTCCCACCAACAGTGGATGAGGGTTCCTTTCTCTTCACAGCCTCTCCAACATTTGTTATTACCTGTCTTGTTGATAATAGCTAATCTAACAGATGTGAGGTGGTATCTCATTGTAGTTTTGATTTGCATTTCTCTAATAGCTAATGAAGATGAACATCTTTTCATATATCTGTTGGCCATTTGTATTTTTTCCTGGGAAAAGTGTCTGTTCATGTCCTCTTCCCACATTTTTATTGGATTCTTTGTTTCTTTGTTGTTGAGTTTTATGAATTCTTTGTATATTTTGGATATTAGGCCCTTATCTGAGCTGTTGTTTGAAAATATTATCTTTCATTTAGTTGGCTGTCTGTTTTGTTGTCAGTTTCTCTTACTGTGCAGAGGCTTCTTAGTATGATGGAGTCCCATTCATTTATCTTTGCCTTCACTTCCCTTGCCTTTGGAGTCAAATTCATAAAGTGTTCTTTATAACCAAGCTTCATGAATTTAGTACCTATGTTTTCTTCTATATAATTTATTGTTTCAGGTCTTATATTTAGGTCTTTGATTCATTTTGAATTAATTTTAGTACAAGGGGACAAACTGTAGTCGTTTCATTCTTTTGCATGTGGCTTTCCAGTTTTCCCAGCACCATTTGTTGAAGAGGCTTTCTTTTCTCCATTGTGTGTTGTTGGCCCCTTTATCAAAATTATTTGACCATATATAGGTGATTTTATTTCTGGGCTTTCTTTTCTGTTTCATTGGTCTGAGTATCTATTTTTCTGCCAATACCATGCTGTATTGATTGTTGTGGCTCTATAATATAATTTTAAGTCAGGTATTGTAATGCCCCCAGCTTCGTTCTTTTTCCTTAGAATTGCTTTCGCTATTCGGGGTTATTTTATAGTTCCATAAAAATCTGATATATTTTTGCTCCATTTCTTTAAAAAATGACATTGGAATTTTTATGGGAATTTCATTAAATTTGTATATTGCTTTGGGTAATATAGTCATTTTGACTATATTATTCTCCCTATCCAGGATCAAGAAATATTTTTCCATTTCATTGTATCTTTTTCAATTTTTCATAACAGTGCTTTGTAGTTTTCATTATATAGGCTGTTTACATTCTTTGTTACATTCTTTGTTTATCCCTAGGTATTTTATTTCCTTTGTTGCAACCATAAAGGAGATTATTTTTTTGAGTTCGTTTTATGATGTTTCATTGTTGGCATATAGGAAGGCAACAGACTTTTGTATATTAATTTTGTATCCTGCAACCTTACTGTATTGGTTTATTGTTTCTAGTAGTCTTTTTGTGGAGTCTTTGCAGTTTTTGATGTATAGGATCATATCATCTGCAAAAAGTGAAACCTTTACTTCTTTTTTTCCAATATGAATGCCTTTTATTTCTTTTTTTTGTCTGACTGCTCTGGCTAGAACTTCCAGTACTACATTGAATAAGAGTGGAGAGAGTGGGCAACCTTGTCTTGTTCCTGATTTTAGAGAAAAAGTCCTCAGTTTTATGCCATTTAATATGATGTTAGCTGATGGTTTATCACAAATGACCTGTACTATGTTGAGATATTTTTCTTTTATACCCATTTTGTTGAATGTTCTAAACATAAAATTGTGTTGTATTTTGTCAAGTGCCTTTTCTGCATCTATTGATAGAATGATATGGTTTTTGTCCTTTGTTTTGTTGATATGGTATATTATGTTAACTGTTTTACGTATGTTGAACCATGATAGTGATTCTGGGATGAATCCCACTTGATCATGATATATTATTTTTTAACGTGTTGTTGTATTCGATTTGCTAGTATTTTGTTTAGTATTTTAACATCTGTATTCATTAGTGATATTGGTCTGTAGTTTTCTTTTTTTGTGTTTTCCTTGCCAGGTTTCTGTATGAGAGTTATGTTGGCCTCATAAAATGTGTTTGGAAGTATTGCTTCTTCTTCAATTTTTTGGAAGACTTTGAGTAGAATAAGAACCAAGTCTTCTTTGAATGCTTGATAGAATTCACTAGTATAGCCGTCTGGCCCTGGACTTTTATTTTTGGAGAGATTTTTGATAGTTGTTTCTATTTCCTTCCGGCTTATGGGTCTGTTTAAGCTTTCTGCTTTATCATGATTTAGTCTAGGAAGGTTGTATTATTCTAGAAACATCCATTTCTTCTATATTGGTAAATTTGGTGGCATACAGTTTTTCATAGTATTCTACCATAATTCTTTGTATACTTGTGATATCTGTGGTGATTTCTCCTCTTTCATTTTGGATTTTGTTTAGATGAGTCCTTTCTCTTTTTTACTTAGTGAGTCTTGCCAAGGGTTTGTCAATTTTGTTGATCTTTTTAAAGAACCAGCTCTTTGTTTTATTAATTTTTTCTATAGTTTTTCATTTCTCTAATTTGTTTATTTCTGCTCTGATTTTTATTATTTCCTTTTTTCTGTTGGTTTTGCATTGCCTTTGTTCTTCTTTTTCTAGAGTCTTAAGATGGGAAGTTAAGTGGTTTACTTTTGCTCTCTCTTGTTTGTTCATATAGGCCTGTAGTGATATGAACTTCCCTCTTATTACTGCTTTTGCTGCAATCCAGAGATTTTGATATGCATATTGTTATTTTAGTTTGTCTGTATGTAACTTTTGATCTCTGCTTTTATTTCTTCTTTGACCCACTCATTTTTTAAAAGTATGTTGTTTAGTTTCCACATTTTCGTGGGTTTGTTTACCTCCTTTTTATAGTTGAATTCTAGTTTCAAGGCTTCATGATTGGAGAATATGCTTTGTATGATATAAATCTTTCTGAATTTGTTGATGTTACTTTTATGGCCCAACATACTGTCAATTCTTGAGAATGTTTCATGTACACTAGAGAAAAATGTGTACTCTGGCACTTTGGGATGAAATGTCCTTTAGATGTCTATTATATCCAATTGTTTTAGTGTTTCTTTTAAGGCCAATATTTCTTTATTGACTTTCCATTTAGATTAACGATCTAGAGCCGTCAGCAGTGTATTGAGGTCTCCAAGTATGATTGTATTTTTGTCTATTTTCGTTTTTAGGTCAGTCAGTAGCTGTCTTATATAGTTTGGTGCTCCTTGGTTTGGTGCATATATATTAAGAAGTGTTATGTCTTCTTGATTCAATGTCCCCTTTATCATTACGAAATGACTGTTTTTGTCTCTGATTACCTTTGCTCTCCTGTAGTCAGCATTGTTAGATACGAGTATTACTACAATTGTTTTTTTTTGGATGTCATTTGCTTGGAGTATTTTTTTCCAGCCTTTCACTTTGAATTTGTTTTTATTGTTGTAGCTTAGTTGTGTTTCGTGTAGGCAGCATACAGTTGGATTTTCTTTTTTAATACATTCTGCTACTCTGTGTCTTTCTATTGGTGAGTTCAATCCATTTACATTTGGTGTACTTATTGACACTTGAGGGTTTCCTATTGCCATTTTATGTATTGCTTTCTGATAGTTTTGTATCTTGTTTGATTCTTCTATTTTGTTTTTCTGTCATTTGTTTTTGTTTGGTTTTAATCCATATTTCTTTCCTCTGTTGTTTGTTTTTTTAAGCCATGTGCTTCTGTGGTGGTTTTTTCAGGGGTGGTTACCATTAAGTAATGGAAAGGGTACCTACCATGTTCATTGTAGTACATTATTTTATGAGTGCTTCTGTACTCCATCCTCCTTTGCTACTGTTAATTTTTGTCTTCTCCCCTTTTTTGTTTTTGTTGTCACAGATTAAATTTGATTTTATTGTGTTCTTGATGGAGCTTTTACTTGTGGTTTTGTTTTGTTTCTGGTTTGTTTGTGGTTTTATTTGATTTTTTTAATTAAATGACATGCAGGGAGGCAGAGAGACAGAGAGACAGATTTCCACATATGCCCTGACCAGCATCCTCCTGGCAAGCCCCTTACCGGGAGATGCTCTGCCCATATACACCACTTCTCCATTGCTCCACAACCAAGCTATTTTACTGCCTGAGGCGGAGGTCACAGAGCCATCATCAGGGGCAGGGGCCAACTTTGCTCAAACCATTAAAGCTATGGCTGTGGGAGGAAAAGAGAGAGAGGGAGAGAGAGAAAAGAGGATGAGTGGTGGAGAAGCAAATGGTCACTTCTTTTGTGTGCCCAGACCAGGAATCAAACCCAGGATTCACACACTGGTCAATGTTCTACCCCTGAGCCAACTGGCCAGGGCCATTTACTTTCTTTTAACGTTCATCTGCACAACAATGTATTCTAAGTGCCTGCAGTAATGTTTATTCTATCCATAGGTGAAGAAAATTGCAAGTGAGGATGCCAATTAAGATACAATATAGAACTATCTTTAATAGTTTTATTGTTTATTGTCAGGTATTATTTAATATTTTTTATTAATAATTTAAAACTTTCTTATAGCTTAATCTGGTGCACCTCTTTTATTGTTTTTATTTAAGTATTAAATGCATGAAATAAACTATGTTTTACTGTACCATTTTTATACTTAAAATGTTTATTAGGGCAGAGAACCAATTTGTACTTTATTTAAATCCGACTCCTGAATAAATTTATCCTTTATGCAGAGCCAGGGATTATGGAAATTATATACATCAATGGGAAGGGAATTTTGTAGGCCATGTAGAATTCTCTTACCACAAGAAGAATAAAATTGGAGATAGGGAATGTAAACTGACTTTCAAGACAGTTGTTAGTTTTTCCCAGAAGAGGACATTAAAACAATAGAGCAATAACTAGTAGTAAAATGAGATAAATAAAAAAGGTATTTTTAAGATTCAATTAAAAAACTATTGGTATACTGATGAGAATAACACAAAAAAAGAGAGACAATCTAACATTTCTGAAGTGGGGTGAGCTGCCTGATTGATATCCTTGTGTAGACCATAAATAATGGGATCTAGGACATGTGTTAAGATGCTGATCTTAGTCAGAAGAATGAAATAAACAGATTCTCCATAAAAAGGAAGATGTCTCATTATATTTCTTGGAGTTGTTAAAATTTTTCTTCTGTTGCTTTTTTACTTCTCGCATATTCACAAGATTTCTTTTTATTCTTTTTATTATTACTAAGTGAGAGGTGGGGAGAAAGAAACAGACTCCTGCATATGCCCCAGTTGGGATCTACCTGGCAAGCTCCCTAGGGGTTTTGCTCTGCCTATCTGGGCCACTGTCCCATTGCTTGGCAACCAAACTCTTTTAGTGCTTGAGGTGAGGCCATGGAGCCATCCTCAATGCCTGGGGCCAACTTCACTTGAACTATTGGAGCCATGGAAGTAAGTGGGGAAGAGAAAGATTGAGAAGAAAGGAGGTAAGGGGTGGAGAAACAGATGGTCACTTCTGTGTGCCCTGGCTGAGAATTGAACCTGGAACTTACACACACCAGCCGACCCTCTACCACTGAACCAAACAACCAGGGCCTGCAAGATTTGTAAATGAGAATGATGATGAGGAAGTGATGATGGGGAACATACATAAGGCCTTGAGATGAAATTCATACAGCCAATATATAAGATTATGAAGATAACTTTGCAAAGTATATTATTTTAACAAAGAGATAAAATCATTTTATCCTTGACTAGGTTTTATATATTTTAAGAAAATATAATAGAAGAAAAAGAAAGAATGGGAGGCCTGACCAGGTGATGGTGCAGTGGATAGAGCATTGGACAGGAATATGGCGGACCTGGGTTTAAAACCCTGAGATCACTGGTTTGAGCGCAGGCTTATCCAGCTTGAGTGTGGGGTTTCTGGTTTGAGCATAGGATCATAGATATGACCCCATGGTCACTGGCTTGAGCCCACGGTTGCTGGCTTGAACAAGCACTCACTCTGCTAGAGCCCCCCCGCCCCATCATGGTTCATATAAGAAAGCAGTCAATGAACAGTTAAGGAGCCACAACAAAGAATTGATGCTTCTCACCTTTCTCCCTTCCTATCTGTCTGTCCTTATCTTTTCCTCTCTCTGACTCTCTCTCTGTCCTATAAAAAAAGAAGGAATGGGAGGAAAGGAGAAATAAAAGAAAAGAGGAGGAAGGCAGGAATACTTGCACACTTACTTGGCTGTTATTTTTTCATCACAGCATTATTAGTGCTCTAAGAAAGAATGGCATAGAGACTAATGTGAGGTATTAAGGAGAGTCATGTAAACATTTATTGGCCATTAGCTCATCCCAATGTGCCAAGGTTACAGGTTCAATTCCTGGTCAGGGCAATACAAAAGTCAAATAGTGAATGTATAAATAAAAGTGGAACTACAAGTAAATGTGTTATTTTTCCTCTCTCTCTCCTACTTCTTCCTTCTCTAAAATCAATTTTAAAAATTGCATAAGTATAATGATAAGAGGAAATGTGAAATATGACAGAAGGGCTTAGCCTTCCTGAAGAACTTGATAGAAAAAGTAGGTTTGGGATAGTTCTTAAAGAAAAACAAGGAATTCGTCTAATAAAAACAGATAGTATGATTTATAGTGATAGCTTCAGTTGTAAGGCAAGCATTTAATGACCTTCCTCATTGAATCTGTCTCTTCTGGTCTCTGATGCAACATCATACTAGAAAGATGCTCTTACAAAGAACTTAGCATCGGTATAATAACATAGGCATACCGCTTTTCACTGTACTGGACTTTATGGTGCTCCGTTAATATTGTATTTTTTTTAAATCTAAAGTTTTTGGCAACCCTTCATAGAGCAAGTCTGTTGACACCATTTCTCCAACAGCATTTGTTCACTTTGTGTCTCTACATTAAATTTTGGTAATTCTTGCAATATTTCAAACTTTTTCTTATATTTGTTATGGTGATTTTGCTCAGTGATCTTGTTAATATTAGGGCAACATCCTCCCCCAGCCAAGAGACAATGACTCATTGAAGTCTCAGATGATGATTAGCATTTTTTAGCAATAAATTATTTTTTAATTAAGATGTATACATTGCTTTTTAAGACATAATTCTAGTGCACACTTAATAGACTACTGTATATAGTAAATAAAACTTTTACATACAGTGGGAAACCAAAAATTGCTTTATTGCTATGTTTGCTTTATTGTATTGGTCTGAAACCTAACCCACAATGTATCTGAGTCATTCCTGTAAATCATTCATTAAACTTTAACCAGTAATAGTTCATGATTGTTTTAGTAAAATTGGATTCTTTCATTATTTTTAATTCAGTAAAATAGACAAAATTAATCTAAACCAAATTACAAAGAACAGATAATTATCTTTTTACTCAACACTTTTTTACAACACTTTTTATTTTAAAAGATTAATGATTTATGTATACTGCTTTTCTTGTGAAATAAGATAATTAGAATGCCAACAGAAAGCAGTAATTTCTTTCATAACAATTGTTCAAGTAAGTTTATTAACTATTTTATTATAATAATTATCTTTATTTTGTAAGTTTATTAACATTTTATGGAAACAGTATTATCTATTTTCATTAATTTTTATTTAGGAAAGTACACCAACAATAAATACAACTTAAATAAATTGGTAAGAACTTTATTATTTTTCTTATTCATTGAGCTCTTCCATAAAAGCAACATTCAGAGTCACTTTAGCATCTTTAAAACTTTCATTTTTTGCTGCAGGAAAAAAATAGGTTTGATACTTTATTTTTAATTATAGATAATAGAATAATGTTGGAAAAATGTCAAATAAATGTAACTGCAAAAATTAGGCTTGTGATTCCCCTGATAGTTCAGAAAATTAGACTTTCATGATTACTTTTCACTACTGTAACAATAGATTTGCAGGAGGGAAAATGGAGATAGTAAAAAAACTGAAAATCTTATTCCATATACTCTGGACTCTAAGAAATTGAATTCCATTCTCTTTTAAGTGAGAACAAGGGATATAGACTCCCACATGCACCCTGACCAGGATCCATTAAGCAACCCCCATTTAGGGCTGATACTTACATCAACCAAACTATTTTTAGCACCTGAGGCTGATGCTTGGACTACATCAGACACTGGCTGCTGGAGGGAACAAGGGAGAGAAGGGGTAGAGAGAGGAGAAATACAAATAATTGCTTCTCTTGTGTGCCCTGACAAAGAATCAAACCCAGTACATCCATATAGCAGGATGAAACTCTATCCACTAAGCCAACGAGCCAGGGCCTAATTCTATTTTTTAAAAAAAGATGAATATATGGATGTATAACACATACATAGTATTTTAAGTTAAGAAATAAAAATCAGTAATGTGTTTGTTTTTTTTTGTAATATTCAGGCAAAGCACATCACCAGAATCTGTAACTATTTCATTTTCATCAGTTTTTGTCAAAAAATAATTAAATTAATTCAATAGACTTATCTATAATAACTACAAATAACTAGGGAACAATTTCCTTTTTATATTTTCTGTTGCATGGGGTTTTACAATTTTATATATATATCTGCATCGCTGATTCCAAATCTGAAATTTGATTTTTGGTGCATGCTCCAGTTTTTATGCAATTTTAATTCCTTTTTGTTACAGTTAATGGCATGCATTGGTTTTTATTTATATATTTTAGAGAGGAGAGAGAGAGAGAGAGAGAGAGAGAGAGAGAGAGAAAGGGGGGAGGAGCAGGAAGCATCAACTCCCATATGTGCCTTGACCAGGCAAGCCCAGGGTTTTGAACCGGCAACCTCAGCATTCCAGGTTGACGCTTTATCCGCTGCGCCACCACAGGTCAGGCTGGTTTTTAAATTGGACTTAAAGGGCAATGACTCTTGGATTGAACATAACCACAAGACAATTAATGTTTTACAATCTCACTTTTACATAATTGTAGTTGTTTTTAAATGTAAAGAGTTATTATCTGATAAAAACACCCTCTTATTTTGTTTTAAGACTGAATCACGGCTTCTTCAAGTAGGCGTAAATGTAAGAATAGTCCTGACACCTTCTGTTCTATATGTGGCTATTACACACTTCAACGTCAAAGGCACAATATTTCATCATTTGTGACACGTGCATATATTACCTATTTTCAAGTTCCCCTTGGGCTCCATATATTGTGTGTCATAGTTGTGAGGAAATGCTTCATGAGTGGACAAAATGAAAATGCAAAGGAATGCCTTTTGGTATTCCCATGGTTTGGCGTGAACCTAAGGACCACAGCAGTGACTATTATTTCAGTCTGATTCATACAAAGGGCATTGGCAAGTAAAAATGGCATATGATCGCATATCCTAATATTCCTTCATCAATATGACCTATCCCACACTCTGAGACACTCCCAGTTCCAGTTTCCAATGGTTTTATTTCTTCTAAGGATGAAGAAAGTGAACATGGTGATCAAATGTATTTTGATAAGATGCATGAGGAAATGGTTGTAGAATCTGAAAGGTCTTCTTCTAATGCCAAGCAGTTATTAATCTCTCAGCAGTTTAGCCAACCCAAATTGAATGACTTAGTAAGAGATTTGGGCCTATCAGAGAAAGCAGCTGAGTTATTAGCCTCCAAGCTTCAAGAAAAGAATGTACTTTACCAGTCAGCTAAAGTATCCCATTACAGGAAGTGTGAACAAATTTTTGTGGACTTTTTTTCTGAAGACAAATACTTTTTTTACTGTCATGATATCAGTAGTCTTCTCAGACAGTTGGGTGTTACCACTTACAGTCCAACAGAATGTTGGCTATTTCTTGATAGCTCTAAATGGAGTCTGAAATGTGTTCTCCTACACAATGATAATGTTTATGGAGTGGTTTCAATTGGTTATTCAACTCATCTGCAAGAAGATTATAATGACATAAAAATTGTCCTCAACTTACTGAAGTATGAGGAGCATAACTGGATCATTTGTGTAGATCTTAAAATGGTAACTTTCCTGCTAGAACAACAAAGAGGTTCCATAATGTATCCTTGCTTTCTGTGTTTGTGGGACAGCCGAGCTCAGAAGAAACACCGGACACAGAAGGAATGGCCGAAATGTGTAGCTCTGGAAGTAGGGGTGCAAAATATTGTGAATGAACCTGTAGTTCATAAAGACAGGTTCATTTTTCCCCCACTTCACATCAAACTTGGCTTAATGAAGCAGTTTTTTCAGGCTTTGAATAGAGAAAGTAAATGCTTCCAACATATTATTTCTGCTTTTCCTGCCTTGCAGGTTTATCCAATAGACCTGAAATTTGAAATGACATATGTGATGAAGAATTTTCCAGGAAGATGAATCAGGAGGAGAAAGCATCATGGCAGTTTGTTTTGTGGCAGTTACAAAGAACTTCCTTGGCAACAAAAAAGCAGAAAACTATGAACTTCTGGTTCAAAGGATGCTTTGGCTTTTCGCAACATTGGATGTAACATGAGTATTAAGATTTACTTTCTGAATAGTCACCTTGATAAGTTTCCTAAAAATCTTGGAGCTATTAGTCAGGAGCAGGGAGAATGGTTTCATAAAGATCTGAAGATGATGGAAGAGCATTATCAGGGGCGATGGGACAGAAATATGATGGCAGACTACTACTGGAGCATCAAATGAGATTGTTCTCAACAAGTACACAAACCCAAGAACTACAAATGCGAATTTTTGTCTGAATAGAATTTAAATAATTTTTGTGCAAATTTTATGATTAAAATAAGTGTTTTAATATGTTATATTTTGAAATTGTAGACAAATCTGATGCAATCATATCTTTTAGTGTATTTACTGCATTATACAAATTATTATATTTTTACTAAGATGATGCCCAAGAAGACATGTTAAACTAAATTTTAAAAATTTTACAATGAGATGAAAACCTAAAATCTTGAATTGCAAAAAAAATGTAGCTTACAGAGAAAAACTAATGTTAGATTTGAGATCAGCACACTCGAATTAGGTAAGAACAAGTGTTTTTGTGGATGTAAAAAAAATTTTTGTTCTCCAGTGTTATTGGAAATATTAAAATAATTTTATTTTTTAAAATTTTGTTTAAAAATAACTATAATTTGTAAAATTTAGTCTAAGTAAAATGTCATACATGTAATTTTTATAGCAGTTTAAAAATGACCCCTAAAAATGTCTTATGACAAATTAAAAAATATGTATATGTATCTGTAAGTGCATGTATAATTAAAACTATAACCTAAGGATACCATAATACTATAAAAGGTATAGACCAATTGATTATAAAAATATAGGCAAAATATGTGAAAATAGTTTAGCATTATTTGTATGTACTATTATTTTATGAAATACACACACACAATTGAGCAAAAAACCTGAATAAATTATATATGCCTAATCAATATGAGAATATGTTAGATGTCATTAATAAAGAAAGAAATATAAAGTAGAATAATGATGTATTTTTATCCTTTCAAATTGTTAAAGTCATTTGAAATTATAAAAATTTGTATTTGAATAAGGCATTCTCAAAAACTGTTACTCAAAAGTTAGAAATATTCAGATTATCATTTTGGAATCTTAAAAATATTTATTCAATGTACTTAGTACTCTGACTTAAAAAAATTATCTTAAGCAAATAACAATGTGTGCTCTATAAATATATATGTATACTAATGCCTTTTATTATATACTTTAGAATAACAAAAATTAGGAAGTCACTAAACTGTCTACAAGTAAGAGGATGATTGATTAAAATGTAATCATCTATACAATGTCAGAAACCCATAATCCTGGTCTAGCCAGGTGTATATGTACTAAATTTTAATAAATATTTAAATATCAATTAATAATTAAAAATAGGTAAATTAATAGATTGTAACAGCTTCTGACCAGCCATTTCTAGATTTTAGAGACAGGGCTTCCACCTTAGTTCCTCTATACCTGACTGCTTAGGCTTCTGTGAAAACTTCCCGAAACAATGAAAATTTAGGCAACTGATCAGACAACTGACTCCCAGGATCAATTCTTTCTAAAACTTACAGCCAGACAAATCTAAAGCATCTCTTTTTAATTAATGACCATGATATAGATTATTCTGTTGTAATCTCTTTAATATTTAATAATCTTCATACTGCCCTATGCTTCATTGACCCAACCACCCTCCCACCTTTTCTCTTTCTGAAATTTTTCTACTTTGTTCTCTGGGATCTCTGTTTCATAGTAATTAAACTCTTATCACAAGTTGTTTACTCAATATTCTACTTTTGTTAAACTTGTCTTTACACTAAAGGCATTACACCCCAGTGTATATGCTTTGGAATAATAAGAAAAGTTGTATTCTCCTTTCACTTAGTACTGCTCCTCAACTATTATTTCCTTATTCTGATGCAAAATTCCTTTTTTTCTAGAAACTTGTAAAATGGGCTGAACCCTCTTCTTATAAGAATCATTGGTATCTTCTCAAACTCCCAGCTACTCTCATTTATAAAGAGCTTCTAGATCATTATCAATGGGGGTGCCTCTAATCTAGCATGAATACTCTGTTGAACAAGCTAGACCATCTCATTCTTGACCTTGTTAACTCCAGTGGCCTTCATATCTATCTCATTTTAGTTTTCTATTTCTGCCAAGACTACACTCTAAACTTGACATCACAGAAGTCCATTTCTGTAATAGTAAGTTCACACATTCCTTTTTCTGACTACAACCTCTTACCCTCCTGGTTGCCTCCCTCTGTTACTTTTATCATACATTTTTCTTGACCTTATGGAGATCACCAATTGCTTGAGCACGTCATTTCTTTCCCAATAGTTACGTTTTGTATTTTCTTTACTAATCAGTTTAATTCCAAGCACCACTACAAGACAGTAGTATCACTTCTTATGCCTGTCTAGCTGTGTCTTCATTGTCCTCAGATGTAAAAATGTTTACCAACATGAATCCCACTGATCACACCTCCACAGAACTATGAGGGAAAGTGGGCACTGCTGGAGGTGTTTGCATTTGTAAAGGCCACTATAAATTTATGGCATCCACTTCAGGGTATCTCAGTTCTCCAGAAAATCTTCTGTACTTTGCTTAATTAATTTAAAACAATTTACAGTATTTCCCTTCTAAATCTGGTTATGCTCCTTCTAGTGTATAGTCTACAGAGTCACACTTTCTTCATTGTACTTCATTGTAATAGATTTTTCCTATACTGATACTGCCTATTTAGTTGGTTATATTTGTCATTAGCATGATGAATATTATGACAACAAAAATAGACAAAAGCTTGTGAAGTGAAAATAATTTAGTCTGAATTTATTTTGATTGCTATATGAGTTGCGGCCCTACCACATAGACAAAATATGGTAAAAACAGCAAAAACATACAAACAAACAAAATATTAGCAAACATTAGCAAAACAATGGCCCTTCC
Organism: Rhynchonycteris naso; assembly: GCA_037038555.1. NCBI lineage: Eukaryota > Metazoa > Chordata > Mammalia > Chiroptera > Emballonuridae > Rhynchonycteris > Rhynchonycteris naso. The sequence continues at coordinate 120,199,188 of CM072996.1, read as the reverse complement.
CAAGCGGGAAGGTAATTTGCAATTTCACAGACCACATATACCTGGTGCTGCCCAGCCCCCAATGCAAACTATAAATGAGCAAACATAAAAATCGTATTTTACAAATTTATTTGACCAAAAGATGTATCTTATGCTAGGAGAGTCTTCTTTTTATTAAGTTTTAGAGACTTAGTATGTGTGACCACTGGTAATCGATTGGGCTCAGCATGTACTTTTAGGGTTACAGACCAAAAACAAATCCTGTAATGTGAACAGAATTTTTAATGCTTTATAAGAAATCTCATTAGCCTAGGAATTCTAATTTTTATGGATTGGGATAATTATTTATGTTGTGGGTGTGTATATTTTAAATCAAAATTTAAAATAAATATAAAAGTTATAAATTAAATCATATCCTTAGAAATAATGTTTTATATTACTTATAGGAATAATCTGTGCATAATTGGTATTTTGTGTATAATTAATGTGCAAGAGCCTGACTTGTGGTGGTGCAGTGGATAAAGCATTGACATGGAATGTTGAGGTCGCTGGTTCAAACCCTGGGCTTGTGTAGTCAAAGCACAGATGACAAACAATCAATGAACAGCAACTATGAGTTGATATTTCTCCCTCCTCCCATTCCTCTCTCTGTAAAATCAATAAATACAATCTTTAAAAAAATATTTAGGGGAATTTTTTACATTAGAGTACCTAACATTTGTCTTGAGTTTCCAATTTAAATTTTGTAGTTTAGTGAATTGTTCTATATTCTAATTTTAGATTGTAAGGCATAAAATTTTTTTACTAGGTCTATAACAATAATAGGATATTGGTTAGACAACTAAAGTGCTGAAAAACTAAATTTTTATATTAAATTCATAGTTTATTTAAATATTATTTTAAGCATAGCCCTGCATCATCTCTTTAACCAAAACTACTTGAAGAACACTAGATATATCAACACTTGTCTTTGAAATCTAAGGCCTGCAAATCTTACAACTAACTTAGCATCATAGAGCATATAGTGGTTGCCCCTTAAACATTTCCAAAATGAATATTGTATAAAGTGATTAGAATTATGTTTAGCATTAATATTTAATGACATTAGAAATGCTTATGAAAGACAGAAAAAATGTACACACATATATTTAGTTAGAGAAAGAAAGACAGAGAGGCAGAGAGACAGGAAGGGAGAGAGATGAGAAGCATCAACTCATAGTTGTGCCACATTAGATGTTCATTGATTGGTTCTTATACATGCCTTGACCAGGGGGCTTCAGCTAAGCTCTTTTTTTTTATTAATTTTAATGGGGTGAAATTAATAAATCAGGGTACATATGTTCAAAGAAAACATCTCCAGGTTATCTTATCATTCAATTATGTTGCATACCCATCACCCAAAGTCAAATTGTCCTCTGTCACCTTCTATCTGGTTTTCTTTGTGCCCCTCCCCTCCCCTCTCTCCCACCCTCCCCTCCCTCCCCCCACCCCGTAACCACCACACTCTTGTCCATGTCTCATAGTCTCACTTTTATGTTCCACCTATATATGAAATCATGCTGTTCTCAGTTATTTTCTGTTTTACTTATTTCACTCCGTATAATGTTATCAAGGTCCATCCATTTTGTTGTAAATGATCCGATGTCATCATTTCTTATGGCTGAGTAGTATTCCATAGTATATATGTACCAAAGCTTTTTTTTTTTTTTATAATTTCTTTTTATTTTATTCATTTTAGAGAGGAGACACAGAGAGAGAGTGAGAGTGAGAGAGAGAGAGAAAGGGGGGAGGAGCTGGAAGCATCAACTCCCATATGTGCCTTGACCAGACCAGTGCAGGGTTTTGAACTGGCGACCTCAGTGTTCCCAGGTCGACGCTTTGTCCACTGCGCCACCACAGGTCAGGCTGTACCAAAGCTTTTTAATCCACTCGTCCTCTGACGGACACTTGGGCTGTTTCCAGATCTTCGCTATTGTGAACAATGCTGCCACAAACATGGGGACGCATTTCTTCTTTTTGAACAGTGCTATGGTGTTCTTAGGGTATATTCCTAAAAGTGGGATAGCTGGGTCAAAAGGTAGTTTAATTTTTAATTTTTTTAGGAACCTGCTAAGCTCTTGGTCAAGCCAGCAACCTTGGGCTCAAGCCAGAGACCATGCGGTCACGTCTATGATCCCAAGCTCAAGCCAGTGACCTTGTGCTCAAGCTGGTGAGCCCAAGCTCAAGCTGGCATCTTCAGGGCCTGAACCTGGGACCTCAGTGTCCCAAGTTGACACTTTGTCCACTGCACCACCAATGGTCAGATCATACATATATTTTAAAAATGACCTTAATTTTATAAAGATTTTCACATATATATTTTGACCTATATTATATATAATATGTATGCTCTTAATGGAAATTAAGCCTATTTTTTTTAACTTTGAGAGATCAATCTACAAAAACTCTCCTTGCTGAATGGCACTATATTTTTATCTTTATTTATTTATTTATTATTATTTTTTAATGTTTTTATTTATTTTTTTACAGGGACAGAGAGATAGTCAGAGAGAGGGATAGATAGGGACAGACAGACAGGAACAGAGAGAGGTGAGAAGCATCAATCATTAGTTTTTCATTGCTGTTGGGACACCATAGTTGTTCATTGATTGCTTTCTCACATGTGCCTTGACCGCGGGCCTTCAGCAGACAGAGTAACCCTTTGCTGGAGCCAGCGACCTTGGGTCCAAGCTGACGAGCTTTTGCTCAAGCCAGATGGGCTTGCGCTCAAGCTGGTGACCTCGGGATCTCGAACCTGGGTCTTCCGCATCCCAGTTTAACACTCTATCCACTGCGCCACCGCCTGGTTAGGCTATGGCATTATGTTTTTAAGTTTTCTCTCTCCTAAGATGTGTGTATTATCTTTGAAATAAACTATTATTTGGGAGAAAAGTCTCTTTTAAAATTTCTCTTTTAGAAATGTAAAGCAAGTACTATTAATTATTCATAGTGAAAATAACAGAATACCATTTTTGTTTCCTTTTTATTATGTAAATTGTATGTGGTTGGGTTTGGGATGAGTCTCTGCAGACTTTGCTTTTTATGAAATAAGAAAGTTTTTAGCAACAGAGTGTTGTTATGAGAGACTAACTGGATAAAGAGTAGTGAAGCTGGGGGGAATGCGACAATTCTGACTGAGAATTAAGCGTGCATCGTCTTTGTTGGTGGTGAGTGAGAAAGAGGATATAGAAGGTATTTAAATTTTATAATTCAGTAAGTGTGCCTCAAGTGGAGCACAGAATCTATGTATAAAGTCTTACTACCCTCTACCCATTACCTTGTGATTCTGATTAAGATAGTCTACATACTAAGATATACAAAATTTTAAGAATAGAAAATTGAATTTATAATGCCAAGTGTATCATTCTGTCATGTTTAAAATGCTTACCTGTTTTCCATGCCAAAACATTTATACCTGTTTTCCCTGCCAAAACTATACATTATAATCTGCTTGGGATAGATCTAATCAAAATATTGTAAGACTGCACTCTTCCATTCCAATTAGCTGCCATGACATTTAATAAGTGTGGCTAATGTGAACTCCTTGTTCCAGTTTAATCAGGGTCTTCATTCTCTCTCATGTACACAGTATTTTCCTTCTTTCTTTACATCTCTCTTGTCTCCTCAGATGGCTAATGTATTCTGCTTACCCATAGCTTCTACTTTTCACAAAAGAGTTTGCCATGGTTATAAATTCAAGTCTAATTCTACATTAAGTTTCAACATTAGAGCCTATTGTGCTTCATGTTGAGAGAAAGAGACAAAACCCAGAACTCAGAACCCAGGACCCAGATCTGGCTTCATGGATTTTGAGTCTGTTTAATAACACAGGGTCCTACACATATAAGGCCCTGCACTTGGTTTAATGTACCATTGTCACCCTTGAAATTCTTGTTTTGAACAGGGTGTCTTGTATTTTCATTTTCCATGTACCTCACAAATTATGTAACTGGTCCTGCCTGTCCTCTTATAATTTCTTCTCTACAGAATAGCCAGAGTAATGTGTGTGTGTGTGTGATTACTTTCTCATACATGCCTTGATGGGGGTGGGGCAGACCAAGTGACCCCTTGCTCAAGCCAGTGACATTAGGTTCAAGCCAGCTACCATGTTTATTATCTGAAACTCAAGCCAATGATTCTGCGCTCAAGCTGGTGAGCCTGTACTCAAGCTGGCATCTTCAGGGTTTCAAACCTGGATCCTCTGTGGCCCAGCCTCATACTCTATCCACTGCACCACCAACAGGTCAAACATAAACTGTAAATCAAATCATGTATTCTCCAACAGAAAACTCTTTATTTTCTGCCAGTCTTCTCCCCCCGACCCCAATATTTTATAATAAAATCCATCTTCCTGACTTCCACCTTGGAGATCTTACATTATTTGGCTCCTGCCTGACTGGCCCACCACCCTGCAGGTCTCCTCCTCACTCTTTCCACATTGTCCTTTTAGCACTCTTCTCATATGCTGAACTCCTTTCTAAGATCTCTGTGCTCTCTAATCTTCAACCTTGGAAACCTCTCCTCCAGCTCTCCCTGTACTTGACTTTTTTAAAATAATAATTGACAATTTTATTTATTAATATATTTTTATTTTTTAAAAGATTTTATTTTATTAATTTTAATGGGGTGATATTAATAAATCAGGGTTCATATGTTCAAAGAAAACATCTCCAGGTTATCTTGTCATTTAATTAGGTTGCAAACACATCACCCAAAGTCAAATTGTCCTCTGTCACCTTCTATCTGGTTTTCTTTGTGCCCCTCCCTTCTCTTTCTCCCTCCCTCTTTTTCCTCCCCCGCCCCCCTGGTAACCACCACACTCATGTCCATGTCTCTTAGTCTCTTTTTTATGTCCCACCTATGTATGGAATCATGCAGTTCTTAGTTTTTTCTGATTTACTTATTTTACTCGTATAATGTTATCAAGATCCATCCATTTCGTTGTAAATGATCTGATGTCATCATTTCTTATGGCTGAGTAGTATTCCATGGTATATATGTACCATATCTTCTTTATCCAGTCATCTATTGAAGGGCGTTTTGGTTGTTTCCATGCCTTGGCCTGTGAACAATGCTGCTATGAACATCGTATTTGACTTTTTAAAATTTAGTCTTACTTCCCAAATTTCTTCATTGGTGAGGCAGCCTCTAATGAATGTCTTTAGTAACTACCTATTGTATTTCCTTTATTATGTACATTAATTTGTTATTTTATTTATTTACAATATAAATAACAAATTATATTGGTCTGTCTTCTCAGCCCCCCTGCCTCACCCTACTCTAACTTATGTCATTTTGGGGGGGCAGGGATGTCATTTGCTGGTTTGCAATAGTAGCCCCTGTACCTAGAGCATTTTGTGGAATATGGTATTGCTCACAATTGTTTCCAAAAGTGGAGATGTGGGGAGGGGTGGAGGGAAGAGAATAAAGAAAGACAAATATATGGCTATGAAAAATATTTTAACTTTGGGTGATGAGTGCACAATATAATCAACAGTTTAAATACTATAGAAATATTTACCTGAAACCTATGCAGTCTTATTGATCAATGTTACCCCGTTAAATATAATATTTTAAATAAAATTTTTAAAAAAGAAAACTACAGTATATTAAAAAGACAAAAAATGATTGAAACAAAGTAGAAGTCCTAGAGAGAGGAAAGGCATATTTTTTTGTGACACAGACAGAGAGATAGACGGATAGGGACAGATAGTAGGGGAGAGAGATGAGAAGCATCAAGTCTTCATTGCAGCACCTTACTTGTTCATTGATTGCTTTCTCATATGTGCCTTGACCAGGGGGCTACAACTGAGCCAGTGATCCCATGTTCAAGCCAGCGACCCTGTGCTCAAGCTGGTGAACCCACGCTCAAGCTGGATGAGTCCTTACTCAAGCTGGTGACCTTAGGGTTTCAAACCTGGCTATTCTGCGTCCCAGTCTGACACTCTATCCTCTGCACCACCACCTGGTCAGGAAAAAGGCAATTTTGACTCAGTTCAGGTTCCAAGGTGTTTCTGAATACAATGGTACCTTGAGATACAAACAGACCAATATACAAATTTTTTAAGATATGAGCTGCGACTCGGTCCATAATTTTGTTTGAGATCCAAGCAAAATTCCAAGATATAAGTCGTGATTCAGGAAGCTGCCGCTAGTTGGCGCACGGATCCAATATCGGCAGTTTGATATACAAGTTGACTTACGAGCTTGGTTACAGAATGAATTAAATTCATATCTCAAGGTACAACTGTATTTGCCCCAATAGAAGTGCCATAAAATTGTTTATTTGGTCAAAGGTTAAGAGAAAAAATAAAAAAATAGAGTATATATACTAACTGCCCTATCTAATCTAAGTTAATGTTTATCAATAGAGAATATAGTTAAAAACTACAATTTTGATGCAGGGAGGAGAAAGAAGCATCAAATCCCATTTTGAACCAGCAATCTCAGTGTTCCAAGTCAATGTTTTATCCACTTGGCCCCCACAAGTCAGGCAAAAAAAAAAAATCTATTTATTTTGATTGAACAGGTCATTGTCTTTTTTTCTTCTATTATGTGTGAACATCTGGGAGCAACATCAGCCAGAGATAATGCACCTGTTTATATTTCTCATGATGAACAATCTATTGTTACTTTTATGTACACACCTGTGCAATAACAATATGTGATTCAAAATATAATAATGATCTAAGAATATGTCATCAATAGCATACTCTCTTATGTCATCAGCACATTTTCACTGAGCTGATCACATCTCAAAGAGGGTGAATATTAGAATGTGTTCTAACACTGTATGTTCAGTGTTTTCTGTGACAACACATTACTAAACCAGTGTTTGCCAATTGGTATGTCACAAAACTAAATGAACTGCCTCAACAGGTATATCTGCCATGGCTGAACACCAGTTTGCCCTTCCCTCCTGGAGTCACTATTAATCCCTAAAAGAGGGAAGAGAAATGCTAATATTAAATGATGACTAACATATTTAGAGTGCTTATTATGTATTTTATATTATTCAATCTCACAACAATCCTAGGGGGATCACTTCTCTATTTGCATTAGAGTGCAATGTAGTACTAGGGCTCAACAAAGGCTGAATTATATAAATCTTCACAACTCTATAAGATTTCATATTATTCTCATTTTAATAATAGGGAGAATAAGGTTTGAGGGTGATAAAGGGGTTTTCAAATATATGTAACTCACAGAAAAGCAACAACTGTAATCCAAATCTGCTACATCTCAAAGATTCTCAGAAAGAAGTCTTCAAATTTAGATTCCAGTGGTGGTTAATTGGTTCTATTAGCTTTTCCAATACTGTCTCTTGTGCATGTCCTTTATGACTCTCAAGTTTCCTATAATGGGTAATTGCTGATATAGGCCAAGGTTAGCTTCATTAATATTACCTCTTTCTTTGTTATTACCACTCAGACAAATCAGTAATTTCTTTTTCAGGCCAAGTCTGGCACTGTCCATGTCTGTGTTAGCTGTGGGACTATCCTTAAACTTTTTTTATTAATTCTTTTTTACCTTAGAGTAGCTGAAAATCTGTTTTCCCTCTGCTCTAATTATCTAGAGCTGTCAAAACAAATTATCACAAACTGATTGACATAAAGAAATAGAATTTTATTCTCTCACAGGTAAGGATGCAAGGAGTCCGAAATCAAAATGTTGACAGGTTGGTTTCTTTTGGAGGTTTTGCAGGAGGATTTGTTCAATGCCTCTTGGGTGGTGGCTGACAGTCCCTTGGTATTTCATGCTTGTGGCTGCTTCACTCCAAATGCTGCCTCTGCTTTCACATGTGCCCCCCTTTTCTGTGTCACCATGTGTTCTCTTCTTATGAAGGCACCCATCACTGGATTTCTGGGCTATTCTTTTCCAGTATGACTTCTTTTTAACTTAGCTAATTACATCTGCAAAGACCCTACTTCTAGACAAGGTCACATTCTGAGGTTCTTGGTGGGCATGAATTTTTGGAGGACACTGTTCAACGCACTATACTCCCTAATAGCTCAACAGCTCTCATGAAGGAAATATATTTTCTCATTCCCTCAATGAGGCAAGGTGAAATTGTCAAACATCTCTGTGATTTAAACCATTCTTATAAATTATTATCATTTTGTTACACTACCTCAATGGCTTCTCTTTTGATAACTTTGTCTAGCACTTCTGACACTATCTCTTCTCATCAATCAAAGATGCTCTCCCATCTTCATCAATGGCTTAGAACTTATCTATATTTTTCTTTTATTTTAATTTTCTGTCATTAATAGGATGTCCATATCAGCAATGACCAACTCTCTGACTCTAAAGTTGTTCTATGTTCCCAGTCCATAGATATCTATTTTCTCTATTCCTGTGGTTTCATTTACAGACTCTGCTTTTTACCTTAATTGAGGCTTCTGCTAAGATCACAAACTCAGAAGTCTCATTAGATTTTTAATCTGGTAATATTTTATGTCACTTGATTCCTATACTATGTTTTTCATCCTTAGTATGGTTCTATTTTCTCATTTTGTTCACTCCACCTTCAGGTACATTAGTTTTTTTAGTTACTTATTTGTCTTACTTTTTAACCTGTTTCTTATTCTGGAATCTATGTTCAGACACTTGGGGAAATTTTTGTTTTTCTACCAAAAAGGTTTTGCTTTAAGCATTTAACTTATTAAATATATCACAGAGGTATAAGGATCCAACTCATAAGAAAAAACCATTAGCTCACAATTAATTAAATGTTAACGTCTATCCATATTGACCCTCTCTAATTCTTAAACTTTGCTGGAAAAAAATTCAAATAGTTTTACATGGCTTCTCCATATTCAAATTAAATGTATTTTTAAAATTATATGTACTTCTTGAAAATGGAAATGGTGATCTTAAAAAAAATACTAACACCAAAAAGCATATATATATGGATTATTAACAAAATTCATGAGTTCTATGAGTTTCTCATGACTTCTACCAAATGCATAATATTCTGAGTCCTAATTATTCCTTAAACAGATTTTAACATTTTTGGTTTTGAGATTGTAAGAATAATATATCATAATATGTAATAAAATGCAAAATGTTTTAATATTTAAGTGGATTTGCAACTCCATTTAACTTTTATTCTATTTTGTAGCTTTTCAAAATAAAATGTCTTCTTCATTTTTTCTAGGTTTATAATAAAACTGATCTATATAACAATACAGTTCAGTATGTATTAGGATATTTATGACAACAAAAAATAACAGTAAATGTGACAAAAACAACAGTAATACAACAATCATAAAAATAATGTATTAAAGCATCTTTCAAGCATGCAGTAAGATTTTATAGTGTATATCTTTAATCTGCACTGAAAACAAACAAACAAAAAAACAAACCGTTGAATGGCTTGTAATGTCCCAATAATACAAATGAGAAAACAGGTACAAGAAAGTTAATTGCTCAAAATCTAATAATTTAAGAAATGAGATTTTGAACCCTAGCTTGCATGACTATAAAACCTAGGCCCGTAATCATGATACTACAGGGCAACCTAATTTGTACTGATTTTTAATTTATAAAAACAATACTAAAATAAATTTCCTCTCATTCTTTTAATAATAAGTCATGTCAGTGTGAAGGCGTGATCCTCAGATCAACTCTGTGAGAACTCAAATCCATCGCTCAAAGCAGACTGCATTAACAAGTATTCTTACATATATTTCTCTGAAATCTTTGTCTTTCACACACACACATACACACACAATCAAAGCTCATATTCCTTTAACATTCATCATACTATTAAGACAAAAAGCTCTGTGTTTATCTTTTGCCACATATCTTTTTTAAAAAAAAAAATTAATTTAAGGCCCTGGCCAGTGGGTCAGTGGATAGAGCATCAGCCCTATTTATAGCCATCCCAGGTTCTATTCCCAATCAGGGCACACAGGAGAAACGACCATTTGCTTCTCACCTCCTCCCTTTCTTTCTTCTCTCCCGTGTTCCCTCCTGCAGCCAGTGGCCAATTGCACTTCAAGCATGGCCCCAAGAACTGAAGAGAACTAAGTTGGTCCAAGTGCATCAGCCTCAAGCTCTAAAGATAGCTCGATACTTAATTGTTGGCCCCAGATGGGTTGCCAAAGGATCCCTATCTGGGAGCACATGGGAGTCTGTCTCACTGTCTCCCCTCCTCTCACCTAAAAATAATAATAATAAATAAATACATTTAAGCCATGTATAGTATTTTAAAATGCAGCCAGCTCCCAAGTCTGATTCTTGGAGGTTTCTTCTTTCAATCCCAGAGGGGTACAAACTTAGTCTCTACTCTCAAAACAAAGAAGAGAAGCACAGCAAGACAGCATTAGTGAGGTGGGATCCACCTCATTTCAAGTCAGATCTTTTATATCAAAACTATATGATTTTAAACAAGCCATATAATCTCTCTAAAATAATCATTTTCCCAAGTATAAAATTAAATGTAATCATATAGCTTAATATTTACCTAGCAGAGATTTTGTGCAATTAGCAACACCTAGCACTTTATTTAAATTCATTATAGAATATTTTTCTCCTCTAGTTCTATTTTAGTAATAACAGAGAGAAACATTTCTCACCATTAATACTGAAAACCACTTATAATAAGGAATTCTTTCTTAATTTTCTCTTAAAGCTCAAATTGTGGCACAAAATAAAAATCTGTTAAATACAATAAATTTATGTACAACAAGTAAAATAGGATAAAGATCTGTTTTCTACCTGTGTACTTAATAAAACAAATATTTATGTATTGTTTTATTCTAGTTATTTATTGTCCCCATTAAACTTCAACCTCCAAGCAAAACCTATAGAGAGAACTTCAATTTACTGAATAGAAATTTAATTATTTCAGAAAGTGACCCTTATAAAGCTAGTCCTTATTAGTCTAGATTTTTTTATCTTAAGAAAATAAGGCTTAGGAGTAAATGTTATTAAAAGAGAAAACAGTGAGTTGCAAATTCATACATTAGGATTTTCAAGTATTCCTTGTCAACAAGATTTGGCTTAAAAATATGTCCAGTTCCTCCCCAAATCCTGTCAACCCCAAAGATGATTAGTCTTAAATTTTTACTATTTCTTTATAGCTACCTGAAACCTTGTGTTAAAAAACAAATAAAAAACACACATTCCACATCTCTTTATAACTAGCACTTGTTTATAATCCCTTAATAAAATATAAAATATATATTTTAAATGAATAGAACCACTTGCCTAAGATAATTTTAAATACATTTTATTTTAATTTTGTGTTTGGTAAAAATAAATTGGTAAAAAAAAAAATTTTAACAAGAATACTTATAGTATATAATTCTTTGTTGGATTTTTCTTTTACTAAATTTACTAACAAAACTATATATAAATTTAAAATTTTAATAAAATATTTCTTTTCCAAGAAGCAATTTTTATGTATAATTTAACACACACTTACCTCTCAAAAAAGAATCAAAAACATTTAGGATGATCATTAAAATGCTCATCTTCAAACATGACTAATTAGTTGAACGTTATGCTTCAGGTTTTCCTTTATATGACTCTGTAAAAGACCTTAATTGTGTGTTTTCCAGCCAAATGAACTGAGAAAAACAATGTAAGACTGGCAGTGAGTATAATAAAATCATGTTGTTGGTAATTTGACCTCACTGCTGATAAGTAAGAGGAAGTACATTTTTTTCTTTCTTTGTTTTATTTTTTTCCCTGTCTCCAGGACTACAATTATGTTTCTAAAAATAATTTTCTAAAAAGGTACAAGCCTTTTATTGTTTAGCTTTCTGAAAGATAACTTAATTGTGGACTTAGACCCTGAAACAATCAGACGCGAAGAACTAAGCGTTTCAATGAAAGGTGAAACTAGAAATCATTTGACCACCTTTATTACTTTTCGGAATGAAGGATGATGGGTCCTGAGAGTTTTCCTGATTGAGAGTAAGCACAAGTTCTCAGAGTACCTGATCTCTTGTCAAATTGTAACCTGGTGATCCCATTTCAGATGATCCTATCAGAGTCTGTGTGGTGAGAGTATCTTTTCAGATTAACGGACGATCTGTCCTTTTATAAATTGCAATCCTGAGCTTGATAGCTATTTCTACAGCATACATAAAATTCACCTCCCTTCTCCAGATACTGTTCTTTTAAAAGAGTAAAGTTTGAAACTACATAAAAGAGGAGAAAAATATAATGTAGAGCAGATACAATGCAAATATCATACACTCTTTTTTTCTAAAGTTTCTCTACCATGATTGATATGATTCATTCATAGATCCTAACAATTTTGATTAATACTGGACTTAAGTTTAAGTCTTTATTATTTTTTGAATATTTTTAATTGATTTATTGATTTTAGCAAAAGAGGGAGAGAAGGAGAGAGTGGAACATTGATCTGTTCCTGTATGTGCACTAACCCTGGGATCCAACTGGCAACCTCCGTACTTCCAAAGGACACTGTAACCAACAAAGGAACATAGTCAGGGCTAGGTCTTTATTCTTGTCAAATGTTTTGAATAAATGAAAATTCTTAGTGGCGTATTAATTGTCACACCTCTCTCACATATGATCAACCTTGTGTGAATCGTACAGTGTAGGTACGTGTATATTCAAGCAGTTAACAATGAACTCTATAGAGTAATAGTTAAGAGGGTGGGTGCTGGAGATAGATTTTCTAAGACAATAATAATATTATCCACTTAAGATAATTATTGGGCTTCAGTTACTACTCAGCTGGCATATAGAAAAGACTATAAAATACGTGTTAACAGTATTAAAAACAAGTATATAAGATCTAATGAAGACTGAAAAATGAGAGTTCTTATCTGAGGGAAGTTTCTGCAGAAGCAAACATAGTTGAGACTGAAAATCGATGAATGATTTTCAAATATGTGAAGAGCACTGGATTGCCACTTACTGTATAGTTGTGCTCATTTTTTATCTGTCCTTGACCATTGGAAGTAATATTCTGTCCTGAGTTAGTGCAAAACAGAGAAGCGAAAACAATCCAACACTATTAAACTTGAACTCTGAGATTAAATAGGAACAACTTTTAGTTTCCAGGAATCAGAAAAAGAAATTGTAGTTTACTTAGCCTTTCATATGGGGAATTGATTGCTTAAGTTTAAAGTTTCCTTTAAGAGAAAACATTTTGAATTATTTCTCTCTTGTAAAGCTCCATTAACAGTTTAAGTATTATGAGATCATTCACCATCTAGTGTATCAATGTTTGACATTTCATTACAGCTAGCTCTCCCTAATATTATTTTCTCCTTTTTGTTTCATGTCATTACCTTTGAAGAAAGCTCAATTGACAATTTAATGCTTAAAAATTATCTTAAATATATGGAGTCTGTTACTCAACAATCATTTCTAGTATTTTATTCAGTTGCTAAAAACTTGATTGATTTTACTATTCTTGGTAAGGAGAGTAACAGTTTGCTGACTCTGGTGAACCCACAAAAAGCCTCTTCTTTACTCATTCCCACAGTCCCATACTAACATTGTTTACAACAATTCATGTAGTTATGGTTCAAGTCCTATTCTTCTGTGCCAAGGGGGCCTGCATACTTCCTCAAACCTTTCTCTGCCAAATCTACCTGCAGTACAAAATTCAGAACCTTCCAAAAACCATACTGCATGTAATAAGAGACCAAAGTAACAACCACTTGGGCCATCTACTTCCCTCATGGCGAGATCAGCTGTCTGGTGATGCTGCCTCTGGGACATACTCACTTGACTCCCAGCCTTTCTTTCTCCCAGTCATCCAGCTCCACTGCCACCTTTGGAGGGCACATTTCCACAAATCTTCTGATTGTCACAGTGAATTACTGTATTTGCACAGACACCACCTTTCAAAGCATTGCGACCTGAATTAGTGAGTTTTGTGCTGTATAATCCAGTGGCCTGATCTTTCTAATGCTCAAAATCAGTTCTTAGTTGTTCTTTAATAACTGCACTCAATTTTTTCTTTCTATTTGGCACAAGACTTAGCATAAAATATAAGTTTATATTTTATAAATACTATTCATTAGCAAGATATAATATACTATTGATAACACTCAGGTATTTTTCAATAAATAAAATTGTTTATGTTTCTAAAAATATTAAGCTAGATGATGTAATTGTGTTCAATATGTTTTTTGTATTCACTAAAGTTTAGTGATGTAGAACTATAGCCACATCGTCTTTGGGTCAGGAATTCTGTCAGGACACAGTGGTGGTGTTGGTGGTGGGGGGGAGGGATGGCTTGTTTCAGTTCCTCAATGTCTTGGTTTTTAACCAGGAAGACTTTTATAACTGGGAACACTGAAGATTTCTGGAGTCTTTAAGAAGCATTTTAGCCCTGGTCAGAAAGCTCAGTTTGTTAGAGCATCATCTGGAAGTATGGAGGTTGCCAGTTCCATACCTGGTCAGGGTACAGAGAGGAGCAGATCTATGTTCCTGTCTCTTTCTCACTCTCTCTCTTTCACTAAAATAAATAAATTTTAAAAATTAAAAAAAGAATAACAACAACAAGTAGCATTTTAGGCCTGGGCATGGGTAGCGCAGTTGGTTAGAGCATCATCCAAGTACAGCAAGGTTGAGGGTTTAATTCCTATTTAGGGCACATACAAGAATGAACCACTGAATGCATAAATAAGTGGAACTAAAAATTGATGTTTCTCTTTTCTCTCCATCTCTCTCTAGAATCAATCAATAAAAAATAAGCATTTTAACCCACATTTCTGATGCTAGGATAGGATGACTTAAACTGGTTCGACTTGGATTGTCAACCAGGGTTCCTATATGAGGGCTGAGCTTCTCCTGTGGCTTGGGATCTCCACAGTAAGATGGCTTGTTTCCAAGAGGGATCATCTTAAAATGAAGCATCTAGAGAGTAAGCATACCAAATCAACCCAGGGGAAGTTGCTTGGTTCATTATGACTTGGCCTTGGAAGAAATAGAGCATCATTTCCTTCATACTCTATTGATCAAATACAGCCCTGCCATATTTAAAGGGAAGGAACAGAGGCAGCACCTCTCAATGGGAGAAATATCAAATAATTTGCAGACATTTTTAAAATTCCACAATCTATACCCTGACTTCAAAGTATTTATATTCTTTTTAAGTGCAAAATACATGCCTAACTGCCAAAGACCTGTCAAAAGCCTCGTTTCATTTTGACATCAGGCACAGGCTTGCAGTTCACTATTTTATTATTTCAGCCAAATCAGGAAGCATATACCATATCTCAAAATGAATTCCTTGGGTTTATTTTTTTTGGGGGGGTGTCAATCTTAAGACCTATTTGTCACCCCATAAACACCAGTAAATGTAGTTAAAAAGGCACAGAATAACTGTAATGAAGACTCCTATGTGAAAAAAGGAAAAGGGAGAAATCCAGCAAATATGGATTCATAGCATTTTTGAAATTCAGTCAGTTACATGTTTTTATTTCATTGATTGTAGTCCAGTGACATTCTCCAGGACTGATTTCCACCAGTATTTGTCTGGACCTACTGGGATCTTTATTTTGAGTAATTCCTTCTTAGTCCTTGATTTTAGCTGTGTGTTTTTCTCAATGTGCTTCCACCAATAGAATTTTAGGAATCCAAAGACCTCTTTTAATTGGGTACTGTTTCTGACCATTTTAGTCCAATCTGGCATACAATTCCTTTGTAGATTTTCTGTCAGTGTACATCAAATTGTAATGCACTGAATTAGACAAATGCCCCTCCCACAAATCTGTTTGAGATGACTTCTCTACATTGGGCTTCTTGTGAAGCTACGATGGGACAATACTGATCATAATTATTAAAACTGTTATTGCTTAACAGAGAGAATCTGTAAGGCACATTGTAATTATCCTTAGAAGCCCTTAGTCCGCCAAAATATATCTATGATGTTCTACATACAACCATCCTGAAGTCTTAACAAAGGCTTAACAGTCATATTCTAGGATTTATTTTTACCCTGAGAACGGGGTTTGCAAAATATCGTTAGTTTTAATCAAGAAACTGCTGGGTCTTCTACATTTTTTTTTCTAAATTCTGCTTAAAAATTAAATAATTCATTTTTTAGTCTACTGGTATATATTTGTACCTGCATACATAATGTCTTAGTCTGCTTGTACTACCCTAAAATACCATAGACCACATAGTATAAATAACAAAAAAATATTTTCTCAGAGTTTTGGAGGTTGGGAGTTTCATATTATGGTCTGACAAAGTTTGGTTTCTGATGAGATGCCTCTCCCTGGTTTGTAAACAGTAGCTTTGTATTTATATGATCTTTCCTCTGAATGAGAGCATTTAAGAGGGCAGAGAGAGAGATATGTTCCTCCTCTTATAGGGCCACTAATTCTATAAGATTAGGTTCTCACCTTAATGACCTCATTTAACACTAATTAATTCCTGTAGGTTCCATTTTCATATAGAGTCACATTGGGTGGAGTTTACGCTTCAGCATATGAAGTTTGGGAGGACACCAATCAGTTTCAAGAAACTACTTGACACTGCTGACAATCTGCCATAAACGCCTCTAGCCAGATCTATTAGACTAAGATCTATTTTCTTTTCTTCATTTTCTTTTTCCAAAGTTAGAAGCAGGATGGCAGTCAGACAGACTCCTGCATGTGCCCCGCTGGGATCTGCCTGGCATGCCCACCAGGGGGCATTGCTCAGTTGAGGCCAGAGCCATTCTAGCACCTGAGGTGGAGGCCATAAAGCCATCCTCAGCACCCAGGCCAACTTTGCTCCCATGGAGCCTTGGCTGTGAGAGGGGAATAAAGAGATATAAAGGAAAGAGAGGGGAAAGTATGGAGAAGCAGATGGACACTTATCCTGTGTGCCCTGACCAGGAACCGAACCTAGGACTTCCACACACCGGGCCGATGCTCTACCGCTGAGCCAACCAGCCAGGGCCTAAGATCTATTTTCTTAAGTATATGTTCTGCTGTTTTCCATGTCCCTGAAGACAGCAGTTTTCCTAAACTTTCTTCTACTACATAATAAGATAAACTTTTCTTCAGCATTTACTTATGCTGGCCTTATATGGCTCTGTCTTACTATGGACAGCTTCCTCGAGGCCTGTCACGCATCCACATACTGTCTCCTCAGAGCCATTTTAGCTTCTACTTGCCACTTTATCCCTATGTCAAAACTAGGTAGGTCAGGTTTTTGTTATAGCATCATCCCATTTATACCACTGAATTCTATCCCAGGACCTCTTGCTACATACAGACCTCCCTCAAACCTAGTGATGTAAAACAGTCACTATTATGTTCAGAGACTCTGTAGATTGGTAATTGGAATAGGACGCAGAGTATAAGGCTTATCTCTGTTTTATGACATTCAGGATCTCATGTGAGAAGACTTAAATATCTTGGGGTGACTTCAGTAGTTGGGAACTGGCATCATCTGTATATTTTTTCACTCACACATCTGACACCTGGGCTGAGATGACTCAGCAGGAGTCATCAACCAAAAATCTTTTTGTGTCTTCTCTATATCAGCTGAACTTTTTGTAGCAAGGTGGCTTGAATCCATGAAATAGAGATTCAGAAAATAAATATTCCAGGAGAACCAGAAGAAAGTTCCATGAACATTTATGACTTAACTTTGGAACTAATATATCACTTCCACCTTATTCTATTAACCAAAAGAATTATAAGCCTATCTGTATTCTAGGGGAAAGGACCTAAAGCCCACCTCTACATAGAGAAATGTCAAAGAACTGGAAAGCTATAAAAAAAATAACACTCCACGTTACATAATTTATCTTCCTTCTTGCCTGACATTGAACCCTCTGACAACATCTCTGACTACTCCCCTCTTGCTCACTCAATTTTACTGAAACGGCTTCACCACTTTTCATCTTGAACACCAAGTAGACTCCTCAATTAAGGCTTTTGCATGTGCAGTTCCCTTTGAAAAGAATGCTCTTCACCAAAATAGCAATGTTTCTCATCCCCTCACCTTTGTTTACTCATGTGTCATATTTACTGGAATATAAAGAAAGCTCTAGGAGAATGTTAGATGGTATTGTTCACTTTTGGTCCAACAGTCCTTAGAACACCACCTCACACATAAAATATAAGTTGAATATACCAAATGAATTAACCTCAAATGCCCACATTGATTATCTTGTGATTTTTCCCACTTTTATTTATGAAGCCTCCTCACTCATCACACAATTGAGAGTCTGAACATAGAAGAATGGCAAATTAAGAATGGGTGATAGAGAATAAGGAACCGAAATTGAAAATAAAGAAAAGAATTTCATTAAATTAAAGTTTTCTCCTACAAATTTTACTTTTATTTCTTACTTACAAATCTACTTCCACCATTGAACTTTTTCTACATAGTAGTCTTAAAACTCTAAGGTTGATTTATATCTTATAATAAATAATTAAATATTTAAGAAATATGTTTGAGTGATTAAAGAACTTTGAAAGTAGTTCTAAAATCAAATTAAAGCATGTTCTTGTTAGAAGTTTGAATTATAATGATAAATCATAAAATTTATGATTAATAAGGCTGAGTCAAATTCACAAATCAAGCTAGACAAATCCTTACTTTGGCTTATAAAAAAATAGGAAAGTACAATTTGTGTTTCCTTATTTCTTCTTTGACATTTGCTGTCCTAACATTACTGTCACGTGCCATATATATAAACTCTACAAAAGTCTAATACTTGACTTTTCTTGATGGTACCCTGGTTCTAAAGTTGATAAAACACCCTTATCAGCTATATTAGATGCTGAAGTATTTTAGGTCCTGTGATTCAATTTGACATTGAATCAATTTACCATTAACAGGTTGTGGAGAACATCATTAGAAATGAAAGGACTGATGGCTTTTACAGTGAATAGATTTTTGAATGTCATTCTAGTGCATTAAACTTGATTTTTCTTGGAAATCCACATAATGAAGAAAGAAATAAAACACATGAATATCCTGGAAGGAATACCTTTTAGGTGATCCTAATGAACTAAATTAAAAAAAATTCTGTGTCTGGCTTTATTTTTTGCTTTTACCTTAAAAGTAATCAATGCATGCACCCAGAAAGTAAATATTAATGTTATTTTGACTAATTATACAAATTTTTGCCAAAATGCTATAATTGATTAATAGAATGATTGCATAAAATAGCTTACCAATCAGTCAAAATCATACTCATGTTTATAAATTAAGCTTGATGGGATTTTATAGCTCATTATGCTCAAGTATCTTTATCTAATACATTATGTATCCAAAATTTGTGTCAGTGGGTAATGACCAAAAGTTGCCATTTCATTGCCTGTAAGCAGAGTCATCAGTCACAATCATTGCAAAAGTTTAGCTTTACTGATGATTTTCCTGAGAAGTAGGAGATGTCGGGTGCTTGAGGACTGGGCAATATTTTCTGATTCAGTTCCTATTCTCTTAGGATGGTGAGTGAAGTTATGTTGCTGCTGCTCACATATTAAATTTACTGTTTTTACTAAAATGTACAATTTTACCTTTTCTAACATTTCCAAATTTTTCATGTTTAAAATGATTTTAAAATAACTGAAATACTTTAGTAAGAAATGTAAAGCTTTTCTATTTTCTAATCAAACTAAGAGAGAAACTGTATTCTTAGAGTCTAAGTGCTGCTTCAGCCACCCGTCCTGAAAGGGAAAAGCAATAGGTCACAAAATAGAGCAGCAATCATTGTAATAACCTGGATCTTTCCTCATTCTCTGAATCACTCTCTCTGACTCTTGAAATCCCTACCAAGAATTTTATCAATTCAGTCTTACCCAGTTCCTTCTTGTGAGTTAGTTGTATTTCTCTACTTGTGAAATATTAGCTTCTGGAAGACAAAGGTCATTTCTTTCTTTTATTATTCTATATTTTTAGAGAGAAGAGAGGTACAGACAGGGACAGGCAGACAGGAGGGAGAGAGATGAGAAGCTTCAACTTGTAGTTGCACAACATTAGTCGTACATTGATTGCTTTCTCATAGGTACCTTGACCAGGGGGCTCCAGCCGAGCCAATGACCCATTGCTCAAGTGCAGGACCTTGGGTTCAAGCCAGCGACCATGGGTTTATGTCTAAGATCCCACAATAAAGCTGGCCACCCCGTGCTCAAGCCAGTAAACCTGCACTCAAACCGGTAAGCCTGCGCTCAAGCCGGTGACCTCGGGGTTTCAAAACTGGGTCCTCAGCATCCCAGGTCAACGCTCTATCCACTGCGCCAACACCTGGTCAGGCTCTTATATTCATTTTTTGTGCACCCATAATCTTTCCCAATCTCTATTCATAACAATAAAACTGTAAAGTATTTTTTTTTAAATCTTGTAACGTTGATATTGTTACTTATGTTATTACTTATTCTAATTACTGAACATAAGGCCTATGGTTTTCTTTATTTTATTTAAAATAATAGTTTGTCTTCTAACAAAATGTGAAAAAGTACTATTTGATGGAGTAATGGGAAGATAAGTCATCAGAGCAGAAATATAATTGTGTGGTTACTAATGATGATTCCTGTTATTTATATTTAAAAGTTAGGTATTATATATTGGATGCTGTTCAATAGAATCAAATTATATTTATCCATTTTTCTTGCTATTTTAAGTGCTAAAAATTATTAAAAGGTAAATGTTATCATAGAATCATATGATAAAAGGACCTCAATTATTTTACATTTCCTTTTGCATTAAAATGGATTTTATATAAGCCATCCCTAATAGATACACACTAATGAATATAACATGTAAACATACTTAGATGTATGTATTTATAAAAATATCTCCTATTTAAGAAACAAAGTATAATATTTTATAGTTGTAGTCAGAATACATTAAAGTTAAACTTATTTCAATGGGAATTTTTGTACATTTCTCAAAGGAGCCTAAATTAATTTAATGATTATGATCTTGTAGACATATGTTACAATGGCAAGTTATTTTGTTTTGAGGTTAAACTTTTAAAATCCTTACAAAATTCAGACAATAAAAGATTTACATGCTAAACTAATAATGATTTTATAATACTTTTTCTTAGTGGCTGAGTTTTATTCATATCATTTTACTGTAAGGTAGCTACTTTTTTGTGTGTGCCAACGACAGAGAGAGACAGAGAGAGAGAGAGAGAGAGGAAAGGAGAGAGATAAGAAGCATCAATTCTTTATTGTAGCACCTTAGTTATTCATTGATTGCTTTCTCATATATGCCTTGACCTGGGGAGACTACAGTAGAGCGAGTGACCCCTTGCTCAAGCCAGTGACCCTAGGTTCAAGCCGATGAGCCCCGCTTAAACCAAATGAGCCAGTGCTCAAGCTGGCGACCTTGGGGTTTCGAACTTGGGTCCTCCATGTCCCAGTCTGACACTCTATCCACTGCGCCACCGCCTGGTCAGGTAGGTAGCTACTTTTTTATTAAGATAATTTTTCTATAACATAGTTTGTTACTTCATGAATGCTATGTGACCCTGAAAATGTTACCAAACTTCTCAAACATTGTATTTTTAATCTACAAATGGTGAATCATAAAGATCGAATTTAGAATTTTTAGTAAGGCTGACAACAAATAATTCTAATTCTCTCTTTTTTTAAAATTTATTTTATTCATTTTAGAGAGGAGACACAGAGTGAGAGAGAGAGAAAGGAGAAAGGGGGGAGGAGCTGGAAGCATCAACTCCCATATGTGCCTTGACCAGACCAGTGCAGGGTTTTGAACTGGCGACCTCAGTGTTCCCAGGTTGACGCTTTATCTACTGCGCCACCACAGGTCAAGCCTCTAATTCTCTTTTATGGCACATGATAGGTTTACACTTTCCAGTTCCCTTGAATTTAGCTGGGATGTGTGTCTTGCTTTGGTCAATAGTAGAAGTGCTGTGTGGCACTTCCTTTTGAAAGCTTTAAGAGCCTGTGTGTAAATTGCAACATCTTAATGTTCCAGATGGTATTTCTTCAATCAACTCGGTTTAAGTGTCAGGATAATGTGAACAGAGCTTTCAACAAAATAATAGTGTACATCTAGAAAGAGCAAGAAATAAATTTTTGTTGATTTAAACAACTAAGATTTAGGACTTACTAAATAGTGCAGTATACCTGTTGTCTCATATGAGATTGTACATATGAAGTGTAAAGCACAGTGTTCAACACAATTATTATTAATATTATTAATATAAAAGTTGCATATATGACTAATATAGGCCAAATGATATAGAATATTAATCAGTAAGAACACATAAAACCTTTATATTAAGGATTGATTTTATTTCCCGAATCTTACATTGTAATAAGGAAGACTGGTATATTTTCTTTTTTCATTGTCTTTAATTATTTTATATATAGTTTCTAATTAATAATAAGTAATTATAGCTATTAATTATAATAGTTAATATTTATTGTGATAAAATTATAATTTATAAGGAAAACTTAATGTTTTAAGAGTGTTATATGAAAAAATACTGATACTTAAAAAATATAGAAGACAGAATTATGAAAAGACAATGCGTATATTTGCCTACTGTTTGAAGAGTTCAATAAAACCAGAACTCCAGCATCTAGAATAGCCTCTGGTTCATATAAATGTGTTGAATGAATAAATGAATGAATGTATTTGACAATTCACACCA
Source organism: Rhynchonycteris naso (assembly GCA_037038555.1). NCBI lineage: Eukaryota > Metazoa > Chordata > Mammalia > Chiroptera > Emballonuridae > Rhynchonycteris > Rhynchonycteris naso. Next base: position 120,176,588 of record CM072996.1, on the reverse strand, counting down.
AAATGTAATTTTTTTATCATAGCTTTTGAATTTATATGCTTGTTTTTCTTAGTGGAATTCTGCATTATTTAGTTTGTTTTTTATTTTCAATAGCAGGGCCATAGCTTTTGCAGATGTTAAAAATGTATCTCCCTGGCCTGTAATGGCACAATGAATAATGTCAACCTGAAATTCTGAGATCACCAGTTCTAAACCCTGGGTTTGTTAGGTCAAGGCACATATGAGAAGCAACTACAACGAGTAGATGCTTTCCATTCCTCCCCCTGCCTTTCTCTTTCTAGTCTCTCTCTAAAATCAATAAATAAAATGTAAAAAATATATATATCTTCTTTGATTGTGCATATCCTTTATATCTTTACCTAGATATAAGTATATCCCAAAATTCTTTTCATTAAAAACCGCAAATTTATTTGTAGCCCATCCATCTACTCAACTTATACATTTTTATTACAATTGAAATAGTTCTTTTCATATGAGAACTGTAGAAGGTAGTAAGACAAGTAACTTAGGAAAACTAGACATATAACACAGAATTAATTATAATAGATTAAACTTAGCTACAAATTTGAGTAGGGGTATACATAAAAACAGTAAAATAAATCACAAAAATTGTCATCTTTAATCATCAATATGTCTTTAGTTAAGAGTTTGGGAAAAGGAAAATATAAATATCAGCATTGAGATGAGGAGAGTGTTATCTTTTATAATCAGTTGTAAGTAGATAGTAACTGAAGTTGGTAAATCAAGGAAAAGGGATATGAGCTCATTTTCTGAAGTTATGTGTTAGCCACCAAAACTGATAATATAATAATCCCAGAAATGGTTAGAAGACGTAACTCAAGAAGGAAAGAATAGAGAACTATTGCTTTTCGCCATAAACTCTTCTGTACTTATGAATTTGCTAATATGTGCAAGTTTGTTTTGATCTGCCTACTAACATCTCCACCTGGGTGTCTCAAATTTACCACAAATGAAAAGGTATCCACCACTGAATTGAATTCACAATCTGGTCTTCTTTCACTGTCTCCTCTATCAGTTAATATAAAGATCAACTCATCCAGTCATATATACTTCTCTCCCTCATCCCTTTATCCTATTTCTCATAAAGCCCTGTCAGTTTTAAGCTGTTACTTATCTTTTAGATAGGCTTCTTTTTTTTCCACTGTCACCTTTATGCTCTGCTCTTTACTATAATACTGATTAGCTTTTTAATGGTGTTTCCTAAATTCAGTCTGAGTTCTTTCATAAGAGATTGAGTATTCTTTTCAAATTGCAAATGTGATTGTATATATTTCATACTTTGGCTTTAAGCAGACCAATGGTTTCCTATTCCTCTTCAGATACTTTTTCTTAACATGATCTAGGAGGCTCTGCATTGTGGAGCCACAGTGCCATCTTTTACCACTGTGTGCACTCTGATTCACTTTCACTTTTTAAAACCCACATAGTCCATTTATTCACAGAACCTGCATGTGTTCTTTTTTCTGCCGTGTAACTACCCTTACTGCAATCCACTCTCACCCTCTTCAATCTTAATTTTCAAATCTTAGCTAGATGGAAGCCAATTCTGCCATACCAGTTCCAATCACATTCCTTTATTATATACTGTACTCTGAAAAACCACATTCATTTGAATTATAATCTCTTTCTCTCATCTCTCTCTCTCTCTCCCTGTCTCTCACTCTCCCTGTCATCTAATATCTAGCTTCTCTGAAAACTACCCTGAATGAAAAAGTGACTGCATAGGTTTGGGCTATTGCAAGTCCCCTAATTAATATAGTGACTCACAAGTCATAAGGAATTAAAATTATTTGTTATAAATGACTATATGGTCCACTGGTCACTTGTGCAAGCAATAATGCAAACTTTCATAGAATTTCATTCAAGTTAGGAGTTGTTTGCTACTTTATATCTCATTAGACCCTCCTTTCTTTTTGTAACTACTATTAGTTTCATCCAATGAGGAGACAGCAGACTACTCAATGTGAAATGTGCTGTACCCTGAGAAGCAGCTTGAGATTTACTAGACCACTGTGGCTTTAAGGAATAGAAATAATTTCTTCCACATTTAGTGCTGATTGTAACTTTTCTCTTTCATCAATTGTTTTAAATTTTTAATCATTTATTTTCTGGGTTATATATTCTTTGTAAAATAAATAACTATTAATCTCCTGCAGATATAGTTATTGTTTACATTTTTCAGATAATTATATGTGGGCGATGATGTTCCCATGTAGAGAAACTTTCCCATTCACCTATAAACCACACTTGGTGTCATTGTCAAAAGCAGAATATTGTGTTTGGGAACTCAGAACTTGCTGTTTTGAAATTTCTGAAGTAATTAATCCATCAAGCTAAAAACGGTAGGTGATCAATGAAGATTAGCTAAATGGAAGAAAATTATATCCTGTTGGAAGAGGAAAACCAAGGAGAAGTCAACATTAGTGATGCTTGTGGGCTTGTGGCTTTGTTTTGGTGGGGAAAAGGATTTATGAGCTTATACAATTGCCTCTATGCTCAGGAGGAGAAAAAACACAGTATTAAGAGATTTTTAATTGTCCAAGACAGTAGAATAAGTTTTATGTATTTCTAAAATTATATTCTTCCTGACTGCTTCATACATGCTGCCCCACATTAAGATTAACTCAAAAAAAAGTAGTCTCAGTGTTTCCTGTGTGACCAATTGGCTATCAATCTTTCCTTTTAATTGAGACAAACTTGTGGGTTAATTTTGATTAGATAAAATTGTTTCTAATTTAGAAATAGAACTAATTTATGTTAAGATTTTCTGTTAAATTGAACAAACTACAAAAGAAATGACAAGATTTCCTTAGTTTGACAGATATGGTATTTTGACATGAAGAGATGAAAAAGATCAAAAAGACCGAAATAAATTTTTAGTCTTTCTTGACTTCTTCATCAAATTGCAATAGAATTCAACAAAGGCCTTTTCTTTTACTAACTCCCACATTTCATAAATCCAAGCTGAGAATTCTCAGTACATGTCAAGATAGATGTAACTTGCTGCTTAGTATTTTTGCATGAATGATCCAATAAGACAGTTTCCAAATTAAAGGAAAATGCTATAATTTAGCTATAAATGAAAAGATTATTACATTGTGAAGATAGTTCCTAAATGACTAATAAAACCTGTTATGTGTGTTTTAATTCTCTGGAGATCCTAGTTCTTACCCTATCGACAGATTTCATTCTTTGAAATATTTAAAGTTACAATTTTATGACAAATGCTCAATGGTGTTCATGTATATGATACTTTTCTCTTTTAAAAAGATGTTGTAATAAAACAATCTAAAGATTAACATATAAATTTATAAATACATATTAAATTATATTTCACTGGTGAATAAATATGGACTAACTTTATGTCTGATCAAATTAAATTTATTATATTTGGTTTACTAGTTATGAATGAACCACAGAAATATTTTTATTTGCTATTGGTCTTTTTTTTTCTTAAGTGACAAGTGGGGAGGCAGAGGGATAGATTCCCACACACTCCCCAACCAGGATCCACCTGGCAAGCCCCCTACTAGGGGGTGCTCTGCCCATCTGGGGCCGTTGCTTTATTTCTAGGCAACTGAGCTATTTTAGCACCTAAGGCTAAGCCATGGAGTCATCCTCAGCACCCAGGGTCAACTTGCTTCAACTGGGCCATGGCTGCTGAAGAGAAAGAGAGAGATTGAGAGAAAAATGAGAGGAAAAGAGGTAGAGAAGCAGATGGTTACTTTGCCTGTGTACCCTGACTGGGAATCAAACCTGGTACAGCCACATATCGGACCAATGCTCTACCACTGAACCAATTGGCCAGGACCACTATTGGTCTTGATTACTGAACTAAATTATAAGTCCTACAAGGGTAGATGAGCAGTTAGATGCCATTTTATTCTTTTTATTTTTATCAATTGGATAATGGGAGAATAATTTTATTCACCTTGCAGCAAAGAAATTCATATAACTAAAAACATAATGAGGTCTTTCTTCCCAGAAAATGTGAGCTGATGCTTTGTGGTCTTTACCTTCACAAAGAGCTATGATTATTTTTCCTGGCATATAAACAATTTTAGTTTTTAAAGATCATCACTAAACATTTATTAGGTAAGTACCATCTTAGACATTTTGCTAGGCACTGATGATTTAGAAAGAAGTAAAACATGATCTCTGATGTTGAAGAGTTTATTTTACAAGACCTATAAAGCATATTTACCATACAATGTAGTAGGTACATAAATAGCAGCCCATGTAAAGAGAGTTCTGTTGGAGTATTGAGGGAATACTAATCCCAATCTGCCTGCTGGGCATGTGAAAAGCATCATAGGAAAACAGGTGTCAGAGTGATGCCATTGTGGGAAGAGAGCCGTGAACCAAGGGAAGGGGTGACTTATACAAGCTGGAAAAGGCAAGTGAGCATCTCTCCTGGAGCCTCCAGGAGGCAATAGATCTGCCAACACTCTGACTTTAGTAAAATGAGGCTGGATTTGGACTTCTGACTTTCAGAACTGTGTGATAATAAATTTGTATTGATTGAAGCTACTAAGTTGGTTGTGATTTGTTACAGCAGCAGTAGGAATCTAATCCAACTACCAGAAATGGGAGTGTACATTTACAGAGTAGTGTGCAAACCTCCCCTGGGAAGTGAGCCCTGCGTAGTTTAAAAAATAATTTGAGTCATTCTCATATGCCTTTTCATGAAGGCTTGTTGGTACCTACACCTCTTCAAACTCTAATGGGAATCAGAGGTACAAATAAGCAGAGAAAGAGCATAATCTCCAAACTCAGTGCTTTACTTACTGCTCTTGTTGCTTCAAGGTCTTGAGTAAAATGACATAGGAGCCTCTGTACTTGAAGTTACCTCCATTATCACTCTAGCAAATGCTCTGTAACAACATTTTCTTTGTCAAAGTACTCTATGTTAGTCGAAACCTAGGCTTTAGTGCAAAGTGCGCCTGCACAACACAATAGCTGAATTCATTAACACTCTGATGAGAACTAAACGCAAAAATGAATAGGCAAGCCCTGGCCAGTTAGCTCAGTCAGAGCATCCTCAAGGTTGTGAGTCTGATCCCCAGTCAGGATACATCAGGGAGGTGACAAGTGAATGCACAACTAAGTGGAACAACAAATAAATGCCTCTCCCTCTTTCTCTCTTTCTTCCTCTGCCTCTCTAAAATCGATCAATAAATTAATTTAAAAAAAAGAAAGAAAAGAAATGAATAGGACCTCATGACTCCAAGATAGCCTGTGGCAATAGAAATATTATTTATCCTCTTATTGAACAAAGAGAATATTTTTTAAAAATATTTCAACCCATGTGCTTTTTAACCATCCTCTCTCACCTTTTCCTTCAACACTGTTAGCACCTCCCCTATTAAGCCTGGAGTCCTTAGATATCATGATGCTAACTTCCTCTTTGGCTATGGACTGCTCTCCCAATGTATTTTTTTATCCTCAATCTGAAGATAAGAGGTAACATTAAAGTTTAGATTTTTCTGTAAAAGTGAGAATAAAGCAAAATTTATTTTGAGCTCTACCTCTCAAACAACAATTTCTTTAATCATGCAAATTCAGAATTTAGTGCTTTTTAAAAAATACAGTATAATTGGATGTCTTGAAAAATTAAAAATGGATATGGTATAATGACCTGACTTAATTCTAGACTCTAAACTCCATAAAACTCATGTATGTATCCTGAGGACAAATTACTTAAATGAATATTTAGTCTTCCATGTCATGCTAAAACACATGCAAAAAAAAAAAAAAAAAAAGTCCATGAACTTCTATCAATAGATTGTGGGACAAATTCTTGGGTTAAGTTCTATTTCATAAACAGAAGTACTAATCCTGTTGTTAGGAAGTACTGTGTAGCAGAAAATTGTTCTAATTTCCAAAGTAAACATAAAATTGACACCTAGAATTTTTTTGTTTAAAACAAATAGGTACAAATCCTTACAAACTTAGAAATAAACCTGAGATGCACATAATAATGATTTTTTTAAAAGAGTTAATACAGCAGGAGAGATTAGAACCTTATTTTTGCAAGTATTTTTATTCACCAAATTTTATGAAGAAGAAAAGAGCATCAGTATAGCATAAATAGTCAATGGTAAAAAGAGAGAGAGAGAGAGAGAGAGAATTCTGAAGCAAAGTACTTTGAAAATGACAAGATTTTAAAGAATAGAGGAAAGAGAATTGCATAAGCTAGCAAAATAAAATTTAGAGTATACCACTGAGATTGGATTCAATGTAAAAGAATCAGAAGTTGTGCTTGGATGAACAAAGATATAACAACCATATGGAAGCAACTATAAGTTTTCTCAATTCAAAATAACTGTTCAGTGGAAATGGATAATAAGCTGTGCTTCAATGGGTCCTATCAGACCAGACTGAAAACATGTCTCTCAATACCAATCTTAAAAACACATATCTGAAAATAGATTTCTGCTGCTACCAACTAAAAGATCAAGAAGTATTTCTTCTTCAGTAACTGGACTCAGAAGTTCTGGGGAATTTTCTCTAATAATCAAGAAGGACTTGTCTGATACTTTTGATACCAATGATATCGACTTCAACACAATACTTGCTGTAGTTATTTTAAAGAAAAATTGCCTGACCTGTGGTGGCGCAGTGGATAAAGCGTCGACCTGGAAACACTGAGGTCGCCAGTTCAAAACCCTGCACTGGCCTGGTCAAGGCATATATGGGAGTTGATGCTTCCAGCTCCTCCCCCCTTTCTCTCTCTCTCTCTCTCTCTCTTTTTCTCTCTGTCTCCTCTCTAAAATGAATAAAAAAAATAAAAAGTTTTAAAGAAAACAATATTGTGACTACAAATTGGGATCTAAATTATATAGATTAGATTGTGTTGGGAGTATAGCTCTCAAATTGCACTCCATTAGCATCAATATGATTCACTGTTTCTTAGGTCATTTTTAACATTTTTATAAAAATAAATATCCTTTTGTGATATGGTTTAAGCCACCAGTCTTCTTTGTAAGTTTTTCTTATTTTCCAAAACATGTTTAATGACAACATATTTTTTAAATTCCCTTGATTATGGAAGAAATAGAGTTGTTTTATCTCCAAGACTTGTAACTCATTCCTGGCTTTAGTTTACTACATATACATCACCTTGAAGTCACACAAATCCAGTTTAGCCATATGCCCCGGGCTTCTCATCACAGACATGTATTGAATAGGGTGCCTTTTTGTTCTGGGTTTATAGTGCTCTGTTTAATAATTCTGAATGACTTTCCTTCTTTAGTAACCTTTCCATCTCCTCCCTCCCCGTACAAGTGTCTTGATTTAACTCTCTTTTTATAATTTGATTTTCCATCCTTATCATACTTTCTTCAACATCTTGCCGGAACCCGTCTTCAACCTATACCTTCTGATTATGAAAGTGGCAAAGATAAATGTTTGAAAGGGGAAGTAAGAATTTTTAGAGGAAGACTGTTTTAAGAGTGCTTTCAGAAAACTCTTTCAAACAAAAACCTGGCCCCTCAAAAAAAGAGACAACAGAGATTTCTCAGAGTAGGAATTAATTTAAAAAAATAAAAAATATATCATGATAAAACCTATGAAGGATGAAGTTTTCCCTGAAGTGTGTGTACGGGGCATTAGATTATATGTGTCACTATGTGAGTGAGGTGCATACCAACACAGAGACAATATTAAGAAGTAACCTTGGAATGTCATTGATCTTTAGACATATTAAAGTTGTCACCATTTACAGCTAAAAATGTCGGAATATGTGTAAGTTATTTGGCTAAACGAAAAACTTGAATTTACAAAGCATAAGGCAGGTAGCCAAATGCAATCTGAGGGAAAGAAAAAAGAAGCAGCAGCTAGTCTCCTCCCTAAACAAAGAACTTGGGAAAGTGAATTTGGAATAAATAAACACAATGAAAAGTAACTAAAGTAGAGAACTTTTCTACACTTAAAATATCTCTTTCTTTTATATTGAACAAATGATATGGAATCTTAGAGTTCTAGCCAAATAGTTAAAACCTAGCTGTATCCAAGGATTATAAAAGGGGTCAGTTTGTAGTATAATAAAAACAAAACAGAACAAACAAACAAATAAACGTGACCATGCCTGACTATCATTAGCAAGAATTAACGCATCATTTTGAGAAGGAACTTGTGATTAGTAAGGACATACCTATTCTATATATATTGAAACAAATTATATTTGTGTATCAGTCAGAATCCTAGCAGGGAACATATTTCATTTCAGATGACTGAAATGAAAAGACTTTGAAAGAGAATGATTTAAATCTATGTGAGTTGGTAGTTTCGAAAATAAATAAAGAATTATGAGGCATCCAGTGATTAACAAAAATGGACAGCTGCTGCTATCCCCAGAGGAAACTAAAACAATGCAGGCACATCCACTTCAAAAGAACCAGAGTAGAGAAAAAGAAAACTATTGAGGGATATAATATTAAAGCAGGGAATAAATGTTCAAAGTTTTATTTCTTGCATCCTCTAATCTTCTGCTAGAATCTCCTCTTGGCTAGTCCCATCTTGAAGCTGGTTCTCAGATAAACACAATATACAGTATACAGGTAGTCCTTATATTTTCACATCTTTGAGAACAGGGCATATCAAGGAAGGGTGAATAATGAGTCTGAGTAGAGGAAACACTGAGTACATGTCACTTGACTTCTTAGTAAACATCTGTTACAGGTTGAACTATTGTCCTTAATTTTACACTCTTTTATAGTTGTCTTATAAATCCACATTCAAGTTCATTGTTCCACTTTTTGACTTTAAGCTTGGCCATGTGATTTACTTTGGCTCATGCTAGCAGATATGATGCAGAGGACTCAACTTTCTTGCAAACTTTGGCTTGCGCAATTGTACTTTCACTATTCCCAGAAAAAATATATCCCAGCAGCTCTTCAGTTTAAGTCCTCTCTCATCATTTCCCGAAAATGACCTATGGAGCTAAATTCCCTCATCTGCTCTGCAGACCTGCAGCTTGAAACAGCTTTTCTGATTGACCTATAAGTGTGAGAATACATGATTGCTTTGAAGCCACTGTGTTTTGCAGTGGATTGTTACACAGCAATACTGTGCCCATGGCCAATATAGCATTCATGATGCTTATTACACCTATTTCCCTTTAAAAATTCTGAGCCATTAAAATAGAAATACAGATAAATTGAAATATAGAACTACCTGAAGCTAAAAACAACCAATTGATACTGTGGTCATTATCTAGTACTATCCTGTATTCATTTTTAAGTAGTATTTTTAATTTAGTAAATGAGATATTGGGTGTTATCAAATCAAGCTCAGTTTAAAAAAAGAGACAATGAGCCAACACAAAATTTATCCATTTGTATTAGACAGCAAGAGTATGTTAGAGGATTGCAAATCTCTCTATAGAAATGAATTAATAAGAATTCTGAAGCAAAGACTCTGCATGAGACAATGCATAAAAACGTTCTGCTATTAACAAAAACAGTTCTCAAACAATAAATGGCTCTCCTAACCATAGTAGTTTAGAGCAAGACAATGTGGGACCTCTGAAAATAATCATTTTATGTTCATTAAGAAAATTGCAAAGTTCACAAAAATTTATCAATAGTTTTTTTTATCTGGTGAATATGAGATTGACATCATAATCCTTCAATAGAGCTTTTATCCTTTTTAGTGTTATTCATGTGTAGATGTTTTAATTCCCAGGTTGAGTAAGTGACAGAAAACACTTTAGTCATTTTTATAAACCTCCAAGTAACAAAAAATGAAACAAAAGGCTGTAGATATCAAAAGATATAGGCACATAGATAAACTGGATAAAAACATCCAGATTATTACAGTTAAAGTTTCTGGTGCTCAGTGTGGGCATACTTAGGTAAGTACCCCCTTCTTCCACAGTACCGTGCCTATGCAACTTAATTCTCCCTGATATGCTGCAGATGACATTGTCACCTAATTAGTCAGGAGCAGATGCTAAAGAGTTTATCCATTGGTTCAGTCCTCTTTATGCCATATTTTATGCCTAAGTACCCGTCTCAATGGTTAACAACTGTTAAAAGTACAATGCTGAGACTCTTTGCTCCTAAAGCTTTATTTCTATTTAACTTAGAGAGCTTATATGGCCACCATACCAATTATGATATGGTTACTTCCACTGAGAAAGACTGTACTTTCACCCCAGCTACCTCTCTTTAAACTTTATGCTATTGGACACAACCTAGACAGAGTGAGAGACTATGAATGGATGAGAGCACATCCACAGTCATTAAAGGTAAACCAGCTCTAATGCAAGTTATACTACTGTTGGACAATCTGTGTCATCTTTGCATCCAAGTTGTGCATTATATCATATGATATTCTTACCAGGGACAAATAAAAGTCTTAAATTTATAAGGGATTACTATACTAAGGATGCTGTTTAACAGCCAGCCATCTGGAGCTGAGTTTAAATTTTAGCTGATAGGATTTAGGTTGCTCATGATGGTTGTTATTACTATTGATGAAACATTCCTGGAGTATGGATCAGTGGATGGGATGTTTGACATGTTGATGTGGGATTAAGATGGCTGGCACTATAATAGGCTTCCAAGGGAGACTTGTAAATCTCCATTCCGGGAAATTGTTGACAGACGCTTTATAATCACCCGTAGTAAAAATCTGTTCTGCCTCAATTAGAATTGATGATCTAATGTCTAGAAGTCCCTTGCAAGCCTATGACAGAGAATTGAAGACAATACAGAGAACAAAGTACCTGTCAGGTAAAATTTTTGTATCCTTCTTATACACTCTCTCTTACTTGTAGCAACAGATAAATCTGAGTATCAGTGGTATGAATAAAATAAATATTCTCACAGTTAAATCAGGAGTATATTACATGTAGTTAACCTGGCAGCTATTATCCTTATCATTTAATCATAAATTAAACACATTTAAAAAGAAGAAAAAAACAGACTTAGTGATAAAAATCTTCTTATAACAATTACAATGACTTCTTATGGGGTATTCTGGCATGATGATGATGATTTTACAAGATAAAATGCTATGTTTGGAGAGTTCTTGGCACATGTTAGAGTAAGCACATCAGACTTCTCTAATAAAGCTTTACCCTTCCTGTGCTTGATTTAATAAAAGGGTTGGTGCTACTCTATCTTGGATTCATGTTTCAGCCACTGTAGAGACTTAACAGCAGCCCTTTTAAAGAAGCACTCACACCCTCAGCTTCTTTGCTCTCCTACTGCTCTCACCTCAACTCAAAGCTCTCATTGTTTCCTTCCCTTTGACTACTTTGGTTCAATGGTTGTTTGTCATCTGGAGAGCGCATTATTAGATAGTTTGGAAAACATGTCTCATGCTGACTTCATTTCTGCTGGAATATGCTTTATGACACTTGCTCCATAAGCTCTTCAATAAGATGTGGGGGTACGAAATCACCTCCAATCTTGTCATTTCAGGCAAATATTTGCAGCTACAGATCAAAATTTTTAAACTTCACTTCCTGATTCGCAGCAGTTCACTTAATGTTTTCCAAACTTAAAATATCCTGTTTGAAAGAAACAGTGAAGCTTTTAATGTGTGGAAAGCAGCAGGGATTCACTTCTCTAATGGAAATAATTCAGAGTTGCAGTCCCAAGCTGGCAATGTGGGGTGTCATTTCCCGCAATGTGCTGGGAGGCCTGCAGGTGTAATGGCCCTGACACATGTCTGAGTGACTCAGGCGTGCAACTGCTTGTCCTATATATTGCAGAGTAAAAAGTTTATCTGTTCCGCATGCTTGCTACAAATAATTTTCAGAAACCCCTTTAGAAGGATGCCTTGTAATCTAATATTTCTGATTTTTTTCCTCATTTTGAATCTTCTTATACCTCTGAGCATTAATAGGTAAATCAAGTATCACTCCCATGCATTCAACAGACCAAAAATCAAATCTCAGCTTTCAAAAGAACACTACAGTTACCGTTTCTTTTGATTATCTTATGTTTTACGTCTTTTCTTTCCTTTATATTTTATTTATTTATTTTAGCGAGGAGAGAGAGAGAAGGGAAGAGAGGAAGGTACAGGGGATATGTGCCTTGACCAGGCAAACCCAGGGTTTTGAACCGGCAACCTCAGTGTTGTAGGTTGACACTCTATCCCTTGCGCCACCACAGGTCAATCAATGTTTTAATTCATTTCTAAGCTTATAGAGGAGATAGTAAGACAACAATCATAGAAACAGGATATTTAAAATCAGAAAAAAACTGAGAACAGCATGATTTCATACATAGGTGGGACATAAAAGTGAGACTATGAGACATGGACAAGAGAGTGGTGGTTACGGGGTGGGAGGAGGGAGGAGAGGGTGGGATATGAAGGAGGGGAGGGGCACAGGGAAAACCAGACAGAAGGTGACAGAGAACAATTTGACTTTGGGTGACGGGTATGCAACATAATTGAATGATAAGATAACCTGGAGATGTTTTCATTGTACATATGTACCCTGATTTATTGGTGTCACCCTATTAAAATTAATAAAAAAAAATCAGAAGGTCAAGAACAGTAATAGCTTGGCCAACTGCTTCCTCTCTGATCCTGTCTAAGCTTCCATGTTCTTCTCTAATATAAGGGGGAAATTGTGTTAGTGTAAGGAATAAATGAGAATATGTCATCAAGCTCTACAATGAGCCATTCAATCAGTCTTTCTCCAGGGCCAATATATTCTATGGATCAGAATAAGAGATCTGACAATAAGTAAGACAAAACACTGATCCAAAGTTAAAAGCACTACGTTATTTATAATACATTATACTTTTATCAAATGTTGCTATTACACCCTATGGCAGGGGTTGGGAACCTATGGCTCGCGAGCCAGATGTGGCTCTTTTGATGGCTGCATCTGACTCACAGACAAATCTTTAATAAAAAAAATGTTAGAAATATAAAACATTTCCATGTATTACAATCCATTTCCTACCGCTCATGTTCATGGTTGCGGGTAGCTGGAGCCAATCACAGATGTCCTCCAGGATAACAACAAATTTTTATTGGATAATGCATAACATATATGGGTCATTGTATGGCTCTCATAGAATTACATTTTAAAATATGTGGCGTTCATGGCTCTCTCAGCCAAAAAGGTTCCCAACCCCTGCCCTAGGGTGTGAGTTCTGAAGTAGCTAAGCAGTCAAGAAGTATTGATAATCTTCTTATTTGTAATCATAAATAATAAGCATGTAGTAATGTACACACTAAAATATAAAATTTGGAGAAAATTGTATCTCTCTTATAGTAGAAATTCTGGAAAAATTTGAAAAGAAACCACATTATTTTTTATTGTTTCAATCCTGAAAGATATCAGAAAGCTTGTGTATATAATTATTGTTTATTATAGTAGATAATAATTACAAAATTGTATTATTTTATTTTCAATACTGCTACATGATTATAAAACTTCCCAAATTTATCAAATAAATGCAAAATATGTCAATTTTCAATTGCATCAAAAGAAAATCTAATATAAAATCATCTTTTTTTTTCTTTATAGTGAAGGTGTAGTTCAGAAAAATTAAGGCAAACTTATTAAACAGCAGTTGAATCCAGCCTATGCTAGCCTTGTGGATGACGTTAAAATAAAAATTTATTTCTAGATAATTAACAATGAATTTTAGATAAATAAGCTTGACGTATATGAAACAACTAAAGTAGTGTTATCTTCTAGAATAGTACACAGACTTTACTGAATTGAAAGCTCTAAAATATGTATACAATAAAAAAATGTTAATTGTGAGATAGAAATCACATGGAAGACTTCTCTAAAAGTTATATTCTTTAAGCAACCCACAAACATGGCCAGGGTGTTAGTCTGTTTTGTATCTCCCTAGTACTCAGAATAGAATCAGATCTTTATATGTACTATATAAATACAAAATGAAATATATTGTCACTCATTGAACACATGTAAATAGACTCTTTTGCTATGAATTAAGTTATGAAGATACCAAGACAAAGAAGTCGCAGTGCTGAAGGGAAGAAAGACACATAAACAGATAATTGTGGCAGACCTGGGTAAAGGCTGTGAGAGTGGCAGTATGTACAAGCAATAGCAACAATGCAAAGGAGAAAAGGAACACCTTTGTTCTGTATAGAATCACCATGGAAGAGATATTTTGAGATAACTGGGATTTCTCCTGGAATGTCAGGAACAGAATATTCCAATAAACAGACAGACAAAGAAACAAATAAGAGGCCCAGAAATGTGAAATAGTAATGTTACATTTGAGGGATGTAAGTAACTCAATATGGCCGGATGCTAAACAAGGTTATTATATTTCAGGATGAGACCCAAGGTTCAGCAAAGGTTTCAAATTGATGGAACATGCACAAAACAGCATTTCATACCAAGAAACATCATGAATAAAGCATTCAGTGGTCAAGAAGAGCAGTGGGAACGGTGTGGGGACAGGAAAAGACCAGGTCTACCAAGATAAAGATTGGTGCTTCTCAAACTTCAGTGTGTATCATGATCAGTTTGTTTAAACAGACATTTCTTGATTCTCATATCCAAAGTTTCTGATTGAATAGGTCCAAGGGTCCCTATTATTAGCATTTCTAAGAAGTTCCTAGCTGCTGCTGCCGCTGCTGCTGCTGCTCGAGGAATCACACTCACTGAGAATGACTGGTATAGAAAAATTTAACTATTTAAGCAATGTAGAACCAGCTGAAGAAAGCTTTTAAATCAGGAATCAAGAGTGTAGACTGAATCTTATAAATATTAATAAGTATATGCCATCTTAAACTTTGTAATCCTCACAATTACAATATGGAAATATAAGCCAAGAATGTGTTTACATTTCAGAAGCAATTGTCAAGAATATAAAAGCCCATATCTTCTCATTTCAGCAAGGCTATGGAAAAATGGAAAATTTCATACACTGCTAGTAGAAATATGATTGGAATTACCCTTTGGATAAATTTTGACATTATCTATGAAACTTGAATATGCTCACATTTTAAGATTAGGAATTGTACTCCTAAACATATTCCCCAGAGAATCTCTCACAATTGTACACATGAAAATCTGTACAAGAAAATTCATCATAGTGTTGTATTAAATCTGTCTACATATCCATCATCTGTCTATCTATATATTTATTACATTTCATATATACTTATATAGCAAGAAAAAATAATTGTATATGGAATTTCATTAAATTAATTTTTATTTAAAATGAATCAAAGATTTATAATTAGCCTAAATAAACCTCAAAACTAAAATGTTAAAGAATACATACAACATGATGCTTTTTTATAACATAAATGTGTAAAGAAATTGTATGTGTTCATTTTGAATACATACTCATATAGTCAGTGTATAAAACTACGTGGAATAGCACTTGCCAAATTGAGAAGAGTGATTACCTCTGCTGTTGATGGGAAATGAATTTAGAGGCAAGTATATATTGGGGCTTATATTTTGTCAGTAATTATTTTTTAGCTAGGTGGTAGACACATGTTTTCTTATACTGTTATTTATATCTGTATACTATCTGTATGCAAGAGTTAGCTTATAATTCCAATAATGAGAATGTCATAATGAAAATGATGCTATAAAATAAATATAGTAAGTTGAACTAATCATATGGAATGAGTGGGAGTGACAGCCTAAGAGATGGGTAATAAAGATACCTGCTACAAGGTTCTGTTCAGATTTGCTTTATAGCCACTGGATTTCTTGTTATTTCTATGACATTTGTAAATAAAATTAGCACTCCACTTGAAGGTAATTGTTAATAGAGTATTTTTTCAGCAGCTTATATAAAGTTATAATGCACTGACCTTATTATTAACAATTAGCCCATTCAATAAAATTGTGTTTGCTTACCTGATAAAATTAGCAATGCTTAATATCTGAAGTGAAATAGAGGGACAGGGATGGGGGAGAGGGAGAAACTCAATCACAATTGATTCTGTAATTTGCAGGTAATAAATAAAATATTACCTTTAAGCATTCAATAATTTTCTTCTGTACAGGCACATCTGAACAACACTGTAAAAAATAGCTTCATTTGTATAATTAATTTTATTCTTACTATTCTTATAAATGTCTTTGATAAAATGAGCAAGATGTAAGACTCTTTAGGGAGAAATAAAATGTATTTCAGCCAATGAATTATTTAACTGTAAGTTTTTAGGTGTTTCTGCTATTATGCCTATTAGTCTCATTATTTACACTTCTCAATGGCTTTTGTGTTTTACCAGTTATATTAAGATTAGTAAATATTATAAAATCAATTATCAGAATTTAATGACTGAAGCATTGTCAGCCATTAATAAGTAATGAAATTGAAAGAAGGGACAATTCTTGAGTAACTGTTTTGTTTTTTGTTTTTATTCTGGATTGATGTCACTAGGGCTTTTTTTTCCATATCATCTATTCCATTGTAAGCTGATTCTGTATTAGGAAAAACAACCTTCTCTGATTAGCTATTGTTAAGGTGGGTGGTGTTGTGATTTTTATTTTAAGCCTATCAAATGGAGCACCAGAAAAAGAAAATTTTGTGCTACATCCTCACATAATGCATTTCAATATCTAACATAAATTACCTTGGAACCATTAGCTCTTCGGGATTCATTGTGGAGTTGCTTCCCGATTTGAATTTCGTGTATGGTTTTAGAAAATGTCCCAAGTGGTGATGATACATGTCAAAATAATGTCAGTGGTGTCTGACAAGTAGTGAATGTTTGAAAACTCTTACTTTAATGTTACCACCAGAAATACACTAAAGATGTTATGAAAATGATGATGATGATGACGACAAAGATGATGATAATGATGACGACAATGATGATGATGATGATGATAATCATGGTTTGAATGCTGAATCTAAAATTGATAACAGTACGCAAATTAAAGACAAATTCACCAGTTATTTAATAATTTGATTTGATCAATTGTCTAATAATTGTGGATGAATTTTTTTAATTAAATGTCAATTTATTTATTTAACAAATATAGAGTAGTTAATTATGACAAGCTAATGGGAATCAGACACCCAGAGTTCAAACCATAATTCTGCCATTTAAGCTGTATGACACTGGGTATGAGACATAGCCATCTCATGCCTCAGTTTCCTCATATGTAAGTATGAGAATAATGATTGTGCTACCATTTAGGGTTGATTTAAGAAATAAATGACTCAATGTCCAAAAGGTATTTTAAAACAGTGTCTGCCAGGTGGTAATTAATAAAAACATATTTGTTAAATAAATAAGTTCATATTTAATACAAACAACTAGTAGATTTACAACTAGTGTTGAAATTATGAGTTCTGTTGATAAGCATGTTATTGAACTCTACATATTCATTTTTTACTTGTTTTCATGTCTCTCCTTTAGTTCTGGCTTCTCCAAATTTGGACATAAAGTCTATAGATTAACAGTAGGAAAAATTTAAGGATAAATAATTAATATATATCTAAATATTTTTTGCCTGATAATTATTTCAACTCTGGCTTCTAGGAATTTTAACTGATAAACTGATTTTCTCTCCATAATAAACTGTATAAGCATTTCTTGTCAAGTGGGAACACTAGTGAACTACTTTATTTTTTTAAATGAAAGAATCAGTAAATATGATCTATCTTTAACAAAATTCTTTCTTCTATAATAAAAGTTTATCAAGTTATAAAGTTCCATACCCCCATATACTAATAGTAAAGGAAGGGGAATTCTGCAATCAGTCAGGTAGAATGGCTTCTATGTTGCTGAGCTTACTCTCAGAAACTGATTTTTGTACGGTATCATGGATACCTAATGCAAACCAGGTCTTGACAATTAGGATTTGAAGAAATGGCATCTGTTATTTTTTCTCATGGCTTCTTAAGCTTCTCCATGTGCACATGTTAGAATAATTAATAAGTATTTAATCATAGTTATGTGCCAATACAATTAAATCTTTTTTTTTTTTTTTTTTTTTTTTTTACAGGGACAGAGAGAGAGTCAGAGAGAGTGATAGATAGGGACAGACAGACAGGTACGGAGAGAGATGAGAAGCATCAATCATCAGCTTTTCATTGCGACACCTTAGCTGTTCATTGATTGCTTTCTCATATGTGCCCTGACCGTGCACCTCCAGCATACCGAGTAACCCCTCGCTCAAGCCAGTGACCTTGGGTCCAAACTGGTGAGCTTTTTGCTCAAGCCAGATGAGCCAGCACTCAAACTGGTGACCTCGGGGTCTCAAACCTGGGTCCTTCACATCCCAGTCCAACACTCTATCCACTGCACCACTGCCTGGTCAGGCACTATTTAAAATATTTTACATAAATTAAATCATGTTTATTTTCACAAACCCTTTTTGAAATATGTATTATTACTACTATTATTCCAATTTTATTAATGAAAATATAGGGACAATATATACCATATTTCCCCAGAGATAAGATGCACTTTTTTTCAAAAATGTTGTGGTCTAAAAACTGGGTGCATCTTATACAGTGGTTGTAGAGTTTTTTACTTTCATTTCCTGCTTTTTCACACTTGTTTTTGCACTCATTGTTGAAGACAGTGTTTTGTCATCAGACACAGATAGAATAACTAATGGATGTGAGTTTTGACAGTGATGAGAAGTTGTATGAATTTTATGATGAATAAAACTTGAGTTCAATAACTATATGTAATACATTTTTTTCCCAAATTAAGTTACATATTATACATGGGGGCACCTTATACATGGGGAAATATGGTAAATTGTTCACGATCATGAAGTAGCAGACATGGTGTTTTACACTTGATCTCTGCCAAAGGACAAGAAAAGAATAGACGTGATATTTTAACCTGGGCAGTTTAACTTCAGAAAACATGTTTTTAACATAAGAACACTTTAATATAAGGTGACCAGATTTTAAAATTGGTAAAGCAGGACACTATTGACAGGGGGTGGGGGGATTCTTGATTAAAAATTTGGTCTATATGGAGCAAAAAAACTTTTCATAGAATGCAAAAATAGTATTGTAATATATATTTTTAAATTTCAACATAAGTACACTTTACAAATATAATACATAAAAAATTATGTATAGTATTTTATTCTTTGGCATATTTCTCATTTGAGTGAATTTTTTAGTAGATTGCTGTTGTTGTTTAAAAGGTCATAACATTTTTCATAAAAATTTGTTAAATTATATTTCATACATAAAGTGTTTTTCAAAGTCTCAACACTTAATTGTGATTTTTCTGATGTCCACACTTTATTTACCATAGAAAAAACACGTTCAGTCGTAGCATTAGTTCCTGGTAAAGACAGCGTGTATTTGACAATTTTAGTACATTATTGTATGGAACATGGTTTGTTTCAAAATGATGAAATATTTCTAACCATTTGTTCTCTATTGTGATTTTTGCTGATGCCCAAGATTTAACCTTTTTCCTTATCAATATATATTTTTTAATAATGATACCTCATTAAAAAGATCATTTTCAGAAATATTACTATATGGGAAATTTTGAGTGAGTCAGAAGGATCAGGTTACGTGGTCCCGAAACTAATGCGGGAGCTGCATGAGCGGGTGGGATCAGGCAGGGCAGCGCCGCTGGTGAGCCTATGGGTAGTTACGGGACTTGACAGCTGCTGCCCCAACAGGTACTTCCCACCCAAAGTTCTTTGTTTCGGGGCCGCATGGGGCAGCCAGCTCTTGAGGCAGTGAAGGCGCTTCTAGGTTGAGGCGGGGTCTCCTGGCCAAAAACCGTATATTCCCTTCCCATTCTCCCACCATTTCCTAGCTTTTTGTGCATTCTTTCTAAAAATCGGGACTCTTTTAAAACACCGCGGGAGGAGGAACAAATTGCTAAAAATCGGGACTGTCCCACCAAAAGCAGGACGTCTGGTCAGCTTACTTTAATACTATCTCTCCCACATTTCATGCATTAGGCTTGAGATACAACCACCAATAGTCAGCTTCTGAAGTGTTTGCTCCAACATCCATCTTTGGGAGCTGGCACAGAAGGATTTGATTGAAAGTAGGTGTATACAATTATTAACACTTTTGACATCAGAATGATACAGATGTTCACCCCTGTAGACAATGTATTTAATTTTTTTAATACCAAATAATAATTCAGGCATGAAAAGAGTAAGTAAACATACTTATATATTATTTTCTTTCAGTATCTTTTAGAGCTCACATTGATCCCTAAGACCTTATGCCCTCTTTTAACGACCTAATTTTATTACCTTAAAGACTTGAGGATATGTACTTTATTGTACTACCAATCAATATGAAAGCCATAAAAGTGTTTTCTTTATATGTGTAAAGGAGTCAAGTATCTTTAATATAAAAAAATCTATTTGAGAGAATGTGGTTTATAAGCTTTTAAAAAAGATTTTTAGAAACACCTTTATTACAATTTTTTAAATGAATTACCACACGCTTACAGAATGGGTTATTACTTATAACCTATAAGCAATTGACTTTCCTTTTGTTGTCTTGTGTGTCTTTTCTTTAACTTGGAGTCTTTTGGAATTCTTTAGTCTTGACTTATGCCAAGGTATAACATAGCAAAACAATCGAGATTTTTTTATAATAATGTATCTTTGTTCTTACAAAGAATTCCATTATATAAAATAATATATTATCACTGCAATGTATTCCAAATATATTTCATACCAAAAAGTGTTAAGAAACATTGTTGTTTTCCCTTTTCTTTACTGTTATGAGATATAATTTAGAAACTATATAATTTTAAAACTGAAAATAACCAGAGTTAGTTAGTCCAATCTCCTGATTCTTTAAAATAGAAAAACTGAGTTCCAAATAGATTAGATTACTTTCCCTTACTATCATCCTAGTTTAGGATACATATGAAAGACTTGACTAAAAGATGTCTTGTCAACATTCACACACGGTTGACTTTTCCACTCTAATATTTGAGAAGAGATCATAAATAAATTTTCCATGATAAAATATATAATTGTATAATCTGTGAGGATTAAGATAAAAGCCTGCTTTGGAATAAGATGTAAACAATTTGGATTATTTGAGGTTTCCCAGTAGTCTTGAGAACAGTCAGAGAAGTTAATTTTAAAATACCTCAAGGCAGGTACTGCTGTGTTACGGTAAACACTGTTATTATGTACTACAAAACATCATTTATTATAGAAGAGTTTACTTATGAAATATGCAAACAGAAAAAAACTTGCATTAGTGAGCACAAATAAATATTTTGATATTTTGAGGCAATGTGGTTTTTAATTCTTAAAAAAGCCATTTTTGTTTGTGAAAATAAAACATTATAAGTTACTAATAGAGTTTCACAAGAACAAACTTTTAATATATGGTCTGTTTTTAAGGAATTTGAATTATTATTGAGGAAAGACCCAAAATAAAGTTCCATAATAACATATTTCTTATGCTGTCATTTAGGCATTCAGGAAAGTATTTAAATAAAGACCATTATAAAAGTCTTTTACTTTTGGCTTTGTGGCATACATAATTTGTGTTGAAGTCATATAAAAATATTAAGAAAAGAGTTGTAAATAATCAGAAATAAGTGTGAAAATTCCCCCAGTACATAAAATCACAAGATTATAAAGGGATTATCCTAATGTAACACTCAGGGAAAAAAACTTCATTAAAATATGGTATTGTGGCCCTGGCCAACTGGCTCAGTGGATAGACCATCAACCGGGTATATGGACATTCTGGGTTCGATCCCATGTCAGGGCACACATGAGAAGCAACCATCTGCTTCTCTCTTCCCTCCTATTTCCCTTTCTCTCTCTCTTTCCCTTCCTGAGCCAGTGGCTCTATTGGTTCAAGCATCTCCCCCGGCACTGAGGATGGCTCAGTTGATGCAAGCATGGCCCCAAACAAGGCTGCCAGGTGAATCGCTGGCTGGGGTACATGTGAGAGTCTGTCTCACTGTCTCCCCTCCTCTCACTTAAAAAATAAATAAAATAAGATATTGTTGCACCATAAAATTTAAATCAACCAAAATTATTGAGTAAAACTGTGATCATACTTAAGTCAAAGAAAAATAAACAGCCCCTAACAATATTTTTAGAAGTATATAATGTTTATAATCAAGAAGAAAATAATTATTTCTTTGAATAAAATTCTAAAAATGATACTGGGTTCTATTATTACTCTTTTATTGGCAGATGCTAATAAAAATATATGACCAGAAAAGTCAACATAGATGGAAAATACATTAGGAGACAACACAATTTTATACAGTGTGCTTTTAAGTATATTTTAATCTGTATAGAAAATTATAATGATTTTTGCTAGTGAGAATACCATTTTGCTTTAAATGTTCAGTGAATGTTCAGCAATTTATGTAATTTAAACTATAAGTTAATTGGAAGCATGGAAGTTTAACTATAAACTGAAGCACATAGTGAATCTATTATACAGAAGTAATCACAATAAAAATAAAATTACCTGCTCCTTATCTTTTATCAGCTAAATAGTATGTTTACAATCTACATGTGGTAAAATGTTATGCCTTATAAAGATAGTTTAATTTTCTTTACCTAGGCTAAAAGGACATCTAAAGTTAAGCTGATTTTCTTCATTCTCAGAGACCAAAACTCAATATATACTATGTTTTTGTTTTGAGTAGATATGGTTTGAATAGCTAGAAAGAATAAAAAATATCTTATTCTTACAAAAGTATTTTAAATGTTTTTTTTTCTTGTAATGAGACAAACTTTGTCATATGAGATATTCTCATTATGACATTTTGAAAAAGAATGCAAAATTTAGGGTAATTTTTCTGGGAAACAAATAATTATGGAAGCAACCTCAAGGAATTTTTAGAAATTCTTTAGGGATCTTTCAAAGAGTACACTCCAAGAACTCAGCACATATAAATTTCAATTTATGTTTTCAAACATAAAAGCTGAAAGAATCAAATATGTACTGTAATACCCATTTGGAGAGAGGGTCAGATGACTGAGATAATGGCCTAAAATGATCTCAAAATCCTGTCATCCTAGCCTCATTCAGAGAAAAATATAGATTTTTCAGAAAGTTCAAGCTTAACAGCTTACAGGACAGTCACTTAATGAGACATGTATCATAATTAGCCTGGAGAATAGTCAGTACTCACTGGATGAATGAAAAGACAAATACCAGAAGCTGATTATTAATGTCCACTCCTTTAAAGGTTTTGTTCTTTCTTTTTTTTTTTTTTTTTTACTAACTATTGGAGATATTCATCATCATCATGCCATTAATATGACACATTAGCCTCTTTATCACAAAAATGTTGGGAATTTGGAGAATGTCATATTAAGATCTAGCTAGTATGTTTATCATCACATACTAAGTCATAACTCAGCCTTTTGCTTTTTTAGTTACTGTGAAAGCTTTGATGAATAAAATAATGGTTTCATATTCTGATACTAAACTGCAAGTGGACACATTATACTTAGCATATAATGTGAATGATTCCATTTACAGTTTTATTTTTGACAATAATTTTGAAACCAGACTAGTTAACTGACAGGAATTGAGTAAGACAATAATGACTAAATGTTTGTCAATTTGATAAAAGATAGATGTCCTAGAACAGGTAGCTGTAGTCTAATTTCCAGATATTTCCACTTAAATAATTTGACTCCAGCAGAAAATAATAAGTATTAGAGAGGCTGTGGAGAAAATGGAAACTTTATAGACTGATGGTGGGAATGTAAATTGGTATAGCCATTATGAAAAATAATATGGAGGTTTCTCCAAAAATTAATAATAGAGTTATCATATATCCCAGAAACCCCTCTTCTGGGTATTTACTCCTCAAAAAGAAAAAGAAAGCATTTCATCATAAAGATATATGTATCCCTATGTTCATTGAAAATGTAAAAATACATATAATGGAATACTAGTTTGCTATAAGAAAAAAAATGAAATATTACCATTTGTGACAACATAGATGGATCTTGAGAATATCAGGCTAAGTTAAATAAGTGAGACAGAACAAAGTCAAGAACCATATTACTCACTCATATGTGGAATATAAAATAGAAACAAACAAACAAGAGAACCAAACAAAAACTTATAGACACAGATAACATTGGGAAAAGGGATTGAAGGGGGCTAAGAAAAAATGAAGAGGGTCAAGGGGGTAAAATACACGGTCATAGAAGATAACTTTGGGTGATAAACATACAATGCAATATACAGTTTATATGGTATAGAATTGTACATATGAAACCTATGTAACCTTAGTAACCAATGTTACCCCAATAAATTTAATAATAAAACTTAAAAAATAATAAATTTAAAACAATAATTTGACTCTTATTTTTTCTATTGTTGGGTCATCCTATAATTTTGGTTTTTTTTACTTAGTGTTAACACTACTTCTGATTTCAGTGATAGAAGGCTGATTTTCATTTTCATGTGGTGTTGTTGGGAATGTCTTCTTCAAGATTGTATATCTTAATGACATGGCCAAACAGCAATCACTCTTCCTAATCAAGGTGTCATAAGATTATCTCTCCTGGTTATATAAACTTTGAGCCAAATGTTGATGTAAAATCAGCCATTTTGTTTCCCTGAGATTATCCAAAGATTCCTGCTACCAGGATCTCAAGAGATATTCCAGTTCCTATCCTTTCCTAGGCCTAGTTATTTAACCTTTTATTTTATTTTATGACATAATCTACTTTCTTCCAAAAATTTTCTTTTCTTTTGCTGTATTTAGCCCAATTAGTTTAATTTGCTTTCAACTAAAAAAGTGAACTTTCATCTTTGTTACATTTATTCATTACTACCTCATTCCATTACTTTGTTATTATCTTATCAGCTAATAAACTTATATTGAGCAGCAGATATCTGAAATGATACTTCCTTCCTTAAGGAATTTGACATCTAATGAGATAGACCAGCATTTAGCGAATAATTTATTAAAGCACCAGACTGTAATTATTTTAGGTTTTATGAGCTGTATTATTTTTGGTTACAACTACTCCACAACTACGATTCATGTGTAGTATAAAAGCTGTCAAAGAAAATATCTGAGTACAGATGATGTACTATAGAATCGTGCACCTGAAACCTGTGTAATTTTGTTAACCAGTGTCAACCCAATAAATTTAATAAAAAGAAAATATGTGAGTAAATGGGAGGGGATGTATTCAATAAACTATGTAAAGACAGCAAAACGTGTATTGCATAAAATTTTTGTATGTCCTGTAATAATTTTTTTCTGATTTTTTTCAACTGTTAATAAAAGTTAAGAAACATTCTAAGCTTATGGAAATAGTAAGGGATTTACTATGGGCGGTAGTGGAGCAACCAAACCGCGTGCAATTGGCCCACCATGAAAGCCAGAACGCCCACTAGTGGGCAGTAGGGACCAGGTGGACCAGCACTGCAAATGTGGGCGGTTTTTATAAAAGTTGCCCATCACTGGGTTAGGAAAAGGGTTGAAAGGGAAGGGTGGAGTCCTAAGAATGGCTTAGGTGCTTAGTTATCTTGCAGGCATGTTGAACATGAGCTTATTGCACCAGCGAGAAGAGGCAATTCTAGAGCGAGAGGTAGAGAGAGACCACCTTTGAAGGAAAGCTATTAAGAATTAAATGATATCAGTGATATCCCATTAAATTTAATTTCTGAATATAAAAAAAATAAAAAAGAGAGAAAAAATTTTAAAAAAGATTTAAATTATAAGAGTGAAATAAATATCGTTATATTTCCTACACATTTTATGTTTTTATTTTGTATTCTATTTATTTTATATTTTTATGGGAAAGAACATAATTTTTTTGGTGCTTCTAAAATTTTAATTTAGACCAATTTTTAACTTAGGTTAAGTGTTTCTAATTTTAATTCGAGCAATAGGGAGCCACTTAAGGTCTTTAAGCAGGGAAAACACATGATTTGATATTTGTTTTTGAAAAACCACTCTGGTTTCTGAGTGGATATTACTTAAAGGACTGCTGCTATTACTCTCCATTAGAGAGATGATTATTGCCTAAAATAAAGGAGTGACAGTGGAAACAAAGAGAAAGGGATCTGGACCCTGGCTGGTTTGCTCAGTAGTAGAACATTGGCCTGGTATGTGGATGTCCCAGGTTAAATTCCCTGTAAGGGCACATAGGAGAAGCGTCCATCTGCTTCTCCATCCTTCCCATTATCACTTTTTTCTCTCTCTTTCTTCCCTTCCTGCAGTCATGGCTTAATTGGAGCGAATTGGCCCCAGGGACTGAGGATGGCTCCATGACCTCTGCCTTAGTTACTAAGAAGAGCTTGGTTGCTGAGCAACAGAGCAATGCCCCTGATGGGGAAAGCATCGCCCCCTAGTGGGCTTTCCGGGTAGATCCTGGTTAGTGCTCATGCAAGAGTCTGTCTCTGCCTCCACTCCTCTCACTGAATAAAAAAAAAGAGAGAGAGAAAGAGAAAGAGAGAGAGAAAGGGATCCACCATTGTTATTAAATAGATTAGGAAGCCCTTAGTGATTCACAGGACATGGGGAATAATTGTGAAGATTTAATTAAAGATGACTCCTTAGTTCCAGATTGGAACAAATTCTATGGACATCTTCACTATATAAGGTATATAGGAGGAAGAAAACCAGATTTTAGAAGGAAAAAATTTGGATCTGACATACTGAGTCTGGTTTATTTTTAGACTTTCT
Source organism: Rhynchonycteris naso (assembly GCA_037038555.1). Lineage (NCBI taxonomy): Eukaryota > Metazoa > Chordata > Mammalia > Chiroptera > Emballonuridae > Rhynchonycteris > Rhynchonycteris naso. The sequence goes on along the minus strand of CM072996.1, from coordinate 120,149,969 downwards.
GGTGAAGATAACAAGTAGGTCATTATATAGACTGGAAAAGAGATCTGAGTTACTGAATATTCTGTATGACATACAGTATTTTGAAAATTCATTATAATTAAATTTGTCAAATATGTTATGTATGTATCAGGCATTTTTCTTATAGCATTGTGTGCATCTTTAATTAATCTTCACAAAACCCATGGAGTATTATTATTACTATTACTACTATTATTGATGCTATGTTATTAATAAGAAACAAAAGATTTTAAAGGTTATGTAACTTGCCAAAATTATTGAAGTAAGATAAATATGTCATTCAAGTGTCAGCTTTGTTAATTTCCAGAAGTAACTCTCTTAACTACTACGCTTATTTAAGCAAAATATGAGAAATGGTTAAGAAACTGGTGTAATAAGTATATGGCATAATGATGAAATGATGATGAATCTGTAATGACTATGTTCTCCTGGGTTAATATGTCATATCAGCCTAGACTTAGATTTCCCACAGAAACAAACAAAAACATTTACTTAAGCAGAGTAAGAGGAAAATAGCCATCCCTCCATTTTTGCCATTAAAATTGAAACAGAATGTGTTCGATGCTAAGTACTACATTAATGTGTAAATTATACACAATACACTCATCCCTCTTTTCTGTCCACAAATATAATTTGTAATGTGGTGATAGCCATCATTTATTAGAGATATGATGCCTGTAAGTGCTCCCCATTCTCTTCTCTCTTTAAACACTTTGCAGTGGCTCATGCCATTGGGTAATAGGCATCTTTCTTGTCTATGTATTTCATTTAGTGCATGATGTGACTAAGTGGAGAACAGCACACCTCAATTTTGACTAATGTATAAAGGAGCTATTGGACCTAAAATTCAACTGTGGGACTTCTCCATCAAGAAAAACACAGCAATTTGATGAATTATAAGAATTATAAGTTCCCACAATATCAGGGTTTTTCAGTTTTGACATTATTATTAACATTTTGGACTGGATAAACTCTGTTTGAAAGACTTCTTCATATATTGGATGCTTAGCAGCATCTTTGGATTCTATTCCTTAGATTGCAGTTGTACCTCCCTAGGGACAAAATTGTTCCTGGCTGAGAACCGCTGCTTAATGTAAAAGGTCTCAAATCATAATAGTGCCCATAGTGTATTTACTTACATATTTTACCTCATTTATTAATTAGCATAATTATCTAATCAATGATAAAAATTTGAAATATTTATGGGACATATTTGGTAGGTAAATTGGATAAAATTAGTGAATATGATATACAATTCTATCAAGCTAGATTAAGATAATGGGAATTATGTCATATGAAATTTTGATAATGTGCATTTGATTTAATAAAATTACTTTCGGAATTTTTTTTTCTTTCTGCATAAAAGTTAACCTTCAAGTGCATAAGGCAAGCATATATAGGTACCAGAAATGAAAGAACAATAAGTGTAAAAGAGGAACAAAAGTTTAAAAGAAATGTTATACAAAGGAATAAAGAAAATGATTAGAGGTTGGAAAAGCAATTATCAAAAGCTCTTCTTCCAAGAAACAATTGCCTCAGAGCTCACTTCAGAGAAAATTTAAGCTGTATATGGCAGAACAGACTTTTGTATCAGACAGATTGATTATTCTGCTCTGAGTCAGACAGGAAAACTATGCATATTGCTGAGCAATTAGAATGCTTGAAGTAAATAGCAGTTTAAAGTTGTACTAAGATAAGAGGAATGAGCTTACATGAGAGACAGTTTCCATTCATGAACAAAAAGAACTCAGGAATTTGTTTTCTGCTGGTTGGCTATGGGATCATTACCCTTTCCTTTTAATAAATTACTTTTCATTGGAAACATTATGCCTTGAGCATATTTATAAAACACATGTCTTATTAAGATTTGAAGATTATGATATTATGATACTGGAAAGAACCTTGGATATTACAGAAGTTAGATACAGAAATTGTTTTTTGTCAGTCAATCTTACCACCAAACAAAATAATCATTTTAACTATGATGCATAGGACAAAATTTCTAGGTTAAACGTGAAAATTGGAATATATATATATATATATATATATATATATATATATTCCACCTTGGAATGAATATTTATTTATTTATCTTAAACTCTAACTAAGATGAAAGTTTAGCACAATAATAACTATGTGCCTGCCCCATCAATGTATTCCAACAAACTTCTGAAGAGAATAGAGGAGTATTTTTCTGACTTTTAAAACACAAGATTGTACCTGCTCATGAAGAATTCCCAAGCTGATTTCAAACTATGTAGATAAGGATTGCCTGTCATTTTCCACAAATGATCATCACTATTATCTTTAACAAAATAATGTATTCTAATTTATTGTTTTCTCTCAAGGACTAGAATACTTCTTATAGGTAGTATTCACAAATTAAAAGCAATCTTAGTTTTATTTGATGTTGCAAATAGCTTTCATAATAAAATAATATGCACATAATAGTTAAAAAAATTAAAAACATAAAGAATCACTTTTTAAAAAAACTATTAACTCTTCTCTTCTTTTGTAATATGTATATTGTTTTTTACTCACAAAATATTCTATTAATGAAAGAAAAATACACATTTTAAATTTCACATAAATTATTATTTTGTATTTAGGATAGCTACAATAATATATGGTCATGGAAAATATGAAAATAAAACTTTAGATATAGCTTGGAAGGCAAATGCTCATTAGCTGAATCAAGGTTAGAAAAGATTGTTTATAGCAGAGAGAACACAGGGTTAAACCTGAGGTAAGATAGCATAGAGCACCTGGGGAATTTAAAGCAACACAGTGGTGCTGGATGGTTGGGGAGAAGGTAGGAATTAATGCCAGAGGGGAAGAGCAAGAGCAAAATGTAGAAAACCCATGTAAAAAAATGACAGAAAACTTTCCTAACCTGTTGAAAGAAATAGACATACAAGTATAGAAGTTGCAGAGATGAACTCAAAGGGGCCCATGCTAAGACACATCATAATTAAAATGTTAAAGTTTAAAAAGAAAGAGAGGATCTTAAAAGCAGCAAGACAAAAGGAGTTAGTTACCCACATAGGAGCTCCCATAAGATGGTCAGCTGATTTCTCTACAGAAACTTTGCAGGCCAGTAGGGAATGGCAAAATTATTCAAAGTGATAAGAAACAAGGACTGTCTGACCACGTGGTGGCACAGTGAATAAAGCATTGGACTGGGATGCAGAGCACCCAGGTTTGAAAGCTCAAGGTTGCTGGCTTAAGCACGGGTCACTCAGTCTGCTATAGCCCCCCTCGCCTGGTCAAGGCACATATGAGAAAGCAATCAATGAACAACTAAGGTGCCACAACAAAGAATTGATGCTTCTTATCTCTCTCCCTTCCTATCTGCCCCTCTCTCTGTCTCTATCACAAACAAACAAACAACAACTACAAAAAAAAGCAAGGACCTACAACCAAGATTACTCTACCCAGCAAAGATACCATTTACAGTGTGTCCGTAAAGTCATGATGCACATTTGTCCGGTTGACTGGTCAAAAGTGCACCATGACTTTACAGACACACTGTAGAATTAAAGAACAGATACAGGGCTTCCCGGCAATAAAAGAAGTTCATCACTACCAAACCAGTACTACATGAAATTTTAAAGGGTCTTCTTTAAGAAGAAGAAGAAAAAAGAATATATAAAAAAAATGAGTAACAAAATGACAATAAATACATAACTATTGACAATTGAATCTAAAAACAAAGTAAGTAAACAAGCAGAACAGAAAGAGACTCACAGATAAAACATTTTGACAGTTGCCAGATGGGAAGGAGATTAGAGGGATGTATGAAAAAAAGTGTAGGGATTAAGAAGTACAGATTGGTAGTTACAAAATAATCACAATAGAAAGCACTGTATGGGAAATATAGTCAATAATAATGCATTAATATGTCTGATGGGTACAAAAATTATTGGAATAATCACTTAGTAAGTTGTATACTTTCTAGTCACTTGATTAAACACCTGAAATTAATATGATATGGTATGTCAACTATAATTGAAAAATAAAATATTGCTTTGCTCACAAAAATTAGGGGATCAGGGAATGTGCAGATACTCTAGTACTTTCACCTTATTGCATAGTGCATTTTCACCAATGAAATAAAAGTTGGTCTTGCATCTCATTTGCATAATTGAACACCTTTGACTTGTCATTTGCTTTAATAAAAAAAATCAAGTGCTTCTTTTTTTAATCGCTTCATGTTAATTTTGAAATATTCCCTAATTTTGTGAACAGTATATTTAAAGTAAAAATGTGGATTCATGATGTGTGTGGTTCAAAAAACCTGTTAAATGCATTTTATCTCTGTATCTTTAATTACAAGGGAAAAATTAAGTTTAAAAATGTCTCCCTCACTAATAATTTGTTTATCTAAAACTTCATATAGAAATTAGGTTTTTCTTTATCCAATGGAATGACCTTGAGGCTTAATTCTTATCATTAATGCTGGGGGTATATGCTATCTAATATTAAAACAGTTTTCAAAAGTAGGTATTCTAAACGCTGAAAAATTCTAATCACTTCCTGTTAAACTTTATTGAAATATCCATGTGTGCTCCTTTATTTTGTAATGATTTATTGACCTCACTACTGCCTGAGTATGCTGCAGGGTTAATGTTCATGCCAAAGCACAGGGATGGGCTCTGGGGATAGGCCTTCAAGCCATCCTCTGCACACTGGTCCCGGTGCTACCCACATGTGGGGCCTCTCTTCTTCGCTGTGGTTGTGGCCACTGCTGCTGCCCCTGCTGCTTTTCATCATGGCTATCAATATGGATCCAGATCATTTCTGGCCACTTTGGGGACCCAGGAGACCCCCAAAGTGCCCTAAGGTTGTCAGATGTGTGCTGGGTCACCAGGCCAATTGCTCAATGTTTCTGTGCCTGCCATGCCCATGAGCTGGAGCTGGAACTTGCCCGTGCACTCCCAGGCCTATCTCCACAGGCCCCAGGCTCACTCTATTGTCTCATAGCCTTCTCTTGTAGTTCCAAGATAAAATTAAGAGTTTCCAGGTGGTGACTGTACAGCTTTAAACCAAGAACAGGGCCTTACTGAGAGTGAAGCCCTCTGCCTGTCCAGTCAGTGTTTGATCACTAAAAGATATGAATTATAATGCCTACTTTTATAGGCTTGATGATATTAAATGAGATTATACATACACATGCAGACCTTGTTATAAGGTCTGCTTCATAGCAAACATTCAGTAGGTTTTATTCATTGTATTATTATAATGACATATTAAAATGTCATTAGATGCCATTTATTTTATATCAGTTACCAACCCAGAACTGTTCATAATCTAGTTAGAGAGACAGGCATGTGAATAACTTATTACAACAATACAATAAATAAATAATATAATCAGTCATTCACAATATAAAAATGCCAGGTTACTAAGATTTTATAGAGTTTGAACTTTTGTTGAATGCAAAGCAAAGCTGCTGGAGAGGAACACTAACCTCGCTCTTGCCCAAGACCCCCCATTCTTACAATGCAGAGAGAGATGAAAGGGGAGCTGAGGAAATCCCACCCTGGTAGCTGAAGCGCACCGCTTTACCTAAGACTAAGCTTGGAGCAGGATAACTGAGCAAACAGGCTTCCTCTACAGGAGGCTTGCACCAAATGCTAAACAGCGATTTACTGCTGCGGTAGCATCAGGAGTATGAAGATCCTTTCTGAGTCACACCCACATAGTGCCTGCGCAAGACTGAGAGGGGAAGGTGTAAATAAGTTTAAGATCCAGCAATGGAGACTTCACACTAAGCTTGAGATAACAAGAGTCAACTCAAGGACCCAGAATCTCTCCATTGATATTTAAGTCATAGCAGAAAACTACCAGCAGATGGCACTAGGCCCCAACCAGACCCAGATCAGGTCTGAATTACGCAGCTGGACTCCTAGACCACCCATCTTGCTAGATATGAGGTCATGCCCTGGTCACTTCACTTACCGTGTAATATCACAACCTTGTATTTAATAATACTACTGGTTTTTCTTTAATTACCACCTGTCATTGTGACATTGAGTATGTTTTTTTTCTGTCTACAAAATTATGTAGTGTTACTTAAGAGATGTCATAGACACACAACTGCTTGGAGGTAAGTGATCACACACACACATGCACACACACACACACACACCCCAACATGTACACTCAATTCTAAGATTAAATAAATGTCCTGATTTAATTTGTCAAGAATAAAAATTCTTTGAAGAAGAGTGGCACACAGGAAAGGAGGGTGTACAGAAGGTTTAGTAGATTCTCATGCTCCTTGGGAATGCTAACAGAACGTGGAACTAGCTAGCATTGACAAATGTGCATGACAGTAGTAGCTGGACCAGGAAAGTTCAATTCTTGCTACACCATGGATTACCGAGGAGGACGCCTCCCAAATATCTGCAATGTAAAAGTGTTGTTGTCTTTCTTTTTCTATTTGCATCACTTTTTGCTTAGCATGCAATGATGATCTTACCTAAATCACTTATTACATTGAAGATTGTAAAATGATGATTTGTTACTTCTAGGTTTATGCCTTTTAATTTCTTCTCATTTTATTGTGGCACTAAGACCAAAAACATACAACATTGGCCCACTGGTTTAGTCCAATTAACAGTTCAGTTTAGAAGTCATTAAGAGAGGAAATGAAAACTGAGATTTCAGTTGAAAGATATATATTTTTAAAAAGTATCTTTAATGTTTCCAGTAAGATAGAATTTTCTCCTTCCTCCCCTTCCTTCCTTCCTTCCTTCCTTCCTTCCTTCCTTCCTTCCTTCCTTCCTTCCTTCCTTCCTTCCTTCCTTCTTTCCTTCCCTTCCCTTCCCTACCTTCTTTCCTTCCTTCCTTCCTTCCTTCCTTCCTTCCTTCCTTCCTTCCTTCCTTCCTTCCTTTTCTTCCTTCCTTCCTTCCTTCCTTCCTTCCTTCCTTCCTTCCTTCCTTCCTCCCTTTCTTCCTTTTTTTCTTTTGTTCTCTTTATCATTTAACTGGGAGTTGGGTGCCTTAAGAAAACCTTGGCAGTCATACATTTTATTTATTATATTTCACTACCTGACCTCCAAGGTTCTCTATGAGTTTGTCCTAAGTTGTCCCTCTAACAGTTTTCATAGTTCTCTCTTGTGATTATCACAGTACTACTGAATCATTTGCCTTTTCTTATTGCTCCAGCATTTCCCACTATGCTCAGAACTTTAAATGAGATTGTTAAATAGTTTGTTTCTTCTTGTCTTTCATTTCTTAGTGTAACTGTGCTCTTCACATTGAATCCTTTCTTCCGTGACTTTTCAAAATAAAGTTGCAGCTATGTGCTCTACTACAGGGCCCTCAAAATCAATCATAACATTGGTGCTGTATGACAGTTATGTTGATCTTTTCTGTTTTCGTCCAGTAGAATATAAGTTTCAGGGGAGTAAGTATTCTGGCTATTTGTTTCTTGTTATATCCCATCAACAAGAATAGGATTGAAAACAATATTTTAAGAAGAAAACCCCTCAGTTTATGCATTTGTTAAACTTTTATATCTTAACTTTCATATTAATATTATGTAAAAAATTGCTTTAGAAATATAATAGACTAGAAATTTTGCTTCCAGTAGTGGAAATGCTCATTCGGTTTAACCTGTGTACTGAGATGAATTAATAAAGTGTGTGTGTGTGTGTGTGTGTGTGTGTGTGTGTGTGTGTGTGTATGTGTGTGTGTGTGTAAGAGAGAGAGAGAGAAAGAGAGAGAGAGAGGGAGATATCCCATTGGAATGTTAACAAGGTAGTTAGCTACAGGGCTAAATTTTAAAGGAAGAAAAAATAAAACTAATAAATGTGAGTCCATTTTTCCTGTACAAAGGTCTGCCAATTCTGAAAGAAGTGGTTAAGAGCTCAAGAAGCTGATTAAATTTTTTGAAAAATTTACAAGAATAAAAATTAAAATTAGGTACAATCTCACCAGAGAGCATCAATAAATCACCAGAGTTTTTATTAGGATCTTGACAGTTTACACCCCCAAAATAAGAGTGAAACATACTTTAAAGGATTAATGAATGACTTCTAATTTTAATCCCTGGTACTATTAAGGTCATTCTAGTTTGCCAATGACTCTAGCCACATGCATAAGCAAATATAAATCTGATCCAGAGAGAATAAAATTCTCCTAGACCTTAAGTAATCTTTACAGGTTTGCATATTGAACCTAGAAAACAATAAAAAGCAAACAAGCAAATAAAGAAACAGATAACATCACATGAAAAACAAAACCAGAAAAATAACAACAAATTAGAACTACAATAAATGCTTGCTATAATGGTATTATAAAGTAATGCATATGTGAAATGCCAAATAATCATTTTACTCTCACAAGCATAAAACTAAACTCTCCCTTTTCCCCCCAAAGCCATTTGGCCCCTGGCTTCCCTTGTTGCTGTCGATGGCAACCACATAATCTGGTGCTCAGTTCAAGACATGGTGCCATCTTTGACTTCTTTTTTTTTTGTCACACCACATATTTAGTTGGTTAGAAAATCTTCACTCATTTTAAAGTACAAGTCAATACAGAATCTCACTATTTCTCATCATAGCCACAGCTGCAAGCTTGCCTCCCTACTCTTAGTAAATTGCTCATATCTCTGCATGTAACCTCAACACAGCAGTCAGGATAATTTTACTAAAGCAAACACCAACCCAGTTTCTCCTCAGCTCAAAATTTTGCAACAGTTCACCCTTCTACTCAGATTAAAAGACAAAGTATTTAAAATGGCTTAAATTTTCTATACTTTTTAAAATTGATAAGCGAGCCCCAAAGTTAAAAAGTTGGCTTCAGTAATAGTAGCTATTCAGTTGTAATGAATAAGATATATATATATATATATATATATATATATATATATATATATATATATATATATATATATGGGTTAGGAAATAGTTAATCTCCTTGCTATTCTCTGTCAATGGCTCCCTGGCCTTTACCTTGAAATGCAGCAAAAAGTTTACTTTTGCAGGAATGTCAGGAAAAGCTTATATTGGGAGGGACCTGACAATTAGGGGAGTTTATATCACAATAGTTGTTTATAAAAGCCTTGCCACAGAATTCACTGTGAAAAGTTAAAGCCTGTAAATTAATTAAAAACTTAGTTCACCAATCTTTAATCTTTCCTTTGTATCCTAAGAAACAGAGAGTATTTTCACAGATAATTCCCAGAGGCAGATGGTCTCAGACGTGCCAGGCCCTGGCTGTTCCTGGGAGACACCTGACCCCAGCTGTCTTGAAGATTTACAAAGGACACCAGATAGGAGCTTGTTGATTGGGTCAGAAGAACTTGCAGAGGGGAAGTTTCTGCAGCTGAACCACCACCTCTTGCATATTGTTGCAGAACTAACTGTATAGACTTTTCCGTCTTTTTCCTTTTGCTCCTGAACCCTATAAAAACTACCAGGGCCAGGAGAGTGTGAAGGTAGTTCTTTTGGATAGGAGTTACCTGCCTTCTCAAGTTGCAATTTGACAATACACCTTATACCTACTCTGTCCTCATCTCTCTTTATTGGCTTTGTTTTCCAGTTACCAAATTATGTCAAGGCCTTAGAGCCAGTTTTATGCCAATACCATAAAATAAACTCCTCATCCAGATTTCTACTGATACATTTGTGCCATAGGATATCTGCTTTTTCATTTTCCTATAATATGCGTGTTTATCTTGTACCAACAAGTGGTCTGTTGGCACTGCAAACACTGCAACATTTACTGGAAGCTTATATTAAGCACTTTTTTAAAAAAACTAAATTTCAATAGCAAAACTAGGTTTCAGTTATCATAAGTGAAAATTTTCATTTGTTGATTGATGGGCAACGCTGCTGTTGTAAACAAATGATGCTCTAAAAATATTTATTAGATCAAATTTTTTTTGATCTAATAAAAATTTATTTTGCATGAGTTTACCTTATCACTTTTATCCTTTTTCTTCTCATATAATGTTTTCTGACTAAAGTAATCTCTCATTAAGCACCAGATAGCTATTTTATTAACCTATTTTCATCTACTAATAGTCTAAATATAAATAAATTAGATATATAAGACTGAGCCTTTATTTTTTGGGGGGGAAGATGTGTAATGTTTAATGATTAAAGCAATCTCTCATTGAACTTTTGTTGCCTCTTTTACTATTCTATTTCAATCCAATGGCAGTTGAACCATAACTAAGTTAGACTATAAATTAACTTTGTTTTAAGAACTGACTGAAGCAGAAATGCTAGAAACTAGCACACAGACTAATTACCATATAGTTATTTCTTTTGTCTATAAAGTTAAGGTGAGAGCTTTGTTTAAGTTTAAGATTATTGAATTTTGAAAGTTGAATGTTTGCTACAACTTAGTTTTCACTGTCCTTTTAGGCATTTACTTAAAAAGCATTTTTTAATCTACCTAAATCCAAATTATCTATTCTTCAATTATAATTAATTTTTAGACGCAGTCAATTTAAACCATGGAATTAAAATAAAACTAGTGAAATAGAAATTGATAATAATATATTCTAATTTTATATAAACTTTTCTTCTTTTAGCAAGATGATTAATGTGTCAATAAATCTAACAACTTTGCTTACTGTCCCTGTGACCTGGACCCTCCTAGTCGACATCCTGAAACAGGATCACAGACGTCACCAGAGTGGAACTTGTGACATATTCATGGAAAAATGGAAACCACATTTTGATATTCAGTTCTGGGGAGGAAACTGCTTTGCAAAAAAAAAAATTGCTTTGTAATTTTTCATTTTAATATCTGCAGCTTGTGTCTAAAATGTGTTATTTCTTTCTCTCTCTTTTGTTCTGATTTGGTAAGGAAGTACAGGTCAGTCCACACAGCCACCTGAAAACGGCTGCCAGGGTTATTCCTTATAAAAAGGGTTATTTATGTACAATAGGGAATTAAGCACATTTTTCTGCCCCTGTCAAAATTCTGTCTAACTTGGGATAGGAAAACACCCCTCAACCCAGCTTTCCAAAATTAGATAGTATTACATTTTTAGTATGGAAAAAAGTTTTATCTTTAAATTTCATACATTATAAGATAAAATATTTGAAATGTGGCTTGATAGCAATGTTTGATTTTACACAAAGTATTTTTAGGCATAAACACACCTTAGTATAAGTTATATCTTCTATCTGTGTATTTCTCTTAATACTTACCTTTTTACATGCCTATGAAAATGACTGACTTAATTTCATAATTTATAATAAATATTGTTTAACATTAAAATAAGAAAAAATAAAATACGAAGACCTCTGAACAAATAGGTTAGTTAATTTTTATATGTTATTTTTGCAAAACAAAGATATATTACAAATTTTTATATAAATCTATATTCTCATAACCTTTACTTAAATTTTAATCTCTATATACTTACAAAGCTTTTGATATTTAATTTATGAAGATATTCCTACAAACTGTATTAAGCTAAGTCTAAAATTCTAAAGTTTAAAGATGCTTTGTAAATATTATCTTACATCCTGACCAGGCGATGGCACAGTGGATAGAACATTGAGCTAGGACACTGAGGACCCAGGTTCGAAACCCTGAGGTTGCTGCCTTGAATGTGGGATCATAGACATGAACCCATGGACACTGGCTTGAAGCCCAAGGTCGCTGGCTTGAGCTCAAAGTTGCTAGGTTGAGAAAGGGGTTACTGGCTTGGCTGGACTCCCCCTCAACCCCCATCAAGGCATGTATGAGAAAGCAATCAATGAACAACTAAAGAGCCGCAACTATGAGTTGATGGTTCTCCTCTCTCTCTCTCTTCCTGTAAGTCTGTCTCTCTTGTGCTCTATCTCAACCTTGCTTAAAAAACAATCCAATCAAAAAATGGGCAAAAGAAATGAATAGTAATTTCTCCAAAGAGGACATACTGATGGCCAATAGGCATATAAAAAAATGCTCAACATCACTAATCATTAAAGAAATGCAAATTAAAACCACAATGAGATATCACCTCACACCAGTCAGAATGGCACTCATCAACAAAGCAACACAGATTAAGTGCTGGCAAGGATGTGGAGAAAAAGGAACCCTCCTACACTGCTGGTGGGAATGCAGACTGGTGCAGCCACTGTGGAAAACAGTATGAAGATTTCTCAAAAAATTAAAAATCGAACTGCCTTTTGACCCAGCTATCCCACTTTTAGGAATATACCCTAAGAACACCATAGTACTGTTCGAAAAGAAGAAATGCATCCGCATGTTTATGGCAGCATTGTTCACAATAGCAAAGATCTGGAAACAGCCCAAGTGTCCGTCAGAGGACAAGTGGATTAAAAATCTATGGTACATATATACTATGGAATACTACTCAGCCATAAAAAATGATGACATCGGATCATTTACAACAAAATGGATGGACCTTGATAACATTATACGGAGTGAAATAAATAAAACAGAAAAAAAAATTGAGAACAACATGATTTCATACATAGGTGGGACATAAAAACGAAACTATGAGACATGGACATGAGTGTGGTGGTTACCAGGGAAAGGGAAGAGAAGGAGGGAGAGTGGGGAGAGGAGGGGCACAAAGAAAACCAGATAGAAAGTGATAGAGGACAATTTGACTTTGGGTGATGGGTGTGCGACATAATTGAATGATAAGATAACCTGGAGATGTTTTCTTTGAACATATGTACCCTGATTTATTAATGTCACCCCATTAAAATTAATTAAAAAATAAAAGGAATTAATTAAAATATATATATATATATATATATATATATATATATATATATATATATACATGTGTATATATTTAAAGCAATCTTGGACTGCTTATAACCATATTCTAATTAAGTTCATTTAATAAATCTTGATTGAATGCTGACTTAGTACTGGGAAAACACCTTCAGAACAGATGACACAATAATAAAAAAAATAATAACTTCTTCCTCTTAGGTGACTAAAACAAGTGTGTGTAATTAAATGGAAAGTATTGGACCTGGCTGGTTGTCTCATTGGTAGAGCGTTGGTCCAGTGTTTTAATGCCCTGGGTTCAATATCCAGTCAGGGCACACAGGAGAAGCGGGAATCTGCTTCTCCACCCCTCCTACTCTCTCTCTCTCTCTGTCTCTCTCTCTCTCCCCCTCGCACAGCCGTGGCTCAATTGGTTTGAGCGCATCATCCCAAGCACTGAGGATGGCCTCAGGCACTAACAATAGCTTTGTTGTGAGCATGGTCCTAAATGTTCAGAGCATCAACCCAGATGAGAATTGCTGGGCGGATCCTGACCAGGGCACATGCAGGAGTCTGTCTCTCTGTATCCCTAACTCTCACTTAGAAAAAAATAAAAATAAATTTTAAAAAAAGTATTGATTCTATGAAAATATATTGACTTTTCTGTACATTGTAATTTTTCTCAAAATGATTGAATGTAATATTCATTTTTCTCCTACCAAATATCTTTTACTTATACATTATATTAATCTTTCTAAATGTTTGAAAGCAAACATAGAATTTTTTTCTGAAGATAGTTTTTTTTTATTATGCACACCAAACAGGTAATATACAGTTTACAATTTACAGAACTCTTATTCCCTTCTCCCTTTTCTTGTGATACCACCTACTGTAAATAAGTCAGTGCAAAATGCATATATATTTCTATAACCTGTGAGCAAATCTAGAACTAAGATATGTGTAAAATTATTCTTTTGTACTGGCCTGAAATATTAATGCATGTTCCCAAAGATAGTGCCAGGTTAAAACTGTAATATTATTGAACATCTGTCTTTTTCAGGATATGTAGTTTACATATTTGCACTGGTTTGAGTGGATTGCTTGACAAGAAGGGCAGAATCACATCCTTACCCTCGATTCATTTTCTTACTTATTTGACTAGAATTTTCCTGAGAGCAAAGATTATGCCTTATTCATCACTTTTATATAAAAGTGTCCAACAAAAGAATTTGCAATAGTTGCCAAGTAATTTATAAATGTTAAATTATTTGTCGTGGACTATTATGGTGACCAATCATCCTCCTTTAGGGAGGATAGTCCTTCTTTTGTAAGTTCCATCCTCCCTTGATATTGTCCCTCTACATGTCTTCCTTTTTGATATTAGAAGACTAATCTCTAAATGTTTGTATTTGATCAATGCAGAGTTGATCCATTGTGTGTGATGTGACTTATTTGTATTTAAATGAGTACTTTTTTCTTACAAATATTATTAAAATTAATAGACATGTAAGCATAATTACAATATAAAATGTTACAAATGTTTTATTATGCATTTATCATGTTATAGTGTATTATTGTTGCAATGAATAAAATGTTTATTTATGATATTGTTTTCTTCAATTTATTTTTGTCCTTCTTTTTATTGTAAAAAGGTTGGTAACCTGAGGACTACATAACTAAATTTTTGGGAGATGAAAACAGGACTGTGCCTTCAGGGGAATTCAGGAAAATTCTTTAATTTAATGAATAAATCGGAGTGAAGATTTGCCAGTCTCACATATATGAGGACTAAAGAAATTGCATCTGAGTTTCAGTCTAGATGTCTGTTCCTCCAGAAATTATTTTCTTACCTATTTTTTCTGCGGGCCATAGTTCACATGCTCTCCTGCACTCAGACTGTATTTCCTCTTTATCTTCCCATAATATCTTATCATTATATTTAACATATGGCTTATAGTTTTGAGTTATCATTCTACAGAGACAATGAGCTCTTTGAAGGCAAGAAGTAAATTTTATTCTTCTTTGGGGAATTGTTGCATAGCTTTTACAGTTTGAGTTACCTAATATATCCCTATGCTTTGGAATGTTGCTTGTGTGAATTTAGTGAATGGATAAGTAAGCAAGATGATTATCGTTTTAGCTGGGCAGTTCTTTCTTTTAGATAACCCAACATACTCTCCAAGACAGTTTTCATTCTACCGTCTCCAAGATGGTTTTGTTTCTCAGCCTGATTATTTAACCGATAACATAAATCTGAAGTGTAAAGAAGTTAATATCATAGATACAGAAAGTCAGTCACTCAGTAGGGCTAAATCTGAAATTCTAGATAAACTGAAATAATGAGACAGGTAGCGTAGTGGCTAAAAGTTTAGTCATTTGAGTCAAAAAGACTAAAATATCTAGCTTAGAATGTGGGTATCTGTCACGGAGACAATAATTACTTTTGCCTCAGGGCACTGAACTCTGTCCCTGGTCTATGTTGCTATTCAGGGCCTCTACAGGTATTCTTATTAGTGATCTTAGGAAATGTTCATCATTTTTCAAAGCATCTGTTTTTGAATAATACATACTCTGGAATGCTGTGGTCGCCAGTTCAAAACCCTGAGCTTGCCTGGTCAAGGTACATATGGGAAGCAACTACTGCGAGTTGATGCTGCCTACTTCTCTTCATTCTTTCTCTCTCTTAAAAAAACCCTGAGAATAATGCCTACTTCACAGTATTGCTATGGAATAATAATTAAATAATTATATATATAGTAAAGAGTTTAGAATGCTTAGCATATATTAAATATAATAATATTAATATATTATAAATATGCACATTGTGGGTTTTAAGAAATAATTATAAATCAGACTAAAAAGAATATCAGAAAATAAAGAACAAACAAATACAAAATGTAGTACATATGAAAAAGAATATTAAGAAACAAACAAATAATTCACAGGGTTATGGGTCATACAAGCTAATTTCTTGATGAGTTAAATATATTTACATAATAGTTGTGGCTATATTGAGTAAATATTCATTTGTATCTAGGTCAGACCCACTTTATGATTTTTATCTTGGTTTAATTAATAGCTCTCTGTTTTACTCTCAAAATGTCTGGCTTTGACAAAGAATTGTATGGTAAAATATGATGGTATATATGCTAATCTAAATAATCTGAGAGAAACTTTTTGAAATATCTAATATGCATGATACAGTGAAAATTTGCAGAAGCATGTGTAGGAAAATTTCATCTTGAGTATACAACAATCTGGGTTGGTCAACAGCAGGAAGTTGAAAGCTATAATGGGAAATATCTACTTATCCTTTTCCTTTCTCTAGAAAATAACATTCTTCCCAAATATTATTTATTAAAGTAAAAAAGTTCTGATAGGAAATTCTTCTTTGCTCATTTATCAATCTTCTTTATTAACAACATAAAAAAATGTTGTGTTACTTCAAGTGATTTCTACAATTCTTTGCTCAGCCATCATCTAAAAAACAAAACAAAGACAGAACAAAAACATAAAACATTTAGACAATTACTCATAAATAACAAAGGTGAATCAAAGATAAATAATAATCACAAAAACTAATATGCATATTATCTATCTTAAGAATTGAACAAAGTCAACTTTTAAAAAAAGTATACTCATTCAAAGTATTGGGTAGCACTTTTCTTACTATAACTGTCAAAATATTAGTAATAAAAGAAAGTGATATCAGACTGTGGTAATGTACAAAAGAAAAATATTTTAATACTATTATTCATGTAAACACAGACAGAGAGAGATTCAGATCACACTATTAGAAATGTAATACTTTTCAGATAACTTTCACATTATCAATATACTACAATTGAAAAAGCTGTAGGAAAATTACTTAGTGATTTATAAACACAAATTCATAATTATAACTTTACTAATTAAAAGAAATTTTAATCAGTGATGATTACTTCTTGGAGGGTGAAAATAATTATAAAATATTCATGTGCTAACTCGTATATGTAACTATAGTTAAAATTATGCTGAGAATTGAACATTGGCAGATTTAATTTTCTGCCTTGTAACAACTATCCACATCTGTTTAAGTGTGTAATTTGGTAAATTTATAAGTTTATTCAGTCATTAGTAACTATTTTATTATATTGTTGACAAATTTTAGTATTACAGATATTCAAGACATTTGAAATTACAGCATAATCATAGAAAGATACAATAAATTTGCCCTGATGTTTAGTAAACATTTTGTTAGAAAATACTATTTTTAGGATTTTTAATTAGTTATATTGATATAGTGAGTTGTTTATATTTTAAAAGATATCCACCTCTAGTTATCTGGATTGGTTTTGTCTTGGATCTTTAATGTCTTTCATATCATAGATTGGATCTATATTTAATAATTATTTATTAATCAAACTGCAATTTTATGTAGTACTAGGCCAGTGTGGGATTCAGCTGGTTCACACCGGTTCAGGAGAACCAATACCAAATTTTTTATTGAGTTGGTGAACCAGTTGTTAAAATGCACTTGTAATCAGGTTCTCTCTAAAGTGGGCACCTGGTCAGCCACCCAATGTGGAAATCATAAATTTACATTCTTCACTCTTTTTTACTGTTCATCTGCGCAGCAGTGTATTCTAAGTACCTATAGTGATGTTCATTCAATCCATAAGTGAGAAGATTTTGAAAGAACTCTGCTTGTAATATTTATTTATTCATTTTATAAAACTCATTATACCTTTGAAGAAATACTACATTTTAATTTCCTTATGTTTGTTACTTCAGTAAATAAACATATAACATAAAGAGAAAAGGTGCCAAACAACCAGGGGTGACATGCTGTCACTGGAAATTTCTTAAATAACAGCTGTATTATTTTTTGTCAGATATTATTTAATATTTTTTCATTAATATTTAAAATTTTTTTCTTATAGTCTAGTTTTGTGTACTTTTTATTGTTCTTATTTAAGTATTAAATGCATAAAATAATAAGCTACCTTTTAGTATATCATTTTTTAATACGTAAAGTGGTCATTAGGGCAGAAAAATGGTAAAATTATTTGAATCCCACCACTAAACAATACTGCATAATCATTCTGGGCAGACCAGCTCTCCGTAGAGACCTAGAAATATCTAAAATTTTGAACTGAAAGTATCAAAGAGTTGAATTCAATGGTGGGACAAAAATTTCCAACATGACTCCACTTTCTTCTTTAGATTATTCAGGGCATTGCACCTAAGTACACATGACTGAATAAAGGAGGATGGTTTTGAGGTACTAACATGACTAACATGAGATTAATAAGAAAAACTTTCCTTTCTTCATTTGACCAATCATCCAAATAAATGCAATTCAAAAAAAATAATTATAAAATAAACCACAAATTTCCAGTATACCAATTATTTAAATAACTTTATGGTAACAAATTAATTTTGGGTTACTCAAAATATTTGAGAGGGGAGCAAGATGGCGACGGAGTAGGCGGACGTACCAACTTCCAACTCCCAGAACCAAAGTGGATTACAACTCAATTTTAAGAACCATCACCTGGATAAACCAACTTTGAACAAAACTAAGTGGACTCTTCAACCAAGGAACACAGAAGAAGCCACATTGAGACTGGTAGGAATAGCGAAAACGCGAAGAGGGCTGCCCAGCTCCCCGGAGCAAACGGCAGCCCGGAGAGACCCGTGTGGCGGGAGGAGATTTTGGCGGAGAGGGAGGGACCTGGGTCCCAGGAACCAAGCCCCAGCCTGCAGTCCCAGAGCCAAGAAGAGGCGTTTGGACAGTTTTGAGCTGTGAAACAAGTGAGGAAGCTCCCAGGCCTACAGTGTGGAGTATTAGGTCCCTTCCTACTCTGCTGAGGGCTGCTTAAGGTTTTGGGGCGGCAGGACGCTGAAAGGCGGTTCTGTCGGCGTGGGCAGAGGCCAAGCCGGTGGGAGATCGGTCTAGCCCAGAGGGTCGGAGGGTAAGCGCGAGAGCGGTCCGGAAGCTGCGGGCCCGCCTTTAATCCCACTTACGGGGACAAAGCGGGAGGCCAGGAACAGGCAGGCCCTGCGCAAGCCGGCCCTGACCGCGGGGACCAGGCTAAGACCAGGGACGGGCAGGGGCTCGCGGCTGAGCTGACGCTACCAGTCGCCCCCCCCCCCCCGGCCGGAGAAACCGCGGTTGGCCAGTATACGTGCTCGAGCAGGCTCCGAGCTTGGGAACGGAGTGGACCCCGAGACAGGCGGAGGCTCGCAGCTGAGCCCATGGCTGCTATCCCCATCCGGCCGGAGAAACCCCGGATAGCGTTAATACGTGCACGAGCGGGCTCCGAACGCGGGGGCGGGGTAGAGTCCGGGACGAGCGGAAGTACGCAGCTCGGCGGAAGCCAGCAAACACGCCCGCCCCAATAAATCTTGGTTTCCGACCCTGCGCAAAGGGCCCTGGCATCGAGGGCGGGGCTAAAGCTCCTGACGGGCAAAAGCTTACAGCTGAGAGCACGTCAAAAGCCCCGCCTAACCCGCGGAACTGTAGCGAGCAGGCTCCGACTGCTGGTTCTGGGCGGAAGTCCGGAAATAGGTTGGGTCCGCAGCTGAGGAAAGGTGCTCGCCTCTACCCTTGGTGCTAATCTTGTGGCTTCAGTAACAGCCCCTCCCACGGAGGAGAGGCAGAAAGCACAGCAAAAGCCACAGTGGGCCGGCGCTGGCAACGCTCATACCCAACCACCCTAGGCGCCGGCAGAGGGGGTGGGGGGCCTGCAGATAGACCACACCTAGAGAACACAAAGGCAACACCTACTGGACTCCAGTGGCCACAACTTGCTTATACACAGAAAAAAATGGGCAGGCAGAGGAATGCAAACCAAATGAATCAAGAGAAATCCCCAGAGAAGGACCTGAATGAACCAGATATAACCAAATTACCAGAAGCAGAATTTAGAATAATGATAGTTAGGATGTTCAAAGAAATTAGAGCAACAATGGATAGTCATTATGAACACCTAAATAAAGAGATAACAAGTATAAAAAATGAAATTGAAATAATAAAAAAGAATCAGACAGAAATGACAAATACAGTATCAGAACTGAAGACCACAATGGAAGGAATTAAAAGCAGGATGGATGACGCTGAGGATCGAATAAGCGAGTTAGAGGACACAATAAACAAAGGCACAGAAGCAGAGAAGAAAAAGGAAAAGAGACTTAAAAAATGTGAGGAAACTCTAAGGGAGCTCTGTGACAACATGAAGAGAAACAACACTCGCATCATAGGGGTGCCTGAAGAAGAGGAGAGAGGACAGGAAATGGAAACTTTGTTCAATCAAATTATAGCAGAAAACTTTCCTAAACTAAGGCTGGGAAACACTCCACACATTCAAGAAGCACACAGAACTCCATTAAGGAGAAACCCAAAAAAATCTACACCAAGACACATCATAGTTAAAATACCAAAGCTAATGGATAAAGAAAAAATTTTAAAAGCTGCTAGAGAAAAAAAGACTATCACCTACAAAGGAGCCCCCATAAGGATGACATCGGACTTCTCAACAGAAACACTTGAGGCCAGAAGGGAATGGCAAGAAATAATCAAAGTAATGCAGAACAAGAACCTACAACCAAGACTACTTTATCCAGCAAGGCTAACGTTTAAAATTGAAGGAGAAATAAAGAGCTTCCCAGAAAAAGAAAGCCTCAAGGAATTCATAAAAACCAAACCAATTCTGCAAGAGATACTAAGGGGCCTCTTGTGAACAGTTTAAAGGGAGGAAAGAATAGAGCAAAAGAAGAATACAGCTTTAAAGAATAAAATGGCAATAAACAACTACATATCAATAATAACCTTAAATGTAAATGGATTAAATGATCTAATCAAAAGACATAGGGTAGCTGCATGGATAAAGAAACAGGACCCATACATATGCTGTCTACAAGAGACACACCTTAAAATAAAAGTTGTTCATAGACTGAAGGTAAAAGGATGGAAAAAAATATTTCATGCAAATGGAAATGAAAAAAAAGCAGGGGTAGCAATACTTATATCAGACAAAATGGACTTTAAAACAAAGGCTGTAGTAAGAGATAAAAGAGGACACTACATAATGATAAAGGGAACAATTCAACAGGAAGATATAACTATTGTAAATATATATGCACCAAATATAGGAGCCCCGACATACATAAAGCAGACTTTGATGGATATAAAGGGCGAGATTAACAGCAATACTATCATAGTAGGGGATTTCAATACCCCTCTAACAACACTGGATAGATCCTCAAGAAAGAAAATTAATAAAGAAACAGCAGACTTAAAGGAGACACTAGATCAACTTGATTTAATAGATATCTTCAGAACTTTTCACCCTAAAGCAGTAGAATATACATTCTTCTCAAGCGCTCATGGTACGTTTTCTAGAATAGACCACATGTTAGGTCACAAAAATGGTCTCAATAAATTTAAGAAGATTGAAATCATATCAAGCATTTTCTCTGATCACAATGCCATGAAACTAGAAATTAACCACAAAAGAAAAACTGAAAAATACTCAAACACTTGGAAACTAAATAGCTTGTTATTAAATAATGAATGGATTAACAATGAGATCAAAGAAGAAATAAAAAAGTTCCTAGAAACAAATGATAACATTATACGGAGTGAAATAAGTAAAACAGAAAAAACTGAGAACAGCATGATTTCATACATAGGTGGACATAAAAGTGAGACTATTTGACATGGACAAGAGTGTGGTGGTTACGGGGTGGGGGAGGGAGTAGAGGGAGGGAGAGGGGGGAGAGGAGGGGCACAAAGAAAACCAGATAGAATGTGACAGAGGATAATTTAACTTTGGGTGATAGGTATGCAACATAATTGAATGATAAGATAACCTAGAGATGTTTTCTTTAAACATATGTACCCTGATTTATTAATGTCACCCAATTAAAATTAATAAAAAAAATGGATTTCAAAAATAAATTTGCAACAGAAAATATAGAAATTTATGATTTTTACATTTATCTTCTGAGAAGTGGCGATCTTGCCTGACCAGGCAGTGATGCAATGGATAGAGCATCAGACTGGGATGTGAAAGACCCAGGTTCAAGACCCCGAGCTCGCCATCTTGAGTGCGGGCCCATCTGGTTTGAGCAAAAGCTCGTCAGCTTGGAACCAAGGTCACTGGCTCCAGCAAGGGGTTGCTCGGTCTGCTGAAGGCCCACGGTCAAGGACCATGTGAGAAAGCAATCAGTGAACAGCTAAGGTATTGTGACGGCAACGAAAAACTAATGATTGATGCTTCTCACCTCTCTCCATTTCTGTCTGTCTGTCCCTATCTTTCTCTCTCTGACTTTCTTTCTTTCCCTGTAAAAAAAAAAAAAAAAAAAAAAGTGGGGATCTTAGCATCCTAGGAGATGTGATGAGGTGAGTTCCACAACACTTCTGCCTGAGGGCTTTGCACAGCACATATGGTTAAAGAAATGGGCCATTGGAGGGAATTAGAATAAAATTTATAAGTAAATGAAAGCAGAGGAGTTTGTTTGTGGTAGAGATACTGTCTGGAATGGAGAGGAGTCTGGATGGCACATGGGAAAAAGAACCCAGGAAGGAATGAGGGAGGAAAGGTGAAATAAATAAATGTAAGAAGAGGAAGAAGAAGATGAAGAAGAAGAAGAAGAAGAAGAAGAAGAAGAAGAAGAAGAAGAAGAAGAAAGAGAGAGAGAGAGAGGCTACGATAGGGAAGAATGATATTTTCAAGGTAAAAATCTAAATTGTGTGCTATAACCACCCTCTCCCTCTTCTGTCTTCTATACAAAATCTCAAGAAATGGACTTTTAAAATGGACTTTGTTCTGAAGAAAAAGAAAAGTGATGAGTCTTGGTCTAAAGTTGACCAAGACATAAAGCTAGGAATATCCAGATAATCTACTTCATGCTTTTGTGGCTGTCTATTTCTCTCTATGGAGAGATTGAGAGAGAGAGAGAGAAACTAGAGCTAAATATTAAGTGGCATCTTAAAAAATGTCTTAAATGAGGCCCTATCCGGATGACTCAGCGGTAGAGTGTCAGCTTGGTGTGTGGGAGTCCCAGGTTTGATTCCTGGCCAGGGCACACAGAAGGAGCGCCCATCTGCTTCTCCACTCTTCCCCCTCTCTTTTCTCTTTACCTCTCTCTTTCTTTCCTGCAGTCAAGGCTCCATGGGAGCAAAGTTGGCCCTGGTGCTGAGGACGGCTCCGTGACCTCTGCCTCAGGCCTAGAATGGCTCCAGTTGCAATGGAGCAACACCCCAGATGGCCCGAGCATTGCCCTCCTGTGGGCATGCAAGTGGATCCTGGTCAGGCACATGCTGGAGTGTCTCTATTGCCCCCCCCCCCGCTTCTCACTTAGGAAAAATACAAAAAAATTGTCTTAAATGAGTACAAAGCATATTTTTTAATACAAAGAAGAATAGCTTATGTACTTTGTTATAATATGCTGAAAAGTCATGATTAGTGTTGAAATTAAAGAAAATATTAGGCCATTATTTTATACCATGTAAAATATACATATGAAAACAATGAAGAATATTTAAAAATATAAAAAATTAAAAGTAATGTAATCAGTTAAGGAACTGAAGCATTAACGTAGTGGTAGGGATCATTCTACATTTCATATTTGTCTTTAATCATGTTTTTATTTTCCCGTGGTATCTATTCACCTAGATTATATGTGGTCTAACTGAAAATACTCTTCTTCATAGTGCTTACCTCAATTGTAGTTAACTAATACCTACTGGTATCTCTTTTCTTCTATGAACTATGGTCCACATGAAAGTAAGCCTAATGCCCAAATACTTTATTTCTCACTCCAAACATGTCCTTTCCTTGTGTTTGATTTCTTAATAAATGGTTAAGTAACATCAAGCATCCGGGAGTAAAACCCAGCTAAGAGTCATCATTGATATCTTTCTCTCTCTCACCCTTGATATATATATCACCCTTGATATATATATAATCTATCATGAAGTCTTGTTGATTTAAATTCCTAGATATTCCCTGAGTCTATACATTTCTTCACATATTATCATAACACCACCTTGAACCCTTTCTTTGACTTTGCACTGATTCATTTGCATCTGCACCCCCATCCCACAGCACCCAAACAATTTCTACACCTGCAGCCAGAGTCACCTTTTTGTATGCAACTCTTACTATGTCCTATGTTATTTTACTTCCTAAACTGAAGGCTGGATCCCGGCTTCCTTTTCAATCTAAATTCACACCCTGCTTTCTTTCAAACTAGTACTACATACAGCCACAGGAATTACTTTATTCCTTTATATTTGCCATGCTTCATCAACACCAACTTTACCCAAAGTGCATTCACCCCCTCTTTCGCCTTTGTATCTGCTACTCATCATTAGATCTTAGCTCAGGTGGTACTTCTACATGGAACAAACATATCACTTTCCATTCTAGTCAGCTTACCAGTTTATAGATTTCTCAGAACTGTACACCTCTCTTTTAAAACATTTGTCTGAATTAAATATGTGTCATTTTGTTGTGTGATTATTTGATTAATGTCTATGACTACAAGGGTGAGCAGGGGTGGTATTGGCTTTTGGAGCTAGTTATAGAACCTGGACCAATGAAGGAATAAATGGATAAATTCAGGTTTATGTGTTTTACCTAGAAAAGAAAGTTTAGGCTGCAATACCTGCCTAATTGAACTAGGATATTTATACCTTTTGATTCCAGAGGTGAAAGGATAGAGAAACAATGTATTGCTCGATACAACTTGCTTATATAAGTAAAAACAGAAAAAGGTGAC
This sequence comes from Rhynchonycteris naso, assembly GCA_037038555.1. NCBI lineage: Eukaryota > Metazoa > Chordata > Mammalia > Chiroptera > Emballonuridae > Rhynchonycteris > Rhynchonycteris naso. The sequence goes on along the minus strand of CM072996.1, from coordinate 120,125,474 downwards.
AGACACATGGAATTAGAACTAACAATGGCACCTGCACAGTAAGAGAATGCTAGCTGTACAGAATAATCCCTGTTACATTCTAGGGTAGAATACAATTTTTTTCTTTCTATTTTGCTTTTCAGAGTTTCCATTAATCTTTTACAACCTGGTTGAGGCATAACATTTCCCCCAAATCTACCCCAACCTTTGTGGTCTTTATCTTTAAATACAACACTTTTCTAAAAAAAGTGTCTCTGTGTGTTTGTGCACTATGGTTACCGTGATTAGAAAATATTTCAGAAGAATGGTCTTTGAAAGTAGCTATCAAAATCATTCAAACAGCTGTTTCAGAGTTGATAAGGCTGAGAAATTAGACAATATGTAGACCTTGTTGTCAATGGTTACAACTGTTTCAGAAAATCTTGAATATTATATTTTCAGAAAGTTAATTGAAAATATAAGGTAGATCAGTCTATAAGGTTCATGCTAGCAATCCAATCTATTACAGAAAGAAAGAGCATACCAAAAAAGTTATGCTTAAATATAATAAAGTCATTAGATATATAAAAAGGAAGTTTCAAGGATAAAGGGGAGGAGGGAATAGGGTGAACTAGAAGAAGGAAATGGAAAGATAGAGGAGAAAACACTAAAATTAGAAGATAAAAAGTGAAAAAAAGAAATATTCATGTCATTAAGAGATTTCATGTCAAATTTTAAAAACAAATATGTGATCACATTCCATCAGTAAAAGAATAAAATTATAATGCCAAGCACTATAATTATGCTTTGATTAAATCAAGTGCTGCTCCTCTCTCCAGTGCAAAATTAATGACAAATTGCAGTTGCCAAAGGATGAAATGGTGGAAAGGTTTGTTTCACAGAATATATAACTCAATATATTATAAATGTTCAACTTTTTAAAAAGTTATAATCAACTCAAACTTTTACATTTTAAATTTATAATCTTAATTCAGACATATATTTTTAAATCAAATACTTCATAGACTTTTGTCTCTTTCTTTAAGAGTGATCATGAGATATGGTTTACATATACATGTATATGTGTACTAATTAAATTCTTGCACTTTGAATTATGTACAATTCCAAAGGTTTTTTGGTTTGGTTTGGTTTTGTTTTTTGCCCTGAGATATTTCATATTCAGGAATTACTTGATAATAAAATTATATATATATATATATATATATATATATATATATATGAACTTAATTGCATCTCCCACAAAATTCATTTGTTGCAGCCTTGCACCCTCATATGACATATTTGGAAATTGGTCTTCAAGAAAGTAATTAAGTTTAAATGATTTCATAAGGATGAAACCCTAATCCCAGAGAACTGATGTCCTTATAAAAAGAGGAAGAGACACCAGAGATATCTCTCTCTCTCTTCCCATATACATGTGTAGTTAAAAAAAAATGCCACATAAGAACACAACAGAATAAGCAGCTATCAGAAAGTAAGGAAGAGAGGTCTTATCAGAAACTGACTTTCCTGGCACCTTAATCTTGGACTTCTAGCCTCCAGAAATTAGAGAAAATTAATTTCTTTTTTTTAAGCCACCCAGTTTATGGTATATTGTTATGATTAATCCCAACAGTCATATATATATATATGACTGTTATATGACTGTTAGGGTATATATATATATATATATATATATTCACCTTATTTATTTCATAAACACACTTGAACTCTAGTCCCTATATTAGAACTTACAAATTTAGCACAGACATATATATTTAACTGATAAATAGATTTGCAAATATAACAATAGGTGATACATCATAAAATAAGGTATATTAAAAATGTTTAACATATTTTTAAATTTAAAAATTTAGTTTCTTTAATGAAAATTTCTGGTCTTCTTGCTTTGGCAGTGTTTACAATGAAATTGCTTTTAAGTAATATCCACGTACAACATATGAATGTTTTCCCTCATTGAATATTCTGGCAATATTCTTGCAAAAGTGATGAGGCAGAGCAGCAAGTATCAAGTAAATGAAGACTTATTTGGCCCTGGTTGGTGGCTCAGTGGATAGAGTGTCAGCCTGGTGTATGGACATCCCAGGTTTGATCCCCTGTCAAGGCACACAGGAGAAGTGACCATCTGCTTCTCCTTCCCTTCTCTTCCCTTCTCTCCCTTTTCCTGTCCCACAGCCAGTCACTAGATTGGTTCAAGTGTTGGTCCTGGGTGCTGAGGATAGCTTGGTTGCCAAGTGTGTCAGCCTCAGGAGCTAAAAATAGCTTGGTACTCAAGCATCGACCCCAGATGAGTTACCGGGTGGATCCCAGTCAAGGTGCATGTAGGAGTCTGCCTCACTATCTCCCATCCTCTCACCTAAAAAAATAAAAATAAAAAAGTAAAAGTAAAAAAAAGTTTTGTCTATTTATTTGTTTTCGTATCTTCTCTCAACTATCATTTTCTCAAGGAAGCTTTTACTGATTTATCATACTACATAAATATCCTTTTTTATAGGCCAAAATGAGGTATTTCTTAAATATACTTTGTGTACTCATGCTTAATTTATTGCTAAAATTATTTATTTATTTACAATCTCATATAATTTTTAGGATCTGGTAATGTTTCTGTTTACTGTGTTAGTCAAATAAGTTTGTAAATATGATATATATGTTTCCTTGCTTATAGTTTGCATTGGGGGTGGGGGACAGGCTGTAAGCTCACAAGGTCCTTATAGCCTAAAGCTTAGTTTTAAGACTAAGCCTTTCCTACCCTTTTAATACTAAGATCTTTTCAACATCATTCTAATACTAAGATATTCTCAAAACTAAACTTTTCCCCACACCCTTGACTATTGCATGATGTGGGGTGGTGAACTCTTATGAGGAAACCCATTTATGCCTCAGATAAGTGGGCTTGTATCAGAGACTTTCTTATTTGTATATTGGCTTAAAGGCTTTAATTTCTTCACTGTAAGATAACGCAAACCAGAGGCATTCTCTCTCAGATCCTGTCATCAGCACTGCAGAGGAGAAGCAGCCAAGATGGCAGAGTGCTAAAGGAGAAGCTAGTTTGTGCAGAGTTTGTGCAGAGAGAAGGAGATGGGGAACAGAGGTAAATAAGGTTGTTGAGGTAGAAACCTTTGATTCTAGGAATACTCGGATGAGTCATTGGCTTTGGATCCCTGAATAGAAAGGGAAGTGTTTTCCCACTGTGTGTATTTCTCACTTGCCAGGTGCGAGTTAGGATTAAAAGTAATGGCCCACCTGAATGGAATCCCTGAGTGGGAAACTAGCACAGTAGGGGGTGATTCACCTGAAAGGATTACAAGGAACATTTATGATGCTCTCTGAGGATGGCAAATAATGCTGTTCTCACCAGCCAGTCTGAAAAACCTTGTAATTTTGGGGACATTACAAAGAGTACTCAGAAAGGTCTTCCCTGAGAAGTGGGAATGTTTTGTCCAAAACTGTGGTCTTGTCCAACATTTCTGAAAAACAAAAATTAACTGTTTCCAAATAATTATATTATATCCGAGAACAAAGTTTATAAACTTTAATGAACTACAAAAATATTTAACTTAAAAAAAGATAAAATTCACAATTAAAAAAAAATATGTCTGGACATGCAAAGATCCAGGAAAGTGCAACAAATGACAAAGAAAAAAATCAACCAAAGTGGGCACAGAATGAAAGCAAATATGAATGGCAGATCAAGACATTAAAACAATTGTTATTAAAATAATTAAAACCAAATTTCAAATGTTCAAAATCCTAGAGGAAAGACTGAAATGTTAAATAGAAATAAGAGATCAGATTCGCAGTTGCCAAAGGCAGGGGTGGGGATTGACGAATTGGTTGAAGTTGATCAAAAGATACAAACTTCCAGATGTAAGATAAATAAGTTCTGGAGATGTAACATGCAACACAGTAACTACAGGTAACAATACTGTATTGTATAGATGCATTGAAAGTTGCTAAGAGAATAAATCTTAAAAGTTTTATCAGAAGAAAACAACTATAGCTACATGAGGTTATAGGTGTTAACTAAGCTTATTGTGATAATCATTTCACAATATATTTGTATATCAAATCATTATGCTTTACACCTTAAACTTATACAATGTTATATGTGTTACATCTCAATAAAACTACAAAAAATATTATGACTCTTAAAAATCATAATTGTACATATGTACCCTGATTTATTGGTGTCACCTCATTAAATAAAAAAAAAAACACAAAAAATACCACGGATTAGCCCTCTACCTGTCTTAAGGAGATAAATGGAACCCTAATTTACTAAGTGGAATAAAAAGTTTAAAAAAAATCATAATTGAATTCATGTAGTAGGTATCTAAATTAAGAATATATTTGCTTCAGTCTATGCAACACATGGTGACATCACCTCCTCTGCTCTCTGCCTGAATACAGGAATGAGTATTTTTAGAAATTGGACAGTAATTTAGAAACTGTATTTTTACAACATAATGCCCTCAAGGCATAATATATTGAAAGAACATTTTAATGACCATAACAAACAGATAAAGTGCCCAGTGATAAACTATTGAGTTTGCAGATTCTACTTTCCTTGTTATTTGGATAGTGTGTAGGAGGCCTGGATTTGAAGTTCCTTAGAAACAATTGTCATTGAACTCATTCACCTCTTCAGAGACAGAAATCAATTTTTATAGTCAAAAATAAATGCCATGAAGACATCATCAGTACACTTCATCTCCAGATATAGCAAACCATAAACAGAGTAAGTGGTTTTCATATTTCCTGTATTGATGTTTTAAAATATCACAAGAGTAACACTTGTAGAAGGTCAATTCAGTTGGGGAGTCCCTGAAATCTGTATAACCAGAAAGTTTGTTTACTCATTCAAAACACATTTGCATTTTGGTACCAGTCACTAACATATAAAAGTTACTAACTTTGTACTATGAAGGATACAAAAACAGCAGACAGAAAGATAAGTGATAGTCTTATCTTTAACAAACTCATAATCTACCAGGATTATCAACAGTCTCCATAATAAACTATAATGAAAGGTCAGAAGGAAGCAATGACAATAAAAAAGGATATAACCAATAATTTAGAAAAGCCAATGTGTACCAGCGGATTCAAAGATGATTTCATTCTATATGTGGCATTTGCATTGGATATGATAGGTTAACCATGAAATGGCAGAGATCTTGAGAAATGTTAAAACTGAGAGAAAATAATAAAATTTAGGGAAAAATATTTAAGAAATAGTACTTAATTTCTTTATAGCTGAAATATAAGTTCATTTCCCATTGCCTCTCACCTCGAGAACATTTTTCCCTTGTTAAACTTTTTCTTTTTCTACTGAGTCTTCAAATCTATTCCTCTTAGTCAATTATTCTTAACATTCACCCAACCTGTAACACCTCCCATAAAATACTTTCTCTTGACCCATCATGTCCTAGTTACTGTACCATTTCTCTGCTCCTTTGAATTTCTAACTTTCTTGGAAAACAGGGTCTACATAAGGAAAATTTATTTTCTCATTACCCATTTAGTCTTCAATCTTCCACTGTAGCCTCTGATTCAATCTTCATGTTGTCAAAGGTAATGGACACCTTCCTCTCATCAGCACTCATCACAGTTTTCTTCACTTTGACCATGTATTCAAAATATACATCTGCTTTCTCCCCTGCCACCTCAAAACAAGCTTCTTTTTTTTACTTTCTGGCTACACCTTCTTAGACTCTTTCACTAGCTCCTTTTATCATCACATCTCTGCTCAAGGCCCAGGAACAAGTGGACAATACATAATTGCTCTTCTAATAACCATGGTGCTAAAATGACTTTTTAACAAGGATACATAATTGAGTCTACTTACCCGTCTAGATAAGGCTATAGATCGTATCATCAGAAAGCCAGATGAATTATTTAATTGTAGGGTATATTTTTCTCAGATTCCAGGATTATTTACTCACTTTTTTTATTCAATAAACATTATTTAGTACCTGCCAGGTGTCAGGCATTGTTATAGATTTTGAGGATAAAGCAAATAAAAGAACATTGACAAGATCTTTGTCAAATTTGATGAGATAAAGGCTAGGTGACAAGTTGAGGCTGTTATGTAGAATTAAGAGCATTATCAATATAAACTAAAGATTGGATTTTCATTGACTTATGAAGACTCTAAACTCCCCAGTATAATGTACTGTTTTCACCTAGGATTAGGTATATGCAAAGAGCAGACCTATTTGACCTTGCCTTGTTCCTGTGCCTCAATAAATTTTTGTGATCAAATACCTAGGGGAGGCCTTTTAGACAGACTTGGGAAGCATAGTACTTGATGGTTGAAAGTCAACACCATCAATAAGATAATTGATTTCATTTAAAAACTACTATCCGGAGCAAAAACCACAGTTCAACCTTCGAAATCAGCCCCACCCAAACCCTAGCACATTTTCTGCTAACAATAGAGGTAATTCTGACAGTGAGACATTTAGAAACAATTTGTATAAAATAAATGCCAGGACCCCAATCACAGGATATCTGTAGAAGCAAGTGCTATTAGATTGTATCAACAGTGTGACTTCACCTGGTTTCCCAGCACCATAGAACACCCACCCCCTTCTATTTCTCGGACTTATGGCATACATATGAATGAAATGATTTGTTTGAAATCAAAGGGTACTGCTAATTTTAATAAACTGAAATACCAATTAACAAAAAATTAAAGAGGCTTTTCTTAGTGTGAACCTAGATAAATTTCTTAATCTTGCTTTGCCTCTTTTTTATTGATAAAATATGATTAATAATGTTCATTCTGTATAAGTCATCAGATTATACTGAGAGAATTATAAAAGTCAAATTTATGAGTTCTTACTAAATTATAAAATATATTAAATTATGATTTACAACTATTACCATTTATATTATAATAATGTTAAAATATTATTGTATGCTTTTCAGATAAATTTTATTTATTTAAAAATGTCTTTATTTTTATTTATGCCTTATTATTGTTTTTAATGATACTTAGAAACTGCCTTAAATTCTCTGTTATAAGACATCTTAAATGTTTAAAATTTAAATTGGCCTAAACAGCTAATTGTGCATGCAGATGTTGTGGAAAGTGCAAGTTTATAGAATACACCTATTTGAGATTTTACCTACAAGTTTTCATGATAGTCAAATTAGATAGACCTAATTAAAAAAAAAGTTAGATCTCTTTAAAAGTTTTTTTTATGAATTTAACAAATAGCAGTTAATAGCACAACATCAACAGTGATAAGTACTCCAAATTTTAGCCTGTCAAAAACTAAAGATTGAGAGGAAATGCATGATAGGAAACATCTGTTCCCTTTCCAGGCCTGCTGATAGTTGATGAGGATACACCTTTAAACAATAAATAAATAATAAAGTAAAATTCTAAAAAAGTAAAATTCTAAAAGTCAAATATTTTTTCACATCACATTTTTAACTGAAGAGTGACTCTACTTTAAAAAATGTGACAGATGTCTTCTAACCTTTAAAACACACTAAAAAGGTTTTGAATAATTTCATTTCCATATTTTAATGAAAAACAGATTAATGAGAAACTAAAAATAGAAATTTAAAGACAAAAATATATATTTCTAAAGGATATCTATGAGGTATAAGATTCAAACTTAGTGTCTGGTAACTTCTTTATCTTCAATCTTAGAAAATGCTTTGAAAGATGTTTTTATTGAAATGTGTTATTTTTAAGTATCTGATATTGAATTAGAAGATTATATGTCTTTGGTCTGTTTTCAAATTAAGACAGGTTAGCGTTATGAACTAGCTGCTTTCTGCCCCAACCAAATATAGCTGCTGAAAGTTTTTTCTTCTATACCAGGGCTTCTTATTTGTACCATCACTGACTTGTATCCAGCTCTCCATTTGGTGGGAGGTGCAGGGTGAAGATGGGAAGGTTCAAGAACATCCTGGAATAGAAGAGGTTGATCACATCTGTGTTCTCCACAGGTGGGATTACCCATCACTCTTGCTTAACTAATAAGCAGATGGTGCACAACACTTAAAAGTACAAGAATGCTTATGTCGTTCCTTGAGATGTTGAGCTATTCTCATTGAACTGTGATAGAAGGGTCTTCTGAGGCATGCTCACTTATACAGGAGCTTGTTGTCTTGAACTTATGAAGAGCTGGCAGTTCTCAATGCTTCCTCTTAGGATTTGCTAGTCTTGTCCCTGCACCACAAATCCCTCTTCTTGATCTCATCTTCTCTTTCTCTCTTTGCCTCCACTTGGGCAGCCTTTAGTTTGGGTGGTTTGACTCTTTAGTTATTGCTTTCATAATTTGTTACAATCATCATAATATTCATACTCCACTTCCAGCAAGACTTAATCTTTTGAGTTCCAAAATACCCAGCCCTTGTAAATGAGAAATTCACTTTCAATATTATTGCCTCTGCTATAAATTTTAAAAGCTAATTGGCAACTAAAACTAGATTTTGAAAATTCTCTATATGTGCTCCATGTAGAAACTCCACATGTTCTATCCAGAAGGTTTAGTTTTAATAACTGGAGGGGCCCATGGTAAATAAATAAATAAATAAATAAAAATGGTAATAGTGAAAGGAATTGAAGGAATAAATTAGTTAATATATCAAAAATATCCTAACACTGCACATACTAGTTTATTTTAGAAAATGAAATACCAAAACCAAAACAAACAAAAACCCAAGTATCAATATTGCAGTGGATTAGCTGTTACTACTATTATTTACCACAATAATTATTGACTTTTTTGAATTCTACTTACTTATCATTTCATTCATCTTTAAGTGTATCATGCTCCCATAAACTTTAAAATGTACATTCAATTCAAGTAAAGATGAAAAACATTAAAGGAATCTTAAGTAGACAATTCACAATGAGGGGAGTCATCTCCAGTGTTTTTCAATAACCTGTGAGATTAAAATCTTCATACAACATTTGATTGGTTAGTTCTTTCTTGGACCGGCATGAAATTTCTAGCAGACCAGCACCAGTCCGCAAATTGGTGGTTGAAAAATACTGATCTATACCACTTGACATGTTTAAATAATATAAAGTAGTAGGTTACTTTTTTTTTAGGTTTTCTAAATAATTCTTGGTAATTCAATTTTTGGCAAATGTAGTGGGTTATAGACAAGGCAGATGTCACACTATTAACACTGAATGAAGTTCAAAGACCAATCAAAGGATTATGCTTTAATGTTGAAGTGGATCCGGGGCCTCCTGATAGGCCAAGTATTACCTTTTTGATTGCTGGATTGAAAAAGTCCAGGGATTCCAATCAAGTGGAACCTGAACCAGGGAGGCTGAAATAGTGGAAAGTAAACTCTATGGGCTTGGAACAGCAGCTGTTTATTAGCAGACCACACCAGTACCCATTGACTGACGAGCCTTGGTTTTCATCTTGTGATAGTATGAATTTTCTTCTTGGCCTCAGATATTAACACTGTCACATGCCTGTTTTTCTACATCAGAAATATCAGACTCAATTCCACTAGTTCTAGGGATAGGCAGGAAGTTCATCTCAGTCTTTGTGTGTGGGGAGAAAACACGTTCACACTATCCTTCCATTTCTCTCCTATTTCTCCCACACATTTCTGCTGTCTTCTCTCTTAAGAATCTATATGTTTGTTGTGGGGCAGATAGAGTTAATCTTATCCATATAACCCACCATTTTGAAAGGCATAGCACTGAAGTGAAATTTTGATTCATCCACTTTCTTTCTCTGTCTTGTGGATGTTAGCTCACAAGGTAAAGACATTGTCATTCTTCACCTCAATGCTCAGCCTCTTTTTCTCTTTATTTCTTCTTCCAGCCTCAGCTTCTTTTCCTAACCTTCTTTTCCTTTTCTGGGAGCATTCAGCTTTATTCCCCTTGCAGTGGTTCTGCAACAAAAACTTCTTACTTACTAGGGCAGGGGTCCCCAAACTACAGCCTGTGGGCCGCATGCGGTCTGCTGAGGCCATTTATCTGACCTCGCTGCACTTTTGGAAGGGGCACCTCTTTCATTGGTGGTCAGTGAGAGGAGCACAGGATGTATCTGCACCCATAGTTCCCATTGAAATACTGGTCAGTTTGTTGATTTAAATTTACTTGTTCTTTATTTTAAATATTGTATTTGTTTCCGTTTTGTTTTTTTACTTTAAAATAAGATATGTGCAGTGTGCATAGGGATTTGTTCATAGTTTTTTTTTATAGTCTGGCCTGGCCCTCCAACGGTTTGAGGGACAGTGAACTGGCCCCCTGTGTAATAAGTTTGGGGACCCCTGTACTAGGGTAAGGACTCGAATTACCTAGTCTTTGGACCTGTGAGGAACTCAACACTGATAGATATGGGGAAAAGAGATTCTTTGAGTTTGTGGAAAGAAAAACTACAACACATGAAAAGATGTATTTAATTTTTATAATTCCCTCACGTACATAATAACCCACTCTAGTCACTAAATTCTTTTCCTCAGGATCAAGGATTGTGATTTATTTATGAATATCTTCTGATTGAGTATTGCCTCACATAGGTGCATTTAGTAAATATTTTTTGAATTACTCAAAAAAAAATCTTACCCTAAAACTCCTAATTTGTTTATTTTTTGATAAAGATGAACATTTATGTTTTTTTCAAATAAGTTTCTAATATTTAAAAGCAATTATTAAAGTTGATTAGCCTGACCTGTGGTAGCGCAGTGGATAAAGCGTCGACCTGGGAACACTGAGGTCACCAGTTCAAAACCCTGTACTGGTCTGGTCAAGGCACATATGGGAGTTGATGCTTCCAGCTCCTCCCCCCTTTCTCTCTTTCTTTCTCTCTCTCTCTCTCTCTCTCTCTCTCTCTCTCTCTGTGTCTCCTCTCTAAAATGAATAAAATAAAATAAAAAAAATTTAAAGTTGATTAAAGGTTTGTTTGATACAAAGGAGTTAGTCACTAAAATATTAATATTATAGTAAAAAGCATTTATTTTAGGCTATTGTTCATCTAAGCCATGAACTGTGTTAAAATGACAGTCAGTTTCTATAGTCAAAAATATTTCTAAAAAGCATCTGAATATATAGGCACTAAATTCTGATAGAATCCAGTAATAGTTAAATAAATAATAAATTCATCTGATTACCTAATTTGCCTTTTTTCCCTCTTGATTGTCTTTATTATTTACCAAAACAAGAAGAGAAATTGCAGGAAAGGAAACTAAAACTTAAAAGGCAAGTAATTACTTTGATTTACACAAAATGTTAGAAGCTCTACCATTAATAACTCAATAGGTATTTATTAATTTATTTATTTGTGATCACCTACTTCATAAAAGTAACTAAGTTATTATTCTACAAAAGACCTTAGACTCTTATATTCTCCCCCCTCCTACTTATGATAGGTTAAGTTGGTTTGTGGTAATTATAATCAAAATACCTATTACAAAGGAACAGCATTGAAGATTTTCTAGGTACAGACATGAGTTTTCTTTGATTGAAATCATAGGAGAGAGACTGAGGGAAATGTTGAGAGTTCAAGAGGTTCACAAGAATGCTTTAAGATTTTCCAAGTGATTGCAGGTTGAACTTAGAGTAGGTAAATCCCATTATCTGGGGAGTTGAGGATCATTGATTATGTTAGCCCAGCACTGTTACATAGAAATATCATTTCAACTGACTACAAGAATTTCAATATTTCAGTAGTTACATTAAAATGCTTAATAAAGTAAGTGAACTTAATTTTAATAATTAGCTCAGTATATAAAAAACAGAATTTCTACATATAATCAAAATAAAAATTAAGGTATTCTACATTATTTCATATTGTTTTTACATCTAGAGTTTATCTTTCAGATAAAAAATATCCCGGTTCAGACACTTTATCAGAAGTATGTGTTAAATATTTAGATGTCACAAAATTTAAAATTGAAATGTATTTTTACAAACTTAAATTGTTCCAAAAAATAAATTTAGTTTTCTAATACTTGAACTTAGTATATTTAATTTTAGTTTAATTAGTTGGTAAGTAAATTGATAAATAAAGAATAATTATTAAATCAATAATTAAAAGTTTAAATTAATTAAATTCAGAGTTTTCCATTGTGTTAGCTGCATTTCAAGTGGTGAATAGCCAACCAGTTGTCATACCGGTTAGTACAGTTCTAGACTAAGAAATTTGAAGTAACAAAGGCAACCTTAAAAAGAAAAACATGAAATGTCAGGCAGATAGAGAAAAACATTGGGTATGTAAAATTTATACGTTAGATAATCAAATGCTTAGTAGTCTGGTTGCTTAGTAGTAAGTTGACTTAAAATCTACTTGCTTAATATTCAGCCTTTTCCAGTTAAAATGAGACTCATCAATAACAAAATATAATTTGAAGTAAAATTGCAAATATAATGTATAGCATTTACTTTATGCACAAGTCAGTTCTTGTACACCATTGAACTATTTTCTATATTAATACTTGATGGTGCTTATTAAGCAATATAGACTCTACCATTGTTAAGATTATATAGTTTATGTCAAGTGTTTTTATAAAAAAATAATAATCATAAGCAAAGAAGCAAGAGGACACTTTTAGAAGTGATGAATATGTTTTTTGTTCCTTTATTTATTTTTTTACTTTTCATGTTGTCCTTATTTTATTTTATTTTGAGGAAGGAGGAGAGAGAGAAAGAAACAATGATTTATTGTTCCACTTATTTATGCATCCACTGGTTGATTCTTGTATGTGCCCTGACCAGGGATTGAACCTGCACCCTTGGTGTATGAGGACAATGCTCCAACCAAATGAGCTACCTGGCCAGGGCGAATAAGGTTTTGGTTTAGATTATGGTGATTGTTTTATAGGTATATCCAAAAATGAATCAACTCTACTGGATAAAATACTTTACAAATTTTAATTTTAATTTAAATGAAAATGTAAATACAAATCCTTTAATAACAATGAGTAAAACATAATCTGAGATTAAAGCTTTAGTCTTGAAACTAACAAATCAAGCATTATATTAATTATATGCATAAAACAAAACACAATTAAAAATACTTTACCTGATAAACTTGTAAATCTCCTGTCATTTTCTGAACAAAGCTAAGTGAGAAATGTAAAACTGCCTTTTTGACATCATAGATGAACTTTCGTCCTGGTAGATTGAATGTGTTCATAATGCACTTGTAATTATTCATCAATCTTTCTGTGTCTTGTATGTACTGGAATAAACTGTAGCAGCTACTTTTTTTGCCTTTAGAGAACAACCATTGTTATGTCTTCAGTATGTGCCAAATTGAGCATGTTCATACACCTCAATTATTTTTCATAGTTTAATACATTCTATGCTAGCTACATTATATACACAAATAAAAATTATAGAACTTTAGAATTCCATTGTAAGTAAATTATTCAACAGTATATATTGAGTGCTTATGGTTGCATAGATGCAGCTGTTGGAAGAAAACTAATAGAAATAACCACTAGTTTTAAGGAGTCTATCTTCTATTTGGCTCTTTTACCTAAGAGGTTTGTATGAGAACAAGCAAAAGTGATTTATTCAGAGCTTGCTATAGAAAGAGACTCAGAACCATCACTTGTGTTTGGCAGCGACTGAAATGCCAAAAAACAAGTGGGAAAGTTTTACTTATAAAGTAAAAATGAAGGCTTCAGGCGTGCCATGATCACAGTCTGTCGGCATGGCAAGCTGGAGGTGGGCTAACTTGGAGCTGGGCTTCCTATGTGATCAGTTAGGGTGGGTGCATTATTTGACTTTCTCTGGTTTATCTTAGGTTAGAAGTAGAGACAAAAATTAGGGAAGCTTGCAGTTAATAATCCAGTCCTGGATATTTTGAGCCAATTATTACAGCGGTTATTGTTTAGCTTCCTAGATATAACTAGAGACTGTCTACGAGTCTTATTTATAGACAACAGGCTAACTACGTGAGCTGGTTAATGTGGAGAATGAATGAATTGGCTTCCTGGGCTTGTTGCTGCAGACTGTGGTCAGAGTTTTATTTTTGTATTTGGTTTGGCTATTATCCATTTGTACATTCAAGCTCTCAGTACTCATAAATAATAATGACTCACTGTAACACTTTTAACATTAATTAACAGGGAGGTATTTTTAAATGAACAACATTGTTCTCCTTCAGATTGTAATTTGATTTGCATTTATCTTACTTTTGTTCTGTTGTCCTGTTACTCTGAGATTGTGTGAACTGCTTACTTCTCATTTAGTTTTCTTAAAGAAAAAAAAGTAAAAGAACAAAATATGTGCTTAAATGTAATTTTCTAAAATCATCAACCATAATAATATTTTTTAAAATTATATAATACTAGTTAAGACCAAGAAAAGAATTCAAAAGTGGGATAGATCACTTAAATAGAAGTACAATTGGAATGCTCGATCTAAAAATTGACAGAACATGATATATCTAAACTTTAGTGTCTTATTTTATTTTTTCTCAAGCAATACTAAGAAAATAATTTTTTCTTCATAAAAATTTTCATAATTTTAAAGTAATAAAATATATATATATGCATTGTTTGAAATTTAAGTAAAACATACTCTTCCATTTTTGTTATATAAACATGATTAGAAAAGGATATGACCTAGATAATAAAGCATAAAAAAGAATTAAGTTAATTGACTAGAAATTTTATATCTTTTGGGGCTATTTCAATGGAGAATCACAGACTTCGAAAACTAAAAATTTTATCCATCCATTCATCTAGCTAAATAATTTGAAATGAATACATACTAATTATCAAACTGGGTAGCTTAAAAAAACCAAAATTTATTCTCTCCGAGTTCTGAAGGCCAGAAGTTCAAAATTACAGTACCTGCAAGGCTGTGACCCCTCTGAAGAATCTAGAAAAGAATATTTTCATGCATCTTCTAGCTTCTGGTGATTGCCAGTGTAGGGGTTCAGAACAAGTCTCACCAGACAGAGGGCTGCTCCAAGATGAGAACTATCACCAGAGATCAGAAAGAAGAATATGAGCTAAGTGTGGTAAGCTGAGAGAAGCTTGGCAAGGCCTGGAGATCTAATTCTTCTCTGCGTTTCATTGTCTCTACATGCCATGGTAATCATTTGCGTACTAGTTTCTGTATGTGTCTCTGTATCCACAATTCATAGCTTCTGTATGTGTCTCTGTATCCACAATTCCTTCTTCTTATAAGGCAAGGACAGCTGTCATTAGAGTGGGGCCCACCCTAACCCAGAATGACTTCATCTTGATCATATCTGCAAAGACCTTATTTCCAAATATGGGTACATTCACAGGTTCTTTTAAGAGTTGATGCTTCTCATCTCTCTTCCTTCCTGTCTATCTTTATCTGTCCCTCTCTCTGTGTCTGTCACACACAAAAAAGAGGTACAGGGAGTTAGGACTTCCATATATCTTTATGAAGGATACAATTCAACCCACAACATGGCCCAAAGTCTTAGTGTTTGCTGCTAGTATTAGATTTTCGAAATAGAGCTTTCTCCTCTTAGTTTAAGGCTTGCATTCTGATTAATATTCTGGCAATTATAAAATTTTCAGCCTGGAACAGCCCTAAAAGATATAGAGATAACTTTATCACTATTACACCTACCAAATGCCAGACACTGTCCTAAGCATTATACATATAAAAAAATTTCCTTTAATTTCCACAGCACTCTCTCTGTTCAGTACTATTATTTCCCACCATCTTACATAGGCAGTAACTGAATATTGTGAAATAAGCTAAGTCAATTTGACTGTTCATAGTTACTGGATTGTTTTAGGTGTCTATAGTTATATATCATTAAGAATCAACTTTGCTACAGGTGGCATAATTATAATGAACCCAAATCCTCAAGTAAATTTTGCCTTATAATTAATATCAAGTAGGTACAAAAAATAGTCATACCACCTGTTATGTATACTTGATAAAATACCAACAAATTCTCTATTTTTTAAGCACTCTCAGAGCACATATTATGAAAGATTTACTCAAGGCAAAAGTAGCAATATTACAAAAGGAGTAGGAAAAATCAGCTAACCTCTAATTCAAAGTCAAATGAAAAAATCCTCCAATATGTCTTAACACAGCACCATCAGAAGTCTTCCTAGTTGGGGACATCATGCTGGTGGGAGCAGGTTATTAGACATGCTACATTCTTATATTGGCTCACGTAAGAACATGTACACCTGTACAATATTTCTACATAGTCTACATATTTTAAACATTATGCATTCCACCAAGGAAGCTCACTTTTAATTAATAATTAATTAGTTCTCCAGTGTCAACAAAAAATAAAACATACACACAAGGATATTTCCAGCACTTGTAAGAAATTTTCCCAATATACACAAAAATCAAAACTGTATACAAAAGTTTATGAAAACAAGATTTGAATCACCATGCTACAACACCTGTTGAAAAAGTCAAAATAGAACAATTATAGGAAAATAACATTAAAATTTTTTATTAAATTTATTGTGGTCACATTGGTTAACAAAATTTTATAGGTTTCAGGTGTACAATTCTAGAATACATCATCTATAAATATGTGTGTGTTCACCACCCCAAGTCAAGTCTCCTTCCATCACCACTTATCCCCCTTTCACCTATTCTACCTCCCATACACTCTTTCCCTCTTGTAATCTCCATACTGTTGCTTGTGTCTGTGAGTTATTTTTACTTTGCCTAAAAGATATTTATTTGTAATACTGTCAAACTAGAAAAATAAATGTCCATCAAAGGTAAATAAATAAACAATACATAGTAAGTATCTATACAATGAATACTACACAACAAAAGAAGAAAAAACTACTGACGTACTCAAAATATGGATGAATGTCAGATCATTATGTTAAGTAAAAATATCTGGCTCAGTGGATAGAGTGTGGGACTGGAATGCGGTAGACTCAGGTTCAAAACCCTGAGCTCACCAGATTGAGCACAGGGTCATCTAGTTTGAGCAAGGTTCACCAGCTTGAGCCCAAGGTCGCTGGCTTGAGCAAGGGGTCACTCAGTCTGCTGTAGCCCCAGGTCAAGGCACATATGAGAAAGCAATCAATGAACAACTAAGGTGCCACAACAAAGAGTTGATGTTTCTCTCCCTTCCTGTCTATCTTTATCTGTCCATCTCTTGGTGTCTGTCACACACCAAATAGAGGACATATTATATTACACATTTACATAATATTATAGAAATTACAAAGTAACCCATAGTGACAAAAAGCAGATCAATCATTTCCTATAGTAATAAGAAGGGACCAGAGTGAAAGAAGAAATGAATTATAGAATGGCATGAGGGTACTTTAGGAAGTCACAGATATATTATTTTTAATTTTTATTGTGATGATGGTTTATTAAACATATACATATTGTATATGTGTCACATCTCATCAAATAGTACCTTTAATATGTGCATTTTAGTGTATGTAAATAAGACCTTAGTAAGTCGTTTTAAAAAATGTAGTCATTATTAGGAGTGTTGTCTCTAAACCATAAAAGAGAGAAAGAAACCCAGAGGAAGCAGGAAAGAGATGGACATCTGCAATTTTATCTGAAAGCGAATATATGATGCACCTGGAGATGCATCTTGACCCCCGCCTATTAGTCATATGAGCCATGAAAGTTCACCCTTTTTGCCTAAGCATATGAGGCAGGTATTCTATTGCTTGTAGCAGAGAGAACTCCAGCTAAAACGGATAAATAAAATTGAATACACTAAACCGGGACATAAAACAAGTTTAAAAATGCTTAATGTGTCATGTAGCAGCTTTTCACTTATTGAGTGAAAACTTTGGGCCCCAATCAATAGCTTTTTTAAGGGTCTTAATGATATTTAGGGGTCTGTGTATTCGTGTCGGTTGTGAGCAATATTTGCTACTGGACTTTGGAATGAGTTCCATAATGTGAATTTCTTTTTCTCCAGAATAAGAGGATTTGAGTTTAACTGGATTTGAATTTTAATAGACTGCAATTTAGTGTATATAGTGCTGCCTGAATGACAGCAGTTTGCAGTTTTGCTTCACAAAGATATAAAAATAGACCACCCCCAAGGTCCAAATGCCAGCTCTTCCATGAAGCCTTTATTGTTTCCTTCTTTTCTCTTCTCAAGAGAATGTGATTGCTCTTGATAGTGATATTTAGTTTTTCTTACCTCTTGCCCGACTCCCTTCCCCTTTCCCCCCCAAAAAAGTTTAATTATTTAGAAATATAAGGGTCAATTTAAATGTATAGTACTCTGAAAAGTCACATTAGTTTGCTAGAACTGCCATAACAAAATGCCACAGGTTGATGATTTAAACAGAGAAACTGCATTTTCTCACAATTCTGGAGGCTAGAAGTCCACGATAAATGTATCAGCATGTTTAGTTGTGTTTTTTTTGAGACATCTCTGTTGCAGAAGGTGCCTCTTCACTGTGTCCCCACACAGATGTCCCTCTGTCTATGCTGTCTGTGTTCTTATCTCCTCTTCTTATAAGGAAGTCATATTGTATTAGAGCCCATCCTAAAAACCACATTTTAACTTAAGTACCTTCTCAAAGACCCTATCTCAAATTATAGTCATATTTTAAAATATTGGAGGTTAATACTTCAACATGTGTATTTTGGAAGGAGTCAATTCACCCATTAAAAGAGATGTTAATACATGCTTGCTGCTTCTTCCATATTCTTCTCTTAGGGAAAGCTCTGGGAGAATGACCCTCAAAAATCACCACAGACATCATGCAATACTGTAAATATTTTTGAACTTCTAATAATGCCAAGCATGTTTATTTTGGAATTAGATAATCAAATTATCATCAATATGTCAGGTAGAAATGCCCCTACAGATATACCCCATAGGTTGTACTGCATTACACATATCAAAGTTATTTGGTTGGAATAAATAGTCAGTGGTTACCTTCATATTTTCCCAGCATAACAAATTATCAACCTGATCAAATAAATTATGTCTGTATGAAATTTCCTCTTCTAATATGCCTCCTTAGTCAAATATTTAAGCAGATTCCCAACTGCCTTGTGCTTTCGCCTTGTTCTACTTTATATGCAACCGCCTGTTATCTCATTTGGTATTTCCCTTGGCTTTATGTCCTTCTCCTTTGCAATATGCAACAGGAAACTCCCTTGAACTTCCCTTCTGAAATTGTCTTTCCTGAATCTCCCTGCCTCTGATTCCTTCTCTTCTCCTCACAAAAGAAAATGTCCTTGGCTTCTACTTGTATAAGAGGGTAATCAGTGGGAAATCCTTATTAGGACAACACTGCCATGGTTGCCTTTGAGATAATTTAGTAACTGCTGGGGGTACAGTATGACAAAAGATAGATGCTCAATCTCTCCCTGAAACTATGCACCTAGATAAAATTTGTGACTCATTTCATGTTCAGTACACATAATCCTGTCGTTAGCCTGACTGACACATGTTAGGTATTCTGAGACAAGCATTCTCATAGGCATTTGTAGGACAATCTCAGCATGTATCTAAAGACTAAGACTCTTTTCTAAAACATCTCAATGATTGAGAAAACAAATGTGAATAAAGACAAAGGATTAGCAGATTTGAAACAAGTCCCATAAATTATTTTTCCCTGGAATCAAGATTGTAAAACTAAGTTGTAATTCACTTTTTTTCTTTGCTACTCACTGCCTGAACATATTTTATGCCTCAGTTTCCTCAAATAAAGTATTAACATTCCTGAAAGATTATATCATAACCAACCATGATGATGACCTTGAACATGTGAAAGTTTATTACAAATGCATGTGTGCATTCCATGTGTAGTGAAAATAATAATTACATTCTCTATTAAGGTTTCTGCCATACAGAATCTTGGAAAGAATTGCTGTGTCTGTAGTCAGAAACTAGCAAAGGCAATTTCAGTCTCAAGCCAGATTAGTAA
Organism: Rhynchonycteris naso; assembly: GCA_037038555.1. Lineage (NCBI taxonomy): Eukaryota > Metazoa > Chordata > Mammalia > Chiroptera > Emballonuridae > Rhynchonycteris > Rhynchonycteris naso. Next base: position 120,105,656 of record CM072996.1, on the reverse strand, counting down.
ATAAAGCCAAGATATGGGGGCTGCAATGTGTTCTTCTTAACTGCCATGTTATTCATCTAGAACATTTCATTTACCATATTTACTATTTCATAATTATTCAAATTTTCATAGAATAATTTTGGGCACATAAGAAAAATTTTATGGTTTACATTTTATGTAACAAGACATTAAATATTCCACTGTCCAGGAAAAATTACCTACATGAGGAATGTTTCCACCATATTCTTCACTTTTTTTCCTATCCAGGTTTCTCAGTTAATAAGAGGATTGGACAAATATGACCTTAATGAAAACATCTTCAGGAAAATGAGTTCATTTACTCCTAGAAACCCAAGACACATGAACATCTACTGTTTTTATATTAAATTTTTCTTGTTATTATTTTTTAAATTATATATTCCATATTTACAAAAAGATGCTAAAATCAAAATATAGACTATCATACATATCTAAATTGCAATGTGCAAATCAATAGCGCATTGCAATAACATATTACTCAAAGGTGATATGATTGAATAAATTGATATGTGCATACAATTTCACTGATTTATGTAATCTGAAGACAGGGTAAAGTACTGGTTTGAAAACAACCACTCATCTATAGGAACAGTAGCACTGAGTTTGACTCTATGTACCAACTCAGTTATAAGTATAAAGGATTAAATGTGAGGCTATATTGATGCCCTCAAAATTATACAACTTTTAAACATTACCATGCAAAAATCTGTTATAATTTTTTTTTACACCAGATTAAAAGCATTTTATTGTAAACCATTTTGTTTTCAAGTTCTAAAGAAACCTAGAAGGCAAAGATCAGGAAATATGCTTTAAAGAAGAATCTAAGAATTGTGTTAGTTCTGCCTAGCAATTTTAGTATATTTTTGTGGTCCATTCAATCTCCCGTCCTCCTAGACTAGTTCATACTCACTTTTTTTAAACCTAAAATACTTCCTGCCTTATATTGTGCTGATGATGCTGATTACTTTTCAGCTTAGAAAATAGAAGGAATCAAAAGAGAGCTATTTACACTCTAACATCTACTTCCCTGAGCTGCATCCAGATCCCTCCATATGCTCTTCTGTTCCCTGGAACCCATCCATGGGTGCAGGAAGGGCAGTGCTCTGACCTAAGGCCCGCCTCTCCCTTACTCATGGCCACATCTCTCACCTGCTGAATGATGCTATTCCGGTAACTTCTCTCTCTCTTTCTTCTGGTTGATTTCCCCCTCTCTACTGGATTATTCCTATCAAAACACAAACATGCTATAATATATCCTAAAAAGAGAAGCTATTTTAGTAAAATCTAACTTTCCCTACTTTCCTTTTAAGCCCCTATTCCATTTTTTTTAATCGATTTTCCACCAAAACTTTTGGGCAGGGTTGCCAACTTTGTTCTCTCCCACTGAATTCTTTTTGTTCTTTCTTTAACTCACTGTTCTAGGTTTTTATCCCATCACTGTCTATTCGTTGAATCATTCATCTAACTAAAATTTTGAGCCCTACTATATGCCAGTGGAGGGACTCAGATTGGCATTTTTCTTTACTTCTGCCCTGGGACTAAAATGTTAAACTCTCTCAGAAAGCATAGCTGGATACATGGTGGTGCACTTTCAGCCAGATTGTATCAATGAGCAAGTCCTGCATCCCTCAACTTACTGTCGCTCAGAGGCGATGGAAACACAGTCACTCAAAACAGACCCAGAATATCTGATAAGTGTGTGCACTCAGCTGTGCAGTACTGTCCTTGGCTTGGCTCAGGGCAGTCTCTCGCTAATTCTGAGATCCCCCTAAATGTCTTTCCATTACACAGACTCCAAACATGCAGACAATCTCAACACAGAGACTCCTGTTAATCAACTCTTATCTTCACTGTCCCAGCCTCCAAGACAGCATACTTAAATGCTAAATGGTTTCTAGACATTATCTCATTACTTTTTTTGAAAATACTTACTGGCCTTGTTCATTTTGCTCAGTGGTAGAGCGTCAGCCTGGCCTGTGGAAGTTCCAGTTTGATTCCAGGTCAGGCACACAGGAAAAGCAACTATCTGCTTCTCCACCCCTCACTCTCCCCTTCCCTGTCTTCTCTCCTCCCACAGCCATGGTCATTTGAGTTAGTAGGCCCCAGGCGGGCGCTGAGGATGGCACCATTACCTTGCCTCAGGCACTAAAATAGTTTGGTTGCCAAGCAAAGGAGCAACAGTGCCAGATGGGCAGAGCATCACCCCATAGGGAGCTTGCTGTGTGGATCCTGGTCGGGGTGCATGGGAGTCTGTCTCTGCCTTCCTGCCTCTCACTTAATAAAAAAAGAAGAAGAAGAAAGGAAAAAAAAAAACCCAAAACCTGTCAGAAGCTTGTCTAGAGAACGGAATGCTAACTTCAGGCTTTGGAATGATGCTTCAGGAAGATACTTACTTTGTAAAATAATGAGTTTGTAAGGAATTTGTAAGTTGAAAGATAGAGGGACAATCTTTTCCTTTTGCTTTTTAGAGGGATAGGTTTCTCCCCGCCCCCCAAAAAATGTTTTAGGAAATGAAAATTATGTATTAACCTATTATAAGAAATAATTTGAATCCTAAATCTCAAATAATCTGTATAATAAACTGTAATGATCACTTTTGCACTCTAGCCTCAATTGATAAATGATGTGCAGTACCACTGAAAGAAGTATGGTCTGATGTATTTCAAATTCTTAAGAAAGACATTCTGTTGAACAGCAATCCAGTATTCTAGTCAACTTGATAAGAATAACCCTTGCATCCAAGGATCGGAAAGATTTGTCTGAAGAACATCCTCTTTTTACACAGTCCAAATTCAAATTACTTAATTAAGCCAACTGGTTGTCTCTCACTACTATTGATAACAGGGTGTAAAGTAAAAACTGCTCTGGAGAAATAATAATGAACCTAACACAGAAAATGCACTAGGATGTTACATGAAACAATCAAGAACCGCTTTGATATATCACACACGAAAATGACACAACTAAAGTTACATCGTTTCTTCTATTGTATAACCTCAGAGCCACTTTCCAAGAACAACACCACATTTTTTAGTAAGGTACTTATCTGTAGGCTGAATGCCTATAGGTATATCAGTGCTTTTCAATCCTTTTTCAACTTCCTCAAATGAAAATAAGTCAAACATTTGATATTAAGTAACCTTTAGTAATATTTAAAACAGGTTTTCTCCTCTGCAATAGAGTAACAGATTTGAATCTTTTTAACATGCCTCTAACAGTTTATGCTGGCAACAAAGTAGTTTTAAACAGCAGATGGTTCCTTGCACATCATAGATAAGAAAGGAAAAGCTGATGATACTACCAACTGGGATTGCAGCTCTGGGAAAACTTGCAAATTTCAGCAAAGTTTATGGAGATTGAATGTTTATGAGCAATAGGAGAAAAAAAGTGAACAGGAAACAAAAACCTTCATAGACAAAAGAAAAAGTGAACGTGGCAAGTGGCATGGGCCTGCTATTCTTACCTGCAGAGGTTAAATGCATTTGATAATTTCATGCTGCACAATGCATATACCAACAGGAGAGCACAGCCTTGGACACAGAGTTCTGTAATGGGGCCGGTGAGACTCCTTGTGCGCTCCACTGAGCATAGCTCAGCTCTGCATTTAGTAGATGGCTCCCCCTGCTAATGCAATCAAGCACGTACTCCTCAGCCTCGCTTTCCTTTCTTCGTTGTTCCCAGCAGTTTTTTCTCCATTTTATTGTTAATCTATACCAGCTACTTTTAACATTTTTCATCATGTGGTACACATGCTAATTACTAAAATTCTTTGGCACACCACAAAATGTGTTTTTGCTACTCTGACAAATAAAAATAGGTATCATTTTGATTCATTTACACTGGATGTCTATTTTTCTGTTGACTGTTATCATTTCTTTGTCATTCTAAGGGAAAAGAGGTCAGTGCCCCTGACTGAATAGTCAAATATTGCATGTTTTTAAAACTTTTGGGCACACCGGTTGAAAGTCTCTGATCTTCATACAATCATACAAACGTATTGATAGATAAATAGTTTACCTCTCACATATGGCTAACGCTCTCATTTTTCACTGAGCATCCTAATATGTGAATATGATTCGGAACAGATTATAAAGGTTGTAGAGCTCATATTACTTTGGGACAGAATAATCTTTTATAGCTCATTTGATACCTGATGCCCAGTTTATGTGTATGTTTCCTCATCTGCAAATGGTAATAATTCTGGTAGTTGCCTCACAGGTTGTGGTGAGGATGTAATGAGCAAACATAAAGTATTGGAAGGGCAAGCCCTGACGGTGACTCAGTGTTATTTTTAGTGTTACTGTGTTAATACAAGTTACTGTGGGAACACTGCAGAGCGGTTACTGCAGGCTCTACTCTCTAAAATTCTAATTTCCTCCTTCTACCCTCTCAGCAAATGATTTTTTAAAAATAATAAAGCGAACATTTAGTGTTTATCATGTATCAGGCAATATTCTGAGTGCTTTATATTTATGAGCACATTTAATTGTCACAATGATGCTATAATGAAGATACATACATTAGTCCTATTTTATATAATGGAGGCACAGAGAAGTGACCACTATCGTTCTAGGACAGCATAGCTAAAACCTGGTGGAGTTTCAGCTTCAGACCCAGGCTGTCTGGCTCCAGGACTCACATCCTTTACCATTTTTGTACACAGCCAATTAGGTTTTATTCTGACATTACCCTACTCCTACGTCTTAGCACTTCCATTCTCGTCACTAACTCAACCGAGCTTGTCACTTGTTCTTTGACTTGATTATTTCCCGTGGGCTCTTGCTCTATATCACATTTTTTCTTTTCAAATATTTTTAATTTCTCCCATTTCATTGACTTTTCAGCTGCTTTCCAAACAATCACCTTTTTTTTTGTCTTTAAAATAAGTAAATGTGACCCTTTGATTAATGTCATCATGTTTGGGGAATATTCTAATTTTCCCCATTTCTATCCAGATTGAAATTCATGAAAACAAAAATCTGCACCTGCTGTCAGTGATTGTTACCACATTCCATGTGTTCTTACCTCCTCTGCTCCCAACACTCCTCAGGAGCCATGCAAACTTAAAGATCCCCTTAGGTTTGCCCTTCATCGGGGGATGGAAATAAAGCCCACAAAACAGTTATTCTAAGCAATGAATAAAGTAAGATAAATACTAGAGAAAATACTATAAAAGACTTATTTAAAAATCAACATTATTTATTTTCTATTTATGAGCTGTTTAGGAGCTATTCTTGATGACTTATAACTTAAGTGGTTCATTCTCTTATATAAATTTTATCAATATTTTTGTGGAAGATATCATTTCTTTATTTTTGAAGATTTATTTTTTGTTCATTCTTTTGACATTTTCTTAGCATTGTTCTGTTGTCCAAAACTCTAAAAATAGATAATTAGCATTATAATATCTGTGACCCTCCACTGCTTACAGCAACTGAGATTTCAGAATTAGTAAGACAAGTTGTCACTAAACTGTAATAATAATAATTACCCATAAACTTTTGAGATGATTTTCAATTTAAAAACATTAATGACTTGATACTGTGTTTTATTTAAAAAGAAAATATTTAAAAAGTTCTTAATGACTTAAATTTTGATTAAATTCAGCATCTATGAAAAGATATTTCTTGACTAAGTAACATCATTTCCAGACTGGTTTTTAAGTTCAGCTTTTTAAGAGCATCTTTGTATCCCTCAAAGCAGATAGCACAATGTCTGATATAGAATAAGTCCTCAATGCTTGCCTGTTGGAAGAATACATATACATCTATGGTAGATTGAAAAGAAAATGGGAAGTAGCTTTGTGGTCTCTCTTGTTTCTTATTCTGCATTTCATTTAGTAATGATGTGGAATTCCAGGAGAAGAATCTTGGAAGTTGAGGTAAAAAGAGGAGGGAAATGAAAGTCTATGTAAACAATTGTGACATCCCCTTTCTCCACCCAGCTGTCTCCCAGCAGCAAGGCTTTCTCAGAGGACAATAATCACATTGTCATGTCAATTGTGCTAGAACTGTGTTGAATTCTGTATTAAGGTTCTGTAGAAAGACAGAGCAATAAGGTGGAAACAGTGGTGGGATTCAAATAATTTAACAACTGGTTTTCTGCCCTAATGACTGTTTAAGTATAAAAAAAAGATATACTGAAAGGTAGTTTGTTATTTCATACATTTTATATTTAAATAAAAACAATAAAAGAGGCACACAAAACTAGATTATAAGAAAGAGTTTTAAAACATTAATGAAAATATATTAAATAATACCTGACAATAAAAAACAATAAAACTGTTATTTAAGGTATTTCCATACTGCTTCTTGATTGGTGCCCTCACTTGTAATTTTTTTCACTTATGGGAAAAATGAACATTACTATAGGTGCTTAAAATATGCTGTTGCATAGATGAATATTAAAAAGGAGTAAGAAATGTAAATTTATGATTTTAACAATGGGAGGCAGCCAAGCGTGCACTTTAGAGAGAATCCTGATTACAAGTGCCATTTTATCAACTGGCTCGCTTAACTCAACAAAAAATTAGCTATTAGTTCTGCCAAACCAGTGCAAACTGGCTGACTCCACCATTGGATGAATATTCATCCACCTATATCTATATATGTACATGTAAATCCACATATATAAATTATAAGGAATTAGCTCACACAATTATAGAAATGACAAGTCTCAACATAAGCAGAGTGCATTAGTAAGCTCAAGACCCTGGAGAGCCAATGATATAGTTCTAGTCCAAAAGCTGGCAGGTTCAAGACACAGGTTCTCAGTTCAAATCTGAAAATGAGAAAAACTCAATGTTCCAGTTGGAAAGCAGTCAAACAGGAGAAATTTTCTCTACCTAAGAAGTTCTTTCTATTCAGGCATTCAGCTGATTGGATAAGGCTCCTACACGTGAGAAGGATAAGTCTGCTTTACTCGGTTACCAATTTAAATGTCAATCTCATTTGCCTGCCCAGGAGGTGGAGTAGTGGATAGAGCGTCGGACCGGGATGCAGAGCATCCCGAGGTCGCCAGCTTAAACGTGGGTTCATCTGGTTTGAGCAAAGCTCACCAGGTTGGACCCAAGGTAGCTGGCTGGAGCAAGGGGTTACTCGGTCTGCTGAAGGACCGTGGTCAAGGCACATGTGAGAAAGCAATCAATGAACAACTAAGGTGTCACAATGGCAATGGAAAACTGATGATTGATGCTTCTCACCTCTCTCCGTTCCTGTCTGTTTAAAAATATCCTACTGAAATACCCAAAATAAAATTACACCAAGCATTTGAGCATCCCATGGTGCAGTCAAGTTGATTGTGTGTATAAAGGTAACCATCACAGTGGAGTGTATGACGGAGAGGAGCTAGGCCCAGAGGATAGGGAAGAAGTAGTAAGAAATTCAAAAAGTTATTAAGCAAACAGTTAATTCTAAAATTTCTGAACAATAATCAAGCAGCAAAAGCATATTTGAAATTCTGTGTTAAAATATTTTTTAATATGAAATACTATGAGTTTAAAATAGTGCCTGAAATTCTATAAGCACTGAATAAATGGTAGGTATTATTTCTCAAATATTAAGATGTTTAATTATATGTTCTTTTAATTATATATTTATATTGTGCATAAATTTTTGAGTGTTCTTAGTTTTTAATATTAAGTAATTAATTTTTTATATAATATGTACTAAGAACCCAGTATAGGGTTCTATGCCAAGGATAGAAAGAGAGATAGTCAGTTCCTGCCAAAGCTCCATGATATATTGTGAAAATGTGAATTTTGAGGTTATAGAGAACTCGGTCAAATACTAGACTTATCTCTTTCTAATGCCCATCCCTTATTCATGTTATCCCACATGTAGTTTCATTCTGTAAAATAGAGTAGTAATATCTAAGTCAGAAGTTGTCATCTGGCTAACATATAATACCCAGCATAAAGAGACAGAATGTATAAAGAGTATTCATTATTTTTATTTCCTCTGCCACCTGGACAAGCTGGTAAAGACTAGATTAAGTGTAAGATACTTCTCATTTTTGTACTTCACTTTTTTTGTATGTAAAGTGAGGATAATAATAGTACCTGTCTGTGGTGCATGCTGTGAAGATGAACTGAGTGAAAATCTGTAATGTGTATAAAACTTTTAAGCAGCCCTCCCCTTAGTCTCATTAATGAGAGCTATTGAAGTATGATGATGATGATGATGATGATACCACAGAAATAATCATTATAATTGTGGTATTGTTTGCCTCAAGAAACAGTATTATTAGCCACAACTAAAGCAAATAGCAACCATTATATTTTCCAATGCCTGACATTGTAAATAAGTTATTTATAGACCAATATTTTTCAGTTTCAGGAAAACACTAAGGAGTTACTTGAGAGAGATCAGAAGACAGAAGTTTATTATAAGAAATGCCTTTAAAAATTATTAGACATTTGATGCTTGGTAGTGAGGAATTTTTTGGAAAGATCTGTCATTATGTCTATATTTTATTTCCTGTCCCACTCCCCCAAAATTAGGGACTCATTAAGAAAAGAACTTTGAAAATTTATATTACATTCCTGAAGTTAAGGGACAATGATTGATATATATAGTATCTCACCCGAAAAGCACTTTCAAACACAAGGCCAGCTGAAGGAGGCCTGAAAACTGGTCCGCTAGTACATATTTAACAATTGCCAGACCTTTCTCTCTGAGAAAAAAATTTATAGACCTGATTAGTAGCATCTGCAAATTTTCATTATATAAATATTCCTCATACTATGGTGGAGGAGAATTGGGAATTTATGCCATCAGCTTCTATGAGCCCTAAGAGCAAGCTGCATCCCAACAGCAACCATTATCTTTTAACATTTAAAGTTCCAGCAGGGAAAACTGGAGAGGAAATACGTAAACATCATACAAGAAATAAAAGTCCAGCATTCAATGCAAAGACCCAATATTAAGTTAAAACTAAAACCATCATGTAAGGCTTTTTTTGTACTTTTAAGTGTTCTTTACTCTCCTGTACCTGACACTGTAGAGAATAGAAATGTGAGGTAAGACTTTCTTCCCCAGTGCAGCCTGTGAGAGTAGTTTTAAATTGAATAATGATCTGTATTTTTGTAAGAAAGACCTGGTTTGCCTGACCAGGTGGTGGCGTAGTGGATAGAACATCAGACTGGGACACAGAAGACCCAGGTTTGAAACCCAAAGGTCGCCGGCTTAAGTGTAGGCTTATCTGGCTTGTGTGCAGGCTCACCAGCTTGAGTGTGGGGTCACTGGTTTGAGCATGGGATCATAGACATGACCCATGGTCACTGTCTTGAGCCAAAAGGTCACTGGCTTGAAGCCCAAGGTCACTGCTCTGCTGTAGTCCCCAGTCAAGACACATATGAGAAAACAATCAACGAGCAACTGAGGTGCTGCAATGAAGACTTGATACTTCTTATCTCTCTCCCTTCTTGTCTGCCCCCATCTGTTCCTCTCTCTGTCTCTGTCACAAAAAAGAAAAACCTGTTTTTTTTGTTGTTTATTTTTTTGTGGCTATTTGAAAGTTTTCTAAAAGCTATGTAGTCTGTCTTACTTTATCTAAGATAAGGAAAGAATAACAATAATAAATCTTTAGATAAAATCCAAAAGGTAGAGATGAATAAGAATAGAGGTGCACCCCACCTGTGCCTAACCAAGTCAAACTGGTTCAATAGTTGGTTCTCTAAGTAACGTAAGAAGTCAAAGAAGAATGAATGTCTAGCAAAGATATAATTTTAATTTAAAAAGTAATTACCCATGTATAAGACGCACCTTAATTTTGGAACTCAAAGTTTGGGGAAAAAAAGTATTACATAAAGTTTTTGAACTCAGGTTTTATTAATCATAAAATTCATACAACTCCTAATCACTGTCAAAACTCCCATCCATTAGCTTGTCCTCATCTGTGTCTGTTAATGAATCACTGCCTTTAACAATGAACACAAAAATAAGCACAAAAAGTGAGAAATTCAAGTAAAAATACCTACAACCACTGTATAAAACGAACCTAGTTTTTAGACCCTAAATATTTCAAAAATAAAAAAGGTGCTCTTATACATGGGGAAATACAGTATTACCACTAAATCCAGCCTCTCTGGGCTAGCTTGTGCTACCAAAATTACGCTATCAGAATTATTTACTTCCTCTGACCCTCAGAGAAGGTTATTCTTCCTATAAAGCTCTTACTTAGCACAGTCTTCTCTAGGTTTCCTCTTGATGACCTAATTTCCACTTGTGCCTGGAATCATAATTTTATTTTATGGATCCTTGTACTACTTAGAACAAGGTATGCTTTTTACCTGTATGTGGCCATATCCTGTGAATATAATGTACTTGGAAAACATTTGTTTCTTTTAGTAGATCAAAAAGATTCTTTGTTGTTTTATGGGATTTGTAAAGCCAGTAGTCAAGGCCGCCATCACAGCAGCCTGACCCACGCAGGTTTATATTAGATTCGAACAGTCGGTAATAAAACACAGGAGCCAAGAACTGGTGAGCCATCAGCTTTAATTCTAGCTTGCACCCGGCGGGCAAGCAAAAACACACACTGGGCTCCAAAACCCACACATTCAGTGCTCACAAAGCTACTGACTTATCTGAGTTTCCTAGAATCAAAGGTTTCTAGCTCATCAGACTTATTCACCTCTGTTTCCCATCTCCTCCTGCACAAAGTCTGCACAAACTTGTGTGTCTCTCTCTCAGCACTCTACCATCTTGGCTGCCTCTCCTGGCCTCCACGTGGCCTTCATCTGCTCTCCTCTCTAATACCTCAGGAACCAAGAACCAAGAGAGAGATCAAGCTACTGTTCTCTCCCACTTTATAGCAGACTCAAAACCTTTAATCCAATTATACAAACAAGGAAGTCTCTGATACAAAGTCACCCATCTGAGGCATAATGGGATTCCTCCCTACATCACCACCCTACATCGTCCAATCAGTCAAGGGTGTGGGGAAGAGCTTACTCTTAAACTAAGCCTTAGGCTATAACGACCTGGGCCTGCCCACAGCCTGTCCCAGAACACACATTAATATCAACGAACTTCCATGTGGGCAGCGCCATCTTTAACAAAGTGAGCATAATATATTTTATCTGCCCAACAGGATTAATTTGCTCAACATACCATTTTGTATTGGCAATGTAAAAGTCAGTTTCATTTCCATTTCAGTCAATAAAATAATAAATTATACTTAATTAAAATAAAAACTAATGCCATTTTATTACCCAGTGGTTCAGAGTTACAGCTCATACCAACCTGATAAGCCAGCGAAGTTGAAAAGAGCACAGGTAAATGCCAGAGACACTAAAGCCTTAACTCCAACCCTTCAACCCTTTGAAGAATGCCTTCCCCTTGGAATTTTATACCGTAAATAGGATAACTTCTTAGTTGCATGTGTGATATTATTAAGGAAGACACAGAGAAAAGTGTTGTCAGACATCCTACAGTTTAAGTGAAATAATATAAACTATATATCAATTACTATTTTGTGGTAACTAAGGAGGAGAATACTATTACTTTGCCAATTCATTGAAACAAACTCTGTTAGCTCTTGCTCACATCTTTTCTGTGGTCTGAAATCTATGAATCATTTCACCTGTGTAATGGGCTTATCTTTGATCATTCTCTTGGAATTTTCAAATTTCTGCTGTTGATGTACTTACCTTCCCAAGCTTGCTATGTGCACAGCTTTCCACAACTCAGTTGACTAACATTTTCTAGCTGTTGTGGACAAAAACCTTGGTGTCATTCATGACTACTTTCTTTTTCTTACACTTCACATTTATTCTGTCATAAATTCTGTTGACTCAACCTCTAAACACATATATGGAATCTGACCCATTTCCTTGGTCAAAACTGCCATCTGAAATAGTCACCAAACTGATATTTCTATTTGTACTTTGCCCCTTTACTGATAGTTTTCTCCCATAGTGAACATGACCTTTTCATTAAAAATATAAATCCCTTTATAAATATTGAATTTATGGTTTGATGGCAATCTCAAATATAATGTAAATACCATTAAGGCAGGCATTGTTTTCTCATTTTTGTTTACTGATGTATCAAAAGCACTTAAAATAGTACTTGGCATGCAGTAGGCACTTCTTAAGTATTTGTTGAATGAATGAATATTTGACCTAACATTTATATATATACTGCTCCAAAATTTAGGGAATATTTCAAAATGAATTTGGAGTGATAAAATATCCCCTGAAAATAATCTATATTTTTAAAATATATGTATGTATTAATTATTTTACACACATATGTGTAAAATATACATATATACACACCAACACAGATGTATGTGTATATCTGTACATGTATATATTATTTGTACAGAAAAATATTTTTGTAGAATGGTTGCAAATGTATTTATTTTGCATCTTATTAAACATGACACTTGTTCTTTCATAATTCCCATCTACATAGAAATCTTGGCTTAACTTGTATGTGTAAATTTTAAATCCTCACTTTGATTGAAGACCACAAAAAAAGTAGCACTTCAGACTATGGGGAAAATAGTAGAGGAATTGGCTGATATCATCTATGAATAAATCCACAAAAACAACATGTTGCTAATGTTATTTAACAGAAAAATGATTGAACAAACTCACTCATTCAAAAATATTTCTTTAATATGTATTGCATGCATGGTATGGTAAATAGTTTTGTACACACACATGTGTGTGCACAAAAATGAATGAAACTTATGTATTGCTCTTATAGATTTAATAAATAGTAGAATTTTATTTGATATAAATTAATTATAACATTTGAGTTGTAATGTAATTATCATCAGACAAGAAGCAAACACTTATGTTAATAAGACTTCTTCAAAGAAAGAAGGTAAATCTAGAGTTTTGTGTTTCCATTTCTTTTTTGTCCTGTTGCAATGGAATGTGAAAAGAATATTTTCAAATTAGAAAAGTTCCTTACTCTTTGAATTGAAATATCTATTAAAGTTTTTAAATTTTTATTCAGCAAATATAGACATTTTTGTAGCATTATTGTTTTTTCAGTTTCAAAACCTGCACTTTGAAATAAGGAATGATGGAAAATTTTTTTAACATAAAGGACTATGAGAGTTTTGTTTTCACTGAACATTGTAATATGGTTATTTCAGCAAAAACATCTAAGTCAGACACCAATTAAGTATATATCAAAAGGGCCACCCATCTGAAAAGAATCTTAAATACCCCTGGAATTAAGATAATTTATGTTTATGATTAAATGTAAGAATAATTAGCCCACCCCTAAATTATGGAATGAAAAATATAAATTTATGCTACAGAAGCAATGATCTCATGTTTACATTTAACTAGGAAAAACAGGTGAAAATGCATTTTTGAAAGGTAATCTAATTTCTTAAACTCACAATTTGTAATGAATACATTTGTTAATTTCTGAATAAGAAATAAAAAAGAGACATTCTTAAAATATTATGCTTTCCTCCCAACAAGGAAGCAAATCTCACAATCCAAAATATTTAGAAACTTTTCCCTAATTCTCATTTTCCCTCTTCCCACAGGATATCATTACTCTTCTATTAATTCTTTTTTTCTTATTCTTACCATTTTATTTCCAACCTCCTTCACAAATTTTGCTGCCTTAATTATCCATATTACTTTCTTCTGTTTTTTTTTTTTTTTTTTTTTTTTTTTTGTCAAACTCAGCTTACATTCTGCAACATATTAATACATTTATGGGTTTTTAGATTTGGAAGGATGAAAACTCTCATCCATTGCACTAACATCATCTATACCAATTCAGTTGAGTGACAATGTTTGCCAATTTAATGGTTTCACAGTTTGCTGATTTCAGGCTACCAAACCAGCTGGCAAAATTACTAAAATTTTAACAATTAGCTTTCACAAACTAGGAATAGCTAACTCAAGCACATGTTGCTGATGTTCAGCTGTCTTGATCTAGAATATATTTAGTGGCTTTCAGCTACTTCATGAAGTATCCCATGTACTGATAGTTTAAGTTTTACAAAGATCTCCCTTTTACCGACCCAACCTCATTTTCATTGAAATTTACCCCTGAATTGACGTTAATCACAATATAAAAAGCTGCATTTCATAAGTAGAAACTCTTTAGCATATGACAGTCATTCAAAAATTAAGGCAGCTTCTAATCCTGTCTTCTTTCCCAGGTTAAGCACAATAATTTTTTCAACTGTTCTCCATATCCCATGGTTTCCACAGTACTTAACAACTGATTATATTCCTAGGGCTGTACTATAATGAACTGTCAATGGGGTCTAGAAATTAACACATAGCTCTAGATGTGGTCTGGGCAAAGCAAAGAGCCAGAGAATTATTACTTTGCTTTTCCTGGCCACTATAATTTTGTTAATGCAGTTTGAGGGTTCATTAGATGTTTTTGGCTGCCACATCACACACTTGGCTTGTACAGAATTGTAAAACCAACTTTACCCACCCAGGGTTGTTTTTTTTTTTAACCTAAAATGCAGTTAAGCCAGTTCTTTATCATCCTATACTTGTCCAACTAATTTCTGCACCTAGGTATAGGAATTTACTTTAATACCTCTTGCTTTTTATACTAATAATTTGTCACGTCTTTTCAAATAACAATACAATTGAACCCATAGTCTATCGACTCCTCTCATCTTTATGTTTGTGATATTTTCAGATATGCTTTCTCTCTTTTCATCCAAATAAAAATTAATCTAAAATGGTAAAGTTGACAAGAATGAACAGGGAGCCTTCTTATCGGATGCAGCATATGGACAAAGCCTTAGCTTTAAGTGTTTTTTTTATTATTTTTATTTTCTCCTGAGATCTTCTCTTTCCTTTCTTTGAAGCCATCATTCTGAAATGATGAGCTATAGCATAGAAAATGCAATCAAAAATTTTTTACAGCATCTGCATGGACTCAAATCCAAATGGTTGTTCATCTCCAAAATGCACTTTTCTGTTAGATAAAGGGATATTTTCACCTGTACTATCCAACTTCTCTGCCCCCAACCCTTCAGACTTCAAGCTAAAACTTCCAAGGAACCAGAGATAGAATGCATGTTTCTTCCTGAGACAGAACTCATTTTGTCCCGAATCGGCAGCAGAAGTAAGCAGTTTGAGCTTTTTGTAGGTCTTGGCAGATTCCTCCTTATCTCAAATAAGAATTTCTTAGAAGATAACACCTTTCCCAATTACCTATGGGGAATGTTTATATATAACCAGCTTGTATACTTCAGGAGAAAATCACTAGTGCTTACTATACATCTTTTCTCCAGGGAACGATACTGCTTTCTCTGTACTTATTTGTACTTTCTATTGCTTTGCACATGCCAATGTAAACACATACTTGCATCAGCCTATGTTGTTAATATACTTTGATGTGTGGTAAGCTTAGCTCCTGAACTCACTTAAAATCAAGATGTGCTTTAATTATTTTATGTCTCAACAAAGAACTGAAATTGCTTCCCAAGTTTTTGTTCATATGTTTACCTTTGCATCTGCCATAGGAATTTTCTCAAGGGGCTGACTGGTAAGTAACATGATTATAAGATTGATTAAAATCTCTCTGAGAACTTTGCTGTCTCTTATTGAAATCACAATGTTTTATCCATCAATCCTAACTGAATCAGATAATAGAAAAATAATTTTGTCTTTCATTCTTACATTTTAACTCATTTTAAAAACCTCCCTCTTGCCTGATCAGGTGGTGGTGCAGTGGATAGAGCGTTGGACTAGGACTCAGAGGACCCAGGTTCGAAACCCCAACGTTGCCGGCTTGAGTGGGGACTCATCTGGTTTGAGCAAGGTTCACCCGCTTGAACGTAGCATGACTTGAGCAAGGGGTCACGGGGTCGGCTGTAGCCCTTGGTCAAGGCACATATGAGAAAGCAATCAATGAACAACTGAGGTGCTGCCACAAATGGATGCTTCTCATCTCCCTTCCTGTCTGTCTGTCTGTCTCTCTTTCTTTCTCTGTCACAAGCAAACAAACAAAAACATTACTCTTTGTCTCCAATATAACTTGTTCCTTTTTGCTTCTTGGTTTTGTTATTTCTGCTTATGATGCTTCTCTATCTGTCTTTATTTTATCTCTCCATGTCTCTCATATCAAACCTGGGTTCCAAACAAACCACTTCTAGAAAGCTTTTCCTTATTAACCATACCTGACCTTAATCAGTCCTTTCTATGTGTTTTCTCAATCACTGATGTACTCAGTGTGAAGCACAGTAAATCAAATAGTAGTGTTGTTGATGTATTAGAGTTCATAATATTTTCCAACCTTTGTTGCAATGCCTCCCTCCCCACTTACATGTCAATCTCTTACTGGGCAAAGACATTTTCAGTCCCATTATATATAAATCCCTGCTTAGAGACTATCCAGGCCCTTTGTGATGAACGCCATCACCTCTCAGAACAGGAGCCGAAACTTCTGACTCCTCTCAATCTTCCAGGCTCAATGATTGGAACAGAGCTCCTCAAGCTCTCGTCTCCTGAGTTGCTCCATCAAGTTCCCAGAAGCTGCTATATTATTTCATATTTTGTTTACTCCTGATGCTTCCTGGAAGAACTAAAATCTCTGTCCCTTCTGAGAAAATCTTTTTACTTTTGTCAGGCTGAGCTCAAATATCACTCTCTTGATGAAAGCCATCTTCTGCTTATAACCTCTATTCTCACTTTCCCACTCAACTATCCTACTGACTGGGGTTCTGTAGATACTTCCAGCACATTCATTAAAATTCATATACAGAGGAGTGAAAAATTAGTATTAAAAAATTCTAACAAAGAATTTTTTAGAGTTCTGATGAGACCAAAGCATTTCTTTTCAGGCACTAACTTTTTCATTAAATTTCAGATTTATGAAATGATGAGGGAGGCAACATTATGTTCATATGGCATGCTTCTAAACTAAAGCATATGGCCATTGCAGTATCAAACAGATAATAAAAATCAGTACAGTTATTTAGGACCTGGCAAGCTCTTTTTAATGTTATAAATTTAATTAGGCTCAAGATAAAAAATTAAGTTTATTTATGCCCTGGCCGGATAGGTCAGTTGGTTGGAGCGCTGTATGGAAATGTGGGGGTTGCTGGTTCCATTCCCCAGTCAGGGCACAGACAGGGAAAGTTGGATGTTCCTATTTCACTCTCTTTCCTTGCTGCTCTCAAAAAATTTAAAAAAATTAAGTTTACCCTAGGGTAATGTCTACAAGTAAAAGGTAACCAAGTATATTTCATTGTGAAAGACAAAAACACTGCTATCCATAAACTCAGAAACAAGTCTATCTCATTTCCACAAGGAAGCTATTGTAAAGCAATATTCTTTATCTTTCCTTATATAATGAAAAGTCTTCTAATGGATCCTTCTAGCTTCAATCTTGACAAACCATAATGTCTCCTTTGAAAAGTTGGTCAGTCTAATCTATCGTAAGTATAGTTCATATCCCATCGCCACTCAATAAATTTAAAGTATTCGCCATGGCCCTGAGAATAAAATTTTAACAATTAAAGATGACATTTGATGCTTTTCACTGTTTGGCCTTAACCTCCATTTAGTGTGATATCCTCCACACATTCTTTGCTGCAAAAACAAACGAAGCTGTTGACTTGGAATTTCCTGACACAACCCTTATTGTGTATCCTCTAAGTTCCTTCTTGAATGCCCTTTACTCTCATCTCCACCCTTTGAGCTGTAGAAAAGCCTATGAAGCATTCAAGGTGGGGTTACTATTACTCTTCATTTTTCCCCATAGTATTTAATTTGCATATCTATTATATCACTTCTTATTTTTTATGTGAAAGACATTCTTGAAAACTGAAATGTGATTTTAAAATTTAGAGTTTGTTAACCCTGGCTGGGTAGCTGGGTTGGCAGGAGCAATGCCCCAAAGCACAGAGGTTGCCTGTTTGGTTCCCCATCAGGGCACATACAAAAGCAGCATGATTTTCCTGTCTCTCTCTCCCTCCTCCATCCAAAAAATTAGATAATGCTGAATTTTCTCAAAAAAATTTAAGAATGGTAGGAAAAAGAACAGTACTTTGTGTTAGTTCTTTTGATATATTAATGTGATTAACAGAAACACTTGTAGAGAAGAGAGAAGCTTCGTATGGCATTAGACTATAGCCATGAGTTTATAATCTTGCTTCTCCTTTATAAAATTTCTTGCATCCAAATCTCTGTCATGCTCAAGGATATTTCAGATTTAGCTCATATTCAAATGGTACTGCATTGTCATGTATTGTGATTTCACTAGTGAAGAAGGTTAATCACAGCAATACACTCTTGTTTTTTCCTTTGTGATCATGACTAACAATTATTATGGGGTCTTTCCTTTTAAAAAATGAATGATTAAAAAAAAATTTATTCCACTTAAAATTAAAAGAAAAGTTTACTTAGGATAACTCTGAATTCACAAACTATATTAAAAACATTTGAATTTAATGTCCTCTGGAAATTGAATACCCAGATCCCTTTTATTCACTGTGGCCAGCAAAGGATTCCTGAAAGCACTGATGCTTAATTCTCAAGATGTGGGTTTAATTTCTTATTTTCATATTAATCTAAATGTCAATTTTAAGGAAAGAAATACATTTTATCACTACTTTATTTCACAAATTATATTAATCATTCATAAATGAGAGGCTGATATATTAAGAATTTATATTAGTATATTCTATTTTGCCTTCCAGTTATATATTTTGTTCTGTCCTACTTGATTTGGAGTTCCTTTGTAAAATGCTTGCTCTATCTACTTATTTTAGCACTGAAAGAGCCTAATATATTGCCTTATTCACCAGAGTCAATGCATTAAAAAAATGTTTATAGAATCAAGTTGCATTTGATTAAATATGACAAGATATTTTGAAGAAAAGAGAGGTTTATTTCTTTTTTGTTTTGTTTTGTGATTATATACTGTAGCATTCTTTAAAAGGTCCAAGCAATTTAAATTTAGAAAGGTACACTCCAATCAACATTAGTATTCATTAAAAACAAAAAAGAATTTTCTACCAAAATTCCACAACTCTAGTTAAAATGGCAAGAAATATTCACATAGAAACCAAATCATAAAAATATCCAGCACCTGTTGCCTTCAGGCAAAATCTAAATTAATGTTTTCTAGGTTTAGAAATATTGCTCATCTAGATAGCAGAAATGTGAAATCATTTTGTTCAGTAAGATTTTCCTACTTCAACTTCTTTTTTTTTTTTTTTTTTTTTTTTGCTACAGAGACAGAGAGATGGACAGATAGGGACAGGCAGGAAGGGAGAGAGATGAGAAGCATCAACTCTTTGTTGTGGCACCTTAGTTGTTCATTGATTGTTTTCTCATATGTGCCTTGACTGGGACGGCTACAGCAGACCGAGTGACCCCTTGCTCAAGCCAGTGACTTTGGGCTCAAGCTGGTGAGCTTTGCTCAAACCAGATGAGCCCACGCTCAAGCTGGTGACCTTGAGGTCTCAAACCTGGGTCCTTCGCACCCCAGTTCGACGCTCTATCCACTGCGCCACTGCCTGGTCAGGCCTACTTTAACTTCTTGATGTGTAGAAATATGTCAGTCAATCAGTTGGCATTGGCTATGTGACAAAACCTTTCTATCTTTCTGTTGGAGGAGTCACTGAATTTGGACATAATGAGGCTTCCTCTGACTATAAAGCCACTAAATTATAATTTTCAAAAGGTAAAATCATAATTCTCTTATAAAATAAACATAGGTCAAAGGTTTTATTTAACTCATTAATTAATGAGAGAACCTGTAAAATAGTATAACCAATTAAAAAGAGAATTGGGACTTTAGAAATTAATTTGTTAATAGATTCAAAACTGCTTGATCTTCTATATAGCAATAAGTAATATTTAGTGTTATCTTTTTTACAGGGCAGAAATCAAATATACCTTTTCTTACTGCACTATATTGATTTGAGCTACAACATTTATTTAATAAGTTATCTTCTACTTATAGATATGTAAAATGGCATAATGAATAGAAAGCCAGTTAAAGCTACACACACTTTTAAAGGCAGAGGGTCCAGTAAAAGGGCTTCCAGTAGTCTTCTTCGCCATTTTGCACAATTTTTTCCTTAAAGGATATTCACTTTTGAAATGTGCTTTTGATATTTAATCTTTTACAGAATGTATTCACAGTAGTAAAACCTATTACAGTTTATGGATAACTATTATTTATTACATTTTTAAGGATATAAACTTTTGATGGACAGCTTGCTGGTTTATAGTTTAGCTAGATTTTAGAATCATTTCAGTTAGGAGGAAACTATTTTAGGAATTTCTCATTCTGTGGCTCTTCTGAGCTTACAAATTTTAATTCAAAGCTATACCTTCTTTTCTATGTTTCCCTAGTCACTAAGGATTCATGATTTGGTTTAAACTAAAGGCCCAGTACTGGAATTAAATTCAAAGATATTTATAATTGTCCAAATCAGAAACTCATTCTACTCCCTCCTTCACTTCCACTTCAGAAGTATTTTAGTTCTATTGTTCTTGGGCCCGAGTAAATGTCTTTACTGTCAAGTGGGAGTGGAACAGGCATTCAAACATATTTTTCTGACAGTGTGTGTCAATAGATCCCTTCTTCCCCAGTGAAAGCCAGGAGTAGCCCTACTTGTTGAAATGGTAGTAGTGGGTGGGTTTAAGCCATTAGAGCCATATCTTTTCCAAACAGAGAATGATAATACTTTAAAGTACACTTCAGCAAGCACCTTTGTGCTTCAGGACAGGATGTATTCTCACAGAGCTAGATTTCAAAGCAATTTACTTGTAGGAGAGTAGAGTAGCTATGGGGTGATGAATAATTATTTTACACGCTAATGTTATTCTATACTTGGTGACCAAAAAATAATGACATGCCAGAACATTCACCATATATGGAAATGTGGTTAGTTGCTCCTTGAAGCTACTTTCAAATATACTTAAATCAGACTTCGTTTACATAAATCAAATATACTTTCAAGTTCTGTTACTTAGTTTAATCAAAGATAGATTAAATTCAGGTAAGAATAAAGATAAAAAACCCAATTAAATGACTAACTCAATAGTCCAACTAACATATAAAGATAGCCTGGAACTAGGGCAGTTGGTATAGGGGAAAAAAGGGAGACATCATTAGAAAGTATAATTAGCAAAAGCTGATAAATGGACTGTGAGTTTCTAATATGACTCAAAAGTGTCAGGACTCAGCAGCTCTGTAGACAAAGATTTTGTCAACTGAGGTTTTGTACATAAATAGTAGGTATGGGAAGAAGGAGATGATGTGAAATTTGGAATTGATCATATTGTGTTTGAGATACTGCTAACTATTCTGGCAGGTAGGATACAACCTAACCTGGAAATAACCATTTATGGCCATTGATCTTATAGGTTTATATTAAAACCATGAGTGATTATACATATTACAAAAAGGCTGTGTGCATGAATAGAAAAGACTGATCGTTCAAGAACAGAAACCTGATGACAGAGCTGAAAGGGAGACTAAGAAAGATGAATTAGGAGCCATTGAGACACTGTAAAGAGATAGGTTAGTGTCAATTAAGTCATTAGAAAAACTGCTTAAGATTGAAAATTTTGAGCATATATATATACAGACTGAATTCAAAGAACCAGTATAAATTTAGAGAAATTAAATATATAAAAGATAGAATATGAACTTGACAAAGATCCTAGAAGAGACAGAAAATTATGGGTAGAGATGAGTTGCTTAACTTATCTCGGAATATGAGGTAAACCTCATATTCTAATCTTGGAAAAAAAGAAAACTCAAGAATGAACAGATATAAATAATTTTGTCCAAAAGGAAGCTGAGGTATAACCTCAGTTTTATTATAAACAAGTATGCAAAGTTTTTAAACACATGAGAGAGGAATTTGTGAAAAAAAGCTAACAAGAAAGGTGCTGAACAGAAAGGAAAAATAACTGACCAAGAGAAATAAAAGAATGGTTGAATGTTTCTGTAGTTTAGCTAAAATAGAATGCATTAATTTACAGTGACCAAAATATAGTCAAGTCTATGATTTTCTCTAGTATCAAGAGTTTTTGAGAATATTTGTATTAATAGGACTCAGTGATTAATCAAGCTGTGGGTAAAAATAGATCAGGGGTCTCTATGAGGTCAAAGAACAGATTATGCAAGTGCTAGCCTGAGAGAACTGTAATGTGAGGAGAAAGAAATTTTAAGGTATATAGTTTCTGTTGAGACACATTTTTGATTTAATAATAAGAAGGCTCCAAATGAAACCTTTGATATAAAAGACAAAAGTGGAATTAAACTGAAGGTAACTGGGTTTAAAGCAGTAAGAATCTATAAAATTAGATCTATAAGTAAGATCTTCTTTCAAACTTTGAAATGTTGTTTGATTGTAAAACATGGGAAAGAGAAAAATATCGATTTGAACACCAAAATGTGAAAGTGACTAAAATATTTTTATATTCTAAAGAGGAAAAATAGAGAATATGTTCAGAGGTTGTGAATTTTACTTAAAAGAGAATATTATATGAGAGTAGAATGTAAGAGTTTGAAAATTAATAATGATAATCATCCTTCCAGGCTTGATAGCATGTGAGAAAACAAATATTTTCTTCTTGGGAAATATTTAAGAGATGATTTTTCTTCTAGCAAGGGCAGTAGAAAGCAAATATTAGGAATATTGTAAAAAAAAGTTGGATTTTGTTTTTATCAATGCTTTTAAACATTAGACTAGTAATTCCTTCAGTATATTTGAAAAGTATGGGAAGGAAGATGAAAGGAAGAACACATCTATTTAAGAGTGAGTTTGGGCAGATAGTATATGAAAGTGTTTTCCATAGTGAATGTTGATCACGATGTCAGTTCAAGGTTATAAAGCATATTGCAATGATCTGAATGTAAAGTTTGAAACTCTAGTGCCAACTTTGACAGAGTTTCCTGGTGTCACAGCAAAAAAAAAAAAAAAAAAAAAGCTTGGATGGTGGCTTCCAAGGCTTTTTCAGTCAGAGTTGAGGACTCTAGAGCATAGTTTTTATATTTATGAACAGTTTTAGATGTTCCTTCTTTCTCCAGAAAACATCCTCATGTAGCATGGTTTTCATTTTATATCATATCCTTTCTTTTGAGCAACCTATGGCTTTTTAAATGTCCTTCTTGGTGTGATATATACAAATACATAGTGTATAAAGTATGTTCTAGCCTAAACATAGAAGAGGACTAAGGTATCTCCAATGTATATCTGAGGGAAAATGCAGAGCAGTATGTGTTCGTTCAGTTAGCTCATTTGATATTATTCTGTTGACTTAAGTTGAAGTAACTTCCAATAAAGCCCAACACTTTTTTCAAAAGGTATCATATATGTGTGTGCATATAAAATATAGTTATATTTATCAGACTGTCAATCTTAGTTGGCAGCATAAATTCATTATACTGATATTCCTTTCTAATGTTGTGCTTTCAAAAAGTTTGATAAGATAGAATCACAAATGTTAATTGTAAATTTGAAATAAGACAGATAAAGATAGAGCCTCTGGCATATAGTCATATCAAGTTGACATTCATTAATTGTAGTGGTTTATTCACTTACAAACCATTTAACTACACTATCATCATTTCCATTTTTTTGCATTATCTACAAGTATACTATGAAAAATGTTGCAGGTGCTCAAAGAGTGCTATGAAGTCTCTGCCTGAGTCCAATATACCATAAAGCTGTACTTTCTAGAATTTTTATGGTTTGATAAAAATACTTTGCTAAATCTATCCTCTGAAGGCTCTTGTTTCCATATTTCCCCAATTCTTCTAAACTTTTACAACTCCAAGTCTTTGGTCAGTTTACTGAGACTATTTTAACTAAAGATTTTAACAGAAGATTTTAGAGTATTTTTGAGTGGAGAGACTGTGGAAGATTTTGGATAATAATAGAAGCTTGTGCCTGATTTATAGATTGCCTAAAAAAATAAATATCTTTCTTCTCTCAAGACTCAATCAAGCCTGACCAGGTGGTGGTGCAGTGGATAGAGCCTCGAACTAGGATGCAGAGGACCCAGGTTCGAGACCCCGAGGTTGCCAGCTTGAGCTCAGGCTCATCTGGCTTGAGCAAAAGTTCACCAGCTTGGACCTAGGTCACTGGCTCCAGCAAGGGGTTGCTCAGTCTGCTGAAGGCCCGTGGTCAAGGCACATGTGAGAAAGCAATCAGTGAACAACTAAGATATAGCAAAGGCAAGAAAAAACTGATGATAGATGCTTCTTATCTCTCTCCATTCCTGTCTGTCCCTATCTATTCCTTTCTCTGACTCTCTAAAAGAAAAAAGAATGACTCAATCAAGTTATTTATTCAGCAAGCAGGACTCACTATATACCATTTATATTAAGATTACATTTTGTTAAATATTGTATGTACCAGGTATGAGGTCGGTTGGCAATGGAGGAAAGTCACGTGAGGAATGAGACCTAGGAACTTTTTTTTGGCCGGAACCGCCCACACCCATGTCTGCCAAAAGAAACTTCCCAGAAGTCCTTTGGAAAAGAGCAACCATCTGTCAGCCAATAAAATTTCACCCCTCATATCAACTTGACCACCCTAATGACCCTAAATTACCTCCACGCAGATCCTCCTGTGCGACTTCTCTCTGGCTCCTGTCTCCCGGACCAGAGAACCTCATCCGAGAAGCACTGTACTAAATAAAGCTTTTGCTTATTCACATTTGGTGGCTACACCCTTCTTTCTTCCTTGGTGGGGAAATACCTTACATTTGGTGCCCAAACCCAGGAGGAGTTTGAAGCCACTGGGGCTGCTCCTCTCCCCTTCCCTTCCAGAGAAGAACAGGATCTCCAATCTCCCACCTACTTTGGTACACGGTGTGGTAAGTCCCCTGCCTCCAGCCTCCCCTCAGTTCTTTCCCCTGAGACTCCCTGTCTGTAATCGCAGCTGCATCAGGGACCTCTTATCTGTTCCAAGTGTGTGTGTGCCCATAAAGATGTCCTGAACACATGTACTCTACCTAACCGTCGGTGGCCAGAGCTTGAGTTGTGGGACACCAAACTCATCTCCAATCACTCCGAGGACTGAGGGCGGCCATGAGGGCACAGGAATCTAAACCTGACTCAAAAACACTCCTGGAGTGCCTTATCTGAAATCTCTCCCTCCCTAAATAAGAATAAACTGTTCTTCTTCTCCACTGTGGTCAGGCCACAGAACCCACTGGATAACCAGACCAGGTGGCCTCCTGAAGGGACTTTTGGTTTTAACACCCTCACCAACTTAACTATCACCAAAAAAACTGGGAAACAGTTGGAGATCCCTTTAATTCAGAGCTTCTAATATTTGTGCTCCCATCCTAATCTCTGTGCCGCCTGCTACATGGTGCAGGCCCTTTTTTGACCAGAGAAACCTCACCTAAACCCTCCACTCCTGATCTTTCCTTCTTCACTGACCCCCAACTCTTTCCCCTTCTGGCCTGACCCTCTGGGGTGCCCCTCTCTCGGGACACCTTTTTGGTCCCTATGCGGACCTCTTCCGCTCAGGTCTCTTTCCTCCAGGAAGCCCCCCTCCCCTGCCAGCCAGGAGTCTCTCCCTTATCCACTGTTCTTAAGCCCCTCCTCTGTCAGGCCATTCTCAGCCTGCCATTGGCCCTTACACGGGTTTGCAGGACGCCCAACCCCAATTTTCTTACAGAAAGTCCTGGCCCTGTCCTGCCTCTGGCTCCGGTGTTTACGGCTGGATCAGAGTGTGAGGCTTCCCAAAAACCCCCTCCTCTTCTTCTCATCCCCCAAACCCCTATCCGAGACCTGATGAACATGGCATTTAAGATTTTTAATGGTCGGAAGGAACAGGCCGAGGCCATTTGACAAGCCTGCATGCAGTAAAAAGTAACTTCAAATCCAGACTCTTGTGGCAACCCTGAGGAAAGCAGATCAACAGGGGCAAGGCATAGAAAGTGCCTGGCCCAAGTACGGACCACAAAGAGGAATCCCACAAGGAGCTTGCTTTTAATGTGGCAAGGAGGGTCACTGGCCCCGGCAGTGCCCCTGCCTGAGGTCACCAACAAAGCCCTGCCCTAACTGCAAGCAGCCAGGTCACTGGAGGAGTAATTGCTCCTTTTGGGCAACAGGCTTTTCCTCATGCCTCTATGTGGAGGACAAGCTACCCAAATGGGAGGCCAAGCCAGCCAGGCAGGCCCATCGCTTGAACTCCTAGGCCTCATGGACGACTGACATGACCCAGACTTGGAGACCCCCATCACCCTTGCCAAGCCCATGGTAATGCCACAGGTAGCAGGTAAGTCCATCTCATTTCTTGTGGACATGGGGGCTACCTACTCTGTTTTGCCACCACACTCTGGACCTTTAGTTCCCTCACAGGTCTCAGTTATGGGAATAGATGGAACCCCTTCTTTTTCTTTTCGCACACCACCCCTGACATGCAGTTTGGATGGAATCCTCTTTTTGCACTCCTTCCTAGTTATGCCATCATGCCCTGTACCCCTCCTGGGTTGGAACATTCTACAAAGTCTTGAAACCACTGTTCAGCAGACAACATCTTCCTCACTACCAAGGGTTCCCCCATAATCAATACTACCCTTATTTCTAACCATGTCCCTCACCTCAAGCTTGCACCCATGCAGGACTGCTGGCAGTCGGAACCACTGGGCCCCACCCATCTCCAGCTCACTAAAAGGTTGTGCCCCGCAGACCCTCCTGTTGCTCCTGTCCCTCCCACCGGGAACCTGCCAGAGTGAGCTAAAGCAGGGAACAATGCTGTTCAATGAGAATGGCCCAATGGAAGAAAGCATCAGGGTCCTCCATCATCTGCAAGAGAAACTGCACAAGGACCTCTCCTCCTACAACCCGCTTAACTCCTGGTGGCAGCCACCCATCCTCACCTGGGATGCCCGTATCCTAGGTCCTCTTTTTTAAATTCTTACAGGGCCACATCCATGAGGTTTCTCGAGACACGGTCAATCAGATGCTCCTACACCCATATACACGACTCCCCTCAAAGCCACCACCTTCTGACCTCCCCTCCTCACAATGCCCCTAACCAGCAGGAAGTAGCCAGATGAATAGTGGCATCCCTATGTAACATAAAAGGTCGGAATGTGAGGTCAATTGGCAATGGAGGAAGGTCATGTGAGGAATGAGACCTGGGAACTTTGGCTGGAACTGCCCACATCCATATGTGCCAAAAGAAACTTCCCAGAAGTCCTTTGGAAAAGAGCGACCGTCTGTCAGCCAATGAAATTTCATCACATCATATCAACTCGACCGCCCTAACGACCCTATAAATTACCCCCACGCAGATTGCCTGCATGCTACTTCTCTGACCCTTGTTTCCCGGACCAGAGAAACTTATCTGAGAAGCACTGCACTAAATAAAGCTTTTGCTTATCCACACTTGGTGGCTACGCCCTTCTTTCTTCCTCGGTGGGGAAATACTTTACACCAGGCACAGCAGAGATATTGAATATACAAAGATAAATAAAATTTAGTTCTTATCTTTAAGGAACTCTCAGTCTAATAATAGAAATAGGTATTTAAACACATAACACTGCATCATAAAAAGTATAAACAAAATGACATGAGAATGCTCTTTATATAGTTTTGTCCAAAATGTTCTTCACTAATAGAGCATTCTGTTTTGAGGAAAACACTTCAATGAAGTATTTTATCAGGCCAAACTTGGCCCACCAATATGAAACCGCCACCTACACCCATATTCATCAATCAATTCATGTGTGTGTGTGTCTGTGTTTGTGTGTGTGTGCGCACTGTGTATTTGGGCTCAGCATAATACAGTCAGGACATTCTTGGGCATAACTCAGAATGCTGACTAGCAATTCAGTTCAGTCTCTATTTTACATAACCTGGGGTCTATTTTCCCCACATACATTGTACAGCACAAAGGAAAGGAAAAACAAATGCATTGCTTTCTGGACGAGAAAGCAGGCCTAGGCTTGTTAACACCTACCTGTGGCTTCTTTCCAAGGGCCTATTTTAAAAAGCCAGATCTCTTTTGTGGACTTGAAAAATCAAAGATAAATAAAATTTAAAAAAAACCTATAGAAATTTTCTTTGTGGAGAAAGAAGCCATGTGTGAAGAATTTTCATCCACCGTGCTAATGTTACTAACTGCCATTGTTACTAAGCCTAAATATCTAGAGCATTGCCTCATGATTGAATTAGCCTGTGAGTGATTAAGGCCATAAATTACTCAAAGAAAATGAGCATACTGCTAAAATAATTGCTCCAACACTAATTCTACCCTGTTGCATCTTGCTAAGAATCCTTTGCCATCCATGAAGCCCCATCATGTTTATTGCCATTTTTAAGCCTGGCATATTAAGTTTTTCCCCCACTGAAACCTACTCCTTTATTACCTCTAAAGATAATGAGGACTGGATTATGAAAACTTCTAAATTGACCCCGTTTGTAACTCTGTTGCTTACAAGGTAGTCAAAAGCTACCCAATTTTATTGGTACATTAAAAAAGCCATATGAAAGAATCAAATTTATATGGTTTTAGGCTAGAGACTCTATTACAGTATCTCTTTTAGTTTTATAGAAGGGTCTTTCATCCATAGAACTACAAAATTAAGAGACATTCTGCAGTGAAATAAGTTCCTTTCATGTTTTAAGTACGAGACTGATTTATAACTCCCCACTGAGATGAAGGTGCTCAAATTATCCCTCCCATTCCTCATTCTTTTCAAGTTTAAAATGAACTGAGTGAATTTGCCTTTGGTGTTTTATAATGTCAATGAAATTTAAGGAGCTTTTGAATAAATAGGATTGCCTAGATAACCACCAGGAACTAGATCATCATTTTCTTTGTGTTTCTATTCAGTTGAAACTGTCTCAATGATTCAGGTCAGTACTTTCTAACCTGGGCACCCAGGTATTTCAGGGTATCACCAGCATTGTGAAACCATCCCAACTGGGCTTTCCTTGAAGAGCAATTCTCTTGCACCCTTCTCTTGCTTGAGAAGAAGGACTACTACCAGAAGATAGGTTTACTACTATGCTGACAATTTGGCCTCTCCTTCAAGTTCAATCTCCACCCTTCTCAAGTAAATCTCTTGCCAAAGCTTTTGTTGTGTACATGAAATCATAACAAGAGCTCTCCTAAGCCCTGTCCTTTCACACTAGCACACCTGCCCACCACCCACATCCCATTCAAATTAGAAAGAGTCTCATTCTCCTTATTTCCTCAGGCGTCAACAGTTGTAGGGACTGCCATTGCTACTTCGGTAGCTCTGCAGCTAAATTGCCTATGATGACCAAAAGCAAGACTTTGAAAGCTTGAGACTTGGTACTTCACCAAAACAGGAACGGGGCACAGCTAATATAAAAATAATAGTTCTTTTCAATTCTGTGATATTATTAGTTGTCACAAACAAAGCAGGTTAGGGCCTGCACCTCTCAGGAATGACAGACCTTGAAGTAAATACATGCTGCTTCATGAATATGTTGCTGAATCTTGAGAAACACTTTTTTAGGGGTGATATTATTTAGAAGAAACAAGACAGTACTCTCTTGAAAGTCTTAGCTATTTATAGGCATGCTATGTTAAAAGTTTATTTTCATAATAAAGCTTATAATAAGCAGCTCTGAGAAGGTTTAAGCTTCTCTAAACAATTACATTTCAAAAAGGTTTTTAAAGTAAAGTAAAATTAACTTCTTTAACATAGTAATGTGTTACCACTGTGATTTTCTTCAACATAATTAAATACAACTGTCCTTGCTCACCTACCTAGTATTTTTGTTTTTGTTTATTTCATATTTTATTATACACTTCATCTTTTGATTCCAATAATCATTTAGTCTGATTACAGTCTGATACAAATTAGATTTGTATCCTGGATATTTAAATAAATGACTACATTTATATTATTATACATAACTACACTTCACAGCTCAGTGAATTGTCTTATCTATCCCCTAGGAATTTATATACCAGCTAAATTACAGACATTTCAGAATGCTCTGACAGTGAGTTTTTGAAACTAATATAACCATAAGAAAAGATAGATTGGTTAATTAATCGGCATATCTTATTAAGCATGTTATTTTTACACAAATAAATGTTTCTTACTAAATACAAATATATTCTAAACACACAAGTAGCCTCCAACTTCAATTGTTATGATTGAATTCCTAAGTTACAGTTTTTTAAAGAGTTTATTTATTCATTTTAGAGAGGAGAGAGAGAAGCAGGGAGGAGCAGGAAACATCAACTCCCATATATGCTTTGACCAAGCAAGCTCTGGGTTTCAAACCAGCGACCTCAGCGTTCCAAGTCAACACCTTATCCACTGTGCCATCACAAGCCAGGCAATTTTTTTAAGAGTTTACTTATTCATTTTAGAGAGAAAAGAGAGAGAGAGAGAGAGAGAGAGAGAGAGAGAGCTAAATTATAGTTTTCAAGAACTGAGCTTGAACAGAAAATGATTTCAGTTAAGAAAAGTTCATGCCATATCCATAAATGAGTATACTAGTATATGCCTTAGATTTAAAGTTATTTTTTACTAAAAAGGCTGACAGACATGATGAAAATGGCCCAGAGAAGTGGAATTTCAGTATATCTGTAACTGTCTCTGATCCTTATTTTTTGCCTTTTATTTTTAGTTTTGGCACACTGGATCTGCTAATAGCATTTTTTATTCAGGCTGACAGTGTTATTGCCTTCTGAGAGTATACGGATGGTTTATGGGAATTTTTATTCTAGGGCAGTCCATTACCACATTGAATTAGGTAATAGATTATTACCACTAGGAAAAAAGAATGTTTGCTTTAAACTTGTTTTCTTCCTTGTACTACAGGACATATATGTGCTTGAAAAATATCATTAATTTTTAAAAGCATTTATGCTGCTGAACAATGGTTCTTCTCATGTGGTGATATACAGTTTATAGCCTACTTAAACAGACACAACAGGCATTCCAACATTAATAGAGGTACACAATCTTTAGTGAATGAAGCAAAAAGAATAACCAAACCCCAAACTATGAAATTGAGTTAGATATTTCTAATTCAATCAAGAAATTATATATATAATTTCTTTGGTTATGAATTCTGTCCAAATATTTCTACCTTTATATGAAGTGTGATAAAAAATACTAAATATGGGATTGTAGACTTTTCAAAACAAGGTAAATGATTTTTGCAATAATTTAGTTAATCTGATCCATGCAATATTCAATATAAAAAATTTATAGCAATGTAAATGGGTGTACATTTTTTTTAATTTTGCATCTAAATTGACCAAAATAACATGATTATTGCTGAGTCTTCAAGCAATTTTTTTAAAGAGAGAATATAAAAAGATCAGTAAGTTCCATCTATTTTATTATTTGTTTAATCTTGGGGCAATTATCAATCACCTTAAGACTTTAATTCAGCATATACTAGACTTGACCATTAATTTAATTCACATATGTTAATTTTATTTAAATAATGATATTGAAGTTTCTTAACCTGTTTTTCCATCCCCTTTGTGTATGTGTGTGTGTATGTGCTGGGCCTACATAGAGACAGATGAATATAACTTTATTTTAAATAAAATATATTTTTGTACATAATCATAATAAATTGTAAATAATTACCTTGAATTAAATACAGACAATATGCTTATTCACTAATTTGTTGATTACTTTGACAATTATTTAGTGTTTTTTAATTTTCTGAAAATGTAATAATAAAGCAACAATTATTCCCAATTTAGTTAATTTCATTTGAAATCAGATTAAAAGACATCTACAAATCTCTCTTCCTCCCGGTAAATCAGTTTACACAATTCAATCCAGATGTGTTTATTAGTCGTATATTTGAAAATGGTCTCTCTATCCGAGAAAACCAATAGTCCCTATGAAAGAAAATTTCTGGTTCACTTCAAAATATTATTTAACCTAGACTATCTCTAATGTTCATCTTGAAAAAATTTCTCATAGGTGTTTATCACATCAGTGTTTTAGTTTTGTTTAATATGAAAGCCATGAATAATAATTTGAGTTTTATATTTATAATTATATTTGAGTTTATTTTATTCTTAAAGTGTCTAAAGATCCTTTCTAATCACCCAGGCTATAATGCAATTATAATAAATTTTATAAGTCATTTTAGGACCAAAATTCATATATTTTTATATTTACCACTATTTTAATTGGGAATATTTAAATAATAAGTAAGCTGACATGTCAGGTAACTAATGTCTGTATCATGCAGAGTAGGCTCTAAAATTTCCTAAAACATTTTCATATAATACTGTTATTCCTCAAGCTCAACAAATGTGTATTTATCTCTAACACTTTCAGTATCATTTCTATTATTGGTATACTTAAAAAAAAATCCTACTAGCCTGACCTGTGGTGGCACAGTGGATAAAGTGTCGACCTGGGAACACTAAGGTTGCCAGTTCAAAACCCTGCACTGGTCTGGTCAAGGCACATATGGGAGTTGATGCTTCCAGCTCCTCCCCCCTTTCTCTCTTTCTCTCTCACTCTGTGTCTCCTCTCTAAAATGAATAAAATACAAAGAAATTTAAAAATTAAAATTAAAAAAAAATCCTACTAGTTTATGATTTTTTAAAAGAGAAGTAACATAATTCCTTCAAATGATTCAGAAATTATAAATGAAAATTTAAAATACTTCACCCCTCTGGCACCATCCTGAATTCTCTCAAAAACTAGCCACCAAAAGGTTTCTTATGTATTCTTCTACAATAATGTATTTACTATTTAATATATATATATATGTACAAATATGTTTACATTGATTCAGTAATAACTTTTTTGACTCTCAAAACATTTGCATCCACTTAGATCCCCAGTAAAAACTTGAGACATACTTATTTCCTTACCAAACTCATATTTTATTTGCATATCTTTATGTATGAATAAGATTGAGAATCTACTCATATATCTGTACTATTTTTCCTAAAAGCTATTCTTTTTAATATTTTCTGATTTGAATTGCTATATTTATCATATTATTTTATTTTTTTGTGTATATATGTATATACAGTGTTTTACTTAAACCTGATGAGTGTAAAACTAAGAAACAAAATGGTGTAGAGATAATACAAATGGTATAAAATGAACAAAGAAAATTATGATATATAACAATAATGAAAGAAAATTATGATAAAATATGACTTAAAGATTTTTATAACATCATTTCACAGTACTCTATATATATACTGTATATATATATATATATATGTGTATATATATATATATATATATATATATATATATATATATATATATATAAATTTAACCTGAGAAAATGAGCTATATGCTCATATGGTTGCTGTATGTTCTACATGTGCTCTTAATACACATTCATATTTTACCTTATTTTAAACACCATATTTTTCTATATAGAACTTTAAAGTTTTGATGCATCAGAATTTATTAAGCTTTAAAAATTACAGGTAGTTTTGTTTTGCTTGGAAACACAACTATTTACTCTAGAAACAATATTAATTCAGCAAATTATTCTTCTAATGTTTTATTTTTCCTTGATAATATTTAATTGTTAAGAATAGTTAATATTTTGATGTAATAAGGTAACAAAACACTTTATTACATTTTATGAAAGTGCTCCATGCTGTATGTGGTTGCTTCTATACTATAGAACATGCCCATGCTCACAAAAGCCATGTTAAACAATGGGGGATTAAGGAATTTTCCAACTTAATATTCAATATTTTATTTTTCTGATTATCCCATTAGGTTTACAATAGATAAATAGTAACACGCTGTGATAAGAAAAGAATGTATACATGCATTTCTAATCTGTTCTAGAGCTTATAGAATATTGGAGCCTAGAAGAACTAGAATAACTTTACTACCTAAGCCATTGAGTTTATATAATAATATAAACATAATGGGGGTGCTGACCCTGACTGGGTAGCTCAGTCAGTTTGAGCATTGTTCTGATACACCAAGGTTTCAAGTTTGATTCCCCGTCAAGGCACTTGCATAAATAAGTCAAACAGGTCAATGTCTCTTTCTCTCTCTCTCTCTTTTCCTCTTTTTCTAAAATTAATCATTAATTATATATTTATATATATAAAATGATATATAATATAATATAATTATATATAATGTAATTATATATAATTATATTATATATAATAAATGATATATAATTTTATATATATAAATATACACACACACACAGCTAGTGCTCGACTTACGACCACGATTGGTTCCGACAGACCAGTCATAACATGATTTGGTTGTAAGTTGAGTAGGCTATATGTATAGCACTGTGAAATGATGTTATAAAAATCTTTAAGTCATATTTTATCATAATTTTACTTTCATTATTGTTATATATCATAATTTTCTTTGTTCATTTTATACCATTTGTATTATCTCTACACCATTTTGTTTCTTATTTCTACATTCGTCAGGTTTAAGTAAAACACTGCATTACCAGTACAACTTAATATCTGAAAAACATATAAAATACAGGTGCATACAAAAACTACTCCAGATGCAGAGCAGTCTGGGCTAGTGATTATGGTCGTAAAGTCAAATGGTCGTAAGTTGCATAGGTCGTAAGTCGATCAATACCTGTATATATAAAATGAGTGCGCCAGTCAATAAACCTAAGCTAGTTTTAAGGATTGGATAGTCCAAGCATCTTATTTTCTGCCAATGTTGAGAGAGAGCCTTGAGAGAAAGAGAACAATGTCAGGAATTCAGGTCTACTGCCTCTCACTCTAATCCAGCAGCTCACAATTGTTATTAATGTATATTAATGTGGGAAAATAGTTAGTGTACTTGAGAAATAATCAAGTATAAACACAGTGAGACAAAGAAAAATATGACATTAATGCCTAAGAGTCTATGCTTAAGTATATTTGGATTTTAAATCTAAACTGTCCTAGTGTGGTCCTGGGTATTTCCCCTTGTTATACAAAATGCAGAAATCAGTACCTTTACATACTCCTCAATAAAAGTGACCAGCTCCAAAAACCTGAGTGACCAATGTGTTTTTTACCAGGATTTCATAGCAGAAGAGGAGGAGGAAGTTTGTTTCATATCTTATAAAGCAAATGCTTTAAAATCCCTCATCATTCAGGTCATCTGACCAGTTTCTTCCTCCTTCTGTAACCATGGAAATTCATATTCTCTGCTTTTTGCCACTTTGGTTTCAGTTCTCTTGTCCTTGTCTGCTTTTTTAAAACATTCCCCAATCACAAATGCTTTCTTCATTTTTTTTTCAAAAATATTCAGATGTTTCTTCTTTCTACATCTAACATTGCATCTCATCTTTCAAGGTGATCACCAACAGAGGCTCTGTTGAAAAGTGACCCAAGCCAAAAAAGTCAACAGCATTTAGGTGTTTTATTAGTAGACCTCTTAAAGGTTTCTCATGGTTTGAGTTTGGTTTACTGTGTAACATCGCTACCAGCTTTGATTGAAAGTCAAAAAATCCTCAATTTTTTTTTTTTTTTTTGTATTTTTCCAAAGTGAGAAGGCAGAGAGAAAGACTCCCTCATGCGCCGACTGGGATCCACCTGGAAATCCCACTAGAAAGTGATGCTCTGCCCATCAGGGCTGTTGCTCCATTGCAACCGGAGCCATTCTAGCACTTGAGATGGAGGCCATGGAGCCATCCTCAGCGCCCAGGCCAACTTTGCTCCAGTGGAGCCTTGGCTGTGGGAAAGAGAGAGACAGAGAAAAAAGGAAGGGGAAGGATGGAGAAGCAGATGGGTGCTTCTCCTGTATGCCTTCACAGAGAATCCAACCTAGGACATCCACACGCCAGGCAGACACTCTACCACTGAGCCAACCAGCGAGGGCCTCAGACAATTTCTGACACATATATAGATACTTCATAAATAATCATTCATTAGTATACAGGCACAAAACTCTCATAAACACTGGTAAGATTCAGGATATACTACTGTCTTTTGGGGAGCTGTCTCCATGACATGCTCACTTGACATTATACTAAAAAGAGCACTTGGAATAATGTCAGAAGCAGAAATATTTTAGTCTAGCTGTGTCACAGGCAACCAGATTTTTTTAAATGAGGGCAGGACCTAGAATCACTTGGGGAATCAAATCTTAGGCTCTATTTCCAGTTGAAGGCTATAGAGTCAGTTGGTCTTACACACTGCTCATGAAAAAGAAGAAATTGTCTCTAAAGAATTGTAGAAAATTCACAGAACTTGAATACCTTTAATTTCACCCATGGGAAGTCATTTATAGCATTCATCATGCTAATCAATTACACTATTAATATATTTTATTGTTCTAATTATCAACACATCTGCTTTACATCATGATATGAATAACTTGTTTAAAATATGAAAAAATTTTGAATTAAAATTTTTCTCATATGATGCTAAACCATCACCCATGGGCGCAGATTTTTTATTAGAATATTCACTGTATCAGGATGTAACTTTGACGAATTCAGACTATACGTACTTTTTGATGCTGAAGTACTTAAATCTCAGTCTACATAATACTATCCAATTAATAGAATCTATTTAAAAGACAATGTAGAATAAGTAACAACTAAAATTTTCCTGTCACATATTTTATTACCTGTTTATATTAACTTGGGTTTTTATGTTGAAATTGAGAAATGTGAAGGTCGGAGTTCAGTGAGGAGTGCGTGTAACCTACATTGTGTGTATTAAACGTGGAATTGTGGAAAGGAGAAACTGGGAACATTTTGAAGCTAGAAAAGATAATTCTTCACAATTAAGAGGTAGAGGATTTTATGTTGTTTTGTTCATTGTGAATGAAGTAGATGGTCATGAAGTAACATAATTAACTGAAATAGTAATAGATTCATTGAGGTAAAGAGATTTTTATTTAACACTTCCCAGGACAATGAGAAAAGTAACCCTATTTGACATTAACTCAATATCTTTATTTAAAAAGTATTTTTAAATAAAATTTAAAAGGTATTTTTAAAATAAATTTTAAAAAGTAATTTTAAATAAAATTTAAAAAGTACTTTAAATATAATTTAAAAAATTTTAGCTTTTAGATTTAAATAAAAAATGGAAAAAGACAAAAGTTTTCTTATGATTTTAAATAACCATATTTAAAATATATATATATTCATAAGATATAATATTCAGATATATGTATATTCTAGTGTTAATTCAGGAGAAATAAATTGATTATATGTGTTACTTATTCTGCTTGGTACTTTATACATTCTTTCTTTATACATCTTTATATATCTTGTCTTATAACACTATTGAAGCATATATTAATTATTTATCATAATATTCCATAATTTCTCTTACTAACCTCTTAATTATTATCAGAAAAGTCTTCTCTGGTGTGCTGATACAATATCAAACTCCAATTTAGACATAATTTTATGTTTATTTAATTTTCTGTTTTCTGTTCCCATCAGTGAGGTGGAAAAAAAACAGGTTGTTCGATATTTTTATGCGGTTTTGTAGTGTATTACATACTCAGGAATGTGCCCTCCCTAATCTGGACTGCTATCTTCCAACTTGTTCTAGTCTAGAGACATGGACACCAAAGGTGTCCTTCAATACCTTGAACAGTCAAAGTTTTCAAACAGTGTTTTTTCCCCCATCAAATACATCAGTAAGACATATTTATATTTTATCTGATCTAATAGTTGTCCTGTGCTTTTAAAAAAAAAAAAGGAACTCCTTATTCTATTCTTTTGAATACTTCTGAACTCAAAACTGGTTTTTTTCAGCTTTGGGCCATAAATCAGAGATTTCCTCAGCTTATTTAAAAAAATAAATGCCAGTTAACTTTTTTTTCAGCAAAAAGACCAAGCATTTTGTTGCTTGTAATTAATTTTTTATAATGTAAGAAATTGTGACACCTGATGAAATCTAGGTATGTTTTCTTTTGCTTAATCTGTGATACAAGGGTTAAACTTTTCTCCAAGGTAACTATGTCAACATACATATTCTAAGCAAAAGCACTTTAAATATGTTTGTTGACTTTAGGCAAACTTCACCTAGGGCTCAGTGACACTGGCGCACTTTAAAAATAATATTATTTAAAAATATTAGCCAAACTCTGGCCAGTTAGCTCAGTAAGAGCATCTTCTCACTCGAACCAATCGGCACTTAGGGAAGTGAACAGTGAATGCACAATTAAGTGGAAAACAAATGAATGTTTTTTTCTCTCTTTCTTTCTCTCCCTTCCTTTCTCTTTTTCTCTAAAAATTAATCAATAAATAATAATGAAAAATATTAGCCAAATATACACCTAGTAGAAGGAAAATATAGTTACAACATGGGAGCTTGAGAGCAGTTCAGGCCCTATTATAGGCTCATGTAACATAATGTCACAGTGATCCAAAAAAGGAACAGTTTTTGTGCTATAACATTCAGTTTGAAGAAGCAGACATTTATTGACACCTATTAGTATTGGTGACTGAGCATATTTAAAGTAGCAAAGATTTTAAAGACAGCATATTTCAGATCTGCCATTTAACAAGAAGAATGCTGAGTCACTGAACAAATACAGGATCTTTCAACCAGAGTTTCATGGAAGCTGTGGGTAGAAATAAGATCTGTGAACTTCCTGTCTAGTGCAAGTTCTACAATAGGAAAAGCATTCTTGATATTTTTCTGACACCAAATTTTAAAGATGACTAAGTTAGCTAAGAAGAAAATAAAAGCAAAATCTGACTGAAGAAAAAACTATGAGGAGATAATGATGATGAAATTCCCAGCTCAGAGAATAAATGTAGAAAAGGCCCGCCGGGAGTGAGGACAACAGAGACACATGAGACCCGACTACCAGAACAAGGTTTAGTTACACAAATCCACTTTATTACGGAAGTAAGCTAGCTTTTATACATGGGTTCAGCCAATAGAATGTCACAGCAAGGCAAATGTCCGAAAAAGGTCCGGAGGCTGCCTGGCTGGCACTGAGTCATTTCTGTATAGCGGGTGAGCTCCCTTCCTGGGTGTTTCCAGGAGGGATTCAGGAGCTGGAGTATTCTCACAGCATAGCATCAGCCACAGCTTCTAGGTAAACGCTCTGCGCTCTACCTACAAATAAAGAGATGGAAGAATTAGCAGTCAGTAGAAAGTTATACTTAAGAATAGAGAGAAGTCTAAGAACTGAGTCAAGTTGGTCTCTCTGCAGAAAGAGATATGCGAATGATCTAAGGAAGAGAGCGACAGTTCAATGGGGAAATAGTGAATGGAATTTTATTTATTATTATTATTATTTTAAGAGAAGGGAGAGGCGGTGATAGAGAGACAAACTTCTACATGCGCTCCAACTAGGATCCACCTGGCAAACATTGTCTACGGCTGATGCTCAAATCAACCAACCTATTTTTAGCTCCTGAGGCTGGTGCTCTGACCAACCAAGCTATCTTCAGCCAAATTAAAAATACTGCCTGAGGCTAACTCTCAAACAAATCAAGCCACTGGCTGTGGGAGAAGAGAGAGAGAAGGAAAAGAGAGTAGGGGAGATGGTTACTTCTCTTGTGTGCCCTGACAGGGTATCAAACCTGGGTCATTCATATGCCAGGCCAGTGCTCTATTCACTTAGCCAACCAGCCAGGGCCTAGTAAGCAGAGTTTTATATGCTGAAACCATGAAGGCAGAAGGGCCCACAGAAAAAATAATTGAATTGGATAACTAAATTACCTTCTTGCCCAATAGTATCATTAAAATGCATTTTTTGATTGATATGTTAGACCAGGCAATCCCAGGGTTTTGAACTGGTGACCTCATTGTTCCAAATTGATGTTTTATCCACTGTGCCACCATGAGTCAGGCTGATTGATATGATAGAAAATAAATAAATTATAATTATAAAGATGTAAGCAAATTCAGAATAAAAAAATGGTTTCTTCTAAATGGGAGTTAATCAACTTAAAGAAAACCTTACTTTTTTTATTTAACAACTGCAATTATTTAATTTAAAGGTTTTAATAACTACCTTAATTTGGCCTAACAAAACAAATATCATAATATTAGAATAATTTAATATTACAATAGCAATGTTTATGGGTTTACATTCTTGAAAATAATAAACCATTTAGTTGGCACCTTAAAGTTTACATTAAAATTGTAAAAAAAAATTTTTTTTAATGATTCTTATTCCTACTGCTAGTAAAATGAAATACTTTAAAAGCTGTGTACAGGCAACAAAATAATTAATAAAACATATTTAGGTTAGAAAAAGGAACAAAATAACCACTGATAAATAACAAACAAAGCACTTATTTAGAAAATTATTTTCTCTCCAATTTTTATTTTAATGACAATAAATTCAAAAAAGCAAAATAATCATATTATAAGATTTTAGTAATATAACATTTAAAAAATAAAATTAAATAAAAGTTACATGGTGACCATGTGGCATAGCCAATTAGAGCATTGTCCCCATAACACAGGGTTTCAGTTTTCATCCCTGGCCAGGGCACATACAAAAATCAACTAATGAATGCATAAGTAAGTGGAACAACAGATTAATGTTTCTTTTCCCCTGTCCCCTTTCTCTCTCTCTAAAAATCAGTAAATAAATTTAAAAAAATAAAATAAAAGTTTTAGTAGGTCCAATATTGCTTTGTTGGTTTTGCCTGTGCTGTGTTTTTAGGAAAAAATGTTCAGAAAATAGGTGGAAGTTTATCATCCTTAAAAAAAAAACAAAAAATTTTTTCTCTACTGAAACAGTGAACTAATCATGTGTTTAAGAAAAAGAAACTTATCCAAACCAAGTATCTTAGAGTTCTGGCAAAAATTCTTCACCTTAGGCAACTAAAATAATTATCAACCTTAATTTAAGAATGATTTAAGTCTCAATGTAGAATGCGGTTCCCTAGTTAAGTAACATTTGTCACAATAAATTACACGGTTGCTCTATACCATGTGTGGTTCCCATGAGGTAGAATGTAGGCAAACCACCAAAAACATAATATGAGGGATGCCTAAATCAGAATAACTACAATGAAAATATGTTACATGTCCCCATAAGGCAAATGGTATCTTACTGAAATTTATACACATCCTGTCTCACCTCTAAATTAAAAAAGAAAAAACTGAGACTGGTAATGAGTATGGATAATAATTTTCTACCTCAAAGCATCCTGGGGAAGAAGGGTGGGGGTAAGGCAACAGATTTGAAGAATAAATAGCACAGAGGGGAAAAAATAAAGAGACTATAGCTTGGAATCTACTGGATCTCTATAAACTTTTTTTTTTTTTACAGGGACAGAGAAAGAGTCAGAGAGAGGGTTAGATAGGGACAGACAGACAGGAACAGAGAGAGATGAGAAGCATCAATCATCAGTTTGTCATTGCGACACCTTAGTTGTTCATTGATTGCTTTCTCATATGTGCTTTGAGCGCAGGCTTTTAGCAGACCAAGTAACCCTTGCTCGAGCCAGCGACCTTGGGTCCAAGCTGGTGAGCTTGGCTCAAACCAGATGAACCCACACTCAAGCTGGTGACTTTGGGGTCTCGAACCTGGGTCCTCTGCATCCCAGTCCAACACTCTATCCACTGTGCCACCACCTGGTCAGGCTCTATAAACTTTTAAACTGTCTAAAAATTCTATAATCTAGTCTTAATATTTCATTAGATATCAAATAAGTGGATACTAAGGGGAAGATCTAAAATTACTGACCACTAATGAATAAGTTCAAAACTCACAAACAAAAAAGAAGACGTTTTAAAAGCTCCCAGATCCATTAGAGTACATTACTTGGTAAATCAACACTGTTTAGAAATATTATTTTTCTTTTAAATATACGTTTTTAGATTTTATTTATTTATATTTAGAAAGAGGAGAGAGAGAGAGAGAAGGGTGAGGAGCAGGAAGAATCAACTCCCTTGACTAGACAAGCCCAGGGTTTTGAACCAGCGACCTCAGCATTCCAGGCCAACACTTTATCCCCTGTGCCACCACAGGTCAGGCTTATTTTTCTTATTTTAAAGATTAGGCTTTGTCACTACTTCAATGTCAGCTGTTCCCAGAGTAAAAACAAACAGATTACACTTACTTTAAAGCCATAGTTTGATGTATGAGTTCACTTTTTTTTGCTGCCACCATCTTTCTACTAACACAATGTTCTTAGTCACTGAATCTCCTCCCCACTTTTTCATCAGAATGTTTAGAGCTGTTTTATTACTTATTCTTTCATAACAGTAAGTCCATCAGGAAAGTTTTAGAATGCCATTTAGTCTTCAGATTTCTGACACTCTAATTTACTTTACTTTTTTTTTTTTTGTAAGAAATATTATTTACATGAATAACTACCACATTAAACTTTTCAGGAAGATTTGTGGAGGTGGAAAAATTGCATAGCCCCAGGCGGTGCCTAATGTACTTCCCCTCAGCAGGGATGTGCCTGCCTAAACAGGAAGGCTCTTTTGTGGTAGCTGATTTCAAATCTTTTCCCATTGCACCCCTTGGTAAGCCTAAACAGGTTCCTTATATCTGACTTTCTTTTTTGCATAAGTGTCATCTTGCTTTCCTCTCTTTTTGATCTTGCCAACTATTTTCTTCATTTCCCAGGTCAATGCCTTGTGAATGGCTCTGGGATGAGATACCTCTCTAGAATCCTGTCCATATAATGCCTTCCTTTGCAACTCTAGAGAAAAAAAATTCAAAAGCCCTCCCCTTACCTTTTTTTAAAGACTGTGCTACAAAAACTACAGGGATTTGGACATTAAGTTACACAAATTATGAACATAAATATCTAACAATCATTATGAAATACTTACAGGAATAGCAATATCTGATTTGTATAGTTCTGTAATCCTTTCTGAAATGGTAAATAAAGTCCCTGCTAGATTTCTGTTCTACACTTTTACTTTGAAGTGTGGGTTTCAACTATGCCTTGCCATTATCCTCCCTGGGCCAACAGCCACCACTGGCTGACCACCACTTCTCACCAGTTACCACTTGTTGCCACCAATCACTGCCTAGCACCTACCACTGCTGTCTTATGTGTCACAGTAGGCTTGATAGATGCTTCTCTGCAGATCAATCCATCTTAACAGACTAAAGATAAAAATCAACACATGCAAATTAAAATGTCTCCTTGCAACATGAGAAAAAATTGCTTCCTTGAAGAAATGTAGATTCAGAGGCAAACATTTCACAAAATTGATGTTGCCAGAAAGAATTGTATTTGTGATTTTTTTTATAGCTCCTAGGCCTTACAGGTGGGAGCAGGTGAATATTACCCAGGTAGAAAAAGTGATGATAGGTAAGGTATGTGCCAACATACTTTTAAAAACTCAGTCTTGTGTTCTTGGTACAGCTGAGATTAATATGCTATTTTTATATTTCATTCTAAATCTATAGTCATGCATTTCAGTAAATTAATTGCATAGAGAAAGGGTGATTTAAAAAATATTTAGCAACACTGTCACAAATAGAAATGTAAGAAGAAATATGCTGCAAGAAATTTTTGTTTTGTATTGTTTTATCACTTGCATGTTTAAAAATGTGCCTTAAACTTGTATTTTTCTCTTCTTAAGTATCTTGTCTCTTCTTTTAAAGCCTATAGACTTCTTGACTATTCTGATACTATCCAATCTAATTTATCTTGCATCTGTTTCCTAATATTTATCTAATATTTCATCAACATTTAGATAATATCACATAAATTTGACCTCCAATGCAATAATATATATACATACAGAGATAATTATAGTTCTTTATTTTTATAAGTCTAGGAGCTATAAAAAAAATCACAAAAACTACATCTGTATCTCCTCCTACACAGATGCTCTCATTCTTTTGAGGAATTGACAGAGGTAATTTTGTTTGTAGTTGTGTTTAAATTTCAAAGAGACTACTACTTTTATAGCCTCTCATAGTGCACAATTCCATTACTTAAAATGGATTTAAAAAAGCAGGTCTTTCTTTGTTAATAGCAACTTTAAACATTAAGGTGGCACAACTTTTTTAAACTATCTCACAGGCATTTCATATTATAGATTTCATTTGATATTTATCTTTATGAGAAAAAAATTTAAAAAACTACATCTTACTTACTTGAAATGTATTAAAAATAACTTTTGACAATTTCTTTACAAGACTCACAATTTCTTTTATTTTTCAGTTTGAGGTATAAATGAAAAAATCATAAGATATTGAAAGAGTGTAATGTGATGATTTAATAAACATGAACATTCTGAAAGGATTATCCCACCCAGTTAATTCATACCCAACACCTCATCTCTCTCTTTTTCTATCTTGAACATTTAAGTTCTACTGTCTTGGCAAACTTCAAATAAACAATGTGATGTTATCAACTATAGTCACCAACTTATACATTAGATCTTCAGACCTTTTTCATCTTATAAGTGAAGTCTGTACACTTTTACCAACATCTCCCTTTCGCCTCGCCTCTCAGTCCCTGGCAAATACTTTTTTACTCTTTGTGAGGTTGACCTTTTTTTTTTTCAAGATTCCACATCCTAGTGATACCATGCAGTGTTTATCTTTCTCTGTCTGGTTTATTTCATTTAGCATAATGCCCTCCAGGTTCATACATGTTGTCACAAATGGCAGAATTTTCTTCTTTCTCATGGCTAAATAATATTCTATTCTATTATATCTCACATTCCCTTGGTTTATTCATCCATTGATGGACACTTGGGCTGTTTTCATACCTTGGCTCTTGTGGATAATGTTACAATAAATACAGCAGTACAGATATCTCTTCAAGATAACCGTTTTATTTTCTTGGGCCATATGCCCAGAAGTAGTATTGTTGGCTTATACAAAGTTATATTTTTAATTTCAAAAAGAACCTTCATTCTAATTTCCATAATGGCTGTGTCAATTTACATATCCATAAAAAATGCACAAGAATTCCTTTTTCTACATATCATCATCAATGCTTGTTATTTCTTAGCTTTTAAAAAAGTTATT
Organism: Rhynchonycteris naso; assembly: GCA_037038555.1. Taxonomy (NCBI): domain Eukaryota; kingdom Metazoa; phylum Chordata; class Mammalia; order Chiroptera; family Emballonuridae; genus Rhynchonycteris; species Rhynchonycteris naso. The sequence continues at coordinate 120,060,802 of CM072996.1, read as the reverse complement.
TTCACTTATAGTTGATATACAATTTATTAGTTTTTGATATGCAACATAGTGACTAGATGTTTATATATCTTACAAAGTGGTCACCTTGATAAGTACCCATCTGGCACCAAATATAGTTATTGCGATATTATTGAGTATATTCCCCATGCTGTACCTTAGATAATTGTGACTGTTTTGATAACTGGCAATTTACACTTTTTAATTCCTTTCACCTTTTTCACCCACTGCCTCAACATATTTTCTTTTAGATAATAACCTTTCTATCAAATGTGAGATAATTATATTTTGATTTTGATTTTCAGTTCTCTGATGATTAGTGATATTGAGCACCTTTCCATGTACTTGTTTGTCATCTGTGTGTCTTCTCTCAAAAAATATCTATTCAGGTACTTTCCCCATTTTTTAACTCAGTTATTTGTTTAGTTTTTGCTACTGAGTTGCCTGATTTCTTTTCATATTTTGGATATTCCTCCCTAACTGGAAATGTGGTTTGCAAACACTCTCTCCCATTGCATAAGTTATCTTACCGTTTTGTTAACAGGGTTTTTTGTTTTTGTTGTGCAAAAGATTTTTAGTTTTATATAGTCCCATCTGTTTATTTTAGTTTTTGTTTCCTTTACTTTTTTAAGATTACATTTATTTCTAAGTATTTTATTCCCTTTTAATATTATTATAAGAATTGTTTTCTAAATTTTGCTTTGTCATAGTTTGTTGTTACTGTATAAAAATTTATATGTTTTTTAATACTGAATTTTTAATCTTATAACTTTACTAAATTTGATATTTAGTTCCTTTTTTTTTAAGAGTCAGAGAGAGAGTCAGAGAGAGGGTTAGATAGGGACAGATAGACAGGAATGGAGAGAGATAAGAAGAATCAATCATTAGTTTTTTGTTGCGACACCTTAGTTGTTCATTGATTGCTTTCTCATATGTGCCTTGACAGCGAGCCTTCAGCAGTCCAAGTAACCCCTTGCTCAAGCCAGAGATCTCGAGTCCAAGCTGATGAGCTTTTTATTCTCAAGCCAGATGAGCCCGCGCTCAAGCTGGCGACCTCGGAGTCTTGAACCTGGGTCCTCCACATCCCAGTCCGACGCTCTATTCACTGCGCCACCACCTAGTCAGGCCCAATATTTTTTTGATGTATTCTTTAGGGTTTTCCATATATAATATAAACACATCTGCAAAGAGAAAAAATTTACTTCTTTTCTGATTTGGTTGCTTTTTATTTCTTTTTCTTGACTAATTGTTCTAGGGTATACAGTGTTACGTTGAATAAAAAGGATGAGTGATCATTCTTGTTTTGTTTCTAATCTTAGAAGAATAAATCTCAAATTTTCACCATTGATTATGATGTTATTTGAGGGATTTTCAAACATGTATTTTACTATGTTGATGTATCTTTCCTCTATACCAGAGGTTCTTAACCTGGGTTCTATCAAACCCTAGGAGTTCGATGAGTCGGTCTCAGGGGTTCGGAGAAGCCTATGCCACGGAGGCCAGAATAAAGTAATACCATAATTTGCTGTGAGTTCATGCACTTTGTTGGTTTTGTTCTTTGAGCAAGGTGATGTTCATGCATGGCTCATTTTGTGCACCAGTAAAAAAACATATACCTATGTCTTGAATTTGGGGAAAAAAATCATATTTTATCACTAAAGAGGGGTTCGGTGAATGCGCATATGAGACTGGTGGGTTCGGTACCTCAAACTGCTCTATACCAAGTTTGTTGAGGGATTTTTATCATAAAAGAATGTTAAATTTTGTTCAATTCCTTTCTTTTTGTATTGATTAATTATATAATTTGTAGTCTTTATTTTGTTAACGTGATATATCACATGTATTCACTGAATTTTGGATGTTTAACCTTGCATCCTTGGAATAAGTCTCATTCAATTACGGTATATGAATTTGTGCCAAAATCTGTTGGTACCCCAAAAGGGAAGACCACATTCAGCACCCAAGGTTGGCTGCTTAGAAGCTGGACCCTTAGGCAGCAGCTGGGAACGTATGTAATGAAACCTGTTTCAAGGAGAAACTAGGAGGTAGGTGTTTTCTGTATGCTCACTTTGCGCTGGGCTCAGATATACAGCCTCAGAGGAAAGGGGTGCTCTTTCTCAGTTCAGAACTGCTACTTTTTTGTTGTTTCAGTGCTCTGGAACACACAAATGGCAGCACCACTGGCTGACAGGCAGCAACACAGAAGCTGGAGTGCATAACGGTGTGCCAACTCCAGATACGGTGCGTGCTAGAGGGTGACAGCAGGGAAGGTGTCCACCAGTTGGTTTTCCTAGTCAAGGAGAATCACAGCCAACACCTAAATGTGTGCTAAATTAGAAGCCTGGCTCTCAGGCAGCAGCTTTCAAAGTATGGTATCCAGTTTGACCTTCCTCAGGGAAAGACTGAAAGGTGTGCACTTTTGCCTGTTCCCTCTGCATTGGGCACTAAGAGAGTAGCCATGCTGAGTGCTTGCACATGCTGCTTTGTTTGCAATAGTCTAGCGTGTCTCATAATCACAAGCCTCATAGGCTTTCATAGCTAGGTGTCTTGGGGATGCATACTTTGGGTGGGAGGCTTAAATATGGGTTGCAAACCATTTACTACTCAGGGAATAGCTGAGAGTTAGGAATTCTCTCCTGATCATATGGCACTATGCTGGGAGTGGGGTTTGTGGTGAGGGTATGTCTCAGCCTTTCCTACCACTTTCAATGTGGGTATTTTCTCATTTACCTAATGTGTAGGAGTCAGTCAAATACTTTTTAGATTTCTTCTAGAAATAATTGCTCCCTATGTAGATGCACATTTGGTGTGTCCGTGGGAAGAAAAGAATTTAGGAGACTCTAATGTCACCGTCTTGATCAACCCACCTTCACAATTTTTTATTTATATCCTTTTCCTTAAGGAGGAGAAAAAAAAATCATTAATTAAGTGGAGATTATAACTATAAATTGAATGTGACTAAGAATTTCTTGGAAATATGTAATCATCAATAATATTACTAATTTGCACACAAAAAAACAAAAACAAAATAAAACATAACAAAACAAATATGAATTTAACTTAAATATAAAATCTAATGTAACATGTTATATAAGATACATCCGAATCAAGTAAATAACCCCAATGATATCCTTGGTTACATGTACAAAAAGTGAGGGTCTCTCTTATTGAGAATTCCATTATGTTATAGATGTAGCAAAGAAGATATCACCTTATCGGCATATTGTTTATATTAATTAAAGATATCAATTTTAATAAAATGTATTTATGCCTATTGGCAATAGATATTATCTTTTTTCTGTGTGTGTGTGACAGAGACAGAGAGAGGGACAGATATAGACAGACAAATCAGAAAGGAGAGAGATGAGAAGCATCAATTCTTTGTTGTGGCACCTCAGTTGTTCATTGATTACTTTCTCATATGTGCCTTGACCTGGGGGCGCTACAGCAGACTAAGTGACCCCTTGCTCAAGCCTCCAACCTTGGGCTCGAGCTGGTGAGCCTTGCGCAAACCAGATAAGCCTGCACTTAAGCCGGCAACCTCAGGGTTTCAAACCTGGGTCCTCTGTATCCCAGTCCTATGGTCTATCCACTGCGTCACTGCCTTGTCAGGCAATAGAGATTATCTTTTAACAATTTAAAATATCATTTCCTTTAGCATGTTTTTAAATCATGTTTTACCACAAAATCTTTTTTATTATTTTGTTTGTTTCATTAGCCTTGTAAGAAATACAGATGACATATATAAAGAAGTAAAATTAATAATGTGCTACAGTTTTCTTTTCACTGTTGAAATATCTTGTTGAACTATATTAACGTCTGTGTTTATTTTCTTATAGAAAACTGTCCATTTTAATGCCTTATAAATTTTCTTCCCTTGCTTTTTTACTTTGTTGGCATTAAGCCAATCCTTTTGAAAATACACATTTACACATATAATCAGGATAAATGTTTGCTTTTTAAATGAGGGAGTTAATGATAGTCAAGGTTATGGATGTTGGAAATGCTTTTTATAGGTACTGAGATCCAAAGTTAATTTATGCTTTTGAAATGAATTCATTAAGATTAGCACAATGGAAATGTTTGAAGAATATTATCTCTTCATTTTCAGTAAAACTTGTTTTTGGAGCATATAACTTTCCTTTTTGACAGCCTAATAAAAGGCAAACTCTCCTTTCTAATACAGTGATTCTCTCTGCAGCTGAACTTGTGGTAGTTACATAAATTGCTCAGTGACCTGGGCTGGTCTTTCAAAAGTGCATTTTGAAAGAAATTTATAAACCTGGTTTCAAAAAACAGTAAATTTACTATACTGTTTCAGTCACTTCTTTCTTGAAGGTAGGGGATTTGTGACATAAATTAGCCTAATTAAAGTCATTACACTTTCACTTGACGAGTCTTGCCAAATCCTTTCTACTTGCTGAGTTCTCACACCAAGGAAGTTTTCTGAGGGATAAATAAAACTTTTATTTGGCTTTCCCATCACTTACTTCTAAGCATCCCTCTAATTATCACTTTTCTTCCTTGGTGAACAACCTGTCCATAATTAGGGTTAATAATTTTATTTGGGAAGATTCATTTATTTTTTGTTTGTACATGAGTGTTGAACAAAATATGCTGGGAAGTGATTTCCTGTGTATTCATTATGGGAGGTGGTAATTAAGGTGCCCCAGGGTTTTCCGTATTTACTTTTGATGTCATAATGTTTTTTCTGGATTTTGCATTTCCAGGACAATTTTTGCTTTTCTCTTTTAAAAAGATAGTTACACTTTAAGTATGTGATTTACTGGGACAAGTATTTTTTAATGCAAAATACAGTACAGATTTTTGAACAGTTTGTGGTACTTGAATCAGTTAAAGCAAAGTGATTGCATGCATGTGGGGCTGTATTTATGTGTTCTAGATAACTCAGTGTGACATTGATTTTCATAGGTAATCCAAAAGTGTGAAGTAGGTCTCACACAAAGTGGCAACCAATTTTAAAAGCTCCTTAAGATATTGCCCCCCCCCAAAATATATTTAGCTATACGCTAAATGTAAATGTCTTTATTCTCAGAAAAAATTACATAGTTTATTTAATTGTATTATGTATCTTTAGTCTACATGATAATTTTATTAAACACCAATCTTATTAAAGGGTAGAATATAATGATTTTGGAGTATGCAAAAAGCAATGCTAAATTTTGTTTTCAACAAATCAATTCAATTATATCAAATGTCAATTATCTTAAGTAAAATAACCAGATTGTTTTTTTTTTAATTTTTCTATCATTTAATTGGAATTAAAATGAAAACTTTAGGGAATTTTGTTGTATCCTGATTATTGTATTTAAATATATAACAGAAACTGAATAAGCAGATTATCATATAATATTAATATCTGTTAACATTTAAATTTTGCTTTTTCCGGTTAAGATCTTATCTCAAGTAGTTTTCTCTAACTTCCTAAAATAAATCACTTAACTATTAAATTAGTTTAATACATTTAAATAAAAATATTTTTGGATGAAAAAGAACATGTTATTATAAGAATAAAATTCTGCTAGCATGAAGACAATGTATATTCTGTCTCTACTAATATCTTCTCCAATAAAATTACTTAAAATGCTACACCAGTTGCTAACAAAAGCTTATTGATAAAAACTGATAAAGATTTCAGTCTGTCTTTTTTCTGCTCTTCTAAAACAGCCGTTGAAGGCCATCCAGAAGGTATTATGTAGCTAACTCTTCAGTCAGACAGCATTCTTTGCCTTCTCATGTTTCCTGGCCTTCAGAAAATAGTGCCTGCGTTTAAACTATTCACACTGAGTTAAAATTTCTATTTATGCCCTATTTACATCAACTATAACCTCTCTCAAAATATTTTATTAGTCAAAGTGTTAATTCATCATTGAAAAATTAACTGTCTTTATAAGTTCAGCAAGAAGCACAGAAGACTCTAAAATATGTTTATTTTCATTTAAGAAAATTTAGTGGTATAAATTGTCTCTCAAATTCTATCAAATTTAATAACAAAGATAAAGTAATAAAAACAGTTTACAATAAGCCTCAATAGGTTTAAAATATGACTGAGAGATGAACAAATAAGAGGTGTATTACAATTGACATTTAAATGTCTCTGGCTATGTCTCATCATTGGCTATATATAAAAAAATGTTTCAAACTGTGCTGTTTTCCATAACTTACTCTACTATTTTCTTCTTCCTTCCTCTTGAATAATATAGTTTACTAATTAGGTGAGAAGTTACCATCAGGTAAGAAAAGGAAAATATGTATTTGGTCTATTAATCTATTGCCACCTAGGCCCTGAGAGCATCATTCCAATATGCCAAGGTTGCAGGTTCAGTCCCTGGTCAGAGAACATATAAGAATCAACCAATGAATGCATGAATAAGTGGAATGTCAAATCAATGATTTTTCTCTCTCTCCCTTTCTCACTCTCTAAAATCAATCATTAAATATAAAAAATCAATTAATCTCTAAACAATTTCATAGAAAATAAATATTTAAATACCAGATTGAAAAATTATGGATTTAAATTTTAGTACAGTAAAAATATTAAGTATAATAATGTTTTAAGAAACTCGGAATTAAAGTAAGGAGACATTAAGAAAAACTAGACATCAAATATTACAGAGACAAACACAATTAGATAACTTGTGTAATGTTTTACCTTTAAAATCATTTGATACATGATTATGCTGCTTTTCTAATTTATACAGAAATGTTAAGATTATCTCAATCTAAGACCTATAAAAACAGAAGATATTGGAGACTTAAGTGGTTATTTGGAATAAAATTCACCTTGGACCTCTAGTTTCCCAAGTTCTTAATTGAAATAAAATTTCTACCTTAGTCGGTATTTATAACATCATAGAGAAACACAGTCTTGACATGGCTGGTGGATGAATGATACCTGGGTAAGAAATATATTATAGTAGTTGACTGGATAACTCATATCTTTTCTTCTAGCTTCAGTGTATAAACAAACCATTTCTGTGGTGTCTTTTCTGACTCACCAAGACTGGTTTATGTACCACTCCTTTGTGCTCTCAAGGAACACTCTGCTTACCATATCATAGTATTGGTATTTTGAGTTTACTTGTTAGTCTCCCCACAGTCTCTTTTTCATGATATTATTTTATCTACTACTTAGCACATAGTAGGCATTTCATAAATGCCAAATCAAATAATGAAGGGATGAGAGAAGGAAGGAAATGTGGAAAGGTGGAAGGAAAGCAATACCATTAAGTGTAAAAGACACTATAGGAAAGAGGAAGATCATCTTATTTTTCTGAGTATTCATGCAGTGAATAAGGGGCCATCCACCTGCCAGTCAGACAATCAGTGGCAAGCTGTGAGGGACAGGTATTGAGAAAGAATATCTCCACATTCTCTGTAGTTCAGGAAATACAAGTCCAGAAATGAGAACATATGCTTATAGTTGCAGCTGAAAAACAAAACCAAGCCCCATTATGCACTATAATCTCTGTAAAATAATAATCTTCTTGCAAAATGTATGCACATTCCTACTGTATGCCTATATTTATTGTTTTGTAAAGAAATCTTTACATGCTGACACTTCAATAAAGAGGCTAGTGAGAAGCCCACTTCCTAGTGTGTGCAGAGCAAGATAACTCTTGAGTGAGTTATTGTAGAATATATTGTATAGAATTGGGCCAAATTGATTGAATCAATTGGTCATTTTTCCTAATTATTTCAACAGAAGTTATAGCCCCTTGATAAATATTTTCATGTCATTAAAACTACATGAATATCAAGCCACTATATTAACAAAAATCATGTCTTATAATTATTTTGGATTTTATGATATAACCATATTTTTATTTTTAATTTTAAAAACTTTAATTTTTTTTATCACTTAACAGAACTGTACTTCAAAACATGTTCTATATGACTTGAACTAACTCACAATTTTATTGGTTGCAGTCACTGGTTCATAGCCACTGATGTATCTTTCTATATGATTGAACATAGGTCAAGAAAATCTTAATATCTCTGCATGAAATTAGAATAACAAACCAATCATGAATTAAATAGGATTAAAAGTAAATGTTTCAAAATTTACATATCTGTACACAGTGTAATCAATAAACCACATTAAAATGGATTCAGCCTGACCAGGCGGTGGCGCAGTGAATAGAGCGTCGGACTGGGATGCGGAGGACCCAGGTTCGAGACCCTGAGCTCGCCAGCTTGAGCCTGGGCCCATCTGGCTTGAGCAAAAGCTCGCCAGCTTGGACCCAAGGTCGCTGGCTCCAGCAAGGGGTTGCTTGGTCTGCTGAAGGCCCATAGTCAAAGCACATGTGAGAAAGCAATCAATGAACAACTATGGTGTCACAAGGGCAACGAGAAACTAATGATTGATGCTTCTCACCTCTCTCTGTTCCTGTCTGTCTGTCCCTGTATATCCCTCTCTCTGACTTTCTCTTTGTCCCTGTAAAAAAAAAAAAAAAAAAGGATTCAAACATGTGGAAAGGCTTTCTATACTTTGCTTAAGAGAAATGATGTTCTGCTGATTGCAGTGTCTGAATGATAACACTGGGGAACAAAATTTTTGTTGCATCCACAAAAACACTTGATCTTACCTAATTCAAGTATGCTGATTTCAATTCTGACATTAGTTTTTCTCTGCAAGCTACAGTATTTTTGTAATTCAAGATTTTAGGTTTTCATCTTATTGTAAAATTTTCAACATTTAGTTTAACATAATGAAGTAGAATGTTTTCTTGGGCATCATCATTGTGAAAATAGAATAATTTCTATAATGCAATAAATACACTAATACATTGAAATATATGATTGCATCAGAATTTGTCTACAATTTAAAAATAGAACATATTAAAACACTTATTTTAATCATAAAATTTGTGCAAAACTTATTTAAATTCTATTCAGGTGAAAATTTGCATTTGTAGCTCTTGCGTTTGTGTACTTGTTGAGGACACTCTTGTTTGATGCTCCAGCAGTAGTCAACTCATCACTAACATCTTCAAGATTTTTGAGAAACTTATCAAGATGACTGTTTAGAAAGTCAATCTTAACACTCATGTTATATTCAATGTCACAGAAAGCCAAAAGCATTCTTTGAACCAGAAGTTCATAGTTTTCTACTTTTTTGTTGCCAAGAAAGTTCTCTGTAACTGCTACAAAAAACTGCCATGCTGCTTTCTTCTCCTCATTAATCTTCCTGGAAAATTCTTTGTCACGTATGAGGGTTGGAATTTGAGGTCCATTGAATACACCTGCTTTTATCTTCTCAAAAGACAAGGCAGGAAAAGGAGAAATAATATGTTGAAAGCATTCACTTTCTCTATTTAAAACCTGAAGAAACTGCTTCATAAAGCTAAGTTTGATGTGAAGTGGGGGAAAAAATGATCCTGTCTCAATTAACTACGGGTTCATTCACAATATTTTGCATCCCTACTTTCAGAGCTTCACTTTTCGGCCACTCCTTCTGTGTCCAGTGTTTCTCCTGAGCTCAGTTATCCCACAAACACAGAAAGCAAGGATACTTTGTGAAACTTCTCTGTTGTCCTAGCAGGAAATTTACCATCTTAATATCCACACGAATGATCCAGTTATGTTCATCATACTTCAGAAAGTCAAGGACAATTTTTATGTCATTATCATCTTCTCACAGGTGAGTTGAATAACTCACTGGAACCACTGCATAAACATTACCGTTGGGTAGGAGAACATATTTCAGACTGCCTTTAGAGCTGTCAAGAAAGAGCTGCAATTCTGTTGGACGGTAAGTGGTAACACCTAGCTGGTTGAGAAGACTACTGATATCATGACAGTAAACAAACTATTTGTCTTTCGAAAAAGTTCCCACAAAAATTTGTTCACACTTTCTTAAATGGGATACTTTAGCTGACTGGTGAAGTATATTCTTTTCTTGAAGTCTAGAGGCTAATAAATCAGCTGCTTTCTTTGATAGACCCAAATATTTTACTAGGTCATTCAATTCGGGTTGGCTAAACTGCTGAGGGGTTAATGACTGCTTGGCATTGGAAGAAGACCCTTCAGATTCTACAACCATTTCCTCATGCATCTTATCAAAATACACTTGATCACCATGTTCACTTTCTTCGTCCTTAGAATAAAACCATTGAAAACTGGAACCGGGAGTGTCTCAGAGTGTGGGATAGGTCGTATAACTGAAGGAATATTAGGATATGCGATCATATGCTGTTTTTTCTTGCCAATGCCCTTTGTATGGATCAGACAGAAATAACAGTCACTGCTGTTGTCCTTAGGTTCACCACCAACCATGGGAATACCAAAAGGCATTCCTTTGCATTTTCTTTTTGTGCAGTCAAGAAGCATTTTCTCACAATTATGACACACAATATGAGGAGCCCAATTCTTGTCTTGATTGCCAAGGGTAACTTGAAAATAGGAAATATATGTACATGTCACAAATGATGAAATATTGCACCTTTGATGTTGAAGTGTGTAACAGCCACATATATAACTGAAAGTGTCTGGACTATTCTTACATTTATGCCTACTCGAAGAAGCCATGATTTAATCTTCAAACAAAATAAGAGGGTGTTTTTATCAGATAATAATGTTTTACATTTAAAAACAACTGCAATTTTGTAAAAGTGATGTTTGTAAAACATTAATTAACTCGTGTTTATGTTCAATCCAAGAGTTATTGCCCTTTAACTCTAAGTTAAAAACTAATGCATGCCATTAACTGTAACAAAAATAATTAAAATTGGATAAAAACTTGAGCATGCACCAAAAAACAAATTTCAGATTTGGAATCAGCAATGTGGAAATATATAGAAAAAGTTCTAAAACCTTATGCAGCAGAAAATGAAAAAAAAAATGTTCCTCAGTGAAATTTTTCTTTTTTTTTTTGTATGCTGACTATATCTGTCATGACTGGCAGTTGAGTTTTTTCTAATACTTTTTCTAATTGTATTGAGATGTTCATTTATTTTACTTTGTTATGTTAATATTGAGAGTTAGTTTACTTGACTAGCAGTTTTAAACTAACCTTGTATTGATGAAACATATCTCATGGTATTCTTTTGTGTATGTATGTATGTATGTATGTATGTATGTATGTATGTATGTATGTATTGCTCAATTCAACTTGCTAATATTTTGTTACATATTTTTGCATCTATATTCACAAGGAATGTGAGTCTATAATGATATAGTTTAAAATGTCTTTGTCAGATTTATTATCAAGCTTGTGCTTGTGTCACAGACAAGTTGGAAAATGTAATTTCTTCTTATATCTTACTTACATATTTAATAGTACTTACCAGGATGGTATATGATCATGAAATATTCTCTGTGGAAATGGTTTTATGTGTGAATTTATTTTCTTTAATAGATATAGTGTTATTCTATTAAGTTTTATTGTGGTTTTAATAAAAGCAATGTATTCAGAAATTCTATTTTTCTGGTATCTGCTAAATATAAGTTTGGAAGATGACAATACCAAGATTACAGATAGCCTGCCACTTTCTAGAACTCTACACATTTCTTGGATGTTTGAGAGTTATAGCTCATGAGGACAAGGTAGGAGAAGGCAATACTCAAGGAAGCCAGAGGGATCTTAGATACGGAGCTGAGTTTCAAGGTGAGATTTTATTCCCTATAGGAAATTGAGGCTAATTAAAGAAGCAGAGTGGAAATATCCATTATGATGAAAGAACAAACACAAGAGAGGTTTAAAAAAAGTGCTGCTTTAATAATTATATCAATTGAATCATGGGTATAAGTAATATAAAACTTAAACTGGCTTTAATAAAAAGGGAAGCCAATCTCAAAATGTTGCACATTGTATAATTCTAGTTATATAGTATCTTTAAAATAATAAAATTATAGAGAAAAAGACTGAATGACTAGTTGCCAGGGGTTAAGGAAATGCTGGGGGCACTGTGACCATAAAGAGGAAGCACAACACCCTGGCTTGTTGGCTCAGTGGTGCAGCATTGGTCCAGTGTGTGGATATCCAAGGTTTTATTCCCAATCAGGGCACACAAAAGAAGCAACCACCTGATTCTCCACCCCTCCCTCTCTTGCTTCTCTTTCTCTCTTGCAGCCAAGGCTAAATTAGAGTGAGTTGGCCCAGGGCACTGAGGATGGCTCCATGGCCTCCACCTCAGGTGCTAAATAATGGCTCCTGTTGGAATGGAGAAATGCATCATATGGGCAGAGCATCAGTCCCTAGTGGGTATACCTGATGTATCCCAGCCCAGGTGCATGCAGAAGTCTAGCTCTGCCTCCCCTACTCTCACTAAAATAAAAAGGAAAAGGAAGGGAAATAAAAGAAAAGAGAAAGCACAACAGAGTTCCTTTGTAAGCATGTAATAATGTAGTAATAGTGCTTTATCTTGATATTAATGATGGTTTAAGACCCTATATATATAGGAAATACCATTGACTTATACACAATGGCAAAAAGATTAGTGCATGCAAAATACGACAAAATTGAGTAAAGTCTCTAATCTAGTAAATTATACTATACCAATCAATTTCCTGGTTTTGATAATGTACTATAGTTTCATGAGATGTCACCATTGAAAGAAGCTAGATGATAGGTAAAAGAGCCTCTCTGTACAAGTTTTAAATTTTGTGTGAGTTTGGGGAGACACAAGATGGCAGCAGAGCAGGCAGATGCATGGACTCCCAGCTCAAGCCACCAAACTGGATTACCAATTAATTTAGGAACGTCCAGCATGAAAAAACCAACTCTGGACTACAAGAACTGCTCTCAAAATCCAAGGAGCATGCCTGACCTGTGGTGGCGCAGTGGATAAAGCATTGACCTGGGAACACTGAGGTCGCCAGTTCAAAACCCTGCACTGGTCTGGTCAAGGCACATATGGGAGTTGATGCTTCCAGCTCCTCCCCCCTCCCCTCTCTCTCTGTCTCTCTCTCACTCTGTGTCTCCTCTCTAAAATGAATAAAATAAATAAAAAATTAAAAAATAAATCCAAGGAGCAAAGAAGAAGCCACACTGAGCCTGGTGGGGAGCACTGAGGAGTGGTGAGCCTCCCCTGCTTACAGGAACAAAGGGGTGGGGGTGAGGCTGAGAGCCCAGAAAGGCTCTCAATTCAAGGAAAACAGTAAAAAAATATCACTCACAGCCACTTGCCTGGGAACCTGGGAATGTGGTGTGTTGAAAGAGCTGGCTTGTTTTCCAAAAAGAAAAGGGGAGAGAGAGACAGCTGGTGACAAACAGAGGAATGCATGGGAGGACCTGAGCATTGGGCCTAATCCAGTGTGGGAAGCAGCCATACCTGGGGGAGGTGCTGGAGGCTGCCATTGCAAGGGGAGGGATTGATCCTTCCACATACCACAAGATTAAAGTGGTTCTGGGTCAATCTTCTTAAGATATCTTTCCAGCTCCAATCAGCACAAAAAGACACAGCTGAAAACAAGAAGTGGGGAGGAGGGGCAGTAACTCAGGTCTCCATGGAGATCTGAGATAAACCTCCCCCTACTGAATCGGAGAAAGCACCCACCCCCAGAGAGAGTAACTGGCAGATCAGGTTTTCAGAGTCTCAGGTTACACCCACCGCACTCCTGGATACAGTTTTAAATAAGCCCCCTGCTGATATCAGTAAACAAGACTACCACAGAGTTAAAAAACTGAGAAGAAAAGAAACAAATCAAGACTTCAAAGGGGTTCTATTAGAAAAGCCAAATTTCATAGTGGATTACAAACAACAGCTGAAGCCAACCCAAGAAGACCTAGAAATAACACAACTGAAAATTGGAAGCAGACAACACCAAGCCTAGATTCACCTAGCTCTACAAACACACACCCAAACACACAGACATAATGAGAAGACAGAAAAGTGCAATCCAAATGAAACCACAAGAGAATCCTCCAGGAAATGAACTGAGTAATATAGAAATAACCAAACTTCCAGATGCAGAGTTTAGAACAATGGTTCTTAACCTGTTTTGAGGTACCGAACCCACCAGTTTCATATGCACATTCACCGAACCCTTCTTTAGTGATAAATAAAATATGCTTTTTTTTCAAATTTAAGCCATAAGTATATGTTTTTTTACTGGTGCACAAAATGAGCCATGCATGTATCACCTTGCTCAAAGAACAAAACCAACAAAGTGCATGAACTCACAACAAATTATGGTATTACTTTATTCTGGTCTCCGCGGTAGAGGCTTCTCTGAACCCCTGAGACTGACTCATCGAACCCCTAGGGTTTGATAGAACCCAGGTTAAGAACCACTGGTTTAGAATAATGATTGTTAGGATGTTTAGGCATCTTAGAACAATAATGGATGGTCATTATGAACACCTAAATAAAGAGATAGCAAGTATAAAAAAGAACATTGAAATATTAAAAAAGAATGAGTCAGAGATGACAAATACAATATCAGGGAAAAAAGACCACAATGAAAGGAACTAAAAGAAGAATGGATAAAGCTGAGGATCGAATCAGTGAGTTGGAAGACAAGATGAACAAAGGCATGGAAGCAGATTAGAAAAAAGAAAGACTCAAAGAGTCTGAGGAAACTCTCAGAGAACTCTGTGACAATATAAAAAGAAATAACATCCACATAATAGGGGTTCCTGAAGAAGAGAAAGAATAAGGGATAGAAACTTTGTTCAATCAAATCATAGCTGAAAACTTCCCTAAATTGATGCAAAGAAAGGTCTCACAAGTTTAGGAAGCACAGAGATCTCCATTAAAGAGAAACCCAAAGAAACTTACACGAAGACACATTATAATTAAAATACCAAAGCTAAGTGGTAAAGAGAAAATATTAAAAGCTGCTAGAGAAAAAAAGACTATCACCTACAAAGGAACCCCCATAGGGATGACATCTGACTTCTCAACAGAAACACTTGAGGCTAGAAGGGAATGGCAAGAAATATTCAAAGTAATGCAGAACAAAAGTCTACAACCAAGACTACTTTATCCAGCAAGGCTATCATTTAAAATTGAATAAGAAATAAAAAGCTTCCCAGACAAAAGAAAACTCAAGGAATTCATTACAATGAAACCAATGCTGCAGGAAATGTTAAGGGCCTGTTGTAAACAGATCAAATTGGGAAAAGAAAATAGCAAAAGAGGAATACACCTTTAAAATATAAAAATAACAATAAACAACTACATATCAATAATAACCTTAAATGTAAATGAATTAAATGATCCAATCAAAAGACATAGGGTAGTTGTATGGATTAAAAAACTGGACTTGTACATATGCTGTCTACAAGAGACACACCTTAAAACAAAAGATGAACATAAAGTGAAGGTAAAAGGATAGAAAAAAATATTTCATGCAAATGGAAATGAAAAAAAAGCTGGGGTAGCAATACCTATACCAGACAAAATGGACTTTAAAACCAAGGCTATAGTAAGAGATAAAGAAGGTCACTACATAATGATAAAGGGAGCAATCCAACATGAAGATGTAACCATCATAAATATCTACGCACCTAATATAGGAGCTCCTAAATATATAAAGCAGACTTTGATGGATATAAAGGGCAAGATCAACAGCAATACTATAATAGTAGAAGATTTCAAAACCCCACTTACATCACAAGATAGATCCTCAAGAAAAAAAATTAACAGAGAAAGAGCAGACTTAAAGGACACACTAGATCAACTAGATTTATCTCTCTTTTTTTTTTACTAATTTTAATGGGGTGACATTAATAAATCAGGGTATATATGTTCAAAGAAAACATCTCCAGGTTATCTTATCATTCAATTATGTTGTATACCCATCACCCAAAGTCAAATTGTCCTCTGTCACCTTCTATCTGGTTTTCTTTGTGCCCCTCCCCACCCCCCTCTCCAACCCCCCTCCCTCCCCCCACCCCATAACCACCTAGATCAACTGGATTTAATCGTTATCTTCACAATCTTTCACCTTAAAGCAGCAAAATATACATTCTTTTTAAGTTTTCATGGTACATTCTCTAGGATAGATCACATGTTAGGACACAAAAGCAATCTCAGCAAATTTAAGAAGATTGAAATTATATCAAGCATTTTCTCTGATCACAATGGCATGAAACTAGAAATTAACCACAACAGAAAAACTGAAAAATACTCAAACACATGGAAACTAAATAGCATGCTATTAAATAACGAATGGGTTAACAATAGAATTACAGAATAAATAAAAAATATTCCTAGAAACAAATGATAATCAACAGACAACAACTCAAAATTTATAGGACACAGCTAAAGCAGTCCTGAGGGAAGTTCATAGTACTACAGATATTCCTTAAGAAGTTTGAAAAAGCTCAAATAAACAACCTAACCTTTTATCTAAAAGAACTTGTAAAAGAAGAGCAAGTATGGCCCAGAGGTAGTAGAAGGAAGGAAATAATAAAGATCAGAGTGGAAATAAATGACATAGGAAATAAATGACATAGAAACAATACAGAGGATCAATGAAACCAAGAGCTAGTTCTTTGAAAGGGTAAACAAGATTGATGAACCTTTAACAAGACTCACCAAAAAAAAGAAAAGAGAGGACTCAAATAAATAAAATTAGAAATGAGAGTGGAGAAATAACAACTGACACAACAGAAATACAAAATATTGTAAGAAAATACTATGAAGAACTAACTCTATGCCAAAAAATTAAACAACCTAGGTGAAAGGAACAAATTCCTTGAAACATAATCTTCCAAAAATCAATCTGGAAGAATCAGAAAACCTAAACAGAACAATTACAACAAAAGAGATTGAAACAGTTATCAACCCCCCCCCTCCAAAAAAAAAACCCTGGGCTTAATGGATTCACTGGTGAATTCTACCAAATATTCAAAGAAGAACTAACTCCTATCCTTCTCAAGCTATTTCAATAAACTCAAAAGGAAAGAACATTACCAAGTTTCTTTTATGAGGCGAGCATAATTCTGATTCCAAAACCAAGCAAAGAGAACACAAAGAAAAAAAATTATAGGCCAATATCCCTGATGAATTTAGATGCTAAAATACTCAAAAAAATTATAGCAAACCGGATCCTGCAATACATGAAAAAAATCATACATCATGATCAAGTGAGATTTATTATGGGGAGACAAGAATGGTACAACATTTGTAAATCAATTAATGTGATTCACCACATAAACAAAAGCAAGGAGAAAAACCATATGATAATTTCAATAGATGCAGAAAAAGCATTTGATAAAATCCAGCACCCATTTATGATCAAAACTCTTAGCAAAGTGGGAATACAGGGAACATACCTCAACATGATAAAGGCCATTTATGACAAACCCACAGCCAACATCATAATCAATGGACAAAAATGAAAAGCAATTCCCCTAAAATCAGGAACAAGGCAAGGGTGTCCCCTTTCACCACTGTTATTCAACATAGTACTGGAAGTCCTAGCTATAGCAATCAGACAAGAAGAAGAAATAAAAGGCATCCAAACTGGAAAAGAAGAAGTAAAACTATCATTATAGCAGATGATATGATACTGTATATAGAAAACTCTAAAGGCTCAGTCAAAAACCTACTGGACCTAATAAATGAATGTAGCAAGGTGGCAGGATATAAAATTAACACACATAAATCACAGGCATTTCTATACACGAACAATGAAATGTCAGAAAGAGAAATTAAGAAAACAATTCCCTTCACTATTGCAGCAATAAATAAATAATTAAATAAAGTACCTAGGAGAAAATTTAACCAAGGAGGTGAAAGACTTGTACTCAGAAAATTATAAAACATTGATAAAAGAAATCAAGGAAGATACAAACAAGTGGAACTATATACCATGTTCATAGTTAGGAAGAATAAACATCATTAAAATGTCGAGATTACCTACAGCAATTTATAAATTCAATGCAATACCAAATAAAATATCAATGACATACTTCAAAGATATAGAACAAATATTTCAAAAATTTATATGGAACCAAAAAAGAACACAAATAGCCTCAACAATCTTGAAAAATAAGAATAAAGTGGGAGGTATTACACTTTCTGATATCAAGTTACATTACAAGGCCATTGTACTCAAAACAGCTTGGTACTGGCATAAGAAAAAGCATATAGATCAATGGAACAGAACAGAGAACCCAGAAATAAAACCACATCTTTATAGACAGTTGATATTTGACAAAGGAGGTAATAGCATATAGTGGAGTAAAGACAGTCTCTTTAACAAACGGTGTTGGGAAAACTGGACAGCTACCTGCAAAAAATGAAACTAGACCACCAACTTAGACCATGCACAAAAATAAACTCAAAATGGATAAAGGACTTAAATGTAAGGCGTGAAACCATAAGCATTCTAGAAGAAAACATGGGCATTAAACTCTCCGACATCTATGGAAGCAATATATTTGCTGATTTATCTCCACAGGCAAATGAAATAAAAAACAGGATAAACAAATGAGACTATATCAAACTAAAAATCATTTGCACAGCTAAAGACAATATGAACAGAATAAAAAGACAAACGACACAATGTGAGAACATATTCGACAACACATCTGATAAAGGGTTAATAACCAAATTTATAACGAACTTGTAAAACTCAACACCAGGAAGACAAACAATCCAATCAAAAAATGGGCACAAGTAATGAATAAACACTTCTCCAAAGAGGACATACAGATGGCCAATAGGCATATGAAAACGTGCTCAACATCACTAATCATTAGAGAAATGCAAATTAAAACCACAATGAAATATCACCTCACACCAGTCTTAATGGCGCTCATCAACAAAACAACACAGAATAAGTGCTGGCGAGGATGTGGAGAAAGGGGAACCCTCCTGCACTGCTGGTGGGATGCAGACTGGTGCAGCCACTGTGGAAAACAGTACGGAGATTCCTCAAAAAATTAGAAATGGAACTGCCCCTTGACCCAGCTATCCCACTTATAGAAATATATCCCAAGGACACCATATCACCCACTGAAAAAAAGAAATGCACCACCATGTTTATGGCAGCATTGTTCACAATAGCAAAGAGCTGAAAACAGCCCAAGTGTCCATCAGTGGACAAGTGGATTAAAAAGCAGTGGTACATATATACAATGGAATACTATGGCGCCATGAAAAAGAAGGAAATACTACCTTTTGCAACAATATGGAGGGACCTGGAAACTATTATGTTGAGTGAAATAAGCCAGGCAGAAAAAGAAAAATATTATGTGACCTCACTCATTTTTAGGAATCCAAGGAACATTGAGAACTGAGAAAAGAAATTGAGACAGAGGAGGGATCAAAGGGACCAGAGGAAAAGAGGACAGAGAGAAAGGGGAGGATAGGATGGGATAAACCTGAAGGGAAGGGGGGAGGGCGCTGTAGGAAGGGGGGTAAGGGAGAAGTGGAGGGGAATATGGGGGAGGGGGGATGCAGTCGGGGTCACCCTAGAATCTATGTAAACTCAATTAATTAAATAAATTAAAATAAATAAATAAAAATTTTGTGTGAGTTTATTATTATTTCTACATAAAAGTTTAAATAAATTAAGAAATAAAAAGCAAAAATTTCTGCCATGCAAATTAAATGAACAAGGTTATACTAGAACCAAATTATATTACTAGAACCCGTTCTGAGAATATGTCTTAATTCAGCTCTATATTTTGGAGGCTTCTGTCATAGATTTGATGCAAATAGTCAAGCACAGTTTGTGGGTGAGTGTGATTGTTTGGCAGGTATGGGGAGGAGTTCAAGAAAGTATCTTGTATCTAATTCACTGGATAAAATTGGGACATATGAACATCCTTAAGGCAATTACAGTGCCCATAGAGTATGTTGTGGAGTCAACCCCATAAAAAGCTCAGTGAATTGAGACTGTGGAAGAGGTAGTTCAAAATAATTTAAGACCTTGGACAGTTGGCTCAGTGGTAGAGTGTTGGCCCAGCATGTGGGTATCCCAGGTTTGATTCCCAGTGAGGGCACACAGGAGAAGCTACAATCTGCTTCTACACACCTTCTCTTTCTCTCTGTCTCATTCTCGCTCTCTTTCTCTCTCTCTCCTTCCATCCCACAACCATGGCTTGATTGGTTTGAGCGAGTTTTCCCAGGAGCTGAGGATGGCTACATGACCTCTGCCTCAGGTCCTAAAATATGGCTCCCATTACCGAGCAACAAAACAACGGTCCCAGATGGGCAGAGCATCATCCCCTAGCAGTAGTCGGCAAACTGATTAGTCAACAGAGCCAAATATCAGCAGTACAACGATTAAAATTTCTTTTGAGAGGCAAATTTCTTAAACTTAAACTATATAGGTAGGTACATCGCTTATCGAGGTAGTGCCCGTACATGGTATTTTGTGGAAGAGCCATACTCAAGGGGCCAAAGAGCCACATGCGAGCCATGGTTTGCCGACCACTGCCCTAGTGGGATTGCTGGGTGAATCTCAGTAGGGGTGCATGATAGAGTCTGTCTTTCTGCCTCCCTTCCTCTCACTAAAATAAAATAAAATAACAACAAACAAACAAATAAATAAACACTGTAATTCAAGGTATTGTTACCAAAACAGAGAATAGGTGCTGGGTACCCAGCAAACTTTCTAGGTTATGAAATTATTCAGAGCTCATCCCAACCATTACAGACACATAATAGAGAACGGTAAGCCCAATTTTCTCAAATCAAGTGCATTCAGTAAGCAAGCAGAAATTCTTAATGCACTCTCTAATTTAAACAAAACAAGTTTAAAAACTATAAGGCATTTGAAAAGGTAAGAGTTGATACACTGAGATGGAAAATACTTTTCTCTAAATCTCAGTCATTAAGCATATATAAAATTTGCTCTTTACTTAAAATAAGTTTATTGCATTTAGAGTTCTTTAAGTTAGGCAAATATCACATTATCCTGAAACCTCTTTTTTACAAGGCTACACTTCATTAACTTTTATAAGAACCTCTTATATGGTATGGTTTCCAAATGCATTCCTTCTTTAAGAACTGTATGTATTATTTTAGATGTGTTCTGACAAGCAAGAGTATGGCAAAACTCTTAACTTTTCCTGTTCTCAACATTGTATCTGTCAGTCAGTTAGTTTCGTTGATATATTCACTGTCTTTAACTCATATTTGCATACATATTTTTAATATATACTTTTATTTAATTGCATCTTTCCAATATTGAACTTGTAAAGTTTATATTTTAATAGTTTGCTTTTTAACTTTAGTGTTGGACTTTATTTTTATTTTAAATTACACCTTCTCAGACTTTTGTCTCTGAATTATTTTATTAATATCATTTTTGCATTACCTGAAAAAAAATAAATTTATTGACATGATTTTGCACATCACAAATAACTTCAAATAAAGAAAATAAGGCATACATTGCAGGTTTGCTATATTCTAAGAGTATTAAGTTATTGTATGAGAACACAGCCAAAAAAAAACCCCTCTTTATTTTCTTATGGTGACTTCTTACTGCCCTCAGTGGTAGTGTAATAGAAAAAAAAAAAAAAGGACAAGATGTAGTCTCTAGAATTTTTAACCATCTATGATTATCTTAAAGTCAAGCTCTCTAGTTTTGGATGTCATCATTATTCCAAGTGTTTTCTCATCAATAATTTTAAGTTTATATATACATATATGCACATACACATATATGCATATATATACATATATATGAATTCTAATTATTGTTATATATTTGAACATAAAACAGAATTACATAATTTTCATGTAGATTCAACACTGTTGGTATCTGGCTATTAAGCCCATCTGAACATTTTATTGTCAAAAATAAATAGCTTGAACTCATTAAGTATTGAAGATAGCTTCAAGAATTCTATGTGTTGCTTTACTTAATCATCACAGCAACCTGTGAAGATGTAATATTATCTTGATTTTACAGATTAGAAAACTGTATCACAGATAGTTTAACTAACTTTCCCAGGTTTATACCATGAAGAAGTAGCTGAGCCAATATGTTAACTAAGCAACCTGACTCCAGAACCCGTGCTCTTTCCTCTTTATCATTTCCCCTCAGTATTCATGTCTGCAAAAATGTCATGGAACAGTCTCTCAAAAGGACATATTAAAATTCAAATGTCATTAAACTTCTGGAATCTACATCTGAAAAATTATAAAAGTTGCTCTATTCCCAATTCATTAGAGTTACTTACAACTGTAAAGAAATTAATATGAACAGAAATGTAAAAATAAATCATGTACTATTACAAGATTGAAGGAAAGCTATGACATTCTTATTTTTTTATCATCAGCTAACTTTTAATTGTATTTCTTTTTGTGTGTGTGTGTGACAGAAATAGAAAGAGACAGAGAGAAGGAGAGATAAGAACAGACAGACAGGAAGGAAGAAAGATGAGAAACATCAATTCTTCATTGCAGCACCTAAGTTGTTCATTGATTGCTTTCTTTTTTATTTTATTTTATTTATTTACTTTTTTACAGGGACAGAGAGTCAGAGAGAGGGCTAGATAGGGATAGACAGACAGGAACGAAGAGAGGTGAGAAGCATCAATCATCAGTTTTTCGTTGCCGTTGCGACACCTTGCTGGAGCTAGTGACCTTGGTTCCAAGCTGGCGAGCTTTTGCTCTGGCCAGATGGGCCGGTGCTCAAGCTGGTGACCTCGGGGTCTCGAACCTGGGCCTTCCACATCCCAGTCCAATGCTCTATCCACTGTGCCACTGCCTGGTCAGGCTGATTGCTTTCTCATATGTACCCTGACAGGGGGCTACAGCAGACCGAGTAACTCCTTGCTCAAGTCAGCAACCTTGGGCTCAAGCTGGTGTTCCTTGCTCAAACCGGATGAGCCCTGTGCTCAAGCCAGCGACCTCGGGGTTTCAAACCTAGGTCCTCTGTGTCCCAGTCCGATGCTCTATCCACTACACCACCACGTGGTCAGGCTTAACTGTATTTTTTAATATAAAAATACATCCATGTTATTGTGAGCTGAATAACCAAAATTTAGTATAGGAAATCTCAAGCCAAATGCATAATTTTGTTTTTGCTACAATTCTGATATTAATATTTGTTTAACCATTTCAAGTCCAACATTACCACAAAAAGATCTGCCTCAGGATTTTGTTCTTACATTCCTTAAATTAAGAATTTCTGCCTACCACCTGAGATTCTTCCCTTTATCTCACCTTTTCCCAAGGAGGGGAAATTACCCTCACCTTCCACTACCACCAGAAAAAAGAATTTTAGCTAGAATTGTTATTCTTAGTGGTAATAACCAAGGACCTCAAAAGAATATAAATTCAGAGATCTCAGAATGTGCAAATTTAATCAAGGCATTGACAATGACATAAAGAAAAAAAATAAACTGGAGTCATCATAACTGTGAGGCAGCAAATATAAGGACAACTCACCACTATCACCCAAGCACTTTGGTCTCCTGTTTTTTGTCCTTTCCTCTCTGGGAAGGTCCCAGAGTTCCAGAAAAGGAGGTACCTATGATCAGTATTTTCTTTGCTTTCTGTCCAACTGTCCACTAGACTTAGCATTTATTTAAAAATAAAATCAGCTCCCAATCAAGATGGTGTCATAAGTAAATGTGGTACTAGCATCCTCCCACAACCATATCAGAATTACAACTAAAATACAGAACTACCACATTCAAAACCACCTGAAATCTAGCAAAATTAAAGTCCTATAACTAAGCATATAAAGAAGAAGTATCATTAAGACTGGTAGAAGAGGTGAAGACTCAGAATGGACTGGTCCCACACCTACATGTATTATAACCTACAGTTATAAATCAGAAAGCATATCTCAGCTTCAGAAGTACCCTTTAGAAGTGAGGGGTCTCAGCCTTATTCCAGGCTTCCCAGCTCAGGGTTCCAGTACCAGGAAGAGAAGTCCTCATAACTTCTGTCTATAAAAACCAGTGGGGATTATGGCTGAGTGATACAGAGGGCTGCTGGAGTCCCAGGCAGTTTCTCTTCAAGAGACCCCACAGATGTGAACTCACTCACTCTTAGTTAGCTCCAGTACTGGGACAGCAGCCCAAAATTCAATAGGGACATCTGGTAAGAAATTAATTGTTTGGCATCAGGATGGGAACTGAAGGGTAGCTTTCTCCCAGACAGAAGTGCTGGCAGAAGCCATTGTTCTTTTGATGAGCCCTCCCCCCACCACAGTGCTAGTAGATTGGGACCCTATCTGAGACTCTATCTACCTGGCTATTATTGTTTGCCCCACACTGGTGATATCCTGAGACCTTGCCCTACCCAAATAACAAGCCCACTTAAGCTGTTTGCACAGCCTGAAATGACCTGTCATGGTTCATGCTTCAGAGTTTCCTAAAATCACTCTAACAAGCAACACCTGTCATCAACGTGACCCCTACCTTTCATAGCTTCAGACCTGGCATCAGCAGCAGCCAGGGATGGTTTGCAACTGAGCCTTGCCTGGGCACCTCCAGGTCAACCACAAGAAGTAGCCACCTGAGAATCTCTTTGTAGCTCATATTGGGTAACCCCAGGCAGAACACAGGTGGTGGGTGATTTTGGTTTGCCACTCCAGGGAGGCCCCAGAGCCAGCTCATCTTGTAGACAGGTACAGAACATGTTGAAATATCACCACTCAACCACCTCCTCACATGACACACTCAAGAGGTGAACTCAGCAGGCATCAGAGCCCCACTGAAGTAAATCCTGTTCTATGGGGTGGAGCCTTGCATAGCTGATTCTCCATAGTGGTCAGTGGTTGCAACCATCCGTTACAGCCAATCAGCCTGGGAGTAAATCCCTACCACTGATGTGCCAACAACAGTCAAAGCTTAACTACAACTAGAGGGTGTACAGAGCACGCACAGAGGGGTACACCTAGTGAGCTGTGCCACTCAACCCTAAAGAACATCTACTATGTAAGATCACCCTATCAAGCCCAGAAGATGTAGCAGCTATATTTAATACATAGAAATAAACACAAGGAGGCTGCCAAAATAGGAGACAAAGAAACGTATTCCATATGAAAGAACAGAACATAATTTTGGAAAGAGAACTAAACAAAATGGAGACAAAGCAGATCTACCAAATGCAAAGTCCAAAACACTGGGTATAAGGATGCTTAATGAACTTAGTGAGAATTTTCAACAGCATAAAAAAGGACATAAAAATCATAAAAACAAAACACCAGTCAGAAGTGAAGGATATATTAACTCAAATGAAAAATAATTTACAAAGATTCAACAGTAGAGATGAAGCTGAGAATCAAATCAGTGATTTGAAATATAAGGAAAAAAAAACAAAACACCCAATCAGAACTGAAAAAAAAAATCCAAAAAAGGAGGGTAGTGTCAAGAGCCTATGAGACAATTCAAGGGTACAAATGTTTGCATCAATGTGGTACCAGAATGAGGAGAGAGAGAGAGCAAGACATTGAACACCTATTTGAAGATATAATGACAGAAAACTTTCCTATGATGGTGAAGGAAATAGACACATACAAGTTCAGAAAACATAGAATCCTAAACAAGATAAACCCAAGGAGGTCCCACACCAAGACACATTATAATTAAAATGCAAAAGATTAAAGACAAGGAGAGACGTTTTTAAAAAGCAAGAGAAAAACAGTTACCTATAGGAAAGCTCCCATAAGACTGTCAGACTGTCAGTTGATGTCTCAATAGAAACTTTGCAGGCCAGAGAGAGTGTAAAGAAATATTCAGTGATGAAAAGCAAGGAGCTCTAATCAAGATTACTCTGCCCAGCAAAGCTATCATTTAGAATTGAAGGACATATAAAAAACTTTCCAGACAAGACAAAGCTAAAGGAGTTCATCACTACCAAACTAGCATTATAAGAAGTGTTAAAGGTACTTTTTTAAGAAGGAAAAAAAAAGATAAAAAAATATGAAAAATAAAATGGGGATATATAATCTATCAATAATTGAGTCTAACAAACAAGCAGAGACTCAGACTCATAGATACAGAGAACATTTTGGTGCCTGCCAGATGGGAAGGGGGCTGGGCGAAGGGCAAAGAAGATAAAGAAATTAATAACTACAAACTGATTATTATAGAATAGTCATGGGGATGTAAAGTGCAGCTTAGAGAATCTAGTCAGTTAATAGTCTAATAACTAAAAAAATAAAATAAAACTGTGATAGTGGTTAACGTAGGAGGGTGATTATTATGAGTAACTCTCACAATCTAATTTGGCTTTCATCTTTTTATTATTATTATTAATTTAAATGGGGTGACATTGATAAACCAGGGTACATATGTTCAGAGAAAACATCTCCAAGTTATTTTGACATTTGATTATGTTGCATGCCCATCACCCAAAGTCAAATTGTTTTCCGTCACCTTCTATCTGGTTTTCTTTGTGCCCTTAACTTTACCCTACCCCCACCCCTCCCTCTCCTTCCTCTCCCAAACCCCCAGAAACCACCATACTCTTGTCTATGTCTCTGAGTCTCATTTTTATGTCCCACCTATGTATGGAATCATATAGTTCTTAGTTTTTTCTGATTTACTTATTTCACTCAGTAGAATATTATTAAGGTCCATCCATGTTGTTGTAAATGATCCGATGTCATTATTTCTTATGTCTGAGTAGTATTCCATAGTATATATGTACCACATCTTCTTTATACAATCATCTATTGAAGGGCTTTTTGGTTGTTTCCATGTCTTGACCACTGTGAACAATGCTGCAATAAACATGGGGCTGCATGTGTTTTTACGTACCAATGTTTTTGAGTTTGGAAGGTATATTCCCAGTAGAGCGATTGCTGGGTCATATGGTAGCTCTATTTTTAATTTTTTGAGGAACCACCATACTTTCTTCCATAATGGTTGCACTACTTTACATTCCCACCAAAAGAGGATGAGGGTTCCTTTTTCTCCACAGCCTCTCCAACATTTGTTATTACCTGATTTGATAATAGCTAAACTAACAGGTGTGAGATGCTATCTCATTGAAGTTTTGATTTGCATTTCTCTAATAGCTAATGAAGATGAACATCTTTTTATACACCTCTTGGCCATTTTGTATTTCTTCCTGAGAGAAGTGTCTGTTCATGCTTCTCATTTTTTTTATTGGATTCTTTGTTTCTTTGTTGTTGAGTTTTATGAATTCTTTGTATATTTTGGATCTTAGGCCCTTATCTGAGCTGTTGTTTGAAAATATCATCTCCCATTTAGTTGGTTGTCTGTTTGTTTTGCTGCCAGTTTCTCTTGCTGTGCAGACACTTCTTATTCAGAAGTAGTCCCATTCATTTATCTTTGCCTTCACTTCCCTTGCCTTTGGAGTCAAATTCATAAAGTGCTCTTTGTAACCAAGGTCCATGAGTTTAGTACCAATGTTTTCTTCTGTGTAATTTATTGTTTCAGGTTTTATATTTAGGTCTTTGATCCATTTTGAATTAATTTTAGTACAAGGGGACAAATTGTAGTCATTTTATTCTTTTGCATGCAGCTTTCCAGTTTTCCCAGCACCATTTGTTGAAGAGGCTTTTTTTTCTCCATTGTATGTTGTTGGCCCCTTTATCAAAAATTATTTGACCATATATATATGGTTTTATTTGGGGGCTTTCTCTTCTGTTCCATTGGTCTGAGTGTCTATTTTCTGCTAGTACAAAGCTGTTTTGAGTGTGATGGCTCTATAATATAATTTGAAGTCAGGTATTGTAATGCCCCCAGCTTCGTTCTTTTTCCTTAGGATTGCTTTGGCTATTCAGGTTTTTTATGGTTCCATATAAATCTGATGATATTTTTGTTCCATTTCTTTAAAAAATGACATGGGAATTTTTATGGGAATTTCATTAAATTTGTATATTGCTTTGGGTAATATAGTCATTTTGACTATATTTATTCTTCCTATCCAAGAACAAGGAATATTTTTCCATTTCATTGTATCTTTTTCGATTTTCCTTAACAATGCTTTGTAGTTTTCATTATATAGGTCCTTTACATTCTTTGTTATGGTTATCCCTAGGTATTTTATTTTTTTGTTGCAACCATGAAGGGGATTATTTTTTTGAGTTTATTTTCGGATGTTTTATTGTTGGCATATAGGAAGGCAATGGACTATTGTATATTAATTTTGTATCCTGCAACCTCACTGTATTGGCTTATTGTTTCTAGTAGTTTTTTTGTGGAGTCTTTGGAGTTTTTGATGTATAGGATCATATCATCTGCAAAAAGTGACACTTTTACTTCATCTTCTCCAATATGTATGCCTTTTTATTTCTTTCCTTGTCTGATTGCTCTGGCTAGAACTTCCAGCACTATGTTAAATAAGAGTGAAGAGAGTGGACAACCTTGTCTTGTTCCTGATTTTAGGGGAAAAGTGTTCAGTTTTATGCCAGTTAATATGTTAGCTGATAGTTTATCATAAATGGCCTTTATTATGTTAAGATATTTTCCTTCTATACCCATTTTGTTGAGTGTTTTAAACATAAAATTGTGTTGTATTTTATCGAATGCCTCTTCTGCATCTATTGATAGTATCATATGGTTTTTGTCCTTTGTTTTCTTGATATGGTGTATTATGTTAACTGTTTTACGTATGTTGAACCATGCTTGTGATTCTGGGGTGAATCCCACTTGATCATGATGTATTATTTTTTCAATGTGTTGTTGTATTCTATTTGCTAGCATTTTGTTTAGTATTTTAGCATCGGTATTCATTAGTGATATTGGTCTGTAGTTTTCTTTTTGTGTGTTGTCCTTGCCAGGTTTCAGTATGAGAGTTATGTTGGCCTCATAAAATGTGTTTGAAAGTATTGCTTTTTCTTCAATATTTTGAAAGACCTTGCGTAGAATAGGAACCAAGTCTTCTTTGAATGTTTGATAAAATTCATTAGTATATCAGTCTGACCCTGGACTTTTATTTTGGGGGAGGTTTTTTATAGTTGTTTCTATTTCCTCTCTGCTTATGGGTCTGTTTAGGCTTCATCATGATTTAATTTAGAAAGATTGTATTGTTCTAGGAATTTACCTATTTCTTCTAGATTGTTAAATTTGGTGGCATATAGTTTTTCATAGTATTTTACAATAATTGTTTGTATATCTGTGATGTCTGTGGTGATTTCTCCTCTTTCATTTTGGATTTTGTTTATCTGAGTCTTTTCTCTTTTTTCCTTAGTGAGTCTTGCCAAGGGCTTGTCAATTTTGTTGATATTTTCAAAGAACTAGCTCTTTGGTTTACTAATTTTTTCTATAGTTTTTCTGTTTTTTATTTTATTTATTTCTGCTCTGATTTTTATTATTTCCTTTCTTCTGCTGGTTTTGGGTTGCCTTTGTTCTTCTTTTTCTAGTTCCTTAAGATGTGAAGTTAAGTGGTTTACTTGTGCTCTCTCTTGTTTGTTCATATAGGCCTGTAGTGATATGAATGTCCCTCTTATTACTGCTTTTGCTGCATCCCTGAGATTCTGATATGACATATTGTTATTTTTGTTTGTCTATATGAAACTGTTCATTTCTGCTTTTATTTCTTCTTTGACAAACTCATTTTTTTAAAAGTGTGTTGCTTAGTTTCCACATTTTTGTGGGGTTTTTTACTTCTTTTTTACAATTGAATTCTAATTTCAAGGCTTTATGATCAGAGAATATGCTTGTTATGATATCAATCTTTCTGAATTTGTTGATGTTATTTTTGTGGCCCATCATATGATCAGTTCTTGAGAATGTTCCATGTACACTAGAAAAAAATGTATACTCTGGCACTTTGGGATGAAATGTCCTGTACATGTCTATCACATCCAATTGTTCTAGTGTTTTATTTATTTCTTTATTGGTTGTCTGTTTGGATGAATGATCTAGAGCCATCAGCGGTGTACTGAGGTCTCCAAGTATGATTGTATTTTTGTCAGGTTTTGTTTTTAGGTCAGTCAGTAGCTGTCTTATGTATTTTGGTGCTCCTTGGTTTGGTGCATATATATTAAGAAGTGTTATGTCTTCTTGATTCAATGTCCCCTTAATTATTATGAAATGACCATTTTTGTCTTTGATTACCTTTGTTGCCTTATAGTCAGCATTGTTAGATATGAGTATTGCTACACCTACTTTTTTTGGATATTATTTGCTTGAATTATTGTTTTCTAGCCTTTCACTTTGAATTTGTTTTTTATTGTTGTAGCTTAGATGTGTTACTTGTAGGCAGCATACAGTTGGATTTTCTTTTTTAATCCATTCTGCTACTCTGTGTCTTTTTATTGGTGAGTTCAATCCATTTACATTTAGTGTAATTATTGATACTTGAGGATTCCTTATTACCATTTTATATATTGCTTTCTGAGAGTTTTGTATCTTGTTTGATTCTTCTCTTTTGTTTATCTATCATTTGTTTTTGTTTGGTTGTAATCCATACTTCTTTCCTTTATTTCTTCTTTTATCAGTTCATGTGCTTCTGTGGTGGTTTTTTCAGGAGTGGTTACCATTAAGTAATGAAAAGGGTACCTATCATGTTCATTGTTGTACATTATCTTCTGAGGGCTTCTGCACTCCATCCTCCTTTGCTTGCCAATCTTTGGCCTCTCCCCTTTTTGTTTTTGTTGTCACAGATTAAATTTGTCTTTATTGTTTTCTTTTTTTTTTTTACAGGGACAGAGAGAGAGTGAGAGAGAGGGATAGACAGAAATGAAGAGAGGTGAGAAGCATCAATCATTAGTTTTTCGTTGCCGTTGCAACACCTTAGTTCTTCATTGATTGCTTTCTCACATATGCCTTGACCATGCTCCTTCAGCAGACTGAGCAAACCCTTGCTGGAGCCAATGACCTTGGGTCCAAGCTGGCAAGCTTTTGCTCAAGCCAGATGGGCCTGCGCTCAAGCTGGGGAGCTCGGGGTCTTGAACCTGGGTCTTCCACATCCCAGTCTGATGCTCTATCCACTGCACCACTGCCTGGTCAGGCTTTTTATTGTTTTCTTAATGGAGCTTTTACTTGTGGTTTTGTTTTGTTTTCTGTATCTGGTCAGAAAACCCCCTTTAGTATTTCCTGAAGTGGGGGTTTTCTGGTGATAAATTCCATCGTTTTTCTGTATCTTTGAATGATTTTATTTCTCCTTCATTTTTTTTTTTTTTTTTACAGGGACAGAGAGAGAGTCAGAGAGAGAAATAGATAGGGACAGACAGACTGGAACGAAAAGAGATGAGAAGCATCAATCATCAGTTTTTGTTGCCGTTGCGACACCATAGTTGTTCATTGATTGCTTTCTCACATGTGCCTTGACTGCAGGCCATCAGCAGACCAAGCAACCCCTTGCTGCAGCCAGCGACCTTGGGTCCAAGCTGGTGAGCTTTTGCTGAAGCCAGATGGGCCTGCACTCGAACCTTGGTCTTTCGCATCCCAGTCCGACGCTCTATCTACTGCGTCACCTCCTGGTAAGGCTCTCCTTCATATTTGAAGGATAGCTTTGATGAATATAGTATTCTTGGCTGGAAGTTCCTCTCTTTCAGAATTTTAAATATTGGGGTCCACTCTCTTCTACCTTGTAGAGTTTCTGCTGAGAAATCTGCTGATAATCAAATGAGCTTTCCTTTATATGTTACATTCTTCTATTCCCTGGCTGCCTAGAGAATTTTTTCTTTGTCATTGATTTGTGCCAGTTTCATTAAGATGTGCCTTGAAGTAGGTTTGTTAGAGTTAATATAACTCAGTGTTCTGTTTGCTTCTTGAATTCGAGTCTTTAGTTCTTTACATAGGCTTGGAAAGTTCTTGTCTATTATTTGTTTGAATATGCTCTCCATTCCATTTTCTCTCTCTTCTGATATACCCATTATTCTTATATTGCTCTTTTTGATGGAATCAGGCAGTTCTTGTAGGGCTTTCTCATTTTTTTAAAATTTGTGAATATCTCTCCTCTTCTCTCTGTAGTGCCTCTAGTTGCCTGTCTTCTGTGTCACTAATTCTTTCCTCTATCTGGCTTGTTCTATTAGTTAAGCTTGTTATCTCATTTTTCAGTTCATAAATTGAGTTTTTCATCTCTGATTCGTTTTCATAGTTTCAGTTTCCTTGGTGATGTATTCTTTATGTTCATTGAATTGTTTTTTGAGCTTCCTAAATTGCCTTTCTGTGCTTTCTTGTATATTCCTGAGTATTTTTAGAATTTCAATTTTAAATTCTCTGTCATTTAACTCCAAGGTTTCCAAGCTATTAAACTTTTTTTCTATAGATTTCTTTTCATCTATCTGAGCTACATCTCTATCTTTTTTATCCATAATATTCTATTTCTTTTTCCTTAATGGAATTTGAGAGTGGTGTTGTTAATGTCCCTAATAAGAGTTAATAAAGAATAAAAATTAAAAAAAAGAAAAAGGAAAAAAAATTTTCTGAGAAAATACAGTGAAAAACTAAAAGTTATATTATGCTAAATGGAACAAACATTACATAGAACAGAGGGCCTGAGTTTTGGAGAGGTAACAAAGAGGCAAACGACACAGTGAGAACCCACAAAATGCTACAAGAAAAAAATTTGGATCAAGAATAAAATAACTTTTTTATAGATGACAGTTGAATGAGAGATAGAGTAAAAGAGAAAAGAAAAAGAGAAAAAAGAAAAAATACAGTGAAAAATGCAAATCCTATTGTATTAAGTGGAACATAAATTACATAGAATGAAGTATCGGAGTTGAGGGGAATACTAATGAGATAAACAGTGAAATAAAAGTCACACAAAGTGCCGCAAAGAAAATATTTGAATCCAAAATAAAATAATTTGTTTGTGAGTGAGGGTGAATGAGAGGAAAAGCGAGAGAGCAAAGAAGAAACCAAAAGAAAGGGAGAAAGAAACAGAAAAGAGAAAATAAAATAAAATAATAATAAAAAAGGAAAATATAACATCTATGGGTAATGAAGTTCAAAATAGAAAGAAAAGAGTAAAACAGAAAGAGGATAAAAGGGCCAAAGTGGAAGAAAAAGAGATACAAAAAGAAAAAGAAAAAAAAATGAAAAAAGTTAAAAAGACTGTGGATTTTTTCTGGTTTTGATAGTTTATCTTCTTCCCTTTTCTTCTTTTCCTTTTTGGCCTGTGGCACTGTATCCCAGATTCTTCTCCTGTGGCCCTCTTAAGTAGAGAATTTCAGTTGATGTGTGGCTACACCGATGTCATAAACTAGGTCTCAGTCCTGATGGTAGGCAGGGTTTGTCAGCGTTTGCAGGCTCTGAAAATGGGAGAGTCTGTTTTCCCAGAGCTTCTTTCCCAGTCTCTTCTTCCTGAACCAGCAGCCTGGGGGATCCCATAGTGAAGTTGCCGCTGCTGCCCCTGCCTGGAGAGCAAGAGGCTCTAAGAGCTGCCAAAACCCTCCTCTATCCCCACTCAATGCAGGGTTCTGGGTAAGGCCTTGGCAGCCCGAGCAGCCAACGCAATCAGCGCTGGGAGGCTGTCGCTCCTCAGGTGTCTTTCTAAGCCTCCAGGTATGTCTAGGATGCCTGAACGCTTCACAAGACTACTCTCCCTAGGTTTTTTGCCCTTTGTAACCTGTATTGGCTGGTAGGAAGATGTCCCAGTCACTGCCTGCAGAAAAATAGGTATTAAAAGCTGCCAAGTTTCTTCTCCAGGACCTTTTAAGGCACAGCTCTGGGTATAAAGGCTCTGTCAACCAGGGCTATCACCTTAAGCAGACAGGGGGGCAAGCTGAAATCTGGTCTGGCTCCTTACTAGGGTTCTCTGAGTATGTCTAGTTAAATTTGCTCTTCACAGACTTCTCCTTTAATTGGGAAGCCTTACAACCCAGCCTACCTGCTTCTGCAGTGTTCTCTGGGGTCTGTTCCATAGAAATGTGTTTTTTACCCTGTATTGGCTGGCAGGAGGTTGCCCCAGCCACTGCCTGTTGAGTGAGAGGTCCTAAGAACTATTAAGTCCCTCCTCCAGGTTATCTTAGTTCATAGTCCTGGGAAAGAAGACCTAGTCAGCCAGAGCTGCTGCCAGGGTGAGCCAGCGGGGCAATGAGCAGTCTGCCGGTTTGGCTCCCTTTAGGGATTCACAAGCCTGTTTCCCATAGGCTGTCTGCAAGATGCCTGCACGCCCTTCCCCACAGCCCTTTCCCCGGGAACTTACCCCGCTCTGGCCAGTGGTGGCGCACTGCCTGGAGAGGTCTGGGCATAGGGAAGTCAACTTTCCCTGCACTTCCCGCACTGTTTGTTCTGGGAGCAGGAACCACACAGAGACCCTGGCTTCAGCCCAGGCAGAAGGCCACTGCTAACAGTCTCTGATCCAGTCTCTCCATCTGGAAACATGGGCGCCCATGCCCAAGGTTCCAGATGGAACCACTGGTACACTGCCCACACTCATGGATCATGGATCCGGAGACTGGCACGGGTGTGTGTGTGTGTGTGTGTGTGTGTGTGTAAACAATGCCCAGTATGTAGGCAGGCCACTCACGCAGCTCTGCCGGGTTTTGCTGCTTGTGTTAGCTCTGAGCAGGTTGAGCCGTGGGTACACTCTCTCCTCGGCTTGAATGCCTCTGCCCTAGCCCTTCCTTTCTCTCAGTTTCAAGGGAAAAAAAAAAGTTTCCTCAGGCCAATGAGGGAAGCAGAATACTCCGTTCTCCATCCTATTTCCTTCAAGGTGATCTGTATATTCAGTTACCTTTCTTTACCCAATCGTACATTTATTTGATGTATGTGTATTTCAGATGCTCCTGGGATTATTTTTGTCTCTAGTTGTTGGATTTGTTGAAATTTCAGGGAGAGGTATCGGAAGCCTCCTTCACAGCACCATTTCTCTGACATCACTCACCTTGGCTTTCATTCTATTCTCTCCATCTCTCAATTATTTTGAAGGAGTAATAGTCATGTTAGCCTTGTATTGATTAAAATTCTATTGGTAAAAATAATCAGAAAGTCAATGAAAATCAACTCAGAAAAAAAGAAAGAAAGAAAAGATCATTAGCTTGTTAAAGAAAAACCAGGACCCACAAGAAAGCTAGAGATTGCTAAAACTAAAACAGAACTCTAATGCCATCATAATATCCAATTTTTCACATTTTCTCCTCCCTTTTTCTCCTTCTCCTCCTTTTGTTTCTCCTTCTACTTCCATTTCTTCTTCTTCTTCTTCTTCTTCTTCTTCTTCTTCTTCTTCTTCCTCCTATCTCTCCCTCTCTCTCCTTCTCCTCCTCCTCCAAACCACCTTCTCCTTCTCACCTTTTCTCATTCTGTGTTGCCTTTACCCTTTCAAAGCTAATTCCTTTAAGATATCTGAGTCTTGGGCTGGCTATTCTATGAATCTCCTTCATTTCACCATCAGAAAGTAACTGCTCATTTTTTTTTAAATTTAATTACAAAGTCCTTGGGCAGGTGGAGGAAATGCTGGTTGGCCTGACATGAATCCTGCCCCCATTTCTGTGGATAACAGATTAAGTTTCCAAAATGGAAAAATCCACCACTACCTTAGGATGGAGTGGAGGAGGAGCTAATCACACTAAAAGAGAGAGAGAGTTCTTTCTCAAATAAGGAAACTGTATTCAATAGGCAAATAATTACTTGCTGTGTGCTCTTTTAATTGCTTTATTTTCCTCTTCCATCCCATACTAATACAGACACTCTTCCTTTTTGCTATATTCTCTACATTGACAGAAGTAAAGACAACTTTTTTCCAACTATGGAATTTATCTGCAAAATAGTCATCTTGCACCATAAAAGTTTTTCTGTTAAGGTTTTGCACTCTTTCATTCTAGTCCCAAAGCTCTCATTCTTTACATTTTTCACTTGGCTCACAATGCTTACAGGCAAATAAAGTCCCTTACAAAAAAAAATTACCCAAATCTACTAATACCTACCCAGATGCACCTAAATAGTCTATAGACACAGCTGAGAACCTAGCTCTGAGACCTTTGCTTAAAAAATTAAAAGATTGTAGATCAGTCCCATACATTAAATTTTCAGTTTGGATAATTAATAAAAATTATTTATAATCCACATAATCAGTCAGAAATGCTTAAATAGTTCAAATAAAATTAAGATCACAGGTTTGAAAATTAAGATTTCAAAAAGTAAATTGTTTTATAGCTGATTCAGGATCATAGGTTACACCCCTAACTTCTCCTCCTGATAAAAACATCATAAATAAAAAGACAGAAATGATTCAAGTTATTCAATTCTAAAACAAGAAAAGCAATAGGAAGCATTTTCTTTCCTTTGATACATTAAAACTCCAGTTCTCAATGTCATTTTCTTTACACATATTTAAGTTGCCATGAGTTATGATGTTTGTTGTAAGTATTTTGTACCAGTAAGAGCTATAGAATCAAAATTTGGAAATAATTTCCATAGCAGTGTTTATGTGGATCCAAGTTTATCCTATACTGTAATACATGATTCTTATTTACCCATTTTATTTATTTATCCTTGAATGAGATGAATATTAGTGAGTTTATAGTGAGAACACAGGCATAAAACCATTGAGGTATGTTTAAGAGATGGACATGACCAGATTTGCATCTGGGAAAGAGTACACTGACTACATGGTGAAAAGTAGCAAAAAATTAAGCATGAAGACCCTTGTAGATGGATACAGGATTTCTGCAGAGATGATGGAGCCAAGACCAGAGACTGGTAATGTTAGAAAGTATGTTGATAGGATACAACCCAAGTCACTTAGGCACTTTTAAAAATCCACTCAGAGAAGTTTACTTTAGATTAACAAGAAATTAAACATTTATTGTGCAGTTACCCCACATGGGGCAGTTTTGTGAACACTGCAGATGGAGTTAGACAAAACATTAAAAACCTCAGCTTTTATGAAGCTTACATTCCAGATAAGAGGTGAAGAAAACACTGGTAATGAGTACAATGTATTGACATTCAGTACTGATAAATACTGCAGGGAATAATAGAACAAGAGAGGGAGTTTGAGAGCTGAAAGTGTGGATGTTGTTACCGAAGACCTCACTGAGCCTGACCTGTGGTGACACACTAGATAAAGTGTCGACCTGGAAGTGCTGAGGTTGCTGGTTCGGAACCCTGAGCTTGCCTGGTCAAGGCACATATGGGAGTTGATGTTTCCTGCTCCTGCCCCTTATCTCTTTTCCTCCCTCTCTAAAATAAATAAATAAAATATTAAAAAAAAAACAACAAAGACCTCAATGAGAATGTAGATTCCAGAGTAAAGTCCTGAAGGAAATAAAGTTGCAATGCAGGTATAATGGAAAGAGAATTTTAAGCAAAGGCAAAAATCTCTGAGGCAAGAAAGTGGTGTTGCCTGGGTTGCCAGCATGACCAGAGAAGAGTAAAGGATGTAGGATTAGAAGATGAGGTCAAAGACATATGGTGATTTTGGGGTCCAGATGACACAAGGCCTTGTAAATCGTGGTAGAATTCGGGGTTTTATTCAAAATAAGAGGGAGAAAAAACTTTGGAGTTATTTAAACTCAAGAATGGTGTGGTCTGACTTAAAGTTTACTCTGGCTGTCGTATTGACAACAAACTGATGATAAGAAAGGATAATAAAGATGGAGGAAGGTTCATCAATTAGAAAGCTATTAGAATAATACAGGTGAGGGATGATGGTGGATTAAATTAGGAAGATAACAGTGGATTGGATTCTGAATATATTTTGAAGGTAGTTAATGGGATTTGCTGATGGACCAGAGGAAAAACTAAAGGGATGGAAAAAGAATTTTGCTAAGTGTTTGGTGTTAAGCAATGGACAAACAGGAGTTGGGGGCTGTCACTCAGCTACTATAAATGTGCATCATTGTAATACAAGAATCAAGCAAACCATTTATGAAAATTGTACTGGAATAATTAAATGACATCTATTAGGTAGTATCACTCAAAATCTGTGGAGAATACGATTGACAGAGAAAAACTAGTAAGATCTGGGTAAAGAATATAAATATACCACTAAGTTTTTTTTTAGTTTTAATAGATCATTTACTTTTCCTTTGTTGTTTAGTCTAGGAATACAAATGTCATTAATCAGAAAACTTTATGTTAATTTATATGTATGCCAAAATTAAATATATTTAAACAGAAAAATAATGCAATAATTTTGTTATTATTGTATGTTATTACACAATATAGAATATTCATTTGTGTATATATAATTTTTTATTTAGAAAATTAAATGTAATGGGTGACATTGATCAGTAAGTGTACATAGGTTTTAGGTAAATGTTTTTTTATAACATTTGAACTGTTGATTATTTTGTGTGCCCATAATTTGTGTATTTGTATATTTTTATTTTTTCCAGCAGAGTCTTTTATTATCTCTTCATAACCACAATTTTGAAACATCATTTTATAAGGTCAGTGTAAAGATAATTTGTTTTTTCTCTAATTTACTCAAATCTTATTTTTGCACTTGAGAATTTAGAATGATTTTGTTTGCTTATAACCATCGGAGGTTTTAAGTTCCACTATAACATAATAAAATAGTTTTGCTTTTACTAACTCAGCTGGACTTTTTCTATTTTCTAGTTTATGTGTCTGGCTTTCACAAGAATATTTTTGTTCTGTCATACTTAAATTTTGTCAAAAATATATATATATATATATTTTTATAGGGACAGAGAGAGAGAGTCAAAGAGAGGAATAGATAGGGACAGACAAACAGGAAAAGAGAGAGATGAGAAGCATTAATCATCAGTTTTTTGTTGCCGTTGCTACACCTTAGTTGTTCATTGATTGCTTTCTCACATGTGCCTTTACTGTGGACCTTCAGCAGACCAAGCAACCCTTGCTGGAGCCAGCGACCTTGGGTCCAATCTGGCGAGCTTTTGCTTCAAGTCAGATAGATGGGTCCGCGCTCAAGCTGGCGAGCTCGGGGTCTTGAACCTGGGTCTTCCGCATCCCAGTTCTACGCTCTATCTACTGCGCCACTGTCTGGTCAGGCAAAAAAATAATAATTTTTAAAAACTGTTAAAAATTAACCTGAAATTTAGGTCTACTCTTATTTTTTTTTGTCACGATAAGATAGATTTATTTACTTCAAAGTAGTTGCTACATTGAACTGACCCTAAGTTAGAATTTAAAATGTGATAGGAAACCTCAGTGTCATTTACTCCTGTGCAGCCAATGAGTAGGATCTGACCATACAGAGTAGAAGTGAATAAAGTTTGTTCATAGGGCAAAGTGCCTATGTGAGGAAACAACTGGAGAAGGCCTATTCTACTTTAAATACATGCTTACATTGTCTTTGTGCTGCACTGAGCTACTCAGTTTTGTATGCAAATTACTCTTACACTACATAGTTTGAATTATCAATAAATGTGCAGGGGTTTTTGTCACTGGAACACTTGTTTCTTCAGGCTGTTTGCTGCATAGGTGTCAATTTTACACATCATTTTATCTGAAAGTGCTAGACTTGATCAAGCCAAAATGTGTTAGATTTGCTAAAACATGATCCTTATACATAAAACATGAGACTTCACATTCAGATGTGTTCAGGATTTGTGGTGTGTCTACTCTTTACCCACCCTAGAAACACAGTAATCCTGATAATTCTCATTTTGTACAATTTTATTTTTTTAAGAAAGGGGGTGTACATATAATTGTATTTGCTTATATTCCTGACAGAGGAGGACTTCCGTTTTTGTTAGGATTTGAAGCAACTAAAATCTACTGCTTAAAATTTTACACATATCATGACTAGAAGACTTTTTCACAAACTGAAACTGGTTTTAGTTCTGTGTATTTTGAACCTTATTTCTTCTCTACTTCTTAAATACATGTGAAGCTAGGAGATCTAGGACATATTTGTAATTCAAAATATGACGATATTACTTTGACGTTGAGTCTTTGTTAGTCAATGAATGTGTTGCACCTGGTATAAGTCAATGTGGTGAGTGATAGTCTTTCTGAAGGGCTTCCTAACCGTGACTGCCAATACTTGAATTACCTTATGTAGGAAAATGACTAAATAAAATAATAAAGCCAACTAAAGCAACTTAACTATCAA
This sequence comes from Rhynchonycteris naso, assembly GCA_037038555.1. Lineage (NCBI taxonomy): Eukaryota > Metazoa > Chordata > Mammalia > Chiroptera > Emballonuridae > Rhynchonycteris > Rhynchonycteris naso. The sequence goes on along the minus strand of CM072996.1, from coordinate 120,020,999 downwards.
GTCAACTCAAGTTTTCTTTATCCAGATCTGAAAAATGCCTGTGACCACTCCAAAGCCAACAACCATAAGAAATGCGACAAAACCAATGTCAAAATAAGACATATAAAATTGTAAGCATATTATGCATCAGATGTACTAAGATATAATACATAAAAATGTGAGTTCAGACCTGGCCGGTTGGCTCAGTGGTAGAGCGTTGGGCTGGTATGTGGAAGTCCCAGATTTGATTACTGGTCAGGGTACACAGGAGAAGTGCCCACCTGCTACTCCACCCTTTCCCCTCTCCTTTCTCTCTGTCTCTCTCTTCCCCTCCAGCAGCCAAGGTTACATTGGAGCAAAGTTGGTTCAGGTGCTGAGGATAGCTTCATGGTCTCCACCTCAGGTGCTAGAGTGGCTCTTTTGCAATGGAACAGTGCCCCAAACCCCAATGGGCAGAACATCGCCCCCTTGTGGGAATGCCAGGTGGGTCTCTGTTGGGTGCATGCAATAGTCTGTCTCTCTGCCTCCCCCTTCTCACTTCAGAAAAATACAAAAAAAAATATGAGTTCACACACAGATGAACTCACGGATTATACTGTTATAGTTTTGTTCCTTACAAGTACAGAAAATCTAATAAAGTGTGTTTTGCATAATTACATAAAAAGAGGTGATGATGTATTGATAAGTATAGTACTGAGCATAAATAAAATGTTTATGTTGTGATTAGTCTGGCCCTTTATCTCCCAATGACAGGTGAATCAGCACGGTAGACAGGAATATACCTGCAGGTTTCTAAGCACATGCTTAGAACTAGTTGGGTTCAACAGTGTAATTTAAGCAGTGTCCCAAAGCAAACACACTGGTGTTATCAACTTTCCTCTCACCCCAAACTCTCTTTCTCCCACCTTGGCCCCTCTTGCACTCTTACATCTCTTCACAACATGTAAACCAGATGTCCCATGAAACTCTGGAAATCATCCCTAAGGGAGTCACTTTTAGGTCTGACTAACCCCAGTTCTAGGAGCATGGCCTGGCAATAGCTACTGATGATGGCTAGAGTAATATTTCTGTCATAGGCTCACATAAAATTAAGCTGCTAAAATGGTGCTGATGTGTTCTATTTTGGTAACTCTCAGTCATATAAAACATAGGGCCAATTAAGGGCTCTGGAGTAACAACAGTGTACCTCTGACTGGGGCTTGCGCTTTGCATATGGGCCTGTATGATAGTTTCTGAGTTCTAAATGCAGATCTCAACCATGACTTCTGACTCATGGAACATTTTTGATATTTACAGTTCCATATAAATCTTTTAATTAGTTCATCAAACTTTGTTTTAAAAACTTGTTTGTAATATTCTAATTGAAGTTATTTTGAATTTATAAGATCTTTTTAAAATAGTGAGTGCCATCACCCATGAATATGATATATATTTTCATTTATTCAGATCTTTCTTTATGTCCTTTAATAAAGTTCGAGATTTTTTATTTGTTTATTTTTTTTAAACAAATTTACTATGCCTGCTATGAATGGGATCTTTAAACTGTTTTACTTTCCAATTGGTTATTTTGTTAACTAAAATGTCTATTGATTTTTGTGTGAAAATTTTGTATCTGATCACTTTGCTGAAATGTTTCATTAATTCTAATAGTCTATCATTTATATATTTGGTTTCATATGCTGATGGGTAAATCATCTACAAATAAGGATAGTTTTATCTCATTTCTTCTGCTTAAACATTAGCTGGGGCATCAAAAATGATGTTCAGTAATGACAATGAAAGTAAATGTCTCGTTCTTCTCTTTAACATTAATCTAATGCTTTCAACACAATTTTTTCTTAATTATGCTTTATAAAATTAGAAGAATTCTGAAAAATGTTTCCCTAGGAAATGTTCTTCTAGCAAGTTTCTTTTCACATCTCAGTTATGGTCTAGCCAATTTAGGATTTCTTCTCCAGGGTTAAGTTTTCCCAATGCCATGATTATAAATTATGATTTTAGTGAAAGAACTTTAACTTAGAAAAATCAATTAAGAGATTTGAAGGAAAGAAAGAATAATGCAAATATAAAAATGTCGCTTAACATAATAATTCCGAAATACTCAATTTATATTCAGATAAAATATGTAATTATAAATGTTACAATATGGCATCTCTTCACAACATGTGGTATTCTAGATATTAAACACAAATGTCATTCTCTTTTTATCCCTAAATAATATCAGAAGCCAGATTAAATCTATGTAAAGTAACACATTTTAAACTATTTTAAATAATTTGGTTAAGATAAATTTAAATTTTTATGAAGATACAGTTTAATTTTGAGTATGCTCTTCACAGGTCTATCTCTTTTATATAACCAAAACTCAAAAAGATATCAATCAAGATAATAATTTTACTCATCATTATTTACTAAATCTTCATCTGAATTAGATTTTATAAAAAGATATTTTTTATTTTGGTCAGTTTCCAAATGATATAATCTGACTTAAAAATTGCCAGCTATTTTTTGTTTCTGGTAGTGGGTATATTAGAAATTAATTTAAGTGAGCCCTTTTATGTAAAGCAAAACAATATAGACCCTGACATCTTTACTTTTAAAGTTCTATGTTATTAAAATATCTGACAACATGAGAAAACTTGATTTAGGTAATCTGACAAACATGAACGGCAGGTACTCCTAAGGAATAATTTACCAAAAAAGTGAAAAAGTATGAATTGTTGACCTAGGCTCAATACCGATGTCTAAAATACTGTGTGATTGAGACCAGATTCTTCCTCCTGACCTAGCCATGCTGGCACTATACACCTGCCTCTAAGAAAATGGCAATGGCTATACCTCATCTCATAAAGCTTTATAATATTGAATTATTATTTTAGAACTCTAGCTCTTCTTGATCATGGGATAGCTATTGCAAACCATAGTAGAGAGGGAGAGAATTTTTCTACCCTATTGTGATCCACTATCTGAGAACTTGCTGCAGATCAGGGACTACAAGTTCCCTATAAGATCACTAGTTAGTGTGTAGTTCTCGCTGTGTAGCTATAATCTCAGTACAGGCAATAGGATTCTCTAACATCTTGGGCAGGCCATCTGATTTTCTATCCTATAATCAATATATCCTAATAGTTGTGTGCTTTTTTCATGGCAAGAAAAAGAAAACGCAGACAAAAATAAAGCCATGTTTTCTCCTGTGTATTGAAGCCTGGGATGATTTAATTTGAATGAACTCCTATGGTACTATTCTAAGCTGAAGAATCATAGAACATTTTATACCAAATTTTAAGGCTAATGTTTGAGGCAATGAATGATATGGTTGCAATTGGTAGAATACAACCCTAGAGACTAAATATTATAACAAATAATTTTCTTTCTAAAATTTGGTACAATTCTTCTTTAACTTATCTTATAGGTAGCCAGAAGATTATCTGAAAGTTTATAAGTTTAACTGTGGTATTTAAAATATTTTTATATTATTCTTAATTAAAGAATGAGCATTACTGTAAATTATACTTATCAGGCATCATAAAAATAACATAAAATATAGAGATTATTCAGAAAGTGTGTAGCATGAAAATAAAAGGAACAGAAGGTCGCATGAATATTAATTTCAAGAGTTGAACAAAGTTTGAAAAGCCTGCCTATTATACTGAGGAGGAGTAGATAGATAAGACCAACCAGTAAGAGAAGTCATGACAATAGGAGTGAAGAAACTTTGAGATGGAAGACAGTCAAATTAGTTGGATGTGACACTTAGAAAACCACTGATGATTTGTGAAGATACTTTGTTGGTGGAATGTTAAGAGTAAAAAGATGGGGTAAAAGTTAAGTAGAGATGAAGAAAAGAGAAAGTAATTGGGGCTCAGAAATAAGAGATTATAGGTTGATACATATATAGGAAAAGTTAGGTAGCAGAAAGGCCTAGTGAAATGAAGAAATGTCTTTAGAGTTGAAAAAATATATACCAAGATTTAAAACTTGGATCTGATACTTGCTGGATGACTTTATATTGCTTTAATTTTATCTTTCTTTAAAAAAAATAAATACAGTAATGCTTATTGCACAAAGTATCATGAATACACTAAATAATTTCAGTTCTGAAAATTCCTTAAAGATACTTTTCAGATGACAACAAAGTTAAGAATGTCAATTGAAACTTTCCTCTTTACCTAAGAGAGTTCATTTTTACTTCCCAATTATGTATCACTTGACAATTTTAGATTTTTCCTTCAAACTCTCAATTATTCAAATTGAATAAGTCCTAATATGGAAGCTTGCAGTCTGGGCAGCTAGAATATCTTGAAGATACTGCCCAGATGGCCCATGCATTTTGGGCTACGATGACTCTTAGCTCAACCATGATTTTTTGTATAAACATATTTGAGTGGTTATTCATTGACCACTATTTTTCTGCTACTTGGTAACCTTTGCAGATACCTTAATTGTATTAGCCAGTTTGGGCTACTTAAACAAAAATGCCATAGACTAGGTGGCTTAAATGACAAGCATTTATAACTTACTGGTCTGAATGCTGGGAAATTAAAGAGCTGAAGCCAGTAGGTACAGTGTTCTGATGAGAACACACTTCCTGGTTCATAAACAGTATTTGAATTTAAAATACTTACTTTTCTTATACCTTAATGTGGTGGAAAAGGGAAGAGAGCTCTCTGGAGTTGCTTTTATAAGAGCACTAATACCACTCAGGACAACTCATGACCTAATCACTGCCCACCTGTTAAGACCATTATATCGAGGATTAGGACTTCAACACAAATATTCAGTCTATTGCATTTATTTTTATTTGTAATGCATCTTCTCCACACATATGTATTTGTTGATTCAATCTTATATTTTTCAAATTTCTGAGTCATATACAGATGGCTAGCTTCCACAAATATAAACTGCCTCACACAAGCACACAAAAATCACCAAACATTTAATACTATTTGTTATCAATAAATGTTTTTAATAGCACAGAAACTTGTTTATCAGAATCAGAAATATTATAGGATCCATCTTTGATTTTTTAAAGATTTTATTTATTCATTTTAGAGAGGAGAGAGAGAGAGAGAGAAAAGGGGGGAAGAGCAGGAAGTATCAACTCCCATATGTGCCTTGACTAGGCAAGCCCAGGGTTTTGAACTGGTGACCTCAGCATTCCAGGTCGACACTTTATCCACTGTGCCACCACTGGTCAGGCAGGATCCATCTTTGATAATGATCATTTTTGGACTTAGAAGTCTGTTGTTCCCCTTATGCTCTAAATCCTTTCATTCTCTAGCCAATATCATGTTTTTGAAGTTTTATCTTTCAGCCTGAAATGTAGATAGGAAGAATGAGAGAGGCTGGAATAAGAAAGAAATTTAATCTCAGTAGATTTCCCTCTTTTTCCCAAAGCATATCTATGTCAGTCAAGGTGCCAAAATCCAAGGGTAACACAACAATGTTAATAACTATTCATAATTGACTATTGTATATACCAGGTTGCATGTACTGGGCAAAGTGCTTTATATGTTTTATTTATTTGTTATCAAAAACCACTATAAATAAATTTGTACTGAATTTTTATAGCTGAGGAGTTTGGTTATAATAAAATTAAGCATGCAACAGGTCAGTACCAGGGCTGCATTTTAACTCTTACTTTCTATTTCAGGGGGTATAGTTTACATTCTTATTACAGAAATGTTGTTGATATAGAAAAAAATGAGCAAATAGCTAGTAGTGTTATTTGGACTAGAGAAACAAAATGAGGTCAGAAAAGAAGACTATCTCTAGGAATGTGTTTATTTTTGTATTTATGAATTATGTAATATATAATATGTGTGTGCTTGTGTGTATGTGCATATTTAAAAAGCATAATGTAACACTTGTTCTTCTAAGCCCTTTACAAGAATTAACGAATTTAGTTCTTCTGCCAACTTTCTAAGGAAGGTTTAATTATTAGCAGTATTTTAGAGGTGAGAAAAGTGAGATACAGAAACCTTAATAATTTGCCCAAGACACATGGCTGGTTAAGTTGCAGAACTGGAATTCAAACCAGATGGTCCAGCTCCTGTACTTTCCCTTAACTGGTAATCTATGCTAATAAGCATAGAGGGAGTTCCACACATTCTCATGTGCTCATCTCCTCTCAACAAGGCTCAAATTCCAGTGAATCATTATAAGGTATTCCTTGCATATCAGTTTTTTTCTTACTTGATGTTTCACAACTACTTACAAATATATTGTGATATCTTTTCTCAATCAAAAAATTGTAAAAATTACATTACTCTCATTTCTCTTTGCAAAGGCTACCCCAATTTCCTACTGATTGTTACAGTAAAACTCCTGTAAATCATGTCTATCTACTTATCACCAATTTCTCTTCATTCATTTTTGAAGGCACTTCAGGTCCTCACAGCTGGTACACTATCAAAACTTCAGTCAGAAGCATCACCACTGACTATTGTATTGCTCAACTCAGAGATTAATTCTTACTTTTTAACTCATCAGCAGTTTAAAATAAGTAAAATATTTTTCTCATTTTTTTTTCAAGGCACTACCCTCCCTAGGTTTTCCACTTACTTTTCTGGGAGCTCTATTTTAGAGTATTCTTCATCCTCTCACATCTTCTCTAACCTTTAAGTAGTGGAATGTCTCAGGGCTCAGTCCTTAACTCTTTTCTCCTTATATTTATATTTTTTCTATTTATGTTGACTCCCTATATAATCTCGTCTAGTTTCATATCCTACTAACATCTATATACACATTACTCCCAAATTTTATTTCCAACTCATATTTCTCTCCTGAACTGTAAATATAAGCATCTAGTTGCTTATTCCACATTTGCACTTGAATGTCTAATAAAGCATCTCAAACTTAACAGGTTCAAAAACTGAGCTCCTGGTCTCTGTCTCCTTGTACCCTCCTCTTCACACTCTTCCCCTTGAATGTTCCCTTTTTACCTCACCTACTCTACCCATGTGTTTCCCCACCATTCTCCTGCCCTCTGCTATCAACCTGCTCTACCCACCATTTTCTCATTTCAGTATATGAAAACTCCATCATTTCTTGTCTGATGGCTTTATCATACATCTCACAGTAAGTCTTGCCGCCTCAAAATGTACCCAAAAATACACTGTTCTTCATGACCCTCCCACTTCCATCCTGATCCGCTGGATTGTGCAATGTTCCTGATTGCAAATATACTCCTTTCCTAGTATGAAATTGGAGTTATGTTTTTAATTCACAGTTAAATTTTTGCTAAAATTCTTCCATTGTTATTCTAACTCATTAAAACTAAAAGTTGAAATTCCCATAAAATTTATAAGCCTTATCTGACTTCTTTAACCTCTTCTCCTGTGACATTCCACCTGGTTTCTTCTCTTCCACACTAACTTTGCTCTGTTCTTTGAGAATGTCATCATATTTTCTTTCCCAGCAGAATCTATGAACCTGTGGTTTTCTCAAATGTAACAAATACACATGTATCTCAAACTTAACAGGCTCACTCTTTTCTTCAGGTCTTAACTGCTGTCTTCTCAGTGACACTTTTAAATAAATATTTATTTTTTAAAGTTTTTTGAGATTTTATTTACTCATTTTAGAGAGGAAACACACACACACAAAGAGAGAGAGAGAGAGAAGCGGGAAGGAGCAGGAAGCATCAACTCCCATATGTGCCTTGACCAGGTAAGCCCAGAGTTTTGAACCAGCGACAACCTCAGCACTCCAGGTCAACACTTTATCCACCACAGGTCAGCTCTCAGTTTTCTTTTATAGCAACCCAGTCAAAATTCTAATTCTTCCCTACCTCCAGACACTCATTGTAGCCCTTTCTTTATTTTAGTTTTCTCCTGAAGGCTATCACCAGTGAATATAATACATATATTATAGAAATATGTTTTTAAAACATTGTCACAAAAAATATAAAAAAGGCATCATGGTAAAGCTTTAATAAAATTAATAATTATGCCTAAATTATACCTAAGGATATTTTTAAGTGACTCTAGACATCCTATGGGTGCCTGGCATTGAAGAGTCCAACGGCTACCAGTATAATTTTGGGCAACTGCACTGATTCCTGTTAGGATACCACTCTACTACTGTTTTTGCCTATCAGTTCCAGTCCAAGTGTAAGTGCCATGAAAAAGACAAAGAGCATCTTAACAGTGCTAGAAAAATAGCTTTGACTCCATGGATTCTCAGAAAAGTTTTCAGGAAACTATTGGGTTATGTGAAACATATTTTGATAACTGGTATTCTAAGTCCTTTGAAAATTTATAATAATAATAAAGCCATATAAATATAAGAAGCATACAATTATAAAACTAAAAGTTATACAACCAACAAATGAACAATCAGATATTCAAGACAAAATTCAATTAAAGAATAAATCTTTTTAGATGCAATACCTTTACCAAAACACAAAATCTCGGAGGGTAGAAAGAAACAGAATACCAGAATTTCAAAAACAAAAGAGAAATTTCTCAATTTATGAAAAAGGTTAATTTAGAGATAACAGTTAAAAAGTTTAGAAAGCTACATGACTTATACTCAGTTATTGACAGAGCTAAATAAACTTGATTTCCTCCCAGTATGCTATACTATTTTGAAAATGACAATAGCCTAAACTATTCTTGAGTTTGTATATCTAACTCAGATATTGATCCTCAACTCCAAAGTCATATATCTTTCTAACTGCTTCCTGGGTATATCTGTCAGAGTATTTGCCACTATTCATTTTCTGAAGAGTCCTTTCTCCCACAAACTCCCTGAGGGCAGACACCCATTCTTCCTCTCTATAGCACACATTAACACAGTCTAGCATTTAGTACAGCAGCTGGCATATGGTAGCTAAATTTCTGATTTTTATTCTCTATGCCCTTACTTTAGTAAATAATAGTTTTTATTGTTCTCAGTTCTTTCTATGTGTTCTCATTTATCCCTCCCAACAATTCTATAAGGTAAACATATTGTCCCAGTTTTATAAAAATAAATGTAAGATGTTCCATGATAACAAGTAATTTGGACAAGTGTGCAATGCTAATAAGTAATGGAATTCAGGTTCAGTCCACACTTATAGCAAGGATGAAATTTGTAGTAATGTTCAATAACTATTAGTTAAATAAATAAATGTTACTTTGAAGAACCTTTGAAAAAAATTGGGAATAATGTCATTTTGGAGAATCATTGAAGATGTTTGTTTAAGTTCTTTCTGGATTATGAAAAAGCAAATGTTCCTGTCAATTATATCAATTCTGTCCTTTAAAAAGGTATGATAAAATATTACCAAGGGTAAAATTACTTTCTATGAAATATCTATATTGCTATAAATGTACTAAGTATGTTTATATTCCATTTATATATTCTTCTGTATCTCATGAGATATATTTATTAGACATTTGCAAACAGTGGGGAAGCTTCTTCCTAAGAACATGATATTAATAAATGTTTACAATCAAAATGCTGAGATATAATAAATGAAAAGCAAACTGCACTATGCCCAAAATAATCATTGTTTTTCTTGGAAAATGATAGATTACGTTCTGAAGTGTAAAATGGTTTTCTATGGGATTCACAATAACAGAAATAGATATATTAAATTTCTTTTGACTGATTCTGGTGGTGTCTACACAAAACTAAACTGGATGCTTGTTAGTGAAGTAATTATCACTTTAGTAGCATTTCAGAGAACATACTTTTGAAATTTTATTCATATAGAGTCAGGTCAGGAATTATTTAATTTACTTTCCATTCAGTTACTAGATTTTATTCTTTTTAGCTTCAGAAAATATTTTCTGACATCTCACATTACATGCTTTCTAAATTTTGTATACATACATAATAACCTATCTCTATGTATATAATTTTGCTATTTATCATCTTATCCTACTATGATTTTTGAATGAAATGAAGTTTTGTTTATTACCACTGCCCTGTATTTGATAGAAGAATTGAAATAGTCAAACTTCTCTTTGTTCTCTGTTTTCTCAGAAGTTCTACCTAAGAATAAGTACTGTGCATTGAGCCTTGTCATATCTATCAGGAATCCTAAGCACACTGGTAGGTGACAAGAAAGATTCACATCCAAGGGAAGTTCGCAGGCTCAAATACCAAGGAAATGAACCTCACATGTGAGTTATATACCATAAAGAAGAGCTTCGGAGTTGGACATCCATTGGTTCAAGCCCTTGTTCTGTCACTTATACCTTGACAATTTAGTAAAACTCTGTGAGGCTTAATTTGTTCTTTTGTAAAATGGGAACAATATACTTACCAATATAGCTTTGTAAATATTGAATTTAATATATAACTAATATAAATATTCTATATACAATTTGTTACTAATTATTATTATATTGTACATAATTAATACATAATTCGATATATAGTATGCCATGTCAAACCGTACATCATAACATGCTATATATTAGAAACTGACTATTGAATGACAGATATGCAAAATATGTAGTAAATGCTTAAAAATAATTACCACTAGTTCCAAGTTATAAGTTGGGGCAAACATAAGAAATTTTTATAGTTTCAATAATGGAGTGCTACCACAGATGATCTAGCAATGGAACTAATAGATCTGAAGTGAAAGAAGGCAACTTTTTTATATCAAATATTCAATTATTGACAATATTTTAACCAAAGTTGAGTACTAAACTTTATCAGTATGTGTGGATAATAGTTATCAAATTTGTGGCTTTTAATATATTAGTTATGTAGTTTTTGCTTTGTTTTTTAGTGGTGTGGTTAATTTTTAAAATACCCGTAGTTGTTAACAAATATGCTTTGAATGATTCTTAATGGTGTACAATGCACATTAGAATAAAAAATGAGATTGCTTGAGAAGCAATTCTATCAGAGGTGAGGACACAATGATGATCTTAAAACCTTTGAAATCATACAATGCAAAAGCGTGAGGTTTGGCACTAGTTAAAGCTGCAGTGATTCTAGCATTTATATCAATATAAACTTTGATCCATGATTATTTAGCTTTGCAACATTTCAAGAGTTTAATCATTTGGTCACTTTGGTTCAAAATTAAATCTCTGTGATCATAAAAGATGCACTTTGTATTGGTAGTTTTGTGTTATACTGTTAATGGTTATAGAAAAGATTATAAATATTTATAGTTTATAAAAAACAACTTTGAGCCCTGGCTGGCTGACTCAGTGGTAGAGTGTTGGCCTGGAGTGTGAAAGTCCCTGGTTCGATTTTCAGTCAGGGCACACAGGAGAAGCGCCTATCTGCTTCTCCACCCCTCCTTTCTTCTTTCTCTCTATCTCTCTTTATCTCTCTCTTCCCCTCCCGCAGCCTAGGCTAGGCTCCATTGGAGCAAAGTTGGCTTGGGCTCTGAGAATGGCTCCACGGCCTCTACCCCAGGTGCTAGAATGGCTCCAGTTGCAATGGAGCAATGTCCTTGATGGGCAGAGCATCGCCCCCTAGTGGGATCTCAGTCAGGCACATGTGGGAGTTTGTCTCTCTGCCTCCCCCATTCTCACTTCAGAAAAATAAAAATTAAAAAATTTAGACATTTTTGAACAGCATAGGTTTTAAATATGAAATAATTTCTGTATCTAGAGATAATTTTAACTTTTTCCTCTTTCAGAAAATAAAAATGATCCACCTTAATTACTGTCAATTTTGTGAAAATGAATCACTATGCTAAATCAAATTCTCAAGTCAAAGCAAAAACATTTGTAACATCTGGCATAGTACTCAGTAAGGGGATAGTGAATTGCCACATTTGCATCAAATATGTATATTAAAAGATATAACTGTATTCTATTTAAATGAAAGCTTTAGGGATTCTGAGACCGTCATTTTAAATTTATCTGTATAGCAGATGGATGTTTTGACAAGCTGCCCACATCATTTTTCAGTTCACAGTCACCAATAGCCTCAACCATCAAGTGTTTGCTGCAGATGGCTCAAAAGTTGAAACCCTTTTCAGGGCTTATCCTCAATCAAAGGAGCTGCCTTGTCCAAGCTTAGGCTCCCTCTTGGAGATAACCTTTATCCAATAATTTATTGGTGCTGAGATACAAGGGCTTGGCACCATTTCCTCAATTCAAAGCAACACTGAAGGATCGGTCATCTCAGCTTCAAAGCTGCTTATGGTATAAGGTGAGGTCTCTGATGTAACTGCTTTTTCCTCTGCTGAACCTTACTCTCCTCGCTTTATAGGGTATTTCTGACAGAAGTCCTCAAAAACCTATGCACACAAATATGCATCTCAGAACCTGAGTTCCTGCAAAACTGACACAAGATAAATTGTCTCAGGAATGCTCCTAAAAGCCAGGCTCAGAAAAAGGGATTTTGGAGCCAGAGCACCAGCTGGCAATAAGGACACCATCGCTGATGTCTGATAGCTGACAGCTCCTGGCATGCCATAGTGGTGTGACTGCTGAATTTTTTACTGAAGACAAACTGGCATGAACTACAGGTGGAATGGGTTGCCTTTGCCTGTTACAATACCTCTTTTGACTCTTAGAAAAAATGAAAAATCAATGACTCACGTTCAGTGATGTCTACTCACCAGAACTGCTATGGCAGATAGTGGAAGACAGAAGGAAAAACATCATAAAAGTGAGCATAATAGAAGGGCAGAACACACAGCAGCCCCCACGTTCTGTGGGGGAACTGGGAGGAGACCCTTCTAACTAAAGCAGCAGGAAATGTCTGGCAAGGGGGTTGCCTTCATCTTCTGTTGAATCTAGGACTCGTGGTAGTAGTAGACTCCCTGATAGCAATAAAGATGACAAGAACCTAAAATAATAGTCAGGTGATGGCTTTTAACTTTCAGAAGCAAAGTGGATGCAATTACAGTATTACTGTTAAGTAGTAGACTGAAGGGGTCTGACGTACAGAGACTGTACAGGTAGTTAAGGGAATGCAATGATACCAAGAGCAAGATAAACAGGCATCTGACAAATGTGGAATTTAATTTATAGACCAAAAGAAGTCATCCTGGATGCTCAGAAGGCAGAAGACAACTATTCCAATTAAAAAGTAATAATCCTTTGGTTTCTGGAGTTAAGCCGGGATTCACAGACAGAGACCATTATGAAAGGAGAAATTGTGTTGTATTCAACCTCTAATATAACTTCAAATGATCAGTTATTAGTTCTAAGAGCACTTATAGATTCTTTGAGATTTCTTATGTAAGCAATCATCTCATCTGAGACTATGGGTCGTTTTGTTTCTTTCCTGTCACTCTTGCATGTCTTCATTTTCTTTTTCTCACCTTATTTTACTGACTGGGATCTTTAACATGACATTGAATTAAAATAATACCTTGTTCCTTATATTGGAAGAAAGCTTTCAGTGTTCAACAATCAAGTAAAATGTTGACTTTATATATTTCTGTAGATACCATTTCTTAGAATTAGTTCCCTTATATTATAGTTTCTTAAGACTTTTTAAAATCATGATTAAATGTTAAATCAAATAATCATGTGCAGAAAATAAACTTAATCATACTTTGCACTCTATACAAACATTAAATAAAAACAGGTGGCGGCCTGACCTGTGGTGGCGCAGTGGATAAAGCGTCGACCTGGGAACACTGAGGTCGCCAGTTCAAATCCCTGCACTGGTCTGGTCAAGGCACATATGGGAGTTGATGCTTCCCCCTTTCTCTCTTTCTCTCTCTCTCTCACTCTATGTCTCCTCTCTAAAATAAATAAATAAAAAGAATTAAAAAAAAAAAAAAAAAAAAAACAGGTGGCATATTTAAATAAAAACTTAAAACTAGAAAAACTAAAAAACTAGAAAAAAGTACAAAAAATAAATCCTTATGACCTTGGGTTGGGCAAAGATTTCTCAGATAAAGAACCAAAAGCAGGATTCATAAAAGGAGTGATAATGAAATAAACTTCATCAAAATTAAGAACTTCTGCTCTTTGAAAGACTTAACAGAATAAAAATATAAACCATTGACTGAAAAAATATTTTAAATTATATGACAAATAAGTATTTATATAAAAGATATAATATTGAAACATATTAATAAGAAAACAATCTGATAGCCTGACCAGGCAGTGGCACAGTGGATAGAGCATCAGCCTGGGACACTGAGGACCCAGGTTCTAAACCCCAACTAAGGTCACCAGCTAGGGTGTGGGCTCATCCGTCTTGAGTGTACGCTCACCAGATTGAGCATGGTATCTCTAGGTTGAGAGTGGGATCATAAACATGACCAACCCATGGTTGCTAGCTTGAGCTCAAAGGTCACTGGCTTGAAGCCCAAGGTTGCTAGTTTGAGACCAAGGTCCTGGCTTGAGCAAGGGGTCACTGGCTCAATTGGAGACCCCCGGTCATGGCACATATGAGAAAGCAATCAATGCACAACTACTATACCATAACAATAAGTTTATTTTTCTCATCTCTCTCCCTTCTGGTCTGTTGCTCTCTCACAAAAAGAAAAAAAAATAAAATAAAAAAGAAGAAGAAAGAAAGAAAGAGAAAAGCAATCTGATAATAAAATAGGGGAAATATTTGAACAATATACTAAATAAGTTATCGATTTGGTAAATACAAATTAAACAATGAGATACTACTATATAACTATTTGAGATATACTATATAACTATATATATATATATAGTTATATATATATATATATATATATATATATATATATATATATATATATATATATATATAAAGTTAGCAAAAACATTATATGATTTAGTAGTCTCAGTCACAGATAAATATCTGTGAAAAATAAAACTAGGCCCTGGCCAGTTGGCTCAGTAGTAGAGCATCAGTCTGGCATGTGGATGTCTGGGGTTTGATTCCCGGTCAGGGCACACAGGAGAAGTGACCACCTGCTTCTTCAGCCCTTCCTCTCTCCCTTATCTCTCTCTCTTTCTCTCTCTCTCTTTCTCTTTCTCTCTCTCTCTCTCTTTCTCTTTCTTTCTTTTCCTCCAACAGCCATGGATCAACTGGTTCAAGTGCATTGCCTCAGGTGCTGAGGATAGCTCCATGGAGCCTTTTCCTCAGGTACTAAAAATAGCTTGGTTGTGGGGCCTCAGATGTGGGTTGCTAGGTGGATCCCGGTTGGTGTGCATGAGAAAGTCTGTCACTCTGTCTTCCCTTCTCTCACTTGAAAAAGAAGAAGAAAAAAAGAAAAGTAAGCCTATATTTATTCAAAGCCCAGCATGTAAATATTTGTAGGAACTTAATTTGTAATAATTGCAAACTGGAAGTAATCCAAGTATTACTTAACTGGAGAAAAGACCAAGTATAGCATAACCATCTAGTGCAGCAGTACTTAGCAATAAAAAAGAACCAGGCTCTTGATGCACTCAAAAGTCACAAATGCATTATGCTAAGTGAAATAAGCCAATCTTTAAAAAACTGAATACTACATAATTTCATTTATATGACATTCTGGAAAAAGCAAAATATAACAAGATAAGCAAGGTAAGAGTGTAATCATCAACAGAAGCAAGGGAGGAGTAGGTTGGGTTGATTCCAAAGAAGCACAAGAAGATGCAGAGGCAGAAGAAGATGTGGGAGGAGGACAAGTGTGTGTGTGTGTGTGTGTGTGTGTGTGTGTGTGTGTGTGTGTGTATGTTTGAAAGACACTGTCCACATTCACAGAGTTTCTTGAGACAGTAGCTGAGAACGTGTCAGCACACTGAAGAATTTAGCCGAGGAAGGAAGTATAATTCAAAGATGCCAGAAAGGAAGATGTCACCAAGGCAAAAACCTTACCTCCACCTTCTTAGGGTTTATATTCTGGGTGGGCCTGAGAATTCAACTGACATAAGATAGATGAACAGGAGAAAAGGGCACAGATTTAGTTTCTTTAAGTTTCATGTGACACGGGGAGCACTGCTCAGGAAACCAGAAGAGACAGGAGAGGAGGCAAAACACAAACGCACTGATACTGGGTTGAACAAAGAGAGGATTGTGGGAAAGTAACTAACTAGGCCAGGAGGCTAAAAAAAATAATTATTGTTAAGAACGGTCTGTTTGTACAGAATCTTTTTATCTCTAACTTCCTGTAGTTCTTTTTTTAATTTTTACTTAATAATTAATATTTAGAGAGAGAAGAAGAAGAAGAAGAAGAAGAAAGAGAGAGAGAGAGAAGTATTTGTTGTTCCACCTATGTATGCATTTATTGGTTAATTCTTGCATGTGCCTTGACCAGGATCAAATGCACAAAATTGGGGTATCCAATGATGCTCTAATCAACCTCTACAAGGCACAATCTCCTGTTGTTTTAATCTGGTCATAGTTCAAAACAATATCCTGGTATTCTTTCCATCTGAATCTTTTTTGCCATCTGGACACTTTTGGATATTGTCCCCAGCTCACCTGAGTGGTGTGGCTGTGCAAGAACAAGATTGGTATCATTCAGGCATGGGGTTTTGCCAGAGGATAGAAAGGGACACAGTAGTAGTTAGTCACTGAGTTTGTCGGAGTGACTTTAAAGGACATTTCTAAGAGGTGACTCTAGCAAGGAAATGTGGTAGAAGGCCACCTGGATAGCTGGATTTTTGTTTGTTGGCTGGGCATTTTGAGGAGATGGGGCGGTGCTCTTTGTTTACTTTTGTGGACAACGGGAAAAAAACTCTTAAAATGGAGGCATTTCTGCAAGTTCTGTCAGGACCGGAGGAGGCAGACCAGTCCATACACCAGAATTTCGGGAGAGTCTGTACTATCTCCTGCTTGGGCCTTTTGAAAAACAGGAAGAGCGGGGAGTTTAGCTTGGGACCCCCCAGCAAGTGACAGCGCTGTAGTAACAACAAAGGTGTCCAGAACAAAACAAGTTGCAGGAGCCAGCAGTGCCTACGAGCCCCCAGGTCCTGTCTCCTCTCTCAGCCCCCCACCTCCCATCACCCCAGCCCTGCTGTCGGCCAGAGAGGTGATAGAGGTGGGCAGTCTTACAGCAGGTGTCTTCTCATCACAAACATGTTGCCACCTTGACTGCTTTTCCCAAGAAGCCAATTTAGCTTTAACCCTATGTGATTTTCCTGCAGCCAGAGGCCTGGTTCAGCACTTAGGATAAAACCCTTACTGTTCCCTATCCCAACGGGGTGGGATTGGTCAGGTGATGGGGAGGAGAAATGGGGATGGGAGAAAGGTACAGATGAGGGAGAGGAGGTCAAAGGAATTCTTTCTGATGAACTTTACTCAATGGCTTAATGAAATGCTGAAAGCTTTCTGGTATCAGAAGCATTGACCTCCCTTGGGCTTTTTCAGCTCCCTCGCCTTTAGGCTACAGCTTCCAAACTACTGGGAGGGAGGATCATGGGTTGGGGTGGGGATGAGGGGCTCTATGTAGGTGAGGAGCTTGAGTCAAAGATCAAAGGTGACAGTGAAGAGTAGATCTTCAAGTCTTAGATACCCTCAGCCAAATGCTGATGTGGAGTGATGAGTGCCCAAGTTGGTCTGGTAGGGGCCAAAACTGTTCTTTATCTTTATAGTGTTTGAGGTCTCATGATTATATATGTTTGCCACAACTCACAAAACTGTACACTGAAAATATGAAATTTACTACAGGTAAATTATTCTCTCATTTAAAACTCTAAACTTGGTCTCTAAAATTAGAAATAATAATTAAGTGTCTGGTGTTTAAATTAATGAGAATGAATGCACTATGTAGATTGAAAGACTATGACATTCATTCAAGAATTTACCAAGGAATTTTTTGGGAAGAAAATCTTGTTTGAACATTGTATTTCTGTGCCAGGGCTGGCTCAACAAAGTACTACATACTGGGTGGCTTAAAAAATGGAAACCTATTTTTCCCCCACAGTTCTGAAGGTTAAAAGTCTGAGATCAAGGAGTTTGCAGGATTGTTTATTGAGTCTTCCCTCTTTTGCTTAAAGACAGTTACTCTTCCCTATATTTTCACGCTGGCATCTCCCTGTACATTTGTGTATCCAAATCTCTTTTTCTTTATTTCTTTTCTTTTTCTTCTTTTCCAAGTGAGAAGAGGGGAGATGGACTCCCACATGCACCCTGACTAGGATACCCCATTTGGGGAGGATGCTCTGCCCATATAGGGCCATGCTTCCTATCTGAGCTATTTTTAGCACCTGAGGTGGAGGCTCCACAAAGCCATCCTCAGTCCCAGCCTATCTACAGGGACATAGAGTCAGAGAGAGGGATAGACAGGAACAGACAGACAGACAGGAATGGAGAGAGATGAGAAGCATCAATAATCAGTTTTTCATTGCAACACCTTAGTTGTTTATTGATTGTTTTCTCATATGTACCTTGACCGCGGGCCTTCAGCAGACTGAGGAACACCTTACTGGAGCCAGAGACCTTGGGTCCAAGCTGGTGAGCTTTAGATCAAGCCAGATGGACCCACGCTCAAGCTGGCGACCTCGGTGTCTCGAACCTGGATCCTCCGCGTCCCAGTCCGACACTCTATCCACTGCACCACTGCCCAGTCAAGCCTATGTAAGTTTTTGCCTACAGCCATGGAAATAAAATCTAAATGTTAGATCAGTGCTGTAACCCTGATTCTTTCTGTGGATTGCACTCCAAGGTGTGCGTATGTGTATTTTTCTTCATCTTACTGTAAATCCTTTCTTCACAGTCAAATAATTAATGTGATTTTTAGGTAGAATACTTGATGTAAGCATGTTTAGTAAGAACTCTGTCATTTAAATCCCTTAAGTACAAATGTTGCCTTGTCGATCCTTTGGATATAAAACCAGTTTTCTTTTAAAGTCTGCAGAGCACTCTGAGACATAAGTAGAAAATAATGCCATGGGCAAAATCATAAGGAAAACGATATATTTCTCTAACTAAATGCAAATGTGTTCATAAAGAAAGGAGGATTTACACTAGGAAGTCAGAGGCCAGAACATTTCCGGTAGGAAATTTCTTAATAACCGTTTAGCTATTCAGAGAATAATCTTTTTTAAAGCCTGATAATATCCATAAGTATAGAGGCTGTATCCCTGAAAATGTTGACAAAAACTTAAAATATAAGACACAGTATTATTTATTAAGTCATCCTCTAAATCAAAGTTTCTGGTCCACAGCATTCTTACCATCTTGGACTAAACTCTTTGTTGATGGAGGGAGGAGGAATTCCTATACATTGCAAGATGTTTCTCAATATCTCTACCCACTCTACCGACTAGAGACTAGAAGCAATTTTTATTACACTAGTTGTGACTATCAAAAAATATCTCCTAACATTGCCTATACCCTTGGGGAAAAAAACTGTCTCCAATTGAGAACTACTGATTTAAATATATGTCTGCTTTATGCTGCTCTATTATACCAAGGATACTTATTTTCAATCTTTGGTACTACAGTCAAACATTTTTCTAAAGTTTGTAGCATTTTTGGATGCCGAAATGGTGCATGAACTTCCAATAAATTAGTGAAAGTTTTCATTGAAGAAAGTGCTGTCATTAGGTAAAAATTCAATTAGGACAAAATCACAAATTTCTGCCATTAGTAGAAAGGTCTTGTCTTTTCTACTCAGACTCAAGGGCTGTATGTATTTCTTAAATCTGTTTATAACTTGTTCAGTAATTTTTATATTCTGTGTATAAATTCTTTTTTCTTTTTTCTTTTTTTAATTTATTTATTTATTCATTTTAGAGAGGAGACACAGAGTGAGAGAGAGAGATAGAGAAAGAGAGAAAGGGGGGAGGAGCTGGAAGCATCAACTCCCATATGTGCCTTGACCAGACCAGTGCAGGGTTTTGAACTGGCGACCTCAGTATTCCCAGGTCGACGCTTTATCCACTGCGCCACAACAGGTCAGGCTCTGTGTGTAAATTCTAAAGAACTTTTAGTATTAGACTAGTGAATCTTGGGAAAAGAGTCTAACTGAACTGTTTGTCCGCTTACTGAATGCCCACAGCGTGTCTAACACAGTGCTGGGTGGTTTACAGGTTGTGTCAAAAATGACCTTATTTAATATGACATCACTTTTAACAGTATCATTATGCACAATTTACAGAAACCCATAAAGTATAATCGTCTGATCAGTGACACACAGTTGGTAAGTAGTAGGCCAAAAATTTAGACCAGTTCTGTTTGACCTAAGGGTCTTGTTCTTTCTATCACAGCAATTTTCTACAAGCAATAGAAAGTCTCTTGGACTTTAAAGTAGAAAATTACATGATTAGAAATGTGCTTTAAAAAAAATCAGTTTAGTAGTAGCTCACATGGGAATTTTTCTTTTTAAAGCAAGTCTGAAGGCTATTGAAGTAAACAAAGTCAGGGATAATAGAATCCAAGTATCTGAGTGAAAATGATAGCTAGAAATTGAAGAGTAAAAGATAGAGAAGAGATATTATGGAGAGGGATTTGATAGAACAGGATAACATAAAATGTTGGGTAAAGAAAATGGATGTCTTAAAGACGACAAGGAATTTTCTGACAATTTAACTTGAAAGAATATATAAGTAATTTTTCAAATACCTGTATGAAGTTTTTCAAAGAAAGATTATAAGCTCAATATTAGATATCCTGAGGTGCCAGATGCAAAGGAAAGGTCATAGGCCATGGTTTAAAGTACGGTGTGTCCGTAAAGTCATGGAGCACTTTTGACTGATCACAGCTCAAAAGTGCACCATGACTTTATGAACACACTGTATAAGACTGCTCTTGAGGCAGAAAAAATGTATTAGAATTGAGTGACAGATGTGGGTATTATCTGCATTATTATAATAGAAACCATGAGATTACAAAGGGTAAGAGTAGAAATGAGATGAATCATGAATAGATTCTTGGGAAATCTTTATGTTTAATTGTTGGGAATAGGAAAAGAATATAAACACAAAATAAAGAAATGAATAGAGAAGTAAAAAGGGAAACAGAGAGCTCTTATATAAAGAAAATAGTCATCACATGCAAACATTGTAAATATTTTTAAATAGCATATGACACACACTGCCAGTCCCATACCCACATTGCCACAAAGTCATCAGGGTGGTGCATGGCTGCCCAAATTTTATGTCCCAGTACTTGCATTACTTTCCTTGAGAGTTTTCTCTGGTTAGCAGAATCTCCTTGCTCACACCAGATGATAATAGTTTTAGAAAATATCCACCCAAACCCCAGCAGTCCTAAACCTTTTTAGATGTGATTTAGAGCGGTGATTTTCAACCTTTTTATACATGGGGACTGGTGAAAATAAGATAACTATTTCAGGGACCACTAAGGCAGAAATCATCCTGAGCAGAAGCTAATTTGACTAAGATCATTGCGTCTATAATCTTCACACAACATCAGGTTAACTCTTTCATGGACTGGCGACAAATTTCTGGCATTCAGGTTGGCTGACTGACTGAGGGTTGAAAAACACTGACTCAGGACATAAGTACTCCAGTCCCCCTCATGCCTTTAGCAGGATAAATGAGGCACATCTTCTACACTGGCTATGCCAGTTTCCTAGTGCTTAACTTTATTCTCAGGGGAAACGTGCCGGATAACAAAGCTTTATTTTACTTCCTCCTCCTCCTCTTCCTTCTCCTCCTCCTCTTCCTTCTCCTCCTCCTCCTCCTTTCCTCTTCTTCTTCTCCTTCTTCTTCTTCTCCTTCTCCTTCTTCTTCTTCTTCTTCTTCTTCTTCTTCTTCTTCTTCTTCTTCTTCTTCTTCTTCTTCTTCTTCTTCTTCTTCTTCTTCCTCTTCCTCTTCTTTTTATCATTCCTCTAATTATGCTTTCTGGAATCATTTACAAATGAAATAAACTTCTTGTGCCCTTAAACTCAAAGCTGCCATAGGATCTCCTGAATGAAAACAGAAATGATAAAAGATATTGATTGATCACAGGGACAGAGAAGTCATTGCTGATTTCAGGGACAAACTTCACAGGTGAGTGTCTGAGTAGCTGTGTACAAGAAAATTGAGAACAAGAGAGTGCTTGGTGGTGGCAGGTATTTTGAGGTGACTGAGAGGGAAGCTGAGAGAAGGATTTGATCTTGGTTTGAACCTAGAGTGAGTTGGAGCCTTTTTCCTGTGCCTAGAATAAGGTGCAGTAGGATGTTGAGGACTGAGAAGAGTAGATGAATTTTGAACAGCTGTTGCTGATAACGTGATAAGCCAGCAGCCAAAGTAAAAAATATTTTAAGGTACTGTCAGATAATAAAAAAAAATATTTTTTCAGTCAGACAGACCTGCATAAGAATTTTGGCCTTACCTCACTAACTGTGTGATCCTGTGCAGAATATTTAACCTCTCCAATTTCATTTTGTACAGGGATACTAAGAGTCATCTATCAAGAATTGTGAGTTAAATTGAACAACTTGGCATATAGTAATTATAAATGGGAGCTGTTACCCATCTGAGGGAGAAAAATAATCCAGCTGAAATTTCATTGCATGAGTTCAGAGTGGCAATATTTACTTTGTGTTGTGTGCCTCAAAATAAATTCAGAATGTTCGTCTCTATTACAGAAATCTTGAGATAAAGAATACCTATTTGTTCCAAGTTTTTTCTTTCCCAGGGGTTCTAACAAATTCACAGGTCCCATTTTGATAACCTGCAACATTTGTCTGACCATGTATTTAAAAAGGTAACAATAATAATAGTTACTTCAGCTTCACTTTTGTGGATGTTTTACATGGGTATTATTTTTCAGAGGTATCTGATTATTCTGGGAAAATCAGACTTGACTTGAAGTTTTCTTCTCAGCTTTTATTTACAAATCAAAAAAAAAAGTACTAAATAAACAATTAAAAAGGATTTTTCAATCACATTGTTAGGTCCCAAAAAGAAGAAGCTGCAACCTCAAGTGAACTTCCTTGTTCTTAATACATATTCAAATTTTTTAAAGATTTTATCTCTTAAAATTAAATTGTTTTATGCATTTTAGCATTTGCTAGACATGGTGTTGCAGCAGAAAACACTATTTTATTATTATTTCTATAGCTGTGAATTTTCTGTGCCCTGTCTCTTCTAAGGAGCATGGAAAGAAATATTTATATCATTATTACACTTCCAAGTTTATGGGGCTCAATTGCTTTTAATAGACACTAGCAAGGAAGAAGCAAAATGTTTGAGTGTCAGCTATGATGCTTCTGGTCTTTGAATACCAATATTTTTATCTATTTAGCAGCTGAAATTTTCTTATTTTTACAAATCCAGATTAAAATAAATCTCAATGCAGAAAAAAATTAAATGGTTATCAGAAAGTATTTTCACTGCATTGAATTGAATCAAAAAATTATATACAAATTATGCAAAGAAAGCTCTTCTTTTGGAAATCATAATAGAGTATGAATTTATAATCTTATGTTCAATTTATTTAATACTGACTTGAAAATTACTGTTATATGTTCTATATTGGACACAAAAGTCACAAAAAGTAAACATTGACAGTGCCTTATCTCAGGGATTTAACTAACCAGAAAGGCTATTAACCAGTCCATTTCCTTTTATAAATGTAAATTATGAAAATAAATTTTTCTTAGCTAGGAAATCAGTGCTAAAAATATACTGCTCACAAAAATTAGGGGATATTTCAAAATGAATATGAAGTGATAAAAAAGAAGCATTTGATTTTTTAAATTAAGAAAGATCATCAGGAAAGCAAATGACAAATCAAAAAAAGTTGCTTGATTATGCAAATGAGACACAAAACAACTTTTATTTTATTGGTAAAAGTGCACTATACAACAGACTGAAAGTACTGGAGTATCTGCACATTTCCTGATCCCCTAATTTTTCTCAGCAGTGTTTTTTTTTTTTTCCCTCTGATTCTGACACTTCCAGAATTTGGAACCAATTTAAATCCTGAACTTAGACAATTAAAATTTAATGTTCTCTAAAAAAATTTATCCTACCCTAAGATTTCCCTTTTCAATTCAACAATGTGCTCCAGCCCAAAACCTAGGAATCATCTTTTAGCCCTTTCTTAGCACCCCTAATTCACTACAACATCAAGTATTCTAACTTTCCATAATTTCTAACATTTATCTTGTCTAAACAATACACTGCAGAACAAAATTTTTGTTGCATCCGCAAAAACACTTGTTCTTACTTAATTCGAGTGTGCTGATTTCAAATCTAACATTAGTTTTTCTCTGTAAGCTACAGTTGTTTTGCAATTCAAAATTTTAGGTTTTCATTTTATTGTAAAATTTTTAACATTTAGTTTAACATAATGAAGTAGAATGGCTTCTTGGGCATCATCTTTGTAAAAATATAATAATTTATATAATGCAGTAACTACACTAATACACTAAAAGATATTATTGCACCAGAATTTGTCTACAATTTCAAAATAGAACATATTAAAACACTTATTTTAATCATAAAATTTGCGCAAAATTTATTTAAATTCTATTCAGGAAAATATTTGCATTTGTAGCTCTTATGTTTGTTTATTTGTTGAGGACAATCTTGTTTGATGCTCCAGCAGTAGTCTGCTCATCACTAACAGCTCCAAGATTTTTGGGAAACTTATCAAGGTGACGTGACTGTTCAGGAAGTAAATCCTAATGCTGTTACATCCAATGTCACGGAAAGCCTACAGCATCCTTTGAACCAGAAGTTCATAGTTTTCTGCATTTTTGTTGCCAAGGAAGTTCTTTGTAACTGCCACAAAAGACTGCCATGCTGCTTTCTCCTCCTCATTCATCTTCCTGACAAATTCTTCATCATGTATGAGGGTTCGTATTTGAGATCCATCAAATACACCTGCTTTTATCTTCTCGAAAGGCAGGAAAAGCAGAAATAATATGTTGAAGCATTCACTTTTCTATTCAAAGCCTGAACAAACTGCTTCATTAAGCCAAGTTTGATGTGAAGTGGGGAAAAAATGATCCTGTCTCAATTAACTACAAGTTCATTCACAATATTTTGCATCATTACTTTCAGAGCTTCAAGTTCCAGCCACTCCTTGTGTCCAGTATTTCTCCCAAGCTCAGCTGTCCCACAAACACAGAAATCAAAGATACTTCGTGAAACCTCTCTGTTGTCCTATCAGGAAATTTATCATCTTAAGATTCACACAAATGATCCAGTTATGCTCCTCATACTTTAGAAAGTCAAGAACAATTTTTATGTCATTATCATCTTCTCACAGATGAATTGAATAACCAATTGGAACCACTGCATAAACATTACCATTGTGTAGGAGAACACATTTCAGACTGCCTTTAGAGCTGTCTGTCAAGAAAGAGCTACAATTCTATTGGACTGTAAGTGGTAACACCTAGCTGGTTGAGAAGACTATTGGTAAACAAAGTGTTTGTCTTTAGAAAAAAGTCCTCAAAAATTTGTTCAGGCTTCCTGAAATGGGATACTTTAGCTTACCTGTGAAGTACATTCTTTTCTTGAAGCCTGGAGGCTAATAACTCAGCTGCTTTCTTTGATAGGCCAAATGTCTTACTAAGTCATTCAATTTGGGTAGGCTAAACTGCTGAGGGGTTAATGACTGCTTGGCATCAGAAGAAGACCCTTCAGATTCTACAACCATTTCCTCATGCATCTTATCAAAATACACTTGATCACCATGTTCACTTTCTTTGTCCTTAGAAGAAATAAAATCATTGAAAACTGGAACCGGGAGTGTCTCAGAGTGTGCAATCACTACTGATTTATTTAACTTTTACCTCTATGTCCACTCAGACTCCAGAGTAACATTTAAATCATGTAAATTGATTATATCCCACAAAAAGTGATCTGTTCAATTATTATTTGGCCTATTTTTCCCAACTTTCAGTGGAACACTCCAGTGGCTTCTATTAAAATTTGAAAACATTTTAAATTTCTTTGCCCTGGCCAGTGGCTCAATGGTAGGACATTGGCCCAGCATATAGACATCCCAGGTTTGATTCCTGGTCAGTGCGCAGTGGAGAAGTGACCATCTGCTTCTCCCCTCATTACCTCTCCCCATTCTCTCCCTCTTGCTTTCCTGCAGTCAGTGGCTCGATTGGTTCGACCATGGCTCTGGATGCTGAGGATAGCTTGGTTGGTCGGAGTGTCAGCCTCAGGTGCTAAAAATAGCTCACTGCTCAAGTATCTTTCCCAGACAAGGTTGCTGACTGGAGACTGGTCAGGGTTTATGCTGGAATTTGCATCACTATCTCCTCTCTTCTCACCTTAAAAAAATAATAAAAATTAAAATATAATTTAATTTTGTATGATATTCCCCCAATCTAGGACCTCACCCATTTTTTAATGGCCTACCCTTTACTCCTTCATTTGTTTACTCTGCTACCATGGCTTTACTTTTTTAAAGAATGTCATTGATTTTTTCTTTCTGAACACAGGCTTTTCAGCTGCAATTTTTTCAATAAGCACTGCTTTAGCCACATCACATGTCTTGGTATATTTTATTTTCATTTCCAATCATCTCACAACATTTTTTAATTTCACTTGCGATTTTTTCTTAACTCATTGATTACTTAGGAGTGTGTTTTTTAATTTTTATATATTTGTGACTTTACCAAATTTTCTTGTTATTTATTTCTAACATTATTTTACTATGGTTATATAATTAGTTTGTATAATTCTAACACCCTTAATTTTATTGATAATTGTTTTATATAATTTATACTAAAGAATATTTTATGTTCAGTTGTGACAAATGTGTATTCCACTTTGTTGGAATGTTCTCAGATGTTTACTAAACCCATTAGTTTATAGTATTTGTCAAGCCTTATTGTTTATTGTGAATTTTTTCTTCTGGTTGTTCTACTTATTACTGAAAGTAAGGTATTGAAATATCAAGGTATTTTTCTCAAATGATCTATTTATCTTTTTAATTCTTTCAGTTTTTACTTCACATATTTTGGGGTTCTTTGGTTAGTAATTGTTAGTAACAACTTTTTGTCTTCAAGAATACTTTCTCTAATACTACTACTCTGTCTGATTTCAATTCTCTTTTGGTTACTCCTTATATGGTATGATCTTTTTTCATTCTTTTACTTTTAATCGAATATATATCTTTGAAGTGGTATCATTTTTTATTTATTTTTATTTATTTATTTTAATGGGGTGACATTAATCAATCAGGATACATAGGTTCAGAGAAAACATCTCCAGGTTATTTTGACATTTGATTATGTTGCATACCCATAATCCAAAGTCATATAGTCTTCCATCACCTTTTATCTGGTTTTCTTTGTGCCCCTTCCCTGCCCCACTCCCTCCCTTTTTCCTCCCCACCTTCTCCCCCTTTCCCCAGTAACCACCACACTTTTGTCCATGTCCCTGAGTCTCATTTTTATGTCCCACCTATGTATGGAATCATATAGTTCTTAGTTTTTTATGATTTACTTATTTCACTCAGTATAATGTTATCAAGGTCCTCCCATGTTGTTGTAAATGATCCGATGTCATCATTTTTTTATGGCTGAGTAGTATTCCATAGTATATATGTACCACATCTTCTTTATCCAATCATCTATTGAAGGGTTTCTTGGTTGTTTCCATATCTTGGCCACTGTGAACAATGCTGCAATGAACAAGAGGCTGCATGTATCTTTACATACCAGTGTTTTTGAGTTGTGGGGGTATATACCCAGTAGAGAGATTGCTGGGTAATATGGTAGTTCTATTTTTAATTTTTTGAGGAACCACCATACTTTCTTCCATAGTGGTTGTACTATTTTACATTCCCACCTATAGTAGATGAGGGTTTCTTTTTCTCCACAGCCTCTCCAACACTTGTTATTACCTTTCTTGTGATAATAGCTAATCTAACAGGTGTGAAGTGGCATCTCATTGTAGTTTTGATTTGCATTTCTCTAATAGCTAATAAAGATGAGCATCTTTTCATATATCTGTTGGTCATTTCTATTTCTTCCTGGGAGAAGTGTCTGTTCATGTCCTCTTCCCATATTTTTATTGGATTTTTGTTTGTTTGTTGTTGAGCTTATTGAGTTCTTTGTATATTTTGGATATTAGGCTCTTATCTGAGCTGTTGTTTGAAAATATCATCTCCCATTTAGTTGGCTGTCTGTTTGTTTTGTTGTCAGTTTCTCTTGCTGTGCAAAAACTTCTTAATCTGATGTAGTCCCATTCATTTATCTTTGCCTTCACTTCCCTTGCCTTTGGAGTCAAATTCATAAAGTGCTCTTTGTAACCAAGGTCCATGAGTTTAGTACCTATGTTTTCTTCTAAGTAATTTATTGTTTCAGGTCTTATATTTAGGTCATTGATCCATTTTGAATTAATTTTAGTACAATGAGACAAACTGTAGTCAAGTTTCATTCTTTTGCATGTGGCTTTCCAGTTTTCCCAGCACCATTTGTTGAAGAGGCTTTCTTTTCCTTTCTCTATTGTGTTTTTGGTATCATTTTTTAAAATCCATTTTGTCAATCTCTGCTTTTCAATTGAAATGTTTAATTCATTTTTATTTAAAGTAGTTACTTTTAGGTAGGATTAAATCTGTTGTTCTGTTGTTGGTTTTCTATTTGTGTTACAACTTTTTGTTATTTCTCATTGTTTCTTTTTCTTTTTGCTAGTAAATAATTTTTTTTTTTTTGCTAGTAAATAATTTTAAGAACACAAATTTAATTATTAATGTTTTTTATACTCTATTTTTTTAGTTTTCTTAGTGGTTGGCCTGAAGAACACAGTAAAATTGCAATTTTAAACCACGTAGCTTGGATTAATACCAACTATTTTAAATATTATACAAAAACTTTGTTTCTATATAGTTCTCTTCCCTCTCCATTTCTGTGTGATATTATAATCAAATAAATGGCATCGTTATATATTTTATACTCACAAATATAAAATTTATAATTATTATTTATGAAATTGCTACTTATGCAGTTGTTTTTAAAATATTAGAGAAAAAAGATTATAAAAATACATTAATACTATTTTTTATATTTTTCTGTGTAGTAATTTTCTTATTGGTGGTCTTTATTTGTTTATGTGAACTTAAAATATTTTTTTTATTTTAGCCTGAAGAACTCCTTTTAGTATTTCTTTATAGTTCAGTTCTCCTAGTGACAAACTATCTTTTAAAATAAATGGTAATGTTTAATTTCCTCTTCATATTTGATGGGTAATTTTGCTACATACAAAATTCTTGATTAAGAGCCTGTTTCTCTTTTCATTTCTTTGAATATATTATTCTAATTACTCTGAATTTTAGGTTTCTGATGAGAAACCATCTGTTAATCTTATTGAGCATCTCTTTAATGTGATGAGTCATTTTTCTCTTACTGCTTACAAGACAATTTAACAGTTGGATTCTTTAATATGTCTGAATTGATCTCTGTGTTTATCATCACTGGTGTTTGTTAAGCTTCTTGGATGTGTAGATTAATGTTTTTTACCCAATTGGAGATCTTTTGGGCCATTAATTCTTCAAATACTCTTTCAGCCCTTCTCTCCTCTTCTTCTGAGACTCTTATTATTGCATACATGGATTGCAATCCACAAGTATCTGAATCTGTTTATTTTTAGTTTCCTTTTGTATCGCAGGCACAAAATATTATTGACCTATTTTAATGAATCCCTGTAATGTACTTTTAATTTTGTTATTGTATTTTTCAATTCTGTTTGTTTAAAGTTAGGGTGAAACCAGTTAACATAATTATACAGGTTGTAGGTGCCCGATTCTACAACACATCTCTGTACATCATCATATTGTGTGTTCATTCCCCTAAGTCATGCCCTCATTCATCACCATTTATTCCCCATATGTCCTCTACTTTCTCTACTCCTGGCAATCACCATACTGTTATTATGTCCATAACTTTTATTTATTTATTTTTGCTCTATCCTTTTACTTCCCTCACTCACCTACCTCCAACATTTGGCAGCTTGCTCTCTCTATATGAGTCTGTCTCTATATTCTATTTTGCTTTATAGTTCTAGATTTCCATTTTTAAAGTAACTTTCTACCTTTTATTTCTTGTCTCAATTTTCTGAGTGTTGAGCAGATAAAATATAATATGCTCACTTTGTTAAAGATGGCGCAGCCCACATAGAAGCCCGTCACCCAGGTGATATTATTTACCTTTATGCTTGGAATGGGTGTGGGGCAGAAAGACTGTAATGTAAGCAGGCCGGGTTGTTATAGCCTAAGGCTTAGTTTTAAGAGTAAGCTTTTCCCCACACCCTTGACTGATTTGAGGACGTGGGGTGGTGCGCTCTCCTGAGGAATCCCATTATGCCTCAGATGGGTGACTTTGTATCAGAGACTTTCTTGTTTGTAGATTGGATTAAGGGTTTGGATTTCTACAATTATAAAGTGGGACAGACCAGTAGCTTGCTCTCCCTGGGTTCCTGAGGTTAGTATTATAAAGGGGAGCAGATTAAGGCCACGTGGAAGCCAGGAGAAGTAGCCAAGATGGCAGAGTGCTGAGGGAGAAGCCAGTTTGTGCAGAGTTTGTACTGGAGAAGGAGATGGGGAACAGAGGTGAATAAGTCTGGTGAGCTAGAAACCTTTGATTCTAGGAAACTCAGATAAGTCAGTAGCTTTGTGAGTACTGAATGTGTGGGTTTTGGAGCCCAGTGTGTGTTTCTGCTTGCCCGCCGAGTGCAAGCTAGAATTAAAGCTGATGGCTTATCAGTTCTTGGCTCCGGTGTTTCATTATCGACTGCTCAAATCTAATGGGAACCTGCATATGAATGGCCATGATGGCGGCTCCTGGCCTTACAATTGGCGTAGTCAGCAGGATTTGATACAGATTGGTATGGAGCCACCACCATCTTTGAGTGGTTGAGTAGAGGACTGGCTACTGTTATGTTTCCCTATGTCTGTCATTCTGGGGACAATAGGATGGCTGACTTTTATAGCCATGCATGAGGAAACCGAGAGCTCTATGGAGGAGGCTGCCCGGGACCTGCAAACAGAGCAGTAGAAGGAGCTGGAGGAAACATAGGAGAAAGAGATGCTGACCCTGGAGCTGAAGCAAGCACCGGAGGAGGCCGACCAGGTTCGCGAGATTTGCTTGGAAATGGAGCAGCCACTGGAGGAGGAATCCCAGGTTCGTGAGTTGCAGATTGCCTTGGATGTTTTGGAGAGCTAGCAGCGGCAGGAGGCTGAGGCTGTGGCTAAGGCCGGGGTTGGAGCTGTGAGGCCTGCTGAGCAGAAGGCAATGGTGGCCCGGAGTTCGCGCTCAGCAGCAGGAGCTGATGTTTTCAGCTTCTCTTTGGAGGATGAGGAGAATCTGGTTGGAGTTGCATTCCGCAATCTCCAGAAGGTGAAAGCCCAGCAGCAAGGAGTAGCTATGCTCCTGGTATGTCTGCGATTTTGGGACATAGGAGTGGATGCCATCATGTTCCCCAGAGCAGAGATTGAAATGCTGACTGCCACTGCCACATGCTTCTCTTTAGGACAGTGTGAAACCTGCCATGATGGCAGGAATGATGGGGGAGGCTAAGGCCTCATGTGTGTGGACTGATTTCCTGGACTATGACTGGATAAGCACAGGCTCCTTTATTGAATGGACTTATGGATTTTGGACAATGTGAAATACCCTGATGGGGGTGGGGGCGGCTTTGCTGGAGGCCCTTCTCCTGCCCCCAGGAAGCTTTTCAAACTGCAAGGAAGAATGCTGAGGACATTTTGCGCTTTTTGCAAAGTGCTCACAGACTGGTGAAATGTGTGTACCTTTTTAATTGTTGAAATTGCATGCTTTGTCATGCTGTTGTAATTTGTGTAATGTACCTAATTTCCTTGTACAGGAATGCCAGTGGTGTAGATTGTGGATAGTAAAGTGAGCATAGGAGTGGATTGTTGAGCAGATAAAATATAATATGCTCACTTTGTTAAAGATGGCGCTGCCCACATGGAAGCCTGTCACCCAGGTGATATTATTTGCCTTTATGCTTGGAATAGGTGTGTGTGGGGGGGAAGGCTGAAATGTAAGCAGGCCGGGTTGTTATAGCTTAAGGCTTAGTTTTAAGAGTAAGCTTTTCCCCACACCCTTGACTGATTCGATGACATGGGGTGGTGCACTCTACTGAGGAATCCCATTATGCCTCAGATGGGTGACTTTGTATCAGAGACTTTCTTGTTTGTAGATTGGATTAAGGGTTTGGATTTCTATGTTATAAAGTGGGATAGACCAGTAGCTTGCACTACCTGGGTTCCTGAGGTTAGTATTATAAAGGAGAGCAAATTAAGGCCACATGGAAGCCAGGAGAAGTAGCCAAGATGGCAGAGTGCTGAGGGAGAAGCCAGTTTGTGCTGAGTTTGTACTGGAGAAGGAGATGGGGAACAGAGGTGAATAAGTCTGGTGAGCTAGAAACCTTTGATTCTAGGAAACTCAGATAAGTCAGTAGCTTTGTGAGTACTGAATGTGTGGGTTTTGGAGCCCAGTGTGTGTTTTTGCTTGCCTGCCGGGTGCAAGCTAGAATTAAAGCTGATGGCTCACCAGTTCTTGGCTCCGGTGCTTCATTACCAACTGCCCAAATCTATTGCGAACCTACATGTGAATGGCCACAATGGCGGCTCCTGGCCTTACACTCAGACATTGTTTATATATTTTCTTTTAGTTTCTTAGTGCATGTTTTGTTTTGTTTTGTTTATTGCTATACTTAAGATTCTTAATTTAAAGTCTTAATTCAGTAAGTGTTTGATTAGCAGTGAAACAAATGTGCTTTCTCTGGGACTCAGGGACTGTTACTACTAATTATTATTTTTTTCTGTATATGTGCCTGACTTTCATGTTGCTTTGTGTGTGTAAGACCAGTGGCCACCGCTGTGGCCATGCAGATTCAGGTTCCCATTGGATTTTGGCAGACAGTAAAGGAACTGTGGAGCCAGAAAATGATGTGCCATTCTGTTTTTTAAAGTCTTGTACTGGTGGGTGAATGAACAGCAGGGAAGACTGCGTCCCTCTCCTCAGGGCTCCCAAAGCCCTGACTCATTCTCAGGACTCTCCTGGACTCACAGGTGTCCGCCAGACTCAGCAGCCTCAGCCAAACAGGCCAGGTTGACATCTCAGGGCGCCCAAGCCCATCAGCTCTCCCTCTCTTTTTCTCAAGACTCTCTCTCTCTCTGCACTCCCCAGCAAAACAAGCTGGAGGTGGGGAATCTTTCTCCAGCAAATATAACGGTAACCTGACACACGAGCACTTGAAATCACAAGCAACTTGAGAGATGAGAGTCTCAAAAACTCTCAGGATTTTTGCTTTAAGTCATGAGCGGATATTTGAATCATGAGCTTCCACCACCCTTCATTAGATGTCTGTAAAGCCTGTAGTCATGGCCACAATCATAGCCGCCTGACCCATGCAGGTTCGCATTAGATTCGGACAGTCGGTAATGAAACAATGGAGCCAAGAACTGGTGAGCCATCAGCTTTAATTCTAGCTTGCACCCGGCGGGCAAGCAAAAACACACACTGAGTTACACATTCAGTGCTCACAAAGCTACTGACTTATTCGAGTTTCCTAGCATCAAAGCTTTCTAACTCAGCAGACTTATTCACCTCTCTTCCCCATCTACCTCTCTCTGCACAAACTCTGCCCAAACTGGCTTCTCCCTCGGCACTCTGCCTACTTGGCTGCTTCTCCTGACCTCCACGTGGCCTTAATCTGTTCTCCTCTCTATTACCTCAGGAACCAAGAGAGAGTAAGCTCCCAGTCTGTCTCACTTTATAGTGTTAAATCAAAACCTCCAATCCAATTACACAAACAAGGAAGTCTCCAATACAAAGCCACCCATCCGAGGCACAATGAGATTCCTCATGAGAGCGCACCACCCCACATCATCCAATCAGTCAAGGGTGTGGGGAAAAGCTTACTCTTAAAACCAAGCCTTTGTCTATAATGACCCGGCCTGCCCACATTACAGCCTTTCCCCTACACCCATCCCAAGCATAAGGGCAAATAATATCACCTGGGCAATGGGCTTCCATGTGGGCAGTGCCATCTTTAACAAAGTGAGCATATTATATTTTATCTGCCCAACAATGGCCTTTACTGAAAATTCTGTAAAGGAGGTAAAAACAAACTTCCATGGAAAGGTTTTAGTTGAAATGGCCTCTAAGGGAAAGCAAGAAAAGTATGGTGAAAAAGCCAAAAGTCAGTGAAGGAAATGATGACTGTTGGGCAAATGAGTTTGTAAATTTTATATTTTCTGAGTTTGCTCACTTTTATTGTTAAAAATGGCACTGGGCAGCTGTGAAACTGCTAATTACCTTCCAGCTTGGAAAGGGGCATTGTAATGCTAATGTCTCCTCTCCATCCGCCAGCATCTTCGCCTGACCTTGAAGGTAAATACACTTTATAAACCAGTTTATTTCTTTACATTCTCCCTTATTATGTATATGCATTTGTTATTTTATATTTTCTTATTTATAAGCATATAAAACAAAAAATTCATGTGGTTTTTGGGGGCCAGAACAGATTAATTGCATTCCCATTAATTTAAATGGAGAAATTTGATTTGACACACGAGCAAATTGAGTCACAAGCTCAGCCATGAAACTAACTAAAGTCATGTGTCAAGGTACCACTGTAATAGCAAACAATTGCCCCTCCCATAGTGCAGGCAATCTGGAATTTGCAATCTGCAGCCCACCCTGAAGGCAAGCACCCACAGACTTCCATAGACTATTCACACATGGCACTGACCAATACAAGGGAGAAAACAAAAAAAAAACCCACTTGTTTAACCAACAGCATGTCATAAATTTTGTAAAAAACTAGACATTTTGAAAAAACAAACAACCAAACAAAAACTAGACATTTTGAATAATACAGTGAGGCAACCCTAGAAATCAGATTTCTTTTCCAGGGTGTGTGTGTGTGTGTGTGTGTGTGTGTGTGTGTGTGTGTGTGTGTGTGTGTGTTTACTTTGTTATT
Organism: Rhynchonycteris naso; assembly: GCA_037038555.1. Classification (NCBI taxonomy): domain Eukaryota; kingdom Metazoa; phylum Chordata; class Mammalia; order Chiroptera; family Emballonuridae; genus Rhynchonycteris; species Rhynchonycteris naso. Next base: position 119,986,305 of record CM072996.1, on the reverse strand, counting down.
TACTATTTTTACTGTTATTGCCATTTATTTGCTTAGTGATTTTTCTGAACTAAGTTTATAAAGTCAGTATTTATTGTCATCTGCAGCCATTAAAGTCTCTGCTTAGTTATTTTAGTTGTCAGCTAATAGTTGGAGAAAGATTCCTTTTATTGCCTTGTACCAGTATGTCTCCTAAGTTTCTCCAATGGGCTGACTGTAAGTTAGGCTTGCAATTGAAGCTCAAGTATTCCATTTAGAAATGTAACTCAATTTTCACTTTTTGTTTTCCCAGTGTCCCGTAGTTGTCCAAAGGTGAGAGCTTAAAGCCTCCTCAGGTTTTTTCTGAACACCTTCACAGTCCCTTGCATGTGTATGTCCTCTAGATTCCCAGGAATATATTTTCACTTTTCAAAACCTTTTGTTGACATCTTATGCTTCATATTTTCCTTTTGGGTTTTTTTATCAGCTGCTTTTCCCCATCTGTCATGGGAAGCCACAATGTTAAAAAATTGCTACTAATTGCTTTCCATGAATGCCCAAGAGATCCGAATCAAGTCAACTAGAGACGTACCCTATGAATAAATTTTCCAGTGAACTGCCGGCTGGTCAAATAATGACAATTGTCTGGAAATAGGACTTTGGAGGAAATTCAGTCCTATTCTGTTCTCTTTCATGTTAGGCTGCTGGTTTTTACTCTGATCATGCAGATGTAGCCTCCAAAGCTAGTACAGAGATAAAGTGGAGGAAATGGGAATAGGGAAAGTTACAAACGCTACATAGTTTTCTCTTTTCATCCAGATTTAGCAATTTGCCTTAAATAAATGCTCTTGGATTATTGCAACCTTTTAATTAACTTTCAGAGTTACAAAATAAAATGATTTTGGTAATTTTAGCTAATGATTTTATTAAGTGAATAAACCAATGTTTAACACAAATAAATGATAGTAAGTTGTTTTTATTTCTTTTGCTTTGAAAAAAATGAACTGTACAGCTATCTGTAAAAGTTTTGACATGATTCATCTCAGACACAGTAAACTATAATTAATATGTTTTAGTGAAAAGAGAAAAATTATTAGGTCTACGAAGAGGTCCAAAAGAGAGAAATAGATACAGAGTATAGCAAAAATAGGTTAATAGTTGTAAGTACAAAAATATGGAGTTTTTATTCCTTCATTATCACTTATGAATTATTATATTATTTTTTATATTGCCCCACCCTGCATATATTCCTGTAACCAAAGTGAAAGAGAGAACATACAATAATTGAAAGAAGCCTGACCAGGTGGTGGTGCAGTGGATAGAGCGTCAGACTGGGATGCGGAAAAACCAGGTTCGAGACCTCGAGCTCGCCAGCTTGGACCCAAGGTCGCTGGCTCTAGCAAGGGGTTACTCGGTCTGCTGAAGGCCCACGGTCAAGGACCATGTGAGAAAGCAATCAATGAACAGCTAAGGTGTTGTGATGGCAACGAAAAACTAATGATTGATTCTTCTCACCTCTCTCCATTCCTGTCTGTCTGTCCCGATCGATCCCTCTCTCTGACTCTCTCTCTGTTCCGGTAAAAATAAAAAATAAACAAACAAACAAATAAATAAATAAATAAACAATAATTGAAAGAAAAATTTTAAAGTGTAGTGAAAAAGAGGGCAAATTGTTTCAACAAACAGTAGATATTAAATGGTATCAAGACACTGTTGAGAGGCACAACTAAACTTCGTAATTGTCCGCATACACATTTTTACATAACATTTTTTCTGGACATACATGCATTATCTTTATTGATAAATTTTTTTTGAGAGAGAGAGACAGACAGACACACAGACATAAACAGATAGGAAACGAAAGAGATGAGAAGCATCAATTCTTTGTTTCAGCACCTTAGTTGTTCATTGATTGCTTTCTCAGATGTGCCTTGATCAGGAGGCTCCAGCTGAGCCAGTGTCCCCTTGCTCAAGCCAGTGACCTTTGGGCTCAAGCCAGTGATCATGGGGTCGTATCTATGACCCCATGTTTAAGCCAGAGACCCTGTACTCAAGCTGGTGAGCCTACGGTGCAAGCCTAATGAGCCTGCACTCAATTTGGCAACTTTGAGGTTTCGAACCTGAGTCCTCTGTGTCCCAGGCCAATGCTCTATCCACTGCATCACTACTGCCTGTTCAGGCTTCATTTATAGATTTTTAATGGAATATGTACAATAATTAAATCCAGGAGTCATAGGATAAAATATTATAATAGGCACTGTTTATATTCAACTCTCTTGCTTAAACACTACAAATCCTGGTACTTAAGAACACAGACTTTAAAAAGGTACAAATCTAAATTCTAATCTGTCTTCTCTACTAAATAGTTCTATGACATTAAATAAGTTATTTACTATTTGGAAACCTCACTCTTTTCCTACGTAAAATGTAAAGTTTATAAGAAATAAACTAAATAATGTATGTAAAGCTCTTTGCTCAGTTCCTAGCTTTTAAAGAGTGCTAAATAATGAACAGTTATGGTTATTATATTTTACATAGTAAATGTCTGTGTTTATAAAAATTAGTTTGCTAAATTTAGCAGTTCTTATATTAACATAATTTTAAATAGGTTGGTCCACATATGAATGTGAATTCATCTACAACTTGGTCAATAGTTAATATATATAATATAATTAATAACTGAGCATTGTGGAAGTATTATTCTCTCAACTCTACTTCCATGTATTATTGGAGAAAATGCAGAGTTGTTTAAAGTAAAAGGCTCAATGATTCTGTTTGTTATCTTGTTTAACTGCTTTTGTTTTATATCTTCATGATTTCTCAAGTGTTATGTAATAAGCAATATCTTTTCTTTCTTTTTATACCTTCCTCATTTTTGTTTGGTATTAGGGCAAATATACTACTGTGGAAAAGACTTGCCATTATTCAACTTATCTTCTTCATCATTCATCATTCAAATTCAAATACATATATTTACATCTAGAGCATGTTTCCTTCCTAATTTCTATTTATAGATCCATAAACTACTACATTTTCTCTTCTACAACAGCAACAATCACTACCATTCATTGAAGATCCTCTATGAGCGAAGCACAGTCTCAAAAATAATAATAGCAATATCTACTGTTTATTATAAAGGTCTTGGGCATAGCTCATTAATCATTATAAAAATTATTAAGCAATTGTTATTTTTATTTTGTGGATAAAATACTGATATTAAGAAAGCTTTATAGGTAAAAAAAAAAAAGGTTAGACAGCTTTAATTTAATTTTTTTCTCTAGCCCTGTATACATGTTTTTTCTAACTAGTCGCATAGCCACTCCACATAAATAAATCCAAAAAGATTTCCATTGCAATCATGACTGTAGCAAAGATATTGTGCAGTGATGTAAGAGTGACATTGTAGATGCTCTCAAATATAAAATAAAATTGTTTTCAAATTAAGCATTTTTGCTAAGCTTGTCCTTTGTTACTCAGAATTATATTCTTGTTGACTGATTCTTGCTTCCTCCTTTCAAGCACACCTTGCCCTTCCTACTATTATCCTTTAACCACAACATCTGAGGTTAAACATTTTTAATGATGTTATGGTCATTAACATAAATTTTGCTATATTTTTCTCTTGTTTTTTTTTATAAGTTCTCAAATAATTTTCAACCCTATGTCATTATGATCATACACACATACATACCACATAAACAGAAAATACTACTGAAAAAAAATACAGCAAAACTGAATGGGTTAAATGATATTTTATATTCTCACAGTTTGGAGGTCAACTGAAGGTAAGCAGATTTGACTGGACTCAACTGGAAGGGTGTGCTAATCTCAGCTGACCTCATTTATGCCTCCATAGACAGGCTTATGAACATTGAGCATGGTTGTGCTTGTCTCTCTTCTTCTGCTATAATTGGTTTGCTGGGCATATTATTATTGTGATAAAATATACACAGGAGAGAAAAATCAATGATCCAACCACTTTTAAATTCTGCTTATATTACTACTACTAAAACCCCATTGGACAAAAGCCACATAGCTTAGTCCATGGAAGTAAGAAGGAAGATAGAGGATAGTTTTGCACAAGATTTAACCCACCACTAGCTAAAAATGCATTATATATCTCTAAAAGTACCTTAAATGGTCTGAGTCTTAGACAAAAATGTAAATTTCTACATTTGAAATTACATCTCTAATATCTGGATAACAACTCACAAAAAAAATCTGCACTATGGCCAACTCATTCTTGACATAATCCAGGAAGAGGAATCACCACAAAATTTAGCATCAGCCTCATCTATCAAGAGAGAAATAATGTTCAGATAATTTAGTCTTCTTCCCTCTAATGAATGATGAAAGAAGATAGCATAGCCCTCTTATTTGTTTACCAAGGAAATAAATAGGCCATCTCTTTAGTCCATATTATTTAGGTAGGTCTGATATAAAGATTACTTATCATTAGAAAGTCATATATGGGCTAAGGAAAACTGAAATCATCAGTCATCAAATTTTGCAGGTTAGTGTAAAAATACTTTTTCAACAATGTGGAAAGTGTTTCCTAATTATATTATGTTTTCTGTCCTCAAATTCTGTATGTTCTGCCTATAAGAAACTACAAAAACATAGTAAAATAAATAGCACAAATTAGTAAATTGTGACTAACAGAAAATTTGTAGTAATGATTTTACTTAAAGTAAAGTTTAAATAATTGTGTTTATAACACAGATAAGTCAGACATTTCTTTTTTGAGATAGTTAAATGAATCTAATTTTCTAAATTTGTTAGGCCTAGAATTAGACTGTGTTTTGACAAAGTCAACTGTAATTTAAAGTATACTCTTAAGATAATATACACTAAGATTATTAAGTTATTTATATATTCTTAGGTATATATACATTCATCTTCAAAGCACACATGAATAGGTTTTATTTTATGTTAAACATATCAATAACATTTATCCCCAAATTATATCCATTAATAAACTTATAAAAATCACTCTTCCATTTGGCATTATCTCTTGAAAATATGTAATTATCAGGTTGATGTTACATTAACCGTTAGTGGCAAACAAGTAAAACATTCTTGAGGTTCAACAATCAAGAGAGACTCATAAAAAGATTTGAGAAAACAATTTTAAAAATCATATGATATATTTTATTAAGTCATTATCAGCATAGTTTTTTCACTCACCTCTTAATATTTTCATAGGCATTTTTTTTATATATGCAGACCATGGGTCACTATTATTGTTGTAATTCTTCATGTAATTAAGTGGAATTCACGAGTCACAACTCACACTTGATTTGAATATAATTGAGTAATTATACTCAATTATGCCCATTATTATACGCTTTTATTGTCCACCCTGTCTGCTAATCGTAGGTTTCAACCTGATATATATATCTCTTCATGTGTTGGCCAATTGAATTTGTTTCGGTTTTAATAGAGAACTAGTTAAACACTAGAAGCAGTTTCTATTTGGTTGTATCTTATGTCTTACTGGTTAATATATCTTAGGACTACCTAATTTATCATTCTCATCAGTTTCAAATAATAACTAATCTTTGGTGACCTAGTCTGACTCAAATGGTATCAAAAGAATGAGAGTAGGGAGAACTATTAGGAGACCTTTTCAGTAATCTATAAAAATAATAATATTGCAATGAACAAGAGATGGTTATAAAAGACACATAGATGTAAATATGACTGATGTCTATGATAAATAATATAGTAACATCTGAAGTAACTGATGATTGCAAGATATCTAAATGAGGATAAAGAATAGCTATATAAGATGAGGTGTTTAATTTTGAATAAGTTAAGTTTGAGGATTAAGTAGAAAGTCCAGGCCCAAATATTTAATAGCTGTGAAATTAGACAGACATAATATTTAGAACTTAGAGAGTTTTTAGCCAAAGCTAGACATTTAGCATAAATGGCATATATATATATATATATATATATATATATATATATATATATATATATATATATACATATATACACACACACACACACATAAAGTATATATTATATATATATGTATGTCCATACACATATATACATATGTTAACATACGTATAGTAATTAGTGCTTCAAGATAGATCATAGAAAATCATATCTTCAGGAATTAAAATTATTAGTATCATGTAAGTCTTCTTAGATAGCTTTACACATTTTTGAAATCATGAATAAATGGATTTACTTATAAAAGAAGAACTGCCATTATATGATTGCTAATGGCAAGAAAATGACACTGTTTGCTTAGTATATATTACTATAATTCAGACCATGACTTTGTGAAATTTATATAATTTTAGTAAAAAATATTAAGTAGAACAAGCCATTGTAATGTTGGCAATGATTCAAAATTAGTATTTGAACTGAAAGACATACGTATAACAGTTACTACCGACAAACACCTTTCTATCAAACTTTTTGTCATGTATTTCCTTCCTCATATTAATTTCTAACTTTATTTATAGTAATGTAACTAAAAATACTTAACTGTATGACCAGAATTTTTTCTCCTCCTTTTAAACCTCTCAAAATTTGCTTCTAATAGTTTCACTGAAAACTTGAATCTTCTACAAAACCTAAATTTAATCCAACATCTTTCAGATATTTTTACTTCTGTTGGTCTCTTTCACCAATTTAATAAGAGGTTATAAATAAACAGATCTAACTATTTTAAATTAATACTTATATTAGGTTACCTAATACAATTACACTTCACTGGAATTATGTTATCTTTCAATAAAAAGAGAAGAATATGGTATTTTGAAACATTATTTTAAATTAAAAGAAATTTAATAATTTCATAACCCTTATAGCTTCTTTTTAATTAATGTGGTTGTATAGTCTGTGATTTAATACTAAAGAAACTTTACTAAGTAAAATTAAATTAAGGTATGTAGCTGTAATGTGATATATAGATAGATACACACATATATGATAAACTCATAGGACTCATTGGGTGAATTACAAAAAAACCCAGTATATTTTAAAATCATGCAGTCTTTTTGAGTCTACCTGTGAGGAGATTTTTTTTCTTGCCTTGAATAAAAAGTAGGATATTTCTATGATTTTAAGCTTAATCTTAAATAATATAAAGTTATACTCTTACTTTAACTTGTAACATTGCCTCAGTTCAGTAATTATAGCGCTCAGTCTCATATCAGAATGCAAATTTGAAACTTGCTGTGAATGTTAAAAGCTTCTTGCTCAGAAGTAGCTTCTGCTAATGAAAATGAAAAAGAGATAGGAAACTTTTATAATTTTTTTCCTTAATTTAAGCTTTACTCCTCTTCTTCTATCTGGTTTAGTTTAATATCTGACTTTTCTGGAGATAAAGCAAGAAAAGAGCTGTACAGCATGGGGATAAAAGTTTTTACTGTACTTACAGTGTATAAGATGGCTTAACGTTCTCAGCTCTGGTAAATGTTCTAAGTTTATTTCTTGGAACATTTTTCCTCCTCTCATTCATCCTTTATTTTATTTAAAATAGATTAATATAATTGTACATATACTTAATAAATATTCCACATATTACTCTTTGTTTTATTAAAAGTGCATTTTCTACTTCTTACTTTTGGAAAGAACATTCATTTTTTACTAACCTAGAAGTGCTTTATTTTTATTCTTTCATCCTTTTTCCCATGTCTAGGAAATGTATCTGTACATTAGACAACCAAAAAGTTTTAACTGTTACTTCTTTAGCCCTAAATACTCTGTATAAGTGACTCAACAGTTGTTATAGAATATGATTTATTTTCTTGACTTGTTTGTTGTCCTGTCACTAGAAACATTTTAGTGACTTCTCTTCCTAATGGATGCCCCATATCTTTCAAAGAGTCTTACAGACAGAGTCCCACTACCTTCCAAATGGTCATCTTGAGCAGAATATTAAATGACTAGGAAACAGCTCTCTCACATAGCTTATATTTGATCAAGGGAAAACACTCATACAGTCTTTTCCTCCACCATTCTGTGAATAAGCCCTGCCCAAATGCTGCAGTCCATTTCTGCTTTCTGTATTTTTTTACACATTGAGCTAAAGAGAAGTCCACTCAGTTTTTTTTTTAATTACAAGATAAATGTATCAAGCACTAATATTCAAGCTCTGCTCCCTTAACTTGATGTTAAGAGGTAAGTAAGTACATCCAGTAACAGTCCCTCTGTGGAAAGTGACAGCTATCAGAGCACAGATATCTCCAAAGAATTGCTTGGTATTTTTTTATGTGGATGAAAGATCAAAAATAGTGAAAGCAAATCTCTGTTCTTCCTTTTAGAAATGTGTTTCTTGTACTGACTTGTAATCTGACATCTGGGATCTCTTCTAATTTGGTGCATCACTCTATGTTTGTAATTCAATATTTTGCTATACATGTTACACACTGAGCCAAAAGTTAATTAGCACCAAAGAAAGACTTGTACCTTATAAAGCAGAAAAATATCAATGCATGTTCTGAGAGAAATATTTCTTAAAACATCTCAGCCTCTGAACTTAATATCTGAACTTTTCTCATAATAATTTAGGCATCTTAAGTCAGTTAAAGCATCTGTTAAAGTATGAACATAAAGCCTGACCTGTGGTGGCGCAGTGGATAAAGTGTCGACCTGGGAAGATTGAGGTCGCCAGTTCAAAACCCTGTACTGGTCTGGTCAAGGCACATATGGGAGTTGATGCTTCCAGCTCTTCCCCCCTTTCTCTCTCTCTCTCTCTCTCTCTCTCTCTCTCTCTCTCTCTCTGTGTGTGTGTCTCCTCTCTAAAATGAATAAATAAAAAGAATTAAAAAAATATGAACATAAAATTATATACAAATAATAATATACAAAGTGTCACTCACAATATTGTGCACTATATTTATTTGGCCTATTATTTATCATCAATTAAGAAATGATTAAAAATAGTTAAATAGTTAAAATGGTTAGAATCTAGGGAAAAACAGCCTAAATTGGGGCAAAAAAAATTATAAAACACCTAAAGTTGAAAGCAATGTCTCAGTCACTATAATGAAAAAGGCTATCCCCCTAAACAGCTGGGCATTGACAACTGGCAGCATGAGGGCACTCTTACAAGAATGTCAAAGCAGAAAGAACAATAGATAAGATGATGAAAACAGTGAATTATACTTAGGCTAATCTGGACTTCCCCAACAAAAGACAAGATTATAACCAAAGTTTTTCTTAGAAAATAATTTTTGTTCTCATAAAGTTATTTTTAACATGGACAATTCCTTTCTTTATATTTGGGAAATATTATTTTAATTAACAGCATGGGAGAAAGTTAACTATTAGAGTACCCACCAGATATAGATACACAAGAACATAACATACTCTATATATCCATCTATTTCTCTATTATCTATCTCTTTATCTTCTACCTATATATCATCTATCATCTCTATCAACTTATCAGAAATACATATTTTCAACATTTCGAAAGTAAATTTATTAAGCAGTGTAGCCTAAATTCTATAATAAGACTACAATTCTCAATGCTTAAACAAAACTAGTTTATAGCTCACTCAAGTGATTACTGGGGCTCTGTATGGCACAGGTATTTAAGGACCCAACATCTTTTCTTATAATGACTTCCACTGGGTTATGAATCCTCCACTGGATTAGATTGGGGTCTTTAGTATTTTGTTGGTACAGGAGGGAAGAGATAGAGAAACGATTGCATGAACTATTTAAAGAACTATGTCTAGACATGATGTTCATCAATTCTATTCACACTTTATTAGCTAAAGTTCAGTCACATGAATATAGCCTTCCTTGGTTTTTAGGAAGAAAATTAAATTAGGTACATTACTATGAAATAATAAATATTGACTTTGTTGTTTGCAAAATCAGTAAACTAATAATTAGTAAATAATTATTAAAAATTTGTATACATGTTAAATAATTTAATTTATTAAATTTAAATAAGGAATAAAAGTCTTTTAAATTGACTTTGAACATATCCAGGGCTATTAATTATTCTTCTGATGTTGAAAACTCAACAGTGTTCAGTTGAGAAAATAGGAATTAGAAATATTTTTCCATTTTTATGAATTCTATATTTTCTGTTATGTGATTATGTTACTGTAAAGCCAGTAGTCGCGGCCAGGATCACAGCCGCCTGGACAGTGCAGGTTCACATTGGATTCAGACAGTCGGTAATGAAACAATGGAGCCAAGAACTGGTGAGCCATCAGCTTTAATTCTAGCTTGCACCCGGCGGGCAAGCAAAAACACACACTGGGCTCCAAAATCCACACATTCAGTGCTCACAAAGCTACTGACTTAACCGAGTTTCCTAAAATCAAAGGTTTCTAGCTCACCAGACTTATTCACCTCTGTTCCCATCCTCTCCAGCTCAAACTCTGCACAAACTGGTTTCTCCCTCAGCACTCTGCCATCTTGGCTGCTTCTCCTGGCCTCCATGTGGCCTTACTCTGCTCTCCTTTCTAATACTAACCTCAGGAACTGAGAGGCAAGAGAGAGAGAGATCAAGCTACTGGTCTTTCCCACTTTATACCATAGAATCAAAACCTTTAATCCAATTATACAAACAAGGAAGTCTCTGTATAATGGGATTGCTCAGGAGAGTGCACCACCCTACATCATCCAATCAGTCAAGGGTGTGGAGAAGAGCTTATTCTTAAAACTAAGCCTTAGGCTACAACGACCCGGCCTGCCCACAGCCTGTTCCAGAACACACATTAATATTAACGAACTTCCATGTGGGCAGCGCCATCTTTAACAAAGTGAGCATAATATATTTTATCTGCCCAACAGTTACTTTTCTAATAAAACATAAATTTATTTTAAAAATTTACCAAAAGAGAAAGTGCAACATTATCTATCACTCTACCAAAAAAAAAAAAAAAAGCAACTTTTTTAAAGGTTACTTCTAATTATAATTCTTCAGTATATTTTTTAGTTAAATCTGTAGTAGTAATATTTGTAACTGCTTTCACAGTCTCTGAACTACTTTTTTCTCTCAACTTCCTTGGTATTATTTCATTCTGCTTTTTCAGTCATTCTTAAAGTGTCCTTACCATTGTTAGCACATTTCTATCCCTGAAACTTTCAATGTCAGTAACTGATAAAAACTGTAACTTTGACCATCTACCCTTCTTTCCTTGTTTATCTATAGTGATCCTATTATCTCCTTTTTTCCAATCACCATTTTCAGGTTAATGATTCTTAAAATATTGTCTCCAGTAACTATAACTACCTGAAATTCTGGATGATTTTTACTGCTATGTGAACATGATTTTTTTAAAGATCAATGTCATAACTAGATATTTGTACCACATATCCTGCCATCATGTCAAATCACAAAATAAAGCCAAAATCAGCATTTCTATTAAATTAACTGTTACTACTTATTTTATATTAATATAATATCATCATTCTCTCACATATTCAGTAATTTTCACATGTTAATCTGTTTTATTTTATTCTATAATTTTATGTCTGGAGCCCAGCTGTTATAAAGTATATAAAACAAACAAACAACAACAAAAGAAACCCAGATGAACTTTGAGCCTTGCCTTAATGGGAGGATTTAACAATTAACCAAACATGTAACTTAATACTAAATTCTCTGGTTATGCTGTGAAAAGCATGCTAAAAAACTGCATATACATCTAACAGGAAACTAACAGGTCAAAAGATACCTCTGACTCAATCTGGGTGATCTTAGATGAAAGGACCACTGAATTTGAAGTTAGTTTGTTAGTGTAAAGCCTGTGGCCAAGGCTACTATCACAGCAGCCCGGCCCGTGCAGGTTCACATTAGATTCGTACAGTCGGTAATGAAACACAGGAGCCACGAACTGGTGAGCCATAAGCTGTAATTCTAGCTTGCACCCGGCGGGCAAGCAAAAATACACACTGGGCTCCAAAACCCACACATTCAGTGCTCACAAAGCTACTGACTTATCCGAGTTTCCTAGCATCAAAGCTTTCTAGCTCACCAGACTTATTCACCTCTGTTTCCCATCTCCTCCTGCACAAACTCTTAACAAACTGGCTTCTCCCTCAGCATTCAGCCATCTTGACTGCTTCTCCTGGCCTTCACGTGGCCTTACTCTGCTCTCCTCTCTAATACTAACCTCAGGAACTCAGGAACCAAGAGAGAGCGATCTAGCTACCGGTCCGCCCACTTTATAGCATAGATAATCCAAACCTTTAATCCAATTATACATACAAGAAAGTCTCTGATACAAAGCCACACACCTGAGGCATAATGGGATTCCTCCCTACATCACCACCCTACATCATCCAATCAGTCAAGGGTGTGGAGAAGAGCTTACTCTTAAAACAAACCCTTAAGCTATAACAACCCGGCCTGCTTACATTACAACTTTTCCCCCACAGCCATCACAAGCATAAGGGCTAATAATATCACCTGGGTGACAGGCTTCCATGTGGGCAGCACCATCTTTAACAAAGTGAGCATATTACATTTTATCTGCCGAACAATCCACCCCTATGCTCACTTTACTACCCACAATCTATACCACCAGCATTCTTATACAAGGAAATTAAGTACATTACACAAATTACAGCAATAGCACAAATCATACAATTTCAACAATTACAATGATACATTTCACCAGTCTCTGAGCACTTTGCCAAAAGCGCAAAATGTCCTCAGCCTTCCTTCTAGCCATGGGAAAAGCTTCCCGGGGCAGGAGGGCCTCCAGCAAAGCCACCCTCACCACCATCAGGGTATTTCACATTGTCCAAAATCCGTAAGTCCATTCAACAAAGGAGCTTGTGCCCATCCGGTCATAGTCCAGGAAATCAGTCCACGCACATGGGGTGTTAGCCTCCCCCCTCATTCCTGCCATCATGGCAGGTTTCACACTGTCCTAAAACGAAGCATGTGGCAATGGCAGTCAGCATTTCCATCTCTGCTCTGGGGAGCATGATAGCATCCACCCCTATGTCCCAAAATCGCAGACCTACCAGGAGCTTGGCAGGCACTCCCTGCCACTTCAGCTGGGCTCTCATCTTCTGGAGACTGCAGATTGCAACTCCAGCTGGATTCTCCTCATCCTCCAAAGAGGAACTGGAAACATCAGCTCCTGCTGCCGGGCTCGATCCCCGGGCCACCGCTGCCTTCTGCTCAGCAGGCCTTGCAGCTCCAACCCCGGCCTCAGCCCCGGTCCTGGCGTCAGCTCCGGCCCCGGCCTCAGGCCCGGCCTCATGCCGCTGCTGGCTCTCCACAACATCCAGGGCAATCTCCAACTCATGAACCTGTGATTCCTTCTCCAGCATCTGCTCCATTTCCAGGCGAATCTTACGAACCTGGTCAGCCTCCTCCGGTGCTTCCTCCAACTCCAGGGTCGGCAACTCTTTCTCCCACGTTTCCTCCAGCTCCTTCCGCTGCTCGGTTTGCAGGTCCTGGGCAGCCTCTTTCATAGAGCTCTCGGTTTCCTCACGCATGACTGTAAAAGTTAGCCAGCCTACAGTCCCCCAAAAAACAGCTATGGGAAACCATAACAGCAGCCAGTTCTCTACTCCACCGCTCAGAGGTGGTGGCAGCTCCATGCCGATCTGTATCAAATCCTGCCACAGACTACGCCAAATGTAAAGCCAGTAGCCGAGGCTACCATCACAGCAGCCTGACCCACGCAGGTTCGCATTGGATTCGGACAGATGGCAATGAAACAAAGGAGCCACGAACTGGTGAGCCATCAGCTTTAATTCTAGCTTGCACCCGGCGGGCAAGCAAAAACACACACTGGGCTCCAAAACCCACACATTCAGTGCTCACAAAGCTACTGACTTATCCGAGTTTCCTAGCATCAAAGCTTTCCAGCTCACCAGACTTATTCACCTCTGTTTCCCATCTCCTCCTGCACAAACTCTTAACAAACTGGCTTCTCCCTCAGCATTCAGCCATCTTGACTGCTTCTCCTGGCCTTCACGTGGCCTTACTCTGCTCTCCTCTCTAATACTAACCTCAGGAACTCAGGAACCAAGAGAGAGCGATCTAGCTACCGGTCCGCCCACTTTATAGCATAGATAATCCAAACCTTTAATCCAATTATACATACAAGAAAGTCTCTGATACAAAGCCACACACCTGAGGCATAATGGGATTCCTCCCTACATCACCACCCTACATCATCCAATCAGTCAAGGGTGTGGAGAAGAGCTTACTCTTAAAACAAACCCTTAAGCTATAACAACCCGGCCTGCTTACATTACAACTTTTCCCCCACAGCCATCACAAGCATAAGGGCTAATAATATCACCTGGGTGACAGGCTTCCATGTGGGCAGCACCATCTTTAACAAAGTGAGCATATTACATTTTATCTGCCGAACAGTTAGCAAAAGAGGTATTGGAAAAGGAAGAATTTCCATGTCAAAAGGAATAGCATTTATAAATCACTTGAGCATGAAACATTTTTGACTTAACTTCTTCTATTCCCTTTTCCTTTCCTCTCAGAATCAGTTTGCCACAGAGTCCTTTACTCTGACTTTAGAACATTCCTCCCACTTTTGCATTGCTGTTTTCACCATGTGGATTAGACTTTCCTTAACTCCTATCTGGATTTATCTCTTGGACTTATCTAACTGATCTTCCTGCTCTTCCTTTCTTCTGATTTCAATTCATCTCACACACCAAAGTCAAATAACTGAAACTGTGTTAAAATCATAAATGGAACTTGGTCTTAAAGTTTGAGTTAGAGTTTGTTATTATTCCAATTCAAAAATTATTGTATGTTTGAGTCATTTTCTAAAATAAAAAATAAAAATAAATAAAACTTGGTGCCTTGCAAGGGTAACATAATTTGATGAAAGATAGTTAGATATACCTAGAGAGATAGATGATAGCTAGCTAGATAGACATAAATACAGCACAGAATACTGTATCATGCAGTAAAATATTTGTAAAGAATTGGACAAAAGTCACAAAAAATAACTGCTGTTTGAAAGGGATTTGATGATTTGGGTAAAAAAAATAAGAAAAATAAACTCTAGACAGAGGTAAAATTATGTGAAACTTTACAGAGCCATAAATACCTTCTATATAAAAGTTTTACATACAAGTACTACTGGCAGAATTTCTTCTTGCTTACTGAACGTCAGTCTTAAGCTCTACTCAGGATTCAACTTAATTGATGAGGCCCACCCACATTATGGAGAGTATCAGCTTTACTCAAAGCCTGTTGATTTACATGACAGCTTCATCTAAAAGCACTTTCATAGAAACAACCAGAATAACTTTTGACTAGATATCTGGTGGTATGGCCAAGTCAAGCCGACACATTAAATTAAATATCACACCCATGTTGCACCAAAAATGTTTTTCTCTTTTCTTTGACATGTTTCAAACCATTCCCTTGCCCAACATTTACTCACCTGAAATTCACTATTTTGCTACCTTTATTTAGAAAAATCTCACCCATTTGGTAAGATGGAGATCACATGCTATTACTTTCATAAAGGTTACCTTGATTATTACCAGAAGGGATTACTATAACTTTCCATTTTAAAGTATTTATTAGTTTGTGTCACTTATGTACTTCTTACCATAAACAAACTTTTTTTTTTTTTTTTTTTTTTTTACAGGGACAGAGACTCAGAGAGAGTGATAGATAGGGACAGACAGACAGGAATGAAGAGAGGTGAGAAGCATCAATCATTAGATTTTCGTTGCCATTGCAACACCTTAGTTGTTCACTGATTGCTTTCTAACATGTGCCTTGACCGAGGGCCTTCAGCAGACCAAGCAACCCCTTGCTGGAGCCAGTGACCTTGGGTCCAAGCTGGCAAGCTTTTGCTTAAGCCAGATGGGCCCGCACTCAAGCTGGCGAGCTCGGGGTCTGGAACTGGGTCTTCCGCATCCCAGTCTGACGCTCTATCCACTGCGCCACCGCCTGGTCAGGCCATAAACAGACATTTTTTATTTGTGTACATACATGAGTTTTATTACTAAATTTTTACTAAATTTATCATTATAATAGCCCCAAAGTAATACAATAATTTTTGCTCTTTGATATCTACTCGTATTTCTTATTTCTATTTTCCATGTTACTAATACAAGGACCCTGGGATTCAACTGGGCTTCATCTCTGCTAATGGGAGTAGAATAACTAAAGGGCAATTGGAAGAAGCATTGAAGAACCAAGTGTAGGTTGGCTTAACCATAATATTTGAGAACTTTAAAATTACACAATTATATATGCTTATATTAGAATGTGAGTTAATGAACAATTGAATCATGTGTATAATATTATAAATGGCTTTTAGCAATATTTAAACTTTTTGTTTTACAGAAAGCAATTTTGGCATTCTGGAAGCAAGGAAAGAAATACTCCATAACATTGCATCTTTTCTAATGCAAAAAAATTTCAAGTTAATCTAAATATATTTGTTTTCTAGACTCCATTAACAAAATGCCATATAATGATTGGTTTCATATGAGTGCAATTTATAAACTTTATTTTATTTATTTATTTATTTATTTATTTATTTATTTATTACAGGGACAGAGAGAGAGTCAGAGAGAGGGATAGATAGGGACAGACAGACAAGAACGGAGAGAGATGAGAAGCATCAGTCATTAGTTTTTCATTGCTGTTGCGACACCTTAATTGTTCATTGATTGCTTTCTCACATGTGCCTTGACTGCAGGCCTTCAGCAGACCGAGCAACTCCTTGCTGGAGCCAGCGACCTTGGGTCCAAGCTGGCGAGCTTTTGCTCAAGCCAGATGGAACCGCGCTCAAGCTGGCAACCTCGGGGTCTCGAACGTGGGTTTTCCGCATCCCAGTCTGACGCTCTATCCTCTGTGCCACCACCTGGTCAGGCATGAGTGCAATTTATGGTCTCACTCTTCTAGATCCCTGGAGTCTTAAATCAATATATTTGTGTTCTTTCAGAGCCAAAGGAAAGAATCTGTTCCATGCCTTCTCTTTGCTTCTGCTGTCACCAGTAATCATTGGCATTTCCTGGTTTTCAGTCATACAATCCCAATCTCTGTCTCTGTGGTCAAGTGGTGTTATTCTTTTTATCTTCTTATATGGACACCAGTGATATTTGATTAATTAAACCACCTACTGCTTGACCAGGCGGTGGTGCAGTGGATAGAGCATCGGACTGGGATGCGGAAGACCCAGGTTCCAGACCCAGAGCTCACCAGCTTGAGCGCGGGCCCATCTGGATTGAGCAAAAGATCGTCAGCTTGGACCCAAGCTCACTGGCCCCAGCAAGGGGTGGCGCGGTCTGCTGAAGGCCCGCAGTCAAGGCACATGTGAGAAAGCAATCAATGTTCAACTAAGGTGTTGCGACAGCAACAAAAAACTAATGATTGATGCTTCTCATCTCTCTCTGTTCCTGTCTGCCTGTCCCTATCTATCCCTCTCTCTGACTCTCTCTCTGTCCCTATAAAAAAAAAAAAGTTAACCATCTATTCCCATATAGTCTCATCTTAACTATATAGTAAGTCCTCAAGTTACAAATACTAAGTCTCCAAGTTAAAAACATCTGACTTATGTACAACTTATACTTACAAATGGAGTGCCATAAGGGCTATGGGTAATCAACTGCAGTGGGACATCAGTGAAAATAATATCACAGTTACTCAACTCCCATGGCAAAAACTAACCAATGGAGACCTTATGGAACTAGAGCAGCTGAAGGTAGCATTTAGGAAAGAAAACAGAGGCTTAGAAACTCCAGAATAAAAAAAAAAAATTTCTACAAAAGAGTTAACCGATTCTTTTCATTTCATTGAAGCAAAAATGGCAAAATTGGAGGAGCAAGATCCTGATACAGAGACGTTTACCAAAGTTTTCTGTACAGTTACTGAAGGCCTGAGATGCTACAGGGTCTCTTATAATGAGAAAGAGAAAAACTCTGTACAAACATCCCTGGATGCCTACTTCAAGAAACTGACTCCAGTAGCAGACTCAAACCCTAACTCTAACACCAGTCCCATCCTCTCCCAACAAGTCCATCATCTTCTGCATCATTCAAGATTATTTAAGGCTATATATTAAAATGTTTAAACCTGACCAGGAAGTGGCACAGTAGATAAAGTGTTGGACTGGGATGCAGAGGACCCAGGTTCAAGACCTCGAGGTAGCCAGCTTGAACGCGGGTTCATCTAGTTTGAGCAAATCTCGCCAGCTTGGACCCAAGGTCTCTGGTTTGAGCAAGAGATTACTTGGTTGGCTGTAGCCCCCAGTCAAGGCACATGTGAGAAAACAATCAATGAACAACTAAGGTGACGCAACAGCAACGAAAAACTAATGATTGATGCTTCTCATCTCTCTCCGTTCCTGTCTGTCTATCCCTATCTATCCCTCTCACTGACTCTCTCTCTGTCCCCATAAAAAACAAAAAAACATAAAAATGTATAAGTATTTATGTGCACAGAAAGGTAAAAATAAATACTATGTTAAAATGAACATCTGTCTAAGTTGCATTTATAGGTAAATGTACCTGTTCTAATTTACAAACAAATTTAACTTAAGAACAAACCTATAGAACCTATGTTGTATGTAACCTGGGGACTGCTGGTAATTACATCTTCAAAAACCTTATTTTCAAATAAAGTCATAATCTGAAGTACTGGGATTAAGACTTCAGGGGACAAAATTCAACCCAAAACAAAAATGATCAACCAAGGATGCTTGCTTTTACATTCAGAAATATCCTAACACATTAATATGCCACATTTTAAAATGATGATTTCAATAGACCTAAAAATTATTTGATCAAAGTTAAGATCTATTCTTGATGGTAATGCCAAACTAAACAAACAAAAGACCAAAAAGCAACTATTAAAAACTAGGACTGAGAAGCAAGATGGCGACGGAGTAGGCAGATGTACCAACTTCCAACTCCCAGAACAAAAGTGGATTATAACTCAATTTAAAGAACCATCATCTGGATAAACCAACTATGAACTAAACTAAGTGGACTCTTCAACCAAGGAAATCAGAAGAAGCCACATTGAGACTGGTAGGAATAGCGAAAACACGAAGAGGGCTGCCCAGCTCCCCGGAACAAACGGCAGCCCGGAGAGACCCGCGTAGCGGGAGGAAAGTTTGGCAGAGAGGGAGGAACCTGGGTCCCAGGAACCAAGCCCCAGCCTGCAGTCCCAGAGCCTAGAAGAGGCGTTTGAACAGTTTTGAGCTGTGAAACAAGTGAGGGAGCTCCCAGGCCTACAGTGTGGAGTGTTAGGTCCCTTCCTACTCTGCTCAGGATTGCTGAACGGTTTGGGGCAACAGACGCTGAAACGCAGTTCTGTTGGCATGGGCAGAGGCCAAGCCGGTGTGAGCTCGGTCTAGCCCAGCAGGGGCAGAGCGGTCCGGAAGCTGTGAGCCCGCCTTTAATCCCACTTACGGGGACAAAGGGGGAGGCCAGGAACGAGCAGAACTCTGCTCTGCGACCCTGCGCAAGCCGGCCCTGACCGCGGGGACCGGGCTAGGACCAGGGACGGGCAGGACTCGCGGCTGAGCTCACGCTACCAGGCCCCCCCTCCGCGGGCTGGAGAAACCGCGGTTTGCCAGTATACGTGCGCGAGCGGGCTCCGAACGCAGGAACGGGGTAGACCCCGAGACAAGTGGAAGCTCGCAGCTGAGCTCACGCTAGTACCCCGCCCGGCCGGAGAAACCGCAGATTGCATTCATACGTGCATGGGCTTCGAACGCGGGGGCGGGGTAGAGTCCGGGACGAGCGGAAGTACGCAGCTGAGCGGAAGCCAGCAAACATGCCCACCCCAATAAACGTGGGTTTGCGACCCTGGGAAGAAGGGCCCTGGCCTCGAGGGCGGGGCTAAATCTCCAGACGGGCAAAGGCTCACAGCTGAGAGCACGTCAAAAGCCCCACCCAACCCGCGAAACTGTGGCGAGCAGGCTCTGACTGCGGGTTCTGGGCGGAAGTCCGGAAATAGGCTGGGTCCGCAGTTGAGCAAAGGTGCTCACCTCTACCCTTGGTGCTAAGGCTTGTGGCTTCAGTGACAGCCCCTCCCGCGGAGGAGAGGCAGAAATCACAGCAAAAACCAAAGTGGGAGGAAGTCAAGATGGCAATGGAGTAGGCGGACATACCAACCTCCAACTCCCAGAACCAAAGTGGATTATAGCTCAATTTTAAGAACCAACATCTGGATAAACCAACTATGAACTAAAATAAGTAGACTCTTTAACCAAGGAACACTGCAGAAGCCACATTGAGACTGGTAGGAATAGCGAAAACGCGAAGAGGGCTGCCCAGCTCCCCGGAGCAAACGGCAGCCTGGAGAGTCCCGTGGGGCAGGAGGAGAGTTTGGCGGAGAGGGAGGGACCTGGGTCCCAGGAACCAAGCCCCAGCCTGCAGTCCCAGAGCCTAGAAGAGGCGTATGGACAGTGTTGAGATGTGATGCAAGTGAGGATACTATTTGTGAAAAAGAGAGAGTTTTCTCGGACCCAAGAATCTTTTCAAAGGGTCAGCGCAGAAACCATCTCTCACAACCATGCACCCGGGGCTCCAGGGAACGGGGACAGAGGAGAGGAACAGAGCAGCGGGAACAGAGATTGGACTGAAGGCATGAGAACACTCTGAGGGGCAGCCATCCTGACCCCTGGGCTAAGTCATTTCCCTAATCGAAAACAAATATTTCCCCTGGAACTAGTAACACCAGCAAGGGGAGGCGGGACACTAGCCAGGCAGGCTCTCCCGCGGCAATTGGAGCGGAGCTGCTTGGAGGGAGGGAGCTCCCAAGCCTACAGTGTGGAGACTTAAGACACTGCTATCTCTCTAAACGCTGCTGAGGGGCGGTTGGTGGCAGGACGCTGAAAAGCGGTCCTGTCGATGTGGGCGGAAGGGTATGAGCTCAGTCTAGCCCAGCAAGGCCAGAGGAGACGCGCGAAAGCGGTCCGAAAGCTGCGGGCCGCCTGTGACCCCACTTGTGGGGGAAAAATACGGGCAGAGATCGGCTCTAAGACTCTGCGTAAGCCAACCCTGACCACGGGGACGGGGCTAAGACCAGGGACGGGCGAGGGGCCCTAGGCTGAGCTCATGCTGCCAACCCCGCCCAAAAGGAGAAACCGCGGTGGGTTGAAATCCTTTGTGTGTGCGAGCGGCTTCCGCTGCTGGGCCTGCGCGAGCGGCGGCGGCCGGCGCGCGAGCAGCTTCCGCGGCTGGGCCCGCGCGACCGACACCGCCTGGCGCCTGGCTTCCAAGGCTGGCCTCGCGCTACTGGCCCCGCCTGGCGCGCGAGCGGCCTCCGCGGCCCCGCCCGGCAAGTGAGCAGCTTTTGCAGCTGAGCTCACCCTACTAGCCCCGCCTGGCTAGAGAAACCCCGGCTGGTGACCACCCTACGTGCGCGAGCTGGCGCCAAACGTGGGGGCGTGGCAGAGTCCTGATCGATCCGAAGCTAGCAGCTGAGCTAACGCCAGCAAACACGGCCAGCCCAATAAACCACAGTGTGCGACCTTACACAGGAGGGCCCCGACCTCGAGGGTGGGGCTAAATTCTGGACGGGCAAAGGCTCATAGCTGAGAGCACGTCAAGAGCCACGCCCAACCCAGAAAACTGTGGCGAGCAGGCTCTGACTGCAGGGGCTGGGCGTAAATCTTCTGGAAACAGGCTGGTCCCGCAGCTGAGCAAAGGTGCTCACCTCTGCCCTTGGTTCTAAGGCTTGTGGCTTGAGTGACAGCCCCTCCTGCGGAGGAGAGGTGGAAATCACAGCAACAGCCGAAGTAAGCTATCATTGGCAACGCCCACACCCAACCACCCTAGGCAGCAGCAGAGGGGGTGGCAGGCCTGCAGACAGACCACACCTAGAGAACACAAAGGGAACACCTACTGTACTCCAGTGCACACAACTTGCCTATACACAGATAAAATGGGCAGGCAGAGGAATGCAAACCAAATGAATCAAGAGAAATCCCCAGAGAAGGACCTGAATGAACCAGATAGAACCAAACTACCAGAAGCAGAATTTAGAATAAT
Source organism: Rhynchonycteris naso (assembly GCA_037038555.1). Taxonomy (NCBI): domain Eukaryota; kingdom Metazoa; phylum Chordata; class Mammalia; order Chiroptera; family Emballonuridae; genus Rhynchonycteris; species Rhynchonycteris naso. The sequence goes on along the minus strand of CM072996.1, from coordinate 119,964,393 downwards.
GATAGTTAGGATGTTCAAAAAAATTAGGGCAACAATGGATAGTCACTATGAACACCTAAATAAAGAGATAACAAGTATAAAAAACGAAATTGAAATAATAAAAAAGAATCAGACAGAAATGACAAATACAATAACAGAACAGAAGACCACAATGGAAGGAATTAAAAGCAGGATGAATCACGCTGAGGATCGAATCAGCGAGTTAGAGGACACAATAAACAAAGGCACAGAAGCAGAGAAGAAAAAAAAAAAGAGACACAAAAAATGTGAGGAAACTCTAAGGGAGCTTTGTGACAACATGAAGAGAAACAACATTCGCATCATAGGGGTGCCTGAAGAAGAGGAAAGAGGACAAAAAATGGAAACTGTGTTCAATCAAATCATAGCAGAAAACTTCACTAAGTTAAGGCTGGGAAAAATTTCACACGTTCAAGAAGCACACAGAACTCCATTAAAGAGAAACCCAAAAGATCTACACCAAGACATATCATAGTTAAATTACCAAAGCTAATGGATAAAGAAAAAATTTTAAAAGCTGCTAGAGAAAAAAAGGCTATCACCTACAAAGGAGCCCCCATAAGGATGACATCTGACTTCTCAACAGAAACACTTGAGGCCAGAAGGGAATGGCAAGATATAATCAATGTAATGCAGAACAAGAACCTACAACCAAGACTACTTTATCCAGCAAGGCTAACGTTTAAAATTGAAGGAGAAATAAAGAGCTTTCCAGACAAAGAAAGCCTCAAGGAAGACATTAAAACCAAACCAATTCTGCAAGAGATACTACGGGGCCTGTAGTGAACAGTTCAAAGGGAGGAAAAAATATAACAAAAGAAGAATACAGCTCTAAAGAATAAAATGGCAATAAACAACTACATATCAATAATAACCTTAAAAGAAAATGGATTAAATGATCCAATCAAAAGACATAGGGTAGCTGCATGGATAAAGAAACAGGACCCATACATATGCTGTCTACAAGAGACACACCTTAAAACAAAAGATGCACATAGACTGATAGTAAAAGGATGGAAAAAAATATTTCATGCAAATGGAAATGAAAAAAAAGCCAGGGTAGCAGTACGTATATCTGACAAAATGGACTTTAAACCAAAGGCTGTAGTAAGAGATAAAGAAGGACACTACATAATGATAAAGAAAACAATTCAACAGAAAGATATAACTATTATAAATATCTACGCACCAAATATAGGTGCCCCGACATACATAAAGCAGACTTTGATGGACATTAAGGGCGAGATTAACAGCAATACTATCATACTAGAAGATTTCAATACCCCACTAACAACACTGGATAGATCCTCAAGAAAGAAAATCAATAAAGAAACAGCAGACTTAAAGGAGACACTAGATCAACTCGATTTAATAGATATCTTCAGAACTTTTCATCCTAAAGCAGTAGAATATACATTCTTCTCAAGCGCTCACGGTACGTTTTCTAGGATAAACCTTATGTTAGGACACAAAAATCATCTCAATAAATTCAACAAGATTGAAATCATATCAAGCATTTTCTCTGATCACAATGCCATGAAACTAGAAATTAACCACAAAAGAAAAACTGAAAAATACTCAAACACTTGGAAACTAAATAGCATGATATTAAATAATGAATGGATTAACAATGAGATCAAAGACAAAATAAAAAAGTTTTTAGAAACAAATGATAATGAGCATACATCAACTCAAAATTTATGGAACACAGCAAAAGCAGTACTGAGATGGAAGTTCATTGCACTACAGGCATATCATAGGAAGCTAGAAAAAGCTCAAATAAGCAACCTGACCCTGCAGCTAAAAGAACTAGAAAAACAACAACAAATAAAACCCAGGACAAGTAGAAGGAAGAAAATAATAAAGATCAGAGCAGAAATAAATGACATAGAGGCGAAGGAAACAATACAGAGGATCAATGAAACCAGAAGCTGGTTCTTTGAAAAGGTAAACAAGATTGATGAAGCTTTAACTAGACTCACCAAGAAAAAAAGAGAGAGGTTTCAAATAAATAAAATTAGAAAGGACAGTGGAGAAATAACAACTGATACAACAGAAATACAAAGCATTGTAAGAAAATATTATGAAGAACCCTATGCCAAAACATTAGACAATCTAGATGAAATGGACAAATTTCTTGAATCATATAACCTTCCAAAAATCAATCTGGAAGAATCAGAACACCTAAACAGACCAATTACAACAAATGAGATTGAAACAGTTATCAAAAAACTCCCAAAAAAGAAAAGTCCTGGGCCTGATGGCTTCACAAGTGAATTTTATCAAAAATTCAAAGAAGAACTAACTCCTATCCTCCTCAAGCTATTTCAAAAAATTCAAGAGGAAGGAAGACTTCCAAACTCCTTTTATGAGGCGAGCAAAATTCTGATTCCAAAACCGGGCAAAGACAACGCAAAGAAAGAAAATTATAGGCCTATATCCCTGATGAATTTAGACGCTAAAATTCTCAACAAAATATTAGCCAACCGGATCCAGCAATATATGAAAAAAATCATACAACATGATCAAGTGGGATTTATTCTGGAGAGGCAAGGCTGGTTCAATATTCGCAAATCAATCAATGTGATTCATCACATAAACAAAAGGAAGGACAAAAATCACATGATAATTTCAATAGATGCAGAAAAGGCATTTGATAAAATCCAGCACCCATTCATGCTCAAAACTCTCAGTAAAGTGGGAATACAAGGAACATTCCTCAACATGATAAAGGCCATCTACGACAAACCCACAGCAAACATCATACTAAATGGACAAAAATTAAAAGCAATCCCCTTAAGATCAGGAACCAGGCAGGGTTGCCCACTTTCACCACTCTTATTCAACATAGTTCTGGAAGTCCTAGCTATAGCAATCAGACAACAAGAAGAAATAAAAGGCATCTAAATTGGAAAAGAAGAAGTAAAACTGTCACTATTTGCAGATGATATGATATTGTATATTGAAAACCCTAAAGTCTCAGACAAGAAACTACTGGACCTTATAAATGAATTCAGCAAGGTGGCAGGATATAAAATTAATACTCAGATATTAGAGGCATTTCTATATACCAACAATGAACTGTCAGCAAAAGAAATTAAGGAAACAATTCCCTTCACTACTGCAGCCAAAAAAATAAAGTACCTGGGAGTAAATTTAACCAAGGAGGTTAAGGACTTGTTCTCGGAAAATTATAGAACAATGATAAAAGAAATCAAGGAAGATACAAACAAGTGGAAGCATATACAGTGCTCATGGCTAGGAAGAATAAACATCATTAAAATGTCTATATTACCTAAAGCAATTTATAAATTCAATGCAATACTAATTAAAATACCAATGACATACTTTAAAGATATAGAACACATATTCCAAAAATTTATATGGAACCAAAAGAGAACACGAATAGCCTCAGCAATCTTAAAAAGAAAAAATAAAGCAGGAGGTATCACTCTTCCTGATATCAAGGTTTACTATAAGGCCATTATACTCAAGACAGCCTGATACTGGCATAAGAACAGGCACATAGATCAATGGAACAGAACAGAGAACCCAGAAATAAACCCACAGCTTTATGGACAACTGATTTTTGAGAAAGGAGGAAAGAACATACAATGGAGTAAAGACAGCCTCTTTAACAAATGCTGTTGGGAAAATTGGACATCTACCTGCAAAAAAATGAAACTAGACCATCAACTTACACCATTCACAAAAACAAACTCAAAATGGATAAAAGACTTAAATGTAACCTGTGAAACCATAAGCATCTTAGAAGAAAACATAGGCATCAAGCTCTGTGATATCTGTAGCAGCAGTATATTTGCCGATTTATCTCCACGGGCAACTAAAATAAAAGGCAAGATAAACAAATGGGACTATATCAAACTAAAAAGTTTTTGCACAGCTAAAGACAATAGGAACAGAATAAAAAGACAAACCACACAATGGGAGAACATATTCAACAGCACATCTGATAAGGGGTTAATAACTAAAATTTATAAAGAACTTATAAAACTCAACACTAGGAAGACAACCCAATCAAAAAATGGGCAAAAGAAATGAATAGAAATTTTTCCAAAGAGGACATACAGATGGCCAATAGGCATATGAAAAACTGCTCAACATCACTAATCATTAGAGAAATGCAAATTAAAACCACAAGGAGATATCACCTCACACCAGTCAGAATGGCACTCATCAGCAAAACAACACAGAATAAGTGCTGGCGAGGATGTGGAGAAAAGGGAACCCTTCTGCACTGCTGGTGGGAATGCAGACTGGTGCAGCCACTGTGGAAAACAGTTTGGAGATTCCTCAGAAAATTAAAAATCAAACTGCTTTTTGACCCAGCTATCCCACTTATAGGAATATACCCTAAGAACACCATAGCACTGTTCGAAAAGAAGAAATGCACCCCCATGTTTGTGGCAGCATTGTTCACAATAGCGAAGATCTGGAACCAGCCCAAGTGTTCGTTAGAAGACGAGTGGATTAAAAAGCTATGGTACATATATACTATGGAATACTACTCAGCCATACGAAATGATGCCATCGGATCATTTATCACAAAATGGATGTATCTTGATAACATTATACGGAGTGAAATAAGTAAATCAGAAAAAAAGAAAAACTGAGAACAGCATGATTTCATACATAGGTGGGACATAAAAGTGAGAATATGAGACATTGACAAGAGAGTGGTGGTTATGGGATGGGAGGAGGGAGGGAAGAGTGGGATAGGGAGGAGGGGAGGGACACAGGGAAAACCAGATAGAAGGTGACAGAGGACAATTTGACTTTTGGTGATGGGTATGCAACACAATTGAATGATAAGATAACCTGGAGATGTTTTCATTGTACATATGTACCCTGATTTATTGGTGTCACCCCATTAGAACTAATAATAATAAAATATATATATATAAAAAAACTAGGACTTAAAAAATATCAATATTTGCAAAATATGATTCTGTTACATTGATTAAAGCAATTAACTAAATAACTATGAATTCATCATCTTGGACATAAGAAATTACTCAGCTAATATTCTGTAAACCACTTTGATAAATAAAAAATAAATGTTAGGATCCTGTCTTTAAAGAATTGAAAGGATAAGATTGATGTATAATTATACTTTGAGGAAAATGCAAATGATATATAAATAGATGCTAAATTGCATGGTATAGAATATAACTAATATAAAAAAGCTTAACCAGGATGATTTCTGAGAGCCTAGATAATCCTTAAATGTTGGGTTCTGCCATATTTGACAAGATATACATATACATTGGTATATAGATATTTTAAGAAACAGAAAAGATATGTGTAACAAAATGTTAATTTTCTGAACCGATTGTAAAATGAAACTTTTTTGGGGATTCTGTATTTTCATTAAATGTTTATGGAAATCCAATCAATTATTACCATCCTTTACATTTTGCAGAATTTATGGTGATGTTTATCATGTTAATGTAATTATGCTCATATAACACTACCTGTAATCATTTAAGGTGGGAATTATGATCCTTATTTTACAAACATTAAAAATGAATACCACTGCCTGACCTGTGGTGGCGCAGTGGATGAAGCGTCGACCTAGGAACACTGAGGTCGCCAATTCAAAACCCTGCACTGGTCTGGTCAAGGCACATATGGGAGTTGATGCTTCCAGCTCCTCCCCCCTTTCTCTCTTTCTCTCTCTCTCACTCTGTGTCTCCTCTCTAAAATGAATAAAATAAAATAAAATTTTAAAAAATGAATACCAGGAGTTAAAGTAGTTTGCCTGATCACATAATTTGTGACACAGGGATTTGTTTCCTACAGTAAATGTCAGACATTAGAATGCTCAGGTTGGCAGTGGGGAAGAAGTAAAAGTTTCTTTTTAAATAAAAAATAAATTTTTTAGGAGAGTAGGCTATATTCACCAGGAAGAAATTTGAGTTTGGAGAACCAGAAAAATAATGTTTCATGTTTATCTTTAAGAAAGATAAAACAGATGATGATGAGAAATTTGTTTATGTTAAAGATACAAAACAAAATAGAGAATAAATTATCTGAGAAAACTTAGAAGATAGTAACATAAAAGAGAACTCTTTCAATTTCTGACCACATCTCTTCCCAGATACTCAGTCAAAATGAACATTTTTACATGTCTTGCAAATCACAAACTCTCCTGCTACAGACTCTTTGTACCTGTTTTATTTTTCTTTCTTTCTTTCTTCTTTCTCTTGGTTCCAATGCCATCCTACTCATAACTGTAGATAGTACATTTCTATTGTAGAAAATCTAATCTGTGAAAAGGGGAAATCAGGTTAAAAGATGTAATTCTTGCAAATTAAGACTATACTCACAGAAATTAACAGTAAGAGTCTAATGTTATTGTTTATACATATAACCACTACTGCATGCTGCCTCAAAGAAACAAAGAATTACTGTCCGCAAGAACCTGAATTTCCAGGTTAAAGGGAACTCCTGAGTATTCAGTAAAATCTGAAATTCTATCCTGGAGAAAAAGAGAAAACTGAAAGCTCCAGAGAGAGAAAGTAAAAAATGATGTACAAAGTGTGTGGATGGGAAAGCTATAAAGTTTCTTATCTGCTAGAAATCAGTGAAATGATGCCTTCAAAATGCTAAAAGAATTTGATTGGCAACCTAAAATTTCCTACCCACTCTAGACATCAATTTAATAGAAAACTAAAACAAAGACATTTTTAGATGTGGGTTCAAATTTTAAAAGGTAAAAATATGATGTTTGTGAATATATAAAATAAGTCAAAAATTTTATTTCACCCCATTAAAACTAGTTATAAGAATTTAAATATATATTTAATAGGAAGGCAAAAATTAATTTCCAATTATGAAAATTGTTAATACCTGTAGAATATGAGGTAACATTTGAGATCATCTCTTCTGTTAAGGCTAAATTAATTGTATCTCTACCTGATAGATAAAACTTATTTGCATTACTATGAAGAATTTTATTTGAATGACTATTAGTTTTCTATACCTTGACTTATATCCCCTACACAAAAAAATAGTTTGACCAATAGGAAGATTATCAAAGAATCACACTCCTATAGATTAAGCCATCACTGAAGGATTTTCTAGATAATGGCCAGAACTTCACTGAAAGGACACTCAGCAATCTTTTTGTACATTTCCAAGTCTGTGACATTTTTTCCTAACATGATAGAGATCTCTCAATTTTAAATTCTTATGCAGTTAGAAAGCAATTGAAATGTAATCTTCAACACAGTAGGAAGTAACTCCAGAGAAACTAATATGAATTTTCTGGAGGATAGGTAAACCATCTGGAGATTGCTCCGTTACTGCAGGAGAGAGAAGAAACAAAAAATGAAGCTCCATTCTAGCAAAGCATCAATCACAGTAAGTACTTATTCAGAAGGAACAACATAAAAAATTTTAAAGTGCAATTACATTATCTATATATGGAATCGCTTTAGGTCATTAATTCCATGATTTGGTTGGTGTTACTACATTTAGAAAATTTAAAAAATATAATATATACATAAAAAACTAAATAAATGAAAAAATGCAATTACAATGCCAAGAAAAAAAGCACTATTTTATATGAAGATAAAAATAAGTGCAGTAATATTCCTGGATTGAGAATAAGCCATATTGTATATCAAAATAAAACAAGCACTGTGTACTAATTTAAGGCATGCATAAGACATGACTAAATTCGGTTAATGGGTGGTGGGAAAAAATTCTTGATATAAGACAGCTAAACCATCACCTACAATAATAGTAAATAAATGGGTATTGTCCAAATTTGATAGGTTAGAAGAAAAAAACTTTTTAAAGAATATATTTTTTTAATATTATATTTAAATACCTAGAAAAATTGAATGGAACATTTGAAAATTATTATCTCTGGGATTAAAATCCAGGTTGTGTGAAAATAGAAGAGTGTGATCTTAATTTTCACTAAAAGTCTTTTAGTTTTATTTAATTCCTCAACAATGAACATTTCACTCTTGACAGAAATAAAAATAAATTTCATTCTTTTTTTTTTTTTTTTTTTTTTTTTTTTTTTTTAGAGAGGAGACACAGAGTGAGAGAGAGAGAGAGAGAGAGAGAAAGGAGGGAGGAGCTGGAAGCATCAACTCCCATATGTGCCTTGACCAGACCAGTGCAGGGTTTTGAACTGGCGACCTCAGTGTTCCCAGGTCGACGCTTTATCCACTGCGCCACCACAGGTCAGGCCAATAAAAATAAATTTCAAATAAAATGAAGCAAAATGTAACTACATAGTGTGTGGGAGTAGTAGAAATAGGATTAATTGATATATGTGGGTGATCTTGGGAAATTATTCTTCATTGAAGTAATATTTGATTGGATTCCTATAGTGAAATTTAGCACTGAGTTAATAGCAAATGGGAAATAAAAGCATTTCAGCAAGAAAATATTATGTGAGGTGGTCTCTGCTTTTCAAATAACTAATTTTATTGAGTTATGGTTATAACTGAGTTTTGAACATAATTTTGTATTCAATTATCTCTGACATTTCCAGGTTAGGTACATAAAATTTAAATCTATATACAATGAAATACATAAAGATGTTAAAAATTTAATTTTTTGTATCCTTTCTTCATGTATGTCACATAAATTTTTCAATGCCTTCTTTTTCTGATGTTCTAGTATTTTACCTTTCTTTGTTCAGGAGAGAACAAAAAGAATAAGGAATAAATTACATGTGAATTCCCGTAAGGAACTTTCACATTCTTATATAGAAAGCAAGTCTTTATTATGTGCAAGCATATATTTTCTTATAAGCAGATGTTGACATTACAAAATAACAAGTAATTGAGCACAGATGGTGTGTTTGGCTTACTAAAAATGCTTAAAAGAGAATTAGCACTTAGCAGAAAGAGCAGATTTCTCTCAGTTAAGATTTTTTGGGCTTTAGGTTTTCCAAATTTTTCCTCACGTAGTACTTTCTTGCAAAAGGTGTGTGCTAAACCAGTATAAAAATAATAATATTTTAAAGAGTAATGATAGATATGGAAGTGATTTTTAAAGAAACAATGGTACCTAGCTTAAGTAAAAATGATAGCTATTATTAGTAATATGTATGAATTACACTTATATCTTGTATCTTGTGTTTTCAATTTTTATTTTAGTGATATCATATTACTTTCATTTCTGTTAGTGATTGAATAAATTAAGCTTAAACACGCTGCAGTGATAGTGCAGTATTTCTGATAATTGCAGTGAATGAGACTGCAGAAGAATAGAATAGTGTCTACATTCTTATTAATATTTCCTGTTGAAAGTGTGTCTAACTACTTAAGTTATGAATGATGATAAATGAGTAAGGAAATGGGAAAAAAAGTACTCTTAATTTTTAGCTAGGAGATAGATAATGGTTTCAATCAGCATTTTCTGTAACAAAATAATCTCAACTTTCATTTTTAAATATAAAACCAAGACATCTATCTACACCATGTTCACAGCATTGACTAAAAATGTTAAAAATTTTATTGGAAGTTTCTTTTCTCTTTTTATAAAAGAGGAGAAAGGTCTGACAATATCAAAAATTTCTGGGCTGTGCCCATTTTTTTATGTTCAAGTGAAAAAGACCTCTAATTAAAATTTTTTAAAAGAGAGGTAATGGTTTCTTTTGAGTGGAATCTTGATTGCCTTGAGATCAAAATAATCTACATGCCAAAGTGGTGATATAAGGTTAAGACCAACCCCTAATAGATTTATGGCTTAGAACTGGAAAAAGAAAAAATCAATCCAGTGTGGTGACTAGTTTCACCCTTTCATAACCCGTAGACTCATTATATGCTCATTGTAATACATTAGCATACTAAACAACACACCCTGAGCCACCATAATAAGAAATGGAAAACCCATATAAAAAACACATTATGACCCAGAGAGTTCTTTTAACAAGTCCACACCTATTCCCCAGAAAAATCTTGAATATCTCCCCTTTGAATGCTGTGCCCCTCAATTAAATAAGCCTCAATAAAAGAAGTTAAGTCCCACTAGGGAGGGACTGCTCTGTCTTCTGCAGAGTAGTTATTCTCTGTCTCACTGCTTTACTAATATATTCTCTTTTACTTTAAAATATATACTGGCTCATATTTGAATACTTTTCTACACTCAGCCATGAATACACAGTGGGTCTCAGATCTTCCATTCCCTGCACCCCTGGAATACCTGAATTAATGGCACGTTATGAGGAGACGTGTTCTGAATCTCTTCAATAGTGAACTAGTTGTGGCAGAATAATCAATGGAAAACTTTCATTTGACAAATTTTGTGGTCATTATATTACTGAAGAACAGAAAAGTCCCCATGAACAGAATCAATTTTTTTTTAAAACTCCAAAATGATTGCAAATAAGGTAGAATAAATTCTTAAATTAGAACAGAGATATCCACAGCTGAAGTCACCAGGGTTAAGTGAGGGATTTTACCCAAGGTTAGTTCCAGAAAGCTCCAAGTTCAGTATTAATAAATATAAATTGCTGAAATGCAATTATTAAAGTGCTCTTTAATGAGCAGTTGTTGTATTTCTCTTCCTTATGCCATAAAAACTGAAATGCTATTTATGAGGCATAGATGACCGAGCAATGTGGCTCAATCTCCTAGCAGAAGTTCTCAAACATAGTAGCATATAGAAATAAGATTTAGAGAGCCTTTACAAAGCACAATTTTTTAAGCTGCACTCCCCAGGTATTCTGCCTCAACTGGTCTTTGTAAGACCCATAAGTCAGTAGTTTTAAGAAAACTTTTAGATAGAAGTGTTAATGGCAAAACAGGACTAGATGACAGGTCTTGGTCCTTGAGTTTTAGCTAAGAAAAACAGTCATGACTCATATACTAGCCACTGTTTATTTACAAAGTCACAGAGGTAGAAGTGAGCCATAGAATGGGGAAGCCAACCGGGCTCTGTGGACTCTGGAAACAAGTTACAGAGGTGAAAGAAGGGCCCTTGGAACTTAGGGAAGAAAAGTGCAAAGAGAGTGTGCCTGAGGAAGGAGAGGGGAAAGGTAGTCTCTTGCAAGCTACCTTGGGTCCTTCAGTTTAAGGGTTTTTATCTGGAGTTCTAAGGAGTGAATCTCAATAGAATATCATCCAACTTTCCAGGTATATCTCCTCAAGGTCCTGATCTCCACTGATTGTTGGCACCAGGGGAGGGGTCATTAGTCATACCATCTGCTCCTGATGTCAGCCATTGCATCACCCAGCTTGGACCTGCTGCTTTTCTGGGCCTGGAACTGAAACACAATTAAGGGTTAGATGTTACCTCTAGTTTGAACAAAACTCTGTCTGTGGTCAACACATCTGAGGTGTTGTTTCTAAGATTATTTGATGCTGGTCAGAACCTCATTGTTTTGAGGGCTTAATGCTTAAGAGAGAGGTCAAGCAAGGATTTATACTAGAGTCCTACGAGGCTATTTTCTGACCCCCTAGTTCCTCCTCTCAGGAGGTCTACCATATGACTAGTGACAAGCCAAAGAAGGAAAGGTCATGGGGTCTACATTGCTTGACTAGTGATATGCTAAAAGAGATAAGATCATCCTGGGGGCAAGGTCCTACAACACTTGCTTTTCTATTTAGTTTGTTGCTATGTCACCAGGTGTCTACTCTGCTCATGTCTGTCTGTCTGCTTACTATATCAGCAGTTTTTACAATTTGGCCACTGGTTAATCTCCAGCATCTAGAGCAGTTCCTAACACATAGTAGGAATTCAATAAATGCTTCAGAGAGAATAAATAAATGAATGAAAATTAAACTGCCTTTTGGGAAAATATAAATAACTGGTTAGTTGTATATAATTAAAATTGAGTTCATAGTTCAGAAGAAAAAGTGAGTGAGCTTAGAATTTTACACACAGTTGAATTATTAATTATATGTTTAGAAAAGTAAGCATGCTATGAAGTATGCATGCACAATTTACTACCAAACTACATGTCAATATGACTCAAGGTCATGCTAAAAGGAGAAAGAAATCCAAGAAATAGAGCATAGGTTATAAAAAGTAGCATTTGAGTACAAACAGAGACATAGTAAAGACAATCTGATTTACTTAAAAAAGAATTCAGGCCTGACCAGGTGGTGGCACAGTGGATAGAGCATCGGACTGGGATGTGGAGGACCCATGTTCAAGACCCCAAGATCACCAGTTAGAGCTCGGGTTCATCTGGTTTGAGCAAAGCTCACTAGCTTGAACTCAACCTTGCTGGCTTGAGCAAGGGGTCACTCGGTCGGCTATAGACCCATGGTCAAGGCACATATGAGAAAGCAATCAATGAACAATTAAGTGCCACAACAAAAAATTGATGATTCTCATCTCTCTCCCTTCCTGTCTGTCTGTCCCTATCTATCCTTCTTTCTCTCTGACTCCCTCTCTGTCTCTGTCAAAAAAAAAAAGAATAAAAGAAAAAAAAGAAAAAAAGCAACTCAGTAACTTTGCTATTAAAAGATTATGTAAGAAATCTTATGAAGGTGACATATCCTTTATTTGATCCTTAATACTATTGGTTTAATAATGAAAATTTGACCCTGGTTGATTATCTCTGTGGATAGGGTGTTGGCTCAGAGTAGGTAGGGGCTCCCAGGTTTGATTCCTAGTCAGAGCACACAGGAGAAGTGATCATTTTCTTCTCTTCCCCTTTTCTCCCTCTGTTCCTCTTGCAGACAGTGGCTCAACTGGTTGGAGCTTTGGCCCTGGGGGTTGAGAATAGCTCAGTGGAGCACATCAGCCTCAGGAGCTAAAAATAGCTCTGTTGATTAGAACATTGGACCCAGGCTGGATCCTGGTCAGGCACATGCGGGAGTATGTCTCACTATCTCCCCTCCTCTCACTTAAAATAAATTATATATATAGTGGAGATTTTTATAAATAAACTTTAAATGCTATTTATTTCTTTTGTTTTTAATTAAATCAAGACATATTTTTAATAAACTTACCAAATAAAATATAGTTGCAAATAATTGTGATATAATAAAAGATATATTTGGTCTCTGGCTCTGATTCTTGCACAGAGCTCCTAAAACCCTTGGAATTTCCTGAGTGATGGGAGTTTGTCCTTTGTTATTCATAAAAAGACCCATTTGATCATCCTTGAGTTTATTCCAGTGGTTCTTAACCTTTTTTGAGGTACCGAACCCATCAGCTTCATATGCGCATTCACCAAACCCTTCTTTAGTAATAAATAAAATATGATTTATTTTTTCCAAATTCAAGACATAGGTATATGTTTTTTTACTGGTGCACAAAATGAGCCATGCATGAACATCACCTTGCTCAAAGAACAAAACCAACAAAGTGCATGAACTCGCAACAAATTACGGTATTACTTTATTCTGGCCTCAGCGGCAGAGGCTCCTCCGAACCCCTGAGACCGATTCATCAAACCCCTAGGGTTCAACAGAACCCAAGTTAAGAACCACTGGTTTATTCTAATGAGATGACATGGTGTGGTCTTTCAATCATCTCAGGATGACTTTGGTCACGAGAAAGACCATATGATCAGGAGGCTGGATATTTCAGCCCTACCTGCCAGCTTCTAGAAAGAGAAATGAAAAGAGCTGAAGATTCAGCTCTATAAAATCTCTTTTTAATTAAATTTATTGGGGTGACATTGGTTAATAAGATTGTATAAGTTTCAAGTGTATATTTTTATGTTACATGATATATATATTGCATTGTGTGCTTGCCACCCAAAGTCATATCTACTTCTGTCACCATATATTTCACCACTTTTACCTTTTATACCCCTCAACACCCTTTCTCTCTGGTAACCACCATAATGTCTGTGTCTATGAGGTTTTTTTTTGTTGTTTTCATGTTTATTCATTTGTTGCTTTCAGTTTTATATTCCCCATATGAGTAGAATTACACTGTTCTAAACATTTTCTGTCTGACTTACTTCATTTAGCACAGGGGTCCCCAAACTACAGCCCGCGGGCTGCATGAGGCCCCCTGAGGCCATTTATCCGGCCCCCGTCGCACTTCCAGAAGGGGCACCTCTTTCATTAGTGGTCAGTGAGAGGAGCACAGGATGCATCCGCACCCATAGTTCCCATTGAAATACTGGTCAGTTTGTTGATTTAAATGTACTTGTTCTTTATTTTAAATATTGTATTTGTTCCCGTTTTGTTTTTTTACTTTAAAATAAGATATGTGCAGTGTGCATAGGGATTTGTTCATAGTTTTTTTATAGTCCAGCCCTCCAACCGTCTGAGGGAGAATGAACTGGGACCCTGTGTAAAAGTTTGGGGACCCTTGATTTAGCATGATATTCTCAAGATCCACCCATGTTATTGCAAATGGCAGCATTTCACCTTTTCTTATGGCTGAGTAGTTTTCTATCATATATATATATTACATCTTTTTTATCCAATCATCTAGTGAAGGACACTTGGGTTGTGTCCATGTCTTGGCCATCATGAATAATGCTGCAATGACTATAGGTGTACATATATCTCTGTGAATAAATGTTTTCAAATTTAGGGGTTAGATACTTAGAATAAGGGTTTCCGGGTCAAATGGTAACTTTATTAATTTTTTTGAGGAATCTCCATACTATTTTCCATAATGCCTATACTAATTTACATTCTTACCAGCAGTGAATAACGGTTCCTTTCCCTTCACAACCTCTCCAACACTTGTTATTACTTGTCTTGCTGATAATAGCCATTCCAACAGGTGTGAGGTGGTATCTTACTGTAGTTTTGGTTTGCATATCCCTAATAGCTAGTGAAGTTGAGTACATTTTATATATCTGTTGGTTGTTTGTATATTTTCTTGGAAGTGTTCAGGTTTTCTGCCCACTTTTTTAATTGGATTGTTTAGTTGATGTTGACTTGTGTGAGTTCTTTATATATTTGGAATATTAACCCTTTGTTGAAGTTGCTATAAGCAAATATCTTCTTTCATTTTGTTGATTGCCTTTTTTGTTATTGTTGGTTTGTTTTGCTGTGCAGAAACTGTTTAGTTTTATATAGTTCTATCCACTTATTTATTTATTTTTTACTTCCCTTGCCTTTGAGATAAACTTATAAAATCTTCTCTAAGACCAAGGTCCATGAGTTTTGTACCTGTATTTTCTTTTATGAAATTTATTGTTTCAGGTCTTATATGAATAGTAAGTTTGGCAGAGATTCCATATTGATGAACACATTCACATGATGGCAGGATGGTGCACCCCAGCTCCATGGAGAAAGCAGCTCCTGAGCTCAGAACCATTCCAGACCTGGTCTTACAAAGTTGGTTGTTCATCTGTATCCCTTAGAGTAAGCTAGTAAATGTAATAAAGTGTCTTTCGGAATTATATGAAACATTATAGAAAAATCTCAAACCTTAGGAGGGAATTGTGAGAACCCCAATTTGGAGTAGATTTATAGCAGTTCTTCAATCAGAAGTATGGAAACCAGAATTTGTGACTGACATCTGAAGTGGAAAGAAGTATGTGGGACTGAGCCCTTAAAGTTTGGGGTCTGCACTTAGTTAGGTAATTGGTGTCAAAATTGAGTTGAATTGTTGAACACCTCATTGGTATCAGGAGAAGGAAATAATTGATTGCTGGTTTTGGAACAATAACCTTAAAGACTTTAATGTAAAGAAAATTGCAATAATAAAAGAAGAGTGTAGTGTTTCAAAAGGTAAACAAAATAATGGCATTGAATTTTATATTAACATATTATTAAAAATGATTTATCATAGAATATGGGTATAAGTTTAGTATTTAAAATAATAAGAAAACAACTATAAAAGAAGAATATAAAAATAACCCAAATTTATGGTGGAAAGGGTAGTAAAAGATAGTGCATTCATTACTCAGCTTTCATGGGGGCATCAATAAATATAAAAATGGAAACAATAAATAAACATATAACATTTAAAGTGATATAGGCAATAATCAGTATAACAAAAGCAGAAGTGGTTTTCTGTTAGAATAACCCCTATGAAAGTGGAAAATTAGAGAGAGTATATTCTATGTTATGTTCTATTATAATATCTTTGCATGTATCACTTCTATAATATAAAAGTTTAATATAATATATCCTACAAACTACAAAAGAAAATACCATTATTTATAATAATTAAAGAAACATCTTATTCTTAATATTTTACAATTATGCTTTACAAAATCTACATATTTAAAAATAAAAGACAGAGGTGTTTTTAAAATTCTGTTACACTATATATGCAGTACACTTAAACCTATTATATATTATAGAACTTTTGTTTACTTATTATTGAAGTAATACCTACATATTTTAGGTTTAAAAATAAGCATTTTGACCTACTCTTTTCAAATATGTTGGGGCAGATAAATTTTATCAAAACTTTTCTTTCAGCCTGACCAGGCGGTAGTGCAGTAGATAGAGCGTCAGACTGGGACACGGAGGACCCAGGTTCGAGACCCCGAGGTCACCAGTTTGAGCGCAGGCCCATCTGGCTTGAGCAAAAGCTCACCAGATTGGACCCAAGGTCGCTGGCTCCAGCAAGGGGTTGCTCGGTCTGTTAAAGACCTGTGGTCAAGGCATATATGAGAAAGCAATCAATGAACAACTAAGGTGTCGCGACGAAAAACTGATGATTGATACTTCTCA
The DNA here is from genome assembly GCA_037038555.1 of Rhynchonycteris naso. NCBI lineage: Eukaryota > Metazoa > Chordata > Mammalia > Chiroptera > Emballonuridae > Rhynchonycteris > Rhynchonycteris naso. The sequence goes on along the minus strand of CM072996.1, from coordinate 119,947,771 downwards.
TCTCTCTCCATTCCCATCTGCCTGTCCCTATCTATCCCTCTCTCTGACTCTCTTTCTGTCCCTGTAAAAAACAAACAAACAAACAAAGAAACACCTTTATTTCACATTGTGTTCTAACTCATCCACAAGTTTTCTTTGGATTATACAATTAATTACTCATAGAATACTATGGGTGTAATGCTATCATCTATTGAATTATTTCTTTTATAATTTATTCCATAGCATTTAAAAAGGTTTTTTAGTTAATGTCTTTAAAAATGCAATTTTAAGGAAGTTGTAGAATGTGTAATTAAATTAATCAAGGACCATCAATGTGGTACAGTGAGTTTCTGAATTAGAGAGATTTAAAATCTACTTAAAACTTATTTTAATTTTGATTTATAATTTGTCTCTATCAAATAGAGTAACTAAAGCACTCACTGTGATGAATAAAAGATGAAAAATTTACGGAAATCATGTTGGAAAGTATTCTGAAAAACAGTGTGTTCCCATTTATATTTGCAACTACAGCCATGCTAGGACTTGTCTTTTTGAATTTTTTTCTCTGTGTCGGCACCTGCATCCAGAATGAAGTTTTATAGGCAGTGGGGTACAAGGGAACTCACCCCAGTGCAGAGTTATCAGGATGGTCTCACTTGCCTTCAGAAGTTGCTCTTCTACAAAAGAATTGTTTCCAAAACAGACTCTTTAAGAATATGAGAACAATGTGTCTTTATGAGAACAATGTGTCTTTATATATATATATATATATATATATATATATATATATATATATATATATATATATGAAAAAAGAAACACAATTTATAAAAAACTAATTATATACATAAATGGTAGGAGTTTACTTAGGCTGTTTGATTATATGTCAGTTTAAATCAATTATAATATTTCATTAATCTGGGAAGTCTTTGTGTTTACCAAACAACAAATTTTTTTTTTTTTCTTTTGAGAGAAAGGCAGGGAGAGAGAGAGACAGGAACATCTAGCTGCTCCTGTATGTGCCCAGACTAGGGAATCAAATCAGCAACCTCCACGCTCTGGGAGGATGCTTCAACCAAACAGACCATCTAGCCATGGATTAATTTTTATTGATTTTTAGAAAGACAGAAAGAGGAAGGGAGAGAGAGGGAAGGGAGGAGAGAAGCATTTGTTGTTCCACTCAGTTGTGCATTTTTTTGGTAGCTTCCCATGTGTGTTCTGAATGGGGATCGAACCTGCAACCTTGTTGTTTCTGAACAATGCTTTTAACCCACTGAGCTAATTAACCAGAGCCTCAAATTTCTTTTTAATCTGTAGTTTTCTTACATAAATCACAGAAGTCTTATGAGATTATGAGATAAATTTGCAACTTAACCAATAATCATTTTACCTGCTATTCAAATTTGCTGCTCATTTCCTCATTTCTATTTTTTTAATACATCACATCACTTTGTTCTTTTTCTCTTTTGCAGGACTCCATGTTGACTAAGCCCTCTATGACCTACTATTTTACTACTGTAGCTCTTTTCCTTTCCGTGCAAATAGTTATTTTTCTGCCCAGCCTTATTTTGTGTTTCCATTATTTCCTAGGGTTAAATGATTACTTCAAGTCTGCATTTTGAATTTTATTTCTGGCTCCTGACTCTATATCTTAGGAGATTTTATTTACTTCACAAAGGAAATCTTGTATTTAAAGGGCTGCCCAATCAGCAGATGGTCACGGATCTCACTGCCATCCTAGAACATAACATGAACATTCTCTTAAGGGTACTTCCTGGCTTCCTCCCTTGAAAATGTCCAGTAACAAAACTGAAAAATAATCAAACCTTTAACTCCCAATAGGGCAATAAAACGTTTGGACTTTTTATGTCCAGTGTTATGAATTATATCTCCATGTGAAATCTGTTTTAGAAGATTCATGAAGTTACATTTTCTTTCTCAGTGCTTCTTTTTTTTTCTTTTTCTTTATTTTTATTCAATGAGAGAAGGGGAGGCTGAGACAGATGCCTGCATGTGCCCTGACCAGGATCCATCTGGCAGGTCCACTAGGGGGTGATGTTTTGCTTATCTGGAGCATTGCTCTGTTGCTCATCAACAGAGTTCTTCATAGCACCTAAGGCAGAGGCCATGGAGCCATCCTCAGTGCCCAGGGCCAACTTGCTCCAATCAAGCCATGGCTGCAGGAGGAGAGGAGAGCGAGAGCGAGAGAGAGAGAGAGAGAGAGAGAGAGAGAAAAGCGAGGGGGGTAGGGGGGAGAAGAAGATGGGCACCTATCCTGTGTGTCCTGACCAGAAACCAAACCTGAAATATCCACACACTATCTGTCATATTGTACTTACATTTTAGAAAATGAAACAAAAATAATAAAATTATAAACAGTTCCAAAGATCTTACCAAGGACCTTGGTAGATCAAGTATGGCCAAAATGGTATAATCTAAATGCAGTGTTTACAGAGTGGTCCATCACCATATCAGATGCAGATTTCTCTTTTTGAGTTATAGTATGATAAAATCAAACTTTGTGACCCTGGTTGGTTGGTTGCTTTGGCCTGGTGTGAAGAAGTCCTGGGTTTGCTTGCCAGTCAGGGTACATGGGAGAAGTGACTATCTACTTCTCCACCCCACCTTCTTCCTTCTCTTTCTCTCTTTTCCCCTTCTGCAGCCATGGTTCAACTGGTTCAAATGAGTTGGTTCCCGGGGCTGAGGATAGCTCCATGGCCCCCCACCTCCGGTGCTAAAAATAGCTCAGTTGCCAAGGAATGGGAGCAATGGCTTCAGATGAGCAAAGGATGCCCCAGAGGGGCTTGCCAGGTGAATCCCCATTGGGGCACATGTGGGAGTCTATCTGTCTGCCTCCCCTGCTGTCACTTAATAATATAATAATAATAATAATTTTTTAACTCAGCTGCTTAGTTTTCACTATAGTATAGCATGGATTTTTATACCACATGTCAGTAGACAAAGCCCAGGAGATGAAGAAATAGAATTATACAATTTCAATGTTTTTATATTATGTAAAGTAGAACACTTAAAAGATTAAATATGCATCTAATCTCATATAGATGAAAATATGTTTGTACGAAACTTTTAAACAAATGCTTATAGCATTTTTATCTATAATAATCATACTGGAAAATCACGAAATGTGCTTCAGCAGCTGAAGCAATAAATACACTATACTATATTCATAACTACATAACATAATGCTTAATACATCAAAATATGATTGAATCCCCAAATATTAATACCAATTTAAAGAAACCAACCTCAAAACAATGCATATCATATGAATTTATTTTTATTTTATTTATACAAAATTTAGGTAATGTAAATTAATCAATAGTGACAGAAAGCAGACCATTAGTTGCTTGATGATGGGGTGGAGAAATGCTATAGACAGGAGCGGGAGGAAGAAATTATAGTGGAACATAAATAAACTTTTGCCTGGATGTGAACATGAGCATTATCTTGACTGTACTAATGGTTTCAGGAGTGTACAGTAGTTCTCCCCTCTCCTCTTCAGTTTTACTTCCTGAGGGTTCAGATACCTATAGTCAACTGCAGTTCAAAAATATTAAATACCAAATTCCAGAAATAAACAATTCATAAGTTTTTCATTGTGTGCAGTTCTGAGTAGTGTAATGAAATCTGAGGTTGTCCCATTGCATCCCACCCAGGACATGAATCAGCCCTTTGTACAGAGTATTGCTGTATACATCACATGCTCATCACCTGCCATCGTGGTTATCATGTCACTGTTGTGGTAGTACAGTACTTGTGTTCAAGCAAGCTTCATTGGACCTGACCTGTGGTGGCACAGTGGATAAGTGTTGACCTGGAATGCTGAGGTTGCCAGTTCAAGACCCTGGGCTTGCCTGGTCAAGTCACATATGAGAATTGGGTCTCCTGTTTCTTTCCCCTTCTCTCTTTCTCTCTTTTTCTCTCTTGAGGCTTTAAAATTCTTCCTTTAAGTGACATATTTTTAGATGAATCATGGCCTAATAAAAATAATCATTGTAAATATACAAGGTGTATTAAAAAATAATTTTTAAAATTCAAACAATAATAAATTCTACTAGAGCAAAAAACAAGTTATTGGTTTTGGTTTTTAATATTTTACTTTCTGTTTATATAACATTACTATATTTCTGGATATTAAGAAATTTATAAAAATGCTATATGCTTTATTTTTCATTTTCTTGAAAATAAATATAAAAAATAGTAGTAACAATTTATTTATTAGATTTAATTTTAGCATCCAAAAAATGCTAATTTAGAAAAGACAATTGTATCATGAAGCATTTTATTAAAGATTTTAAAATTTATCAAGTTAGTACAGTACATTTATCTTGTGGTAAATGAAGATTAATTTTATCTTAATGTTTATTTTCAAGAGCACTTAAAATTCTAAATTGTTAAATTACATAAATTACTTTCTTAATAAAAATGAAACTTTCTCATCACCAATCTGATAAAAGAGCTATTGTTCATCATTGCTACATGTATTATGATAATGGTACTCTGAAATGCTTGACTGATTAAAGTGGTGCTTTCATTCCTTACAAAATTAAAATAAAATCCAAAAATTTAAGCACCTTCTTCAGAAAACTCTAGCTCTTCATATACACTTTTAGAACACCTTTTTATGTTCTATAATTTAATTAAGTATAAGTCCCTCAAAACGTGATTATGACTAAGAATGATTTTGTAAAAGTATCTTAATAACAGATTAGAAAATTAAATTTACAAACATTACCTCAGTTCTTAGAAATATTTTTTAAAAGGCAGGAAATTATTATTGAAAATTTTACTTTTATTTCACTAAAATTTCTATTATATAAACATAATCAGTAAGATAGTTTTTGCCAATATCTAATATTTCCATTTATCATGATGGCAACAAAATATCTTCTTTCTCATTAAGTAATTCCCTACTTCTTTCTTCATTACTTACCTTGAAGTATAAGATGGATAGTATTTCTTGTTTAAGACAGGAAAATGATAGAATTTAAAAATAATATTGATGGAAGGATCCATGTTAATCATAGGGTAAGGGAAAGCCAGAGAGGAATAATCTTGATAATTGCATTAACTAATTCATTAACTCATTTCATAATTATATATTTAAAGTTAGATGAGTGCTATGCTAGATGAGTATGAAAGGTGAAATAATACTTGGGACTTGATTTTATAGAACTTTTCTAACATGCATACAGGATTTCTGTAAAATGTTTTCTAGCTATAATGTATGTATAGATGTACTATCTAGGATTAGATGATTATTCTGTTTCGGCTAAGAAAGAAGAGAAGTAAGAGAAAGTCATCCTTGTGCTTTGCCTAAAGATGGAAATTTTGATTTATTATAGATTAAGAGTATACTAGAAATTTCATGAAAACTTAGCAACAATCAAGAGGTATAAAATTAATTAAGATCATATATTTATTTGCAGGGATGAAATTTTGCTCTACTTCTCATGATCCAAGTCTAATAGTTTCCTTTGTCATCACATAAAAAAATGGACTTAACTGATTACATTATTGTGTATACATCATTTATTTTCTTATATATTTTAAAGAAAGAGGGGAAAACTACCTCTTTTGTTATGTTTATGCAATCAAAAGTTGATAATTATTTTGGTGTGGCTTCATAAATATTCTTCTTACTTTTACCTTTCGTTTTTTGCTTGGCCTTAAAAAGACCCTCAGGCTATTTGGTAATTCTAACAGAAAAGGGCAACTTGAACACAGTACTGTCTCTACAATTAAAACTTTAAATAACAATATTAAAGAATCCTAAATATTATTTGTCACATTTAATATATAGGGTACATAAATTACTTGTAATAAAATATAATTTTATTAGACTCTAATATAAGCTGCTTTTTATAAACAACTTGTATGTCTATCTGCTCCTTTATATTGTTTTCTTGTTTAAATTTTAAAATCCTTTTTGTACACTTTCCATTTTTTTACATTGTTATCTTATTTATGTTTAATATTACTATCCATTTCAGACAAAATGAAGCAACATGTTGTGGCCTCTATTTAATTTGTACTACTGATAAAATAAAAATTATGTCCTAATATGTCTTAATGCTTCTCATATTTGTTCAAAGACTTGAAGGGTGTCTTATTCTTTACGACTTCACCCTGCCCCATGATTCTTCTGTCATTAACATTCAGTCTTCATTTTATCATTTTTTTATTTCAACATGTTACGTAAAGACCCCTTTGACAGTTGCTTTCGTGTTCTCTGCCACATTTATTTAAATCCTAGGATATTATTTATTTTTCTTAACACCTTATTTACTTTTCAAACTTATAAATGGTTATTTCTTATTTTTCTGCATCTATTGAGATGATTATATACATGATTTTTATCTTTTCTTTTGTTAATGTGGTGTATCACATTGACTGATTTGTAAATGTTGAAGAATCCTTGCATTTCTAGAATAAATTCCACTTTCTTATGCTGTATAATCCTTTTAATGTATTGCTAAATTTGTTTTTCTAATATTTCACTAAGAATTTTTGCTTATGCATTTATCAAGGATATTGGTCTGTGGTTTTCTTTTTTTGTGTCTTCCTTGTCTAGTTTTGGTACAGGTTAATACTGGCCTCATAACTTAGTTTGGAATAGTTCCCTTCTCTTTTATGTTTTTGACAAAGGTTGAGAAAGATTTGTATTATTTCTTCTTTGAACGTTGGATAAAATTCACCAGTGACATCATCTGATTTTAAATTTTTGTTTTTTGGGGAGGATTTTGAATACTGACACCATCTTCTTGCCTGTAACTGATCTGTTCAAATATTCTATTTTATTATGATTTAGTCTTGGTAGGTTGTATTTTTCTAGGAATTTATCCATTTCTTCTAGGTTATCCAATTTGCTATCATGTAACTGTTCATAATAGTCTAATAATCATTTGTATTTTTGTGATAGCTGTTGTAACACCTCTTTTGTTTTTATTTGAGTTCTCTCTCTTCTTATTTCTTGGTGAATCAAGCTAAAAGCTTGTCAAAATTGTTTATCTTTCCAAAGAACCAGCTCTTAATTTCTTTAATTTTTCTCTATTTTTTGTGTCTCTATTTCACTTATTTCTGCTCTATTATTTTGTTATTTCCTTCCTTCTTTTAACTTGGGTATTTGTTCTTTTTTCTAGTACCTTGAGGTATAAAGTCAAGTTGTTTGAGACTTTTCTTGTTTCTTGAGGTAGGCATTTACTGATCTGTACTTCCCTTTTAGAACTGCCTTTGCCTTTTTGCTACATATATTGCAAAAATAGAGACTGTTCTCAGCAATCAGACTGTAGACATTCAGAAAACCTTGACATCGCTTTGAAGGAATGCACAGTTACTGTGAAGGGCCCCAGGAGGGACTTCAATCACATAGTGTAAAACTCAGTCTCTCTAGAAAGAAGAAGAAGCTGCAGTTGACAAATGGTAGGGAAATAAATAAGAACTGACCACCATTTGCAGTATCCGCAATGATGTGCAGAAAATGATCAAGGGTGTTACACTGAGCTTCCATTACAAGATGAGTTCTGTGTATGCTCACTTTCCCATCAATGTTGTTAGTCAGGAGAATGGTTCTCTTTTTGAAGTCAGAAAAAGTAGTAAATAAAAGAATACATCTGAAGGTTTTGGATGAGGTCAGGCATTTCTTGTTCAGTATCTCAAGCTCAGAATGATGAATTGATTCTTGAAGAGAACGACATTGAACTTGGATCAAATTTAGCTGCTTTGATTCAACAAGCCACAACAGTTAAAAACAGAGATAGCAAATATTTTTTGGATGGCATTTATGTTTCTGAAAAAGGAACAGTTCAGCAAGCTGATAAATCAAATATAAATTATCCAGCTATAGAAAAAGCAAGATGCCAAATTATTCCTGATTGATTTGAGATATTTTAAAGATGCAAAAAAAAAAAAAAGCTATGTATGGATTTGGGACTTTTTTAAACTCATAATTCTTTTCAACTATTTGTCAAGTAAACAGTTAACTTTTTAGTAAGAAAAAAAATACTGCTTTTGCCGTATTCCACATCTTTTTTTATGATACATTTCCATTTTAATTTGGTTCAATGTATATTTTATCTTTATATCTTTTTCTTTGATCCACTGGTTGTTCAATAGCATGTGGTTTAATCTCTACATATTTGTAAATCTTTCAGCTTTCTTCATGTAATTAATTTTTAGTTTCATACTATTGTGGTTGTTAAAGATACTCAGTATGATTTCAACCTTCTTAAATAATGAAGAGATGTTTTGTGGCCTAACATGTCATCTGTCCTGGCAAATGTTCCACATATAGTTGAGAAGAATGTATTCTATGCCTCTTGAATGAAATGTTCTGTATATATCTGTGAGGTTCCCTATTCTAACGTGCTGTGTAATGCAAAATTTCCTTATTGATTTTCTATCTGGATAATGTATTCATTGATGTAGGTAAAATATTTATATCTTCTACTTTATTGTATTTCTGTCTATTTCTCTTTTTAAGTCTGTTAATGTTTACTTTATATATGTAGGTATTCTTATGTTGGGTGTATAAATATTTATAAATTTTATATCCCACTGTTTGACCCCTTTGTCAGTATGAAACACTCATCTTTGTCTCTTATTACAGTTTTTGTTTTAAGGTCTCTTTTGTATGATATAAATATATTTACTTCAACTTTCTTTTGGTTTCCATTTGTATGAGATATCTTTTTCCATTCTTTCGCTTTCGGTTTCTGTGTATCCTTACATTTAAAGTAAGTCTTTTGTAGGCAGGATGTAGATGGGACTGGCTTTTTTTTTTTTTTTTCATTTATTCATTTTAGAGAGGAGACACACACACACACACACACACACACAGAGAGAGAGAGAGAGAGAGAGAGAGAGAGAGAGAAAGGGGGGAGGAGCTAGAAGCATCAACTCCCATATATGCCTTGACCAGACCAGTGCAGGGTTTTGAACTGGCGACCTCAGTGTTCCCAGGTCGACGCTTTATCCACTGCGCCACCACAGGTCAGGCGGGACTGGCTTTTATATCCATTTATATACATTCATTGCTAGTGATTTTCCAGTCTGATCCAAAAATTTATGAGGATCATTTTGAAATTACACTTATTTTGTGCCCACTTTGAACAAGAATTTATTGAAAGTACAATATTTTAAAAAGCTACATTTATGTATATCATAGTCTGTCATAATTACTTTTACCTTAAAAAAAGTTATTGTTTTATAAAAAATATAAAAATAGCATATTTAAGAAATCCATTGCCTGACCTGTGGTGGCGCAGTGGATAAAGTGTCGACCTGGAATGCTGAGATCGCCGGTTCAAAACCCTGCACTTGTCTTGTCAAGGCACATATGGGAGTTGATGCTTCCTGCTCCTCCCCCATTTCTCTCTTTCTTTCTCTCTCTTTCTCTCACTCTATGTCTCCTCTCTAAAATGAATAAATAAATAAATTTTAAAAGAAATCCATTAAAAATTACCATGGTTTATAGTGAGTAAGTTTCCAGCTAATAAAGTGCATCAACTTCACTGCAAAATTTATAGAAAGGAGGCAAAGCAAAAGCAATTCATTATTTCATCTAAAATAAAATTAAATACATGTATACATATAGCCATTTATGTCACCAAAAAAATATACTAGTTTCTGAGGAAGCCACTTTTGTCTAGAAAATTCCACTAACAGGCTTATAATAAAGCTTCCTAACTTCAAAGGTTCATTGTATGAACTACCTCCTACAGTTCTCTACTCTTTAACTGTTTTTTGCTCTCCAGGCACCTTTATCGCACAGTGCTTATCCTACTTAAACTATTTTAGGTGATTTCACATACTGTTTCTCAAACTGGACTAAATAATTTTATATCATCTTATATTTCATTTTTATATAAATCTAGGTTTAATATCAATACTTGTTGGTTGAGATCTGTCTAGCATCCTTCAATAAGAATATACTTATAAACTAGCACTAAGAGAAAAGTATTTGCATTTGATTTTATATTTCATAAGATCCTAGGCTAAGAAAATGGAAATAGGGACAAGAGCAGAATAATAAAACAAGAATGACTAGGGATTATATAGCTTTGGTAACTAAGTCTCTTAGGTTTAGAGGTCAGAAAGAGGAAAAGTAGATAGGTTGTTAGAAACGAAGACGGGGGATATAGGTACACCACATTTTATAGTGCTTCACTTTATTGCGCATTGTAATATTGCACTTTTTACATATTGAAGGCCGAGTCCTTCAGTAGCAAAATGATTATGACTCACTGAAGGCTTAGATGATGGTTCACATTTTTCGCAATAAAGTATTTTTTAATTAAGGTATGGACAATTTTTAAACCTAATGTTATTGCACACTTAATAGACTATAATGCAGTAGAAACATATATATATACAGTAGGACACAAAAATATTTGTGTAACTTGCTTTATCGTGATATTCACTTGATTGGAATGATCGGGAACTGAGCCCGCAATATATCCAAGATATCCCGGTAGTGGGTTTACAAGTGGAAATAATGGGAGTGGATTTGGGTTGTTAAACTTTTGGTGTCTGCATTACTAACAGGTGGTAATGACTAACAGGTAGTAGAAAATACAGACGTAGCAAGGAGAGAAAGTGTGATGAAGTAAATTTAGTAAAATCTAGTATTTGAAGTTATTAGATTGGATTAAATTTATTGGAAAAATCTTAAAAGGAAGAAAGAAAGAAAGAAAGAAAGAAAGAAAGAAAGAAAGAAAGAAAGAAAGAAAGAAAGAAAAAGAAAAAGAAAAGAAGGGAGGAAGGGAAGAAAGGAAGAAAAAGGAAAAAAATAAGCTCAGGAGTCTGACTATAAGATTAGGAGTCAGTTATTTTAAGGTTAGATTAGGAGGCATCAGTCTAAAGAAGGGCACAAAATAAAAAATTTAATTCATGAATAAAAGAATATATAAATATGATTTATAATTTGTGAGCAGAGCCTGAGACTCAAGGTTCCTAGCCAAGAAGCAAGTCACAGAATTCACAGTTCTGATGGCCCACTAGAATGATCAAGCTTAATTTACAACAATTACTAGTACCCTAGCATGAGAAATTTTTAATTCAGGAGGAGTCAAGTATATATTTTAACTAATAAATGGACTTGGGAAAAAGATAGGAAACTCAGTAAAAAATGAGATAAAAAATTAAGGAGCATAAAGATAGTTATCAGAGCAATTAAGTTTCACCTAAGGGATTTAGTTAATAACAACAACAACAACAAAAAACAACAACAAACCAACCAAACAAACAAACAAAACAATCTCTAGTGCAAATGCGAAGTAAAAACCCAGCAGTAGTCCCTAAAAACCCCTCTAAGTTTCTCAAAATTTTCCATTGTGTCTACAGTGAAGCTCTCTAAGGCAGAGATGGGCAGTTGCACAGAAGTAGGAAACCAGGCTTACCCACTCAGTCACAGGCAGCTAGGAAACACAGCCCTTCCTGAAAGGAAAAGAAGAGACCGAAAGTGCAGAGGTACAGCTTCAGGCTTTGCTCCTGTTAGGTTTTCCTCTCAGATTAGTCACTCTTCTTCCATGGGTAGAACTGAAAGTCAAAAAGCACAACCCCAGAAAAGTTCCTTTGTGTGAGAACAAGAGCATTGAGCACAAATCATTCTCCCCCAACAGACCACTTGAGACTTACATTCTCTCTGCTCTTCTTCCAGAAAGAGTTACTGCTAAAGATAATGAAAAAATTCTATAATTTCTCCATACCTCTCTTTTGAAACTCTAAGTAACTACCAGTGATTGAACAATGATTCCTCCCTTTTTGGTGCTGTTCTGCCTAAAATAGAGCAAGAGGGGGTGCATGCTATCTTCTCACACAGGCTAAGGAACAGACCAAGGCAGTTAGGATATTGATAAGAGGCTACAGTTTTCTACCTTGTAAGTCACACAGAAGAGCTTAGTATTAGCAAGAGAATTATTCATCATATAGTTGTTTCATTCAGATAATGGAATAGAATTTTTCTCATCTTCATCACCACCTTCTAGGCACACATCTAGAGAAACTGATAAACTCCCTCAATAAAAGGAGAAGTTGGGTATAAGTAGACAATTGAAAACCTGCCTTCGAGGAAAAATGGGCTGGGAATTTCCTATTTTTCCAAACTTCCAGGGTATAGTTAAGGTGTTTATATTTACATCTACAAACTATTTGCTCAACAGAAAAATAGTAAGTCAAATTCTTACTCTATAATATTTTTTTGATGCTGAGTTTTTGATGAAGACACCACTTTAGCCTTATTGCTGGCACAGGTCTGACACTAACCAGGGGTTGAATGGTTTCATTCTGCTGCATTGGAGGTATTTATCATATCTATTTCTTTGAGTTATTTCATCATCCTCTCAGAAACTAGGTTCATTTTACAGAAAAAATGAAATTGTGAAGAGATTTTTAAAAATGAAATTTATTGAATTTTGATCCAGATTCTACACTGATTATTATTAGTATTTTTAGTTTCCTACATAGCATTGCATTCAAAGATCTCTGATAAATTAAATTACATGGGCTGTAAATACTTCTAGGTATTATATTAAAACTTGATACATTTTTCCCAGCCCTATTTTGCTACAATTAGTTCTTTTCTAGCTTTGTAATTTACGACTATTATTATTTCACAAGTCTTTACATATTTTCCATTCAAAAATAGGTTTCTTTCTTTGTAAAGCTAGATTTTTCTTTTCATATTTAAACATATAACTTGCCTTTTCTGTTTTGGAATGCCTTAACTCATACCAACCATGAGTATCATATTTATAAAAAGATAAAAATTGCACACATTTTATTGTAAGCTGTTGAAAAGATTCATAGTTACATAAAAAGGATAAGCAGACATTTATATTCAATAATTTTTTGCACTCTAGTATTTAAGTTCTACAAAGGAGACAATGAAAAGAAACTAAGTGGCAACCGGCTAATTTCTAAAGAATTAAATAAATAAAAGAAAAATATGTAAAATTGGATTCTCTAGATACTTTTATTCCACATTTATATGCTGATATTAAATGATCTCTGTTGACTTTTCACCAAATTTAATCTTTTGCTATAACTGCCACTGTTTTTTTTGTTTTGTTTTTACAGAGACAGAATGAGAGTCAGAGAGGGGGATAGATAGGGACAGATAGACAAGAACACAGAGAGATGAGAAGCATCAATCATCAGTTTTTCATTGTGGCATTTTAGTTGTTCATTGATTGCTTTCTCATATGTGCCTTGACCATGGGGCTATAGCAGACCCTGTAACCCCTTGCGCAAGCCAGCGACCTTCGGTCTATGCTGATAAGCTTTGCTCAAACCAGATGAGCCTGCACTCAAGCTGGAGACCTTGGGATCTTAAACCTGGGTTCTCTGCATCCCAGTCCGACGCTCTATCCACTGCGCCACCACCTGGTCAGGCGCCACTGTTATTTTAATATTATGTTAGTGTCTGTATCAATTCGGATTTTCTGTTTGTGACTAAAGCAAATAGAATTTTCTTTTCAAGTTGTAAAAGTCAAGAAACAGGTAATTTACATCAGTGCAGTCAATTATGGAAAACATAAAGGATCATGACTCCCACTGGCTACTTCAGTATGTAATTTTGGACACTGCTTCATTTCCTGAGATCTCTACCACACTTCAGGCAGAAAGAAAGGCAACAGGCCAGCAGTCCAGTCTGTCCTACTCAGGGACCACCGCTTGTAACTTGGGCTAGATAGAACACAGCAACTACCGGTGCAATTATTTTTAAATGTGTGTTTTAACCAACTAAAACAGGGCTTTCTTAGTAAAAAAAATATATCGGTTATTGTATTGCTTTTTGACAGAAATGGGTTACGACACTTTATAATGATAGCCAAGATTTTCAAAGTTCTGAATGATTAAGATTCATCTGGAAAGTTTATCAAAGATGTGGAATTCAAGGGTTTAAAAGAGGTTATTTTTATTCACTAGGGCAGAACAGGGTCCAGATTAAACTATAGTATCATCACAGTTAATTCTGATACCGATGGTTCACAGACCATTCTTTGAGAAATACTGAAGAACTCTAGTAAAATTCTTTCTCTATGTTTACATGTGAAACTATTTTATTCTTTCTATTTCTAAAAATAACAATAATGATTATGTGAACATAATAATTACTTTTGTGTCTTTACTGATTTTTAAGTCATAGTCAATCTGGAAGCTGTTATGTACTTTTGGAAGTAAACTCTAAATCTATTACTTAAGGTAATTTTCAGACATATTTGAAGATGCAACATAATGAAAAATTTTCAAGTTTGAGAGTATGCAAGTATCAAGTCCTAAGAATTTCTGGTAAAAGAAGACTGCTTTTCTATATCTTCCCTTTGATTTTGATACTTATTTTAGAAAATATCTTTTTTGGCCTTCCAATGAACAGAATACAGTCTACCTTAAGTGAAGCAAAGGGGCTTAGTAGTTTATAAATTACTAAGCAGTTTCACCCTTTTTGCTTACATTCAGTGATATGCTAGAGCAGGTTCGTGTAAGTTAGTTAAAGCAAATTGTTGGTATTTAATTCCCAATTTCATGTTTAGTGACATCAGGTCGATAGCATAGATTTGACTTTGGTGGGGCCCTGGCTAGTGGCTCAGTGGATAAAGCATTGGCCTGGAGTATGGATGTACCAGGTTCCAGTCAGGACATGCAGGAGAAAAGACTATCTGCTCCCCCTCCCCCTCTCCTTTCTCTCCCTCTTCCTCTCCTGAAGTCAGTGGATTGATTCGTTCAAGCATGGCCCCAGGCCCCTGAGGGTAGCTCTGTTAGTAGGAACCTGTCAGCCTCAGGCTCTAAAAATAGCTTAACTGATTCTAAATTGGCCCCAGATAGGATTGTAGGGTGGATCCCTGTGGGGGCATATGTAGAAGTCTATTTCACCAGCTCCCCTCCTCTCATTAAAAAAAAAAAAAAAAAAAAAAAGCCTTTGTAGGTATACTTTACACTGCAGAAGTTAGCAAATGCTACAAATCAGGCTTTTGACTTTCTTTGTTCTTACTATAAAACTACCTGTCTTTTCTTACTTTCAACCCCTGAGGAATTTGAGTCCTATTTTACATAGCTAAGGGTTGGGGTTAAAGGGAGATAGAAAAAAGAGAGAGAGAAAGAGAAAGAAACAAATGGGGAAGGAAGTGAAGGAGAGAGTAAAAGATGAAAGAAAAAAATATAGTGAAATCAATCAAAATCTGAACCTGCCTTGTTTTAAATTTTATTCAACATTTAAAAACAAAACAAGAATATAAAAAAGAAGACATGAATTCAAATCTGAAGTTCTAAAATAGAATTCTAACAAAATAAAAGTATCTTTAAATACTCATTTCTATTTAAAAGTTTTTAGTTACATTAAAATCCTTTTACTCATCCTTCTCCAAATAAAGACTAGGCATTTTGAAGAATGGAGTCTGCCCCAGGGAAGAAAGGTATGGAATAGCTCTAGAACAAAGTGCGTTATATAAATAAATAATTTTATATATTCTTTAGAATCATGGATTGCTCAGATTATCACAATAGAAGATATTGATTTGCTTATAACAACGTAGAATGTCAGAATGAGTCAATCCTCAAAGAATACTACAGAGTGATGCCTATAAAATCTTACAAAGACAAGCTGCATTGTTAGGCGGCCTCCACACAACCTTGCTTTGCAAGATGCCCTTGATTGATGCATAGAGTCAGCTATCCCTAAATCAACACCATATGTTAATAGTGAAGAAATAATTTTGTAATTGGCTTTGTTAGTGGTAATACTATGAAATCTCTAAGGCCAATTGTATGCTGCAAAATTGGATGAACTACTAAATGAGCACTTTAAAGATAATAGCCCATAGGTGATTTATAAAGGACCTGTAATGAACTCTGGTTAAAAGTTTTATCTTACAAGTTGATCTAAATAAGTATGGCACACCAGTTTAAAAACAAAACAATAAACCTCCACTAAAGATATGAGCTTTAGAAAGGCAGACACACCAAAGAAACATTAAAAGAATACAGTCACCATTGGTTCCAATATAATCAAGTGTTATCAGTCATTACAGGTTATACTTAGAGTATATAAATGTGTAAATTGCAATGCTAGTCAATAATTTAAAAACAACAAAGACTGAAATAGATGTTTTATGAACACATGAAATAGTCATAAGACTCTATAAGCTGTGTATGCATACCCATTAAATCAACTTATTTTGATTCTAGGTTTAATGGTCATCTGTCTCAGTGTATGGATCCAACAACCTTCATCTATATCCACCATAAAAGGCATTTTTGTCATTGACATTAATATCAATTTTATCAAATGTCCTTCTACAGAGTTATATAACTGAACTATTGAATAGTGGAAGATTAGATTCACCCAATCTCATGGTATTAAATAATCACTTGACAGAAGCCTAATTCAAAGTAGAGAAATTAAAAAAAAAAAAGGTTAATTGCGTAATAACTGAGAAAAGCAGGTGTAGAGTGACAGAGGAAGAGAGAGAGGGTCAAGGGCTCACACACTATATTTAGAACATTTCCTACCTACTAAAACCTGTTTTTTCTCTGTTTGGCTACCTGCTTTTTTAATACAGACCAGCTTTCTCTGTGTGTTAGGTAAGAGATAGTGCTTAATTAGCAATCTTCTTAAACCAGGTATCTGGAAGTAAGAAAGCAACTTTTAACCCGCCAAGCAAAGAAAGTCAGTGTGGTGTAAATTATATGCCTATCTTTAAAACCAGTCACTGTGGACAAGGTAAAGAGTGGCCTGAAGGCCTAAATGAGTGTTTAAATCTGGGAGTAGTTGGGATAATATGATTGGCAGCCTTACGGTAAGGCCAGGGGTCGCCGCCATCATGGCCATTCACATGCAGGTTCTCATTAGATTCAGACAGACGGTAGAGAAACAGTAAAGCCAAAAATTGGTGGGCCATTCCTTTATTCTAGCCTTGCAACTGGTGGGCGAGAAACATACAGGGCACCAAAACCTACTCACACATTCTCCAGCTCCACAACCAGGAGAATCTTTTATGGTTTTTCCTAGAATCAAAGGCCCCCCACCTGCCTCGTTCCCTTCGGTTCCACATCTCCTTCTCTCTGCACAAACTCTGCAAAAATATGGCCTCCTTCTTCTTCCTAAAACTTTTTGAGGTGAAAACCCCTCCTCCAGCAACATTAGCATAACAATGCCCTTCCCAAGCAGGAAGGTAATTAGCAGTTTCACTTGAGCAGCATCATTCACATAGGCAGCGCCAATTTTAAGAAAGTGATCATATAAATCACATTTTGCAAACTTATTTGCCTAACACTCAATCTTAGCAATATTTAAATATTTCTCAAAAAAGGAAATTTAAGGAGCAGCCCAAATCAAGAGATGTGCACTATACCTTGTAGCCAAGTATATAGATTTGATTTCTGGTATTCTTTAGCTTTCCCACAAAAGTAAGCAATTGAAAAGTTATCTCCAGTTTACACAAGAGGAGCTGATAAACATATATAACAAGTTTCAGATTACAAATTTTTTATAGACATCATCATATTTACTTCAGGTGATTTGAATAAATTTTTGTTACTTTTACAGAGCCTCTTAATTCAAAAGTTTGTTATGACCTTAGTTTTTCACATTTAGTTCAGTTAATTTTAATTGTAATTATTTCAAATGACAATTCTCAGATTTAGAAATGTTTGTCAAGTACCAAGGTGAACAAGAAGAATTCTATTTCAGAATTTCAAACCAAAATTTTACTTTTTTGTTGTTTGAATTTTAAATGATATTGAAAACAAAGCTGGTCTAGATTTGATTTTATTTTCTTATTAATTGATTGATTGATTGATATTTCTGTACTATAATTAGCCTGCCTTTTGATAGAAACTATGCACCAACATAAGTTAGAATTTGTGTTACATTTATTTGTGTGAACATTTATAACTTACTTACTGATGTATTAGAAATAATTACTCCATTTGTACTACCAGACTTTCCTGTTCTTGATTAACGTTCTAATTTGCAGCAATAGAAATAGAAAGTTATCCTGTTTTTTTTACAACAACACTGTTGGGCAGATAAAATATATTATGCTCACTTTGTTAAAGATGGCGCTGCCCACATGGAAGTTCGTTGATATTAATGTGTGTTCTGGAACAGGCTGTGGGCAGACCAGGTCGTTATAGCCTAAGGCTTAGTTTAAGAGTAAGCTCTTCTCCACACCCTTGATTTGTTGGATAATGTAGGGTGGTGATGTAGGGAGGAATCCCATTATGCCTCAGATGGGTGGCTTTGTATCACAGACTTTCTTTACGTATAACTGGATTAAAGGTTTGGATTTTCTAGGCTATAAACTGGGGCAGTCTGGGAGCTTGATCTCTCTCTCTCTCTTGGTTCCTGAGTTCCTGAGGGAGGTAGAAGAGAGGAGAGCAGAGTAAGGCCACATGGAGGCCAGGAGAAGTAGCCAAGATGGCAGAGTGCTGAGGAAGAAGCCAGTTTGTTAAGAGTTTGTGCAGACGGAGATGGGAAACAGAGGTGAATAAGTCTGGTGAGCTAGAAACCTTTGATTCTAGGAAACTCGGATAAGTCAGTAGCTTTGTGAGCACTGAATGTGTGGATTTTGGAGCCCACTGTGTGTTTTTGCTTGCCCGCCGGGTGCAAGCTGGAATTAAAGCTGATGGCTCACCAGTTCTTGGCTCCGTTGTTTTGTTACCGACTGTTCGAATCTAATGCGAACCTGCGTGGGTCAGGCTGCTGTGATGGTGGCCTCGACTACTGGCTTTACAAACACTATGAATGTATTGTTCAATTTTCTGTTCATTTTATGAAAGAACATCAGAATGTCCTTAGCCTAAGACTTTACTCAAAAGTACTAGGAACAAGAATGCTCACTGAGAATATTTTATCCTGGAGAGGAAGAAAGAATTTTATAGAGCTTTGACATGAGGGGTTATAAAAAATTGAGCTAAATTGGGTAATAGATGGTTAAACTCAGAACTGGGAAGCAGGAGAAATTGTTTTGTATATTAGTAGCTATTTGTTGGTCAATTCAAATTTATTAAAAAGGGTGAAGGAGGAAGATATTGGGGCTAAGGTCATTTATAAGTTGGGTGGGAAGAAATATCTGTAGTAAGCAAGGACACAGTGGAAAATCATGCCTTTTAGGATCTCCTGCAATTTTATCCTACTTTATGAAGTATGGACTCCTCTTTCCTCACTTATGTTTAGGTAACATTGCTTAGATTGCATTTCAATAGAATATCTCCTTATTCATTACCAAGAAAATCTAGATTTTTGGATTCTTTTTTAAAATAAGTTATTTGTATTTAGTTTGATGAAAGCACAAAACCTAAATAAAACAAAACAAACATTAAAAACCTTCTTTTACTTTTTGTTACTAAAAAGAATTAACTAACTAAATAAATACATTCCCAATATTTCTACTCTGTGTTCTAATATAATCTCTAATTGGATAATTAAAAACATGTAAGGCTTGCTTGATGTATGTCTATAATATATAATGTAATACAATATTTTAAAAGATGAATTAATTTACTAATATAATGCTAATTAATTTGACATTCATGTTATTTTAAAAATATATTATGTGAAAAATAGCATCAGTAATTCTATTCACTGGAAACCACATACTATGGCCCCTAAAAATGTATTAGGGCTAAATAACAAATATTTTCCAAATTTATTTTTTAATAATTTATGAAGGTAGTGCTGTTCATCACAAAATATGCTCAACTGATTACGGTATGCTTTCTTGTATAATAGCTATTGGGTAATAAGTAGATATTAATTAAATATATCAGCTTTCAATTAATGGTCATTGGTTTTGACTCAAAGCCAACTGAAATCCACATTTTGGGTCCAGTGAAGAAAGAAACGTTATTTGGTGCAAAAGGGCTCAATCGTAGTACAGCATCGTTGTAAAAACAGCAAGGCTGAGGGACAGCACTAGGGCCAGGTCCTTCTCCAGCTAGACAGCTTGCTCTGCTCCTCATGGGTCTGCTTTGCTCTGCTCTGTTCCCCTGATATATCATTGGTGTTTCAACTCCGCAAGGGAAAGTGCACTTACAGAGCCAGAGCGGTGCCACGAGCCACGCCACTTGTAATTTAAATTGTGTAGGCCTCGAGTAGGAACGGTGGGGGATTAAGAAATAAACATAGAGGAAAAAAGGATGGGATCGGGAGCACCTCTGTAAGCTAATCGCATACAAGAACGGGGAAAAAACCCCGGCCAGCTTTATTATATAGTGCAGAAAACAAAAGCCATTTGTAAAACAAGGAAGTTTCTGATACAAAGTCACATATCTAAGGTATAAATGGGAATCCTCTTAAGAGTGTACCACCCCCACCATGCAACAGCCAAGGGTGTAGGGAAGAGCTCAGTCTTAAAAGGCTGTGGGGAAAAGCTTAGTTTTAGGAAGTTGTGGGGAAGAACTTAGTCTTAAGAGGGTGTGGGGATGAGCATAGTCTTAGTTAGGCTAAGCCCTAGACTGGAAGGACTCTGTCAGTTTACAGCCTGTCTCCCACAAAGGGGAGTTGGTTTATATAGACAGAAATCCCCATCCCTGATCCCTGATTGATCTGTCCTCATGCAAATGAGGACTCTCCAACTCCTCACAGTTTGATTGGTCCAAAAGGTACTATCCTGATTGGCCAAAATAGACCTGCTTTGATTGGTTGATGAAGAAATTGATAGGGCTATAGCCGCACAATTCCAATTGGATGGGGGAAGCCTCAGTCTCCATGGTTGAAATAGAATTCCAAGAGCTCCTTTTTTAAGGGCTGGTTCAGATGACAGAAACATAGTACAGGCAGGCAGTTAAGTGCAGAGGCAGGTAGTTCAATGCAGGATTGTCTCTGAAGTTAGCTCATTCAGTTTGCACGAGAGGCCCCTGCGTAAAAATGGCTTCTAGGCTCTATTTTTTTTTTTTTTTAATTTGAGCCCAGTTAAACATCAGAAGCCAGTCCTTTTTTTCACAGTATTCACACAGCCTAATTTGAAACTACTCATTGCTTTTTTATCAATGTAAATAAAATATGTCCAATCTGTTGGGCATTTAAATGTATCAACATGGTGACAAAACAGGTTTAACCAACATTTAAAGGTTCCCAGTCCTTATCACAAAGCCACATAAAGGGAAAACCATAAAAACAGAACTACCTTTCTATACAAAGTGTGTTGATTTGACCCAGTTATCTCTGGTCCTGAAAACAGTGTTTGCATAAATAATAGACACAGTTGCTACATGGGAAAATATCTCTGTTATGGAAATAACAAAAAAATTAAAATATGTCAGTTACCTCATTCCTCCCACAACATTGGACTGATCTGGGAAGTATCACAATTTCACCATGTCAATAGTTCATTAACAATAGATATTTTAAACAAACATTATTATAATGCATAGTACCATTGTGCTTATAATGCATAAGAAACTATTTTCATAATTCCAATAAAGTCTAAGTTAAACACAACTTCCTACCATTAGATTAAATTGAAAATATATAGTAAAAATTACATGAAGTAGGAAGCTTGTAACCAAATACAGGTAGTTACTTTCTTATAAGAGTACATTTAAATGTTATCTTCTTTCCTAGCTGAGAACCTCTCAGAACTAAATACAACATGATGAGTAACATTAACTGACTCACCTCAAAATAAACATTTTAAATGTATCAAAGCCACAGGATATTCTAGCACACAGCATTCCTCATCCTGTAGAAACCTGGTGGCATTAAAGTTCTCCCTGTCAAAAGGAAGAATTCTAAAGTGTTTAGACAAATAAGTTTAGAAACAGCTACCTGGATTCAAGCCTCAACTTCACTGCTAAACACCTTCAAAACTTTTGATGAATCACTTTAAGTATCTACCTCTTTGTATTTACTTTTAAAAAAACAGAAATAAGGTCCTACTTCATAGTACTGCTTGATGGTTAAATTGTTGAATATATAGAAAACACTTTATTTTTGTTGCAATATTATATAGTGTCAGGTGAGGGCCATGACCCCCTCCTCTCTTAAGTAGATGAAGGTACATTAAAAAACTGGACATTCCAGATCACTTCCCCCCAGACATCCAGATTGACTCACCTAGGTGTGGAAGGTCCCCTAGCTTACTGATGGTTCATTCTTTTTTTCCCCATAATGATTACCAGCCCCCACCCTCGAATCCCCTATTTAACCCAACCTGTGAGAGAACTGGTCGCTGACCTCCACTTTAGGAGTCAGCCTGGCAGAGGACCCCCTAATAAACTTTTCTTGCCTGAACTCAGGTGTCCTCCTTTGGCCAACCTTACAATAATGTATATAACCTATGAAGTCATTACCTTGATAAGTCAAGTACTATCTGACACCATATATATTTATTAAAATATTATTGACTATCTTCCCTATGTTGTGCTTTACATTTCCATAACTGTTTTTATAACTGGAAATGTGTACATCTTCATCCTTTCTCCCTTTTCATCCATCTCCCAACTACCTTCTCATCTAGAAATCATCAAAATGTTCTATGTATTATCAATGTAAGAAACCTCCAAACATGTGAGAACTTTTTATGAGTTTATTTAAGCCAAACTGCTGACAATTGCCAGAAAGCAAAGTCTATACTGAGAAAATACTCTGAAAAATGGCCGTTTTACCACTTATTTTAAACATTAGAATCAAAGGGGAAAAATAAGGGGTGACATGAAATTGATTGGTGATTGTTGGGCAGATAAAATATATTATGCTCACTCTGTTAAAGATGGTGCTGCCCACGTGCAAGTTTTAAGAGTAAGCTTTTCCCCACACCTTTGACTGATTGGATGATGTAGGGTGGTGCACTCTCATGAGGAATTCTTCCAGTATGTCTCAGATAAGTGACTTTGTATCAGAGACTTCATTGTTTGTAGATTGGATTAAAGTTTGGGATTTTTACACTATAAAGTGGGGAAGACCCAGAGCTTGCTCTCTCCATTCCTGAGGTTAGTATCAGAGAGGAGAGCAGATTAAGGCCACGTGGAGAAGAGGAGAAGCAGCCAAGATGGTGGAGTGCTGAGGGAGAAGCCAGTTTGTACAGAGTTTGTGCTGGAGAAGAAGATGGGGAGCAGAGGTGATTAAGTCTGGTGAGCTAGAAGCCTTTGATTCTAGGAAACTCGGAAAAGTCAGTAGCTTTGTGAGCACTGAATGAGCGGGTTTTGGAGCCCAGTGTGTGTTTTTGCTTGCCCACCGGGTGCAAGCTAGAATTAAAGCTGATGGATCACCAGTTCTTGGCTCCGTTGTTTCATTACCATCTGTTTGAATCTAATGCGATCCTCCATTGGCTTTACAGTGATAGATTAGGGAGGTGGGAGAAAGCAAAGCAGGGAAATCTCTGGGATTGGATAAAATGTGAAAATGTATTTACTGAAACTTCTTTTACTAGACAGGCATATGATAGTTAAGTTATTAACATGATAATAACAACGAGGGCATTTGTGGTTTCTGCACTGGTAGGGTGGCTGCCCTGAAGGGACAGGAAAGAAACATTACCCTTACATTTCAAAGATATGTTATCAGGTACATTATTGTAGATGCAAAAGACAGGCTCAATTAAGGTAAGCACTGACCTTTGTTAGAGAAAATACCTCCCTAGAAGATGACTAACCACCAAACTGCTTTTAATTAGAAAGTTTTAATTTCAGATCATCCTGTGTGGTTACTTTAGGTCTCTGAGTCTGCAAGGCCACCATGCAGATTTTTCGTGAATATATCAGGTTCAACATGTGGCTTCTTTTTCATCCATACTCTTTCTTTATAAGTTCTTTTCTATTTGTTTATTCATCTGCATGCCTTCTCCCTTCTCATCTCTGCACAAACTGGCTTCTCCTTCAGTACCCAGCCATCTTGGCTGCTTCTCTGCAAAAACGTGGTCTCCTTCCTTTTCTTCTCCTTCCTCTTAAAATTTTTTGGTGTGAAAACCCCTCCTCCAGCACACATTAGCATAACAAAGCCCCTTTCCAAGCAGGAAGGTAATTAGCAGTTTCACCTGGCAGTGCCATCACATGGGCAGTGGTCATTTTTTTTTTTTTACAGGAACAGAGAGAGAGTCAGAGAGTGGGATAGATAGGGACAGACAGACAGAAATGGAGAGAGGTGAGAGGCATCAATCATTAGTTTTTCATTGCCATTGCGACACCTTAGTTGTTCACTGATTGCTTTTTCACATGTGCCTTGAGCGCGGGCCTTCAGCAGACTGAGCAACCCCTTGCTCAATCCAATGACCTTGGGTCCAAGCTGGCGAGCTTTTGCTCAAGCCAGATGGGCCCACGCTCAAGCTGGCAACCTCGGGGTCTTGAACCTGGGTCTTTCGCATCCCAGTTTGACACTCTATTCACTGTGCCACCACCTGGTCAGGTAGGCAGTGGCCATTTTTTATTTTTATTTCTTTTTTATTTTATTCATTTTAGAGAGGAGACACAGAGTGAGAGAGAAAGAGAGAAAGGGGGGAGGAGCTGGAAGCTCAACTCCCATATGTGCCTTGACCAGACCAGTGCAGGGTTTTGAACTGGCGACCTCAGTGTTCCCAGGTCGACGCTTTATCCACTGCGCCACCACAGGTCAGGCAAGGCAGTGGCCATTTTTAAAATAAAAGTGAGCAAACCTCCAAAATACAGATTTTACAAACCCATTTGCTCAACACCTACCAATAATTCACAAGAGTTCTCTTTTTTTCTACATCCTGCCAACACTTTTAAAAAAAATTTATTGATAACAGTCAATCTACTAATACAAAATAAATTCACTGAAGTAGCAGGATACAAAATTAATATTCTAAAACTAGTTACCTTAAACACCCTAATAATGAAATATCAAAATTAAAAATGAAAACATTTACACCTGCATCCAAAAATAATAAAATACCTAAGAATAAAGAAACCAAGAAAATAAAGACATATATTTGAAAAACTATAAGACATTCAAGAAAGAAATTGAAGAAGGAATAATAAATGAAAGACACAGTTGTCCCTCACTATATAGTGGTTGACTTTTTGTGGTCTCACTGTATCATGGATTTTTAAATTGTACCTATCTAATTTTGTATGACAGACTTTTCACTATATCATGGGATTTTGTGGTATATAGGTGTTTTTATATATTATTTTAATTATTTTTGTGGTAAAATAAGCAAAATAACTGTGAGAAAGGTTAATAACAGTGTAGGGAGGGTTTAATAAGCCTGAAAATATATATAGATAATAAAATAAATATAAGATTGCTACTTCAAAGATTTTTGTTTATCGCATGGGGTTCTGGAACCTAACCCCCCACCCCCGTGATAGATGAGGGACCACTGTGTTCATGGATAGGAAGAATTAAAATTGTTAAAATTTCCACATGACCCAAAACAATGTGCAGATTCAATGCAATATCTCTTAAAATATTAATGAAAATTTTCACAGAAATACAACAAATAATCCTAAAATTTGTATGGAACCACAAAAGACCCCAAATAAATAAAATCATCCTTTTTTTTGGGGGGGGGTTGGAGATATCACACTACCTGATATCATATACATTATAAGTCAATAATAATAAAAAGCATGGTATGACCTGGCTTGTGATGGTGCAGTAGATAGATGGTTGACATAGAATGCTGAGGTTGCTGGTTCAAAACCCTGGCTTTGTTCAGTTAAGGCGCATATGGCAAGCAATCAATGAACAGCTAAAGGAAATCACTATGAATTGCTACTTCTCACCTCCCCTTCTGTAAAAATCAATTAATACAAATTTTTTAAAAAGCATGGTATGAATTGGAAAGCCACATGCATAAGAATAAAACTTGACTACAGTTTGTCCCCTTTAGAAAAATTAAATTGAAATAAATCAAAGGCCTAATTATAAGATCTAAAACCATAAGTACATAGAATAAAATATAGGTACTAAATTTATGGACCTTGGTCATAAAAAAATTTTTTATGAATTTGACCCCAAAGGCAAGGGAGGTAAAGGCAAAAATAAATAAATAGGACTATATAAAACTAAAAAGTCTTCCTAGAACAAAAGAAACAAACAATAAAACAAAAAGGCAGCCAACCAAATGGGAGATGATATTCACAACCAACAGCTCTAATAAGGAGTTAATATCCAAAATACTGTATATAAAGAACTCACAAAGCTCAACAACCATCAAGGAAATAATCCAATTATAAATGGGGAGAGGACTTGAACAGACACTTTTCCCAAGAAGAAATACAAATGCCCAACAGGCCTGACCAGGCGATGGCACAATGGATAGAGCATCGGACTGGGATGCAGAAGACCCTGGTTCAAGACCCCGAGGTTGCCAGCTTGAGCGCGGGCCCATCTGGCTTGAGCTAAAGCTTGCCAGCTTGGATGCAGGGTCACTGGCTCCAGCAAGGGGTGGCTCGGTCTGCTGAAGGCCCATGGTCAAGGAACGTGTGAGAAAGCAATCAATGAACAACTATGGTGTTGCAAACACTAATAATTAATGCTTCTCATCTCTCTTTGTTCCTGTCTGTCTGTCCCTATCTATCCCTCTCTCTGACTCTCTCTCTGTCCCTGTAAAAAAAAAAAAAAAATTAAAAAAAAATGTCCAACAGATATAAAGAAAGATGCTCATTTTCACTAGCTGTTAGAGAAATGCAGATCAAAACTACAATAAGATGCCACCTCATACCTGTTAGATTAGCTAGGATCAACAAAACAGGTAATAAGTGTTGGAGAAGGTGTGGAGAAAAAGGAACCCTCGTTCACAGCCTGTGGGAATGTAAACTGGTACAGCCATTATGGAAGACAGTATGGTAATACCTAAAATAATTAAGAATAGAATTAACACATGACTCAGTAATCCTTCCACTGGGTATCAACCCAAAAAGCTTAAAAACATTGCTATGCAAAGACACATGCACTGCTATGTTCATCATGGCATTATTCATGGTGTCCAAGACATGGAAACAACAAAAATGTCTGTTGGATAAACAAATGTGTAACAAGTGTGTTAGGCTTGTTCACTTGAATTTTTTCTGATTGGTTTATGAGCATGGGGCAGCACCATGTGTGTATAGTCTATGAAAGGCTGCAGGTGCTTGCCTTTAGGATGGCAGATTGCAAGTTGTGGATTTCCTGCCTGTTTAGGAGGGGCAATTGTTTGCCAGGCAAGGAATTTCCCTGTGCCCCTTCTGCCTGTTTTTGGCTAGAGAGTCCAAAGAAACAGAGGGCAGTGGTTTTCCCTGACTGCTTGCTTTTCCGCCATTGCGATTGAGAGACTCTAATAAATGGAATGGCCCCCCATTTTCTGGCTCCACAATTCCTTTACCATCTGCTCAAATCCAATGTGAGCCCATATGCCTGTGGCCACTGGTCTTACAGTGTCCCTTGATAGAGGATTGGATAAAGAACATGTAGTACATATAGACAATGGAATACTACTCAACCATAAGAAATGATGATCTATTGCCATTTATGACAACATGGATGGACCCTGAGAACATTATGCCAAGTGAAATAAGTAAATCAGAAAAGGTAAGAACTACATGATTTCACACATAGATGGGATATAACACTGAGACTCATGGACATAGATAAAAGTAAAGTAGTTACTAGGGAAGGGGAGTAAAGAGGGACAAATATACAATGACAGAAAATGATTTGACTTTGGGTGATGGGCACACAACACAATCAACAGTTCAGACATTATGAAGATGTTCACCTGATACCTATATATTCTTATTGATTAATATCACCCCATTAATTTTAATTTCTAAAAAAAAAAGATAAAAAGCATGGTACAGCATAAAATCCAACACATAAATCAATGGAATAAAATAGAGAGCCCAGAAATAAACTATACACTTACCGTGTATGGTCAATAAATCTATGACAAAGGAGGTAAGACTATACAATGAGATTAAGACAGGCTATTTAATAAAATGGTTTTAAGAGAACTGGACAGGTACATGCAAAAGAAAGAATTGTTAGTTACAGAATAACCAGGGGATATAAAATACCGCAAAGGAACTGTAGTCAATAATATTTGCATAACTGTGTATGGTGTCAGATTGGTATGAAATTTATTGGAATAATCACTTAGTAAGTTATATAATATCTAATACCTGGGGTTGTAATCTGAAACTAATATAATATTGTATGTCAACTGTAATTAAAAATTTCTTTAAATGATTAAAAATAACTATTATCACTTTCTTATACCATGTATAAGAATAAACTCAAAATAGAGACTTAAATGTAAGACTTGAAAACATAAAACTTCTAGAAAAAACATAGGAAGTAAATTCTTTGACATTTCTTTTAGTAATATTTCTTTGGATATGTTCCCTCAGGCAAGGGAAACAAACAAAAATATACACAAATGGGACAATATCAAATTAAAGTGTTTTTGCATAGCAAAGAAAATTATCAATAAAAGTAAAAGACAACCTACTAGATAGAAACCAAAGATACATCTGATAAGGGGTCACTATCCCAAAATATAAAGAATTAATATAATTTAATGCCAAAAAAGCAAACAATCAAATTAAAATATGGGCAAAGAACATAAATAGACACTTCTCCAAAGAGGACATACAGATAGCCAACAGACATAAAAAAGATGCTCAATATCACTAATCATCAGGAAAATAAAAATTAAAACCACTATAAGAAATATTTCACATCTGTCAGAAAGGCAAAACACTTTAAGACAGTGTCTGATTCACAGTAGGATCTGTTTATGAGTTTATGTTATTGTTTATCCCTGTTCTGGCTGCCAGCTTATCTTTCTATGGAAGAAAGGCTGTAAGTAAAGTTTAAAGCATAAACCTGGAGTAGAAACAAAGAATTTACATGATTAATGATCAATTTGC
This sequence comes from Rhynchonycteris naso, assembly GCA_037038555.1. NCBI lineage: Eukaryota > Metazoa > Chordata > Mammalia > Chiroptera > Emballonuridae > Rhynchonycteris > Rhynchonycteris naso. The sequence continues at coordinate 119,918,959 of CM072996.1, read as the reverse complement.
AAATCTCAAAAAGTAGACTTAAGAAGTGTGGTGAATACCACAAGGTCCAGCCTTCCAGGAGCATGAAAGAAAACAACAACTGAAGATCAGACTTTTGTTTCTTGGGGTTTTGTTTGTTTGTTTTGCTTTATTTCTATTTCCGAAGCTGTTCTTAGAGTAGCCTCTTTCAAACCAAACATAAATTCAGTAAAATAAATAATGAAATGAGTGAATTAGAAAAAAAACCCAAAATATATTAGTGCCATATTATCCAAGTTGAAATCACAAGATGCAACTTGTAATACATAATACATAATAAAATGTCATATTCTGAAGTCATTAAAAAGTAGGTTTTTCTGTCAGTCGTATTTGCTCCTCTGATGTTCTATCTCGGCCCAGTGGTAGCATTCTCTTAATGTGAATTGCTATCTAGGGATTCATTCTTGACTTGACCTTCTCTCTTGACCCTACATTTTTGTAAAGCCCAATTTTAAGACTTCAAAATCTCTCTTTATTTTCTCTCCTTTCACAATTTCTACCTTACTCCAAACTGTGACCAGCTTTGCCTTGATTGTCTCCTGGCTTCCTTCCTCAGTTGTCTTCCATTGTAAGTCAAGGAATTCCAGACCTTAGCATGCAATAGACAGGCCCTGCAGAACATGACCCAGTCCACATTCCCAATGCAATTTCTTTCTATTTCTCACCAACACACTGTCTTTTTTTCTGCAGCCCTACACAAGTGTTTGCGGTACTCCAGGAGTGCTAACGTGTTCTCATGTTTTCAAGCCTTTAATACCCTTTCCTACTTCCTTCCCTTCATTCTTTAAGCTGAGATTCAAATATTTTCTCCCCTGAATTTGCAAATTCTGGATTAGCCATTGGGATAGTTATTGTTTTGTTGCTATGTGCTCAGATCTCTTTTATCATCTCTCACAAAAATAGGACAGATGACCCCAGCTTGGCCAGTCACAGTATCCCTACTTCACTGGCAATAGTTATTGGTCTAGGACTGATTTAGCCTGGTCAATAGAATCACTTTCAGATCTTTTTCTTACTGTTCTACAAGGGAGCTCTTCTTCCTGGCACATAGAACAGGAAACATGTGACCCTAGGTCACATACACTTCACCATTTGAAAAAACCTGTCTGCAGTTTAAAGACTGTTGCAGGTAGAGAGGAAAGAAAGGTAGAGAGTATTGCAGAGTTGAATTCCTCTTCTAAACCCTGAAGTTCTCAGAGGTGCCAAGGATTCTGTAGAACTTCCTCTAAATATGAGAATTTTTAAAATTATTTTTCAACATAACTCCTTTCTTATATAAGAAACCACAGATTCCTCATTAATAAAAATACTCACTCTGGAACACATATTAGAGCACTATTATTCTCTATTGTATTTTATTTGTTTATTTTATTCCCCAAATAGACTGAAAATTGGGGGAGGAGGGAACAGGATGGTGCCTCATGTCAGATTCAGCAAAATGTTAACAAAATAAATAAAACAATTGTTGAAAAATATGTTAACACATGACTAGCAAAGTTTTCAAAATAAAGCAAATTTGAACATTATATATAATATTAATTTGGAAATAATACATTTTATAAATTATATATTTTTCCTCACAATAAAACTATAATATTTGACTGCAGTGGTCATATAGCCCAATGTTATCATTTTGCAGATGAAAGATATAAGTTCCCCCAAATGATGAAGCTTTACAAAATCACATAAGTTGGTATGTGACAATCTTCTCAAGCTTACACTGGAAAAGAAGAAAAAATAGTAAAAAAATATATTTATTTATACAAACAAAAATAAATGAATTAAATTATATAAAATTAGTTATCTTTGTGATGTTGGTCTCATTCATTTGTAGCTTTATTTCTATTTATTGCTCTGCTTTTAACAATAGATTTCCCAGAAGTTAAAATTCTAGTCATTATAAAAAAAATTATTTCTTTCTCTTCTATATTATGTTTATCCAACAGAGAGTAAATCAATAATGGAGAACAAGTCTGTCAATATGAAACTCCAGAATACATTATTGATTCTTTAGCTTTTGACATTTATTCCATGTACTGTAAGCATCAGACATCAAGACTTTTTAAAGATTTTTTTCTTTATTAGAAATGAACAGTGAAAATTGATGTGAATAAGTCTTACAAAGTTTTCTCTGGTGGGCTTCTCACAGAGTACTTAGTGAGAAAATAATCTTCAGACATATGCATAAATGTTTCAGTGTCAAAGATATAAAGTATTTTAAATCAGATAAACAGTATGTGAAGTTTAAAAAGGCAACACTTACTCTTTTTCTCAGTAAAAATAATATTTTTTAAGGAAATTTTTAGTTTGCCCAGGCTGGATGCTTGGTTGGTTAGAATAACATCCTGAAGCGCAGAGGTTGCTGGTTTGATCCCCGGTTAGGCCACATACAGGAGCAGATCGATGTCCCTGTCTCTCTCTACTTCTTTCCCTTCTTCTTTCTCTCTCTCTAAAATCAATACTACAAACATTAAAAAAAATGAAATCTCTATTTTAAGTTCTTTAGAAAAGATAGGGGTTAATTTTATCTGTTTAATTTAGTAACTGCAAACCAACAAAAAAAGCTCTTTTTTTTTTTGTTTAACTCATGCACCACTTTTGCTCTTTCAATAAAGATTTAATAACATCAAAGTACAATGTGTCCATAAAGTCATAGTGTACTTTTGACGGTGTGACCGGGTATATCCCAAGTTTGAAAACTCCTCACCACTTCCATTGCTGTCACCTTCATTCAGGCCACCATCATTTCTTACCTGAATTATTTGAGTAGATTCTTAATTAGTCTCTGTGTTTTCCTGTCTGGTATAATCTACCTTCAGCTTTCTGTTCTACATACTATGTCCATGGTGATCCTCTTATAGCTTAGATTTTGTACCCTCTATGTTTTCATAGCTTACCCAGAGAAACAGTTGCCCCTGTGATGACCTCCCAGGTCTGTACAATCTCGAATTACTTCTTAGACTTCCAAGTGCTGAGTCCTCCTGACTATGCTTCCAACAACCATCTGTTTCTTACTGTTTGTGACCAAATCACGCATTCCCACAATTCAGGGCATTCCGTTTCTCCTTCCTCTGAAATGCTCAATACCCTGTCATTTATGTGTGTGTATCTGCACAAATGTGACCTATTCAGAGATACCTGGAATGACCATTGTATATAAAATTAGCCACACTCTTGTACCATGCATTGCCTTCTCACAGTACTTGTATTCAAATCACCTTTATTTTCCTTAATAATGCTGTATTCACATAACTTTTATTACAGTATATTTTGTAATTGTTCTATTTCATTATTAGTTATTGCTGTTATTCTTTTACTGTAGGTAGAGCACAGAGCATTTACCTAGTAGCTGTGGCTGATGCAATGCTGTGAGAATACTCCAGCTCCCAAATCCCTCCTGGGAACACCCAGGAAGGGAGCTCGCTTGCTATGTGGAAGTGACTCGGCACCAACCAGGCAGCCTCCTGACCTTTTTTGGCCATTTTCCCTGCTGTGACATTCTATTGGTTGAACCTATGTATATAAGCTGGCTTACTTCCAATATAAAGTGGATTTGCATCACTGAATCTTTTCCCAGGAGTTGGGTCTTGTGCATCTCCGTGGTCCTCACCCCCGGGCGGTCCTTGTCCACATTTTACTGTGTCTAACATATATTAAACTTTTCATATAGAAAAAAACATAATAATATAGTGGGTGATACTGTCTGTCATTTCAGACAGTGACTTGGGATCTTGGAACTATCCCCTGAGAATGAAGGGGAAATTCTGCATGGCATGCATTTTTGTATTTCTTCCAGGTTAGTGGCTTGAGAGTGTATCTTTCCCAATGTGAGTTCAGGTAAGACCCCCTTAGTTAGAGCCTTGTGTAAGGGGAATTTCTGAAGAAAAGGGTCCAAGTCAGCTCAGATTGCTGACCCTCTAAATTGTGAAATGATAAATTAGTATTATTTTTAAGCTGCTAATTTGGGGGGTAATTTGTTATGCAGCAGTAAATTATTAATCAGGTTAAATTATTTTATATAAATTGATTTGTTAAAAGAACTTGAAAGATAATTTTTCGTGTGTGTTTCTTAAAGACATTTAATCTTTTTTTGGCAGTACAGTAATTTATCATTAGCAAAGTAAAAGTTCTCTGAAAATAAAAAGAAATTTTAACCCTTTAAGACATCATCACCTTATCTAAGAATAATGAAAAGTTCTTGAATGCTTTTTTATTTTTATAATTAAAGGATATATTACAGAAATTATTTCATAATATATTATATATAAAGGTTAAATATGCATTTTTAAAATCTTGCTTAGTTGGTTTTCCATATCCTCTATTTTATTGCTATTAAAGAAACTGCTTATCTCTGGAACTTTTCATTTCCTATCTCTTATGGAGCCTTTTTGATTCTTTATTCTGTTTTTGGCATATCTTTGAAATTATTCTTTTGTTTTGTTTTGTTTTCAGAGACAGAGAGAGAGTCAGAGAGAAGGATAGATAGGGACAAACAGAGAGATGAGAAGCATCAATTATCAGTTTGTCATTGTGACACCTTAGTTGTTCATTGATTGCTTTCTTATATGTGCTTTGAGCGCGGGCTTCCAGCAGACCGAGTAACCCGTTGCTCGAGGCAGCGACCTTGGGTCTATGCTGATGAGCTTTGCTCAAACCATATCTGCCCGCGCTCAAGCTGGCGAGCTCGGGGTCTCAAACCTGGGTCTTCCGTATCCCAGTCTGATGCTCATCCCCTGCACCAGCACCTGGTCAGGTGGATGTATTCTTTGCCTACATAATCTCTCACCAAATTTTACAACCACATTTTTCTTTGTAACTCACTATTTCTTTTTAAATTTACTGTCATTTTTTTCTTACAATGATAAATTCACAAAACAAAACAAAACAAAAAAAACAAAACAAAACCAAAACCCAACACCAGAGACCACCAAGGCTTTAGAGGGTTCCCATTGTACTTCAACAAAAATCACCTTAGCACATTTGTGCTTGTAAAGCCAGTAGTCGAGGCCACCATCACAGCAGCCTGGCCAGTGCAGGTTCACATTTGATTCGAACAGTCGGTAATGAAACAACGAAGCCAAAAACTGGTAAGCCATCAGCTTTAATTCTAGCTTGCACCCGGCGGGCAAGCAAACACACACTGGGCTCCAAAACCCACACATTCAGTGCTCACAAAGCTACTGACCTATCCGAGTTTCCTAGAATCAAAGGTTTCTAGCTCACCAGACTTATTCACCTCTGTTCCCCATCTCCTTCTCCAGCACAAACTCTGCACAAACTGGCTTCTCCCTCAGCACTCTGCATCTTGGCTGCTTCTCCTGGCCTCCATGTGGCCTTCATTTGCTCTCCTCTCTAACACCTCAGGAACCAAGAGCACAAGCTACTGGTTTGTCCCACTTTATACTGTAGAAATTCAAACCCTTAATCCAATCTACAGACAAGGAAGTCTCTGATACAAAGTCACCCATCTGAGGCATAATGGGATTCTTCAGGAGAGTGCACCACCCCACATCATCCAATCAGTCAAGGGTGTGGGGAAAAGCTTACTCTTAAAACCAAGCCTTAGGCTAAAATGACCCAGCCTGTCCCCAAACACACATTAATATCAACGAACTTCCATGTGGGCAGCGCCATCTTTAACAAAGTGAGCATAATATATTTTATCTGCCCAACAATGTTAAATAAAAACAACAATAGATAATCTATAAAAGCAAGAAACTCAAGAAGAACATTTAAAGAGGAAAAGAATTGACTGTATCTAAAGCTAATAGAGTTCAGAAGCTACAAAATCAGCATCATTAAATTTGAATTTTTGTTTCTAAAACTCCATGAAAGAAGTGGGTGGTCAAAATCTTGACTAAAGAGAGAATTACAAAATCAAGTAAAGCCTAACCAGGCAGTGGTGCAGTGGATAGAGCGTCAGACTGGGATGCAGAAGACCCAGGTTTGAGACCCTGAGGTCAGCAGCTTGAGAGCAGGCCCATCTGGCTTAAGCAAAAGCTCGCCAGCTTAGACCCAAGGTCGCTGGCTCCAGCAAGGGGTTGCTCGGTCTGCTGAAGGCCCGCGGTCAAGACACATGTGAGAAAGCAATCAATGAACAACTATGGTGTCGCAACGACAACGAAAAACTAATTGATGCTTCTCACCTCTCTCCATTCCTGTCTGTCTGTCCCTATCTGTCCCTCTCTCTGACTCTCTCTCTGTCCCTGTAAAAAAAAAAAAAAACAAAAAAAACAAGTAAAGTATCTCAATTGTCAACAACTGAGGATTGAAACAAAGATAGTCATTAGTTTAAGATAGTTTCATTCTAGAAAGAAAGCAATTACTGTGTTCTTTTCTCCTATTAGTGAGTTGTACTACATCTTTATGTTATTAAGTGTTTACTGTAACCTGGCCTAAACTTTTTATCTCATTACTCTAGGTGGGGTGGGATTGGGCTACTATATTTTATTATCTTCATCATTTATGTCTCGTTGTATAACTGCTACCTGGAGCTTAATTATGTGTCTTCAATATAATGAAACTCAAACTATTAATTACTTGTCCTTAGAAGTTCTACTTTCAGATATCAGAAAATAAACAAACAAAAAACCACAAAATGACTTTTCCATCCTGGACAACAAAAGAATGCATTTTCTTGTTTCAAGCTATTTTCTACACAGGAACTAATACCCAGTTCAGCAGATATAGCCAATTGTAAATGAGAAACATCCTGATTTCTTGCAAGTTCAAGTATTAGTTTTAGCCCAATAAAATTTCAAATTTCTTAAACAAAAAATGGTTTAAAGGGGGAATAAATGCTGATGGATAGAGACTTGACTTGGGGTGGTGAATACAAAATACAGTGTACAGATGACGTGTGGTAGAATAGTATATATGAAACCTGTATAATTTTTTTAACAAGGGTCACCCAAATAAATTCAATAAAAAGGGAAATACCTGGCTTAATAGCAGTAATTTTATATTGGTCAACCTAGCAGGATACCTGATTTCCAATTACATTTTTAAGAAAGATTAACCTACCTTTGGATTATTGTTCTAGTGAAAGGAATATGTGTTTCCCACATAGTTTTTACAACGCATTAAACGCGTTTGCATATAAGAAGATTTTATCTTTTCCAAACTCGATGGTAGTCATATTTTCAGCATATGTTTAGACTTGATAACACAATATCACATACAATAGCAACTGGATCATTTCTTGCCCCAGGTGTGGACATGCAGCTGGCGTCGGCTCAGATATGTGTTTCAGTTTTCTGCTTGCAATTTGCTGTGAATCATAAATCAGCCTTTTAAAGCCAGAACTGAACTTCTCTGGTGATTAGTGAAACATGTGGTCAAGTTGATTTTATTTTTTAATTGTAGTGTTGTATATACTCATTATAGAAAACTTAAAATGTATAATTAGGCCAGTTGAAATAGGCAAAACCTATTTTTACCTGAGATACCTCCATTATTATCCTGATGTATGATCTTCTAATATTCTCCTGTAATATATTTACATAACTCAATATATATATATATATATATATATATATATATATATATATATATATATATATATATATATATAGTGTGTGTGTGTGTGTGTGTGTGTGTGTGTGTGTGTGTGTGTGCAGTTGCATAGAAAAAATGTATGGTCAATGAGCCTGTTAGAAAACATTCTTTTTCTAAATTCTTGTCATTGTAGTATCCTCTACTACTCTGCATTTATAAACATTTTTGAAGAAAATACTATTAATAATTATCTCATATCATATTATCTAAAAATATAAGTATTGGTATATTCCTTTAATGCCAGTATACAAAGGTGTGCTTCAACTGACATAAAATCAAATGTAATGACAATAAAGCTTTGTCTATTGACTTAAAGGCAAAATAGAAATGAGCGGGTTACTAATTCAATAAAGTTAAATTGGAAAAAATAAAAGACCCAGACTAATTTAATTACTTCTAAAAGAAAGTGAGAAAATAATTGCTAAAACTATATTTAAATTTGAATTTAGTAAACTAATATTTTGCAAAATGTTTCATAGAATATTATTTTAGTAGATTTATGTGGAACAAAAAAAGAATTTAGTAACCAAATATGCCTGGACATATTTAAGTGAAGAAGGTTTCTTGCTGTTGTCATTGTTATTTATTATTGTATATTTTTTGTTTCTCTTTAAAACATTCTCAGATCTTTTACTATGCTAATGTACTTTGCAAATCTCCGTAATACAAAGTAAAATACAATATTTTCTAAAATCTTCACCCTTGGAACTCCTTCACTTTTTTGTTTTAAAAGATCTGCCTAGTATTTCAATAACTAATGAATGCTGTATAACAATATCAAAACTGTTTTTCCTGAATGCTTAGCATGTTTTTTTGTATCTTCTATTTAGTGGTCTTTGTAGACTGACTCTAAACTTTATGCAAATTTTCTGATATGAGTGATAGCCTCATATGCCTTTAATCTCTTCTAATTTAATGACTTTTACTCCTTTAACTCTTTAATCCCAAAGGCATTTTGATATCAATTTCTACTGCGTAAACTCTGAAATATTTCTTTAACCATTTCCTCTATTCTATTTCTTGATTTAACTGAAAAAATTTCCAACCACTAGCTATCACAGTATTTCAGTGCACTTTCTTTTTCCCCCTATTTTGACTTTATCATTTGGAACTCCAGGCTTAACTATTTTTATAACATGTTTACTATTGTAAAGCCTCCCAGAATATGTTGACCTTCTATTCATTTGTTCTTATCAATTTCTAAACATGTGTGAGTCATATCAATAACAAACATTTCACAATCACTCATACCCAAATTCTCTAAGTAAAGAGCTTTATTGAAAGATGTCTCAAGACTATGCTAATAGGATTTACCACAAATTCCTGTTATATGTCCTCACTGAGCCTCCACTGCTACTCTAAAATATGTGTGAGTGTTTGTGAGGCTTACTGATAACATTACCAAAGTCTATATGTAACATGCTTCATGTTTTCTTGACTGTCCTGAAGGTGCCTATCAAACTTTACAATCCTTAGAAAATGGTCTTGTCTCTTCATTTTCAGAGATTTCCTAGTCATTTCTCCTATTTAATATCATTTGCTAAGAACAAAACTTCTCTATTTGCTAAGACTAATCCTCTGCATGTATTTTGCTTATCATTGTTTCTTACTTTCTCCTGTACCCTATTTCTCAGTTTTTTATATATGTCTTCAACATTTCTCAAAGTCTTACTTCTTTTCTTTCAGCTTAAAATGCTTATGTGTCTATCATAATATAAATTAATCAAATTCCTTTATTTTTGCATCTTCTTCAGCTCCCAGACAATTTCTTATCCAAAGTGTTAGTTTATGTGAACTAACTCCTCCTTTTATCAACATCTATTCTCTTGTTCAATTGTAATATTATCTTCACAATACTCCTGAAACTGATTCTCCAATCAAGAGGTAACTTCCTTATAAAAAAATCTGAAACTTTTTTTTAGTTTTCTAATTGTCTGAACAGTTGATCCATTGATCATCCCCTCTTATGTGACTTCGTTACTTGGCCTTTGAATTCTTGCACCATCCACTTTTTTTTACTTATCTGTGGCCTCTTCTTCTCCTCTGCCTCCTTTGATGACTCAGCATTCTTCTATGAGTAAACATTTACCCACCCTGTGGAATTCTCATCCACATTCACAACTTCAATTCTCACCTTCAAAGATAGCACATGGAAAGATTTAAAAAATGATTAAAGTCTAGGTCTACCCCAAATTATTCTGATGTAATTGATTTTGGTTCAACTTGCATATTGAAATCTTTATAATCTTCCTCAGCATTCCACCATCTTGGCTGCTTCTCCTGGACTCCATGTGGCCTTAATCTGCTCTCCTCTCTAATACCTCAGGAACCCAGGAACCGAGAGAGAGATCAAGCTACTGTTCTCTCCCACTTTATACCGTAGAATCAAAATGTTTAATCCAATTATACAAACAAGGAAGTCTCTGTATAATGGGATTCCTCAGGAGAGTGCACCACTCTACATCATCCAATCAGTCAAGGGTGTGGGGAAAAGCTTACTCTTAAAACCAAGCCTTAGGCCATAACAACCCCGGCCTGCTTACATTACAGCCTTTCCCCCACACCCATCCCAAGCATAAGAGCAAATAATATCATCTGGGTGACAGGCTTCCATGTGGGCAGTGCCATCTTTAACAAAGTGAGCAAATTATATTTTATCTGCCCAACAATCCACCCCTATGCTCACTTTACCACAATCTACACCACTGGCATTCCTGTACAAGGAAATAAGGCACATTTCACAAATTACAACAGCATGAGAAATCATAAAATTTCAACAATTACAAAGGTACATTTCACCAGTCTCTGAGCACTTTGCCGAAAGTGCAAAATGTTCTCAGCCTTCTTTCTTGCCGTCGGAAAGGCTTCCCGGGGCAGGGGGACAGCCTACATCAAAGCCACCTCTCACCCCCATCAGGGTATTTCACATTTCCAAAAACCATAAGTCCATTCAACAAAGGAGCCTGTGCCCATCCAGTCATAGTCCAGGAAATCAGTCCACGCTCATGGGGTGTTAGCCTCCCCCCTCATTCCTGCCATCATGGCAGGTCTCACACTGTCCTAAAGAGAAGCATATGGCAATGGCAGTCAGCATTTCCATCTCTGCTCTGGGGAGCATGATGGCATCCACACCTATGTCCCAAAATCGCAGACCTACCAGCAACTTGGCAGGCATTCCCTGCCATTTCAACTGGGCTCTCACCTTCTGGAGACTGTGGATTGCAACTCCAGCCTGATTCTCCTCATCCTCCAAAGAGGAACTGAAAACATCAGCTCCTGCTGCTGGGCTCAAGCCCCGGGCTGCCGTCACCTTCTGCTCAGCAGGTCTTGCAGCTCCAGCCCCGGCCTCAGCCCCGGCCCAGGCCTCAGCCCCCGCCTCATGCCGCTGCTGGCTCTCCACAACATCCAGGGCAATCTCCAACTCACGAACCTGTGATTCCTTCTCCAGCATGTGCTCCATTTACAGGCGAAACTCGCAAACCTGGTCGGCCTCCTCCTCCAGCGCTTCCTCCAGTTCCAGGGTCAGCATCTCTTTCTCTCATGTTTCCTCCAGCTCCTTCTGCTGCTCGGTTTGCAGGTCCTAGGCAGCCTCCTTGTTGGGCAGATAAAATATAATATGCTCACTTTGTTAAAGATGGCGCTGCCCACATGGAAGCCCATCACCCAGGTGATATTATTTGCCCTTATGCTTGGGATGGGTGTGGGGGAAAGGCTGTAATGTAAGCAGGCCGGGTTGTTATGGCCTAAGGCTTGGTTTTAAGAGTAAGTTCTTCTCCACACCCTTGACTGATTGGATGATGTAGGGTGGTGCACTCTCCTGAGGAATCCCATTATACAGAGACTTCCTTGTTTGTATAATTGGATTAAAAGTTTTGATTCTATGGTATAAAGTGGGAGAGACCAGTAGCTTGATCGCTCTCTTGGTTCTTGGTTCCTGAGGTAGAAGAGAGGAGAGCAGATGAAGGCCACGTGGAGGCCAGGAGAGGCAGCCAAGATGGTAGAGTGCTGAGAGAGAGAGACGCAAGTTTGTGCAGACTTTGTGCAGGAGGAGATGGGAAACAGAGGTGAATAAGTCTGATGAGCTAGAAACCTTTGATTCTAGGAAACTCAGATAAGTCAGTAGCTTTGTGAACACTGAAGGTGTGGGTTTTGGAGCCCAGTGTGTGTTTTTGCTTGCCCGCCGGGTGCAAGCTAGAATTAAAGCTGATGGCTCACCAGTTCATGGCTCCTGCGTTTCATTACCAACTGTTTGAATCAAATGCGAACCTGCATGGGTCAGGCGGCTGTGATCCTGACCGTGACTACTGGCTTTACACTCTGTTGGGCAGATAAAATATATTATGCTTACTTTGTTGAAGATGGCGCTACCCACATGGAAGTTCGTTGAAATTAATGTGTGTTCTGGAACAGGCTGTGGGCAGGCCAGGTTGTTATGGCCTAAGGCTCAGTTTGGGAGTGGGCTCTTCCCCACACCCTTGACTGATTGGATGATGTAGGGTGGTGATGTAGGGAGGAATCCCATTATGCCTCAGATGGGTGGCTTTGTATCAGAGACTTTCTTGTATGTATAATTGGATTAAAGGTTTGGATTTTCTATGCTATAAACTGGGGCAGTCCGGGAGCTTGCTCTCACTCTCTCTCGGTTCCTGGGTTCCTGAGATTAGTATCAGAGAGGAGAGCAGAGTAAGGCCACGTGGAGGAGGAAAAGAAGCCAAGATGGTGGAGTGCTGAGTGAGAAGCCAGTTTGTTAAGAGTTTGTGCTGGAGGAGATGGGGAACATAGGTGAATAAGTCTGGTGAGGTAGAAACCTTTGATTCTAAGAAACTCTGATAAGTCAGTAGCTTTGTGAGCACTGAATGTGTGGGTTTTGGAGCCCAGTGTGTGTTTTTGCTTGCCCGCCGGGTGCAAGCTAGAATTAAAGCTGATGGCTCACCAGTTTGTGGCTCCTGTGTTTCATTGCCATCTGTCCGAATCCATTTAGAACCTGCGTGGGTCGGGCGACTGTGATAATGACCGCGACTACTGGCATTACACACTCCTTCATAGAGCTCTTGGTTTCCTCACACATAGCTGTAAAAGTCAGCCAGCCTACAGTCCTCCAAAAAACAGCAATGGGAAACCATAACAGTAACCAGTCCTCTACTGCACCGCTCAAAGCTGGTGGTGGTTCCATGCCAATCTGTATCGAATCCTGCCGACTATGCCAAATGTAAAGCTAGTAGCCGGGGTCAGGATCACAGCTGCCTGACCCGTGCAGTTGGTAATTAAACAATGGAGCCAAGAACTGGTGAGCCATCAGCTTTAATTCCAGCTTGCACCTGGCAGGCAAGCGAAAACACATACTGGGCTCCCAAACCCACACATTCAGTGCTCACAAAGCTACTGACTTATCTGAGTTTCCTAGAATCAAAGGTTTCTAGCTCACCAGACTTAATCACCTCTGTTTCCCATCTCCTTCTCTCTACACAAACTCTGCACAAATTGGCTTCTTCCTCAGCATTCCACCATCTTGGCTGCTTCTCCTGGCCTCTTAGTGGCCTTAATCTGCTCTCCTCTCTAATACCTCAGGAACCCAGGAACCGAGAGAGAGATCAAGCTACTGTTCTTTCCCACTTTATACCATAGAATCAAAACGTTTAATCCAATTATATAAACAAGGAAGTCTCTGTATAATGGGATTCCTCAGGAGAGTGCACCACCCTACATCATCTAATCAGTCAAGGATGTGGGGAAAAGCTTACTCTTAAAACCAAGCCTTAGGCCATAATGACCCCGGCCTGCTTACATTACAGCCTCTCCCCCACACCCATCCCAAGCATAAGGGCAAATAATATCATCTGGGTGACAGGCTTCCATGTGGGCAGTGCCATCTTTAACAAAGTGAGCATAATATATTTTATCTGCCCAACACATAGATTCAAAACCTTTAATCCAGTCCACAAACAAGGAAGTCTTTGATACAAAGTCACTTATCTGAGACATACTGGGAGGATTCCTCATGAGAGTGCACCACCCTACATCATCCAATCAGTCAAAGGTGTGGGAAAAAGCTTATTCTTAAAACTTGCACGTGGGCAGCGCCTTCTTTAACAAAGTGAGCATAATATATTTTAGTTGCCCAACAATTACCATCTGTCTGAATCAAATGCAAACCTCATTGGCCAGATGGTATGATGGTGGCCATGGCTACTGGCCTTACAGTGTGTTTCTGCCCAGATTTAGAATGTTTAATTTATTTTTATCATTTCTTTTTATTAGTCATGATTTTATGTTTAGGTATCATTCACTATACATCAGACCTATGTTTCCTCCCCAGCCTCTCTTTCTGATTGTGCTACCTGAAGTTCAGACCTATCTTTATTCAGTTTCCTCACCCATCCCTAGGGTTGTGTACATAAAGTTTCAGACTAACACTCCAGATGTTCTATAGTAAACTCTTGACTATCTATGATAATAGATTACTGGGAGAGCATAGATAAACAAATTGGTTTGGAGATTTGTCACCTTGAGTGAACTCTCCCATGGTGGCCCTTGGGAGTGGCAGAAAGGATAGGGTGAGAAAAACAGACACTGTGCCTAAAGCTTTAGCAGGTATCTTCATAGATAATTCAGGAATGTCCCTGTGTCATTCTCTCTCAAAGATAAAAAGACTGATAAAACTCAGGGCCTCTAGCAACAAGCTTTTATGAATAAATGAATGAATAAGAGGATTACTTGGTGTGTATTCCATAGAGGAAAGTTCTCTTCTTTCTCTTCCATTATAAGTTTGGAGTAAAAAATTAAAAAGAAATGCATTCAAGAAAGAAAAGCTGTGGTAGTGTAAAATCTGAGCTAAGGAAGCTATAATTAGATGAGAGACACATCAGCCAAGTGTTCTATACAAAATATATTCAAAATACATTGCAATAAAGCAACACACAACAATGAAACATTTAAAAACAATGCTAAATATGGAGAAACATTTTCTTAAAGATTTTCAGGTATTCAGGACATTCAGGAACAATCCCTCTTCTGCTTATTTGGAAACTGCTGCTGATTTTCCTCTAGTCAATACACAGAAAATATAAACTACTAGTTGAGATAAGTGAGAAGGTACATGCCCTGTAATTGTGCAACTGGTTATCAGATGACTGATGCAAGTTGAAGTCAGCCAATGTTCATGAAATATTTGTCTATTCCAGGCAGTTTTCTAATGATTAGCATGAAAAGATAAACAAATGAACTGCACCTGTTTATTTGCTGCTTCTGAGGATTGATAGGGGTGAGTTATAGAAGGATTTGAATCTAGACTCAGTTCTTCCAGAACTATGTGATACTTTTCCATCAGTTCTGTTGTTTTTTCCAAGCAGAGAAATAACACAAAGGAAATTGTAGCTTAATTAGAATATCAGAATTGGAATGGCAAGTGTTATATTAACACAGAGCTGGTGGGGAATCCACTTTTCTATTGAGAGTCCAGAGGCCTGAATTTCAGTCCTCATTCTTCCATAACCTGTTCATAAAACTTCAGCTGTGCAGGACTTTCTTCACTCTTTTGTGATATGAGAGACTTCAAGAAATCTTAAATTCCTTTCAGACCCATCTGCAATAAGACCATGATAAAAAAAGGTGGGGGGGACTTTGAAAAAAACTTGGCTGGCCAAAATAATGGTACTTGGAACACTGAATATGATGATTTGATGTGAGGAATCTAAGAAGATTCTGAGAATTACATTTCAGGTTACTGATGTCTAGTAAGAATTTTTAGAGAAGTTAGTGAGCTGCTAACTCCGTCAAAATGCAGACAAAGTGAGAAGAAAGCAGCAGTCAGGGTGATTCACATATTCGAACAATTGAGAACCGATTGCCTGGGAAAGCAATACCTTCTTTTTTCTTCTTCTTCTCTTTCCCTGACTTGTGTATTCTAGTTCTAACCATCGGAAAAAATTCCTCTGGCATTATGCATAAAAACTCATCACTCACTTTGTATGCAGAAAGCATACACACTACAAGCCTCATTTAATGTGTATGTACAAGGAATGAAGAATACTAAGCAAGGGCTCAAATTATGATTTTAGGATAGTGCGGTAAAGCATCAAGTGGTGACCACCCATGATCCTAGCTAATGGTCATATTACCTGCAATGAGGTGGAGACAGAGACTTACAGAACCAGTTTCAGCTGGATTTCCATGGCAACAGAGGCCTACATGCAGAAACAGTCTGTTTGGGATGACACTAGGTCACTGCATCAGAGCTTCAAGTAGTTAAATCATATCACATACTCCAACTCCATTATATATGGAAAACTGTTTATTTATTTGTTTGAAATGTAAACAAATATATATATATATTTGAAAAAATTTAAGATCTAAATAAGTATATAATATTATAGTTTTGTATTAATTTGGGAATTCTTTAGTCTCAGTCATTGTAATTGGTATTTTGTATGTAATATAAGAGCCTTTCTGGTATTTTTATTACTTGTTTTCTCAACATAAAAATTGCTAAAACAATTTTTTAAAAATAGTAACATTAGTATCAAGGTCAGATATGATCTCTTCACAATTGTTTCATAACCATCATGTACGTCCTTACACATCAAATTTAGTCACAAATTGCCTCCTGTCTAGCTCAACTAAAATGAAGTAAAATGAAAGGAAAATAGTAAACAATGTCCTACTTATTTTGGAAATTGGGGTTTGATTCTGTTATACCTGATATTATCTGTTATAAAATATAATGGATTATACATACAATAATGCATATTTGCTCAATAACAGATTTATTTTTCTAATTGAGAGAAGGGGAGATAGAAAGACAGACTTTTACATGTGCAACCCCTGTCTGGGGCCAATGTTCAAATCAACTGGGGCACCTTAGGCTGAGGCTTGAACCAATTGAGCCACTTGCTGCAGAAAGGAAAGAGAGAGAAGCGGGGTGGGGGGTGGGGGGGGAGAAGCAGATGGTTGCTTCTCATGTGTGCCCTGACTGGGAATTGGACCTGGGAAGTCTGCATGCTGGGCCGACACTCTGTCCATTGAACCAAAAGGCCAGGGCCTCAGTAACAGTTCTTGACAAATAAAAGAAACCTGACATACTACAGTATCTTTAGCCAACAACCATATCACATTATTTTTCTTTTATGACAGTTTGGGTTTCAATCTTCACATTAAGAATCACTAAACAGTCCTATATCACTTTTGAGCATTGGCAATTATGACTTTATAAAAAATTACATGTTTATAAAATACTGATTTTCAGAACCAATATTTACAAATGCGACCTCTTTATCTTGAGAAAAATCACAGACTCTAAACCAGTGGTTCTTAACCTGGGTTCTATTGAACCCTAGGGGTTCAATGAGTCGGTCTCAGGGGTTCGGGGAAGCCTCTGCCATGGAGGCCAGAATAAAGTAATACCGTAATTTGTTGTGAGTTCATGCACTTTGTTGGTTTTGTTCTTTGAGCAAGGTGATGTTCATGCATGGCTCATTTTGTGCACCAGTAAAAAAACATATACCTATGTCTTGAATTTGGAAAAAAAATCATATTTTATTTATCATTAAAGAAGGGTTCAGTGAATGTGCATATGTAACTGGTGGGTTCGGTACCTCAAAAAAAGGTTAAGAACCACTGCTCTCAACAATCAGCATCTCTCTGCTGTAGCTTAATTTCTTAACATAATTAAATTAAATATTGCTGGGAATTAATTCTTCCTGAAAATCGGTCCTATGTTTTTGACAAATTGTCATTAGGTGCCTAAGAATTAGGCTTCATAAAACATGTTACTTACCCTAAACATCTCTTAACTTTGAAAATTGTAGTCTATTCTGAGATTCTTGGTATCTTTACTACTTTTAATTGCATTGTGTGTTCTGTGAATAAGCAATTCCTTCATAATGTGTTTCAATGACCAAATATAGTGCAACTTTATTTTGACTTACTAGGTTTTGTAAATCTTTTGATTCTTGACTCACATTAAGTATAAACACACATTCTCCAAGGAAGAATGCATTCATTGCTTGTAAAACATATTAAATATCTAATTTCAGAGTTCTGTTTTTGTTTTCTGTTTTCATGCACACATTTTTAATTTTAATGTTGGACTGTAGTAACATATAATTAATGAATTTTTATGATGTAGTGAAAATTGTATAAATATTCAGCTGAAATGGCAATGGGATGCACCAACAGACAGTGTAAATAATCCCCCAATCCTGACAATAAACACTACAGAATAGCTTACTGTTCAGTCTGGTGAGCATTTAATTTTTAAAAAACATAAACAGAATGATCTATGCTTCTTATCATTAACTTATTCAAAAGTAATATGATCAAGAAAGTATGATAGTAATAATAGTTGTCATTATAATAATAGCCCACTGTATGCCAGGTGCAATGCTAGGTAGTTTTCATGCTGCACAGCTCATCCTTAAAGAATTTCAAAAAAGTCAGGTATTATTATCTCAGTTTTCCAGTTGGGGGAACTCAAGCACTGAATGATTAAATTATTTGAGTAAAGTCATAGAGGTAACAAAGGTTGGAATCCAAATTTGAACAAAATCTATCAGGTTTCTTGAATGAGAACTACCTTAGCTATTTTGTAGAAATCACATTTTAATTTGAGCTAAGAAAACACAGCACGCTAGACAGTTTATTATTCTTAATATGCAGGCATATTTATGGCACATTTGAGGAAAAGAGTATACCACTGAAGATATTTGCCTCATATGGCCACAGTAGTCTCCATAGCAGTGTGATTCCTTCTATCATTTCCACTTTAGATTAAGCACTGCCTAGAAATGGTACAATAAACTTTGTGTCCTTGAGCAGAAGTCTGCAGCCTTTGGAACTGCCTTCTAATAAGTTTCTGTTTCCAGATTACCTTTGGTTGCAACCCCTAGAACTGCTTATATCTTTTCAAAGCCAATGACCTGATTTGGTCATCTGGAGAGTGCTTTCTTTTCACATAATTTTGTATCAGTTACTCCCCAGCCCTGCTAGAATTAGTAAAAAAAAAAAAAAAAAAAAAAAAAAGCACTCAAATGCTATTGCTTTAAAACATTTGGGTAACTATTTAAAAACACAATAGTTGGGGCCACAATCTAGACTTCCTCAATTAAATTCTCCAGGGTCAAGTTCAGAAATCTGTATATATATATTTTTTATTTTATTCATTTTAGAGAGGAGACACAGAGTAAGAGAGAGAGAGAGAGAGAGAGAGAGAAAGAGAGAAAAGGGGGAGGAGCTGGAAGCATCAACTCCCATATGTGCCTTGACCAGACCAGTGCAGGGTTTTGAACTGGTGACCTTAGTGTTCCCAGGTTGATGCTTTATCCACTGCGCTACCACAGGTCAGGCCAGAAATCTGTATTTTTAACAAGTACTCTTTGTGATTCTGTTATGGATACAGGGTTGGTAATTACTGCAGAAAGCCTCATGGCTCAGGATGGCCTAAAAGTTCAATCTCTAACCCAGGGCATTTTCCTTTCTAGTCTGTCCTACTTTTGACTTGCCAGTCACAGTTAGCATTACCATACCCCCATCTCTTATAGAACTGCTGTTCTTCTCAGTATTTGACATTTGTTTATTATCTAATCATTTGAAAGATGGCCTCAGGAATGGGTGTTGTGGGTGGATGCTTAAAAAAAGAGACCAGCTCTCCTGTCCCTCTTTGAGTTTTTTCCCTCCAGGCAATTTAGTTTTTGGTCAATGACTTAGACTTGAAAAGCATTAATAGTCACTATGTCAAACACCTGCCCTTACTGGGGAAGAGTGACTCATGAAAATGTGACATACCTAAAATGTAGTGCTAAAAAACATTTTCAAACCTTAGTTTCATTTCTTAAATGGTATACAACTTTCTATACTGGGTATGACAAATGCTACATAGTGTGATAAACCCCACAAAAAGCAACACAAACAAACAAACCACTACCACTTTTAAAATAAGATTTGGAATGGAAAAATCTTATGTTGAATGTGTATCTGTATGAGTGCCTGTGCTTCTCTGCTGAGATAATAATAGTATATACTTTCTAAGACACTCAAATTATAATAATGAAATAATTTACAGGATGGAAAAGAGTTAGTGTTTATTTTGAATATAAAAATAGTTTAATCAAGAATAGAAGCTAATGTTTTTAAATTATTATTATTTCTTTACAAGGTCAGAGAGAGAGAGAGAGTCAGAGAGAGGGATAGGTTAACCCCTTGCTCAAGCCAGCAACCTTGGGTCCAAACTGGTGAGCTTTTGCTCAAGCCAGATGAGCCCGCGCTCAAGCTGGTGACCTCGGGGTCTTGAACCTGGGTCCTCCACATCTCAGTTCAACTCTCTATCCACTGCGCCACCGCCTGGTCAGGCTGTTTTCTAAATTATTATTTACATTTATAGAACAATTCTTATTTTCCTGAAACTGTGTTAGCCCTTTAGCTCCATACCTAATTTAGTAATGTTTTTTGGCAAATACTAGCTGAAAATCTTCGTTAGACACTAGAGAGAAACGAAAATAACAGATACAAGCTACTTTTCTCCCCATCTCTATTTCCCACAAAGATTTTCTGTTCTGGAAACACAATGAGTCCTTTTTCCTAGCCACATACTGTTTAACATAACCATGATCCATTTGTCTATCAAGGCCCATACTAACTGCCCTATACTGCCGCCCTAACTAATTTGGAAGAAAATATGAAATAAGAATAAAAATGTTGAAATACAAAGTTTTGAGTTTCATTCACTCTTTTGACAGTTACTATGCTACTTTCATTTAACCTTGTGTACCTATAGGTTCCACTAGAGATAAAGTGAAGAGAATAGAACCAGAACAATTATATGTAATATTTGTTGTGCAAGTACCAAATCCATTAAATGCATTGCCTTACATAATTAAACCAAGTTTAAAGGACCTTAAGGATTATCTGAAATAATTATTTAACATTTTATTTTATATTTTTAAATTATTTTATAGGTAGAAATTGGCATCCTTGCATTCAAATGGTTTGCTTACAGCATTCAGGCCTAGTTAGCTCTCTCGTCACTACGCACGAATTTCTAGCTCTTTGATATTAATGAAAGTCTAAAGAACCTCAGCAAATAAATAAAAGAGTCAGATAAATATACAGGAATATATTTTCTGTCTTCTGGATTATTTTATAAAATCCATGGAGATGATAGAGAACATATACTGATACCATACAGGAAAAAAGGCATGATGTTTCCCTACTTTAATCTCTTACTGTGCATAATTTATAAATTAAACTTTAACATAAGTATGTATGTTTATGAAAAACATGGCATATGTAGGGTTTGGTAGTATCCATAGTTTTAGGCATTTGCTTGGGGTCTTGGAACATATCCCTCTGGATAAGGAGGAACTACTATATAAAAGTGAGAATATTCTTTAATGGCAAATTGAAATAAGTATGTATAAAACATAATAAAATGTTTTGTTATATCTTATTTGCTATATCTTCATAGTGTCATGAAATAATATTTGGTCTTAAATTGTGTGAATTAGCTGAGCAGTTATATAATTCCAACTGATATAAAAGTTTATTTTTAATATAGCCAAATAACACACCCAGAAAGACAAACAATATCATGTGAAAGAGTACAACTATTTATTTTATTATTCTGAATTAATTACATTTGAAAAAATTATATATATTTTATACTTATCATGCCATGTGTGTTAAACATATCAAGTAGTATGAAAAAAAATAGCCTAAAATATTTTAAAAATCTATATCTGGATAGAAGTTATTCCTTTTGTCACTAGAAAAATACACTTTAAATAAAACAATAATCCTACTTTGAAAATTATAAAATGCAGCCACAGAAATATATTTTGTTATGTACAGTAAGGGTTTAAATAAATATAAAAATAAATTTTAATGAATTAGATTAGCTTTTACACATTAATGAAAGGCCATTTATTTTTATTAAAAAGAGAAAATAGATATTTTATTTAGGATATTTCAAAGTTAAAGTATGCTGTGTGTATGCCATTTAAAATTTAACTCCATAAAATATATTTTTCTTACATTCATACAATGCAGAGAAAAATACCATAATTTAACTACCAAGGGGCTTTAACAAAGACAATATTTGAATATCTCTAAACAATTAACTGCTAATGTAAAATAAAATAAAATAATTGATACCACATTAAAACTTTTTCATAACATGATTTAGTGCTTCCCCCAACAAATGTAAAAGTAGAATTACTGTTAATGTTTTAAATCTGCTAAAATACATATTTACATATAAAATGCACAAGCGTCACTTACCATGTATAAAAAGAAATTTAAATGTTACAGTTTAGCAATTGTAAAGTCTTCTAAATTTAGTGAGTCAGTTCATAAATTAAGGGCAAAGAAGTTGATTGGAGGCAATAGGGTTAGCAAAATAAAAGACAAAATATTAAGACAATGAAAAATATATTGAGCGAGGGAATTTAGATAAGCACATAAATAAATATAAGCTAAGCCACAATATAAATGCTCCTCTCTGAATAGTAGACCTAAAATATTTGTGGATTCATAGATAAGCTATTTGAACTGGTTGATTGCAACAATAAACATTTCACAGAAGAGATAACACACTATAGACTGAGAATAGATAGGATTTCAGTGTCTGGTCAATGGAGGAAAAATTCTAAGTGGAATGATGGACAAGGCACAGCCAGTGAAAATTTAATTCTTGTGATAGGAAGACAGACTAGTCAGCTTTGCTTGCTACTTCTAGCTGTATACAGCAATTGTATAGTTAATCTGTCAGGTTACTCAAGAATTTATAAACACTTTATTTTAAATCTTCTATAAAGAATTAAAACATTGAAGTGTCTATCTAGTTCTATCTTCATAATTCAAATTCTAAGTTAATTTAATAAAGAATAGTTCTGTTTCCAGAGATAAGGGTATTGTGTTTTATTATTTTTATTTATATTAACATAATACTCTAAATCAGACACTCAGCATGGTAACTGGTGACTTAATATTGTAATGAATCAAAAGCACAAATATATTTATATAACTAAAGAACAAATAAAAATTCTAGAGTGAATTTAAAACTCAAACGCACTGCATTCAGACAAAAGTTTTTAATATTACTTACTGTAAAAATATGGGAGTTAGTTGATTCTTAGAGTTTATCACTGTTCTTAACTGTATAAAAGCAACAGTTAATTCAAAGTTTCTAATAAAATTATGTTTGACCCTATTTCTATATCAGAACCTGTTTTTAATTCAGAGAATTAAGCAAATTATATAGCAGATAAACAATCTTTTTTCATTATTTTTTCATTAAAGAGTAATCCAAAGAGATTACTTTCACTCTAGGAAAATAGCATAATTGGTTTGTCAATGATGACGATCTAAATTTAATCCACAGAAGTAACAATAAATATGCCAATAGTTTACCAAATCGCTGCATGATTTAATAAACTATTAGGCAGATACACTACCCTTTCTCAGATGACTATTAAATCCTTTTCTATTTTAAAAAAAACTAAACCGCTGTAATCATTATCACTTACTTTTTATCACTGTACATGTTCTGTTATGAAAATTCCTACCTTCTTATCAGCCAACTTCAAATAAAGCATTTAGCAATATCTCAGTGCAAGAAATGATAACATAGATGCTCCCTACTTTGAAGTGAAATTCTAAATATTTTCCCAAAGATTGGTAAAAAGTCTGGGGGATGGAGCAATGAAAAAATAGATTAAGAAGCTGAATTAAAACATGCACTACAGCAAGCATAAGAATGAAAGGGAAGAAATGAAAAATTCTGGAAATTGTAACCGATATTTATATATAAGTAAAATAGTATTTCTACTTACATGTGCACTGACATAAGGGAGAGATGTCAGCTAAACGAAAAAAGAACTGTGGCAATATTTATTTAACAGTACAATAAAATTAATTGTTTCAATATGATTATATCATGTGTTCACTGTCCAGAAGCAAGGAAGTGAGAGGAGAGAAAAAGAAATAAATTTTTAACTAAAAACAGGCAAAATCAAGCATAGTCTGTCACTCTAATAATTGTTAGTCAAGACAGGATGTAAATAATTCATTCAATTTGTTGTATATTTACTAGCATGCTTGGGGAAAGGAGGTTGAGCTAGTACATTATTTTTACTTTGCATCTTAGATGAAGTACAACAAAGACAATCTGAATTATAGTATAGCAGAAATAATGCTTTTTGTCCCTGCGAGTTCCTCTCTGCATGTTCAGAGACAAAATGGCAGGTAGAGTTCTATTTTACCCTCACAGGGGACACCAAGTTGCATCCCTCCAACTTTTGTAGGGAGTACACAAACAGGACTGTGACCGGGTGATGTTCTCTGTAACCCACACACCATACCTCATTCAAACAGTGAAGCTGCATAGACCAGTGTTTTGATCCCAAGTCTGGCATTGCCAGCTAGGGAAAAAGCACATATCTATCTCTTGATAACTTTTAGGCCTCTTTAGAAAAAATGTTGTTGCATGCAGCCCTTGGCCCTTCCTCATCTATACCCCCATTAATATGAACCCACTGTTGGTCTTTGTACTTGTCCTCCCAGTAGCCCTTCCCACCTCCTGTTGTTTAGGCCCAGAAAGGTTGAGGGTTCAGGAAGTGACAGAGGTAATGTACATTCTAAGTATCAATGAGACAAACCAAGATTAAATTAGTACGGTTATAACAAAGTAGCTGTCAGGTTCTTTACAGATTTAAAAATTTTAATAATACAGTATGTATTAAAATATATATTACAGCACATGTTACCTGTTCATGTATATAGCTTGAATATATTGATTGTCTAATATTAGGGATTAGGTTTACATGTGTATAAATCATTTCTCAGAGAATTATGGGAGACTACAACTCCCATCGATTATTTCTCTTATATACTTGCAAGCTATTTGTGCTACATTCTTAGTCAACAGTTCATCGTTTGAACTTGTAATAATTAGGTCACCTTGGATATCTTAAATCAAAAACAAACTGACACATTGCTCTAGTTTTTATTAACTATTGAGTATTTTAATATGACTTATATGATGTACTATTTAAAATAAAGCTTCCTAATTAAATTAAACAAGCATAAAGAACACTAAAGTAGGTCAGAAAGAAGCCATGCAAATCACGTTGACAACAGCACGACATCTCCTACAGTTGTTTCTGAGTCCTGACTGTGGTTGGAGCTGATGCCAGTGTCCGAGTCTGTGTCATTTGTGTACATGTTAAATACTCTTTGAGTAAGGGGAGGAACCTCTCCACTGCTGTTGGGGACCTCAGATTCCTTTCCTCTGTTTTCCTTTAGCTGGCATCCATCTTTGTTGCTAATATGAAATGAACTGAACTCCTTGGCAAGGAGCTCATATTCTTTTGCTTTCATTTGAAGCAATGAGTCACTGTATTTAATCTCTTTCTGGATGCCACTCAAGTGAGAATGGATTTTCAAACCAGCTTTCATGCTTTTTTCCAGATCACACTTAACGCTTTCTAAACTTAGGCTTTCAAGTTCACTTGCAGCTGCCCCTTCTGATTCTTCCTGTATCTCAATGCAAACACTTTTGACCTCCTTTTCTATTTCAGTGGAGAGCTTCTCAATGAGCATTCGGTAATAGGTTAGTCGTTCCTCTAGCTGTAGGATCCCATCACTTTTACTCAGGTCCTCCAGAATCTGGTTTTCATCATACTGCAAGTCTGGCTTTTGTTCAACTTCACTAAAACTGGGCATTAAATACGCATCCTGGACATAATTTTCTCCATCATTCTCTACACGATCCAGGTGGAACTTAGCTTCACACTGTTCAATTTCCAGATCCAGTTCTTTCATTCTCTTGACCTGCTGGTGAATAGTATGGTCCTGGGAAATAATCAGATGAACTAATGTCTCCATACTATCTCGATCATGGCAAACTGTGTCCTGCTTAATTTTAGCCAGTTTCCGGAAAGTTTTTCTGACTATTCTTTTTTGCTTATCTGGTGGCAATGTCTTCATGTAATTTGCTGGGCTGAGCTCCCAAAGTTTTTCTGTGTTTTGTACTAATTTGGCTTCAGCTGTCCGCCACAGGGGAACTGGTAAGAAAGCATCTGCTTTAACCAAAACAAACTGCATATTGGGCTGCTCATCCCCCCATGCTTTCCAAAGCTTCAGAATTCTAGTTAGTGGGGGAAGAACCCGTTCTGAGCCTCTCCACTTCTCTATAATGCAGTAATCACTGGGCTTCCCCAGAAGAAACCGTTTCTCTCCAAGTGTTGTCTCATGCTCCTCCAGCAAAGCCTGGATGACGTCAGCTGAGGTGGTGCGTTTAGTTAAACCACAGACAATCTTCTCTTCTTGGCAAACCCAAACCACAATTTCCTTCTCTTCTGAATCCATGTCTTTAGTGGGAGATCTGAAAGAAAAGCAAAGCACATTATATTCCTGTCATCACCTGTGTAAACTCAGTAAGATGGTTTAACTTTAATACCCTTAAGGAGAGACGTGTTTTGAGGTTGAGACTACATAAGAATCCGAAGTTTTATTGCAAGAAAAAAATATTACAACCACAAAAAATAATTTCCTTTTTATATCCTAGTGGGATCTGGAAAGAGCAAATTCTCATCAAAGACAGCTGAGGCTATTTTGATTCATCTTTAGATGTCAACCACAATGTAACTAAATTAAAACTTCTAGAGTTAAGATAATTTTCAAAGTGGAGATGAATCACAGAAGCTAGAATGAGACTTTTTGCTGGAGCCTTGGGATTAGTGAAGGCTAAGAATGCATAGGTAGGAATGGTGACATGATATTGGAGTCATAGAGTTGAAAATAGTTCACTTTTGAAAACTATCATTCTTTCATTCAACAAATGTTTACTGCATGCCAACAATGTGCAAGACTTGTCTGAAGATGCTAAAGATACTACAATAAAAAACAAAAACGAGGACACAGACACAAATGTGTAACTAATGTAATATAGACAGTGGTAAATGCTAAAAAAATATATTAAACTAGATAAAGGGATACAGAATGACTTGAAAAAAGAGGTCTATTTTATTTACAGTGTTTAAGAGAGACTTCTCTAGGAAGGTGACATTAGAATAGGGAAAGAAGTTATGAGGAGGTAATCAGAGGCCTGATGAAAGATTTCTGAAAAAAGTGAACAGACATGCAAGAGTCATGAAGTGTGTTCAAGGTACAGAAAGAACATGAATGTAGTTGGGACGTGAAAATAGTGAAGTTGGGGGTTGTTGCTGGTGGGAAAGAGAGGTCAAATGATGGGTGAAGAGGTCTTGCAGAAAGGAATAGCCCTGTATTTGGATTTTTAATAAAAAGCCATTGGAAAGTTTCAAGCAGAGAAGAAATACGATATAATTACATTTTAAGAATATCTGGCTTCTGTTTATGGAATAGATTGTAAAAAGGGCAAAAAGTAAAGGCAGGAGGCTTAGTTAAAAGCCTAGTGAAGAGGTCTAAAAAAGGGATAAGAATCACCTGAACTAGGGTTTTATTTAGCTGTAGAGATATTAGGAAGTGAATAGAGTTGGGAGATGTATATAGATAGATAGATAGATAGATAGATAGATAGATAGATAGATAGATGATAGATAGATGATAGATAGATGATAGATAGATATCAACTGAGGACTTGATAGTAAATTTTCTTTATAGTATAAAGGAATGCAGAAAAGAAAACAGTTATCTTAAGAAAAAAAGACACAGGCAGAAAGTAAAAGAAGTAAGGAATTTCCATAATTTCTAGGCTATAACTTTTGAAAAATTTTTACAATCATATTTTTATGACTGTAAGTAAAATTGACCATGTCTATCATAATATCTCTTTAAAAGACTGCTAAGAAATAATGAATATGAAATGAATTATAATCCATATGATTTATGGAAGCATAAGATTTTTCAGTAGTAATTGGATTATCATGAAAGTTAAAGTCATTTATCACTTTATTTATGTAGCATCTTCAAAGTATGTGACTCCAGGAAGTCCATACTGAAAGAACGTTTCTTGGTTTCTAAGAGTCATTTAACACTTAGAATTTAGTTTATAGTGCTTATATTTCAGTACCAGCAGTGACTAATATTATACTATTTTTTTATTTTAAATGACTAATTATTATACTTTGGTTATTGACTCTCCTGAAATCATAAAATGACTGCTAAAAAATAAGAAACAAGTCAGTTACACAAAATAACATAGAAGATTAGAAATAGTTCTTAAAAGTACCTGATAAAACTCAAATATTCAACTATGCTAATGAAATTTTATAAATGATTATTCAAAATGTCATTGAGTTGTGATTGTTCTCTTATGAAATATTTTACATGTAATGACTCAGTATAGAATAATATGATATCTGATAATATTTATGACACATCATTTAATAATTCTAAGTAACAAAAAAGTAGGGTAGAATTTAAGGTAAAATTATTTTTATATTTCAATTAGTAGGAAAATAATACAGAAATACATTCTTCATTCTTTTCTTTTCTTTTTTTTTTTTTTTAACAGGGACAGAGAGAGAGTCAGAGAAAGGGATAGATAGAGACAGACAGACAGGAACGGGGAGAGAGGTGAGAAGCATCAATCATTAGTTTTTCGTTGCCGTTGCAACACCTTAGTTGTTCATTGATTGCTTTCTCACATGTGTCTTGACCGCGGGCCTTCAGCAGACCAAGCAACCCCTTGCTGGAGCCAGTGACCTTGGGTCCAAGCTGGCGAGCTTTGGCTCAAGCCAGATGGGCCCACGCTCAAGCTGGCAAGCTCAGGGTCTTGAACCTTGTTCTTCCGCATCCCAGTCTGATGCTCTATCCACTGCGCCACCGCCTGGTCAGGCAATACAGAAATACATTCTAAACTAAAACAAATATGTTTTCCAAGTCACTAACACTAACTATTGTTCTGTTATGCTATACAGGGCAAATTTCCTCTAAATTAATCCTTGGCTTAATATGGTTCAATCATGTATATAAAATATTCAAATTTAACATAAACTTTTTTTTATACTGTGTAGTTACTAAATTGGGTAATTTGAATAGAATTAATAGATACTCAGTGAATACATTGTATGTTTAATTACAACTAGTTTTCACATGAATTTTTAAATAAATAATAGTCAAAGTAACTAAGTAATTATCATAATTATTAATCTTATGAGATAATATAAATAGTTATGATGTTAAAACTAAGAATGTCTCTATATTATCTTTTAGTCTTTAGGCTTAAACTCTAAAAAAGAACTTATTTAAAAATCCAGAAATTAAGATTATAATCAATTAAAACATTTAATATGTGCCGGCACTGTTCAAAGCTCTTACATATTTTAAATCATTTAATCCTCATAATTCTGTAAAGTAGTTAATAATATTATTTTACTGATAAAGAAACTGAATCACAGGAGGTTATTATAGTGAGGCTCCGAAGGTTACATAGTTAGTGGTACAGTGAGGATTCCAACCCAAGCAAGAAGCTGACTCCATAGTGCAGTTCTAACTACCTGTATTACACTATAAAAACAAATTTACAAGCCTGATAATTTAGACATGCAGATTAAATTGAAAAATAAAGGTCATGCAATAAACTATATTTTTAGGAGGAACTTTATCCATAAATTAGCCTGTGATGGTAATGGCACCATAGTGCCCGTATGAGAGCACTCAACTGGTCAAAGAAGGACAATTCCCAATTGCCAGCCTTGGAGGAAAGTGTGTGGAAAGGTGTTACCTTCTGTGCTTTTTTCTTATTAATCTTATTCCTACCCTGATGCAGTGAAAGGGATTTTTAACTGGCCTCAGATTTCCCTTAGCTGACAAAACTCGCATATATATAAAAGCCATTATGTCATCCTTTAGAGAAGTCCCTATATCCTGTTCCACTTTCTGGCTAGGAAACATCAGTTCCGAGTCTATAGCTAAAGATGATCCAATACCTATAAGCTCTTCAACCCTGTACTATAGCTGTGAAGAAGTCTGAGAAGCAGAGATCAAGAAATTCTTTAGGATAGTAGAATGATAGTAATCATATCTATGACAACTTGCTAATACTTTCATGATCCTTACTCCAATTGGAATCCATTTTGTTTTGGAAGGTTCAAGTTCTTGTATATTACAACTTTCCCTAGAAATATGCTAGTTTTCAGCTCCTGTGAACAATATAATACTAATAGTCATTCATAATCAAAAAAGATATTTTTATTTCCATATAACATATGAGAAAATTAGGGTCTTTATTAATAACTTCACAATCTAGTTCCAAACTTTTCTTTTAAGTCTTTCCCAAAGACCTTGTATTTTCTTAGGTCAGTTATTTCTAAATATTTTGTGAAATTTTTATAATTATCAATCAAACCAGTTAGTTTTCAAAAATTATGACACTCTTGGGAAAATTGGACATCTACCTGCAAAAAAATGAAACTAGACCATCAACTTACACCATTCACAAAAACAAACTCAAAATGGATAAAAGACTTAAATGTAAGCCGTGAAACCATAAGCATCTTAGAAGAAAACATAGGCAGCAAGCTCTCCGACATCTGTAGCAGCGGTATATTTGCCGATTTATCTTCATGGGCAACTGAAATAAAAGGCAAGATAAACAAATGGGACTATATCAAACTAAAAAGTTTTTGCACAGCTAAAGACAATAGGAACAGAATAAGAAGACAAACCACACAATGGGAGAACATATTCGACAGCACATCTGATAAGGGGTTAATAACTAAAATTTATAAAGAACTTATAAAACGCAACACCAGGAAGACAAACAACCCAATCAAAAAATGGGCAAAAGAAATGAATAGAAATTTCTCCAAAGAGGACATACAGATGGCCAATAGGCATATGAAAAAATGCTCAACATCACTAATCATTAGAGAAATGCAAATTAAAGCCACAATGAGATATCACCTCACACCAGTCAGAATGGCACTTATCAGCAAAACAACACAGAATAAGTGCTGGCGAGGATGTGGAGAAAAGGGAACCCTTCTGCACTGCTGGTGGGAATGCAGACTGGTGCAGCCACTGTGGAAAACAGTTTGGAGATTCCTCAGAAAATTAAAAATTGAACTGCCTTTTGACCCAGCTATCCCACTTTTAGGAATATACCCTAAGAACACCATAGCACTGTTCGAAAAGAAGAAATGCGCCCCCATGTTCGTGGCAGCATTGTTCACAATAGCGAAGATCTGGAAACAGCCCAAGTGTCCGTCAGAAGACGAGTGGATTAAAAAGCTATGGTACATATATACTATGGAATACTACTCAGCCATAAGAAACGATGACATCGGATCATTTATAACAAAATGGATGTACCTTGATAACATTATACGGAGTGAAATAAGTAAATCAGAAAAAAAGAAAAACTGAGAACAGCACGATTACATACATAGGTGGGACATGAAAGTGAGGGTATGAGACATGGACAAGAGAGTGTTGGTTATGGGATGGGGGGAGGGAGGGAAAAGTGGGATAGGGAGGAGGGGAGGGACACAGAGAAAACCAGATTGAAGGTGACAGAGGACAATTTGACTTTTGGTGATGGGTATGCAACACAATTGAATGATAAGATAACCTGGAGATGTTTTCATTGTACATATGTACCCTGATTTATTGGTGTCACTTCATTAGAATTAATAATAATAAAATATATATTAAAATTAAAAAAAAAAAAAAAATTATGACACTTGACCGAATATGTTAAAAAGTAATGACTGTTCCTTACTGAATTTAGACAATAAGCTTTGCATACTTAGTATAAGCTTCCTTATTTTTAAATTCTGCTTTGTAGCAGGTTTAGGATTTTAAAAACTATATTTATTTTATGTTGGCTCTAACTGAGTTTCTATTCTTTCATTTGACAAATATTTACTGAATATTTCCTGTGTGTCTGGCACTGTCATGGTAATGTGCATGATACAAAGACATGTATGATTAATAAGACAATGTACATGGGTTACTATGGCAAAGAGTGCTAGAGTTGAACAGAGAGTGCTTTAATGCCAATTCTAGTGTTAAGCTTCTTATTCCATCAGTGGCTCCCAGAAGCTAGATTGATACCCCTCAGTATCATATAATAAAAAAGGAACATTCAAATAAATAATATAGAAAGGATGCAGAATAGTCATCAAAATTAAACCAATTTATCAATTTTAATTACTGTTCTTTATAAATAATTGTTTTCATGTGTTCATAAACCCATGAAAACCTGGTCATCTAATATAAATAAAGAATTTTAACTTTGACACTGGGACTCAATAAATGTTCCTTTCCAAACCATTGGGAATTTACTATCTAGTATAAGTAATGACATCGACAAACACATTCACAACAAAGGCTAAAAATACAGACTTGCTAAATTGGTTTGTCATGTAATATAATGTAATTAACAGTTCTTACCTAATGATTTAAACCTAGTAGTTGAGACATATAACCTTCAATTCTAATGCAACAAAAATACAAATAAATATACACATTACATGCCTAAGAGTGTTATTTTGCTTTGCACTGTGTATGTTTATTGGGGGGAAGTGGTAAAAATTTTACTGGATCTTAAACTTCCCAGAGAACATACTCTAACCATATAAAAACTAAAAAATCATAGAAGTTTAATTTATAAAGTCCCATATCTCAATAATTCACTTCTATTTTAAATTTTATCTCATGTTTTAATTTCATTTATAATCCTTATTGTCAATCTGATTACTGTTAACTCTTTCTTTTTAGCCCCTCATACTCTGTACTTGCTCACTCAATGTTACTTAATAGTTCAATTAAAATTTTTTCTGCCTGACCAGTGATAACACAGTGGATAGAGTGCAGACCTGGGATGCCAAAGTCCCACATTTGAAACCCCAAGGACACTGGCTTGAGCACAGGCTCAACAGCTTGAGCGCAGGGTCACTGGCTGAAATGTGGGATCATCAACATGATCCCAAGGTCTTTGGCTTGAGCACAAAGGTCTCAGCTTGAGCCCAAGGTCGCTGGCTTGAGCTAAGGGTCACTGGCTTGGCTGGAGCCCCTAGATCAAGGCTGATATAAGCAGCAATCAAGAACAACAAGTGACACAACTAAGAGTTGATGCTTCTCATCTTTCTCTCTTCCTCTCAAAAAAAAAATCCCTCTATGTTGAAAATGTTTGTAGACATTTTACTATTTCTAATTCAACATAGTACTTTTTATTTTAACTGTTTCTTGTTTTGCATTATTCTTTGATTTTAAGAACTCAGGTATGTAGTAGTTAGAAATATTATCTCCATTTTACAGGTGAGGTAACTGAGACAAAGAGAGGGAAATAACATGGTTAAAAACACAAAATGATAAAATAGAAATGTTCCTTCCAACTCCTATTTTTGGTGTTAATTAGTTTTATTTTTTAGGACTACTCCTTAAAAATAAGTTACAATATCCATGATGACTATCCACTTACTAATGGTTCCTAATCTATGAATTGCATTTATTTCAAAAATTATTTTTAAATTAATTGTTTGAAAGTCAATGCATTTCTCCCCTATAAAATTAATGTCTCAACTGTTTTAATCAATCAAATTCTTGGTTTAAATGCTTTTAGGTAAAGTATAAATTTGCTTTCCTTAACTTTTATTTGCACATTCAGTATAAAGGCAAATGTTGAGGGAGTCCCATATATCTGACTCCTTAATGTTAAGAGAGTAGGGACAAAGAGAATGGCAGCACATAGTATGTAAGGTTAATGTGGACGGCAGTGGCAAGAATGGTTCTCTCTAGATACCCTGGGAGCGAGTAACCAACAGGTGGACTTCCTGAGAGGATATAGAAATACCATGACTAATTTCAGGTATTGATCAATTACAATTTAACTAGATATAAGTGAGAATTGCTTTGAATATAAGACTTATAATTGATGTGTTACGTTATAGAGTAAAAGTACTAAAAATTGTACGTTAATAAAACTAAAGTGACTACCGTACTTACATTTAATTCACAACAAATTAAATTTGGAATCAAGTTAATTTGATAAGTGTTCACTCACATAATTTGCAAATAAATATAAAATTTGATAGGCCAGAATTTAGTCAGATTATGGATTCAAAGTATGGTGCTTAACATTCCTAATGTCTTATTGTCCATGATATTTTTGAATAAATTGTATGGCCAAGAAGATTTGACTCAATTATCTACATCACAAACATATAATAACGTTATTTACTTTAAGGTGTCCAGTTTAGGGAGGCAAAACAATGAATAAATAAAAACATTTTAATGCCTTACATAAGTAGGGTATCTCAAATTTTGATTCTGATTAAAACACAAAAAATCAACAAAACAAAGATTATTGCAATGAATATGTGTAGAAAAGTTGAATGATTTATGATTGTTTTGACTTGATTTGAACTAGTTTGTCTATTTCAAGAATGGTTGATAAAGAAAAGAAAAAATGTTTTTAATAGGTAAAATATGACTCCCACCAATATATAACTGTTTTACACAATCATCATTTACTATGCTGATTCATTAGATATTGCATTAAAAGTAATTTGAAACATTATTCAACAGATTTTACTATACACTGTAAAATCTGTATTATACTACATCTATAATTATTTGGTATATATTTATGACATTTCTCATGCATACTTTTTAAAATTATATATGCATTTTAATACTTTATTAAATTTGATAACACTGAATAATCTTATGGTTTTCACAAAAATATTTTGTTTTTTAGCATACTTCTGCTTAATTTATCTTAAAAAATTTATAATTATAAAATGTTTGAAAATTATTTGTATGTATACTGAAGAAAATTTTAAAAAATCATAATGCTACAGTACCCATTTTTATCAAATGCTTTAATTCTGCTTCCTTTTGAAACCATTTGTAAGATTCATGTGAAGATTTTCAAAAGAGTGTAATGGGGGCAAATGGACTAAATATTGAATTTATAGTATCTTAACTATCACTCATAATCATTTTGAATTGTAATAACACTATTGTTTTATAAACCTCGTACTCTTTACTGTGATCTTGCCATGGACAGATCTGACTCACATTTCTCACAGGGTTGCTGCAAATATCAAATAAGAGAAAAAATAAAAGTGCTTTGAAAATTATAAAAAACAATCTGGGTAAATAAGGATTATCAACACTAATAAATTACTGTTATTATTACTTAATGCAGAGCAGAGTGTAGTGATTTTAGTATTGTTATTAAGTAACTTTATTGAACTTTCTACAGTAGTTAATAATATTATTTTACAAATACTTTCCAATCTATTTCATAATATTTTTTCACCTGTTTCCACTATTGTAGTCAGTATTTTTACATGTACACTTCTAAAATAACATCTGATGAGGTAATATGAGACATTTGAAAATATCAATATAATCTTTGGAGCATAGATGAGCTGAGAATGTTTTCAATCTTACTCTTATTTATAACCCTGATTTGGTTAAATTATGCTAATGAACCTTACTCCACCTATATGTGTGTGTATGTATGTATATAATAGTTATTTTTCTATAACTTTTATTACTCAGTTTTTCCTATTTAAAATATCTTATCAAAAAAATAAAGAATATTTATATGCTCAATAAAACACTTTTAACAACATGCGTTACCTTCTCTTACAGGTACTGTATTTCCCCATGTATAAGATGCACTTTTTTCAGAAAAATTTGGGGTCTAAGAACTGGATGCATCTTATACAGTGGTTGTAGATTTTTTTACTTAAATTTCTCACTTTTTCATGCTTGTTTTTGTGTTCATTGTTGAATACAGTGATTTGTCATCAGACACAGGTGAGGACAAGCTAATGGATGGGACTTTTGACAGTGATGAGGGGTGGTATGATTTTTATGATGAATAAAGCTTGAGTTCAATAACTTTATGTAATACTTTTTTTTTCAAATTTTGGGCCCCAAAATTAAGGTACATCTTAAACATATATAGAAGCGTCTTATATATGGGGAAATATGGTACTTTTCCATATTCACTCTGAACTAATAGTGAAAACTAAATATGAGACTATCTGCATTCACTCTATTGTCAACTAAAAACAAAAGTATTTCCTAATTGATAAATGATTTTAATACCTAAAAAACAACTATACAGAATTAAGATAATTTGGTTTATAAATGAAATATTCATAAAAAGAATTTCTTCAACAAAAGTCCACTGAGTAAACATTATGTACAAAGCATTAGGAAATAAGTAAGCAATTTAAATCTGGAAGTTTTAATATAAAATATTAAATATGATATTTCAATGCCAAATTAATGATCCCATAAAATGTATATTTACAGGAAAATATTTTGTGTAATGACAGAGATAAATGGATATTATTTGGCCATGTTTATTTAGTTCTTCAGAGGAAAAAAGCATTGAAGTTAGGACACAGAAGAATAAATTTTAAAACATCATTTCTTCATATCTATCTATCTATCTAAAGAGAGAGACAGTAGACATTAAAGTTTAATTGAAATTGGATGTATAAGATTAGCAGGACAAATATTTCATATTAACTCTACATTTCAAACATTAAGAATTGGCCCTTGTTGGTTGGCTCAGTGGTAGAGCAACAATCTGTTGTGTGGATATCCCAGGTTCAATTTCTGGTCAGAAGTGACCATGTGCTTACCACCACCCCCCCACTTCTCCCTTCTCTCTCTCTTTCTTTCTCTCCTGCAGCCAGCAGCTCAGTTGGTTTGAGCACACTGGCCAGGGTGCTGAGGATGGCTCCATGGAGCCTCACCTCAGATGCTAAATATAGTTCGGTTGTGAGCATGGCCCCAGAGGGGCAGAGCATCGGCCCCTGATGGGGGTAGCCAGGTGGATTTAGGTTGGGGCACATTTGGGAGTCTGTCTTTCTATCTCCCCTCACTTGTAAAAGAAGAAAAATAATTTAAAAATAATAAAAATATAATCATTATAATGATAAATTATTAATTAAGAATAATTAAATTATAAGAAATGCCAGTATATAAATACCAGAATTCCATCTATTACAGTGGTTCTTAACCTTTTTTTGAGATACCAAACTCACCATTTTCATATGCACATTCACTGAACCCTTCTTTAGTGATAAATAAAATATGATTTTTTTTTCTAAATTCAAGATATAGGTATATGTTCTTTTACTGGTGCACAAAATGAGCCGTGCATGAACATCACCTTGCTCAAAGAACAAAACCAACAAAGTGCATGAACTCACAACAAATTACAGTATTACTTTATTCTGGCCTCCACGGCATAGGCTTCTCCGAACCCCTGAGACCGACTCATCGAACCCCTAGGATTCAATAGAACCCAGGTTAAGAACCACTGATCTATTATATTTGGACTTCTGAATGAATTTTTAAAAATGTTTTACTTACTAATTTTTAGCCAGAGAGGAAGGGAAAGAAGAGGGGGGGGGGAGAGGAACAGCAATCCGTTCCTGTATGTGCCCTGATAGGGGATCGAACTAGCAACCTCTGTGCTTCAAGATGATGCTCTAACCAAACGAGCATTCCAGCCAGGGCTGCATTTTTATCTTTAGAACTTATATCATAATGTAGTCTATTGGTATTTATAGAAATCATTTAGACCTTGGTATACATTTTTCTTGGAATCTATAACACATTTATCTTCTAGGCCAAACTGAAAAGCAAAATGCTTTTATTGCTCAACTCTTTGCAAAACCACACTCTATGCTTGGAAATCAAGTTAGAACTTTCCAGTTTCAAGCTATTGCTGGTACCTCTTCCTGGAGATTTACTGGAAATACTCATCAGATTCAAGGATAAAAAACTTTAAGGGGAATATCTGAGTCCTGGCCCACCACCCAAAGAATTCTGTTTCTTTTAAAATACCATTACTTATTCTTTAAACTGAAGATTCTCTCTTTCTAAACAAATGGTTCCCTACCTGTGGTGATTTTACCTTCCTCCCCAGTCCCCAAAAAACAGTTTTGTTTTTCACATTAGAGTCTAGGGTGCTGCTACCATCTAGTGGGTAGAGGCCAGGAACATAAACATCTACCATGCACAAAAGACCATCCTCATTCCAGCTAAAATGTCAATAGACATGCTGTTGAGCAATCTTGTTCTAGGTTTACAACAAAATGTACTTTCATTACAGCTTCACATTTACCCCTTTTTTTTTCTTACATCTCCTGGAGAAACTAATAGTAAAATAGTGTATATGAAAATAAAATATACAAACAAGAGAGAATTTTCCAATCTCAATTAATCTAAAATAAAGGATGAATGTTAGCATTCTACTTAATGAAACACAAATGGAACTTTTTCTTTCTCCTTCCACTCCATAGCCAATCTTTATGTATGTTATTCTTAATCCTGCACAACTGAGCTTCCCTTGGTTGATCCCAGAGCTGGTCCTAAGGAATACTGATCATTTATTCCTTAGGACCAATCAATATGGAATAGGGTTAAGTTTAGTTGGGGAAAAAACTTACATTCACAGATTAGTAAATCTCTCTTCTGCATTAAAAAATATTTGAACATCTGGCTGTCAAATATGGGGAGTGAACTGTGATGTAAAAAAATGTGTAGATAGAATGACATGATGGTAAAGGTCAAGAAGACCAGTGTAGGGCCAGGAGCATGGTGGGGGCTGGAAGTCAGCAAAGGGTTTTTCACTGTATTCCTCTCTTACTCCTTCTTTGCAGGCTATTCTGTCCTGAACAGAGGGGACAAATACCAGAATTGGAAATGAAGGTTTCTAAGCACCCAGAGTTTGGGTGAAGAGGGAGCAAAGATAATACCTTCAGTCCTTACAAGACAAAAGGGAAATTTCCAGAGATAACTGGGGAATGAGAGAAAAAGTGTATCTGCTACCACCTAGTAAAGGTTGGGGGCATTGTTGGCATGTACACTATGCCTAGGTAAGTCAGGACAGTCTTTTAAAATACCTTAGCAATAAACCTACACTAAATATAATCTTATCTTGTTTTGGTTACTCAGAAGACAATTTACAATGTTATAACGTCTTGAAGTCACTATTATTCAAGTGATTTGGCATGGCAATATAAAACGAAAAATCTGGTTGTTTGTCCTTTCTGATTGCTGAATACAGAGCAAGGGCTACTAATATTTTATATTTTATTTTACTTTTGACAGTGTGAAGATACTGTCATATATTTTTTCAATGCAGTTGAAAGTAAATGCTTTTCAACCAGATTTCTGATTCCATAAGAAAATGAGAATCGTGTACCTAATATTATCTTAACATAATATAACTAATACCCTTCAAATTTTGATTTAACCTCAAAGCACATTTATAATCCTCAAAAGACAGAAGTTTATTTTACTCTAATATCACTATGCAATTCAAAGCCATAGCAAGGAACAGAGCCAGAACTAATACAACATATAATATTTATGTGTCTTATATTTTGATAAATGTTAATATAAAATAACAATACTTAGGGGAAAAAATCTGTTTCTGCACAGATTCTGATCCAGCAGGAAAGAAATTGTGACCCCTCAGACAGATTTTTTTATAAAACATATGGATGACTGAGAAGTTATGATAACCTTTCATAGACAGTTTTTTCTCAAAACATCTTCCCCAAATAAATTAGTAAATCTCACAGGGAATGAGTTCTATTGTATTAATCCTTTAATGTATAGCTCACTATATGCAACACATTGAAAAGATAGCTAATACCTCTTGGAAATAGAGTAACTCAACAATGCAAGGTTCAGAAATGATTAGAAATAGGAGCAATAAGAAAAGGATTTTATTTCAGTATATTTATCTCAGGTTCAAATCTAATAATACCTTATAAAAAATTCACATTGTTTAATTAAAAACATATAATTTATCAAAGAATAAAGATGGGAAAGCATAAAGAACAAATTTACTAAATTAAATTTTATACCAAAGATTATAAACCAGTATTTGAGTTTAAAAACCCCCTATACCAGTTTTAATATTTAAAATGTTGAGGACACCATAAAATACCAATCTGAATACTGAAGGTTTAAATTATATGTCACAGCTATTCTTGAACTAAAAGATTCCAAATTTAATAGCATCTTTTCTCAATAATCAAAATGATTACAGTACAATTATAATTAGTTTAGCTAATAAATTACTTAGCTTCAACATTATTATATAAAGAACAATGTTAATATTGTATAATATGATTGGCTTTGTAATAAAAATGATGACAGAAATTTAGAGATAAAATTGGTAAAGATAAAAACTTAAACATAAACATATGGTGAAAAACATAAATAAATTCTCCATTTGAAATTATGGTAGACAAAACTTTACAACTTGCTTCAACATTTATTTTTCAATGAAACTGTAGTTTTAGTTTTAGCAAATGTGAATAAATGCTGAGGATAAAATAATATGGGTGATAAGATGATCTTTATGTTTAGGAACATGCCGTACAGCTAAATGGGAGAAAAGGTCTAGAGAGAGAGCTTTTAAAAATAAAAGACCATGTTAAACATTATTGAAAATCGTGAGATATACTCTACACAAATATGCTATAATATTTCAAAAAAAATTTAAAAATGAACAATAAAATTTAAGTAATATTTAATAATTAATAAAAAGACATAGAAGTTGGCCTCACTGTCTTTAATTCATTCTCAATTTCCATAGCCTTTCGTAGAATCTAAGATTAAGTTAAAATGCTTGAAGAGATTTAATTTTCTTAATTAAATTTTTAAAATTTATTATGTTGACATGGTTTCAAGTGTCCTACTCAATATAACAACTTTTGCACACCACATTGTTCCCCCTTTCCCCCAAGCAAAGTATCTTTCCACCCCCATTTCTCCCCCTTTGCCTCCCTGCCCCTTACTCCTCCCTTTCCTTCAGGCTATTGCTACCTTGTTTTCTGTAACTATGTGTTATGTATATATAATTTGATAATCCCTTCACCTTCTTTGATTCTGTCCCCTTATCCCTCTTCCCTCTGACAGCTGTCCCTCTGCTCCCTGTGACCCTGCCTCTGTTTCTATTTTGTCCCTCAGTTTATTTTGTTCATTAGATTCCACATATAGGTGAGATCATATGGTTTTTGTCTTTCTCTGCCTGGCTTATTTTACTTAGCATAATAATCTTCAGACCCATCTATGTCGTGGCAAAATGTAAGATTTACTTCTATTTCAAGGCTGTATAGTATTCCATTGTATAAATGTACCACAGCTTTTTTATCCACTGTCCACTGATGGACACTTGATCAGATGTTTCCAGATCTTGGTTATTGCAAGCAAGCAATGCTGCAATGAACATGGGGGTAAATATCTTCTTTTGAATTAGTGTTTTGGGATCTTGAAAATAAATTCCTAGAAGTAGAATAGCTGAGTCATAAAGCAGTTCCATTTTTAAATTTTTGAGGAAACACCATGATTTTTTCAACTGTGGCTGCATGAATCTGCATTCCCCTCAGCTTTGCAAGAAAGTTCCCTTTTCTTCACACCCTCACCAGTACTTGTTTGTTGATTTAATTTGGGACAGGTCTCTGATTTAGACCTTGTCTGTAAGGAAGACCTTTTGAAATTGTGATTTAACATGATTCTGAGTGAACTTGGCAGTTAAAGAGCAGGTACATTAAAAATAATAAAGGGACTGGGAAGAACAGTGGGGTGTGTGTGTAAAAGAATAGATTGGATAATAAACATTTATTGAATGCTTAGTATATAACAGGTATTGCTATACAGGTATGTATTAATAATTCATTTCATTTCCATCACAACCCTATCAGATAGGTCTTATTGTCAAATTCATTTTACAGATTAGGAAACTAAGGCACAAGAAATTAAAGACCCATTCAATACTACTACAAGCTAATTAGTAGGAAAAAATTAAAAGCTAAAAAAAATAAAAATAATTTGTATAAATAAGAATTAAACCATTGATGAACTCTCTATTAAGTTTAATATAATAAACAACATGCTTCATTTTTTTCTGTAAAAACAAGATTGCAAATCTGAGTCAGATATATAAAGCTATTGAGAAACAGGTTTCTATGGCATCATAAGAAAAAATATAAACAACAGATT
Organism: Rhynchonycteris naso; assembly: GCA_037038555.1. Lineage (NCBI taxonomy): Eukaryota > Metazoa > Chordata > Mammalia > Chiroptera > Emballonuridae > Rhynchonycteris > Rhynchonycteris naso. The sequence continues at coordinate 119,877,406 of CM072996.1, read as the reverse complement.
ATTTATCACCTACTTCAATACACTGTCAATACAAACAGGATCATTTATCAATGCAATATTCAATATTTCATGACTAACCTTCCTAGAATTTGAAGGCTTGTCATTATAAAGACTCCTATTTTTTTTTTACCTGTTTAAGGAGCAACTATAAAATTTTCAGTTTCTTAATAGATGCTTGGATAAAATATTGAATTGCTATTCAATTTAAAAAAATTACATATTGGTTTAAAACAAGCCTCTAGGATATAAAGTTTTCTCATATCCAGACCTGCTGCTTATTTTTATATGATACACACATTTTTATATACTTAAAAAAAAGAATAATTCTTTTATACAATATGAAAATTATATGATTCACATTTCATTGTCCATAAAGTTGTACTGAAGCACAACCATGCTCGTTATTAATATATTTCCTACAACTGTTTTCATGCAACATTAACAAAACTTAGTAAGTGAAAGGGCAATACTATGGCTCACAGGCCCTAAAATACATATATGACCCTTTACAGAAAAAGGTTTGCTGACTCCTGAGTGGACACAGTGAAAAAGATTTATTTACTTTAGGAAGTCTCAGAGCATTTAATATGCTGATGTCACACCACAATACCCCAAGAGGAGAAAAAGAGTTCTAGTATATAGTATTCCCTAAACTTATTTTACCTTCTTGGCATGACATCTCACAAAATTCATGATTTCAGAAAACATTTGTACAAATTCAGTGATTTTCTTCACCATATGAAACTAAATATTATTTTTCCCAGAAGCCACCACTATTTAGTAAGAAATTAAAATAATATTTATCTTATATTACCAAACCATGATTATATATAATTCCATAAAAGATGCGGATGGATTCTCTGATATAAAGCATTCTAATTTTTGAAAGAATAGACGTTGAATAACAACCTAGGAGAGAATTGCAGGTCTCCTTTAAGTCGAAAATATATTTCTTTGTCTAAAGCATGATGTGTTCTCCATTCTTTCAGCCTTTAAAGGTTACATTGACCTTGCAAATCTATTTTAAATCTGTTTTAGCTATTTTCTGTACTTAAAAATTGATCACCTCAGGAAAACTGATGGCCTTTGAAGTAAAGCAATATGCTATTAATGGGCTTCAGAACATGAGAGCTCTAAATATGAAACCTTCCTCTACTAAATATTTTTAGCTTATGGAGTTTGAGAAAATGGGCAAAGTAGGAAGTTCCCTCTACCCACGCCTGTCTCATGAAACAGGTCATAACAACCTTATGTGAGAGGTGCCCTCCCTGTACCTGGAGGAAAGGGGCACCGTCATCTCTGATGACCAGGAACGGGAAGAATCCAGCGAACAAGACAAACAAGACATGCTGAGTTTACTCCACTCATTACTCTCACCTTATATTATCTGACCTATCATACTGCTCCACAACTGTCTGCTCTCCATCAAATCTAGTCTAAAATTATGCAGGTGTCACCATATTTAGGCTCTTCATTACCTTCAAAAAACTCCCCCAAGTCATGTAAAACTTATAATAAATGTGTATGTTCTTTTCCTGTTAATTTGTGCCGGTTTAAATTCCAGACCCTCTTTCTGACCTGTGGTGGTGCAGTGGGTAGAGCACGACCTGGAATGCTGAGGTTGCTGGTTCAAAACCCTGGGCTTGCCTGGTCAAGGCACATATGAGAAGCTACTACAGCTATACTAGTTGGTGCTCCTTGCTCCTCCTCCACCCCTTTCTCTCTCTCTCCTCTCTCTAAAATCAATAAATAAAATCTTAAAAAAAATTTTTTTTCAGACCCTCCCAGGGAACTCAAGGGGGTTAGGAATTTTTTTTCTTTTGTACACTATAGATAAAATGGATAAAAGCAATATTAAATGACAATTTTGATTGTCTCCTTTAAAGACATGCACACATGCAAACACACACATTTAAGTTAAAGCAAATGAATATTAATGAAGCAGGCAAACTGTGAGGAAGTTCTGAACCACAAGCTTTCTCTGGTGACTTTACCAGAGGGTGGCAAATGTCTCCTGAAGTAATACTTTGGGGACCACAGTGCTGCAGTCCTTGGAAGAGAAAATCACACACTTTTGAGTCTTAACTAATTCAAGTCCTTCTTAGATCACTAAGAAAATTTGAATCACTGTTTTGGTAAATGAAGCATGAAAAATATTGCTATCAAACAGTTTCCACTAAGTGCAAACCATTTACATTTTATTAAAATAATTTTCAATTAAATGTTCTATAAAAATTGAAAAAATTTAATTAAAATTACCCTGAAAATTAAGTTTTCATATATAGGTAGGTAGATAGATAGGAATAAATCACTATTCTATTCTTTATTAATGCTGGCTTAATTTTCTAGATAGTAATAATATATATCAATTATGGAGAATTAAAAAAAAAACCTACACATTCCATAACTGCAGGGTAGCTTTAAAACATAATTTCCACTAACAGAAAAAAGGGTACAGAACGTAAAGCATGTCTATAGGAGACTACTGAGGGTTAAGTAAACTAAGCTCATAGTTCAGATTCCAAAAATTGATTATAATCAAAATGTAAATATTTAACATGTAGTATTTGCCAGATGAAATGCTGAAAAATATCTAATCTCCTAGGAAATTCTAGTGCTTACTTCCCAGTGTTACCTGTGCCTAGCAAATACCTAAAGCTCCCTTACTGATTTGTACTTGGTAGGGAAATATTTCATAACAACAAAGCATAAGTATATTTATTAAGGGAAAGTTACCTACCCTGAACATTTCATTTAGTGATAACTAGTTATGTCAACGATTAGCATTTGTTTTCCTTTAGGCAGCTAAGTCAGTAATTGTTTTCACCTTCTTAGTGAAAGATATTTCCTAATGGTGGTGATTTTCAACTTGTATTTGCCTGCAGCCACCTACTCTTTTCTCTCTAAATGTGTTCTCAGATGTGTTGGCATATTTGAATGCACTAGAAAGTTGTAAGGATTTGACTTACCCAGTAAAATTGCCAAAAGCCCAAGATAAATTTCTATATCCCTGATTTTTATTTTCTGAACATACTTTGTAAAAAAAAAAAAACTGACCTCCAACAGAAAACATCTAAAATAATTAGCTCTTCACATTACTCATAAATAAGTTTCCTAAAGGGCAACAATAAATTAATAACTTGTAGGAACAAGAATATACCAGGGCTTGTCATGTCATTTTGTTTAGGAAAAAGATATTGAAAACATCACCAATAAGAGAAAAACACTGGTTGTCTAATTCAGAAACATCTTACATCCATTTACCTTCCCTATATTATAAACTCTTAATATGCTCTGAAATTCACTGCCTCTACCTTCTCAAGGACTTTGCTTTATAATACATTCCTTTTTATCCTCTTTTAATCTTCTATATTTTCCTCTGGTCCTTCCTACCATCTTGCCAAATTTTAACAATCAACATTTGACCACTTACTTGACTCAGTCATATTTCCTTCACGAACAGAAATAGCAATCCACAGTCATCACTTTTCCTAGCTTTACTTTACTATAACAACAACCCATCATAATAAAATGACTTCCCTCCCTTACCCATCCCCAAAAGACACAAGTCTTCTTAGGTTTATCAGAGGTCTCCTAAGTGGCAAACCCAGTAGCCATTTTTGACACTGATCTGATTTGACCTCTTTTGTAACATTAAGCACTGTGACCTTTCCCTTTGCTTGACTTCTTGATTTTACTCTCCACGATTCTTCCTTTACCTTTCTAGCTTCTCCCTCTCAGTTCCCCCATAGTCTTGCTTCCTCTGCACATTCAATGAATGTAGGTGTCATGCAGGAATGGCATAAATTCTTTGCAGTTGAACTGAGGCTGCTGTTTGATGAAAAAGCTCAAAATGAAAGACTATATGGAGAGCGGTCCTATTTGAACCTAGTCCTCAGCCACCCCACTGCTCATGAAACAGCCCAGGTGAAACCACAAAAGAACCACCTAAGTTTACCCACAAAAACTTGACAAATAAGAAATTTTGGTTTTTAGCTACTAATTATTAGAATGTTTTATTATGCAGTCAGTGATAACTGGCATAATTGCATTGCCCAGGTTTCCATGACTCATTTGTTTCACTATACACATTATATGAGTGACTATAATATCACCCACAACTTCATCAACCAAGTGTATGATTATAGATCCCAAATCCAATTATTGTAACCTTAAACTCTAGGCCCATATTTCCAACCTCTTGTTTTTGCTTTTACTTGATATTTATATTTACCTAGCCCAAGGCACTTCAAAATGAACTCATCAAAAGTGATTCATCATCCAATTTTCTCATATCCCAAACTAATGCATCTCGTGATCTTTCAGTCTACCAAATGTAATCATATTCTCTTCACCCTGTCTCTCAAGCTTGAGACTGGGAGTCTTCCTCAATTCTTTTCTCTGTCTCTCATCCCTTGTTTTATTATTCTTCCTTCCAAATGTCTCAAACATGTTCTCCCATTTCTATCACCGCTACTGCAATTCAGACCACTCTCGGGTTTACAGTAGATTACCCTAGCAAGCTATGAAAATTATATTATAAACTCTTGCTCACTTCACATTTGTTTCCTATAATACTACCAGACTGCTGTTTAAACTGCAATCTAGTTGTGTACTTTTTGTGATTAAAATTTTTAAATAGTTTTCATGTCTTTTATTTTTTATCTCTTTACCTCTCTTCCTCTCCATTTTCCCCCTGCTCCTCTCTCTCTCTCTGCCTTTCTATCTCTCCCCTTCTTCCCAGTCCCAGCCTATCTCTGCTACCTGCTCCTAGGATTCCTTCCATGATCTGATTCCTCCAACTCATAGCCACACCCTCTCTAATATGCACATTCATCCAACAATTTCTAACTTCTTGCTATTCTCTGACATGTCTAATATGAGGGCAACATGACTGTCACATATATCACCCTACAGATTACCAGATTGAACAGAACTGTATCTGCCATATTTTAGTTTTCACCCTGGGCTTTTCAATAATCTGTTTCCTTGGCCTGAAACATCTTTCTTCCTCCTTCTCTACTGGACTAACTCTTCCTCTGCTTCAAATATTGTTTCCTCTAGAAAACCTTACCTTCTCTGAATAACCCAAATTCCATCCCACAGATGGAAATGGGTTTCCACTCTTGATGCCTCTACAGAACCCAGTGACATTTGGTAATGGCATTTCTATCTTTTTTTAGGATAGTTTTTCAGTCAGGTCCTGGACAAAGTCTTTTATCTTTGAAATCTAAGTGCCTAATATGGTAAATGTTAAATGTTTCTTTTATTTTTTGTAGTGGGAGTGGGGAAAGAGGGGTGAGGGGGATTATAAATGGGGCGGAGATAAATAAAGGGAATCTCTCAGTCAACTAGGGCCTGGTTGGTTACAAGTGTCCTACCACCTGTGTTTATAAATAAAGTTTTGTTGAAATGTAGTCATGCCCATTTAATTATGTGGGGTCTAGAGCACAGTTCATTGGCAAAGTAGTTGAGAAAGTAATATGGCCCAAAAAACCTGAAATATTTATTATGGAGCTTTTTACACACAAAAAACATGCCAACTTCTACCCTAGATGACTTACCAGCACAAAAAAAAAATTAGATTTTTATTTATTTAAATACAAAAACATCTTTTGAACTCCAGTATCTACAAAATGATTCTGTGTCTGATTCTCTAAAAAGAAAAGTAAGAATAATATAATCCTTAAACAAAAGAAATTTACAATTCTATGGAAGTGATGGCCATGTTTAGAAGTAACTTCAACCAAAGTGGATGATTAAAGGATCACTAGAGGGGTGGCAGCTAAATGCTTTCTAGCAACTGGGTGGGTTTAACATAGAATTAGTCAGCCTGAAGAACCTGATTGGGAAAACAGTGTGTTTTTCCCTTAAAGGCCCATTCCAGGTGCAATCTATTCCCCATTAATCAGCCCCATATAGATGTCAGGAGGTATCAAAATAGGTTGGATGAAAGGCTGCTTTCAGACTCATCTCAGGTGCAGCATGTGCAAATACCAGGTGTCTGGAGGTGGATGATTTGGAAACACCCGAATGACACCTTGAATTTTTTTCACTCTTCACCCTAATGTTCTTCCTGCCCCAAATTACCCTTGTTATTTTTTCTGTTCTTTATGGTGACACACTATACTCCCCATTACTCAGACCCAAAATAGTAGTTTTAACTCTTTATTTCCATCCTGACACTTTCTACTGTTCCCATCAACACAATTCTGCCTATAAATTCTGCCTCCATGGTGACTCCTAATAGTGACCACTATCTGAAATCTCTTGTTTCAAAAAGTATTTGAAACAATACATTGTTTCTTTTATTATTTTTTGTCTGTCCATCCAACACTGCACTGTAAGTTTAATGAGAGTAGAGATCTTGACTATCTTTCTCATTATTTTATCCCTAGCACCTACAGTAACATAGGGCACATATTAGGAGGTAAATATATATTGTTAAATACATAAACTTTATTATGCTACTTTTAAATGCCTGCCCTGTATTTTAATTGTTTATGTCTGCGTGTCTATTAATCAGCAAATTCTTAAAAAAATACGATCTATATCTGATTCACTTTAATCTCTCATAATATCCCCAAACATGTGTGATTCATTTAATATTTCTGGATTTTTAAAAGTCATCAAATAACCATCATATTGAGTCACAACAAGCCAAATATATATGAGTAGATGCCCAAACTGACAGAGTGGGATGCTCATGACTGTTTTGTTTTTAGGTGCTAAGACAGATAAGAAAGCAATACAACAGTATACCTTGACTTCCTTAAGTATTACATAGCACAAGCTGCCTTTTTACTTAATCTATGATTGCAGTAAGTTCTAACAAAAATGCAGAACCAGTAAAAATTACCAACATTAAAAAATAAAAGGTAACTTAGTTTAAGTCTCATGACTGTTATTACTAATCTTAGGAAGACATTCTTTGACTTTCAGTTCTAGAGTAGAGCAGGCAGTTAAGAAACCCAAGTTAATACAGGTCCACTGTTAAGTGCCTGACTGCCTGTACTATTTAAAAAGATGAAATCTCAAAGGCTCACTATAGCCTCATTAAGTGCTTTTCTTACTTTGCAAAACTCTTTTCTTCATATGAAATTATAGTTACTATATGTCTACCTTATGGAAACAGCCATTTTCTTAAATTTTGTTTTATTATTATTTTTAATTAAGAGGAGGCAGAGAGACAAATTCCTGCATGTGCTTTGACCAGGATCTACCCAGAAAGCACTCTACTGGGACAATCTGCCATTTAGGTCTGTTGCTTGGAAACAGAGCTATTTTTAGGACATGAGGCAGAGTCTCTAGGTAGCCATCCTTAGCCCCTGAGCCACTTCTCTGAAGCCAATCAAGACATGGCTTGGTGAGGGGGAAAGAGAAAGAGAAAAACAAGAGGAAGGGGTATAGAGAAGCAGATGGTAGCTTCTCCTGTGTGCCCTGACTAAGAATTGTACCTGGGACATCCACACACCAGCCAACTCTCTACAACTGAACCAACCAACTGGCCAGGGCCTACAGTCATAGTTCTTAATAGCATCTCTTAGACCTTCCAGGCAGATGAAATATCTTAAGTGCAGTGCAAAAAAGGGTATACTCAGACTCTATTATGAAAGATTATGATCTCCCCAAGTTAATGTCCTGCTCCTAAATCGTAAATGTCCTCAGTTAACTGTAGTGCAGGGAATTCTGGAAGGATTGAAAAAGGTCACAGTAAATGAGGAGCAGTAGAGTAACTAATGGTATCTGACGTGACTATAAATGTCCTAATTACTGGTTGAAAACAACAAAGATACATTGTGCAGTATACCAATAAGCTCAGACAAAAAAACTATCAATTATGCAAAATACTTAATGAGTATGAAAATTTGCTGAAGTTAGACAGCTATCTGTGTTAATGGAAATTAAAATTTACAAGATCCACAAAATAGTAGAATAACTCAATTCTATGAAGTTAATTTGACCAATTTAATATGATTATTCAAATGAATAAGTTACCTACAGTTGACTATAAGTCTAATATAAATATCTCTTTACCATTTTTCTGTATACTTCCTTACTTGTAATATGTTGTTTTCTACCAACATAATCAAGATTATGGATTGTCACCAAAATGGCCATATTTCCACCTGCTTCTCAATTCTCTCTTTTGATTATCTTATCTGAGTCAGTTTTAGCTTTGTGGGATTTAGCACCATCATACATCTTACACATCTTATTGTGGTCCCTTCTTTTGTCCAAGCCTGTCACCTAACTGTGGGAATTTAATAAATGTTAATTATCATGATGCTCCTTTTATTTTCTTTTACCTCCATTTACTTTTATGTACTTTTACTTACAGTCAATCAAAAAACATTTATTGAGTACCTACTCTACAGAGAAACAGTGTTCCTCAATTCTAAAATATTATGCTTTAATTCTTTTCATTGCATTATAAATAATGTGTTTTTATCTACCTTGTCAAAGATAGTTTCCCATGAAAGAGTGATTTAAAAATAAGTTCATGCATGAGATATTTAACTATAATGCTGTTTTCTCAATTAGGAGTTTAATCTCTTAGGAATGGTGTTGTGTCTTTGCATGTCTGGTACAACAGCAAATCCAGAGTTTACAGTCCTAAAGAAATAAAATAAAAATGCTAACTACTCATAACATTCATATATTTGCGCTACTGAACTTAAAATTCTGCTTAGTAGATAGTAAACACTCAAGAGTTCTTAGATATTCTAATTTATAAACTAATCACATTTGATTATAAATGGAAATAAACATAGTTAACTTTTACCATAATGCTACTCTTCATAGTGGAGGCTTGTGGCAATATATCACATTTTAGGTGAAATAAAATCACAAAAAGTAATTCTTGTAATGCTATTTTTTGAAGTTATCTTGTAAAGGTAAACAAGCAGGACAAGAGAATTAAACTTTAACCTGCAGAGGGTGTTTTAGAATTATAGAAACTGAGACATAAAAAAGACATTAAATATTCAATTTCTCATTTTATTAATAATAAGGTTAAAATATTTAAAATATGTATACCTTTTTTTAAAATCAAAACTCTACAAAGACACATAAAGGAATATTCCTTAAACTATGCTATGCTATGCATTGCAAAATCATTAATGGTCTTACAATTTGGCTCAAAAAAAGTGTGAGAGTCAAACCTAAAAGATATCAGAAATAATATATTCCATTAAGATCTAATGATAGTTCGGTATGACATTTATAGACTCACTTCTACTTTTATTCTCTAATTTATAATCTATTTATATTCAGGGAGGAAAAGAGAACTGTGGTGACACAGAAGGTTCAGTGAGTCAAAGTTGTGATTTCGAATCCCATCATATCACACCACATTTAAGTATTAACAATTTAGATACAGTCCATAGCATTTTTAATTCAACAGGGCTAAACAAAGAGTTCATATTTATGAAGATTTTATTATGTCCCAGCATTTCATTGTCTTTAATACAGAATGAGATTTCTTGATGGTTTAGGATTAAGTCTCTGTTAGACATGGCAAATTTAGGCCTAAATAGGCCATACACTATAATAGTTAAAAGAATGGATTGAAATCTTGTCTCTGCCATTGAATCATTGCACTCCTCTGTGTCTTAATTGTCCCTAATGCAGAATAGGGAAAATAGCAGTACCCTCTTCACAGCATTATTTTAAGTATTACATAAATTATTTAAAGCGGTGCTTGGCACGTAGTGTTATAAAAAGTATTAGCAGTTAGCTTAGGGATTTACCCTAAAGCTAATAAAACGTAAGCATAAGGGCTGCCTTATTTGCACAGCTGCCTTCCAAGACCCCAGGACGACCTTAGCATATATTTATTCATAATTGTGTATCTTTTTACTTAAAGAGCACCCCTCTAATGATCAAACTTGGATTCACTTTTCCATGTTATTGTTGTTTCTATGTTAGAAAGATTAAGTATTTGCCACAGGGCATACAACTAGGAATAGCATATCTGAGATACAACCTAAAGTGTATATGTGAATAAAGAGCTGGAATTCTTAACTAAGAGATATTTTTCTGTCTATTACTAACATTTTCCCTTTGTCACATAACTGTAATTATTTTGTACAAAGCACAAATCCTCCTTTCATGTGAGAAAATAAATGTTTCACAATTATATTTCCCTCTTATCTTAAAAGGAAAAGAAAATGTTCATCCCCGGCAGTGGGATATACAGTAGCCATCACCCACTGTCTGCCAAACTTCGCTCATTCATATTGGGTTGTGTTCAAGGAGCATGAAGTAGAATGAGTACCTTTAGTGAAGAATGAGTTACCTTGGTTTGCTTTCTACAAAAAGCCAAATAAAGTCTTTCATAGCATCTATTTGTCAGATATGGCCCTACACCATTTGACAGAAAAGAGGAGTTGAGCCTAGGATAAGGGATAAAGAGAGGTCAACCTTGAATTTCTGGATTTATTCTTTAAGATACCAAAGCATCAAACATATTGATCTACTAGTGTGATCCAAGTACACTATGAGAATCAGTTGTATTTGAAGAATATATGTTGAATCAATTCATTCAGTCAAGATATATTTATTTACCTACTCACTGGTTACCTAGAACGAAATAAGATAGACATAAGTCACTGATCTTTTATAGCTAGCTATTTATTTAAGAAAAAAGAAAAAGGAGCCTGACCTGTGGTGACACAGTGGATAAAGCATCAACCTGGAAAGCAGAGGTCATTGGTTGGAAACCTTGTGCTTGCCCAGGCAAGGCACCTATGGGAGTTGATGCTTCCTGCTCCTCCCCCTTCTCTCTCTCTCTCTCTCTCTCTCTCTCTCTCCCTCTCTCTCTTCTCTCTCTATAAATGAGTAAATTTTTTAAAACATCAAAGAAAAAAACAAAAAAAAAAGGAAGGCTTTCTAACCTGTAGATATAAACCATTTAGGATAATTTTCTTTGTCAGCTCATTTAATTTTCACTGATTATTTTTATCCTTGAAATATCTTGCCAATGCTAAGCATCTTCACAAGGCTCTATTCAATTTCCATAAAGTAATAAATATTCCCTTAGATGACCATTCACATTAGTAATTGCTTTTACATTATAATAAACAAATATGCAAACTATCTCTATCTATTTAAAAAGTAAATAATTGATTCTTAAGAAATCAATCTTATATGTGTTGTATTTAGCCAAAAGGATGTCTTTAAAAACTTTTAAGCAAATATCCATTAAAGAACATCAAAACACAGAAATAAACCATGGCTGGTTGGCTCAGTGGTAGAGCATCAACCCAGCAAGAGGATGTCCTGGGTTTGATTCCCAGTCAGGGCACACAGGTGAAATGCCCATCTCCACCCTTCCCCGTCTCCTTTCTCTCTTTCTCTCTCTTCCCCTCCTGCAGCCAAGGCTCCATTGGAGCAAGGTTGGCCCGGGTGCTGAGAATGGCTCCATAGCCTCTGCCTCAGGCTCTAGAATGGCTCTGGTTGCAATGGAGCAACACCCCAGATGGGCAGAGCATCGCCCCCTCGTGGGCACGCGGGAGTCTTTCTCTCTGCCTCCCTGATTTTCACTTCAGAAAAATACAAAAACAAAACAAAAACACAGAAATACACTGAACTGTCCCTTTCACATGTACATGGTGCAGATATGTTGCCTTTGTTTAGAAAAACCAATATGACAGACAAAGAGGTTTCTTTTCAAGAAGTGGTATCCACATGCACCTTAAAGAGGTAAACTCCTACCTCCACTTCAACTTTCCTCCACTTTCAGAACTAAAATAAAAGAGAGCCACATTTTTTGGACTCTTAAAGCTATTATTAAACCTCCTAGACCTAGACCTACATACCAATCACAATTTTCTAAGTAATGCAGTCCAGCTAATAAAAACATTATATAAATAAAATCATTAACCAGCTACAAACTTTTAAAAACTTTTGAAAAAATATTCATTGAAGTACTTTACACCTTGATGTTTTATGAATTAGTACAGAACATATTAACACATCTTATATACTGAATTTTAAGTTGGCTTATTGTAGTTTGAGTAACAATTCAAGATTTAACCTAGAGCTCAATTTCACCACTGCTACTGCTCTCAGATATTTTTGCCAAGAATAGAGCATTCCAGTCATTGTTCCTAATGGGCTGTCTGCTGCCAACTAGCAACTCCTTAAATTACCAGGTATCATTAAGGGAAATCTCTTTCAGGAACTCCTGGGAACTAAAAAGGTGTAAATACTCAAATATCTGGCATTTCTCAATCTAGGTCTGGGGCCATTTAAAATATACTTCTCACAAAAATTAGGGGATATTTCAAAACGAATATGAAGCGATAAAATATCCCCTAATTTTACTGAAGGTTAGACAAAACATTACATAATATTTTCCATTCTGCAGAATTTGTAAATTACCATATTTCTAATTACAATGAGAAAATACCCATCTTGCCAGTATAACTTAAATCTTCTAACCACAAAACAATTCTTGCTTCTGGTGAAGCATTCATGGAATGATGTACTTATGGGAGTAATATAAAGCACCTGTTTTTTTTTATTATTATTATTATTTTTCATTTATTCATTTTAGAGAAGAGACACAGAGAGAGAGAGAGAGAGAGAGAGAAAGAGAGAGAGAGAGAGAGAGAAAGGGGGGAGGAGCTAGAAGCATCAACTCCCATATGTGCCTTGACCAGACCAGTGCAGGGTTTCGAACTGGCGACCTCAGTGTTCCCAGGTCGACGCTTTATCCACTGCGCCACCACAGGTCAGGCTAAAGCACCTGGTTTTTAAAAACTTGACCGAATATGCTCTAATCGATTAAAAACAAAATTAAATGCAAATTTTATGCATCAATTATAAGCAATAGAGCTGTAATTTATTTCTAATATACTTATTATAAATATATTTTTGGAGACTTTTAGTTTCAAGATGATATCACGACAATGTTTTTATTATCACCAGTGATAGATATATATATCTATTCGAAAATTCAAAGGAAAGTCAAGATGAACTGAATAGTACTTGACAATAATTATAAAGGCCATATTAACGAGATTAGATCTTTTCATAATCATTGTTAATTTTCTTCTCTTACAAACCACCTAAATGAAACATTCTACTTTAAATTTCTAACAAATATATGGGATGCTGCCTTACTATGACAAGTTTCTGCTTCCTGCAAGGTTTGGTAAAAGGTTTCACTAATTCTCTGATCCCAAATTTTGTTAATTAAAACCCCAAGGAATCACAACTCACAACCAAGTACCCCTAAAATCGATATAATGACATTCTACTTTCCTGAACTTCTTTTAAAAAAGTTTCTGCACTAGTTTTAAAGACCCAGCTATCCCACTTTTAGGAATATACCCTAAGAACACCATAGCACTGTTCGAAAAGAAGAAATGCACCCCCATGTTCATGGCAGCATTGTTCACAATAGCGAAGATCTGAAAACAGCCCAAGTGTCCGTCAGAGGACGAGTGGATTAAAAAACTTTGGTACATACATACTATGAAATACTACTCAGCCATAAGATGTGATGACATCAGATCATTTACAACAAAATGGATGGACCTTGATAACATTATACAGAGTGAAATAAGTAAAACAGAAAAAAAACTGAGAACAGCTTGATTTCATACATAGGTGGGACATAAAAGTGAGACTATGAGACATGGACAAGAGTGTGGTGGTTACAGGGTGGGGAGAGGGAGGAGAGGGTAGGAGAGGAGGGAGGGGAGGGGCACAAAGAAAGCCAGATGGAAGGTGACAGAGGACAATTTGACTTTGGGTGATGGGTATGCAACATAATTGAATGATAAAATAACTTGTTTTCTTTGAACATACGTACCCTGATTTATTAATGTCACCCCATTAAAATTAATAAAAAAACCAATTATCTTAAAATAGAATTTAATAAAAAGATAATCAGAATTGCAAATATTCTATGTGAATATTTGAATATGTTAATAATCTAAATTCAATTATTGAATGTCCATGTGAATATCAAGTGAAGTTAAGCTTCATTATTGCTTCTTTGACTTTTACATGAGAAACAATACCTATCGTATGAGATTTAGAATACACTTTCAGAATCTTGACTAGTTTATTGAAAAGAAAATATCTAGGCTCTCCAACATTTTTATTCTTCATGTTGAACAAAAAACTGTATAATATTTTCATCAATCTTTAGGATTCAGTCACACAATATTCTATATATTATTCTGGAACTAAAGTAAACAATCCATCTTCTGAGATTAAAAACTCTTCTGAAAAGTACTCTTCCTATTAAATACTACAATTATAAATGTTTAAAAGATTAATTCTGATATTAAACATAAATGATTTTAGATTGGCTTGAAATAAAAAACATTAAAGAGGTTTGCATATTTAAATACAATTATTTTGTGACCATATATCATTCTAAAATTTTCTGAAGACTATTTCCCAAATTGTTGCATTAAATACTTTTTGAAATTTAAAAAAGATGATCTAGTAGGGTAGGATTAACTTGGTGTCCAAATCCATATAACTATTTGTCTATCTCCCTGAGTTTTGAGTTATATCAAATGTCAACCAATTATTTATAAAATAATAAGAATTAGAAATAATTTATGTAATACCAGTTGACATCAGATGATGAACACAGAATAAAATAATTACTATATTTTAGTGTGAATACAAATTATAATTTTAGTTTACAAAATTATATAAACAACTGTATTACTGTAGGTCCATTATGTGGCAGGCACTGTTCTGGGCATAAGAACACATGGTGATGAGACATATATGGCCCTGTCCTCTTCAAGCTTTACAGTTTGTATCTTTTAAAAGCTTTTGTGACTCATTCTTTGAAGTTTCATTTATATCTTATTAGTCGCTAAAACTCTCAGATGTATTATGAGACTATTTATAGAACTATTTCAAGAGGTTCAATCTGGGATGATTAAATATCACTATAAGAGAGAATAAAAATGAAAAGACAGACTATGTTGTAAAAAAGTTCAATTAACAAACTTTCTTAAAATTTTATGATCTCAAATTTCTAATATTTCTTCTAGTAATCTGCTGACACAGAAGCAATTATATTCCAGTGGTTCTTTCAGTTGTACAAATTATATATCATGAGGTATACAAATATATTGTTCAAATTCTTCTTTTACATTCTATGAGGAATTTTATATGTTTGAGGAATGCATTTCCTGTTATCAGATAACTGTTTCATCATCAATCACATTTCCTTTGAAAGGACAGAAACTCATCATTTAAGAAAATTATTGGATTTTTCTGTTTTAGTGGGATTATTTAAATCAGTATAGAACCTGGTAAACAATATGGATAAACTTAATCATGTAACTAAGTTTCAACTATAGTTTCACATTTGAGAAAGCAAAATAAGACAGAAGAAAAAGTATTTCATCAATGGCAAAACTCAATACTGAAAAAATAAATATACATTAAATATTTTTCAATATAACTTATGGCTTATTTACTGATTAGTTTGAAATACCATTATTTTATATACTCAACTACCACTATGGTTTAAATTTTTCTTATGGGTTAGAATAATACAAATTGGTAAACAGAAGCATTCAGTTATAAGAAGAGCTTAACATCCACAGTCACCACCTTTGCCAAAACACGTTCATAATAAAGCATCACCTCTAAGAGCACCATTCCATTTTTACAGAGAAACCTGAAATACTATAAAACTCCTCATTTTTATTGTACTTTCTTTACAACTTTTAATAATTCTGCATATTGTCATATTAAAAAATGTTTGTATACTCACCTCCTTGAACAAAGACTAGTTTTATGGGCAGAGTAGACGGTGCGGCGGTGAAATTAAAAGTGGACACGTACTTCCAGGAGGAAGACTCCCAGGCTGCACGCAAAGTTTTACTGCACTGTTATCTGGCATACCAATGACAGAATGCTTTAATTTATAATAAGAAACAAAAAGCAAACATGCTTGTGTGCACAACAATCCTGAACTACAGGGGAAATATTCAAAAAGATTAGTGTGCCAGAAATATATATATAACTTGTCTTATAAAACCATGAACTTTCCCAAAGTCATTTTTTACATATTTTAACAGCATTTAAGCAGACATATTCATAAATAATGCAACTGAATAATCACTGAAAAGTAGCAAGGATTTTCTTTCGACAAGGGTAGTATTCTGGAATATTTTTAATGTATTAAGATAGAAACTTATTTTTTGATAACCATCACTAATGTATTTTTAATAATACCCAAACACATATCTTTATTTTAACATACAGTTTTACCAGTTACCATAAATATCATATAGTGGTATATTATAAGTTATTAGCAAATAAAACTGGTTCAGAACATTTTATAGCATTAATTATCGCTGTTTTAGTTTCTTAAGCAAACTTACATCTAAATCATGAATACATTTGGAATGAGTTAAAAACAAAATGTTCAAGTGGACATTCATGTACAAATTAAACTGTGGAGATTTCCTTTAAAGTTGTATCACTCTATAGTTATGCAGGCACTTTAAAATAATTGTATCATTTCCTACCATCTAATTGTATGCTTTTAAATTTACACTAAATAAATTACAAGTACAAACAGGTATGATTGAGAGAAGAGTTGTGGAAAATCCCTTATGCCAAAATAAATACATTAAAAAAGTAAAGCCCGTGTCTAAAATTATCCTCATTTTTTTTGGCACAGAAATGTAGCATTGGAGGTGTTAATAAAATATTTTATAGGACTGAAACACATTTACTGGCTCAAAAAAATCTCTGTGTGTGTGAGAGAGAGATTTAGTTACACAATTGGCAGTGAAGGACTGAAGGAGCAAAGGAAATCAAATCAAAGTAAAATATTATTAATAAGGTTTAAGGAGGACAGCTGTTTGAATCCTAGCTTAGTGCCTAACATCACCTAAAGTTTTCAAAAGAAACATATCACAAAAAGTATCCCTACAGAGTATTTTCAGTTCAGGAACTTTCCAAGCTTCAGGACTGCCCTACTTACTCTAAGGAGAGCCAAAGCATTGTTTCAGGACTGGATAAGCAGCTGTTTTTCATTCTAATAGTAGTTAAGGAATTTTACTTATAAATACCTACATCAAAATTTTAACTTTTCCTATAACGCACTGAAATTCTCTCTGAAGCAAAGTGAAACTTGCCAGCACACTTCTTTCTAAAATGCAAGGCAACAGAAAGAGAGATTTGGGCGATGCTAAGTGGTGGAACGAACAATAACTGGCCAAAGGAGGAGGTGGGTGGGGGGAATGAGTTAAAATAATCATTCTTTCCGCGATCCTTGTCCTGCCTATTATAGTCATTGTTACTGGAACAATACTCTCACTAGTTATGTATAAATACACGACCTAACTCCCTAGGGTTTTGTCCCCCACGAACAATTTTCATCAGAATCTAACTGCAACAAAGCACATACTTTCACTCAAACTCCCCGAACGAACACACACACATTGGACTTTACCTGTTTTTATGCCGAGTCTTCAGCAAGTTTCTTCCAAAGGGAGCCATGGTCCGCCAGGCAATTGATTGAACGGTGAGGACTTTATCTCAAAGTTATCAAAGGGTGGGGGTTAGGGGATATTTGGCTTTCTAGGGTGAAGGGAGGAGGACTGGAAGCTTCCTCCTCACCTCCTCAGATGTTCCTGGCTTTCAGCTCATTAGTAGCCGGCTAAGAGTTGCTGGAAGTTGTGCAACTGCTGCTTAACTTTGAACTGCGGGATTGTTGTGGCTGCTGCACCTTTGGAGACCTGCCCAGCTACAGCCTCCGAGAACGCGATTGGAAGCAGGAAAAGAATAAAAAAGAGAGAGAGAGAGAGAGGAAGGGAGGGGTACTCTATTGTATTCTGTACTTATTTGCAGACTTGCTAAACTTTAAGAACTGCCAACCGCACAGGCATGGTAATGGCCATGGAATGGAAATTTCACTCGAGTTGGAACCCCCCGCCCTTCTTTCCACACCCAACCACACAAGGCGAACTGCACATACAAAAAGATTAAAGGTAAATACCCCACCTCCCAGCAGCTCCAGTCTGTGAAAAGAAACCTGATCGCGGCACGCAGGAGTGAGGGCCCAGAACTCTGCCTGCGGATTCGACACAAAAATCCCCCGCCCGGGGTGTCAGTGCTGTAACATCTGCGGAGGAAGAGCAACACTGGAGACCGAAGGCAGGTGGTCACAGACCCCTCGAAAACTTCGGTCCCCGAGTTCCTGATTCTAAGCGTTTCCCCCAACTACACTTCACATTCTTGAAGTTCATCTTCCCAAAGGTCAAGGACCAAAAGGCTCCTGATCACAGCATTAGCCGAGGAGTGGGTCGGGGTTGGGGGTCTGACTTTCGGGGAGTCTACGCGGGCCTCCGCCTCATCCTGGGCAGTTACTGGGCCTTTGGGGAGTGGGAGTTTGAAGGAAGAGCCAACTGTTTGTTCCCGCCCCTCACTCAAATAGTAAAGAGACAGTCCACGCCCGGAAGACGTCATGGAACTTGAAATGGGCAGCGGAGGTGGAGGGGGCAGGCATCACCAGGTCCCCCTGATCTGGAAGCCACGACCCAGGCAGTCGGGGCAGAGCTGGACGAGTGCACGCGGGTGCGCGCGGCGAGCCCAGCGCCTACCCAGTTTTCCTTAGCCCCGGATACCGTGGGAAAGCGTTGCTCGGGGTCGAGGGCCGGCAGTTTTTCCAGGACTTTTGTTTTCTAGGATTTTGCCCCAATTCTCCCTTCACCTCTCCTTCCCCTTCCGACGCAAAGCTTCTAGTCATTGACTTCTGAGGTAAAGGTGGAGAGGGAAAGAAGTCAAAGAACTGTGGGTTTATGCTGAATCACCCTTCAGGCTAGTGGATCTCTGAACGCTGACAGAGTGCATAAAGGGCTCACTTTTCCTTTGAGAACCCACCCACTCGCCAACCCCAACAACATCTAACAAAAAATAGTGATCTCAAAGTTACTATACAGAGCTCAAAATTTTTTTTTCCAATATCTACTATGATAATTTTTCTGTAGCACCTCTAAATTGTATATTTCTGTATCTATTACATATAAGTATTTTTGTATTATTTAAAATGTTTTATTTGTTTATAATTGTATTTATTGCATATAAGCCATGTGTGTGTGTGTGTGAGAGAGAGAGAGAATCCCCATTTGTAATAAATTAATAAACATTACAGTAGCCAATGCTTTAGTTCAATTACCTTTTTTTCTAGCCCTGGAAGATAGTATAATTTAAGAATATATGCCCACCTTTTAAATAGATCTATGGTTATAGTACCAAAGAAAACATTTAAAACACCAAAACTAGTAATGGTGTATTTTGTTGTCCATATTTATGTTTACATATGTATTTGTTGAAGGACCAGAGGGCTCCTGATCACAGCACTGGCATAAGTGCCAGCCAGGTTCCTGTATGTACATATGTGTGTGTGTGTGTGTGTATATGTGTGTGTGTGTGTGTGTGTGTGTGTGTATATATATATATATATATATATATATATATATATATATATAATCATATTAACTTTTTGCATGCAGCATAAATAACAATTTGGGGTGTACCTCAATTTCGGTTTTTGTGTTTATTTTACAAGCACATCACAAAAAATGATTTAAACCACTATGGAAGATCACCCAGTTATTTTAAGTTGTCCTAAACATAACTCTTCTAAAGCTATACTGTTTACTTTTTAATATAATGCCTGTCATCAGTTTGCAAAAAATTTTGCATTTACAAATATCCTGTTTCCTGTAGTTTCGGTTCTCCACCCTCATTAAGATTATTTGTATGTATAGTTATTATACAAAACATTTTTCAATAAAGGAGTTTTAATGGAACAAGAGGAAACAACATTACATCTTTATTAGTATAATCTTATGTTGTGTTTCAAGTTAGCACAAATGAGTCTCATTTATGATGTTGTTATTCCTCACATAAAATATTCTATTAATACTGGTCATGACAAGCTCTTTGATGTGTAAGAATTAAAACACAAGTGTTAATATTCCTCCATATTAAAAGTAAAAAGGATTCAAACATGGTCACTTATATCTAAAAAGAAAAATAAGCAAATAATTTTAAAAGAATATAAGAAAACTATGTTTTATAAAACTGAACTTTACTAGTAACCAGATATTATATTTCTAAATTGAAATGAGATTTCATTTTGCATTTACCAAATTGCCTGATTTTAAAATTGATGATGGATGCTTAAGTCTGTCAGCATGATAGAGTCACTACTCTACATGAGTAGCACAGCTTGACATACCCCTTATAGAAATGAATGTGCTATGTACATCAATAATATTCAAAATACTTAAACTTTTCTCGAAGTTTATTTTCATAAGACTCTTTCCCAAGGCAACAACCAAAGTTCATTAATTTGAGAACTAAATGAAATATTGCGTACAAGTGTTGACACAAAGTATTAGACAAAGTACTATTTATTTTTCTACAAGAAAGATAGGGAATAAAGTAATATTAAAAAATTATCTCAACTTAAAAATGAGGCAAACTAGCCTGACCTGTGGTGGCGCAGTGGATAAAGCGTCGACCTGGGAACACTGAGGTTGCCAGTTCAAAACCCTGCACTGGTCTGGTCAAGGCACATATGGGAGTTGATGCTTCCAGCTCCTCCCCCCTTTCTCTCTCTCTCTCTCTCTCTCTCTCTCTCTCTCTCTCTCTCTCGTCTCCTCTCTAAAATAAATAAAATAAAAAGAAATTTAAAAATGAGGTAAACTAATGACTAAATGTCTAGCTATGATATAGTAGAATACTGTATAATAATATTTTTAAGATTATTCACTTCTTCAGAAGAAGGCATTTTTTAAAACTTACTTCTTACTGTTGGTTATGCCCATAATCTGAAAAATTAGGTGTTAAATTGGAAAAAAGAAGAGTGAGTCGCAAATTATATTTGTTCAGGAGTGACACTAATGATTTTTGTCTAGTAGAAAGGTAACTCAAAAGGTTATGGTTTTATTGCCCTGTAGAAAATCACCAGTTTCTTAAAATTAAAATTTTCTTTTACTTATCTATCTTCTATCTATCTATCTGGCAAGAGAGACAGACCAACAGAAAGGGAAAGAGATGAGAAGCATCAATTCTTTGTTGTGGCACCTTAGTTGTTCATTGATTGCTTTCTCATATGTGCCGTGACCAGGGGGTTCCAGCTGAACCAGTGACCCCTTGCTCAAGCCAGTGACTTTGGGCTCAAGTCAGCAACTATGGCAGGTGTGAGATTCAAATAATTTAACAATCAGTTCTCTGACCTAATGACCATTTTAAATATAAAAATATATATATACCAAAAGGTAGTTTTTTATTTCATGCATTTAATACGTAAATGAGAACAATAAAAGAGGTATACAAAACTAAATTATGTTAAAAGGAAGAGTTTTAAAATAGTAATGAAAAAATATTAACTAATACCTGATAAAATACTGAAACTTATTTAAGGTATTTCCATGTTGCTTCTTGGCTGGCATCCTCACTTGCAATTCTTTTCACCTATGGACAGAATGAACATTACTATGGGTGCTTAGAATATGCTGTTGCACAGATGAACATTAAAAAAAAGTAAGGAATGTAAATTTGTAATTTCAATATTTGTTGGCTGCCCAAGTGCCCACCTTAGAGAGAACCCTGATTACAAGTGCCACTTTAACAACTGGTTCGCTGAACTCAACAAAGAAGTAGTCACTGGTTCTGCCAAACCAACTGAATCCCACCTCTGGACTTTGGACTTTAAGCTAGCAACCATGGAGTCATGTCTACGATCCCATGCTCAAGCCGGCAAACCCACACTCAACTAGTGAGCCCACATTCAAGCTAGAGATCTTGGGGTTTCGAACCAGGGTCCTCAGCAACCCAGACCTGCACTCTATCCACTGCATCACCATCTTGTCAAGCTATATCTAAATTTTATTTCAACATTCTTCCTTTAGTTCACTAATTATATATAGCAGTCTTTCTTAACTTCTTTTGGACCATCTTTATTATTCTGCTGAATCCCTCATTAGTAAATTAAGCTAATCTTCGATACTTACCTACTTATATGATTCATACATTTCAGATTTTTGAAAATTATACTTTAAAACTAGGAATGCATCAGTTCTTTTCTGAACCGATATGAAATCTTCATAGAAGAAAGAGTGTGCACAATCTCTACCGTTTTTTAAAAGATAAAATGTGTAAAATAAGTTTTGATGGTAGAAAATATCCTTTTGCTCACCTATTAGTATGAAGTTCAACCAAAATATATAAAAGGGTATATTTTCTTATATATTAAAATTAAGTGAAAATCAACATGGAAAATGATAATGAAAGAACGAATGTTTTCTCAACCAAATCAAAACTATTTAATTGGTGCTTGAGTTGACCTCAAAAGCTAAACAGTGTTAAAATGTATTCTGATAGAAAACCCATTTTTGTGTGTGGGGGGGGGGTTGGGGGAGACTCTGCTTAGATCATCAAAAACAACATTTTACCAAATAAGAACCATAACATTACACTACAATGTGCAACTATAAAATCTCAAACAAGTCAGGCAACATTTTTATTTTTAATAACCAAAAATAAGGTTTTACAGAAAAGGAATCTAACAAGCAAATGTATAGCTGCAAAATTTTTTTTTTTTTGTCTCTAATATCAATTCCCTCTAAAATATTTTGGGACTGCTCTGCAGTTTCCAAGCAAAACTAAAGTTTTGTGAACAGAGTTGTTCAGTATCATAAGAATGAAAACTTTGCAAAAACAAGTTTGCTAGTGGAAACAAATATCTTAAAAATGCGGTTACTGCTAACAACGTCAATGTCTACTGAAACATTTTCATAAACACTCCGTGTGTCGCACAGATGACATGTACTGTGGCTAGGGTCAGATGTTGGAGGCTACCCAGGCATCAAGTAGGTTCTCCTTAACAGCAGTAAGTACAGTATGAAACCACTCAACTGCCTCTTTGGAGCCCCACTTGAGTGGGCATTGCATCTCCCACCATCTCCCCCGTTCTACACTGGGATCCTGGAGTACAAAGGTAGTTAGGGAAGCTGTCTTTCCAGTGCCATCAAAACTTTACCAAGTGTCCATGGGGTCCTTAGTGCTGTAGTGTGCCTCACAAGGACGTCATTTATTTCATTAGTTCTCCTGCCTTCAAAGCTGCACTCGCTGTCCTGCTGGGGATCACAGGAACAGGGAAGGATGATCTGCTATACACAGGTGTCTTCTTTTTCAGGTTCGGAAATAGCTTGGGCTGCTGGCGGACGTGTCCTGCTGCGGGCGCCTGGGCTGAGGCGAGATGCCGCTCTCAGACAGCCTGTTGCACCGGCAGAGAGGCCTGTGGACCGCCTCAGAGACCTCAAGGCGTCTGGGGAAGCCTCTTGCCTTCTGGAGGAAGGGGGTCGTGGTGGTGGTGGCCTGTTCCACTTGTGGTTGGCAGACTTATCGTGGACTATGGGGGTGGATGGATTCAACAAAGGTGGGCTCAGAGAAAGCTCCTCCTGTTCCTATTAGTGTTTGTGCACTTTCCTTAATTTTGAAAAAAAAAATATTGTTCATATGGATACAACAAAACCAGTGAGAAAGTGTAATCAGAGGTTATTATTAATCCATGCACCATCTTCTTATAAAGGTCAGCATTCTTTTTTGCTGGGATGTAAGGCACATTCGTGTTGGTGGCACAGCATGATGACACAAGGCCTCTCATCAGATGAAAAGGCTGAATAGATAGCAAAATGGTTCAGGTAAGATCCTAAAATAGTTATGAAGTTGGTTTGGCATGGACCAACCATGGACCAACCCTAACCAGTTCCTCTTGTTGATGGAACAAAGACCATCCTCCAGCTTCTTCAGAACTTCAGGGATGTCTGGAGTCATTGTTCTTTCTAACATCTCCTTTTGTGTGAGCAGCTCTGGTTCGTCCTTTATTTCAGTGTTATCTTCAATGTCACTTTCTTCACTTATTGCTTCATCCTTTCCTTCACCAACTGTCATCAGAGGAAATGCTTATTGAGTTCTCATCATTTTCATCTTTTTCTTCAACAGGGAAGCTTTTTAAGACAAAATTGACATGAGGCGACCATCAGTGCTTCTTTCTTCCTGTTCCCAGGAGAGCTATAGCTTTTCCCGGCAATTTAGGCTGTAATCGGTGTCACAGAGGACATGCTCTTTAGCTGCCCTTCTAGCTCAGCTTTTATTTCAACCATGGAAATGGATCATATATTCTGGAATCTTTCTGCCTTTTTAATCATTCTTAACAATAAATAACATGGACAATCTGAGTTGGTCGTCAGGGCATGGCATGGAAACCACATGGTGCAGAGGCTCCCACAGGATAAAGGGGGATTTAAGCACCAGAAAGTGGCCTCCTGGACATCCAGACCTCACTGGTGTCACAAACTCAGCCCTGTACACCAAGCAGATGCAGAAAACCCTGTTTTTGAGGGAGGTATAATAAAGAAATGTATCAATTCTTGGTTTAGTTCATTTATGGAACCAACCTCTCTTTATATTATTATGTCCTTCTTTTTAACTGTTTTTTTTTTCTAGTTTTATTGAGATCTAATTGACATGTATCACTATATAAGTTTAAGGTGTATAGCATAATGGTTGAACTTACATATATTGAATGATAACTATAATTAGTTTAATTAGCATCCATCATCTCATATAGATACAATAAAAAAGCAAAAGCAAAAAGAAGGAGAAAATTGTTTTTTTAATGATGAGAACTCTTAAGATTTACTTTCTTAAGCATGTGTGTGTGTGTGTGTGTGTATCTCACTTCCCACCTCTGGTAACCACATGCAAAGCTTTTTATCATATAAAGTCTTCTGACTTTTAACTTTAGAACATTTGACTTTACTAAAAGGGTAGCAGATACAGGACAGGAGTCAAAAGCATTAATTTTGAAGGTGCCTAGACTGGGATGCATGTCATAGCTCTGCCACTTCCTAGTAGACAGCTTGGATGAATTTCTTAATTTCTCTGATCCTCAGTTTTCTGATCTGCAAAATTATGAATATAATAAAAATACATTCTCATTTTCCATTAAAAGTAAGTTTAAGAGGATGTTTTTGTTAAAAAAAAATTGTCATGTCCAGATGTGTTGTGCTCTTATTACTAGAAATTTACTCTTCCATTTTAATAATTAAATTGTCTTACTGATATAATTATCATACGTGCCTGTGCTGATAAGAGCTAGTTTTCCCCATGGCTTGCATAAAACTCAAAGCAGATCTGAGATTCTAGATCTTGGAGTACACACAGTTACTTAACTCTGAGCAAATATGTCACTACTTATATGGTAATTTATGAGGAAAATATTCTACATAGCTTATTATAATAAGTCAGTTTATCTGATTTACTCACAACCCTATGCTTAATTAAAACAAAACAAAACAAAACAAAAGACACTCAGAATCTCTTTTGTTTGACAACAGAGAAAAACTCACAAATAATCAAAACTGGCAAGAACAGCAGTATCCAGACTCAGATGTAAATCTTTGGTATAAATCAAGATATAGCAAAAGGGCACCAGGCTGAGCAAAGCTGTTCATAAAAGAAGGTAGAGCCTGACCAGGCAGTGGCACAGTGAATAGTGTTGGGTTGGGACACGGAGGACCCAAGTTAGAAACTCTGAGGCCACTGACGGCTTGAACACAGGCTTACCTGGTTTGAGCAAGGATCACCAACTTGAGCCCAAGGTCGCTGGCTTGAGCAAGGGGTCACTTGCTCTGCCATAGCCCCCTGGTCAGGGCACATATGAAGAAGCAATCAATGAACAATTAAGGTGCTGCAATGAAGAATTGGTGCTTCTCATCACTCTCTCTTCCTGTCTATCTGTCCCTATCCATTTCTCTCTCTGTCTCTGTCACACACACACACACACACACACACACACACACACACACACGAAGGTAGAACACCTCAAAAAATTTAGTGAAGTATAAAAAGTTAAACTGAATTCCAGAGTTGCTATTATTATTCCAATGAGACTATCATCTGAACTATTTTCCTGTCTGAAGTTTGTTCATGGTAAAAAAAAAAAAAAAAAAAAAAAAACATCATGTCTAAAATATGGAATGGATGTGAATTTTCTCCCAGGATCTTTTAAATAATGGATGTAGGTAACATGGTTAGTGAACTAATCTCTCTAAAAGGTTTGAGCATGGAAGAAATAACTCCCTTAAATGTTAGGAAAAGCCCAGAAGAAATATTTTATTTCAGTTCTACTATTCTATGGTGGCAATGTTCTTTCTATTTTCCAAAAAAAGTTTAGAATGGCTACCCTAAGCTTTTGAAGGACTTACATAATCATGTAATCATATGTCTAATTAGTCATCCAGTTTCAATAGGCTTATAATTAATTCAACAGTATTTGAATAGCTGACTGTTTGTGTATTGGCTAGATATTTGTGTCTTAAATAAAAGGACAAATTTCTTTACTCAGTAGCCATGGCTTTTATTAACTCTGAAGAGATATAGCGACAAATTCCTATAAGGGTGGCTATTATTATAAATTGCTCAACTTCAAAGAAAGTGTTATGAAACACAGAGACTTTAATATAATTAAATGTGCACATATGAATATATAAACACCCTCAAATAGACATTCACATACTGTACTAAATAACAGAATCATAATATATTGTAGTGTGTTACATTAGGCATTATTATGTCTAATATCTCATTTGATCCCATTGTGGCCAGCAGAAAATATAATATTACGTTAATTTTATAAATTAAAAGATTGAGATTTAGAGCCATGTGAAGATTTAACTATTACTCAAAACAATGAAGTCAAACTGTAACCAAAGATGATGTTAGAGTAGGTAAAAAATATAGATACCCTCTATTTAAAATCTCTCATTATATAACTGAAGAACACAAGAGTCAGAGATAAATATACTTGCTCCAGGACATGTGTTAGCATGGAGGAGCACCAAGAACAGGCTTTGTCAACTATGTTAATAACCCAGATATAGCTTTTTAGTTAACATATACAATAGAACAAAATACAAATCTGGGAATTTAAACAGAGCTTAGAATTCATCCATGCAAGGATGTATTTTTCTGTTAAGGAGAGTGGAGAATAATCAATTTCCAAACCTCACAATAGTCAGCTTGAAACACAATCTACCAATTCAGTATTCTTTTTTAAATTATATAACTGTATATGCTCATTCTATTTGCAAGCATTTAAATAACTTGGATTCAATCTCACAGAACAACTTTATTTCATAGTTTATTAAAAAGTAGTTTTAGTCCAGTGACAAGAATTTTAATGAACTCATGGAGCACTAGCATAATTTTTCTTTAAAAAATAGTAACTCTTATAGTGATATATGATGTGATCATTACAAAAATTTAGTCTTCAAATTTTAATGTGGCCTGACCTGTGGTGGCGCAGTGGATAAAGCGTCGACCTGGGAACACTGAGGTCGCCAGTTCAAAACCCTGCACTGGTCTGGTCAAGGCACATATGGGAGTTGAGCTTCCAGCTCCTCCCCCCTTTCTCTCTCTCTCTCTCTCTCTCTCTCACTCTGTGTCTCCTCTCTAAAATGAATAAAAGAAAAATAAAAAAAAATTAAAAAAAAAAAAAAAATTTTAATGTGCCAAAGACTAACAATAATTTTAAAATTCAGAAGTCTCCTTTAACAAATACAGAATGGATTAGGAAAGAAAAGTGAACACCATATGGTTCTAGTCCTGACATTAAACATCACTTTAGGTCAAGCCAAGAAAGGTTTGGTGCAGAGAATTGTTTACAAAGGTGTTGAAAGGAATGAAGAAATAAAAGCAGGATATCAGGAAGCTGCTACCATGCTTGTGCTGGAACCCATGAACCAGCAACAGTTCTCAGCTGCTGGAGAAACTTCTTTGACCAACCACACCTGTTAAAACTTCAGGGCTGCTCCTGGCAAAAACCTTGAAGTGTGCACTCCAATGGTGCTGGGTCAATATTTGTAAATCTCTCAGATACTCCCACTTTCAAAACGTCTGCCCATATTTCTCAATGTCAGAACTAAAGAGAAAGTTGGCACTTAAGATAATAGCTTGGCAAAGTTTCTCTGAAATAATTTGCAGACTTCTTGCCTTGTTGGCATGTTGAAAAATATAGAAGGATGTAAAGTTGAAACAAATAAATTGTATATGATTTCATATTAGGTAGTTTGTCAACGTATAGCAACCTGGAAGATTGTGGAGACAAAAGACACATTTTCTATGTGTAAACTGGGGGAAAAGAAATTCAAGAACATGATAAATAATGCCAAGTGAGAGAGATTGAGTAAAGGCAAAACCTTTGAATATGTGCTATCTTATGACTGATGTAAATATATATAAAACAGTGAGTGTTCAGGACTTGATTCATACTGGTAATAGAAAACTCTGAGTCAATATTTGCTTCCCTTTGTAAAAGATCAAATGCCCTGAGAGAGCTAGAGAACTACTGCCATGTGCCAAATTCCTACTCACCTAGACCATGAGTTCTGGAATCTGACATCTCTGAATCTGAATTTGGCCTCTTATTTACTAGTTGCACGACATCAGGACATTGAATTATTTAAACTATCTGAACTTTAATATCTTACCTAACCTCCCATAAATAGAATTTATACCTAATATGATGGTTTTGAAAATTACAATAGATAACATGTACAACATTCCAAGTACATAACATATAGCCAATAACTGG
The DNA here is from genome assembly GCA_037038555.1 of Rhynchonycteris naso. Taxonomy (NCBI): domain Eukaryota; kingdom Metazoa; phylum Chordata; class Mammalia; order Chiroptera; family Emballonuridae; genus Rhynchonycteris; species Rhynchonycteris naso. The sequence goes on along the minus strand of CM072996.1, from coordinate 119,848,728 downwards.
TAGCTCCGTCCCCCAGTAGTTCTTGGTATTTAGGGTATGTATGATTTGGGCAAAAATTATTTTTCCAGATTGAATTGTTTCTAGAAGAGTTAAGACCACCTCATCTTTTCCCACCTCCTCAACTACTCTCACGTGAAATTACTAGAATTATTACTTGTAAGGAATTACAAGTCTATGATCAGCCTTTAGATTTGACTAGTTTCTAGATATTATCAGTAAATATCAAAAAGGAGTCAACATCTATAATTATAATATTTTTTACTCAGAACCTTTAAAATTTCTACAAAGGACAATCATTTATTGGCTTAAGACCCTGAGGTTTACCTCAAATATTATTAGTAGCAAAAAGTAAAAACATTAAACCTGTTTTTCTTTATCTTTGAAATGTTTTATGGGAGTGATTCTAATTAATATGTAGTAAATTGAAGAGACTATTATATAATAACAAATGTTGCTGATTTGAATTTTAAAATTGTTAAATTATTAATGTTAAAATGATACAAATATAATCTCAATAAACATGGTTTTAATATTCTTTACCATTTCTGTTTAGCTCATGTTTAACAAACATTAATTTGAAGTTAGTTCTTTGATACAGTATTTCTTGAAACCTTAAAATATGCAAGGCATTGAATTAAATGCTTATTATTTAAAAATTAAATGGCAGTTTTGACTTTCAAAGAGCTTGAATTGAATGGGAAAAACAATTATAATAAAATGTATTATTCCTTGAATTGAGTTAGGCTTAAAGTAGAGTGGTGATAAGGGAGAAAAGCAATTAAATCTATCAGGGAGAGTTGAGGAAAACTATAACTGAGAAGTTGCTGTTATTATTGCCATTTTATAGATGTTAACAATAATGATTTAGAATTCTAATACAATCACTTACATGGTCTTTCACTGATGTTTAATTAGGAAGATATAGAAATGTTTCTTTTTTTAAACTCATTAAAGATTTTGTGAATGTAATTTTAGTTCAACATACTACCAGCCATCTTTCCTTAATTCAAAGAACATATTAGTCTCATATGTATCAAAGCACTAATACCAATTGTGATGGACTAAATTGTGTCACACCAAAATTAATAGGTTGAACCTTTAACCCCCAATGTTATTGTATTTGGACAGAGGGTATTTAGGGAGTTGTCTAGATGAAGTTAAATGACATCATAAGGGCAGGTCCCAAATCCCATAGAGCTAGTATCCTTAAAGAAGACACCAGAGTTCTCTCTCACTGAAGACAAACAGAAAAAAAGCAGCAGTTTACAAGCCAGAATGAGAGTCCCCACCAGAAACCAAATTTGCTGGCATTTTAGTAACTTCTAGCTTCCAGAACTTTGGGAAAATAAATTGCTGTTGCATAAGACACACCCAGTCTGTGATAATTTTTATGATAGTCTGAGCAGACTAATCACCAATAATATGAAGCATATGAACTTGGACTAATTTTCCGTGGGGAAGAACATCACAGTACACTTTGCTCTTTGAGAAAACACTACCTCTATCAATCCTTTTGTGTTCTGGGAGAACAGGAGGGTGAATTTGCATCTGGATCTGGGAACCTTCTGGGAAGTTTATGAGTCACAGACCACCCCTTCTCTTGGAGATTCAATATTATAGAATTTCTCAATGACTATAAGTGTCATTCTATATTAAAATGATACCAGGGTTGCTAAGTGTAATATTAATTCAACTTTAAGAAAGTTCACAGGTTGCATTTTTCTTACTAAGGTCCTACAGAAAAACCTGTAGTCTTATGAGGGAGGACCACAGGAGATTTCCAAATTCTAATTTAGTTTGTCAGTGTAGCTAGAAAAGAAATGTGTGACCTGCAAAGTTGCCTTTTTTGCACTTGCATAAATCTGAGTGTTAGGTCAGTGAGCACAGACCTGACTTTATGAATTTAGTTTCTGAGATTGAAACTGTGAGAGCAATAGAAACAAGGGCAGCTAAAAAGCTATAACTGCAAGTAAGCTGTTCACATTTTTAAAAAATTCTTCTCATATTCTCTGTATAAATAAGAAGAAGGGAAATAAAGATAAGAGGGAGTGGTAACACTCAATTTTCTGATGAACACTGTAGTTCCTCCTTATTTCTGGTTTTGCTTTCTGAAGTTTCACACCCTTAGTCAACAATGGTCTGAAAATATTAAATGGAAATTTCTACAAATAAACAATTTATAGGTTTTAAATTGGTGCTTTTTTGAGTAGTATAATGAAACCTCATGTTGCCCTGCTCCATCCTGCCTGGGATGTCAATCATCCCTTTATCCAGAGAGTTCACACTGTGTAAATTACCTGCCCTTAGTCACTTGGTAGCCATTTCTGTTATCAGATTGATTGTCCTGGTGTCACAGTGATTATGTTCAAGTAACCCTTATTTGACTTAGTAATGATCTCAAAGCACAAAAGTACTGATGCTGACAGTTCAGATATATCCAAAAGAAGTGTATGTGAATAGGAAAAAACATAGTGTGTATAGGGTTTGGTCCTGTCTTTTTTTTAAATTTTATTTTATTTTATTTTATTCATTTTAGAGAGGAGACACAGAGTGAGAGAGAGAGAGAGAGAAAGAGAGAAAGGGGGGAGGAGCTGGAAGCATCAACTCCCATATGTGCCTTGACCGAACCAGTGTAGGGTTTTGAACTGGCGACCTCAGTGTTCCCAGGTCGACGGCTATATCCACTGCGCCACCAAAGGTCAGGCCCGAAGGTAAACTCTTTTTATTTTTTTACATCTTTTTTTTTTATTATTCATTTTAGAGAGGAGACACAGAGTGAGAGAGAGAGAGAGAAAGGGGGGAGGAGCTGGAAGCATCAACTCCCATATGTGCCTTGACCAGGCCAGTGCAGGGTTTTGAACTGGCGACCTCAGTGTTCCCAGGTCAACGCTTTATCCACTGCGCCACCACAGGTCAGGCGGTCCTGTCTTCATTTCAGAAATCCACTGGGGGATATAGATAGGCATTTACTCAAGTAATCGACAGGAGAAACATAAATAATACGACTAAATTATCACCCAATAGAGTAAATTTTTGTGTGTAGTAGAGCCCTAAAAATTACAATATAAAAAATGGTCATGCTTGTGAACAAGCTATCCACACAAGGATTAAAGGAGTTCAGTGCTGAGGTCTTACAACTGTGCCCACAGATTCTCTGATGCTCCTCCCTTCTATAGGGAAAGCTTAATCCCCCTGTCCTAGATTGCAGACAATTTTTAGTGTCATACTTATAATGAATAGCAGTAGGGTAGACTCAGTGATTTACTTATAACAAATAATGGCAGAAGTAATGAGGTATATTGTTTAATATTAAGTTATAAAAAGACTATAGCTTCTATCTTGCTCTGGGGAAAGTCATGTTGTAAGCAATCCTATGGAGTTCTACATGGCGAGCAACTGGAGCCTACTGCCAACAGCCACATGAAGTCAACTAGAAGCAGACACCCAGCCCCTTCAGATAATGCAGCCCTGGCTGACAGTTTGGCTAAAACCTCATGAGAAACCTTGAGATAGAAGCACTCCGGAAAGCTGCTCCCAGATTCTTGACTTTTACAAACTGCCTAAATAAGTAAATAAATGTTTTTTAGCTATTAAGTTTTGGAGAAAATTGTTACTCAAAGTACTTGTGTCCTAATCACAATTCCAATGTGTTGAGTAAAAGCTATGGGTGTCCTCCCACACCACCAAGCATTGCTCCAGACACCCTCTTGATGTTATAACAATTTATTGCAATTCTGACACTGTCTACATAGAGATAACACCAGATCCCACAAAAGAAGATGCAGTGCTACAAGACTGTTGTCCCTTTCACCCCCCAATTTTAGACTCCAGTTAAGTCCAGGTTGTTACTTATACTTCTGACTGACAGGTTATAAATCAGAGGTTTTCATGACCTCTTCCTTGGGTTTGATTAACTGCCCACAGTGGCACAGAGAAGCATGTAACTGACTAGGTCACTAGTTTACTATGAAAAGGATATAACTCAGGAACACCAGATGGAAGAGATACATAAAGCAAGGTTTGGGGGAAAGGTATAGAGCTTCCATTGTCTTTCAGAAGACACCACTTTCTCCACATCTCCAGGTGTTCACTAGCCAAGAAGCACTCTGAGCCCTGTCATTTTGGGGTTCTATGGAGCCTACATTACTTGGGCATAATTGATTCGATCATTAGCCATTGGTGAGTGAACTCAATTCTCAGTCCCTGCAAGTGGGGGCTAGGGAACCAGAAGTTCCAACCCTGTAATCACATACTAGGTTCTCCTGGTGAACCAGCCCCCCATCCTTAGGTGGGGTCCAAAATCTGCCTCATTAACATAACAAAAGACCCACTTATTACTCTCTCACTTAGAAAATTCCAAGGGTTTTAAGACCTCTGTGCCACAAGTGAGGATGAAGAGCAAATATATGTTTCTTATTAAAAATCACAGTATCACATAGAGTAAAATATTATAGTCCAGCTCACTAGATATCATAGAAATGCAAATTTTAAAAAAACATTTCTTAAACATTAGATTGGCCAAATTTTAATTCCTGCTTTTTACCAGGGCGCACATTATTGATGAGAGTATTCAAATGAAACACTACAGAGAAAAATTTTCTAATATACAATCTATAAATGTATAATGCATAGCTAACTCAATGGTTCTACTCAAAAATAATCAACCTCAAGTTATATGAGTAAATGTCCAAATAAATGCACTCTGTATCATAGTGTGCAATAGTGAAAAACAAATTATTCACCAGGTACTTCCTAATCCTTATAAGAGTTTATGATATAAGATGACTTTTTTATTTTTTGTATTTTATTTATTCATTTTAGAGAGAAGAGAGAAAGAGAGAGGGAAGGGGCAAAAAGCAGGAAGCATCAACTCCCATATGTGCCTTGATCAGGCAAGCCCCGGGTTTTGAACCGGTGACCTCAGCATTCCAGGTTGATTCTTTATCCACTGTGCCACCACAGGTTAGGCTAGACTCATTTTTTATTCACCATTTTATAGATAAGAGAAACTGGGATGCAGAGAAGTAAAATAACTTCCTTGAGGTCACTAAACAACTAAGAAGCAGAATAGAGTTTCAAAGTGATGTAGGTTGCTTCATAAAAAAAAATGCTTTGAAATATCTTGAATGTATTTTAATAAGAGAATGTTTAGATAAATATTTCACTTCAATTAGAAACACCACTATAAATATTAAAAATAAGTTAGATTTTTATAAAATATGATAAAATGAGATCAGTAATTATTTTCCTTCAAGTTAAACCACATATCACAGATTGCCAATAAAAAAGCCTGACATTGTTAAGTAGACAATGTTAATGGATAGAGCTCTAGCTGGTTGCCACTATGCAAATCTAGGTTCATTATTTCTAAATCTTCTGCTTCTTTTTTAAGAGAACCTATGAAAATCTAAATTTCTAAATATGTGAAATCTTGCTATATTAAATACAGAGCAAAAATACATTTACAAAATGCTAAAGCCAAATATTATATTTCTGAATGCAGGCTCTACCCACAATGCTGCAGGCTGGTAGCACCCTATAAGATTAAAATAGTGGGTTGAGAAGAGTTATTCAAAGCCACCTGACAAACTTTACTGAAACATGATTAAATTCAGTATTATATCTAAAGAAATAATATCTTAGTTAAAGAAACTTTAGCCAGCCACTGAATATATATATATATATATATATATATATATATATATATATATATATACACACACACACACACATATATTACAATTCCAAGAATCAATGTGTCAGATATTACTATAGTGGATTCTGCTTAGGCCGACAGCAGAGCAGTTGCAGTCCTGGATTCTTAAGCCAGACTTCAGGTGTTTAAATGTCAACTCTACTACTTGCTGGTTACTCAAGGTTTCTGTGCCTGTGTGTCCATTTGTAAAACAAGGGTTAAAACTGTATGTAACACATTGAAATTCTGTGAGAAAGTAATGGCTCAATAAATACTAGCTATTATTGCTGTGGAGATGAAGCAACCCAGAGGCTAGTGCCAGAAACCATTCTTATCATTTAAGAGCCTTTGTGCTGATGTCATTCTAACAAAACAATTCCTAATTATCATAGAGCTGTGTACAATGAAAGAATGTTTTGGCCTGAGGGAGTGAGAGCAGACACTGTGGTAGTTAGAGATCTCAGCATAAATTAAGAAATTGCTAATCTGATTAACGTACTTTACAGTATGGTGTGTTCAATTATCAAGAATTAGTAGTTGAGGATTTTACTACAACTAGAATGAAAAGATGATCAGTTTTCTGTATCCTAAACCATGGTGAATTCACCAAGATAAATGCCAACCAGAGAGAAAACTTGGCCACTGGAATGTTCTATTTTTTTTTTCCACAATGAGAATTTTTTTAAAAAACATTATTTCTCAAAACCATAATAAAAGAATGATGTCTCTCTTACTCATCATCATTAGCTCTGTGCTTTACAGCAAGTTCAATAAAAGTAAATAGAATGAATGGATTAAAAATGAATGAATAATCCAAAAACAGATTTTTAAATAACATATCAGGTTGTTTGTTACCATTTACCTTGTTTTAATCAAAGTGTTAGGTAGAGAATTATTTCTATTTAATTGATGGTCCTATTTAATGTAATTGAGTTATAAATATTAAATAATTTGCAGTGGTTTTTACAATCAGAGCAGGAATTGGAGAATGGAAAATCAGATTTGGATATAAAGAAAAGCAAACTTTTCAGAAGATAGAAGAATTATTGCTTTCCACCTTATTATATGAGACTAGAATAATGCTAATGCTAAAATTAGTCAAATGTATTTCAAGATAATTACAGACCATTGTCTCTCATGAGAAGACCTGAAAAAATAAACTTAACAAAGTACAAAGCAAACAAAAAAATTATAAATAAGACAATAAGACAAGGTATAATGAGGTTTATCCCAGCAACAAAATGTTAATTTGTTATCTTAAAAGTCAATAAAAATAATTCAACATATTAATAAAAAAGATCAACATTTATATGACATCTCAGTAAATATAGAAAAAGTATTTGACAAAATTAAATATCCTCTAAAGATAGAAACTCCCAGCAAACTAGGGTAGGGAGAAAAAAACCTTGAGTTAGCATAAAACTTAATTGTGAAATATTGACTCTTCTCACTTAAAATCAAGACTTGGGTAAGAATTTTCTTCTTTTCACTTCCATTCAACATTTCACTGGAGGTCCTAGCAAATTCATGTTGAAAGAAAAGTTAACAAGTAGAAAAATGACTAAAAATTGAGAGGAAACATATAAAAGTATTTTTATTGGCAGATAGTGTGATTTTTTAAGTAGAATAACCTAAGAAATAAACAAAAGCTAATATGATAAGTAAATTTACTATAATTTCAAGGTATAGTGACAATATACAAACATATCCCTGGTGTCTCTATGTTAATAATATGCAAGTAAAAAATAAAATTTAATAAACAGACTCTTAGCCAAAGAGTTTAAATTTCTTTTACATCGATGAATGAAGTTTTAAAAGATCTAAATAAGTGGAGAATGTACAATATTTAATACTCAATATTTTGAAGATAGCAATGGTCCCCAATTTGGCCTCCTGGTTTGAAGCATCCCCAAACAAATGATGCCTAAGCATCCAAATATCAAAAGGTAAATTTGAATACGGACCTCTATGGCATTTATAAAATATAACTTAAGATGTCTTACAGATCTAAATTTAAAAGCTAAAATTATAAAGCTTCTAAAAGCAAATATAAAGGAACATTTTCATGATATTAAGGTAGGTAGCCTGGCTTGTGGTGGCACAGTGGATAAAGCGTTGACCTAGAACACTGAGGTCGCTGGTTTGAAACCCGGGCTTGCCTGGTCGAGGCATATATGGGAGATGATGCTTTCTGCTCCTTCCCCCATCTTTCTTCTTTAAAATAAAAAAGTATTAAAAAAAAAAGGAAGGCAAAGCTATCATAGAATATTACGAGCACTAATCAGAATGAATAAGAAGATAAATTAGGTTTCATCAAACACAAAAACTTTTGTTCATTGAATGATAGTCATAAAAATATACAAGTTACAAACTGGAAGATAATATTTGCAATACATATATCTGCCAAAGAAATTTCATAATATGAGAAGAAAAAGATGAAGAATTCAAATAAGCAATGAATAAAGACCTGAACAAACACTTCCCAAAGAAAAATATAAGAATGTCCACTATGAGCATGAAAGGGTTCAACATCATTAGTCATCAAGGAAAAGCAAATTAAAATCAGAAAATGCTTTACACCAACATAATGGCTAAACTTCAAAAGAATGGCACACCGCATGTTAGCAAGGACATTGCCAGTGGGATTTTAAAATGGTACAACCACATAAAAAACTGGATTTTTTTTTTTTTTAAAGCTAAACACATGCCTACCCTATAATCTAGCACTTTCATTCCAGGTATTTATACATGAACCATAAAAGTCTATGTTCAGGAAAATACTTATATCTGAATGTTCATAAGAGGTTTAATTATAAGAGCTTTGAAATAGAAAAACACAATGTCTATCCCACAAGAGCTGTATAAACAAATTATAGTATATTTCTACAATAGAATAATATTCAGGAATGAAGTATGTGCAATAATATAAATCAATCTCTAAGACATTCTATTGAGCAATAATAGAAACTTGCAGAAAAGTACACACTGTTTGATTCCATTTATATGAAGATCAAGAATAGGTCAAATTAAACATTTGTCTCTGATGTCAGAGGAATTCAGTGGGAATGGGCATGAGAAAATTTTGGGGTGTGAAGAAAAGAATCTTCGACCGAATTACACATATTTGACATGTCAAAAATCGTTAATCTTTACACTTAGGGATCTATGCTCTTCATTGTATATAAATTATACTTCAATTAAAAGAAAAAGGTACAGAGGGATAAAAGCTGTATGTTGCACTACCATTAAAAGACCACAAAATTGGAAAGCAAAGAGGCAAAAGTACATTAACTTTGGAGAGACAGAAGGATAATGTTCCCATAGAATTTCTCAGATGCAGTTTAATACAGGACTCTGTGAACAAATACTTAAATAATTTAAAAATGTAAAGTAGAAAGAAGATGGGAAAATAAGAAATAGGAAGGGTGAGAGTAGCTTACAACCAGATGCACAAGATAACAATTATTGAGTGTCTCTTATATGGGCACTTTGTGATATTTGCGACCTTATAGGAAAACTATAATGTATATTGCCATCATTTAGACAGCAATTATTGTCTATATATTACAGATGATGAAAGAGGCCCAGAGAGTAAAATTTAAAGCCACAAAGGTAAAAAGTGGTTGGAATATGATTAAACCAGGGACAAGTAATATGGTAAATATTGAGGTTGAATTCAGTACATAGACATTTCAATTTGTCTACTGAGTGTTTAAAAATAATGAACTAAATATCGTGACATTTCCATAAAAATAAGAAGTTCTAAAAAGTGCCGAAAAATTGAAATATCTACCATCTTGGGTCTATATATATATTTTTTTGGGGGGGTCTATATTTTTATGAAAAAAAAAATCATGTCAAGTTCAGGAGTGAGCAGCCAAGTCCCTTAAGTAGGACTTAAATAGGACATGTCACCTGATTGGTTTTTGCAAGCATTTGAATAATGATCTCTAATTTATGACCATGTTTGCCTGACTTCAGGGACAGAGGAGACATAAAAAATAATTGACAATAGCAAACAGTGACATGGACAGAGGATCATATAGGTAGAGCATCTATAATTTAAGAGCTAAAATATATTTTTTATTGAAAGATAATGGAAAATGATACTGCCAAAAGTATGATATTATATAACTAAAAGAGAGAAAAAATAGTCTTATTCGAAAGGCAAAGTCCATTTTACAGTGACTAATACCCTTTGGATGTTTTCCAACTCGTGAGAATGTTGTACTACTAATAAAATCACTTTCTGAAGATAAACTGATTTCTCAAAATATTTTGACTGATATTAGAGAAGAACCTGTCTGTGGGATAAGAAATGAGGTTGGACTTGGAGCTGTTAGGACTAATGTGATTAAGAATTTGAAAGTAGAGGAAATTTGAAACCTGCATAGAGCTTCCTTCTCTGTAAAATTAAAGTATAAGACTAACTGTTCCGTACAGCCTTTTTTATCTCCAATATTCTTTAGCTTGATGAATTAGGATCATAAGAAAGTGTGGCCTAGTATCCCTGAAAAGCCTGCCTGCTATTTTCATTATATATATAACTAGCCATACCTGGTCATGCGTTGCTGTGGCTGTCTGGTTAAATGGAAAAGAAAGAAAAGAGAAAGCACACATTTGTAATGTGTTTAATTTCACAATGCTTGTGGGTATACAATATTTTTTGTTGTTCCATTGTCTGTGCAGATATAGAGATTGTCTGGTTTGCCGACTGTAGAACACACAACACATAATTGACCATGTGAGAAGCAATTCATGTCTAGATCTAAACAACACATTTCTAAAGATTGGCCCTGAGCTTTGTTGATGGTGATTGCAAACGCCAATTGAATTGAAAATTGCAATATCTTAAATTGACATGGCATATCCGTTGGAATCATAGGAATGCCAGGAACGAGGACATCTTCTCCTTTGAAAGGTCCTGTCAAGATTGTTGCTTCTACAACATTGCTCATTAATTTTTTTACTGCAAGCCGCGTGCCATTGCACAGCTTTGAAAATTCAATTTAACAATGCAATTAGAAACATTGAAATGGAATCGTAAAATTGGAAATTTGGAAATTGTAAATGGATTGTAAATAGGAAACATTAAATGGAATTGTAAAATATTTAGTATAGCGTGTGTTGCTTTTATGTCCAACAGATGATGCTGTTTTTCAAAAAAAGCATGTTTTTACCTGTCACAGGTGTGACATCTATATAATAGTAGGTATATAAAAACATGCACGTATTCGAATGCAACATTTTGTCAAAATTTCAAAGCAACTGGTGAAGAACTTTCGAAGATTTAAGATTTTGAACAAATGAACATTTACATTTTTATTTATATAGAAGATAGTGACTCCACCTAGAGTACAAAATGGAAAAAGTTCTTTTTCCCAGGCCAATCACTGTGATTCCCTTTGGGCTGCAATCTTATTTTCTTTCTGATTCTTCTTTTGTAATTTTTTCATCTCCCACCCCAGTTAAAATAATTCAATGCATGCAGAGCCCATTGAAATACCACACAGTCTTTATAATGAGAAGGAATATTCAGTGATAAACAGTTTATTTGTTTAATACATGTAATACACCCAAACCTAGAAAGGGGTGGGAGTGGGGAACAAAGTTAAAGTGATGAATTAGAGTCAGTTTGAGAATAGAATCAAAACAAACCTGAAATTTTGCTAAATGTACTTTTAAGTTAAAAGTATTTGCCTGTCCTTTATTTGCCATGTTTTCCACAACATGTTGATACAAGAATTCCTTGGACTTGTTATTGGATCCGGTATTAATACTATAAAGATCAGCTGTTGCTTTAGAAATGAAAGCATTGTTTGGTGCTATCCAACCTCTAAATAATAAATCCCCTTATCCTTATTTAAACTCTCTATAGCTCTTTATGTTTTAAACCTACACAATAAGAATATCATTCTGTGTACCCTGCTTCACAATATGCTATGTTACATGAAATTAAATTAACCTGGCATTGTGCCTGTTGTAGAGTAGGTTTTCAATAAATGAATTTGAGGTTTAATCTTTAGATTACTCAAAGACCTCTGGTATTAGTTATGGCGTCTACCTCTAGATTCAGAATGCTATATTGTGCATTCTAGTCCTTTGCCTGTAACAACTTGCCCTTACTTACTTTTTCTGCACAGATAGGTTGACCAAATTGGAAACAACAGCATCAACCTTCAGGACCACCATAGTTCCAGTTTTTCTTATTGGTAACTTAGAACTTGTCAACTGCAATTTAAAATAATATTCAAGACTCCATTGAAGAAAAGTATTGTCTCATACCATTCAGCTAGAAATCTCTCCAAAAGAGATTTGGTTTCTGGGTTTCACTGCTCACTGATTGGAGAATAAAAATTTTCTTATGAGAAGTGATTGAGAAATAGCTTCCTAAAACCATCAGGGAGGGAAGTTTGGAATGTCATTAGTTCATTAAGTCATCCAGGTAACAATATTTACTGAGTGACTACTTAGAAGAAGCATTATTTTGTGTTTTAAATTTTATTTATTTTAAAGAAAGAAGAAGGAAAGGATGGAGGGGGGGGGAGAAAGAGAGAGAGAAAGAGGATCATCTATCTGCTGTATGTGTTCTGACCAGGGATTGGACAGGCAACCTCTGTGCTTTAAAATGAAGCTCTAACCAACTGACTTATCCAGCCAGCATGTTATTTTGTGAGTTGTTTTTTTTGAGAATAGAATAAACAGGACAAAAAAGGATATCTGCTTTTACTTTAAAAAGACAAAGAATGGACAAATAAAGACTAGAAATTAGTGTAACAGTGGGATGGGTTTTTAAATAACTAATGGTTGTATTAGTTACCTCTGAGCATAAAAATGCTGCATGACTTTAAAACTCAGTTACTTAAAACAAATCACTTAATCCTCTTCATATGATGTGAGTTAGCCAAATATATGCAGTTTCACACTGCTGTTTTGCAAGAGTTCTAGTTTGGCTTTTTTATTATTTTTCAGGGACAGAGAGAGAGAGTCAGAGAGAGGGATAGATAGAGACAGACAGACAGGAACAGAGAGAAATGAGAAGCATCAATCATTAGATTTTGTTGCCGTTGTGACACCATAGTTATTTATTGATTGCTTTCTCACATGTGCCTTGACTGCGGGCCTTCAGCAGACCAAGCCACCCCTTTCTGGAGCCAGCGACCTTGAGTCCAAGCTGGTGAGCTTTTGTTCAAGCCAGATGGGCCCGTGTTCAAGCTGGTGACCTCGGGGTCTCGAACCTAGGTCTTCTGCATCCCAGTCCAACACTCTATCCACTGCGCCTCCACCTGGTCAGGCTCTAGTTTGGCTTTGATTCATGTTTCTCCTCACTTGGAGACCATACAGGTAAAGGTCTGTGGTGGTGAAAAAAAAGTAAGAAGCAAGACCAGTACAGCAATCACCTGTCAAGTCTTTGTTTTCCTTAAGTCTTCTAACATCCCATCGGCTAAAACAGTCTCATGGCCAAAGTCATGGTAAAAAACCGAGGAAGTGTATTCCACCCACTCTGGAAGAAGCAGGGAATGAACATTTGCTGAACAGTCATCTAACTACAGTTTTTATTGAAGATCTCTGAGAAAAAGTGTTGGCACGTTTGACAAAAAATCCCTGAAGTTCAGTGTGCTTGAAAAACACATGTAGAGGGGAAAATGGTAGGATATGATAGCAGAGAGGGAGGCAGAGACCTACTCAGAATAATACAGGGCACAGTCAGGAATTTTTGCTAAGTATAGTAGGAAACCTTTGGAGGGTTTTCAGCAGGAAGTAATAAGTGTAGATTTATATTTAAAAAAAAAAAAAACACAAAACTTGGCCTGACCGGCTGGCTCAGTGGTAGAATGTTGGCCTGGAGTATGAAAGTCCTGGGGTTTGATTCCCAGCCAGGGCACACAGGAGAAAAGATCATGTGCTTCTCCACCCTTTCCCCTTTCTTTTCTCTCTGTCTCTTTCTTCCCTTCCTGCAGCCAAGGCTCCACTGGAGCAAAGTTGGCTCAGGCACAAAGGATACTCCATGGCCTCTGCTTCAGGTGCTAGAGTGGCTCCGGTTGCAAAGGAGCAATGCCCCAGATGGGCAGAGCACCGCCCCCTAGTGGTTATGCCAGGTGGATCCCAGTCAGGCAAATGCAGGAGTCTGTCTCTCTGCCTCCCAGCTTCTTACTTCAAAAAAATACCAAAACAAACAAACAAACAAACAAAAAAAACCTTCTCTGGCGAATGTGTGGTGACTGCATTCAAATGAATCAAGACTATTGGGAGGGCCACTGTTCAAATGGCTCTTGCTACAGCTCAAGGGAATGATGATAGCTTATATTTGGATGATGATAATGAAGTACACAAAATTCTTAAATTGGTAGTATCTTTTAGGGGCAGACCTACACTCCAAGAGAGTTGTCATAGCTTAGAAGTGGTAAGCAAGGAGGAAAGAAAATTGTAAACAGCTTCTAGTTTTTGGATTTGTGCAGCTCAGTAAATGATGGTTTGAATTACTGAAATGAAGAATACTAGAGGAGAAAGGTATTTTTAGAAAAGCATTTGGAGAAATTAAATGATTTATTTTAGGCAAGAAGTTTGCCTAATGATCCTTCCAGTAAAGCAGTTGAGCATGTGATTGATTATACAATTGGGGTAGTCAGAGATGTAGATTGGGAGGTGACTAGGGATTAGATAAAACCCCAAACCTTGGGACTTATCTGAATCACTAAGGAAAGACTCTAAGTCTAAAACAATAATAAAACCCCAAAGTGCTAATATTATATGCTATTGTATTCTAAATTAAACATCTAATATCTTCTTAAGATAAAGAAAGTGTTTCAGTGAATCTTCTCCTGGTAGCTCAAGTGCATCTGTTTGGTTTGGGTATTATAGATGCTAGATAAATTTTCTTATATTTTTAACATAAAATAAGGGGGAAACTTTTCTTTTAATAAAAATTCATCTCATTTTTTTTACTCAGCATCGGCATAATTATATTTTAATAAAATGAGGCTTATAAAAATAATTACTTGAGTATTACACATAGTGGATAGTACTTTTGTGGACATCAAATTTTTTTAGGTAGGAGAAACAGGATTATAAGTGAGATCAACAGTAACTACAATGTGGAGCATCTTCCTTAAATCTGGCAACTTGTTACCATGTGAACTCCAGGGAAAAGCTTGCGTTATAAGTGGAGTTGAAGTTGCGAAATGTTTTAGCTACAGAAATCTGTCATCAATTTTTCCAGTTAATTGCTTATAAAAATACAAAAGCAGAGACAGGGAAAGCCAAAGGGAAATGAGCTGGGTATTTATAGAGATTATGGGAAAAGCATGGTTACATACAGATTGGGACATTGGATATTTGGTTTACATTTACCTAAGTCTGCAAGTTTGGGGTTATATGCATTTAGTGTGGAAGATAGTACATGTGGGTGTGGGTGTATGCATGCATATAACTATCTCTCTGTCTAGAAAATGGACATTAATTGAACAGAAAAATCAATTGAGTTTACAAAGAGATTAAGTCATTGTTTGTTCAGATGAGTCAGGGTTATGGTTCCAAACCAGAGACTCATTTAGAAGAATGGTGTAAACCCACAATTTATCCTAAGCACTCACCTGATGAATGTACATAATCCCGAGAGGCTATTCTTAAATAACTTTTAAAAATTGACTTTCCTAGTCATGGAGGAAAAGAATGACTAGAGAAAAGACTTACTCACATCAAATATTAAGATTAATTACAAAAAGGAGTTTTAAATCACTGAAATTAGAGATGTAGCTAAAAGAAAAGTTACAGAAGAAACCATAAAAAATGTTCGAAATTAAAAGGAATCAGTATTTCAACTTAAGTTAGTAAATATGTATGTATTGGATGGTTAAGGATTACAAGGCTTGGAAGAAGAGGATATACACTGAGTGATAGTTCTTCCCTTCTAGAAATTTACATTTGTAGGGAGGAAAAGTATATTTTCCTCTCCCTTTCTAGGTTCTTAGCTGAGACCCCCTCTATAATAAAAATATAGATTAATGGAAGAAAAACAAATAGAGAGTTTAATAATATGTATATCTCCTGTATACATGGGAGATACCCAGGAAAACTGAGTAGCTTCCCAATATAGCCCAAGCCATCACCTTAAATAACATCTCCAGCTTAAGACAAAAGAAAATGTTGAGGGGTGGGACAAAGCCAGTTATGAGAGGTTACCTGGAAAAGCGAAGTAAACAAGAAGAGTATGAATATTATGCAGAATTGCCTTCTCCACTGACAACAGTTTCCAGAGGTTTAGTTATCCTTCTCTCCCAGGAAGAAAGGGATACACACTTACAAATATAGATATGCTTATTGATGTAAATATTCCTTATAAAAGTGTAACTCTAATTTAGTTTTCAGAGCTTCTCCTGTATTTGTTATTTCCTAAAAACAACCAGCTCAAGATAATCAATATGCCAAAGAGGCATATTTTGGGGTAACAGCTTCTGCTGCCTTTACAACAGATCACAAATGAATGAGCATTTAGTAGAAACTGGGAACAGTAAAAGTAGGTGAGACCACTTTCAAATTTTAAACTTAGAAAAGTTTACTTAGATTAGGCTGTGAAATAGTCTTTTAAAAATGAGAGAGAAGGTAAGGAAGCAAGAAACCAGGAAATCAAAGGGCATCTGGAAGGCAGATTCTAGATGGCAGAAATACCACTGGTTAAATTCTAGGCATTAAGGTATAAAGAGGTTGGAGAGCCCAATAATCTGTTAATGGAGTGATGAAGCCTCCAAAGGTATAGGAAGAAATCATCTGGAACCAAAAAATCACTTTTCATCAAATAAGTTGTTGAGCTTTCCCATCTCTAAATTAAAGAAGTTTACAGACTACTTTTTCCAACTGTCAATACTTTAGTAGACATCTCTGTTGATTATGTTGTCATTAGCTGATGAATGCCTTAATTAAGTCACAGTGGAAGTTTAGATTTCCACACATGGTAGAGATGCTGCTATCTACAGGTACCCAGATAAATCTATTTAAACAAATAAATAAATAAAACCTAGAATTAACCGCTCCATGGTAACCTCAGATGGGAAGGCCAACACATGAAGATTATCAAAGGGTAATGTTCAAACTCTTCATTAATTATTTGAAAGGCTAAATAAAAGAAGAATTTTAGGCATAAAGCCTTCATAGAAAGGTGCCTAAAATCTTGCATTAACAACATCATTTGGGTGTTTCTTAGAATACTTTTTTTTTTTTTACTTTTTAAAGGCAAATAACCACACCTATCTTACCCTTTTAAAATAGTTTGTTTTTTTATATAGCTTGAAGGCACTGGGGCTAAAAATAAAAGAAGTAACAGATTTTTAAAATTATAAGTTAAAAGACAAATAATATATATATAATTATATATATATACATATATATGTATAATTTTACTACAAAAAGTTATATGTGTTTTTTCCCCCAAAGAAAAATAGTTCATAGCATCTATTTATTTGATTGTTAAACATTTGACATTTCCTCCCAATATTTTCAGATGCATCCTATATTTAAAACAATTCTCACATTGACAGCTTATATACAAGTGATATACTTTAAACAAAATTTATTTCCTTGTTTATTCTTTCTCTTTTATCTAACTAATTAGGAATAAATTTTGTCACCATTATCTAAGCTTTATGTATTAAAGAAGTCACTCGAGGAAAATCAGAATCACACCTCCTTTTACTATTAGGATTAGCACACATCTTAAAGATTATTCTTTGCATTTGCAATTCAAAAGAAAACAGAAAACAAATATACCTATAATTCAAAGAATATATAATTTCTTTAAAAGTGGCCTTAAAAGGATTCTATCACAAAGATGCTCTGATAGAAGAAACTAAGCAATATTCTCATAATTCTGTGATCAGTTGCAAAAATAGCCTTTTAAACTTCTTTTTCGCCCCCTAGTGGCAAAAAGGAAAAATTTACACATATATTTCACATTTCTTTTCAATTAGCCTTTATATAAAACTTTCCTCAAATGAGTCATGTTCAATATTGTGTTGCACAAAAAATTTTAAAGCAAACTAAGTTATAAAAGCATTAGCTGTTGTTAAATTCTAAACACCAAATTATATGAATGACTCCTTGTTTTTTAAAATAATTATTAAATGATTTAAATTAATTTCTTTCTTTAATTTTAAGACAAAATGGAGAAATTAATCTTATATATTTATACCATATAAATGAACTCTCTGTAAAAATCAATTCTGACTTATTTTCTTGATTGTTACTACATAATTGATATATTTAAAAAGTGAACAAACCTGACACCTCTACCTTAAAACATTCACATTCCTGACAGCAGATGACTCTATATATCTTGAAGCACTTAATACAAACAGATTGCTTCATGCTAAAAGACATTTTGAGCAATTTTTTTCTGAGAACTTAGAGAGGGAATGAGTATCATTGTAATTTATGAAATACATGAAGACACTCTCTTAGAAATGTAACTTTGGTGAATGGTGGTTATTTAGGATGTCTCATTTCCAGAAGTGCAGTCTCATTTTCATGACTATAACAAAGAAAGAAATGTAATACAATGGTGAAAACCAGCGAGAAGGGGATTATACAATGAAAAAAATACATAGCATTAAGAAAGACATAAAAAGAAGAAAGCATCAACGACAATCAGTGATACTGTAACACATTTTTCTACCTGTTAACACATAATTTATGGCTGGATTTTAAAACCTTAAAATTGTTTCATTAAACAATTAATCAAAAGTCAGCATACATAGTTAAGTCATTCTTCTCGTTACTTATTATAAAAACTTTTCAATTTGTTAAGATATAATACCTTATTCCTTAGAGTATTAATATTTTAATTGATTTTTTTCCTGTAGCTAAATTTTGTTACTTAGCCCTAATATTACTTTCTTCCTTCTTTTAGCATTTATTATCTAAGATCTATATTAGTCTTGGAACCACAAAACATTCTAAAGTATGAGTTAGCAGAAAAGAATCTTAACTCCTTAAGAACTTCCAAAACTAAAGAATCATTAATGGCAGGCATTCTTTTACCCTAGAGATGTTGCATATATTAGAAATGACATCTCTTATACTTCACAAAATCAAAATGACAACTTCTTGGAGTCAAAGAGTGAGAGGAAATGGGGAAAGAATTGTACTGTAAGTTCTTTCTAATATGTTATCTATGGAATTGCTGTGAAATGACTCCTTTTGTGTGTCAGAAATCTGAAGTAGCATCAGCAATTAGGGAAGATGT
This sequence comes from Rhynchonycteris naso, assembly GCA_037038555.1. Lineage (NCBI taxonomy): Eukaryota > Metazoa > Chordata > Mammalia > Chiroptera > Emballonuridae > Rhynchonycteris > Rhynchonycteris naso. The sequence continues at coordinate 119,829,796 of CM072996.1, read as the reverse complement.
CACTTTCAGTGGAGGTTCAGAAGTGGGAGAGGAGGGAGGCAAAGGAAAAGGGGTGGGGAAGTGGGGGGGAGTGATGGAGATGAAGGGAGGGCACATCCTGAAAAGATAGTCTCTGTATACTCTCATGACATCATCCTCCTGCATAGGTATATATAGGGAATGGCCAAAGCAACTCTCATACTTCAGTCATTTTCAAAATCAGCTGAAGGCAGGAAGCACTAGAGAGAGTCCCTCCACCCTTTCAGCAAGTCTCTGACGTTTGTGGACTTGGCTTCCTAGGAATCTCAAGGAGCTGGTGGCAGAAATGAAACTCCAGCTGGTATGTATGATACTCCTGGCTTTCAGCTCCTGGAGTCTGTGCTCAGGTAAGCTCAACTGCATTTCACAACTCCCTGAAGTGATTTCTTTTTTCTTTATTATAGTATGCTGCTACTTACTTTAATGTATCCAGGGAGAGAAGGCTTACTCCCTTATTCTGAATTTTCTTCTTAGTATTAGGAGCTGAATATTTTCTTTTTCTGTCTTTATGATTACAAGAACTGAAAGATTTCTGTTTTTAAATCTACAAGGCAATAAAAGGGATTTTAATGAAACACTTCATGCCCTTCTTTGGAATGTAATTACTAGAGAAAAAAAAACCCACTTAAAACTAGGCTAGTCGCTATCTAACAAGAAGTAAAGATGCAGTGCCTGTCAAAGTGTGAACCCTTGATTAAAACCCATTTTGTTCAAAATGCTTTGTCTCATTCTCAGTCATTCTCTTAGGAGGCAGTGACTTCACCCTCCCACAAATTATTTTTTTTTAACTGTGCATACGTTAAGATAACAATTTGAAAATTGATGATTATTGAATAAATGAATGAGACATTATTTGTAAAAGGTTATTTTTAGAAAAGTACAAAGATAATCCAAGTCCTTTTTGAGAATAAATTTTATATAATCTTTTTATGAGACAAATGAAAAGCATCCTATTAATTATTTGTTGCATGTCATTTAAGTTGAAACTAAGTGTAGTTGGGAAATTGGCATTTTTATATTAATAAAAATTGTTTGCCAAAGTGTTTTGCATGTGGAAATAAAGAAGAAACCATCTATTTCTATCTATCAATAATTCATTTAAGAATAAGATTTAAATTTAGAAGAGTAATAAAAATATGATTGCAATATACTTCAATTAATATTTTAACTAATTAAATAATCACATCAAAATGAAAAAGAAAACAGAATAAATGCAGGAAAAATGATTTAACCTGTTTTATACTTTTTATCTTATAAATAGGGCATTAAAATGTTTAATGTAAACTCCTATGATTTTACTTAAATTATAAAATTAAATCTAGCAGAAAATATAAACATTAATTATCAACATTTTAAATTCTTTTGATCTTTAAAAAGATCTTTAGCTTCTAAGTTTCCAAATTGTTTTATGAGTTAAATACCAGATTTTCTACAATTATGTTTTTATCTAATAATTACATGAGGTTAGAGGTGTTCTTAGAGCATGTGAGAAAAACTGGGTTATTGATTATTAAGTTTTGAAAATTTTTGCTGTCTTAAGCCAGAATTTATGGGGATTTTGGTGTACATTTTTTATAAATGGCTAATGGAATTTGTCATTCCTTTTGAAAAACAGATTGGGCCCCTAAAAAGTAGAAGAAAATGATCTCTGGTACAACTTAGTTGCAAGATACAGTTTAACAAATGGTTCCTCCTAGTGTCACATTCTTTTTAATAAAGTGTATAGTTCAAGGAAGATGAAGTCATTTTAACTTTTGTTTTGCTTTATGACATGTAGGTCAGTGAGTTTGAATTAAGTTATCTTATTGTAGTGTTCTTTAACTTTATTTTTATTACCTAATAATATTTTCTACATATTTCTCTGTAAAACATTAATTAGTAGAAATTGAAAAGGATATTCTTTTTAAAAATCAGAAATCTATCTTAATGTTATTGTACATGTATTAGTGTGCATCACTTTTGTTTAAAAAATTTCCTTCACAGACTGTGATAAAATCACTAAGTACACATAATTTCAAATTCTTGTTTAAAAAACAAATTTTTCAAAGTGTATTTTTTAAAATAGCATCTCAAGTTAAGTAAATCTGAATATTTTTTCTATTCTAAATTTCCTACTCTAAAATTATCTCTTTTTTGTCTTAAAAAGGCTCTGTATATACCTTTTCATTATAATGTTTTTTAAATCTCAATATACTTATATTTGGTATATGTAAACTATTGGTATTTAACCAGCATATTTGATGACATTTCTATTATATGATATAATCAGTTTTTAATTTTGAGATTTAGAGATTGAATAACTCCAAACCACCAATAGCCTTCTTTGCATAGAGTCACATGCTTATTTGCTTAGAAGTGCTTTTATGACTCTGGCCAACTCTGAGTCAAAAACAAAATCATCTATTTTCTTCTTAGCACTATTTTAAATAGCATAAATACATAGAAAGACAACATCCTCTGAGATTAATTTTTTTAGATTAATTTAAAATTTGCAAGCTACAATGCAATTGTATGATAGGTGATTATGCAGTAAACATGTGGTTTTGATTTTACTCAGATTCAGAAGAGGAAATGAAGGCGTTAGAAGCAGATTTATTGACCAATGTGCACACATCAAAGGTAAGTTGTTGTTTTTTTTAAATAAAGGATTGAAAAACATAAGAACTCTCATTATAAACATGGTGTTCTTTTCCTATAATAATAACTTCCCATAAAGGCTGAGAAGTTTATTGGGAAGTATTTCCTCTTTTGGGGAAACTTTTTCTTGAGTTCATAGGAGTTAAGGGTGTTGATGTGACAGGGAAACAATTATATTGACTATCAATCAGTATATTGTAGCTTTAATTAAATAGTCACATATTATTTATGTGGATATATACATATATTTAAAGGAATTGTTTTTCCGTTCCTATCAAATTGTGTTTGATGAAAGGAATATTGGCTCAAGTTAAACACATAAATGAGAATTAAGTGACATTTTTGCCTTGTTTATTATATTGGGGAAAGTAAAATGGAGTTTCTAAATTAAAAATAAAAGTTCATGACACTCCATGAAAGACATGTGATGGAGTGTAGAGAGCAATACATTGGCAAACAGAAGCCTTGATTTAACCCTGAAGCTGTGATTTATGAACTATTTGCTCTTAAGCAAATGGGTAGTTACTATTACTTGCCTTCACTTTTGTATTTTTAAGTGCTATGGTTGGAATTCATGATCTCCTAGACATTTACATTAAATCCATTTCTGGATTTAAATTCTTCCTATAACAGAAGTGTTATCTGCTGCACCTGCTCATTTGTTTAATTGAATCAAGTAAAACTTTGTATACTGGACCCTTTAATTCCTCTCCTAGGGTCTTGAAAACAAGGTTTCTAAATCCCAACCTGTACCTGAGGATAAAACTCAATTAGAATATACCTGATTATCATGCTACTACACAGTATGGACTTACCCAGTGTGTATATAAACATAGAGCTAGAGAATAGGGTCCTTAACCAAAGATTTTTTCAAAAAACATCAAATTTTGAGGTGAAGCAGTCACCTGTTAAAACATTGAAATACCAAGGCTGAAGATTCATCAGAAGTTAAGGTAAGAAAACTCCTGTCTGGGCTCGGGCTGGTTGGCTCAGTGGGAAAGCATCGGCCCATTGTGTGGAAGTCCTGGGTTCAATTCCTGGCCAGGGCACGCAGGAGAAGCACCCATCTGCTTCTCTTCCCCTCCCCCTCTCCTTTCTCTCTCTCTCTCTCTCTCTCTCTCTCTCTCTCTCTTCTCCTTCCACAGCCAAGGCAATGGCTCCATGGCCTCTACCTCAGGAACTAAAATGGCTCCAGTTGCAATAGAGCAATGCCCCAGATGAGCAAATCATTACCCCCAGTGGGCTTGCCCAGTAGATCCTGGTCAGGCGCATGTAGAAATCTGTCTCTCTACCTCCCCACTTCTCACTTCAGGAAAATAAAAAAAGAAAGAAAGAAAACTCCTGTCTGATTTCTGAGGCAATGCTCCAACTTAGTTATTATATCAGGCTTCTCTTCTTTGATTGGATGAGCATATTTTAGGTACTACAATCATTACTATATATATAGAATGACATTTGCTAGTGCTTTGGTATACTTTTATTGAGAAAGAGAACCTAGTTCGGTATGTTTTTTTTCAGGCTTTCAAAAACTTTCGGAATGTAATTTTCTGATCAAAAACAATGCCTTGTATACAGTAAGAATTTAATAAACATTTATGAACTAGGATTCTTTATCAACTTTCACTTTTTGCATGAAACTGTAAAAACTTCAAGGCTATACCACAGATAACTTTATTTTCAATTTAGTGAAATGCTTGAATCCGCCATTTGTTGAACACATCTGAATACAGTATATTATAGCTAGCATTAGTCATATAAATTAGGTTTCATTTAATTAAGAAAACAGAAATTTGACCAGGATCTTAATCAGTGTTAGAAAGTTAAGTCAAATAAGTGTAAGTATGAATAACAAGTATTTTAGTTTTCCTTATCTAAAAAACAAAATGAATACTCTAAATTTATCTATAAGCTTAAAATCTGTTATAAACATTTGTATAAAATAATTTAATAAGTAAAAATGTTCATTATAAAAGAGAAATTATTTATAACATGTGTTAGTAAGAAAGGCTTTATTCAAGAGGACCTACTACAATGGGGGTTTTGCAGAGATAAAACGCAACTCTAAATCCAATAAGAACAAATATGGATCTATAGCCAAGGAATTGGGTGGAGGTCAGTGGATGAAAAATTACTAAAAGAAAATATTAAGGTTAGGAGAATTTTTCCTAAATGATTCAAAAGAATTCTGATATTGAGGGTATATATATATTGATCAGATAGCAAGGGTGAAACATTTTTGCTATATTGACTCAACAGGATTTGCACTAAAACTGGTCTAAGCAGATGAAGGATAGAACTCAAGGTCGGGTAGAGGGCTCACTCAGAGAAGCCTGACTCAGGTTTGGCTCCTTTGTCCTTTTCCTGAATAAAATAGTTTCAACTTTATACAAAATGCTCTCAAACACATGTTTATTTAGATAACCTTTGGTCCAGAGTACTTCCTTGCTGTGATTCTTAGGTATGAAAGGGTTAGTTAATGTGACATTAAATAGTAGTGGTATGTGATGCAGTGACTTTTAATTGGCAAAAGAAAAGATGATTAACTATTTCCTCATCAAACAAATAATCAAGAACCTTAGTCATGACAGATATTTTATGAAAAAAGGATTTTGTGATCAGATTTGTTTGGAGAACACTGGATACTATATTAGCACCATTGAAAAATTATAACAAATATTTACAATGAAAAAGCATTGAGGATACCTAAATTCAGGAAGCCTTTTACTTTCCTTTAAACTAAAATTTTCCAATTTATTTGGCATAGAACTCCTTTTTAAAAACAGTGAGTGAAAAACTAGTATTCTAAGAAATGCACTATAGAAAATGCTTATTTAGATGATCTCTAAAGAGCTGTCCAAACATAACATTATAGTATCTATTAATTGGCAAGATAGAAGGGGTTGCTTCCACACAATGGAGCATATTGCCTATACATATCTGTAGAAGAAATATTTAAGCAATAGCTGGATAATCATATTCATGAGGTGTAGTTGAAAGAATTTTCAAACCATTGAAAACATCAAGTGAATGTCTTCATATTCACAGATATGCCTGCCATTAGGATGAAATCTAAACCAAACGGCATACACATTTATAATTTTAATCCGTATTGCCTAAACAGCCTTCAAGAAGTTCTACCAATCGACACTCCAAACAAAAAATATGTGGGAAAGAAAATGTATTTGTCCCCATATCCCCATAAGTACCCCAGTGAGTGCACTTGTACTTTTTAAAGTCTGATCTAATGGTAGTCATGATGCACATCATTCCACATATTTCCTTCATGTGTGATTCTGATTTTGTGACTTGTTGGCTCATGTTGCTTATCCCAGGTTTACATTATTTTCAGTTTTATTTTAATTGGGGTATTTACCATTTTCCTTTTTGAAGAGCTGCACCTGTGTTAAGAATATTAACACATTGTGGCAGCTTTTACACTATTGCTTGCTTTTTGTTTTTGCTTTTTTCACTATAGCTTGCTTTTTTCATTTTTTTCTTACTATACCTGGCTTTTAATTTTAGTTCAGGATGTTAATTTTCAAAAGAGATAATTTACACATTTATGTATTTAAATTATCTTTTTTTTAATGGATTCTGGTTTAGATATTTATTTAATAATATTTCCCAGTTATATAAAATACATTCTATATATTCACACACTATTTTATTTTTATTTATATTTAACTTATATGGATATTATTGGACTATAATATGTCAAGAAAAGATATAATTAGCTCTAAATCTAGATTTCCACATAGCCTATTGTCTCAATGATATCAAATGCAAACTTTGCTATATACTACACCATTATATATACTTGGATCTGTTGTTAAACATTATATTCTCTTCTGTTGAATTTTGTGTTTATTCATGCTTTATTACCTCACTCCTTTAATTCCTGAAGCTTTAAAATGCATTTTACAATCTGGTAAAGTAAGTTGCTCCTCATCACCTTTTTATTTTCCTATATTGTTTTGGTTATGTTTACATATTCATACTTCCAACTTTACTTTATATTTAGTTTGACAAATTGCCTCTTCTAACTTCCAGTTTCCCCATATTTTCCAAATTGTAACTTTGATTTGCAATTAGATTACAGTTGGAGACTAATTCAGAGAAAAATCAACACCTGAAACTACTGTTATTGAGTATTCCCATCATGGCTATGTAGTCATTCAAATTTTTATGTCCTTATGAAAAAAATTGTGCTTTCTTTCATATATGCCCTTTGAAATGTTTGTTAATATATACTAATTATTTTACATTTAAGTTTTCTTAAGTTTTTATCTTTTCTCATTAATTATTGTTGGCACATAGGAAGGTTGTTGATTATGGTAATAACAGTTTTAGAAGGGATCTAGAGAATGTTGTAATTTGCAAATAAATTGGTGAACTGTGATACTGCCTATGACAACTCTTCATGTGTGGAATAGATTAGTTGTCTCTCACTATTCTCATTGTCCGAACCTATTAGTAACATCTTAGCCTCTGTTCCATAAAATAAAATGTAATTAAGAAAGAATGGTATATTTAATATCTTCATCTGTGATGTGATATACATATATTTATATATTTTTACTTCCTGCCATTTCTTTTTTCTTGCTTGCTTTGCTCATGTAGTTGTGAATGTGTGTATAAAACTTTTTAAAAATAGAGACTGCCTGACCAGGCGGTGGCGCAGTGGATATAGCGTCAGACTGGGATGCAGAAGACCCAGGTTCGAGACCCCGAGGTCACCAGCTTGAGCGCGGGCCCATCTGGCTTGAGCACAAAGCTCGCCAGCTTGGACCCAAGGTCTCTGGATCCAGTAAAGGGTGGCTCGGTCTGCTAAGGCCTGCGGTCAAGGCAAGTGTGAGAAAGCAATCAGTGAACAACTATGGTGTTGCAACGGCAACGAAAAACTAATGATTGATGCTTCTCATCTCTCTCTGTTCTTGTCTGTCTGTCCCTCTCTCTCTCTCTCTGTCCCTGTAAAATAAATAAATAAATAAATAAAAACATTTAAAAATAGAGACTATGAAGCATTGGCACTATTCAACTTTGTGATATGAAGTTTCTAAATCAATGATTGTGTATTTCTTAGGCTAGTGTAACAATTAGACTCTAAAATGTAATGATTTAGCACAATATAAATTTATTTATTATTTATATAAGTTTTAAATGCAATATGTATTATTTCTAAATATATATTTCAGATCAGTAAGCCAACTGTTCCCTCTTGGAAAATGACCCTGCTGAGTGTTTGCAGTCTTATAAATACCCTGAATGGCCAAGCTGAAGAAACGAGAGAGTTTCATGAAGAGGAGCTTATTCCAAGAAGGAGATTTCCTACTGCCTTAGATGGCTTTAGCTTGGAAGCAATGTTGACAATATATCAGATCCGAAATATATGTCACAGCCGGGCCTTTCAACACTGGGAGGTAAAACAAAAACTAAATATAAATAGAATTATAGTTATCGCTCCTTTGTACCATTTAAAAAAAAATTGATCATCCTCATAGCAGGAAGACATAAATATTAAAGGAGAAGAAGCCATGTGTTGAAATTAGCATTCCCTTAGATCTTCAAAGTGTCCTTCAAATATTTGGAGTTGAGCAAAATATTTTTTCTTTATCTTAAAAGGGAAACACATCTTAAGACAGATTTTATCCAAATGCTTAAATGAATGACATGGTCAGGCAATTGTTTGTGTGTGTGGTAACATTGGCTGAGACATTTAGGGAGCTCAAATTGTTTTCTTAGAAGCACTGTCATGTGTGTTTATAACAAACACAAAATACAACAGGTTTCATTAGTATTTGAATATATTTGGTAAATAAATCCTGAGTGAGAGGGATATATACTCTTTTATCCATATATATGTTCCTATTTCTATTGAATGTGTAGATTTTAGACATCCTTAGCAGCTAAGCCAAGTTTACCATAGTCAAGACAGCCAAGTTCCATTTTACAGAATTCCAATAAAAACTGCATGAATCTGTGGTAATAAGCATGGAAACTCACCACCTTTGGTTTGTGAATGTCTGTTTGGAAGAGATTTCCCATAAGAAAAACATTTCTGTGAGATAAACCTCTAAGTGTTATTTGTTTAATGTTTCATGTTATGGGCTTACACCAATGGTAGGGATCTGAGGGTGCCTTCCCTGTTAATATAATAATCTCTGTAACTGACTATCACAACCACTTTGTGGAAAAGAGGAAATGCAAAACAGAACTTATGCTATTTATTCTAATATACACGGATAATGTTTTCTAGATGAATAACCATGAAGTTAGTTGGAGTTTTAATTGTTGAACTATCCAGTTTTTCCACTGATATGAGAGAAATAAAGAGAGAAAGGAAAGAGAGAGAAGCACCGATACCTTGTTCTACTTAGTTATGAATTCATCAGTTACTTCTCTTATGTGCCCTGCATGGAATGAAACCCGAGACCTCAAAGTGTCTGGAGGACACTCTATCCACCAAGCCACCCAGTCAGGGCTAAATTGTTCAGTCTTTAACACATGAGAAATACTACTTTAGCATAAAAAAGTGACAGTTATATTCTATATATCCAGGAAAAAACAAACTCAATAAAGTATTATACAGACAAATCAGGTGCTATTTTAAACACGACTGAGTATAATAAAATAATAATATCATTTGAAGCATAGTACAAGTAATTACAGACTGTATGCAGGGAGAAACAAAAGATTAAGAAATGTCTGACAGTAGCTTTTTATCATCCTCTGAAATTGAATAGCTGTGGGTTGAAATAAGTACTACCTGTGATATAATTCAATGCATATGCATTATAATTAAAAACTTAGTCTTTGTTAATAGCAAAGTTAAGTAATAGTGTAGCACTTCAAAGTTTAGAAGTCAATCACAAATATGAATACAAATCTTATCCTGCATTTATTTTTTAAATTTAATTTAAATTATGTACAAAAGTCTAAAAGGAGTTAATTCTTAAATATTTTAAGCTAGCTGAAAGTTTTAAATAAGTGAAGTATTATCATAAAAAGTGTTTGGAACTAATTTTAGAATGGGGCATACTCTGTGAGATATAAAAAGGCTATGTTGATAAACTTAGGAAGAACACTGAACAGAGAATCAGAAAAATAAGTTCTCATTCTTTCTTAGGCACCTGCTAGCCATCTATTCTTGGAAAAACACTATATTGCTTTGAACCTAATATGTCTCATTCACATACGTCTTACTGTCTGAATAACATATTAGATTAGATGTAGAAAAATACTCTGTAATGGAAGACAATGCATATAAATTTCACTCATATTCTGTCTGTCTTGCAGTTAATTCAGGAAGAAGTTCTTGATAATGAAAATGACAAAAATGAAAAAGAAGAAGTCATAAAGAGAAAGATTCCTTACATTCTGAAACGGCAACTGTATGAGAATAAACCCAGAAGACCCTACATACTCAAAAGGGGTTCTTACTACTACTGAGAAGATACATATTTTATTTCCATATAAATGTGACTTATCATTCTTTAATTATCAAATTATATCTGTGTGGAAATGCAAGGGAAAACAATTATTTTGTCTCTTCTACAATTTCGGTTTATTGGATGAGATTTATCTACATTAGTAGAAGTGGACTAAATGTTTTCAAATAAATCTAGATCTTGAGCATGATGTGTTGTGTATACTTGAAGTAGATATTAAGTCACATATAGAATGTTCTGTAATTTTGTAAAGAATGTAATGAATTGTTTGAACAGTGGAAATATTTGACATTTTAAACCAAATTGTAAGAGCTTATTATAGGCTCCTATAGCAAAGTCTAGGCTACATATCATCAACCCCACAAAAGTAATAGTATTTCTCTTATTATTTCAATGAAAGATTTTTTTTTTAATTTAGAGAAATACATGTCCTTTTCCAAGCCTTAGTTCTTGAATCTCTCAGATATGGGGAGGTAATAGAGATAAAGTAAGGTCATCTTAAAATAATAATTAATGAGCTATTGATAATTATGCCTATCTTAATAATTTAAACTGAATTAAGTTTTTCTGTTAAATATACTTAATAGCCAATAAAGAGACAATAAGCTATCAGAAATACAAGTTTCTCTGAAGACTTACATCCATTAGAAGAGGCACCATTTATTGGCTTGTTCTTCTCTCATGATTTAGTAAATGATGACTACATTTTTAACTTCATTGAGGATTATGTGTGACTAATATTTTTTTCTGGTTGGGAGAGATTTTTTTGAGGCAAATGGAATACTCATAAATTTTTGTGAAGTTTCATAAGCCCTCACAGTTCTTACATTTCATAGTAGTGCCATCCCAGACTCTCACTCCTAGAGGTGTCCAGGGAGACTTCTCCTCACAATGCTGCTACCTAGCCCATAGTCATTTACAAAAGACAATATCAGGATATAAGATGTTCTGGAATTCAGAAAGATTCAGAACTCCATGTCCTTTAGTGAGAAAGCCCCTCCCCTAGGCAAAACCTCACTCAGTAATATTTAAGAGTAGCCCACTGATCTCCGAACTTTCCTGTTAAAATCATGCTTTCTAATGACCACCAACTTACCATCTTTACCATTCTATCAGCTTCAACATTAAAAAGTGCTCAAAGCACTGATCTTAAGAAGAAAGCTATTTCATAGTGATTAGAGTGTGTACTCTAAAGTCAGAATGCCCAGATTCAGCCCCACTATTCACTAGTAACTTTGGAAAATGTATATAACCTGTTTATTCAATAACAAAATGTGGGGAACAATGAGGCATGGAGAAGGATAAAATAGTCTGATATCTGTAAAATGCTTAACACTTTGCCTGGAACATACTAATAACATGAATTTAACACTTCTGGCCACTTTCACACCATTTTTCCCTTTTCCTTCAAAAAGTACAGAGCATAACACAATTTCACATATTAAGCTTCTGTGTTTTGAAAAACTACTGATCTCTTAATTAATTAATTTTTGCATTTATAATATCCTTGAAGATTTCACATACATGTGCAAGAGCTATTCAATAATTCAACATTCATGATCCCATTTAATCCATTTTCCCCAGCTATTTTTCACTCTTCACTTTCTACTCATGCCCTCATTTTGCTTTTTACTTGACCTAGACTCTAAGGTTTAAATTAAAATCAATCCTTTGTAACCCTCAACTTCTTGCTTTGTATCATGTAAGCCATTGAAAACTGTATTAAACTGAAAGCTTCCCCCAATTCTGACCTCACCTGAGAAGCTGAACATACCTGGACAAAGCACTCAACACTGTTGAAGTCACACTTAAAATTTGTGATCACAAATCTCAAGTAGGTCTTTAGTGCTTCCCTGCACTCCCAGTACATACATTTCTCTGATTCTTTTTTTTCCCCCCCTTAAGTGAGAAGTGGGAAGGCAGAGAGACAGACTCCTGCATGTGCCCGGACTGGGATCCACCTGGCGAGCCCCCCATGGGGCGATGCTCTGTCCAGCTGGGGCCGCTGCTCCATTGCTCTGCAACTGAGCTATTTCAGTGCTTGAGGCAAGGCTTTTGAGCCAACCTCAGTGCCCAGGGCTAACTTGCTCCATCTGAGCCATGGCTGCAGGAGGGGAAGAGATAGAAAGTGAAAAGGAGAGCTGGAGGAGTTGAAAAGCGTGAGAAGCACATGTTGCTTCTCTTGTGTGCCCTGACCTGGAATGAACCCAGAACTTCCACACACTGAGCCAATGCTCTACCACTGAGCTAACCAGCCAGGGCTATTTGCCTGATTCTCACTGAAGTTTGTGTCAGACCTTTCTTATTTGAGTTGCAGCACTCGTCATTCTCCTTACTTATATCAGATGACTATTTCACTAAAACTAAAAGCAGTAAGAAAAAAAAAATGTATCTTTTTCTTACTACCAAATGTAACACACACTCCTCATTCTTCAATTTTAATGATGGAACTGTTTATTCCCATAGAGAAATTGTCTATTCTCTTCTGAGGTTTACTACTTTACTTCATCATCTCAGTAAATGGTCCCACACTCTATTCAGGTTGAAAATCTAGTAGTCATTCTTAACTACTCCCTCTAAAACACATCTGCCATTTCATCCATTAATTATTGTTGGTTTGGCTTTCAAAATACATCTCAAATTCACCTACTTGTCTTTTATTTTATCTTTTTTCTTTCTTTTTGAGAGAGGCAGGGAGAAGGAGAGAGAGACAGGAACATTGAGCTGCTCCTGTATGTGGCCTGACCGGGAATCAAACTAGCAACCTCTGTGCTCTGGGACAAGGCTCCAACCAACTGCAAGTGATCAGGCCAGGGTTTAATTTTTATTGATTTTTAGAGGGACAGAGAGACGAAGGGAGATGCAGGGGAAGCACTCGGTCATGCATTTTTTGGTTGCATCTTGTATGTGCACTGACCAGGAATCAAACCCGCAACCTTGTTGTTTCTGAGACGATGCTCTTAACTGACTGAACAAACTGGCCAGGACTCAAATCCACCTACTTCCTGCCACATCCACCAGTATTGCCCTAAGCCATAAGTTCTCACTGGGAGAATGGCCATTTCTTCCTAGCTGTTCTTCCTGTTATCATTTTTATCCAGCTACATTCACATAGCAGAATGCATTTTTAAAATTAGATAATATCACACATCCCTTCTCAAAATCCCACAATGTCTTTCCACTGTGCTTCGAATAAAAACCAAAATTCTGTCTTAGGTAACCTTAAGTAATCCTGCATTTACCTACTTCTCTATCTACTTTCACTCGTTCTCCTCCCATCACACTGATCTCTTGATGTTCCTCTAATGTATCCAGCCTATTTCGGCTTGTTTTAGCCTTTACAGCTGCTGAACTCTCTTTTCTGAAAAGCTTTCTGGCAGAAAATTCTTTTCCTCTGAGGACCCAAGACATCCAGTTAGAGACAGCATTTCCAGTCTCCCTGGCCACTAGGAATGACAGTTGGAGCTAATCGGAGATTGAGTGGAAAAAAATGTGTACAACATATGGCTCTTTTATAACCTAAAGAGAAACCCCTTTTCTGAAATTTAACTTTTCTTCTAATTTTTTTTTTGTCTCGAATACAAATTGTTTTTAACCACACAAAACAGATACCATTCTCTCAAGAATGGCACATACCGATAGAACTTAAGGCCTTTAAACTGCTTTGGGCTTCAAAGCTGTCTCACCATCCTGGACCAACCAGAATGTTACTTGAAAGAGAAATAAATTTCTAACTTATTTAAACTGCTGCAGTTTTCATTGTCATTGATACAACATATTAACCATTATGTTTATTGGTACCATTTTTTCTCGACCTTTTCATGGTTTATTACTTCACATTATTTAGATCTCTTATCATGTATGTATGATCAATGAGGTCTTTTTTTTTCATTTTTTCATTTTTTTTTTTTTTTTTTTACAGGGACAGAGAGAGAGTCAGAAAGAAGGATAAATAGGGATAGACAGACAGGAACAGAGAGAGATGAGAAGCATCAATCATCAGTTTTTCGTTGTGACATCTTAGTTGTTCATTGATTGCTTTCTCATATGTGCCTTGACCGCGGGCCTTCAGCAGATCAAGTAACCCCTTGCTCGAGCCAGCAACCTTGGGTCCAAGCTGGCGAGTATTTTGCTCAAGCCAGATGGGCCTGCGCTCAAGCTGGCGACCTTGGGGTCTTGAACCTGGGTCCTCCGTGTCCCATTCCGACGCTCTATATACTGTGGCACAGCCTGGTCAGGTAATGAGGTCTTTTCTTAACACTCCGTCTTAAATAACATTTGTCGCTGAATCAATATCTCTATCTAATTTGTTTTGTTTTCCTTCAAATTTGAAAAAAAAGAAGCAACCCCTGACAGCCTTTATTTGGGAGTTGAGCTGGCACCCACAGCTAGGTTACAGTATTCCCCTGTCCAACATAAACAATTTCAAAGTACTAAAAATACAGACACAGTCATTCTAATGATGATGGCAAAAGACAACAAACAAGACCACTTTGTAATCATGTTTGAGCAAAAACAAAAACAAGAACACTACAAAGCACAAAGATCAAATATCTTCCCTTCCCACATAATTTGAGTGAATACTGCTTCTGGACAAAAGTGTTTTAATTCTGCTTACTTTCCTACCTCCTGCATAAAAATGTTAATGCTAGAATTGCCTTCATTGCCTTAAAACATCCAAGCCGGAGCAAAGCCGTACTTCTGGAATATTCTCCAAGTCATCTAGCACAAGCCCAAATTCTCTATGAGGCTTCTACTTGTACACTATTATGGAGAAACCCCATGATATCTCACAGAATGAGATCTCCAGTACCAGGAAACCCAACTCTGTGTGAGTGGGCTCCTGGTAGTCTTTGTCTGGTGGGCATCCGCGTAGTATGCAACATGATTTGAAATTGTATACTCATTCATTTGTTTACATGTTTGTGGTTTGTCACTCCCCACTAGAATGTGTAAATTTTGTAGTTCTATTCCCAGGGTTTAGCACAAAGGCCTGGTCAAGTGTCAAAAGGACTTGTTTCATGAGTGAATAAATTAGCAGCTAAAGAACTCTTTCTCTTATAATAAGATATACTAGACATATCTTCTACAGATTTTTAAACCACAACTCAGAGATTACATTTCACAAGTTTTGGTGTGAACCCAAGTATCTAGAAAAAGTTGCTGAGTCTTATGTGAAGCAACACAGAATCTGTGATGTAGAAGCTCACCTTCACTAACAGCAGCAACCTGGGAATATTATCCCTCATTTTTGTCTATTAGGTCACTTATGAGAAGAAAACAAACAGAAAAGCTTAAGTAAAAATAGTAGCAGTTGAAATGGAAAAAAAATGGATTTATGAAACATAGAAAGAACATAAACTAGTACTTGAATATGTATGTATATCAAATCGTCATGATGTACATCTTATCTTTTGATTTTGTCAATTTTATCTGAACAAAGCTGAAAAACAGTAAATCCAGAATTTACTCCTCAAGCCTTCATCCCTTTGAAGTTTGAATGCTTCTAATTAAACATAGATTTTAATGCAAATTATACTGGGAAGAGTTTCAAATGTCCACTTTAGAAGTCATAACAACATTTACAATATAATTTACAAATTTAGAAGCCAATTATGTTTCCAGGATTTTATTTGCATGTTCTTACAATATTATGTAAAGGTAGATATTATTAATCCTGTTTTACAGATGAGGAAACTGAATATCAGGGGAGATTAAATGACTTGCCCAATTTTGAAGTAGCAGTAAATGACAGAATCAGGATTCAAATTCAAGTGTGTTTAATCCAAAGCCTGTGACTTTGCCATTCTATTCCTGTGTGTATCAATAATAACAAACCATTGATAACATACTTGAGTTTTAGATAATGACATCCTATATTTAAAATTTTATATAAGTAACCACTAAAGCATATTTAATTAGAATCTTTTGGTAGATGAAGAAAATGAACATAATATTTCTTAAAAATGTCATTTTCAATTTTGTATTAATGTGCTAATATATAAATTCTCAAATTAAATATTTCAATACACTAATATTTTTGTCATTAATATCAGTAATTAAATAAAGATTTGTTTGAAGAATCTTTAGAGCATTAACTTTTCACATTTGTTAAAGTAGAAATAAATATTTCTAATTTTTGTTTTTTTCTGAATTTAGTTTGTTTTCTGTATAAAATTTTAAATGGCCATAATAAAATATCAACAAAATTTTACTTTATATTTTTTATACTTATACTATAACAAGTATGGAGATCTTTTTACCATTTTTACAAATGAGAAGGTTAGTTATTATCCATTCACATTTCTTTGCATATGAAAACATAATTCAGCTTTTTACTTAATGTCAAAAATAATCTTGAAAAGAAAAATATATATACTTGCCCCAAATGTGAGCCCTCTTATTGTACTAAAAATAACAAAAAATTAAACTTTCTGACCCTTTTCCAATCTTTTTATTATTTGTGAAACATAACAGGATTATTAAACAAGTCTCTTTCAATTTTTACTAAATTTAAAAATGTATTAGAAAGATTTTTAAAAGCTATATACTTTTCTTGCCTTTTATCTCCTGTTAAGCTGTGCCTTGTAAATAAATAAACTTGATTCTTCTCAGACCAGATAGCTGAAGAATACAAAATACTCATGTCAACATAGGAAACATCCAAACCTATAAGAATTTTTTTATGAGTTTATATAAGCCAAATTGTTGACAATTGCCGGGAAGCAAAGTCTCAACGGATTGAAAAAATGCTCCCCAAAATGGTGTTTACCAATTATTTTATAGATTAGAATCAAAGGAAAGACATAAGGGGGGTTACATAAAATTGATTGGTGAAAGATTAGGGAGACGAGAGAAAGCAATGCAGGAAAATCTTTGAGATAAAAGTAGAAATATATAAAGGGTGTCCTTGGATTATGACACAGTTCTATTCCTGTAACAGTAATTGTAAAGCCAGTAGTCGCAGCCACCATCACAGCAGCCTGACCCGTGCAGGTTCGCACTGGATTCGAACAGTCGGTAATGAAACACAGGAGCCAAAAACTGGTGAGCCATCAGCTTTAATTCTAGCTTGCACCCGGCCGGCAAGCAAAAACACACACTGGGCTCCAAAACCCACACATTCAGTGCTCACAAAGCTACTGACTTATCCGAGTTTCCTAGAATCAAAGGTTTCTAGCTCACCAGACTTATTCACCTCTGTTTCCCATCTCCTCCTGCACAGACTCTTAACAAACTGGCTTCTTCCTCAGCACTCTGCCATCTTGGCTACTTCTCCTCCACATGGCCTTAATCTGCTCTCCTCTCTAATACCAACCTCAGGAACTCAGGAACCAAGAGAGAGAGATCAATCTACTGCTCTCTCCCACTTTATAACATAGAATCAAAACCTTTAATCCAATTATACAAACAAGGACGTCTCTGTATAATGGGATTCCTCAGGAGAGTGCACCACCCTACATTATCCAATCAGTCAAGGGTGTGGAGAAGCGCTTACTCTTAAAACTAAGCCTTAGGCTACAATGACCCAGCCTGCCCACAGCCTGTTCTAGAACACACATTAATATCAACAAACTTCCATGTGGGCAGCGCCATCTTTAACAAAGTGAGCATAATATATTTTATCTGCCCAACAGTAATGTAACCCAAATTTTGGTCTAAGTTAAAATACACCCTAGCCTAAGTCATTTACCTATCCTAACACAGTTGTAAGATCATAATCTAGAACATAAAATCATGACTAAGCCACAGAAAAAGGAAAAGTACATTTTAAGGTCAGTGGCCATGGCTCTCATGGCCTTATCACGGTGCAGGTTCTCATTGGATTCGGGCAGACGGTAAAGGAAGAGTGGAGCCAAAAAATGGTGGGCTATTTCGTTTATTAAATTCTCTTAATGGCAAACAAGCAAACAGGCAGGGAAGACTACTTTCCTTTCTCATTCTAGACTTTTCCGGACTCTGTAAAGCCAGTAGTCAAGGCCGCCATCAAAGCAGCCTGACTCACGCAGGTTCGCATTGGATTCGGACAGATGGCAATGAAACACAGGAGCCACAAACTGGTGAGCCATCAGCTTTAATTCTAGCTTGCACCCGGCGAGCAAGCAAAAACACACACTGGGCTCCAAAACCCACACATTCAGTGCTCACAAAGCTACTGACTTATCCGAGTTTCCTAGAATCAAAGGTTTCTAGCTCACCAGACTTATTCACCTCTGTTTCCCATCTCCTCCTGCACAAACTCTTAACAAACTGGCTTCTTCATCAGCACTCTGCCATCTTGGCTGCTTCTCTCCTCCACGTGGCCTTAATCTGCTCTCCTCTCTAATACTAACCTCAGGAACTCAGGAACCAAGAGAGAGAGATCTAGCTACCGGTCCGCCCACTTTATAGCATAGATAATCCAAACCTTTAATCCAATTATACATTCAAGAAAGTCTCTGATACAAAGCCACCCATCTGAGGCATAATGAGATTCCTCCCTATATCACCACCCTACATCATCCAATCAGTCAAGGGTGTGGAGAAAAGCTTACTCTTAAAACCAAGCCTTAGGCCATAATGACCAGGCCTGCTTACATTACAGCCTCTCCCCAACACCCATCCCAAGCATAAGGGCAAATAATATCACCTGGGTGACGGGCTTCCATACGGGCAGCACCATCTTTAACAAAGTGAGCATATTATATTTTATCTGCCGAACAGACTCCCATGCCCCAAATGCAAAACAGTACTCCCCAGCCAAACACGCCTGGCAGAAATCAAACCCCTCAGCACTCCTTCTTTCTATCTGGACTCCAGCAAGTCAGGCTGCGGGGAAAGACCCCTTCTCTACCCAACAATGAACAATAGCAAACAATTGCCCCTCCCAAGCAGGACGGCAATCCACAATTTGCAATCTGCCGCCCTGAGGCTAAGCCCCCACCCCCAGCCTTCTACAAACTATACACACAGGATGCTACCCTACTACAAGCAAGCAAACCTGAAAAAAACACTTGTTTACCCAACAGACATAAATATACTGTACTGTAGGTACACTGTACAGCAGTAACAGAAAAAATGACAAAAAATGAGTGTAAAAAAATCCCTTATCTTTATTCCTGTGGTTGGCTTGCACATTGGAAGGGGCATTTCAAGGTGGGAGAGAGTGGCCTATTGGGAGGAAGCTGGAGAGGCAGGAGAACCTGCAGAAGGTGCTGGAGGTACTGGTTCAGGTGAATCAGGACTGCCTAAGGCATAAACCGGAACACATCCCAATTTTTAAAAGTTTTTATGGGAGTGAGTGTTCTTAACTCAAACTATCTATGTGGAGAGGGTCCTAACCCAAGGACACCCTGTATACTGAAACTTCTTTTACAAAGGAAGGCATAAGATAGTTAACAGTTAATTAACATGATAATAAGAATGAGGGAGGCATTGTTGGCTTCTGCTCTGGTGGGTTGCCTGCCCTGAGGGGGGCAGAAAAAGAAAATTATTCATTTCAAAGGCAGTTATCAGGTACATTATTGTAAATGCAAAAGACAACAGACAGGCTTCATTAAGACAAGTGTCTGGTAGTTGCCTCTGGGTTGGGTAGTGAAACCCTCCCTTGCCCTGAGCTGTCCGGCAGTTGTTAATCTTGCTCAAACCGCACACACCCAAATTCTCGAAACTGTCTGTCCCCAAGGCTGTTCCATGAACTGCACGCCCCACCAAACCGGTCGACCATTACCATCCTCCCCCCTCTGCAGATATAAAAAACCCAAAAACCCTCCCCGGGCGCGCCTTCACAGACTCACATCCCAGGGTCGGTGAACTCGCCCGGAGTCCTCCCAGTAAAGCCTGACTTTTGCTCATTTGGCTGTTTCGGCTCTTCATTCGTTCATCGGCGGCACCCGGCAATCTTTCAACAAGCATTGGCATTTAGAGAAAAATACTTCACTAAGACATTACTATTCACCATAAACTGCTTTTATGTAATTAGAAAGTGTTCATTTCAGACCATCTTATGTGGTTACTTTAGGTCTCTGAGTCTGTAAGGCCACCATACAGGCCTCCTCTGAGCTTGTTAGGTTCAGCATGTGCCTCTTTTTCTTCCATACTCACAAAGACCATGGCTATTGCTAGGCTAAATTAGAAAAAAGCATTACTTCCCGTGGCCACAACCTTGGTGTTCGGCAGATAAAATATAATATGCTCACTTTGTTAAAGATGGCGCTGCCCACATGGAAGCCAGTCACCCAGGTGATATTATTTGCCCTTATGCTTGGAATGGGTGTGGGGGTGTTGGGCAGATAAAATATATTATGCTCACTTTGTTAAAGATGGCGCTGCCCACATGGAAGTTCGTTGATATTAATGTGTGTTCTGGAACAGGCTGTGGGCAGGCTGGGTCGTTATAGCCTAAGGCTTAGTTTAAGAGTAAGCTCTTCTCCACACCCTTGACTGATTGGATGATGTAGGGTGGTGATGTAGGGAGGAATCCCATTATGCCTCAGGTGTGTGGCTTTGTATCAGAGACTTTCTTGTATGTATAATTGGATTAAAGGTTTGGATTATCTATGCTATAAAGTGGGCGGACCGGTAGCTAGATCGCTCTCTCTTGGTTCCTGAGGTAGAAGAGAGGAGAGCAGATTAAGGCCATGGATGCCAGGAGAAGCAGTCAAGATGGCTGAATGCTGAGGGAGAAGCCAGTTTGTTAAGAGTTTGTTCAGGAGGAGATGGGAAAAAGAGGTGAATAAGTCTGGTGAGCTGGAAAGCTTTGATGCTAGGAAACTCGGATAAGTCAGTAGCTTTGTGAGCACTGAATGTGTGGGTTTTGGAGCCCAGTGTGTGTTTTTGCTTGCCCGCCGGGTGCAAGCTAGAATTAAAGCTGATGGCTCACCAGTTCGTGGCTCCTTTGTTTCATTACCGACTGTTCGAATCTAACGTGAACCTGCATGGGTCAGGTTGCTGTGATCCTGACCGCGACTACTGGCTTTACATTTGGCGTAGTCTTTGGCAGGATTCGATACAGTTCGGCATGGAGCCACCACCACCTTTGAGTGGTGGAGTAGAGGACTGGTTGCTGTTATGGTTTTCCATAGCTGTTTTTTGGGGGACTGTTGGATGGCTGACTTTTACAGCCATGCGTGAGGAAACCGAGAGCTCTATGGAAGAGGCTGCCCAGGACCTGCAATCTGAGCAGCAGAAGGAGCTGGAGGAAACGTGGGAGAAAGAGATGCCAACCCTGGAGCTGGAGAAAGTGCTGGAGGAGGAGGCCGACCAGGTTTGCGAGATTCGCCTGGAAATGGAGCAGACGCTGGAGAAGGAATCACAGGTTCATGAGTTGCAGATTGCCCTGGATGTTGTGGAGAGCCAGCAGCGGCGGGAGGCCAGGGCTGAAGCCAAGGCTTGGGCTGAGGCTGAGGCAGGTGCTGTAAGGCCCATGGAGCAGAAAGCAGCAGCAGCAGGGGGCTCGAGCCCAGCAGCAGGAGCTGATGTTTTCAGTTCCTCTTTGGAGGATGAGGAGAATTGGTCTGGAATTGTGATCCGCAGCCTCCAGAAGGTGAGAGCCCAGCAGCAAGGAGTAGCTACGCTGCCGGTAGGTCTGCGATTTTGGGACATAGGGGTGGATGCCATCATGCTCCCCAGAGCAGAGATGGAAATGCTGACTGCCATTGCCATGTGCTTTTTCTTGGGACAGTGTGAGACCTGCAATGATGGCAGGAATGAAGGGGGAGGCTAAAGCCCTATGTGTGTGGACTGATTTCCTAGACTATGACCGGATGGGCACAAGCTCCTTTGTTGGATGGACTTACGAATTTTGGACAATGTGAAATACCCTGATGAGGGTGGGTGGCTTTGCTGGAGGCCCTCCTGCCCCGGTGGTGGTGCTTTTCCCATGGCTAGAAAGAAGGCCGAGGACATTTTGCACTTTTGGCAAAGTGCTCAGAGACTGGTGAAATGTATCTTTGTAATTGTTGAAATTGTATGATTTGTGCTATGGCTGTAATTTGTGTAATGTACTTAATTTCCTTGTATAAGAATGCTGGTGTTATAGATTGTGGGTAGTAAAGTGAGCATAAGGGTGGATTGTTGGGCAGATAAAATATATTATGCTCACTTTGTTAAAGATGGCGCTGCCCACATGGAAGTTCGTTGATATTAATGTGTGTTCTGGAACAGGCTGTGGGCAGGCTGGGTCGTTATAGCCTAAGGCTTAGTTTAAGAGTAAGCTCTTCTCCACACCCTTGACTGATTGGATGATGTAGGGTGGTGATGTAGGGAGGAATCCCATTATGCCTCAGGTGTGTGGCTTTGTATCAGAGACTTTCTTGTATGTATAATTGGATTAAAGGTTTGGATTATCTATGCTATAAAGTGGGCGGACCGGTAGCTAGATCGCTCTCTCTTGGTTCCTGAGGTAGAAGAGAGGAGAGCAGATTAAGGCCATGGATGCCAGGAGAAGCAGTCAAGATGGCTGAATGCTGAGGGAGAAGCCAGTTTGTTAAGAGTTTGTTCAGGAGGAGATGGGAAAAAGAGGTGAATAAGTCTGGTGAGCTGGAAAGCTTTGATGCTAGGAAACTCGGATAAGTCAGTAGCTTTGTGAGCACTGAATGTGTGGGTTTTGGAGCCCAGTGTGTGTTTTTGCTTGCCCGCCGGGTGCAAGCTAGAATTAAAGCTGATGGCTCACCAGTTCGTGGCTCCTTTGTTTCATTGCCATCTGTCCGAATCCAATGCGAACCTGCGTGGGTCAGGCTGCTGTGATACTAGCCTTGACTACTGGCTTTACAGGGGGAAAGGCTGTAATATAAGCAGGCCGGGTCGTTATGGCCTAAGGCTTGGTTTTAAGAGTAAGCTCTTCTCCACGCCCTTGACTGATTGGATGATGTAGGGTGGTGATATAGGGAGGAATCCCATTAAGCCTCAGATGGGTGGCTTTGTATCAGAGACTTTCTTGAATGTATAATTGGATTAAGGGTTTGGATTATCTATGCTATAAACTGGGGCAGTCCGGGAGCTTGATCTCTCACTCTCTTGGTTCCTGAGTTCCTGAGGTTGGTATTAGAGAGGAGAGCAGAGTAAGGCCACGTGAAGGCAGGAGAAGCAGCCGAGATGGCAGAGTGCTGAGGAAGAAGTCAGTTTGTTAAGAGTTTGTGCAGGAGGAGATGGGAAAGAGTGGTGAATAAGTCTGGTGAGCTAGAAACATTTGATTCTAGGAAACTCGGATAAGTCAGTAGCTTTGTGAGCACTGAATGTGTGGGTTTTGGAGCCCAGTGTGTATTTTTGCTTGCCCGCCGGGTGCAAGCTAGAATTAAAGCTGATGGCTCACCAGTTCTTGGCTCCGGTGTTTCATTGCCATCTGTTCGAATCCAATGCGAACCTGCATGGATCAGGCGGCTGTGATCCTGTCCCTGGCTACTGGATTTACACTTGGGCCTGGGTACAAGACTGGTATATGGTCCACCCTGTGTCTATCCACTCTCTTTTGGACGTCTTTGTCCGTATGTAGACATTGGCCAGGTTGAAGAACTTTTTTTTTAATTCAAACATCAACTGGATATTAATTTGAGTCTTAATTTATACTATCAGAGCAAAAAAAACCTCTTCTTACCTTGGGAAGTTAATGTTTAATAAATATTAACTTATTGATTAATTGACTAAAGTGGTATTGGGCAAAGGAGTTTGTAAAATTTGTTTTTTTTTTTTAGTTTGCTCACTTTTATTGTTAAAAATGGCACTAGCCAGCACCAGGTATGTGATTTGTGAATTTGCAAATTACCTTCTTGCTTGCTAATGTGTTCTGAAGAAGAGAATTTTCTCACCAGAAAAGTTTTAAAAAGGAGAGAAGGAGAAGGAGAAGAGGAAGGAGAAGAGAAACCAAGATGGTAGAGAGAGAAGCCATATTGGCAGATGGGGAACCAGAAGTGAGGACTTTGGGGACTGGTGAAGCCTTTGATTTTAAAAGAAACTGAAGAAGATTCTCTTGGTTGTGGAACTGGATAATGTGCCAGTAGCTTTATGATCTCTGAGTGGAAGAGTAGTGTTTTCCCTGTGTTTGCTTGTGGACCTGTACAAAACTTGAATAAAGGAATGGCCCACCATCCTCTGGCTCCAGTGTTTCTTTACCATCTGTCCAAATCTAATGTGAACCTGCATGTGCATGGCCACAATGGTGGCGACAGCCACATAAGTGGCAAATTAGATTTTAAGAAAGAAAGTTAATTCCAAGTCTACCTCAGTGCTATAATTATTTGGGAAAGTCAGAATTGATTCTGGACAAAATTACAAATAAGTAACTTTTCATCATTTATTTTCCAGCACCCATTTGGATCATTTTTATTCATCTGTGGATGACAACTTTATAATGAGGCTCTCAGATATTTTTATTCCCCTATAGTGAGTTTATTACATTTGATTTTAGCCAAAAGGCCGAGAAGAGATATATAGTGAGTTTATTAACATGATTGTAATTACTTCCTCTTGGAATCCAACCTTAACCCACAAAATGGAATATTTTTTGAAGCTATCATAACATTTACAGAAATATTAAAACAAATTAGCTTCATTTATTAATTTACTCAGTAATAAAGGTATTGGGTAGGCACCGTAGAAAAGCTGTGAACAGGACAGACTGGATTCTCTCCACCGGGATCTTATAAGCCTTACTGCAACATCCCTCCTCCCTAACCTTTCAGGTTCTACTCTTTCTTTCCTTTCACTGATTCTGTATCCTAAAGCCTTAGATGAACAGTTTGCTCTGAAACAACTTCTCCTGTTGAAAAGGGATATGTGTGCTGGTCATTATCATGGTCTGGTTGGCTGGAGAGAAAGGAGATTTGTAACCCCTCCTATATAATATATTTGACCTCTCAGACATTTTGAGGTACAGAGTAGTGAAGTGACATGTTTCTGAGGCACAGAGCTAATTACATATAGACCTGATATTAGAAATGAGATGTATTTATTTCTTATGTAAATTCTTCAATAAGAAAGACTTTCTGGGCATATAAAGCTAGTCCATTCCAAACTATAAAATTAACCAGCTAGATTGAGTTTACTTAGAAATGGAGAGCTGAATTCCAACTGGAGCAGGGACATTGATTGGTTGGAACTTAATATAGAACTGTGGACGATGGACTCTAGACCAGTATTTTCAAATGAAGGCTGTTTTTTTTTCACGTGAGTTAAAAATGTAGATTCTATGACTCTATTGTAGATTTAGTAAATCAGTCCTTGAGAGCAAAGTTTGATATTTTTATTTGTAATAAACTACCCACATGATTTGAATAGTCAAATTTGGGAAACACTTTGTTATTAGCCATTTATTTATTTATTTATTTATTATATTTTTTTAGGTGAGAGGAGGGAAGATAGTGAGGCAGACTCCTGAATGCCTCTTGATTAGGATTCACCCAGCAACCCCCACCTGGGGCTGATGCTTGAATACCTAGCTATTTTTATCTCCTGAGGCTGGCACTCAGAACAATGGAGCCATCCTTAGTGCCTGGGGGCAAGCTGGAACCAACTGAACCATTGGCTGTGGGAGGGAACAAGGGAGAAAGGGTAGGAACAGACAGTTCCTTCTCCTATGTACCCTGACTGAGGATCCAACCCAGGACATCCATACAATGGACTGACACACTATCCACCCTGCCACCAGTCAGAGCCTGTTATTAGCCATTTTTAGAGACTTATTTTCTACCTAATAAATCTATTTTTGGTTTACATTGATTTTCCTTGTATCAAGTTCCAGGCTAAAAATTTTAATATTAACTTGAAAAAGAAAACAATTGAAGAGAATTTAAGTTGTACTAAAATTTCCTAGTCTTTATTTTTCTTTACATAGTTATAAAATAATATATGTGAAAGTACTAGAAATCTTAAAATCACTAAACAAAGTTTTATTATGTTGCCTTCTATTACCACCTACCAATGGCAGTATCTAAATGAGAGAATTAGGAGACACCTTTATATTTTCACTTGTCTGCCCTGATTTCTTACTCCACAAACCCTCCATCACTCACAGAGATGGGAAGACTATAGGGGTGCCACATCTGGGCCAAAATTTTATTCTGAATTAACAATCTGAGTGACTGTTAAATGACTGTTGATAGATAAATGTTCTCTTGAAATTTCAAGAACTTGATATATAAAGAGATATTTTATTTTACAGTATCGGAATAGTACAAGACTTTAAAATTTTGTACACAGATGAAACTTAAAACTAATGAAAATAAGCCTAAATTTGTGTCTACTTTGACTTCTTTTAAGTATCAAAACATAAGTTAAGGCCCTGGCCCATTGACTCAGTGGTAGAGCGTTGGTCAGCATGTGGATATCCTGGGTTCGATTCCCAGTTAAGGCCCACAGGAGAAGCACCCATCTGCTTCTCCACCCTTCCACCTCGTTTCTCTCTCTGTCTCTCCCTTCCCCTCCTTCAGCCATGACTCAGTTGGAGTGAGTTGGCCTAGGCCCTGAGGATGGCTCCATGGCCTCTGCCTCAGGTGCTAAGAGCTCAGTTGCTGAACAACAGAGCAATGCCCCAGATGGGCAGAGCATCGACCCCTACTAGGCTTGCAGAGTGTCTCGTCCTGGCACAGGCAGCAGTCTGTCTCTCTGCCTTCCCTCCTCTCACAGAATAAAACAAACAAAGAAACAAACAAGTTAAAGAAGAAAGTGTGAACATGGCAGCTAGAGGCTGAACAAACCATACAACTCTAGAATGGCACACAAAAATACATACGATGTGTGGACTATCTGGCTTTATCCTCCCTCATGTCACTCTGCTCATTTAAATTGATGTTTTCCTTGTGATTTCTGCTGCGTATCTTTTGTCATGCCTTTTTTTCTCCTTTGAAATTACTTCTACCCTTGCCCAATTGATTGAATGAATAGACCATTGCTTAGCCAAGGCAGACAAGAATTTATAGCCTTTTACTCTCCCTCTACTCTTTCGTGGATAACACTGTAGAAAGATGTCCTCTAGAAGGAACCAGATTCACCCTTTTGTAAGACTCAACTATAAGATTTCCTATGTATACAGGGATTCTACTCATAGCAATTCTCAGGTCTTATTTCAGATGGTAATGGAGCTCTTGCAAAATAGAGCTCCATCAGCATCTTAATGAGCTAGCGGCTCCAGGGATTCACTTTTCCAGCTCAGTGTGTAATCAGTAGCATAAATAGCAAAGTTCTCAGAAAGACTGGTCCTAGCTATGGGATATCTACCCAGGAAGCATCCGAAGCTTAATATCTTTTTATAAAACCCTGCTACCCTAGTCAACAAATTGATTCCCTCCATTGGCATTGTTGACTGAGACTCACACAAATCGGTTTTTCTCTAAGGACAACAGCTTAAATGCATTAGGCTTTCTGTAACGAAAAATCTTTCAGTGCTTCCAAGCAGTTTGTGAATGATCGTGCCTGATTTTCACATTGTTCCCACTTAAATTACTTCAGACTTTTCTAGGGCACTCAATACATAGATTTTCACTTTAAGAGATGAATTCAGATGAATACTGAAATACTCTCAGTTGGAAATATGTGCAAATGAATCTAAATAAGAGTTTTTGAATTTCTCAGCAAGGTCCTGGGGAAAAATAAAGTCAGGGAAATTAAGCCATGTCTTACAGTCTTATTATTGGTAACTTTTAAAAGGAGGTGTGAAGAAATATAATATGAGCCTTCATTTACCATGGTGCCTCCTAACGAAAGGCAAGGCAGCTGACATTTACAAGAAAGGGCTTCATGTCCCTGGCTTTCAGTTCAGTGAGTCTTAAAACACCCTTAGTGTAGTGCTTGTAAAGCTAATTCCTGTTCATTTAACACTCCTCTAGTAGATAGAAGCCTGCAGTTCTACTGTATTCAAGAAAGCTATCCAACTCATTTGCTGTTCTTAACCAATTTTTAATCAAGACAAAACTGCCTATGGACAGAAACTTTTAGGAATGTTCAATTTATTTCTTCCTGAAATGTCTTCTTGATATCTAAAATGTGCTATAATAAAACAAACTGAAAATTACCAAAATATTTTTATGAAATCTCTTGGGAAACACCAAAGTGAGTATCAATGCCATATTAGTTTTCTGAGATTATTAGGGTTTAAAGTCTTAGAATTTTGTTTCATTTTCCGAAATGTTTTCCAAAAATTCTGATTCTTATTTTATTAGGATAGAAAAGAGTTTAGTTTTTAAATTAATTTATGTATTCTTTTAATTAACAGATACTTCTTGAGTATATACTCTTAAAGGCACTGTGTCTACTGTTGGTAAGACCAAGTTAAAGAAATACATCTTTAACTTGTGTATTGTGTATAATTATCTTTCTAAATCACATGCTCTGTCAATGTGATTAAATTTTGGCCGCTTCCTAGTATTTCCTTGAACAGACAGCTGAAATTAATTTTTTGTATCTTGTGTTTGATCTTTCCTCCCTCCTACCTTCTGGACCACAGATATTGGTTTGGACTTTAATGTCTAGAAAAACACACTAAGTGTGTCACAACCATGACCTGGAAGGACTTAGGTCCCTGAGAAGCAGAGCCAATTTACCAGTCTGGATCCTATACTTCTGGACTTGTATATGAGAAGAAATAAATGTTCACACTTTATTAAACTGCTAGTAAGTTTAATGTTTTCTGTTACTAAAACTATAATCAATTGTGATCAAATCACTGCCAATGTTCTTTTGCTTTATAAATCTTTTGTGGTATACATCAGAAATATTTCTCCAGAAAACATTCCCTGATGAGGTTCAACAAAATCAACTGAAATTTAAAATAATACAGATTATCCATCATATATGATAGAATATATATATATATATATATATATATATATATATATATATAAAAACAGAGAAGTTAAGAAACATAGAATATTGAAAAATTGAGGAAGAACTAAAATATTTGAAGAGATTTCCCAAAACTTACAAATAGTTGAATGATTTCCAAGCAGGATAAATAATATAAATACTTATAAATATTAGTGAGACTTCAGAGCACAAAGAGAAGCTCATAGAGGTAGTAAACTATTCCTAAATCCATAAAATCAAGCCACATAAAAAATATCAAGTAGACTGAACTAAAATCTCAATAGCAACAATAGAAGACAGTGAATATGTCTTCATATAGCAAGAGAAATAATCCTCAGCTTAATTTCTATGTCCAGTAAAAGAACCTCTCAAGAGCAAGTGTAAAATAAAGAAAATTTATTTAATTTAGAGACTTTAATATTATAAAAATAATTTCAGAAAGATAATAGCTCCAGGAAAATGGTCTGAGATACAACAAGGAGTGGTGACTAGAGGTAATGGTAAATATAAAAGTAAATCAAAACATAAAACTACTAATGACCTAAATGCAAAATAAAACAGACACATTTCATTCAATTTTTATGTCATTTTTGAGGCTCAACTTCTTTGATTTTCCTCTTCTTGAAATTGTCTCTTGTACAATACCATTCTCTAGCATGTTTATCATTCCTGCTCAATTTTATTCATTCTCTTCTTTCTACGTGCCATTAAAGGTTGGTACTGTAATATTTCTATATTTAGTCTTTTCTTCTCATTGTAGTCAGTTTGCTAGGGTATTCTAATCTACTCCATGATTCCGCTAGGATTTACTATGCTCATGATCAATCCTTCATCTTTAGCCCAGAATATCTCCAGAACTCTGAGGTGTCTGAGGATATGAGGACTGACCAAGAAAGAGATAGGAGCCCAAAATAGCAGTAATAAACAAGTTTATTGGGTAATGCTTGGTCAGGATTGCACAGGAGGAGAAATCCCTCCCAGAAGGAGAACTTCCAGCCTCCACCTCAAAGGTCAAGGAAAATCCCCTCAAAAGAGAAGGATTGGAGCTAGTACTCATGAGTTTGTCTGATATTGTGCAATAACAGTAAGAAACTGCCTAAGTCAGAGGGCTCTGAAGGGTAGCTGGAGCCTCAGAGTCAATTATATTGGGACCATCTTTGGCTTATCTATCTAAAACACTCCAGACTCATCATTTTACATACTAGACCTCTCTACTCCAAATATCAAACAAATATCTGAAACACAAATTTACCAAAACAAACCACATAATCTTTTTCTGAAAAACCGGTAACTGTTACTTTACTATTTCTAATGAAATGGCATCAATGTAATGCCAGTTAGACAAGTTAAAGACCTGGGTATCATTCTATTTCTTCTTTCACACTCTCTCATCTCTTTTTCAGTTTTGCAACTTGTAAATTCTGTATCTTTTCTCACATATTTTTTCTTGCATTTTTCTCTCTTCTCTATCCCACTGTCACTGCATTTGGGTCACTCCCTCTTTATTTGTCACTGCTAAGTCACTCTTACTTTCCTTGTTTCCAGTGATACTCCCCTCCAATTCATTCCTTATATTTTTGAATGGAGATATTTCTAAATGCCAGTTCATGCCATCTATGTGTTTAAAAACTGTGAATATTGCTTCATTAATTTAAAGGGAAAAAAATTAAACAACAAATCTCTAACAAATGGCAGAATAGCTTTTTCAGATATATTGCCTGAGCCCAATTATTTTATAATTACTTCATGTAGTTCCATTAATGGACCATAGTTTCTATGCCTCTGATTCTATTAAATGTATCCTCCATTGCCTGCTCTTAACCTTCATCTGACATTTACGCATTACTCTTCGAAATCCAATGTAGGTTCCTCCATTCCCAGGAATCCTTTATTATCACCGCAGTGCTAAATGAGGTACACTTACACAGCACTCTGTCCATATCCTATTGATAGTACTTTTCACACTCTGAAATTATAAAATGTTTTAGAAGAAAAAATAAACTAACTTGGTTTAGGTCTTCAACACATGCTTTTTGCAGGGAACAGGAAAGTCATAGTTCAGGAGTTGTCTGGTAAGTGGTTGAATCTAGGAGACAGAGCTTAAAGAAAAGGTCAAACAAATTAAAGGTACATATTATAAAATTAAGAATCATAATTATATAGATAGCAATTGATGACAAATGCATTGTTGATGCTAATTAAGACATGGTAACGAAGAGAATTAAAAACTGCACATTAAGCTTTATTGACAAAAATGACTAATCATTCATATAATTATTTAACTATCTATAAGAATATATAGGAAGTACTATATGAAGACAGAAACATGAAAATCATTAATTAAAGGAAACACGTTACCTTTTAGAACAAGATAGAAAGGCAAGATAGTTTGAACTTCACTATTATTGTCATTCTCTCTCTCTTATTCTCTCACTCCAATAAAAATCAATTTAAACCTGAAAGATGGTGGTGCAGTGGATAGAGCATCAGCCTGGGTTGCTGAGAAGAGAGGTTCAAAACCTCGAGGTTGCTGGTCGAAGTGTGGGATCATAGACATGACCCTATGGTCACTGGCTTGAAGTTCAAGGTTCGCTTGTTTGAGCAAGGGGTCACTAGCTCAGTTGGAGCCCCCTGGTCAAGGCACATATGAGAAGCAATAAATGAACAATTAAAGAGCTGCAACTAAGAGTTGATGCTTCTTATCTTTCTCCCTTCCTGTCTCCATCTCTCTCTCGAGCTATATATATCTCACAAAAAAATTCCATCTGTCTTTGTCTCTCTCATTAAGGGAAATCAATTTAAAAATTTATTTTTTGCATCGTGTGCATATTTGTGTCAGACAGAGTTACAGAAGTGAAGATTTGAAGTGAAGATATTCTGAATGGAAACTTAAAAAACTTTAGTTTGGAAGTAAAAAAAAAAAAATTAGTTTGAAGAATTGCTAGTTATTTCAAAAATTTTGTTTCCTCCCTGGCCAGCAATGCCTGTTCAAATTTTTGTTCAGTTTTTCAATCTTATTTTGGGAAATAATAAAATAAGTGTTGGGCAAATAAGTTTGTAAAATTTGTGTTAATTTGGTTTTGTTCACTTTTATTGTTAAAATGGCGCTGCCCAAAGTTAAATTGTCCTCTGTCACCTTCTATCTGGTTTTCTTTGTGCCCCTCCCCTCCCCCTTTCCCACCCTCTTTGAACATATGTACCCTGATTTATTAATGTCACCCCATTAAAATTAAAAAAAAATGGCACTGCCCACATGAATGGCCATCGCACAGGTGATATGACTAATTATTTTCATGCTTGGGAAGGGGCTTGGTTATGCTAATGTGTGCTAGAGGAGAGGTTGTCCCACCAAAAAGTTTTAAAAGGAGGAGCTAGGGAGCCTTTTTTGAGGAGACCATGTTGTTGTAAGGAGAGCGGCCACATGTTTGCGGAGAGAGAAGCAGCCAAGATAGAGGCGTGCAGAGGGGGAAAAGGAGGTGGCTGAGGCTAGTGGGGCCTTTGAAAAACTGGAAAGACTCTCCTGGTTGTGGAACCAGGGAATATATGAATGGGTTTTGGTGCCCATGTATTTTATTTTTACTCATTAGCTGGTATGAGTCTAGAATAAAGGTATTGGCCCACCAGTTCTTGGCTTCACAGTTTCATAACTGTCTGTCTGAATTCAATGAGAACCTGCATGTGCTTGACGGCTGTGACGGTGGCCACAACTTACAATAAGTAAACCTGCTGAGACTAGAGTCAGAATTCCTATGTGTTTATGGGAAAAAAAAAACCCCATCATGTATTTTAGATATGTATAACCTCTACAAAGCAGCAGAGCAATGTTAAAACAATTTATTATCCACTGTAAGGAGATTACAGTGACTCTTATTCCTCCCCTTTCTAGGAAACCAGTCTTTGAAATAAGTACATAACCCTAATTTGGATTCTTCATTAAGACACAGAGATGAAAAGTACCCAGTACATTGTTATCTACATCTTTGAAAGTCATCTCTTCATCTCTTTATGGTGGGTTGGGCTTCAACCTAGGCCATCTGTGTGCGTTTTGGCAGTAGGTGATTCCTGAGAATCATTCACTGTAGCTTTTATTGAAGCAATCAGCATGCTGCATCAATTTAGAGGCTTCAGTAATGATGCAAAACCTTCTGTTGCCTCCATTAGTTGTGACTAAAAGCGAGAGAAACAGCTAAAATCATTCTGTCTCTCCAGCAAGGTCACACTCATTAACTGATGGAAAGGGAGAGAATTATACATTTCTCTGAATGCTCTGGCCCCTGGGTCAGAAGGTTGCCATAAATATGTAAAAGAAAATAGCCTCTGTAATTTTTTTAAGAGAGGCAAGAAATTTATGCCAGTTTAAAGGTGGCGAAAGAGAAAGCTTTCCCTTTCTGTAACTCAGTGACAGGAAGTGGGAAAATATCAAAAGGAAAATTGAATGAAATACAAGGTTTGGTATATTTTAAACACATTTTTTTCTGAAATAATATAAAATGACCCAACTTTTACTTCTAGATTGGGGTGGCCTGAAAAATATCAAGTTGGCTGACACTACTATATTTATATGAAAATAAAATGCACACGTGAAAATTGAAACATTGCTAATGTATTTTCATCCAAGGATTTTCTGCTGAAGTGAGCACTTCCAAGGTTTAAATAGAATGCATTTTCAATTAAAATATTCAGTTAATGCACGCACACTTATTACATTGCCTAGTTGAGTGTTTCTAAAATATTTACATGGAATACTAATTCCTTGGAATATTAATGCTTTTTTTATTTTAAAAGTTCTCCTGGTAAAGGAGGCCACTAGGCTTAGTATCATTCCCTGTAAGACATTGGTCACAAACAATTTACATGTCCTGGGACTGTTATCACATTGTAGGGTCAATAGACCTCCACAATTTTGATGCTTCATCATAATTATAATATAGGTCATTGGAAGTATTTATATCTCAAATCCAGAGTTGAGGTCCAGTTTATTAAATGTACTTTTTGCAACTATATGAGGTAATAATGCTGAGGTTTTATGTGACATGTTCAGTGTGCAAAAGGTTTAAAAACATCTATTCTGAGTTCACAGTGACTTGAAGGACCTCTTCCAGGATTGACAGAACATCATAACCAGCTACCCAATTGTGTCTTCCATAAAAAATTAGGGATTTGAGAAGCTACTTTCACCTAATATTCCCACAGTTTGAGAACTCCTGTTTACTTACTTTGTTGAATTTGCCATAATTTCGTTAGAATTTATTTTTTACACTACTCATTTTGGGCAAGCCTCCAGCTTGTTGCTCTGAGAAAGTATATCACACAAAGTTTGGGAAATGCTCTGATTAGCACAGTTAAACAATTCACTTTACTTTAAGATTCTGAACAGCCCTTGATATGCTAATATACAGGAACGATCACCATAAGTAAAATATAAGAGAGGATTTCCTCAATTTATTGAAACAGAATACTCTGTTACATATTTCTTGACAATGTTCATGTATACATTTTGAGAAATGTCACATGCACCAACTTAATAAATATTTTCTGAACTCCTAGTACATGTTAGAATAGGTTGTAAGAATTATGAATTCAGGAGAACAAGCTATCCCAGGCCATTGCTTCACAAAGCATATTTTCTAGAACTGGGAATAGAGATAATGCATAAAGAAGCAAATGAACTAACAGTAAGATTTAACTTAGTAAGGAGGCATATGAAAAAAATAAAGCAAGATCACATGGAAAAGTATGGGGGCAACTTTAAATTGGATGATCGGATGCTCAGAAATGGCTGAATCCTGAGTTAAAATTTAAGTTTAAAAACTTTATTATACTTGTGTTAATTTCATAATGTTTTGTAAAGCTTTGGTTTTGATTTTGATGAATTTCTCTTTTTTCTAGTGAATACAAACAAGAGCAAATTGAGAAAAAGTGTACTTTTGAATTTTTAAATATTTTACTGACATAAAAATAAAACTAGACTACCTTCTTACACCATATACAAGAATAAAGTAAAATTGGATTAAAAATTTAAATGTAAGACTCAAAACCATAAAACTCTTAGAAGAAAACATAAGCAGTAAAATCCCAGTCACTTCTCTTAGCAATATTTTTTGATATATTCAATATCTCCTCACACAACAAAAACAAAAGAAAAAATAAACAAATGGGACTACATCAGACTAAAAGTTTTTGCCCAGCAATAAAAACAATCAACAAAATGAAAAGACAATTTGCTGAATGTCAGAACATATTTGCTAATGATACATTTGATAAGAAGTTAATATCCAAAATTTATAAAGTCATATTACTTAACACCAATAATAATAATACAATTTTTTTAAATATGGGCAGATCTGAATAGACTCTCCAAAGAAGTACTACCAATGGCAATTGACATATGAAAAGGTGCTCAATGGCACTAGTCATCAGAGAAATGCAAATTCAAATCACAATAAACTATGGCTTCATAATTTTCCAAAATGGCTATTATCAATAAATTCACAAATGGTGAGGATACAGATTGGTGCAGCCACAATGTAAAACAGTATAAAGTTACCTGAAAAAATTAAAAATAATATTGTTTTTTGAGTATTTCTGGGAATATATCCAAAGAATACTGAAACACTAATTTAAAATATATATGCACCTCTATGTTCATTGCAGTGTTATTTACAATAGCCATGGATTGGATGGAATCAATCCAAGTGTCCATCAACAGACAATTGGATAAAAAAGAAATAGTGGCACATATATATGATGGAATATTACTCAGCCCATCAGCACTGATGGACCTTGAGGGTATATTACGCTCAATGAAATGTCAGTCAGAAAAAGACAAATACCATATAATTTCACTCAGATGTGGAGTTTAAAAGACAAAATAAACAAACAAATAAAATTGAAACAGAGAGACACGGAGAACAGACAGATGGTTGCCAGAGAAGAGGGATATTGGGGGAAGGGGTGAAAGAGATGAAAGGATTAAGAAATACAATTTATTAGTTTCAAAATAGTCATGGAAATGTAAAGTACAGCATAGGAAACAGTCAATAGCATTGTAATAACTATGTATGGTGTCAGGGGGGTACTGAAAATACTGGTGGAAACACTTTCTGAAGTACATGATTATCTAACCATTATACTGTACATATAAAACCAATAAAAGATAACATTGAAAGAGAACTATAATTTTTAAAAAATGTTATGTTAAAATAAAACAAAATTATATTTACATACTAAAACTAATATAAAATAATATTGCATATTAGCCCTAACTGGGAAAAAAGGAATTAAGTAAATGAAACAAAACAAAAGAAGGTCTGGTTTGGATAGGTATAATAAATAAATAAATAAATAAATAAATAAATAAATAATAAAAGTTTTGCTGGGAAATATGGCACATAAGCATAAATAAAACTTAAAATAATAGCATCATGAATTATAAAGCAATACTTGTGTAATCACTTCCTAGTTGTAGAAAGAGAACCCGAGAATCTCTAGTCATGATCTTTTGCTAAGGGTAATTTATTGCCCTGACTCTTCTAGTAACCACTGTCATCATTTTTATCACTTTTTTAAAAATACTGAAGTATATTTTGCTAAATCCTATCTATATCTTATCTTTACCTATCTGCACACAAAATTCTGTAAATTGTGTCTGGATTTCTTTCCTTGACATTAACTTATGAGATTCATTCATGTTGTAAATAATTGTAGTTTATTTATTTTCATTGCTAAATGGACTTCACTGCACGTCACCCATTTCCCCTTGCTGGATATTTAGATTGTTTTTATGTTTTGTTACTACAAAGAATGCTGTTATGAACATTTTGGCATGTGTTTCTTGGTATATGCAATTATACTCATCTAGGCTAGAGTATATACCTAAAAATAAAATTGCTGGTTCTTAAGTTATACATATCTTCAATGTTCTATAGAAAGCCAAACTGCTTTCTAAAGTTGTTATACTAATTTCTAATCCCACAATCAATGTATGAAAATTCTTCTACATTCTCACCAACACCTTAGCCATATATAATAAAATTTAATTTTGTTTCTAATTTACATTTCCTTTATGACCAATTAAGTTGAACATACTATTATATATTTTCTGGCCATTTATTCTTATTTAAATATTTATTACTTAGAAAACAATAAGATAAAATTAATTTTAAAAATAAAATTATAATGCAGTCTATTGCACTGGAATGTAAATATTTTGTAATAGAATTTGTGGTGTCTAGCATTCTCATAATGGTATTTTTAAAGAAATAATTATTTATATTTTTATTATAGTCACATTTGTAAATATTATCTTTATGATTCCTTTTGTGTTTAAAAACTCATTTGTTGTCTTGTTTTTGTAATTTTTTAGTATTTTATCTTTCCCATTAGATTCAAATCCAACTTTAAGTGATTTTTGTATAAATGTGGAGGAAGAATGAATTCTCTTTTTTTCCATATAGGTATTTATTTTTCCCGAGAATCTTTTATTTTTATTTTTTTAGATTTTATTTATTTATTTTTAAAAAGAGAAGAGAGAGAGAGAAGAGGGAGGAGTTGGAAGCATCAACTCCCGTATGTGCCTTTACCAGGCAAGTCCAGGGGTTCAAATCGGTGACCTCAGCATTCCAGGTCGATGCTTTATCCACTGTGCCACCACAGGTCAGGCCTAAATCATCTATTAAAAGAGATTTTTTCCCTCTCTACTCTAAAGTGCCAAACTATCGATAATTGTGGGTATTTTTATCTTTAGGTCATATTCTAAAATCTCTACTCAGTTCCATTGGTCAATTTTCTCTTCTTGAGCAATATTGCAACATCATTATTACTTTAATTAAGTAATATCACATTAAACATGTCATTCTACTTTGGACTCTATCCTATTTTATTGGTCTATATGTCCGTCTTTATACCAGCGCCATGCTGTTTTGATTCTTGTAGCTCTAAAGCAGTGGTTCTTAACCTTTTTTCAAGTACCAAACCCACCAGTTTCATATGCGCATTCATCAAACCCTTCTTTAGTGATAAATAAAATAATGATTTTTTTTCCAAATTTAAGACATAGGTATATGTTTTCTTACTGGTGTATAAAATGAGCCGTGCATGAACATCACCTTGCTCAAAGAACAAAACCAACAAAGTGCATGAACTCACAACAAATTATGGTATTTTTATTCTGGCCTCCGCAGCAGGGGCTTCTTTGAACACCTGAGACCGACTCTTCGAACCCCTAGGGTTCGATAGAACCCAGGTTAAGAATACTGCTTTAAAGTAAAATTTGAAATCGTGAAATGTGAGTCCTCCCCACATTTATTTCATTTTAGGAAGGAAGAAAGAAGAAGAGAGGGAAGGAGAAACATCTATCTGTTTCTATATGTGCCCTGATTGGGGATTAAACCAGGGACCTTTGTGTATCTGGAGGATGCTCTAATCCAGGGGTCGGGAACCTTTTTGGCTGAGATGGCATTGAATGCCACATATTTAAAATGTAATTCCATGAGAGCCATACAATATGTTTAACACTGAATACAAGTAAATGTGTGCATTTTATGTAAGACCAACACTTTTAAAGTACAATAAGTCTCTGAATTCTTTATAATAACGTTGTTATGCTGTTGCTAACCAGTGATGAATCAAGTACTTCTTACCATTAATGCGACTTCTGGTGCTGCATGGTTTTGCTGATGGCTTTGTTGTCTGGTTGAAACATGGTGAGGTTAAGCTTCATGCAGGCGTTGATACTTCCATCCATTAAACGTGATTGTAGGTTGGTCTTAATGTTCTTTAGATGTGAGAAAGACTGCTCACATGCATACGTAGAGCCAGATATTGTCAGTACAGCAATACTCACACGCTGCAGTATATGGTATGTGACAGGAAGCACGTTCCAAGTTTTGACAATCAACTGGTCCGCGGGTTGAAGATTTTTCATTTCTCCCCACTTGTGTTTGCTCGACAACTCAACTCTGCTTGCTGTCATGCAGGTCTTTCCAGATCTTTATTCAGTGACTTGAATTTATTCACCCACATATCGGAGGCCTTCAGGTCAGCAGCTTGTAGCTCAAAATCTCTGACGGAGACACCAGGGATGTAACTCAGGTTGGCGCTGTCCACTGCACACTCGTGTGGATGGGTGATGAACTTAAAAAGACAAGTGCACTTACGAAATTCTCCAAAGCACGCTTTGAATGACTGCAGAAAATTAGATGTGAAACCCGCTAGCTGCTGGAGATCAAGATGTTGAGCAGGGTCACTTGCTGTGTATGCATCTTTAAATTCTCCCAGTTTTTGTAAGTGTAGTAAATGACCTGTTTCTATGTCAGCGATGAAGAGTTCCAGCTTGTTTTCAAATGCAAACACTGCTTGTTGAAAGGATAAGACTGTATTTCCAATGCCTTGCATTTTCACATTGGGCTGGTTTAGATACTCGGTCATGTCCACAAGATAGAACTTCAGGAGCCACTCAGTGTTAGCTAACTCAGGATGCTCGATGTTTTTCATTTCAAGAAAAGTTCAATTTCACTCATACAAGCCATGAAACGGCTGAGCACCTTCCCTCTTGGCAACCAACGCACATTGCTGTGAAGAAGCAGACCAGAATAATTATTCCCAACTTCATCCAGCAGTGTTTTAAACTGGTGATCATTTAAAGCTCCAGCAAAAATAAAGTTGACCACCTGAATGACCAGCGACATCACCTCACCAAGCTGCTTGCAACACATCTGAGCACAAAGCTCCTCCTGATGTAGGATGCAGTGAAAACTTAGGATGGGTCTTTCTTCATGTTCATGAAGAGGCACTACGAATCCTCTGTTTTTTCCCAGCATGCACGAATCACCATCAGTACACAGCGAAATAAGTTTATCCATTGGTAGATTTTTTCTTTAGCCACTCAGTGAAAGACTTAAATAAATCCTCCCCTCTTGTTGTCTCTTTCACAGGCAAAACAGCCAAACTTTCCTCATGTAGTGTGTCACCTACAGCATACCTTGCAATTACTCTGAACTGGGATAAATGGCTTATGTCTATTGACTCATCCAAAGCAAGAGAAAAGAATGGTGCTGCATTTATGTCCTTCACTTGTTGCCTCAATTTGATTTGCCATCATAATGGTACAACCATGAACAGTTCTTGCCCATAGAGTCGTGTCTTTTATTTGTTTGATTATCTTGTCTTTATTCAAAAAGTCATCAAAAAGTTCATTGGCAACATCAAGCATGAATGTTTTGACATACTCCCCATCTGTGAATGACTTTCCGTTTCTCAAAATTGCTAAAGCACCAGCAAAGCTAGCCAAATTCCAGTCACCTTGTTGGGTCCGAACATGGAGTTCCTGCTGACTAGTTTGCACTCTGCACAGTAGCTCTTGACACGCTTTCTTCCTGCTGTCTCCCGCTGGATATTTTGATGCAAATGTAATATGGCGTGTGTCAAAGTGCTGCTTTATATTTGACCGTTTCATCGATGCAATTTTGTCATTGCATATTAGACACACTGCAGAACCTGCTCTCTCCACAAAGGTGAATTTCTCTGTCCATTCCTGCTGAAAAGTACAATACTCCTCATCTTTTTTTCTTTTAGCCATCTTTGCCAAAAGGGTTTCTGCAATTAGCTAGCTGACTACTTGATTAAAAGGAGGGAAGTTTACTTCCTGACCTCACAATGACCCGTGTACATTACGCATTATCCAATAAAAATTTGGTGTTGTCCCAGAGGACAGCTTTAATTGGCTCCAGCCACCCGCAACCATGAACATGAGTGGTAGGAAATGAATGGATTGTAATACATGAGTATGTTTTATATTTTTAACGTTATTATTATTTTTTATTAAAGATTTGTCTGCACCTGACCAGGAGGTGGCACAGTGGATAGAGCATTGGACTGGGATGTGGAGACCCAGGTTCGAGACTTCAAGCTTTCCAGCTTGAGCGCAGGCCTATCTGGCTTGAGCAAAAGCTCGCCAGCTTGGACCCAAGGTTGCTGGCTCCAGCAAGGGGTGGCTCAGTCTGCTGAAGGCCCATGGTCAAGGCACATGTGAGAAAGCAATCAACGAACAACCATGGTATCGCAACGGCAACGAACAACTAATGATTGATGCTTCTCACCTCTCTCCGTTCCTGTCTGTCTGTCCCTGTCTAGCCCTCTCTCTGACTCACTCTCTGTCCCTGTAAAACAAAAAAACAAAACAAAACAAAAAATAAAGATTTGTCTGCGAGCCAGATGCAGCCATCAAAAGAGCCACATCTGGCTCACGAGCCATGGGTTCCTAACCCCTGCTCTAACCAATAGAGCTATTCAGCCAAGGCAACATTATTCTTCTTGATCAGAATTTTTGGCTACTTTGGACCCTTTGAAATTTCATATAAATTTTAGGAAGGGCTTTTCGATTTAGGCAAAAATCTTTATTGAGATATTGGTAGGAATTAAATTATATTTGTAAATTGTTTTGGGGTGTTGACACTTAATAACATTGTCTTTAGGTTTATGAACATGTATGTCTTTCTATTTATTTTGTCTTCTTAAGTTTTTATGCAATATTTTGTTGTTTTTATTGTATATCTTTCACCTCTGATTAAGTCCTAAGTATTTTATTCTTTTTGATGCTTTTGCAAATATTTTATTAATTTCCTTTTTAGATTATTTATTGTCAGTTTTTAGATACAATTGACTTTTTGTGTTGATTTTGTATCCTGCCGCTTTGCTAAATTTGTTTATTAGTCCTAAAAGTTTTCTTGGCGAGGAATTTTTAGGGTCATATCATCGGCAATAACAATTTATTCTAAGTGTGTTTCCATTTTCTCTAATTCTTTTATAGTAGTGAAGATGGGTTTAAATTAATATTCATGGACAGTTTTAAAGGGATAATAATTAAGGGCAGTGAAAGAAACATTAGTAGTAGTAGTGAGACAGGTTATTTACACTATAAGTTATCTGCCTTGTAATTTAAAGGGCATAATGCCTGTCAGCCTAAAGGCTTTGAACTCCTTGACTGTGGATTTTATCTGTGCTCCTCAGTTCACTGCTGCTTTGAGTTTTTATGACTCTTTGGGACTAATTCACATATATCCTGGTGGATATTCAAGATACTTCTTTAGCATAATCAAAGATGAGTTAAAGAAGACAATATATTTACAGCTTTTAATTATTTTAGAAAAATAATCATTTAACTCTTTAAAAACCAAAAAACACAAATTTTATTTCTTGATCTTACCAAGAAAGAGAACCTTTAAATTATCTTTCCACACTCTAGTATTCTTTTTCACAACTTTGTATGTTTGATTCCAAGGTAGTTATTACAATTTTCTGTTATGATTATGTATGTAGAAATAATTTTATATTACGGTGTATAAGAGAGACGGAAATTTTAAAAATGTGGCAGAAAGAAAAAATACAAAAAAAAGTACATAGATTATAAAATCCAATTCTTTAATTGAAATTTTAGAGAAGCCTGAAACTATTTGTGAGGAAAGGCAAATCTGGAGAGAAATTTCTTCTTAAACCATTTTTATTGTTTGCATTACGTTGCCATCTAATGGTGACAAGTGAGATAAAAAGCAACTCATATGTTGATGTCTACAAGTCTCCTCAGTCAGTGAACAATTAAGACTCAATAGATAAGTATAATATTCTTATTCTTTTTGGTAGATTATCCTAAAGTTGACCCAAGAGTGGTTACATATTTTCAGATTGATTAGAGAATGACTCAATTTTAGGCTACACACATATTTATGAATGTTATTAGGTGCCCAATTCTTAGTTACTTATATAAAACTGGATCCTCAGAGTCCTGACCAGATTGAGGAAGGGAATAGACAACAAAATTAGAAGAGTTTGCAAGCCTGATCATTCTTCATCTGAACTCTAAAGCTTTCCTAATGCTTTTGAAAAACTTTACTGAAAGATCAGTATATTGCTGTAAAGTCCTTGTTTTGACCGAGAATAAAATGAATTTTCAGATAAACTTAAGCTTTTTGTTTGGGTAGTTTATTATTAGAATTAAAGTTTGAATAATCAGAATTGTGGTTCACTGTTTTTTCACTCTCTTTTAACCTAGCATTCAAAAAATATCTTGTCATATGTATGTTATTGAGTTTGGTGTTTTCAACTAAAGATGCATCTTTTCGCCACACAGAGTTTTTTTTAGTTATCCTCAAGAGGAGACAAAAGGGAACATCAGCAAATGGGGCTTCGGGTTTCGTAGGCAATGGATCCTTTCTTTCCCCATGGGGGTCTCAGAGATCCTTATGCTCTTGTAAGGGAAAGGGAGCGCCCAGTGGTTCCACCAGCTGATTAGGGGAGCCCGGACTCATACCCCTGCACACACTGAATTCTTTTTTTTTTTTTTTTACAGGGACAGAGAGAGAGTCAGAGAGAGGAATAGACAGGGATAGACAGACAGGAATGGAGA
The DNA here is from genome assembly GCA_037038555.1 of Rhynchonycteris naso. NCBI lineage: Eukaryota > Metazoa > Chordata > Mammalia > Chiroptera > Emballonuridae > Rhynchonycteris > Rhynchonycteris naso. The sequence goes on along the minus strand of CM072996.1, from coordinate 119,786,518 downwards.
GAGATGAGAAGCATCAATCATTAGTTTTTCATTGCGACACCTTAGTTGTTCATTGATTGCTTTCTCACATGTGCCTTGACCACAGGCCTTCAGCAGACGGAGCAACCCCTTGCTGGAGCCAGCGACCTTGGGTCCAAGCTGGCGAGCTTTTGCTCAAGCCAGATGGGCCTGCGCTCAAGCTGTTGAGCTCGGGGTCTCGAAATGGGTCTTAAGCATCCCAGTCTGACACTCTATCCACTGCGCCACCACCTGGTCAGGCCACACTGAATTCTGATAGAGACACACGTTCTTTAATAAAGACTTAATGTGGTCTCTAAAAAAATTTATAGAAGTTGTCGTTTCATTTGAAAGCATCTTTTTTTTTTTCTTTACAGGGACACAGAGAGAGTCAGAGAGAGGAATAGATAGGGACAGACAGACAGGAACAGAGAGAGATGAGAATCATCAATCATTAGTTTTTCGTTGCCGTTGCGACACGTTAGTTGTTCATTGATTGCTTTCTCATATGTGCCTTGACAGGGAACTCCAGCTGAGCCAGTGACCCCTTGCTCAAGTCGGGGCCTTGGGCCCAAACCAGCAACCTTTGTGCTTCAAGCCAGTGATTGTTGGGCTCAAGCCAGCAGCCATGGGGTCATGTCTATAATCCCATGCTCAAGCCAGTGAGCCCATGCTCAAGCCAGAGACCTTGGGTTTCAAACCTGGGTCCTCAGTATCCCAGATCGAAGCTCTATTCACTGCACCACTGACTGACCAGGTTCTTTTTCTTCTTCTTTTTTGCCAGGTGCTTACAGAGGTGAGCTCTAGTCCTCGAGAAGGTAGGGAAGAAAATAGTTCAGGGTCTGCCCAACTGTAATGTGTGTGGCTCACTTTTTACTCTATCATTCACCTGAAGACAAGCATATACTCATGAATATTAATTTCTTTACAAGGACAATACTGTCTAGTACTTATTAAGATTATGTCTTCTATTAAATAGCCTTGCCTTGTTATGCTAAAGCTTCAAAATCAATAATGAGAATAGTCATTGCTTTAAAAATAGTGAACTCATGATTTGTAGCAAAGAATTTGTGTAAGTTTTCCATTGTTGCAGCAGCAAATTACCCTAAATGTAGTGGTCTAAACTACACAAAGCTATCTTCTTCCATTCAGAAGGCCAGCAGTCAAAAATCAGATTTAGTAGGCTAAGTCAAGGTATCTGCAGTTTGGTTCCTTATGGAGGCTCTGAGGGAGGGTGGGCTGGAGGCATCTGTTTCCTTGCCTTTTCAGCTTCAAGTGATTGTGTATATTTCTTGCATGTAACCCTGTAGTATTTTTCTCAATCTTCAAAGCTCATTACTCCAATTACAGCATCAATCATCACATTGCCTACTCCTTTGCCTTTTCCTGCTCCTGTTTCCTTCTTATGAGGATTGTTGCAATCACATTGGGTCCAGTCAGATAATGCAGGATAGTCTCTCTATCACACAGTCTTTAACTTACTCTGATCTATAATGTCCTTTTTGCTGTATAACATTCACTAGTTCTGGTGAATCAGATGTGGATATATTTGAGTCATTATTTAGCCTAACACAATCTCTATGTAGATGAAGTAGAGAACTATAAATATTTATTTAGAAGGAAATACATTTTTGGTCAGTTAGCAAATTAAATTATCATAGAAGTATTTATGGACATTGATAATTATCAATAACTATCTTCTATTTCAATAGTATAATATTAACTAATAGATTGTGAGTGTTTACATTTAATTCACTTTGTTGAATTTTTATACTCTTTTACATTTAATTTTTATTCATAAAAGTTTAATTTAAACCAGAAATGAAAATTAAAAACATACATTGTTTTACATATTCTCATGTATTTTTCTGCCTTTTTCTTTTCAAGTAAACATGTTTCATGAGCTTAGAATACTTCTTGTTTACTTTTATTTAAAATGCAAAATTCTAAAGGAAGTAAGAATTTCAAAAAAAGTAAGAAGTGAACAAGGAATAGGTAGATATGAGGCAATGTGCATTAAGGAAAAATTAGAGAAGCATAAATGTTTTTGACCACTAGGTGGTACTCCTGATCCAAAGAACTGTAATAAAACAGATCTCTAAAGCTCTCATTCCTTTTTAAAGTTTATTTATTTACTTATTTTGTGTGTGTGTGTGTGTGTGTGTGTGTGTGTGTGTGTGTATGAGAGAGAGAGAGAGAAAGTTTAAGCATTTTGTTATTTTGGCCTAATATTTAAATTAGTCAATTAGTGATTTTTGACATAAATGTTTGCCACTAAATTTTCATATGACATACATTTCAATATCACATGCAAAAAAACACATATTTTTAAAATGCAGAAATAGACTATCTTATAGGTCATATATTCTCAGTTTTTTTATTTTAAATTTATTTTTTGGAGTATCATAAACTTATTGCAAACAAAGGATAGTTATTCAGACTCCTTCCTTTGAAATTTTAAGTATTAATACAGAAAAATTAACATAAAAGATTGGATCTAATGCTGTTAAGATTTCACAATATTGAACAACACCTATTTTGTTCTCAGGTAAACAAACAGCAAAATGGCCCCTCACAATAGCAGGCAAGCAATTCACCATCTGCAATCCCCCATCTCCCTGGAGCGCAAGCACCTGTAGCCTTATCTAGGCTATGCACACATGCCTCTGCCACGTGCTCATGCACCAATCAGGCAAAGTGCTTGCAGCTGGTAACTCTGTGACCAAGCCTAACACAGCTGCCCCACAGTATCTTTATTATTATTTTTTAAGGTAATACAGCACAATGTTTTCAACAGATTTTTGTGCTTTGTTAGAGTATTACCTATCATATTTTTATGAAAGCTTCCAAAGAGTAAATTTTGACAGTCATGTAGGCAGAGCTACATTTTTTTTCAGACTATAGTTAGATTTTTCTCTCTTCCATAAATAAATAAATCATTGTGCAAATACAGTTTGGGGTATTTTTTTCCACCAAATAATTTAAGTATGTTTTTACAAACCTAGATTCCTGAACATGGAGTCTTGGGCAAACAAGTTTGTAGCAGGTTTGCTCACTTATACTTTGCCTAATTGTTGCATTGGTGTGGCCAGTGCTATGTGTGTGTAGTCTGTGAAAGGCTACAGGTGCTTGTCCTCAAGGCGGCAGATTGCAGATTGTCGATTGCCTTCCTGCTTGGGAGGTGTGATTATTCGCTATTGTTTGCTGGGGAAGGAGTCTTTCCCCTCAGCATATTTTGCTTGAGAGAGTAGAGAAAGAGAAAGAGGGTGCTAAAGCTGGTAAGGAGAGAGTCCAGAGAATGAGTTGATGCTTGGGAGCCCTGAGTGAGAGGGAAGCGGTATTTCCTTCCTGTTTGCTCGTCCATCCATCATTATGAGACTTTAATAAATGGAATAGCCCACCATTTTCTGTCTCTACTGTTCCTTTAACATCTTCCCAATCCAACGAGAACCTGCATGGTCATAGCAGAGGCCACTGGCCTTACAAAGAGAGAGATGGATAATAACTAGAAGAGACAATAGAAACAGACCCACCACAGACCCTGATAATAAAACCATCATAGAGAGTTTAAAATAAATGTTATACATGTTCAAGGAAACAGCAAATGAGATTGAGAAATTTAGCCATAATACAATATAAAAAGAAGAAACTAGAAGTTAGAATATAAGGGGTGAAGTAAAAAAATAAACAGTTTTTACAGTACATTAGAAACAACTTTAGAGGGTTTTATTAAAATTAAATATAGATCAGAAAAAGTAGCAAAACTGAAGTTCAGAGAAATGAGAACTTGAAACTTATAGGGAGAAAAGAGAGAGAGAAAGAGAGACATGGAATACAATGGATGTGTCCAGGTGTGTGTAAGAGACATGTTAAGAAAAGAGAGGAGAGGAGGGGAGGAGATGGATGGGGAAGGGAGAAGAGGGGTGTGGAGTAGAGGAAAGAGGAGAGAGAAAAAGATCAGAGTGCAATCAATACACATAGTAATGCTCAATATTGTTTCATAAGACTTGTTTCTGCTTTCTGTGTTTGCTGTATCCACTGCATTGAAACAATATATTGTATTTTGGATCTTTGAAGACAAAACAAGAGAACTACTCTGTTGATTTTTTCATTCACAAGGGCTGAGATCTTTTCCAAAGATATTTAGTTTTTGTTACTCTTGGCAGCAAGCATGCAAAAAAGCACTTCTTGGTGCATCAAAGCAACTTTTCAAAGTCCAGGAACATAATAAGGAAGTAGATAATAACATCAGAAAGTTCTTTGAAAATTCTATAAAGTAAATTTGAAGTGAAATGAAGTTTAAATGTTACCTTGATTAATAAACTCATGAGTAATGACTTTATCCTAATTACAATAATTTGTAATATGCACAAAAGAGGTATATTAAGTGTTCTTTTAGTAGCAAGATATGCATCTTCACACACTTTCATTGTACAGATTTTTAATTTAGTCATAGAACAGGGATGGTTCTGATAATTAGAAGACTGAGAGAATAAGAAAATCCAGTTACTCAGTGGTGTTTGCTACTAGATTCCAAGTCAATCACTCACAATCATAAATAAGTCATAAAATTATAGTTGCAGGTTTTCCCTGTATTATGTTTCAGAGTTGTGGGAATTAAACATTGTCAAAGAGATAGACGTGTTCAAAACTGAACTGTCCCTTTAATAATAGAACTCCTTTGATTTAGATTAACCAACTCGTCTTGCTGGTGGATCCACTTCCAGAAGTCACTCCTTGATCAGCTCACACTTAACTTGAGATCCACTGTAGATGCTCACCGCAACTGGAAATGGCACTCTGCATGGTTCAGGCACAGTGTTTTGCTTTTTCCTCCTCTTTCATGTTTTCTTTAACTGAAGACTCATATGATGCCACTTCTCCACATACTATTCCATGCTGCACTTACTTTCTTCCATTCCCCCAGATCTCTCACTGTCTATTTGTAACTAATCCCTTCATTTGGGAATCTCCAAAGTTTACCTCTTTTCCTAGAGTCATCTCTAAACTTTTCACTTTTACCTGATTATTATCTTCTGAAATTTTCTGATTCAACATGCTATAATTTGGGGGTAACGATTGAAGATTTTCCTCTAGTTTACCCTGTTTAAAAATAAACAAATTGACTTACATTTAAAATTTTATAATATTATTTTTTATATATAAAAGTGTCACTGTTATTGTCATATCAGATAATCTGCTATGTGGATTTATTACTGTTTAAGACTAAAAATTAATTTTTAACATGGTTAGAGAAACAAAGATGTCTCTGTTCTGTCAAATGAAGACAACAATGTCCAGCATTCTTTATTTATAGTGATTACAAAATTGTGTTTATAGGGGCTTTGCCAACCATGATTTTATAAAATTATATAATTTTTATAATTATAGCAATTATAGAAGTACTATTATTATATGTTGATCTGTGATTAGAATTAATGAAAAATGGCTTCTTCATCAGTGATATATTTTATCTTCTTTGAAAATTCTACACTCTCCTTAGCTAGTCCCAAGTGGGATCACAGAATGCTATAACTAGAACAGATGTTATTTTACAGATGGAAAGTAAGGCCCAAGGAGGTAATATGATTTGCCCTGTAAATGGCAAAGGCAGAATTAGATGCAGATCATTAAATGTGGAATGGAGAGGGACAATGTGAGTGGGAATAGTTCAGCATTATAAGTAAGAGTCCAAGCTCTGTTATTTTTTTAATTTAATAGCAAAGTATGCATATATTTCCAGAGATGTATGCATTTTTGAAATACAGAAGTAAATTCAGAATTATTTAAATGAGTTTCTTATTATAAATGGGAAAATAGTTTTACACATGACACAAGGCCTAGGATTAAAAATTAGACCAAATAGGAAACTTATTGTTAACTTTCATTAGTATACTAGTTCTATTAAAGCAAGATTTAAAAATGTGATTCACAGTATTTAATTCCATTATTTTCCAGTCATAAAAAGGTTCAGAGAAAGCATATGCTTGAACTGATCTACTATATAAGACCCCAACCCCCTTCAGATGCTATATGTTCCTGGAGATGGTGCTAAGGAAGACAAACATGTACCAAGGAGATAAGAAATATTGTGGTGAGGGGCATACCATTCTAGAAGAATCACTGAAAACCTCAGGGTCAGTCATCCTCTATAATCTGGGTCTGAAGCTAAAAGACACTATTATATTTAGACTTATATATAGCAATCAGAATGAGAGGACCCAGGAAAATAGAGGCCAGGTGGTCCCACTTAGATATCCATAAAATTGAATCAAATACTCATGATAATTGTTAAGTTTAGAGTGGTGATTAGAGAGGGACATCTATGATGTCCATTTATGAAACATATATAGAATACATACTCTGTTTCCCACAACAAGATAAATGAACCATCAACAAGGTAAAACTTAAAATGTATAATTAAAAAAGTTTCAAGAATGGATGAGTGGAAGCCTGAGTTAGGATTCCACAGTAAAATGTCATGATCTCATGCCTAGTTTTCAGACCTGAATCAGTCACTAGACCCAGAATTTTTCAACTGAACAAGTGCCCTGGAGCAAAAGACAACTCTATATTTTTTCTTGTCTTTCCCCAAAGTATAGCCAGCCATTTACTCATATAACTGTACACTGGGGAAAGAACAATGCTTGTCTTCCAAAGATGTTTTGGTGCAAGTTCTGTTATAATTTTGCACTGAGGGCATCCAAAGCACTATTATACCCTCTCTTAGAGAAGAGATGTAGATGGGCCAGACATTATTAGAATCCTGGTTCAATACCATGTCACAGTGGGTATAATGGTTCCAATGAGCTAGTGGATGGTCAATTCATCAACACCAAATAATAATATCAAATGAAGATACTTTACAGTTGTCAGAATTCTCACTTTAATCTCTTGCTCTATAAAGTAAGAGCTATAACAGTAAGTAAAGGCTAAGTGCAAACTCCTGAATCAGCAACCCCAAGCCAACAAGAAAAACTAGAAACAATACTGAATCCCAACCAAAATGGCACTGATTAGTGCATCCCCAAAATTATAAAGAATCCAAAGGAGCAGTTCTCATCAGAGCTATCATTTAATTCACCATAACTCATTGTAAAAACTGTAGGGATCATAGCAGATAAAAGTGGACTATGATAAATTCAACCAAAGAGTAGCCTCAATTGCAACTGCAATGCTCAATGTGGCATCTTTATTAAAACACATTAAAATAGTACATATTATAAAGCTACTGACCTGGCAAATGTGTTCCTTTTAATATTCATATAGAAGGAAAATCAGAAATAGTGCACATTCACTTGAAATAGACAAAGTATATATTCATAGTGTTCACTTTGGCTATAATCTCTATGATAATAAAGTCTAACAGGGCATTGCCAATTTGTATATTCCCTTGTATATTAGCTTTATTGGATCTGGTGAACTCTAGGGACTGAGGTAATACTTTCACTCCAGTAGGTAAGAGATAAACCTTTGAAAGAGTTCAGAATCTGCCACATGGGAGAAATTCTTAGGGTTTAGTGGTCTAGGACATTCTTAGATTTCTCTTCTAAATTAAAAAATGAAATAATGAGCCTTAAACCCTATAATAATACAGATGCATATTGACTGGTAGGCCTATTTAACTTAGAGTAAGCATATTGCTTTGCACTGTTTATCAGGTGATGTGGAAAGCCAATAGTTCTGAGTTGAACTCAGACAACAAAAAGGATTCTGCAGACCCAGAATACTGTATAAGCATACAGTATGGTCTTGCCAGTGGGGCCGTACAACTGGGAAAATCTTCTGGTACTAGAAATATTAGTGGTAAAGGAAGTGGCCATCTGAAACCTTTAGCAAGCTCCATTAGGAAAATTGTACTGTAGACTCCTAAATTTTTGGAGAAAAGCAAGGCCAAATGCAAGAGGAAAATTTATATCACCCAAATAGCAGCCTCTTACATGCTGGGTTATCAACCGACCATGTGGCCGTAACTGCTCACTATAAGTTGGACATTTTATAGCCAACGACATCAAAAGACTTGGGTATCAATAAACTTCCATACACATTGTAAACTAAATATGGACTATCTAGATAAAACTTGAAAAGTTCTACAGGAGATAAGTAAACTTTGCAAAGAAGGACCCCATATTGCTTACCACTCAGGGCTATTAACCTGTTTATAATACTGTGTCCCAAACAGACACATATTGGTCCAGAAACCAAGAGTTGGTGTTCTTTGTCATGATTACTTCTAGCTACCCCTTTGTAATTAGCATAATTTATGCTCTCCATTTCTGCTCAGGTATCTTTGGGAGAAGAAGCCCTGTTCCTAAAGGAAAGAATGTGCCAAACATACAATACAGTAAGAGTATTACTAAATTAAAAGTTCTGAATAACTGTGGCAACTTTGGGTACCTTGCAGTAGTGTATCAGCTGAGAAAGTAAGAGACTGACTGAGGTAACTGGCTCAGTTCTATGAGGCAGTAGGGCTGCATCTGCTAAATGAATATGCTCCATTGATGCCTTGGGATATCTTTTGCCCAAACACAACTTCAGCAACTGATTAAAGCATGGGGATCCAGGACTCAGACACCTCAGAGATGAAGGTCTGTGTCATCCCACCAGGTCATCCAATGGTTTTTAACTACCAGTTTTGAACCAGTGTTGGTTTGCCAGAAATTTTGTGCCAGTCCTTTTAAGAGTTAACCACATTCCACAGATTAGTGTTTGAAAAACACTGATGTAGAATATTTAGTCTAGTAGAATAGTTGGTCAAAGAGAAAAATAAAATTTTGATAAGTAGTAGAACACATAGTTAATAATCAGTAACCACTTTGGGAGCTGAAGATGACAATAAAATAGAAAATTAATTCATATTTTAACATTTGGATACCTAATCTCACTTATTGGTAGTTGAAAATCAATTATGTGGAGTTATATTTAAGTAAAGCAGAAATGGATATATTTCAAAGTTGGGTATTATTGCAATAGCCAAGATCTGGAAACAGCCCAAGAGCCCATCAGTAGATGAATGAATAAAAAAGTTGTGGTACATTTACACAGTGGACTACTACTCAACCATAAAAAATACAGTAATCTTACCTTTTGCAACAGTGTAGATGAACCTGGAGAGCATTATGCTAAGCAAAACAAGCCCATCGGAGAAAGACTAATACCATATGATCTTACATATATGTGGAATCTAGTGAACAAAACAAGCTGATGAACATCACAAAAGATAAGTCATGGACACATAGAACAGACTTGCAGCTGTCACAGGGGAAAGGTGTGTGAGGTCTGGATGAGAAAAGGTAAAGGGATTAGCCAAGAGATACATACATATTTGACACAAACACAGACACAGACAACAGCTTGGAGCAATGGATGCAAAATTAAGTGTGTAGACACTGTTTGATTGAAACCTCTATAATTTTGTGAGCCAATGTCATTTCAATAAATTCAACTAATAAAAAGAAGTAGGGGGATTAGTTTGTAAATCATTTGAAAATATAAAATAAAACTTAGGTGAGATATTTGAGTAGATAAAAAACGTTTGCTCTAGAAAAAGAAAAAAACATTACATTTTAAAAATATGGGTTCAATTATTTCCTTATGAAAGCTGTTATGTAATTATTTAATAACTCAACCAAAGTCATCTAATAAATGAGTTTGGAGCATAGGTCATTCAATGAAATTCTTAAAATCTGGGGCATCACTATGGCTGTGAAGATACTTTATATTTTAACCTTGATGAATGACAAGGCATTAAGGGAAAGGCAGGAAGAGATAAACTATGTCCTTGTCATTCCTTCAACTCTACAGTAAATTAACTATTTCATTGCCTTAAATATTTTCATTTTTCAATTAAGTTTAAAAATATTATATGATTCTTATCAAGATTATTTGCTTTCTCTCTTTTTAATTTTTACAATTTAAAACTATCTTTTTAAATAATTAATCATTACCATTGTTGCTGCATATGTTGAAATTATAAAGTAAAAATCTGAATTTTATTTATTCATTATCATAGTTCACTACTAAACTTTAGTGATTATAGTTCAGTAATTTGCCATTTAAAAATATAATGAGGATGTTTCATGGAAATGATCATTTAAAAGAAATAATACTGAAAATTTTATTAATACAATTAAGGATTAGTTAATTAAAACAATAATAACTAAAACAAACTTTATTATCCTTTTTTAAGGATAAGACAGATATTTGAATGTGTTCTTTTGAGTGTGTTCTTCTCTGACAGGAACATAATTTAGTATGAATGTATAATTTTCATGTCATTTTCTGATGTGATGAATTTGTCTTTTTAATATTTCAAAGGGAGTTTCTAGAGAGAATATAATTAAAATAGGGCAATCATTCAAATTGAAAACTATGTTAACTTCGATTATCTACAGTTTTAGATTAATATATTGAACAGAGTCTCAATTCTCTACTTCAATTTTATATGAAACAGAAAGGTAAATTTTCTCAGAAGATTTAGGGAATAATGAGATAGAAGACTGACATACTGTTTATTCCCAAATGTGCTTTGTTTCTCTTATCATATCCAGAGCTGTAACCCTTGGACTCCGTTTGATGACTGGTTTCTTGTTGAACTTAGTCAATGAATATTAAAAATAACATTTTAAAATAAATTTTTGTTTTCTATATTAAGTCTGCTATTATCAAGAGTAAATACTAGATTCTTTCAATTCTTTAAATTTGATAAGCAAAACCTGAAAAAAAGAGAAAGAAAAACTCATAGGCATAAACAGCAATGTGGTTATTAATCTGGAGAGGTAAAAGAGGGTACAGGGAGGATAATTGGTGATGGACATAGACTTGACTTGGGGTGGTGAACACACAATACAGTGTACAGATGATACTGTAAAATTGTGCACGTGAAACCTGTACTTTGTTAACCAGTGTCACCCCAATAAATTCAATTAAAAAATGTCTTGGGGCTTTGCCCAGAAAAAATAAGTAAATAAACAATTAAACATGGTAACATGGTATATTGTCAGCCTTCTGTGAATTAAGATACGTGCTCCATTCAAAACAATGTTTATTCTACATTTTTTATTGGGTAGTTTTATTCATCTAATCATGAGTCAAAAGAAAAAAAGATGAAAATTTCTAGTTATTGATGTAAAATGTTATAATTCTACAAAATAATGTCAGCAGTAATATTTTCAACCATTGTTTATATTTTAAGATACAGATTAACCAGTTAGAAAATTTGTAGAAAAAAGATGGTACCTGAGAATCTACAAAACCATGTGCTGTCTCTTTCATATATATAACATGAAATTTAAATGTTTGTTTCACTTATATAATTTACTTGTTGTTCTTTATATTTGTGACTGATATAATTGTACAGTTTTTTTGAGGATTTTTCAAATAATATTGACTTCATAATAGACTGGCACAGTATTACACATGTAGATACATTTTTTTATATTCTGAAAACATACACTTCAGAAATAACAGTTTATGCTAAGTGAAATAAGGCAGTCAGAGAAAACAAGTAACATATGATTTCACTTATATGTGGACTCAAATGAACAAAATGAACTAACAAGCAAAATAGGGACAGTTTCATACCTAGAGAGCAGTCTGACAGCTTTCAGGAGGGTATAGGGGTGCTGGGTGAGATAAGTAGAGGAATAGAACAAAAAGTGACAACCCCTCCCCCCAAAAGAAACAAACGAACTCATAATCATGACCAACAATGTGGTGATTGCCAAGAGGCAGAGAGGTGGAGAAGGGTATTGGGGCATAAATGATGATGGACAAAGACTTGACTTGGGTGTGAGGGGTGAACACACAGTACGGTGTACACAGATGTGTTGTAAAGTTGGACACCTAAAATCTGTTAACTAGTATCACCCTAATAAATTCAATAAAACATAAAAAATAAAATATAATAAAATGACTTACAGATTATAAACTCCAAAACATTTGCATTACCATTTAAAAAATGAATAATACCTATCCTGTAATTGTAACTAAAAATGCATATATACTACAATACATTTTATGGTTTTTTTTGATATATACATGATTTCTGAAGACTCACTTTTTAACAGAATAGTTTTAAACATAAGAATTATTTTTGTCAGTTGCAAATTTAAAAAAGCTGAAATAATTTTTATGATTTAAATCTCTTATATGTACCCTTTTTATTAAGTGAGAGGAGAAAAGATAGTGAGATAGGCTTCTGCATACCCCCCAACCAGGATTCACCCAGTAACCCACCCCTCCCCCCCTATCTGAAGCCGATTCTCAAATCAACTGAGCCACTAGCTGTAATAAGGGAAGAAAGAGAGAAGGAAGAGAGACAGGTGAAGAGAAGCAGGTGCTTGCTTCTCATTTGTGCCCTGACCTGGGGTCGAATCTGGATGTCCACTTGCTGGGCTGACCCTCTACCCATTAAGCCAACATAAACTTCTTAGTCCCATAAGTTGAGAGTGAGATAACTGAGTTTAAAATTCAGCCATTTGGCAGAAATACAGACTAATGGAACAGAAATAAGAGCTCAGAAATAAAATCACATATCTATGGACAAATAATCTTTGACAAAGGAGCCAAAAACACACAATGGACCAAAGAAAACCTCTTCAATAAATGGTGTTGAGAAAATTGGAAAGCGACATGCAAGAGTGAAACTTTACTACACCTTGTTCCTATGCACAAAAATTAAATCAAATTGGATCAAAGACCTCAAACAATAATTACATAGAAGAGAACACAGATACTAAACTTATGGACCTTGGCCATAGAGAACATTTTATAAATTTGACCCCAAAGGCAAGGGAAGTAAAGGCAAATTTAAATGAATAAGACTATATTAAACTAAAAAGCTTTTACATAGCAAAAGAAATTGATAACAAAACAAAAAGACAGCCAAGCAAGTGGAGGATGATATTCACAAATAACAGCTCTGATAAAGAAAAGGGTTAATATCCAAAATATATAAAGAACTCACAAAGTTCAGCAATAATTAAGCAATACTCATCTTTACTAGCTATTGGAGAAATGTAAATCAAAACTGCAATGAGATACCACCTTATATCTGTTATCAATGAGACAGGTAATAACAAGTGTTAGAGAGGCTGTGGAGAAAAAGGAACCCTCATTCACTGCTAGTGGGAATGTAAACTGCTACAGCCATTATGGAAGACAGTATGGTGGTTCCTCAAAAAATCAAGAATAGAATTAACACATGACTCAGCAATTTCTCTAGTGGGTATCTACCCCAAATACTTGAAAACATTAATATACAAAGAAATATTCACCCCCATGTTCATTGCAGCATTATTCACAGTGGCCAAGACATGGAAAAAACTAAAGTGTCCATCAGTAGAATGTTAGATAAAGAAGATATGATACATACATACAATGGATTACTATTCAACTATTGGAAATGTTGACATAATGTCATTTATGACAGCATGAATGGACCTTGAGAATATTATACTGAGTAAAATAAGTATGTCAGAAAAAGCTAAGAACTATATAATTTCACACGCAAGTGTGATATAAAACTGAGACTCATGGACATAGATAAAAATGAAGTGGTTACTGGTGTGAGGAAGTTGGGAGGAAGGAAGTAAAGAGAAACAAATATACAGTGAAGAAAAATGATTTGACTTTGGATGATGAGCACGTAACACAGTCAAGAGTTCAAATTCTATAGAAATGTTTACCTGAAGACTATGTAATCTTATGAATCAGTGTCACCCCATAACATTTAGTTTCTAAATAAATATAAAAAAGAGAAATTCAGCCATTTCAAAAAGAGAAAATACAAGTGTATGTCAAATTTACAATGTTTAATTAATTTTGTTCTCATAAAGGAAAAGCCTTAATTATATAGGATTTCTTTATATTAAGTTTAAAGACTATACTTGGGCAAAACACATAAAAACACCCTTACGTATTTTTGTGTTCTTTCTTTTTTAAAAAAAATTAATTATTTTTATTGATTTAGAAAGAGTTGAAGAGAGAGAAGGAGAGAAACATTAACTTATTGTTTATGCATTCATTGACTGTCTCTTGTATGTGCCCTGACCAAGGAACGAACCTATTAACTTGGCATATCAGGATGATTACCAAACTGAGCTACCCAATCTGGATGATATTTTTATTTTCAATTTATCTATTAAAAATAAATTTCAAGGTAATGAAGAAATCACATTTATGAATTAATATTCTCTATATGGAAATAAAGAATGTTTTGTTGCAAATATTAAGCTTTCTTTGGATATAGTCAACATACAAATTTTCTTCGGCAGTAATTTTGAGGTGATGATCTAAATTTACTAGATGTAATAGTGGTTATTTTAATGTATACACAAAAACATTCATAAAAACATGGTCATATCATGAAGTCTACATTATGACAAGAATTTATGTTTTAGATAGTTGTTATATATACAAATTTGTTGATAACACAATAAAATTTCCATGTACAATTTCTACTACATGTGCAGAACTCTGCATAACAAAATAATTAAGAGCTAGGAGATGAAACAACAAACCGTTTTCAAAAGTTTAATGATCTAAAAGTCCAGGTGTAATGGGAAATAGTCTCCAAATAAAAATAAAAGTTACCAGACAATAGTACTTTGATAACAACATATGCCAAATATTAATATTTATTATCTTGAAACAATCCTCTGCTGTCTCCTTAACAACAAAGCAGCTGTTTCTAAGCTGGTATTCACGTATTTGCTTTGAAAATAAAACACCAAGACATTTGCATAATTTCTCATTAGAGATGCTCAATAAACATTTCACTGGTTTGCCCTGTGGCATTTTGAGTGTTACTCTTTTAAAATATGTTTTGGATTGTGAAAAACCTGTGGAAATAAGCAAACTAGAAGTATGTAACACTACATTATAGGTCTAGTCCCTGTCAATAAATATTGCATAAACATTTATTGAAGCATGAAAACATGTTTAAGTTTGACTGAAAATTTTATCCATTACACTTACTTTCAATTTGCTTTCTCAATCAACAATTCAGATGGATATGACACAAATAGTCCATTATAAAGCTATAGTCTTTATGATATATTGTATTAAGCCATGTTGGGCAAATAAGTTTGTAGAATTTGTGTTATTTGGTTTTGCTCACTTTTATTAAAAAATGGCGCTACCCACGTGGTGTGGCTGATTACCTTCATGCTTGGGAAGGAGCTTGGTTATGCTAATGTGTGCTGGAGGAGGTTACTTTTGCACTGAAAAGTTTTAAAAGGAGGCACTAAGAGGCCATTTTAGGAGGAGAGACCACATTGTTGCAGAGAGGAGAGGAGGTCACATGGTTGTAGAGAAGGCAGTCAGTCAAAATGGAGACATGCAGAGGGGACTGAGTGGACTGAGTAAGACTAGTAGGCCTTTGATTCTAGGAAAAAACTGGAGAAAGTCAGTAGCTTTGGGAGCCCTGAATGGAAAGGGAAGTGTTTTCCTACTGTGTGTATTCTAGTTTGCTGGTTGTGAGCAGGAATAAAGGATGGCCCACCAGTTATTGACTCTGTTGTTTCATTATAATCTATTTGAATTCAGTGGGAACCTGCATAGGCCAGGCAGGTGTGATGGTGGCTGTGGCTACTGGTTTTACAAACCACATAAAATATATTTTGGAAAATAATAAGTATTTGTTTTATAACTTTAGACTCTCAAAATTAATTTAGTTAAAATTACTTCTTATTTAACATACATGCCCCAGTGCATAATTTAGAATATTTTAGGATTAATAAAAAAGTCAGTACTATGAATCACTAAAGATTTATACTTCTGCTTCCTGAAGTTCTAACTTGTTGCCTGAGACTAAGACAGTGAACAAAGAATAGCAATCACTTATGTTTCTAGAAAGCTACCAAAACATAAGAAAAATCAAGCTTGCCTACTGCTTTATATAAAAGCTTTGGATGCCTGAAACACAGGGTTTCTCAGCTGCTATAAAAACTGACCACATGAATAGCTTCTGTCTGAGTTCCTTTATGTCATCGTCATGGAACTTGGCGGGCACAGGATGAGAAATATGGTGATGTTTATGCTATTGGCGCTGCCTTGAGAAATAAGATTTTCTATATCTGAAACAAGAGTCTCATGCTTTCTGCTAGCATCCATGTAATAATAATTAGCTAAAATTACTAACTTATTTAGCTTGTAAGAAATATAAAATCTTAGCCCTAGACAACATGGAATCATTTCATAAAATCCCCAAATCTAACCATTTTTTATAATTTTCACAAAAATAAATGTAGTTATTACCTTTCTAAAGATAACTATCTGAATAACCAAAATTTTTCTAGATACATTACTTCTATAGCTACTAGTGTTTATATCTTAAATATAAAAAAAAGCTTTATAATAATCATTTTTTGATGGGAATGCAATTCAAGACTACCTATAAACTAATATATACTTTTGAGGGTACAGTACTATGAAGTTGAGGCTAAGTTGATAAAGCATTAAGTATCTCTACTATTTTTTTTTTCATGTGATATTGCTTATCTCTTCCAATGACTTCAGTTTTTTTTTTTCCAAAAGAGACACATGTGTCAAAAATATGTCAGCAAAACAACTGAGTTTATTAATAAGCCTGTAATTGCAGCTTTATGTACATTTTGTATATGGTCTGTTTATTTTGTGATGGTTAGGTTAGCTAATCACAGTCCTGCAATATACATATGATTGCAAGTAGAAGTCATAGGTAATGCTTAAATTACTTCTACAAATATTAAGCATAATTTGATAGAAACAACAAAAAAGCCCATAAAAAGTGGTTTCTTTCTTTTATGCTTAAAATAGGGAATAGTAGTAGTAGTATTCCGGATGCAGTTAGCATTTAGTTAAAAATATGAAGCATAAAATTATTACAGTAAAGGGAGTTGAAGAAGAAAAAATAAAAACATTACATTACATTATATAAGATGGTCATTTCCAGTATAAAAATTAAATATTTTGTATATTGTTAATATTAGGTCACCAAAGGAGAAATGCACAAGGCCTGATGAGTTTTATAAGAAATTTATTTATGCATCTGTGTATAAATGGGCTGAGTCCAAAATGGCATCAGGGACAAGGGACTGGGGATTTAAACTTTTATAGGGTCAGTGAGCAAGGCTGAGTCAGGAAGTTAGTTTTGGAATAAAATTTTGGGGTGGTGGTGAGAGGATGTGCTCAATGGGAAGACTTGGTGAGGGGATTGCTTACTGAGGAAGTCCCAGTGGGAGCTTGAGTGAGGGAAACAGTATATCAGTCAGATTTGCTCAGGTGGGGAGTTACAGAAACTTCCCTGGTGCCAAATTACTTAAAATTTAACCTGGTTTAGTAGAGTTTTTTTTGGTAAGGGGCCCTGGACCTGAACCTAATATTTAAGATAATTCTTTTTTATCATTTACTGATTTTACAGAAAAGGGAAAGGGGTGAGTGAGAAGTATCAACTGATAGTTGCTTCACTGTAGTTGTTCATCGATTGCTAGTCATGTGTGCCTTGATCTGGCAAGCCCAAGGTTTTGAACCAGCAACCTCAACAGTTCAGGCTGATGCTCTATCCATTGTGCCACCACAGGCCAGTCAAGATAATTCTTAAACATGCTATTCAATATTTAAGAAATATTTATTATCACACATTGATTATTGAAGTTAGAATTTAAATCTAAATAATTATCCTAGTGAAGAAATATTATTTTTAATAAAGAGTAAAATACAAAGTAAATTTTCAATTAATTCATAAAAAGGTGACTTTTAAAAAAATCTTTTATCTTATTTTACAATTTAAATAAAGTATGCTAACTAAAAATTACTTTTTAAAGACCAGAAGTATACTTTTCTTTGTGTTTGAGCAGGCTACTTCAGCTGCTAATTTACAAATCTAATGAGATGTTGAAGTCAGGGATTTATCATTTAGAAGGAACTCTGTCACAACAAGAGCTATATCATTAAAGTTCACTTTATATCAAGACACAGGCTGATGCTTATAGATAAGGTGACCATATTTTTTACAATGGAAAGAAGGACAAAAATAAATTGAAGAAAACAATATTGTACATAAAAGAAACATTTTATTCTTTGCAACAATAGTACACTATAATATGATAAATGCATAATAAACACATTTGTAATATTTTATATTGTAATTATGCCTATTGATTTTGAATAATAATTGTATTTAGATACAAATACGTCACATCACATGCAATGGATTGAATCTGCATTGATCGAATACGGACATTTACAAATTAGTCTTCCAATATCAAAAAGGAGGACATGTAGGAGGACACTTTTTGAGGGAGGACAGAACTTACAAAAGAAGGACTGTCCTCCCTAAAGGAGGACGATTGGTCACCTTATTATATAGGATTTTATAAAACTTCAAGGAAAGAATAATAGCATATACTTTTCTCATGAATAGATTAACCCTTCCGTTTTATACATTTAGATTACAGTGACTTTGAAGGCAAAAATAGTCCAGAAAAAAATCAATGTAGAAATTTTTCTCTAAATCAAAATTCTTTGTGACTTAAGTGTCCTCTAAAACTGAGTTGTAGAGATCTTACCTATTCGATGAGATTTTGTTCAATTTATTTACCAGATGTAAATGTCCTTTTTATCCACATAAGCTTTCAATATTTTTTTCCAAAAGTAAGATTTTAAAAATATCAAGATTATCTCCAGATTACGTAGCATGCTTTACGTCTGTAAGGCAGAGGCACACTGATTAGCTATGCTAAACTTTGCTTATTTACTTGCTGGGCTTTCCATGGTACTTAGCTGGATTTTTAAAAAGGGAAATAAAAGAGAAATTTTAAAATCATCTTTGATAGGTCTATGGAAAACTACACTGTTTTTCATAATGGCTGCAACAATTTGTACTTCCATCAACAGTGCACAGAGGTTCCCTGTTCTCCTCATCCTTGCCAACAGATGTTATTTTTTGACATTTGTCTAATAGCCATACTGACAGCTGTGAGGTAGTATCTCATTGGGGTTTTGATTTGCATATCCTTGATGATCAGTGATGTTGAACATTTTTTCATATGCCTGTTGGAAATCTATATATCTTTATTGGAGAGGTGTTTTTTCATGTCCTCTATTCAATTTTTTAAATTAGATTTTTTTTATTGTTATTAAGTGGAATGAGTTCCTTATACCATATATTTTGGATATCAACTGCTTATCAGATATATCATTTCTGAATATATTCTTCCATTCAGTAGGTTGTCTTCTAGCTTTGTTGATGGTTTCCTGTATTGAGCAGTAGCTTTTTAGTTTGAGGTCATTCCACTTGTTTATTTTTGCTTTGGTTTCCCTTAATTGGTGATCACATTATAAGATTAAAAAAAGAAGTCAAATCACTGTATTATATACCTGAAACTAATAGCTAATATTAAATTGCATATTAGCTATATTCAAATTTAAAAAATTGGCCCTGGCCAGTTTCTCAGAGTCAGCTGGGCATGTGGATGCCCTGGATTCAATCCCCAGTAGGAGCACACATGAGAAGTGACCATCTGCTTCTCTTTCCTTATCTCTCCCCCTTCTCTCCCTCTTCCTCCCCTGCAGCCAGTGGCTCAATTGGTTCGAGTGTCAGTTGGGTGCTGATGATGGCTTGGTTGACTTAAGCATCAGCCCCAGAGGGGGTTGCCGGGTGGGTCTCCATTGTGGGGAATGTGGGAATCAGTGGCTATATCTCTCCTCTCACTCAAAAAATTTTATTTTAATAAATCTAATCACTTCTACAGTAATCTCTGATAAATTGCTCAAATGTGCTCCCAGAGATTATAAATCATGGTTAGTAAAATTCTTTCAACCTGTGTCAATTTCAGTAGAATATATTAACTGATTTTTGGCAATAGCATGTAGGAGTCCTAAGATCAGTACCGACCCATGAGAATTACAGGTAGCATACAAGCATTATTCAATAGAAATTTCTAGGTTTTAAAATAAAGAAATCTTAGAATATATATTATAAAATACATAGCTTTAAGAAACCTTTACTCCAGCAACTGTGACCTTCTGGAAAAAGGGTGAGAATTCTAATTAGGTGTTAAGAATTTGTCAAATTAATACTTGTTATGTGAAGTACAGGGTGTCAAACGGTGAGTCTCATACACACACACACAAAAGAAAATAGATTTGCCCTGCTGGTTAGCTCAGTCATTTAAGAGTATGATACAAAAATGACAAGGTTGTGGGTTCAATCACCGGTCGGGGCACACACGGGAAGCAACCATTGAATGCATGACTGAGTGGAACAATAGATGAATGCTTCAGTTCCCCCACCCCTCTCTCTCTTTCCCTCTCTCTGTCTCTCTAAAAGTCAATCAATAAGTAAGAAAAATCATGGCCGGCTAGCTTGATTAGTTGGAATGTCATCCTGGAGTGTGGAAGTTGCTGGTTTGAATCCCCTGTCACAGCACATACAGGAGCAGCTGGATGTTTCTGTGTCTCTCCTTCCTGCCTCTTTCAAAAAAAAATATAAAATAAAAAAAAGAAAAGAAAAGAAAGTTTATTTTTTTCAGGTCCTGGAGGAAGTACCCAGCACAGCCCAAGGGGTTAGTTACATGGAGAGGGCAAGTGAGAGTGCAGACAGAGAGAGAGAGCGAAAGGACGTAGGACACATAGGGTCCCTGGTGTGTGTGTGGGGGTGCTTTGGTGTTTCTAGATTGGTCAATTAGAACCAAGGCCAGATTGGTCAATTCAAACAAAAAGGAGTCTCACCTCTGGTGACACAGTGGATAAAGTGTTGACCTGGAATGCTGAGGTCGCTGGTTCAAACCCTTGGACTTGCCTGGTCAAGGCACATATGAGAGTTGATGCTTCCTGCTTCTCCATCTCTTCTCTCTTTCTCTTTTTCTTTCTCTCTTCTCTAAATTTTAAAAAATTAAAAAAAAAAGAAAAAAAGGGATTTTTTTCAAGGGCATATACATGGAAAATATTGGGAGTCAGGGAAAGCTGTTGATCACAGGGTTTAGGGAAGGCATATCAGAATTTACATTTACTTGTGACTGTGTGCTGTTATCAAGGGCATGCACTGCAGGTCACTTGGCCACACAAAATGAATGCCAAAGCAGCAATATCATGAGGTAACTCAGCTAAACTCTGACAGAAGGAGAAATAGGTGGCTCTATGGTGCTGGCAGTGTATTATTCTTGATTGAGAGAATTAATATTTATATGACTGTGTTCACTTTGAAAAAATCCAACTGTACACTTATAATTTTTGTACTTTTCTATATATATCTTATATACTTTGATTTTTTTCCTTTTTTTTCAAGTGAGAGGATGGCAGATAGACAGACCAAATCTTACATGCACCCCAACTGAGATGTACCTAGCAATGCCCATCTGGGGCCGATGCTCTGCCCATCTGGGGCCATGCTCACAACTGAGCTCTTTTTAGCACCTGCGGTGGAGGCTCCATGGAACCATCCTCTGTGCCTGGGTGATACACTTGAACCAATTGAGCCATGGCTACAGGAGGGGAAGAAAGAGAGAGAGAGAGAAAAAGAGAGAGGGAGAAAGGGGAAGGGTGAAGAAGTAGTTGGTCACTTCTTCTGTGTGCCTTGACCAGGATTTGAACCTGGGATGTCAACATGCCAGTCTGATGCTCTAACACACTAAACCTACAGGCCAGGTCTATGTTATACTTTGATTTTTAAAAGCTCACATAAATTTACAAAATAATTATTATTCAGTGTGTAAGCCTATAAGTTTTTCACTGTGTAAAACATAAAATGCATAAGAAATGTACAATGTTAAGTTGGTACAAACTAGATACTTTTTTTTCTGGTTTTATTTTTCATGAGTCATTGATGACCCATTCCAGTTTTAACGAAGTCTTTTCAGCCTTTACTGAATAATTTAAAAGTGAACATGCTGAGATTGGAGACAGATTCTTTCTTTTTCTATAAACAAAGAATTGACAAGTTTTGTGAATATTTCTCATAATCTACAAAAAGTGTGACAACTTCAAAAAATCTATGAGATTTGATGCAAATGGGGCTGGGTATTCTAAATCTTTTTCTCTTCCCCTCTTTAAAGAAATCTCAAACAGTCTTTGAAATAAGTATACAGCTTTGTTTGGATCTGTCTGCCAGATGCAAAGATGAGCTATGCTTGGACACCATTGTCTGGTTGATTTGAAATGAATCCCTTCATGTTTTCTTGGTGTATTGTGCCATGAACTAGGTCATCTCAGTTCCTTTTAGGCAGACAAATTCTAAGAGTTGTATGAATAACTCCTAGAATCATTCTAGCTCTTCATCTACGTCAGGTGACCCAGAATGTAACACTCTGCTAGATGCAATTTATGTCCTTAAGAACAGAAAGGCAGCCCTAACTCTGAAGAGAAATGGGTTTCTTTTGGTTTTACAAGGGAGATGGAGGAATTTATATCAATTCAGGAGTGGTGAATAAAGGCTTCCCCCTTCTCCATTTCTTGTTTCAATAAGAGAAACTTTATGTAAGTGTCAATGTTTTATTATAAAAAGGAGAGTTGAATAAAATAGTGTTAGGGAGATTTTGAATAGTCCCTGTGATAAGAAAAGACAAACTAAAATTTTACCTATAGTTTGGCATGGTCTGATGAATAATTTGCTGTCATTGATAATAGTTGTAGGATAGCAACATAACTATGTGAAGAGTATAGTATTTTATAAAAAATATGGTTTTTTAAATTTTATTTTACTTTTTAATTGCAGTTAACATTCAATATGAATTTGTATTAATTTTGCATCAAATTTAGTTTTATTATTTATTTTTGTCAGTCAAAAACACAGTCCTAGATACACATTGCTTATACAGGCCAATTTATATTGCCCATGATATTTTTCATAAAACTCTAATTCTTTGAAATATTTTTGTGTGCTCTCTCTTTACACACTATTTAACACATTTGCTCTGACACATATATCGCATGCATCACATACAGATACACAAACTGTTTCATACACATTTTCACACACACATGCTCTTTTACAAAAAGACACACTTGCATGTATGCACATGTGCATGCATCCAATTTCCCTAACACAGTAGATGCAGGGCAGGCATACTCTAGCCTCCTCTTTTAAAACAGTAAACATAACTGGATTGGACATGCTCATAGACTCGTGACTGTTATATTCAGCCTTACACAGCTATAATGTGATAAACAGGTGTGGTAGCCACTCATCAGTATATATTATGGGAAACAGCTGATGCTGTTGTAGAAGTAACTTATAACTTGAATCTTCTTTCACATCCACATAATGTCATTTGTTAACGGCAGTTTTAGAAACCATAGAAAGTAGTAGAACTCAAATTTTTTGGTGATATGGCAGGGGTAAGGTCCTGTTAGTACATCTTTTCAGAACTTAACTCTACACAAGCAGAACACCACAGTTTTCTGGCTTGAAAAACCACCTTCAGTGAATATCTCCTGTTATATTTTGCTGGATATAAACTCACAATTTTTTTGTAGTAAATTCTGCCATAAAATTTATGTCAGAGTCTTCCTTTCTCAAACTTTCAATTCAGTTCTCTGGCTAATTTACTTGATAAAATAAGTTGAAAAATTTTGGGTTAAGCAAGATCTAGCAAACCTCCTTACTGCAGAGCTTCTTAGAACTTTTAATAGATGAATAGGTAGTTTGAATATTTTTCTTTCTTTTTTTGTTTTTTGGAAGTGAGAGGAGGGGAGATAGTAATACAGACTCTTGCATGCACCCTGATTAGAATCCACCTGGCAACCCCCATCTGCGGCTGATGTTTGAATCAATCAAGCTATTTTTAGCATCTGAGGCTGACACTCCTACCGAGCCATCCTCAGTGCCAGGGGCTGATGCTCGAACTAATCAAGCCATTGGCTGCTGGTTGGGAAAATGTAGAGAATGGGGAGAGAAAAGGGGAGAAAAGCAGATGGCCACTAGTCCTGTGTTCCCTGACCGGAAATCGAATCTGGGACATCTATAGACGGGTTGATGCTCTACCACTAAGCTAACCAGCGAGGGCCAGTTTGAATTTTCAGAGTATAGAGCATGCTGCATTAGTCTAACTCACTTGACAACATAACTCTCCTTCAATGGACTACATCCAACACTATCATGTGGTTAAACACATTTTGTGATTCAAGAGTCTATACAATTATTCATTTCATACATATGGGCAAAATAAAATTATTTAATCTTACAAAGAATAAGAAAAAAACTTGTTCCAAGTCTCATGCCTAGTATGCTTAAATTCAAGTGAAATAATGTTACAAAAAGAGACTATAATGTCTGCCAAATTATCCAGATAATATGTAACTTGATTAAATTTATAATAAATTGTTATTGCTTACTTATAGATAAACAAGATCATTTGCAAAAGTAATATATAATTTGTTCAAATTTTAGAAAATATTATGTGTGTATTGTAGATGCTATTGACAATATATTTTTGCCTGGTAGGAGTGGATAAGCTATTAATTTAAAGTCAAGAATTAGAATGGAATTACAAGGATATATAAGAACCACAGTAAATGTGAATGTATTACTAATACTTTCAAATGTGAGTCTCTGTTACTGCTTTTGTTTTATCTACTTATATTGCCTAAATCAGTTATGTTCACCAGTATGCCTTTAAGAAGGATCATTGAAATGTATGCTGCTACTGGTAATTCACCTTGAACGAAGCTAGTATTCATTTTCTTGAATATTCTTAAATCAGCGAAATAAGGTTAAATAAACATTCAGGGAATTGTTTAGAGAGAAAAGTAAACAACGAAGATATACTTTTAAGTATGCATGGGGAAACCAGGAAGACCATCCAAACATTGCTGTATGGGGCAGGTGGCTGTGGGATTTATGTAATGAAGATCTCTACTAACTCTGGAGACACTCTTCTCAACCTGCAGCTTAAATCATTGTCCATCCTGAGATCCAAACCCCAAATTCTCAGTGTTGTATCATACTAAGTGGCTTTGAAATTAGCAAAGACAAGATCCAATTTAGTAGGCTTTAAGAAATGGATATTCTTATTGAATTTTAATTATTTTGAAAATAGACTATACATGATAATTAAATTAAAAATGTGTTTTCTTATTCTAGAAAAGTGGACTATGTATATATTTATAATTTAAATTTATTTTTAACTATTGTTTGGATCACAAATTTGACATTGAAATTAAAAATTAAAATTAGTAGACTTTAAAAAAAATTTTATCTTTACTTATTATTTTTTTTGTGACAGAGACAGAAAAGCAACAGAGAGAATGACAGATAAAGAAAGACAGACAGGAAGGGACAGAGATAAGAAGCATCAATTCTTCATTGCGATACCTTAGTTATTCATTGATTACTTTCTCATATGTGCCTTAACTGGGAGAGCTACTGCAGAGTGAGTGACCCCTTGCTCAAGCCAGTGAACTTTGGGCTCAAGCCAATGACCTTTGGGCTCAAGCCAGCGACCATGGGGTCATGTTCATGATCCCATGCTCAAGACAGTAACCCCAAGCTCAAGCTATTGAGCTTTTGCTCAAGCTGGGTGAGCCTGCACTAAAGCTGCTGACCTTGGGGGTTTCAAACATGGGTCCTCTCTGTCCAGTTTGATGCTATATCCACTGTGCCACTGCCTGGTCAGGCTAGACTCCTGACGTGGTCAAGTAGCTAGAAAATAATTAATTGCATGTATACAGACTTTTTTTTCTATAACCTAACATAATAACCTAAGGGATTGATGTGAGAATGGTGAATATAAATAACAGGGTTCCATTTTTTAATCAAAGATGTAGAATTTATTACATATGAGAAAAGGAAAGCTAGAGAAATAATTTACCAAGTAAAACTAGCCTCTTCATTTTTTTCAGGTTTAAAATTTTCATTATATTGTCATCTAGTGGGTAAACTGGTATTAAAAATCAAAGTGTTATGACTACTTAGTATCAGAGGGTCAGTATATATAATCAGACACAGATTTTCTACAAAGATAGAAATATAATGTATAATGTTATTTTAAACCTAGAAATTTAAATCATATTTAAAGATTGAAAGGAGGAAATAACCCTTAGGCACAAATACAAAAGAGCTATAAGCAAGAATCTCAATCAGTCTATCAACTCGTTCATATTTACTGATTCTATATTGGTGCTCAGTAAGTAATGTTCATTCATAATATGGCTTCCCTTGCTTAAAAACAGGGCCAGATCCAAGTTGAGCCTGCTTAGACTGAATATAACTTTAAAACATGGTGATGTTTTAGTGCTTTGTAATTTAGTTATCTCCATGAAAGCCTCATTTCTGGCAAAAGAAAACAAGAAAGGACAGGAGAAGAGAGGAGAGGAGGGGAGGAGGAAAAAGAAAGAAAGGGAAAAAATAAAAAAGATAAAAAGAAAAGAAAGAAAAACAGTTGTTTTCATTGGACTTTTTTTGTGTGTGACAGAGACAGAGAGGGAGACAGAGAGAGGGACAGATAGGGACAGACAGGCAGAAAAGGAGATAGATGAGAAGCATCAATTTTTTGTTGTAGCTCCTTAGTCTCCTTAGTTGTTCATTGATTGCTTTCTCATATGTGCCTGGACTGGGGGGCTACAGCAGAGCAAGTGACCCCTTGCTCAAGCCAGCAACCTTGGGCTCAAGCCAGCGACCATGGGGTCATGTCTATGGTCCCAGGTTAAAGCCAGTGACCCCATGCTCAAGCTGGTGGGCTTGTGCTCAAGCCAGCGACCTCAATGATTAGAACCCGGGTTGTCCGCATCCCAGTCCAATGCTGTATTCACTGTTCCTTTGCCTGGTCAGATTCATTGGACTTTTCTATGTTACTGTACATTTGCATAATAACAAACCTTGTTTGAAACATTAATAAGAAATATTCTTAATATAGTTAAACTTTGAATAATCTTTCTAGAGAAAATTAAGACTAAAATTAGGCAATCTTAATGTTAAAAATTTTCTTTAGTTTACATTATGATTATTTGGGGGGTTAAATCTATTTAAAAAAATAAAATTTAATATTAAGTACGTGAGAACTCAGACATTGCTGAGCATGATTAGTTGTCAAATTTGGGTTGAATGTGTACCAATAAAAACATATAATAGCCTGACCAGGCGGTGGCGCAGTAGATAGAGCTTCAGACTGGGATGCGGAGGACCCCGGTTCAAGACCCCAATCTCGCCAGCTTGAGCGTGGGCCCATCTGGCTTGAGCGAAGGCTCGCCAGCTTGGACACAAGGTCAATGGCTCCAGCAAGGGGTTGCTTTGGTCCACTGAAGGCCCGCGGTCAAGGCACATGTGAGAAAGCAATCAATGAATAACTAAGATGTCGCAAGGGCAATGAAAAACTAATGATTGATGCTTCTCACCTCTCTCCATTCCGGTCTGTCTGTCTCTATCTGTCCCTCTCTCTGACTCTCTCTCTGTCCCTGTTAAGAAAAGATAAAATAAAAAAAAAAACAAACATATAATAAAAGTGGAATGTATGAATCATACTCTAACTATTAGCAGCACATTTCCCTCTAAATTTTCAATTAAAATATAAAAATTTAAATTTGATTAATGTATTTTTTTCAATACTAGTGGCAGCATCACGCCATCAGATTTTTTTATGAAAAGGAATGAGGACTCAGAGAGGGAGGAAGGAAGGCCAGTACAGACCAAAAACTGAAAATCTCAGTATTATGCTGGGAAACCCAAGATGTATGCTCATCCTAGCAATGACTTCCTTTGACACTTTCCTGAGTATATGTAGCCTTATATACAAATTACCGTTTTGAAACTGAGCTATTATCTAGTGTTATATTGATTTAAACAGTATGATTTATAGTTTTCGCACAGTAGTGTAATTTCCTCTAGTCCAAATGTATTTTTGACTTTGTTGATAGATGGTTTATTGATTCACCTGATCAACCATTGGTAATCATTCTTAACACTGAAAATTATTAATAGTAGACAATTTTACTCTTAAATATTAAAGCTTGTATTTTTAGCTTCTACCAGCACATATAGGCCATCACCAATGATACATAAATACTTGAATATTGTGTATGGCCCTTGGGAGAGCTAATCTTTTACATTTTTATGCTCTGTTCTTTTTTATTTGTTATTGTTTAAACTAGTGTAGCTAAATGTCACTGGTGCTTTGTAATAAAAAGAAGACAACATAAAATCTGAGAGTGAGTGAAGAGATGTTATTTCCAAGACACAAGGTTTTAAGGGAGTGTGTGTGTGTGTCTGCTTCTTTTTGTCTTTCCCAGGACTAGTTGGTTTTCATACTGTTTGCTATTTACCTGAAGCAATTGCAGCTAGTGGTAGCCTCAAAATTGTAGGTGTGCCTAAACTTTTCCTAGTTGTTCTGATTGGTCTCATTTGTTAGAGTAGAAAGTTTATCTGGCCCTATTTATAAGTTGGAGTCTGAAGACAATGTGGGAAGAATAGGACTAGCTATTTCTAATATTAAGTTAGGTAGGAATTGAATCATTGGGCCATATCTTTTTGAAACATGGTTAGATAGTGGAAAAATAATGTTAGTCATTAAGAAAGAGTTGAGTTGATCATTCTGTAAACATTTCATATAAAAATAAATGATTGGAATTTCTTAGTTAAAATTTAGATGAATATTTACTTTTTATTTTAGAATATTAAAAATACAATTTAACGATCAATTTAAAATATTGCCAAAAGTTCACATTCAATTTTGTGTGCCCATAGAACTGTTCAGGGTTATTTCAGCTCCAACAAAAATGTCCACAGCTTCACAAATGATTGTTAGATGACTTGCAAGAAAAGTAATAATGTACTTTAAGTAAGATTACTTAATATTATCATTTAGAGAAAAATGCTTTTTTGGTCAGCTTACTCTTCATTAAGCATAATTACTTTTTATGAAGTTTGTTAAGCAGTACTAATGATATCACACTTCACTGCTGTATTCATTTAAATTTTGAATGGTTTTGACAAAAATGTATTTTTTTACATATATGTTGTTTTTTCAGGCAATATTCTTTCATCTTTCTGTTTGTCTTTTTGTTTTTGCTTTGTTTTGTTTTATTTTTTACTTTGCAAGAGGTGAGAGAGGGACAGACAAGGGCAGGCAGACAGGAAAGGAGAGGAGAGAGATAAGAAGCATCAACTTGTTACTGTGGAATCTTAGTTGTTCATTGATTACTTTCGCATATGTGCCTTGACCAGGGGGCTCCAGCTGAGCCAGTGACCCCTTGCTCAAGTCAGAGTCCTTTGGGTTTATGCTAGCTACCATGGGGTCATGTCTATGATCCCACGCTCAAGCTGGTGACCCTGTGCTTAAGCTAGTGAGCCTGCATTCAAGCCAGATGAGACTGCCTTCAAGCCAGATAAACCTGCACTCAAGCCAGCAACCTCGAGGTTTTGAACCTGGATCTTCTGCATCCCAGGCCAAAGTGTTATCCACTGCACCACCACTTGGTCAGGCTATTTTTATTATTATTATTAATACTTAAATAGTAAAACTGGGGATAAAATAGAACAAAATTTTTGTTTTACATGTTGTGATTGTTGGTTTATATATTTATGCTTTTAATTTTTAAGTAAAATTGTGATTATAGAATTTAAATATGGGCCCTGGTGGTTAGATCATCTTCCTAGTTTGCGGAAGTCCTGGGTTCAATTCTAGGTCAGGACTCACATGAGAAGCAACAATCTGCTTCTTTCCCCTCTTTCTTCCCCTTTTATCTTCCTATCCCTCCTCCAGCCAGTGGCTCGTTTGGTTTGAGTGTTCGCCCAGTCAGTGAGGATAGCTTGGCGGAATCCAGCATCAGCCCCAGATGGGTATTGCCGGTATGTCCTGGTTGGGGTGCAGGCAAGAATGTCTCTCTGTCTCCTTTTTTTTTTCACTTAAAAAAGAAAAAAAAATTAAATATGTTTTAGAGACTCTTTTTTTTTTTTTACAGGGACAGAGAGAGAGAGAGTCAGAGAGAGGGGTAGATAGGGACTGACAGACAGAAATAGAGAGAAATGAGAAGCATCAATCACTAGTTTTTCCTTGCCCTTGCTACACTATAGTTGTTCATTGATTGCTTTCTCACATGTGCCTTGACCGCGGGCCTTCAGCAGACCGAGCAACCCCTTGCTGGAGTCAGCCATCTTGGGTCTAAACTGACGAGCTTTTGCTCAAGCTGGCGAGCTCGGGGTCTCAAACCTGGGTCCTCCGCATCCCAATCCAACACTCTATCCACTGCGCCACCGCCTGGTCTGGCTGTTTCAGAGACTTTTAATAATTCAGACCCTCTGAAATAATAAGTTAAAAATATATTCAAAATAGAATAGCTGAGAATAAGGCTCTTCGGGCATTTATTTGAAAGGTGTGAAGTTAGACCACTAGATGGTGCAACTAATCCAAACATTTAATTAACTAGTCCTCAAAAGATCTTCCTATATCTTTTGAAAGTTGAGTCATTTTATTGTTCTGAGACAACTTTTTCTTGTTTATTTCATAAAACATTTAATTCAGCATATTAGCCATTTATGGTTATGTTTCTCATCAATTTAATTTCCAATAAGAATGTTTGGATTTATATGTCCACATGATTTAAACAAAATAGAAAAAACAGAATAGGCATTTTCTTCCTATTTCAATTTATATTATTCTCTTATTGATTGACTTTTAAGTTATGCTTAAGACAAATGACAGTGTTTATTTTTGGGGGGGACACACAAGATTCAGCTATGAAAATGAGTATAGAAAGCATATACAATGTTTTTATACTACTTAGTCTTCACAATTTTGAACACATCTCAATTTTCTGCTTCAAATGAATTCTAAATTGCAAACCCAAGCATAAAAATAGCAAGCATACTACCTCATGTTACAAATTTTAAAAATTACAGAAACATGCTTTACAATACCTATTTGTGCTATCTAATAAAGAAATATCTAGATTATTTACTTCTATATATTTTATATATGTATACATTTCAATCAGTAAACGATGACCATGAGATCAGTAAAATAAAACTCTTTAGGGCACAATGATAATCATAATTTTTGATGAAATTAAGTCTATGACTATATATAGTAAAAATATTTCATCTAGCTTAACAGAAGTTTAATTTTTACAAAATCAAGTTGATGAAAAAATAATAAAAACCACAACTCAAATCTCCAAATGATAAATCATAGATCTAAGTGGTAAGTAGTTCTAATTAATTGAAAAATTGTTTTCTATTTAAACATAACCTTCAACTTCTCATGGAGAAGCCCAGTGTGAGCTGCAATAATTTCTTGAAAATTCCCTTTGGTTATGCAAACATAGAAGCATCAAATTTTCAATCAAACCAATTGGCTGCCATCTGTCACACTGGCAACTGTCAGAGATTTGAAATTGGGAACTACTTGATTACCTCGTTTTGTAGAAGAAACTTGATGAGCTGTTCACAAGAACATGAAAATCCCTTTTCAATAGTATTCTGTTTGTGCTGAGAGAACAGGTACAACATATAAATTGTATTTGCATTTCAGCTATCTCAAGGTAAAATTTTTTAAATTGTTGAAAAAATTTGATTAACTTCCTCAAAATGATTTAAAGACTTGAGGAAATTCACAGAACACTGGATTACGTTTAGACTTTAGAAGTAAAACAAATAACAATACTTGGTATAATGTAGAGAAAAAAAAGAGTCATTAAAATTTTTAGTATTCAGCTCATTGGGTAAGTTTTAACTCAAACCACAGGGTACAAATTATATACTTAGATAATAAAACATAAGACATAGTTCTATCAATAGCCAATGATAATTATAAAAATATGAAACCGTCAAAAATTAGGGAAACATAATTTATAACTAAGATGGAAGAATCTGAAGTCACAAAAGTTCATTTTTCTTTTATTATTGCCCACTTTATGTTTGAATAACTTTAGTTGGGAAGTTCACACACACACAAAAAAAGTACAGAAATGCACCCATAACAAATACTAAGGTCAATGTTAAAATAAGTTACAAATTGCTCAATGGAGGTCTTCCTTTGTGATTTCATGGTTACAGGTCTTTCAGGCAGGCCTGGAATCATTGGTCAGTGAGGCAAAATGTTGACAGAAAGCACTTTGCCAGTGTTAAAGCTTAAAAGAAATCAGCGATTATTCTGTTATCATGTCCAATTCCTCATAGCAGATCACTTAAATTTTGTTATTCAGAATTCAGTTAACAAAGAGATGGAGATAACATCCTACCTAGTTGGAGGCAGATAAGTATTGTTTATGCTTAATTTTTATTTTTGTTTTCTGAGCTATATTTATGATTAACCTTATTTAATTTTTTGTTTTCATCTGTAAATGTAGGCATATTATCTGTGAAGGACTAAGGTCGAGGATCTTTCAGGTGTTTCTGTAATGAAGGCAGTTACTTTATTCATTGGAAAAGTTCCAGAAATTTGTTATACTTAGATCTTTTTGAAGGGCATGAGATGAAGTGTATATGCAGAAATTGTTCTTCCAGACTTTTGCTTACCACATACACGAATTCCAGTAGCAGCTAGACGGGAATTAAAAGTTTTGGAGATTGAGCAACAGCCCTTAAGAAATACTTTAAAATATCCTGAAAGTATCAGTTAGCTATGAAAATTAGGGAGAAAATTGACCTTTATCTCAGCATCATTTCTTTGAATATACCCAAAAGCTCTGAAGCATTCAAGGAAACTATGGATTTCCCTTTTATTCAGAGGCGAATTAAGGTTGGTTGAGGTTCTGGGTGCAGAAGAAAATAATGGGCTTCTTACATTAGAAGAAAGTGTAAAGTTGGGGGGTTTGCAGGGCCCTTCAGAAGTGGAGCCCAGGGTGCGCCCAATGCACCCGACGTTAAATCCTCTTCTGCTTTTATTGTAGAGCTGAATAAGAAAGCAAGAAACCTACCAGTTATGAAAAGAGTGAGTTCAGACAGATTGCATGTAAAGATACAAACTGAAACCTTTCAGCTCAAGAGTTCATCAGTCAGGGAATGCAGATGGTGCTGGTCTTTCAAGATAGTTTAAGATATTAAAGTAGTCTGTGGGTATGGGAGCTGAGCCAGCACTGTTTATTGGCTTCTGTTGCTTCTTTATAATGTAAATTTGGAACTTACTCACTTGGTCCCAATTATGTTACTGAAATAAATTTAGCCAAGTCAGGGACCTGTTGTTAACCTACAGCAAAGCCCACAATTTATCATTCTTCCAAATATTAGACTGAACTAAGTGTTCAATTCTTTTGGATGTTTCATATTTTATACATTTATGTCAAATATACTCACATCTCAAATTCATTTAACTTCTCTATGGATCAATTTTCTCTTACTTCACACTAGGTTTCTATAGTTGATTATGTATTGTGAAGAATAGAATTTTATGTGAAGAACAGTTAATTGATATTTTGAAACTAATTGGGAAACACCAAGTTTTTTGTTTAATAAATAAGGATAATCCTATTTTCTTGTCCAGTGATTGTTGTCCAGTTCTAATTAATCTTTGAAAATTTTATTTAGAATTAACCATTTTATAGTGACTTATTACTAACTTGAGCCTCTTACGAAAATTGAAAAGTATATTTTTCAGGATAAAAATAAGTAGCCATGGTATGAATATTCAATTTAAATAAGTTTAATGAACTAATACTCAACCTCAGTTTCAGACTGTCAGATTGTGCACAATCTTACACAAAATCTATGTTTTAGTATACACTTAGCCTCCTAACATTTTTAAATAAAAAAGTTCTGGCTGGATAGCTCAGTTGGTTAAGAACATTGTCCTGAAGCACAAAGGTTATGGGTTTGATCCTGGGTCAGGGTACATACAGCAACAGATTGATGTTCCGGTCTCTCTCTTTCTCCCCCTTCCTCTCTCACTAAAGTCAATAAATAAACATTAAATTTAAAAAATAAAATAAAAAAATGTAAGTGAATGGGACAAAAGAGAAGAGTCAGTTACTTTTGCTATGTCATTAAATCTCCTCTAACCATTTAACATATTAATTCAGTATCCAAACTGCCTTCCTACTCTACAAGTTCTACCTGATAATACAGTATAAAGAGAAATGTCTCTATAATTTTAATTAAAATCACATAATTCATACCCAAGCAATGAGAATTTTTAAGCACCACAAAATAGGTATAAAGAATCAGAAAAGTGAGGGGAGCCAAGATAGTCACGGATTAGGCAGACGCACCAACTCCCACTTCCCAGAGCCAAGGTGGATTGCAACTTAAATCTGAGAACACTCATTGTGAAAGACAAATTTTGGACTGAACTAGGATTCAACAACCAAGGACCACCAAAGAACCCACGCTGAATCTGGTAGGAGGGGCAGAGACTCAGAGAAGATTGCCCTGCTCCCAGTACGGGTGAGCAGGGTCCAGCACAGCACCCAGGAGGAATTTACACGAAGGGGAGGGCTGTTTAGGGAGTTGCAGGTACTTAGCCCCAAAACCAGAATTCCAAGCTAGAGCCCTGGAGCTGGAAAGGGGCTGACTGACTACATTTGGCTAAGAAAAAAAAAATAGCCTGGATAAGGTCTGAGAGAAGGAGGCAGGACTCTTAGACCCAGGTTCTGTATTAAAGTAACTGCACAGAGAACCTTGCTAACAGCAATTATTCCAGAGCTCCAGGAGGACACTCTAACCCCTGGGCTAAGTCACTTCCCAAATTTAAAGTGAACCAACAACATAAGCAAAAGAGAGAAAGTGCCCTGTCCACGGGAGGCTCCCGTACCCTAGCTAAAACAAAGGCACTTAGAGCCAGGTGCCATATTAGAGACACAAATAGGGAGTATAGAGGTCTAAGCTACGCCACCCACACACTGCTGAGTGCTCGCCCAAGGCAGACAGGCCATAAGCCGCAGGGTGTGGCTGTGGTTTGAGCGAGCAAGCTCACGGAGCTCTGGACCACCGTAGCTGTTGGGAAAGCCTGGACTGGTGCACACCCCTGCACCTTGAGTGGCCCGCCCTAGGCAGCAGGAGGCCTGAGAATCAACAGAGGGGTGGCGTGGGGGCACAAGCAAGCCTGCCAGCAGGGCGGAGATCACCTGGCAGCCACAGGGAGCCAGGCAGGCGTGTAAACCATCCAGGTTTGGTGCACCGTTGGTGGTGATCTGAGTGGAGGTGGAGCTCCAGTGGCAACTGAGTGGGGAAGCGTGGGCCCTTGCGCAAGTCCACGAACCACAGTGGAAGTCACGCCAGTTACTGCAGTAATCCTTGCGATGTGCTAACCTGCTTAGGGTATGGATGGACACACCCTCAGCAGTAATGTCAGCACCGGCAACCTTGGCAGAGATCTGAGAGGGTGCGGGATCCTCTGAGGCAACCCTGAGTGCTGAGCCAGCCAAGGCAGTCCTGGAGAAGGTCCAGGCGGGTGCACAGGCACACATGGGTCTGACCAGAGTAGCGGTGGTCACAGAGATGGGCCCAAAAGCCCCGGGCAGCAACAGCAGCGTGGCCGGGTAGAGAAACCACAAAACGGGAGCTAAAATGTCTGGATAGAAAAACACCAGAAGCAAAGAAGTAGGACACATCTAATACCATACCTAATCAATGAATTACAGTACTGAGCCCAACAAGTATCCAGTAATTAAAGACAACAGAAAGCGGAGTTTAGGGGAACTTGAACTTTTAAAGTAATTTCTCCCAGGCTAAGAGTAAATAAAAGTAAGCCTAGGAATGCAGCTGATATTTACAATGGTACCTGGACCAAGAGATAGTCACAAGATCTGGATAGCCTGTAGCTCCCAAATAACAGACAAGGAGCAGTCACAGTCAGTGACCCCCACAGATCTCCCCCAGGTCCCAGCCAGGGAAGTCCAGAGCAACACAGACAAAATGGGAAGACAAAGAAGTGCAATCCAAATGACTCAACAAGAGAAACCCTAAGAAAAAGAGCTGAGTGAGACAGATATAAGCAAACTACTGGAGGCACAGTTTAGAATAATGATTATTAGAATGCTAAAAGATCTTAGAACAACAATGGAATGTAACAGTGAGCCCATAAATAAAGAAATAACAAGTATTAAAAAAGACGAAATAATAAAGAACCAATCAGAAATGACAAATACAATATCTGAAATAAAGACTACACTAGAAGCAATTAAAAGCAGGCTGAATGAAGCAAAGGATCGAATCAGCGATTTAGAAGACAAGATAATTGAAAACACAGAAGTAGAGCAGCAAAAAGAAAAGAGAATGAAAAAATCTGAGAAAACTCTAAGAGAGCTGTATGACAATCTAAAGGGAAACAACATCTGCATCATAGAAGTTCCTGAAGAAGAAGAGAAAGAACAAGGGTAGAAACCTTGTTCAATCAAGTCATAGCAGAAAACTTCCCTAAGTTGAGGCAGGAAAATGTCACACAAATTCAAGAAGCACAGAGAACTCCATTAAAGAGAAACACAAATCCACACCAAGACACATCATAATTAAAATAGCAAAGCTAAGAGATAAAGAGAAAATATTAAAAGCTGCAAGAGAAGGAGAGGGTATCACCCACAAAGGAGTACCCATAAGGATGACATCCGACTTCTCAACAGAAACACTTGAGGCCAAAAGGGAATGACAAGAAATATTCAAAGTAATGCAGAACAAGAACCTACAACCGAGACTAATTTATCCAGCAAGGCTATCGTTTAAAATCAAAGAAGAAATAAAAAACTTCCCAGACAAAAACAAAACAAAACAACAACAAAAATAACCTCAAGGAATTCATTACAACCAAACAAAGACTGCAAGAAATGTTAAGGGGCCTGGTATAAGCAGAACAAAGGGGGAAAAGAATATAGCAAAAGAAGAATACAGCTTTAAAGAACAAAATGGCAATAAACAACTATATATCAATAATAACCTTAAATGTAAATGGATTAAATGATCCAATCAAAAGACATAAAGTAGCTGCATGGATAAGAAAACAGGACCCATACATATGCTGTCTATAAGAGACACACCTCAAAACAAAAGATACACATAGACTGAAGGTAAAAGGATGGAAAAAAATATTACATGCAAATGGAAATGAAAAAAAAGCTGGGGTAGCAATACTTATATCAGAAAATATGGACTTTAAAACAAAGACTATAAAAAGAGATATAGAAGGACACCACATAATGATAAAGGGAGCAATCCAACAGGAAAATATAACTATCATAAATATCTACACACCCAATATAGGAGCTTCTAATTATATAAAACAAACTTTGATGAATATAAAGGGTGAAATCAACAGCAATACTATAATAGTAGGAGATTTCAATATCCCACTAACATCACTAGATAGACCCTCAAGAAAGAAAATTAACAAAGATACAGCAGATTTAAAGAACACACTAGATCAATTTGATTTAATAGATATCTTTAGAACCTTTCATCCTAAAGTAGCAGAATATACATTTTCTTCAAGTGCTCATGGTACATTCTCTAGGATAGACCACATGTTAGGACACAAAAACAGTCTCAACAAATTTAAGAAGATTGAAATTATATCAAGCATTTTCTCTGACCACAATAGCATAAAACTAGAAATCAACCACAACAGAAAAACTGAAAAATACTCAAACACATGGAAACTAAATGGCATGTTATTAAATAACAAATGGGTTAACAAAGAAAGCAAAGAAGAAATAAAAAAATTCCTAGAACCTAATGATAATGAACATACAACAACTCAAAATTTATGGGACATACCAAAAACAGTCCTGAAAGGGAAGTCCATAGCATTACAGGCATTCCTTAAGAAACTTGAAAAAGCTCAAATAAACAACCTAACCCTACATCTAAGAGAATTAGAAAAATAAACAGCAGGTAAGGCTTAGAGGTAGTAGAAGGAAGAAAATAATGAAGATCAGAGCGGAAATAAATGACATAGAGGCTAAGGAAACAATACAGAGGATCAATGAAACCAAGAGCTGGTTCTTGAAAAAGATAAACAAGATTGATGAACCTTTAACAAGACTCACCAAGAAAAGAAGAGAGAGGACTCAAATAAATAAAATTAAAAATGAGAGTAGAGAAATAACTGAAACAACAGAAATACAAAATACTGTAAGAAAATACTATGAAGAACTGTATGCCAAAAAATTAAGCAACCTAGGTGAAATGAACAAATTCCTTGAAACATATAATCTTCCAAAAATCAATCTGGAAGAAGCAGAAAACCTAAACAGACTGATTACAACAAATGAGATTGAAACAGTTATCAAAAAACTCCCAACAAAGAAAAGTCTTGGGCCTGATGGCTTCACCGGTGAATTCTACCAAATATTCAAAGAAAAACTCCTATCCTTCTCATGTTATTTTCAAAAAATTCAAGAGGAAGGAACACTTCCAAGTTCCTTTTATGAGGCAAGCATAATTTGATTCTAAAACCAGGCAAAGAGAACACAAAGAAAGAAAATTATAGGCCAATATCCCTGATGAATTTAGATGCTAAAATCCGCAACAAAATATTAGCAAACTGGATCCAACAATACATGAAAAATATCATACATCACGATCAAGTGGGATTTATTCTTGGGAGGCAAGGATGGTACAACATTCATAAATAAATTAATGTGATTCACCACATAAACAAAAGGAAGGAGAAAAACAACATGATTATTTCAATAGATGCAGAAAAGCATTTGATAAAATCCAGCAACCATTTATGATCTAAACTCTTAGCAAAGTGGGAATACAGGGAACAAACCTCAATAGGATAAAGGTCATCTATGACAAACCCACAGCCAACGTCATAATTAATGGACAAAAATTAAAAGCAATTCTCTTAAAATCAGGAACCAGGCAGGGGTGCCCCCCTTTCACCACTCTTATTCAACATAGTACTGGAAGTTTTAGCTACAGCAATCAGACAAGAAGAAGAAATAAAAGGTATTCAAATTGGAAAAGAAGAAGTGAAACTATCATTATTTGCAGATGATATGATACTATATATATAGAAAACCCTAATGTCTTAGTCAAAAAACTGCTGCATCTGATACATTCAGCAAGGTGGTAGGATATAAAATTATTACACAGAAATCAGAGGCATTTTTATGCATGAACAATTAAATGTTAGAAAGAGAAATTAAGGAAACAGTCCCTTTCACTATTGCAACAAAAAAAATAAAGTACCTAGGAGTAAAATTAACCAAGGAGGTTAAAGACTTGTACTCAGAAAATTACAAAACACTGATAAAAAAATCAGAAAAGACACAAACAAGTGGAAGCATATACCGTGTTCATGGTTAGGAAGAATAAACATCACTAAAATCTCTATATTACACAAAGCAATTTATAAATTCAATGCTATGTCAATTAAAATACCAATGACATACTTTAAAGTTATAGAACACATATTCTAAAAATTTATGTGGAACCAACATGAATACGAATAGCCTCAGCAATCTTGAAAAAGAAGAATAAAGTGGGATGTATCACACTCTCTGATATCAGTTATACTACAAGGCCATTGTACTCAAAAGAGCTTGGTACTGGCATAAGAACAGGCATATAGATCAATGGAACAGAACAGAGAACCCAGAAATAAACACACTTTTATGGACAATTAATATTTGACCAAGGAGGTAAGAGCATACAATGGAGTAAAGACAGTCTCTTTAAAAAATGGTGTTGGGAAAATTGGACAGCTACCTGCAAAAAAATGAAACTAGACCATCAACTTACACCATGCACAAAAATAAACTCAAAATGGATAAAGGACTTAAATCTAAGTCAGGAAACCATAAGCATCTTAGAAGAAAACATAGGCAGTAAGCTCACCGACATCTTTCACAGCAATATATTAGCTGAATTATCTCCACAGGCAAATGAAATAAAAGACAAGATAAACAAATGGGACTATATCAAACTAAAATGCTTTTTGCACAGCTAAAGACAATATGAACAGAATAAAAAGGCAAACCACACAATGGGGGAACATATTTGATAATAGATCTGATAAGGAGTTAACAACTAAAATTTATAAAGAACTTGTAAAACTCAACACCAGGAAGACAAACGATCCAATCAAAAAATGGGCACAAGAAATGAATAGACACTTCTCCAAAGTGGACATACAGATGGCTAACAGACAGATGAAAACATGTTCAACATCTCTAATCATTAGAGAAATGCAAATTAAAACCACAATGAATTACCACCTCACACCAGTGAGAATGACGCTCATTAAAAAAACAACACAAGATAGCGGCTGGCGAGGATGAGGAGAAAGGGGAACCCTCCTGCACTGCTGGTGGGAATGCAGACTGGTACAGTCAATGTGGAAAACAGTATGAAGATTCCTCAAAAAATTAGAAATGGAACTGCCTTTTGACCCAGCTATCCCACTTATAGGAATATATCCCAAGGACACCATATCACCCACTGAAAAAAAAGAAATGCACCCCCACGTTTATGGCAGCATTGTTCACAATAGCAAAGAACTGGAAACAGCCCAACTGTCCATCAGTGGACGAGTGGATTAAAAAGCAGTGGTACATATATACAATGGAATACTATGGGGCTATGAGGAAGAAGGAAATAATACCTTTTGCAACAATATGGAGGGGCCTGGAAACTATTATGCTGAGTGAAATAAGCCAGGCAGAGAAAGAAAAATATCATATGACTTCACTCATATGAGGAATCCAAGGAACAATGTGAACTGAGGAATGGAATTGAACCCGAAGGGAAGGGAAGAGGGAGTTGTTGGGAGGGGGGTAGGGGAGATGCTGGGGGGAATACAGGGGAGGGGGATGCTTTTGGGGAGACAGTAAAATCTATGTACACACAATAAATAAATTAATTAATATAAAAATGTGTCAGAAAAGCTGGAAAATCTCATAAAATCTAGAAGACTTACACTTCTAAAAATTTCTTTTAATTTCTTCAGGTATATATAATAGTAATAGGAGAGGTATGAGATCTTAAGTTTGACAAATATATTAAAATACCTTTTAGGTTTTAAGTTACAGATTTTTTCCTTTTCCATCTTTCAGTCCCTCCTGCCTGCCAGCCTTCCTCTACTTCTCCTTATATCTCTATTTCTTTCTCTCTTCTTCTTTTCTTCCTTTAATTAATTAATTGATTGATTTTTGTCATTTCTTCTCAAGAGCTCTTATAATTTTATGATTGGAACATTAATTCAGATTTAAGGAGAAAAATACACAAGCGGCTTTCAATTTATTTTACTATTTTAGACAAATAGAGAAATTTTTTTGTTTGTTTTTTTAGAGACAGAGAGAGAGAGTCAGAGAGAGGGATAGATAGGGAAAGACAGACGTCTAGGACGAAGAGAAATGAGAAGCATCAATCATCAGTTTTTTGTTGACGTTGCAACACCTTAGTTGTTCATTGATTGCTTTCTCATATGTGCCTTGACCACGGGCCTTCAGCAGACCGAGCAACACCTTGCTGGAGCCAGTGACCTTGGGTCCAAGCTGGTGAGCTTTTGCTCAAACCGGATGAGCCCGTGCTCAAGCTGGCAAGCTCAGAGTCTCGAACCTGGGTCCTTCCGCATCCCAGTCTGATGCTCTATCTCCACTGTGCCACCGCCTGGTCAGCAAATGGTGAAAACTTGATTGAAATATTTCATGGAAAACATGTTTTTAAACATGACGCTGGCATGTGAATAAGTCCTTTAAGTTGTGCAGTACGTTCACAGAGCAATCTCCGTCTGTCCCTCACTAGCCTTAGGCATTTTTTGACGATTTCTGGATTTCTCTATTTTTTGCTTGGTGAATTTGAGATTGATATTTATTTTCTTCTCGGTTAACTCTCTTTAAAGTCAACTGTAACAATTTGAGATTTATGCTTTTATGAAATTACTTTTAAGTAAAGTGTTGATATTAATTTTTACATTTTATTATGTCTTATGGTTATTAAAGGATTAAAATTCACTTTTAAACTCCTTTATGTCAGGACCAATATTTCACTCCTTTGTAAAATTAGAAAAATAATATCCTGCTCTCCTTATCTTGCAGTTTTATTGTGATGATAAGTGCAAAATTGCTTTATAAGTTACAATTCGGTATCCAAAGTAATTGTTGCATAGGCTACATTGATTGGAGTCTGATTGATGTTATTGAGATATAGTTTGTTGTTTCAATCATTTCTCTTCTTTTCTGTCTGTTAGCCACAGCATATCACTAGCTTGCCCCAGGCAGACTTACAAAGGACTACCCGTTCAGAAGAAAAATATAATACAACTGGAAGATAGTTTTATCAAATATCTTTGTCCTATTCTCCTGATTATGCAGACAAAGATAGTGAAAACCAAATAAGAAGTGATTTCCTTATTTGGTAACAGTTCGAATGACACCCAGGACACCTCTCATTGGGGAGAAATGAATAGGGGGAGGAGACAGAACCTTAAGTTTGAATCCCAATTCCAGTACTAAGTACTGTGTCCTCATTGGCAGATGAAGGATAACAATACTTACCACACAAATTTGAGGTTTGAACTAGGTGAGAAAAATAGATTAAAAAAATCTAAAACAAGGCTTAGTACAAGACAAGCTCTCAGTAAATTAGTCCTTCAGTTCCTTTCTTTCTCCCTTTTTTTTTTAACCTTCAAATTACTTTAGATATTGATTATTGTTCTGCATGCAGCTCATGATTCACAGGTAGAATGAGCAGCACTGTCTATATTTGAAATAGTTTGCCAAGTGAATGATAAGAAAGCTACTTTGAACCCTGTCCTAAATGAATTGGATGTACAACTTTTAGTACTTGTGTTTTTTTTTGCATTTGACATATATGAGCTCATACTGTTAACTTATAAAACTAAATTGCCAAAAATAATGATTTAAAATAAAAGTTATATGTTGAAAGAATTCCCTCCAACCACTGGTTTGACTTTTCCTGAACCTCTAGTTTATATTTATTTTACCCATATTATAATTTAGATGAGATGTGACTCTTTTATAAAACTACACTTAGCTTAAACAAAATAATTTTACTTACATACCTTTTCAGGGTCATATGCATTTTTGAATATGACAATAAACTTACTATCTATTTAAAGAACATAGTCACTCCAATGACTTTCTGATTGTAAATTATAAAACAATATTCTTTTCTGAAATATATGTGTCACCAGAACCAGAATTACAGATTGGGAGCAAGTAAGAAAATGTTGACTTTCATTAGTATTCCAGTTCTGCAGTCACATTGACAAAGTGTGATTTACAGCATCTAACTCCATTTTACAATCATTCTTGTGACTGTCAACTATATGGGCATTTCTTAGCAGTCTCAAAACATGAAGATTTTTACTGTATTACAGAGAAGAGACAATTAAATGATAAAATAAATTTTTATGAGCTCAGGAAAAAATGCCTAGCATGAATATTTAGACATAATTTTTTGTTAGTCTCATCTCAGAGAGTGAGAAAAGTTAATACACAAAGGTATGTAGGGATGGCACTAGTCAACAATGAAATGACAGAATATTGATTATGTTTAGGAAAATTTTATATATAGTTTAATTTCTAATTTACATTCA
This sequence comes from Rhynchonycteris naso, assembly GCA_037038555.1. Classification (NCBI taxonomy): domain Eukaryota; kingdom Metazoa; phylum Chordata; class Mammalia; order Chiroptera; family Emballonuridae; genus Rhynchonycteris; species Rhynchonycteris naso. The sequence goes on along the minus strand of CM072996.1, from coordinate 119,743,112 downwards.
TCCTCCAACAAATAATTCCTTTCATACTCTATTTTCTCCTGTGTCTTATACTTTAAACATATTTCATGTGCTTGTCTGCATACATACTTCATCCTAAGGAAATTTCTATGCTGAAAACAGTAAGACCAATTAAAAATAAATCATATTTTTCTATTTTCTTGGATGAATTGTTTTTCCTGACTTGGCTTATGTGAGAATAACTGCTTTGTATTATATACAGACAAATTGATACACACTTTCTAATGACCCCGAAATAATGGTTTAATGTAGTCAGGGGGCTTGGATTGGCAGTATTAAATATAATTTGAAGACCCAGAACTTCATTAAGATCTTAACGTTATTCTGTAATGATGGAGCTCCTGAAGTACAAATTGATTTCCTATTATCACAGTCATTTACTATCACCTTAACAGAGTAGTAAGACTGTGAACTGTGTCCAATTCTATTCACTTTTTTTGTTACCTGAATGAGATATGTGGAAAAGACAACAATAGGATATACTTATAGTCTCCTTAGAATAGTTTAAAACTGTAATCTATAAAAGTCATCCAAAGACATTAACAGTTGTTTAGAAAAGGATGAGTTTCCAAGCCAATGAACTTGGTGTGATCCAGCTAGTAAGTATCAAAGAGAATGCTGAAGAAGTTCTACAGATGGTATGGTAATATAGACTGTTGTCTGAAAACAAGTGTCAAATACCTTATTACCTGTATTATTATCATACATATTCAGGTTTAAATACCCACTACAGCTTTTGTTTTTGAGATCTGTAGAACAAAGTGAACATCTAAATACTGCTTTGACCATTTTAATTCAAATATGTAATTACTAAACCATTGGTTTAAATAATCCAAACAAATTGCCAGATCCAATGAAATAAAATTGCATTATGTTATTATTTATGTAATGAAAGTCACCATAATTAAATATTGACTATATCCTTTATGATGTTCACAAAAATTCAACGTTATATGTATTATTATATTAAACCTATTTTACAAATCATGTTTGTCAAATAAGTAAAGATTGAATTAGGTCATTGAGTAAAAGAAGTAGTGAAAGATGCTAGATTGTGCAACTATATTCAATTTGGAATAAACTGTAATTTGTACTTGTTACTCATTCATATGTCTGTGCAAGCAGCTATATTTTACATAGGATAAAAATATGGTTAATTTATTAATTTCATGATATTCTATTTCTTCTTAAAACTGAAATAACATCCATTATAAAGACTTTTATTTTTTCCTCATTTTACTGAAAAATTATGTATAATTGACCAAATAATTAAATCAAAATATTGCACTGTTATATTAATATTTTGGGGTGTTTATTCATTCATTAAGCTTTTAAAAGCTTATCTTTGTTCACAGAAACATTGCATAAAAACCAAGTATTTACTTAAGTTAAAACATTGTTCCTTTCTAATAGCAAAATTTCTTACAAGAATATAATTAAAATACACTTAACAAATGTTTTAAGGCTGCATCCTATATGCTAAAGTAATATTTATTTTGTATTACCACTAAAATAGTTTGCTGGCTGGTGGTTCAGTGGGTAGAGTGTTGGCCTACCATATTGAAGTTTTGTGTTCGATTCCTGGTCAGGGCACACAGGAGAGATGACCATCTGCTTCTCCCACTTAACCTCATTCTCTCTCTTCCTCTCCCACAAACATTGGCTCAGTTGGTCTGAGCACCTCAGATACTAAAAAATAACTTGGTATTTTAGCATTGGCTCCAGATGGAGTTGTGGGGTGAATCCTGGTCAGGGCACATGCAGAAGTCTGTCTCACTATCTCCCCTCCTTTCACACACACACAAAAAAAGTTTGCTTTCTTGACTATAGACAACTTTTTTTTTTTTTTTTTTTTTTTTTTAAATATATATATATATTTTATTATTATTAATTCTAATGGGGTGACATCAATAAATCAGGGTACATATGTACAATGAAAACATCTCCAGGTTATCCTCTCATTCAATTGTGTTGCATACCCATCACCAAAAGTCAAATTGTCCTCTGTCACCTTCAATCTGGTTTTCCCTGCGTCCCTCCCCTCCTCCCTATCCCACCATCCCCTCCCTCCTCCCACCCCGTAACCACCACTCTCTTGTCCATGTCTCATAGTCTCACTTTCATGTCCCACCTATGTATGAAATCATGCTGTTCTCAGTTTTTCTTTTTTTTCTGATTTACTTATTTCACTCCGTATAATGTTATCAAGGTACATCCATTTTGTTATAAATGATCCGATGTCATCGTTTCTTATGGCTGAGTAGTATTCCATAGTATATATGTACCATAGCTTTTTAATCCACTCGTCTTCTGAGGGACACTTGGGCTGTTTCCAGATCTTCGCTATTGTGAACAATGCTGCCACGAACATGGGGGCGCATTTCTTCTTTTCGAACAGTGCTATGGTGTTCTTAGGGTATATTCCTAAAAGTGGGATAGCTGGGTCAAAAGGCAGTTCGATTTTTAATTTTCTGAGGAATCTCCAAACTGTTTTCCACAGTGGCTGCACCAGTCTGCATTCCCACCAGCAGTGCAGAAGGGTTCCCTTTTCTCCACATCCTCGCCAGCACTTATTCTGTGTTGTTTTGCTGATAAGTGCCATTCTGACTGGTGTAAGGTGATATCTCATTATGGTTTTAATTTGCATTTCTCTAATGATTAGTGATGTTGAGCATTTTTTCATATGCCTATTGGCCATCTGTATGTCCTCTTTGGAGAAATTTCTATTCATTTCTTTTGCCCATTTTTTGATTGGGTTGTTTGTCTTCCTGGTGTTGCGTTTTATAAGTTCTTTATAAATTTTAGTTATTAACCCCTTATCAGATGTGCTGTCGAATATGTTCTCCCATTGTGTGGTTTGTCTTTTTATTCTGTTCCTATTGTCTTTAGCTGTGCAAAAACTTTTTAGTTTGATATAGTCCCATTTGTTTATCTTGCCTTTTATTTCAGTTGCCCATGAAGATAAATCGGCAAATATACCGCTGCTACAGATGTCGGAGAGCTTGCTGCCTATGTTTTCTTCTAAGATGCTTATGGTTTCACGGCTTACATTTAAGTCTTTTATCCATTTTGAGTTTGTTTTTGTGAATGGTGTAAGTTGATGGTCTAGTTTCATTTTTTTGCAGGTAGATGTCCAATTTTCCCAACACCATTTGTTAAAGAGGCTGTCTTTACTCCATTGTATGTTTTTTCCTCCTTTGTCAAATATCAGTTGTCCATAAAGCTGTGGGTTTATTTCTGGGTCCTCTGTTCTGTTCCATTGATCTATGTGCCTGTTCTTATGCCAGTACCAGGCTGTCTTGAGTACAATGGCCTTGTAGTAAACCTTGATATCAGGAAGAGTGATACCTCCTGCTTTATTTTTTCTTTTTAAGATTGCTGAGGCTATTCGTGTTCTTTTTTGGTTCCATATAAATTTTTGGAATATGTGTTCTATATCTTTGAAGTATGTCATTGGTATTTTAATTGGTATTGCATTGAATTTATAAATTGCTTTGGGTAATATAGACATTTTAATGATGTTTATTCTTCCTAGCCATGAGCACGGTATGTGCTTCCACTTGTTTGTATCTTCCTTGATTTCTTTTATCAATGTTCTATAATTTTCCGAGTACAAGTCCTTAACGTCCTTGGTTAAATTTACTCCTAGGTACTTTATTTTTTTGGCTGCAATAGTGAAGGGGATTGTTTCCTTAATTTCTTTTGCTGATATTTCATTGTTGGTGTATAGAAATGCCTCTGATTTCTGAGTATTAATTTTATATCCTGCCACCTTGCTGAAATCATTTATAAGGTCCAGTAGTTTTTTGACTGAGACTTTAGGGTTTTCAATATACAATATCATATCATCTGCAAATAATGACAGTTTTACTTCTTCTTTTCCAATTTGTATGCCTTTTATTTCTTCTTCTTGTCTGATTGCTGTAGCTATTACTTCCAGAACTATGTTGAATAAGAGTGGTGAAAGTGGGCAACCCTGCCTGGTTCCTGATCTTAAGGGGATTGCTTTTAATCTTTGTCCATTTAGTATGATGTTTGCTGTCGGTTTATCGTAGATGGCCTTTATCATGTTAAGGAATGATCCCTGTATTCCCACTTTACTGAGAGTTTTGAGCATGAATGGGTGTTGGATTTTATCAAATGCCTTTTCTGCATCTATTGAAATTATCATGTGATTTTTGTCCTTCCTTTTGTTTATGTGGTGAATCACATTGATTGATTTGCGAATATTGAACCAGCCTTGCCTCTCCAGAATAAATCCCACTTGATCGTGGTGTATGATTTTTTTCATATATTGCTGGATCCGGTTGGCTAATATTTTGTTGAGAATTTTAGCGTCTAAATTCATCAGGGATATAGGCCTATAATTTTCTTTCTTTGTGTTGTCTTTGCCCGGTTTTGGGATCAGAATTATGCTTGCCTCATAAAAGGAGTTTGGAAGTCTTCCTTCCTCTTGAATTTTTTGAAATAGCTTGAGGAGAATAGGAGTTAGTTCTTCTTTGAATTTTTGATAGAATTCACTTGTGAAGCCATCAGGCCCAGGACTTTTCTTTTTGGGGAGTTTTTTGATAACTGTTTCGATCTCATTTGCTGTAATTGGTCTGTTTAGGTGTTCTGATTCTTCCAGATTGATTTTTGGAAGGTTATATGATTCAAGAAATTTGTCCATTTCACCAAGATTGTCTAATTTTTTGGCATATAGTTCTTCATAGTATTTTCTTACAATGCTTTGTATTTCTGTTGTGTCAGTTGTTATTTCTCCACTGTCCTTTCTAATTTTATTTATTTCAGTCCTCTCTCTTTTTTTCTTGGTGAGTCTAGTTAAAGGTTCATCAATCTTGTTTACCTTTTCAAAGAACCAGCTTCTTGTTTCATTGATCCTCTGTATTGTTTCCTTAGCGTCTATGTCATTTATTTCTGCTCTGACCTTTATTATTTCCTTCCTTCTGCTTGTCTGGGGTTTTATTTGTTGCTGTTTTTCTAGTTCTTTTAGATGCAGGGTCAGGTTGCTTATTTGAGCTTTTTCTAGCTTCTTATGATATGCCTGTAGTGCAATAAACTTCCCTCTCAGAACTGCTTTTGCTGTGTCCCATAAATTTTGAGTTGATGTATGCTCATTATCATTTGTTTCTAGAAACTTTTTTATTTCTTCTTTGATCTCATTGTTAATCCATTCATTATTTAATAACATGCTATTTAGTTTCCAAGTGTTTGAGTATTTTTCATTTTTTCTTTTGTGGTTAATTTCTAGTTTCATGGCATTGTGATCAGAGAAAATGCTTGATATGATTTCAATCTTCTTAAATTTATTGAGACCATTTTTGTGTCCTAACATGTGGTCTATCCTAGAAAACGTACCATGAGCGCTTGAGAAGAATGTATATTCTACTGCTTTAGGGTGAAAAGTTCTGAAGATATCTATTAAATCAAGTTGATCTAGTGTATCCTTTAAGTCTGCAGTTTCTTTATTAATTTTCTTTCTTGAGGATCTATCCAGTGTTGTTAGAGGGGTATTGAAATCCCCTACTATGATAGTATTGCTGTTAATCTCGCCCTTTATATCCATCAAAGTCTGCTTTATGTATGTCGGGGCTCCTATATTTGGTGCATAGATATTTACAATAGTTATATCTTCCTGTTGAATTGTTCCCTTTATCATTATGTAGTGTCCTTCTTTATCTCTTACTACAGCCTTTGTTTTAAAGTCCATTTTGTCTGATATAAGTATTGCTACCCCTGCTTTTTTTTCATTTCCATTTGCATGAAATATTTTTTTCCATCCTTTTACCTTCAGTCTATGAGCATCTTTTGTTTTAAGGTGTGTCTCTTGTAGACAGCATATGTATGGGTCCTGTTTCTTTATCCATGCAGCTACCCTATGTCTTTTGATTGGATCATTTAATCCATTTACATTTAAGGTTATTATTGATATGTAGTTGTTTATTGCCATTTTATCCTTTAAAGCTGTATTCTTCCTTTGCTCTATTCATTCCTCCCTTTAAACTGTTCACAAGAGGCCCCTTAGTATCTCTTGCAGAATTGGTTTGGTTTTTATGAATTCCTTGAGGCTTTCTTTTTCTGGGAAGCTCTTTATTTCTCCTTCAATTTTAAACGTTAGCCTTGCTGGATAAAGTAGCCTTGGTTGTAGGTTCTTGTTCTGCATTACTTTGATTATTTCTTGCCATTCCCTTCTGGCCTCAAGTGTTTCTGTTGAGAAGTCCGATGTCATCCTTATGGGGGCTCCTTTGTAGGTGATAGTCTTTTTTTCTCTAGCAGCTTTTAAAATTTTTTCTTTATCCATTAGCTTTGGTATTTTAACTATGATGTGTCTTGGTGTAGATTTTTTTGGGTTTCTCCTTAATGGAGTTCTGTGTGCTTCTTGAATGTGTGGAGTGTTTCCCAGCCTTAATTTAGGAAAGTTTTCTGCTATGATTTGATTGAACAAAGTTTCCATTTCCTGTCCTCTCTCCTCTTCTTCAGGCACCCCTATGATGCGAATGTTGTTTCTCTTCATGTTGTCACAAAGCTCCCTTAGAGTTTCCTCACATTTTTTAAGTCTCTTTTCCTTTTTCTTCTCTGCTTCTGTGCCTTTGTTTATTGTGTCCTCTAACTCGCTTATTCGATCCTCAGCGTCATCCATCCTGCTTTTAATTCCTTCCATTGTGGTCTTCAGTTCTGATACTGTATTTGTCATTTCTGTCTGATTCTTTTTTATTATTTCAATTTCATTTTTTATACTTGTTATCTCTTTGTTTAGCTGATCATAATGACTATCCATTGTTGCTCTAATTTCTTTGAGCATCCTAACTATCATTATTCTAAATTCTGCTTCTGGTAATTTGGTTATATCTGGTTCATTCAGGTCCTTCTCTGGGGATTTCTCTTGATTCATTTGGTTTGCATTCCTCTGCCTGCCCATTTTTTCTGTGTATAAGCAAGTTGTGGCCACTGGAGTCCAGTAGATGTTGCCTTTGTGTTCTCTAGGTGTGGTCTATCTGCAGGCCCCCCACCCCTTCTGCCGGCGCCTAGGGTGGTTGGGTATGAGCGTTGCCAGCGCCGGCCCACTGTGGCTTTTGCTGTGATTTCTGCCTCTCCTCCGTGGGAGGGGCTGTCACTGAAGCCACAAGATTAGCACCAAGGGTAGAGGCGAGCACCTTTCCTCAGCTGCGGACCCAGCCTATTTCCGGACTTCCACCCAGAACCAGCAGTCGGAGCCTGCTCGCTACAGTTCCGCGGGTTAGGCGGGGCTTTTGACGTGCTCTCAGCTGTAAGCTTTTGCCCGTCAGGAGCTTTAGCCCCGCCCTCGAGGCCAGGGCCCTTTGCGCAGGGTCGGAAACCAAGGTTTATTGGGGCGGGCGTGTTTGCTGGCTTCCGCCGAGCTGCGTACTTCCGCTCGTCCCGGACTCTACCCCGCCCCCGCGTTCGGAGCCCGCTCGTGCACGTATGAATTTTATCTGGGGTTTCTCCGGCCGGATGGGGATGATAGCATGGGCTCAGCTGCGAGCCTCCACTTGTCTCAGGGTCCACCCCGTTCCCGCGCTCGGAGTCCGCTCGCGCACGTATACTGGCCAACCGCGGTTTCTCCGGCCCGGGTGGGGGGGTGGGGGACTGTTAGCGTCAGCTCAGCCACAGCCCCTGCCCGTCCCTGGTCCTAGCCCGGTCCCTGCGGTCAGGGCCGGCTTGCGCAGGGCCTGCCCATTCCTGGCCTCCCGCTTTGTCCCCGTAAGTGGGATTAAAGGCGGGCCCGCAGCTTCCGGACCGCTCTCGCGCTTACCCGCCGACCCTCTGGGCTAGACCGATCTCCCACCGGCTTGGCCTCTGCCCACGCCGACAGAACCGCCTTTCAGCGTCCTGCCGCCCCAAAACCCCAAGCAGCCCTCAGCAGAGTAGGAAGGGACCTAATACTCCACACTGTAGGCCTGGGAGCTCCCTCACTTGTTTCACAGCTCAATACTGTCCAAGTGCCTCTTCTAGGCTCTGGGACTGCAGGCTGGGGCTTGGTTCCTGGGACCCAGGTCCCTCCCTCTCCGCCAAACTCTCCTCCCGCCACACGGGTCTCTCTGGGCTGCCGTTTGCTCCGGGGAGCTGGGCAGCCCTCTTCGCGTTTTCGCTATTCCTACCAGTCTCAATGTGGCTTCTTCTGTGTTCCTTGGTTGGAGAGTCCACTTAGTTTTGTTCAAAGTTGGTTTATCTCGGTGATGGTTCTTAAAATTGAGTTGTAATCCACTTTGGTTCTGGGAGTTGGAAGCTGGTACGTCCGCCTACTCCGTCGCCATCTTGCTCCCCCCTAGACAACTTTTACTAACATAATTATGTGAACTTTCAAATTGTTTTTGGAATCTGTTACAAAATCAAATCTTGAACTTTTAAAGTGGAAGAATTATAAGATTTTTTATTTATCTTAATTATTAAGAAAAGTACAGACTATTTCGTGGCTTTTGCTTATGAAATAAATAAATGTTTGTATAAAAAATATTCTCATAACATAACTCATGTGTACTAGTGATTCTTCACCATTTTGGAATCCCAAAACTTGATAATGTGATAAAAGCACGGATATTCTATCCAGAAAAACTTAAAACACACACACATGCACACTAAGAATCTGTTATAAGTTCAAGAAGTTTAAAGATCTATAGATTATGCTTGAATTTATCTTGAGTTATGAGCACCACGTCAAAGACCTTAAAATTTGATCCTTAACAAATACTTGTTTGACAGATCAAAAGATAATTGCAGCCACTAGTCCTGATATTTTCAGGACCTAGGTATCAATGAAACAATGTCTATCAAAAATATTTGAATAGACATTAATAAGGCCCAAAGTTATTTAATGCCATAGGTAAAGCAGTTCAGATCATGGTCATTGCAATGGGGAGAAAACCGTGCTTTAATGTGTGAGTACTGGGAGAGAAAATATGAAGTAAAAATGTGTTAAATCAGACAAACAGTAAAACCAGCAAATAATTAAAAAAGAGAAAGTGAAAAGGTTGGAGGGAATACTTTTAATGTTTAAGTGTTTAAAATATAAATGTATACAAAAAAAGAAATTGAACGCTACTAACTTGAAAAAAAATACTAGATACATAATATTCATAACAATCATACCAATTTTCTACTCCTAAAGTAACAGTATTTTGTGTAGTTCTCAAGTTATAACTAAGTTATGATTTAGCAAAAGTAAATAATCAGAAAATAAAATCATGGGATAAAATCAAAGTAACATAAAATAATTACTGGTGTTACAATAGTAGAAAAGCAATACCAATATTTATCTAATATATGAAAAGTTCTGAAAAGATAAAACTCAGATAACTAAATTTTGTGATGATAAAAATGACAAAAATAGTAATGATAGTACCTTCCTCATCTGTTGTACCACTGACAAAGTTCCTCAGAGATTTTCTGCTTTTAAAATAATTTAACTCTAGTCTGACTAGGTGGTGGCTCAGTAGTAGAGCTTTGGACTGGAATATGGAGAAACCAGGTTCAGAGGACTCAGGTTCGAAACCCCGAAGTCACCAGCTTAAGCAGAGGCTCACCTGGCTTGAGCACGGGTTCACCAATTTGAGCATGGGATTACTGGTTTGACATGGCATCATAGACATTACCCCATGGTTGCTGGCTTGAGGTCAAAGGTTGCAGACTTGAACCCAATATTGCTGGCTTTAGCAAGGGGTCACTTGCTCTGCTGTAGCCCCCCAGACAAGGCACATATGAGAAGGCAATCAATGAACAACTAAAGTGCCACAGTGAAGAATTGATGCTTTTCATCTCTCTCCCTTCCTATCTGTCCCTCTCTCTGTTTCTGTCAAAAAAATAAAATAGCATTAATTTAACCCTATAATATTTTATTGATTTTTTAAAAATTGTAAGACACATGTATATTTCTTGTATGACCATAGAAGGATTTAAGGTCACATTGGCCATAGAAACATAAAATGTTAGTTATTGGAGGAAGTTTTAGAGATTTTTATACTGGAATGAACTAATCATATCATTCTATTTTAGGACCTTAAGCAACATCCCTAAAACAGAGACTTATTTTGAATAAACTATACTTTTAACCGCAAGGGAGAGTATGTGAAGAAAATGACTAGAATAGGGAAAATATATTTACTGATAATACATTAACTGTTTATGACAGATAATATATTCTTATCTGATATATAGGCCAGAAAAACTGCAGTTCTGAAACTAAAATTATTATTTTTTCAATACTGTAGCTTGGTTTTAAGTTTTCACCTACTGTTTCTTCTGACACTTCTATGGTAAATGAGAACAATTATCAGCAGCAACATTTTTTTTTCCTGCAGAGTCAGCCATATGGATAAGTAGGATTACTACCACCTAGATAATGTGATATTTTAGAAGTTCCCCATCCTAAAATAGACAACCCCATCTGTGGGTTAATGCTTGAAATTCCTATTATTATACTTGCGTTTCAGGTAAGAGAGTTGAGGCACAAGGAAACCCTTGAAAAATGCAAATAAATCATCACTGATCTTCTTTGAATTATTATGTAGGGCTTGGGCCTTTTATTCTCAAATGTGGAGATCATGTATTCTTCCTGGTACCCTGGGGGGACAGCTCATGACGTGTGCATTAATCTCTGTAGGTATAATTTCTTTCAATTAATAAAAGTTGTTGAATGTTAAGAAAAAAATCTTTATATTGCTTTAAATTTGTTCTTGATTTTTCTTACTATCATGAGAATCACAAACTTAAGAAAAAGACATTCTGAACAAGTGGACTAGAGCCATACTGAAAAACAAAGAATTAATATTATGAACAAATGTTACTTTCATTAAGTGAAAACTTGAATTTGAAACTGTTGCAGGAGAGCAAAACTTCAGAGGATTGACACTCAGACAATGTATATGAGGAAAAAAGAGAATTTATTAAGCCAGCGAAGCATGTATAGGGCTATAGCTCCAAAGATACATGCTCCCCGAAATTAGATTTCTTACATCTTATATACCCTTTACAGAACATAAGTTCACATGATTTCTTTGTTGTTAATTACATGATTTTAGGATAGGAGGGGGCTTACAGGATGCCAGGGGATAGTCATTAGTAAAATCACACATTAAGGAGAAAGAAAAGGGGAGAGGAAAGGACTATTCAAGTCTCCCTTCTCCCTTCTATATTCCTGGTTGTTTTACCTTTTTTTTTTTTTTTTACCCAGGTGTATAGAAGGGAGGAGCTCCAAGCCTCCTTCTTCCTTCTATATAAAACCTTCTAAGTATGAAAACCTCTTTCTTTACATTATAACAGCTCTTCCTATGATTGGCCATCTTGAGATTTTGTAAATTACACAAAAAATCATATTTACAAAATCTCTCTGAATGCTTGGCCTAAATAATAAAATATTTTGAAGCCTTTTATTTAAAAGGGAGTCTTCTTTCTCAAAACAGTGCTTATCATATATTCAAAATGATGAAAACTTTCAGCACTGTACAAACTTAAATTCACTTAAAATTGACAATTTTGTCCAATTGTTTGAACCACGGTTCATGCCAAATCTGCAGATTTAAAATTATCCAATCAACCACATTTTTAATTACCTGAATCATTTATGTATTTAAAAAACAGACAGATTTTAATAAAATATCTATATTTAAGAAAGGTGGACAAAAACTATATTGAAAAGGGCATGCCTGGAACACAGAGGGCACTCACTAAATGGTTGACAAATAAATAACACTTAGTTGTATAAAACAATTTAAAGCATCAGTGTGTAATTTCCTTATTATCCAGAAATTTTGTGTTATGGTTATATTATCTATGATCATATCCAAAATAATTTATAAAACATTTATTTTTATATTACCAAACATCTAAACAACAATATCATGATAGAAGAAAAATAATATCATAAAATTTAATTATTAATTTGAAGGCCATTCTATAACTATTCACTCATATTCACTGCTATCTAATTTGGCCACATTTTCTCACTTTCTCTTATTTTTGCTAAGCTTCATGTTTTCTTTTCCAAAACTGTCAGATAACTATATATATATATATATATATATATATATATATATATATATATATATATATCCATTCATCTATCTCTCTATCTCTCTATCTATCTATCTATCTATCTATCTATCTATCTATCTATCATCTATCAATCGTCTCTATCTACCTATCATCACTCATCACCTATCATTTACATAATTTGAAATGTCTGAGGTTGTATAAAATCATATGGATACTTAATCAAAATAGTCTTTATATTATTTGTTATTGAAACTATTAAACCCAACTTTTTCTTTCTACTTTGCACCCTAACCACATAACAAGAAGTAGCACTTTTTGGTTCTACTTCTTTGAATGCATAATTTTTTGAATTTGCAAGCTTAATGAATAACAGAGCAGTAAATTCTGAAGAAACAACATTGATTTGTGTTTTCATCTTTGATATTAACTAGCAATAAAACTTTAAAAATATAGGTTAAAACTTCTGGCATTTCACAATCATAATCTATCGAGGTATTCAACAATAAGTCCTTTGATTTAAGTAATATTTGTAAAGAACAAGTTTTGTTTCACTTTAGAAAAATAAAAAGTTAAGAGATAAACTGATTATGCTGACACTAACAAACAACTATAGAAAATTTATAAGATATCAAATAACTATAAGAAGTATTCAAAATTCATAAATTTAAACTTAGTATCTTCCATTTTCAGTAAGCAATACAAATAAATGTTTCTGAACTCTAATTTTATGTACATCAAATCAGAGATGGTGATAGAAGGAGATTTGACTTGGATTGGTGAACACAGAATGCAATAAACAGATGATTAATTGTAGAATTGTGCACCTGAAATCTATATAATTTTATTAACCCATGTCACCCCAATAAATTAAATAAAAGGTTTTTAAAAAATAAAAATATCAAGTTCAGTCCAACATAAAAATTGACCTCATAATATTATTTATTAAGTCTTCCCATGCACAAAAAATAAAAAAATATTTCATAATAGTTAGAGATCATGTGCAGAAGAAATTACATTTTGAAATAACTCAAAGCATCAAAAAATGAAGCGATTTATTGGTCTCAAAAAGAATAAGTGATCAGGTTTTCAAAATTGAATTTAATTAGATATACATGTTGGAGACTTCAAACTATATGTGAATGTGGTTGTTAATTTATGTATTTATGTGAACAAAATTTATTCTGTTTATTGTCTTTGTTTTTGACTCAAATAGCCTTCACTAAGGTTTCCGACACTTCATAGGTTATTCAGGTCAATACTTTAATTTCTCTGTGGTAATTTTTTTCAAGCCCTATATAAAATAACCCCAAACTCTTTAAACACTCAGAGTAAGTCAGTGTGTCTTCTGTCTAATAACTAAATTTTAAAAACTTGACAAATACATTCTTAAAGTGCCCAATTCCTAGGGGAAAAAAAAGAAACAAAGAGAGATTTGGATAATATGGCCTATGATTGCATGAGAAAGGACATAAATATTGACATTTAGAGAATTTGTTAGAAAAGTCTACTCTGGAAAAGTTGAAACAAAGTGTAACTGAATTTTAAGTTTCTTCCTTTCTTTTCCAATAATTTTACTTAACTTTATGGAAAAAGAAGGGCTGAAAAACATTGATATCTACATTATTATATTTTAACAAACTAAAATTATTGCACATTAGAATTTATGTATTAAAACAAAGAGTACTATTTTATAATTAATAAAATGTTCATGTCAACCCAATTCCCCCTTTTTAAAATTACTTTTTGGTTTCCCAAAAACTAGGATTCAAGACTTAATAGGAAGGCATGTATGGGGACCTCTATAAACCCAGCAATAAGAAATTGACTGTAACTTTTATTTTTAATCCAACTACAGTAGTACTGAAATAATGCATAAGTGCAAAGAACAACAAAGAAAATATCTACACCCTCCATTGTTTACTAATCCATGGCCTTTGTAACTTGGATAAGTGAGAAGCTGTGGGATTTTACTGTTGTGCAGAGGTTCTCACCTGCCCAGTGGTTCTCATCCTGGCTGCACATTGGAATCACTTAGGAGAAACTTTTTTTTTTTAAAAAAAATACTGATTCCTGAAAATTCTGGAACATTTATGCTAAACTCAGAGAATGGAGCTCAGGAATTGGTAAAATGCATCCCTGGTGATGTTAACAAGCATTCAGAATTAAAACAAACAAACAACCCCCACCCCCAAAATAAAAACCTTATTAATTTAAATAAATTTGAGTAAAGAATCATAGTGTATAGAAGAACTAGACTTAGAATTTCATTAACAAAGTCAGAGTTTTGATCCATTTCTACTTTGTGACCTTGAGCTTACCTAACTCTAACCCTGAGACACCTCATTTGTGAAGTAGGCATAATAATCATTACCACTGATAGAGCTGTAAGAATGTAATGCAGTATTTTAGAAAGGAGTTCATGAACCATCTGCATCAGTGTAAACTAGAATACATTAAAAATATCAATTATAGAATCATCCCAGATCTACTAGTAAAAATACAGTAGTCTGGTATATGTATTTTCAATCGAATATCCAGGTGATTTCTTTTGCATTTTGAGTTGTGATAGCTATTATTTTTTATGGGTAATGGAAGTAGCCATTAGGTTACTACCCGGTACATATTAAGCACTCAGTATATGTAAGCTATAAGCCAATAAATGCAATTATGTTGGTACTTTTTAACCTGGATTAGCTGAAAAGTTTAGAATATTCAATTAATCAACCAAAAAATGTTTTTCACATATTGCCAAACTACCAATTTGGCTAATTTGGAGATGTAATTATGAAAGACCATAACATAATGCATTAATTCAAGTTTATAATTTTTGGAGTCCTTTAACATCTCAGAATCCATGAATTTTATTTACTATATATTTTAAATAACTAAAATTAGAAAAATAAATTTTAGACTCTCAGGCTGTAGTTGATTCAGTAAAATAATTTTATGAGCCAGTGTTTTATAGTATGAGCCAGATGTTAATTTTTTTTAATATCAAAAAACAGTATTTTACAGAAAGGAACTTCTAATTATATAAATTATTTTTGAACTTTTTATATTATTTTTAATGTAGTCATATCTTCTAGATAAACACTTTATAGCTAAATGCATTGTCAATAAACTCTTCATAATTAGAAGGTGATATGCGATAGTTGTTAGAATCAGGGAGTATTGAATCACACAGACCTGAGATAAAATTCACTCTCAATCGCTTATTATTTTATATGATCTTGGACAAGTTACTAAACTGCAATTTTCTTATATGTTTTTAGATTTAATGATATTTTATTTTATAGTATTGCTTCACTTAATAACATGAAGTCTTGGCATTGTTTCATAGTTGCTCAGAATTTTATTTACTTGTAAGCACTGTTGTAGATGCTGAGCCTACTGAAAAGATCTGTGAATTTGAAGAGTCGTTAGTGTTGTTTCATTTCTTATCAGCCTTAATGCCTTTTTCTTGGAACAAGATAACTTAGTCTCATCTGTGGTCTCCTCTTTTACTCTCTATTAAATATCAATTATTATTTAATTACTTGACTTCTAAGAAAATATAATTAATTCATTAACATTAATTGTCAATAGATGAAACTGAATCTTTTTCTTAGGTCATTTAAACTAATTTATGATAAAATTCAGTAATTACTGTAGTGATTTTGCTTGTATAACCAACATCTAATTTTTTATATTCTGTTTCTCTTCAGTAGATTGATAATTTTATTACGAAATAAATGAAGGTATAATTTGAATCATCTGGAAGACACATTTACATAATTAATTCTATAAAATATCTTGAATTTTTTACAAAATTGACAAAATTAGATATTTTTAAATTTAAATTTATTGTGTTTACATAGATTCTAGTGTCCACCCGAATGCATCCCTCCCTCCCCCGTGTTCCCCTCAACATCCCCTTTGCCTTCCTCCCCACAATGCCCTCCCTCCTTCCCTCCTGGATTTCCTTTTTTGCTCTCTAGATCCCATCCTATCATCCCCATTTCCTCCATCCGCTTTCCCTCTGGTTCCTTTGAACCCGCCTCTGTCTCTATTCCGTTCCTCAGTTCATATTGTTCATTGGATTAAGCAGTGAAAGCTATTAAAGTGTTTGTTAATGTAGACACATTACTTAAAAACCTTCCTAAACTATATTATTTTTATTTGTTTTAATTTTTTATTGAATTAATTGGGGTGGCATTGGTTAATAAAATCATACATAGTCAGGTGAACAACTTTGTAATTCATCATCTGCACACAGCACTATGTGTTTACAAGTCAAGTCCCACTCCACTGCCACCTATCCTGCCTCTATTCTTCTCCACCCTCCCCACCCCTCATTCCCTCCTATAATCCCCACACTGTTGTTTGTGTCTACAAGTTTCTTTTTTTCTTTGAACTCTGCCATATAGTTCTTGTTATTTTAATGTCTGCATGGACATAACTCACTTCTTTGTGAGAACACATTTGAAAAAATTATTTGTCCTGAATGTACTATTAAGAAAATCAATAATTTAATTAATTAAATGTACTCTGCCTAGACTATACCAAATTCTCAGTTTTTTATAATCCAAATGATATTTTGCTTTAAAATCAAATGAAGAACTGAGAAGAGCATGATTTAATACATAGGTGGGACATAAAAGTGAGACTATGAGACATGGACAAGAATGTGGTGCCTACGGGGTAGGAGGAGGGAGGAGAGGGAGGGAGAGGGGGGAGGGGAGGGGAACAAAGAAAACCAGATAGAAGGTGACAGAGGACAATTTAACTTTGGGTGATGGGTATGCAACATAATTTAATGATAAGATAACCTGGAGATGTTTTCTTTGAACATATGTACCCTGATTTATTAATGTCACCCCATTAAAATTAATAAAAGAAAAAATATTAAAAAGAAAATCAAATGAAGAAATGATAAGGAATTTAAATAAAAATGATTAATATTTTACATGGTCAGACCAATACATTGACTAGTCAAGGATGCAGACAGTGTGTAAACTGGTTTCTTAGCTTACTAAAACATATTTTTGTACCTATGCAATGTCCATCTCTATGACTCCTAAGATAAGTGGCAAAAAAGTAAAATTACTACCAAAATTAAGTAGCTAAAACAGAATGAAGCAGTGTCACGGGAATTCTTTTTGTGTGTTAAGTAACTTTTTACCTTGTAAAATCTTATATTTTGAGAGCAATGTGTAAATTTTATTGTAATAATTTTTAAATTCATTGATAAAAATAAAATTATGAAAATATATTTATAATACACTAATTTACTCATAATAAAATTTACATAAATAACAATATAAACATTTGTAAGACTAAATTAGGCATTATCAAAATAAATGGTGATGGAAGAAGACTTGACTTGGAGGAGTGAACACACAATATGGTGTTGTAGAATTGGGCACTTAAACCTGTTTATGTAAACCAGTGGCACCCCAATAAATTCAGTAAAAAAAATTAAAAATAATTAAACAAATGCCACTTTCTTCTTATAAAATAAAAGGCTACATATGAGAGAGAAACTATAGGACTGGTAAAATTTATGATACCAATTTTAGTAGTGTGTCAGATCACTACTTATTAAGCACCTATTTATTTGGTGACATATTGATGAATAACACTGGGGAACAATATTTTTTTCATTTTCTGTTGTGTGAGGTTTTAGAACTTTTTCTATATAACTCTGCATCGCAGATTCCAAATATGAAATCAGTTTGTTGGTACATGCTCTAGTTTTTATGCAATTTTGATTTCCTTTTGTTACAGTTAATGGCATGCATTGGTTTTTAAATTGGAGTTAAAGGGCAATGACTCGGGTTGAACATAAGCACAAGGCAATTAATGTTTAACAAACATAACTTTGACATAATTGTAGTTGTTTTTAAATGTAAAAAATTATTATCTGATAAAAACACCCTCTTATTTTGTTTTAAGATTGAATCATGGCTTTTTTGAGTAGGTGTAAATGTAAGAATAGTACTGACATCTTCTGCTATATATGTGGCTGTTAGCACTTCAATGTCTAAGGCGCAATATTACATCATTTTTGACATGTGCATATATTGCCTATTTTTAAGTTCCCCTTGGCGATCAAGAAAATAATTGGGCTCCTTATATTGTGTGTCATAATTGTGAGGAAATGCTTTGTGACTAGACAAAAGGAAAATGAAAAGGAATGCCTTTTGGTATTCCCATGGTTTGGCGTGAACCTAAGGATCATAGCAGTGACTATTATATCTGTCTGATCCATACAAAGGGCAACTGCAAGAAAAAATGGCACATGATCATATATCCTAATATTCCTTAAGCAATTTGACATATCCCACACTCTGAGACACTCCCGGTTCCAGTTTACAAATGGTTTGATTTCTTCTAAGGACAAAGAAAGTGAACATGGTGATCAAGTGTGTTTTGATAAGATGCATGAGGAAATGGTTGTAGAATCTGAAGGGTCTTCTTCTAATGCCAAGTAGTTATTAACCCCTCTTCAGTTTAGCCAACAAGAATTGAATGACTCAGTAAGAGATTTGGGACTATCAAAGAAAGCAGCTAGCTGAGTTATTAGCCTCCAAACTTCAAGAAAAAAATGTACTTCACTGATCAGCTAATGTATCCCATTTCAGAAAGCAAGAACAAATTTCTATGGACTTTATTTCCGAAGACTTTGTTTACTGTCATGATATCTGTAGTCTTCTTAGCCAGCTAGTTGTTACCATTTACAGTCCAACAGATCGCTGGCTATTTCTTGACAGCTCTAAACAGAGTCTGAAAAGTGTTCTCCTACACAACAGTAGTGTTTATGCAGCAGTTCCAGTTGGTTATTCAACTCATCTGTGAAAAGATTAGAATGCCATAAATATTGTCCACGACTTTCTGAAGTATGAGGAGCTTAACTGGATCATATGTGTGGATCTTAAAATGGTAAACTTCCTGTAGGAGAACAGAGAGGTTTCACAAATATTCTTGTTTTCTGTGTTTGTGGGACAGCCAAACTCGGGAGAAACACTGGACACAGAAGGAGTGGCTGAAACAAGAAGCTTTGGAAGTAGGGATGCAAAATATTGGGAACAAACCTGTAGTTAATCGAGATAGAATCATTTTTCCCCCACTTTACATCAAACTTGGCTTAATGAAGCAGTTTTTTCAGGCTTTAAATAAAGAAAGTGAATGCTTTCAACATATTATTTCTGCTTTTCCTGCTTGTCTTTTGAGAAGATAAAAGCAGGTATATTTGATGGACCTCAAATTTGAACCCTCCTACATGAAGAAGAATTTGCCAGGAAGATGAATAAGAAGGAAAAAGCAGCATGGCAGTCTTTTGTGCCAGTTACAAAGAACTTCCTTGGCAACAAAAAAGCAAAAAACTATGAACTTCTGGTTCAAAGGATACTGTTGGCTTTATGTGACATTGGATATAAATAACATGAGCATTCAGATTCACATCCTGAACAGTAACCTTGATAAGTTTCCCAAAAATCTTGAAGCTGTTAGTGATGAGCAGACTACTGCTGGAGCATCAAACGAGATTGTCCTCAACAGGTACACTAGCACAAAAGCAAGAAACTCAAGTTTTTGCCTGAATAGAATTTAAATAAGTTTTGTGCAAATTTTATGATTAAAATAAGTGTTTTAAGATGTTCTATTTTGAAATTGTAGACAAATTCTGATGCAATCTCACATCTTTTAGTGTATTAGTGAATTTACTACAATATGTAAATTATTATATTTTCACAAAGATGATGTCCAAGAGAATGTTCTACTTCATTATGTTAAACTAAATGTTGAAAATTTTACAATAAGATGAAAACATAAAATCTTAAAATGCAATATAAGAGTAGCTTTCAGAGAAAAACTAATGTCAGATTTGAGATCAGCACACTCAAATTAGGTAAAAAACAAGTGTTTTTGTCGATTCAACAAAAATTTTGTTACCCAGTGTAATATGTAGCTTTATCTTCATTAAATTAATTGGCCAACTGAAATATTTATAAGAAAAATATTTTAAAAATGATTTTTTTACTTTTTAAAAATGGTCAAGCCAGCTTAGTTAACTTAAATTAGAAGGGCACTTACATTTTTATTGGTTTAATAAAAAACATTATTCAGATTCATCATTTCTCAAATTAATTCAGACATCTTATAGAATCCCATGGCAGAAAATAGTTTATTCATTTATCAAAATGGCATAACAAAATAAAGCATTGGGCTTAGTCTGGAATTCTGATTTACTTAATAAGATTAATTTATTCATTCAAGTAAGTAAAAGAATTAGATTCTCATTTAGCCTGACCAGGCGGTGGCGCAGTGTGTAGAGTATCAGACTGGGATGCTGAGGACCCAGGTTTGAAACCCTAAGGTTGCCAGCTTGAGCATGGGTTCTTCTGATTTGAGCAACACTCACCAGCTTGAGCCCAAGGTTGCTGGCTTGAGCAAGGGGTCACTCTGTCTGCTGTAGCTCCCTGGTCAAGGCACATATGAGAAAATCGTCAATGAACAGCTAAGGAGCTGCAATGAAGAATTGATGCTTCTTGTCTCTCTTTCTTCCTGTTTGTCCCTGTGTTCCTCTGTCTGTCTCTGTCACACACACACACACACACACACACACACACACACATTCTCTTTTAAATTGTATTTTGACACAGGAATGCAATTTTGATTAGAATAAAAATTTGAGTACTATAGAGTAAAAATTTGAGTCATATTACTTTGCAATACTAAAAAGAAAGATAACAACTGCTAGGGAAATCATGAAGTAAGCTTTTTCTTCTGTGTTCCTCCAGCTCATGGATGTAACATTTCTCCTGTTGTGATTTTTGTACTCCCTGGATGCTCAGCAAGCTCTCCTACCACAATATTTGAGAGGTGTACCACATCAACAGAGTTTCATTAGCAATAGGTCATCATCACGCATTTAATAGTTATTTGATGTAATAAAAATATTTTGACTGTTTCTCGCTTACTCTGAATTTGTTTAAGAATGATTACAGTAAATCAGCAGAAAAAGTGTAGAAATACTTTGGTTTATGGATTTAACTAAACATCTCCAACCATTAAATTACAAATACTACAAATACATACTTAAGTTTCATAAATCTTGACTATTAGTATACAATTTTCCAAATGTTTTCTCAAAGTAATTGGTTCTTTAAAATGATTTTTAAAGACATTAATGAGGTCATGATGCATGAGCAAATATTGGTGGACAAAGATACCACACACAATAAACAAAATAGTTTGTCTATTTACAAACAATTTAAAGCTTCAGAAATGTTGCAAGTATAAGTTTAAATTGTACTAACAAGATTAAAACATTTTTAATTTGATATTTACATCAAATGAGAACACTTGTTTATTTTAATTTTATACAAAGTTAAAGTTACAGGTCTTTTTATTTAAGTAGAAAACATGTTTTATTCTATTAGCAGAGATCAGTTTGCTTTCTTGAAAATAACTGTCAGATTTTTGTATATATCAAGATGTGACTTTTAAGAAAATTCTAATATTTGTTCCTTTACTAAAAGTACAATTATTTGTAGATAAGTAATTATAATTAAAGAATAGACTCATGGGATAAAAAGAGAGCGAACGGTGTGAGCGCTCAATACCTTTTATTTTTTTATATTTTATTTTTATTTTTAGATGGCAACTACTGTGAGTGATTTTATTTGATAGCATCATAATAAATTACCTAGAAATGGGAGCCAATAGCTGTCCCTTCAAGAAAAAAATAACCTTTTAAAAGTACTAATTACTAAACTGTAAGATGTAGTTTAAGATATTGAGTTCATTTAGTAGTGAATACTTCTGCCTGTTCTTATTATCATCTAATGTCTTATAACGACCAATAATATCCAACTTTTTTATTATAGATGTAACCTAGTCAAAACCAGATTGCTTTAAAAGTGAGACAGTGGAGGGAAAGTGGGTGGATGTGAGCAAAGGGGAAAATAGGGACAAAAAAGACTTTGATTGGAATGATGGACACATGATAAGTGTGCACATGATGTTTTGTTGAGTTGTACACCTGAAACCTGAACCCCAAATAATTCAACAACAACAAAAGCTATTAAAATAAATTTTATATAATGTTATCAAGGTCCATCCATTTTGTTGTAAATGATCCGATGTCATCATTTCTTATGGCTGAGTAGTATTCCATAGTATATATGTACCATAGC
Organism: Rhynchonycteris naso; assembly: GCA_037038555.1. Classification (NCBI taxonomy): domain Eukaryota; kingdom Metazoa; phylum Chordata; class Mammalia; order Chiroptera; family Emballonuridae; genus Rhynchonycteris; species Rhynchonycteris naso. The sequence continues at coordinate 119,720,907 of CM072996.1, read as the reverse complement.
TTTTTAATCCACTCGTCCTCTGACAGACACTTGGGCTGGTTCCAGATCTTCGCTATTGTGAACAATGCTGCCACGAACATGGGGGCGCATTTCTTCTTTTCGAATAGTGCTATGGTGGTCTTAGGGTATATTCCTAAAGTGGGGTAGCCGGGTCAAAAGGCAGTTCGATTTTTAATTTTTTGAAGAATCTCCATACTGTTTTCCACAGTGGCTGCACCAGTCTGCATTCCCACCAGCAGTGCAGGAGGGTTCCCTTTTCTCCACATCCTCGCCAGCACTTATTCTGTGTTGTTTTGCTGATGAGTGCCACTCTGACTGGTGTGAGGTGATATCTCATTGTGGTTTTAATTTGCATTTCTCTAATGATTAGTGATGTTGAGCATTTTTTCATATGCCTATTAACATAATACGGAGTGAAATAAGTAAAACAGAAAAAAACTGAGAACAACATGATTTCTTACATAGGTGGGACATAAAAGTGAGACTATGAGACATGGACAAGAGTGTTGTGGTTATGGGATGGTGGGAGGGAGGAGAAAGTGGGAGAGAGGGGAGGGGAGGGGCACAAAGAAAACCAGATAGAAGGTGACAGAGGACAATTTAACTTTGGGTGATGGGTATGCAACATAATTGAATAAGATAACCTGGAGATGTTTTTTTTGAACATATGTACCCTGATTTATTAATGTCACCCCATTAAAATTAATAAAAAAATAAAATAAATAAACTTCAGTAACATACAGAAAAATGGTTTTATCCCTTTGTTCGTAGATGATAAAGAACATTCGAGATACTTTTATATGGAGGAAATGTAGTTGACCTTAATCCTTAGTTCTAATCCAGCAAATATTTTTCCTTCTGTAAAGCAAAATAATTAAATTCCAAAAATATACAAAAGAATGATAGTGGTAAAGGAATCAAGATCATTAGCTTTTTGGAAATGTTCTCTCACTGTTAAAGCAAACAGTGTGGCCTGACCTGTGGTGGCGCAGTGGATAAAGCGTTGACCTGGGAACACTGAGGTCGCCAGTTCAAAACCCTGCACTGGTCTGGTCAAGGCACATATGGGAGTTGATGCTTCCAGCTCCTCCCCCCTTTCTCTCTCTTTCTCTCTCTGTCACTCTGTGTCTCCTCTCTTAAAAAACAAAACAAAAAAACCAAACCCTTCCTTAGCCTGACCTGTGGTGGTGCAGTGGATAAAGCGTCGACCTGGGAACACTGAGGTCGCCAGTTCAAAACCCTGCACTGGTCTGGTCAAGGCACATATGGGAGTTGATGCTTCTAGCTCCTCCCCCCTTTCTCTCTTTCTCTATCTCTCTCTCTCACTCTGTGTCTCCTCTCTAAAATGAATAAATAAAATAAAAAAAATTTTAAAAAAGATTACTTTAAAGCAAACAGTGTGGAATAACAGTGCTCAAGTTTGAAAAAATATAAATACATTTAAAAGTAACAGGGAACTATAATGATGGAAAAATAAGCTTAGCATGTCAGATAGTTAAACAAAAGTGACGTATTTCATGGGGTAACGAGTACATGTAATATTTCAACAGCTTTTATTCAAATAGTTGGGACATACCACAGAGAAAAATAATAGATTAGTCAATAAGAGGATTGCCTCATTGGTTCAGTGGTAGAGCATTGTCCAACTGTGCGGATGTCCCCAGTTCGATTTCCAGTCATGGCACACAGGAGATGTGTTCATCTGCTTCTCCACCCCTCCCCTACTCTCTTCTTTCTTTCTTTCTCTTTCTCTTCTTCCTTCCTGCAGCCATGGCTTGATCAGAGCAAGTTGGCCCTGGGTGCTGAGGATGGCTCCATGGCCTCTGCCTTGGTGAAAAAAAAAAAAAATGGCTCAGATTGCAAGGAGCAAGGACCCCAGATGGGCAGAGCACTGCCCCCTAGTCAGCTTGCCGGGTGGATCCTGGTTGGGGTGCATGCAGGAATCTGTCACTGCCTCTCCTCCTCTCACTAAAACATTAAAAAAAATCGCTTCAGATGAACTATAATAAAGTAGTTTTTAAATGTCTGGTTTGTAATAGAGTTTAAAACCTGATAATTAAAAATGGGACTGTTATATATTTCTGGGAGGAGATAAAAGAGAAAAATGTCCTACATCAACAAATTAACTGTTTTAAATATATTTGCAATTGTTAACTTCCCTTTATAAATGTTAACAGCATCTATTGCTTTATTTACACATTGATTAAGCTATAGTAACATGTTGAACTGGCGACCTTAGTGTTCCCAGGTTGACGCTTTATCCACTGTGCCACTATGTTGAAAGATAGAGTTTCTGAATTTTGTGTATTCAATGTCATTGTTCACTTTTAAATGATCATTAATTAAGGTAATAATATCCTGCACATTAAATTTAATGAGTGTCCCTTAAGGAAATATTTAAGACAAAAATATTGAGAATCTTATTACTGTATCTTTGATTCATTTATTTTTAAAGATGGCTATTTTGTGCTTTTTCTCATCTAAAACATACAATTTGAACACACTAACTGTATTTTCTATGAGCATATACAATTCATATAATTTAACTCATAATAAATTTAACTTTTGGGTAAATCTTTGAAGAAAATAGTTTGATAAAGTTGAAAGCTGAAGCAAAAATTTAAATTAAAAAATTACTTTGTTCTCAAGTATGTATTTTTTCAGAATAAATGTTTAAATCTAGTTATTTAAAAATATTCTTAAATCTACATTAAAATTTTAATGTTTAAAATAAAATATTAAAAATAAATTCTACTTTGAAAATAAATCAAGTACACATAAACAGAATGATGAGATTGAAAAGTCTAGAATTTTGGAAAAGGGGACTTTGTTATCGACTTTGTTATCTTAATATTTTCATATTGAAAGAATGCTTTGTGACTCATATTTTAACCTTTAAATGTTAAGAATTCAAATAAAATAAATATAAACATAAGATTCTAAAAAGGGAAGTCCTCTTTTCAGAGAGATGGGATCCTCAATAATAAAAGATTTGAAGAATTTAAAAAACATGAAACATCACATAAAAATATCTAAGAGATATAATTTTCAGAGAATATCATGTTTTTGTGCAGACACTTAACTAAAAGCCAGTGCTAAGGGGGACACCACCAAGAAAACAGTGTGTCTGGGAAACTAAAGTCAAGAACAAGTTGAGATGTGGAAGCTAAAAGAAATGATGCTAAGGATACACTCTCTCTCTTCCTCTCTCATAATAAATACACATATACCCAAATACACACACACACACACACACACACACACACACACACACACACACACACACATTGGCACATATACCCATGCAAATATACATACATATGTATACACAAAGAAAGACAGAGATGGAGAGATAAACTTATCTATTTGTAGATAACCACACGCATACAGTATATGCAATGATGCAATAATTTTGGAGCATATAAAAAAGATGTTTCACCTGACCTATGGTGGCACAGTGGATCAAGTATCAACCTGGAATGATGAGGCCACTGGTTTCAAACCCTGGGCTTGCCTGGACAAGGCAGGTATGAGAAGCATCTACTACAAGTTGATGTTTTCTGTTCTTTCCCCCTTCCTTCTCTCTCTCACTCCTCTCTCTAAAGTCAATAAATAAAATCTTTTACAAACTTAAAAAGATGTTTCCTTTGTTTCAGGTAAATAAGAATTATTAAAAGCAAGCAAGCAAACAAAAAACAACAAAGACTGAGAACTAATTAAATTACATTCTGTTATGACCTTTTTCCTCCTAAAAAGAATAAATTCAAAATGAACAGAGAAGAAATATAATGCAATAGAAACCTAAACATATAAGTCAAGGTAGACAAGGCGATAATCTGTTTGTTTTCAAATTTGAACATCATGGCTCAGGTAATTTGTAAGCTGGTACACAGATAATTCTGCCAGTAATGAAAAAGATAGCAGAGAATAGGATGTTGACATTTTTTACAAAAGAATGTTTGTTCTGTGAGCATAATATAGATTCCGAGAAAATTTTTAGAAATTACTGAAAGCTTTCCTTTTTCTTGATTTTTTAAAACTAAATGAATTTAGATTTTTTTTAAATCATTAATATTTACAATGGAAACATCAGGAACAAATCTTACAAATTTTGGAAAAGGTTTCTAGAGTAATAGAATGAGAAGAATATAATATATTTTAATTTAGGAAGGCATTTGCACAGTTCTACATAACATTCTTTTGACAAAACATAAAAAGGTAGGTTGGATGACATTTCTAAGTGGTAGAAGAGTTTATGATGTTTATTGATCAAGATAAAGGCCTCTGGTAGTGTTCTGAAGGGGCAACACTTTTTACAAATGCATAACATCGCAGTGATTGCTGAATTTATCTCATTTCTAGTTCTAACAGCTTACACAAGGTAACCTTATTCTAATTTTAAAGATGAGGGAACTGAGTTTTAAAGTCGCTAAATAACTTTCTTTCTATCTGAAGGCTTATAATTGCAGAACTGGATTTCAAACTCAGGTCTCCATGATCCATTGTATCTCCTATGAATAAACAAAGTTATACAATATCAAATTTGTAGTAATATAAACCTGGCAAGCTATGTTAAAAGAATGAATGACTGAATCAAGAGCTGGATAGTGGAGAGCATGGTCAGAAGAAACAAGATGAAATTCTCTGGAAAGTAATAGTAAGTATTAAAAGAAACCTTCAAAATCAAACTTATATAGAAAGGCAAATTATGTTTTATTTATCGACCATGTAACTAATATCATAAAGTTTGACTGTGGGCTCTATTAGTTAGTATTATAGTGGTAAAAATAAATGTAATTTTTGACTGATTTAATGGATGTATTAACAAGAAAAAAAGAAGAGAATTAATCTGTTTTTGTTTTTTTTTCAATTGTTAGCAGACATTGGGAGTAACTAATGTTTCCATTGTTAATTCTGGTGTCTGCCACATTCTAAACAACATGTTGACCAACTTGCAAATGTTGAGTGATATGTTTGTTTTCATTTATATACCATTATTTCACAGCATAGTTTTTCTATGAGAGCTTTATAAAAATTCCAAAAGAATACTGGTCCCGTAAGAAAGGAAATGTCCTTGTCTTACAAGTGTGGTTGTATGAGAAATATGGTTCTAAATAACACATTAAGTTCCAAATTATATTTCTAGGCCTGGAAAATATTTACTTTATAAATTGCACAAGGATATAGTTTTTCAATGAGAATGCAAAAATCCTTGCATTACACTTTTTATGTCCATACCTGCTATTGTGGATAAAATGTGCATTTTCCAAAAATGTATATTTCCAAATTTTATTGTGCTTTTATAGACTGCCTTTCTTTGATGGCCATAAATGCTGACATGTTTCCCTTAAAGAGAAGAATTTTAAGTGTAAGTTAGCTTTTTAGTTAGTTCAAGATATACAAATCGAGACATTACTTAAAGCATAGACCACATTTTGTGCTCGAAACCTGTGAGCATTCTATTTTCTTAGCAATTAAATAACTATTTATGTCACATTTCAGTCTTTTTCAATGGATATTTATAACAAGAAAATATTATTTATTTTTTTGTCTTAAAATGAACTGTAAAGGGCAAGATCACATAATGCTTACTTAAGATTGAATATAATTAAACCATAAAACTCTCTTTTTGCTTTATGTCTCTCAGTCATGATTACTGGAGCCTCATTCAGAATTTTTAAACATAGGAACTACAGCTTTAGACCAGTGAAAAAATGTTGGGTCAGATTTTCTTTTTGAAAGAGAAAGGTTATTTGCCCCTCCAACCCTTAATGGAGAAGCTTTCTTTGTCAAAGTCATTTCCTTAGAAAGCTGACCCACAATCAACATATAAAGAAAATGTAGACATATTCTTAGGTGATTGACAAAATGATTCAAACCTAACTTCAGTAATGAATGGGTCAAATTTGAGATAAATGTGACCTTTTTGAATTACATTTGCTTTTATAGTTCTCTAGCAAATATACAATTTCACTGTTAAAGCATTTTCTAGAAGTCGGTGTCATTGTCTGGTCTTTGGAATAACTTGCAGAAAAAATATGTAAAAGGTTACAACTCACTTCATGGAGCCTGCCTTTGTCTTGATATTTTATATGTCTTTGTTGTATACCTTTTATCATTGAATGTGCAAGAAAAATGTGGGGTTTTTTTGTAATTTCTCAGGTATATGTAGAATATTCTACAACTAGCCAGCTAATAAAAGAGGGTGAGAAAAGCCAAAAGAGGAAATCTTTCAGTATGTGCAAGTATTCCCCAAATCAATGGAAAGATAATAGCTCAGTGGCAGTGTTCATCTTTTCTATAACTTCAAGGCTTAGATGTGCTACAAATTATTAATATTTATAGGGTCATATTTTCTCTAATGCTATTGCAGCTCAGAGAAAAAGTACACAACTACTGTGTTAAAGAAAAAAAGTTTTCCAGTATTTTATCTTGAGTTTCTAATTTAATTAATTTGAATACAATGAATAAAACAATTCCTACTCTTTTTTGTACTGTAGTGGACGAGTGAATCCTAAAAATTTTATTTCAGGATGAAAGGAAGAACAAGAAGAATTTCTCTTTCCTTTTCAGTATCACAAATCTGATCTTTGCACATACATATATATGCACACATATCCATCTCTGTAAACATATATTTGGGCATCTTCATAAACTCAGACAAAGTACTCTTCATTCCGTTTTATCATAAACCTCTTCATCTTTACTGTTTGTCAAAATAGAAAGGATGAGACAAGCTCAGGACATTCTGAAAAACAATGTTTTTAGGATGCACTAAGGTTTCCTAAATTGATTTGATGGACAAATGGTGTATTCACAATTGTCTATATTTATAATAAATTTTAGTCAGGTTTGCTTACCATTTAGGTACATATACCACAAAAACATAATTTAGGACCCTCTAGGATTACTCTACAGAATGTTAATTGGATTAATGGAAAAATTATACCAACTATTTCTAGATAAAATAACTTATTGTCTGAGACTCGTATATCAGAGAACAGAAAGCATACATTGTGTCAGGAGCAATCACTATACAAAGGCAAGGGCATTATCTAGATGTAGGAACTTCATCTCTTCTCTCATTTGAATTTGCTATGAATTAGATGAGTGTAGAAAAGTCAACTGATGTCTACATTTCTTACTTTTCTTCTTTATAAGAACATACATTTAAACTCCAAAAAATATACATGATAAATCACAATGATTCCAATTACACAACTTTTAATACAAAACATATAAAATCAATTTCAAAAATTTTCTGTATATACTGAAAATGTTTATAAGAATGAACTAGGCCTTTCTTAATTTCTTTTATTAAATACAGGTAACCAATGTAACCTAAAAATATTGAGCATAACTATTCATTTTGATTCAAAAGGGAAACTAGAAAAAGACTGCCTCCCACAGAAAATGTATCTTTGTAATAGTTGCTCAATTAAGTGTTTCTATACAATGAGCAATACTCCCTTTCATATAAATAATCAGGGGAGAGATTTTTAAAATATGTTTTTCTTTCTATAGCCCCACCTACATGCAAAATTCCATTGTAAAGTCATTGTTTTAATGAGGAGGTATTCATTGTAGATGTATGAGAGTCTATGAAAACCTAAGCTTACAAAAAGAAAGGACAGATTATTATTTTAACCTACTGCATATTCACACAGATCTTTAATAAAGTCTATCTAATGATATAAATTATCAATTCTTGATGAATTGTATACCCTTGGCAACTATTTTCCAAGACATCCTCTGGTAAATAAAATTTTCTTTTTATAAGTTCTTCGGCCACCATTTTGACATTCAGTTAAAAGTTTGAAACTAACATGATGACATTAAAATATAATTGAAAATTGCATTAACTGTAAACTTATATTTAACTTCAAAAGTTGAAATAAATACAAGTGTATATTAGAGTTCAGTGATTATAATGACAATGAGTAAATCAAAGCTGCCAAGGTGACTAACTTTTCTTTTAAAAATACCCCATCTGTAGCTTTACCACCAAAGACAAAGGTAGCAAAAGAAGAAGGTAACAAAAAAAAGAAACAGAAATACCTGTTTCAGTGACTGGACATACTGATTGAATTGGCTAAGAAGTCCAAATGCTAATACTCCTAATAATCAGCCATTCTTTTTGTGTTTTGGTCACGTATATCCTTATACACTTTATATCAAATGGAACTTTTTTATTCACATCTGACATTTCAAAGTTTCCATTTTTGAATTCTCCTAGTCTTATATAAGTATCACATTGTCTGCTTTGTTTGATAAGTATAACATTTTTTCCAACATCTACGGCGCCATGATGTAAAATGTCATTTTGTCGATCTTCAGTTCCAGTACTCACTTTAATTTTCTTAATTACATTTGAATTTTCAAACACAATCACAAAATTGTCTCCTGTTGAGGGCGGTTTTCCCCAAAAGTACTCGTCAACACTACTATAGGCCTTGCTTGCTTCATAATTTTCAAAAACATTCATGTTGGTATACAGACTTGCAGGAGGGTTATCAGGAATGTCAAATAATTCCTCTTCAAAATCATCATCCTTCAGCTTATTCTCTGTCCCTTTATACGATGAATAGTAACCCATGTGCTGAAAGAGAGAAGGTTTAAAACGAATCACATTTTTCTGAGCCAACAGACCCCGAAAATGAGTCAATAGCCAATCACAAGGCATTTCTTGATAAAACATTAATAAAAAATGTGCCAAACGAGGGAGATCATGTGAATGATAAAGTTTTCCAATGTAGCCAAGCTTAGAAAATTCAAGAGTTACCCAGTAAGTTCCTTCTAGAGATGAAATCACTTTCTTGATGGCAGTTAAGAAATTTTTTGAACATCGAACATCGTCTTCAAGCATTACATAATAGTCTGAAGTATTGGCACAAAAATTGAGCAGAAAAGCATAATCTACATTTTGCTTGGAACGAAATTTGACTCTGTCTTCTGGATCATTGTAGTTTCTTTTAAGGCCATCCAGAATTGGGTAATATTCTTCTGGAGTATGTATAACTACTAATCTTCCTGCAATAATATGGTGAGCAAATTTCTGTGTAATATCCTGGACCATGACCTCACGCCAGGATGAATTAAAGTCTGCTAGATGAACCACCACTGAGATTTCCTTCAGCTCTTCATAGCTGGATTGCTCAAAAATAGACTTTATTGTCTCAAGTAAATAGTTTCCTTTTTTTCGTTTCACTGATGAAAGTCCAATTGTAAGAAACCCTGAACAAAAGAATTAAAGAAGATGACAAATTAAATGTAAAATAGGTTTAGAATAACATAAACAAAGACACAAAATGTTCTTTCTCCCTTAAGTCTGCTACTATACTAAGAAAATCTAGTGAATGATTACATATAGAGCATTTTGTGACTAAATATTATGCTAAACATATAAAAGCTATAGTAGTTTATACATAATTGATATTTTCTATAAAAAATGGAATTTTAAACGCTGATTTATGAGACCTATTGCTACAAACATTTGTTTGTGAAATAAAAAATATGGTTTAAAATGTTCTGCAGCTTTATGTTGTCATCTATACCCATTAAAGAAGATATTTATATAAAACTCACATTATTAAAAATAAACCATTGAGCTGGGATGCAGAGGACCCAGGTTCAAAACACCGAGGTTTTTTTCACTGGCTTGAGTGTGGGCTCATCAATCTGAGCATGGAGACACTGACTTCAGCATGAGATTATAGACATGACCCCATGGTCTCTGTCTTAAAGCCATAGGTCAATAGCTTGAAGCCTAAGGTTGCTGGCTTGAGCAAGGGTCATTCTCTGTGTGTATCCCCCTGGTCAAGTCACATATGAGAAAGCAATCAATGAACAACTAATGTGCCACAATGAAGACTTGATGTTTCTCATCTCTCTCCCTTCCTGTCTGTCTCTAACTGTTCCTCTCACTGTCTCTGTCACCAAAAAAAGGAATAAAAACCTGGAAAAGAAAGAGGAAATTTACAGTTAAGAATGACAAATTAGTCGTAAATTATAAAAAAGAAATTTCGGAGTATGTTATTCTTTTAATTATCATAAAATTTTTCATAGAAAGATGTCATCAGTTTTTATTTCTTTGATCATTGTCATTTTTTATCAGAAAAAATGTTAATTTGCCTTCAAATCTTTATTTTGAAATCTATCTAGGAAGTTAACTAGAATGCAAACAGTATTATAAACTCAAATTGAAAAATTGCAGTATTATTCAAATGTATAGTATTGTTCTAATTCATGAACATTATTGTTTATTTTGAAATACTTTTTATGTTAATTATATTCTGGAAAAATTTTTATTCAGATACTAAAACATAAAATTAGAAATCAGATATTTTTAATAATTAAATAAAACCTGGTGAAGTGGCAGTTTACATCTGAGACGTGTTAGATGTCTCTCTATTGAAATATTTTCACTCTTTAAAGTTCTCATTTAAAAAAAATTTTTTTATTTATTCATTTTAGAGAGGAGACACAGAGCGAGAGAGAGAGAGAGAGAAAGAAAGAGAGAAAGGAGGGAGGAGCTGGAAGCATCAACTCCCATATGTGCCTTGACCAGACCAGTGCAGGGTTTTGAACTGGCGACCTCAGTGTTCCCAGGTCGATGCTTTATCCACTGCGCCACCACAGGTCAGGCTAAAGTTCTCATTTTTACCATGACTAATAACTAAATAAAATTTCAGAACCATTTGGAGAGTAAATTTTTTTTGTCTGTTTGTTTTTTCTTTTTCTTTTACCAAGATCACAGTTTAAATATATACACCTACATAAAATGAAATGTGCAACATTTGAAAAGCCTTTCCAAGAAAAATTCTCATTACTAGTCTATCATAGAGGTAGAGGTTTACACATTTTTTAAAATATCTGACTCATAACACTAACTTCTGAAAACTGAAAACATTACTGAACAATTAAACTGAGGTCACCAGCCTTCATTAATGCTCAATAATGTCAATACTGACAGAACACTTTCCACATAAAAAGCAGAAAATATGCATTTTACTTGTAACTTGTATCTTAATATTCATAAGTCTTTTAGGATAGCTTGTGAGCATCATTACTGCATTATAGATGAGGAAACTAAATCACTGTGAGATTAGGTAATGTGCAGAAAGTGCAATGCCTCATAAGTAGTGTGGTGGAAAGATCCAACCAAAATGTCTGGCTCTTACCCTTTGTTTCATATTGCTTCTCAGTATAAAGCAGTTGGCGTATGTGCCAATATACATTAGTAAACTTAGCATGAAAAAGGGAAATGAGTAATGTTTGAATAAAGGTGAATAGATGTAGATTAAAAAAAAGATAGTGGCAGTCTTATGCAATTAGAAGATTAGGAGCAGTAGATATTTGAAATGGTAGAATGAAAAAAAAACCTAAAGAAACCTGAATTAAGTTACAATTTTCTCAAACTGGTGATCACAAATTCACTTGCATAACCACTTCTTAACAGGAAACTGAATTTTTGTGGTGCCCACACAATCTATAAAGAAGTTAATGATATCACTGTATTTAATTGATTCTAAAATTCATATTTTTTATGCAGAAATATTTAAATATCAGGTTGCATATTACAATTGATGGCATCTCACAATTAAAACTAATAAATACTTATATTTTATTAGTGGTACAGTAATTAGATCATGATACTTTCTGTAATATATGGTGTTTTAAAATCAGTAATATATAGTATGTTACTTCATGGATTCAAACTGCCTACAGTAGGTTGAATAATTTCCTCTAAAAATTCATGTCTATTTGAAACCACAGAGTGTGACTTTATATGGAAGTGGAGTCTTTGCAGGTGTAATTAGTTAAGGATATTGCGATGAACTTAAATTGAATTTCGAGTGTTCCCTAAATTTAATGACTAGTGAGTGTCTTTATAAGAGAGGACAGAGAGTGAGAAAAGAAGGAAGGCCACATGAAGATAAAGACAGGGATTGTGATCATGCAACCACAAACCAAAGAATGCCAAGAGTGATCAGAAACTGGAAGAGGCAAAAAAAGGATTTTCCCAAGACCTCCCCTAGAGTGTGACTTCATACTTCTGGTTTCCACAGCTGTGAAAGAATAAATTTTTGTTGTTCTAAACCTCCTAGTTTGTGATAATTTATTAAAGTACCTTAGGAAACCAGATACAATGACTTTTTCACTAATTTAACGCTGGTGGCAAGTTAGACAAACCAAACCATTAAAACTTTGAAAATGTGTCAATATGGGGCTAGTTATTTTGAAAGGATAACTTTTAAAATTCAAAATAAAGACTTTGGGCTAATGGCATGTGCAGGTGATATCTTGGTGAGTTGTAGACTTGAAACCTGTATGGTTTTGTGAACCAATGTCATCTTAAAAAATTCAATAAAAAACTAAATAACAAAAAGAATTGAAATGTGAAAATAAATAAATAGATTTTTATTCTAATTTCTTTACTTGATCCTACAACAAAATGTCAAAATGTTCATATTATAGTAAGACATTATAATTTTTTATTAATATAATTGAACCAGTGAATAACTGTAATTTGTGAAGAAACATTTAAATATACTGCTCACAAAAAATAGGGAATATTTCAAAATGAATATGATGTGATAAAAAAGGCATTTGAATTTCTTTTATTTAACAAGAACATCAGAAAAGCAAACAAGTCAAAGAAAGTTGTTTCATTATGCAAATGAGATGCAAAACTTTTATTTTATTGGTAAAAATGAGCTATATAAAAGGCTGAAAGTACTGGAATATCTGCATGTTCCCTAATTCCCTAATTTTTGTGAGCAGTCTATTTTACCAAAGTAAATTATATTAGTAAGCCCTACAAACTTTTATTGCTGTACAAATGAAACAAATCATCATTATTTTTAAACAAAGTATTTTATGTGTCCTTGATTTAAAAGTGTTGGAATACTTACTCTTTCTTTGTGAAGGAGTGGAAGCTAAATAGCGGTAGGTAACATTGATGGCTCCTGAGAAATTAGATAAATCTTTGAAAGTATGCACATAACGTTCTGAATTCAGTTGATGTGTGGATGTTTCTCTTGTAAGTTGTTTATCTCCTTCCTGGATGCCAAAAACAGAAGCAGGGATACTAAATGAATATTAGATGGTTATAGATTCAAAAAAGTTTCTTCTTATACAATAAATGTATGGGTCTGATATATAATATGCATATCATTTATACCTTAATTACTGGCACCACTGGAGATCATTATCTCTCACCTGGACTCCTACTTAGAGTCTCTGCTCCAGGCTCTCTCTATTCTACTCTATACTATAGTTACCTTTGCTTTTTGGTAGCATACATTAAAAATGGCAGTATCTTGATAAAAAACATAACTCTATAGGAAAAATCTCACAGACTCCATGGTAAAATTTAAATACTTCAAAATAATTCCAGGATTTTCTTTTACATTTTTATTTATATATTTTAAAAGAGAGAGAGAGAGAGAGAGAGAGAGAAGTGAGGGAGGAACAGGAGGCATCATCTCCCATATGTGCCTTGACCAGGCAAGCCCAGGGTTTCAAACAGGCGAACTCAGCATTCCAGGTTGATGCTTTATCACAAGTCAGGCTAATTCCAGGATCTTAAAATTTGATATTAATATATCTTACACTTTCATGTAAAACTAATTGTCACTAAATTCCTCATATTAGATTCATATTAAGCTATTTACTCTTCTTCAATCATTGCCTCATAAAAGATTATGCATTATTTCTGATGAAAAATTTTAGGAATAATAAGGATGATTTAGTACTAGATATAATAGTTAGATTTTGTATAATTTATTAATCAAGAAGTTTAACTTAGTAACTTATTCGGTCACTATAATTGAAGGCTGTTGAGAACATCTGTTCTGATATGAGAGTGTTCTATTCAAAACTCATTGAGATACCTCAATTAGAATATATTTGGACCAAGTCAAGGAAATGTCTTCAGCTCTTGCACTTGTCTTTTCCATATGTTTTTGCTTGTTGCACGTGCACACACATGCGTGTATGTGGAATTCTTTTGGGGGTGAAAAGTCTGATTCTTTCATATTTAAGTTCCCTATTATCTATTTGGTAATGGTCTTACGCCATTCAATCTTCCAGAATGTTTATATTCAAGAAAACATATTTATACTCAGCTAAAATGTATCCTGTTAACCATTAATTGCTTTTTTATTTTCTCCCTTCTTTAACATAAGTTAAATTGAATATTTTGATTATCTAATCACCAGTTGATCAGGCAACTATTGCTTATACATTATTAACAAACTGACTTCCTTGGCTTTTGTATATGGTTTATTACACATAGAATATTTTGGAGGGCAACCCAATTAGAAAAAAAACTGGTGTTTTTTTTCAAGCTGTCAACTGTACTATGTGGTGTGATGTAGTTCTACTTTGAGTATTCAATGTAGAATGGCAGGTTAGGCATGTGAAAACCATTGAAGAGAAAGCAAATGCAATAAATAGATACGGTTCTCATTATTTTGCCATCAATAAACTTTAATTAAACTCTTGTTCAAAAGGATTAATAACACTTCAAACTTTACCTCCACTGGAACATTTACTGCTTTGTGTCAAATTCAAATGGCAATGAAAAAGGTGATTAATCAAACTTTTAATATATGGCCAGACTGAAATTTGTTTAAGATTAAAGTTGAGAATTACAGACCATGATAGGGACAGGCTTTTAGTCTGGTTCTTGCTAAATCAAGATTTACTTTAGTTATATTTTCTGTATATTCAGTTCTGTTTATGAACCTCTATTAGGTTTTTAACTATGTATTTCTATATTTTACACTGCTTTGATAATTTGGACAAAAAAAAATACTTCAGTCTTTTACAAAATTTACAATGTATTTGCTATCTGTATGTTACAGAGTTTCAAAATATATGAAATTATAACTTGCATGCTATATTTCTCATAAAAGACTAATTGAATACCCATTAAATCTGATTATTTTTAATTTTGTACATTTAAATATTTTCATTATTTTCTTTCTGAAAAATTATAAAATATCAATTTTTAAAAATTAACAAATCTAGGCTTGACTGATGATGGCACAAAGGATAGAGCAACAACCTGGGACACTAAGTTTCCAGGTTTGAAACTCCAAGGTCGCTGGCTTGAGTGCAGGCTCACCAGCTTGAGTGCTGGGTCATGGGATCATCAACATGATCCTGAAATTGCTATTGTGAGCCCAAAGGTCACTGGCTTGAAGCCCAAGGTCACTGACTTGAGCCCAAGGTCACTGGCTTGAGCAAAGGGTCACTGGCTCGAGGTGGATCCCTCTGGAAAAGGCACCTGTGAGAACCAATCAACAAACAACTATAGTGCTACAATTACAAGTTGATGCTTCTCATGCTCTCCCTTCTTCTCCCTCTTTCTAAAAAAAAATATGTTGCCAGAAATAATTGGGGTCAGTTTAGCATTAACTGCTTTAATAGGAATATAACATGTCCCTAATTAATAGGGTCTAGAAGATATAGCTATAAAAATTACAGTAGTCACAATATTAAATTCATTTTACCATTCTGTTCCTAGGTGATGTCACATTCTAAAGAAAATGCCAGATATTGAATATCACTTTAACAATTATTTCTTCAACACATAAAAATTCAGTTTTTTTTTCTGTGATAAGATAAAATACCTTCATCCTGATTGAAGGACATAACAGATGACAAACTAAAATGGAACTTACATAAAATTCTCAAGAATAAGGCTTACACTTATCAGCATAAATAAATAATGAAATTTTCACCTTAGTCAGCCTGTTGGCTGCTTTCCAGGGGCATATACCTGAACTGCCAAGCTCTTCCTGGATATATACCTCTTATTCTGTAGCTATATATAATAGTGTATTTCTCAGTAATAAGACAAAGCTTTATAACAATCATTTTCTGGATGGCAATACAATTCAATGGACTAGCTACAGACTAAATATATACCCTAGTGGCTACTTTGAAGATGCTCACAGCCCAGAGGCTAAGTCGATGGGGCATGCAGTATCTCTTCTACTTAGTTTGCCTTGTAATACTATTTGTCTCATACTCAGCTCAGCTTCCTTTCCCACTGACAGGCACATGTGTCCAGAATATGTAAGCACACACTGAACTGTAATAAGCCCAGAATTTCAGGCCACCAATAAATTTTCTAGCAAAAAGAGAAAAATAGAATTTGCTAAGTAACTCCAGACACATCACCACTTCTGTTTATCTGATCTCTGAAGTATAACGATTATTTTTCCTAAAATGAGAAAGAAAGAAAAAGAAAGACCAACTAATGTCCAAGCTTAGAAAATTGCACACATTGTGAAATTTTAGTCAAGAAAAAAAATCCAGCCATATAATTTTATGAAAAATGAAATAAACACAGATAAAAGGGTTAATAGGAAGAATTGTTAAATGGGGAATGCATTATATCATATACTTGTAGGGTATCAATTTTCCATTGATATTGAACATTTTCAGAAGAACAATTTTAATGTAATTTTGCATTAATGATTTAAAATTTTTTCATTTATACACATTAAGGATTTCTATAAAATTTAGCTCAAAATATAAATTAGGTAGAGAATATCATCTAAAAAAACAGAAAAAATTGACAAAAATACTCTCATTAAATTTTCAAAAGTAGATGTTATCATATTTAAAAATATTTTAACCCACTTTTTCTAACTTAATATAAGTAAAAGTAATTTCAGATTTTAAAGCTAAGAAGTAATTCTTTTCTGTTCCTGGACTAATTTGCAAATTTGGCTAGATAGGTATATGCTAAATATAGCCAGAGAAAAATTCATTTAGAAACTGATCTTAATATGAGCTACTTCATTAAATCATACTTTTTATAGTAGGTGCCTATACCTATGTTTATATAAGAATATGTAAAAATTTATAAAAACAGGGCAATAGTATTTCATCTTATTGATATATAGTCTATTATATCATATGTTTTGTAATGAATTTAAAGAGGTTTTATTCCAAAAATAGATAAAGATGTTTGTTGTACACAATGATTTTTTTGTCTGTTCAAAGTGAAACATTACAATTGCACTTGATAGTGTCTCATAAGTGCGGCAAATAATTGGATACAAGCGTCCTGCCAATACCATTCTTTGATTTAGCAAATGTGATTTCCTTCTACCAGTAGACACAGGTGCAAAACATCAATCTTTTTATAAAATAAAATCATTAGTCAAGAGCTTTTCTAGTTAATTTATGATCTTTATTTCTATCAAAAAAATAATGCCGGATCACATAGGCCTTGCTCTATTGTTCTTAAATTTCATAATCAGGTTAAATAAAATCTAAAATGTATATTGTTAGTAAGTTTGTGGTGACTTTAGCCACTATGAATTGACTGAATGGTAGAATGAAGGGTCCACAGAGTAAGGCCTATAGCTGAAGGTAAAAGGCCTAAGGCAGAGTCAGTATATAGGAATATGGCAGAATTTCACCATCAAAGATAAATGTTAAAAGAAGCAAGTGTTATACACAAGACCTTAAAAGACCAAGATTATATGGTTGCCTCATAGGATATGGAATAATATCTGGAAAATAGTAGCTAATTAATAAATCATGTTAATTAATAAAATAAAACATTTTATTAGAAAATGTTCTTTGTGGTTATTGTCAAATTATCTTCGGTTAAGGTATTAATTCAAACTTCCAGCATATATTTGCATGATGGAAAGTACTTTTCAGCTCTCTGTATAGCCAAAGGCTTTGATTTTCTGAAATATGTGAACAGAAGTGATAAGGTAAAGATTAGGATTTTTCCAGGTATCTTAAACTCAGCTCAGATAGAAAAAGTTAATAAGCAATAATGTCCATGTTATTCTTATAACATGTGAAATGATGTGAAAATTACAACAACAATAAATAATTAAAACTATTTAAGTTCTCACAACTGGTCAGAGTAAATCCTTTTGAATATTTCTATAATTCACTTAAAATTAATTTATATTTCATGTACTAATTTTATCATTTATAAACTACTGTATAATTTTACATCAGTATCTTGGGTTTTTGAGGATCTATATTACTTTTCAGTGAATATAAACACATAACATGGTAGCATTTTAGGGCTATTCAAAATCTAAATGCTTTCTCACATCTTGTAATAAAATATTACTTCTTAGCAAAACAGCACAATTAGTGTCCTTAGTTAGACAATAAAATTTTGTAAATGAATAATATAAAAAAGCATAGAAAGTAAGGTATAAAACGATTAAGCAAAATTTGTTTGTCCTATATATTTCAAAGTAAAGCTTAAATATTGAAATAGTTTTACCCAATATTAATTCAGCACTGTGATGATAGCTAACTTACTTGTAAATAAATATATGTTTTTAATATATATATATATATATCACTAAAGAAAACAAAGAAATATAATTTAAAACAATTATGAAATTGGCAATACAAAATGTATACAAGAAATAAGTAGATAAAATATATGTATGTTATAATTTGCTCAAACAAAGTCTCTTCCAACAGCCTGGAATTAAAGTTAGGAAACCAATGAACTAAGCTTACCTTGATTTAGGGCTTATTTTAAACAACAAGAACAAAATCAACCTTCAAAACTTACCAGAACATAACTATCTTCAATGTACAAGTTCATAAATAGAAGAAAAATTACAAGAACTCCCAAGAATGACACTGTAGAACGTTTCCGCAGGCATCTCATTTTATCCAGTATTTCAAAAATACGTTTCACCTGATGAAATTTAAACATTCTTTCCTGTTGAAAAGACGTACATAATTACTAACAATTAATTTAAATGAAAATATTTCTTTCACATATATAGCAAGTGCTAAGTCTTTATAAATTCTCACTGTTTCAATGTCTGAAGTTAAATTATTTCCAGTTTCACACATAAGGTTGGCGCAGATTATACTGGGGAAAAATTTCTTTTTTCATTTTCTGTTGCATGAGGTTTTAGAACTTTTTAAATATATTTCTGCATTGCTGATCCCAAATCTGAAATCTATTCTTTGATTACATGCTCTAGTTTTTATACAATTTTAATTTCTTTTTTTTACAGTTAATGGCATACATTGGTTTTTAAATTGGAGTTAAAGGGCAATGACTCTTGGATTGAACATAACCACAAGGAAATTAATGTTTTACAAACATCACTTTGACATAATTGTAGTTGGTTTTAAATGTAAAAAAATTATTGTCTGATAAAAACACCCTCTTATTTTGTTTTAAGATTGAATCATGGCTTCTTTGAGTAGGTGTAAATGTAAGAATGGTCCTGAAATCTTCTGTTATATATGTGGTTGTTACATACTTCAACGTCAAAGGTGCAATATTTCATCATTTGTGACACGTGCATATATTGCCTATTTTCAAGTTCCCCTTGGTGATCAAGACAAGAATTGGGCTCCTTATAGTGTGTATCAAAATTGTGAGTAAATGTTTTGTGACTGGACAAAATGAAAATGCAAAAAAATGCCTTTTGGTATTCCCATGGCCTGGCGTGAACCTAAGAACCACAGCAGTGACTGTTATTTCTGTCTGATCCATACAAAAGGCATTGGCAAAAAAGAAAACAAAAAACGACATATGATCACATATCCTAATATTCCTTAAGCAATACAACCTACCCCATACTCTGAGACACTTGCGGTTCCAGTTTTCAATGGTTTTACTTCTTCTAAGGACGAAGAAAGTGAACATGGTGATCAAGTGTATCTTGATAAGATGCACCAGGAAATGGTTGTAGACTCTGAAGGGTCTTCTTCTGATGCCAAGCAGTCATTAACCCCTCAGAAGTTAGCCAACCCGAATTGAATGACTTAATAAGAGATTTGGGCCTATCATTTGCCTCCAGGCTTCAAGAAAGTTATTAGCCTCCAGGCTTCAAGAAAAGAATGTACTTCACCGGTCAGTAAAGTATCCCATTTCAGGAAGCGTGAAGAAATTTTTGTGGACTTTCTTTCCAAAGACAAACTCTTTGTTTACTGTCATGATATCAGTAGTCTTCTCATCCAGCTAGGTGTTAGCACTTACAGTATAACAGAATGGCGGCTATTTCTTGACAGCTATAAACAGAGTCTGAAATGTGTTCTCCTACTCAATGGTAATGTTTATGCATTGGTTCCAATTGATTATTGAACTCATCTGCGAGAAGATGATAATGGCATAAAAATTGTCCTTGACTTTCTGAAGTATGAGGAGCATAACTGGATCATTTGTGTGGATCTTAAAATGGTAAATTTTCTGCTAGGACAACAGAGAGGTTTCATGAAGTATCCTTGTTTTCTGTGTTTGTGGGACAGCTGAACTCAGAAGAAACACTGGACACAGAAGGAATGGCCGAAACGTAAAGCTCTGGAAGCAGGCATGCAAAATATTGTGAATGAACCTGTAGTTAATTCAGACAGGATCATTTTACCCCCACTTCACATCAAACTTGGGTTAATAAAGCAGTGTGTTTAGGCTTTGAATAGAAAAAGTGAATGCTTTCAACATATTATTTCTGCTTTTCCTGCCTTGTCTTTTGAGAAGATAAAAACAGGTGTTTTTGATGGACCTCAAATTCGTACCCTCATACGTGATGATGAATTTGTCAGGAAGATGACTAATGAGGAGAAAGCAGCATTGCAGTCTTTTATGGCAGTTACAAAGAACTTCCTTGGCAACAAAAGAACAGAAAACTATGAACTTCTAGATCAAAGGATGCTGTTGGCTTTCTGCGATATTGGATGTAACATGAGCAAGCATTAAGATTCACTTCTTGAACAGTCACCTTGATAAGTTTCCCAAAAATCTTGGAGCTGTTAGTAATGAGCAAACTACAGCTGTAGCTTCAAATGAGATTGTCCTCAACAAGTACACAAGCACAAGAGCCACAAACGCAAATTTCTGCCTGAGTAGAATTTAAATAAGTTTTGTGCAAATTTTATGATTAAAATAAGTGTTTTAATGTGTTCTATTTTGAAATTGTAGACAAATCTGATGCAATCATATTTTTTAGTGTATTAGTGTATTTACTGCATTATATAAATTATATTTTCACAAAGATGATGCCCAAGAAAACATTCTACTTCATTATGTTAAACTAAATGTTGAAAATTTTACAATAAGATGAAAACCTAAAAATCTTGAATTGCAAAGAAACTCTAGATTCCAGAGAAAAACTGTCAGTTTTGAGATCGGCACACTTGAATTAGGTAAGAAAAAGTGTTTTTGTGGATGCAACAAAAATTTTATTCACAGTGTTATGAATACATCAGCATATGGTCAATGAAAAGGTTTCTATTGATGTGGAGCAAATAAAAATAAAATTTCAGATATTTCTGAACAAACAAGTATTGGTAACAATAATGTAAGAAAAAATATGACTTTAATGTAAAACGGAACAATATATAAGAGAAAAAAGACACGTCAACTTTTATTAGTGAGATATAGGTGTACAGTAATATCTCCCTCCCAATAATATAATGTAATAAAAAGGAAAGAAATCAGAGAAGTCTGGAACTCATATCCATTGCAGATGGTGGGGTAATCTGGGGGAAAGAATGAGATCACAAAGATATTAAGGCTTTGTGTCCTGAAAGTAATGATGACTTGGAGGCCAGAGGAGCTGCGCCAAGGGACCTAGAGGATGCTACCATCCTGACCTCTTGCAGAGGATCCAGAGGAAGTCCTGACCATAGTCTTGCTTGGATACTTGTTAATAGAAACAAACAACTATAAATAAGGGAAAGAAGGAAGTTCTCAGGGCATTAGGCGGAGGGCAAGGAACATGCTGACTCCAGGTGTTAACAGTGTCTCTGTCAATAATAGTTATGAACCTATTCATACTGTGTTTAGCTCACTCTGTATTCAGTATGGTTGTCAGTGAGGCCACTGTTGCTTTTGCCTCAGGGCACTGAACTATGCCCCTATTCTATGCTAATCTATTCAGGATCTCTACAGTTTCGGGCTTAAGTCCATTTGAGAATGTCTAAATTACAATTTTTTGTTGTTTATTTTTTTTAACAATTCTCATTAAATCAGAATAGATCCTAGAGCATAACATCTGCATTGACTTGCTTAATCAATTCAGAGGCTACAAAAAGAGGCAAAATTAAAATTAGCATGACTAGGAAAGATCTAATATTTTTCACTTTCACTCTTCTATGTTTTGTGATATCCTCCAATCATAGATGCATTTAGATTGATGACCGTTTTTTGAAAAGTACAAAGTGGAGCAGCAGCTAGCCTTCTATGAGACCAGAGAGGTTCCAGGAAAGAATCTTGTAGCCATGAAGAAGGCCACAGTTTAGGTAGATGGAGCAGCTGCTGAGATGGCCAGGATGCTAGAGAAACAGGTGAATAGGGTAAGAAAGGTGGGCTGTAATTGCCCTCACATCTTTAGAAAGTAGGCCAGCGGAGTGTGCAAAAAGGGAAAAAAAACCAAAATGGAAAGAAGCAGAAGCTCCAGGAGACTCCTCAAGACAGTGGAATACAAGACCCACCTGTCTCTTGACTCAAACCCAAGAAAAACAAATCATTTTCCAAGGAGGAGCAGGTTACTAGTAATCTTGAGGAGACAACTGGCAGTGGAAATCTTCCCAAAAGGAGACATCATTCCTCAAAGAGAAAGTGAATAGTGATGCTGAAGAGGCAGGTGAAAGGGGAAAATCTTTTCAAAGCAGGAGCCACTGAGCGGTGGACCTGAAGATGCTGCAGGTTGCTAGAGCAGTAACAGCTCTAAGAAGAAGAAAAAGCTCTCAAAGCTAACCCAGGAAGATTAGAATGGACAGGACCCTGGGTAGGGTATAACCACCCAGTGACCCATCCTCTGGGTCCCAATAAATACAAATGCGCAAGAAAGAAAGAAACAGAAAGTATAAACATATCTGAAATAATCAAAAGACTAATTGAATCATTTGTCTTAAAATTAAGTATAGCCTGGGAATTATGCCTCTTTGGTGCACTGGGTTTCCCTGGGTTCATGTTCAGAATGTAGTATTTATGTGTGTAAGGAACTTCAGGATGAAAAAGGCCTGTACCCCAAAGCCTTAGGACAATGTCTAGGACATGGCTGTAACGCAATGTCTCTGATGAATTAATGCAAGAAAGAATTTATGGGTCTTTGCAAATTATAAGAAAGAATATTAGGAATTGGGAGAAAGGCTTAACAGAAGTGGAAAAGAATTCTAAAAAATATTATGAGAATTATGGTCCATTTATTTTAGCCATTACTTTTTAGGTTAATGTGTAAGAGTTTTAAATATATGTGTAAATCAGATTTTATATTGTTTATACTGAAAATACCTACATATTTCTTGCAAGTATTTCAGTATGATGTTTTAATTCAAATTTAATTTAAGAATGTAGGATTGTTTTGAACAATGTTTTAAAAATCCAACTTTTTTTTGATGTTGCACAAAAAGTCTCCTTTATTTTATTCTAGGTTTGTTTTTATTGCTAGATTTTTTTTTAAACTTCTTTTTATTTTATTCATTTTAGAGAGGAGACACACAGAGAGAGAGAGAGAGAGAGAGAGAGAGAGAGAGAGAGAGAGAGAGAGAAAGGGGGGAGGAGCTAGAAGCATCAACTCCCATATGTGCCTTGACCAGACCAGAGCAGGGTTTTGAACTGGCGACCTCAGTGTTCCCAGGTCGACACTTTATCCACTGCACCACCGCAGGTCAGGCTATTGCTAGATTTTTAATACACCTAGAATTTTACTTTGTGTCTTATATGAGGTAGTGGAAGAATTTTATTTTATTTTATTTTGTGTGGAGAGCTGATGATCTTCTGTTCACAGATCATTGACCATAAATATTGGTCACATCACCACTTCTAACTTCAAGAGTGTGAGGAAGTGTAATATCATTTATAACAAGAAATGAAAAAGAACTGGATATTGGTAAACACTCATATTGTATACCCAAAATAGATTAAATCATCTATCTTTTCTTTTGTTTTATGATGTCATTTCTAGAATAATGTTACTTTCAAATTTGTACTTATCCATCAAAAATGTATTTATAAACCCATTATTTATAACCTTTGTCTTTTTAAAAATTTTATTTTTCAATTGCAGTTTACATTAAGTATTACTTTCTATTATTTTAAGGTGTACAGTATAATAGCACAGTAGTTAGACAATTTTATGCATCACAGAATGTTCCCCCTGATATTTTTAGTACCTAACTGGTGCCATACAGAGTTATTACAATATTATTGGCTATCTTCACTATGCTGTACTTAACATTGTTGTGACTATTGTTAACTACTAATTTTTACTTCTTGATCTTTTACCCCTCTAACAACTATCAGTCTGTTCTCTGTATCTATGAATTTGTTTTGTTTGGTTATTTATATTCCTTTTTAGATTTGACATGTGAGTGAAGTTGTATGGTATTTGTCTTTGTCTGACTGACTTATTTAATGTAGCATAATATCCTCTAGGTCCATCCTTGCTGTCACTAATGCGCAAAATAGAAACAGTCATCAAAATTAAAAGGCAACACAAAGAATGGCAGAATATATTTGCAAACAATATACGTGGATAGAGGTTAATAATCATAATATATAAAAACTCATAAAACTAAACAGCAAAAACCAATATCCTATTTAAAATGGGCAAAGTTTATGAATATGTAGTTTTCTAAAGAAGTCATGCAGATGACCAACAGGTATGTGAAAAGATGTTCAACATCCTTTATTATTAAAGAAATGCAAATCAAAACAACAAGGAGCTATTATCTCACACCCCTAAGAATGCCTATTATCAAAAACATATAATACAATTTGTAGATGATGTATTATAGAGTTGTACACCTGAAACCTACCTAATTTTATTAACCAATGTCATTCTAATAATTTCAATAAAAATAATAAAATAAAAGACTAGAGATAACTATTGTCAGGATGCAAAGAACAGGGCATTATTGTGCTCTGCTGATAGGATGTAAACTGGTACAATATGGTGGCTTCTCAAAATAAATAAAATTAAAATTAAACTACCATATGATCCAGGAATTCCTCCTTTGAGTATATATCTGCAGAAAAAGCCATCCTTATCTTGAAGAGATTTCTGCAACTCTGTATTTATTGCAGCATTATTCAAAATGACCAAGATAGCAGACAATGCAAATATCTATCAACAGATGAGTGAATAAAGAAAATACTATGGATATACATAATGTGTACACACACACACACATATACACACATACAGGAATATTATTTAACCATAAAAAGGAAGAAAATTTTGCCATTGGGAAAACATGAATGGATATTGAGAATATCATACTATGTAAGATAAGTTACCTAGAGAAGCATAAATAAAATAATGTATGATCTCACTGATATGTAGGCAATAAAAATCCAAATTCATAACAGGGAGTAGAATAGTGGTTGCCAGGGATAAGGGTAGGGGAGAAGAAGGAGGAGAGAGGTTAATCAAAGGGCACAAACTTCCAGTTTTAAGATAGGATTCAGTTCTGAGGATCTAATGTATAGCATGGTGCCTATTATCCAATGTTTCATGAACTGCACTTCAACCATCATTCCTGAAACTGGAATATATTTATCTAGCAAATTCTGATTCTGTATTTCAAGTACGGCTCTAACAGGCTCTTGCTTATAATTACCTCTGGTTCCTATTGTAGTTGAAGTATCAAGACACAAACTTTTAAAAATTTTAATGGCTCATAATTTTGTTGAAATAAGAACAACTTTCTTATTTGATTCATAATTGCTACACATTTTTATTTTTTAATTTAGAAAAACTAATTTCAAGTTTATCACATCTATTTTCTTCCAATTATTTTTCTTTGCACACCTGCATTTATGTCTAATGATCTTATCAAGTAAATTTTGGTGCATAAAATCATAAAAGATGAATGAATATGGTTCCATATTGTTTTAGTACAATGGGATTGTGATGTTCTTGTTGCATAATGTCATGAGATGAAATTCTCCCTGTTGAGTGATGCTTTTAATGAGAATACATTATTTTCTTTTTTCCATAGACATATATTTTTCACTCAGTAGTTAATCTAAGTTTCTTATACTGTGAATTTTACCACTATCATTCCACTCTCTATCTCTTTGCATTTATCATCTGATTCATATAATAATTATGAAGTGTCTACCTCTGTTGATATTTTTCTCCTTGGTATTATCATCAGAAATTTTTAAAAATTATAAATATTTAGCTGGTCTCAATAAAAGTTTAAAAAAACAAACTACAAAGATGGTGTATTCAGATTCCCATATGCCTACATAAAAAATGATTCAATACTTTAACAAAGCAATATGAAGAATGAAAGATATG
The DNA here is from genome assembly GCA_037038555.1 of Rhynchonycteris naso. Lineage (NCBI taxonomy): Eukaryota > Metazoa > Chordata > Mammalia > Chiroptera > Emballonuridae > Rhynchonycteris > Rhynchonycteris naso. Next base: position 119,694,622 of record CM072996.1, on the reverse strand, counting down.
TTATTGTGGAACTTTATTTCAGTATTGTTTCTTCCTCCTAGGTGAAGTCATGTTTTCCAATTTTGAATTATCTTAATATATTTTTGCATGGTTGTGACTAGTATATGTATAATTATAAAACACTCCCTAAGATAATAAAATAGCAAAATGTTTAAAAATATATGAAAGACAAGATCATCAAGAGCTGTTAGTATATTTTATGATTTATAAAAAGGTCTAATAGTTCATATGTTAATTGTAAGCTGTAATAAATTTTATGTTATTCAAAGAATAAGGAGGCAATATTCTCTTTACTTTCCAGGAGATTTCTAAGAAAATATAATATCAACAGTAAATCTTACCACCCTTAGAATTGTCTTAAAATAAACAATTATTTAAAAAGAAATACTCAAAGCTAATTGGTTTAAAAAAACTTTGATGATATATTAAATATGGTATTAGCAATGTTTTTTATTTTTTTTAATTTGGGGAGAACCTCCACATTGTTTTCCATGGTAGCTGAACCAATTTTCATTCCTACCAACAATGTACAAGAGTACACTTTTCTCTACAACTTTTAATCTCTTGTTTTCTTGATGATAGTCTTTCTAACTAATGTCAAGTAATATTTCACTGTGTTTTGATATGCATTTCCCTGATGTTCCCTGATGAGCAGCAATGGTGAGCATCTTTGCATATACTCGTTACCTATGTATATTTTTGAAGAAATTTCTATTCAGTTTCTCTTCTCATTTTTTTAAGGGAGAGGTAGGGAGGCAGACAGAAAAACTCCCACATGCACCCCAACTGGGATCCACCTAGCAAGCTTCCTACGGAGTGATGCTCTGCCCATCTGAGGTCATTACTTCATTGCTCTATAGCCAAGCTATTTTAGCACCTGAAGCAAGGTCATGGAGCCATTCTTAATCCTGAGGCCAACTTGCTCAAACTGTTCAAGCTATGGTTGTGGGAGGAGAAAAAAGAGGTCAGAGAGGCGGGGGGAAGAGAGTGAGAAAGAAAGGGGGAAGAGTGGAGAACAGGTGGTTGCTTCTCCTGTGTGCCCTGATCAAAAATTGAACCTGGAACTTCCACACTCAGGGCTGACACTCTACCACTGAGCCAACTGACCAGAGCCTCTCAGCTCATTTTTAATTGGGTCATTTTATAATAAAAGTTATTGAGTTGTATACAATTTTTATATATTTGCATATTAATGCCTTGTTCAATATATGGTTTGCAAATATTTTTATTCAGTTTATAGATTTCCACTTTATTTTGTTGATTGCTTCATTTGTATGCACAGCATGAGTAGTTTAACATTTCAGTCAATGAAGAGCTACATAAATGACGATGAGCTCATAAGATTATAATAGAACTGAAAAATTCTTATTATCTAGTGATGTTATAGTTATTGTGACCACATAGTGCAACACATTACTCATGTTTGTGATGATGCTGGTGTAAACAAACCTATTGCACTGACAATCATATAAAAATATAGTTGATACAATTACATATAGTACATAATACTTGTTAATTTTAATAAACAACTGTGTTACTGGTTTATGTATCTACTCTAGTTTTTATCATTATTTCACTGCACTTGATCTTAGCCAAAAGGCTGAGAAACAATTTTATCATTGTTTTAGAATGTACTATTTTTAGTTATAAAAAAATGGCTGCTGTAAAATAGCATGTAGTGTTATGCTGGCAGCAATCTCATATATCTTGTGTTTACCACATCTCTTGATTGCATCATTTTATCTTTTATTTTTTTTTATTTTTAAGTGAGAGGAGGGGAGAAAGGGTGACAAATTCCCACATGTGCCCTTATTGGGATCCTCCTTTCTGGGCCAACACTCTGCCCATCTGGGGCCATGCTTGCAACCGAGCTATTTTTTTTTTTTTTTGGTTCAGGCAGAGGCTCCACAGAGCCATGCTCAGTATCTGGGGCTGATGCACTCAAGCCAATTGATCCATGGCTGTGGGAGAAAAAGAGAGAAAGGACAAAGGGAGGGGTAGAGAAGCAGAGGGTTGCTTCTCCTGTGTGCCTGGACCGGGAATCAAATCCAGGAAATCAACATGCCAGGCCAAGGCTTTACAACTGAGCCAATAAACCAGGGCCTTTTATCTTGTCTGATTTGATTTAATGTTGTTTTTATGATCATTGCCCCTAAGTATGCAAAATCCACTACTAATGTTGTCAGTAGGAAGTCAAGTTGAATGACTGACCTGGAATTAAAATTAAAAGTGGTTAAACATGATGAAGGTGAAAAATCAGTGGTGGTTATTGTTCAACAGTCAGGTCTGTCCCATTCCTTTGTAACTTTGTTCTTGAAGAAGAAGAACAAGGTGCTTCAATGAAGGCACCAAGACTGACAAAAATTCAAGAAGGACCTCTATCAGACTTGGAGAAATGTCTAATAATTTGGATTAAAGACCGTATACAGAAGTGAATCTTTTTCAATACCATGAAGATCATGGCAAAGCAAAAAGTTTGTTTGTTATGTTGAAAGAAAAGTCTAGACCTGACTATAATGTTTAATTTACTGTTAGCTTTGTGTGTTGTAAAGATTCAAGAATTATTATTCATTATATAAAGTGAAAGAGAGTGGTGAGTCTATAAGTCCTGATGTTAAGGCAGTTGAGAAATTTTTGGAAATGGTAGATAAGCTGATTGTAGAAGAAAAATTACTTGCCAGGGCAATTATTCAATATTGATGAAACCTCCTTATTCAAGAAAGGAATGTCTGAAAGGTTTTTTATTCATTTGAAGGACAATTCAATGCCAGGTTTCAGGAATTTTAAAAACAGTATAATAGTTTTGCTTGAGGACAATGTTGCAGGCTACAAATTGAGATTCTGTGTGATTCAGCATGATGAAAACCTCAGGACCTTTGAGCATATCAATAAGCACACACTGTCATTGTACTAAAGGATAAATAAGAGGTCATGGATGACCTCTTCCAAGATGCTCTGTTGAATTCTTATGTTAATGAACTGAACATGTACTATTTGGAGAATAATATGTCTCCAGATTTAGTTTATTGTTGAAAATGCTCTAGATATCCTTTAATTGGTGATCTTTAGGCCAATGTCAATGTGGTCTTTCTTCCCTCAAACATCACTTTTAGATCAAACTAATAGACCAAGGAATTATAACAGTTTTTGAAGGCTCATGAAGAAGATATTTCTCTAGGCTATTGCTGCAACCAAGAAAGACACTGAGGATGTACTGATGCAATTCTGGAAGAACTACATCTATGACTATATTAAAAGCCTTGCTTTGGCTTGGGTTGTCAGCAAGGAGTACATGAATGGCATCCAGAGGAAGACAAGAAGTGTGTTGATAACTTCAAAAATCTTGCCAAGGGTGAAAAGTTTGCAAAAGTACAAGGTTACAATTGAGATGGTAAGCAACTTTAACCTGTGTGTGCATGGGGATGACATTGAGAAGCTGTTAAAGGGTGTTTCTGAGGAACCGGCTAATGAGGAGTAGTTAGAGTTGGAACAGGAATACATAGCTGAAAGAGACACAAGAGAAAAGAAAATTGCACTAGAAAAAAAGAACCTCCAATAAAATTTACAGTGAAAAGATTGGTTGAAGCTTTTGCAGAACTCAACAAGCTTAAAAGACATTGAGAACATAGATCCCAATGCTGAATGTTTTCCATGAAACATTATCTGCTCATAAGCTAATCTATAATAATAAAAAAAGAAAGACACTATAAATGTATTTCTGAAAGTGAACTTTCTCAAGAAGAGGCTCAGGAAAGTCCTTTAAGATGTATTCCAGAGAAGACATACCAACTCCATCCATGTTATTGCTCCTGAAACAACTCCGCGGGACAAGATATAAAAGTGGATGACAGTGATAATGATGATCCAGACCTTGTGTTGACCTAAACTAAGGTATGTTGTGTTTTACTTTTTAACAAAAAAGTTTAAAAAGTAAAAATTAAAAAAGAAAACTATAGAATAATAATATAAGGAAAACATAATTTGTATAGCTATATGTTGTGTTTATGTTTTAAGCTGTTATTACTGAAGAGTTGAAAAATTTAAATAATTAAAAAGTTCATAAAGTGAAAGAGTTACAGTAAGCTAAGGGTAATTATTGAAGAAAAAAATAAATTTAGTGTAATTTGAGTGTAGAGTGTTTGTCTTGAGTAGGGCACATTACTTTCTTAGGCCTTCACATTCATTCCCATCTCACTCACTGATGCATACAAAGCAACTTCCAGTCCTGCAAGCTTCATTTATGGTAAGTGTCCTACACAGATGTACCATTTTTTATCCTTTATACTGTATTTTTACTACCACATTTTTTTATGTTTAGATACACAAATACCATTGAGTTATGATTGCTTAAAGTATTTAGTACTATAACATGAAATAGGCTAGGAGAAATAAGCTATACCACATAGCAGATGAGTAGTAGACTATACCATCTTGGTTTGTCTCAGCATGCTCTATGATGTTTATACAATGATGAAATTGCCTAATGACAAATTTGCCTAATGATGCATTCTTAGAACATACCCCTGTTATTAAGCAATGCATAATTGTAGCCCCCCTTACTGATTTTTTTTATGGTATATTTTTGTCCTATAAAAAATATACCATAGCCAAAAGCAATGTTAATGAGCTTGTTCATATATTTGCTTCTAGAAGTTTATAGTATCAGGTTTATGTCTTCAATTCACTACAAGTATGTTAATGAAAAATAAAGGTCTAATTTTATTTTTCTGCATGTGTTTTTTCAGTTTCCCCAGCACCATTTATTTAAGAGACCATTCCTTTCCCTGGGGTGTTTTGGAGCCCCTGTCATATTACTTGAATGAATTGAAAACAAAACTACCAGGTGATTCTGCAATTGCACTTCTGAATATATACTTAAAGAAACTGAAAACTGTTAAAGAACTACATACAATCTGTTTGTAAAAAAGATAGTGCTTAACTGAAGTCATGAGCATATTATTCACTTATACGGTGAGGTTGTTTATTGTTTTATTTTTATTATTTTATTATTTGCTAGAGCAGTGGTTTTTAACCCTTTTTGAGGTGTCACACCCACCAGTTTCATATGCACATTCACCAAACCCTTCTTTAGTGATAAATAAAATATGATTTTTTTTTTCCAAATTCAAGACATAGGTATATGTTTTTTTACTGGTGCACAAAATGAGCCGTGCATGAACATCACCTTGCTCAAAGAACAAAACCAACAAAGTGCATGAACTCACAACAAATTACGGTACTACTTTTTATGGTCTCCGCAGCAGAGGCTTCTCCGAACCCCTGAGACCTACTCATCGAACCCCTAGGGTTCGATAGAACCCAGGTTAAGAACTACTGTGCTAGATTCTTTGTAATTTCACCTTTTAGTGTTAGGTCCACAAATAATGTGAAATTACATTACTTTTAGCATTGTGTAAAAATATGAATGAGTTTCCTTTCTTATCTTAGACATTTTTCCAGTTGATCAAGCATCACCAATATCACATTATCTGAATTACTGCCTTTATTTCAAGTCTTGAAATAATGTAACATAAGTCTTCCCACTTCACTTTTAAGTTTCAAGATTGTTTTTGAGATTTAAGGTCTTTTGTATTTCTATAAAGTTTTATAATTGTCTATTTTATCAGAAAAAAATGGGATTTTTATTAGGAATTTGGTAGGTTTGCAAATAAATTCTCTTATAATTAATACTGATTTCTACCAAATAAAAGCTATTTAGGAATTTGGGAACTTGTTAAATATACAAATAAATTATTTGTATTTTCCAATATTTTTTTACTGAAATTGTATTTACCTTCATTTATTCAGATCATCTTTAATTTCTGTGAGAATGTTTTTATTTTTCAGTGTTGTTATCTTTTATGTATTTTGTAATATTAATTTATTTTTTGATTTAATACAAAGATATTTATTTATCGAGAGAGAAGAAAGAGGCGGGGGGAGGGAAACAGATACAGGAAGTGATAGAGTGTGGGGTGGGAGAGCAGAAGCGTCAACTAATAGTTGCTTCATCTTAATTGTTCATTGATTGCTTCTCATACATTCTTTGACTTGGGGGCTTAAGCCAAGCCAATGACACCTTGCTTAAGCCAGAAACCTTGGGCTTAAGCAAGTGAACTTGGGCTTCAATCAGTGACCCCAGGATCATGTTGATAATCCCGTGATCAAGCTGGCAATTTTGTGGTTTCAATACTGGACATTAGCATCCTAGGTTGGTGCTCTATCCACTGCACCACCACTGGTCAGGCAATACAAAGGATTTTATAAACTTTATACTGAATTGTTTGATTCTGCTACATAGGGATACAATTGATATTGAAACCTTGAATAATGTGATCTTATTAAAGGAATTGTATCCATAAGAAAAGACAGTTCTCATACTTCTGTTTCAAACTATAAGCTATTAACATTTGTTGTTGTTGTTGTCTATTTATCTTGCACAAGCCTCAAGTAAAATGTTAAACAGAAGTAATTAAAACAAACTTCTGTGTCTTTTCTGATGTTGGAGATTCATTTTATCTCATTAAGGATGAGATAAATTGTTGAGACTCTTTATTGTGTGTGATTGTTAATTTTGTCAAATAACATTTATTCATCTATTGAGTTCTTCATATGGAGTTTTTACTCCTTTATTCTTTTGTTACGATTGATTATAGTGATTGATTTTAGAATCTATAGCAAATATAATTCTACATTAGGAACTATATACTTATTTTTTATATTGGTTGATTTAATATGTTAACATTTTATTTTTGCATTTATGTTCTTCAGAAACACTGATCTATATACTTTTATTCTCTAATAGTTTTGTCAGCTTTTTCTATAAGAGTGCTAGTCTCAGAGAAGCCTCAATCTAGAGCTAATATTGACTCAATAGCAAGGCAATATTCTTTTGAGTACTGATTCTCAGTACATTATAAATATTTTTTATTTGGAATGATAGAAACATAAATTATTCCTGTCTTTCCATTCCAAAAATTATTCCAACTGTTCCTTCCTAGTGATTTGTTCCCAACCATAGGTAGTTTTCTCACATACATGGTTCAATAAGTGTTTAGTTGAAGACATAAAACTTTTTCTCAATATGAAGCTGTCTTTTCTTTGTCTGTGTAATTATGCTCCCCATGTAGCTTCTTCTTTTCGGTACTCTGTCTACAAATTCTTGCCACCTTAGAATAGCAAAATTTTTAATGATGTCTTTCTTCTCAACTTAGAGAGACTGCACATCTCATTAGGTTCGCTCTCTTGTACCGCAGCCTAGAAATCATAGGCAGTAAGCAGGGCAATCACCTCATTTGTTTTCCTTTTATCAGAAATCATTGCCCCTTTCTGCTTGTTAGTCAATATCTAAAAACTGTTTTACATAGTTAGCCTAGATTTTTAGTTAAGAAGAGAAAAATATTACTGTATTATTGTTCTGCTTTTGAGATATCTAAAGTGACTGCTTTTCTTTCATTATAAATGACTAGGCAAACATAAATGAATTGGTTGAAAACCACCAAATCAAACATGGCAACCGAAGCTCAGCATTCTGTACAAACTGGAAGTATTAAAAGCAAGTAACAGATGAGTACATCCTGATAACATAAACTTTCATACAGCATGCTCCTGCTTGAAATTATCAGTCATACTGATGGGGGCAAATTACTTGAGCAGTATTATGGTTCCACATTCAAAAATGACTTATTTGTTAGACATTTTTCATTTAGTCTTAGAATAATTTTAGATAGGGCAAAAAGTATTTTTCAAAGGTCATGGGTTGATTATTATAGATTAGGCTCATTTAGAAAAAAACGATAACTCATATTTTCATGGTTTGAGTGAATTACTTTCTCAGTTTGATTTATCATCTTTACATACCTTAAATGTCACCAGAGATTCATTTGCTACAACATATGCTAAAATACACTTTATCCTTACAAGTGCAATGGGAAATGCTGAACATGTTTGTTTAGCAGTTGTACTGCATTTTCAAATACAGCTTCTGTCACAAGTTTATAATACAACACATTTATGAATGCAGTTATAGAAAAAAAATTGTAATAATTCTACTCCTTTGCTCCAATTGTACGCAGAGTTGGCACATCTGGTTTAATAAGACTTCATCTATTTTTTATTTTTTGTGGCTTTTGGGTAACCTTTAATTTTTTAAATTACTTTTATTTATTTATTCATTTTAGAGAAGAAAGACACAGAGAGAGAGATAAATAGAAAGAGAGAGTAGGTGAGAAGAGCAGGAAGCATCAACTCCCATATGTGCCTTAACCGGGCAAGCCCAGGGTTTTGAACTGGCGACCTCAGCATTCCAGGTCGACACTTGATCCACTCCACCACCACAGGTCAGACCCATCTATTTTTTTTAAGGTAGAATCACATTACCTTTGGAAGACCCAGGTATTAAATGTTCATTTATATGAAACTACTATAACCAAACTTAATGTATATAACTATATAAAATCATTTTGATGTAACATCATCACAAATAATTCATTTTTATAGGGAAAGAAATAATTTTCACTCTATAATTTATTTTATAGAGATTATTTCATATAAAATATTTATAAATATATTCATAAAATGTATGTTATATATTTATGTATTTACATACAATTTTGAAATTATCAATAGTGTAGCATACATTCCTACACATTTATAAACACTTATATATATTTACGTAGAGAGAGAGAACTGCATTTACTGATATTGAAACAGTTGAATCAGTGAAAAATTACTATTTTTTTTCATTATTTAATACTGATCCTAACAGAATTTCATCCTGTCAAGTTTACAAACCATCACCAAAGAGGATACAAAACATTTCTACTAATCTCCTTTCCCTCCTATAATATTTTTCTTTCCCACCTTTTGTTCCTTCTTTTCAACTGTTTGGCATTACATAACATTTCCTAAAGCCACTTTTTGTGAAAAATTCAAAATTCAGACCTCAATCTATCTCCAAATTTTAAATGACTATTATCTCTATGTAAATTTCTTGCGGACCAACCAAGCACAATGAATCTAAAACTATACTGAAATTTTCCTCTCCAGATTTCTCTTCTATGGGCCTTGTCAGATCATCTCACAGTCAGAAACAGGCTAAGCCCTGTCTCAATTCCTCCCTCTCTCTCCTGTGCAACTTCTCAACAACATCATCGGAGTTCAGGTTACCAGTTTCTTTAACTTTGGCAATAGCAATAGAGTAATAATGGTTTTTCTTTCTTTCTACGTGTTCATTGGTTATTATTGTTTTTTAAGTATCAGCCCCTAAAGGAGAAGTGGGCCACTGTTTTGCAAGTTCCACTATTAAACCAGATGCAGGAAGATCCACACTAGACTTTACTGGTAAGTTGGATTTTCAGCCCAGGAGCGTTCAGACAGTGTCTGCTTGGCAAGGATGGCAGGAGAAACACAAGCCCCAGCTATGCAGAGGGCAGACATGAAGACAGCTGCCTGCAGATAATCTCAGTCATCATAATGACAAAACAATGCCCACGGGAAAGGGCATGTTAGCAAGAAAGCAGAGCCAGCCCTCCACAGAGGTCAATGAGGAGGTCTTGCCAGACTGGGATTTCTTCCCCCGTTACACAGACCAAAGGTCTATGCAGTGAAAACTGTACGGAAGCCAAATCCAGTCAGTCTGTTTCATTCCCGCAGTTTGCAAAATTAGGACAAAGGGGAAGAAGGCCTCTTCCAAAGTATTTTTTAAAATTTTTTCAAGTTCTAGAATTAGCTACGCTTTTATTTGTACTTTGTGTCTCATGAGAAAGAGACACTTAGAAGAGCGCTGTATGTGAGCAGGTAGAAGAGTGGGCAGAAGGCCTGGACTATGCTGAATCAAAAGTATAATTTCTTCATTTTGTGTCCTACTGCTGCTTCCCAATCCTGAGGTTCAATAACCAAAGCTTGTTCTCTTTTATATAAAAGGTGCAGTTATGTTTAAAAAAGAAATAAAGAGAGAGAGAGAAAGACAAAAGAAAGAAAGGAAAGAAGGAAGGAAGGAAGGAAGGAAGGAAGGAAGGAAGGAAGGAAGGAAGGAGGAAGGAAGGAAGGAAGGAAGGAAGGAAGGAAGGAAGGAAGGAAGGAAGGAAGGAAGGAAGGAAGGAAGAGAAGGGAAGGGAAGGAAGGAATGTCCAGTCTCATAGTCCAATTTATTACAGTAGCACTCTCACCCTTTGCTGCCTCTCTACCACTGTGGTTGGTGGAGCCATACCAATCAGCTAGACTTCAAAGAGAAGCTCAGGGACCAGCAGAGAATACATCATAGGTCAACATCATGCTTCTTGACTGTATAAAAGGCAGAGACCTGGCATCTTCTGTTGAAGAATACTGAAGTTTATACAGATAGTGCTTTTGTCCAAAGTCGCCTACTGGAAGAACATCACAAAATTGCCACCACGTTGAAACTTGTATTGCTTGTGTCAGGACCTTCAGTAATCGCTGCAGTAACTGAAGGAAGAAATTTGAAACTTCAGCAGCTTCATCCAGCTGAGTGTCAAGATGGGAATCCAGCAGATGTGAACTGCTAATTCCAATAGCATTCTTTGGACTTTTGCTCTTAAAGTGCTGTCTCCTAATTTTTTGTTTATATACAATTTCATATCTTTTTAAAATGCAAAGCTAGTGATCACAAAGACCATGGCTCAACTAATTTTATCACTTTGTCAGTCTACAACATTGACCATCCCTGTGTTTTGATTGCATCAGAGTATGAATGTTTGTAGGGAAACAACTTCACAGAAATGGGTCACATCCCTTGTTCATACCTGCAGCCCTTAAACTACTGCCACTCTTTTTGCATTGAGTGTCAATGGAATGATTGAGAATTTTCCAGACAATTGAGAAAAATAGCTAAGGAATAAGATTTGCTTGGAGGATAAACAGGTGAAAAGAAAGCATGGAGAAAAACTTAAATATAACCCTTTCCGCAACTGGGTCTAAAACTTTGATGAGCTGGTTGCCACCTACAAACAATTAATTGCAGAATAGCCAGTAAAGTTGGACAATACATTTTTTAAATTAATTAATTTCATTTTGATTAAAACTTATGTACTGTTTATTTTCGGAATTTTTTATTTAATATTTTTGGACTATGTTTGATCAAGAAAAACTGAAACCCTGGAATGGAAAACTCAGGATAAAGAAGGATAAATGTAATAAATATTTTAATTTAATTTAATTTTTATATTTTATAACTTTTTTTTTATTATTAAGTGAGAGTCAGGGAGGCAGGTAGATAGACTTCACCATGTTCCCCGGCTGATATTCACCTAGCAAACCTCCTAAGGGGCATGCTCTGCCCATTTGGGGCCACTGCTCCCTTGCTCGGGCAACTAAGCTATTTTAGTGCCTGAGAGGAGGCCATGGAGCCATCCTCAGCACCCGGGGCCAACTTGCTCAAACCATTTGAGCTGTGGCTGCAGGAGAGGAAGAGAGATGAGAGAGAGAGAGAGAGAGAGAGAGAGAGAGAGAGAGAGAAGGGGTGGAGAAGCAGATGGTCCCTTCTCTTGTGTGCCCTGACCTGGAATTGAACCTAGAGAACTAACTCCACATACCAGGCCAATGCTCTACTGTTGAAGCAACTGTTTAGGGTCTAGGTTTTTTATTTTAGAAACAAAAGTTTATATAGTTCATTGGAACTCCCTATCCTAGACGCCTGATACTCTTACATTATCAAGTTTACACAAAGTTAAAATCACTTATCTCTGAACAATTTCACACCCGGAGTGAAACCAGAATATTTGGCTCATGCTGCCTGTCACCTGAACATAATATAAGCAGAGGCAGAGATTGAATCTTTAAAAGTATTTTATTCAGATGGCCAGTCACTTGAGAAGGCCGTGGGCTTTAGGTCCAAAGAACTGCCTTAATAACCTCAGTTTCCAGGCATCTTTTATAGGGTTCAGGGGCTGTTAGTAATGGTCCAAGGGCAAAGTTTGTGCAGTTAGTCACATAGGCTAGAGGTAATGAGGTGCTCTGTTCTTAAGATAACAAACTATCTGTCTTATTTCTCTGTCTGCTGGCTCCTCTCTGAGTGCTTTCCAGGGCTGGATGCTTCCCAGATGCTTCCAAGGACGTTTTTTTAGGCCCTTCTTCAAAGATAAAATTCTCAGTGCATTTCAAAAGGAAGGCCAGGAAGCCATTAAGAGAGAACTGAGAGCAAATGTACCAGTTAAGTATTTCCTAATGTTTGTCTAATTTCCTATTGATGGTAACTAAAGCAACTATTACTGCAGCCAAATTTCTGACTCTTGAGTTCCCTTATCAGGAGGATTTTTTATTAGTCCAGTTGAACCACACAAAGATGGCCTGGTATTGACAGAACTTGAACTTACTTGGCAAAACCTCTGGTTGAAGCCTGACCCAAGCTCTGGAAAATAACATTGTGTGCAGATGGGATACCAGGGAACGACATGCAATTTCCCAACACCATCAGCATTGATATATGGGGACATAGTACTGGAGAAATGCAGTAGATTTCCATGAAAGCTCTGTTGTGTCCTCCTTTGGAACTCAGAATCTGGGCTGCATTAGAGATAAAGCTGAGTAACATGAAATTCAAAACTAATCTGTATGTTAGTGTTGTAATCTCTATCCCTGGTTAAAGCTATTTAGGAATTGAAATGTTAAAAGTATTGAAGGCCATAAAGAATGATTTCTGTTTGGACATGTTTTCCTACATGATTCCTGCCCACCTTAGGCTAGGTATATCTTATGAATCAGTTTAAGACAAGAACAATATTATAGGATATTGTGCAGCTCTTCACAATTACCTTACATTTAACCTCCATGGATTTGTTCTCTTTTATTATCAGTTCTTGAATTTTATATTTTAATTTTTATATCATCAAAATATTATCTTCTTGCTGAAGATTACTTTGAATTCATTTTAAATCAAACATTGTTTTCAGTTTTTAAACTCTTATCATTTTATCTATACTTTTATGACTAACTTAATACTTTCTGCTTTCTGATATTGCATTTATATGCCTTATTTTCCTTTGTATTTTGAGCTTCTTATGTGTAGAACATTTTTAAAAAACTTATATTACTTGAGTACTCAGTGAAGTGTTTTTAAAGAAGTAAGTAAACAACTACTACCCTGGTTGTCTGTGTGGATGAGAGTTTTTTCATGGCAGAAATTTTGAACTTGTAGCTACAAGAAAACACCTGAAATATTTGTTTCCCATGGTATTCCTGAGTCATGCCTAAGAACTATCCTGCCACGACTCAAACCTGAAATATCATCTATAGGCCATTTGGTTGCAAAAATGCAAATGAGCATGTCAAAGTTAACTTTGTCCTTCATCAAATCACTATAGACTCTTTTCTTTTTGTTTTATAATTTAAGTGAGAAATAAAGACAATACCACTCGCCAGTTTTGTATTTTAAGGAATTGAAATACTTTATAACTGAGATAACTAAAAAATATTTTAGGATATTTAAAAAACGCAGCATAAAAAATTAAAGTTGACACTGAAGACACTTAGAAGACCAGTAGCAAAGTAGAGTAATTGTGCCAGGTAAGCCTCAGATAGATATAAATATTAGAATTCAGATGTGCAAAGTTTTAGAAAACACATAATTTGCACACATATGCTTTGAGTGTATTATATATCTACTTATATTAACTACCTCATATAGTTGCATATATATGTGTAGAAATAAAGATTCTCATTGTAACACTGTGAAACGTGCATTTTTATCTCAAATTGTTGCTCATGGAGGCAGATCAGATATTAGTAGTACAAACACTTTATTACATTTCTTCAGAAGAAGACACTGTGAGAATTTGTGCACTAGTTTTCATCAACTCAAGAAAAAAATGTTCATTCATTAAAAAATTAATGCTGCTATGAAGTGACAAATGGATTATTACACTGTGCCATTGTTTGCTTAGAGTGTATATGATTTAGCATGATACCAGAAATTCATCACGTTCCTAGAATGTTACTTGGATTATATGCAACAAACCACCAAATGTAATGAGCTGAATTCTCTTCCTCCAGCTCTTTAGGGTAAAATCACACTTTTCTAATGCAAACTAATCCATGGCCATATAAGTGGATGAAAAAAAAATCTCTATCTATTAGAATGAATATGGCTACATTAATCTCCCCAAAGGCACTAAACTGTAACATAAATTTTATTTAATAGTCTACTTTTAAATCAACAGTTAGAAAGAAGAAGGAAATCACATGCCCCAAAACATAAGAGCTTATATGCAACACTTAACCTCACATCAGGGAAAACATGAAGGAAGTCTCACAGCGAACTATTCATCTATCTGACATGTACTGATATGTGTACCTGATTTGCTTGCCCTGCCTTTTCAAATTCTTGACCAATTTGTTTTTCTACATTGCTTAGTAGAAGGCTGTACATGCTCTCGGGACAGTTTGCAATATGTTCTGATGAACAGAAAGAATGTTGCTGGCCTAGCAAAAGCTTCAGGAAACCACAAAAATGAAAAGGGTTTTATAAACCATGATTATTACATTTTGTACAGAAGGCCTGGATATTGATAAGAGCAGATGTAATTGTTTTTCATTTAATATACTTTCTTTTTCTTTTTTTGAAATCCTAAATCGTACAGTCCATTTGTAGCTATCAGTAGTAGCAAACTGGAATATGATAGAGGCTAGATTAATACATAGTGTTTGCAATGATGACCAGCAAGATTTATTTTCTGGATCACACTAAGCTTCAATGTAGACAGAAAATGTGTAGCATTGACAGGTTGGAGGTTTCCTGCCACTGACTATAACCACAGTAAAACTTGAGATGAGAATTGGACAAAACCAATCTTTTTGAAACTAAGAAAATAAATGTACTTTATTTACTAACTTCTCTTTTAAGATATCATTCCCTTTCAGAATTCTAATTCCTTTTCTCTGAGCTAAGAAAGGCCTGGCTGGGAAAGAAAAGATAATATCAGACATTGAACTACTTTAGCAAGAATACATAAGAGAGTACTAAGGAAATTATAATCCTGAAAGCCATTTTGATATGTGGTGGTGCACAATGCAATAATAATGATGATGATAGCTAATTCATTGATAGGGCTGTAAAATAAATTTTGCTAAATCTCCCACAAAACTCACAAGGTAGATAAGGATATATTTATGGGTATTCTCTCATTACCAACAAGGAACCTGAAGATTGGATAGATTAAGTGACTAGGTAAAGTATATAGTAAGTATGCTATATAGTTATAATAAATAAGAATTAGATCTTTTTTCTAAATCTGACATTTATTCCTATCTACACAATTTATCAAAGAGATATCAAAATTAGGTGCTTCCAAATCAAGTTTAACTTGGTTAAAGCAATAATATTAAAACACATTAGTCACAATATTTATATCACTAATATGAAAAGATTAATACACAAGATGATTATATTTTTCCCAAAGGAATAAACAAGCATTTATATACAATTACTGGTATAGTATGAAAGACTATAAAACATTATCTCAATAAAATTGCCAAACATTTTGCACAACAATAGATCAGGTAAACTTTAATTTGAATTCAGGCATACCAAATACCAATTTGTGTAGAGGAATATGATATATGCATAAATATATTTCACATTTAAACAATAAGCTCAGTTTTTTTATCATTTATTTTCCTATTTTGGATTTTTTTCTTAAGCTTGTTACTAAATTCTAAAATTAGAATGAATAATTCTATAATAGATAATTCATCATCATCAAACTAAGTACTAGCTATGTGTGCTAAACACAATGACCACAAATTGATATCCAGCTTAACTTGAACAGAAAAACTTATAAAGGAGGTACAATAAAAATACCTGTGGAGATTATATATTTTCCTGGTAGCTGTTATTAATAATTTTTGGAAACATATTAGTGATTTTTAATACTGCTTTTGTTCTTTTATCATTTATTGAAGCTTCACTATACACATGATCTAAAACCATGAAAGATGTGACTTTAGAAATGTGCAGCAAGATTACAAGGGAACACAAAATAGAGAAAGAAGTGATATGGCTCATTTCTCAGGAGTGGATGTCTTTAGAAAATATTCCACATAGAGGAGGCAATAACAGGATGTGGGAAGATTTCCAGATAGAGTATGAAGCAGAAAGCAGCATGTAAAATGTAACATTTCTGCATCATGAAATTATTTTTCCATTTCCTAAAAGAGTTGCTACTCTCTATACAAAAAGAGCCCAAATTAATACACTACAAAGATCTGGCAAATAAAATGAGCTGACTGATTTCAGATTTCTACCCCATAATACTTTTATTAAAAGGGAAAAATGACAAAATTTCTTGAGATTTTTGAAAGAAACAGCTATTGTTCTATAAGTACAGTTTCACAAAAGTTTTCTTTATTCTTTATTGACAAAAAAAAAATTTTATAGGCTCTGGCCAGGAAGCTCAATTGGTTACAATGTCATTTCAATATGCTAAGGTTGCAGGTTTGATCCCTTGTCAGGGCACATACAAGAATCAACTAATAAATGTATAAATAAGTGGTACAATAAATCAATATTTTTGTCCCTCTCACATCCTTCTGCTCTCCCTAAACAATTTAAAAAAATTAAAAGAGAAATAAGAATAAAATGTTTTATTCTGATATGAAAATTATTGGGAAACAATATTCTTTTTTCAAAAAAGGTATTAATGATGTCTACTAAGCTATTTTAAAGAACAATTATGGACCAACAATGGAGCCTGACCAGGCAGTGGTGCAGTGGATAGAGTGTCGAACTGGGATGCGAAGGACCCAGGTTCAAAACCTCGAGGTCTCCAGCTTGAGCGCAGGCTCATCTGGCTTGAGCAAAAAGCTCACCAGCTAGGACACAAGGTCGCTGGCTCGATCAAGGGGTTACTTGGTCTGCTGAAGGCCCACGGTTAAGGCACATATGAGAAAGCAATCAAGGAACAACTATGGTGTCGCAACGGCAACAAAAAACTGATGATTGATGCTTCTCATCTCTCTCCATTCCTGTCCATCTGTCCCTTTCTTAATTAAATTCTTTTTTTTTTATTTTATTCATTTTAGAGAGGAGACACACATAGAGAGAGAGAGAGAGAGAGAGAGAGAGAGAGAGAGAGAGAGAGAGAAAGAGAGAAAGGGAGTAGGAGCTGGATGCATCAACTCCCATATGTGCCTTGACCAGACCAGTGCAGGGTTTTGAATTGGCGACCTCAGTGTTCCCAGGTCGACACTTTATCCACTGTGCCACCACAGGTCAGGCTGTCTGTCCCTTTCTATTCCTCTCTCTGACTCTTTTTCTGTACCTGTATAGGAAAAACAAAAAAAAAGGAAAGAACCAATAATGGAGAGATTTGGAGAAAAAGGACTTTTATTTAGTTTTGATTCCAAATTCAAGAAACCAATAGAACTTTGGTATTCTTATGTAGCTTTTAAATCTGAACACTGAAGCTGGAATTTGTATTAAGTGCTACAAAGCTCAGTTCATTTTCTGTACCTTGAAATTTCTGAAATCAAGAAATATGTTAATAAAACTGTATCTCATGTTCAAATAAAAGGTATTATCCATTGTTTATAGCTGCTTGAAAGCATGACTGGATTTCTTCTGTACAGAAATTGCTTGCAATGCTATAACATTTATACAATTTGGAGTTTACAGTGATAATTGCCAATGATTTTGGTTCTTATTTTCATCAAAAACATAGAATTGACTTGGATAATTTACAAGTGACTTCCATGTCAAAAAACTTGAGAAATTATTTTGTTTCTGTGTCTTTAAAACTCTTTCTGGATGTAAACATCTAATATCATCTGTCATTAAATTATCTCTGCATTTTAGCTTGCTTATAAAGCCTGTAAATATCCTTATATGTTTACTATTATTAAATATACATAAGAATTACACTATGTAAAATGCATAGAAAAAAATTAAAGACTACCATGATGTATTAATATTTGTTGTTTATATGGATTTAATGCAAGTATGGATGGTTACTTTCTTCTTTATACACTAATCTATCTCATTTTTTTCTGTTTTATTTTTGTTTGATTTTTTTCTGAAGTTAGAAGTGGGGAGGCAGTCAGACAGACTCCCATTTGTTCCTGACTGGGATCCACTGTGTGCCCTGGCTGGAAATCGAACCCGGGACTTCCACCTGCTGGGCCGATGCTCTACTGCTGAGCCAACCAGCAAGAGCCTTCATCTTTCTTTTTTAAATGGCACATAACATTTTAAAATACACATTTGATAACAAGGACCTAAAATTTAATATATATTTTCAAAATTTTGCAAACAAGTGCAAAGCAATAATACTAGAAGTGATTAGTTCTAAAGGTATAAATTGTGCTCTGAGCATGTTTCAATTCTTCTTTCTCTTTTTATATTTTATAAAACTGTTGCTTGCATATTAATTTTCTGTAAGATATAATTTTTATTCCTAAAAATGATTTTTATAACAGTATGTACTTTACAATCTAAATGGACAACTCAGGCCATAAAATCTACACCATACAGTTTAATTGTTAAATAATTCTGGATTGATTAGTAACGTTAATTCAGATATAAAAAGACAAATATTCTGCAATCTTTCCTTGGTAAAATTAAATCAGTCATTTAAATAGTTAAATGATCAAATGGAAAGGCTATCAGTATCTGTGGACTAGGGAATGTCATTGCAATGAGTGTTAGGGGAACTTATTTTATGGTAGACTCTGCTACAGGACTTGACATTTTAAAAAATGCATTTTAAAGTCTTCATTTTTTAATGCATATTCTTATCAGACTCTTAAAAATTTTAATATATATCACTTTAATTTTTTAAAATATTTCCTATTCTTGTGGTTAGGATTAAGCCCAGTACAATTAATAGTTGTCTGACAATTATAGTTTATTTAGTTTAGCCTCAAAGAAGGCAGAGTCAAGACTTGTGTTTTCCCTATACAGTTGGTTTCTTAAAGTAGATTGTCAAGTGCTTTTTATTTTTTTAATTAATTTTATTGGAGTAACATTGGTTAATAAAATTATATAAGTTTCAGGTGTACAATTCTATAATACATAATCTGTATAAGTTGTATGTGTGCTCATCACCCTAAATCTAGTCTCCTTCCATCACCATTTATCCCCCTTTACCCTCTTCTTTCTGCCTCCAAGCCCCTTTCCCTCTTGTAATCACCATACTGTTTTCTGTGTCTACGAGTATATTTTTATTTGTTTAATCTTTTCACCTTTTCCATCTCTTTCCCTCTGATAGCTGCCAGTCTGTTATCTGTATCCATGATTCTGTTTCTCTTTTATTTGCAAGTGGTTTTTAAAAAGAAATAAATGCATTTTAAAACAGACATATTAACTGAGATTCATCACCATTCCCTTAACATAATTTTTATACCACACTTTCAGCCTTTTCTTTTTTTATTCTTTCATTGTACAAATTACTTTATTGATTAGGAAGCTATAGTCTGAATGCACAATGAATATCTGTAAAGAAAAATTCATTTCAGAAAGAAATTAATAATTTTAACAGTGAAAAACAATTCTCCTTTGTTCAGTCTTATCATCTATTTTCCATTATTTTCCATGTGTACACCAAATGTCATTAATTTATGGCATTGTGCTGATAATCAATTAAAATGAGAAAATTACACAAAATATGTTTCTTCAAGCTAACTTCCTGTTCTCTCATATTAAAATAGTTATATTTCTATATGCAAAAGCTAAATATTTTATTAGAGAATTATACTGTTTTGCAAATATATTCAGTGTTGACAATTAATAGAATAATATCACCATATGTTGCTTTCGGAATTAAATAATTTATTGAAGAACACAAGCTATTAATATAAACTATGAAAAAGCATAAAAAATTCTAAGTGTTAGGGGAACTTATTTTACGGTAGGCACTCTGCTACAGGACTTTCTACACAAGTGATCTTGTTTTTGTCCCTCTAGGACAGTGGTCGGCAAACTCATTAGTCAACAGAGCCAAATATCAACAGGACAACGACTGAAATTTCTTTTGAGATCCAAGTTATTTTCAAATGAAACTATATATGTAGGTACATTGTTATTAACTTAATTAGGGTACTCCTAAAATGGCCTTTATGCTCATACTCAAGGGACCAAAGAATCACATGTGGCTCTTGAGCTGCAGTTTGCTGACCACTGCCGTAGGACTCCAACAAGCAGTTACTATGATATTCTTTTTAATCAAGAAAAGAAATAAAGCTTTAGGAAACATTTAACAATCTTGTCCAAGGTCTCATAGTTGAGATTCAAACCAGTGATCTACCTGAATTGCATACTATGATGTTAAACATTATACTATCTTTTCTCCCTTCATATAGTTAAACTAATTTATCATCAATTCAATTCTAATATTTATTTGGTGGGCAGTTAGACAGGCATGAGCATAGCACAGGGAAGGAACTATAGACCAGGCACTGAAGGTCACCAGAGCAGAAAGCTCCAGGTGCCCAGCACCAGTCAAAACTGGGAAAACAAGGATATCACCTTCAGGGTAACCTTTCTTTCACTATCTTGTTGCTGGTCTTGTGGTTTAGTTTCCCTTAGCAGGGAAGTGAAGAAGGGGGCCAGAAAATAGCCCTTAAGCATTATGCCCCCAGGACAATGAGACTCTGACCCAGATCAAATATATATAGGCTTCAGTTTTGTTTCAGCCCAGACCCAGAAAAGCAGCAAAATCAGAAAAGCCATGCCACAGCTGACCTCTGGACCAACAGCAATGACTAATGACACCCTACCCTGGTGCTGATGAATTAGTAGAGACCATGACCCTAAAGAGGCACAACCAGAAAGCTGGTGAATATTGAAATCTCCCTGGGACCTCCTCTAATATCTCCACCTTTAAAGGACCTTAGGATGGAGGACCAGTGAGCTCTCCCTTCTGGGAGCATGCCTGTTCCTTCCTCCTCTTCTTCATCCCCTTCATATTTCCCCAAAGCACATTTTTCTTGCCTCTCTGTTTTCCTCAGGTCTCAATGACCTCTCAAGACTTGCAACCAGGGGAGCAAAGGGCAGTGGCAGCTTGTCCCAGACTAAAGCCCTGAACCTGTCTCCAAGGTCCCCTTTTCCTTGCTGGCTCACTCCTGTATGAGTATATTCCTGCATGGCCAATAAATTTTTCCTTTACTTGCTTCAGTTTGTCTCTTGATGAAATTTTCTTTCTTTCAAAAAGACAAGAATTGAAGTCTCATGATTCCACTAGTAACACTTAAGCTCCTTTTATAAAATATGGCACAACCTGACCAGGTGGTGGCGCAGTGGATATAGCGTCAGACTGGGACACAGAGGACTCAGGTTTGAAACCCTGAGCTCACCAGCTTGAACCCAAGCTCATCTGGTAAGATCAAGCGTCACCAGCTTGAGTACAAGTCACTGGCTTGAACAAGGGGTCCCTTTCTCTGCTGGAGCCCCACTCCTCCTCCCCGTTCAAGGCACATATGAGAAAGCAGTCAATGAACAACTAAGGAGCCACAACAAAGAATCAATGCTTCTCATCTCTCTCTCTTCCTGTCTCTCTGTCTCTGTCACAAAAAAAAAGGCCCATACTAGTAATTGTGCAGTGATAAATTTGAATTGTGCAGTGATAAATTTGGAGAAATACTGTTTATAGTACTTTAGGTATGCTTTCTACCTGAAAACTCATGTTTATGCTAAAATAAAATAAAAGTGAATGATTTAATGCACAAGGGAGTGTCCAAGTCCCATTCATAAGGAGCAGGGATAGAAAGAAATATTACTTTAACTTTCAATTACACAAGCAAAGCAAAAATATGTAAAAAATAGAAGCAGTGAATGTTTCCTCTACCTTATTCTTAAAATTTTTCTAGAGATAACTAGTTTTCTTCATATTTCATTTTCCAAGGTCTATTTTACACATGCATGTGTGCATGCACACACACTCATACACACATTGATTGAACTATATTACGTATATTGCTTGGGGTTTTACATCTCAGTATATTCTGGGAATCTTTTTATGTCAGTACATAGAGTACTTTATTCTTTTAAATTGATGAATTATTTAGTTGAAACAATTATTTATTTGACCTTCTTCTTATAAATATATATATGTTCATTGTTTTCAAATATTCTCTGTTATAAAAAAGCAAATTGAAAATTCTTGCAACATACTTTTCTGTATAACTTTGTATATAGTCCTATTAGTGAAATTGCTGGGTCAAAAGGTAGTACATTTATGATAGCTACTGCCAACTCCTACATCCTTGTATAAATAACTCTGTGTATTAAATGTAACATTATTAGAACTGGTTTTGTGTTTATAGTCAGAATTTCAAATAGATCTCCCCACTTTCCAATAAATTTGAGCAGATTTGAGAGATTGTTGTTGACAGCTTAATACAATAAGCTTTCTTAGCACTTTCAATTTGTGTGTTTATAATTCCTCCAGAGCCAGAGATTTTGCCAAAAGAGGTCCTTTCTAATTAAAGTAACAAAAGCAATGCATTTCTGTATAACACCAGTTACTGAGGTAAAAGGTAATCTCCACAGAAATGTACATATTTTAATCTGAATTCAATATGGCTTCTAAAATCATTATTAGCCGGTTTTCTTTATATTTTAAATAAATGTGTCAACATTCTTAAAAGAAAAATAGTAACAAGGCAAAGGCTATAATGAATCATTATTAGGAAAGTTTCAAGAAACAGGAAATTTTTAATTTGACACTACACCTCATCTTCTAAACTAACTTACCTTATAGCAAGAATCCTTAGGTATTTTTCTGATGGGTGATCTTAACTGAGCATTAAAAGACCATTTCTGACTTCCATGTATCCTCAAAACCAATGGCCAGTGACTAAGTTGAAATATCCTGGATAGAAGCATTATTTAACAATATTTAGCAATGTTTGTATTTTTTTAATAGTTTTTATTTTGGGTGAGCTTTTATTTTAAAATTATAATTTCAAAATTACTATTTCTTGATGCATGCTTCATTGACTACTCTTAATATTTAACATTTAATTAATTACTTAGATAAAATGCCATAGTATAATATACTGTATTACCTGTCAAAAAATTTTAAAAGTATACAGTTTTCCATGAAATTTATATGATAATAAATATTAACTGGTTATATAGGCTATTATAGACTGCACAGTTTAACTATTTTCTATCCAGTTATATTTTTGGCCCAGTAGTAAAATATTCTGGGTAGCGGGAATTTATTCATTTCTACTACTACTCAGTCTAAATAGTGAAATTTATGAGAATACATGTAACACTGAAACTATGCTAAACATAATATTTCATGATTTATAAGACAGTTTGGAATATTTCAATGCTCCATAGCCATCATTATTTAGCTTTTGCTATAAATTTTCAGATATTTGACTAATTATAAAATTAACTTTATTTTGTTAATTTCATCTTTGAAAAAATAGTTTGGACTATAACATTCACTTTTGCTATAAAAATATAGTATAAGTTCAATAACACTGGGGAACAAAATTTTTGTTGCATCCACAAAAACATTTGTTCTCACCTAATTCAAGTGTGCTAATCTCAAATCTGACATTAGTTTTTCTCTGGAAGCTACTGTTTGTTTGTAACTCAAGATTTTAGGTTTTCATCTTATTGTAAAATTTTCAACATTTAGTTTAACATAATGAAGTAGAATGTTTTTTTGGGCATCATTTTTGTTAAAATTAATAATTTATATAATACAGTAAATACACTAATACATTAAAAGATATGATTGCATTAGAATTTATCTACAATTTTAAAATAGAACATATTAAAACACTTATTTTAATCATAAAATTTGCGCAAAACTTTTAAATTCTGTTCAGGCAAAAATTTGCATTTGCAGCTCTTGTGTTTGTGTACTTGTTGAGGAGAATCCCATTTGATGTTCCAGCAGTAGTCTGCTCATCACTAACAGCTCCAAGATTTTCAGGAAACTTATCAAGGTGACTATTCAGGAAGTCAATCTTAACACTCATATTACATCCAATGTTGCAGAAAGCCAACAGAATCCTTTGAACCAGAAGTTCATAGTTTTCTGCTTTTTTGTTGCCAAGGAAGTTCTTTGTAACTGCCACAAAAGACTGCCATGCTGGTTTTTCCTCCTTGTTCATCTTCCTGGCAAATTCTTCGTCACGTATGAGGGTTCCAATTTGAGATCCATCAAATACACCTGCTTTAATCTTCTCGAAAGACAAGGCAGGAAAAGCAGAAATAATATGTTGAAAGCATTCACTTTCTCTATTCAAAGCCTGAATAAACTGCTTCATTAAGCCAAGTTTGATGTGAAGTGGAGGAAAAATGATCCTGTCTCAATTAACTACAGGTTCATTCGCAATATTTTGCATCCTTACTTCCAGAGCTTTATGTTTTGGTCACTCCTTATGTGTCCAGTGTTTCTGCTGTCCCACAAACACAGAAAGCAAGGATACTTCATGAAACCTCTCTGTTGTCCTAGCAGGAAATTTACCATTTGAAGATCCACACAAATGATCTAGTTATGCTCCTCATACTTCAGAAAGTCAAGGACAATTTTTATGCCATTGTAATCTTCTCACAGATGAGTTGAATAACCAATTGGAACTGCTTCATAAACACTACTGTTATGTAGGAGAACACATTTCAGACTCCATTTAGAGCTGTCAAGAAATAGCTGCCATTCTATTGGACTGTAAGTGGTAAGACTAGCTGGCTGAGAAGACTACTGATACCATGAAAGTAAACAAAGAGTTTGTCTTTGTAAATTAAGTCTACAAAAATTTGTTCACGCATCCTGAAATGGGATAATTTAGCTGACGATGAAGTACATTTTTTTCTTGCACCTTGGAAGCTAATAACTCAGCTGCTTTCTTTGATAGGCCCAAATCTCTTAAAAGTCATTCAATTCCTGTTGGCTAAACTGCAGAGGGCTTAATGTCTGCTTGGCATCAGAAGAAGACCCTTCAGATTCTGCAACCATTTCCTCATGCATCTTATCAAAATACACTTGAACACCATGTTCACTTTCTTCGTCCTTAGAATAAATAAAGCCATTGAAAACTGGAACTGGGATTGTCTCAGAGTGTGGGATAGGTCATATTACTGAAGGAATATTAGGATATGCAATCATATGCCGTTTATTCTTGCCGATGCCCTTTGTATGGATCAGACAGAAATAACAGTCACTGCTGTGGTCCTTAGGTTCACGCCCAATCCATGGGAATACAAAAGGGATTCTTTTGTGTTTCCTTTTGTCCAGTCATGAAGCATTTTCTCACAATTATGAAACACAATATAAGGAGCCTAATTCTTGTTTTGATCGCCAAGGGGAACTTGAATATAGGCAATATATGCACGTGTCACAAATGATGAAATATGCACCTTTGATGTTGAAGTGGGTAACAGCCACATACATAACAGAAGGTGTCAGGACCATTCTTACATTTATGCCTAATAGAAGAAGCCATGATTCAATCTTAAATCAAAATAAGAGGGGTGTTTTTATCAGATAATATTTTTTTACATTAAAAACTACAATTATGTAATAATGATGTTTGTAAGACATTAATTGCCTTGTGCTTATGTTCAATCCAAGAGTCATTGCCTTTAACTCCAATTTCAAAACCAATGCATGCCATTAACTGTAACAAAAAGAAATTAAATTTGCATAAAAATTAGAGCATGCACCATAAAACGGATTTCAGATTTGGAATCAGTGATGCAGAGTTATATAGAAAACGTTCTAAAACCTCATGCAACAGAAAATAAAATAAAATGTTCCCCAGTGTAATAATTCAATATAAACTATTATATAATCATTAGCAATGGATTCTAATCAGTATAATATTCGATTGTGTACATTCTCTATTGGTTGAATGCAGTGGTGGGATTCAAATAATTTAGTAACTGATTCTCTGCCCTAATGATCATTGTAAGTATAAAGAACCAATATATCAAAAGGTAGTTTGTTATTTCATGCATTTATACTTAAATAAGAACAATAAAAGGGGTACACAAAACTAGATTATGATATAAGAAAAGGTTTTCAAATATTAATAAAAACATTTTAAATAATACCTGACACAAAACAATTAAACTGCTATTTAATATATTTTCATATTGTTTCTTAATTGGCATTCTTATTTGAAATATTTTTTTTACATATTGATGGAACATTACTATGGATGCTCAGAATACTCTGTTGTACAGATGAACGTTAAAAAAGAATAAAGAATGTAAATTTGTGATTTCCACATTGGACAGCTGCCTCGGCATTCACCTTAGAGTGAACCCTCATTACAAGTGCCATTGTAACAACCGGTTCACCAAACTCAACAAATAATTAGGTATCGGTTCTGCCGAACTGGTGTTATGAACCAGCTGAATCCCACCACTGATCCAAGTTATCTAATTTTTTTTCAGCCTTTGAAAGCAAATGTGTCTAGTCCAGAAAGTATCAAACACATGCTGTTAAAACTATTCCATGAGCTGCTGTCTCTAAAAAATGCATTTTATCTTTTATATCCCTCTGCTACATCCCTCATAGTCTTTCTTAAAACAGATTTGCCTGTGTCACTCTGGTGCACAAGACTTTTCATAATTCCATTTCCTGAAGTTTCCTTTGCTAGTGATACAAACTTCAAATTCTTTTGCATGTCTTTATAGGCTTCTGTCTTCTTCCCTTGCCCTAGTATTGGACAGCATCCCAACCCAACACCATGTCCAGTCTGCTCAAATACTCCACACTCTCTATATCTTCAGCCCAAGTGACACTCCACCTATAAGATATTTCCTGACTTCTTTCTCCTGTCAGTAGAAGTGACCAGTACTCTCTTTATGTCCATCATATCACCTTTAAAATTTTATTTAAATTATTTCAATAGTCATTTTTTTTTCCCAATACAGACTCATTGAAGGAAAAAAAAATGTCTTTACATGTACTTTTTAAAGAAAATGTACATCTCATAGATGTTCAAAATCTTTGAATGGATATTTAATTGATGAATTTACCATTTGAGAACATGCATAAAGTCACCTTTTAATAAATATTTGAGAAACCTCTGGCACAGCTTCAAGGAAAGTGTTTTCAATTATAACATGTTATATTCACTATTCTGTTTAAGTTTATGAAGACATATTGGTGCAAATTTAACAATATTGGGAGATTCTTGGGGTTGGGAGTAAGGTGTCTTCATTACAACAAAAGCTCTGCATATCTTTTCCAACACTTATTATTACTTATTTTGTTGATAATAGTCATTCTAACAAGTATAAGGTGGTATCTCATGGTAGTTTCAATTTGTATTTCCCTAATAACTAAAGTTGAATATCTTTTAATATATCTGTTGGCCAGAAACACTCATTCACTGTTGGTAAAAATATTTTTTATGCAGTTTGGTTTGCCTTTTTATTATAAGACAACGAATAAAAGCAACCACACAGAAACATATAATGCAAACACTCCTATAACCATCACCCAGGTATATTGCTACATACAAATGGCCAACAGTTATATGAAAAGTTGCTCAATTCCACTAGCTGTTAGGAAAATGCAAACCAAACTATAATGAGAGACCATCTCACACTCATTAAAATGGCTATTATCAATAAGACAAGGAAAGACTAAGGTTGATGAAGGTGTAGAGAAAAGGGAACTCTTATTTAAGAGTGTAAATTGGTGCTGCCAATATGGAAATAGTATGGAAGCACCTCAGAAAATTAAGATTAAAGTTATCATATCACCTAACAACTTCTCTTATGGGTATATATCCAAAGATTTTGAAAACATTTATTTACAAAGATATATGCACCCCTATATTCATTGCAGCATTATTTATGGTAACCAAGACATGAAAACAACCAAAGTGTTCTTTGATAGATAATTGGATAAAGATAGATGTTGTACATATATACAATAAACACTACTCAGCCATAAGAAAAGATGAAATACTGCCACTTCCAATAACAGGGATGGATCTTGAGAATATCATAATAAGCAAAGTAAGTCATACAGAAAATATCTAAAAACCATATGATTTCACTCATGTGTGATACAAAACTGAAAGTAATGAATAAACAAACAAGAAAAACAAACAAGAACTCATTGACACAGACAGAAGTATGATGGTTACCAGAGGGAAGTGCAGTAGAAAGGCTAGTAAAAGGTAAAGGGAACAAAATATGTGGTAATGAAAAATAATGTGACTTTGGATGGTGGGCACACAACACAATATATAGATGATATATTCTAAAATTGAACACTTGAAATCTATATGTTATTAACCAATGTCACCCCAACAAATTTAATAAGAAAGAAAAAAAATAATTTATTTATCTGTTTTTAACTATATGAGAAATTTATATAAATTGGTAATTGTATTTAAATATTTTATCATGCATATTTGTTTATATATGACTAGAAGCAAAACTTGATAATTTGTAGCTTAATGACAAGTTCAAAAACAAAAATAAAAGCTCTGGTCAAGAAAATATGAGAAAGAAATTCATATTATAGCTCAGAACTGACCTAAGATTTCTCATTATACATGTTTATTTATTTATATTTTCAATTTACATATAAATTATTGTAAACATTTACTGTTATTATATCTTTGATTTTTCAAAATGAAATACCAAACCCTGTATTTTCAATTTTCTAATAATTTTCGGCAATGTTTGACATAGTAAGTCATATGATTGTCACTTACAAAATATCTTTAAAAGGACAAAAAGCAGTAAAATTCTTGACACTTTTAATGGATACTAGCATAAACATTAAAAGCAGGTAAATTCAAAATTTACATACAACCATCATATGAGCTTTTAGTAAGTACTAATTTTTATATGAAGAACCTTATGTGCTATAATTCATCTAATTTTCACAGCAAACTTGTGAGATAGGCACCCTTATTATCTTATTGATTTTACACTTGTGGAAACAAGTTTATTAAATTAAGTAACTTTCTTAAAGATATATAGTTTAGAAGGACTAAAGGTGGAGCTTAAACTCAGAGGCAGCTGATTTTAGTGCCCATCAGTTTGTGATGAGAGAAGTTTCTTTCCTGGTTAATTCAACACAGAGCAGCATACCGCAAAACAGCTCTATTTTGTACATTTTTGAGATTTTTGGTTAATTTAGGGAAGGACACATGAGTTAAAATAAGAAAGTAGGTTTGATAAATTAGTTCTTAAATGATGAAATGTGAGAACATCACAATAAGTAAAATTTTGACAATGAATTAGTATTGGGTCAATTTTTTGTACATGCCTTTTAAAACCAAATTGTGTGAACAGGATAATGGGGGGGGGAGTCTATTAGCTATTCATTATTATCTGTGATTTTACTGGAATACGTACATGTTTCTACTGAAAGGTCGTAAATATATAGGGAGATACATTGAATCAAAATAAGGTTCCAGTGTAAATTAGATTATTTTTTTTCAGAGTATTTTAAAAAACATTATAAAACTAGTTTAAGTAATCCAAAGCTTCACTGTGGTTTTTTTTTTTTTTTTATGAAGGAATATCCTCTGTTGTATGATATAATTTTTTATAATTTGAAAATGTTCATTGTTGTATTCATAAAAGGTCTCAGCATATACGCTTCCTTTACATGATATACTTACTTATTTTCAATACAGCCAAGTTTTAATATTAGAATTATAATATTTAGAAGTGATCTTTGGAACATATAACTGAGTATTTTTATTCAGATAAGATTATGCAAATAATTACAACTCTTTGTATATAGCTTTCTTTGTGTGTTAGATCACATTCTTTTTATTATTTATTTATTTGTCATATATCTGTGCCTATTTACCTGGATAAATCATGAGGGTATAAATATGAACATAACATTTCCCCTCAAGAGGCTCCGTCTCTTAATAAAGAGTCCTTTAAATTCTAATTAAATAACAACTTACACTTTGCTTAATAAGTATCTCTGTTTAGCAGAGCTGTAATTAGAAAGGGAACCCAAGGGAACCTGTAAGCCCAACAAGTTAGGCAACTCACTAAGGCTTCCTACTTGCATCTATGTGACTGATGATAGAGTCAAATAACAGTAACATTAAAAGCAAAGGGAGTTTGTTTATCAGAATCTTATTGCAAGTCAGTCACGGTGTTACAGATAGTGTTTTCTTCAAAATTCACATTTATTACTTTCCATATAAACTTGATAAGCACATGTGCAGTATGTACCGCCATTCTCCTGGAGTTTAGAGACATATTTATAACCAGAAGAAGATTGTTTCTGCCCTACTCCTACTGTAGCCTACCATCTATAGTAACCAATTTCCAGAACCCCTTATCTCTACCTGGATGTCTACATGTACGTAATTTGTCATATTCTAAATCAGATTCACTTTCTGCTCCCCTCCTCAACTCTGCTCGTATGTGTTCTTGGGTCTGCTTTCTTATTTTGGCTATAAGAACACAAGGCCCTCTGCTGCTACATGACATCACCAGAAACTGTAGCATCATTCCTACCTCATTCTCTGTTGCCCTGACTTATACACACCATCCCACATATAGAATGTAATCAAGTTCTGTCAATTATATCTCAAACAGATCTATGACATTTCCTGTTAATGTCTTTTACTAATTTCTTTTCTAACTCCCTCTTCTAGAATTCAAATCTGCTCTTTTTTTACCAAAATTTCAAAGTTCTCAACAAATGTTTATTAAATAAACAAATCAATTCTTCTTTCCAAAAGAACAACAACAATATTTTTGGATGGTTACTACTTGCCAGGCAAAGGGATATGTGAGTAGTAAAAACATCATAATTAATCTTCAGAATTACTCTAGCATACATTGGGTACCATAGCGTTGCCTGAACTCAGAAGCCCGTGTTAATAGCTACAAGGTTGTACTTATTTGTCCTGCCACAAACCACTTATTCTTAAATTTCCTCTTTCATTCTGTTATTAGTTCCATGTTAGGCATATTACAACTTGGCTACAACCTACATTTCCAGTCTATTTTTCAGAAATTTCACTTCAAAAATCAATATTATAGCTTTGAGGGCCTACTCACTTCCCGAATTATGTAGTTCGCTTTATCACATAGGCCTCTTTTTGCTATTGATTTCTGTGCTCAGAATTACTTGTTCCTAGAGTATTTAATTAACTTCTATTCATCCATAAAACTCAACTCCAAACCTCATTCTACATCTACTTTAAGAGATAATGTGGAAGCTGGATACATCTTCATTTTCAACCTGGATTTTCAATTTACTGACTGTATAATTTCAGGCAAAGTCTTAATTCTGAGGTTGTTTATTTTATTTTTTATTTGTTTTGTATAAGTACAGTTGACATATTAGTTTCAGGTATAAAAGGTAGTTCAGGGTCTTCATTTTAAAGTTGCACATCAATATATGACTCCTAGAGTTTTTCTCTGATTTTAAATGAGCTAACAAAGGAAGTAGACTTGGCACACATTTAGAAAGAGTCCATCAGGATCCCAGTCGAGAAGGCCACATAGGTGACCGTGGTACTCTCATCTTCCCAAATTTCAACAAAGTTATCACAACTAAATTATAAAACAACCATTATTCAGAGCCACCTGAAACCTAGTTGGACAGTACTTCTACCACGAAGGAGATAAAGAAGAAGTCACATCAACTGATAGGCGGGACTGAAATGCAAGCCCACTGGTCTCATACCAACGTATAGTGGTTTAAAGTTGGGAGGGATACACAGCTGTGAAGGACCCTCTTGAAAAGTGAGGGGTGCCAATCCCACACCAGGCCCCCCAGTCTAAGTAAGCTTCCAGTGCTGAGAAGAGAAGTTCTCATAACTTCTGGCTGTGGAAACCAGCAAAGCTTATGCTTGAGTGAAACCGAGAGCTGCAAGATCACAGGTATTTCTCTTAAAGGGCTTATACACAGACTTTCTCTGACTCACTCCCTTGAGCTCTAGCAGTGGAGCAGCAGCTCAAAGGGCTGTTCCCTGAGAGAAATACTGGCAGAGTCTATTGTTGCTTTCTTGAACCCTTTCCCAAAGAAAACTGGTGGGTACCATACCTGAGTCTCTATCGACCTGTCTTACTGTTTGTCTGAACCTGGTGATTCCCTGAGACCTTGTCCACCCCACTTGTGAAACCACCTAACCTCTTCTTGTTGCTCTTCCATATGGACAGTTTGTCCTAGTTCATGCTTCAAATATTGCTAAAACCTTTCAAAGATTCACAAATTTCAAACAAGCAGAATCTGGCCTTGGCATCCCCCATACTTCCAAGTGGTTCTTGGCCCTGCACTAGTAGAAGCTGGCTTCTGTTTGCAGCTTTGCCTCTCCTGAGCACCTCCAAGCCCAGCCCAAGTAGTAGCCACCTTCAGATTGCTCTGTAGTTTATGCTGTGTGGCCCTGGGCAGTGCACAGGTGGTGGCTGATTTTGGCCTTTATCTCCTGGTAGGCCCCAGAGCCAGTGCACCTGGCAAACAGCTTCAGACACAGTGGAATACCAACCAGCCACCTCTACAAGCAATGCACTCAATAGGCAGACTGATCTGGGAACCAGAACTCTTTTGGAAGTGAGTCCTGCTCCATGGGGTTAGTCCCTGCACAACAGATCCTTCGCTCTGGTCCCAGTCAGTCTTTGCATTTGATTGGCCTGAGGGTAAATCTCTCTCACTGATATACCAGCTCTAATTAAAGCTCAACTATAATGAGAGAGTGCACACAGCTCACACAAGGCCACACCTGAAAAGCCCAGCTCGGGTGAACTGAAAAGCTGCACCACTGGGCCCTACAGGACATCTACTACATAAGGCCACTCTAACAAGCCTGAAAGAAAGAGCATCTTCAGCTAATACATAGGGGCACAGTCAAAATGAAGAGACAAAGAAATATGTCCCAAAATAAAAAAACAGAACAAAACTCCAGAAAACCACCAACAGAACAAAAATGCAACCAACTGACTTGGAGAAGATATTTGCAAACAACAAACTCCAACAAGAAGTTAATAACAAAATATATAAAGAACACATACAACTCAACACCAAATAAATAAACAATCCAATTAAAATATGGTCAGAGAACCTGAATAGACACTTCTTCCAAGAAGATAAACAAGTGGCCGACAGATATATGAAAAGATGTTCAACCTCACTAGCTATTAGAAGAATGCAAATCAAAACCACAATGAGATACCATCTAATGCAGATTAGAATTATCTACAAGCAATGTAATAACACGTGTTAGAAAATGTGTAGAGAAAAAGGAACCCTCATTCACTGCAGGTGGAAATGTAAATTGATACAGCCATTTTGGAAAACACTATGAAAGCTCCTCAACAAATTAAGAATAGAGTTATTATATGAGCCAGCAAACCTTCTTCAGGGTATCTACCCCCCATATTTGAAAACATTTGTTTACAAAGATATGTGTATCCCTATGTTTATTGCAGTATTATTCATGGTTGTCAAGATATGAAAACAACCAGTGTCCTTTGATGTATGATTGGATAAGGAAGATATGGTACATATATATGGTGAAATACTACTAGGCCTTAAGAAAAAATGAAATACTGTCAATTGCAATGACATGGATAGACATTGAGAACATCATGCTAAGTAAAATAATCAGACAGAAAATGTCAAGAACCATATGACTTCACTCATATTAGGGATAGAAACATGAAAGCAACAAATGGATAAATAAGAAAAACAAAAACTCAAAGACACAGGCAAGCATATGGTGGTTATCAGAGAGAAGGGGTATTGAGGTTATAAAGGTTAAAGGGGTCAAATCCTATATAGTTGCAGAAGGTAATTTGACTTTGTGTTGTAAGCACACAATATAGATTATGTATCATAGGAATGTACACTTGAAACATATAATCTTATTAACCAATGTCAACCCAATACATTTAACACAAAAAGAATTAAACAAATGGAGACAAGCAATCTACCAGATGCAGAGTTTAAAACACTGGTTATAAAGATACTCAATGAATTTAGGAATACTGTGAATAAAGTTAGTGAGAACTACAACAGAGTAATAGGAAACAGAAAATAACCATCAGAAATGCAGACTATATTACAGGGAATCAACAGTAGAATAGATAAAGCAGAGTTTAAGGAAGTTAATAATAAAGAGTTGAATAATCCTCTGCATATATAAGCTTTGTATACCTTTTACATTAATAGTACCACACAGTTTTTTTTGTTCAGCTTTAGAGTTAAACAATTAATTAAATTTAAAAAGTCAGTAAATTAAAAAAAGATACTCAGCCCTATCAAAAATGATCATGGTTTAAGTCAAATGTAATGTCCATGTTGGGTTAAAAAAGAGAGTTGAGGAATCTCCAAACTGTTTTCCACAGTGGCTGCACCAGTCTGCATTCCCACCAGCAGTGCAGAAGGGTTCCCTTTTCTCCACGTCCTGCCTTTTGACCCGGCTATCCCATTTTTAGGAATATACCCTAAGAACACCATAACACTGTTCGAAAAGAAGAAATGCACCCCCATGTTCGTGGCAGCATTGTTCATAATAGCGAAGATCTGGAAACAGCCCAAGTGTCCGTCAGAGAATGAGTGGATTAAAAAGCTTTGGTACATATATACTATAGAACACTATTCAGTCATAAGAAATGATGACATCGGATCATTTACAACAAAATGGATGTACCTTGATAACATTATACGGAGTGAAGTAAGTGAATCAGAAAAAAAAAACACCTGAGAACAGCATGATTTCATACATAGGTGGGACATAAAAGTGAGACTATGAGACATGGACAAGAGTGTGGTGGTTACGGAATGGGGGAAGGGAGGAGAGGGTGGGAAAGGGAGAAGGGGAGGGGTACAGGGAAAACCAGATGGAAGGTGACAGGACAATTTGACTTTGGGTAATGGATATGCAGCACAATTGAATGATAAGATAATCTGAAGATGTTTTCATTGTACATATGTACCCTGATTTATTGGTGTCACCCCATTAAAGTTAATAAAAAAAAAAGAGTTGAAAAGTAAAGCAAGTCAGGGGAAAGAAAGGAGAACTAAAAGGCAGTGCACAACTTATTGAAGTGTGGGCTGGATCTGCTATCACTTATGAGAATAGCTCTAATGGCAATGCTCATACACTGCTGATTTTAGTATGCTCTGTAAATAGCGTATCTGAATACATACAAACTGCCTTTCAACAACTTGGCTAGAGATCTGACTTGGTAAAAGCCAGCTGTCTTCTGCCGGTGTAAGCATATAAAATTTTCTTTCTGCTTCGTGTGACAATCACAATTTCCTGCTTTACAAAATGTCAGAAAGCTGGGTCCCGAAAGAAAAAGGGAGATGAAGCTTTGAAGAAGTATTTTTGAAGAGCATTAAGTAATTTATTAGTTTTTTTTTATTATTATTAACTTAAATGGGGTGACATTGATAAATCAGGGTACATATGTTCAGAGAAAACATCTCCAAGTTATTTTGACATTTGATTATGTTGCATACCCATCACCCAAAGTCAAATTGTTTTTCGTCACCTTCTATCTGGTTTTATTTGTGCCCTTATCCTTAAAAATTTATTTTCTTCATAAAGGAGGAAACCATTTATCTAGTTTAAAACTATTGCTCATGATATCATGATATTAGTGATGACACATTATTTACACCTAATAAGGGCCTTTACAATATACTGTATTGCAATTAGATTCTGGATCAGAGTTTTTCTTTTGTTCACTGATGACTGTGTGTAACTCTCATTAACATTAAAAAGACTGTAAAAATGTAATGATTACAAACCACACTGTGTCTAGGGGTTAATTTTAATTGCAAAGAACTGTATTTGAATGGACAGTTTAGAAACAACTACTTAATTATAGTCACACATTTTCTTAATTACAAGTAGTACAGTAATTGGCGGGCGAAGTTTCTGTGCCAACAGTCCTATTAAAAAGAGCACTTTCGAAATCTGAGTTTATTTTTTCTTAGGTTAGAAATATCTCCTCTCATGACAAAGGAGAGATAAAAAGAGATGCCGATAAGTGTAAGTCAAGTGCTATTTTACAGAAAAAACAAAGGAGATTATGAGATTTATGTATTTTACCCATATTCACACAACTCATAAATTACGAAAAAAAAATTACCATGGTCCCTCATCTATCGCAAGGGTTAGGTTCCAGAACTCTCCACAATAGGTGAAAATCCACGAAGTAGCGAACTTATATTTATTTTATTATTTATATATACAGAACACAGTGCTCTGGTTGGTCGCTTCCCATCCATCAGCCAACAGTGTGCCATGTACAATCTCCTGTGGGCAAACGAGCTTAAGCGGAAGCTGTGTTTTCCATACCTGCGAGTCTTTGTCTACTCATCTGCTGTACTCTATGTATTTTATTTTGATTTAATATTCTTTTAATATGTTTTAATTAATATTTTTAGATTTTTATATTGTTTTTATTTTTTTAGGTTAGAAAATGACCTGTGATCTGGCGAGGGATGACTGTATATTTAGTTTTGTACATTTTGAAATCCCATGTTAACTGAAGAAAAATCACTTGTGAATACTTTGGGTCTTAGTGTGCTGTGGTCTAAATGTTTGTGTCCCCCTGAAAATTTATATGTTGAAAACCTAATGCTCAGGGTGATGATGGCCTTAGGAAGTGGAGTCTTTGAGTACTGATTAGGTCATGATAGTAGAACCTTTGTGAATGGGATTAGAGCCCTTAGAAAAGCCGTCTCAGACAGCCCCAAAATGGATTGTCACCTGCTCCTGTTGACACTTTGATCTTGGACTTCCACTCTCCAGAACTATGAAAAATAGATGCCTGTTTTTTTATAAGCTATTTAGTCCGTGGTATTTTGTTCCAGCTGCCCAAGTAGGTTAACACATTATGTCTATAGACTGATACTGAGTTGAAATCAGTATGATTGTAGAATACAAAAGATGACAATCTATGCTAGATATCTTCACCATTTTGGCTATGTAGGTAGATGAGGCTTGTAACATATCATAATATTACAAAGTATGACTACCTGTACAGATGGCACTACGTAGGATAAAGCACATGAAGTGAAAAAGCCCATTGGTATCAATGACAAACACTTGTTGAGATATCTACTATGCACAAAGCATTGCATTATTTTTTTTAAAGAAGGTTGAAGGGGCAAGACTAAAAATTAATTAAATGCACTAATTACTTATGCCTTGCTTTCTAATGAGATATCAATTACATTGTAATCTGGAGGAAATGCTTATTATTTACTCAGTGATTCAAAGGACATTGTTTTTCTTTAATTTAATTATGAAATGACCTAAAAGTTAAACAGATAATCAGAGAGTATTCAAGCTACAAAGAAATGTGAAGATCATTATTCTAACCATAACTTTATACCAGAGGTAAAAAAAAAACCCACAATGGTAGGGAGTCCATCAACTGATTTACTTGTTATCGATAGGACAAAGACTAACCTGATGTTTTCTGACAAGTAGCATAATACATTTGAAAAGGATTCAAAATTGTCATTAGAGTCTAAAATCACATTGTCTCATATAGCCATTAAATTCAATGTTACCAACTAAATCATAAAACATGTATAAAAAATGCAAGAAGTAGAACTTTTATGTGAAGCATAAGACATAATCTTTCTAAAATTGGATTCACCAATAGTTAGTGGTTTTCCCCACATAATAAATAAGTGTGGTTTCTCTATTGAGTACCAAATGTAATCTAATTGTATTTAGGCACCATGTATAAAATACATGCATTTTAAGCACCAAAATCACATTCTGTTTGGTGAGCAAGATGTTCACACTTAGAAACTAACAATAACTAAGGAAGTGACACACTTATATCCCCCATTCCATTCTAAGGTTCACAGTGGGGTATACCAAGTTAAATAGTGGGCAAAAATACCTACATGCAAATTTATATAATTGTTATTTCTCTTTCTCTTTCTCTGTTTGTTTGGTGAACTTTTACAGTATTATTTACATATTTGCATTAAGTTTGCTTAAGATGTTTCTGCACTTTTATGCATGAGAGCACAAGACTGTATAAATTTTAAAAGAGAGGGCAAGAGTAAATTTTAAATATATTTAAATAACAATATTAATACATCAGTATTAATATATATGAACACCAATAAAAAAGCAATATATCAAGTGAAACAAAGTCTCAAAAGTGGAAATTTGTCCTGGCCAGTTGGCTCAGTGGTACAGTGTCTGCCCAGCATATGGTTGTCCCTAGTTTGAATCCTGGTCAGGGAACACAGGAGAAGCGACTGTGTGCTTCTCCACCCCTCTCCCTTCATCCTTTTTTTTTTTTCTCTCTCTTCCCCTCCTGCAGCCATGGCTCAGTTTGGAGCAAGTTGGTCCCATGGCCTTACCACAGGCATTAAAATAGTTCGGTTGCTGAGCAATGGAACAATGGCCTGAGATGGGTAGATCATCCCTCAGTAGGGACCTTACAGAGTGGATCCTGGTGAGGGTGTATGCAGAAGTCTGTCTCTCTGCCTCCCTGCTTCTTATATAAGAAGAAAAAATAAAGTTGGAATTTTATGTATCCGTAATGTTCAAATGATGCCAAATTCACAAGAACAGCCACTTAAGGGAGAATCTAGATTCTAACAAGATTAGCTTGGTCCATGAAATGCATAAAAAAGGATAAATTTTATATAAATATTTATATTTCTTTTGAAATTAGTGGGCATAGCTATAATGGGCTTTCATTCCCACACTGTAATCACTGGAGGGATCTAAGTAACAGCTAATTCAACATAGATGGAGAAAGCTCTCTCCAGTTTTCTATAGTCTTCTCTCCCTGAAGATTCCTTATATTTTACTACCAAACTGCCTCACTTATCTGTATTACCTATATGATTCTAGACAGTTGACTATGAAACATCAGATCCAGGAAAGGGTGCCAAGTTGCAAAAACAATTTGGGTATTTTTGTCCTTAATGATATGGTTATCTTTACAGTGGAGAGAAGTACAGTATACATACTTTAAGCATTTTCCATCCTGTTAAGAACCCTCTCTCTCTCTCTCTCTGTCACACACACACACACACACACACACACACACACAAACCTTCTCTTAGCTAGGTATTATTAGATCTGTACTCTTTTGGCCTCCTATGTGTATTTTGGTAATAAGAGAAAAACATCCTGATTCCTTTATTTAAATATGAAGAACAAAATGTGCTTAAATTATGTATTTTGGTTACTTCTGGTTTCTGTGAAAGTGAATATTTGATGGCACTTGTATAGTTTGCTCAATATTACTTGGTTATAGTGAAAGATTTTGCTAATTATACACATGCACATATTAAATAATATTTATATTTTATTGTAAATTAAGCAATTAGAAAACTTGTTACCCTTTTTAATGTTTTATGTATTTTATTTAATGATAGCTCATTTCTCAGAACCTGATTATATCTGAGGTCCTGGTTATACCTGAGCACTTAGGGTATAGGGCCAAAACTAATAAATTTTATTTTACAGTATTTTAAATTTTTTACTTGTTGAATTTAGAGAGAGAGAATGATT
The DNA here is from genome assembly GCA_037038555.1 of Rhynchonycteris naso. Classification (NCBI taxonomy): domain Eukaryota; kingdom Metazoa; phylum Chordata; class Mammalia; order Chiroptera; family Emballonuridae; genus Rhynchonycteris; species Rhynchonycteris naso. Next base: position 119,655,181 of record CM072996.1, on the reverse strand, counting down.
GAAATAAATAGATAGAGACTTATCATTCCACTTATTTATGCATTTACTAGTTGTTTCTTTTATGTGTCCTGACTGGGGATTGAACCTGCAACATTAGCATATTGAGATGATGCTCTAACCAACTGTGCTATCCAACCAGGACAAAACTAATAAATTTTAGATGACAGCACTGTTACTTTTAAATTTAATTTTACCAATATCTACAGTGTATAAAACAGATTTATAACAATAGAAAATAAGGCAAATAATTCATTTTACTTTATATTTTTGTTGGGACTCTAGATGCTATGGTTGATCAACTTATAAAAGGTCCCAAATTCTTCATGCTTTATTTATATGCCTCCTTTGTATGTACCAACATAACTTTGTAATGTCTCTTATGAAGAGGAGATGCCTGTTTCTCATGACTGAATGCAGGTTAACTTTTTAATTTATTTTGACCAAAAGAATAGAATTAAGAGTGTGTAATTCTAAGCCTAAAATTCAAGAGGCTGTTTGTGAATCAACTTGCCCTCCTGAAACCCCCACTGCCAGGGAAGCAGGCCAGGATAGTTTGCTGAAGGTACAGAGGCCAGGTAGAGAAAGGTCTTCATCATCTCAGCCAAGGCCTAGAGCAACCAACTTTCAGACAACCCAAGTACCTGGAAGGACCTGAGCAAGCCAAGTGAGCTTAGTTGACCTAAACTCAGATTGGTCAAATTGCCCAGGTGACCTGTAGTCTCCTCTGTTTATGCCAGAAAATGCCAATAAAAGGTCTCTTATACACATGTCTTTCACATGGGAGAAGATAGGACAAGATTATGTAAATCTCTTGTACAATATTGCTACCTTTCCAGCTATTATGTGTGTAACTTCACTAGTGAGCTTAAATGGGCATTTTATGAATTGCCCACTTAGTTAAACAGTAAGTATTAAAAATAATTATAAGAATTCCAAAGGCTATGAAATTAATAGTGTGTTTGTGAAGTCTAAAAGATTAGAGGAAGAACAAAAATTATTATTTTTATTTTATTTATAAGATAAATCAAATAAAAACTATACTTATTTTTCTGTTGACAGAGCTTAATAACTTTGTAAGATTAATGTGATAAGCTTCTTTCTTTAGGGAAGAGAAAGACATAAGTATATCAGAATTATATAAAGAAAAGGTTGGAGACTTACTGCGGTAGAAAATAAACTTGAATTAAAGTTTTAGGAGAGGTCAGTTATTTATGTTGGGTAAAAAAGTAAAATATTGCTGATTACCTTGTCAGCAAATTCAAAAGATTAAGTATTACTATTTTTATAGATTCTAAAACAATTGATTTTTTTGCTTCAAGCCATATGTATGTTGGATCTATACACTTAGAATAAACTTCCTGATGAAATATAAAAATAATAAAAATATGTCTGTACACACATGACATGAAAGAAATCTGTAAAGACTATAATCAAAGTAAAAGTGGGGACCTAAGAAGTATGTAATCACCAAAGCCTGCTTTCAGCATGAGAACTTCTAGTGACCCTTGGAAAACTTGAGCTCTCTTTTAATTGCTTCATGAGGAACAGAGTAGAGTGTATAACAGAAGACCTCTCCCATAAATAAAAAATAAAGTCCACAGGAACAAAGGGTCTGAAAAAAAAATATATAGTTGTGTTCTTAGTGCTGGCTGAAGGAAAAAATAATTCATACTGATGGTTGGTCCTCATTACAGATATAAAATCAAAGTTGATGCTATTTGTTTTGTCAAAAACTGATAGCATTTATCAGTAACATTCACATATGTGAGACCATAGTTAAAAACAAAAACACACAAGGCAAATAAGATTTTATGAGTAAAAATAAGGAGAAGCAACAATCATAACCACAAAGTTAAAATAGAGGATGAGATTGAACGTAAGAACATGAAGAAAGAGACTATTAAATTTGTAAAATACTTAGATGGAAGTTTTTAATATAAAAATTAAAGAATAAAAGAAATTATTTAAAATAAGTCACAAATGCAGAGTTCAGTGAACAAGATGTAGATTCAAAGACTGTAGCATTAAGAATCTATGAAAAGATTTGAAAAGAGAGATAGAAAGAGAGATAAAGAAATAAAGAAAAATGAAGGAAGTCATATTAAAGGAGATAAATAAGGAGCTCCAGAATTGCTGAAAAACTTCTATCCACAGATTCAGGAAACCCAACAAAAATAACGTAGGATATATAAAGGCAGTATCGTTGCACATCATAGCCAGCTTCAGAACACCAAGGATCAAGAGAAGATTTTCAAAGCAGCCAAGGAGAAATAACAAATTACTGCAGTAGAGCAACTAGACAGACAATTGATTTTTCCATTAATAAGTGGAACCCAGAAAACAATAGAATAAAATCTTCAGTAGTGTCAGAAATGTAATTGACATCTAGACTCACAGTCTAGAAAAATAATTTTTAAGAACAAGAGCAAAATAAAAATACTTAGAAAAAGAAAAATTAAGGAATCATCACTAAAGCAAAGTTTAGAGAATATACTTCAAGCATATGGGTAAGGTGGAAGTTTTGATATGTGAACAAATATAATATAATATTAATTCATAATATGATAGTAATGATTTCCAATTCTGGGAACAACAGAGCAAAATTACCCACATTAATACAAAATGGCTCATGAGAACTAAAATAATCTAATATACTTGTATTTTAGGATAAAGTTAAAGATAACATGCTTCTGTGTGTGTGTGCATGTGTGTGTACACGTGTACCTTCACTGTGGGATAAATTTTAATTAGTTGTATTAGTATATTTTAATTTTGTTCTATGACTTGTTTTGTATTCCAGCATCAGGGCGTTTCCAAGTTTTAATAAAAATCAAGTTACATGCTTTAATAAAATCAGTAATTTCCAATAAACATTCAGAGTTTACTGTAACAGTAATACCGTTGAACAAATAGAACCTGTGTTTGTAAAACTAATGAGCAAATATCATCAGTTTAGGCATGTGTAGCTATCCTGAGATAATTTAACTTATGAAATATTGATTAATAAAATAAAAAGTATTTGAGATAATTTGTTATTTCCATGTAATTACATTGTTTAATTTATCAAAGTTTTCTAAGTTGATAGAAGACTATAGAATATCTTAACATATGTACTTTATTTTATATGTATATATCACATAATATTTTATATTTATTTTAAGTTAAATTATTTTTAAACAGTCAAATTAAATTTTGAAGCATATATTATATAATATAAAGATATATACATTATTGATCATTTAAATTTACTGTTTATTTGTGTGCTAATAAATAAATTTGACACATTGTATAATATTCCATTTAAACACAGAATTATTTGCCTTAAGTAGTTACTTTAGTCCACATTATCCAGCTTCAATTCACCTAAAACGTGCATAGGCCAGTTTGCTACATGTTTACTCATGATTGATTTTTCTAATATATATATATATATATATATATATATATATATATATATATATATATAGGCTTACAACATTCATGAGGTTGTTTCTGCAACCACATTATAAATTCATTGCTTAGAACACAATTTGCTATTGCATATCTAAATATCTAAAAGACTATGTTAGCAAAGGTATTCAGAAGAAAACCAAGCAGTTATAACACAATGAATACATAAAGAAAATTCCCTAAAGATAATGTTTTTGAAGTCATGTGTATATTCTTTAAGCAAAGGTAGTTTGAGAAATAAATATGTTGTCATTTTGCATTACTTTTCTCCACTATGCTTAAAAGTACTGTTTATATTTTTAAAAATTTAGTGTTGCTCTGAGCTATTTAGGTACTAAATAGTTCTAAAGAACCAGCAGTGCTATTTTAAGTTTGATGCTATGTAAACATTGATTCTTTTAGACACTGGTTAATTGTGAAAATTTGTATGTTTTTGAGACACAACTTTTTTACCTTCCTGATATCTCCATCAGCTTTTTTCATGTCTACTGAGATGAGCTGTCATTAGCTTTTGTAATCAACAATGTCCTCACTATGATTTCTGCATTCTTCCTCTATTTTCTTCTGCAGCTTCTGCATACAGCAGGAATAAATGGATTTGGAGACTAATATTAAAAAATGGCAGTAGTGGCCCTAGCTGGTTAACTTAGTTGTTTAAGAGAGTTGTCCCGTAATGGCAAGGTTGCAAGTTTGATCCCCGGTTAGGGCACGTAACAGGAACAGCTCGATGTTCTTGTCTTTCTCTCTCTCTCTCTCTCTCTCTGCATTTCCCCCCTCTCCCCCACCAAAAATAGTAGTAGCCATTTTGGAATTCTCATTTTAAATAAATCCATTAATCCATATGCAGCTATTATCATTACACCTAATTGATTATACTCAGCACAGAGGGGCTGGAATCAACAATCAGACCCAATAATTAGGGTAGGGCAATAAGGAGATAGAATTTAAGAAGGATTAACTATGAATTCCAAGAAAATTTGTACTCAGAAGACTGTAACAGCAATGAGTTCAATGTCCAATTCTAGTCAATCTTTGGTGTTTGGCAACAGCAGGACATATGGCCTATGCAGTCTATATTTTCAAACTTATGGATAAACACATAGATGAAGGTAATCCAGACATTAGGGGAGTTAATATGATGATCTGACAATCATGAAAGAACTGTGTTGGCTTGGAAAATATATAATATCCTTTAGACTAGGTGTCTTGTTATGGACCTGTATCTTCTGAGTCTTTCAAGTTAATAGTGATGCAAATTTAATTGTATTTTAAGATGTTTTAACAATACATTTGATTTTTAACCATAGTGTTGTTGATGAATTTATGAAAAACTGATAAACAAAATGAAGTCTGTCTGATTTAACCTTGTATGCATATTACCAAGTGGAGACCTAAATACACACTGTAGCACTGAATTTTCACAATTCATTAGTACTTTATAAGATTATACTTGTTTGCCTGACCAGGCGGTAGTGCAGTGGATAGAGCATCAGATGGGTATGCGGAGGAACCAAGTTTGAAACCCCGAGGTTGCCAGTTTGAACGCTGGCTCATCTGGCTAGAGCTGAGTGCGGGTTCACCAGCTTGAGCGTGGGATTATAGATAAGACCCAACTCAATAAAAACACCATCTGTACACCACAACGAGCTCTTTCTGCCCTAAGTAAAAATGCAGTTTCTTTCTGTCTCCTTCCCCACTTTGCCTATCTTCCGCTAGTCCCTCCCTCCTGTTCCCTCTGGCTATTGCCACACTGTTGTCTGTGTTTAGGTGTTATGCATACATACATGCATATGGTTAATCACTTCACCTTCTTTTCTCTAGTTCTCTCACCCCTTTCCACTCTGGCAGGTGTCTGTCTGTTCCATGTGTCCAAACCTGTCTCTCTTTTGTTCACCAGTTTATTTTGTTCATTAGATTCCATATATTAGTGAAAACATATTGTGCTTGTCTTTCTCTGCCTGGTTTATTTCATTTAGTGTGATTTTCTCCAAGTCCATCCATGCTATTGCAAAAGGTAAGAGATTCTTTCTTTTTTGCAGTCACATGGCCTTCCACTGTGTAAATGTATTGCAAGTTTTTTACCTACTTATCTATTGATGAACACTTGTACTGTTTCCAGATCTTAGCTATTGTAAATAATACTACTGTGAACATAGAAGTGCATATCTTCTTTTGAATTAGTATTTCACGATTCTTAGGATATATCACCAGAAGTGGGATTGCTGGGTCAAAGGGCAGATCTGTTTTTAATTTTTTGAGGCAACTTACCTGTCAGTGGCGCAGTAGCTAGAGCATCCGACTGGGATGCTGAAGATCCCAGTTCAAAACCCCAAGGTCACCAGTTTGAGCGTGGGCTCATCTGGTTTGAGCAAGGCTCACCAGCTTAAGTCCAAGGTCGCTGGCTTGATCAAGTGGTCACTCGATCTGCTGTAGCCCCCCGATCAAGGCACATATGAGAAAGCAATCAATGAACAATTAAGATGCCACACAAGGAATTGATGCGTCTCATCTCTCTCCCTTCATGTCTGTTCATATCTATCCCTCTTTCTGTCTGTCTCTGTCTCTGTCACACACAAACACATACACAACAACAACAACAAATTAAAGCAACTCCATACTGTTCCACAGTGGCTTCACCAGTCTGTACTCCCACCAATAGTGCACAAGGTTTACCATTTCTCCATATCCTTGCCAGCACTTGTTGTTTGTTGCTATATTAATGACAGTCATCCTGACAGGTGTGAGGTGATATCTCATTGTGGTTTTAATTTGCATCTCTCTGATGATTAGTGATGATAAGCATCCTTTTATATATCTATTTGCCATATGTATGTCCTATTTAATTGACTAAGCCTTCAACAAAGATAGTAAACCTTAAAATAATTATATTTTTAATAGTTATAGGAGGATTTTCAAAATAACAAAATCCCAGTAAGTAAATAATAACTGTATATTGGCTTTGAAGAATGCATAGTCTTTATTAATAGTATTTATTTGACTACACATTCAATATAGCTCTAAAATTTAGACAAATAAAGGCTTTCATCACATAAATGCAAACTATTACTCTATGGTATCGTGAATTAAACAGTAAGAGCTGTGTTTTTTCTGTAATATTTTCAAACAGTTTCTTTCATGAGCACATGAATAACCTCAAGAAATAAATCAATAACACTACACCACTCATTGAATTTATGGCTGATAGAGGATTGGATAAAGAAGGTCTGATAAATATATACAATGGAACACTACTCAGCCATAAGGAAGATGAAATACTGCCATTTGCAACAACATACATGGATCTTGATAATATTATGCTAAGAGAAAAACGTCAGTCAGAAAAAGCTAAGAAAAGTATGATTTCACTCCCATGTGGAATATAAAACTCCTAGAGACAATGGCATGGTGGTTACCAGAAAGAAGGGAGGTAGAGTAGAAGTAAAGGTAAGAGGAGGTCAAACATATGATGACAGAAGATTTGACTTTGGGTGGTGGGCACACAATGTACTATACAGATTATGCACTACTGAAATGTACACTTGACCTATATAATCTTATTAATCAATGTCACCCCAATACATTTTATTAAAAATAAAATAAACACAAAACATACAAGAAATTTACCTTTCTTAAAGAAACCTATGCTTATCTGAATTTTAATCATGTATTCCTTTTTTTTTTTTTCTTCATGTCATTCTTGATGGAAATCTTATAGAAAAAAGAATTGGGTTAAACTGACTGTGCTTTACTGTCAAGAGAAACCTATGGTCAGGGATATATCTAATTCCCAAAGCTTTCATCATTAATATTTTATGAGTCTCACTGATCTGTACTATCTAGAAGAAAAATGTATCTTTCATTTGTGCAAGCACTTTCTGCCAAGTAATGGATTTCATCTCTGATAGCTGAGTGGTGAAATGCAACTGACAGCAAAGGTAAGAAGAGGCAAAGTGTTCGTTTTATTTCTTTTACTGGAGTCTGGCTGCACTTTCCTTGAGGTGCAGAGTCAGCCAAGCAAAGTGAAAGATCTCTGGGGAACTATGAAGAGTGTCAGTTCTGTGCTAATATACTTAGGCCCATACATGGGGATGCCCACCCTTTGAAGCTGACTTCTAAATGAGATTAGTTATGATGACCTTTATAAACTTAAACATTTACAAGGAAGTTTGGTGCTTACAGATTGGAAAATCATTAGTTTACCATGGAAAATTTTATTTATTATAGATTAGATGACTAAAAGACAAATTACTGTTTTGTGAATATTTTAAATTGAAAAGGCAGGATGTCTTGTCCTTTGGTGGAGCATGGCTTGCCTTAACTGAACTAAGGATGCATGTAGGCTCACCTATGACACTGGAGCCGAGTATTCCTGGGACATTACTTATTCACAGAAAAGTGAAACAGAGAAAGAGTGTCCAAAACCACCTTATTCAGTAAAAAACACATTGGGTATCTGTCTGTTAAGTCCACTTTGACCACAGTTTTAACTGGATTCACAAGAACTAGAATGTGGTTTCCCTTATGCAGTTGAAAAGATTAGTTTGGGATAAATTTATTTGTATATAATCAGAAAAAAATAAATCCTGGTTTCAAGCAAGTTATTTGCCTTTGCTAGAGAAGAAAGAATTCAAAACTATGTAAAATAATTATTTCTTTTCTCCAGAACTCTTATTTTGATTTTAACTATAAATTAACTAATATCATTATTTAATGTCTTTTATATCATAAATATACCCTGTTTATTTTGGTACACAATTTTTTCCATGAAGTCTTATACACTGTTGCCAAGCAGTAGGTCATTCACTAAGTTTGAATATTTTTAAATTTTCATTTATTTTTACAGCATGTTAAACATAATAATGTTTGTAGAAAGAATGACAATTTATTCAAACTACAGCTACTTATCATAAATTTACATAAATCACTCTGATAGAAAGGGGGTGATACTAAAATGTTTAACACTAATTTCTGGATCTCAAAGAGTTGACCAACTCATTGAGAAAGTATTAAGTGACAAGTGAGCAAATTAGTTGTAATTGTACATAGGTGTTAGACACACAAGTAAGAGGATATTCCTGTTAAAGAACTACATATGTATATACATTTGAATCAAAAGAACATAAATCACAAACATTAGTGATATTAAGAATGATACAGTTTAGAATGACCAAGAGAATATCACCCTGTCTATAAGAACCATCTAAACCTAGCTCTCTCTCATTGATTCGTTTATATCATTTTTTACTAATTTGTCTATCTAAGATTTTTACTACAAAGAATCAACATTGACACCCACAAAAACAAAATATTACCAAAAATGTAGGAAAATGTATCTTTTTCTCACTCTCTAACTGGCAGTAAGAGTCTTCAGACTTTTAAAATCTTTGCCTACCTAAAATGAATGTAGGCAGAGAGAGAACAGCAACTGTTTCATTGGATCGTTACTTGTGATTAAGGTACTTTTTTACATCTTTATTTTCTCTTCTTTAAATTACAGTAATTTTTATATTATAACCCCTGCTCTATGCAACTTTGTTTGTCCAGCCCCTCAGCATCCTTATCCAGACTATACAAATAGGGGTAGAACAGATAGTCATGTTATAGAAATGTAGTCATTTGTAGACACTACCTAGCTAAGTGAAATGGTTGCTAGTTGTTACCTATCAATGGGTTTGCTAAAACACTAGCTTCAACAAAAAAGTATGTAGTATTTTAGATGAATAATCTATTTAAAACAAAATATGATAAATATTAAAAATTCAATGAACAAATGACTGAGAAAAATTTCCTGATATCTTTAATTTTAAAATCAAAATAATTTTCCATAAATCTAATATCAAGCAAGTTAAACTTATAATATTTTATTTAAAAATAGAATGTCTTGCCTGACCAGGCGGTGGCACAGTGGATAGAGCATCGGACTGGGATGCGGAAGACCCAGGTTTGAGACCCCAAGGTCGCCAGCTTGAATGCAGGGCCCATTTGGCTTCAGCAAAAGCTCGCCAACTTGGACCCAAGGTCGCTGGTTCCAGGAAGCGGTTGCTCAGTCTGCTGAAGGCCCGCGGTCAAGGCACATGTGAGAAAGCAATCAATGAACAACTATGGTGTTGCAACGGCAATGAAAAGCTAATGATTGTTGCTTCTCACCTCTTTCTGTTCCTGTCTGTCTGTCCCTATCTATCCCTCTCTCTGACTCTCTCTCTCTGTCCCTGGGAAAAGTAAAAAATTAAAACCTTTAAAAATAGAATGTCTTTGCCTGATGAGTGGTGATGCAGTGGACAGAGCATCGACCTGGGACACTGAGGTCCCAGGTTTAAAACCCTTACATTGCCAACTTAAGCACAGAGTCATTGGCTTGTGTGTGGGATCATCGACATCATCCCATGGTCACTAGCTTGAGCACAAAGGTCACTAGCTTGAGCCCAAAGTCACTTGTTTGAGCCATCCCTATCAAGGCACATATAAAGAACAATCAATGAACAACTAAAGTGACACTACTATAAGTTGATGCATCTTGTCTCTCTCCCTTCTTCTCTCTCACACTCACAAAAAAATTAAAAAAAAAATAGAATGTCTTTTCTATTTTCTAAACTGTGCAAATCTCTGAATTTGCTGATTTTATAATAATATACCTCTGAATTGTAAATAATTGTAAATTGTTTCACTAATTGTTATTGTTATTTCCGTGAAGATTATTTATGGTCCTTGCACGAATATAACCCACTTGTGACTTCTACAATCTTGTCTTCTTTTGTTTAAAACACCAATTATCAATTATCTGAATTTAGTTTTTAAACCTATTCATTTTTTCTATTTCATCCTCTATCATCTGAATTAATGCAAGTTTTTTACAGAGTCATAGTTTACTAAATAGTAGAATATTTCTTTTTGTTATTTGTTGCTGTGATTGTGATACCTTTTTAAAAATTTAATTATTTAATAATTACATCTTTACAAAGACCAATGGCAGTTTTATAAAGTTAAAGTATGAAAACTAGAGACTTGGCTAGGTGTATTCTTTCACAGTCTTGGAATTACTACTGAAAATTGGGAATGTTGAAAATACAAATTATAGACAGGAATGATAATATAGTCAAGCCCAGGTATAGGAGAAGGAGTTCATTGGTGAATCTGGGATGGAAGAAGGGGGAGCAACATTGGAAACTGTTTTGTGACATAATGGCTTATAACAATCACTTTGGGAAAGGTTATGAACTAAGAAAGACATTTCTCACTATGACTTTTAAGAATTCTCTTTTCAAAAGCACTTGGCTCCAAGTAATGTCTCTGTTCTCACAGCATATACCCTTTTGACTTTCCAGTTATATATCCTTATATAAAATAATGCCTGTTGTCACTTCCTTAATAAGTGACCCTGCTGCCAAAATAATGTCCTAAAGTGCAAATCTGGTCAGAGTACTCTTGACTCTGATTTTTTTATTACTGATTTTTAATTGTCTTTTTAGTTAAAGAAATTTCGTAGCTTTATATTTTATTTCCACCAAGAATCTTTCACACACTGAAATACCTGCCATTTTTCAAACACATTTCATGTGAACTTTCAAGCTTCAGTGCTTTTGAACATATATTTCATTTCCCTAGAAAAAACCCTGACTGAGTGCCCCTTTTGTTAGAAGGTCTGTAACCCCTACAGCAATATTGTTCATCCTTTTTCGAGACTATAATTAGAAGACTAACTAGTGTATATCTTAACTGTAATCATTTTGTGAATGACTGTGTCTTCCCAAAGCTTCAACTCAAGGACAGAAATTATATATCATCTTTGTTTTTAAAATATAATAGATATTCAATAATTGCTAAATGACTAATATAATAAATTAATAAGGCATTTTACCATGCATTAGAGCTTTTCAGAGAAAATAAAGCAACAAGCTTTCTTTAGCAGATAGAATTTTAAATTCTATGCATTGCAATTTGAGAAAGTATTTTTGATTCGGCAGTTATTTCTGGACCTCTTAAATAATATATTATCACAGATTTACTTAAATGTAGGGCTTTTTAAATCTACATTTTAACCTACAGTACTGCACTTCTTTGCTTAGTTGTTAACTAACTTTTGCTAAGCTAATTTTAATGAGAGAAAAGAGGCAATAAATGAACACCCACATTTAAATATTTTCATATTTGTATTTTTAGATAATAATAGAATATTGGGACCCAAATTATCCAGAAAACTATACTCTTCCTTCACAAAAATGGACACATAAAAATGCTGAAATAAACTCCTTGAAAAGTAGCAGAAATTAAAAAAGCCTTGTCAAATAGATGAGAGGGCTCTTTCTGGCTGTTCCTTTGAATAGTTTGTAAAATAGTACAAATTTACGCAAATCTATAAAAATATTTTGTATCATGTTAAATAAAATGTTTATCTCTTCTAAATTCTTCTCATTATATCTTTCTGCCAAAAAAATTAAACTCAATAGTCTACTAATAGTGAGAAATATTTCTTCAGTAGTTTACATAATCGATAAGGTAATTCTATTCTACTTTAAAATTTAGTGTTTTAAATCTTTATAAAATGCTTTAAATGTATTATTGTAGTTTCTTTTCTTTTTTTGTGTATGTGACAGAGACAGAGAGAGAGACAGAGAGAGGGACGGATAGCAACAGACAGACAGTAACGGAGAGAGATGAGAAGCATCAATTATTCATTGTAGCACCTTAGTTGTTGATTGATTGCTTTCTTATATGTGCCTTGACTGGGGGGGCTACTGCATAGCAAGTGACCTCTTGCTCAAGTCAGTGACCCTGGGTTCAAGCTGGTGAGCTTTTTTCAAACCAGATGAACTCTCATTCAAGCTGGCAACATTGGGGTTTCAAACCTGGGTTCTCTGTGTCCCAGTCCGACACTCTATCCACCGTGCCACCACCTGGTCAGGTGATTCTTTTCTTTTTTTTAAGTGAAAGGAGGGTAGATAGAGTGAAAGAATCCCACATGAGCCCTGACTGGGATTAACCTGGTAACCTTGTCTTGGGCCAATGCTTGAATCAACTGATCCACTGGCTGTGAGAGAGGAAAAGAGAGAGAAGGGGTATCAAACTCAGGATGATGCACTCCTGGCCAATGTTCTATCCACTGAGCAAATGGCCATGGCTCTGAGGTAGATTCTTAGAACAGATGTATAGAGCAACCTTGCTAACTTTTGATATTACAGGTATCTTTAACTTTCATATTAGAAATGTAAGGCCACAAGGCATTTGGTAACTTTACTAAGGTGATATATAAAATATATTTTCTTGGTTTGAATTAAAAGTAATTCATTATATACAATGTGGGAAAATGTCTCTGGTTTATATTACATAGTCTCTTGATAATTTTAATAAGAGGGTAAGATTTCATTCAACACAAACAAAACATACTTAGACAACTAATATTTTAATTATTTTAAACAGAAATGTCCTATTTTCAAGTTTTACCCTCAAATTCTTTACAATTCCAATTTTATCAGTATACAGTCCAGTTTATACAGAGCATTTGCAAAGATATTTTAGCAATACATTTGGATTTAAAAAATATACTATTGAATTTAAAGAATATAACATTTTACACAAACATTTCTTTCAATTTATATGTCACATAATTCCAATTTTTCTGGAAGGCTATACATCTCTTCTTGATGTTCACACTAGCTTTTTCTTCATGGTCTATTCAGCCCTTTTTCTATTTCTTCATATCTTCATTGATTTCTCCTCCCTTCAGAAGAAATCATATTTCTTTTCTTTTTCTTTTTCTTTCTTTTGAACTGGACTGAGACAAATGTTTCCAGTTTTCACTGATTTCACTCAACCTGGGTGGTGGTAGCAGATGTGTTTATTTTTTATGATACAAAATCACAGTGTAAAAATTCAACTTGATCTGATTACAATGAACTAAAATAGAAATGGCTGTGTCCTTTTGGTTCTTGCCCCTCTCACTTGACCATCTCTGCATGTTAAGAGCTTAGAGAAGCAATCCTGAACAGGACTCTCACACATTATAGTAAGTTATCACCACACCTTATCTACCCTATGATGCAAATCATCACACTGAAAGTAACCAGGAATAATAAGTGGGAGAAAGACACCTTACATAGTGTAGAAAGAGAGAAAAAGCAGAAAGCATGAGCATGAACACAAAACATTGTCGTTGAAAACTTCTTTGTTTTCAATTTCTTAGAGGGGAAGAAGAAAACATGAAAATATGGCTATGTACTTGGAATAATTTTCTTAGGCATAAAATAAAACGGGGCATAAAACTTCAGTTTTTCCAAAGGAATTAGAAATCTCTTTCTGGGTATGGCAGAACTATTTGCAGCTTAAGGCCTCTAATTAGTTTTTTACTAAAAAGAGAAAGATGTCTAGACAGATTAACCTCTTTGATATGACCATTTTTTAAAAAGAATAATTGTTTTCCTTCACAGCATTTTCCAGAAGCCCCAAGTATTTCTTTTTCTTTTTCTTATTTTTTGTATTTTTCCAAAGTGAGAAGCAGTGGGGAAGGCAGACAGACTCCACATCCCACATGAGCCGGACCTGGATCCACTGGCATGTCCACTAGGGGGATATGGTCTGCCCATCTGGGCAGTTGCTCCGTTGCAACCACAGCCATTCTAGCGCCTGAGGTGAGGCCATAGAGCCATCCTCAAAATCTGGGCCAAGTTTGCTCCAAAGGAACCTTGGCTGCAGGAGGGGAAGAGAGAGATAGAAAGGAGAGGGGAAAGGGTGGAGAAACAGATAAGCAGTTCTCCTGTATGCCCTGGCTAGGAATCGAACCCGGGACTTCCACACCTTGGGCCGATGGTCTACAACTGAGGGCCTCTTTCTTTTTTTAATTAATAAGAAATAAGAATTACTTAAGTAAAGTTCAGGAAACTTTAAAATTGTCTTATAAACACTTAAGAAAAAGTATTAGCCTATAAAGTTTAAAAAAATCTATCCATTTATTTAAATACTCATGTAATGGTTGGAAATTTAATCAGATTATAATATAATACTTATGTATCTAAAGACTTCAATAAATTATAAATAACTCACTCAAATAATTTTAATTATTATATTACCTTTAACTATCAAACTCTATTATGAATTATGTTTCTGTCAAGCTTCAAATTTAGCTGTAAAAGTAAAAGAAAAATAATGCAAAATGATAGAAACATTTCTTGCTCAAGTTCTGGATCTGCAGAAGATTCACTTGAAGAATTCAGGCTAATAGGGGACTTATTTTTTCAGAAAACAATTGTATGGTGTGAAATCTACGGTTTGGACAAGGGTGACATAGAAAACTCTTGGTTAACAGACATTTCTCAGTGTTAATGAGAGATGGTTTGGTGAGCAAAATTTCCTGTAGAAAGTAATGGGAAAGATAGGGCAGTCTACATATGCTTTCTGGAGAAAGGTGAGGGAGGAAAGGAGGTCTTCCTCTCATCAATGTCCCCCATTGTTCTATTCCCAAAATGGGCTTCGAACTTGGTGATCGTGTAAAGAAAGATAGTCTGCATCAGGGAGATTTACTTTCAAGTAAAGAGACAATAATAAAAATAAAAATTGCTAAAAGCATTTTAGTATTCATTCCTCAGACTCCAGTTTTTAAAATTAAATTTTTTCTGGTGACATCAGTTAATAAAATTATATAGGTTTCAAGTAGATAATTCTATGCTACCTCATCTATATATTGCATTGTGAGCCCATTACACAAAGGCAGAGCTTCTTTTGTCACCATATATTTGACCCCCTTTACACTTTACTATCCCACCTCCCTTTCCTCTGATAAGCACCATACTGTTGTCTGTATTTTTGAGTTTTTGTTTGTCTTGTTTATTCACTTGTTACTTTCATTTTTGTGCTAAGCAAAATAAGTCAGACAGAAAAATAATCAGTAACCATATGGTTTCACTGATATGTAAAATATAAATCCTGGGCGCTATTTTTTATTTTTATTTTTAGCAAAAGATACAGAGAGACAGAGAGAGGGACAGATAGGGACAGACAGATAGGAAGGGAGAGAGAGGAGAAGCATCAATTCTTTGTTTTGGCACCTTAGTTGTTCAGTTGCTTTCTCAAATGTGCCTGCCAAGGGAGTGGGGGGCTATAGCCTGGGCCAGTGATCTTGGGCTCAAGCCAGTGACCATAGGTCATGTGTATGATCCCACATTCAAGCCAGCAACCTCTCAGAGTTTTGAACCTGGGTTCTCTGCATCCTAGTTTGATGCTCTATCTACTGCGCCACCTCGAGGTCAGGCTGGACTCTATTTTTAAACACATGGGGCTGTTTCATAGACAGAAGGTATGTAATAGATTATTAGTCTTGCTGGTTCAGGTTGATGATCAGAAGCAAAAACAGGAGTGGACTTTCTTGCCATGAAGGCAAGAGCAGAAGCAGAAGTAGAAGTGCTAGCTGGTTAACATCAGATGTAGATCCTGAATTCGCAAGTTCTCTCAGCTGGACATGTACCTTACTAATGACTCAAAGAATTCCATGGTTCTCTTGGGCCTCTCTGCCAAATACCACAATTGGAGTACCTCTAAAATATAAAATTTAACATCAACTTTAGTTAACTTTTGTCTGTTTTTTTTTCTCCTATGTCATTGAAATTTCTCAGACCAGACTGAGCTATTGACTTCATTTCAAATATTTTCTTATTCAGAGAAAAAAATACCAATTTTTAAACAATAATTTTTTGTTCTTTTCTTTAAGCTCTGATTTTATTTTATTTTAGTTATTCTACTTGTTATGTCTCTATCTGCTTTGCAATTTCATTGTTCCTCCTTCTAAACTATTCCTTCCCTCTACAGTTAGTTTCCTGGAGAAGTAGTTTTGTTTATTTGTTAACTAATTAGTTTGTGTTTTATTTATTGATACATTCAACTTATTGATACAGTTCAACCATTAATTTAAGTTTCTGATAAAGTTTTTCAACTTTGCTTTCAATTTACATTTTTATAATTCCAAGGATTCGTTCTGGTTTTGTAAAGTTTTAGAGTAAGTAACAGGTTTTTTTTTTTTCCTTTAACTTCTCTAGTAAAATATATACATATATTCCCAGTAAATATGTGTCTTCCTCTGTCTGTTTGGCTGTGTAATAGCAGTAGACAATCTAATCTGCAGTGAAGCTAGTTCTCTGGGATTTGTGGGTTATCTATGACTTCTCTTTATTATTCTATCCATGCACTGTCTTTACTATTTTAGCTTTCCAAGCTTCTGAAGACCTCTCTCACTCTTCTTTTCTGCTCTGATCACTGTAGCAGTGCAATACATAAAAGCCTAAAGTCTTGTGGTGGGTTTTCTTAGCTTTTCTCCTTTGCCACAATTTTAGGTCATGGCCTTGTACATGGTAAAACCTCTCTGTGAAAGAATTGGTTAGCATTACAGAATGGCTCTGTGGTGGAGACTCTTTGAAATTCTAATTTATCACTCGCTAATAGATGTTAAAAAATTTTTTGGTGTGTCCTCATTTTTGTCTAAGGTAGACAATTTCTTTCACTGCAGTGTCCTTAGGGATAAAAAGAGTTATGAGATCTTTTATTCAGGGAAAGTGTATCCTTTTCTGAAATTTGGTCATTTCATTTCAAGTCTTTATAGTTCTCTGAGGAGTTAAAAAAATATGACTTTGTAGCTTATCTGACTTATTCTCAAGTATTCTTTAATAGGCTTTCCCTACAAAACTTTTCTTGTTTTCTTGATTAAGACAAACTTACTTACAAAGATTTTCATCAAAATCAAAGTTGAGATACTATAAATGTACTTTTTAAATGCTTAATTTACCAGCAATGCTGATCCTTCCATAAGCAAACAGGTCAACAACACTCTAAATTAGAAAATAATTAAAGAATATGTATGATCCGTATCTAATATATCAACAAAACTTGCTGACCCACTTTCAATATGAATACATAATATAATTATGGCTCATTAAAACTTCTGCTGTCACCTTGGTCCAAGCTATTATGATTTCCTACCTGGGTTTAATTAATCACCATAGCTTTAACTCATTTCTATTCTTTTACTCTTACAGCCTAGCCTCCTTGCTAATCTCTGCCATTCTAAGAGTAACTAGAGTAACCTTATTAAAATGAGACTCAGATAATCTAATTTCTTTATACAAAATCTTATATCTTCTCATTTTTTTAATAAGTGCCAATTACAATGATTAAAAAGCCCTTATTAATTTTCTGTTTCTGCTCTTTTCTTCCTTCAGAAGGAGCCACTCTTTTGCTATTGTTGTTATTGTTGTTGTTCTGTGCACATGTTTTTGAAATTACTGATACAAGAACTTTGTACTGCATGTTCTATTTTTTTCTCTTTTAAATATTCCCATGGTTCTAACACTTACCTTCTTTCAAGTCATTGTTTAATGATAACCTTCCCAACAGGTCTATCCTAACCATTAAACAGTAAGTTTACCCTCCAAATGACATTCTAATATCTCTGTGACTATCCTAATTTTTTTCTGTAAGATTTTTTACCTTTTAATATAGTATATAATTTACTTACTTTAATATCTTGTGTACTCAAACAAAATTGCAAATCTTACAAGATCAGGATTTTTATTATTTTTGAAAGTCTGCAAATACCTGACAAAAAATAGATACAATAAATATTTGATAAAAAAATTAACCAACATGAGGGAAAAGTTAGTCAAACAATCTGTTTCCTATTTATAGACTCAATCAAGATATTCATTAATAGATATTTTCTCCCAATTTTCAACTTTAGTATAAGTTGATGATCTGTAGTAGATATTTTCATAATAGTATTAATTTGCATAATTGGCAAAAGTTTTGAAGACTTATAGATATCTTTATATATTGTTTTATAATCTAGAATTTCTAAGCTCTATCTATCACTGAAGAGGGTTTTAGAAAAATAGTAAAACATTGCTAGAAAATACAGTCATAATTATCAGGATACACCTAAAGTAAGCTTCCACCATGTCCAGAAACAATAAGATTTAGAATTTTTTACTGAGTTCTAATAATACAGTCAATCAACAATTTTTTTAAAATATCAAGTGAACAAGCAAACTCATTTTTTGCCAAAACCTACAGATAACAAGTACCTAATTTGATGCATACCCACAAAGTATGCATCCATTCAACTGTAATTCTGACTTCCTCTATAAAAAAACATAGATTATTCCACAGCATATTATTCATTAATGGAGATAAAAAAACAAGTTATTTTCAGTAGATAGTTTTGCCAATAAAGTTCTTGAGATTATGCCAGTGACTCTAGTTGATTAGAAAATATTATTCCCAACTATCATTTAATGCCTTGAGAAGTGTGCATTCTTGTATTAGACTAAAACAATTGCTCAATTGAAAATTTAAACAGCTAATCCAGAACTCTTATTTCTGTTTTCATTTCTGTTGCATTGGTTACTGCAGTTTCTAAAAATAAAAAATATGTAAATCTATTCACTTCAAAATTCTAACTCATATTCTATAGTGGAGGTCAACATAGATCTATATTTTATTTTTAGAAACTGTTATATTTTTCAATAGTAGACAAAGGTAATGTTTTTTGGTAATGAATATTTATTCTTATTTTAAGATTTATTTGACATTTAATTTAAAAAATATATAAATCCTCTTACCTGTTACCTTAATGACAAATACCTTTAGATCAAATATCAATAATCTTTTATATATCTTCTGCAGACTTAAGAGCAGCCAAAGGAAGTTGAATAAAATATTAATTTAGCAGATGTTAACCTGATCATCTTGTTATCCTTACTACTTCACCCTTATTCTACCAAGCTAGTTAATTGGTAAAATTGTAAGATATACTTTTAATAGTTCTCCCAGTGGCTGCCTTCCTCAAAATGATTTTCCAACTTACATGAAGACTTCACATTAAACTACTAAGGGGACTAATTCTCAAACTTTTTTCCACCCAACATATATGAAACACAGTACATGGTTCTCTCGTTATAGCAGCAAAGCAAGGATTTTCCAGAGTGAGAAGCAGACACACTGAAGACTTTTATAAAACCCTCTGAAAAAATATCTTATATGCATATTATCCTCAGTTTATTAACACCTTTAAGTATAGTAGATGTTTTTAATACACAAGCAAGATGGTAACACATTTTATTAATATTTTTAATAAACCATTTCTTTTTTAAAATTAGTTCTACAGGAGACCAGGTCTCGGAAGGAAGATTCACAATATAAAAGAAGTTTAATAAAGAACATAAAGGGTGGAGAAGTGTTGTTTTATAGTTTGTTTCTGAGAAGAGGAGCTTTATGTCAGTACAATGGTGTGAACAGGAGGAAAGGCCTGGCTGACAAGAGTAGCATTTGTATATTGAGTAGTTAAATCATAGCAAGAGATGGTACTTGATAAATAATATTTTTTTGCATAAATGAAATAGGGATTTACTTAAGAGAATAAAAGAACATAGAAAACAACCATAGTATGTCTTATAATTGTAAAGGACTTGAGAAACTATGTCTCTTATTGTTTATTCCATTTAATAATTTTGCACTAAGAGTAATCAAAAACAAGGCTAAGAGTTTAGGTAGCAGTTTGAAACATTGAACTAACAAAGCCAAAGAAAAAGTCAAACTGTGATGAAAGAATGACACATTTAGCAGTCTCTTCTTTAAAATATCTAAGGACACTTGATAGTCATTTTTAAATATTACTGTACAGCATGCTCTTGTCTGATGGAGTTTTGAATGAGGGTTAGAATGATAAAGGTATCAAAACAAAATGAATATTTTCCTGGATAGTTATCCTAAAAACATTCTTAATTTTTTTTAAAAAAGATACTGTATGCATATATGTGCATATATCTATATCTACACACACATATATATACACATTGTGAATAAATTGAAATGGAGACTACTAAAAACAGGTTCACAGCTATGAACTCATTTGCTGTCAACTTATTCTTACTCTGAGTATGTGCTCATTAACTAGAATAACTAAGTCACGAACTCTCCTTACCTTCATTTTTTATTATTTTTTCTAATTGATTTTCTACCCTATTCTACCCTAGAAGATGCTTCAGAGCTCTTTATGTCATATTGTTAGTTCTGTTATACCAAGTGGCCATAGCTAAGATCATTCATGCTCTGGGTCTTTGGATACGACCACTCCTGTAACCTATTAGATAGATGCTTGTGAATTAAGAATGACTCACAATGCTCATCCTTACAGTGCCATGCCACCATTTGACCCCTGTTTACCAGACATCTTTTCCTAATCAAAGTGTGAACTGTATTTTTTATCTCTCTATTCTCTAATCTTTCTATATAAATTTTTGTGGGTTTTTTGGTGGGTGGAGGTCTTTTTGGTACCTGTGATATCTAAATATTCTGGCTTTAGCCAAACTTACTGCTTTGTCTTGTCCAACACAATTTTCTCTCTCTCTCTCTTTCTCTCTCTCTCTCTTTCTTTCTTTCTTCCTCTCTTTCTTTCTTTCTTTCTTTCTTTCTTTCCTTCTTTCTTCTTTCTTTCTTTTATCTTATTTTGTTTCAATCTTTCTTTTCTTATTTTTTTCTTTTTTTGCTGGAAAACCAGTTATACTCAATATTGTGGTTGATTTATTTGAGTTAATATCCTTTAGTAACTGCCTCAAGCTTTTATATGTTTTTACTTTACTATTATTATTATTATTATTATTATTTTAGAGAGAGAGAGAAGAAGCAATAGGAGAGGTGATAAGTGAGAAGGATCAACTTGTAGTTACTTCTTATATGTGCCTTGTCTGGGAGGCTCAAGCTGAGCCATTGATCTCTTGCTTAAGCCAGTGACCTTGAGCTCCAAACCAGTGACCTTTGTGGTGAAGCCAGAGACCTTGGAATCATGTTGATGATCCTGCACTCAGGCCGACAACCTAGAGCTCAAGCTGCCAAGCCCATGCGGAAGTTGACCAGCCTGAACTCTAGCCGGCGACTCTGCGGTTTTCCACCCGGGACCCTCAGTGTTCCAGGTTGATGCTTTATCGACAGCATCACCTCCAGCCAGGCTCAAGCTTTTATTACATACTTATTTTTAAAATTTTCTTTTATACTATTGACTTTTAAATTTTATTTTGATTGCTATAAAAATGATGCAACACATTTTTGTTATCAAAAAGAATATTGAAATATATTTAGAAATACATGAAGTGTTATTAAAGAAGCAGTAGAAAGAGCTTAAAGTATTACTACACCTGGCTAATGCCTTAATCTGGTTATAAACACTTGTTAGCAAACACATGCACACAGATGAATACACACTTCAAATGTACCATGAATTCAATTAAAATCAAGACTCTGTAACCTGCATTTCAAATCTACTGCTGCAATAATGGCAGGTGATTATATTTTAAATATTCTACTCAAAATTAGTTGGTATGGATAAAAAGAAAGAGGGAATTATTATCTGTAGAGAGGATGTATTCAAATAAATAGGTTGCATGATAAGGTTAGCTTCCAGTGTGATTAAGATTAAAAACACAATATGGTTTTTCATCACCGTGAAAGTTTTTGGTTAACCATTTTTAAGTGTTTCATTTTGAGAATAGGCTTTTATGCTCTCAGCATGGAAATATCTTTTTATAAAAGAAATAATATGTAAAATTAAATCTATAAATAGTACATTTCATGATTTGTAGGCATTCAACTAAGATAAAAAAAATCAAAGTGAATGACATTTAGTTGAAATAAATAGAAATCACTACTTCTCCTCTGTCATTCAAGGAAATGTGGACAAAGGGGTTTGTGATGTAATGTAACACAGTTTTAGTACTCCACATCAGAGAAAATGTATGTGAGTATTGTGGGTAGGAAAGTGATACTAGCAAAATATAAATAAAAACTATTGAAATATCTCTAGAAAATGCATTGTTCCAAAAACACATCCTAGAAACCCATAGAAGTTAAAGAACAACAATAAACTGTTTTTTATTTTAATTAATTTTTGTCATGGTGACTTTTTAAAATGATGAGAAGGCAGCATAGTTAGTGATTTAAATCTCGGGGTTCGTTATTCAAACCAGGGATGAGTGTTTATTGGAGAGAAATTAAGGGTCCTATTTAAATTTTCTATACATGCTATTTATTATGGTTTGACATTTATTTTGATAGCTGTTTTTATTTCACACAAATTTACAAATTCATCATGAATCCAGCTTTTATAATATTCAAGAGATACTGTTCACAACTGATAATAGTAGTGAACAATGTCTACAATGCAGAATGGAGGATATTTGTTATAAGAATTGAATGAATTTGGGAGGTAACATCTCAATGACATTTTCACTATTGCTGTAGCTGCAGCTCTTACACTGAAGCCTTGCTCAACTGCTCACTTATAGAAAAGGTTGGATAGATCATGCTGATTTCTAACAGAAAAAAATGTGTCATATAAAAGCAAGGCTAATTATTTTGTCCTAAAATATATCATTGTTGAGTGTGACAGGCTACAGGCTCTGTTTCATGGGACATGGTACAGAGTGAAAGACAACTGAAATGCATGCTTAATTTTTTTATTCTAAAAGTATACATTGTGAAGCCTACATGTTACTAAAGATGGACATATTATATACCTCATTATAATTGGTGCAATAAGACTCTTGGTCTAGTAGGAGCGTTTAGTAGCAGAATCCTTGGTAAGCATTTTTTGTAGGCAAGGTATTTCTGTTAGAAATACTGTGAGTCCTGCATAGAGCTTTATAAGAACCTTCTTTCAGAGGTGTTGTGAAGTGGACCACAGTATATTGAAAAGAGCACTAGACCGAGAACCAGAAGACTATGTGTGTAATTCTGGCAATGCCTTTAAACTAGTCATGTAACCTTAGGTTGGCCCCAATTTTCTCTTCTGCAAAATGAGGATTTTGGATTAAACCATCTATCTCTAAGTTCTTTTCACCTCTACAATCCAATGATTTTATTCAGCATTTCTATTTGTCTTTATTTTCCCAGGGGGATGATTCCTTTGAGTCACTAGAAATAAAGTAAGAGCTTATACCGGAAAAAAGAACTGGTAGGATACAACTCACTTGGCTTACTATATTTCTTCAGAGACAATCTGAAACATATCTTTTTGTCATTTTTTGTTGTTGTTGTTGTATTTCAAAGAGTTTTAGTACCAACACATATCAACCATAGTTTAGGCATCTCTAGAGAAATAAAGACAAAAATCCCCCACAAAAACCCAGCACAGTTGTAAATGGTAAATTATAAATTTCAGTAAAAAATTATCAAAAAGAAAAGTTTAAAGTAAGTATCATATGACACAGATGATATGAAATATATTTAAAACTCCATTTTATAAAATATATTTTATTGGCAGTTCATTCATATAAAAAATTATGATTTGGAAAAGATGAGAAGGTGTTTACAAACTCAAAGGTAATTTGTATCTTCCAACAGAAAATAATTGTAACAAATTCTAAACATGCTTTATTGATTTTACTTTCCCATTGTTTTGCAGTCTAACCTGTCATAGCCGGAAGTCTGTGTTCCCTCAAAATTCATATGTTAAAAGTTATTCTGCAAAGTGATGATATTTGAAGGTGGAGTCTTTTACAAAGTGATTAGGTCATGAGGTTAGAGCCCTTCATGGATGGGATTAGTAGCTATTTGGCTATCTTTGGCTTACTTTTAATTTTATTGAGGGGCACTTTAGATTTTTGCCATTTAATTAATGTTTGATGATGATTTCTAGTGAAATTACTTGATCATGCCAGAAGAGATTTAGTACTAACATACATGAACCACAGTTTAGAGGTACTGTCTTCAGAGAAAGGACAGAAAAAAATTAAACACAGTTATTCATGGTAAATTGTAAGTTTCGGTACAATTCTCAAACAAGAAAGATTTACATAAGTAGAAAGTTATTTTAAATGATGCAAGATATATTTAAACTAATTTCTTTTATTTTTAGTTTGAAGAATATTAAAAAAATTCATGATTTTTTTGGTTTTATTGCATTTTCATCCAAAGGAATATACTCTAGTATCTCTATATTTTCAATGCATTAAAGTTTTATTTGTAACCAACTTCTTGTGTATGTTTCCAATACACACACCATAATATTTAGGCTCAGTTGCCAATTTAAACTATATACAGGATCAATCAAACATGACGTGTACATGTTTATTACAATAAGCTTGTTATTTTTTTAATTAAAATATTTGATGTCCCCCCTACTCTGTCATTCAACTGTCAATTTTCATAAGTTTGATTTTAAAATTCTGTTTTTAAAAAATATGTGGCCTTGGCTAGTTGGCCCAGTGGATAAAGCATTGTGCCGGCATGTTGATGTCCCAGGTTAAATCCCTGGTCAGAGCACACATGAGAAGCTACCATCTGCTTTTGTTTTCTCCCTCTCCACCTTATGTCTCTCTTTTCCTCCCACAGCCAGTGGCTTGATTGGCTAGAGCATGGGTCTCAGGCACTAAAGATAGGTTGGTTGATTTGAGCACTGGCCCCATACGGGGATGGGGTGGTGCTGGGTGGATCCTGGTCAGGACACATGCAGAAGTATGTCTCTTTATCTACCCTCTTCTAACTTAAAATCAAAAGAAAAATGTTTGTTGATTTACAATTTCTTTTATGTATTTCAGAAATGTTTTGTTTTATTCATTTCTCCTCTGCTGACAATTTTGGTGGACTGTACTATTTATTATTAAAATTATCAATCCTTTTACTATTTAATTTATTGTTTTTAATTTCTATGCTATCTAACTTAAAATTAGTTACCACTTATTTATCACTTACTTTTAAATCACTTTTCTGACATTTTAATTTAGATATGTTTCTCCTTAGCAAATTTTACTGTTTGTATTTATTTATGCATATAACTGAGAGTCTTTATCATGGAATACCATATCATTTAACCTTTTCCTTTTCCAAAATAATATATTTGCTTTCATTTCTTTGATAATGTATATTTTATTTCATATATAAAATGTACTGGGAAGCTATTGTTTAATTTTTATTTAGAATGGTATTTCCTAGTTAAACAAGTTTTCTAAAATTTTATTTATCTTTATAAATATTATTGTTCACAACAACAATATTGTCATCTACTATTTGAGATTAACCAAAATTTTGAATATACTCACTAATCATCACTATATCTCAAATACAAATCCTCCCCCCCGAGATATTTTCTCTTATTTAATTTCACTTGAGTGTAGCAGATCTTCACATAGTTGCCACAGAGAAGATTCATAAGTAATATACTTGGAATTTTTAAACACTATATAGTGCTGACTCTTAGCCCACAAATATATAAATGATATATTGGCTAAACATAGGTACTAGTTTTGTAGTACATTCTTGTCAAATGTTTGTAAATATTCTTTACTTTTCTCTAGATTTCAATATTTTGATGAAAATTTTATTATTAGTCTATTTTTCTCTCAGGAGAAAGAGTTTACTTCAGAGCTCAATTCTTGATGCTCTCCTAAAACTTTAAACACAACTCAGTGTCTTTCTTAATTGGTAAAGCCAGAAATGTGTTTGAATTCTTCTTCCAGGTCCATTGGTTAGATCAACTTAACTTTGATTTCTAAGAAAGGTGGGCTGGAGAATAAATAATTAGCATATATTTGGGCTGATTTCTTGAGTCTTCCTAAATAATATTTTTCTGATACTAGTAATCACAAATGACTGCTTAACTTACCATTGAAAAACAAAAATTCAGCCTGATCAGGCAGTGGCGCAGTGGATAGAGCATCGGACTGTGATGCGGAAGACCCAGGTTACAGACCCTGAGGTCACCAGCTTGAGCGCGGGCCCATCTGGCTGAGGAAAAGCTCGCCAGCGCCAGCTTGAACCCAAGACCGCTGGCTCCAACAAGGGGTGTCTAGGTCTGCTGAAGGCCTGTGGTCAAGGCACATGTGAGAAAGCAATCAGTGAACAAATATGGTGTCGCAACGGCAATAAAAAACTAATGATTGATGCTTCTCATCTCTCTCCATTCCTGTCTGTCTGTCCTGTCTGTCCCTCTCTCTGACTCTCTCTTTGTCCCTGGAAAAAAAATTCATACAATTCAGTTTGTTCACTTACTGAAATGATTCGCCTGAAAATGTAAACACATATCTTCTTTTCCTTTATTCTGTAAAATGTCACATAAAGTACCAAACCCAAGCAGCAAACAATAAATATATCAAAATCCAAAAAGAAAATTTTTAAAATAAGTTTAACAGCCCATATCAGGGATTATTCTAATTTTTGGTTCTTAAACAAGAATATTTTATAATAAAAAAATAAAATGTTGCCTTGGATTTTTTTAGAGAGTTAGTCTGAAGGAAAGAACAAAATCAGTAGCCTTCAGTAATAGCTCTTTCCTCTGAATTGAATAAATGAGGCAGAAAACACAAAACCTCTATGTATAATTGTTGAAATTTATTAAAATGAATATAGCGATGGGTTGTTAACCATTTCTCCCACACTGGTTTCAAGTATTAACATTGCTATGAGAATCGTCAGGATATTTTGTTTTATATGAAACATTAATGCACTTTGATATCACCAGATAAATGCAAAAGAAAGCAGAGCATAAAATGGCAAATCAGGCAAGAGAAATTTAAGTAGGAATGACAGTATCTAGAAACTAGTAGACCTTGTCCTGAAATTGCTGAAAGTCTTAGGCAAAACATAAACACTAAACTCAAAGAAATAATGAGAGCTTAAAACTCACAGCTTTACAACTTCTTCCTTATATTATGTGATTCTACTGAAAAAGAAGTTAAATATAAAGCTACAGAAAATAATGTTCCTTGACACAAAGGTATGTTTCTTTGTATCTCTTAACTCAATGGCAAGCCCTTGAAGTGTATTTTATCTTCACGCTAGCATAGAAATTTTATATAACCTGCAAGTTCCTACCTCTGGCATTCACCAGACATACAAGGACATTAAGGAAGGGAAGGTAGCCTTTCTTTTATCTAACAACATCTCCTCAGAGAGAATCCCAAAGCATGCTCACTAGTATCACAGAAAGAACTAGATGTTGTCTTTCCTTTCTGTTTTAATTCCATTGTCTATAGCAGAAAATAAATGTAGTTTTTCTTGTCACCCTGCAGTAGCCCTTGACCCTCTATCTCCTTTGATACATGACAGTATGGAAATACCTACACTAATGAAAATGGACGTTTGGTTTTTTCATTGAAAATCATAATTCTCTCAAATAACCACATAACCACCTCATGCTCACATAAAAATGAATGCTCAAAGGCTACAAGAAAGAATTTTGAAATTGCCTTTTGATGTACAGAAGCAAATGTCATGCTATTGAACACTCAATTATCAACCTCTAATAATGCTCAAACAGCTTAGAAAAAGCTGGGAGAAGATGGTGATAAGTTATCATTACCTTACTCTTTTATTTATATTAAAACTGAGGTCCAGAGAACTTATGTAATTTAATTTTCCAAGACCATTGTAATTAGTGATAAAAAGATTAAAAAATGGAAAAATATTATATTATTGACACAGGGGATTTGTATATGTAGAAGATAAGCACTCTAGAAAAATTTTAGCATTAATTCATATAGATTCATTTTAATTAGGTCCTCAGTTAATTCTGTTTTTAATTTATTTTTGAGGTCTCAATGTACTCTCTCTTTGAACCTTAATCATTCTCTTCAAGGTCCTAGACCTATTTTATTTGTTATCATTATATTCAATTTAACTGTATCTTAAATGCCTGCAATACGTAGATACACAAAGAACTATGACAAGAACACATCATTTAAGAAGCATATGATTGCTCTGTAACTCAGTATATAAAACTAACCTTCCTAGCCCCCTCTAAACCTTATTAGACCTTTGTGTTCATTCATGCTCTCATCTACCATATAACATCAGAGGAAAATACAGATATCTCTTTTTTCAAAGCTAAATCTAAGTATTCTTGGACTGTCTTTCTACAGTTCACTTTTCCTTTTAGTAAATAGCTTGTTTAAAGTAATATCAGTATGTCCCTCTCTACTGACTCTTTATCCTCTGTCTTAGCATAACTAAATTCTCATGTTTTTATGACTTCCTTGGATGTTTTTTGACTCTGCATAAGCAATCCTTTTTTCTTTTGTCACTCAGAGTTCCATCTAATCCTTTGACAGTATGTTAACACAAACCAGTTTTGTATGTAACTGACTTCTGCAATTTCTAATAGACAATACTGCCTCAATACTCATTCTTTTGTGGCTCTCTAATGCATTTGTTAGATTTGTCTGCATGGGAAAAACAAAGAACTATTTAAAATTTCTATTATTTCTTATTAAATGTTTATGTTATGATCTATAAATTATATGGAGCTTTTTTGTAATACACAGCTCTTAATAGCAAGGGAATTATAATATGTGGGTAATACCTAATAAAAGGCATTGCACATATAATAGTATAAATAATTTTTGGTTAAAGGTACTGTATTGAGCACAAATTTCTGGTGACATTGGATGCTCTTGAATACTTTTACCTCTTAAATTTATTTTTTCACAATTTTCAGAATGATGCTCTCTTCTTAATACTCTACTTATTATTTTGCCTTTTCTAATTTATTTCACTAATTTCTCTCCATACTCAGCCACTTTGTGTTTGGCTAGTTAAAGGTTCTAGATCATGGTTTTCCCCTGCTCTACTTCTCTGTCTCTATCTGTATGTTACATAAACTGAAATCTAAATGTTGATGGTTTCTACATCTCTATATCATCTATTCATATTCCTAGCATCATCTCACATAGATCATTTTCAACTCTATTAAGATATCCTATAGTATATTCCAAAGAGGACTTGATCCTGTCTTAAAATAACAAATATGTCATTGTTTCAAGCTTACTGCTATTAACTTTATACAGGCTGCCATATTTATTATCGGATATAATGTGATATTTAAATGTAACTTTAATTATGCTGATAGGTTGTTCATTCACATGATTCAAAATTCAAAAAGTACAAAATGGTATATTGGAAAAAATTTCCCTTTATTACTTGACAACTAGCTACCCAAGTTCTAAGACACGGCATTCTTGTTTCTAAAATCATGCCATGCTTACAGTAGTAAATAATTTATACTCATTCTTTCTTTCTTTGCTTTTATTTTAACAAAATAGTTCCATGCTGTACACATTCTTGTGCCATTTTTCTTTCACTAAATGTACCCTGGAGTTTGTCTCATATTACTCCACAGAAGAGTTTATGTTGTTTAAATGCATATAATTTCATTGAATGTATGCACCATAATTTATTTAACTAGTAACTTACTGATGGACACTTAGGTCAGATAATATTTTTTACTATAATGTGACAAATAATCTTTCATATGTCAGTTCTGTAAATATATATAACAGGTAAAATTTTAGATTAGAATTGCTTGATTAATTAATATTTGCAGGTGAATTTTGGGTACAAATCATCAAATTATCCTCCCTACAGATGTTTCCAGTCATAAATCACCTCAGCAGCCATTGAGAGTAGCTGTTTCCCGACATCCTCATGGATAGAGCAAAAGACCAAACTTTTGGATATCTGACAACATGAGTTACAAAATACTATTGCAGAGTGGTTTTTATAGTAACTTTCCAATCAATCTCTTCACTTTTTCTCTCTTGAAATTATTTCTTAAACATTTCTGATTCTACTCCATTGCTTACATGTGTATGAAAGTCTAAACAGCCATATACAAAGCACTCCCAGATTTAGCCCCAGTATTCCCTTCTAGTCTCATCACTGATGACCCCCCCATCACCAGCTCCAAATTACTATGCCTCTTTGTAAATTTTTAAATATGTGATTTTGTTTCTTTACCCATAAAATACTCAGTTCTTTTTATTCAAGGCAATATCTACTCATGCTTTCTGAATACTGTGCCACTGCCTTAAATATAATTTCCTTAAATTCCTTAAGCAAAGTTAGTTGTTTATATTTAGTGATTCTTTATCACACTGTGAATTTCACATATTTTACAGACTCATAATTATTATTTTACTTTATTCTTGACTTGTAGATAGTGGAGTTTTATTTGTGTACAACAAGCATTGTCATTAATTTCAAATTGTTGGGTGAATAGGGTAGTGCCTCCTTTAATAAAGTGGTGCTAAAAATGTTCAATAAAAGATATGAGAAAGAAAAAAACAGGTTATTTGTTGTGTGAATGTTGAAAGAACAAATGAATTGGTCCATCTGATATGGACACAATTAAAAAGGAAAAAATGAAGTTATAAGACTATACTGGTGAAGAGAATCTTGAATATTAGCCAACAGAAAGAACTGTGATGTCAGAATAGCATGGTTTTTGTCCCAAGGTATTGACAAAGATCATTACATACATTACTTTTAAATGTTCTCATTGGGTGGGAGGAAAGATAGTGTGTAGAATAATTATTTTCCATTGAAAAGAAATAAGCTTGACAATGACCGTATTGTTGTATCTGTGGACATATCACGTATATGTGATAATATTGGTAAATGTGAATATGTACACACACACAGATAAATGTGTTATATATTGCTAAGGATTTTAAGTAATATTTTTATAAACAAGAACTGTATAACCCTGACCGGATAGCTTGGTTGGTTAGAGCATTGTCCGGAAGCTCAGAGATTGCCAGTTCAATCCCAGGTCAGGGCACATATAGGAACAGATCGATGTTTCTCTCTCTACAACCCCCCACTTCCTCTTTCTCTAAAATCAATAAGTGAAAATTATTATATATATATAATGCCTTTGAAAATTAGCTATTCATGTAATGCATTGGTAGATATTCCAACTTTCTTTGTTTTATTATAAAAAATTTAAATGTTACAAAGTTGCTTGCTCTGCTGAATTTTACATTGATAGTATCTTCTTGACTATGATTTTTATCTGTCTTCCTCTTTTCTGAGTATGGGACCTTGAAATTTGTTGTCATTATTTGGTAAAATATTATGCACATTGCTCCCGTGAAGAATGGCAGGGATTTGTTCTTTCAAGGGCGCAAATAGCTCACTGCCTTTGAATCCCTTTTAATTTTCATGTACATTAAGCTATAGATTAAAGGATTAGAAAACCAATCCTTTTCTTAGACAGAGTCATGAAGAGCCCAAGTCACCTGCTCGCTGCTACAGCAGTTTTTCAACAAAAGTTGTGGTGGAAAAGAATGTTTCCTACATCCCCAGTATCCAGTCTCCCTTTTTTTCTAAGTTTCAGAATTCTAATTTGGAGGGTAGTGAAAACCTTCCCAGATTTAAAAACAACACATTATTTAGGTTTACATACTGATAGAAACAATACGTGGAAGTAATGACCAATGAGATTTAAGTGGAAGTTGTTGGGTGCAGTTTTGGAGAATGTTTTTTTAAAGATACTTAATAGCTAGCACATGCTTTTTATTTTTTAAAAAATGATAGCTTGAATCCAGCAGAAATCTTAAGAGCTTAAGAACAAATGTTCTGCTTCAAAGAGGTTTGAGGGAAATCTTAGTTTTTTGCATATGTAATCCTAAGGATATCTAGGCTCACTTAATGTAGTTTCTTCCTGGTGTGATTCTAAATATACATTTAAGGTAATTTTTTATATTTTTACTTTTGATTTTGAAGTGCACTTTAATTATTTTTTAAAATAAAAAATTTCAAAATCTATCTGGTTTTATAGTCTTAGATGTTATCCTAATCTTTTAGATCTATTTTTCTACTGACAACTAATTTTGTAATTTTATATATAAGCAAATACATTATTGAAAAATGATTTTATTTTGTTCTAGATGTTACCTATATATGACACTATTTTTTAAAGGAATATTGTACTTTTAGTTTCCTCCTTTTTTAGAGGAGTTTCATAAAAACATTAAAAGGAATTTGATTAAGATAGAATGCCAGTACCTCAGTTCTTTATATAGTGAGTGCTTCTGCCTATATCTCAAATAATATTTTTCTGGTTGGAAATCAGTAACAATAGTCATATCACTAGAAGATTGGTTTGCTGCTTTCCCAGGCTCTTTATTTGTCTTTTTATTATTCTTGGACTAGTTATAGTTCATCTTTCTCTATGTTGCTAATTTTATACTAACTTTTTGAATCACATATCCATGTATGGGTCCTTGTAAAACTAACTGAACAAATGTTGCATTATCTCCAGCTGATATTTCGATCTGCAAATTTCATAGTTTAAATGGTTTTGCTACCAAATAAATTCTGATTCAAACAGACAATACTATAGTGTTGCAGTTTTTATGAGGATATTTAATTTAAAGGTTTTATTAAAAAAAACATCGATAAGAGAAAAGTGGTAAAAAGAGGTGGAACATATGTAAATTTTATATAAAATTATTTAGCTTGACTTGGTCATTTATTTACCAGAAAAGCTTCACAGTATTTTTAGAGTAACAGTACATTTGCATTATTGCTACAATATATAGGACAATATTGAATACAGAATACAATAGGTGTATTTTTAGTGTTGTCCACCTCCCTATTAGGTCTTACTTTTTAAAAATACAATATACAAAATTTTATTCTATTTTTAGTTTAATAGAAATCATTGTGACATGAAGATATTGCAATATCTGCATTTTTTATTGTCTCTATAGAAATGCATACTAAAACCACCATAGGGATAGAGTATACATATTTGACTCTTTATTTGTCACAGATACAGACATCTTATTATAATAGTGTTTAGTTAATCAGAGATATTAGTATTTAATAATGAGAAAAGTAAATGAATGTATTTAAGTCACTTTAACTCATTTTAAATTACCCTATTATCTTTTGATATTGGTCTTAGAGTTATGGTTTTGAATATATTTTCTAGGGCAAAGACAAAAAAAGCAAAAATGAACAGGTCAGATGTTATCAAACTAAAAGGCTTTTGCACTGCAAAGCAAAATATCAACAAAAGAAAACAGGTAACCTACTGAATGAATGAATATTTTTGCAAATGGTATATCAAATAAGGATTAATATTTGAAATTTATTAAGAACTCATACAGCTCAACATAAAAAAACAATTTGATTAAAAACAGGAAGAAAATATAGTATACATATAGTTGACTAACTGGCATATGAAAAGTTGCTCATAATCAGTAATCATCAGGGAAATGCAAACCAAAACAATAACAAGATAATACCTTATACCTATCAAAATGGCTATTGGCAAAAAGTCAACAAATCAAGCATGTGAAGAAAAGAGAATGCACTGTTGGTAGAATTGTAAATTGGTACAGCCACTACGTAAAACAGTATGGAGGTTTCTCAAACAATTAAAAGTAGAAGTATCATATGACACAGAAATCCCATTTATGGGTATTTATCTAAAGAAATCCAAAACACTAATTTGAAAATAGGTATCTGCATTAATATTCATTACAGTAGTATTTACAATAGCCAAAAGATGGAACCAACCTAAGCATCCATCATTAGACAAGTACATAAAAGAGATATATATATATACAATGGAATATTACTCAGCCATGAAAAATAATGAGATCTTGCCATTTGCAACAGCATAGATAGATGTGAGGGTATTATGCTAGGTGACATAATTCAGACAGAGAAAGGCAAATACCATATCATTTCATTATATGTGGATTCTAAAAGGAAAAATAAATAAACAAACAAAACAAAGTCATAGATACAGAGATCAAATTGATGGTCATCAAATAGGGGGATGAGTGAAAATGATTAAGAATTATAAATTGTCAGTTATAAAAATAGTCTGAAATGTATAGTGCAGCAGAGCTTATAGTCAATAACATTGTAATAACTGTTTATGGTGCCAGATGGGTATTAGACTTGTCAGGGTGATCACTTAGTAAGATATATAAATGTCAAGTCACTATGTCATACAACTGAAACTAATATAACACTACATGTTAAATGTAATTAAAAAACCAATCAATCAATAAAATTAGCCTATTAGTTTCATTAAGAGTAATTTCATGAGAAGTTTTATTCAAACTAGTTTCTATAACAATAATAACCCCCTGGTAGTTATTAAGTAAGAATTATTCTCTAACTTGAATTGCTTTTACTATATGTCATTATTATTGCTTCTTCCCCTGAAAAGACCATTTTGCTTTTCAACCAGCTAGTTTCATTTCCAAGATAATTCTAATTATAATTGTAGTAAAATAGAGCACGAGATATCATTTGACACATGCTAATGGAAGAAACACCTGCCTGAATTACATTTAGAATCAGTTAATAAACTCTTTTTTTACACTTTTAAAATGACTGTGTTTAGAAAAGCATTTCCTCAGAGAAGCATATTTTATACTTAAGTCATAGTGTATGTGATATATAAACTATAATTTAGGAGA
This sequence comes from Rhynchonycteris naso, assembly GCA_037038555.1. Lineage (NCBI taxonomy): Eukaryota > Metazoa > Chordata > Mammalia > Chiroptera > Emballonuridae > Rhynchonycteris > Rhynchonycteris naso. The sequence goes on along the minus strand of CM072996.1, from coordinate 119,620,487 downwards.
TGAAAGAATCAAGATGATATTTTTACTTTATTGCCCTCTATTTCCCTTTTTCATGGTCCTTCATTATTTTTCTCCTTTTCTAAATTTTAAAACTGGGATATGAATCTCATGGTGTTGTATTTTCAAAGTAATTTATTATTTGGTTTCTTCTTTGTTATCATTTGTGAAATTGTCGCAAATGATTTGAACACATGCAGTGAGAAAAGTTTTGATGCAATTAGCTGGAAGTTCACACTGAGTTGGAACGAAGGAGGAGTGTGTGATTGAGTGCCAATGGGACAAGTACTGGTACAATCATGTATTGTCTTCATTTTGTCTTGTTTCATTTAGGTTTTCCTTGTTATCATACTGTTGTGCAAGAGGCCAGAAGGAAGAGACTATATATTAGATACCTTTTGTACTCCAGTTTCTAATATGGTTTTAGGTGGCATATATTTGTTAAATGTTTCTTAAGTGAGAAGTGGGGAGGCAGAGACATAGACTCTTGCATACACCCGGACTGGGATCAACCTGGCAAATCCCTGATGGGGCAATGCTCTGCCCATCTGGGGTTGCTGCTCTAGTTGCTTAGCAACTGAATTATTTTAGCACCTGAGGTGAGGCCATGGAGCCATCCATCCTCAGTGCACAGGGACAACTTGCTCCAACTGAGTCATGGCTGCAGGAGGAGAAGAGAGAGAGAGAGAGAGAGAAGAGAGAGGGGGTGGAAAAGCAGATGATCATTTCTCTTGTGTGCCCTGACCAGTAATCGAACCCGAACTTACACATGCCAGCCGCCACTCTACCACTGAGCCAAACAGCCAGGGCCTTCAGTGTCATATTAAGTACTCCATCCTCCTTTACTTCCTCTCATTGATAACTAATTTTTCTATAGCTAATCCTTCTAATAGTTTTCCTATACATGGGAAATCATATACAAACATAGATATTATAAAATAAAAATTAAATATATATACATTTATCCACATACATGTATGTATATAGTTCTATAACTTTTTCTGTTTCTAACTTTAAATAGTAATAAATGTAAATATAGATGAATTCTGATTTTCACTATTTTTCTGGACAAATAAATGCAATAAAGTGAACTATAGATGGAAAATAAAGGAAAAGAAAAAGACAAAAACCTAATACAATAAAAGGCACAATACAAGAAGCTATACTAGTAAAATACACTGGATTTACAATGTCCTCTTATTTTATATTACTTATTTGCTTTTCTTTGCTATTTTTTATTTTCTAATTTTATTGGATTGATTGAAGATTATGAGGTAACATTTGTTTTTACTTGAATTATTTAGAATCTATATAAATAACTTCTAATTCTGTGAGTGTGACCATTGAAATATTAAACATAGAAATTTTTAGATTTTTTATGAACATTCAACATTAATGGATATCTATGGACAATTTCCAAAAAAATCAAAAATTTCCCCTGCAGTCTTCACCTATTGCTCCCTAATACCCGCCACATATCCTCATGTTGAGATCACCATAACTTTTGTTAATTTTTAAAATATAATGTCACCAAAACTGCCTAAACATATACTAATGATTTGCTACTTTCATTACTCCCTACTATTCCTTTGTGGAGTGTGTATTATTTATAATTGATAAACTCAAATGTGCATAAACAAAGTTTTTTTTATAATTAAATTTATTTTTTGCCTGACCAGGTGGTGGTACAGTGAATAGAGCATTGGCCTGGGGCACTCAGGACCCAGGTTCAAAACTCAGAGATTGCTGGCTTGAGCGTGAACTCACCAACTTGAGCATGGGGTTGCCGGCTTCAGTGTGGGATCATAGCCATAACTCCATGGTTGCTGGCTTGAGCCCATAGGTCGCTGGCTTGAGCTCAAGGTCACTGGCTTGGCTGGAGCCCATAACATCTCCTCCCATCAAGGCACATATGAGTAAGCAATCAATGAACAACTAAAGTGCCGCAACTACCAGTTGATAGTTCTCATCTCTCTCTCTCCCTTCCTGTCTGTCTGTCCTATCTGTCCCTCTCTTTCTCTCTGTCTCTGTTGCAAAAAGAAAAAAAAAATCATTTTGCACCAATTATAAGCAAAATAAGAAACAATTCTATCACCTCCAGGAAAACTTGATCAGATAAAATTTTGCAACTTTTTTTCTGACTTAAATTATTAATAACTGGGGCTAGCAGAATAGTTAACTGCTGGAGAGCAGAGGTAGTGGGGAATATAGACTATATACTTTTAAATAACTGGCACACAGAATTGTAAGTTGGTACCCAAGATTTATATCAAACAGCAAACTACTGAATAAAAATGAAGAATCTTTAGTTAAAATAATCATAACTACTTAAATGAAAGTGTGTTATTGTTTTTTTTTTTCATTCAGTAGTTAGTTGCCAACTGTAAAGTAGAAAGGCATTTTCTGTTCATTTTTGTTCTTTACTAAGACACATCATTTTATTCCTTCAGCAATTCATTAAAATAAATATTGAGTATCTGTAACATTTATTATTACTTTGTAAGGCGTGGTTGCTACCTTCAATATGCTTACTATGTAGATAATGAAATGAGAGTAAGACTTTGGAAAGTTAATCAACAAGGGTTTAAGAATAGTTCAGAAAACCAATGAGAAAACTATGTGAACATAGTTAACTTACCACCACACTGTTAGTTACAGAGAGGATGACTATACTTGGAATTCAAAAGGGGGAAATAACATTTCCCCTCAGAAAGAATAAGAGTGTTAGAAGCAATGTAAACTGTACTTGAAATATAACAATGGAGGAAAGGAAGTCTTTCTATGTGGATGAATTGACATAGTAAATATAAAGAGAGAGAAAATACTTGAGACAGAAAAGTTTTAGAATTTCCACTGTAAAATTTATTTTAAAGGGACACTATTCTGAATTAGAGATAGCTAATTATGCATAGGACCAACTTGATTGCTCCAGTCAGGATAAATCACAGTGCATACTTTAAAACCACCTATTTATGAAGGAGAAATTTCAGTATAATGAAAGCTGCATTTAGTCTGTGTTAGTGCTGATGAGAGAGGGATGTGACAGAGATGTGACTTAGTCTAACATAGGAAACTCAATGGGCTTCTGCTACTCTACTAAATGGCTATAAATTTAATAAAAATGTGTGAGTACCAGCTTCAAAGTCTTCATGAACATTTCAAGTTTGTATTTCACACTAAATTTAATGGAATCAACATCTTGAAACCCCAAGGATTTCAATAAATCAAACTATTTTTTTTAAAAAAAACATTTCCTGATGAAAACTTATATTCAAAAAGAATGTTTCTAACTCAAAATATTCGTTGTCAGGAAACCTGCTTAATCATAAAATAAAGAGCAAAAAACAAAAGAGTCAATATTAAATGTCTTTTATACCTCATTAATAAAACAACCAACTCACTTCATTGGAATAAGAATGATTGGTGAGAAAAGTGACAAATGTTGATATGAGCTTGAATACTAAATTACAGGCTAAGTAAAGGACCAGGCTTATTGTTGTAGAAATGGGATAGAGTTCACTCTTTTGCTACAACAACAAATCAAAATTTTTTAAATTTAAGAGAGATGAAAAAGCCTAAAATATTCAGCAAAAGAGGACTTTGCTATTTTCTTAGTTGTTTTAGGTACTTATAACTAAGAGCTACTTGACAAATACATAGTTTAACAGCTGAAAAGATAAATCTCTTAGACAGTATTATATAATCTATAACAATAAAAAAATTAAAATCTCCATAAAGAAGAAAGTGAGATATAGAATCATGATAGAGTTATTCTTAGTAGCCTTACACAACAATAATCTATTTTAAAGCAAGTGGTAGTATTTAACCTTGAGAATTCCATTACAATTCTTATAGATTTATTTCTTTTTTTTTATTTATTCATTTTTTAGAGAGGAGACACAGAGTGAGAGAAAGAGAGAAAGAGAGAAAGGGGGGAGGAGCTGGAAGCATCAACTCCCATATGTGCCTTGACCAGACCAGTGCAGGGTTTTGAACTGGCGACCTCAGTGTTCCCAGGTCGATGCTTTATCCACTGTGCCACCACAGGTGAGGCCCTAGATTTATTTCTTGACTATTTTTCTTTTGATTATCTCTTTAAATTTAATAATATTTAATATATTTCTACAACCAGCAATAGAAAAATTAGTATACATAGATCAGATTGTTGCATTTGCTTATCTTAGTTAAGAAAGGTATATTTCTAAATGGAAACTACTATATACTCTTGGTAAAAATAAATAATTATCAATGTTAAGGTCTTAATATAATCTATTGTTATTTTTAGGAGTAGAGCTTCATGAGAAGTATGTGTAGCTCTTTGACACAGTGATTAATATCTCTGCACTGGCTCTGTTTTCTAATTGGCTGTGTGAGGTATGGTTGGCATCTTGACTAACCTGGATAATACATGTCATCTGGAAGGATGGACTCTGTAGTGGACAGAATGATGACCCCAAAGAGTAACCCATGTTTCAATCTCTGGATCCTAGGAATATTACCATAGGAATATAATTGGATCCATGTAAAAGTATTTGATTAAATTAAGGATTTGTTACAGTTGCCACAGGAAACTGATACCAATCCTTTCTGTTTTGCTTTTTGTCTATTTAAACTAGCATCTTTTGTGTCCTGTGTTTTAAATGCAAGCTGTCATTTTCTTATAGACCAAAGATGGAGTAGGGAGAAAACACAGCCCAGGCTGTGTCAATCATAATATCCTTCTTTTCTTCATCCATAAAGACATAATTGATTAGTTAGGATGCAAACAGATTAAGACTTAGACAAATAGAATGCTTCTTGGGCTCTTTTTCCCCTTTAATTTAGGACCCTGTGGTGTCATCTTCCCTTAGTGGCAAATGTGGTAAACATGAGTCTGGGAATTTCTAGTGACCCTGTTTTCAGAAATCATGCATGAGGCCAGGTGGCTAGAATACAATCATGAATGGCTACAATTCCTACATCAGAAATCCTCTAGCACAAGATTCTCATGTCTCACCTTTCATTCTTTTTTATAGCTCCACAACTTAAGAGACCAGTCATATAATAGATAGTTAACATATTTGCTGAACAAGTGATGTGTTTAAATTAGTTTTGTTTTCACTGTGACTTTTGGTTTTGCCTAAATTTTTAGAGCTTTAAAAAGATCTCAAAATTCTAACAGTAAACACAGATATTCAGGAAGATCCTAACAACAAAGGTCTGAATTTCTTTTATCTGTAAACTAATTTTTATCAGCTTTAATCAGTCAATGCAGGAGTCTTTAATCCAAAATTGGTAGTTGGGATACAATACTTTGAAAAGTGTTTCTTTTCACAATTTTTAACACTTTCCTAATAGTCTTACAAAAGTTAATTTCTGGGGACCAAGAGATAAATATTTTGGAGTAAAGAATATCAAGATAAATAACAAAAGTGACTTTGTTATCTAACTTAGAACATCCAGTGTTTACTTTTCTAAAACTTTCAAACTTAAGTATGTTTACCCTTTTAAAATATTAAATTGCATTTTATAAGTAAAGTGAGCAATAGTTTGCTGACTGAAAATTTATATAAAAATGAAGTATGTTTTATGAACTAACATAATTTGAAGATATTTTTGTTTTTATTAATATGGACATTAGTTATTAGAACACAAAGCTAATGTCTAAAATTAAAAATTAGATGAACAGCCTGACCAGGCAGTGGTGCAGTGGATAGAGCATTGGTCTGGGATGCTGTGGACCCAGGCTCAAAACTCTGAGGTCACCGGTTTGAGCACAAGCTCATCTGGCTTGCGTGTGGGCTTACCAGCTTGAAACAGGGTCTCTGGCTTAAACATGGAATCATAGACATGATTCCATGGTTGCTGGATTGAGCTCAAAGGTTGCTGACTTACAGTCCAAGGTCACTGGCTTAAAGACAAGTTTGCTGCTTTAGTGTGGGTTCACCAGCTTGAGCATGGGCTTACTGGTTTGAGCGTGGGGTTATTGGCCTGACCCTATGGTCACTAGTTTGAGCCCAAAGGTTGCTGGCTTGAAGCTCAAGGTCATTGGCTTGAAGCCTAAAGTCACTGGTTTGAATCCATGGTCACTGACTTGAGCAAGGAGTCACTAGTTTGCTGGATCCCCCTGGTCAAGGAACATATGAGAAAGCAATCAGTTACCTACTAAGATGCTGCTACTATGAGTTGATTTTTCTCATTTTTCCCTTCCTGTCTGTCTGTCCATGTCTGTGCCTCTCTCTCTCTCCTTCCTACTAAAAAAAAAAAAAAAAAAAGACACGGATAATCTAGCATCTCTTACAGATTTTAATGATTCTGGGTTGATAGATCCTTAATAAACATTAGTTCTAATAGGATTCAGAGTTAGACAGTGATGTATCTCCTCACCTGATCCATACTACCTATTAATATAGCATCAAGTAAGAAAGTAAAACAACAGAAATGGATTTTATTGCCATGGTTTTGGCATGTTATTTTAATTTACATTTATTTATCATAAAAAACCTATATAAATGAAAATAAAATGTGTGATATTAAGGCAAAGGGTTAAATCACACCAAAGATGAAGGATGCAAGTTTACATTAAATAGATGATTTTATTTCCTATATTTGTGTTTTTCCCAAGTTTTATGATTGAGCTAGAACAGGTTGTTTTATAGATTAGAAAAATAATATTTTGGATTTAGGGAGTATTTTCTCTTCTTCCAATAATATTTGACTTTATAAACTCTGGCAGTATCTTACTGAATAGCAGAGAAAGTATTAAAAATCAAAGCAATCCCAAGAACATAACCAAAAACATCAAAAAGCTTCCAATAGCATATTCAATACATGAACTTATAAGAAAGGAATTATAAGTATGATTTTCCAACTTCTTATATAAATTACATTATTGGAAATACATAAATATTAAACAATAAATACATATAAATAAAACTTTCTATTTTAAATAATATATATTACTTAATTTCATGTACTAAGAAACATATATTTGGAATTTGCTGTAAAGGAGAAAGAAAAATAAGAGTGATGAGAAACATCAGCATGAGATACATTAGAACAAACACACTCTAATTGTATTTCCTATTAAGAAAACGGAAACTTGCTAACCACATATAACTTACATTTTTTCTTCAATGTTAGTAGTTTTTAACTTATTAAATAACTCAATAAATAAGCATTCTTAAATGTTTACTATATATAATAATCTATGACTATTGTCCCAGGAGAATGGTTGGCAGAGAACTCTGAAATGTGGTAACATATTCTTTCAACATAAGAATCTTGCCTAAAAAAGTTCACTAAAATAATTATGTTGTGCACTTAGTTTATAAATATTTTTGTCATGAATTTTGTAATTATTTATTGAGTTTATATATTGCAGGCAGCTTAGGGGAATGATAGAGCAAAAAAAAAATATTTCCATAATGACCCTAAATGGAAAATGATAGCCATAATCTCTAACATCATCTTGAGAAAAGATTCTCTCTTGTTTTCTTACAAAACCCCTGAAATTCCTCTACATACCGTAAATTTATATGTTCATCAGGATGTATCATATGCAGCATGCTCTCCAAATTGTTTTAAATTCCACCAGTGGTATATTTTCCAGATTTACTAGACTCTGGATGATGCTAATTGCAGGTTTAGTTTTCATCTTTTTTGACTGATATAGTTTATTTTCTTTCACTTTGCTCTTTCAATTTTAAGCATTGTTTAATTCAATTTTAAAGCAGCATTCTCTTGCTTTGAATGTGTTGATGATAAAACATTTTTTTCTCTGAGTGATTTAAAATTTTGTGTTAATTATTTCTACAGTATTTCTTCGGTATGTTTAGTTATATGTTTATTTTTTTCAATGTGTGAGATGTCTCAGGAAAATTTACTGTCATTCAATGTCGGATATTGAGTCCAATTCCTTTCACTGGTTTTAAAGAAGTAATAAATCTTCTCCTAAGTAACATCATGCCTGATTTTGCATTTGAAGTGAATCTAGAATAATCACTGTTTTCCAAAGTAAAAATAGTGTAACAGAATGCTCTGAGCCTAGGATACACATAGGGCTTTTGTAGAAGGAGTTTTAAACTGGAGAATGGATAGAAGTTAGCTAGACGAGGCCCTGACTAGGTGGCTCAGTGGATAATGCATCATTCCAGCATGCCGAGGTCATGGGTTCAATCACTTCCTCATCAGAGCACACTAGTGACGCAACCACTGAGTGCACAACTAAATGGAACAAAGAAAACAAATAAGTGGAACAAGCTGATACATTTCTCTCTCTCTCTCTCTCTCTCTCCTTACATCCCTCTCTCTTTCTTTTCTTCCTCCTATCCCCTTCCTCTCTCAAATCAATGAATTTTTTAAGTTAGCTAGATGAAATATAAAAAGAGTGTTCCAGATAGAAGATATATTATGGTCAAAGGCCCAGTAACAGTAATAATTTCAAAAATTTTGAGGGCGGAAAAAAGATCAGATGACCACAGTGCATTATGATTGCACTTATATTAAAAATCCGCACAACTTGTATATAGTCAGGGAGTTGCAAATAAAACTGGCAAAGTCTCGAAAAGTAGAATTCTGAGAAATGTAATTTTATTGTATATTATTTGTAGAAATAAATTGCTTTATTATTTATATATCTAGGAGAAGGAAAAAGAATGTTGCAGTTGTAGCTCATAATTTACTTGTTGATGGGTAATATCATGGATTATATAATGTGGAACTTTTAAATTTATTTTTATTGTAAAATAAATTTAATGTGATGACAAAATATAAATACATTCATAGCTACAGAGAACAAACCCATAGCTGTCAGTGGGGCTTGGAGTTGGGCTAAAGCATAATGTATGATGCTTTATAAACTCTCCAATTATATCTATGTTTGAATAAGAAAAGTCAGTCTACTATACACATACTAAGTAATTTATATAGTTAATTAACTTTCTTTTTTAGAACATTAAGCATTAAGTAAATTATAACAACACTTTCTACAACATAATCTTTTATTAGTCACAATGACACTTTTATCTAAAAGGTATATATTTTATAACTACATGATATTTATAACAAAAAGTATACTTATAGAAAATTTGAAAAGTCTAAAGTCATCTTGAAATCAAACCTTCTTTTATAGAATTACAGGACTCAGCTGAGTGAGGATAGTAGTTAGGACTATACTCATCTATTATGATTTTGAGATATGTAGACTTTTTGCAGTAAGATTATTGTTCTTTTTCTTAGTTTACATCCTCTTTAAAGTTCAAAGATGATAAAGATTTATCTTTTATGTATCAGAGGTGCATTATTTTATTTATTTTAAAAATGTAAACAATACAACACTCTTTATGAAATACTAATTTATTCTCCAAATTTGATAAAGGGTCAAAATAAATGTATTTATAAACCATAAAATGTTTCTGGCATTATAAAAACACTAATTTTATCTATTTATATAAAAAAGTGATAATGTTGTTATGTTGTACAAGGAATATTATTACAAAGATTTAAAATATACATAAATGTATGAGCAAACTAACCTAGAATTGAATGGCATTAGGACTGAAGAAAATGAGGACAGGAATTTTTATAGTCTATCAAACAGTTGTCAGAATTCTGTAATCATAGAAAAAAGATGGCTATTTGTGGCTCTCAAAAAAAAAATTAAATGTCACTCTTTTGTGTATTTGCAAAATAATATCAGTATTCATCTGTCTATGTAACATAAAAACTATGGAACAGAATTTGTATCTTTACATATGAAGTTTTCTAAAGTAATTTTATTTCTAGATTTTCCATAAAGATGACAAATACCCCTAACAGTCTACTTTTAAATTATTTTTAAGAAATGGATTTTAGAAAATCTTTGAAACACAAAAACTAAAAATTACTCTTCTTTCTACATGGGGTTAATTTCCTTTAAGATTAGTGGGTGTTATGTATGCACATTAAAGAAAGACTATAACACAAGCCTCAATTTCAAACCTTTTCTTAAAGTATTTTTGAAAGCTTAACTAGCATGACTACATGATTTTCTCCCATGCTTATGCACAAACACTTCCCGGGGGACCACAGTTACACTGAAAACTTAAAATCACAGATGCATGTTACATTAACCAATTTCAATAAGAGACAACCACAAATGGAATGCAAAGTATATTTCAATTTTTTTTGTAATCACTTCTGAATGGGAAAGAGACCCACCTTGGGATGAAAATGTATTACTAGTCATTTTAGTAATGCAATTCTTTGAAAGAAAATATTACTACTGAAAAATATCATTGCCACAAAATACCAAATATATATATATATGTATATGTAAGTAGAATCCAAACCTCAAGCACAGGAACAGGTAAATAATGTGTAAATACCAGGGAATAGAGAGATAAATGCCACAGCACATATTGTCTACATATTACTCATGCATGGAAAAACTTATAATCAGGGGTAATAATGAAGTGAGCTTCAAGTTATGGCAAATTTAGATCTCTAGCTAAACCTTTATTACCTTGAAAGGGTAGATAACATTTTACTGTTCTGTAAGTGATGCTATAATTTTTTTTTCTCTTTATTCCTAACTTCCAGGATTTTTTTTTTTTTTGTTACATTTAAAGCTGTGGATGTATTTAGTGTCCTTATACAACCCCTCTTTCTCATGGAACAAGGCAAAAAATGCCACGGGCATTTTGGAAAAGATCAGTAATGACAGAGAGTGCAATGACCTTTTTTATTCACATTTTCAGGAAAGGCTGAAATTCATTAGTTACCCTGATGTTATTTATAAAATGTCTATTAATGCTTCCTATTGTTCAATGCAAAACAAAAAATAATTTTTATGGCATAGTTTCTGCCATATACTATTTATTTGTAGCAAATGAATATACATGAAATAAAGACAAACAAAGCAATAAGCCAGGTCAAAAAGATGATAAAGACAACAAATGCTTGACAATTAGGGAGATGAATGTATACTTTAGTAGTCAAGAAATTATCTCTGCATAAGATAGGTCTTCTCATGTAGAAAAGAAGTTGAGTAATGTGTGAGAAAAAAATGACATAACATTTATGAGTTATAGGCCTTTTTGAAACAAAACATAATTTGGAGAGCATCATATAGTGGGAAATATGGAGACATATAAGAATAGGAATGATTATGAAGGGGCTTGACGAGCAGAGAGAGGTACTTGGGAGACAATGGGAAGCCAATGTAAACATGCCATATTGTTTTGTAGTCATTCATTTAGAAGTGTAAGAGAAATATAATTGAGTAGTGTAAGGTTGGAGAAAAACAAAAATATTAAAACTATCATTATAATCTGGACATGATCAGTGAGATACTGGCCTCAGGTGGAATTCATGGTAATTGCCAAATATGGAAAAGATATACCTTTGATTGGATGCTAAGTAAATACTTTACTTCCATATGTAGGTATTATTAAGCAAAACAAACTAATTTTTAATAATTTTATTTAGATTCAGAAGCATGATGAAATAAATTCATGTTCTCAGGAGAAATTATAAAATAACTTTAAGAATTATAAATTGTTTTGAGTGACTTAAGCAATACTGAGGTACAGGTCATAGTGTCTCAATTTCTAGGTATAGTGTACTTTTTGATTTGCTGCCTGAATTTATTATTTGTCACAAGAACAAATATTGTGATTATTAGTCACAAGAGCTCAAATTATATATTGGTGAATGGGAACTCTTTAAATAAGATAAAAGAAATATTACAGAATAAAATATATTAAAACATAAAAGATAAAAAGGGACATAGAAACTAAAACATGAAGTAAAGAATGAAAGTCAAGAGACCAATAAAATTTTTACTCATGTGTGGCAACTCTGAGCATCGTGAAGGAATAAAGGAGACAAAAAGAGCAGAAGAAGCCCTGAACTAGAACGGAAACCAGGTTAAGCATTGTCTGTGTACAACTGAGTGAGCAAGGGTAAAAGCCACTGCTCATGAGTAAACTAAAAACCTAACCTAGTTGATTTAAAAAAGAAATATTTAAATGTTTTAAATTAATGTATAAAGGACCTATAACATTATTAGTTGATTTCTACTTCACGAAGATTTATCATCTACAAGAAACAGAAGTGTATCCAGCTTAGTTCAGGTAATGAATTACTATAGAAACAAATGTCCAGGGAAGGAATACAGACATGAACATCTCAGAGACACATAACCGTCTCATGAGAAAGTGAAATATCACTCTTTGATTGTTCAATATACAACAGACATGTTAGTAATCCAAAGCATGCTGCTGACACTCAGACATGCTAGTAGGTTGCTGAGCTTGTGACTTAGATTTTCTCTGTCTGTATCTGGGTCTTTCTGTATTTTCTTTGCTTCGGATTAGCAAACAAACTTTTAAGTCTTTTTTTTTGTTCCAGTTGGAGAACTCTGCTGAATGTTGTCTACCACGCACTGGTAATAATTTCTAATTTATATTTTACTAATACCTGCTACTATGACTCCCCTATCTCTGTCCTCTAATATACCCTCCTTTACTTTTAGTATTCTATACATTAACAATCTTAAAAAAATAAATCTGACTGGTTTGGGCAGTCATCATGGTTTAATATAAAGTACTTCTGTTGTAGTATAAACCTACGGATGAATGTTCTGCTTATGAGTGACAATCCTTCCTATTTTGGCCACAGTAGAAGGTCATGTTCTGCAGAGCATGAAAACCAAAACGTGCAAATGCTTCAACAGAGATTTGTGATCATGGCATGAAATATGAAGTTTATGAGACAAAATACCATTATAACAAGCAAAAATATCATGTAGCCTATCTAATATAGGCCCCTTTGATTTTATTCTAAATAAAATATTATAAAAATCACCATGTATTAGACATTTATCATTTTTAAAACAATATGCTTAAAAATTCAAGCACATTATCTATGCTTTTATAGTTGTTAATATCCCAGTTTGTTCTACTTATGCTACTTTTGAAATATAAAAACAGAATAAAGTGCTTCTCTTAGCTGCTGAAGAAAAAAGAGCTGTTACTACCACACAGCTGAGATTTAAAATCCCAACTTTCTGACCCCAAATGCTTATTTTTCCAATCCTTTCAGAATCCTACCACTTTTCCATCTTCTCATCCTTTGATTAAGGTTTTAAAGATACTACTATAAGTTACAAAGTATATTATCTACTCTAAAAAAAGTATTGTGATATTTAGTGACAAGAAAGCTACTGAAATTTATGATGGTATTTGAGAATAATCATACATTATAACTGACCTTTGGGCACATTCCTGTGGATAACTCACATAATTTATTCATTTTACTGTTTGTTAACATGCCTGACTTGTGGAGAAATTAATACAAACAGAAAAATATCAGAAATATGCATGGTAACCATCTTAAAGATTCAAGGAATTAATGACATTGTGGATACCAACAATGAAACATGCAGATATAAATTTAGCATGTACCTGTCAAATTTCCAAGATTGTTAAAGACAAAGAAGTTAAAATTTTTTACTTAATATATAGTACAGTAAAGGAATGAACACCACTTAGTGCTATCTTCAATTTGCCACACTCAGACAATATTCCCATTAACACATGGCATCTTGGAGATGTTTGTATTACTGAATAATAGAGGTGATTTAAAATGAGATTAAGAAAAAAATGATTCAGGAGGTAAAACAATTTAACAGATACAGAGTTCAAAACAATGCTTTAAGTATAGTAAAGTAGGCCCTGGCCGATTGGCTCAGTGGTAGAGCGTTGGCCAGTGTATGGAAGTCCTGGGTTTGATTCCTGCTTAGGGCACACAGGAGAAGCACTCATCTGCTTCTCCACCCTTCTCCTCTCTCCTTTCTAACTATCTCTCTCTTCCCCTCCTGCAGCCAAGGCTTCATTGGAGCAAAGTTGGCCCTGGGCATTGAGGACAGCTCCATGGCCTCTGCCTCAGGTGCCAGAATGACTTTGGCTGTGACAGAGCAATGCCCAGATGGGCAGAGCATTACCCCCTGGTGGACATGCTGGGTGGATCCTGGTTGGGTACCTGTGGGAGTCTGACTGCCTCCCCTCTTCTAACTTAGGGAAAAATAAAAGAATAGTAAAGTAATTTAGAAAAAGAATAAAAAAATTCAGTAAGAACTTTAGTAAAAATATACTAAACATTAAAAAAGACATAAAAAAAATTAAATGGAACCAGTCAGAAATTAATAATATAGTATCTGAAATGAAGACTACATTAGAGGAAACCAGTAGCAGATAGGATGAATCAGAGGATTGAATCAACAATTTGAAAAACAATAGCTAAAAACAACAAATCAGAGCACCAAAAACAAAAAAAATAATGAAAATTTAGCCTGACTAGTGGTGGTACAGTGGATTTCAGGATGATAAAGGCCCTAGTTAGAAACCCTGAGGTTGCAGGTTAGAGGGTGGGCTCATTGTCTTGAATACAGGCTTGCCAGCTTGAGTACAGGATTATTGACATGACCCAAAATTGCTGGCTAGAGCCCAAATGTCACTGGCTACAAGACTAAGGTTGCAGTATTGAGCCCAAGGTTTCTGGCTGAGCAGAGGGTCACTGTCTCAGCTAGAGACCTCCAGTCAAGGCACATAAGAGAAGCAATCAATGAATAACTGAAGTGACACAACTATGAGTTTCTGCTTCTCATGTCTCTTCCCCTTCTCTTCTCAAAACAAAACAAATCCAAAAATAAATATAGTATAAAGATGGTTTAAGGGATCTCTGGAACAACATGAAGTATAACAATATTTTTATCATAGGGTGCCAGAAGGAGAAGAGAGAGAGTAAGGGATTGAGAAACTATTTGAAGAAATAATGACTAAACACTTTCTTAACTTGATGAAGAAAAGAGATATAGAGAAGTCCAGAAAGTACAGTCTCAATCAAGATGAACCCAAAGAGGCACACAACAAGACACATCAAAATTAAAATGGCAAAGGTTAACAACAAAGAGAATTGTAAAACAAAATATAGAAAGACAATTAGGTACCTATAAGAGAGCTCCCATAGACTGTCACCAGGATTTTCTGTAACTACAATAAGTTGTCTTATGGGAAAATTGATATCTGTCACTTGAATTGGGCAGGTTGAACATGGTGGGAGATTAGGTGACATCTAATTCTTTCAATTATAGAAATGTATGATTGAAATAAATATTTCTAGGGATAATATCAGCAATGATTTCTAGGCTTATAAATATAATCATTTATTATGATTTAATCATTAAAAACTATTGATACTAATACTTTAGGAAACAAATTATAATGAATAAATATCATCATTGCAACTGAATTTACAAAGATTAAAATATTAGTTTCTAATATATGTCATGGAAATAGTTTTAATTAAACCATTATTTATTAAATGTGTATTTTCTTTAAGTAAAAATGGAGTAAGCTGATGTATCAAAGTAATATTGATGGTAAGTTATTTGTTGTGAACTCTGAAGCTTCATAGATCAAAATCTCACTTTGATCACTGTTAAAACTTCCATCTGGTGCTAGTAATTCATGGATTTGGCTGAAAGAATTAAGCTTCATTGTGGTCCCAGAATGTTAGGGTTTTATTAGTACTTGATATTTAAGCTTGGATGACAGTGCTTGGAATAACTATCAAAAAATCAGGTTTTATGACCACAGTATAGCCTATTTATCACACATAATAGAAATATAGATTATCCTATAGATAACATCAGAGGGTTTTTAAATGATTTTTCTCTGGGGCTTAAAAATAGAAAACAATATGCAAATTTTGTGATTGCAGTCTATTTGGCTCAGCAGAAGATCCCTGTTAAGCCAAATCCCAGTTACCTAATGTGGCATCCAACTTAATGATGTTCTTTGCATTGGCTTTTACTCCTCTGTTTTGCTGTTTTATAGTCCCCTCATATTCCTTTGAATCAATTCTTAAATATATTAGTGGTCTACAACACTTGCTTTTCAGTGATGGTGGTTAGAGAGATAAGAAACTCAGGTTAAGAGATATTGTTCTGAAGGTGGCCATAGAAAACAAACCCTCAGAATGAGATTCTAGAACTGAATTCTCACCATCCAGGCAGTAATATGAACCACTGCTTATAGTAAGTGAGGTAATAATAACCCGTTCAACAATGGCATGAAAATTACTAAGAAAATTCCAAAGATAGATAAGGATAAAGTGTAGATGTAGTGTGACACACTAACATAGAAAAGTTAGACTGTATTTATTATATGAAATTGGAGAACCATCAATGAGTATGGTTACCAATGGGCCTATGTAGAAAACTCCTTTCTGCTGAACAGTAAGGGATGTACTGATGGTGAGAATACCAGCATCCTTGAGATTCTCAGAATATCTGATTTGTAAGAACCAAGGTTAAGAATATATTAAACTAGTATCAATGAGGTTGACAACATAACAGAATGTCAGTGATCATGAGATGCTACGTTTCAATCATAGATCAGGTGCACTAAACCACCCTAATGAACATCAGGGTCAGAATGACAATTAAAGTGTCTTGAACTGCAGAAGTCTCTGGTGGTGGCTACTTGGTCGTAATATTCCCGGTGGTAAGGGAGATGAACAGTGGTCTGGAGTGATTTTGACTTTTCTACTAGGAAATATCACAAACTGCCAAGCCGAAGGCAAACCTCAGCCATCAAAATATAAGTTCCAGCTCTTTACCAGTTTCTAGATCTAACATGTAGAACCTATTAATTACCTCACATTTCCCCATGTATAAGATGTACATGTTTTCGAAAAATTTGGCGTCTAAAAACTGAGTGCGTCTTATACGGTGGTTGCAGATATTTTTACTTGCATTTCCCACTTTTTTTTGCGCTTGTTTTTTGTGCTCATTGCTGAAGACAGTGACTCGTCATCAGACACAGATAAGAAAAAGCTAATAGATGGGAATTTTGATGGTGATGAGGAGTTGTATGAATTTTATGATGAATAAAACTCTAGTTCAATACCTTTATGTAATACATTTTTTTTTCAAATTAAGGTGCATCTTAGACATGGGAGCATCTTATACATGGGGAAATATGATAAATAGAAGGCTGGAAAGCTACCACCAGTATTTCTGATCATTATTTTTCCAATAATTTCCTAAAGGTACTTATTGCCATTTTCTAATATAGCTTTGCACTGAAACACAAAATATTAAGATCTTTGGAGAGCTTTAGGGGTATATATATATATATATATATATGATTCCTAAGAACTTGCCAGTGATTTCACTTGTTATTTAGGGTCCTGCAAGAAAGGAAACTGAAATATAATACATGAATAATCTGGGAAAAAGACACTGGAGTAGACATAAAGGATATGAATCTTTGAGTGTATTTATGTTAGTGATGGTCAGAGACAATCTACCTCAGAAGACTTGTTCAGTAAGTATGTGGACAAGATAATAACACCTTAGAAATATCAGCCAGCCTTTCTCCTTGACTACCCAGGGCTTTGGTAATAGGTCCATAAAATGATTTGTTATAGAAATAGGGTTGTGTGATATAGAAATGCTTATAATATGGGCTTCTTCTAAAAAGTTCCATCTTCTCACCAAAGCACAGTTAATGACAAATGACATCATCTGTCATTGAAAAAAATAATATACGATACTTATGACCAAGGGCTTGTGACATTAAGTTTAAATAAGTTTCTGGAATAGGTTGTTTAAAGGACGATTTGTCCAGACTTTGAAAATAAGTGAATATCACTATGAGACATCATGGATCATAAAAATATAATCGTACCAGATAAAATGCATTCCCTTTATTTGCTAAAATTACTAAAACAATAGATGACTAGATAGCAATAATATTGTGTTATATACAACAAGTAAGAATATTTTTACCTTTATACCCTAATATCTTCTGCAGATCCTAAATGGTATTTCAGTAGTCAAAACAGTGGGTATTTCTCAATATATGAGCTATTTAAAGTCTTAAATTGCATTCATCATATCCAAATATTGACTCTGAAAAGTATGGTGATTATCAAATGAGAATCTCACATTAAAATAGGATCAAATAAAGGCTGAGTTGTATAGTTTTCTTTATTTAAGTGACATGGACAAAACTTAAGTTGGAAAGAGATCTAAAAAAGTAAATAAAAATTAACTTTAAAATTATAATCATTTCTTAACTGGTGAGTCAAAAAATATTTTTATTTTTTTCTATACTAATGATATTTATATAGGAGTAGAAGATGAAGCCTCAGTATTCCAAGGAAAAGATTCACTCTCCAAAGCAACATTACTAAAGAATAAATATTCAGCTACATTGTGTTTACTAGTAACTATTATTAAAATGTCTTCAATAGGGTTTACCCTACAGCATCTTCTGAAAAAATTAAGCAAGTTATTATTTTTAAGTATTCTTTTAATAATGTGTTACAATGAGAAAAATTAGGTTCAAGGAAATGGTCAAAAAGCAGTGTAATTTAAATGATATTACTGTAGTATACTTTTTATTTGGCTACATCTAATAATTTATACTTCTCAAAAATTTTCCAGTGCACAAAATGTTGAGAGTGTTTTGCCATGCAAATAATATAAGCTCTATTTCAAAAGATTCACTCTTACAATTAAATGTTATCTTCAGAAA
Organism: Rhynchonycteris naso; assembly: GCA_037038555.1. Lineage (NCBI taxonomy): Eukaryota > Metazoa > Chordata > Mammalia > Chiroptera > Emballonuridae > Rhynchonycteris > Rhynchonycteris naso. The sequence continues at coordinate 119,601,921 of CM072996.1, read as the reverse complement.
ATAGTAGGTAAGGACAATAGACTATATGTTTGCAGCAAGAAATAAATTATTTATTAAAAGTGAGTCATATTTTTACTTCCTATGTGCATATAAACAATCTTACTCAATGAAGCCATTTACAACTTTGGAAAAGAACTTTTCCTCAAAGAACATATACAAATTATTAATTTTTTTTAATTTATTTTATTTTATTTTATTCATTTAGAGAGGAGACACAGAGTGAGAGAGAGAGAGAGAGAAAGAGAGAAAGGGGGGAGGAGCTGGAAGCATCAACTCCCATATGTGCCTTGACCAGACCAGTACAGGGTTTTGAACTGGCGACCTCAGTGTTCCCAGGTCGACGCTTTATCCACTGTGCTACCACAGGTCAGGCCCAAATTATTAATTTTAATAATATTTTACAATTGTGATTATAAACATTCAATTTAAAGACAAATGAAGCCCTGGCTGGGTAGCTCTGTTGGTTAAAGCATCATCCCAATATGCCAAGGTTGTGGGTTTGATCCCTGGACAAGCCATATACAAGAATTAACTAATGAATGCATTAATAAGTGGAACAACAAGTTGATGTTTCTCTCTCTCACCCATCCTTTCTCTCTCTCAATTAAATTTTTAAAAAAGGAATAATGCATTGAGGCACAAAGACACTAATACAAATGTATTACTTTTTATTTTGTTATTTGCTACTTTTATGAAATTGCTAAAAATTAAATTTGGGCAAAATAGCTATATCATTAAACTATAGAGATTATTAATATCAAATGCTGAGGTACTATGTCATTAATAGCTCTTAGAAAAACAATGCCGTTTTCAAAAAAGCAATATAATTGGTATAATAATTTGAAAACTCAATTTTATAAGTTATGAATCATGAAGACTTAATTAAGTGTATTAATTTAAAAATGCCTTTTATTAGCAAAAGTACACATTACTGATTTTTCATGTAAAACATAAAAATATTAGGAATTTAATCAGGCACTATGGAAACATGTTAACTATTTCTGCCATTTTTTTCTTTCATCATCTTAGGATGTAAAATTTAACAAAATTTTGTTATTATTATGTTATATTTCAATTCCACAATATTATTTGATTTGTTTTGTTTTGTATTCTTCTGAAGTGAGAAGCAGGGAGGCAGAGAAACAGATACCTGCATGTGCCAACCGGGATCCACTTGGCACGCCCACTAGCAGGTAATGCTCTGCCCATCTGGGGTGTTGCTCTCTTGCAACCAGAACCATTCTAGTGCCTGAGGCAGAGGCCATGGAGCCATTCTCAGCGCCTAGCTCAACTTTGCTCCAATGGAGCCTTGGCTGTGGGAGGAGAAGAAAGAGATAGAAAAGGGAGGAGGAAAGACGGAGAAGCAGATGGGCACTTCTATGTGCCATGGCTAGGAATCGAACCTGGGACTTCCACATGCCGGGTGACTCTCTACCTAAGCCAGCCGGCCAGGGCACTAACTGAAGTGTTTTAAATCTATATGGCTCTTTTTATCTTATTTGACTTATAACTAATCAAATAAGTAATTAATCCATAACATCTTTGAAGTGGTGTGCAAGCATTTCATCAAAGTTAATTACATAAATTTAGAGGGTAAACATTATACTAGAGAATTGTAAACACTGAAAGGTAATTTAGTCACATGAAAGTAGTCCTTTTACTTTTCCAATTAATTTGCTAGGTGATACTAAAACTGTATAGAAGAGAAATAAACAAAACCATAACTTGGGATAAAAAAAAATAACTGAAAGTTTTAGTGTTTATATGTGCATCTGTGCCTTGTGTGTGTAAATTTACACATAATAATCATATTTTATTAAAAATTATTTTTCTTCATCATAATTGTAGCAGTAAAACAGTTAAGTGTGTTCAATTACTAAAAAAGTAGGTCACCCAATATATCAGTCAGGCTTGAGCAGAACTTTGGTCAATCAATATAGGAAAAAATATTAATCTTTAACTTAATATTTTTCAAACGATAATATATACCCAAGGATATATTGTGCTTAGCACCATCTAACCATTGATCTGTGTAAATAAATTTTATGTAACAAATAATAATGAGAAAGCACTAATTTTTAATTTTTATTGAATGCATTGGGACAACTTTGGTTAATAAAATTATACATGTGCACATTCTACAATGCATCATCTTTCCATTGCATTGTGTGTTCACCACTTCATGTCAAGTTAAAAGTGATGTCTTAACTTGTGATGGCAAAATACTCTGGCATGACCGTGAAATGTGCAAAGTGAAATGGAACCATGATTTTTTTTAAGTGAGAGAAGGAGAGACTCGCACATACATCCTGATTGGGACCCACCTGGAAATCCTTTCTGGGGCTGATTCTCAAATCAACCAACCTATCCTCAGAATCTGGGGTGAACACTCTAGCCAATTGAGCCACTGGCTTTGCGAGAGAAAGAGGGAGAGAAGGGGTGATGGAGGGAAGAGATGAAGATGGTCACCTATCTTGTGTGCCCTGACCGGAGATTGAATCCAGGACGTTCATATACCAATCCAATGCTTTGTCCACTGAGCATACTGGCCAGGACCAGACAATGATTTTGACTAGACTTTTTATTTTTATATTATCACTTTGTCAGAATGTAAAAATGGTGACAATTTGTGAAACTTACAAAACTCACAGAAGGTAGTATTCAGACACAAATCATCATCAAAAGTTATATAATTGTGTTAAAACAAATACAGGATATTTCTATTTTATATATTTTAAGCTAATTGCTAAAAAAAGTGAGCTTTCTAATGACTTCATACCTACACTAAAATATATTTTGAGAAAGGGTGCCCAGTAATCTCTTATTACTGTTATATCTAAGGAAGTCAGTATTGTAACATGGTTTGGCAATTCATTCTAAAAATATTTAATAACAACATCAACTACACACTAGACTGTTATATGTGCTAAAAAAAGGCAAAGGATTTGCCCACACATTAATTCTTTGTTAAATGAGCTTATTTTTGTTATCTTGTCAAATATTTGAAATATCATAGTTTGAAAAAAACGCAGAGAATGGAGTTTTACTACCCATTACAAAGTTACTAGAAAGTCCTTTATATGTGCATTTCATGTAGTTAATACAATAAACTGAGATAAATGTAAAGTCTTACCAGTACCCTTAAATTTTACTTTGAATGACTCCCAAAATTCATTCTCTACAATGTCACAGATACAAAGGTCAGAGCTACAGAAAAATTAGCCAAAAGCAATTGAATGTAAGCCTTTATTCAGGTCCTATAGATCTGAGAGTGATTTAAATTTTTTTTCAAGGTGAATTTTGACTATCCACACTTTGAAATTGTGAAATTTAAAACTATAACCTCTGAATTATATTCAACCTTTATAGACTACCATGAGTGTCATCATTATCTGCTGTTCTCAATTACAGGTTTGTATCCTTCACATCTCATTAGACTTAGGGTATTTTAATTTAATTATAAATGTAAAAATATTAATAGCTATTATTTACTAGTATTTTTATTACTTGACAAATGTCAAGTATTGTGCTAAGTGCAGAAAAGATCAACAAAATACAGAATAAAGTAAAAGTTATAAACACATTGTAAATCAATGAAAGATATTATTTCACATTCTAAAAATTTTTTTGTCATTTTATTTTATTTTATATTATTTTTTTATTAATTTTAATGGGGTGACACCAATAAATCAGGGTACATATATACAACGAAAACATCTCCAGGTTATTTTATCATTCAATTATGTTGCATACCCATCACCCAAAGTCAAATTGGCCTCTGTCACCTTCTGTCTGGTTTTCCCTTTGCCCCTCCTCTCCTCCCTCCCCCCACTCTGTAGCCACCACTCTCTTGTCCATGTCTCATAGTCTCACTTTTATATCCCCCCTATGTATGAAATCATGCTGTTCTCAGTTCTTTTCTGATTTACTTATTTCACTCCATATACTGTTATCGAGGTCCATCCATTTTGTTGTAAATGATCCGCCCCCATGTTCGTGGCAGCATTGTTCACAATAGCGAAGATCTGGAAACAGCCCAAGTGTCCGTCAGAGGACGAGTGGATTAAAAAGCTTTGATACATATATACTATGGAATACTAGTCAGCCATAAGAAATGATGACATCGGATCATTCACATTCTAAAAAAATTGATAGAAATAAAAAGAATAGAAAAAGTGTGAAGTACAAAGCATTAAAAATAATTTCACATCTTATGAAGTAACAAAGTTGTTAGAAAATAAATCCTGTGTTGACAATGCTCACAATCTTAATTTGTAGGGGAGTGCTGATGGCAAGAGAATCACATGAGGTTCATAAAATTTGGACTGCATATAACATTGTTCGTTACCTTTTGAAAATAGTATCTTCTTTGGTCTTATAGCAGTTACACTATTCAGAAAGCTGAATGAGTTTCCTTCAGGCACTAGGACAGAATTTTGAAAGACTTGCAGTTTCTACCTGGCATTGAGACAGGGTCATATAGCAAATCTAGTGTATTCTCCTTAGAGCAATGTCTTTACTAGACATGAAGAAGATGAATTTCTCTTTGGGATTGAGAATATCTCTTTGGGGCATTTTTATTATTTTTTATTTGTGCAAAAATTTCTATTAGCTCTAAAAACTGGGAAAAGGTAATATCTATAGTCTATATACCTGAAGGAATTTTTACAAAAGAGTAAGTACATTTAACTAGAATGACAAATGGCCTTAAACCACAACTCTCTGTATATGACAATTGTTCTTATTGGTAAAGTGGGCCAAATTCTAACTAAACTCCCCATCTCACTTGGAAGGATTAAAAATGTATATGACAGTGTTCTTGGTGTGGGTATAAGAGAGTTTATGGAAGCAAGGTGTTGGATGACAAATTTGAATTTCACCAGCACCTTTGAAACACACAGTAGGTGTTGGAAATCACACCAAGCTGGATTACTCCTATGTACACTAGAAATAGATAAGTGCACCTATCAAAGGACAAAGAACATTTTGCCTGTGGTAGTTCTAGGTCACCACATATAATTCAGGAAATGATTTTATAGCAAAAAGTAAAAGTTTCCTGCTTGAGGTACTTTGGGTCAAATTCATCCTTGTGTTGCTGCATCTCTGAATTAATGAGGTTCAACCAAATAAAGTGATCATTCTCATTTTTTCTTAGTTGATCCATATAACATATTACAGACTATGTTAATACATTCAATTACTTAAGGAAACAGGGAAAAATATGCAATGGAAAGACAAGCAGATGTGGTAAATTACCAAGTATATAAGAACAAAGGGCCAACTCTGTGGAAAGAGAATAGATAACCTTTTATAAAAATGAATTATTGCAAGGAGCAGGAGGGCATATTAGAAACACCTGTTTTTCAAAACATGATTGGAGAGGCCAATATACTAAGAAACTTGGAGCAAATCATATGTGGTAAGTTAGAATAGTAAAATAAAAAAGACTTCATGAAGACCTAAAAGGAATGCCAAATTTTAAAAAAGTAATAATACAAAATTGAAGCAATGAGTAAACACTAAAGATTAAAAAATATTAAAAAAGAAGGTGAGTATGAATCTAAAATTTTCTACTGGAAATCAGAAAAACAATTTATTTTTTGACAGAGATGGAGAGTCAGTGAGAGGGACTGATAGGGACAAACAGGAACAAAAAGAGATGAGAAACATTAATTCTTTATGGTGGCACCTTAGTTGTTCATTGATTGCTTTCTCATATGTGCCTTGTCTGAGGGGCTACAGTAAAGCAAGTGACCCCTTGCTCAAGCCAGTGACCTTTGGGCTGAAGCCAGTGAGATTGGGCTGAAGTCAGAGACCATGTGGTCATGTCTATGATCCTACTCAGGCCAGTGACCCTGCGCTTGAGCAGTGAGCCCATGTTCAAACTGGAAGAGCCCACACGCAAGCTGGTGACCTTGGGTATTTGCATCAAACCTGGGTCTTCTGCATCCCAGTCTGATACTCTATACCTTGTGTTACCATCTCATTAGGCATAAAATACTATTCATTCATTCATTCATTAAATAAATATATATTGGCCCTGGCTGGTTGGCTCAGCAGTAGAGCATCTGTCCCAGGTTATGGAAGTTCCAGGTTCGATTCTCAGTCAGGGCACATAGGAGAAAAAATCATTTGCTTCTCCACCCCTCCCTCTTCTCTCTCTCTTTTCCTCCTGTATCCATGGCTTGAATGGTTTGAGCAAGTTGGCCCTGGGCACTGAGGATGGCTCCATGGCCTTGCCTTAGACACTAAGCTCATTTGTTGACCAACATAGCAGCAGCCCCAAATGGGTAGAGCATTGCCCAGTAGGGTGCTTGCCAGGTAGATTCCAGTCAGGCGGGGCATACTGGAGCCTGTCTGTTTGCCTCCCCACCTATCACTTAATATAAAGAGAAAAAATATCTATCTATCTATCTATTATCTGTCTATCTATCTATCATCTATCTATCTATCTATCTATCTATCTATCTATCTAATCTATCTATCATCATTTATCATCTATCTATCCATATAAAACAATTATTAGAAACAAAATAATGAGAAAACAAAGCTAAAAATAGAAAGTATTAAATAAGACAGAAGATTGCATCCATTAATTATGACTATGAAAGGCAAAACTTTCTAGGTTAGATGCCAAAACAAAATTTAACTAGAGAAATTTATTAGGGACACAATGGAATAATCTGCTCAAAAATTAACTTTACACAAATCCTTCTAAATATCTCTTATGTAACTTAGTAATACTATTTAATGTAGAAAGCATAATAATTAGCCAAAGGTAAATAAAGTGAAATATCTTAGCATTTTAATAAAGACAACACATAGAAGCTATAACAAATTATAAGGCAGTAAGGCATAGAATATAAAACTAAAAAAATATTTAATAAAAGTAATTATACTGGAGAACTTTAGTTCACAATTTATCAGACCTTGACAGATTAAAATAAAGTACATATAAAAGTTTGCATTATATAATTTATAAATTTTAATTTATATTAAATTTGGCATGATATATTTCAAGACTGAACACTTTATTCAGAAGCCACAAAACATTTCAAATATTGATCCTACCAATCAAGTGTAGAAATGACACAACACAGTTTAACATTGTAATAAAAACTGGATAAAAATACAATTTTAAATATATAAATTAAAATAGCTAGGACAAAAAGAATCTCAAAACTGCAATGGCAGACTACTTAGAAATTACCACAAAGACAAACATCAATGTATGGACCTTTACTCAAAGAATAAAACTTAGCTGAATAAACTACAGAAGACCAAATGAGCCAGAGTTTGGTGACTCTGCTAAATTTCATGAAGGACTATAAGAGAGGAATGAGAAGAACTTTGAATGAGGTCAATTATATATTAAAGTAATCAAAAGCATGCAGATTAGAAGTCTACTCATTTTTAAAGATTATGTTTTTTGAATTGTAGGAAAACCACATAACTTAAGATTTCTCTTACTTCTAAACATTAAAGTAATTTTTCTCATGCTGTCTTGCTGTTAGGTGTGCCCATGTAATTGAGTTTTACCTATTATAATAGGAGCAGATGTAATATGTGCTAATTCTAGGCTGGCCCATGAAGTAATATGTGGGCCTCCTCAATTTGCTTTTCCTTTCCTCATCTGGCTGCTGAGTTTCATAATGTCCAAAATAATGACTTGTGCAAATACAAGAGAGAAGAAACTTGAGTCACTGAAGGAAGCTCATAAAATAGTCACCCCCTATAGATTTTACTATCCAGTTAAACTCCAAAATCTTCCTGTAAAGTTTGGCTCATACTTATTTTGATCTGTATTTGTTACTGATGCTTGGCATGTTCTAAATAACAAATGAGGCAAAAAGAAACAAAAAAAAATATGAACTGACAAAATACAGATAAAATAATAAACTGTATTTCAGAATACAAAATTTGAAATTCTAAACTAAACACCACTACATTAAATAAGGCACTAAGTAATAGAATCATATACAATGCACAAGCAAAATTTATTCCAGGGTTATTTTTGTTTCATATTTAACTAAACTATGATTTTTCTTCCAATATCTGTTCCTTCTTCAAGTTTTTACCTTCTGTACAGGATAATTATTTCATCAACTGCTCAAGCAAAAATGATGGTTGTTATTTTTGATTCCTCTAGTTCTCTCACAACTCACATCTATCAAAAAGTAATATCTGGTCTACTTGCAAAATGCATCTGAATTCTGACCATTTATTACAACTCCTTAGTCACCACTCTGTTTCAAGATACTTCAATATTTCATTGATATTATTTTTCTTAACTGGACCTCATACTTCATGACTTGCTTCCAAAGCCTGTACAGTTTTCAGAATAATTTTCTAAATATACATCAGACTGTCAGTTTTCAGTTCAACTGTTCTCATTTCAAAATAAAAGTCATCTTAAAGGTCCACAAGGACCTAGGAAATCTGAACCATTCTTCCACTCCATCTCTCAGTCCTCTTCTCCTGCCTCTCCTTTTGCTCAGTAGGCTATAGTAGCTTGCTCTCATTGCTCTTTCACTTTTTTTTTTTTTTTAAACATTTGCCACATGCACTAGCATTGGAAATGTTGAAGGGCTTTTTTTTAAATTTTTATTTTTTATTTTATTCATTTTAGAGAGGAGACGAGAGAGAGAAAGAGAGAGAGAGAGAGAGAGAGAGAGAGAAAGAAAGGGGGGAGGAGCTGGAAGCATCAACTCCCATATGTGCCTTGACCAGAGCAGTGCAGAGTTTTGAACTGGCAACCTCAGTGTTCCCAGGTCGACGCTTTATCCACTGCGCCACCACAGGTCAGGCGCTCTTTCACTTTTAACACAACCATGCTCCTCTTAGGACACTTTTCTGCCTTGCATGCTCTGCTCCATATATCTATATGTCTTACTCTTTTACTTCTTTCATGTAACTCTGTATAAATAGCTACAATTTCTAATATTCCTCTTATAATGAAATATTTTCTTTATCACAATTATAAGAACCTGAATATTTATTACTTACTTGTATGTCTTCTTAACCATCACTGTGTAAGCTCCACAAAGCCAAGGGTAGGCTTTACCTTGTTCAATTGAGAAAATGAATGACTAAATAGCTTAATATTAGGAAATTTATTAATATAACATCCCAATAGATCAAAGAATAAAAACCTCATGGGAATTTTAATAACTGAATAATTAGCCTGACCAGGCGGTGGTGCAGTGGATACAGTGGACTGGGATGGGGAGGAGCCAGGTTCAAAACCCTGAGGATGCCTGCTTGAGTGCAGGGTCATCTGTTTTGAGCAGGGCTCACTAGCTTGAGCCCAAGGTCACTGGCTTGATCAAGGGTCCACTTGGTCTGCTCTAGCCCCCTGGTCAAGGCACATATGAGAAAGCAATCAATGAACAACTAAGGTGCCACAACAAAGAATTGATGCTTCTCATCTCTCTTCCTCTGATCTGTCTGTCCCTATCTATCCCTTTCTCTGTCTCTGTCACAAAAACAAAACAAAAAAGAAATACAACTAAATAATTATTAAATAAAATTAAATTCAATATTATCAATAAAAACTCAATATGCTAGGATGTCATAATTCTTTCTTAATATCACAAAGAACATGACTCTTAAAAACTAATGTACTAAGGAATGAGGAAAACTGAAACCAAGGAAGCATCCATTTAATTTTAGGAACTAGATTAACAGTCCCATTTAAACTAATTTAACATTTGTCTGCAAGTTATAACCAATGCAATGTGGTTCAAGAAACATGAAAGAAACCACAACTCACTCACTGTATGTAATATAGTATTTGTTAAACTAGAAAAATTCTAAAGAATTAACTAAAAATATGTTAGATATTTTGGGAAAGCAGTTAAAATTTTTCTACTGTCTTTCTTCCTCTTTTCTGCTGATCAGGATTTTGTCATCGTCACTCTATACTGCTTGTCAGGATCACCAATGACATCTAAAATTTCAGTTAAATAGATACAGAAATTTCATACCTCACTACTACACTTTATGCCATGTACAGAGAGAAAGTGATTTTCTGGTTAGTTCCCTGAAGTTTTCTTCATTGTCATGCTGTGGATCATGAGAATGTTTCTGGACAAATCTACATATCAAACTGGATGAGTTGTGCTAATTGGTTCCAGCATGTGAGAGCCCACTAGTAGAGTTGAAAGCATATGTGCTTTGTTAAAAAGCAATGAGCAATCAGGAATTAGAACATTTAAAAAAATTATTTATTAATTTTGAGAGACAGGAAAGAAGAGAGACAGAGAGATAGAAACACAGATCTGTCCTGTATGTGTCTGCCTGGGATTGAACACACAACCTTTGTATATCAGGATGATGCTCCAACCAATGGAGCTATCTGGCCAGGGCTGGAATTAGAACATTTATTTTTTAAAAAAGGGATATTAATGCTGAAGGGTTATAAAAATCAGTAGTGCATCCTATATTTGTTAAAGTCACTTAGTAACTTTAATCAGTTGCCTGTAATGACAAAAGCAGAAAGATCACTGCATATTATTGCTACAGCCCAGGGGATAGCTGACTTCCCAGCTTGTAGAATTTGGTATTTTCTTAATGAATTGTTTTCATTAAAACTATCAAATATAACATTAGTCTTCAACACAACTTTTCATTTTTCTTAAAGATTTTATTTATTCATTTAAGAGAGGAGAGAGAGAGAGAGAAGAGGAGGAGAAGCAGGAAGCATCAATTTGCATATGTACCTAGACCAGCGAAACCAGGGTTTTGAACCGGCGAGTTCCAGGTCAACACCCTATCCACCAAGCCACCACAGGTCAGGCCAACACAACATTTCTTGACAATATTTGTTAGGTCTGGTGAGTAAATATTAGAGATCATTACAACAACAAAAACCTTTGCAGAAATCCATACAGATATAAAAATATATAAAGTATGAAAAATGTGCTAATGATAATTTCTAGGTAAACATATTAAAATGGTTTAATATAAAAATTTACAGAGGTAAAAAAATAATTATACCCAAAGATTTACTTTAGCATTCTGTATTTATTATAGTAATTATATCAAAGAAAAATAATATCTCTATATTATAAAAATAGGATATACAGTGTGTCCATAAAGTCATGGTGCACTTTTGACTGATTAGTGCACTTTTGACCTGTGATCAGTCAAACGTGCACCATGACCTTACGTACACACCGTATAAGTCAATGCGTACCTCACTCAATACAAATGATTTTATTTGAACATAATATCCAAATAAAATTCTCCAGTGTTGCCTTCTTTTTTTATTAATGAAGCTGAGAGGAATTCATATATAAAAAGACTAAATATAAAAAACATCATATTAATTTAGATTCTAGCAGAAATAATGTTCTTAATTATATTTTAAAATTGATAATGACCTTATAATGTGTGCATTATTTAATATTAAGTTTATATTAATATTATACAATTTTATAGTAAAAATTTTGTATTAATATTATGTAATTTTATATTAATCTGTATACAATTTTGATTTTACATTTATAAAACTCCTATAAAACTGGTAAAATATTCCAACCTGAATTTTACCACGGAACTAAAAATCTATGTTACAAAGTTTGAATATATGTTGATAAAATCAGTACTACTTAATTACTATTATTATGTTTATTACCATCATTAAAATTATTACATTTTTACAATAATTACTGATACTAGTATTACCACTACTATAAGACTATATAATATATTTGCTGCACCTATTATGACTGTGTTTATTAAAAATAATTTATACATTTTGTTAGTTCTGTTGTGACTTGACTCAAGGTTCCCAGATATCATTATTCACCCTTTTAGTTGATAGAGGTATAGGGGAAAAAGTGTGTTAGGAACACACATATGTTGGCAAATTATTAGCGGGGTCACTTTGTTTTAGTGATATATAAATTCTTTCTGAGCCACAGTTTATTCCTCAATAAAATGTGACAATAATATGTCTTAATTTTGTGGAAAATAGTGAAAGGATGTATTTGGAATAGTTAGATTAGTAATTAACAATGTATATATAATGTTTGCAGATCAATAAATACTATTTTTCTTACCCAAGTGGTTGACTATAAAGCCAGTAGTCAAGGCCACTATACAGCCGCCTGACCCGTGAAGGTTTGCATTTGATTTGAACAGTCGGTAATGAAACACAGGAGCCAAAAACTGGTGAGCCATCAGCTTTAATTCTAGCTTGCACCTGGCGGGCAAGCAAAAAACACACACTGGGCTCCAAAACTCACTCATTCAGTGCTCACAAAGCTACTGACTTATCTGAGTTTCCTAGAATCAGAGGTTTCTAGCTCACCAGACTTATTCACCTCTGTTCCCCATCTTCTTCTCTCTACACAAATTCGGCACAAACTGGCTTTTCCCTCAGCATTCAGCCATCTTGACTGCTTCTCCTGGCCTCCATGTGGCCTTACTCTGCTCTCCTCTCTTCTACCTCAGGAACCAAGCGAAAGAGAGATCAAGCTACTGGTCTCTCCCACTTTATACCATAGATTCAAAACCCTAATCCAATTATACAAACAAGGAAGTCTCTGTATAATGGGATTCCTCAGGAGAGTGCACCACCCTACATCATCCAATCAGTCAAGGGTGTGGAGAAGAGCTTACTCTCAAAACTAAGCCTTAGGCTACAACGACCCGGCCTGCCCACAGCCTGTTCCAGAACACACATTAATATCAACGAACTTCCATGTGGGCAGCACCATTTTTAACAAAGTGAGCATAATATATTTTATCTGCCCAACAATGACCCATATCTTTCTATCCTGTTTTAAGATGTTCTTGATATGGTGAGTGTAAAGCCAGTAGTCGAGGCCGCCATCACAGCAGCCTGACCCGTGCAGGTTCGCATTGGATTCGGACAGTCGGCAGTGAAACACAGGAGCCACAAACTGGTGAGCCATCAGCTTTAATTCTAGCTTGCACCCGGCGGGCAAGCAAAAACACACACTGGGCTCCAAAACCCACACATTCAGTGCTCACAAAGCTACTGACTTATCTGAGTTTCCTAGAATCAAAGGCTTCTAGCTCACCAGACTTATTCACCTCTGTTCCCCATCTCCTCCTGCACAAACTCTTAACAAACTGGCTTCTTTCTCAGCACTCTGCCATCTTGCCTACTTCTCCTCCACATGGCCTTAATCTGCTCTCCTCTCTAATACCAACCTCAGGCACTCAGGAACCAAGAGAGAGAGAGAGAGATCTAGCTACCGGTCTGCCCACTTTATAGCATAGATAATCCAAACCTTTAATCCAGTTATACACACAAGAAAGTCTCTGATACAAAGTCACCCATCTGAGGCTTAATGGGATTCCTCCCTACATCACCACCCTACATCATCCAATCAGTCAAGGGTGTGGGGAAGAGCTCACTCTTAAACCAAGCCTTAGGCTATAACGACCTGGCCTGTCCACAGCCTGTTCCAGAACACACATTAATATCAACGAACTTCCATGTGGGCAGCGTCATCTTTAACAAAGTGAGCATAATATATTTTATCTGCCCAACAATCCACCCTTATGCTCACTTTACTACCCACAGTCTACACCACTGGCATCCCTGTACAAGGAAATTAGGCACATTAGACAAATTACAACATGACAAATCATACAATTTCAACAATTACAAAGATACATTTCACCAGTCTCTGAGCACTTTGCCAAAAGCGCAAAATGTCCTCGGCCTTTTCTCTAGCCATGGAAAAAGCTTCCCGGGTCAGGAGGGCCTCCAGCAAAGCCACCCCCACCCCCATCAGGGTATTTCACATTGTCCAAAAACCATAAGTCCATTCAACAAAGGATCCAGTGCTCACTCCAGTCGTAGTCCAGGAAATCAGTCCACGCACATGGGGTGTTAGCCTCCCCCCTCATTCCTGCCATCATGGCAGGTTTCACACTGTCCTAAAAAGAAGCATGTGGCAATGGCAGTCAGCATTTCCATCTCTGCTCTGGGGAGCATTATGGCATCCACCCTTATGTCCCCAAATCGCAGACCTACCAGCAGCGTAGCTACTCCTTGCTGCTGGGCTCTCACCTTCTGGAGACTGCAGATTGCAACTCCAGCTTGATTCTCCTCATCCTCCAAAGAGGAACTGAAAACACCAGCTCCTGCTGCTGGGCTTGATCTCCGGGCCACCGCTGCCTTCTGCTCAGCAGGCCTTGCAGCTCCAACCCCGGCCTCAGCCCCGGTCCTGGCCTCAGCTCCGGCCCCGGTCTCAGGCCCGGCCTCATGCCGCTGCTGGCTCTCCAGGACATCCAGGGCAATCTCCAACTCACGAACCTGTGATTCCTTCTCCAGTGTCTGCTCCATTTCCAGGCAAATCTCACGAACCTGGTTGGCCTCTTCCTCCAGCGCTTCCTCCAGCTCCAGGGTCCGCATCTCTTTCTCCCACGTTTCCTCCAGCTCCTTCCGCTGCTCGGTTTGCAGGTCCCGGGCAGCCTCCTTCATAGAGCTCTTGGTTTCCTCACACATGGCTGTAAAAGTAAGCCAGCTTACAGTCCCAAAAAAAACAGCTATGGGAAACCAAAACAGCAGGCAGTCCTCTACACCACCGCTCAAAGGTGGTGGTGGTTCCATGCCGATCTGTATCGAATCCTGCCACAGACTACGCCAAATGTAAAGCCAGTAGCCAAGGCTACTATCATAGCAGCCTGACCCCCGCAGGTTCACATTAGATTCGGACAGTCGGTAATAAAACAACAGAGCCAAGAACTGGTGAGCCATCAGCTTTAATTCTAGCTTGCACCCGGCGGGCAAGCAAAAACACACACTGGGCTCCAAAACCCACACATTCAGTGCTCACAAAGCTACTGACTTATCCGAGTTTCCTAGAATCAAAGGCTTCTAGCTCACCAGACTTATTCACCTCTGTTCCCCATCTCCTCCTGCACAAACTCTTAACAAACTGGCTTCTTTCTCAGCACTCTGCCATCTTGCCTACTTCTCCTCCACATGGCCTTAATCTGCTCTCCTCTCTAATACCAACCTCAGGAACTCAGGAACCAAGAGAGAGAGAGAGAGATCTAGCTACCGGTCTGCCCACTTTATAGCATAGATAATCCAATTATACACACAAGAAAGTCTCTGATACAAAGCCACCCATCTGAGGCTTAATGGGATTCCTCCCTACATCACCACCCTACATCATCCAATCAGTCAAGGGTGTGGGGAGACAATATAATAGCTTTAATTATTAATATATTTTAAAATATAAACTACTGTGTAGCCTGTTTAATTTAATCACAAGAATTAAACTATATAGTACATGTTCAAATCAGGATAATACTAAAGGCAGTAAAATTGTATTTGGCACAAATGATTAGTGAATAATTTTATAATTTCTTTTGGTTATAAGCAGTTGATTGCTTTCTGGACAGCTTTCTTTCCTTTCTTTCTTCTTTTTTTTTGTGTGTATATTTGTGTGTGTGTGTGTGTGTGTGTGTGTGTGTGTGTGTGTGTGAAAGAGAGAGAGAGAGAGAGAGAGAGAGAGAGAGAAAGAGACAGAAAGGAAGGGAGAGAGATGAGAAGCATCAATTCTTTGCTGCAGCTCCATAGTCTCTTTAGTTGTTCATTGACTGCTTTCTCATATGGGCTTGACCAGATGGCTACAGAATATCAAGTGACCCTTTGCTCAAGGTTGCAACCTTGGGGTCATGTCTATGATCTCACGCTCAAGCCAGCAACCCTGCACTCAAGCTGAGTGAGCCCACACTCAACCCAGCAACCTCAGGGTTTTGACCTGGGTCCTTGATGTCAGTCTGACACTATCCACTGAGCAACCACCTGGTTAGCCTCCGGACAGCTTTCAACACCAAGTTAATTTAGAAGCTCTCAGTCTGTGTAAGGACATAAATTTTTATTGTAATATTGAAGTTTTTAAAAATAATCTCTTTATCCTGGAACTAGCATCAATTTATTCAATGAATACTCAATAGACACTTTGAGTGATTGGCTGGAACATCTGAAAAGTTGCTTATATTTGGAAGCAGATATAATAAGTAACTTTTTAATAGGGTTAATTGAGCAGTTTCATGCTAAGTAGATCTTTTTGTCAAAATAAATTGATTCTAAAATTCAGTAGCACTTTGATATTTTTGCCTAAAGTTTCACATTGAACTTAAACCCAAAATAAAAACTTCCTCTCACCAGGTTTTTCACTATCTAATGAAATATATTTTTAAAAAATCACATTATTGCCCTGGCCGGTTGCTCAGTGGTAGAGCATTGGCCCAGTATGTGGATGTACTGGGTTTGATTCCCAGTCAGGATACACAGGAGAAGCACTCATCTACTTTTCCATCTGTCCCCTTATCTCCTTTCTCTCTCTCTCTCTTTTCCTCTCCTCGTGTAGCCATAGCTTAATTAGAACCAGTTGGCCCCAGGTGTTGAGAATGGCTCCATGACCTCCACCTTAGGTGCTAAAAAATGGCTCCATTTACAATGGAGCAAGGACCCAGATGAGCAGAGCATCATCCCCTAGTGGGCTTACAGGGTGGATCTTGATCGGGGTGTATGTGGGAGTATCTCTCTCTGCCTCCCCTCCTCTCACTAAATAAAAAAAAATCACATTACATTATTTGTAAAAACTAACTTGTAACTAAAACACAAATGAAAATTGACAATGTTAAATGTTATTTCTACTCTCAAAAAGATTCCAAATTGTTTTTTCAAATTTAGTCATAATACATATGTAATATGCCATATATAAATATGACATAGTTCACATTTTTATTATTTTGATAGACTCCGTTTCTGTATTGAATCTACATATTTTCTTAGTCTGTAACAGAGTGATATTATTTTCTACAATTCTCTCTTTGGAACAAGCTTGAAGTTCACTTGAAATTGACTGCTTGAAGTTCAATTATTTGTCTAGGTATTTGAAAGAACTGCCTTGTTAATAATTGCTCCATAGTAATATTTATCCCATTTTGATTAAAAGAGGTATAGAAAGAAATAAATACTAACTGATTTCTGTTCAAAGTTATGGTAGATGATATTAATAGTGATAAGTTGGGAGAAGCTATTTGACACAACATGAATCAATATTAGAATATATAAGGTACTCTTGCAAAATAAAACAAATGCAATAACATTTGGAGATAAGGAATGCAATAGCTAAATGGAAGAATATTAATATAAAATTCAATGAAAGATAAAACTGAATGGTTAATAAGAGTACAAGATATATTCAGCTTAATAATAAAGAAACTGAATATTTATACAGTAAGAGCATATACTTATCAAATTACTAAACATGAAAAAAAATTACTAAACATGTTTAAAAATCTAGTATTACTAAATTTTGGTGATGCTTAGACCAGGTAGCATTATAAACTATTTGAAAATATGCATATTGATGTAGCTTTTTTGTAGAAAATTTGGTATTTCTTAAGTTATGCATATGTATACCCCATGACTAAAAAGCCTCCTCTGTGTTCTTCAAAAATGTTTGATTATTACTGGGGAAAAATATTTGTTGCATCCAAAGAAACACTTGTTTCTACCTAATTCGAGTGTGTTGATCTCATACCTGACATTAGTTTTTCCCTGTAAGCTACAGTTATTTTGCAATTCAAGATTTTAGGTTTTCATCTTATTATAAAATATTCAACATTTAGTTTAACATAATGAAGTAGAATATCTTCTTGGACATCATCTTTGTGAAAATATAATAATTTACATAATGCAGTAAATACACTAATACAGTAAAATATATGATTGCATCAGAATTTGTCTACAATTTTGAGTAGAACAGATGAAAACACTTATTTTAATCATAAAAGTTGCACAAAACTTATTTAAATTCTATTCAGGCAAAAATTTGTATTTGTAGCTCTTGCGTTTGTGTACTTATGAGGACAATCATGTTTGATGCTCCAGCAGTAGTCTGCCATTATATTTCTATCCCATCGCCCCTGATAATGCTCTTCCATTGTCTTCAGATATTGATGAAAGCATTCTCCCTGCTTACCACAAACAGTTCCAAGATTTTCAGGAAACTTAGCAAGGTGACTGTTCAGGAAGTGAATCTTAACACACATGATACATCCAATGTTGTGGAGAGACAACAGCATCCTTTGAATCAGAAGTACCTAGTTTTCTGCTTTTCTGTTGCCAAGCAAGTTCTTGGTAACTGCCACAAAAGACTGCCATGTTGCTTTCTCCTCCTTATTCATCTTCCTGGCAAATTCTTCATCACATATGAGGGTTCGAAGTTGAGGTCCATCAAATACACCTGCTTTTATCTTCTCAAAAGACAAGGCAGGAAAAGCAAAATAATATGTTGAAAGCATTCACTTTCTCTACTCAAAGCCTGAACAAACTGCTTCATTAAACCAAGTTTGATGTGAAGTGGGGGAAAAATGTTACTCTCTCGATTAACCACAAGTTCATTTACAATATTTTGCATCCCAACTTCCAGAGCTTCACGGTTTGGCCACTCCTTCTGTGTCCAGTGTTTCTCCCAAGCTTGGCTGTCCCACAAACACAGAAAGCAAGGATGATTTGTGAAGCCTCTCTGTTGTCCTAGCAGGAAATTTACCATTTGAAGATCCACACAAATGATCCAGTTATGCTCTTCATACTTCAGAAAGTCGAGGACAATTTCTATGTCATTATAATCTACTCGCAGATAAGTTGAATAACCAATTGGAACCGCAGCATAAACATTACCATTGTGTAGGAGAACTCATTTCAGACTCCATTTAGAGCTGTCAAAAAATAGCCAGCATTCTGTTGGACTGTAAATGGTAACACCTAGCTGGCTGAGAAGACTACTGATATCATGACAGTAAACAAAGTGTCTTTGGAGAAAAAGTCCACAAAAACTTGTTCATGCTTCCTGAAATGGGATACTTTAACTAACCAGTGAAGTACATTCCTTTTCTGAAGCCTGGAGGCTAATAACTCAGCTGCTCTCTTTGATAGTCCCAAATCTCTTACTAAGTCATTCAATTCAGGTTGGCTAAACTGCAGAGGGGTTCATGACTGCTTGGCATCAGAAGACCCTTCAGATTCTACAACCATTTCCTCATGCATCTTATCAATATACACTTGATCACCATGTTCACTTTCTTTGTCCTTAGAATAAATAAAACCATTGAAAATTGGAACCGGGAGTGTCTCAGAGTGTGGGATAGGTAATATTGCTGAAGGAATATTAGGATATGCGATCATATACCGTTTTTTCTTGCTGATGCCCTTTGTATGGATCAGACAGAAATAACAGTCACTGCTATGGTCTTTAGGTTCACGCCAAACTGTGGGAATACCAAAAGGCATTCTTTTGCATTTTCCTTTTGTCCATTCACAAAGCATTTCCTCACAATTATGACATACAATATGAGGAGCCCAACTCTTGTCTTGATTGCCAAGGGGAACTTGAAAATAGGCAATATATGCACATGTCACAAATGATGAAATATTGCACCTTTGATGTTGAACTGTGTAACAGCCACATATAGAACAGAAGTTGTCAGGACTATTCTTACATTTACGCCTACTCGAAGAAGCCATGATTCAATCTTAAAACAAAATAAGAGGGTGTTTTTATCATATAATAATTTTTTACATTTAAAACAACTACAATTATGTAAAAGTGATGTTTGTAAAACATAATTGCCTCATGGTTATGTTCAATCCAAGAGTCATTGCCCTTTAAGTCCAATTTAAAAGCCAATACAAGCCATTTACTGTAACAAAAAGAAATTAAAATTGCATAAAATCTAGGGCATGCACCAAAAATCAAATTTCAGTTTTGGAATCATGATACAAACATATATAGAAAAAGTTCTAAAACCTCATGCATCAGAAAATGAAAAAAATGTTCCCCAGTGTTATAAGCCCCTGAAGAGGTATATGCATAGTATTTTTTGGTAGTTATTTAGCAAAATTGTTCCTTAAAACATATTGTAGAATTTATTTACATAAAATTTCCTTAAAATGAAAATATAAAGAGACAGAGATTTTATTAGAAGTTGACTAGAGCAGGTGGTGATAATGGAGAGTGACTATAAATTGGCACATAATTTGTTTAGGATTGTTGGAAATGTTCTGAAGTTATAATGTGGTGATGGTTATACATTATAAATATGCTAAAATTTATTTACTAGTACAATAAAAATAGGTGAATTTTATTGAATGTAAATTATATCAGGAAGGCTGGTGAACAATGGAATAAAAGACAAGAAGTTAAGACATAATAGTATTTATCTTTGCTAAGGCAAATGTATACAAGATTCCTGCATATCTAACATATATGCCAAACACTTCAAGTGGAGTCTTATAAAGAAAAGCACAAAAGGAAATTTGTGTA
Source organism: Rhynchonycteris naso (assembly GCA_037038555.1). Classification (NCBI taxonomy): domain Eukaryota; kingdom Metazoa; phylum Chordata; class Mammalia; order Chiroptera; family Emballonuridae; genus Rhynchonycteris; species Rhynchonycteris naso. The sequence goes on along the minus strand of CM072996.1, from coordinate 119,581,585 downwards.
GGAGCGTATTGGATAGTGCATGTGTGACACTAACAAATTTCTCACGTACAAATTATGGAGTGCCTTAAATGGACAATGATTAATACAACTCTTGTCTCTGAGAAAAAGTAAGTAATTAAGGAAACTTTAAGTAATGGTATTTGATTAAAATATTTTATTAACATAAGGTTTTCAGAATTCAAAATTCTGTGCTGTTTTTTATAATTTCTAGGTTTGGGAAGAGAAGGGAATGATTTTGTGTACCCTGGAGTTCAGAATAGCACAATGAGCAAGGAGACCAAATGGTAAGCATAGGTGAAGAAGCCATTTCATGGTAAAATTATACATTCTTTATAATTATGTACAATTTAATAGTTACCAAAATGTCAGGAGGATTTGAAAGTATTCAAATATTTAAATAACTTTTTTTTAACCTCTTAGAAAATAATCATTAACCATAAAGCTCATAACAATCACTGCTTCTTAAAAATGTTAGAATAGGAATTTGATTTTAATCTTTAGGCTATAGGATATGTTTGACATAAAAACTGAATTTGTAAATAACTTATGAGAATTATTCTACACTCTGTAAAGAAAATTTAGATATTTTAATCAGTTAATTTCTAGTTAAACTCTAGACAATGTATATGTCTCTTCTTTGTTTTCCTATGAAAAGCTCTAGATTCTTTGGTTTAGCATCTCCATGTAATTCTTCTAGTAATATAATGAATATAGCTCCAATAGATTCCAATAGATACAAACCGTAGTCTCTCTATTTTTACAATTATTATCTATTTGAAAAAATGTGCAGATAATATCTACTGAGACAGTACAGATTGATTTGCTTATTTTTATTTGATTAGATTGCTCCTCAGTAATATCTGAGAGCATTTAGAACAGAAAGATTGTTGATACTTAAGCATTACTGTACTCTATCAGTCATCAAAATCAAGTTACTTTTTAAACTTCTAGACCTCTTATTTGTAAATGAAGGCATTACTGCCATCTAAACTTTGGAAGCATTTGGAAACAAATTAATTTATGTAATAGAGCATATAAAGATCTTTTCTTAATTGAAAAAGTGCGATATAGACAAATTCTTTTCCTCCTATGCCTTTACATCTTTAAAACATAGGTTTACTCTAATAGAGTCATAATAAAATTAACCAGTGCCTATTACACTAACATTTTACATATTATAATTCAGATTAGTCTACAAGTACCTATATTACCTTTTCCACTATAACCAGGAATAAATACACATTATTTCTAATTTACTAATCTTAATTTGACTAGCAATTAAATAGAGCAAAATAAAAATATACTAACAACGTAAACTTATAAAAGAATTTCTGCAAAATGTTAAATTCCGTTTATTGCTTTTATATCCATAAATCAATATCACTAGTTTATTGATCACAGGTATATATTCTGTAACAAATCAATAGTATATAATCAAACTTGTGTTTTTATCTCTGGCCAAGTTCTCATTACAGTTTCACTCTGGTAACAACCTCAAGGGTTAATGTAAAGCCAAGAGTCATGGCCACCATCACAGCTGCCTGGCCCATGCAGGTTTGCATTGGATTCGAATAGACGGTAATGAAACAATGGAGCCAAGAACTGGGGGGCTATCATCTTTTTAATCCTAGCTTGCACCCAGTGGGCAAGTAAAAACACACACTGGGCTCCAAAACCCACTCATTCAGTGCTCACAAAGCTACTGACTTATGCGAGTTTCCTAGAATCAAAGGATTCTAGCTCACCAGACTTATTCACCTCTGTTCCCCATCTCCCTCCTTCTTCCTGTATAAACTCTGCACAAACTGGCATCTCACTCATCACTCCACCATCTTGACTGCCTCTCCTGGCATCCTTCACATGGCCTTTCTCTGCTCTCCTCTCTAATGCTAATCTCAGGAACCGAGAGAGAGAGCAAGCTCCCGGTCTTCCCCACTTTATAGTGTAGAAATCCAAACCTTTAAGCCAATCTACAAATAAGAAAGTTTCTGATACAAAGCCACTTATCTGAGGCATAATGGGATTCCTCATGAGAGTGCACCACCCTACATCATGCAATCAGTCAAGGATGTGGAGAAAAGCTTAGTCTTAAAACTAAGCCTTCAGCTATAACAACCCTGCCTTCTTACAGCCTGTCCCCCACTCACAATAATATAATTATGCCCATCCCAAGCATAAGGGCAACTAATATCACCTGGGCGATGGGTGTCCATGTGGGCAGTGCCATCTTTAATAAAGTGAGCACAATATATTTTATCTGCCCAACAGTTAACAACTGAGCAAAAAGAAAAAGCATAAGTGGAACTATACCTTACTCCTCTTTCTCTTCACTCCCATGATGCTGAGGCTTGCAGTTCTGATTCTCACTTAAGGCCAGAGGACAACTTAACTTTGGACACCTCTTACAAAGAACAATAACTATAGTTTATCAATTGTTTTCTAGCTTCAGATCCTGTAACAACCAAAGAAACAAATTTCTACCTTCTGGTATGCCAGCTCCAGGAGACGTGCTGGCCTTCAATCAATTATCTGAACAATCTGTTGCATCCCCTCAGCAAAGAACTCTCCACCCCATCCTTTTGATTACTTAGTTCTATTTTTGTTTGTTCCCCCATGTTCCCTTCTTTATAAAAATCCCTGCTCTCTCTAAAAGTGTAAGATGGCTTTCTGAGGACAGTAGTTCCTCCATCTTTTCAGGTAATCAGCACTTGAATAATTCATTTTTCTTCTCATCAGCACATGTGTTGAGTAATTGGTTTACATGGTGAGAGGCAGCTAGACCTGGGGTTGTTTTTCCGGTTCTGTAAATGAACTCAAAATTATTTTCTATGTACAGAGCCAAAAAGAAACTAGAATTCACAATAAAAAAAAAAACATTGGGTTTTAATAAATCATTTTTACTAAACATTTAAATATAAAAAAATGAACTTTTTTTTATCAAAAAAATAAGAAATAAGTTTACTGATGGTATTGACCTATCTCTTTGAAAGATATATACCTGTATTCAATTAGAAAAAAAAATCAGAAAAGTAAAATATCTTATTCTATGAAGAATTTAGTGGTATATAATTCATTTCTTAAATATAGATTTTTATTCCAAACTAAAAAATTTTATTCCCAATTATATTTTGCTAGTAAATATCTAAAAATATTTAAATATTGTCTTTGACTTTTTTATTTGCTTAAATGTAAGAGAAAGTAATATATACTAGATTAAGTAATTCCAGTTATGTTATATATAATTCTATTTAACTCACACAATTGTGGCCAGTTTTGTTTTCAATTATGATTGTTTTCACTTAGATTCAAATATTTTTGCTAAAAGTATTTACAAATGTAATCCTAAAAAGTAGTATTTTAATTAAATGATCATTTTTATTTTATGTGCCTGTTTGAACAATACTTTGCCAAACATATTATAATAATATATTTGTTATTAGTTATATTAGCTTCAAAAGTTTAGCTAACATAAATTTAAAGTTTTAATGTCTTGCCAAATCCCCAAAAGACTTAGATAGAAAATAAATTTTTTTATGATATGATGTTTTTTGGTGTAATTAATGTTTATGATAAATTCAATGACTCCCCTGTACCCTAACAAAGTTGTTTTATATTTTTAAATTAAATCTTTCTTATATCTGAGAGTAGCATAGCTTATTTTTTCTACTTTTCCCCCTTTCTTATCCTCACAAATTAATCTGTAATAGTTTTGGACCCCATGCCATTTTGTCATGTATTTATAGTTCATCCTTTTATAAAAGAAAATTAGAAAACTGCTGAGTATTGTAGATATTAATGGTTGTTAGAAGAGTATAATAAAAAGCTGTCTTTACAGAACATTGCTAAGCTTTTATGTCATTATTCATGAGTGACTAATGCATTCAAAGGAAGAGAGTGCTGATCTCCAAGGCTAGCACGATGGACAGGGGAGAGGAAAAGAATGGCTAAGAGAAAACCATTTGTCGTATGTAATGATCTAATATCAGGCTTGCCTAGAATGAGAAATTTTAGTTGAATTTAAAGGAAAAAAATGTTTTAGGTATGTGAAGTTATCACTCATGACATCTTAAATCACCAAGGACAAATCTTCTGGACAAGTTTAGATAACTGAATATTTTTAAAGCACAATAACAATCCACAACTCCATAAAGCAATAAATTAGGATCTTAATTGATGCCATGAAACTACACTTTCATTATTTCTATTCTCTTCACAGATCATATATATACTTCTCAAATTGTGGACAGCAAAAACAATCATTAATAGGGCCTCTGCATTTGTTGTTCTCTTTGGCTATAAGCAATGGGAACAAGCTCTGGGTTAAGAAAACATTAGCATAAATTTATTATAAAGATAAGGAGCGATGCCCAGAATCACAGGAACCACTGAAAATCAAGGAAAATAGGATACAAAGAAGTTTCTGGAATCATGATAAGAGGAACTAATGGACAGTCTCATCAGGGTAACACCATTATTAAGAATCAGCTCTCAACATTTTTGGGGCAGGATCTTAAATACTTTTCAGTTCAAAATTTAAGTTCTGTAGAGAAACAGCCACGTGACTCTCAGAGGAGACTGTGTATGAGTTTATATGTCAGGTTGCATGTGAAGGCTGATAGGTGTAATTACCCAAGGGAACATTGAAATAACATTATTTTAAAAAAGGGGGAAGGAGATGAATACTGGTTAGTTAAAAATGAAGTTATGAACTGTGCCTGGACTCTGAACATCTTTCAGATCTATTTTTGTGTGCATGTAATAATTATGAAAGTGCAGTAATATTTACATAGTCTTCTCAGCTATGTGCCTCACGGTGAGACTGATTAGAATTTGACTCTTTTAGAATGTTTATACTGTCTTTGATCTAGCAGCACCTTAATATCATGTAAAAATCTACTGATTTACCAGGATAAAGTATATGCTTTTTAGATTAGATGATGCATCAATACTTTAATCCCAAACACATCATTGCTACACTAAGAAAATTGTGGAATCTGGACACAAATTATCAATTGAATGCTGGATGAATCTTTGTTGTTACTTTCTTGATTGAGGGATAAAGTCTAACTATGGAAAGATTGTATATAAAAAAAAGACATTTTGTGTTTTGAAACTAAAATTTTCATCCTGGCTTCTTTAGACTAACTCAAGAATTTTTATTATTATTAAAGAATTCATTTTGGCTTAATTTAAAAAATAAATGTAACATAAATAAAGAATTTGATTCTGCAAACAGTAATGTTTAAAATGGCAAAAAGTAGATCCATAAAATAATCATTCTGTAAGCCTATTGCATGTATCAATGAATGTATTATATGTATCCTTGTATTTATAAAGTATTAAATCTTTTTCATGTCCAAGGAAAGATTCCTTCTGACACTTGTTACTATTTCTGAGCTGGAGTATAAAAATCCAGCTCATTTGTATTGAGTAGGGAAAAGTTTTGAACAGATATTGATCTTTTAGATGTTTCCTAAGGAATTAGGTTACAGTTTAAACTTTGCCTGAAATCACACACTTGCTTTGGTTTCCTTCCTACACCCGCATCAGTTTCTCCAGGAGCACTTTTTAAATAAATCACAAGAGCATAAATCATTATCTCAAGGTCTGTGTCTGAAGAAATGACCTAAGAGACTATTCTCTCCTATTTTCCTTTCTATATTCTGGTTCCTCTTCATTGCTCTTTATTGCCAACTTTTCCTTCTTCATATAAATGCTTGAGTTCCTCAGCACTCAATCTTAGACACTTTTCTCATTGTACTCTATACCCCCTTCCTAGGCAATTTCATCTATTTCTAAGGCTAATGCTATAATCAATTTTTTCTCACTCACCTAAACTTTCTTCCAGGCTTCCAACAATACATCTAACACTCTCCTCAATATTTCCATCCAGATTTCTCACAGGCAACTCAAATTAAAAACCATCTAGAGTGAAACCTTAATCTTTCTCAATTTTCACTCCATATATCAGGTGACTACATTGTGGAAGACATACAACAACAGAATCATTAGCATAACAATATGTTATAAAACAATAGGTAGAGAAGGCTCCCAAGGAGCATTTAAGCTTGGGGGAGCAGGGTAGAAACTTTTATTGGCTTACTTTTAGGTATAGGAAAACGTTTCACATGAATTAGGAAGCATTGGAAAATCTAGTTTGTATCAAGAGGAGTAGAGATGAATAGCTAGATGCTAATGCTATGGGCAAGAGAGCAAGGGCTGGAAGAGGTGAAAGATTACATACACACAAAAACTACAATGTGCCTGACCTGTGGTGGCGCAGTGGATAAAGCGTCGACCTGGGAACACTGAGGTCGCCAGTTCAAAACGCTGCACTGGTCCGGTCAAGGCACATATGGGAGTTAATGTTTCCAGCTCCTCCCCCCTTTCTCTCTTTCTCTCTCTCTCTCACTCTGTGTCTCCTCTCTAAAATGAATAAAATAAAAATTAAATAAAAATTAAAAAAAAAACTACAACGGAAAATTCTCAGTCCTTCACAGTCTCTCACAAATTCTTCCTCCCTGGTCCTATGACTACACTTCATCTAGCTTGCCTTGCCCTAGAACAATTCATTAAATTTATCTGAATTACTCTAATAACTTCTGAAATAATCTTTATATACTCTGAACCTCCTGTGATCTATTTTGTAATGTTCTGTTAAATATGTAGTGATTACAAGATGCTATAAAGGTATAAGGCTAAAATAATGAAATATTCATTTATCCACAAGCTAGTTTAAGAAATCCCTTGTGTATTTTCCTGTTCCTATTTGATTTTGTTCTCACTCAGATATGACAATTGTTCTCAATTTTGGTTTTAACATTTATTTCCTTATTGTCTTTAAATCTTTATCATTTATGTGTTTCTCTAAAATATTTTTCCACTGTTTAAAATGTTTGACTATAAGATAACACTAAATATTCTTCTTTCTTCATTCCAAATTAGATTTCTGATATTCAGGAATGTTATGTGAAACTGTTGTTTTTTTTTTTAAATGTTCACTGCTATCTATAATTTTATTGTACACAAATATAGTATAATTTATTTATTCATTTTAATGTTGGCAGATTTTTTATATTGTCTCCTTATAACATAGTATTCAGCCCTACTGGGTAGAGAGTGTCAAATAATTTCTCAAAGCATTTGTACCAAATTTGTGTTCATACAGTAGTGTATGAGCAATTCAGCTGCTCTACATTTCTTCAAGACTTCATAGTGCGGTTTAATCCATTATTTGTCCAGCAACTACTGTGACCTTTTACAAATGCAAATTTGATTAGGTCACCAAACTCTGCCTAAAATTCTTTAATGGTTTCTCTCTGATCCTAGAATAAATTCTAAAATTTTAGCATTGTGAAAGGATTCCTTCTGCTCTGACCTCTCCATTGGTTAATATTTTATAACATTTTGCTTGTGCCATCTCCACACTGGCCTATGGTTTCTCATTTCTGTTCAAGGTTTTTATACATGATAAGCATTTTCCCGGAACTCTTTTTTTTCCTACCTCTTATCCTGATTGCCACTTTAATCATATTTTAAATGCCATTACCCCAAAAGTTATTAGGTCCCTTTATTAACAGCTATATTGTACATTGTATTTTCTAAATGCAGCACTTATCACAAAAAAAATAATAAATGTTGCATTTTTTATGTGCTCAGTAATAACCTCTATGTACAAATGAAGTCAATTATAGTCTATGGTCTGATTATTCACAAATTTATTTTGAATAACTGGCAGGTACTTGACTAATAGTCAATGCTCATTATATATGTTGAATGGAAATAACAATCCCCCCACATACACATTACACTTTATATTCATTTCATTTCAGAATTGAAAAAATATTATTTAGTAAATATTTATGTCCTCCCTACAGTCTCAATTTCTCCAAAATCTGAGTGAGGGGTATATTTTCTGTGCTATGTGATGCTGATGTTAGCCTTCACCAATGCAATGTGGAAGGCAAGATGAAAACAGAAAATTGGAATATGTTTGTCTTTTTAAGCAGGACACCTTGTTTTTTAGCAGCACTCTGCTTGCCGGTCCCTTAACGGGAAGGGAGTCATCTGTGGCCAAACTGGAACCCGTATAGATCAGGTAAATATCATCTGCTTCAGATATTGAGATGAAAGTGCTTCTTTTCATAAGTCACTGAGATTTGGTAGTTAATTATAGGTGGCAAAAGTTAATAGATACATTAAAGTTTAAAAAGAGATTCAGTTCTTGAAAAAATACAACAGATTTGTTTTCTTAATTATCAGTAAAATGAAATAAATCAATAAGAAGTTTAAATATAAGTAGCAACTCAGAAATCAGGTTTTACATAATATCTTAGATGAGAATAAAATATAAATTTAAACATTGAAAAATTTGAATGGAGAAGTACTTTATATTAAAGTATGAATAATACTTTTACACATATATCCTTTCATTGTCGGCATGAAACAATCAGGTTTGTGGCCATTATAAGCTATAACTGACAATTTTCTTACCATTTTAAGGGCTATCTTTAAACTGAACATTTTCCATTAGCTGCACAGAAGGGGCTTCATAGTCCCTTTCTTTTGTAATTACCCCTACTTCTCAAGGCTGAAATATAAAACACTCCTAAGCAATTACTAGCTATACCTAATGTTCAGGTTTAGCATTTTAGTCTGAGAAGAAAAAATGTTATTTAAGTCACAGAGGTAGTGAATATTGCATAAGCAAAAGCTTATGATATAATTTAAATCATTCAGATAGCACAATTCAAATGCAAGATATATCTGCTAAATCTATTATAGGTTGAAGTAGCTTTTATAATCTCTAAACTCATAGGCTAAGGAGAGCAAAACTAAAAAAGTAGTCTTTCTTCTTCACCTTGATATAAGGCTGATGCCAGAATTTGTCTCCTTTATTAGGAGACTCAGCATCACTTTTCACAAAGTGATCGTTTTATGCTACATTCCAAAACAATAACCCATGCAGAAGCAGGGATTCTAAGGAAACCTACCTCATCAACTCTGCCTTGGCTATAGTCAATCTCACTAGTGACAAATATCTGACTAAAGTTGGGATGATTCTCTCTCTGTAAAATGAGAATAGGAATTCAGGGTAAATTATTAGATTTATTGTATCTTCTCAAGGTCAAGTGATATAAACATTGAGCACTTTCTAGTAGCCATGTGAATGCTGCAGACAGAAAGAGATGCCAGGCATAGAAAAGAAAATCAAGCTGTTACAGCAGACCTGCAGAGATTGAAGATGGAGCTTCCTTTCTGGGTTCCAAAGAGCTTTTTAGAACTAAAAACAGATACTGGTTTACCAATTTGCCTGTAAAATTTTCCTGTAAGCAAATGAGATATTTCATATCAAAACATCCAATCTGTAATCACAACAACTGGATGTGAGGTAATGCCTGTGGTGTGTGTGTGCATGTTGTGTGTGTTTTCTGTTTTCTCTTTCCTCCTAAAGTTTCCTGTACAAAATCTAACCTTCTCTTTTCTTTTTCAAGGGAACGTGTGTGTGTGTGTGTGTGTGTGTGTGTGTGTGTGTGTGTGTGTGTGTGTGTATAGTGACCCTTTACAACCCAGGAAGAAAGCATTCTCAACAGAAATCAAATGCCCATCTCTTTGATGGTCTATCCAACTTCCAGAATTGTGAGAAAATACATTTTTGTTGTTTAAGCCATTCATTCTATAGAATGAAGTTATGGCAGCCTAAGCTGACTAATACAAATACATAACAAATCCTGTGTATGGAGAGGGCCTGTTTCTACCTGGGAGTCCCAAAATTTATATTGAAGCCGAATAACAGAGCAATTTCTAAGTTTCTATAGTTAATGGGACATCTCCTCTGGGATATATATATTCCATTAAAAAACACTCTGCTGCATGCTTAAGGATGATATTTTTTTAAACAAAATCAATTTACATTTGCCTGACCTGTGGTGTGCAGTGGATAAAGCATTGACCTGAAATGCTGAGGTCTCTGAGGCCTGACGTTTACCCAGTCAAGGCACAAACAGGAGAGTTGATGCTTCCTGCTTCTATTCCTAACTTTTCTCTATCTCTACTCTCTCTAATATATCAATAAATTAAATCAATTTACATTATATTTAATATATGACTACTCAGAATTATGTTGACTTTCCAACCTGCAGGATATTGCTATACAGAAAAAGAAGAAAACTCATGAACAACAAACTATAACAATGTAATAAGTATTCTAATAGACGTATAACTTTTTATCAGATAAATGAAAAAAAACAAATTAGTTAGAAATAAAAGAATATTTTCTATTTAGAGGTGATTTTCCTTTGGGAAAAACTTAATGTCTCTCACCTGAATAATAAAACTTGAAGGCATTTCAATTATTTGCAATTGTGATATATTTTATTTTAATGTATCAACATTATATTGCTAGGGGGAAGAATCAAAGAACAAATCAAAATAATTCAATAAAAAAGAGCTCATAACCTGGCTAGAAGAAAATAGAGTAAAAAGAAAAGAAGAATAACATGTTTTTATCAGAAATATAAATTACTAAATATATTAGTATATGAGATTGTAGGTACTGTTGAGCCCGCCCAGCACATGAAGGCAGGAGGAACTAAGTTAAAGAAGGTGGATCAACCAAAAAGACTATAGACTAAGAATCTCATTGTGATAGTGATTAATGTGGCTAGCTCCCATGCTTTTCTTTTTCCAGGATGGGAACCATGTTGACTTCTTACTTGTGATCCCAACCTCTAGAACATAATAAATAAATTTCAATGACAAGAATAACAGATATTATAAAGTCCAAATATGGGGTTTGTTGAAGAAGGAGCCCCTAAGAGGCACTGAGCATCCAGGTGTGACCATTTGGACAAATATAAATAGAAAAAAATCTACATGTATTTAGACTTTTTACATAATACTGGATGCCCTGGTTCATGTTATGCCTTAGATTTTATATTTTTCATTTTAACTTAATATATAGTCACAGTAGGTCATGTTAATAAATGCTCTTCTACTTTGGCAAGTGAAATATTTCTATTACCAGAAAAGCTATATGCAGGGAAAATGCTGATAGCTTTCTCTAATTGAAACTACACTGCTGGTTATACCCTCAAGTGCAGGTCTTATATCTACTTATTTTATGATGTTAAGAATCATGGCACTATTATTAAAATGGAGACAAAATATTCCTCAGGCTACAAAAAATCAGTGTGTGTGACCAAGGGGATTATGCATTACATTTCATCACTGATTTGTCAGTCTTGTGATTTACTGTAGAGCACTAAAAGCTATTGTTTCTGTGAATTATAACCCCAAATACGTTCACTCTAAGGATTCATTTTATCAGGGATCTCAGTATTACACATCACTATTGTAATGTGCGACATATTTTCATTGACATATCTTAATGATATGCTATGGGCTAAAATAGAGTAATTATTGTTATAGAAAGATTTTAAAAGAGATTTTATGTTTTAATTCCTAGGTTCAAAGTTATTTGTTTCTGTAACAAGAATGCTAAAAATACTCGTAAGTTATATTGCAAAATCATTCCTTAGGAATTTTAAATGATTTTTAATGTTAAAAATTTTTTTATGAGAAAAAGAAACTTTCAATATGTGCTCTTCATTTTGCATTGGTTCAGCTTGTGCCAAAAGGTGGTTTTGAGAAATAAAGGGAAAAAAATAAAGGAAGATAAGTACTAAAGAATCAGTTTTGATGCACTAAAGTAAATCATAAGTAATTTCAGAGGCAAAAAGCCAGTCGAAAGCAAAATCTTGCTAAATTTTCTCTAAAGCCATACAACATTCAAATAGTGCCTAACTATACTGCTAACAAAAATTAGGGGATATTTTATAGCTTCATATTCATTTTGAAGTATCCCCTAATTTTTGTGAGCAATATATTTTAAACATAATTAGAAATAAATCTCAATAACATACATGGCTATTCACCTCTAGCTTCTGAGTTAAAAGCTGACTGCTAGCCATTAAGAGATAATTAGAAGCAACATGAGAGATACAACATTCAAAACAGACTTGCTTTTACCAGCTGAAGAGCCTAGTTACTTTAAAAAAATTGGTAGAAGACCATTATCCTGCTGCCCTGGCTATCAGTGTTTAATTTGTTGATAGCCTTTACAGTTGTAGCCAAAGTATAATTGGCATGGGCCCTGGTACAAAAAAAAAAATAAATTGAATTGTACACAAAACTAAATAACATAATTAACTACAATTGGACATTAATGACAAGATAGCAGATTCTCAAGCACTTCTGAATTTGTCCAAAGCTAGACCTAATTATATTTTAATTTTGTGGAAACATCCTTATTTCTAAAATTATCAATTGTTCCAAAGGTGCTTCTTATAGAATTTGTGATTCACAATGGAATATATCATGTGAGGATATAGAATATATTTATATCTTGGGATAATTTAATAATCACAGATAAATTAGTGAGGTAAAATTTATACTAATTTAGTTGCAATATATCTATTTTACATATTTTATTTGAACATTTTTTAAAATAATGATATACAAAGATATGAACATTATTTTAGAAGTATATAAAAATAAAGTTTTAATAATGATTACATTAAGAAGGAAGGAATCAGAAAGTGATGTTCAGGGCAAAAATATAGCATCACTAAGGACCTTTCACCATAACAAAGGAACCCTGTCCAATATTACACCCCAGAGGAGCACTGTCATAGCACACTGCCAGTCACAGCCTTGATAATATTTATGTGAAAAATGTTTTTAGCAAATTAAGTATTTTATTATAATTATTATTAAAAAAGATATGGCAACCCTTTGGGACATGAGAAATGTATACTTTTTAAAAATTAGAATAAGAGATAAAGAATATTCTCAAATTTCAGCAACTTAGCAATATCTGAATAAACATTTCCTTACTCTGTTTCCTATGATTTGAAGATCTGAGGTTGTGTTCTGTGAGTTCTGTTACCAGCCAAACCTTATACAATCCATCTATTCTTTTAGATCTGTATTCTAACTACTGTAACTGGCAGGATATTCTATACAGAAGACCATAAGTAAAATGAGCATCTATGTTTTCTTAGAGACATTACCTGTTCTGTCCTATTTTTCACTTCAAAACATATTAATTTGTTCAATTAGTTTAGAAAACATAATTGAACAAATTACATTTTCTAAGAAAAGAAGATATATATTATATTATATATATAAATATATACTTACATATGTATTATATATATTTATATTGGTCTTTGTTTTCTATACCACACACTCACTGTTCTGGATTAATAATGAGAAGTTATCTATCTATTTGTGTATTTATATATTAAAGCTATTTTTTAAAATATCATATCATTTTATAATTTTTGCTTTGTATTCTTTTATTCCAAATATCTCAAAGAACTTGCAAGTTATTTAATGCAATAGCCCCTCATGAAACTTCATCTGAGACAGTATGGCACTGGAATATCTATTTCCTTTTCTGTGAAAACTTCTCTTTCTGTGAATTCCACACACTATTTTATTAATCTTATTAACTGGTTAAAAATTTGATAGTTTCTCAATGATTATCAGTATAATTTAAATGTTATTACCATTGAGATTCAAAGCCTTTAAATTTGACAACATCTTCCTTACTTAATACTTCTTTTGTACATACTGATCATATCTTTTTCTAGATTATAACATGCACTTTTATATCCATTTACCTTATCCTTGTTATTTTCATACTTGGAAATTTCTTATTTATCTTACACTTGATCTACATTTAAGAAATGTAAAGTCAGAGAGAGGGACATATAGGGACAAACAGACAGGAACAAAGAGATAAGAAGCATCAGTCATCAGTTTTTCGTTGTGACACCTTAGATGTTCATTGATTGCTTTCTCATATGAGTCTTGACCACAGGCCTTCAGCAGATCAAGTAACCCCTTGCTGGAGCCAGCAACCTTGGGTCCAAACTGGTGAGCTTTTTATGCCCAAGCCAGATGAGCCCGTGGTCAAGCTGGCGACCTTGGTGTCTCGAACCTGGGTCCTCCACATCGCAGTCTGACGCTCTATACACTGTGCCACCGCCTGGTCAGGCTGTACCACAGCTCTTATTCAACTGTAAATTTATATGTGCCTTGAACCACAGAAAAGTGGGTCTGAATATAGAAGTTCCTGAGACTGTGTGAGGTGAGGGTAAAGAGAAGAAATGAGATCACAAAAAAAGTAAAATACGATATAATACAATTATTATTTAAGATAGTTTTTCTTTCTCAGTAGTGGATGCCTGGACCAAGTGTAAGCCTATTTGAATGGGACATCAAATATGTTTGCAGAAGAAAATTGGATGTCTATCATCAAAGTTAGAGAAATTACTAAACCATGGTGAATTACTAAAGAAAGGTTAAAGATGCAGGTCATATTGGCTGAAAATTTTAAGCATAAGGTCTTAGAACCACCAGAACAAAAAACTTACAATTACACTGAAATTAGTGATGTATGAAGAAAGGTCTGTGGGTTGTATTATATAGGGAGGATACCCCTATTTGGATGGCATAGAAGCATGCACAGAAATATAAAATGGTCTCTCTAAGACATTTAAGAGACAAAACTATCATTAAATCTCAAACTTCTTGATGTCAGAGATTTATTTCCAAACAAATTATTTACTGGGTTCCAGTAAGAGGAAATCAAAAGAGAAATATTTGAAAAAAATAAAAGCAGAAGGATATCAACAATGTCATCAAAATCTGTTCTGAAGCATGTCATATAGATCTACCAATTTTGAACAGAAAAATAAAGTCAATGACTAACTAAAGGGTGGATTTTTTAAAGACTTCTTGAAAACAATTCTTTTCATATTTAAAAATGATGCTCTTACCAAAATCTCTTGAAACAAATTATATATGCAAGTCAGTGTTTCTGTAACTATTTAAAATCAGCAGGGCAACCCACTTACATTCCCAGAGAGAAGGGCATGGAGCTAATTGACCCTGCCAGAGACTAAGTATGCCCACTGTGTTTCAATTTGGGGTGCAATTATATGTCTGTGCAAGTTTTCACACGCCTATTATTGCACTTCAGAAATCTGCATATTACTAAGATATCTGCAATTGAAGAGAAAAAGGAGTATTCTCTAAACAATGCAATTAGAGCAGTATAGGCAATTAACTTTGCTATTTAGTATAACGTTGAGAGCACTAAAGACGGAAGTAATAAATATTCACAGACACTTCATCATTATACAGAATCACAGAATAGCCACACATTTTTAATACACAATGCAGGCAGCCACATTATTAAACTTAATGGCATCTGAGAAATGAAGAAATGCTCACAACCTTGAGCTTGTAATGAGATAAGCTTGTAGCTTGATCAGCATGCATATAGATCATCTCATCTGAATAAAATTAATGTTTGATTTTTATATCTCTCCTCAAGCACTGCTGAGTCCCCCTTTTCATTTTATGAACAATTATAGAAAGGAAAATAAAAGTTTAACCATGATATGGTGTATCAGTGGGAGGGTCTGCAATATATGAAATTTTAAGTTATCTCTAGTGCCAAGTGTAAGATTTTATATGCTTTGAAAAAATAAAAATTAGACTTGTGATGCTAAACTATGAGAAATCTTTTAAAGCTTTTACATTAATTAAAATATTTATTTTAAGTGTTTAACATTTCAAAATGATAATAGCATTAGTACTTAATGTTAAAATAAATGATAACTAGACATGTAATTGCATTTTCTTTTTAAAATTTGTTCTTTTCTCAAATCTTTATTTTAAAATCATAATACTAAGAGATAAATGTGTCATAGATGTGTACTTTTTGAGATCAAAATAGCAGTTATACACTTCATTTTTATTTATGTGATTAAATTTACATTTAGTATTTAAACTCCAAAGTCAATCATTTCCTTATATGTTTTTTAATTGAGTTAGTTGTAAAAGATTTAGAACTTAAAATAGATCGTAACCATCTCAATGTAGGACAAGATCTTCTTCCCTGAACATTTCGTACACTGTCTAATCACATTTAGCATTCTAATCATTTAAAGAGTATGAAGAGCAAAATCTCAATTTCTACTTTAAACTTGTAGTTGGAAAGAAAACTACAAAGGAACCATTTAAATTAGAGACTCCTATGGGATGATATACCCATAAATCTTGAACATAGTTTCAAATTGCATCACATTTTCTCAATGCATGAATTGTAGTTAATTAGAATATAAGTACCAAATTTTATGTCTAAAAATAAAATTATGAATAACTACCATGGTTTTCAATAAAATAGAAATTTAAACCTATTATAATGATAGTATATAGCAAAACTTTATATAATAAATTAAGGTGAAAATTCAAGTTTGCTTTCTTTTACTCTTTTTTTTAATGAATTTGTTATTTTTATTTATTTATATTTTTCAGGGACAGAGAGAGAGAGTCAGAGAGAGGGATAGATAGGGACAGACAGACAGGAACGGAGAGAGATGAGAAGCATCAATCATCAGTTTTTCGTTGTGACACCTTAGCTGTTCATTGATTGATTTCTCAGATGTGCCTTGACTGCAGGCCTCCAGCAGACAGAGCAACCCGTAGCCCGAGCTAGCGAGCTTGGGTCCAAGTTGGCGAGCCTTTTGCTCAAGTAGGATGAGCCCGCACACAAGTTGGCAACCTCGGGGTCTCGAACCTGGGTCCTCCACATCCCAGTCCAACACTCTATCCACTGTGCCACCACCTGGTCAGGCAAGTTTGCTTTCTTGAATCACTCTATACTAATAGCTATTCATTTCACTGTATTTAAATAAATATCTCCTAAGTGACATAATTAAGGTTAAAATAAAAAAACCCCACACATATACAATAAGGCCTGGCAAATGATATATGCTTCATCAGTGATAGTTATTATTCAAGAAGTATCCTTACTTGTCACCTACTTCTAGTTCTCTTGGATGTCTACCAAGACTCAATTGTGTTAAGTTCTCATAGGTCTTTTTGCAAGCTTTATTTAAATAAATCATAACATTTTGAAAACACTTCAATCAGATTCCAAGTGCTACTTTTCTTAAAAACAAAAACAAAAACCCAGAAAATATTACAATGCATTATGGGCATGGCTTATATAGGAAATTGTCAGAGTTCCCTCAGATAACCTTCAGGTTCAATAAGATTTAGCAGATATATCTTGCATTTGTGTTTTTTTGTAATGACCTCTACTTCTCAAAGCTGAAATATAAAACACTCCTAAGCAATTGCTAGCTATACTTAATGTTCAGGTTTAGCTTTTTAGTCTGAGAAGAAAAAAAGTTATTTAAGTCTCAGAGGTAGTGAATATAGCATAAGCAAAAGCTTATGATATAATTTAAATCATTCAGATAGCACAATTCAAATGCTGTTATAATCATAGTTATGGTTTGTCACTGACAAAAGATACAATTTAAAATTAACAAAGGGAAAAGGTACATCCGACAAATTCTTGGAAAAATAAGATGGTACCTCCTGAAATCCCTTTCAGTGCAGTTACATGAGAACATGCTGATTCTCTCGTCAACAAAGTGTGAAAAAACATGCAAAGTATTGCCAATGATGGAGAGTCACCAGAACAGTGGTTCTTAACCTTTTTTGAGGTACCGAACCCACCAGTTTCATATGCACATTCACCGAACCCTTCTTTAGTGATAAATAAAATATTATTATTTTTCCAAATTCAAGACATAGGTATATGTTTTTTAACTGGTGCACAAAATGAGATGTGCATTACATCACCTTGCTCAAAGAACAAAACCAACAAAGTGCATGAACTCTAAATAAGTTTTTATCTTCTGTATAACCTTAGGCTGTCTCTTGGAAGATAACTTTAAACCATTAAAATATTCTACTTGCCAAGAATATATTTTACATGCCTAAAGCCTTGGGAAACTCTATATTTAAAGTGAATACCTAGTCTTGTATGTCTGATGTCAGGGTTCCTATTATAACAGACCATATCAGATTAAGCTAGCAATGTGACTTATGGTGAATGCTTGGTACTGCTCTGAGGCTGAAGTCTGAGTAGTAGGGATTAGTTCTGTAGGCACTGCATGCCTGTGTTATTGACCTCCAACAACAACTGGTGCAAATGCTCTGGTGCAATGGTTCTTAACCTGGGTTCTATAGAACCCTAGGGGTTCGATGAGTCGGTCTCAGGGGTTCGGAGAAGCCTCTGTCACAGAGGCCAGAATAAAGTAATACCGCAATTTGTATTTGAAATGTTTAGGGTTTGAACAACACAAACCTGCTGAATTCACCCTTTTCTGACTCGAAATAAAAAGAAATGTAATTTAAATCTGTTGACCAACATGCAGAAAAAAAAAAAAGTATCACAGTACCTTATGAAAGGACTGGTGAATGAATATATCTATGTATTTTATTGGAATAAAATCTTGTTAAGTAATTACAACTTTAAAAAATAATATCCTGCTTTAAATGGCTTTTCTAATTAACTGAGCAATTATTATAATTCACGTGCCTTATTCAATGTTAGGTATGACTGAGAGTTGCAGCTTATGCCCTGGTTTATGCCTTCATGCTCTGGTTCCTTAAATGGAGCCTCACCTTGATCTTGCCACTGACATTTCCTATATCCTTGTTTTCCCCAGTCTCTGGCTTTAAAATTCTACACTTCAGGACCAGTGTCCCCAATTCTGGGACCTGAACATCATGATTCCACCTGTCTTCTCAGACTCATACCTACCACCATGTTTGCATCACTCTAGTTCAGCAATCCTGCCAGCATATTGACCTGCTGCTTGGGACTATCTGAGACTGTGTGCCTAAAATGGCACTTTAACTTCAGCCCTTTGCTCTCCTGCCACATCAGATGAGGCTGTTTTGCAGCTCCCTGAAGTTCTTTCTGAAACATTTTTCCTACAATGGTAAGTAAAGTTATGTTTTTCAATCTTTATAAGGGTTCCTCTTCTCACATGGTAGCTTTCACATGACTCCTGTGTTTGGAGAGAAATTTATCTCTTATCCACACAAAATACATTTAGTAAGTATTTAGGGATTTAGAGAGTGACCATTAAATACTAGGCACTGTTCTAGTGCCAAGAAATATGTGAATATGTAGTTTGAGCAATTGAACGTCTATGTGGATATATGTATTTTCTTTAAGACAGGCATATACATGAGGTCTCAGTCTTTTCCTTAATAAACAATAATAAGATCAGAATGTAGAATTGACTTTCAAATTAGCCTCTTGTTACCATCCTTCTTTCCTTTTATAGTTTCCCCTGAGTCTTCTAGGGTTTTGTTAATGTGTCTAATCCTCAGATTACTTTCAATTCCACTAAAGGTATTATTATACACTGATCCTGAAAGTACAAACTGTTATATTTTCCACTCTACAGATTCTAATCTTCACCATTGATTGTAAAACTAATACTCTTGTGCTCCTGCATGCCGCCAAATGTGGTGGAGAATGCCATAGGGTCACAACCTTTTCACATTAAAAACAAAGAATACAAAACAGATTGGCTTCTTTTGATACAAACAGCTATAAATTCAACATGTACGTGACCTCTCGATTTGCTCCTAGAAGGAATCTTTTCAATTCACTGTTAGTCAGATTACAGGAGAAAAATATCTACCCTCAAATTAATATATCAGCACACACTAGATAAATATAACAAAATAAAACATTTTATAGATTGTCCATAGGTAAATCATTAAAGTATAACTCTACAAACTACAAAAGAGGCCTGACCTGTGGTGGCGCAGTGGATCAAGCGTCGACCTGGAAATGCTGAGGTTGCCAGTTGAAAACCCTGGGCTGCCTGGTCAAGGCACATATGGGAGCTGATGCTTCCTGCTACTCCCCCTTCTCTCTTTCTCTATATATCTCTCTCTCCTCTCTAAACTGAATAAATAAAAATTTAATAAAATAGAAAAAAACTACAAAAGAGACACAGTTGAATGTCCATTCCAACAATGAATCACCTGAAACTAGGTTTACACTTTAATTCACATGGTCTGTTACAAGTTACAAAGGGTGAAGGTGAACTTTACACTATAGTAAAGAATAGATTCTGATTTTATAAAGAAAAATATTTTAGTTATGTAGAATAACATTATTAATTAAAGCATGTTGAAAAGAAAATGCAAGTTATAAGGATTCATATTCATACAAAATATATTATATTAAGTGATTTGTAGATTTGTTGCTGAGTGTATGTGAATATAACTTTTGTATGGAAGAATAAATAAAAGTTCATAGCTTATTACTCTATTAGACCTTAACCAATTTTGGCTCTAATTCAGAAATCTTATCCTAACATCTTTTTAATAAATTGCATACTTCATATACATCATGTACACATATTGATACATACCTATTTTTCCATTTGCTTACTCTTTGGGCCAACTTTAACATTCTATTATTAATAAGTTAAATATACTGCTCACAAAAATTAGGGGATATTTCAAAATAAATATGAAATTATAAAGTATCCCCTAATATATGTTTATTTTTATGCACATATAAATTAAAATATTCACATTATACAAGATTGAGTTTATCTTTCTGAAAATTATATATATATATATATATATCTGGAGACCACTGGCATGTAGATAACTATGAATAGGTGGTGTGATTATATAAAGAATTAATATAAAATATACATGAAAATGGTCTTGTTTATAGACTACAAGGAATGTATCTATAAATTTTATTATGTCCTTAAAAAGACTTGAGAAGTTCTTATATCTTTATGTTATTATTAGGTAATTTATGAATCAGAAAGCTTGACTAGTTCTCCTATAGTCTCACAACTAAAATAATGTTAGAAAGCAAATACAGACTTGGTCATTCTGACTAAAAATTTCATTTTTTTTTTCAAAAGAGCAAGATAATTTTGCAGATAAAAACCAGCTTCATGGATGGACCTTGAGGACATTATGGCAAGCAAAATAAGTCAATCAGAAAAGCTAAGAATTATATGATTTCACTCATATATGGGATATGAAACTGAAACTCATAGACACAGACCAGGTGTGGTGGTTACCAGGGGAACATGGCAGGGGGATAGTAGAGGTTAAAGGGGACCAAATATATAGTAATAAAATATTTCACTTTGGATGGTGGGCATAAAATGCAGTATAGATATGTTGTGTCATGGAATCATATACTTGAAACCTTTACAAGTTTATTAAGCAGTATCATCCCAATAAGTTTAATTAAAAATTTAATAAAGAGAGAAAATAGCTGAATTTTTTTTAGAGTAAATGGGAAGTTTTGTCAGTCTCCCGTCCCTTTAACCTCATCCCCAGTAGCGATGTGTGTGATTGCTGTAATTTAGGCTTTTTATAATGTAATACTATCACTTAACCTACATCTCACCCAAAGGAATTACATCATAATTGGTAAGGACAGATCACATAAAAAATGCAAAAACTCTCATGGTGTCAGACATTTTGGTATAGGAAAAATATAAAAAACAAGTTTACATGTACTATAAAATTTTTATATATAATTGTAAACGTTTTAACTAAAATAGTATTCATGATCTAAGTAAGTGATTAAGTTTCTCTTTTTTTAACTTATGACTTTCCATTATATAATTATAATATGCATAATGATCATTGAGCACTCCTGAATTTAAAATTACAATAAATTATATCTATATAGATTTTAAATTATGGTAATTTTAAAGTATTTTTTCAAATGAAAAAATTAATTCACAATGAGATTAAAAGCAATGCATGAAGAATATATAATGTAATGCAAATTAAATAAGTGTCATTATTGCCTTTTTACTCACTCAACTCTTTAATATGCATGTTCTTGTTATGCAAGTAGACAAAAATAGACTCAAGAATTCTACAGAAATAACATATTCATCCACTTATTTGACTTCAAATATTCAGTGACAAAGAATATTACCTAGAAAAATATAGGATATTGTCCTAACTTGAGATAATTGCAATATGTTTTAAGCAAAACCTATGACAACAATCTTACTTCAAAAAGCATATAAGAAAATGACTGACTATGGAAACATATACTGAATGTAAAAACTCTGTTGCATGAATAAAAGTAAAGTGTATAGCTTCCTATTTTCTTGAAGGGCCCCAATAGTTAAAGGTCTTTGAAAATGATGATAAACATATCATACTATCGAAATGAAAGTTTAAAATATGCTTATTTTATTGCAATGATACACTTAAGGTAGATGTCAGATCACTGACTTTATATATACATCTTGTTTTGGTAAACTAGATTTACTCAAAAGCAGAGACCATAATGACATTTGACTACATTTCCAGGGCACAAGGTGAACCCCTCATACGTATGTATTTATTTAGTGTGTATGTCTCATACATCATTGCCCTATCTTCCAAGTCTTATCAGAACTTTAAAAATATAAAAGTTATAAAAGTATAAAATTAGAATTTTGACCATTTTGTCTACTAAAGATGATGACTGTTTTTTATACATTCCTTATTAGAAAAATAAGACAAGTTAATTTTGGAATATGGCTGCTCTATACTAGAAATAAAATGTTAAAATGTAATTGTTAAAAATATTTTAAAAGTAAATGGTCACGATAAATAATAAAGTGAAAAAATTATATTACTTTATCTCTGAGTACAAATATTTTAAAAGAGTTAATAACATAGTAGGCAATGGTGAGGGCCTAAAATCCCTTATGTCTGCTTATGAGAAAAATGAACAGTCCTGGCTGGGTAGTTCTGTTTGTTAGAGCACGATTCCCACAGACAAGATTGCAGGTTCTATCGCTGGTCAGGGAACATACAAGAATCAATTCAATAAATGCATAAATAAGTGAAACAACAAATCTCCCTTTCTCTCTCAAATCAAGAAATAAAATTAAAAACAAGAACTGTAAACAATTACATAAGTTATAAGAAATAAAAATTAGAATATTTTAAGAAAACAATGAATATAATGTTACCTATATCATTGAACATATTAAATACTTAAAAGTTTATCATAATCATTTACAAAAATATAACTGAGGATAAGGCCTTTAAATATGATTCTAAGTCAATGAATATTTATGGACAATAATGTATGTAAGGCTGGTGGCTGAGGCCAGGAAGGTTCACACTGAATTTGGGCAGATGGTAGAGGAACTACAGAGCCAGAAAGCACCTGGCCATTACCAGTTTATTGGAGGCTCACAAAGACAGGCAAGTGAATAACAAAGGAAAATCTGTTTTTCATAGTGAAGGGCAAGGGATCAGAAAAACCATACCTCACAGTGGTGGGAGAGCAATCTGGAAGAATTGTCCCTGAGGGAAAGTACTGTAGTATTACATAGACTATAAGCACGTGCACACACTAGTCAGGCAAAGTGCTTGCAGCTGGTAAACCAGCAAGCAAGCCTAACACAACTGTTTTCCCCATAATATATTAGATAAATGTTATGAATTGGGAAAGTAATTATTTATTAAAAATAAATTGAAACTGCATAAAGCCTAAATAAATTATTTGTTTAAATAGATTTTCCACACTAAAAAAAAAAATGTTTCATATCTCCAATAAATGTGGTATATTCTACTTAGATTTCCAACAAATGTAAAAACTAAACTTCTTAACTTTTCTTTTCTTTTATTAATTGTAATGGGGTGGAAACAGCCCAAGTGTCCATCAGAGGATGAGTGGATTAAAAAGTTTTGGTACATATATACTATGGAATACTACTCAGCCATAAGAAATGATGACATCGGATCATTTACAACAAAATGGATGGGCCTTGATAACATTATACGGAGTGAAATAAGTAAAACAGAAAAAAACTGAGAACAGCATGATTTCATACATAGGTGAGACATAAAAGTGAGACTATGAGACATGGACAAGAGTGTTGTGCTTATAAGGTGGGGGGAGGGAGGAGAGGGTGGAAGTGGGAGGAGGGGAGGGGCACAAAGGAAACCAGATAGAAGGTGACAGAGGACAATTTGACTTTGGGTGATGGGTGTGCAACATAATTGAATGATAAGATAACCTAAAGATGTTTTCTTTGAACATATGTACCCTATTTATTAAACTTCTTATCTTTAAATACTGTATTCTTAATCCTCAGGTTAAAGCTTTCAAAGATGTCTTAAATGGTTTCATGTGTGATATCTACCTAGAAATTCTGGTATAGTAAGACTGAGATGGGCCTTAGAAATCTACATTTCTTTTTAAAATTGTATTTAATTTTTATTGAATTTATTGGGTGACAGGTTAATAAAATTATACAAGTTTCAGGTGCACAATTCTATAACACATCATCTGTATATTGCACTGTGTGCTCACCACTCCAAGTCAAGTTTCTGTTTATCATCATCTATCCCCCTTCTACCCTCCTCCACCTCCCTTCACCTATTTCCCTCCTGCTACACCACACTGTTGCCGGTGTCTCTAAGGTTCCTTTTTGTTGTTGCTGTTTTGCTTCATTACTAGAAATCTGCATTTCGGTAAGCAGTTTAGGCAAATTTGATTCAGATATGGTGAGGAGCCCTCTGTGACTAAAATCTCTACAATTAGAAATTAAATCCTGCTAATCTTCCTTCGCAATACTTTTTATTCTCTATTACATAGGTAAAATTTTCAGTATATAACTTTACTGCTATGTAATAATGATTAACTTTAATCAGAATTTTTTCATACAGCCTTTCCCCAAAAACATATTAAAAATTAATACAATTTTAGAGACCCAGAACCTATCATTCTCATCATTAAGTATTTGCCAGGAACGTAGCTAATTTATTTATTAGATTATTAAATACATTCATGTTATCATTAGATTTCAATCCTGGACAATCACTATTTCAATTAGATCACCATTTGCATAAGAATGTTTAATGGCTGCCAATCAGAAAAATTAACACTTTTCAAAATTATAACTTGAAATTTTAATTTTTCAATTAGATTGACTAGGACATCACACAAAACCACTAAACTTACATTAGTACCAAAATTATATTTTATTATTTCTTAATATCCATTCTTAACTACTTAATTTCAACCCATCAATGAATATATCAATAATATTTTTGCAAATTTTTATTAGTCATTATTCTTTATAAAACTTGATTCTTGCTCATATACTATTCTAAAATATAATTACAAAAGACATGCACACATAAAGATATGAAGGTATGAATGACTATAAGCAGCAACTTCTCAATTATATATATATAGAAGAAGACCATTAACATGCCCCTTAGGTAAAGTGCAGTAGAGATGAAGGGACCTGAGTGTGTTTTAAAGCATAGTTATAGATTAAATAAGCAAAGACAAGAAAAAAGTTTTATAGACTTACTGAACCAAAAGAATTTGAGATGCCTTTGGGAAATATTGTAAATCAATTTGACAGAAGCATAGGGTTTATAGAGAGTAAAGTATGAAATGACTTTTAAAGAATAGCTGTGTTTTAAGAGGTTATGCCTGCCAGGCTGAAAAATTTGAGTTTATCCTGTAGGCTATGTGTGTGAAGTTGATGAGTCTGGTAAAGGTAAGTGGATAGCAAAGTGGTACACAGTAGATAATATCCAATGTCTTTATTTTAAATTCAGTTTTATTTTTTTAAGGTTTAATAAAATAATTTATTATGAAAAGTTATTCTGATTATAATAGTCTTCATTGGCAAATCAATGGAGAAATATTATTTAAAAGGGTGTTTATAATATACTGTGTAAGTCAGAAATTTTAAATGGAGAATTACTACTCTCTAAATAGTATATTACCATTTGTAATTTTAGAAACAAGGTAGGAAAGGGAGGGTAAGGCATAGATAATAAATACACCTTAAATAGAAGCATTAATGTAATTTCATATAATATTAGTTGGATAATTGGGTTAGTGACAAAGTGTAATTTTTATTTCACATTACAGAAATACTAATCAAATTACTCAGTAGTCAGGTCAATGTCAAACAGTGTTAGAAAAATTCTCTCAAGAGTTAGTTAAGAGCAGTGTTTCTCAGATTTTTAATATATCTAAAAATTAACTGCTAGGTGTGTTTAAAATGCAGATTTTCAAGCCAAAACCCAGACTTTAACTTAGTAGTTCTGGAGTAGAGTCTAGGAATTTGCAAATTACTGACCAGCTCAATGACTACGTTAAGAGACAAAAAGATTACTCTGGAACTGAGCATGCCGTTACTTCTTACTTGAACTGTATAAGTAAATGAAAGGTAAAACAGAGTTGATATTATTAGGAGACTCAAAGTAGAGGCAAGAACAAGCCAAGGTGTTTTGCCTTAACTTAAAAGGTTAAGATTAGAAAAGCCATCCCGGATCAAACTAAAAATTCTGAGTAATGTTTAAAGAAATATTGACTGATAGAACCAGTTGTTAAGCTGTAGAAGGTTAAGAATGAAGTGATAAAATGAGCCTTAGGGAAGAGGTACTGACAATAGAAAATGAAATGTCAGAAAACATTTTGGTAAAAATCTTAAACTTGCTTTCAAATAAAAAGTCAATATTAAATATATTTAAAAGTCTTCATTACAAACATAATAATAATAACAGCAACATCAATAAAAAGAATAAGAATAACATAATCTTCAACTGTTTTCTCAGACATTTACTTGCATGATCTTTGAACTCCATAAGAGCTCAACAGCAGTTTGTATTGCTTCCTTCTATTTACATGAAGAAAAAAAAGGCTTTTAAGGATCCAAGTGTCTGGTACCTAGAACTTTATTCAATTCCATTTAAAGTTATCTTTGGTTTTGCTTTTTTTTTTAAACAAACTGAAAGTGGAGTTTTGACACCTCCAATTAGAGTTGGCTATTTTTGTCTTTCAATTTTACAACATGCTTGAATTTTTGCTTTAGATTCTATTTTTTATTAAACTTACTGGGGTCACTTTATTTGATAGGGTAATATAGGTTTCAAGTATACATTTCTATTACACATGATGGGTATACTGCATTGTGTGCCCATTGAACAAAATCAAACCATCTTCTGCCACCATATATTTGACTCCCCTTACCCCACTATCCTCCTACTCCCTTCCTCTGGTAACCACCATGCTATTGTGTGTCTATGAATCTCAGTTTTATATCCCACATATGAGTGAAATCATATATATATATATTTGTTAGTTTTTCTGATCCAAAAAGTAAGCATACAACTCTCTTAACTTATTTAGCTGTTCCTGAGCTCCAGAATGTTCATTCATCAAACCCATTTCTCTGCTTCAAATGCAAGCAGTTGTAGTTGAAAAGGATTTGTTTTATTATATACATTTTAATAGAAGTGATGCTGCTTATTCACTTCCTCAGTTAATTCTGCCATTGTATTTTCTTTTTCAGCTTATCTTGTTTGTTTCTTTTCTAGGTACTTCTTAAAGTCGTTACCCTTGTTGCTTGAAGTTATTCTCCAAATCAGTTATTTATTTTTTTGGAATGAAGAAACCGATTTCTTTAATTTTTACCCCTTGAAGTGCTGATCTCATTTGCAGGTCTGGAAGCATTCTTGTATATTCTTGATTTGAGTTCTAAATTGTCAATATATGATGTTGGACATCCTCTGCTCTTTTCTCGGTCATGGTCATTTTTTCTTTAAGTAATGAGTTCTCCAGCTTAAGATCTTCTACCTCACTAGCCCTTAATGCTTTATAGCTTTCAAACTGGGCAGTGACATCTCCAAGGTTTTGCCTTGCACTGTTATACCCTTTCTGAAAAAGCAGGGTTGCCTGAGTGTAGCGGCATTATTTTTCTCAATTT
Organism: Rhynchonycteris naso; assembly: GCA_037038555.1. Classification (NCBI taxonomy): domain Eukaryota; kingdom Metazoa; phylum Chordata; class Mammalia; order Chiroptera; family Emballonuridae; genus Rhynchonycteris; species Rhynchonycteris naso. Next base: position 119,553,890 of record CM072996.1, on the reverse strand, counting down.
TAGCTTCTTTCACCTTCAACTTTTCTTCCAGAAATTTCAGTTTTTCAGCTCTACATTTTGTATCTTCTTCCACTTGTATGAACAGCTTTTCAGTTTGCCCCTCTTGCTGTAATTTATCTCTCTTAACCAGAGCTTGATTTAATTCTTCCTTTGAGATTCCTCTCTTTCAGTTCCTTTTGAAAATAACATAGCTTCTTCTAAAGACTAGAAGATAATTCCTTCTTTTGTGAATCAACTGGTAACTCTTTTTTGTTGTAGCTCTTCATGCTCTTCTTACTTTTCAAGAATAAACTTTTCTTTTTAGTTTTGCATTTCAGAATTTAGATATTCACATTATTCTCTATTCCTGTGGATAAAGTCTTCTTTTTCTTTTCCAAGCAGCTGATATTTGGCATTCAGGTCTTTTCCTTGTTTACCAGGGGTAGTCAACCTTTTTATACCTACCACCCACTTTTGTATCTCTGTTAGTAGTAAAATTTTCTAACCGCCCATCAGTTCCACAGTAATGGTGATTTATAAAGTAGGGAAGTAACTTTATTTTATAAAATTTATAAAGCAAAGTTACAGCAAGTTAAAACATATAATAATGATTACTTAACAAGTATTTTGTGACATATTTTTGCTAAGTTTGGCAGAATAAATCTTTATAAAACAACCTACTATAGTTAAATCTATCTTTTTATTTATAGTTTGGTTGCTCCACTACCACCCACCATGAAAGCTGAAATGCCCACTAGTGGGGTGGTATGAACCAGATTGACGGCCACTGGTTTAGACAATGCAATGCTTTCTTCAAGAGACTACTTATGGCTTAAAACTTATTCATCTCTTTCAAATTTTTTTCTAAGTGGTCAATGTCTAAATTGTGGGTTTTTTTTTTTTTTACTTGATCTGTGGCATAACTTATGTCTTCAACATATTTCAAGAGATTTTTGGCTTCAAATTTTTCATTAGTATTTTCTTTTTCTATGAAATGAGTTTTTCCTTGAGCTATGCAACTCACACTGAGAAGTTGTTAGATGTTGTTCTGGATGACCTGCAGTTTCACCTCCATGTCTTAGTGTTTAGCCACCATACTCCTCATCTTAGTTCCTCTTTTGTTTCTAAGTTTTATCAAATCAAGGCTTAGAATTCTCATATTTTTATGGTCACCATCTTTAGAAACCATCTATGTTAGTCACCTGTTAGTACTGGTTCATTAAGCAAGTTACTTTTTCAGTGAAGCATTACTTGCAGAGAGAAATGTTTTTTTCCTGACTGCAATCTTCAAGTTTTAATCATGTTTTTGAGATTTTTCTTCTCCTTTTCTTCTTCTTCTTCTTCTTCTTCTTCTTCTTCTTCTTCTTCTTCTTCTTCTTCTTCCTCTCTTCTTCTTCTCTTTTTTTATACATCCTTGTGATTTTTTAAAAGATACTAGTCATTTAAGTTTGTTTGAAGTTTTCACATTGTAAGAACCTGCAGATGGTGCACAAACAAAATGTCACTGAATCATTTCAGGGGTGCCTTAGGAATGACCTGCTCCACAAACTGAAGGGTACTAATTTTCCTGGGCAACTTCCTCTCCAATGTTTCTAAAATTAAAATACTTTGGGAAATCATCATAATGCATGTATCTTGCTATTTCATCATCTAGTAAATCATGAATACTTACTTTCCCAGGCACTCTGCTAAGTAAAAAGAATACAATGCTGAGCAAAAACACACCTATGAGAAGACTTAAGTTCTAATGTGAAAGACAAATACTAATCAAATAGTCACAAAACTCTATTTATAGCCAAAAACTGGGATAACTTCTATGTAAAATTAAATGATGTTTTATAAGCATATATTAGGATTGCAAGTATGGTTTTGCTTACTAACTGACTTACAGCTGAGTTCTGACAGATTCATAGGAGTAGAAAAAGTAGGCCATGGGGAGAGAGTATTATGGGCAGAAGAAAGAACAGGCACAGTGGTCCTAATATGCCAGGAATACATTGGGGAATTTGAAAATATGCTAGTGTAGCAGAGAGGGGGAGGGTTTGATGAGTAGCCTATGTAGCTGAATAGGGAGGCAGGAGCTGGGTTAAGCAGGTTGGGACATTTCGATGGTGGAAGTCTTAAAAAGAAAAATGGTGGTGTTTCTTTGTTTTTGTTACATGTAATTTAAGCATAATTTTATAATAGTCCATATATTTTCAAATATTTTTGTTAATTTATTATTCTATAGTAAGTGAATACCAAACAGACTAGACAGCAAGGACCCAGGATCCAGGTTTAAAACCTCATGGTCACTGACTTGAACATGGGATCACCTGGTTTGAGCAAGGCTCACCAGCTTGAGTCCAAGGCTGCTGGCTTGAGCAAGGGGTTAATTGGTCTGCAGTAGCCCACTGTTCAAGGCACATATGAGAAAGCAATCAATGAACAACTAAGGTGCCGAAACGAAGAATTGATGCTTCTCATCTCTCTCCCTTCCTGTTTGTCTGTCCCTATCTGTCTCTCTCTGTCACACACACACACACACACACACACACACACACACACACACACACAGTATTTTCGTTTGTGCATTACTTCACAAAGTGAACTGTTTAATTGAAACTTCACAATGTTTTGCATAAAGTACTGGGTAGGGCAATTCTTTTATTATTAATACTTCACAAAATATTTTATTTACTTAATCTTGTATATTATTTGATTCATTTTGAACATTTTAGTATTACTTTACCAAGTGCTAAAAAAATTCTCTATAGGATTTCAACTCAAATCAAATTAAAACTACAATACAAATCAGGTATGTTTAATCATTTGCTAATATTACATTTTCTAAACTCATTTTGATAACAAAAATACTATGATTAACAAATCGTGTTCATTATTTAAATAATACAATAGATAGCTGCTTTATTCATTTTTCTAAGTATCTGACACAGCAATAAGGAAAGATGTTTATTGGTCATTGTGGAGTTGATCTTGACTTCATCAATATCAGGGTCTGAAACTATTAAACTAAGTGTTTAGAGATTATTGAATATAACAAAATTAGTGAACTTAAAAATTAAGCAGTATTTAAATTATGCACTGAAATTTGAATGTTCACTATTCATGCAAAGAAAAGTAATATGCTTAAGGAAACTGCATGCTACTTAGCTATTTTCAAATTCTTTATTTTTATTACCTTTGTACCACAGCCAAAATTATCTAAATGTATCAGAGGTTGAGAAGCAAGGGTACATAGACACAGAATTACAGTCAACTATAATGGATTAGGTGCTCAGCTGAGAATAAGTACATCTTTTGACAGGCTGCAAACCATTTAGAAAATTCTTAAAGCAGTAAAATGTAACTTAAATGCCAAAGTATTACTGATTCTAAACATAATATAGCATTTTCAAGGATAAATTTTACTTTTGAAAAAAGAAAATTCAACATTGTTGTTGAAATAAAACTTGACTAAATAGCCTTAAACTACTATTTGTCATTAATAAATATAGTATAAAAATATTTGGAAATGGAGATAACCCTTACTTTCCATCCTTTTATATTATAACAACACTATATTATATGAAAAACAATAAAAATATTCTAAACAATAAAGTCAAAATAACTGAAACATTTAAGAGAATAACTGATAAAATACTAATTCTTTATTAATTATGAGTACAAAATAAAAACCAGAAACTTGAAATACTATACTTAACTATAAAAAATGTATATAATTATTAAATAATCAATTTAATGTCACTTGCCCATCTTGATTTAAACTTATATACCTTACATTTTAGTACACTATCTCATTCACAGTAGTCTTCATAGCAATCCTATTTATAAAGACATTAAAATTTATGTTTATGTGAAGTGCTTAGAGTGATATTTTAAAAAGACATAAATCCACGAACTGTACCTAGACTTTTTATTCTAATATCAAAACCCATACTTTTAATGAATATTCTATGGCAAGTTTGGTGCTGAAAAATACATTTCCACTAAGAGATATTAAACTTGGAGTTATAAATCATAAAAACCAGTACAATAGTACAATAAGCATGTTAATTAAATCCATAGAAAACTGTTCATTATTTGAGACCCGAGATCATGTCCATAGTGTTTTTCACAAGTATTTTGAAAAGCACTGATGTTAATGATGGTTAATAATTATCTACTGAATGAATAAACACAATAAAACATCATTAACTGAAAAAATCTGAAGTTGTAAACATTCAGAATTCAAGATGATCTTTTTAAAATATAATTAAATTCTACTAAAATATTTATTTCGAATGCCTGTGAGCTAGATATTGGTCAAACAGTAAATAAGGTATATTGATTGCCTTCTGTGAGGTTGCAATCTTTCTAAATATGTTAAGTGCTTTGGAAAAGAATTGCACAAAATGTTATAAAAACAGGACTGCTATTTATGATTAAATTGGAATTGGTTTTAAATAGTCAAAACTCAGTCAGTACTTTAACAAATATCATTTGTAGCAAGAACTTTAAACTTATTTAAGAAATATTCAATATCATTCTAGTGCTGCTTCATGGTTATAAATCATTTGTTTAAGTACAAATCCTTATAAGTTGTTTCTTCATCATTTCTATGCAAAATAACAAAAATAATCCAAATATAGCCTTTTTCACTGTAAAATTGAAATGTCCCTTCCATACATTTATGTTGTTGTTTTGCTGGTTTTTTCTAACAATTATCATCAGTAATGAAACAAATCCATAGATGTACTTTTCTATATAATTACCACCATCTGTATGAAGTACTATTGTCAAAAAAACAAAATAAAAATTTATTGTGAGGTAACATTATGCAAACCATAATTAAGGAATATTTTAAAAATTAACTCTGAACTCTTTCAAAAATGTCAGTGGGTAATAAATTTTCTCCTAAAAAATAGAAAAGTAGAAAGTGTACCAAATTGATAAATATGACAACTGAATAAAAGGCATGATTCTGGATTTTCTTTTGCAATATTGAGATAATTGAAGGCATTAATAAAGTCTGGAGGTAAAATAACAATGTTGTAAAAATGCTCATTCCCTGCTATTTAAAGTTGTACTGTGATTATGTGTTTCTCACCATTACTACTGCTTGGATCATAGGAGGGATAAAATCATGTGTGGAGGTGGAACCTAAAATGCAGTGTTTGATGTAATATCTTCTTTTTTATAAGCCTTTTCTTTTTGCTACCGCTGAACCCCTCTATTACTCTGGCTCCCTTCTTGATGCTATCGCTCCTTATTGAATGCAATCTTATACAATCTAAACAGCTCCAGAAACCTCCCAACACAGGGTCTTTGGCAACACTTTATTTTGTTGTTTATTTTGTTTTATTTCATTTTTAAATGTATTCTATGATAGAGGTAAGATTTTGGAAAATCTTATATGCTAGCCAAATACAACCACCAGCAGTTTTCACTGTTTTTTACTATCTGAATGTCATCCTCATTGATTTTTAGTGGTCCTAGAAAAAAGAATACATTTCTTTCTTTCCTTATTTTCATTCAAATTGTTTAACTTGAAGACCATAAATAGATAAGCAGATAAGCACAGTAAAGATGAAGACAGAGAAGAGAGTAATTATTTTCTGTTTTTCTTTATTTGTGAGCAAGAGAGAAAGAGAGGAACGGCGAGATGAAAAGAATCAACCTATAGTTGTGGCACCTCAGTAGTTCATTGATTGCTTTCTCATATGTTCCTGACGAGGGGGCTCCAGATGAGTAGTGACCCCTTGTTTAAGCCAGTAACCTTGGACTTTAAGCCAGTGACCTTTGGGCTCAAGACTGTAACCATGGAAGGTAACATCCTGCAAACCCTAATTAAGAATTTTATATCAAATACTTAATAGTATACATTTATTATGTGTCACTGGCTTGCAAACATTATTTCAATGATTTAAATACTTGATGAAGTTGTCACTGATCATGTCTATGATCTCACACTCAAGCCAGTGACTCTGTGCTCAAGCTGGTAAGCCTGAAATCAAGCAAGATGAGCCTGTGCTCAAGCTGGTGATCTTGAGGTCCCCACTTGAGGTTCTATCCACTGTGCTACCATGGGTCAGGCAAGTAATGTTTTTTGTGTCTTGCGTTTTCAGATTATTTCCCCTGCCTAATTTCTAGTTTAATTTTGGTTGGGTCTTACCTTTCCCCTAGTGGATTCTCTATCAGCTCTGAACCACTTACAGTTCTCTGGACACATTAAAATGTTGTATAACTTCTATATGATTCTCTCTGATTTGGGATGACAGCATTTGAACTGTTGATTGCATTGTGTGCCCATCAACCAAAGTCAAATCATTTTCCATCATCATATTTTTGTCCCTTTTTAGTCCCCCTCCTAAATCTCTCCCCTAGTAAGCACTTAATAGTATGCATTTATTATGTGTCACTGGTTTGCAAACATTGGTTCAATGTTTTATTTAAATACTTGATAAAGTAGTCACTGATCTTATTTCATTTTATACTAACAATGTAAAATAAAGTAAATTAAACCATTTACCCAAGCTGGCAGAACTACTGAATGATTTAAGCAGAATGTTTACCAATATTGGAGCTTGTATGCTTCATATTTGTCTCTGGGAGAAAAAAAATCCAAGTACAAGGTATTTTTCTGGTAATTCTTAGACTTTCTAAAATGTCTAAAGCACTGTTTCTAATTTTACCAAAATGGGAATTAAATTTAAATAAAGTTAAAATATTATTAAACATTTACATAACACCTGGTGTACATAGCCCTTTCATAAATATGTCAATCAACCATTTTCATAGCTCATTAAAATAAGCATAACAAGTTTATAATCCTTACTTAACAGATAAAGAATATAAGGTTCATTGCAGCATTATTCACAGTGGGCAAGACATGAAAACAACCAAATGTCCTTTGATAGATGATTGGATAAAGGAGATGTGATACACACACACACACACACACACACACACACACACACACACACACACACAAGGGCTACTATTTCACCATAAGAAAAGATGAAATACTGCAATTTGCAGCAACATGGATGAATCTTGAGAATGTCATGCTAAGTGAAGTCAGGCAGAGAAAGTAAAAACCATATGATTTTGATCATATTGGGGATATAAAACTAAAAGCAACAAACAAGAAAAACAAACAAAAACTCATAGACACAAATAACAGTATGCTAATGACAAGAGGAAAAGGAGTTGGAGAGAAAGTAAAGAGTAAAGGGGGTGAAATATATGGTGACAAAAAAATTTTACTTTGGATAGTGGACACACAATGCAATGTACAGATGATTTATCACACAGAATTGTACACTTGAAACCTATATAATCTTATTAACCAATGTCACTGCAATAAATTTACTTTATAAAGAGAATCTGAGATTCAGATAAACTATTCAACAGCTATTGATATGGTAGGTAGGGATTAGAATCCATGACTTTTTTTCTTAAAGGCTAGTGTTTACTATGTTACTTCAAAGACTCATTAACAAGTGATAATTACAGTATAGAAATTTCTCTTAAGACCATGAATTTTGGTAATCATTTAAATCTGCATAACCCAGTTTTACCATGTTGTTCAAACTTCATAAATACTTGCTGAATTAATGAATCTGAATTTTTAGAGTATTTTTTACCCTTAGTATTTATTGATGTATTCCATATGCATAATTAATTAGAGTCACATAGGGACCAAGTTGTTTCATAAATGGAAATGTCCATCCTGCAAAGCTGTAAAGCTGAGTGTCTCAAGAAAAGACTCTAAAGCAACTCAGGCTTTATAATTCCACCTCTTCAACTCTCTACCTGTGTGACTATGGAGAGCTTACTTAAAAACCTCTCTCTTTGTCTCTCTTTCTCGATGTGCCTCATGTTTCCCTCTGGTTAAATAAGAATGATATCTTCCTTATCTTGGAGGTTGTTAAATTATTTAAATAATTTAATATGAGTAAGGGTTTAAAAAAGGGTTTAGAAAAGGGGTGGTAAACATCAGTTGTCTTAGTTACTATTATATTATTGGTATTAATTATTACTATTCTACTCAGAAAACTGATTGTATAATAGGCTCATCCACTTGTTTGAGCTTGAAAATATTGTTTTCTATCAGTAAGCTCAATTTCTTCATCTGTAATATTTGATATTTTCAAATTAACATACTGAAAATATTCAGTGTTTAACAATATAATTGCCCAATCAAATTTAAACATTTTTTTGTTTCACTTAATTTAATAAACATTGAGTAACCACAATGCATCAGGCCCTTTGTTAGCTTCTGAGGATAAAATCCTTTTAAAAAAGGAAGGATCCTTGCCTGACCAGGCAGTGGCGCAGTGGATAGAGCGTCGGACTGGGATGCGAAAGACACAGGTTCGAGGTTCCAAGCTCGCCAGCTTGAGCGTGGGCTCATCTGGTTTGAGCAAAAAGCCCACCAGCTGGGACCCAAGGTCGCTGGCTCCAGCAAGGGGTTACTCAGTCTGCTGAAGTTCCGCGGTCAAGGCACATATGAGAAAGCAATCAATGAACAATTAAGGTGTCGCAACGAAAAACTGATAATTGATGCTTCTCATTTCTCACCATTTCTGTCTGTCTCTCTCTATCCCTCTCTCTGTCTCTGTAAAAAAAAAAAAAAAGGAAGGATCCTTATTTTCTGATATTTTCATGAGGGATACAAGCATAATAAACTATTTTTACTAACATGTTTTTACATACAGTGAATCCACTAACAGTCAGAAAAACTCAATGAGAGCTAATATATATATATATATATATAACATATAATCTATACAACTATCACCCACTAACCATTTGATTAATGGAGTTTATTCAATTGTCTGTATATACATTAAGTTTGCTAAGGACACATGTTAGATTTTCAACTCAGAGCATGCAGACATATATTTTACAGATTATAGTCTCTTAAAAATGAGGACTTATTTGATTTTCTTTTTAGATTAGTCGTGATAAAGCAAATTAAAATGAGATCACCTATAATTATGCTGATAGAGTCCCAAACCCAAGGTGTTCTAACTCAATGTACTCTACATATATTTTTAATAATTAATATTAATCATTCCATTTATTAAAGTTATCAGAGCTATTGATGACTTTTTCGGGTATAAAGTTATGAAGTCATCACATTTTAAAATATATACATAAAAGTATATGCATAGAGGGTCATGCATATACAATTTTGAACATGAAACTGTCACAGAGAAAAATGTTAGCTACAAAATCTACATTAATGCAAGCATTAATGTTCTGCAGATTTTCAGTTCAGGCTAGAATAAATTGTGGTCATGGTGGTAAATTGCCTAATATAAAGGAGTGAATAACCTAAACAGGAATTTATATATTTCTTAGAAGACTTTCCTGCTACCTCTCAACTAATAGTGATTTTTATTACTATGAACACTAAGTTTAACTCTGTATCAGCAACTCTCATACTAGGCAACTAAAGTTATTATATGTGAACATTTATATATTCTGAATATCACTAAAACTATATGACTGATTCTCTCATCAATTTACTACATTAGCAGAATTATTTTTAGAAATGCTGATGTGTTTTATAATTATTATTACACATACCTCACGCAGTAATGCGCACAATAGAAGGATTACTTAAGGATATTATAATTAGCTTATTTTTATATAAAATATTATATTTTTTAAATAATGTGCAAAAGACCAGCAGATATTGGTCATAGTGAGCTACACCATTTTACACAATAATGAATATGTCACATTTATTTGCATTTCCAAAATATACATTTTTGCTCAAAAAAGTAATTCTGTATTTTGTCTGAATTACTTTCCCAACACTGCTTCTCAACAGTATGATATTTTGCAAGTCATTTGAAAGGGAAATATTGATATATTTAGTGACATTTTATGTAAATGTGGGGGATATATATAGTAGAATAAATATTTTTCAACTATAGTCAGACTAAAAAAATAAAAGTATATAAAAGGGAGGAATTCATTACTATTTCTAATTTGTACTCTTTCTTATTTATGATTTTTCTACATTTTATTTTTTCACTATGCATTAGGATCTACAATATTGCATTGGTCTCCCCTTCTTTCTCCCTTCTTGGTGTTTTTGTTTGCTTGTATTGTGATATATTTTTTTAGTCTCTAGTTAACAATATTTTAATTGTGTCTCTAGCTAGAGCAATGTTGTCACATTCATATACAAAAAGAAAAATAACCACTAATGCATTGGGAGTCAACCTGGTCCCTACCATCCACTAGTGGGTGTTCCAGCTTTCATGGTGGATGGTAGCGGAGCAACCAAAGCATAAATAAAAAGATAAATTTAACTATAGTAAGTTGTTTTATAAAGATTTATTCTGCCAAACTTAGAAAAAATCCAACATAAAGTAGTAGGTTAGTAATTATCATTATATGCTTTAACTTGCTGTAATTCTGTTTTATAAATTTTATAAAGTAAAGTTACTTCCCTACTTTATAAATCACCATTACTGTGGAACTGGTGTGCAGTTAGAAAATTTTACTACTAACAGAGATACAAAAGTGGGCGGTAGGTATGAAAAGGTTGACTACTCCTGCACTAATGTAATATTTAATAAACTCCAAAATGCTATGATCTACTTTTTTACAATAAAAATCAAAGTTTGCTATTCTGACCAACACACACACACACACACACACACACACACACACATACACACACACACAAATAAACTACTAACTTAGTAAGTTCATTTTTATTTTGGAAATTTTTATATTCTTTGCTTTCATTGCTACTAAATTTATCACAGTTTCCATGCACTTGCCAAGTTACTTTATTTTTCTTTTTTACAAAAATGTAAAGACTAGTTAAGAACACAGAAGCAGACACTTCTGCATATCAATTCTGGTGTTATTTATCTTATCAGTCCTTTGAATTGAATAAGTTACTTAAGACTTAATTTGTCATCTGTAAAAATTAAAGAATAAATATTATTCTAATTCATAGTTTATTGAAAGGTTAAATGAAATAATAAATATGACATTTTTACAGTACTTAGCCAGAAGATGCAACTAGATATATATGTATTATCTTTGACTTGTGTGTCACTTTCCATTGATAAAACCAAACTTTCCTTAAGATTCTGCTCACTTCTCTCTTCCATTTTTATGGCTCAGGTATGTGGCTTTACTTATTATGAAAGTGTTATGACCTATACATTTCTAATGAAAGTTATTAAAATAAGCTTTAAACAACACTGTCTTAAGATAAAAATGCCATCATTGATTTTATTTATTTTTTAATAATTTTATTTTATTTTAATTTATTGGGTGTACATAGATTCTAGTGTTCCCTGTATACCTCCCCTTATCCCTCGTGTTCTCCGACACAGCCCCTTGCCCTTCTTCCTGCAATGCCCTCCCCCGGTTTTGCTTTTCTGCTCTCATCCCATCCTATCATCCCCTTTCCCTCAGTCCACTTTCCCTCTGGACCCTTTGATCCCATTTCTGTTTCTATTTCATTGCTCTGTTCATGTTGTACATTAGATTCCTCAAATGAGTGAAGTCATATGGTATTTTTCTTTCTATGACTGGCTTATTTCACTCAACATAATAGTTTCCAGGTCCATCCGTGTTGTCACAAAAGGTAAGATTTCCTTCTTTTTCATGGCCCCATAGTATTCTATTGTGTATATGTACCATTGCTTTTTCATCCACTCATCCACTGACGGACACTTGGGCTATTTCCAGATCTTGGCTACAGTAAACAATGCTGCCATAAACATGGAGGTGCATTTCTCCCTTTGAATCATTGTTGTGGTGTTCTTGGATTATATTCCTAAAAGTTGGATGGCTGGGGAAAAAAAGGCAGTTATATGTTTAATTTTTTGAGGACTCTCCATACTTTTTTTCACAGTGGCTGCAGCATTCTGCATTCCCACCAGCAACGCAGGAGGGTTCCCTTTTCTCCACATCCTCGCCAGCACCTATTATGTGTTGTTTTGTTAATGAGTGCCATTCTGACTTGTGTGAAGTGATATCTCATTGCGGTTTTAATTTGCATTTCTCTAATGATTAGTGATGTTGAACATTTTTTCATATGCCTATTGGCCATCTGTATATCCTCTTTGGAGAAGTGTCTATTCATTTCTTTTGCCCATTTTTTTGATTGGATTGTTTATCTTCCTGCTGTTGAGTTTTACAAGTTCTTTATAAACTTTAGTTATTAACCCTTTATCAGACATATTTTCAAATATGTTCTCCCATTGTGTGGTTTGCCTTTTTATTTTATTCATATTGTCTTTAGTTGTGCAAAAGCTTTTTAGTTTGATATAGTCCCACTTGTTTATATTGCCCTTTATTTCCCTTGCCCATGGAGATAAATCAGCAGATATACTGCTGCGAGTGATGTCAGAGAGTTTATTGCCTATGTTTTCCTCTAGGATGATTATGATTTCACATCTTATATTTAAGTCTTTTATCCATTTTGAGTTTATTTTTGTGCATGGTGTAAGTTGGTGGTTTAGTTTCATTTTTTTTTTTTTTTTTTTTTTTGCAGGTAGCTGTTCAATTTTCCAAAAACCATTTGTTAAAGAGACTGTCTTTACTGCATTGTATGCTGTTACCCCCTTTGTCAAATATCAATTGCCCATAAATGTGTGGGCTTATTTCTGGGTTCTCTGTTCTGTTCCATTTTACTGTATGCCTGTTCTTATGCCAGTATCAAGCTGTTTTAAGTACAATGGAATTGTAGTATAACTTGATATCAGGAAGTTTGATACCACCCACTTTATTCTTTTTTTCAAGATTGCTGAGTCTATTTTTGTTCTTTCTTGGTTCCATATAAATTTTTTGAATATTTGTTCTATATCTTTGAAGTACAGTGGTACCTTGAGATATGAATTTAATTTGTTCTGTAACTGAGCTCATAAGTCAGTCAACTAATATATCAAACTACCGATACTGGACCCGTATACCAATGCGCCAACTAGCGACAGCTTCCTGAATTACGACTTGTATCTCTGAATTTCTCTCGGATCTCAAACAAAAATATAAACTGAGTCACAGGTTGTATCTTAAAATAATCTTATTTTTCTCTGTTTGTATCTCAAGGTACCACTGTATGTCATTGGTATTTTAATAGAAATTGCATTGAATTTATAAATTGCTTTGGGTAATATGGACATTTTAATGATGTTTATTCTTCCTAACCATGAGCACGGTATATGTTTCCACTTTTTTTGTCTTCCTTCATTTCTTTTATCAATGTTTTATAATTTTCCAAGTACAAGTCTTTAACCTCCTTGGTTAAATTTACTGTTAGGTACTTTATTTTTTGTTGTTGTTGCAATAGTGAAGGGAATTGTTTTCTTAATCTCTCTTTCAGACAGATCATTGTTGGTGTATAAAAATGCCTCCGATTACTGAGTATTAATTTTATATCCTGCCACATTGCTGAATTCATTTATCAGGTCCAGTAGTTTTTTGACTGCAACTTTAGGGTTTTCTAGATACAGTATCATATCATCAGCAAATACTGATAGTTTTACTTCTTCTTTTCCAATTTGAATGCCTTTTATTTCTTCTTCTTGTCTGATTGCTGTGGCTAAGACTTCCAGAACTATGTTGAATAAGAGTGGTAAAAGGGGGCACCCCTGCCTTGTTCCTGATCTTACGAGGATTGCTTTTAATTTTTTGCTCATTGAGTATGATGTTGGCTGTGGGTCTGTCATAGATGGCATTTATCATGTTGAGGTAAGTTCCCTGTATTCCCACTTTGCTGAGAGTTTAGATCATAAATGGGTGTTGGATTTTATCAAATGTTTTTTCTGCATCTATTGATATTATCATGTGGTTTTTCTCCTTCCTTTTGTTTATGTGATGAATCACATTGATTGATTTGCGAATGTTGTACCAGCCTTGCCTCGCCAGAATATATCTCACTTTATCATGATGTATAATTTTTTTTATGTGTTGCTGTATCCAGTTTGCAAATATTTTGTTGAGAATTTTAGTATACAAATTCATCAGGGATATTTTAGTATACAAATTCATCAGGATTTTTTGTGTTGTCCCTACCTTGTTTTGGAATCAGAATTATGCTCGCCTCAAAAAAGGATCTTGGAAGTCTTCCTTCCTCTTGAATTTTTTGAAATAGCTTGAGAAAGAGGGGAGTTAGTTCTTCTTTGAATGTTTGGTAAAATTCGTCTTTGAAGCCATCTGACCCAGCGGTTTTGTTTGTTGTGAGTTTTTTGATAACTGTTTTTGATCTCATTTGTTGTAATTGGTCTGTTTAAATTTTCTGATTCTTCCAGACTGACTTTAGATATATTATATTTTTCAAGGAATTTGTCTATTTTACCTTGATTGTCTAATATTTTGGCATACAGTTCTTCATAGTATTTTCCTACAATCCTTTGTATTTCTGCTGTGTCAGTTGTTACTTCTACACTCTCATTTCTAATTTTATTTATTTGAGTCTTCTCTCTTTCATTCTTGGTGAGTCTGGCTAAGGGTTCATCATTCTTCTTTACCTTTTCAAAGAACCAGCTCTTGGTTTCATTGATCCTCTGTATATATATTTTTTCGTCTCTATGTGACTGATTTCCACTCTGATATTTGTTATTTCCTTCCTTCTACTTCCTCTGGGCTTTACTTGCTGTTCTTTTTCTAGTTCTTTAAGTTGCAGGGTTAAGTTGCTTATTTGAGCTTTTTCTAGCTTCTTAAGGTATGCCTGTAATGCTGTGAACTTCCCTCTCAGGACTGCTTTTGTTGTGTTCCATAAATTTTGAGTTGTTCTATGCTCATTTTTATTTGTTTCAAGGAAATTTTTGATTTCTTCCTTGATATCATTGTTGACCCATTTGTTATTTAATAACATGCTGTTTAGTTTCCAAGTGTTTGAGTTTTCAGTTTTTCTATTGTAGTTGATTTCTAGTTTCATGCTATTGTGGTCAGAGAAAATGCTTGATATTGTTTCAATCTTCTTAAATTTGTTGAGACTTGTTTTATGCCCTAATATGTGGTCTATCTTAGAGAATATACCATGAGCACTTGAAAAGAATGCATATTCTGCTGCTTTATGATAAAAGGTTCTGAAAATATCTATTAAATTAAGTTGATCTAGTGTGTTCCTTAATTCTGCTGTTTCTTTGTTATTTTTTTTTCTTGAGGATTTATCCAATGATGTTAGTGGGGTATTGAAATCCCCTACTATTATAGTATTGTTGTTGATCTTGTCTTTTATATCCATCAAAGTCTGCTTTATATATTTAGTTGCTCCTATATTAGGAGCATATATATTTATAAGGGTTATCTCTTCCTGTTGGATTGTTTCCTTTATCATTATATAGTGAACTTTGTCCCATACTATAGTCTTTATTTTAAAGTCTATTTTGTCAGATTTTTTTCATTTCAATTTTATAGTTTATTTTGTAAGTATTTTTGTCATTTACATTTGCATAAAATATTTTTCTCATCATTTTACTTTCAGTCTATATGTATCTTTTATTTTGAGGTGGGTCTCCTGTAGACAGCATCTGTTTTCTTATGCTTTCAGCTACCCTATATCTTTTGATTGGAGCATTTAATTCATTTACATTTAAGGTTATTATTGTAGTTGTTTATTGCCACATTTATCTTTAAATTTACATTCCTCTTTTACTAGATTTCCCTCCACTCCCACTTTGCTCTGTCTACAGCAGGTCCCTTAGCATTTCTTGCAGCATTGGTTTAGTTGTGATAAATTCCTTGAGATTTTTCTTTTTTTTTGTCTGGGAAGCTTTTTATTTCTCCTTCAATCTTATACAATAGCCTTGCTGGATAAAGAAATCTTGGTTGTAGGTACTTGTTCTGCATTACTTTGAATATTTTTTGCCAATAGCCTTCTGGTTTCAAGTGTTTCTGTTGAAAAGTCATATGTCATCCTTATGGGGGTTCCTTTGTAGGTGATTGACTGTGTTTCTCTTGTAGCATTTAGTAATCTTTCTTTGTCTCTTAGCATTGTTTTTTGATTATGATGTGTCTCGGTGTGGGTCTCTTTGGGTCCTTTTTTAATGGGGTTCTCTCTTCTTGAACTTGTGTGACTCTTTCTTGCATCAATTTAGGAAAAATTTCAGCTATAATATTTTCAATTAGGTTCTCTATCCCTTGTTCTTTCTCTTCTCCTTCAGGAACCCCTATTGTTCAGATATTGTTTCTCTTCATGTCACAGAGCTCTCTTAGAGTTTCCTCAGACTTTTGGATCATTTTTTCTTTTTGCTGATATGTTTTCGTGCTTTTGCTTATCTTTCCTCGAAGTCATGATTCAATCCTCTGCTTCATCCAGGCTGCTTTTAATTTATTCTAGAGTAGTCTTTATTTCTGATATTGTGTTTGTCATTTATGTCAGGTACTATTATATGATTTCAGTGTCCTTTTTTTAAAAAAAAAAAGTTTTTTTTAATTTTTATTTTATTCATTTTAGAGAGGAGACACACACACACACACACACACAGAGAGAGAGAGAGAGAGAGAGAGAGAGAGAGAGAGAGAGAGAGGAGGAGCTGGAAGCATCAACTCCCATATGTGCCTTGACCAGACCAGTGCAGGGTTTCGAACTGGCGACCTCAGTGTTCCCAGGTCGACGCTTTATCCACTGCGCCACCACAGGTCAGGCTCAATGTCCTTTTTGATGCTAATTATCTCTTTATTAAGATGTTCATTATGTCCATCCATTGATGTTCTAAGATTTTTGAGCATCCTAACAATCATTATTTTAAACTCTGCATTGGTTATTTCCATCCCATTCAGTTTTTTTTCTGGGAATTTCTCTGGTTGATTCATTTGGATTGCATTTCTTTGTCTTCCCATTTTGTCTGTGTATAAACTCTTCCTTTAGGTGTGTTGTTTTTGTTGCTAGTTGAGTCTATGTTTGGTATTGTCTGCCTCCTATTTTTAGTTGTGTTGTTCCTAGCTCTTTCTGGGTTTCCATCAGCTGTTGTTTGTTATCTGATGTGGATTACTTATCTGCTATCACTATTCTTTTTGCTATTTGTGTAGGCATATTTTTATGTCTTAGCTTGGTCAGGTGAGAGGAGTCCTTCCTTAACCTAACGCTCTAACAAGGGTTGTTAGGTTCTGAACTGATACTCTCTGTATCTGACCACTGGATGTGCCTGTTCTGGACCTCCCTGGATGAAGCTTGGTGCAGATCAGTGAGGGTCACTGCCTATACTGGCTCTTATCAACCTTTTTGGAGCTATAGGTGATCCAGATATTGTGGCTGCCTCTGCTGGGCCCAGGTGCCATTGTAAATATCAGCTGCACTCCTGAGCTAGCTTTTATCTACTCTTGGCCTGGGGGAAGTCCCTTTAAAAGTTCAAGTTTCCCTGAGATCCACTTCTTGCTGCCTCTTATTGCTGGCTACTTGTTGGGCTCAGTACTGTAAGTTAGTGATTAGGTACATTATTGGATGCGGCTTGCCCCTTAGCCTCAGATGTCTTTCTATTCAGACTTTTAATTTTTTTTTATTTTGTTTTTTTCTTCTTTTTTCAACATTCAGAAGGGTGTGATCTCAGAAGTCCAGTGGGTGCGGCTTCTGTGCTCCCGACTTGTGGTATGTCTGCTGGCCCCCTGCTGCCACTGTTGCCACCTCTGGCATTTGGACTCTGGTGCTGCCAGTGACAGCCTGCCTCTGCAGCTGCCATGGCTTCAACCACCCCTGGTGGGCCCATGCACACCTGTTTGGACTGCTTCTGCTGTTGCCTGAGCCTCAGTCATTGCCAGGGGTGGGCCCATGCCTCAGGTGTGCTTGCACGCGAGCTTGGACCTCTTCAACAGCTGCCATGGTCTTCACCTCTGTTGGCCGGCCCACATGCAGCCACTGGAAGCCGTGTCTGCTGTCATCCAAATCACCTCCACCTCCAAGGGCCGGCAGAATTGAGCATGAGCTCAGACCTCCACAGCGGACACTGTGACTCCTGGCTTTGTTCTCCCCCTTCGTGGGTAGGCTGGTGTGCACAATCTCGGATTGCTCTGGCATCTGCATCAGTGCCCCGCCACTGCTGGCCTGCCTGATCCCAGTGAGCACTCAGCAATGTGGGGTGGGCAGTGTAGTTTAGACCTCAGCACTCACTATCTGTGTCCCTAACATTCTGCCTGTCTCTAAGCACCTCTTTGTTCTGACTGGAGTGGGAAAGTCTCCAGTGGGCTGGGCAACTTCTTCTCTTTGTTGGTGCTGCTGCTCTGAGGAAAAATGTTCACTTTATATTTGGGGCATGTTTCATCCCAGTGGTTAGGGTGTCCAACCCTCAAAGTGTCTCTCCCAGTGCCTCCAAGACCACACTCTCTCCTGGCAATTCTGGTCCTCCCAGAGCTCTCCGCTCCTGGAGCCCTAGGCAAGAGGTTGTGAGTGAGGATCTCTGTGCAGTCCCTTTAATACAAAGCCTGGGTCCGAGAGTTCTGTCTCCTTCTCTAAAACAGTATCTAGGTTTCTTTTTCAGCCAGATACAGTTCGTATGCCCCTTCCAAGCTCCAGGGCTCTAGGATAGGATTCCAGTTCTGGGGCTGAGGACCTACAACTCAAACTCGCAGGGCAATTCTCCCCACCATGAGAGTCCCTCCAGGCTGCCACTTGCTCTTGGTAGCGGGGAGTCCTCTTTGCATCTCCACCTTTTCTACCAGCCTCATTGTGTGTTCTTTGGTGGTTCTTGGCTGTAGAATCCTCTTAGTTTACTCCAAAATTGGTCTTTCAAGATGACTGTTCTCAAAATTAAGTTGTAATCTACTTTGGTTCTGGGACGTGGGAGTTGGAATGTCTGCCTACCTCATGGCCATCTTGTCTCTCACCATCATTGATTTTGAAAGGTTGAAAACTGAGAATAAATTTGCTATTTTAGAAATAAAGAAGAAAATGCATTGTCTGGTCCTCATCCTAATTTTTTGTGATAGCTCAAAATTGATATTATTACACAGACATTAAAAGAATATTAACATTTGAATATATGGTAGCTAAAAATATTTATATATTACCCCAAAATATTTTTTTGTTTGACAGAGACAGAGAGAGATAAAGAGATAGGGACAGACATATAGGAAGGGAGAGAGATGAGAAGCATCAATTCTTCGTTGCAGCACCTTAGTTGTTCATTGATGCTTTCTCATATGTGCTTTGACTGAGGGTTACAGCAGACTGAGTGAATGACTCCTTGCTCAAGCCATCAACCTTGGGTTCAAGCTGGTGAGATGTGTCAAACCAGATGAACCTGCACTCAAGCCAGCGACCTTGGGGTTTCAAACCTGGGTCTTCTGTGTCCCAGTTCAACCCTATATCCACTGCAACACCACCTGTTCAGGCTAATTATGTTTTTAAATAAAGAACTTACAAATAAGTAAAAAATTAAATGATGATATATATGAATAATATTTGGCAATATAAAAAATATTTTTTTGTAATATGTGATTGGTTTACTTAGTTGGCAAAGCTAGAAAACTCAAAATCAGTAAAAATTTATCCCTTATACTTTTATATTCTCTTGCTTATATCTCAATTTTATACTCCATTTTTTTTCTTAAATCTGTACCATACTTTACGTTGCTGTATTTAGTACATTGAAAACATCATCAGATCTCACCTGAACTGCCATAACGTTATTGAAGCCACTTTCTTGCTTTCATTCATGTCTCCTTCCAAATGAATTTGCCAACAAATTACTTTAAACACTTCATGCTCTTTTCCGAGTTTTTTGAGTGCATGGATTCATAATGCCTGATAATACCAAACATTTTAATGCAAGGGCTATAAAACTTTAATGTGCATCACGATCTTCTGAAGGGCTTGTTAAAAAAAAGACACATCCCGGGACCCTACCTCAGAATTTCTGATTTAGTATTTTTCAGTAGGTCTTTACATTTAGTCTTCTTACAAATTCTCAGGTGATGCTGGTCTTGGGACCATGCTTCAAGAAGGAAATGCTGTGGGCTCTTTAACATTTGCATACAGGATCACATCTATTCTTTCTGAAACATAATTTTTTTCACAACTCCATTGTTCTGCAACCTTGTCTAGTTGGCTTTCTGATCACATTCAAGAGTTAGTTCAAACATAGTTTTGGCTTAGAAGTATTCTCAAAATATTTTTTGGATGATTCATAGGTCAGACAGTACCTTTGCGTAACTTTTTATTATACCTACAAAAATGTAATTAGCCTTTGTTATGATTTGAATAGTATTCTTGTCAATTTCTCATCATATTTCTCTACATGTTCAGAAATGTGTTTGTCATTCTAACTCTATAAATATTTACCATAAAGTAAAAAATACACATGCCAATCATTAAAAAGCATATAAAAATAGCAAAAGTATATCTATTAGACTAATAGTATTGTTGGATATTTTTTAAAGCTCTTTTACGGCTGTTCTTATTTTTTATAAATAAGGATACTTTTGTGTGTTGTGGATTTTAACAATGACAAAGTATTTGTTACATTATACATTATATCCTACATAATCTTTTTAGGGTAAAATAATATGTATTTTACTATTTTTATATTTTTTATTTAGTGTGTACTGAGCTGGAAAAGAGAGATAATGTTTATATTAAGTAACAGTTTATTACATTAAATTAAGGAATATGTATTGAGAATTTACTATGTGGCACAAGCCCTGGTCTAATTTATGTAATTTTCTAAACAGAGATGCAGCATGTTGTATGTCCATTTACTATTCCATCATCTTTTATCTATCCCATGTAGTGTGGTTGCTTACATTTGTGTAAGAATACCAGTTTATTACTCAATAAAATTAACCTACAGATCTTCCAAGATATCCTCATGTCAAGTATAGGTTATAACAAAGAAATGCAGGTATTTAGAAGGAATTCTCATCAACAGAATAGAAGTTGGTAGAAGAGTGAAGACATGTTGGGGCAGCCTAATTAGAAAAGGCAACCATAAAACTCAGTATAGTGGTAAATAGTATAATGAAATTAACTTCCCTGGGATAGTCTCATTGTATTTTATCCATAGATTTATTGAGGTATTATTTCCAGATAAAAAGTGTATATTTTTAAGTTGTATAATATGATTTGATATATGTATACATTGTGAAATAATTGCCACAATTGGGCTATTTAACACATTTATCATCTCACATAGTTACTTCAGTGAGTGTATGTATGTGGTGCCAACACTTAAGAACTATTCTCTAATTTCAAGTATACTATACAATATTCTTAACTATATATATCACAATGCTGTACATTAGATCTCTAGACCTTATTCATATTAGAACTAAATATATACCTTTTGACTGATATCTCCCCATTTCCACTACCCTCCCGGCCCGTGGAAATCCCCATTTTACTCTAAACTTCTGACATCAACCTTTTAGATTTCTCACATAAGTGAGATCATATAGAATATTTGCTTTATTTCACTTAGCATAGTGCCCTCCAGGTGTATTTATGCTATTACAAATGGAAGGATTTACATTTTTTGTGACTGAATAAATTATTTCATATGTGTGTGTATACATCATATATATATGGTGTCACACTTTCCTTATTCATTCACCCATTGATACACAACTTGTTTGCATGTTTTAGTTTTTGTGAATAATGCTGCATGAATGTGGGAGTGCAAATATCTCTTCGAGATCCTGTTTTCATGTCCTTCATCGATATAGCTTGAAGTGGTATTACTCAATCATATGATAGTTCTATTTTTAATTCTTTTAGAAAAGTCCATGCTGTTTTCTATAATGACTATACTAATTTATGTTCTCAAAAACAGTGTACAAGCAACCCATAATATTTTTAAAGATGGTTTTGCTTGTAGCTGTGTCTACCAAAAATTGATATGTAGCACCTTTAATAAAATAATAAAAGACCAATTTTAATGTGTAAATTAAAAAACATGTTGAATAAAGAACTATTTTAAAACACACAAAGAAACTCTTTTAAGTACACATACAAACTGAAACAGACTTAATCTAATAAATATTAGATTTTTCCAAAATCTAAGAAATAGTGATAGGCATAAACTCTTTATACATTTAGAATTCATAAAAATAAAATATTTCTTTACTATGTTATCAACATCCTGATGTTTACTATAACACATGCAAAAATATTTTTTTGAAAAAATGTTATTTATAAAATTATTAAAATAATGCAAAAATATTTTCAAAAACATATGACTACAGAGCCTAATATATATTTTGGAATGTCTCTTTCTACTAATCATTTACATCTAAATCTTATCCTTCTATTCTCATGTTTATAAGGACAGATTCCTATTATATTGTGATTAACCTATTAGAGTAAAATTTATTATTTAATATTAAAAAAGAATTCTAGCTAACTAGGAGTGGTAATTTTTAAGATAAACTCATTTGCTACTAAAAATGTAGAAGGCAGTTTGCTTATACTTGACATTAAATAAGAAATTCCTTTTTTATAAGATGATTTGAGAATATAAAAGTGAAACATAAGCACAACAAATATATTCATGGGAAGAAGATTAAAATGACAATTTACAAAGAGTATAGTGACTAGGGAAAGCACTTCTTATCTCTGTACTACTTGGTTCAGGGCATGGATATTCAGTTATGCTGAGAATTTTATTAAGAACAAAATGTCGACTTTTCCCTTCTTATTTTTACCATTCTCAGAAGATTAAACAATATTTGTTGTCCTACCACATTTTGTTTATTCATCACATTTTTATTGTACCTCTTATCTTTGTTTATAATTAAGCAACTTTAGCAGAAACTTATCTCCCAGACTGTTCTGCCTTAATCAAAAATGCCTGCTCATTCCCATGGTGGTGATTATTTAAGCTGATCATTGCCTGTCACTAGATTTGGCCCCAGAGAGAAAAATATGTAAGACTCTTGTTTTAAAATCATTAAATTAATATTAAGATACTTGCATAAACATTAATGTGAAGGGATTAAGCAAAATATATGTATATGTATGTATGTGTGTGTGTGTGTGTGTATTATATATATATAATCATAGACACAGACAACAGTTTGGCAATAGCCAGAGTAAAAGGGGGTGAGGGTAGGTGGAGGTGAACAAAGGGGGCAAATGGGAATGAAAGAGACTTTGCGTGGAGCAATGGGTACACAATGCTGTGAGCAAATAATGTCTTATTGGGTTTCACACCTGAACTTATATCCCCCTAATTTAATTAAAACAACAAAAAAATAACTATGTTTATTATTTCATTGCTGGTCTTGTTCTGACTTGTTTCATTTTTTTTTAGCCGGGATGTTTCTCAAGAGTGCCTAGCTTAACCAGTTCATAGATTGCTGTCTTACTGTCCAAACCTCCAAATTCTGCTTTGGTCGTTAGGATCCCATCTCTGTTATGATATAGCTCTGTGATTTCCTTCTGAATCCTGAGTCAAACTGTTTTCATACTACTCATTTTTCCAATTCTGCACTTTTCTCATTCTAGGGATATACTTGTTTCTAGAGTAGAGGATGTTTTGACAGTAACTTAAAACTTGCCTTGCCTCACCAGATGTAGTTACCCAATTCCAGCATTGATACTGATATCAGTATAAGGTTTGGAGGAGACATGATTTATGGTATTACCCTGAGATAAGAAAATGGCAATGCTTAGACAATATTCAACAGAAAAGCAGTCAATTAGCACATTAAACTATATCATAGACATAATTATATTAATATGTAGTGTACAAATCTTCCATTGAATTTATCAGAAAATCCATGCTCCATGAGTACTAAATATACTAACCTATGTATTGCAAAGTTTAACAGCTGATCTGAACAATTCTACATCTAATCACCAAGAAATTCTATCATGACTAATATCACTTCTATATTGAACATTAGAGTTCACTATACTATGACAAACCAAGGAATAGACTGTGGCAGAAATCTTAGACACAAAACCATATTTTTTTTTGGAATTTTGCTCTTACTTTTTTTCTTTATATCAAATGTAAACAATGCTTTTTTATCTTATCAGAATTTAATATGTTTAATTTTGATGTGAGTTATGTTTGTATTAAAGAAGACATCTTTGAACCATTGTCAAAATTTTTAATAATGCTTCTCTATTCTCATATCAATGATCTTATTCATCATTAGTTTAGGTCATATGCTTTGAGAGTGTAGCAAACACTGTTTGAAGATATTTAAAAATGGAAATGATAATCCTCCTACTTCATTGTACTACAATGAATTTCATGTTGAAAAATTTTAATACATATGCCAGCCTAATTCATATAATTGAATTCTCCTAAATATTCTCCCTGATGCGACGCTATTTTAGTTCTATACAGCTGGAGCCCCATATTAATATGAATTTAATGTTTTATAAAACTTTTCCTTGTTTATTAATGAAATAATATTTATATAATTATATTTTTCATATTTATAATTCAATGAATTTGACAAACATTTGCAGTGGTATAACCACCACCACAATCAAAATAAATATTTCTATTGTCCATAAAGATGTTTTTATTCCCTTTGTAGTCTTTTCATTTTTACTGATTTCTAGGTTCTGGGAACCACTTATACAATTACCATTCCTACAGATTTGTATTTTCCAGAATGTCATATAATGTCTTTTTGTTTTATAAGAACTACTTCATTGTTATTTATAAAGAACCTGTAATGGCACACATAAAAATTGTAATGAGGCAGAGTATTACAACTTTGACCCTAGATATTGTGTTTTCCTGAAAAGAAAATGACAATTTTCAGGGTTTCAGGGTTGAAAATATTAAAAGAGGGTTGTTTTTCTAAGTTTTACCTTATGAAGAATAATTTATACATCTTGAGGATAGAAGATCTCCAGAAATCCAATTAGGAGAAAATTACTTTGACATATTAAATGGCAGGGTTTTTTTTCTGATGGTTTCCAAATAAGATAATCAAAGCATTCACATGGCAAGGAAACTGTGATGAAAGATGATACATATGCCCTGCTGAGATAAAAACTGGCTGGGCATTTCTTGTCTTCAACTATTACATTTCTTTGAGTGAACAGTGATTGGATTTCTCTTTTCTGCTTCAGCTTTTCTGTTCAAGTTATTCTAGAGAAGTAATTTTTTTTTTTAAAAAAAGGAGCATGAAACAACTAAACAGAATGAAAATGAAAAATGATTGAACATTTTAGTGATTTTAGGAGAATGGAATTTAAGTTGCCAACTCAAGCATATAGATGCTTTTCTACTGGGAAAAAAATCTGGAACTTGTGTACTTTGTGCTAGTTTGGTGGAAGAATACAAAACAAATTTTTTTGTAACAGCATTTAAAATTCTCTCAGGAGTATAAACATTATTTTGTCCTTGCCTGTGGGCAGCAGGGTGTAGCATATCAAACATATTGTACATACAAGATGAGGGGAAACCACCAAACTGAGGCAACATGCTCATTCAGTCTCTGTGGCACCAATTTGGTCTACAGATTTTTAAGCACTAGTCCCAAACGCAACAAGCAGGAGATAGACTTAGAATGCAAAAACGTTTGTATTATAGCAACTCTGTAGGGGAATCCGAAAGTTCAAAAGAAATAAATTGTTTAACCTCCAATTCTACTAAGGAGAAAAATAATTCTATCTATACTTTGCTGCAAATACGACATTTGGGACATTTGAAATGAATGATTTGTACATTTTAGTATATAGTTGTGGTCATATAGCTAATTCATTTACTAATATAATTTTAAAATCCCACTGCCTGTTAAAAGAGCAATGGACACAAGACTTTCCATTCACTTGAAACTACTGGAAAGAAATAAAGCTCACTGAAACTTAGTCAGAATAAAATTATTTAATGAGCATTAAAAACAACTATTATTAAAATATAACATGTTTCAAATAAATAATATAAATAAGTTATAAACAACTTTTAGGTAAATTTTAAAGAATTTAATTTATATTATGACTCCACAAGATTTGATAGGTATTTTATTAAGATAAAGGAATACATTTTAAAAACCAGAGACTTAACTTGAGTCTGCTGATGATTCCAATTTTTTCCTTTTTTCATGAAAGCTAATACTCCTCTATTTCTAGAATTAGGGGTAATTTTAACCGTCCTTTCTTTTTGAAAATAGCACTCCAAAGAGAACACCAGACTTTCCACAACATTATCCTACTTCTTAACCCACTGTAGAAAGGATGGGTATGACAAAATTGCTTTGGTTTCTCATAAAATAATTTTTCATATTTTGTCATTGTTAAAATATCAAAAAGAGATTTTAAATATAAATAATTTATTAATGTAACTGAAATTCCAAAGGGTATAATATATTTATTTCCAACCTAGTTCTTCCTATGAAGTAATAACATATTATAGTAGTCACCCACCTGAAGAAATATCATTATAAGCTGTACATAAAGTACTTTAAAGAGAAGAAGTTAGTATTGTGGCTGTAAGAACAAGAAGTACTAGGAAAAATAAGTAATCAAAAGACATTGAGGCCCTAGCTGGTTGGCTCCCAGCATATAGAAGTCTGAGGTTTGATTCCCAGTGAGGGCACACAGGAGAGGTGACCATCTGCTTCTTTCCCACTCTCCCTCTCCCTCCCCCTTTTTTCTCATTCTCTCTCTCTCTTCCCTTCCCACAGGCATGGCTCAATTGATTGGAACACATAAGCACTGTGCGCTGAGAATAGCTTTGTGGAGCCTCTGCCTCAGATGCTAAAAATAGTTCAGTTGGTATCATGGTCCCAGATGGGCAGAACATTAGCCCCAGACAGGGGATGCCAGTGGATCCCAGTTGGGGAGCATGTGGGAGTCTATCTCTCTACTTCCCCTCCTCTCACTTTGAAAAAGAAGAAAAAAAAGACATTGAAAAATTTTGCAATTTATTTTTTTAATTTAAGGAGTAACCTATTATTTATGAAATAACCTTAAACTAACTTTCTTGGCTTAAGCAGAAATTAAATTAAAATGAAGAAAAACAGTATTTTCTATGAGTTCCTGCCCATTAAAAATTTTTTTTTTTAATAAAACACATCATGCTTGAAAACACTTTCATAGGCAGACATGCAAAACCCAAATTTGAAATGATAAATTCTATTCTTTTCTTTGAATGCAAAAAACGATAAAAGTGATCAGATTATGGGAATGCACTTGTAGTTCACTTTCTAAATCCTTTTGTATTTTCTCCAAAGTCATTCTTTCTGTTTATGGAGAGTACATTGCGGCAGTCAATCACATGCTCCTTCTGACAGTGCAAAGTGGTGATCTTCAAAAGAATTTCAGCTCCCCCTTCTTCATACTTGCATTAATGTAATTCCTGGTGTTTTAAATGCTTAGCACATTTCAATAAATACTGAATGCTTGATTTTCATAGGATCTTATTTGACTGTAATTCTGATTCTGAAGAACATTTGATGACATCTATCTTATTCATGTACAAATTATAGTTTATCAGTTGGTTAATTCTGTTTCGCTCATGTTAAAATTTAGAGATAATATGGAAATAGGAACAAAATTCAGTAAATAAAAAATCTAAAAATTCTTATAAGATTGGTATTCACTTGTTTGTTATACCAAGGATTATCAAAAGGAAAGACACATCTTTTCTCCATTTTACATGTCTTTATTATTTTTTTGTGGTTTAAGGGGGTTCACTCCTAGCCTAGAAAATAGACCATACTTCCTTGACTTAAAATATTTAATATAAATCAGCACTTTTACCATTTTAAACATATGAACCTTAGAACCCCTATCTCTTTTTACTCCTAGTATTCACACTTTGCGTTTCTTTCTATCTTTCTAACATCAGTGATGTATTGTCATACATTTTAATTCTATATTTATTCTCTCATTGATATTTATTATTTTCTGTATTTGTGCTTCTAGCTGTAATTATACCATTACATAAAAACTCACTGTAATTAAAATAGCTAATAATACATTTTCATCTTGTTTTTATAAAATTATTTTATTAAATCTTTATTTATGAAGGATATTTTCAGTAGGTATAGAAGTCTATGTGGGCTGTAATCTTTTTCAGCTTTTTAATAACATACTATTTACTTCTATTTTCAACTGTTTCTTATAAAGTCTACTCTAAGTGATATTGTTTATTCTCTGAAGAAAAGTATACCTCAAAAATTGAGATATTCTTTTTGTCTTGATTTTTAGAAATTTGAGGTTTAATTTGTATATATTCTATCTGAGGTGCATGACTTTCTTAACTCTTTGTTGTTCTGTTACTTGGGAATATTCTTAGCTATGGTTTAAACTTACTGCTTCTGTTTTGTTTTACCTCTTCCCTCAGATTGCTTCATCTCACCTGAAATCAGCTTTCTTACCTCCTCTCTTTTGTTCCCTCTCTCTTCTTTCTTTCTGTGATCTAGAAGATATCGTAGAATATTTCAGCACATATACATCTTTTATGCTCTTTTTTATTTTCTTTTTATTCCTATAAAAGACTGAATTTTTTAATTTTATCATTAATTTTAATGGGTGACATAGATCAATCAGGGTACATAGGTTCAGAGAAAATATCTCCAGGTTATTTTGACATTTGATTATGTTGCATACCCATCACCCAAAGTCAAATTGTCTTCTGTCACCTTATATCTGGTTTTCTTTGTGCCTCCTCCCTCCCCCACCTTCTCTTTCTCTTTCCTCCCCCTCCCCCATAACCACCACACTCTTGTCCATGTCCCTGAGTCTCATTTTTATGTCCCATCACGCTCTTTACTGTACTTTTCAGTATATCTTTTTCTCTGGCTTATTCTATTTTCTAATGATTTTTCTTTCTATTCACTAATTTTTATTCTAGCTATATCTTAAATTGTGTTCTTAATAATACCACAATATATTTTACAGATTTAAATTTTCTGCTATTATTTATCTTATACATACTAGTGCATATTGATCATTGTTATGTTTGGATCAAATCCACACATGATAATTCCAATAATGATTGTGTTTTAATTCCTTTGTTTTCAATAATTTAGTCTTGTTTCCTATAATATCTGCTAATTTTTTTAGAATGATGAACATTATATATGCAAAATTTTTAGATAATTTGAGGTTCTAAATATCATTATGTGCAACCAGAGAGGATTTTTTTTTTAAATGTCTGGCAAGCAGTAGACTAGGTGCAGATTAATTTATTCAGTTTGGGATAAAACTGATTCAAAGTTGTTTTTCTGCCTTTTTAAGAGGATTTAGTTGGGTTTGCTCTTACTCCAGCTAAAGCCTGGGGCACTTACCAGAGCACATCTTCTTTGGCAGGTCCTGAACTAAATGTTTCTTGCCCCTGCTCGTGAAGTTGGCAAAAGCTCCCTTTAGCTTCTTAGCATTTTGGCTAAAGTTTAAAAATCAGCAAACACTTAGGAAGGTGCCAAGTGTTATTACACTTCGCTTTCTGCATTCCTCTTTCGTTCTGTGCTCTTGGCACCTCAAGTTCTGGCTGCCCTGGTAGACATCAATCTTGATTTTCACTTTTCTGGTCCCAGGTGACTGCCCAAGGCTCTGATCAGTTTCTCAGTACCTTCATTCTTTGCACAACGCAATAAGGAATAGGTGGCACAGAAAGTGGTCTCTGCTCAGTACAGTTCCCTTCTCTTCAGGTAATTAGTTCCCCAAGTGCTGGCTCTCAGAGTATTCTCCAAATTTTAAATTATATTTAAATAATAATTTTTAATTAATTTATTTATTTTAGAGAGAAAGGAAAGGGAAGAAAGAAAGAGAGAAAAGAAACATTGATCTGTTTTTCTGCTTATTTAGGCATTCATTGGTTGATCCCACACTGGGGATCAAACCAGTAACCTTGGCATATTGGGATGACACCCTAAAAAACTGAGCCAGGGCCAAGAATATGTTTTATAGTTACTTTCATGATCTGTTTGTTCTTCTACAAGCTAGTGTTTCCTTATTAGATTATATTAATAAAAATAATATTTAATGAAGGAGATATTGAATATTCTAAAAATATTTAAAAAGTTTGATTAATTTTATGAGTTAATATCTTTAAGTTTTTAGCACAACAATCATCTTAGATTATGACAGGTATTTTAGGAAGTAAAAAGACTAAAATATTTAAGATGTACTAGTTATGTCTTTTGAAAGAACATCTTTTCAAAATATAGGTAATCATATTTATTTATATAATATAATCTATTTATATTATTATTTATATAAGATATATATAAATAGGTAACCGTGTTTATTTATTTATGAAAGAATTGACAGTTATAACAGGAAATAAATATCTTAAACTGTGGATTACATTGAACTATACATTACTATAGTCAGTTACAAATATTGTTACTCTTCCACCTGTCTCTCATAGCTCTCTCTCTCTTTTATTAAGTGAGAGGCAGGAGGCAGGGTGGCAGAGACAGTGGGGGAAGAGAAGGAATGGAGAAGCAGATGGTCACTTCTCCGTGTGCCCTGACCGGGAATTGAACCTTGTACTTCCACACGCAGGACCAATGCTGCACTACTGAGCCAACTAGCTAGGGCCCATAGCTCTCTCTTTTACTCTCTCTATATGTCTGTGTCTATATATGCTTGCAAAGTGGATCCCAGTCAGGAAGCATTCATGAGTCTGCCTCTCTGCCTCCTCTCCTCTCACTAGTAAAAGCTACAGCTCTTAAGTATCTATTATGATGAGTTTTGGCACATGTATACACCAGTTATTTTCAACCAGTATCCCACAATATTTTTTTTGTATTTTTTCGAAGTGAGAATAAAGGGCTGGGAGGGGGCAGGGGAGCAGACAGACAGACTCCCGTATGCATCCGACAGGAATCCACCTGGCATGCCCACCAGGGGGTGATGCTCAGCCCTTCTGGGGCATTGCTACCATGCAATCAGAGCAATTCTAGCCCCTGAGGCAGAGGCCGTGGAGCCATGCTCTGCGCCAAGGTCAACTTTGCTCCAGTGGAGCCTTGGCTGCAGGAGGAGAAGAGAAAGATAGAGAGAAAGGAGAGGGGGAAGGGTGGAGAAACAGATAAGCAGTTCTCCTGTATGCCCTGGCTAGGAATCGAACCTGGGACTTCCACACGCTGGGCGGACTCTCTATCGCTGAGCCAAATGGCCAGAGCTACAATAATATTGCACTGATTTCTTTTCCCTTAGATTGTCAAATAAAAAAAAATGGCTACATCCAGCACAATAGCCATCAGGTGTAAATGCCCTGTCTTGAACCATAAATATGCAGTATAGGACATATAATAAAGTTGCATCTTATTGCTCACATTAATAAAGCTGTGTCTGATTGCTTAGTTCTTAGTATCAGAAATCCTTATATCAAATATATTCATCTGACTTTTTAAAAAGTCACTTTGGAGCAAGAAACGTAGGCAATTACTATGATTTTTTTGTAAATCAATCAAAATTATACCTATTTTTTGTCAGATTGGCAACAAATACATTTTTTGGTGGGCCACAGTATTTTCATACTTAGTTTAATATGTGCCCTAAAATGAAAAAGGTTGAAAATCACTAGTATAAACTATGCAACTAATTACCAAATCAGGTTATAGAAAATTTTCATCACCAGGGAATTTCTTTATGACCCCTTTCTATTAAACTATACTCTGCATAAGCAAGCTTTTTTTAAAATTTTTATCTCATAAATTAATCTGGCCTTTTTTAACCTTATAAAATGGCATCATATAGTATGTACTTTCCTATATCTGGATTTTTATGCTCACTATAATATTGCTGAGATCCATTTATGTTGAGGTATTTATAACTTATTGCTGAATATACAAAATATTAAATTTTATGAATATATTAAAATTAATCCATTTTTATATTAATGAACAGTAGTTTCCAGACATTGATTATTAATCATAAAGTTTTCTAAATATCTTATGCAGACTGATAAATTTCAGCATCTTTTTATGTTCTTATTAGATATTTGTATAGACTTTTCCTATTTTGTCCTCATAATTGATGTTTCTTGATGCATTTTAGATACAATTCCTTTGTCAAAGAAATGCGTAACAAATATTTTCCTCCAGGTTGTGACTTGTGTTTTTAAGAATATAAAATTATTTTTCTATATTTTCTCTTAGAAATTTTATGATAAAAGCTTTATGTTTACATATAATTCATCTCAAAATAACTTCTGTATATGACATAATATTTTGTTTCTCATTGAACTTATTTGACAACTTTATTACTGGTTATCTATATGTGTCTATCTACTTTGGTCTACTATGAACACATTCTACTCTGTTCCATTATTCTATTTGTTAATTTTCATGTCAGTAACACACTGTCTTGAGTAATGAAGCTATAAAATGAGTCTTGAAATTAGGCAGCAAATGTCTTCCAAATTTATGCTTTCTTTTAGTATTGTTCTGACTATTCTACAACCTTTCCAATTCTGTAGTAATTTGATTATTGGTTAATTAATTTGTAACAAATTGGCTTTGAGATTTTTATAAGGGTTGCTTTGAAATGTTGAGTAACTCAAACATTATAACAACACTGAATTTTCAAAACAAGAACAGGATTTATCTTGCCGTTTCTTTTCTTTAGTTTCTCTTAGAATTTTTTTTGTCTAATTCAAAGATATATCATGTTTTATTAAATTTATTAATAAAATATTGATATTAATGCTATTAAAATTATATTGTCTTAATTTCTTAATTGTTTTTGCTATTATGCATTTATATAACTGTGTATCCTGCAAATTTTAATAACATGATGTTTATAATATATTTACATAGTTTTCAGGATTTTTTTACATATCCAGTCATGTCATGAGTGAATAAAAAGTGTTTTACTCCATTCCTTCTAGTCATTATACTGAATTTTCCCCTCATTTCTTTTGTTGGATCATATTGGTGTGACCGCTAGTACAATGTTAAATAAATAATGAAAGCTCACATTTTTGTCTCAAATCTCAAAGAAACTGCACTGATATTTTGTCAGTAAGTAAAATGTTAGCTATAAGTTTTCCAGAAATATACTTAATCAGATTGAAGAATTTTTCATCTATTCTCATAATTATTATGAGTTATTAACATAATGATGTGCTAAAGATTATTAAAAGATATAGTCATATATTTCTGTTTTTTAATGTAATATATATTAATTGTTCTTTAAATCTTAAACCAACCTTTCAATCCATAGTCAAGATTTAATTGCTCATGCTGAATTATAGTTTTTATTTTTTTATTGGATTTAATTTGTAATATTTTCGTAAGAGTTTTTTCATCTTTGCTTGTGTTTCAACAAATTTCTAGATACATAAGTAGATATATTATACAAAATCAGCATTTTTTTTTCAGAGACAGAGAGAGAGTCAGAGAGAGAGAGAGATAGGGACAGACAGACAGGAATGGAGAGAGATGAGAAGCATCAATCATTAGTTTTTTGATTTGACACCTTAGTTGTTCATTGATTGCTTTCTCACATGTGCCTTAACCACGGGCCTTCAGCTGACCGAACATCCCCTTGCTGGATCCAGCGACCTAGGGTCCAAGCTGACGAGCTTTTGCTCAAGCCAGATGGGCCCGCACTCAAGCTGGTGAGCTCAGGGTCTCAAACCTGGATCTTCTGCATCACAGTCCAACACACTATCCACTGCGCCACCGCCTGGTCAGGCAAAAGTTCAGCAATTTTTAAGCATTATTTTCTGACTATTGCTCTGTTTTTATTATTTCTCTCTTGTCCTGGAATCACCATTACTTGGTATTATCCCACATATTACTGAATCTCCATTTAACATTTAAAAGTTACTTCTAAATCTTCAGTTTAAATAACTTTCATTGATCTGTCATTAATTTCATTAATTATATTTTTCCAGTGTCTAAAATGCATTTAAGCCCACATAGTACATTTTCTTTTATGTATTATATTTTTTCTAGTATTTCCATTTGATTTTTATAATTTCCATTTCTTTGCCATTTTGCCAACTGTTTTCTAATATGTCTATATTTTCACTCAGTAAATATATTTTAATAGTTATATTACAATAATTTTTTAACTCACAACTTGTCTCATCTAGCAATATTTTTACTGATTATTTTTGTTGCTAATAATGCAGCACTTGTTTCCTTTTCCTAAATAATTAGAACTTTTTTTGTCAATCTTACTTTAAGTGGAGATAATGTATTTTCTTTCTTTAAATGACATTGATTTTTGTTCTGATAGGCAGTGAAATTTCCGACAGATCTTGCTGACAGTATGATTGTCACACAAAAAGCTGAGCATATTTAAACTTGATGTGTTTGGAAATAGATATATATATCCATAAAACCATAACCATAGTCCATGTCATAAATACATATACCTATCATATTAGGCTTTATTTTATGCTTTGTTAGGGTGGATCTGTTTTGGTTGTCTCCTTAATTCATGGGTTATGTACTAATTAAAGAGCGATATCTTTATATGAGCAAGAACTATATGTGATCTTAAATAAATTTCCAAAGCTAGACTGGAACTCCAGTGATGTCAGTACTATATGACCTCTGGTATTTCTATTTAAATCTTAGCTGAATAGTAGCTACCAGCTCTTAGATTTGGCAGTGAATCACTATGAACATGTGAAGTCCAACACCCAGTAGAAGATCCTCATACACTTCTATGAAGAATCCTAGAGTCCTCTCTTACTCTGATCAAATCAAGCTGCTTCATTAGCTACAAATCCTGATTTCTTCCTCAATAGCTCTATGTATAAGTTAATAAAATGCCTTCATGCAAAATGCCAAAATGGACTTGCCTCTATATTTTCCTTCATTACAAGGATATTTGTTCCCCCCGGAAAAAACCACATATAAATTAAATCCTAATGCTTTATAGCCAACCTCTAGACTAACAAAGACCTTATTAGCTTGAAGACAAAGAAAAAAATTAAAGAATCA
Organism: Rhynchonycteris naso; assembly: GCA_037038555.1. Lineage (NCBI taxonomy): Eukaryota > Metazoa > Chordata > Mammalia > Chiroptera > Emballonuridae > Rhynchonycteris > Rhynchonycteris naso. Next base: position 119,519,126 of record CM072996.1, on the reverse strand, counting down.
ATACACAATAGTATACTTCTCAATGAAAAATAAATTTTAGTTGAAAGATGAGGAGATAGTGAGACAGACTTTTGCATGCACCCTGACCAGGATCCACCTGGCAACCCCATTTGGGTCAGATGCTTGAGTTCTAAGCTATTTTTAGTGCCAGAGGCTGATCTACTCCAGTGGAGCTATCCTCAGCACCAGGGTCATGCTAAAAAACAGTTGAGCCACTAACTGCAGTGGGTGGAGGGGTAGAAAAGGAGAGTGAAGGAGAAGCAGATGATTACTTCTCCTCTGTGTCCTGCCTGGGAATCAAACCCAGAATGTCCATATGTTGGACCTACATTCTATCCACTGAGGCATAGTCCAGGGCCTAAAACTTTTTAAGAAATACTTTAAAATAAAATTTAAAAAAATGTTCAAACCAAGGCCCTGTGCAGCTGGTTCAGTTATAGAAAGCCAGCCAGGACATGGATGTTTCAGGTTTGATTTTCTGTCAGGGCACAAAGCAGAAACGAACATCTGCTTCTCTACCTCCCCTTCCTCTCCTGCAGCCATGGCTCAATTAATTTAAGCAAGTTGGCCTCCGGTACTAAAGATGACCCTGTGGACTCTGCCTTAGGTGTTAAAAATAGCTTGGTTGCCAGGCTAAGGAGCAATGCCCAACTGGGCAGAGCATCATCCCATGGGGGCTTGCCAGTTGGATCCTGGTCCAGGGGCATATGAAAGTTTGTCTCTCTGCCTCCTCTGCTCTAACTTAATTTAAAAAAAAATAGATAGATAAAAAAATATTCCAACCAACTAAAATTGAGAGAATTTCCACCAGCACATGCTCACTTCAGGAAATTTTGATGACTTGGAGATAATCAGTCAGAAAGAAAATTTTGCTAGAATGATGAAGATATAAGAAAAAATAAAAGAACCACAAAAATGAGTGATATGCAAATAAATTTAAGTAAATATTAATGATATAAAGCAATACTCATTGTGTCTCTTGGGGTTTAAGAAAAAGAAAAAAATAATTGAAACTAGAATTAAGATAAAAGTACAGTTAGTCATCTGTTGTGTATCACAAATCATAGAAAATAACTGAAAAGAGTTATATAATTGAACAGACACAAACACGTTAAAATTTGCTCATACTACAGTGTACTATCTCTATTCCAGAAGTGTACAAAAATCAAAAATAAAAATTTGTATTTAACTATTTTCATGAAAGCAATAAATATTCATTTTCAAAAAAGTAAGTTTAAAAATCAGTAGTTTTTATAATTTGTGCTGAAATTGTAATTAAACAGAAATGATTCATTATGAAATACTAAGTTGTAGAAATTAAATGTGATTAAAATATTTCAGATGTGGTCAAGGTTTATTATAATGTAAGCACTGACAAATTATTTTTCTGTTTTGTTATTGAGGATTATAATTAATGCCATATATATATATATATATATATATATATATATATATATATATATATATATATATTGTATTTTGTGCAATGAGAAGTGGGGAGGCAGAGATATTTCCACATGCGCTTGACAGGGATCCACCTAGCATGTCCACTAGGGGGTGATGCTCTGCCCATCTGAGGTGTTGTTTTGTAGCAACTGGACCCATTCTAGCACCTGAGGCAGAGGCCATGGAGCCATTCTCAGCTCCCTGGCCAACTTTGCTCCAGTGGAGCCTTGGCTGCAGTAGGGGAAGAGAGAAATAAAGAGAAAGGAGAGTGGGAAGGGTGGAGAAGCAGATGGGCACTCCTCTTGTGTGCCCTGGGCAGAAATTGAACTCGGGACTTCCACACGCCAGGCCAACGCACTACCACTGAGCCAACCGGTCAGAGCCAATGCCAGTTAGATTTTTTTCAAAGTGATTTTACCACATTAAAATATTTGCCTGTAAAATCTTTTCTTAAAATGCAATATTTAAATATGAAATTTGAGGAGTAATAATTTATCTTTTAATCTGTTACAAAGCATATATGATATTAAATATTTCCTTAGTATCACCATGTATTTTAATAATCTAAAAACAATATATCAGTTTTAATTAGAAAATTAGATATTCATAGAGCTAATAGTGTTTTTATTCTAGGGATCTTATTTTAATTTTATTATTATTTTTAATTTCTTTTTTATTTTATTCATATTTAGAGAGGAGACACAGAGTGAGAGAGAGAGAGAAAGTGGGGAGGAGCTGGAAGCACCAACTCCCATATGTGCCTTGACCAGACCAGTGCAGGGTTTTGAACTGGCGACCTCAGTGTTCCCAGGTCGTCGCTTTATCCACTGCGCCACCACAGGTCAGGCTTTTATTATTTTTTGTTGAAGTATATTTTACATAAAATATATTAGTGTTATGTATACAACATAGTGATTTAACATTATATACCTTATAAAGTTGTGAACACAATAAGTCACTTAAATATATCACATCTTCTTTACTTATTATCTGTTCATGGATAATGAGATTCCTTCCATATCATGGCTATGTAAATAATGTTGCAATGACATAGGGCACAGATACCTTTTCAAATTAGTCCTTTGGATTTCTTCAGAGAAATATCCAGAAGTAGAATTTGTAGATCATATAATAGTTCTGTTTTTATTTTGTTAAGAAAACTCCATATTGTTTTCCACAGTGGGTGGACAAATTTAGATTCTCACCAATAGAGCACATGGGTTCCCTTTTTACCACATCCTAACTAACACCTGTTATTTGTTATTTTTAAAATAATAGTCATTCTGACAGGTGTGTGAGGTGTTTTCTCATTGTGAATTTTATTTCATTTTTGTGATTATTAGTGATGTTGAACATCTTTCTATGTGCCTGTTAACTATATGTATGCCTTTCTTAGAAAAAAGTCTACTTAGGTCTTCTATCCATTTTTTAGTCAGATTTTTTGAGTTTTATGAGTCCTTTATATGTTTGGATATTAATACCTTATTGGATAGGTTATTTGAAAATATCTTCTCCCATTCAGTACATTGTTCTGTTTTTTTCCTTTCTGTTGATTGTTTACTTTTCTATACAAAAGCTAGTTTTAGTTTTATTTATTTATTTTTCTATTAATTGTCCTTGCCTGAGGAAACATGCAAAAAATACTTCTAGACTAATAGTATTTAATTTTAAAAAGAAATTACAATTTACCAAGGTATTTTTGAGCAAGGATTGGTCAGAAAAAAATGACTTAAAAATAAACATAAGAAAATTGGATAGCTCTAAAAAGAAACTTAAACTAGGAAGGTAAGAAATCAATAGTTACCAAATGTGTGCTTTATCCCTACATGGATATTACATTGTTCAGCAGCCAATAGTTACAAGCAAGCTGAAGTGCTGACTGGGCTGTGAAGGAGAAAGCAGCAACAGGAACGCAGGGGAGAAGTGTGGGCAGTATGCACTGAGTTTTTTATCACAGGAGAAGGCTATATTGAAGTGTAAATCTCCTGATTTTTTTTTTCTTTTCTTTCCTTCTTCCTTCAATTTTAATTCCCTCATCTTTTTATCAGACTTATTTCTTCATTCTTTTTATTCCTTGCTTCTCATTTGTCTCTCTGACTTTCTCTGTGTGCTCTCCCCTTCTTTCCTTTTACCTTATCCTACCCCTTAAGGAACTGTCATATACTGTATATCATAAGAAAGGCATAAAAAATTTCACAGACATATGCTGTATTTCAAGTGTCACATGGCATACTCAATATTAATCTCAAGAATGTGGCAAAGTCTGCTTAAAAATAGTCAAAGTATAAACTGAAAAATATATTTTCCCTGTATGATATGAAGAATTCAAGAGTTAAAATTTTCACTTTAGTTATAATTAATAAGGCTAATGATTCATGCAGTAAGAAAAACTTTGTTCTAGGAACTGAGATGCATAAACAGGCCTATATGATATCATGAGGGCTGCAAGCAATCCACCCTTTGTGCTCCAAGCCCAGGAGATCTGCAAGCAACCAAGATGGTATCTAAGCCTTGGTGTTCTGGGGATGGAACGTCTGCTGACAAGGATGAAGATAAAAAATATTGAATAGCAGATGAAGAAATACTGGAGAAATCTCTGAACTGCAACGTTTATCTAATTAATTTTCCCCCTGAACTCCAAACCCCTTTTCTAACCTTTTGTTCCCCTTATAAAAATGGCCAGCATTAGATTAGATGTTAATATGGTTTTTAGGGCACATAATCTGCCATGTTCTCAGATTATGAGCCCCATAAATATTCAATCCTTGTCTCTATTTATTTAGCTGCGTAGTGCAGTACAAACACCAACTTCTCCAGTTTCATTTTTGGCAACTCCTCTAGGACTGCTTTGGGATGCATTGGTAAGAGTAGATATTTGGTGGAGCGTCCTGTTGGCTGCCTAGACTGGGGAGCCTGGAATGCAAATTTCAAGACTACTTAACAGCTGCCAAGTAAAATCAATTGGGGACTCTCATTCTCCTACTTTCAGCACACCCTTCAACTTACAGTTGCCTTCACCTTTGATTGAATCACTGTGCTTTATGGTTTACAGTTTCAGGTTATGACCTGGAACTGCATCAGGTTATTCTAGGTGCCTTCTGAATTCTCATTTGTGTGATATTACAAAGTTTCATTTAGTAGTATTAGAGGAACCTCAAACAGCTCTATGGGTTGAATTGTGGTTTATTGGTTGACCTATGCTTATAAACCTACGACTAAAAAGAAAATGGTTCAATTAGAGTTGTTTTTGTTAAAAATCAAGGAAATGGGATAAAATATTTGCTGGCACAGAAATCTGAGAAGAGGCAAGATATATAGAAAAATGGATAGCTGTTTTTTTTTTTTAATTTTGGCTTTGGATCAGAATTGTTTTATGAGAGTCTGAACAAAATCTTCTGCTAGATAAATGAGAGCTTGAACTCATTCAGCTTCAAAGATAAGGGGCACTTCCTTTCTCCAGCTTGAATCTCATGTATTTGTAGTTGACTAATACTCTCTGTGGAGGTGTCAGAGGGCATTTTTCATGATATGCAGAAGCCACAGAGAATCCCAATTCAACTGTAATTAAATAATTAACTCTTTTGGAGATGCACACATAAAGGTTGGTTTCCTAAAACTCTGAGCCTTCAATTCTGTGTAAGACAACTTGTGAGAGAAACTGAGACATCTTAGGAAAGTTTGAGATGACTCAAGAGATGACATTCCTCTGGAGCTCAACACACAAGCAGCATCCTTTAACATACAATACAATATTACTAGAAATTTGTTCAGAATCTACAAATACCAGAATTAAAATTAATATGAAAAATCATGCCTCCAAGGCGGGAAATTTTCAGCCCCATCCCACATTAATAGTCCAGCAGATATTTGACTAATAGAAAGCCCTTACTTGCAAGTACTTCACAGAACTAGGAAAATTTAACTAGTGATATCAACTTAAGATGACCAAATTGGAGTTTTATTTACACATAAATTAATATTTTATTCAGACAAAATTAGAAAATGCTAGCTCTACAATTAAACTAAATGAATGAAAACCATTAAGATATACTGCCCTGGCCTGACCAGGCAGTGGCGCAGTGGATAGATCGTCGGACTGGGATGCTGAAGACCCAGGTTCGAGACCCCGAGCTCGCCAGCTTGAGCATGGGCCCATCTGGCTTGAGCAAAAGCTCGCCAGTTTGGACCCAAGGTCGCTGGCCCCGGCAAGGGGTGGCTCGGTCTGCTGAAGGCCTGCGTCAAGGCACATGTGAGAAAGCAACCAATGAACAACTATGGTGTCCCAAAGGCAACGAAAAACTAATGATTAATGTTTCTCATCTTTCTCTGTTCCTGTCTGTCTGTCCCTATCTATCCCTCTCTCTGCTCTCTCTCTGTCCCTGTAAAAAAAAAAAAAAAGATATACTGCTCTAATTGTATAAAACATTGCCCCCCCCTTTTTGACAGAGACAGAGTCAGAGAGAGGGAAAGATAGGGACAAACAGGAAGAAAGAGAGATGAAAAGCATCAATTTTTTGGTGTGGCACTTTAGTTGTTCATTGATTGCTTTCTCATATGTGCCTTGAACATGGGGCTACAGCAGATCGAGTAACCCCTTGCTCAAGCCAGCAACCATGGGCTCAAGCTGGTGAGCTTTGCTCAAAGCAGATGAACCCATGTTCCAGCTGGCAACTTCGGGGTTTCAAACCTGGGTCGACCGTGTCCCTTTCCAACACTTTATCCACTGCACCACCACCTGGTCAGGCAGCACTGTCCCTCTTATTAGGGAGCAGCTATAGACTAGAGACCCTGTGCTCCTTTTCCCTCAAAGAATTCAAGATCAAGATCTTTGAGTTTGGAGGGTGGGGTGGTAGGCAGGGAGACATGAGCAGAGAAGGTCACCAGTGCAGAAAGCCTCAGGTGCTTAGCAATGAGCAAAACTGGGAAGGTAAGAATCTAGTTTATATTCTTAATTGATACTAACCAAAAATATATTAAACTACTTGAAGTTAAATCAATTATGAATTCCATCCTGGATATTTTTGTTTTTGTTTTTTTTTTTACAAATCTTATCATTGACCAATCAACCTTAAGATCTCCTCTGCTTGCAAAGTACTGTATTAGAAAGGCTTCATTCTGTCTCTAGGCCCCTGACTTCCCTCTCTTTCCAACCCTTACAGAATCCAGATGGTATAATGTGGAGATCCTCTCTTTCCTTCAAGTATTTACTTTAGAAAACTGGTCATTGTAAATCCTTTCTCTTCTCCTTTGAGATGTAAATCTTTTTTAAAAGACTTGCCAAGTTCATAATTTAGGATTGCCTTTCTCAAGGATCTGGGAGTCATCCCTTTGAAATGTGATCATCAAGGAGACAGTGCTGCATTCTCCAGTCTCTAATAAGAAAAAAGCCTAATGAACTTGAAAAAGGCCAGAGCCTTTGCAATTTTCCAAATTACTAATTGGTAGAACCAATTAGTAAACACAGATGATCTTTATTCCAGGACCGCAGCTCTTAAAACTCTCTAGCTTTTAGTTTTGACCCAAGGTGGTTTTAGACAATTAGCAGACATTTGGTCCCGTCCAAAATGTTTATGGAGACATTTGGTCCATGCCAAAAGGTACCTGATATTTGATCCTGTTTAAAACATTAATGAGCATAGCTGGCCCACACCAAATAGTTCTTGATATTTGGACCTGTCCAAAATGTCCATACTTAGATAACATCTCCAGATTCAAATAGCTAATAATGTTTATTCCCACTTCTGCTTTACAGAATTAAACAATAACAAATAAAACAAATGTGTTATTGGTCTAATAATTGTGTTGTGGTTGTTTTGCCAATAATAATCCTTCTTGTGTTGTAGTTCAATAGGTAGATTGGGATTCCAAACTTTCATAGGAGTGGAATTTATATTAATTATGGAACAAATGTCTTAATGGACTTTTTGAACAGGAAGAAATTTCAAGCACCTTCTGGCATGGACTGTCTGTGAATGTTTTGGACTGAACCAAGTGTCCTGTAAGGGTTCAGACTGCATCCCTTATTGCAATAGCCTAGGAAAAAGTCTTTCTTACCTACTTAACTTTTCTCAGTACAATATTTGCTTTGATGTAATTATAGTCTCAAAAATCTGAAGATAGTAACATTTTGGAGAATAAATCAATTTAATCCAACTTTTTCAAATTCCAACTATGTATTTAATGCTCTTAAGTAGTATATTAGTTATCTACCATACTAGATCTATTCAAGTAACAAATGAGTTTATGTAACACAAAATACATTTGATAAGTAACTAAAAATCCATCATGTTCTTCTTTAACTACCTTATGTACTAGTTTCAAAATTGACTTTTAATTTATATGAACTTTTTAATCTAAATCTTGCATTAAAATATGACATTACTTTTTCCCAATGAGAATATTACTATCAGTATGCATAAGAACCTTGCATTAATAGGTTTTTATTAGACCCTTCCTATAACTGAAGAAAATATGGCTTTGAAAAAACTGATGACATTCTTTCTGTCCACATAATTTTTAGAAAAGCTAAAAGTTTTCATATTCACTGATGTGATACAATATTAACCGCATTATATTAATTTTTCTCTAAATATAGATTGCACTTAATGGAACTTCTAAGACTTATATAATCAAAATGTTACACTGTGTAAAGGTCAGATACCCTACTGCAGAAGTAAATCTGTATAGTAAATTTAACTCTATATTTTGATTTTTCATTAATAATATTTTCACAGCCACAATCATCAATATTTTTAATCCCTTTGAATTTATTTTCTTCTAGAAAAAATATTAACAGAAAGATATTATAACTTTTAACACAGTTTGTTACATATAATTTGCAATAATTTTAGCAACTTTCAACATTCTTAATATGCTGAGCATCAGCATCAGGTTTTAAAACACATGAAATTAAAAAAGACACACCTCACATTTAATAAATTTAACTAACCTTAAGCAAATCAATCTTTATTTCTCAACTTGGTTGTAATAAAAATGCCCTTATTTTCCATTTTCTTGTGGACAGAGATTCAAAAGCAAGACTAGGCATTAGTGAGAGAGAGAGACAGACAGACAGACAGAGAGAGAGAGAGAGACATAAGAGTAAGAAACTGATCTTGGCACAAATGAGGTCTATTTTCCTCTTCATAGTTTCATAATTCACACAAATTCTCAGTTCTCTATTTGACAGTCACCAAAGATAAAGGTGAGAATGAGCTTTTATTATTTTATAAATAACAACAAACAAATTCTCTTGGGTAAGAGTATAGGAATATCATTCCTGCATTTCAGATAAAAGTTCAAAACAGTTTCATTCATCTGCCTTTATTTTACCTCAATAATTTTACATGTAATAACTTTGTTATTCTCTCAGAAATAAAGACTGAAAATTTCAACTCCGCTTTTACTTTTCTTTTATGTCAAACCTTTTTACTTTCTACTTTATCTACTTCACCCATTAATCATCATGTTTTATCCATTTCACAATTATTCTATTTGAATCAAAGGTTTTATACACCGTAAATACACTCAGGATAAGTATAATAGACAATTGGTGTAACTTAGGTATCTCTATTTTCCTCCAGTGAATATGTCCTAATCAATCTGTGATGTTCATCTTTACCTTCAATATAAATCCCTTTTTCAATGTCTAGATTTACTTTGGGGCAAAGACTGATTCACAGGAGCAATGTTCAGCAACTCTCTGTGAACAGTGTGCAGAACTATAGTAAACACAACGGTGAGAAATCAATTGACTATAAAGAATTGTAAGGTGAGATGTCAACCTGTCTTGTTGCCTTGTTGGCAGCTTTCCTATCCTGAGACTAGCATCATCTGATGTTCACCCAAAAGCTCAGTTTTAGTACAGGTTTAAGAATACTTAAGATATAATCTTCATTAATTTCTTGAGTTCTAGTCCACTAGCTTTCAACTAGGAATTAATAAAGTTACCTAGAAGCATTAATAACTATTTTCAATATTTCAAAATAACTAATGTACAATTATCATTTCTCTTTAAACTATAATTTAACTATAGTCAAAGAGTGTCAAATGTCTATGCATTTGATTGGAATTATATCCATTATATATTTTTTCAACTCACCTCATATTTTACTCCAGAGAGATGCTTAGTTTGATTTTGGATGTTTACTTGATTAGTTTGTCTCTCTCAGGGTAATGTACTGCTAAACCTGACTCCTTCATTTGAAATATAGTTGAAAAATAATTATATATTTCAGATCAAGTACTAGGCACTTTTGTGCCACAAGTAATAATTGACTCTGTGATAATTATTATCAACACAGTTCTATTATAATTTATTAGAACATAGAAAACAAAGAGCTTACTCAGAATAAGCAGAGATTGGGAGTAACACTAGCAATAGTCCTCTTTTGCTTCCCTTTGTGTTTGAATGGGGAAAAACACATTTTTAGCTATTTTCAATTATACAGCTATTATACAGTGTGTTATTCTTATATTTAATTTCTTGTTTCTTGTGCTCTCTTCGGCAGCACATATACTAATTTCTTGTTTTCTTGAATGTCTTTTCAGTTTCTTCCTCTAGCTTCTTTTGCTGATCATACTCCACCTAAAGTTGCTAACCCAGACAAGAGTAACTTTTCTTCCTACTTGACTTCCCCTCATTTTTGCACTTGTTAAATAACAAAGTGAGTCCAGGTGCTGTGATCTTAGACTTTTTGTTTATGAAAGTAGAAACCTTTCAGAAATTATTATCATATCCATGTTTAGTCTCTGAAATTTTGAAGTGCTATGTGTCAGAGCTTTGGTTTTTTTAGAAAAGGAAAAATATCTTATACTATGTCTTAACATTTTCATCAAAGAGAAAAATAGCCTTCTAAATGCAAAAGTTATAGTTCAGAATTGTTATTTCCTTATGGATAATATGGAGGTGGAAAAATGAAATAGCCATTTCATTTGTAAATCCATTAAACTATCTTGCCTGACCAGATGGTGATACAGCAGAGAGAGTGTCAGATTGGGATGCAGAGAACCCAAGTTCAAAAACCCAAGGTCTCCGGGGGTGCTGGCTTGCGCATGGGATCATAGACATGACCCCATGGTCACTGGTTTGAATTCAAAGGCCACTGGCTTAAAGCTCAAGGTCGCTGGCTTGAGCAAGGGGTCACTTGCTCTGGAAGACAATCAATGAACAACTAAGGTGCTGCAACAAAGAATTGATGCTTCTCATCTTTCTCCCTTCCTATCCGCCTGTCCCTCTCTCTCTCTCTCTCTCTCTCTGTGTCTCTTTAAGAAACAAACAAACAAAAACAACCCTTCATATCTTAATCTATTCTCCTCAAGGATAGTGACTATATTAATTTTTAAATAAAATACTTATTTTATTATTATAGTTTGGGGCTACAAAGGATATATGTGTTGGAAGGAAATAGAATCTGTGAAAAATAAATACAACAATTCTCTGAAAAAAAGAAAATTACTTTGACATTATTATGGAAGAACCCAAGGCAAACAAGTGGACATAAAAGATATTTTAATAATTGTATTTGTTTATTGGCTTTTACTTTCACTGACTATTTAATATTTTAATATCAATTTGTATCTCAAATAGTCATATGAAAGTCTTAAGTATTCTGCTCACAAAAATTAGAGAATATTTTAAAGCTCCATATTCATTTTGAAATATTCCCTAATTTTTGTGAGCAGTATAGTTACCAAAAAGAAATGTAAAGAAAGATACTAATTGCTTATTAGTGAGATTATCATTTTTTCAGTTGCAGCAAAAGTCCTTCATGGACTATGCCTTTAAAAGAAGCATTTAACAGTGTGTTCTCTGGATTCAGTTTGACATGGTTCCCCATGGATTTCAGGGTGTGACAACTCTTTTACCAGCTCAATAGCTAAACTGCTGGACATTAGCTTTGTGTGCTAAAGGATAAGAGAATTTGTGGCTGGAGGATATCTTTTTAATTTACTTGAGATTTCTTGATAGCTTGCTTTTCTGGTTTTAGGCACCAGTGATCTAAATTAACACATCAATTGGGGACAGAAACATGCACTTGTCAGTTCTTTCCAAAAGTGAGTCTGAGACCTAATGCTGATTCCCAACAACTGCTGCTGCTTGTTCTATTCAAGGCCACCCCTACTGGGGACGACTGCAGTATATTGATTGTTCACACATATGTGGCAAAATGACTGCTCCATTGTAAAGTCATGGTGGTACCATATGGTAAGTCAAGGAAATAGATACATTCTTTGGCTTTTAATGAAATAGTTCTAAAACTCATAGTGAAAAGAAATAGTGGGTGATACCACACAGTGTTCTTTCACTGTTACAGGAAGTAGTTATGTTATTATTGAAAGAACAAACTGAAAAGAACAACCATCATAGAGTTTATGCTTAATAGTTGTCTAGTACAGCTTCATGTAAAAAAAATTAGGATATCAATCTGAAAATGCATTGAGACACTAACCATTTTTAATTAAAAATTATTTGCACTAATACTCACATAATTTATATCAATTTTGGAGTATTATATAGTATGTGTTTAAAAAGGGGTTTTTTTTGCACATTCAAATTAAAGTAAAAGTAAAGAATACCCATTGAGGCAGTATAATAGTGAGAGAAATGAGGTTACGTGGAGTTAGGAAAAGACGAATCTTAGATCAAGTTTTAATTTTATCTCTATGGGATTGTCTGAAGACACATCCCATCACTTCTTTACTAGATGACTGAAAATAATCTTTCTGCTTCTATTCAGTGCTCTTACATAATCCATTCTCCACTTTGGGATATCTGCAATTATGTAAAAATGAATTAAGCTATACTGGACTCTTCTTTAAGTTCCCACTGCATTCCACACAGTACCCCACTCTTCTATGAGTTCCCAGGACTTTTTCTTGGTCCCACCTCTGTAATCAGATATCTGACTCCTCTTAAAAATTGCTTTCTGTAATCCAAATATACTGACTTGATCTCTGTTTCTGTAACTCTCTAAGCTCATTTTTATTTCTGTGTATTTGCACCTTTTGAATCCTCTGCATAGATTTCTTTTTCTTTTTCTGGAGTATGCTTGTATTCTCTTTACAGATCAGACCAACAGAGACACCTTCCCCTAAAACTCCTCATTAAGGTCACCTATGCTAAGCAGTTTCTTTTTCTTTTCCTCAGAATATTTGTCACTATCTGGTTTTTATTTATCGTCTATCTCCACCACCTTTTGAAAGGTTTATGAAGGTGGAAATCATGTTTGTCTTATTCATTGTTTTTTCCCCCTAGGTCTAGAATATTTCTGAAAACACAGTAAATGCACAATGAATATTTGCTGAATAATAAATTTAAGTTTCTTTCATTTGGACCAATAATCTGATTCTAAAGTTACAGCAAATAGCACCATATTCATTTCTTGCCGATTATATTTTCAGATTTTGTGATTTCAGAGGGTCTTCATGACATCTCTATTTCCTAATCCTGGAAGGACTCCACAGTAGATTTTAAGTTATGGGATAGTGATTATTTTTTTGAGTATGTTATAATGTATAAGATCCTTCTCTAATACGTTCTGGAGTAAATTAGGATATAAATGTTTCAATTAAAAGTAATCCATAGATATATGGATGTCATCCCTGACATTCCTTTCTCACAAGGAATGTATTTTGCATATGGAAGTTTACATGAATTAATTTCTAAGGTATTTAAATCAATTTCTGGCCCTTTATATGGTTCTATTATAATAAAAAAGCAAGATCTTTCAATAAATAATGGTATATTTTTGCATAATTTATCTTGCTCAGCAGTATGTACATACACACACCTATATACATACTTCTGAAAATAGTATTTATAATAAAGATAGTTCATTAGAGATTGTTGTTGTAAAAATTTTGTTATTGATAGTATACAAGTATGAATAGAAATTCTCAAAGAAACTGATCTAGTACAGATAACACAAGCATAATCCACAGTATATATTTTTAAAAAGTTTTCTGAAAAAGGAAAAAGAAATCTGAAATACACATCTTCTCTTTAAAAAAATCAGTTGTAATTTAATGAAATTTATAATGATCATATAAAACCGAAAGTATATTTAAAACTCAGCTGTAGTATTTTAAATGTATCTCATTGTACAAATAAGAAAACCAAATTTGCAAGCTTTTAAACTAAAAAATGAGCTTTAGTTAACTGAATATCAAATTGAAACAAAGGACTCAAGTAAGATTTAATTTTTATTATATTCTGTTCTCCATCAAAAGCGACATATTTTTTGTTTTTCTGACATTGAGTGAAATAAAAAAGTCTCTTATTGTCACATTGTTTTATTGTAAAGCTTGTTTCTATCCATCTAAATTATACCTTTGTATTTGTATGAAAGTCAAAGTTTGAAGAGCATGTTTGAATCAATTACAGAACACCACTAAAAAATAACTTATGCTAGCTAGGAGATGAATGGTACTTAATTTTAATCTCTTCAGAAATAATAAAACTCAAAATAAACTTTTAAGATTTGGGAATTTTATTATCATTATTATTCCTTTCTTACCTTCTAGTTTTTATTTTCCTCTCCTGAAATCTATACATACCACAGTGAAGACTTGCATTTTTTTATTTCTTTTTTTCTTTTTAATTTAGTGAGAGGAGCGGAGGCAGAAAGATAGACTTCCATATGTTCCTGGACCATGATCCACCTGGTTAACCCATTAAGGGTCCAATGCTCTACACAACTGGGGTCCTTGCTCCATTGTTCAGCAACTGAGCCATTGTTTTAGTGCCTGAGTTGGAGGCCAGGAACCATCCTCAGTGCCTGAGGCCAACTCATTCAAACCAATTAAGCCAAGGCTGCTAGAGAGAAAGAGATGGAGGGGGAGAGTCGCTTTTCCTGTGTGCCCTAACTGGGAATTGAACCAGGGACATCCATACACTGGACCAATGCTCTACCATTGAGCCAATTCCCAGTCCACCAGGGCCAGACTTGTATTTCTGAACTGGCACTTTCCTTTGTGCAGATGTTAACAGGAAAATTAAATAAAAGTGCTTATAATAGCTTCTATTTCTAAATACAGCATTCAAATTTAAATACAAATTTACTATGCTAATTTGTTGGCATTCACTGAATTACATACTCATTGAATTAAATTTTGGCTGGAGGGAGAGAACAAAACAAAACAAAATCACCTGCATGTAATAATGGATCTATATCATTTTATAATATGCAGTATTTTACCCACAGCTTCTAGAGACATAACACCATCATGTGAGGAATACAAGGTCTGTTGGCAGAAAGAAAATAATTGTACACAATATAATATGATAAGGACTATGATATGGCTCTGCTATAGCCCCCCAGTCAAGGCACATATGAGAAAGCAATCAATGAACAACTAAAGAAACTAAGGAGCTGTAACGAAAAATTGATGCTTCTCATCTCTCCCTTCCTGTCTGTTCCTATCTGTCCCTCTATCTGTCTCTCTGTCTATCTCTGTCACACAAACACACACACACACACACACACACACAAAGAAAGAAAGAAAGAAAGAAAGAAAGAAAGAAAGAAAGAAAGAAAGAAAGAAAGAAAGAGAGAAAGAGAAAAAGAAAACGTTATAAAATATATGGCTGAAATACAATATATGTAGAGGGAGTCTCGGGAATTTGTATTTACTGGTAAGAAACTCTTTTGCTCATTTTCCCTTTTTCCTAGTAGTGTCTGTAAATGACTTAATTATGATTAAAATTATACTTTTATCTCATTAAATTTCTTATTAAATCTCATTAATTCTCTGCTCAGTCTCACCTGATCATGTTTCTTTTTTGTTTTGTTTTGTTTTGCTGAAAAATAGGAGAAATCAAGTGAGAACTTTTAGATTACTATTTTCCCGCTCCTCAGCTTCAACCCAAATGACCAAATCTCCCAAGCTACTGACATACTCAACCACCTATTTGTCTTTCTTGCTGATACACTGAAAGGATCATGTGCCTAACATCAACTCCTCTATTTAATGGTTAATGATCTAGATTTCATCCTCTTGCATATACTCTTAGACATATGTTTTGCAGTTGGTTTCAGTCTTTCTCTTCAGTATTATTAGTGATTCATTTTCCTCTCCACTGTAATGTCCCCATCAAAATATAGATATGATGTAATATCTCCCCTTCAAAAAGGAATCTCTTCTGATTTTATAATTTATTCCAATTAGCTCCATTTCTCTGCTCCTATTTACAGAAACACATACAGTTGTCTATGCTCATTATTTAACTTTGTCTTTTTCTATTTTTTAAAACTCTTTCCAAATTAGATTTGTTCCCCTTACAGCATGAATTATCTCTTGTCAAAGCTACTAATTATCTCAAGGTCATCAAATCCAATTGTCTTTTAAATTTTTTTCTAGTCCTTGATACCTCAGCTTCTGATACATTTAATCACAGACTCCTTGTGTTTTTTTTTTTGGGGGGGGGAGTTGCTGCTAATATATTTTATTTATAATTTAAAATTTACATTGTGTTCAGAGAACCACAATATCAGAACATGTACAGGAGCATGCATGGTCTCTGTCATACTATATTTTGAGGCAACTTTTCCAGTGCCAAGTTTCTCCATCAATCATCACCCTAAACAGTTAGTTTATAAGCTCATCTTTAGAACTCCTAACAGCATGGGATGTGTGTGTGTGTGTCTGTGTGTGTGATATATGGCATATATTTCACATATACACATAATATTTACTCTGCACCATGCCACCCATTTAGCATTCTCACAACGTCAGTAACTTAAAAATACTTTATAACAGGTCACTTATTTTTTTGCCCAAAGGTTTGTGGAAAGATACCATGCTACTATTTCCCAGTTCAGATGCTACCAAAGTTATACCCACTAGTGAACTCAAACTATTTAATTGTTTGTCGAGAAATAATTTTATAACTGAATAAACATTTTGTAAACTTCTATCTTATTTTTATTTTTAAACTAAGAATGGCACCTTCCCCTAACGAAAATTAGAGTAGGAGGAGAAAAGTCAATTAACACATAGCTGTAGTGCTTTGGGGCCATTTTAGTTTATTATATATAAACACCAGAAATGAACAGACTTAGCATTATTAATTTCTCAGGCTTATATAGGTCAATATTTACCTATTCTACCTTGTCTGACATCATATAGGCTTTATATATCTATTAAGAAAATAAGTGGTTTCTTTTTTGTACTATGTATATTTAGGTGCTCAGAACATGCAACTCCAAATTATGGTGCTTTGGTATATTTTTAATTTGGGGGACGTGAAAGTCAACAAATGCAGGGAGAAGCTTTCTCTGAACCCCCTTTATCTTCCTAAAGAAGGATCCTCAAAAAAACCCCTCAATTGTCATAAATCTCCTTCCAGGGGGTTTAATTAGGGAAGATTGACTCTTGACAAAGGAGAGGAAACTAGAAGTCAATATGACATCCAAACAAACTGTCAAGAAGTATCATACTGCCTAACTATATTTTTAAGGGCCCATTTATTTTTCCTAAAAGTCATCTCTTTCCTAAGTTGCCTACAATTCCTCCCTTTTCCATATTACGGTACTACAGTTTATAAAACTCTTGAATCTGTGTCTTTTGGCTATTGACTTTTCCCCCCCTGTGATGTCCCATGCATGTAACATTAAAAACAAATAAATGTCTAATCTTTTCTCTTAATAATCTTTCTGTTAGTTTATTTCAGAGATCCAGCAATTGACCCTAAGAGGAAGAAGGAAAGTCCTTCCCTCCCTCCCCTGCACAATTAATATTAGTATCTTTAGTTTTATTTCATGCACAAAAGAGTTCAGAAGCTTCCCTGTAATAATAACATAAAACTTTTTAGGGCTTCCTTAAACTTGCTTTGACCTAATTTTCTACCATACTGACCCTTGTTTCCAATAAAGAAATTTTCAGATCCAACTTGATTTTAATATTCATTATGACCTAAATGTACCAAATAAATTGCTGTATTCAATTTTTCTGTTTTTCCCATTAATGGTGCCTTTCCTCACATTAAAGTGCATGTTTTAGAAACCAATTAGAGTGAACATTTGAGCTTTTATAAGTGCAGCACCACTTCCCTTTCATCTTGCTAATAAACCTACATTTTCTTCAGGGAATCATGTATTCCCACCTCTCACACTCTCTGATTTAAATGGCATTGTCCCCTCCCACATTAACCAGAAGAAGATACTGGGTTCTGCCCTTTCCATCCACATGTTCCATGCTCCTGATCACAGTTCAGTGCCGGTCATACAAATCAAGTCAGTCCAAACAGAGATATCCTTGTGGTTTTAGCTGGGCAACCTGGAAGAAATGTTTTCTCTTTTTACTATACGGTGAACTTACGACACAAATGGCAAGGGATTAAATGCAGGGAAGTCTGTTTGGTACAATGACAGTAAAGAGGTATGCAGAGAAAAGAGCTGGGTGGAACAAAGGAGAAAAAGAATAAAGATGAGGGAGAGAAAACTTAGGTTGTAAAGACATTCTGAGAGCCCTAAAATCCAGCCTTGCTGGAAGCAATGTTCTTGCTAAAGTATTTTCTCCACAATCAAGCCAGCCAGCAATCCTTACATGTCTTTGTCCTCAACCAGATGTTTTGGAGGAACACATCCTAAATGATATACAAACTTATCAAGTTGATATCACATAAATGCAATATATATTTTAATCTTACAAAATTAGGACTGCAATTTTGTCCTTAAGGTATAATTTTTTAGAGACTGTATTAAAACATAATATCCCACTGAACCTGTTTACTTGTGAAAGAAGTAGACATTAATAGATTTTATTTTTATTTTTCCTAATGGTTCAAAATTTCAATTAAATATCATAGTAATCCATTTTAAAAAGGCATATGGTATATGATTTGCCACTATTAATTTAGTTTTATATTTTAATTTTTAATTTATTGTGTTGACATTGTTTCATGTGTCCCACTCAATATAATACTCTCTACTCATCACATCGTGCCCCCCATGCCCCTACAATAAACACTTTTTTAGTCTCCTTTTCTCTTTATTGCTCTATTTATTGTCCAACATCCAAATAATGGAGTGTCCCAGTACTGAGTCTCCAAAGAAGCTATATCTACATACGATTCCAGAATTCAAGCACTTAGTATCACTTCCATTTCTACAATCTTTGTCTACACCACAAGTACTTCTCATCTCATCTACTACTTTCACTTGCTCTTCTCACTACTCCCTTAACAACCTTCTTCTGTTTCAGGATTGCCTATCTCAAGGCATTTGTCTTTGTGTTTGGGACAGTCTTACCTAAGTGTTTGAATATCCCTTCTTTCACATCTCTGAACAGAAATCATCATGTCAGAGAAATCTTGATATAATATATTACCTTAAGTAACCATTTTATCCCCTTATCTTGCTGTATTTTCTTTCCAACATTTGTCATGACGTGATGTAAATATTTACTTTCCACTTATATTTACTAGAATGTAAAGCATCACAAGAGCATACTTTTTTGTTTATTTGTTTTCTGCTATATCCCCAAAGTTTAGAACTCTGTCCAGAACAGAGATGTTACAAAAAATTTCTTATTAAATTGTCATCTAAGTATTACAAAAAGAGATAGATGGGGGAGAAAGATGATTTAGTATTTTGAGAGATGGAGAGAAAAAGAAAGAAAATAGCAATGAGACTAAATCTTTTGTATAAAGTTGACCTTAGTATACTGCAATTCTAATCAGGCAGTCAAATATTCACAGATCTGTCTTAGAGACTATGTTGGATTTCCCTATTTTCCTTTTGCTAAACTTGAGTTTTTCTTCAACTTTAGTAAGAATGGTACATGGTGTCCTTCAATTTCTGAAAATAAAGATAGTATCAATTGTTAAGTGTTCTAGGTATAAAATGTAACTTCTTTAATACCTACCTTTTTAGTTGCTATCTGTCTCCCCTTACACACACAGAATACCAACCTTCTGCCATAGGCACAATATAAATCCCTAAAAATGTTCTTAATCTATGATGAGAAATTTTTAAACACTCATATTAAATCTCCTGCCTTGTTGCCTTCACTGGGCAGGCATTGCTTCCTTTATAAAGAAGAGCCAGTTACTAACTTTAGGGGTTTTAAAACAAGTAAAATTATTTCAGATTTTACATTTAAAAATTAAAATAGGAGTGCCTGACCAGGCGGTGGTACAGTGGATAGTAGGTCAGACTAGGATGCCGGCTCATCTGATTTGAGCACAGCTCACCAGCTTGAACCCAAGGTCACTGGCTTGAGCAAGGGGTCACTCCATTTGCTATAGCCATTCGGTCAAGGCACATTAGGAAAAAGCAATCAATGAACAACTAAGGTGTCACAATGAACTGATGCTTCTCATCTCTCACCCTTCTTGTCTGTCCCTATCTGTCCTCTCCCTCTGTCTCTGTCAGAAGAAAAAGAATTAAAATAGGAGTGAGAAAATTCAGTATAAATAATGAAAATTATGACCATTTCTGTGAACCTAAACAGGATTACCACTGCGGAAGTTTAAAGAAGAGATGTAAGAAATATAATTATGTTTCTACTGGAACCCAAGGCATACATTCATGTGCAAAATGGGAAACATTCTAAAAAATTGTTAGTCAATTTTGTCTTTTATGAACATCTTAGAGTGTACTTACACAAACCTAGATGGTATAGTTCATTGCTCCTAAGCTACAAAGCTATAGACCTAATTATACAGCTGAATACTGAAGGCAATTGCAACACAATAGAAACTATTTGTATATCTAAACACACTCCAAAGAGAAAAGATATTGTAAAAATATGTTATAAAACAAAAAATGGTACACTTGTATAGCACTTACCATAAGTGGAACTTGCAGGACTGGAAGTTATCTGAGTCAGTAAGTAACTGATGAGTGAAAGTGAAGGCCTGGGACATCAGCAGACACTACTGTAGACTTTAAAATGCTGTATACTTATGTTGTGCCAAATTTATAAAACAACACAAGCTTAAATCAAGCACAAGAGAAAATGGTGCAATCAAGAGATGTGGAAAGCACAAGATGTATGAGGCTACTGCCCAACATAACACTGCAAGTATTTTATAGAAAACTATTTTTTATGGGTAGAAAGAGTATACCCCAAACACTGATAACAGTATAGTATACTAGATAAATAAACCAGGAACAAAATTGTTTATAATTCTTACCAAGTATTATGTACTGTACAAAATGTTATGTTCTATACCGTACATTTATATGATTCTCAGTGCAGTAGATTTGTTTACACCGCATCACCACAAACATGTAAGTAGTGAGTAACGTGTTTTGCTAGGTTATCATGACAGCTATGGTGTCACTAGGCAATAATATTTTTTCAGCTCAACTGTAATTATAGGACCACTGTGGAATATGTGATCTGTCATTGACCAAAAAGTCATTATATGGTACATGACTATATTTAGCTTTTAGTCAGAAGCTTGACAGTAGTCATTTTCCTACTATCAATCAAAAGAATGAGTTCATACTGTATATATTAAATCTGTTCCAAATGCTCACACTTAGAATTTCAAAAATATCATGAGCTCAAAAATTATTCTGGAAGATTAAGGATAATAGGATGAAGAGACAAATAAATGAATATTAGATACAGAAGTGGTAAGAGCATAAATTATCTAGACCAGGGTAGTTTTAACTACTCTTGTTGTTATTTTTAAAATATATATTACAGAGGTCCTGTAGGAATGGCAGTATGAGAGATACTCCTGTTCTCTCCCTTTGAAGTTTCAACAATTTCAACAGCTATAACTCCACAAGGAATTCTCTGATCAATGCACACACATGTCTGAGATCCACACATTGAAACATCTAAAGGTAAGCAAGTGGAAGCAAAGGGGGTACTTATGCTTCTTAAAGTCTTCCAAAACATAAAAGAAGAGGCAATACTTTCTGACACATTTTATAAGGCTAACATAGACCTGATACCAAAACCTGAAAAAGATAACACACAAAAAAGGAAACCTATAGACAATACAGCTAATGAATACAGATGTAAAGATTTTTTTGAAAAACTAGCAAATTGAATATAAAAATACATTACGAAAGTAATACATCACAATCAAGCAATGTTTATTCCAGGGGCATGAGGATGGTACAACAAAGACAACTCTCAACATAATACACCACATTAACAACAAAAGAAAGGACAAAAATCACTGCAGAAAAGGCACTCGATAAGATACAACATTCATTTATGATTAAAATACTCAATAAAATGGGTATAGAAAGAAAAGTAACTCAAAATAATAAAGGCGATATTTGACAAACACTCAGTCAATATCATACTCAATGTTGAAAAACAGAAAGTTATTATTTTTTCTGAAATCAGGAACAAGATGTTAATGTCCACTCTCATTACTCTTATTCAACATAGTTCTGAAAATCCAGGCCAGAGTAATCAGTCAAGAGAAAGAAGTAAAAGACATCCAATTTGGGAAGGAAGAGGTAAAAGTGTAACTTTGCAGATGACATGATTCTGTATATAGAACTCCCTAAAGACTACCAAAATACTATTAGAAATAAAAAATAAATACAATGAAATTTCAGGATACATAATTAATGTACAAAATTTACTGCTTTCTTGTATACAATGAAATTTCAGAAAAATAAATAAATAATTATTTTTCAATTGCCACCAAAAAATAAAATACCTAGGAAGAAACTTAACAAAGGATGTGAAATACCTATACACTGAACACTAAAGTACATTATGAAAAGAGATTGAAAATGACACAATGAAATAGAAAGATGTTCCACATTCAGGGATGGAAAAGATCACCATAGTTAAAATGGCCATATTAACTATACAGATTTATTGTAATTCCCATCAAAATCCCAATATTATTTTTTTAAAGAAATAGAACAAAAAATCAGCAGATTTGTTTGGAACCACAAAAAATCCCAAATATCTAAACCAATCCTGAGAAAAAGAACAAATTCTGAGGTATCACATTCCCTGACTTCTAATTATACTACAAAGCTATGATAATAAAAATGGTATGTTATTGGCAGAAAACCACACATACAGATCTATAAAACAGAACTGAGAGCACAAAAACAAAACCACATGTACAAATAATATTTGACAAAAGAACCAAAAACATATAATGGAGAAAAGAAAACTTCTTCAATAAATAATTCTGGAAAAATTCAAAAAGCACATGCAAAAGAATGAAACTAGACTTCTATATGTCACCACATACAAAAATTAATTCAAAGTAAATCAAAGACCTCAATATAAGCTCTGAAATAATAATTTACATAGAAAAGAACATACATACTAAACTTATAAACCTTGGTTGTAGAGAACCTTTTATGAATTTGACTACAAAGGCAAGAAAAGCAAAGGCAAAAATAAATGAATGTGACTATATCAAACTAATAACCTTCTGCCAAGCAAAATAAATGGACAACAAAATAAAAGGGCAACCAACTGAATGGGAGCAGATATTTACAAACAACAGCTTAAACAGGGAGTATATTCAAAATATATAATTAGTACAACTCAACACTAAATAAACAAACAATACAATTTAAAAATGGGCAGAGGATCTGAACAGACACCACTCCTAGGAAGACATATAAATGACCAACAGATATATAAAAAGATGTTCAGCTTCACTAGCTATTAGGGAAACGCAAATCAAAACTAAGGTGAGATACCACCTTAAAACTGTAAGAATGGCTATTATCAACAAGACAAGTAATAACAAGTGTTGGAGACCTTGTGGAGAAAGAGGAACTGTCATTCACTGCTGCTGAGGTTGTAAACTGGTAACCACTATGGAAAGCAGTCTAGCAGTCCCTCAAAAAATTAAGAATAGAGTTACCATATTATACAGAAACCATCCTTCTGAGTATCTGCCCAAACAACTTAAAAACATTTATTTGCAAAGATATATGCACCCCTTTGTTCATCACAATATTATCCACCTTGGCCAAGACATGAAGACAACCAAAGTATCCATTGGATAAAGAAAATGTGGTACAAATATACTAGTAATACTATTAATCCACAAGAAAACATGAAATACTGCCCTTTAAGATAACATGGATAAAACCTTTAGAATATTATGCTATGCAAATAAGTCAGTCAGAAAAACCTATGAACCAGATAATTTCACTCATATGTAAGATATAAATCTGAAGCTCAGAGACATAAACACTAGAGAGAAGATTGGTGAGGGTTGTAAAGGTTAACGGGGCCAAATATATGGTGATGGAAGATGATTTGACTTTGGGTGTGTGCAAAGATCATGTATCATAGAAGTGTACACTTGAAACTTATGTGAGATTATTAACTAATGTCATCCAATATATTTAATAAAAAAACTAATCACAATCAGATGAATGCTTATTTAAATAAGAAAAATAATCTAACTACAGTACAGAAAATTTGCACAACAGAAAATACATCACGACATAAATATTATTATTGTTTTAAGGTAACTAATTCTCAGTTTTCTTTTTTCCCATGAATTTTATTTTATTTATTGATTACAGAGAGAGAGAAAGAGAGAAAAATATTTCAATTTGTTGTTCCACTTATTTATGCATTTATTTGTTGATATATTTTTTTTAATTTGTTCATTTTATCTTATTCATTAGATTCCCCATATAAATGGGATCATGTGGTATTTGTTTTTCTCAACTGGTTTATTTCACTCAGAAAAATAATCTCTAGGTCGATCCATGCTCTCACAAAGGCAAGATTTTCTTCTTTTTTACTACTGCTACATAGTGTTGCATTGTTGGTTGATTCTTGCATAATAAGCCCTGACCAGGGATAGAACCCACAACATTGGCTAATTAGGACAACATTCTAACCAACTGAGCTAATTAGCCAGGGTTTTATTATGAATTAAAAAAATATATATATATAATTTATGTCTCCTCTTACCATGCTAGTGTCAGAATAGCATATCAAAATGCCTTTGTTTTGATACTCATGCCTACTCATTTTAGGACCTCTAGTCTCCTCAAATCACTTCTCATTTTGTTATTTTTTTTCAGGAAATGTCTCAAGTGTATTTATGAAATAGTCTTTCTTCCATTTGGCTTCTATCACTTTCTGTTTTACAAGAATTGGCTCATAATTTTGATACCTTTTGAGACTGTCATGCCACTGTTTCTATTTGCAAGGCTTTTGAAGCCTAATTTGGGATACTGAAGCTGAGATGGTACTGTAATTCCCTCAAAATACTCCTCTCCCAGAAATAATGCCCTCATAGCAATAGTAACTCTAGGTGGGGATGGAATTTCTTGGTCTTCATCATGGCTGCCACACTCTTCTAAACATTAACATGTTCCTCAGGTCTCATTAGAGGATTTCAACAATACTCCTGATTGGATCTTGGAGTCAGATCAGTTTCTTCATGATAGAGTAGTTGACATTTCAAGTGACTTAGCCACTCATATAAATAAATTTTTGATAGGTCCTGTATGGTAATTTTACTATCATGCATTAGAATCTAGTATTTTAACATGTGTATAAAATAGATTTTAGGTCTTTGTTAATTATAATTTTGAACATACTATATTTTCCTGATTAGTTTTACTTAAGATTACATCATTGACATTTTTATTAGTCTGTATTTAAATATAATATTCATAATTTTAATAGTTCAGTGTATGTATTTGGGAGTATTCAGTGCAAAAATAAGAATATCTAATCCAAAGGATTCTCTCTTCTGATTTGAAACATTGTTTTGTGTACATGGTAGGTAACATAAATAACATATTGAGAAATTTGTTATTACTATTCCATAAAAAAATTAAAT
This sequence comes from Rhynchonycteris naso, assembly GCA_037038555.1. Classification (NCBI taxonomy): domain Eukaryota; kingdom Metazoa; phylum Chordata; class Mammalia; order Chiroptera; family Emballonuridae; genus Rhynchonycteris; species Rhynchonycteris naso. The sequence goes on along the minus strand of CM072996.1, from coordinate 119,493,910 downwards.
GATGTTGTAGTACATTAAGAAACATGATCCAGAATAACTCCCCATCTTAATATTACACTACAACTTTACTTCCCAGTTTCTTGACTCATACCTCTAATATTCCTCATATGCTTCTTCTCTTCTCAAGTATAGTAACATGTTGTATCAGAAGAGCTTGCCCACAACCTCCTGGTACAGCTTGTTCACTTCAACAAATTTTTACTGAACTGCACTACGAATCAAGCACTGTGTTAGATGTTAGAGATACAAAGGATGAATAACACATGGACCCTGCTCTGAGCCACATAACTCCAGTTTTCTCTGAAAACTGCACATCCACATCCATCACTTCTATCTACTGATGGTCTTGCAGGCAAGGGAAAAAAAAATCTAATAGAAAAGGAGGATGAAACCAATGGGAATCAATTAAATTTTTCTCAGGGAATTTCATGTGAACAGAAACAGGAAGATCAAAAAAGATCAATAGCCTAAAATTATACCTGAGTACAGTGCCTTTAGATAATTTTAATGTAAGATGCCTTTTTACACCTATTTTATATCAAATTTAAAATGCACATAATAAATGATTGTTTTAAAAGTATTTATTTAAACCAATCAAATAAATATCTTTGGCTAAAATTCAGAGATATTTGCACTCCAAAAAAGTTTCTAGAGCTGTCAATTAACCAGGGAAAGCATTTAAATCAATTTTGGGGAGAAAATAAAAGGATAATCTTATGTTTACAGAATTCGTTTGTACTTTAATAGAGTGGACACTATATTGTCCCCCCAATTTTCTCTCTGAAACAGAAAAAATAAGAATTTGCATTTTAAAACATATCTCAAAAAAAATATCTCTTATACCAATAATTTTAATATTTATATATATGACTATTATTTAAAACAATGAAAAACAGTCAGCAAAGAATAATTAGAGATATGTCACTAAAGTACTTATATATTCAACACAGCTAGAAAAATTAATTTCTTATTAAAATCAGCGAAGTCAAACTAAACAGACAGAGCCTGTCAACTGATTAACTCCTCAGGGAGATAAGATCCACTAGCTGGTGAATGTTATCAGGGATTATCAAAGCCATTGTACAGAAATGTGAACTTTTGGCTTTTTATGTCTAGGAGGATTATGAAATGTATCTAGATTAAAAAGAGAAAAATAATTAGCTTGATGTTTTTTTTCTAATTTTGCTTCATATAATTTTGCTCATAAAATTAGGAGATTAGGACATGCAGATACTCCAGTACTTTCAGCCTTCTGTATAGTGCATTTTCACCAATAAAATAAAAGTTGGTTTTGCATCTCATTTGCAAAATCTAACAACTTTCTTTGACTTGTCATTTGCTTTTCTCATGTTCTTGTTTAATAAAATAAATCAAATGCTTCTTTTTTTATTGCTGCATATTCATTTTGAAATATCCTCTAATTTTTGTGAGCAGTATATAATATATGGTAACTAGGGAAATCTGTATATTAATAAGCAAGTTAAATATTAAAAACCATAGAATTTTAAATATATTGGAAAACACATGAATAATAAATTTACAAATAAAAATAATTAAATATAGTACAGTTGTATTTTCTCACGCAATATGTGTTCATAAAATAAATGCCCTGACTGGGTGTTCCAGTTGGTTAGAGTAGAGCATAATCCAATACTCCAAGGTTGCAGGTTCCATTCCCGGTCAGAGCACATACAAGAATCAACCAATTAATGTATGAATGAATGGAGCAATATACTGATGTTCCTCTTTCTCTCTCTCTCTCACATTTTTTCTCCGTGTCTCTGTTTTCCCCTCTAAAATCAATCAATAAATAAAATAAAACAAAACAATACAGATGATTTTAGAGATGCACATTTTAAAAACATAAATTATAGAAATGATGCTAAAAATGTATTTATATCACTATAATAAACAGTTTATTCTGAATTTTTCGTTTTGTGTAAAATAGTTCAGTTATAGAAATCAGGAACTATAGTTTTGTATCTATATATTGGGAGGTTATGGAAAATATTAAGATATTTATGTGGACACAACACATGGCATTCAATTTTACACTGAAACTCAAATGGGAAATTAGAGACAAAGAATGGAAAAAAATTGTGTGTACATGCATGTGTCCTTTTGTCTAATGCTTAATTTAGGTTGCTTATCTTATAACTTAATGTAGTAAATATTTATTCAGTATGTCCCAGATATAATCATGACTACAGCATAGTTTCTACTATAAGTAGTTTGAAATATAGTAAAGGTATAAGGAAGCATATAATTAAAAACAAAATGGGCATCATACAGCATATATTTTTAGGGTTAAGAGTTTTTTAAAAACAGAGTAAATAGCTTTCTGTCAGAAACAGCTTCATAGTGAAAGTGATAAAAAAAGAATGTGGTTTATATAGTAGAAAAGAGTATTATACTTTACTTGTATAAGCAAATTAGAAGTTTATATATAATTTCTAGCCAAAAAGGTATTAAAACAGTATTAGAAAGCATAATATGATTATGTAGAAATATTTTCAATATTAGGAATGGAAAATATTGCCCTTATGCAGAGAGGAGAGCATACTTTCACAACTTCCACCTCCACCCACCTATACCCTGAAAAATTCCCATGGCAAGAGAAGATTTAATCTTATTGATTAGAATATAAAACATTGGCCCTGGCTGGTTGGCTCTCCAGTAGAGCATCAGCCAGAGTGTGGAAGTCCTAGGTTTGATTCCCAGTCAAGGCACACAGGAAAAGTGATCATTTGCTTTTCCACCCCTCCCTCTTCTTTCTATCTCTCCCTTCTCCTCCCACAGTCATGGCTCAAATGCTTTAAGCAATTTGGCCCCAGACACTGAGGATGGCACAATGGCCTTGCCTCAGGTGCTAAAATAACTCGCTTGCAGAGCAACAGAACAGTGGCCTCAGATGGGAAGAAAGTATTGTCCTGGTAGAGAGCTTGCCAGGTAGATCCTGGTCAGGGCACATATTGGAGTCTGTCTCTCTCTCTCTCCCTGCTTCTCACTTAATTAAAAAAAATAGAATATAAAACATTGTAATTGTTCTTCATTAGCATGAAAACTCCCCATGAGGATAGGGATCTTTTGTGCTAACTTTATTAAATTTATTGGGTGATATTGTTTAATAAAATGATATAGGCTTCTAGTGTACAATTCTATAATACATCATCTGTATATTGCACTGTGTAGATTTTACTTTCCGTGGAAAGGAGTTTTAGAGCTTTCATGCACTAGTGTGCCAAGATCCTAAAACAGTGCCTCATATAAAATAAAGGTGTTTATAAATGTGTGTTGAATAAATGAAAAGGCACTAAAAACAAACTTATTGTTGTACTGGGAAATGTTTAATGTTTTGGAATGAATGAATGTCAAAAAAATTAATGAAGAGCCCTACAATCTTCATGAAAAGGGCAAATGTCTTGGCATTTTAAATAAAATAAATTCAAGTAAACAAGCTATCAGACATTTAAAGGAAGTCAAATAGGTTTTGACCTTTTCTATTTCATTCATCCTTTAACTCAAAGATGTTATTAGCACTTACACTGCAATGCTTGTATAAATACATTTCAGTTCAACTAGCTATCTTTGGGAGAAAACAAAATGTGTCTTGTGTAAGATATCTAATTATGTAGTAGAAAATCCGAATTTGTCACAAAGGACAAGCTGATGATGCCAACAGATCATTATTCTGATCAGGAAAAGGAATTGAAAATTCAACAATAAATGCAACTGTTATGTTTACGTGGGAACACTCCAAACAAAAATCCTGAGCAACACAAAAGGAATTTCACCTGTGCTTCTGCAGGATGAAGCAAAGGATTTTTTTTTATATAAAATCTATTCATTTTAGAGAAGAGAGAGAGCAGAATAGAGAGAAGGAGAGGGGGGAGAGAGAGAGAGAGAAGGGGGGGAGGAGCAGGAAGCATCAACTCCCATATGTGCCTCGACCAGGCAAGACCAGGGTTTCGAACCGGCAACCTCAGTGTTTCCAGGTCGATGCTTTATCCACTGTGCCACCCAGGTCAGGCTGAAGCAAAGGATTTTAAATAACTTTTTCCCCAGATTTATAACAATGATGTCTCTGGAAATTTGACCTTTAACAGATGACTGTAGACTTTTAAATACTCCCTCCCTGCTTCTCTTTTTAAATTTTCTTCCTAATTTATGTGCCAAACAGGAAAAGTAATTTCCATTATATTATGAACATGTCATCCCCTCCCTTACTGCGTTTTTTCAGGGTCAACAATCATGAGCAGTAACGGATGTCTACTGCAGTTGAGATGACAAAAGCGGCTGGTCAAATTGATATAAAAACCTACTGAAAATGCATACCTGACGTGTCAGTATCATTGATGGTCCTGGTAATCAGATATAATGTGCTAGAAATCTATAAGATGTTTAAATCAGATTTTTTTCCCATTAATAGAAACTTCCTAAAACATTCCCTTTAGCAAATTATTTGCTAAGAAGTGGCCCAGATGATATTTGTCACATTGTTAAAAAGAGAATGATTCTGGCACCAGGTAGTTTTTATGCTGAAAGAGATGACTTATCCTTAGGCAAGTCTCTTTAAACATATTTTTTATTTCATTTTTGTGAATTCTTATACTCTTGGGGGATTTGCAAAACTCCTGCTTCATTATATGTGTGTATCACTGGTGGGTTATGTTCTGCATTTCTAACCTCTTGCTGAGCTAACTACCCATCTAACATTAGAAGAAAACTGAGTTATTATGGAGCAGAATCTTTAAGCAAATAGGAATCTAGTTCTGGAAACCAGTATGTATAAGGATCATCATAATCTAAATGCTAATAAATAATGCTTTTATGTTACTAAGTAGAAGTGAAAACCTCAGAATCTATGTACTTGACTTCTTCTGAACATGTGATAAGAAATATCAAGGATATTTATATATTTCTTAATTGAAGTTCTATAACATTTGCCCAGTTTATAGAGTATAAAATTCTAATTTTCATTTTGGTAACATTATAATAGCACTATTTTGCATTTCTATAGAAATCTGTAGTTGACAATGAATGTATACATTAATTGTATTATTTAATCTTAAACAACCTTCTAACAAAAGCAAGCATTAGATGATTAAAAGATTCAAATCAAAACTCAAAGCATTTAAGTGGCTTGCTGAAGTTTGCCAGTTCAGCAGCATAGTCCCATTTTCATGATTCTTTGTGAAAAATATTTTTAAATTCCACATGTACTGAACAAATCAATATAAACTCAATAGCCATTGAGTATTGTTGTTGCTTCACTAAGAACTCACAAAAAAGCTTAAGAAATGTCTTCTCATCTAAATTAACATAAGACATACCATCATGTGTTTCAAGTGTGGTCAGATTTGGAAGAGAAAGCAGTAAAGCAGAGTGCCAGGGATCTGAGAACAGTGTGTCTTAGTTTAAACACTGACTAGGCTACTTACCATATACAGTATGGGGTAAAAGTAGGTTTACAGTTGTTTGTATGAAAAATAATATAATAATTGATAAATAATAATACAAGAATAAACTCACTGTGTCATGTACACACAACTGCAAATTTACTTTTGTCCCAGTATGTATATACATGCATGCATACATAAATACATACATACACACATACACTCCCATGGCAGAAATAATACTCACCTTAGAAGGCTATGGTATAAATGAATGAGCTAAAAAATGCAAAAAGTTCATAGATTGCCTACTTATTTGTTATTTCATTCTAGTGAAAAGGAAAGTAGAATAAAGAGTAGTCTCCTGCCTATCTGCTAATGAGTCAGTGAATATGCATGTGCATGTTTATTCATATCAAAGATGAAAGCAAAGAAATTATTGGATATGCTGGATAATAGGAAATGATGAGGTTCTCAAGTTAGAGGTGAGAATTTTTGGAAGGCAATGCCACCATTTACTAATATAGAACATCTATGGCCCCTGTGGGATGTTATTTGATGTTATGTGCAAAAACACTCTGATCTTATACAGAAATAAATGCATGACATTACCTACATGTTAAATGATAAAGGTCTAACAAATTATAGAAAACAAACATGACTGAGAAATGTAGGTTATTTTGTCCTAGATTTTTTTAGATCTAGATTTACTCTGTTGTATCATATGTGGTATATCCTCAAGAATTCCATACAACTAATGCCTTTACTGTTCAATGTGAACTAAATAGGCTTTAGAAAAGAAAGTGACATTCTGCAAGAAATGATTTTCTCTATAAGCCACTTATATGTCAGTTTGTTTTCAAAGAGCTATGATAAAATTTCAATGCTTACTCAACGAGCAACTGAAAATCTGGAAGCAAGCCAGGTGGTTGGTACTCAACACGTTTAAAGCAAAAGCAATGTTGTAAGCTGGCAGACACTTTGATGTTAATAAATGGCACATTAGATTACTCCTCAGAATTTTATTACAAGGATTCCGAAGGTGCAACCTTTGATAGGTGACAGTCTTGCTGTGTTTCAATGAGTGGAACTCTTAATCTCCCTCTGAATTGATAAATTTCACCGTGGTCTCGATATTTTGGTAAATTCCAGGACATTTTCTTTTTGCTATGACTAAAGAAAAGGGTGAGTTAAATTTTCTTAATAATAACAAAGCAGATAAATGCAATTTCCCTTATTTTATAGTTTTTTCTCTTTATTATGATTAGGAATTTCCTTTTTAGATATATATATAGTATGAGCATCTAATGATGTTTTGATTATTAAAAGAACTATTTATTCCTTTTGAGCTATATAATCTTTTATAACAAGTTTTCTCTGTAAAATACAGTTCCAGTAAGTATATGCATAAATTATATTTCTAGTATTTTTTACTATTAAAATCAGCTAAAGAACAACTCAACTATGTTCTTTTATTCTGTTATGGTTTCAAAAGTTTGTTAGTTGTTTTTATATGTATTTTGTAATTGATTAAGTGCTTTTATCTGAAACTAGACATTCTACTCTTTTAATTTGTTTTCTGTATTCAAAATTGTGCTAAGATGAAAATTTCTTATTTAGTACACACAATTCAGTTTCAAAGCACATCTGATTTGGTTTTTCATAAAAAATATGAATATGTTTCTCTAATGATGTATTATAAAGAACATCCAAAGATAATATATTTAAATAGAATTATTTCAAATAGAAAGTGATAGGACCTCATCTTATACACCTATATACGACCAGCATTAGGGGGAAAAATTACAAGCAAAGTAAACTAAAGATGTGAATTGATTTCCACAAAATGATATGCAACTCAAGATTAAAAGACCCTGTCCTTTAACCATGTCATGTGGTTGCTTACTGAAGAATGACTGTATGCCTAACACTGCACTTTGCATGCATACTTGAGAGAAACTCTCCATCAAGTATGAATCAATGTGCTGAGTCAGCATGCTGTTGTGGTTTAAGTATCATTCTAAATGCAAAATAGGTACCAATCTGTGTCTGGTAAACAGTATATGTAAGCATAAGTCCCAGTTCACACTGACAGTTTCTGGGTACACAGTCGGAATTCTTGACAACTCATACATCAGTGTAGCGCTCTTGGCCGACATGAGTTGTCCCCTCTGCTTAATGCCTTCTCTCTCTCCCTTCACATTAGTAGCTTGAGTTTTGTTTCTCCTTATTTACCTCTAATTCATTCCTAAACCCCATGCTAATTTGTATTCTTCCAACAACTCCGCTGAAACTGCTATTCCCAAGATCACCAATGACCTCATTTTATTTTTGCTAAAACCATAGAACACTTCCCAAGCTTTTTTCTCTTACTTTAGCTAGTACTGGATTTGATACTCTTACTTCCTCCTGCCCCCATGGAACAGTTTTCTTTTAACTTCTATTCCTTTCCTCTTAGTTTTTTGCTTCTTTATTTAGACTGTCTTTTTTTCCTTCTCACTTTCTTCAATGTTGGTATTTTTCAAAGATTTTAGTTCTTTTCTTTTAAAAATTTTTTTTGTTTACATTGCAGAGATATTTCATCCATTTGCAAGAAAGAGGAGGAGAAATAGAAAGACAGACTCTTACATGCACCCTGACCAAGATTCACCCAGCAATCCTCGTCTAGGACTGATGCTCTGCCCATCTGAGGCCATGCTCACAACTGAGCTATTTTTAAGCACCTGAGGCAGAGGTTCCACAGAGTCATCCTCAGTGCCCAGGACCAATGCACTCAAACCAACTGATCCACGACTGTTTGAGGGAAAGAGGGAAAGAGAGATGGGGGAGGGGTGGAAAAGCAGATGGTCGCCTCTCCTGTGTGCCCTGGCATTAACATGCCAGGCCAACACTCTACCACTGAGCCAACCATCCAGGGCCATATTTCATCCATTTTCATAGGTTTATTCATATTCTTATGATTTCCGGGCAGTCTTTCTAATTAATTCCTGTTCAGTTGCATAATGAATATTCTTTAGATCCTATTTGCTCAAATTCATTCACTTCTCCTTTTCCCCATGCCACAATCTCTTTACAGACCACATCATTTCTTTCCTCAATAATTATTCACAAACACTTGATAAAATCACTGTTTTAGAGCTGTGCACTCCCATTCCATCCACAGAAAAGTGAAAGGGTTTCTTTTTCTCCAAATCACAAATATATGCATGTCACTCCTTTAGTAAAACTAAAACTCTCCTGTGACTTCCTCATTCATACAAGTAACAACACATATTCTATAGTAAGGCTTTATAAGGTTCTTTTGTAATATGTTCTCTCCTCCCTATCAACTTCCTCAGGCTCATTTTTGCCCTTGCTGTCTTATTCCAGCCTCTGTTACCTAAATGTATGCTTTTGTCATAGTGACTTGTTTTGTATATTGATAAATATCTTTGCTATCTCTTGTGTTTTCACATGCAATCTAAAAATGCCATGTCATTTTATTTGGTTATTTTCTACTCAGTCTTTTATTTTTTTCCATTTAATCTATGCTTAGAAGATAATCTTCATGATAATTTTCCCTTAATGTTGTAGACTAATCACCTAATTGTGAATCCTGCAGTATTTTATACTTACCCCTAAGTACTAACCTCCTTCCCTAAAGTGTGACTCTGAAGGGCAGTTCTGGTTTATATTTATTGTAATTTTCCTTTGAGGGCCTTGAATAAAGTTGCATTTAAATAAATATTTGTGATGTGAATTAAAGACTGCCACCACAAATAACTTCTACAAAAACCTGAGTCCAAGATGTGTAATAAAAAGTCAGAATATATTAAGATATATTCTTGGACTAATAGAACATTATATCACAGTTCTAAATAAAAATAAATATTGTCTTTGCAGCAGACTGGAAAGTCTAATTTATGGCCATTCAAGTTGTGAGTACAGATGTGATGACATCACAGAAACATATGCTTCATAGTCATCAAGAGTATATAGGTTTTCAATGCATATGTACAATATAAGAAATAATAATAAGGGTTCAGTCTCACCCAACAATCTAAATGTAGAAAGTTTTCGGGATTGATTGAAAGACTTGAATTCTTTCCTGCTCTCAAGCCTCCTATGCTAATTGATGTGGCTCTCTGATTACTTAAGGTTGGCAAGATATCTGCAGAAGTTCCACAAAAGGCATTTCATCATTTCTGCGTAGATTTTAGGAAAAACAAATCTCAACAACTCTACTCTCATCCCAGCAGGTTTCCACTTATACCTTGTAGGCAAAGATTAGGTTTTAGTTCTAATCCTAAATCTCTGGCAAGGTAAATGGGTTGATATAGATAGCTTACGTTAATAATGGGGGAAGTAGAAATAAATGTCAAGGAGTCAACCACCATGAACAAAGATCAACAAAATTACCACTGTTTCAGTACTAAAATCAATGCTGTGTGTAGGATGCTTCTTTATTACACAGATATACAAGTATCACAGATAGAAACAGGGGGTTGAAAGCTCTTATACGGTAAGTTAAAATTTTATAATTGTAAGCAGTTACTGACTAAATGATTCAAAACTATTTTGAGTTCAACTTGAAAGTAAATAAAAGTTGACTGGTAGAGATTGCAGAATTTAACATTTTAATATCAGCAACAATATTGGCAGCCATGACTCTAAGAAGTAATCATTTATTGTGGTTATCCTGGAAAATAATTGCTAGAGAAGTTTCAAAGAATTTCATCTGAATTTGTATACCTAGAATGGGCTTTATCTTAAATAAGATACTATGTTGCATGTCCCATTAACATAGTATTTTTTTATTATATAATTTGATAGAAAGAAAGTAGAAAGAGGGTGGATATGTAGTTTGATATAAACATGATAATGATATAGAAAATACACACACCATACACACATACAAACAAAATTATAATCTATCATTAATAAAGCAGTGTGAATAAAAGTTCTGGAGACAGATGACGAACTTTTAGATTGTTTCCCAGTTTCATCACTTGCTAGAAGTGTGACTTTAATAACTAATTCTTATCAATAAAATTGATATTAAATCATTTCAATTTTTAGAACTGTTGTGAATTTAAGGTGATAATGCCTGTAAAATACTTAACACAGTGCCTATTGTATTGTAAATTCTATATAAATTTGGCTATAGAAATAACATTAAACACAAATAATATTACTGTTATAATTAACATTATTTCAAGTAAAAATAACTAAAAATACAATAAACAGCATAATTTATTTTTTATGCACTATCTAATAAATTATTGATTAAAACTTTTTCCCCTTATTTTTAGTAAGAAAAGGGGAGGCAGAGACAGACTCCCACATGCGCTCCAACCAGGATCCACCTGGCAAACCCATTAGGGGCAATGCTCTGCCCATCTGGGCCCTTGCTCCTTTGCAAACAGAGCCATTTTTTAGTACCTGACAGGGAAGCCATGGAACCATCCTCAGGGTCCAGGACCAACTTGCTGCAACTGAGCCATGGCTGTAGGAGGGGAGGAGAAGAAAGAGAGAGAGAAGAGAGAGGGAGAAGAGTGGAAAAGCAGATAGGCACTTCTGTGTGCCTGGACAAGGAACCGAACCTGGGACATATACTGGGCTGATGATCTATACTGAGCAACCAGTCAGGGCTGATTAAAGCAGTTTTTAAAACAGTCTTTATAAGCAGACTAAAATCACTGCTATAATAGGTTCTTTTTCCTTCCTTTATTTAAAACTCTATGGAAATTAAATTGAGAAGGTAACACATGTGGATGACTACACACATATTAGAAGAAAAATTAATCTTGATTTATGTTACCTGAAATTCATAATCCATTTATAATAAACTAAAGTTTTATGAAAACATAAGTCAGGAGATAGGACATTAGGGAAGATAGAAACAAGATACCAATGAAAATACATTAGAAAATAACATTATAAATTTAACTGTTAAAAAGAAAACCATAAGCCCAAAATGGTAGAACTTGTGATAAAGCCCATGATATCAAACCTGGATTTAATACTTGACCTAACTGCTGTTTCAACCTCTCCCAGAAATATAATCTTCATCAACGGTTTGAAATTTTTTGGTCAACACCAATGAGGCCATCTGTCACATGGGTCCTGTCTATACCCTAGAGAAAGAAGTAATCTGTGTGATAAAAAGAAACAAAGCAAACAAACAAAAATCTGGCTGTTCCTTTCCTCCCAAAAGAAGTCCTGATGTGAAAATTCTAAAAATAACATTTTATTTTCTTTTGATAACAGCCCCTTACCTTACCCTTCTTCCTATATTGTACTTCTATTTTGTACAACTTCTTTGATGAATTTTGTGTTTAACAACTGTAAGAGTCAATCCACAAATAATTTTCTGTTACTGTCCTGAAGGACAGGGCATTTGTAGGTGCATGTTTTATAAAGCCAGCCTACTTTACAATGTTAAGTGGTTACAACATCTAGGTGGTCTTTAATAATATTTTATATTATGGCCACAAATAATACTTTTATAACTTTTTATTTTCTATAAATAAAAGTTTGTTTCATAACATATTGTTTTTTTCCTCTATATTCTGTGAGCTTGGCATCTTATATAAGCAAGTTTAAATATACATTTTTGTGGTTTTAGAGATATTAAATATCAATAATTATCTTGCAAAATTAAGTTTTTTTTAGTAGCATATATTAAAAAATCCACACTTAGACAATAATAATATATGACTGACATGCAGTTTAGTCATTTTGTTAGTGTAGATAGCTAGATATTAATAAGAGAAAGGATCAAAGGGATTTAGACATTAGAAAGCCTGCTGGCTTCCCTAAAATGTTACAACCTTAGTCACCCCAAAGGATCACAGTTTTGTCCCACTAAGGGGATTAACACTCATTCTTCACTAGGGTTGGGAGGAAGGGCTGGCTTTTCAATCTCCCCAGAGTACAATTGGTCCAACCCCAGAAGATGGTACAACAAATAACAATAGAAAAATTCCTTGGCTTGGCAGCATGCCCAGTAGAAACCAAGATGGTGGCCATAGTGGCCTGTCAGTATAGTCTGAGAAAAGGATTTGATTGTTTTGGGGCAGGACACAATATCAGCCCACACACACAAAAGGGAAGTAGATTGGTTAATTTAAAAAGACTAGTCCTCCCCAACTCTGAATAATATATATATATAACCCAAGCCTAACAAAGAAGCTTCTCCCTCTTGCTTGTGAACAGGCACCTGCCCCACTTGTTGGTACATTCCCCAAGAATCCACGCAGCCCTCAGTGCCACCTGGGGGCCAGTAGCCTTGTAAATACCCAAGTGCAGTGTGTGAGTGCAGACCTGGGTACAGCACCAACCAAGCCAGCCAGAAACACAGAGTATGTTAGCTGGACAAGCACAAAGTCTGGAATGGATTAAGCTTTAATATGAATTGAATCATGGCACAGAATATCTGGACACTGATTTGTTGGGTCTGATGAAAACTAAGTTGGATTTCTTTCATGGAAAGACCGTCAGAGATGAGACATTGGGAACTAGTGGGCAGCCTTCCATTTAAACCCTGAAGAAATCATAATATAAAAGCCTCATCTCCCCGTATGTGGATTTCTGGAGTGCTTTCCTTATGACTCCATTAATAAGCCTCATTTTTGCTGTCATCAATTTCTCTTTACTTTTAATAAAGCTATATAAATCCATGATTAATTTAGAAAGTTGCTATTAAAATGCATTAGTGGTGTCTGACCAGGCGGTGGCACAGTGGATAGAGCATCAGCCTGGGACTCAGAGGACCCAGTTTCAAAACCTCAAGGTCATTGCTTGAGCACAAAGTTGTTGGCTTGAGTGTGGGATCATAGATATGACCCCAATGTCACTGGCTTGAGAAAGAGGTCACTGGCTTGGCTGAAGCCCTGCTAGTCAAGACACATATGAGAAAGTAATCAATGAACAGCTAAGGTGCAACAACAAAGAATTGATGCTTCTTATATCTCTCCCTTCTTGCCTGTCTGTCCCTCTCTAACTCCTTGTTTAAAAAAAATGCATTAGTGGTGTTCTCTCTCCAATAGTGCCCCAATTAGGGGATCTGAAAGTCCTGAATATTAGAGTTGGCAGAGCTCATCATTTGCCAGTACATTAGAAAGTCAAATAATATGAAAATCAGAACTCATACAAAATTTTTTGAGTTGTCTGAAAAGAATAATCAATGATTGAAATAATTTAGTTGTCTTGAATATTACCTTGTTCTATTTTACATATTTTCATAGTTTTCTTATTTATTATGCTACAGTATTTGATGCATTTTATATAGTCTTCAAGTTTACTAACACATGAATAAAAGTCATTACTATGTTAGTGTGAGCACATGCACTCTATACTGTTACCGAGTTTATTTGAATTCAGCTTACACAGTTTCAGGGTCAGCAGGTACAAAGGTGTTGCTGAAGGGACATCTCTAATGTGCCAGGAAACCTGGACAACACAGACATAAATCTGTAGAAAGTAGATCTAAATTTGTATCGTATGTCATTTTCAAATTGTTAAGCCCTTTTACTCAATAATCAATATTCCATCCAGCACAATAATAAAACATGAAATTATTTATGGTTACAATTAAGGTGTACTTTTCAGTCACAAGAGGAATGGAAAAGTTACAGGAGAGGTGATTTGATTTAATGAAAAGGCTATTGAACAAGCCACAAATACCCTCAAATGAGATCATAAATGTGAAACATCTGAAAAGAGATTGAGTTTTATGCAAACAGTATTAATATTAAGATTCTAAAATGGTCAATCTTAGCAGACCTCATGTTCTGGGTTAAAAATTGTTCAATACAAACAGAAATAGATAGTACTATGGGAAACTCTAAGAACCATGTTTCATCTTCAAACTTGAAATTTATTGCTTTTGTGATCCTAAAGGTTGACCGTTAACATTCTTTCTACACATAATCTTTTAACTTTGTTTTTATATAGTAGTTTTTGGCTGATGCTCTTGTCTTTTTCCTTGAGGAAATGTTCCTCAGCAACTGTATTATTGAAACTGGGCATGTTCCAAAAGAGTTGTCTGAAACCATGGCAACATTTATTCAATTTCAGTGGAGTAACTGCAAGGTAATTGTCCCAAAGTCATCCCTTTCTGGATGTCTCAATAAATCTGGCTTTGATAACATGAACACTTGCCTTCATGGAAACCTGTGAAGAAAGCAACATGACTACACTTGCAGAATGCCAAATCACACAGAAATTCCAGAGACCCAGGGAAAGTTTAAGAAGTTAACTTAAAAAGACTTATCTCTCCTTGGCCATTTGGCTCAGTGGTGGAGTGTCAGCCTGGAGTGTAGATGTCCCGGATTCTATTACCAGCCAGGGCACACAGGAGAAGTACCCATTTGCTTTTCTACCTTTCTCCCTCTACTTTCTCTTTCTCTCTCTCTTCCCCTCCTGCAGCCAAAGCTCCATTGGAGCAAAGTTGGCCCAGGTGCTGAGGATGGCTCCATGGCCTTCACCTCAGGTGCTAGAATGGCTCTGGTGGCAATGGAGCAATGCCCTGGATGGGCAGAGTACCGTCCCCTCGTGGGCATGCTGGGTGGATCCCAGTAGGGTGCCTGCTGGAGTCTTGCCTCTCTGCTTCCCCACTTCTCATTTCAGAAAAATACAAAAAAAAAACCTTATCTTTTTTTTTTCTTCTACATTCTAATGTAAAAATGAACCATGCATTCTACCACATTTATTTATTATCTATCATTAATAGGGACTTGTGAATTTGTATTTTGTTCAATAGTTTATAATTCATTACTGTGTTGAATTATTTTGGTCCTCCCATTTTTCCAGATTGGGTCAAAACTCTGGGACAGAGTTGTCCTTCCCAAGTGGGCAAAGCAGCCTGAATCAGCAATGAGTGCTTCAGTGATAGCTGACCAGGCTCTCCCAGATCCTAGACTGCTTGACTGCTATATAAGGAAAGCACTTTATAAAGTGTCACCCAGTACCAAGGAAACTTCCTCTAGCCCTAACCACATGTAGTTAAGGACCTGTCAAACAGTCTGGTCAGGCAATGCTGACAAGCTTTTTGCTTCAGCTTAATTGTCTGCTTGGTCCCATCAAACCTTTCTTCCTTAGCTTCACCTGACCTGCTTGGCTAGCCCATCCATCAACATCACCCAGATTAAGGAAGAACTCATTTGTGTTCCTACAGTGGCCTCCCAATGTCTCAGAAGTTATCCCTACTCCTCTGCTTAACCTCTTTGTACTATACTATCAACTCATCCTGGGTGAGGAAAGGTGAAGGAATTAGAAGTACAGATTGGTAGGTACACAATAGTCATGGGGACGCAAAGTACAGCATCAGAAATATAGTCAATAAAATTTAATAATTATGTAGGTTGCCAGTTGGGTACTGGATATACAACTATACTTTAAAAAGTATATGATTATCTAACTACTATGCTGTACACATGATACTAACACAAAATAATATTGACTATCAACTGTAATTTAGAAAAATAATTTAAAAATCAACAACAAAAATTCCAACCAGCCAGTTGTCTTTCTTGGGTCTTTTACACAGTTTCCTGAGACCTAGGAATAAACATTTAATGACCACTTAATAAAATTTGAGCTTTTCCCAGTACCTCGACATCAAATACACCAAGCTTTCCTTAATGCTGTGCATGGGCCAAAATTGGTCAGAGTGAGGTACCATTCAGTGCAACTCAAGAGAACACTTGGCAAGAACTCTCCAGTTACAGGAGCCTATGAAATCGATACAAAGAAACACAGCCTTCTCTTTCAGCACACTGAAAAGATAAAGGAGAAGAAAAAGTGGGGGTGGGGGCTGCTGAAAGACTAGCTGTGCTATTCATCCCCATCTGTGTACAGCCGCTCAGGAATGGCTTGTGAAAGGCATTAACCTCCAGTTGCCACCTCTACACATACACACACCTCCCAGCTCTTTAAGGGCTCTGCTGGCCCCTAAGAACATCTCGCACAGCAGGGGAATGGGAGGAACTGGATCTAGCTGCTCTAGTAGCCCAGGAGCAGGAGGCTTCTTGTATATTTTGTTTTATTAAGTAGATTAACAGCAATGGTGACCCAAGTAGTATTATAAGTAGAGTGACTTTCATGCACACAAGCTGGAGCCCACATACTGTCCTTCCCAGAATGCTTTGCTTCTTCGCATCATCCACTGCCCATTCACCAATGAGATGTGGGAAAAGGGTGATGTCACAGAAGCTGGGGGTGGTGCAGGATAACGTCAAAATAAAAAACTGTTTCTATAACGAAGTAGACAGGAATTAACAGAGGAGTGAATGCCATCGCCACCTTATGAAAGAGTCCTCAGACCTTACAGTACTGGTTCTCCAATTACCAGACCCAAATGAAGCGATAACAGAGAAATCCTTTCAGATTATGGCTCTCCAAAGGGATTTAGGTCTGAGGTTTCTCACTATATATTCATTTAATCAACATTTAATGAGTGTCTACTCCTTGCCAGCACTGCTGATACAGCAATGGATATAAAATGCAAACACAGGGAACCTTGAGTCTAATGGGAGATGCAGAGAAGGAAATGGCAATTAAAATATGTACTAAGAAAAGTGCAGGTGCTATCTGAGCACAAAAGAGGAACACATCACCATTCCAAGATGGTCTGGGAGGAAATTGCCAGACCCCACCGGTAATGATATCTGAACTGAGATGTGAGAGACTCAAAGGAATTGACACCACAAATATGTACACAACACCCAGATGTGTCAGGAAGAGTGGGCCGAACCATGGAGTTTGCAGGTTAGTCATAAGGTTCAGCATTTATCCTGCGTGTCCTGTGTGGTGGTGTTATGCTAAGTAGATGGCATATATCATTTCATTCGGTCTTCAAAGCATCCCTCAGATACAGGAATACAGGTTAAGTTCCTTGCTAATGGTCAGACCACTGGTGAGTTCTGAAGGCAAGACTTAATAATGCCTAGCAACTGACTCCAGGGCCCAACCGACTGAGCTGACCAACCAGAGGTCCACGCTCTTAACTCCTACTTCCATGCCCCACTTTGTAACACAAATGAATAAACCACATACTATATGTATCTTCAAGGCAGGCCTCTATTCTTCACCAATAGAGCCACCAACCCAACCCATAGGTTCAACTTCACCCCAGATTCTGGAATGTGTCTGACTTCAACATCTCCATCCAATTTGAGTTCTTGCCAATAACTGGGCTTAGTCAGACCACTCCCAATTATGGGGACCCTTGAAAGAAAACCATGTTTTCACCATAAGGCTTTACCTCCATAACCTACTGAGAACTAGAATCTTGCCTCTGAATTCAGTCCCCTTGCCTACATCTGTCACAGCAACAATGACAACTTTGAGACCAGATAAAATGCTCCAAGGGACCTAGGGAAGACAACAACCCCAGTCTACAGACAGAAAGACTGAAGTTCCATCCCCAGCCTTACTCAGATATTTATTAGCAACTAAAAATAAATAAAGGAAGCAGACAGAAGAAGTTCTCAGGGGGTGAAGTAAAGGACAAAGAACATGCTGATTTCTAATCTCTATTCTGAGAGCCTAAACATTTCTGTTACTGAATCTTATCCTGTTTTGCTGTTTCCAGCATGCACTGTTTCCAGTATGGGTCAGAGAGACCTCTGGACTCTCTTCCATTCAGGGCTTTTGCCCTAGGAAGCCTTGCTGTCTCTAATTGTCATTTGAACTTTGCATATTTTCAAAGCAAATTACCATATACATCTCTTGTCTCTGACCTCAGCCACTATGCTTTGCCTTCAGATTAGGTCTTCTTCCAATTTTGGCTCCATGGCCTTAGACTCTTTTGGGATGCCTCTTCCTTTCTCTGGGGTCTACTTATTCTTAGTAAGGACTGAACACAAACCATTGATGAGGGAATATGTTTGTCACATGGAGGTGACTATAAATTTCCTAAGACAGAGTATTTTGGACAATTTTTTCAATTACAAAGCCCCTCTTTGACCTCACTGTTCTCTGAATCCATGGTGCATCATACTCCTTCCATGTCAGCTGATAGAGTTAGCAATCAAATTCTGTTGCTTCGTTTTTCAGACTCTTTTGAATGGAGGAAGGATATAATTTCCCTCTTGACTAAAGATGTCTTTCTCTTCCAACAAGAACAAACAAATTAACCAAAGCGTTTTTTTTCCTAACCAATTGAGAAATTCTTTCTTAAAAACAATTTTATAATCATTGTAGATATACCAGAATAAATAACTGAATGTTCAGCCAACTTTGAAAACAAAAATTTCTACCATTATATGTATATTTACATATATGTAAAGATACATACTTGTATATGTGTCTATCTTTATGTTGCATTCATATATAATGAAGGCTGCTTTTTAATCAAACTGATTTTTAACCTGCTTATCTTTCTCTCTGTGGGGCTCAGTTAATCTTACCTTATCTCTTCGATTTAGCCATGCTTACTTAGAATATTGTGTGGTCTTCTGGAGGGTCCAAGTCTTATTATCAGTATGTTTACTTGTTTATTTGCTTACAAAGCAAGAATTCCTTATTATCTATAATAAAGATGCTTATAAATGCAATATTAAAACAGAATAATTTTTATGAGAATTAACAACTGAGTAAATAATCCCTACAATTTTCCATCATTTTGGATATATTTATATCCTGTTATTGACCATGGTGATGTTTTAAATA
The DNA here is from genome assembly GCA_037038555.1 of Rhynchonycteris naso. Lineage (NCBI taxonomy): Eukaryota > Metazoa > Chordata > Mammalia > Chiroptera > Emballonuridae > Rhynchonycteris > Rhynchonycteris naso. The sequence continues at coordinate 119,474,858 of CM072996.1, read as the reverse complement.
TAAGTATAATTTTATTATAAATATTGTTGGTACAAGTTATAAAAACTAACTTAAAAGATAATACTTAATATTTTATCATCTATCCATCAAATAAAGTTTTTCTGTTTATGAAGGAGTCAACATTTGACAGTTCTGTCCAGAAGGTCTTTATTTTTTTTCAGTTCTGAAATGCTTGAACATGACTTCAATTCTTAACAATCAATTTCCTGCTAGATTCCTTGCTCTCTAGCATCTCAAACTCTTTTCTTTAAGCCACCAGTGACCTTACCTTCGATTTATAGTTTTCTTTGTTCCTATATTTTGAGCTTTTCTGCTGCTTTTTATATGCTTGAGCACCACATTCTCAATTACCTTCTTTCTGGTTTCAGTAACATCAGTCCTGCCTACAACAAATTTATATATATATATATATATATATATATATATATATATATATATATATATATATATATATATATATTCTGCTCTGTTTCTATACCCTTTGCTGAGTCTTTTAATATTTATATCAAAAGTTAACAGTAGATATTGATAGTACTTTTGTTGTTTTGTTGTTTGTCATGTGACTCAATATGCAGAAGCTATAATTTTATTTTATATATTTATGCATTATAGTTATTTATGGTGTCATCCACATATGTGACAAGGCATTGGTAATGACCCAGTATTTAATACTCTAGAAAAATCCTTTTATTTCTTTTTCTTTCTATTATTACGATTCACTAGCATCTCAGTGCTTTTGTTCTCCCTGGTCCAAAAATATTTTTTCCAGTTTCTATTCACCTACACCTTTATTGAGACACTATCTTTATTCTAGATGTTTAGCTAAATGCTGAACATTCAGTGGTGGACTAATGAATAAAGTCGAGTGAGGAAGATGGGAATTAATAATTTAATCAACAAAGAAATCTTGCAGCTACAACTCTTGGAAATGTAAAATATTGCTTTAAGAGCCTATAATGGGAAGATCTGGTATGGTCAAGGAGGCCAAGGAGGACTTTTTAAAAGATGTCCTGCTTTTACTGAGATTTGAGTGAGAGTTAAGTCTGTGAAGACTGTGGGAGGAACCTGCTAACTAGAAAGAAGGGCATGAGCTGAGTTTAGTGGTAAGACAGAAAAGACGTTGTAAGAAAGATAAAAAGATGGCAAATGTTTCTGGAATGCACAAACCTTTGCACCTTATAAAGTATATTAGTTTTGTCATTATCCTACAAAGAACAGAAAGCTATTGAGTTTTAGCGGCAAAGGGATGAAGAGAGGTTAGGAAAAGGAATGCCATGTTCAGTTTTGTTTTTCCTGCATAAAGATTTGAATGAATTCCCTACCCTTTGCAATGTCTTTTACTTCTATATCTAAAGATAGGAGGCAGTTCCAATAGTTGATATTTAGTTCTCCTCCTGAGTCAAAGCCCTTGTATTCTGAGTATTTTCTGTTTGGTGGGCTTCCACTTTGCAAGCTTTGAATAGTCAATTTCTTACAGTTTCTTCTCCAGTTGATGTTCTTCGGTGAGATTGACTTTGCATGGCAATAATTTGAAGATGCTTATTAAATGTCTCAACTGCAGTGTTTTATATCCAATAGCTACAAAGTTTATCTTCTTTTCTCTTAATGGACATCTCAAAAGCACATCCAAAGTACGCCTACAGAGAGAGAAACCCAGTTTCTGCCTTTCCTTTTCTCAGGCATTCATTTAACAAACATCTGCTGAACCCTTTTTTCAGGCTATGGGTATTCAAAGAAGAGTTAAGCAGAATCTTGGACTTCAAGGGAATAAAATTTCTCTATAATTATTTATCATACAGCTTGTGTTTAACTATCACGATCCTGTATGCTAAGGAATTTTTTGTTAAACTTTCTCTCCACCTTCCCCAAGATGTTTACTTTCCTGACAGTGGTCTCCACCTCTCTACTGTCTCACAGTTCCTGCCTATTTCTTACCCTCAAGACCATTTCTCGAGCCTGACCTGTGGTGGCGCAGTGGATAAAGCGTCAACCTGGGAACACTGAGGTCACCAGTTCAAAACCCTGCACTGGTCTGGTCAAGGCACATATGGGAGTTGATGCTTCCAGCTCCTCCCCCTTTCTCTCTTTCTCACTCTCTCTCACTCTGTGTCTCCTCTCTAAAATTAATAAAAAGAATTTTAAAAAAAAGACTGTTTCTCTTTCCTAAAGTTATTGCTTGCATCCCATTAAGCGATATCGCCCTGACAGTTCATACTAAAGTTCTAGGCAAGCAAGAAGGAGTTTTTCTAGAAACAGGAAGACAACTGTCTCATCATTCATGGGGTGGCCTCTTATTGTTTCTTGTTCCTTGCCCTAACACCCATGTTCTTGATGTGACATCAAGCCCACACCTACCTCTGTATCTCTACCATCTACCAGAGTGAATATAGCTTTGTAAATATGGAAGGCTCTAGATAAAACCTAATTAATTATGCCTTCATTGGATGCCATCTCTTTTTCCATATTGGAGACTCATCATTGTTATATAAATAGATACATTTAGAGTAACAGTTTTGGGGACAGTCTTATGAAACAACTATATGGAACTAATTAGTTACAGTCTTCATTAAAGTTCAGTACCTCTCTCTCTCTTCTCTCATTACTAATTTCTGTTTATGAGAAATCATATGTCACCTAAATCACAGGAAGAAAAGAATAAGGTGATACTTCAGTTTTTTTTCTCTTAAGGTAAAATCTGAGTAGTTGTTATATAACATTGTTCAAGTAATTTAAAAAATAACTACAATGAATGAGTCACTGATAAGAAGGGAGTTTCTTTCCTTGGATCTTACACCTGATACTAATCCAGTAATCCAATATTGAAACATTGGGTTATTCAGGATCAGATATTCTCTATCCTTAGCTGATGTCTGTTCAAGATCATTGAGAGTGAAAAACTACCGTCTTAAGAACTCTTTCACAAACTCTGATATTCTCAGTTCTGTCACGTATTGGCCCTCCTCCGTATTCTTGCATAATTAGTTATCCCATTGGATACCACCCATTAGTTAAAATAAATTAATAGAATGAGAAATCTAATAATGCTATTTGAAATGTAATAAAGTGGGCTCTCTGGGCCTTTTTTGCTCCTTTGATGTGTCAGACTGCTTTAAATAGTCTTGGTTATTCTTGCTTTCTGTTTCTTTTAGGAAGCATTACACAATGACTCAAAACGACAATGCCCTATCTCACCACAGACTTTTCAAAGTATTTCAATTTAAAATAACTCAATTTCACCTTCCAGCCAAGGCTTAGAGTTATGACAAAGTTATTCCTATCAGTTTTTTTACAGCCAGTATCTATTTTAATACTTTGGTGCTAATTTTCAGTCCCTTCTCATCCCTGCCTCCAGTCATAGCAAACACTCACCTGAACTGACTGTTTTTTTCTCCTCCCATTTTGACTTTGGACATATGGAGGCCTCCCTGTCTGAAATATTTTTGGCTGGTCTCATCTTGGAAAATCCTCTACTCATTTTTTAAAATTTTGCTAAATGACAGCTTCTTTTGGAAAATGGTTTTTTTTATTTTTTTTCAGGTAAGGCAAGTCCCTCCTTGTCTATGTTCTCTCAGCACTCTGTGCATACCTGTAATATAAAAGTTAGCACTGCATATCTTAATTATTTGTGTATGTTTTTGTGACAGAGACAGATAAAGATAGAGACAGGGACAGACAGAAAGAAAGAGAGATGAGAAGCATCAATTTTTCATTGCAGCACCTTCACTGTTCATTGATTGCTTTCTCATATGTGCCTTGACCAGGGGGCTCCAGCAGAGTAAGTAATCTCTTGTTCAAGCCAGTGACCTTGGGCTCAAGTCAGCGACCATGGGTCTAGAGTTCAACACAAGTTAAACACAAATAATTATGCTGAGGTCGCCGGCATAATTATTTGTGTTTAACTTTATGTTGATACCTAGATCATGAGCCCTTTGAAAGCAGCAGTGGTCATGTGTTCATTGCTGGCATGTCACAGGTGCTCAATAATTGTGTGTTTATTTTTTAAATAATTTGTGGAATGAGTCAAATCATCTAGAGGTGAAGAAAAAATAAATTATTAAAATTACAGAATTATTCTTTCTTTTTTTTTTATTCAGTGAGAGGAGGGGAAGCAGAGACAGATTCCTGCATGCACCCCAACTGAGAACCACCTTGCAAGCCTACTAGGGAATGATGCCCTACCCTTCTGGGGCTTGTTCTGTTGCTCCATTGCTCAGCAACTAAACTCTTCTTTGTGCCTCAGTAGAGGGCATGGAGCCATCCTCAACGCCTGGGGCCAACTTGCTCTAATTGAGCTACAGCTTCAGGAGAAGAGGAAGAGAGAGAGAGAGAGAGAGAGAAGGAGAGAGAGAGAGAGAGAGAGAGAGAGAGAGAGAGAGAGAGACGTGAGAGGGGGAAGGGTGGAGAAGCAGATGGGCACTTCTCCTATGTGCCCTGACTTGGAATTGAACCTGGGACTTCTATACACTGGGCCAACACTCTACTGCTAAGCCATCGGTCAGAGCATATTTTATATTTTATACATACATTAGCATCTTCATTTTACAAATTTATGAACTATGATTTAGAGAATTATTTTATTATTACTATTTTATTTTTGGATCTCTCTTGATATAAGGTTGAGCACACAATATATGTTCCACTAAAATAAAACAAAATGGATTTTAAAAAATCAAAACACTCTTATCTTGCCTTCGTGAGTGTGTAAGGGATCCAGGACAGTATGAGTTAGAGAAGGACTTCAGCCAAATTCTTATACCACTTAATCATCCACATGAGACAATGAGTTGTTGTGAAAAATCAGAAGAGTGTTGAGCTCTGCATATATAGAACAAATAAAACCTTTTAGCCTGACCTGTGGTGGCACAGTGGATAAAGCGTCGACCTGGGAACACTGAGGTCGCCAGTTCAAATCCCTGCATTGGTCTGGTCAAGGCACATATGGGAGTTAATGCTTCTAGCTCCTCCCCCTTTCTCTCTCTCTCTCTCTCTCTCTCTCTCTCTCTCTCTCTGTGTGTGTCTCCTCTCTAAAATGAATAAATAAATAAATAAATAAACCTTTTATAAATACAAATTTCAACTCTCATGGACTCATAAAAAATGAAATAAAAGATAAAGGCTAAAAGGGTACAATGTAAAACTGTAGGACCATCTATTTGTATTACTGACATATTGATTTTCTTTACTTTTTTTTCAAAATTTAAAAGTTTTATAATCTGGTTTATTCCTAAGTAATAAAAATAATCTTTAATATTTGTAATGTACATTATTGGCAAACTTATCTTCCTGGGTATTTCTCAATCAAACTAATTTTCTTTTATTTATTTATTTTTTTTACAGGAACAGAGACAGGGTCAGAAAGAGGGATAGACAAGGACAGACAGACAGGAACAGAGAGAGATGAGAAGCATCAATCATCAGTTTTTCATTGCGACACCTTAGTTGTTCATTGATTGCCTTCTCATATATGCCTTGACTGTGGGCCTTCACCAGACTGACCAACCACTTGCTTGAGCCAGCAACCTTGGGTTCAAGCTGGCAAACTTTTTATCAAGCCAGATGGGTCTGTGCTCAAGCTGGTGACCTCGAGCCTGGGTCCTTCGTGTTCCAGTTCAACACTCTATCCACTGTACCACCACCTGGTCAGGCTCTTTAATTTTTAAAAAATATTTTAAAAACTTTTGGGGTGACATTATTTCATGCAATCATACAGGTTACAAGTGTACATTTCTATGACACACTGTCTGTATATTGCATTGTGTGCCTGCCATCCAAACTCAACCCACTTCTAACATATATATGATTCTAAACCTAGGAAATGCTCCAAAATTTATTAATTCCATTTTTTTTTTTTTTTTACAGGGACAGACAGAGAGTCAGAGAGGGATAGACAGGGACAGTCAGACAGAAACAGAGAGAAGTGAGAAGCATCAATCATTAGTTTTTTGTTGCCGTTGCGACACCTTAGTTGTTCATTGATTGCTTTCTCACATGTGCCTTTACATGGGCCTTCAGCAGACCAAGCCACCCCTTGCTGGAGCCTGCGACCTTGGGTCCAAGCTGGCGAGCTTTTTGCTCAAGTCAGATGGGCCTGCGCTCAAGCTGGCGACCTCGGGGTCTCGAACTTGGGTCCTCCGCATCCCATTCTGAAGCTCTATCCACAGCACCACCACCTGGTCAGACTAATTCCATTTTTTTTAACTTAACTTATTTGTATATTTAAGATATGATATCTAAGACACACCAGAAGTTTTATATGGTATAACTGATAGGGCTATATCTAGTACTAAAAACTCATGAAATCAGTTTCAAGTTTTAAAGAGTAAATAGTGTTATTATTGCCCAAAGGTTTTGTGTTTGTCATATACCAGAGTTTTTTTTGTTTATAAATATTGGTTTTGAATGAAACACCTGAAATAATTAAAACATACACAATACTAAGCAAGTCAATGCACTGAGAACACTGAAGGAGGCAGCACTGATAAATACATAGCACACATCAGACACCATTCTCAGAGTATGTAAGATTAGTTCACAAAATTTTCACAACTACCCTATGAGGTAGGTACTATTTTTTTCTTTGTATTTTTCCAAAGTTAGAAGCAGGAAGGCAGTCAGACAGAGTCCTGAATGCACCCATCCAGAATCCACCTGGCATGCTCACCAGGGGGCCATGCTCTCCAATCTGGTGCTTTGCTCTGTGGTGGCTGGAGCCATTCTAGCACCTGAGGCAGAGGCCATGGAGCCATCATCAGCACCTGGGCCAACTTTGCTCCAATGGAGCCTTGGCTGTGGGAGGGGAAGAAAGAGGTTGAGAGGAAGGAGAGAGGGAAGGGTGGAGAAGCAGATGAATGCTTCTTCTGTGTGCCCTGGCCAGAAATCAAGCCCAGGACTTCCATAATTTGGGCCGGTGTTCTACCGTGGAGCAAACTACCAGAGCTGGTAGGTACTTTTATTTTGCCTTATTTTTATATAGATAAACCATGCTTGAATTGGATGTGAAAAGAAATTATACTCAGGTAGTCTGTTTCCAGAAATCATATTCTTCCCACCATGTATGCAAACAAACAGAAAACAAACAAAAACATCTTTGAGAGCATCTGCTATTTATTGCTCTACATAACAGGATTGTTCGTTCATCCATAGTTTCTATGCGCTTAATTTGAAATTGAGAAGAAATGCTGAAACTTAGCTTTGCACTATGCCTATTGATCACAACAGATTTTATCATGCTTTACCCCACATTATAAATTTTATCCAGCTCAGTATCTCATCTGACTGACTGCAATACCAGGATGTACACTCTGTTTTAGTAAAAATACATTTTTTACATTGGTTCAAATGCTGTGGTTCATCTCTGAAAGTTTTAGAGTATGCCACAGCGCAAAATGGTAGAGTCACTTCTGAATGAAAACTGTGACCAAGACTGTGTTTATATTGTGCTCAATTCCTTACACCTAAAACCAGAATTGCAGATCAATCCTCTACTTTTTGTGCATTTTGCATTTGAAAATCACATTCTGATGTCAGTTTATATTTTATTCATCACAAATATCATCAAAATTAATTCTGGAATATCATTAGATAAATATAGCTCAATTCAAGGCCTAGTATCTTGTAAAACTTTTTTGGCAAAACATCCATGGCTTATTATCCCTTGAATTCAGCTAATTCGTACTCTTAATTATTCCATTTTAATTTTACTGCTTCATTTGGCACATTTCAGATGCACATATACTAAGAGGTATATATTCAGAGATATAATTGTAATATTTTTCAATATCAGGGATATAGTTTATTATGTAATATAAGAGTAAATTTATGCTAAATTTACTATGTGTAGAAAACTAGAATTTTTTTTTTTATAATTTCTATCTTTGTCACTAGATAGATTTCTAGTAGCTAATTAAACAATATCATCTAAAATGGTTTTCCTTCAACTGATAGGTTCTATATAGAGATTGATTTTTCTCTGAGGAGGTTAAACTTGAGCTTCTCTTTTAGTTCTTTTTGTTGTACTCACTGAACATCCGTAAAAACTTAATGGGTAGTAAATACCAATTTTAGTTAACGTTTTTAAGACTAGTATTACTATATGACAAATTACTAAAAAAGTTAGTGTTAAACTTCAGGTTATTTCTTGCATGCTTCTTTCATATATAAACTACTATCATTTGGAAGATACTGCTAACTTTTTTTAAAAAGAAAATCTAAACATTATTTATTTCTTAGTCTCCTTTTCATACTACTACCTAAACCATATTTAAAGCCAAACATCCGTCCAGTCAATGCATTATGACCATCAGTGACATTATTCTAAAGCAGGATAAATATATAGCCAGATTTCTTGAATGTACACTACAAATACAAGATTGCTTTGTTTGATTTTTTTGTAATCCATTGTCATTTTAGCATTTATTTTTGTAAAGTTGCAATAATCACATTCAGAACCAAGTATGAATTATTAATAAATTAATAGACATTTTTCACTATATATATACATATATATATATACTTTGAGTTAGAAAATACATGAAACTTAATATATAGAAACACCAGAAATACAAATAAATTCATCTTTCAATCTGTTTCCTATTTCCTAGCAAGTTCTCTGTTTTATTCAGCTATACCTAAAAATATATTCTATAGTTTTCATAATTTAAAGATAAGAAAAAGTAGAAGGATCTTTTATGTTAATTATAAATACAGCCAAGCACTAGATGAGTGTTTGGCACAAAGTAAATGATAAAAAATTCAATAACTAGTTATATAGCCAGATATATGGAGGAGTATGGTGGAGGTAAGAGAAGAGAGAAGAGAGATTGATTAAATTTAAGATCAGTTTCTCAATTCTGGCTTCTTTATTTACTGATTTACTGAATGAGTGATTTTTGGCAACAAGTTAACAATTACAAGTTTGTTTTCTTAGCAGCATAATGTCAATATTTTTATCACAAACTAATTGTTAAAAATAAAGACTATTTTATCTATGAAATACCTTTTAAATTTTAAAATAAATATAGATATTATGTTTATGTTCATAAAACATATATCTAAATATCCATGCGTTAATATAAAATTGCAAAGATAACATTATGGCCACTGTATTACTGACTTAACTAAAACGATGTCCATGGAAGTCCAGAATTTCACACTAAGACAAGCATAGACTTAATACTACATACAAAAACTTCAACTGAGAAAGTAGACAACTAAATGGTATCATGAATTCAATAATTAAAAGAAGCTAATGAAGGTGTTTACCTAAATCAAATTCTAGTAGAGAATTAAGCTATCCAAGAGGGAAATAAAATTGTTATTTTGGAATAAGTGACTACATAATTTGAGAAACACTTTTCAAAATACAGCAATATAAAACTTAGCCTCTGGGAACAAAGAGAACTTCAGAAGTGTTAATATAAATCTTTTTATCACTGTGCACTTTTCCCATCTCTTCTTAAGACCTGTAAAATTTTGCACTTAGTAACGTTTAACTTGCTATACCACATACAAAGAAGTGGATAATACCGAGAAAAAATGCAGAAGAAGAAAATGATGATCCCATATCTCAGACAGGGAACATATATGTTAGAAAGTAGGCGAGAAACATGTAGCATCAGGCATCTTTTAATCTAAGGTATCCTGCACTAAGAATTCTTCTAGGGAGTGTGTAGCATGGGAAATTGTCATTATCCATTGATGTCCTCTCTTTAAAAAAATAAAATAAAATGTGAAAACTTTGCGTCAAAAAAGTCCACCATCTACGTAGATCATATCATGCATATATCCTTGTTGTACAAAGTTGTTCAAATACAAACAAGGAGATAAGCAACTCTAACACTCAAACACTACCAAAGCAGTGCACTTTCGGGATTAGGGATGCTAATACTGACAGAAGCATTCACACAGTGGAGAAAATGCAATTTTACATGTCTAGACTGTTCATTACCTGAGTAAGATTTTCTTCATCATTGGCAGAATGATATAAATAGATTTTTTTTACAGAATTAATTGTTGGAAAACAAATGCTTTCCCTTGGTTAAGATTGATCACCTGTGAAAATGACAGAGTCAATACCTTTGGATTATTCAACTCCACTTTAAAGTACTTAATGAAAAAGAATAATTTCAAAGCAGTAAATCATTATTCTTTCAGGTTCACATTATCAAACTTTTGGATTTCCATTTTTAGATTTTGAAATCTACAGAATAATCAACATATATCTCTCTGCCAAAAATTAACTCCAGATACATATTTGTAAACTTTTGATCTTTAGTAGATTGTATGTTGTCTTGCCTAAGACAACAAAGCTCAATTCTTTAGATTCCATTAGTACATATCTGACACTTTCTATAAAATCAGTTTTGCTTGCAGCTGAATTGAAGAGGAGACAAATCGAACAACAGTAATGTCAAGCACTGCCAAACAGGACTGGGAAGACACAGGGAAGCGTGACAGAGCTGAAAAAAGCCTGCTGCCTTCAAGAACAACTTCAGCACCTTCAAACCCTGATTTCTAATTACCCAAATTACTGCTTTACACAGAAGGACATACTCGATGTTAAAGTAGACTAAAAAGAAATCTCAAAAGTAGGAGCATAATGAAGCCTGATAAACAAGTCATTATTTCAAAGTTTTATTACCCTAGAAGAGATGGAGATGCTGATACAATAAGAGAACCTGTCATATTAAATAACAGCTATCTATACATTTTGTCTTCATTTCAACAACTGTCTTAAACTTGAAAATAAAAAAAAAAGGTCCACTACTTTATTGTAATACCAATATTTGAAAAGTTGAAAGTGCTTTTGAATTCTTCATTTAGTAGCATGTGAACATTCTGCCAATTAAAAGCTTTGATCTAGTTGATGTTCAGGCTCCCTGTCAAATACAGTCACCTGTCTTCATAGCAATTCAACACCTATCAATATATTTGTTTTGCTACAATACTACAAGGAGCCTCAGATGTAAATATTACTTCTTATAAATTATTAAATAATTAAAGCTTTCTTTTCAGGGCTTAAATATTATGCAGACACAGAAAACAGTATTTTGTTATGCACTTAAAATCGCTCAATGTTATAAATGATTTTAACAGCTCTTAATTCCAGAAAAAAAAAACTCCACACTGTTTCTTAAAACTACTTGCTAACATTATTTTAAAATGCTAAATGTGAATCAAAATAACTACAACTTTATTTCAGAAGCTAAAGCTTTACTCACTTGGTAAATACTGTTTTCCTGAATAGATACAACTTTGGAAAACTGTCCCAAAGAACTATCATTTAACAATTACAAACTTTGACTCATTTTAAATTTATAGCAATATGACTTGTTCAAACATTTCTACCTGTACACTTTGCTGCTAACAGTAAAACAAAAAGATATGAAGCAGAATGGTATTCATATGCATATATATTTTAAAAAACACTTTCAAAATAATCCTCTAAAAGCACTTACTTTCCTTTTCCTAAGGAAAAGCTGTTTGCCTGCTATTTATTTTCTACTGCAAAATAGTTTGCCAGGTACACGTTAGCTTGCTCTTTTTCAATTCGTTTTGCTAAATTCAATCCATACTTCCTTTAATAATGCTAAGCATTTCTCTGATTCAAAGCTCACTGGATAGTAATCCTGTTCTTCCATACACCCGTGTCTTATCCTGTTTCCTCTGTTACATACATCTACCTTTATTTTAAAAGAGAAGGTAAAACAGAAGAGGCTCTTACCAGACACCGGGAAAACAATTCATTCAGCTAGATCCAACAGTGCTCTGTGCAGCCTGGCAGCCTGAGTGATCCTTGGGCCTCACACAAAAGCGAGATAATTGGCTCTCAGTGAAGAGATGTAAACATCCATCATAATGGCACTGGGGCTGAAACTGAACGCTACCTCAGCTGTTCTGTGTACTCCGACTGGAAGATGATGTCACAAACATCAACTGGGTGTACTCTCATTGGCTTCTGTTACCTGGAATCACATCTTAACCCTAAACTGTCAGCTGCAAATTGAAATGCTCATCTCTGACTATCATTTTTTTTTTTTTTGCTGAAAAGGGAGTGAAAGTGATATTGAGCTACTGGAGGAAAGCAAACTGAAAATACTGCTCCCAAATATGCTAAGAGAAATTTACATAACTAATTATTTGGATCTGTGGGAATTTTATTTTCCAAAATTGCTTATTAAATAACAGTACGTATAAAAGGTATTCCACAGAAGGATATTAAAGGAAAAGATTAATTACAACATCTAGAATGTTAAATTTTCTAATTACTTTGCATTGATTTTACAGAACTACCCTATGGGATTAAGAAAGTCAAGTTGAGGAAAATTATAATCTAGACAGTGGTACAGTGGAGTTTTTAACCACTTTGGTCAGAGAAGCCATCTGTATTTTAAAATCTTCTAGTACAAATTTAAAAAAGCAAAATCACATTTTACTCTCTGAATATTAAATAGGATTGCCAAGTTTTGTGTCATAAAGCTTAAAGTATGAGATATTAAAAGCATAAAATGCACTAAAATAATAACAAACTGTTTTTGTCAAAGAGTAATTTATAAGTCAGTGCAACCATAGGCAAACCCATTTCAGTAACTGAAGCCTACTTTGTAAAATACTTCTGGTTTCTTTGAGCACAAATGCGGAATAATTATCCATCTCTTACCCTCTATCCTGCAAAAGCCCCAGACTTCTCCCCAGGATTAAATCCAGTGGGAAAGAAGGATAATGGACTAAACTGGTGGCAGCAGCTTGCTGCCAGAAGGACAAAACTACAATCACCTTGAAATACATCCAAGTTTTTCCCCACCAAAAGGAGCTGTCAGTGGTGTAACTGTGAGATGCAAAAATCAGCAATCAATGACCAGCTCCTTCTAAATCCAGCCCAGTCATATCCCAGGGCAAGCCCTTTCAAAGCTGTGCAGCTCAGCACGCAAACAGTGCAACCACCTGGAGGGAGAGTGAGAGAAATTTGTTTCATTCATCTCCACTTTTAGAGAAAGGAGGTCACCAACAGTGCCCTTGTATTCCCATATGTTTGTTCGTGTCCTTTTGAATAGTGGAATCAGGGTAAATAGTGGTTATAATTCCTCTACATTTCCCATGATAGAAAATTATTTTTATTGCACTACTCAGTAAGAGTTTTAAAAGTTGGAAATATATGAAAAGATTCTTTCATAGACCATATGTTCAAAATTTCCTTCCAAGGTCTGACTTTCGTGAACATAGATTTGATTATTTTACTACTCTTTCTAGCAAGTTAGTAAGTGAACTAGGGCAGGATTTTTAGATTCAAGTTCAAAACATACAGCCTCTGATTCTCACTATATCACCTATTATCTGTAAGAACTTTGGGAAATTAATAACTTTCATGTATAGGATGATAATAATAATGCTATCTACAGGAAAAAAGGTGACATACGATGAAATAAAATCAAGCAATGTATAAAATATGTAAAATTAGAAAGTAGTACATAAATATAGGATGGTTAATATTATTGTTATGCAAAAGATCGAGTGCATTCATTTTAAAAAGCATTTGGGTAATTTAAAAGGCAGAATCAATCCAGTGCTTTCAAAATAATGAAGGGAAAAATATTATCTTAAATTGTTAATATTTCAACACAAAATAATGTTGCAAATTAATTTGATTTATAAAATTGACTGACTTAACAATCTTTTCCTGAAGTTGTTGCCTCGCCCTGTATTATTTGTAATTTAATCATGAGTCAAGTGCAACAATCTAGATTCAAAAAGAGTCATTGTCAAAATGTATTTGGGGCCAATGTAAAAGACATTGTTCATTTATTTCTGTCTAAAAACATGGTGGTTTAAATGGAAATGTGTGTATAAAAAGATCCATTGCCATGCAAAATGACATAAAATTGAATTACAGATCAGAAAAGATTAATTTGGACAACGAGAATGTCAACTCTATGTCTGGTAGACAAATGATAAAGCTAAGACATTGTAATTGCTAAGAATATATGTCATGAGAAAATAATTATTTATAAAATAAAATATTCTCCTCCATGTCATACATTATATAAAAATTTAATGGTATAAATATTTAATGTCAGAGAAAGATAAGTAGCAAAATTAGATTATATCTATTGCATGTAGAAAACATGCTGATATATATACCATTCAGTTAATTATGTGTGTGTGTGTGTGTGTGTGTGTGTGTGTGTGTGTGTGTGTGTGTGATAGAGACAGAGAGAAGGACAGATAAGGACAGACAGAAAGGGAGAGAGATGAGAAGCATCAATTCTTTGTTGCAGCATCTTAGTTGTTTATTGATTGTTTTCTCATATGTGCCTTGACTGGGGGGCTACAGCAGATCAGCAGATCGAGTGACCCCTTGCTCAAGCCAGCAACCTTGGTGCAAGCCAGCCACTTTGGGCTTTAAGTTAGTGACCTGAGGGCTCAAGCCAGCGACCTGGCACTCAAGCCAGAGATCTGACACTCAAGCTGGTGAGCCTTGCTCAAACCCGATGAGCCCTCGCTCAAGCTGGAGACCTTGGAGTTTCGAACCTGGGTTCTCCAGGCCCCAGTTCATTGCTCTATCCACTGCACCACTACCTGGTCAGGTCCATTCAGTTTATTCTTAAGACATATGTACATTCTGATGAATTTAATAAACATAGATTGTAACTGTTGTTATTTTGTTCTGTATTTGTTTTTTGAGTGCTACCCTGTCACATAGACATACAACATGATAAAGACTGAAAAATAAGAACATTTTTAGTGCCCTGTGTATATCAAATATTCACATCCTTTATGTGATTCATTAATCCATTAGTACCTTGGTAAAGGACCCTAGTTTTCTGTTATTAAAATATGTAAAAAAGATTTCTTTAAGAATATTGATTTTAATGCTTTAATATTACAAAAGATCAACAATAATCTATGCATCAATAAAGTTTTAAGGGAGTTCACTTACAAAATATAAGAGCAAATATTGATTTGTATACAATTTAAGAAAAATAATAAAATATAATTAAATTTCCAGAGAATGAATAGGAGAGAAGGAAACTATAATAGAAATATTTTAAATTAGTATTGACTTATAATAATAAATAAATCTTTACCCCATACATAAGTCAATTTTAAATTTTATTATAATTCATTAGGAGAGAATTTATATAATTTACATTTATAGAATTTATATTTCAATTTTAATTAATTACATCTATATTCTCAAGAAAGTGTCAGATAAATATAGCATATAATATATAGAGAAACAATGTAATTAGTATAGTACTTTATACATAGCAAAAAGAAATTATATTCCCATACAGTGGGCAGTAATCATCTGATATTAACAATGAGTGAAAGTTAGAAAGTTTTCAGCAATTCTTTGGTAGATTTTCTTTATGAAAAGCAAAGATATGAAAGGTCAGGGCCTTTCAGCGCTTTACTTGTAGTTTGTGTTTTTGAAAAGTCTCATGGCACTTTGACATCAGTCTGCACATGTGTCTGGGTTAGAGCCAGAAATAAGATCGAGAATGTGTAATGTAACACTGATGATACAAAATGAAAATTTTTACTGCTATCATAAAATTGTATTGCTAAAAAATCCAACTTGATATATAATGTAAAAAAAATCCTAAATGGGAAAATGTTAAGACATTAAGAACTGCAAGAAAAATGAAAGAATAGCACCATTATTTATTTATTTATTTTTATTTATTCATTTTAGAGAGGAGACACAGAGCGAGAGAGAGAGAGAGAAAGAAAGAGAGAAAGGGGGGAGGAGCTGGAAGCATCAACTCCCATATGTGCCTTGACCAGACCAGTGCAGGGTTTTGAACTGGCGACCTCAGTGTTCCCAGGTCGACGCTTTATCCACTGCGCCACCACAGGTCAGGCTAGCACCATTTTTAATGTATTATTTATGATATCCATGTAGAAGTAACATACATTTTTGTCAAGATTTTTAAATACTTCTAATTTTATTAAAAGAGAAAATGTTTATCAATAATGTCTTATTATATTTTCAGATTTATTTGACTAACATGGCCAGCAAACACTTGTGAGTTCCAGGGAACAGACAAATATTTTACCTGTAAAAGCTACATATAAGCTTAATGTAAGGGAAGAAAAAAAAACTACAGGAATGAATCTAGGCTTTATTCTAAGTAAATTTACATTAATGTGTGCTTTCTAATATGAATAACACAGAATCTATAAAAAATATTGTTTTAAAGCTCAAGTAAAAAATGTTTTGTTGTTCAATCCAAGTACATACGAAATTTATTACTATACTTACATACTATTTCTTTCCCAAGAGTTAAAATCATTGCAGTATTGAATTGCTTCACAATTATTTCTATTACACCAATTTTGTGTTTAATTTTTTTTATTATCAAAACAATCAGCATTAGAACTAAAGAAACTAGAGAAATCAGTCCCCAGTGTTTCCCAACCTACACATTAAGAAGTTAGGTTACAATATCTGGTTAATATTAACTTCAGGAGAATTGAATATGACATTCATGTTCAATATAAAAGGCAGGACTTAGTAATTTAAACAGATTTTAAACTCTTGTGAACATTATTACTTAATCTAAGAGTTAGAAATATTATAATATAGCATTTTGCTGTATCTTGCAGCATCAATATCTGGTCCATTGTTGAGTTATCCACAAGATGGCAGCTCTGTTTATGTGTTCACTGACATTCTTAATACACTGTTTTATCCTTTTATTATTATCTAAAGAGATATAATATGCAAAGTGTATAAGGAACTTGTCTGTGAATACTCATTTTATGTAAATTCTCAGTTTAAGGAGAGTAAGAGGTTAAGGATATTTAATAAATGCTGTTGAAAAGCAGAAATTATTTAAATCATCTTAACATGTATGACTTCAAAACTGCTAACACAATGCTCAAATGCTTCATCCTTGACTTATTTTAGAGGTTGATTTATTTATAAGAAAAAATTTTGTTTCATAAAGATGTTTATATAGCTTTTTTAAAATATGCAAAGTGTTCAAAATAACTGACTAAATCAATGATAACACACTTGTACATTAAGAGACACCTGAGAATTATATTTTCCATCTGCTAAATTCTAGGCATAACCAAATCTGATAAAACCTATTTATTGACCTTGCTTGTATTACTTTTTTATACTTCGTATTCACTGTCATTTCTTTTTTTCATTATATCTACCTTAAATCTATTGTGTGGCAGCTTTGGTATATTATCTTTATTTCTGTTTTTTGGGTAGATAAAATTTTTAAAATATGTCAAATTATTAGGCCATATCATCTTTCTTTTCTGAGAATAAATATCCCTAAGATGTTTAACTATGTTTATGTGTCAGTCAATTTTACTCTAGAGAAAGAATAAAATGACTAAACAATGGTGAATAAAAGTATCCCTTCTTCTATGTCAAAGAAATATGAATTCTCAGACATGAAGGTAAAAAGCTCATGCCATTTTAGTGATTCAGCATACTGTCTTTAAATGCAAACTGAAAATATTAGCTTATGAACAATATCTTGATTTAACAAATTCTAGGTTCCTTTTGAACATCATGGTTAATTTTCATAAGAGGTCTAAAGCTCAATTCACAAATAATTTTTTACCATGTTCTTTGAAAAATTGTATTTTCTTCTTTTAAATTACCTCTTGATTAAATATTTATTTTTATTTGTATACAGAGACAAGGAGAGAGTCAGATAGAGGGATAGATAGGGACAGACAGATAGGAACAGAGAAAAATGAGAAGCATCAATCATCAGTTTTTCATTTTGACACCTTAGTTGTTCATTGATTGCTTTCCCACATGTGCCTTGACCGTGGGCCTTCAGCAGATGAGTAAACCCTTGCTCGAGGCAACGACCTTGAACTCAAGCTGGTGAGCTTTTGCTCAAACAAGATGAGCCCGCGTCCAAGCTGGTGACCTTGGGGCCTTGAACCTGGACCCTTCCACATCCCAGTCCCACGACTTATCCACTGCACCACTGCCTGGTCAGGCTTGATTAAAGATTCATAATTTGCTTTCTTGTACATATCCTTTGATTTGTCCCTGCTATAAACTTTTCCTTCACTTGTGACTTATTTTCTTTCACCTTAATTATTTTACCTTATGTTAACATAAATTAGATTAAATCAAGGTCTACTAATCCCCATCTTTACAAATACAGAACAGCATTAATCTCGTAGAAACAGAATTGAATTTAGATTTGGTGAGGAAGATTTGAACCTACCACCCTATATTTGACAAGAGATAGGTGTCATTCATATAAAACCCACTATGCTCAAAATACTGCTTCATACATATCATGTTTACATATGAAAGATAATGTGAAACATGACTAATCATTGTATAGTATATTACCATGCTATAACTTTGTAGTATAAGACTCTTCAACCCATACAGATGAATCTGTTACCACAAAGAGAATTAGGATTATTATAATTGTAAAAAAAAAATCATTATCACCATAACTTGTTTGAGTGTTTATTTTGTGCTAAACACTATGCTGAACATTGTACATTGATTATCTAAATTTATTTTCTGTTTTTATAACACGTCTCCAAGAGAGATAGATCAATGTTAAGATTTTCAAAAGGGCTCTTATATTTATACTATAATTCAATATTTTTCAACTATAGCTGCTTATTTTAATTTCAACTGGGAAATGTTAGGATATAGGATCCTGGTATTGATTTGAGTTTTTATCCCCTCCAATTTATATGCTAAAATTTAATACCCAATGCGATGATATTAGGAGGAGGAATCTTTGAGGTTAGAGTTAGTGTCCTTGTAATAAGAGAGACCCCAAAAAGCTACTTTGCCTCTTCCACTATGTGAGGTTGCAACAAAAAGACAGTTGTGTATGAATCAGGAAGTTTGCTTTCAACAAATAGTAAATCACCTGGTGTCTTGATCATGGACTCCTTACCTCCAAAACTATAAGAAATAAATTTCTGTTGTTGCTTATAAGCTACACAGGTTATGGTATTTTTGTTGTAGCAGCTCAAACAAACTAAGGCCCCAATCAAACTACATGCATGAAAATTTCTGAATATTTGGGGTGGGTGACCCTGGTGTACGTTCCTCCCTAAATGATTGTCTGTGTAGCCACGCTTACAAATCATGGCCAAAACCTTTGGGTATGTGAGATAAAGGTTTTAATGTACATCATCAGATTTCACTGAAGTAAGTAAAAAGTGTTCTAAAATCTAAAGTGAAGTATGTGAAGAAAGCAGGACATCGTTTGTATATCAAACACTAGTTTGGAAAATCAACAAAGAAAAATCCAGATTACTTTGCATCACCAATGTAATGAGATAAACACCTCCTGCCTGGTAAATGAAAGAATGAGACTGTGGCGGAGCATGATTAGTGGGACCAAGGAAATCACAGAGGTATAGGTAGAAAACCATGTGAAGAGGAGTCGATTCATCAGACAGAGTCTGCCCAGCAACATGCATGCTATTGTTAGAGTACTTTGATCTACTTAGACACCACCTATAGACAGCAGTGGGGTTCAAATAATTTAACAATCAGCTCTCTGCCCTAATGACCATTTTAAGTATTAAAAAACAATGATATGCTGAAAAGTAGTTTATTATTTTATACATTTAATACTTAAATAAGAACAGTAAAATAAGTGCATAAAACTAGATTATGTTATAAGAAAGAGTTTTAAAATAGTAATGGAAAAATATTAACTAATACCTGACAAAAAAAAAACAACCCAAAACAATAAAACTGTTAAGATATTTCCATATTGCTTCTTGATTGGCATCCTCACTTGAAGTTTTTTTCACCTATGGACAGAATGGATCTTACTATGGATGCTTAGAATACACTGCTGTGCAGATGAACATTAAAAAAGTGTAAGGAATGTAAATTTATGATTTCTACATTGGTCGACTGCCCAGGTGCCCACCTTATAGAGAACCTTGATTACAAGTGCCAATTTAACAACCGGTTTCCCATACTCAACAGAAAATTAGATATCAGTCCACCGACCTGGTGAGGATCAGCTGAGTCCCCACCATTACCTACAGATGAGGCCCTGGAGAGACAAGATTCCTCCTGCATACCACCTAGCAGAAGTGATTCCCTCTCTTGCCACAAGACAATACTGAGTCTCACCCTAAACACCCTACCTGTGTCAATCCTCTCTTTTTCAAAGATCCAGAATGCATACAATCCTACTGACTTAAATGGATGGTAGTTGTATGTAATAGAAAGGTCTCTCAGTAGTTGTAAGTGAGTGAAAATACACTGTTCACAAAAATTAAGGGATATTTTATTACTTCATATTCATTTTGAAATATCCCCTAAGTTTTGTGAGCAGTATATATCCCATAAAAACCAATCCTGATGCAGAAATAATAGACTAATTTTGTATAGATCTCTATTAATTAATAGCATTACATATATAAAATAAACTTTGTGCCTAAGATATGCCTTATTTTATTATAGTTGCTCAAATATATAGCAGAACTCATGTCTTCAGAATTAATCATTAAGCATCATCTGCAATAAAGTGAGATTATAATACATTTCTGAAGATACAAGAGAAACTACAATTGTATGTTATAGTTTCTATAATGATGTACATGTATTTTTCTCTATGTTTTAATTATATAAATATAACAAAATGTTTTAAATAATTGTTTGTTATGCCCTGGCCAGAGAACATAGTCCCCATATGCCAAGGTTGTGGGTTCAATCCCCATCAGAATCAACTAATGAATGCATAAAGTCGCGCAACAAATCAATGTTTCTCTCTCTCTCTCTTTTTCTTTCTCAAAAATCAGTAAGCAAATAAAATTAAAACAAAAATATAATTGTTTGAAAATTTGTAGAACACTACTTACAGATATTCACTTTAACAGCAACTTCCTTATCTTTATTTCGTCATGATCCATCAGCAGCTGTTGTTTTTCAATTACTCATATAAATATGAAGTCATTTAGCCTCTTCCCAAGGCTTCCTCATCTTCATCAGTGTAGGACTAGGATAACTTTCTTTAAATTTTTTTTTTGTCACACTGTTGAATAACCTCTTTCATATTTGTGTACATTTTCACTATTGTTGCTATTATCTGATGTTAGTAAATGTATCCTTCACTACACTTTACCTAAAATAACTCAGCAATAGTGTAAACCTACAGCAATGATCAGCTCAACAGAAAATGCTTGATTCTCTTTCTAGCCATTTTTTTAATGGTTAAATTATAGCCATTGTTTGTGACACTGCAGAGAGGCAATGTGAATTAGCTGCTTTTGACCAGATCTTTTCAGGAGCTCATTATTCAATTTAATCCACAAATTCACCAAAGTAAAACCCCTATAGAAACATCATGCTTTGTCAAAATAAATGACAAGTAGGTGTGACTTAAGCCTCTGTTATATAACTGGCATATTTATCTATTATTTCTGTCAATCCAAGTTTGAAATTGTAAACCTGGAAAACAAACTAGCTCTTTCCAGTGTAAATCATAAAAACAAATAAACATAAAAAAATAAATAAATAGATAGTGTGAAAATATGGGAGACAAATATTTTTTTCTTTAAGAATTTTTTTTTGTAAAAATATTTTACATTGTTTTTTACTGTAGACCTCACTGGAGTACACAGTCTACTTGTGGCCAGGTTTCTAAATGTCCCCCAAATTCTAAATCTTGAAATGAGACAACTAATGGTGCTGCACTGTGGATCATGATCATGGCCCATACTACAGAGGACAGAATTTGCCCTAGAATTCATACTTTTTTGTGGTCAGGCTGCATCTGGCCTGCTGTGATCATTTCATGCTCAATTAACTTACTCATTCCCCTATATTGTCCTTGATATAGAGTTATGTTTTTTATTGATGGCCAAATTATTCTAATCAAAATTTTATCTTATCTTCTGTTTAGTCTTTCCCATAAAGTCAGGAAAAAAATATTTCATATTTTAGCCTGACCTGTGGTGGCGCAGTGGATAAAGTGTCGACCTGGGAACACTGAGGTCACCAGTTCAAAACACTGCACCGGTCTAGTCAAGGCACATATGGGAGTTGATGCTTCCAGCTCCTCCCCCCTTTCTCTCTTTCTCTCTCTCTCTCTCTCTCTCGCTCCGTGTCTCCTCTCTAAAAAAAAAAAAAAAAGAATAAATATAAAGAAATTTTTAAAAAAAGATATATTAAAAAAAATTCATATTTTACATTACACAAGTTATGCCTCAGGACCTTAAAATTAAAATTATGGCATTGACAAAAAAGTCCTTTGTGACCCCAGGCTCCTTTTCAATAATTTTCCCAAAATGGGGACAGAGTTATTTTTCTGATATATGTAATTAATTGAGTGAATATCCTGGGTGGACACATATTTATAAGTTAAAAAGGCCCAAGAGGACCCCAGAAAAATAAATGAAAAAGATCCATATTAAAATACATCCTTATATAATGTATTATTATTATTATTAAGTGAGAGGAGGGGAGGCAGAGGTAGGCAGCCACATGTGTTCTTACAGGGATCCACCTGACAAGCCCCCTATAGGGCTATTCTCTGCCCATCTGGAGCTGCTGCTCCATTGTTTGGCAACTGGGCCATTATAGTGCCTGAGGCAAGGGCATGGAGCCATCCTCAGCCCTAGGGGCCAACCTGCTCAAATTGTTTTAGCCATGACTGTGGGAGAGGAAAGAAAGAGAGGGAGAGAAGAAAAGAGGTAGAGAAGCAAATGTTTGCTTCTCTTGTGTGCCCTGACTGGGAATTGAACTCAGGACTTCCACACACCAGCCTATACTCTACTGCTGAGCCAACTAGCCAGGGCCCATCCTTATGAAATTTAAAATAACTGAGGATATAGAGAAGACCCTGGACATCTGAAGTGAGAAAAAAAATCAGACACATTAAAAAAATTAGGAATTAGACCACCACCAGACTTCTAAACAGCAAAACCAAGAGAAAAGATAATGCTTCAGTGAATACTTACAATTTTATTTTTAACAAAATAAATGTATACCCTTCCCTGGCCAACTGGCTCAGTGGTAGAGTGTTGACCTGGCATGTGGATGTCACTGGTTCGGTTCCTGGTCAGGGCACACGGGAGAAGCAACCATCTGCTTCTCCCCCCACCCCCCCATTTTTTCTCTCTCTCTTTCTCTCTTTCCCACAGCTATGGTTCTATCAGTTCAAGCACATCACCCCAGGCACTGAGGATGGCTTCATGGAGCTTCCGCTTCAGGTGCTAAAAATAGCTTGGTTGTGAGCATCTGCCCCAGACGGGGTTTTCCAGGTGGATATCAGGGTGCAAGCAGGAATCTATCTCTCCTCATCCTCTCACTTGGAAAAGAAGAAAATAAATAAATAAGCAAAGCACTTGGTGATATATTTTTTCAAGCCTTTAAAAAAATGTATACCCATCTACATTACCAATTAAGTCTTAATCAATAAGTCTGGAAATTATTAGACATGGCAACTCATAAAAATGTCACCTTCCACGACGTTTCCTAGGAAGCCGATGCAGAATGTGCTCTATCAGAACAATGGGTAAAGCAAGAATAGGAAAATGGAGTTCAGGAAATAGGTGATCTAACACATGAAAGAGGACACAGGAATTTTCCAGTTGATGATGAAAGGGAATTTTAGGATGACAGTACGTAGCAGGTCCAGTCAATAATCATGTAACCATGTACAAATTAGAACAGAAAACAGTATTCTCCAGGAAGAATATTTTAATGAAAATTATAAAAAAAAATTTGAAAGATTATTTGAGGTATTTGAACATATTGATGGTGGGTCTACTTTTCTGGGAAAGGTTAAATTTAAATTAAAGAAAGGTAGTATAAAACTAAAAAAAAAGGTAACAAATGGGGTACTAATTAAGGCTTAGAAAACTAAAAGTTAATAAAATGGAGAAAAACCACCGCTATTACTCTCCTTACTAATACTCCTATACCAGTAAATAATAAAAACTTGAGTAGTTATTTAAGTTTTAAATGTAGTATTAACTATATTGGAATTGTAGGAGACACCAAAGGCAAAAATAAGAATTCAGGTTTTTAAAAAATAACTAATGAAAACTTTTAGTCTTTGAAGTAGCCACTCCATCCTAACAAGTGTACAGTCAAATAAACTAAAAAATTATCAACCTTTAGGGATACATCAGAAAAATAAGGTTGTAGGGCAAACTGTTGCCTTTCACCCCAACCCTGAGGAATTGGAGACTGATAGGCAGGCACAGAGAATTGCAAATTAACGGAGTGGAAATCTACAAACTGAACTGTCCATGAAATCAGCGCTAAGGTAGGAAAGCCTGGAGTGTAATTAAGGAATTGCTGGAAGCTCAGCACGAACAAATCTGAGAGATAAAAACTCCCAATTCACTAGGGAGAAGAGCATACTTTTGTGAATTTTACCTCCTGGAGTTCTACCAGGTTATCACATTGAATATGGAGGGGGAATCTGCTTATGCTTCTGGCAAGGGGGAGGGTAAATGAATCACTTAAAATGTGTCAGAGAGTTCTGCTCCTCATAATGTGTTCTGCTCTCTGGAGAAAGTAGTTAACCAGACCTAACTTGTGGTAGTTTTATCAAAAACTAACTGAACTGGCAGAAGGGAAATAACCAACATTTAGCCATGTTTTTCCACATAAGGTGATGGGAGAAATGAGAACATGTGTGAAGCTTACAAACAAGAGGTACAGGCTCACTAAAAGTCTGAAATCTAATCACACCTCTGTAGATTGGTTTCCTGCCCACACATCTTACAACCAAAATATTAATGGATTATTTATAGAAGCTCATTTTACCTAGTGCGTCATGTATGGCTACAAGGAAAAATTACAAGACATACTAAAAGGCAAAAAAGCGTTTGAAAAGGCAGAGTTAACATCAAAACTAGACTCAGATATAGCAGAGGTGTTTGAATGATAAGAACAGAAATTTAAAACAACTATGATTAATCTGCTAAAAGCTTTAATAGATGAGTAGAGAGCAGGGGAGAATAGTTAGCAATATAAGCAGAGAGTTGGAAGTTCTAAGAAAGAACTAAATGAATTAAACAATCACTGTAACAAAAATGGAGACTGTCTTTGATGTCTATTAGTAGACTGCGTTTGGCTACTGAAAGAATCACTGAACTTGAGGCTCTCACAATAGAAACTTCCAGAAAGCAAACAGAAAAAGACTTAAAATGAAACAACAGAATACTATAAAATTGTGGAGGAACTACATAGGTGTAACATGCAAAATGGAAAAGAAGAAAAAAGAAATAAATATTTGAAACAAGTATAACTGAGAATTTCCTCCACATTATGCCACATATCAAACCACAGATCGAGGAAACAGAGAAAAAATCTGCAAGATGAATGCAAATTAAAAAAAGAATAAAATAAATAAAACTGCACCTATAGCTTATTTTAAAACTACAAAAAAAAAAAAAAAAGAAAATTTTCTACAAGAAGCCCAGGGTTGGGGGAAAGTAGTGAAGGAAACCCACCTTTACCTATATAGGAGCAAAGATAAGAATTACATCCAAAAAAAAAAAAAGAATTCCATCCAACTTCTTAGAAATCATGAAATTAAGGAGAGAGTAGAGTTAAATATTTAAAATTCTGAGAGAAAATAGAACATCCACCTAGAATTCTGTACCCAGTAAAATTATTCTTCAAAAGTAAAGAAGAAATAAGGGTATTTACAAAAGCAAACAGAAATTAAGGGAATTTATTGCCAGTAGACCTGCCTTGCAAAAAAAAATGTTTAAAAAATTCTTCAGATAGAAGGAAAATGATGTAGTTCAGAAACTCAGATCTACATTATAAATGGGAAACTTCAAAGAAGGAATAGTGAAGAAAAATAACAATATTTACTTGTCATTCTTTTTTTTTTTTTAACAGAGACAAAGAGAGAGTCAGAGAGAGGAATAGATAGGGACAGACAGACAAAACAGAGAGAGATGAGAAGCATCAATCATCAGTTTTTTGTTGCAACAACTTAGTTGTTCATTGATTGCTTTCTCATATATGCATTGACCACGGGCCTTCAGCAGACCAAGCAACCCCTTGGTCTAGCCAGTGACCTTGGGTCCAAGCTGGTGAGCTCTTTTCTTTTGCTCAAGGCAGATGAGCCCGCGCTCAAGCTGGCAACCTCAGGGTCTCGAACCTGGGTCCTCGGCATCCCAGTCTGACATTCTATCCACTGCACCACCGCCTGGTCAGGCCTGTCATTCTTAATATACCGTAACAGTAACAGTTTGTTCAAACTAATAATAGCAACAATGTATTTTATTTTCTAAGCATATATATATATGTATATATATATATACATATATATAATACATATATATTATATGTGTACATATAAGATAGATATACAGATAAAATATGTATATTTATATATAATTGTAATGAATTATGACAAGAAATGGAAAGAAGTTTTAGAGTTATTTTTCTTATTATAAAGCACTTGCACAGTCAATGAAGTGGTATAATGTTATTTGAAAGTGGACTTGAATAAATTGTAAACATATTTTGTGAATTCAAGGGCAATGACTCAAAAGAGTAAAAAATGTATAATGACACACTAAGAAAGGAGGGAATCTGAATCATAAAATACTTAAATAAGCATGAGAAAAAGAGTAGGAAATAAAAATAGAAAATAAGAAAAAGAGTACCACATGCAAAATAGGAACAAATATGGTATATATTAATCCAACCTATCAATAATCACTATCTATCAATAATTATTTTGAATATCAATGGTCTAAATTCAGTGATTAAAAGACAAAAATTGTTAGAGTTAGTTAATTTAAAAGCAAGACCCAGTTATTTGTTGTCTAAAAGAAATGTATTTTAAAAATAAATACACATATAGGGAAAATGAAGTACAGCTAGTGCTCGACTTATTAGCACGATTGGTTCCGAAAGACCGGTCGTAACACGATTTGGTCATACGTTGAGTAGGCTATATGTACAGTACTGGGAAATGATGTTATAAAGTTTTTAAGTCATATTTATCATAATTTTCTTTCATTATTGTTATATATCATAATTTTCTTTGTTCATTTTTTGCCATTTGTATTATCTCTACACCAATTTGTTTCTTATTTTTATACTCATCAGGTTTAAGTAAAACACTGCATTACCTGTACAACTGGTTTAATATTTGCAAACCATACAAAATTACAAAATATAGGTGCATACAAAAACTGCTCCAGACGCAGAGCAGTCGTGGCTAGCAACTGTGGTCATAAAGTTAAATGGTCATAAGT
The DNA here is from genome assembly GCA_037038555.1 of Rhynchonycteris naso. Classification (NCBI taxonomy): domain Eukaryota; kingdom Metazoa; phylum Chordata; class Mammalia; order Chiroptera; family Emballonuridae; genus Rhynchonycteris; species Rhynchonycteris naso. The sequence goes on along the minus strand of CM072996.1, from coordinate 119,447,636 downwards.
TGCATAGGTCATAAGTCGATCAATACCAATACTGGCACTCTTCTACAATAAGATCAAAATTACAAATAAACTACAAAACAAGCATCATTGAGAATCAGCTGAAATCAGGCTGAACATAAATCCTATAGCTCAGGATGTAAGGAAGAAACCACACAGAAACTGGAAGTAGGGACAGTGATGTGGAAAGGATTAGTCCCACCTTCATGTTCAGCAGTTGAAAATTAGGAGAAACACCTTTGCTGTAATTTACTCCCTAAAAAGCCAGGGCTGGCCCTGGCTCATTAGCTCAGTTGGTTAAGAGCATCATCCCAAAACAAAAAGGTTGCAGGTTCAATCTCTGGCTAGAGCACAGACAGAAAGCAACCAAAGAATGCACAATTGAGTGGAAAAACAAATAAATGTTTCCCTTCCCCTTCCTCTCTCTCTCTCCCTTCCTCTCTCTGTCTCTAAAAAACAAAACAAAACAAACAAACAAACAAAAAATTAGGCCCTGGCTAGATAACTTGGTTAGTTGGAGTGTTGTCTCTGAGCATGGAAGTTCCCCAGTCAAGGCACATACAGGAATAGCTCGATGTTCCACCTCTCTCTCCCTACCTCTCTCAAAATAAATAAAAAAGTAAATACATACATATATAAATACATAAAAAACAAGGAGTCTGAGCCCAACACCAGGTTTCCCAGCACTAAGTAGCAATGACAGGTAAAGAAATACCCATAACTTCAGACTTTGAACGCCAGTGAAGACTGTGGCTAAATGAGATGAAAGGCTACTGGAGTCACAGACATTCCTCTTAAAAGGCCCAGGCATGGACTTACTTGAATTTACTCACTCTGAGCTCCAGCAGAAAAGTGCCAGGGACATATGTGAAGGAATGGAAATGCCTGATTTTAGAGTAAGATTTGGAGGAGTAGTTTCCTTCTGAAAGATTGCTGGCAGAGGCTGCTGTCCCATTAATGACCCTTCCCACAAAAAGCTGGCTGGTAAATGCCATATCTGAGTCTCCATAAATCTGGCAAACATTGTTGGCCACATCATACTGATTTCCTGAGATCCTATCTCACCCAACTTTTGAGCCCAAATGAGCCATTTCCTGTGGCTTTTCCACGCGAATGACCTGTGTTGCCTCATGCAGAGGACTTGCCTAAAACCTCTCAAAGGTTCATAAACTTCAAACTGGCAGCACCTTTCCTCAGTATGCCCTGTATTTCTTGCTAAGTGGCCCTTGGCCTAACATTAGCAGAAGCTGGCCTTGGTTTGCAGCTTGGTCTCCCTTGGTCATCTCCAAGCTAGCACAGGTACCAGCCAACTGCAGATCACTCTGTAGTTTATGCTAGGTGAACCCAGGAAGGGCACAGGTGGTGACTGATCTTGGTCTAAATCTCATGGAAAACCATAGAGCCAGCACACCCAAGGGTCAGCTACAAACCACACAATCATCACCCACCATCAAAAGTGATGAACTCATCACGTATCAGAGCCCCACTGAAATGAGTCCTATCCTTGGGCATTGGCCCCTGCACAGTAGCTCTTCCATCGTAATTGTATTCAGTCCTCACATCCCATTTGCCTGAGAGTAAATCCCTTCTATTGACTTACACACAGCAATTAATCTTTACAACAGAAATATGCACACAGGCCTCAGGGAAGGAGGACCTAGCTTGGTCACTGGAGAGGATGTACCACTGGGCCCTGCAGGACACTTACTGCTTAAAGACATTTTACCAAGACTGGAAGATATAGCAGTTGTAGCTAATACATAGAAACAAACAGAAGGAGGCTGCTAAAATGAAAAGAAGAAACATGTCCCAAATGAGAGAAAAGAACAAAACTACAGAAAAAGAACTAAACAAAATGGAAACCTGCAATCTACCAAATGAAGAGTTCAAAACACTGTTTATAAGAATACTCAGTAAACTTAGAGAAAGAGTAGATTAACTTACTGAGAACTTCAACAAATAGATAGAAAACATAAAAAATGGAGAAAAAATTGTAAAAAGAACTAGTCAAATGAAGATTACAACAACTGAAATGAAGAATATAGGAGCGATAAATGTAATGGATAGATATTTGGCTTGAGGGGTGAACACACAATATGGTATAGATTGATATGTTATAGAGTTGGGTACCTGAAATGCATACAATTATGCTAACCAATGTCATACCAATAACTGAATTAAATTAAAAAAAATTAGAATGATTACATTACAGGGAATCAAGAGTAGAGTAGATTAAGCAGAGAATCAAATCAGCCATTTGGAAGATAAGAAAGCAGCAAATACAAAATCAAGACAGCAAAATAAAAAAAGGATAAAGAAATGAGGATTGCATAAGGAGGCTCTTGAACAACTTTAATTGTACTAAAATGCACATTATCAGCTTGCCAGAAGAAAAAGAACAAGAAAATAAAAATTTATTGGTAAAAATAGTCATGGAAAATTTCCCTAATCTAGTGAAGAAAATATACAAATTCAGGAAGCATACAGAATCCCAAACAAGATGAATCTAAAGAAGCCCACACTAAGACACATAGTAATTAAAATGCAAAAGGTTGAATACAAAGAGAGTTTTAAAAGCAGCAAAGGAAGTCAGTTACCTACAAGAGAGCTCCCATAGATTGTCAACAGATTTCTAAACAGAAACTTTGCAATCCAGAAGAGATGAGCATGAAATATTTAAAGTTATGTAAAGCAAGGCCCTACAACCCAGATTACTCTATTCAACAAGACTATCACTTAGAATTTAAGGACAGATAAAAAAACTTCCCCAATATAAAAAAGCTAAAGGAGTGCATCACCACCAAACCAATATTAACAAGAAATGTTAAAGGGTTTTATTTTAAAAGAATTAAAGAATATTTAATGTTTAAATGAAAATTGTTTTATAAATTTATATTCATAATGGCAATAAATACATATATATCAACTAGTACTTTAAATGCAAATGGATTAAATGCTCCAATCAAAAGATCAGAAGACATACAGTGGTGGCCCTGGCTGGCTAGCTCAGTGGTAGAGCATCAGCCCAGCATGTGGGAGTCCTGGGTTTGATTCCCTGCCAGGGCACACAGGAGAAGTGCCCATCTGATTCTCTACCCTTCCCTTCTCCTTTCTCTGTGTCTCTCTCTTCCCCTCCTGCAGCCAAGGCTCCACTGGAGCAGTGTTGGCCAGGGTGATGAGGTTGGCTCCATGGCCTCCCTCTTAGGCACTAGAATGGCTCCAATTGCAGCAGAGTAATGCCCTAGAGGGGCTGAATATCGCCCCCTGGTGGGCATGCCAGGTGGATCCCTGTTGGGCACATGTGGGAGTCTGTCAGCTTACCCCCCACCCCCGCTTCTAACTTTGGAAAAATACAAAAATAAAAAAAGACATATAGTGGCTGAATGGGTAACAATAAAAAGACTCTTACATATGTTGTCTTTAAGAGACTCACTTCAAATAAACATATACAGACTAAAAGTAAAAAGATAGAAAAATTGGGTCCTGTCCAGTGGCTCAGTGGATAGAGTGTCAGCCCGGTGTATGGATGTCCTGGGTTTGATTCCTGGTCAGTGCACACAAGAGAAGCTATCATCTGCTTCTCTCCCCCACCATTCTCTTTCTCTTCTTCTTCATCTCCAGCAGGTAGTGGCTCAATTGGTTTGAGTGGGGCCCTGGGCACTGAGGATAGCTTGGATGGTTCAAGTGTGTCGGCCTCAGGCTCTAAAAATAGCTCAGTACTCAAGCATCCCAGACAAGGTTGCCATGTAGATTCTGTTAGGGGAGCAAGTGGGAGTCTGACTCATTATCTCCCCTCCTCTCATAACAAAAAAAAAAAGGTGATGAGAAAGTGAAGGAAAGAAACAAACAAACAAACAAAAAGAAAAGAAAAACAAATGTCATAAAAACAAAACAAAACAAAAAGCTGGAGTAGCAATACTATGTCAGACAAAATAGACTTTATTTTTTTTGAGATTTTTTAAAATTTTTTATTAATTTTAATGCGGTGACATTGATAAATCAGGGTACATATGTTCAAAGAAAACATCTTCAGGTTATCTTGTCATTCGGTTATGTTGCATACCCATCACCCAAAGTCAAATTGTCCTCTGTCACCTTCTATCTGGTTTTCTTTGTGCCCCTCCCCTCAAAATAGACTTTAAAACAAAGCCATTAACAAGAGACAAAAGGGACCCAGTAATTTATCCTCTGAGCATTTATTCAAATAAACACAAAACACTAATTTGAAAAGATATATGCATGCATATGATCATTACTGGGTAAAATAAGTAAGAGAAAGATTAATGCTATATGATTTCTTACATGTGGAATCTAAAAAACAAAGCAAAATAACAAACAGACTAGAAACTGACTCATAAAAACAAGGAACATTTTTAGCCTGACCAGGCGGTGGTGCAGTGGATAGAGCGTCAGACTGTGATGCGGAAGACCCAGGTTCGAGATCCCAAGGTAGCCAGCTTGAGCACGGGCCCATCTGGTTTGAGCAAAGGCTCACCAGCTTGGACCCAGGGTCGCTGGCTCCAGCAAGGGGTTTCTCAGTCTGCTGAAGGCCCACGGTCAAGGCACATGTGAGAAAGCAATCAATGAACAACTAAGGTGTTGCAACGGCAATGAAAAACTAATGATTGATGCTTCTCATCTCTCTCCATTCCTGTCTGTCTGTCCCTGTCTATCCCTCTCTCTGACTCTCTCTCTGTCCCTGTAAAAACAAACAAACAAAAAACAAGGAACATTTCTGACAGCTGCAAATGGGGGCTTGAGGAAATGGGTGGAAATAAGTGAAGGAATTAAGAAATACAAATTGGTAGTTACAGAATAGTCATGGGGATGTAAAGTGCAAATTAAGAAATATAGACAATAGTATTGTAATAACTATATAGTATCATATGGGCACTAGATTTATAAGGGGATTATTTCATAAGTTATATAAATGTCTAATCATTGTATTGTTCACCTGAAATTAATATATATTAACTGCAATTAAAAAATAAAAATTATTAAAAATAATAATAGTTATACACATAGGTTAAAAGTAAAGAAATAGAGAAAGATATATTTTGCTAATACTAATTAAAAAGAAGTGGGGACAGTTACATTAATGTCAGAGCACTTCAGAGCAAAGAAAATTATCAAGGAGAAAGAAGTGTGTTACATAATGATAAAGGAGAGAATTCTCCAAGGAGATATTACAATCTTTAATGGTATATGTCTAACATCAGAGCATCAAAATATGTCAGGCAAAAAGGGAAGGAACTGCAAGAAAAAATAGATGAATCCATTATAATAAAGTTTTAATACTCCTCTCTCAGAAATGGGTCCATTGTGCAGAAAATCAGTAAGAACATAGTTGAACTGAAAAACATCATCAATCAGCTGGATATAATTGGCGTCTACAGACTACTTCATCCAACAGCAGCTGAGTATACATTCTTCTCAAGCTCACATGGAACATTCACAAAGTTATAAGACATTCGGGGGCATAAAACACACTTCAATAAATTTAAAATAATAAAAATTATACAATCTGTGCCCTCAGATCAGAATGGAGTATTTTCATAGAATGAAATAGAATAGAAACCAACAGCGACCAATCAACAACATGATAGCTAGAAAATCCCCAGATACACGGAGATTAAACAACATGCTGCTACATAACACATGGGTCAAAGAAGAAATCTCAAGAAAAATATTTGAATTAAATGTAAATGAAAACACAATTTATAAAATATTGTGAAATGCAGTGAAGATAGTACTTAAAGGAAATTTCATAGTTTTTTTTTTGTTTGTTTGTTTTTGTTTTTGACATTTGGTATAGGGTGGGCTGGGTAGGGAGAGATGGCTAGTTAGAGCATGATACTGATGGACATATATCATTATACATTAATCCAAAGCCAAAAACATAAATGTACAAGACCAACAGTGAACCATAAGGTGAACTATGGACTTTGGATAATTGAGGCATATCAATGTAGGATCATCCTTAGCAAAGTATGTACCATTCTGTTAAGTAATGTTGATAACGAGGAGTCTGTGTATGTTTGAGGAAAGGGGTATGTGGAAATTTGTATCTTCCAAATTTTGTTGTAAACCTAAAACTGCTCACAAAATAAAGTCATTTTTTAAATAATGGAAGAATAAGTTGATTGTACAATTGAAATTTATATTAAAAGTTTCATAAATTTGAGTTAGGAAGGGGATGGTAAAAGAATTAAAAACACAGGAAGAAACAGAGAAGCAATATGCTCGTGAGAAGATGTTTATTTTTCATTCTGGATCTAATATCTTTTATAGGTTCACCCTCCAGCTCCCATTTCTAGATCTTGAACCTCCCACTGAAACTAAGAACATGCCTCTTAAAATAATGTCTTAATTTTAGGTAGTTTTTGAAACTTTCTTTGAACAGTATTACCTTACTTTCTTTTTCTTTAAAATGAAGTAATAATTGTAATATATCTCAAAAGGTTCTTAAAGTTATTTTTTAAAAAATAAATTATGTAAATAGCTTAGATCATTATTTAGCCTTGCTAATTGTTCAAAGATGGGATAGCTTTTTTCTTCAAAACACACATATATGTATATTGATATAATAAATTATTTTTAAAAAAGAAAGAAATTATTTTGAATAGACCATATTGGTACGAATAGTAAGTCCTTCATTTACAAATCCCCGACATATATACAATTGTACTTACAAACAGAGCACCATAAGGACTATTGGTAATCAATTATAGTTGGACATCAGTGAAAATAAAATAATAAAATTTCTTGATTCCAAGAACTAACCAATGAAGACTTCAAGCACTAAAGCAGATGATAGCATTTAGGAAAGAAAATAGGAACCTAAAAACTCCAGAATTAAAAAAGTTTTCTACAAAAGAGTTGGCTGACGTTTTTGTTTCACTGAAGCAGGAATGGCTAAGTTAGGAGAACAAGAGTCTGATACAGAGAGCTTCGCCAAAGTCTACCGTACAGCTACCAAAGGCCTGAGATGCCGCAGGGCCATTTATGATAGAAAAAGAACTCTGTACAAACCTCCCAGGATGCCTACTTCAAGAAACAAACAACTTATTAAGGTTTACTTATACACGGCATTCTGTTTAGTTGTTGTCAGCCTTTAGTAATCATGAGCTCTTCAAAACAGAAAACTAGCAAAGCATAGGCAAGAACTCCTGGAAAGATTTACAAACAAAATATTTTAAAAGTGAGTTCTCAGGGATTGAATGAGCACAACCTGTATTTACGTAAGGATATTTAGACATTCTCTTTCCATATGATATATCTAAACTAGCAGGAGTCATTCTGTCACATTAATGTGAAAAATCACACTGGGGGCAGTTGTTTGCCTCCAAACTTGCCAGGGCGGAATATTAGTATGCTTGAAAATCAATTTCTGCCTGAGTTAACATCACTCTGTGAAAAGAAGAATGTGAGAAAAGTGAAGAGTTACAGAATTACAAAAACTCCTCTTAGCAGAAAAACCTCAGGTCATCAGATAGCAAAAAGTGTAGCCTAGTGTGGTAAGGGACTCATAGACATTTCGATGTGGCCCGTTGGATTTTGGGAAAATGAAGCTGTTTTAAGGACTTGATAAGGTTTTCTAAGGAAAACAGTGCTAACAGTCAATAGTGCATCCATTTTGATTTAATTTTATATGATACTGGTGTACTATTCAGAATAAGTAAACATGTCACTTGAGTATTAAAATGACAGTCAGTATGTAACTTCACATATTATCTATGCTTACAGGCAATGTAATAATATTAATGAGAGCATGTAGTAGAATGGTTAAGAGTAAAGGTTCTGGAGGCATTCAGATTAATTTTTCATCTCCTAGTTTCTCAACTTAGTCTCTGTGCAACCCCATGAGAGTTCCTCCCTCTTTCTGAATTTAGTGCTTCTATTGAATAGAGCCCAGTTCATAAAGATTTTAGAAGGATGAAATAAAATACTGAATAAAAAGTAATTAGCACAAGCATTGTGCTAATTTAGATAATGGTACCCAAGAATATCTATGTCCTACTCTCTGGAACCTAGGAATGTTATCTTACTTGGCAAAAATAATTTTAATGTGATTAAGTCAATATTTTTGAAGAGAAGAGATTATTCTGGATTATCTGTGTAGACTCAATGTAATGACAAGGTGCTGGGAAGAGGGATGCAAAAGGATTGGGGTCAGACAAGGGGCCAGGAGAGAATCAGGGGCCAAGCCATGCAGACAACTTCTAGAAGCTTGAAAAGTGAGGACTCTTCTAGAGAACCTCCAGAAAAAAAAAAAACAAAAAAAAAACAAAAAAAAAAACCACAACTATGCTGACCCATTTAAACTTCTGACATACAGAACTGTAAGATAATAAATTTCCGTTGCTTTCAGCCACTAAGTTTGTGATAATTTGATATAGCTGCAATAAGAAAATAATACACCAGCACATAATAACTTCATAATAAATGTTAACTGATATTATTTAAAAACAAAAACATGGTCAGTGCTACATAAGGTGAGGGATCTATTTTTAAGGAAAGTAATTCTTTTTACTTTTAGCTATTTTTATAGTATAAAATAAAATCTGTTGGTTATAATATATTTAAAAATGATCAAACTAAGCCCTGGTTGGTTGGCTCAGTGGTAGATTATTGGCCCAGAGTATGAATGTTTTGGGTTTGATTCTCTCCACCCTTCCCCCTCCCCTTACTCTCTTCCTCTCTTCTCCTCCCATAGCCATGGCTCAATAGTTTTGAGCGCATTGGCCTCAGGCACTAAGGATGGCTTTATGGAGCCTCGACCTCAGGAACTAAAAAATATCTCCATTGGAGTATGGCCCATGATGGGCAGAGCATCCAACCCCTACAGGGGTTGTCTGGTGCATCCCAGTTGAGGTGCATGCAGGAGTCTGTCTCTCTATCTCCCCTCCTCTCACTTGAAAAATAAAAAACTAAAAATGAAAAATGGCAATAAAAATAATAAAACTATATACAATGAAAATTAAATTCTCTTTTTCATTCAGGACTCATGGCCTGCCATTCCAGAAATAAAGCCTTGTTAACAGATTCTTGTGTGTACTTTCAAACACATTTTCATATAAAAATAGAACAGTTTTTCTCTGATTTATGGCTTTAAGATTTTGTATAAATTTGTCTACTTATGTTACTGGCTTATGCATTTGGGATTTCTAATGCTTTTTGGTAAGTTGACTATTTCTTACCTTTTTATTTCAGTGAGAATAAGGGAAGCAGAGACAGACTCCCATATGCACCCGCAAGAAGGATCCACCTGGCAAGCCCACTAGGGATACTCTACCCACCTGGGGTGTTGCTTTATTGCTAAACAACTGAGCTCTTCTCAGTGCCTGAGGGAGAGACCATGGAGCCATCTTTAGCGGCTGGGGCCAACTTGCTGCAAACAAGCCATGGATGCAAGAGGGGAAGAGAAAGAGAGGGAAGTAAGAGGGAGAGGGATGGAGAAGCAGATGGGAACTTCTCTTGTTTGTCCTGACTGGTAATCAAACCTGGGTCATCCACACACCCGGCCAATGCTTTACCACTGAACCAACTGGCCAGGGCTGATAAGTAGACTCTATCATTGTGAAGTTACATTTTAAAAAGCTTTGTTAATACTCTTTATACTTTAGTTAACCTTGTCCACTTAAGCTTTATGGTTTGTGTTTACAAATGTGTTTTTTCATTTTCTCTCTTTTAAATCATTCTTTTATATTTAATGTTTCTTGTATACAACATATGGTTAGGACATTCTTTGTTTAACCATTTTGGCAATGTTTGTCTTTTGATTAGACTACATAGTCTTTTTGTGTTTAACACAATTATTGATGTTGTATGTCCACTTTATCTTACTATTGTTTTGTGTGTATTATTTTTTTCCTCCTTTTAGGTCGAGTATATTTTATTACTTCATTTTATGTTTTCTATTGGTATTTTTACTATGCCCATCCCTGCTTTTAGTGGTTTCTATATGAATTACAAAATGCATCCCCTCTTTATCACTGTAGTCAGTTTTGAAGACTATTTTCTATATAATTTAAGGAACTAACATTGGTATATTTTCATTTTCCTTCTACTTCTTTACCCAACTGTTATCATAAAATTTATCTCTCCCCCACTCCAAAAACATACACACATTTCTCTCTCTGAGAATGTATTAGTTTATATCTTTGAAATAAATTCAGATTTTTATTTTATTTTTTTAATTTTTATTTTCTTCCCCATTCAATGTTGGCTGCCACAATCAGACAGTGTGATTACCCTTTTTTCTTTTATCTGTGATAGAACCTTAGCAGCAAAAATACATTTTCCAGGTCTTTCAATTAGATGCATAAAATTTTGATTTTTTTAGAAAAAGACATATATATATATATATATATACACACACCATATTCAATCTTTTTTTGTTATTTTTGTTTTTGTTCCTGGTTTTTGATTTTGTTTTTGTATGAATTTTAACTTCCATTTGGTATTATTACCATTTAGCATAATTAACCTGCTGCAACAATCACAAAGTACATTACTGCTGGTGATATATTCTCTGAGCTCTTGTTCATAAAAAAAAATAACTTTTTATTGTCATTGCTTTAAAAAAGACATTTATTTCTGGATTTTGAATTCTATTTCAACATTATTTTTTCTTTTAATCCTTAATGATGCTTTTATATTACTTTTTTATGAAAAGTATGAGACTGTAGTTATCATTGTTCCTCCTGTAGATAATATGTTATCTCCTCCTTTATTTTTTTTATTTTTTTACAGGGACAGAGAGAGTCAGAGAGAGGGATAGATAGGGACAGACAGACAGAAACAGAGAGAGGTTAGAAGCATCAATCATTAGTTTTTCATTGACGTTGCGACACCATAGTTGTTCATTGATTGCTTTCTCACATGTGCCTTGACAGTGGGCCTTCAGCAGACCGAGCAACCCCTTGCTGGAGCCAGCGACCTTGGGTCCAAGCTGGCGAGATTTTGCTCAAGCCAGGTGGGCCTGCGCTCAAGCTCGCGAGCTCGGGGTCTCAAACCTGGGTCTTCCACATCCCAGTCCGACACTCTATCCACTGCGCCACCACCTGGTCAGGCTCTCCTCCTTTCACTTTTAAAATGTTCTTTATATTTGGCCTTGAGAATCTTGACTATGTTGTGTCTGTGTGTGACTTTTCTTTTATCTTGTTTGGAGTTCGCTGTGCTTCTTTATTCTATAGGTTGATATTTTTCTCATATTAAAAGAAGGTTCAGCCACTATTTATTTATTTGCCCCATAAGCTTTCTTTTCCTTCTGGAATTTCAATAACACATATATTAGACTGATATTACCCATAGATTCCTGAGTTCATGTGTGTCTTTTAATTTTTTTTTTTGTTTCCTGTGTGCATTGGTTTTAATGATTTTCATTTTCTTATCTTCAAAATTACTGATAATGTATTTTATAATATCCTGTCTTCTGTTAAGCCCATCCAGTCCTTCATTTTTTTTAATTTTCATTTGAGATACATTGTAGTTTTCAGTTCTGGAATTTTTATTTAGTATTTTGTATAATTATCATTCCTCTATTAAGATTTTTCTTCTATTCATTAATTGCACTTAAATTTTTACTACATAGTCATTTATAATAGCAAACAAAGATATTGAAGCTGCTAATTCTGAGATGTTGTCTCCATGTTTGTTTCTAATGATTTGTTCTTCTTTTTTTGGTTTTTAATCACAATTTAGTTTTCTTTAGATAGCTAGTAAATATTTAGTACACATTATATATTTTAGATATTATATTTTTAATTATTCCAATTCTCTTGTTCCTTTAAAATATTAAGGATTATTTTTGTTTGTTTGTTTGTTTATTTATTTATGGTTTGGTTTTTATGGAAGGGGAGTTGGCAAGCAATTTATCTACAGATATATTACCTTGGTTATCTCCAGTCTTCTACAAAGGCCTTTCTGGATTGTGTGTCATTTCTGGAGTCTCAATAAAATGAATATTGTGTTCAGATGAAATTTGCTTAGCTGTACCTGGTGTGCTCCCCAGCTCTTCAGTATTTTATCTAGGAAATACTTTGCAGAATATCACCCAGAGCTTGTGCAGCTCATTTTTCATCAAATTACACAAAAGGATCATTGTGCAAAGCTCTGGAGCGTCTTCCTTCTATACCCTCCTCAACCAATTCCAATCCCTTTATCATCAGCAGACTTTAATATATATATGCTTCATCAGCCTGGTGAAGCCACTATGCTTTACTTAAACTTTTCTCTGTCTTCTGCCATAATCAGGAAAGTTTCTCCAGGCAGAAAACATGCAATTTTGAGGTTTATGTCTTGTATTTCTTACAGTCTTGAGCTGCCTGTGTTTCAAATTCTGAATACAGTACTGTTGCCTCACCTGTTTTGGATGATCTCACAGTGGTTGAAAGTAGGAGAGCAATCCAAGAGCTTATTTTTATGGATAGGAGTAAAAATTATATATGTGCTTGTTAATTATATCTATAATTTATAGACATATATTTCCATTATCCTTTTTAGAAATGATCCTTTCTCCTCTGAAATACTGTATAAATTTGGCAGTTTTCAGAACATTAAATACATTTCCTATAAGATTAAGACAGAATTCTGACCAGGTGGTGGTGCAGTGCGTAGAGCTTTGGATGGGACACGGAGGACCCAGGTTCAAAACCCTGAGGTCACCAGCTTGAGCATGGGCTCATCTGGTTTGAGCAAGGCTCACCAACTTGAGCCCAAGGTTGCTGACTTGAGCAAGGAGTCACTTGGTCTGCTGTAGCCCCCAGTCAAGGCACATATGAGAAAGCAATCAATGAACAACTAAGGTGCCACAACTTCTCATCTATCTCCCTTTCTATCTATCCTTATTTGTCCCTCTCTCTGTCTCTCTCTGTCACACATACACACACAAACACAGACACACACACACAAAGAAATGGTTAAGACAGAAAATTAGAGAACAAAAAAAGATTTTTAAAAGCCCTTCATATTAGAACAAGCTTAGTTTCTTCTTAATTTATTTATCTTTTTATTAATAATTATTAAATGTGAAATTAAAGAATAATAAGAACCATAAATATTTTATGTTTGTGTTATCCTGATAGACTGATCATTGCCAATCTCGTTTGTTGGTTGTTTTTACATTTTTGAAATTCTGAGTTACAAATGTATTCAATCTTCAACTATCTGCCAAGAGCATAAAGAATTGAGCTTTAAAATGACACCTAGCTACATCTCCATTTGTCTGAATAAATGTCTGTATATGATATGTTTATAACTGTTGCAACACTTCTTTTCTTCACCCTGACAGTTCTGTAGAGATACAGTATATCACTATACAGAATTCAAAACAGGTTCAACACTTTGTGCTAAGGCATTGCTACATCAAAATGTTTGCATTTTCATTTTTGCACCTATTGAATTCACTAAAATCAATATTTCATGTGGCATAAAGCACATGGCTGAATTAAAGGTAAACACAAGGTTTTCAAAAAACTTGGGATCAAATAAAAATGTATTTGTGTCATCTAAGCATAATGCAGTGACTAAAAGGTCAAAAGGATGTTTTGTGAATAAAGCAAAATACAACACACACACACACATACATTAGTCAGGGTTGGCAAGTAAACCTGTAATTAATTATAAAATAGATTGTTCTTTATTAAAATAATTTTTAAATATAGAATAGAAAGGGACCACTAAATAATAATAGTTAAAAATAAAAATGCCTATTAGTTTAGTTTTATATTTGGAATCATATATATTTGAATCAGATTTAAGGATTATATATAATCATAGATATAATTTCTCTTTAAGAAGATAAAAAATAATTAATGTGGTCCTTGCAAACTTTCTCTAGAGTCAGTTCTTTAATTTATGCTGAATGTCACTGATCATCAGAGAAATGCAAATTAAAACCACAATGAGATATCACCTCATTCCTGCCAGAATGGCTTTCATTAACAAATCAACAACCAAGTATAGTGAGGGTGTGGAGAAAAGGGAACTTTCTTACATTGCTGGTGTTTCCTCAAAAAATTAAAAACAAAACTGCCTTATAATCTACCCAGCTATCCCACTTCTAAGAATATATCCTAAGAATCCCCAAACACTAATTCAAAAGAAGATATGTACCCTCATGTTTATTGAAGCATTGTTTACAATAGCCAAGATCTGTAAACAACCCAAGTGTTCATCAGTGGACAAGTAGATAGAAAAGTGGTGGTACATGTATACAACGAAATATTACACAGCCGTGAAAAAGAAAAAACCTTACTATTTACTTATTCATTTATTCATTTATTATTAAGTGAAGGGTGAGAAGTCAAGGAAGCAGTGAGGAAGAGAGACAGCCTTCCACATGCACCTCAAAAAAGATCCACCAAGCAAGCCCCTTACAGGACCATGCTCTACTCATTTGGACTGCTGTTCTGTTGCTCAGCAACTGAGCGATTTCTGCTCCTTAGGTGAGGCCATTGAGCCATCCTCAATGCTTGGGGCTAACTTGCTCAAAACATTTGAGTCATAGCTGTGGGAGGAAAAGAGAGAGAATGAGAGAGAAGGGAGATGAGGAGGGGTGGAGAAGCAGATGGTTGCTTCTCCTGAGTGCCCTGACTGGTTATCGAATCCGGAACTTCCACATGCTGGGCCAATACTCTACTGCTGAGCCAACTAGCCAGGGCAGTAAATTTTAACTTTTGCAACACATGGATGGACCTGGAGATTATTAGGCTAAGTGAAATAAACTAGGTAGAGAAAGACATATATTATATAATCTCACTTATAGTGGAATCTAATGAACACAATAAACTGAGGAACAAGATAGAAACAGAGGCGGGGTCACAGGAAACAAATGAACAGCTGTCAGAGGGAAGGGGGAAGAGGAGACAGGATCAAACAGAGCGAAGGGATTGGCCAAATTATATGTGCATAACACATAGATACAGACAATGACTCCCAGAGGGAAAGGAAGGAGGCGGAAGGGGAGTGGGGACAAAGGGCTGAAAAGGGGGTGGAAAGAGACTTTGCAGAGGGATGGGGGACATGATGCATGGGTGAAGGGTATTATATTGAGTGGGACACTTAAAACCATGTCAACACAATAAATTAAAAATTAAAATGAAATCAATAAACAAATACAGTTTTGAAAAGAAAATCATAAAGAATAACTTATGCATGTATTAGGTATTTGCTTTGACATAAACCATAAAAATGTAGATAACTTTTAAAAAATTTATTTTCAATTTATAACTAAGGGTCGTTCTTTTGGCAACAGTCTGCTGATTAGAGTTCCATGCAATCTCTACCAACTGAAAACATCTACTGTGATTATGTGTAGTGTAGCATCCAGTTTCTTTTAACTTTCAGTGGAAGAAAAATTTAATCAGAAAATGCTGAGTGCATATGCCTTCTAAACATTCACTATCTTTTCAATCATTTTCACATAATTTAATAGTAATATATGGAGCAACTAAGTTTTCAGCTTTTCTTAACATTAGACTAAAGTTTGATAGAAACAAGACCATAAACATTTGTAATTATATTTTCTTAGTTCACACATATTCATGAAATTATAATACTACCATTACATAGAATCTTGAACAAATAAATTTGTGATTACACTCATTTGAGTGTTATTAGGCATAACCCAAGTGAAGGAAGCAAAAATATTTATTCCTGCCAAATACTGGTCTCCTAGCCACAGTGTTCTACCTCCTATATGTATAAGCTGCTAGATTTTGCTGTAGGAATAACAGCTGTTGATTAAGTAGGAGAGTCATTTATGTGAAGGTATATTGAGAGAGTTTCTGTGAATGTATAGTCAGTCTAATTATTCCTGTTAATTGTCAGCTTTATGAAGGCAGGGATCTTGTCAGTTTTGATCACCATTGTATCTTCAGTGTGTAGCATTATGCATTATAACTGGAAAAATACCTACATATACTTAATAAATAAAGGGTCATGGTCAAGCCATTGTTAACATGAACATACACAAAAGGCAAAAAATTTAGAAAAATATTTAGTTTCACAGGTAATCAAGTACCCATTTTAAGAACTATTCAACAATCAAATTGGCAATGCTTATAAAACAATAATAACTTCTATTGAAACAAAAGTAATGGAATAAGTACACATATATTGTAGGAAGAGGTATAAATTGATACATAGATTCAGAAGGACAAAAATTTACAGTATGTGCTCAAAAGCCTCAAAAACATTCTTCATATTATACACCACTTATGTGTGTGTGTGTGTGTGTGTGTGTATGTATATATATATATATATAGTTACCTATGTAATTTTTTTTAAGATACGAGCTGCAGCCAGTCTGTATTTCTGTTCAAGATCCGAGCAAAATTTCGAGATAAGAATCATGATTTGGGAAGCTGCCGCTACTTGGCACGTTGGCACATGGGTCCAGTATTGGCAACGCAACACCAGCATCTCATTCTAACTCACGTGTTACCTGCAGAATCAAGTCAAACCTCGTGCTCTGTATTCGTTCTTGCATCATTTATGCATTTTTTACTAACATTTTTTGTGTGCTATCATGGGGCCGAAGAAAGTGAGTATAAAGGACAGTGGTGAGAAGATGAAGAGAATGACGTCAATAGAAGTAAAGCAAGAAATATAGAAAAAGATGAGCGTGGTGTACGAGTGATAGAACTGGCAAGGCTGTACGACTGCAATACATCTACACTTTGTACCATACTTAAACAAAAGGATGCCATCAAAAGTGCAAATCCAGTGAAAGAAACTACAATTCTGTCCCAATTAAGGACAAATATTCATGAAGAAATGAAGAAGCTTCTGCTGATGTGGGTGAAAGAGAAAGAGCTGGCAGGAGATACAGTGATGGAGACTGTAAATATGCGAAAAGGCACGTATTATTTATGGCGACTTGAAGAAGAAAGAACCATCAACCTCAAAAGAGGCAGGAGAAGATACGTTTAAGGCAAGTCATGGCTGGTTTGAAAATTTCAAGAAGAGATCTGGCATCCACTCGGTGGTGAGGCATGGTGAAGCTGCGAGTGCTCATGTTAAGGCAGCTGAGGAGTACATCACACGTTTTGCTGCACTTATCATAAAGGAAGGCTACATTCCCCAACAAGTGTTCAACTGTGATGAAACAGGATTGTTTTGGGAAAAAAATGCCCTGGAGGACTTTCATCACCACAGAGAAGAAGCTGCCAGGCCATAAACCCATGAAGGACCGTCTGACCCCTGCATTGTGTGCAAATGCTAGCGGTGACTGTAAAGTAAAGCCATGGCAAGTGTATCATTCCGAAAATTCTAAAGCCTTTAACACTCAAAAGATTCTTAAAGAAAAACTTCAGGTTATGTGGCGTGCCAATGCTAGGGCATGGGTTACGCAGCAGTTTTTTATTGAATGGGTAAATTTTGTCTTTGGTCCTGAAGTGAAGAAATATCTTTAAGGAAATAAACTCCTGATGAAAGCATTACTAATCCTTGAAAATGCTCCAGCCCACCCACCTGGTCTTGAATAACATTCTTGATGAGTTCAAGTTCGTAAAAATATTCTACCTCCCACTCAATACGACTTCAATCTTGCAACCTATGGATCAGCAGGTCATTTCCAACTTTAAAAAGCTTTACACAAAGCACTTGTTCTGCTGCTGCTTTGAGGTGACTGAGAATACAATTCTAACCCTTCGAGAGTTTTAAAAAGATCACTACAACATCGTGATATGTTTATGCATTATTGACTTGGCATGGCAAGAGGTTACGAAAAGAACATTGAACTTGGCATGAAAAAATTTATGGCCTGATGTTATTGCAGACAGGGACTTCGAAGGATTTGAACCAGAGACTGAGACCGAGGTGGAAGCATTGGAGGAGATTGTGTCCCTTGGAAAGTCAATGAGCCTGGAGGTAGATGAGGGTGATATAAACAAGCTCGTTGAGGAACATGAGGAGAAACTCTAAACTGAGGAGTTGAAGGAGCTACAGATGATGCAACATACGGAGCTTCTGCAAGAGATAGTAGTGAGGAGGAGGTAGAGTCAGAGGAAGGGATTTCTACAAATGAAATTAAGGACATTCTGGCAATGTGGGAGAAGCTTTCAAGTTTCATTGAAAAGAAACATCCAGAAAAAGTTTCAACTGGTCGTGCGTCAGCACTTTTTAATGATGATTGTTTGTCAAATTTCCGTAACATTTTAAAAGGCAGGCAAAAGCAAACCTCTTTGGATAGGTTTTTATTCAAAAGTCCTGCGAGTGAAAGTGCCGAAAGTGCAGCCAAAAAGGCAAAACAGGTGATGATTAAATGAAAAATATGTAATGTTAAGCTTAGGTTAAGTTTAAAGTTAAGAAAGTGCATTTTTTTTAACAATTAAGTTTTTGTGGTTTCACTTTAAGTAAAGAAAGTGCAGTTTTTGTTTTGTTTAAAGTAAAGAAAATGCAGTTTTAGTTTACATTTAGTGTTAAGAAAGTGCAGTTTTAGTTTACGTGTCTACAGTGCCTGCATCCCTTCCTCCCTTCCTTCTCCTCTGTCATTCACCTCCGTTAGCCACACTCATCTGTCTCCAAGGTAAGAATACAGTACTAAATAACACTTTTTTCTTTTCTTTTATATATTTTGTTGTGCATTGGTAAATTATACATGTGTTTTTCTTAATTAAAAACATGTCTTTTTCACAATTTAGGATGGTTTTGGGATGTTTTACAGGGCTGGAATGGATTAAATCTATTTCAGTTATTTTAAATGGGAGAAATTCATTTGATATACGAGTTGACTGATTTATGAGCTTGATTACAGAACAAATTAAACTCATATCTCAAGGTACCACTGTATGTACACTATGTATTAAGACATTTTTATAGATATATTTCTGTCAGTAAGAAATTTCAAATTTTCTAAATATCTAATAGTAGATAAATGAACTAAATAATATGCCATCTGTATGATGGAATATTCTGTTGGCATTAAATCATGTACTCATAAACTATTTAATAATGTAGACATACTTAATGGAAAACAAAAACTGTATATTTAGAAAATCACATATATTATAAAACATGTAAAAGTAACAACAAATAGAAAACAGGTTATCTATTTTGATGTGCTATGAGGTCTTCATATTTTTTTAATTTAGAAATCAAATTTAATGGGGTGACATTGGTCAACAAGGGTATATAGGTTTCAGGTAAACATCTCTATAGCATTTGAACTGTTGACTGTGTTGTGTGCCCATAACCCTGTCAATTCATTTTCCATGACTGTATATTTACTCCTTCCTCCTCCTACCTCTGGTAACCACTTCACTTGTATCTATGTCCATTAGTCTCAGTCTTATATCCCACCAATGCATGAAATCATACAGTACTTAGTTTTTTTCTGATTTACTTATTTCACTTAGTTTAATATTCTCAAGGTCCATTCATGTCGTCATAAATGGCAATAAATTATCATTTCTTATGGCTGAGTAGTATTCCATTGTATACAGTGTGTCCGTAAAGTCATAGTGCACTTTGGTAAAGTCAAAAGTGCACCATGACTTTATAGACACACGGTTTATGTACCCCATCTTTTTTATGCAATCCTCTATTGAGGCACACTTTGTTTCCATGTCTTGGTCTTTGGAGATTTTGGGGTTTTTTTCTTTATTTTAGTTCTCATTTCTTTTATAATGAGTATACTATTCAAAAATCAGAACAAAAATTACCTTAAATGTTCTTTAATTTTAGTTTGTACATTATTTGTTATTCTTTCAAAATATTATGAGAAAACTAATCTTGATTATTATATTTAGTGAGCTGAAGAAAGGATGTGAAGTTTTGTACATAGTAATATGCTAGTTTAGCATAACTTTTGCTTAAATTCAAGGGTGTCACATTTGTACAAATGTTGGAAGTAAAAAGAACACTAGAGAGATGCCCTAATTAAACTTTCATCTTCAGTAGTAAATGGCCATGAACTATTTCCACATTAAAATTTCCATGCAAATGTTTTTCATAATTGGCATGCACTTTTACTTACTTTAGAAATAAGAACTGGAATATAAAAAATTAATACCACTAATGGGCCAGTATTCTATACTCTAACAAGCATTCACATTTTAAAATGTTGCAATAAACTGAATATTTATTAGGCATGAACACTTTACAAATTGACTATTCATGATAGTTTGACAATAGTTTCCTAGTGGAAAGTGAATTTTTTCAAAGGAAGTTAAATTACAGAAAAATAAAATAAATAAGACTATTTTCACTGGATTATTACAGTTGCATTCTGCATTATCATGCTTTTTATTTGGGGTATTTATGTTAAAGCACTTGTTTTTCTCAGTTAATCTCTAACCCATTTTTCATAGCTTTTTTTGCACTTATGTTGAGCACATATGACTGGAAAATGAAGTATAGGTTTCCAGGCCCACTTATAAACACTCTGTAGCAATTTCTTCATTCTTTATTTTTTCCATAAAAGGAGTCATACAGGTCATCTTTAAAGATTGTGTGGTTATGAGATTCAAGGATGCAGAATCTGTACATCACTTTTTTTGTATGAGGACTTCTCAGGAAAGCTGAACATCTACACTGGACTTTGCATCACAAGAATAGCATAAAGGTTTTGAGATTATTGAAACATCTAGCATTAATTACACTATTAATACAAAAATAAGTACCTTGAAGTGAGATGCTGATCACAAAAATTACAGTATGTGACATTATTTTACTGGAGGGGTGGCAGATGGTAAAAATATGAATAAAGCAGTTTGATCAGTTGGTCATTGCAATGAAAAGACACTTAAAACCTATCTATGTGGCAGCATGAAAGGCAGTCCAGAGCTGACTGAGTTTGTAGTTCTAGAAATGTTTGGAGAATAGATAGAACTATGTATTTTTTTATTGATAATATTTGCAAAATATTATAAGAAAGATAAGCTCAGAAAATAACAGCCAGGTTTAAAGTAGAACTGAGAAGAAATAGAGAAGTTCAAAGTAATTAAGAGATATTTGGCCTGACCAGGTGGTGGCCCAGTGAATAGAGCGTTGGACTGGGATGCGGAAGACCCAGGTTCGAGACCCCGAGCTCGCCAGCTTGAGCGCGGGCCCATCTGGCTTGAGCAAAAAGCTCGTCAGCTTGGACCTAAGGTCACTGGCTCCAGCAAGGGGTTGCTCGGTCAAGGCACATGTGAGAAAGCAGTCAATGAACAACTAAGGTGTTGCGACGGCAATGAAAAACTAATGATTGATGCTTCTCATCTTACTCCATTCCTGTCTGTCCCTATCTGTCCCTCTCTCTCACTCTCTCTCTGTCCCTGTAAAAAAAAAAAAATAAAAAAATTAAAGAGATATTTGGAAGATTTTGAACAAGACCCAGTGAGATGTTTCAGGTTTACAGATTGACTCAGATTTGTGCCACAGATAAAATAAAGAGCATATTCTTCCAACTCAAATTTGAGAGCTTCAAGATGACCTGATGTTAAGTTGAGATAGAGAGAAGCTTCACAGCAAGACAGCAAAGAAATGAAACATTGAAAATTAAGTCTGGTAGTGTTTTTTGTTTTGTTTTATTGAAAGGGAGGAGATAGAGACAGACTCCAGCATGTGTCCCACCCAGGATTCATCCTGCAACCCCCATCTGGGGCCAATGCTCTAAGCAACCGAGCTACCTTCAGTGCCTGAGACCAACGCTCAGATCAATCAAGCTATCTGCAGCCCCCAGGGGCCAACGCTTGTACAAATTAAGCCACTAACTGTGAGAAGGGAAGAGAGAAAGAAGGGAGAAAGGGAGGGGTTGAGAAGCAGATGGTTGCTTCTCATGTGTACCCTGACTGGAAATTAATCCAGGTATGTCTGCATGCAGGTCTGACACTATCTTCTGAGCCAACTGGCCAAGGTGAAGTCTGGCATTTTTTACTACTTGATCCTGGAAATGAGTAGAAGCAAATTGTTCGCCAAGATTATTTATTTCTTTTCATTGAATTTATTGTATTTATTGGGCTAACACTGGTTAACAAAATTATACAGGTTTTAGTTACACAACTCTACAACACATTATCTATACACTTTATTGTCTGTTCACAACCCAAAGTCAAATCTCCTTCCATCACCATTTACCCACATACAACTTCCTCTACCTTCCCTACCACCCCTTCACTCTGTCAGTCAACACATTGTTGTTTGTGTTCTTAAATTTTCTCTCTCCTTTTTTTGCTCAATCTCACCTCTAACCACCCTACCCACAACTGTCAGCCAGCTCTCTATCTATGAGTTTTTCTCTATTTTGCTTGTTAGTTAATTTTGGTCATCATATTCCAATATGAGTGAAATCATATGGTACTTGTCTTTCTTTGACTGGCTTATTTCATTTAGTATAATGCTCTCCAGGTCCATCCATACTGTTGCAAAAAAGTAAGATTTTCTTCTTTTTTATGGCTGAAAAGCATTCCATTGTGTAAATAAATGTACCACAGCTTTTTTATCCACTCATTTACTGATGGCCACTTGGACTGTTTCCAGATCTTGGCTATTATACATAACACTGCAATGAACATAAGGGTGCATATATTCTTTTGAATTAGTGTTTTGGGTTTCTTCAGTTATATTCCTAGAAGTAAAATTGCTGAGTCATATGAGTTTCATTTTTAATATTTTAGGCAAGTCCGTACTACTTCCCATCGTGCCTGCACCAGTCTGCATTCCCAAAAACAATATGTGAGGGTTCCGTTTTCTCCACATCCTTACCAATACTTGTTGTTTTTTATTTATTTATAATAGCCACTCTGACATGTGTGAGGTCATATTGCATTGTGGTTTTAATTTGCATTTCTCTAAGGATTAGTGGCATTGAGCATCTTTTTATATGTCTATTGGCCATCTGTGTGTCCTCTTTAGAGAAGTGTCTATTCAGATTCTTTGTCCATTTTTTAATTGGATAGCTTGATTTTTTTGGTGTTGAGTTTTATTAGTTCTTTATAAATTTTGGATATTGACCCTTTTTTAGATGTGTCATTGGCAAATATGTTCTGCCATTCAGTGTGTTGTCTTTTCATTTGTTGATGTTTTCTTTGTTATGCAAATGCTTTTTAGTTTGATGGAGTCACACTTGTTTATTGTTTTTCTTTTGTTCCTCTTGCCTGAGAAGCTATTTCAGAAATATATTTCAGAATATTTGGAGAAGCTGAGAATATGGGAGGTAGTGTGAAAGGACTATTTGGTGACCAGAAGGGTAGACAATAAAAATGATACTGCTATATAGTTATTAAACCATTTCTATTTTCTTGTTTAAATTAGGTTTAGAAAATATGATGACTTTTTGTATATAAAATCTCCTGCTTAATTCTTTACAGTTACTTATTTCTTTAAAATGAAGACAGAGACGTTAAGGATTATAGGAGCCTGTTAATTGCTTGGAAGCAAACCACTCAGGAAGGAATGATCAACAGCAAAACTATAATTTTACTAAACTATGGAAACTTCTGGAGTTCTGGTGACATTGCTGCTGCAATAATTACCATTAACCCAGACTACAGAGATACTTTTTCACAAAAATAATTTTATCTTGTAATCAAGAATTAAAGTATTATTATTTTTTATTAATTTTAATGTGGTGACATTAATAAATCAGGGTACATATGTTCAAAAAAAACATCTCCAGGTTATCTTATCATTCAATTATGTTGCATACCCATCACCCAAAGTTATATTGTCCTCTGTCACCTTCTATCTGGTTTTCTTTGTGCCCTCCCCTCCCCCCTCTCCTAGCCTCTCCTCCCTCCCCCTACCCTGTAACCAACACACTCTTGTCCATGTCTCATAGTCTCACTTTTATGTCCCACCTATGTATGAAATCAACACCAGGAAGACAAACAATTGACTCAAAAAATGGGCAAACGAAATGAATAGAAATTTCTCCAGAGAGGACATACAGATGGCCAATAGGCATATGAAAAAAATGCTCAACATCACTAATCATTAGAGAAATGCAAATTAAAACCACAATGAGATATCACCTCACACCAGTCAGAATGGCGCTCATCAGCAAAGCAACACAGAACAAGTGCTGGCGAGGATGTAGAGAAAAGGGAACCCTCCTGCACTGTTGGTGGGAATGCAGACTGGTGCAGCCACTGTGGAAAACAGTATGGAGATTCCTCAGAAAATTAAAAATCAAACTACCTTTTGACCCAGCTATCCCACTTTTAGGAATATACCCTAAGAACACCATATCACTGTTCGAAAAGAAGAAATGTGCCCCCATGTTCGTGACAGCATTGTTCACAATAGTGAAAATCTGGAAACAGACCAAGTGTCCGTCAGAGGATGAGTGGATTAAAAAGCTTGGTACATATATACTATGGAATACTACTCAGCCATAAGAAATGATGACATCGGATCATTTACAACAAAATGGATGGACCTTGATAACATTATACGGAGTGAAATAAGTAAAACAGAAAAAAACTGAGAACAGCATGATTTCATACATAGATGGGACATAAAACTGAAACTATGATACATGGACAAGTATTATTTTTAAAGAAAAATATACAGTACATTTTAGATATACAAATATATATATTAGGTAAATAAATATAACTATTATTTTATCTATCATTATTAAGATGTTGAATCTTGATAACTTTGGTTTTGCTAAAACATTATCATTCAACAATGTTCAAAGTCTACTATTTGAAAGAAAACCAAACAACTCCTACTGCCCCTTTTGTAGCAACATCAGGAGTGATAGTTCATTTGGAAAATACTGATTTTTCACTAGAGATTGATTTTTTTCACAATTCCTGGAACACAAAATAATGTGAATTTTGGAGATGTACCCGTATTTCCCCATGTATAAGATGCACTCTTTTTCGAAAATTTTGGGGTCTAAAAACTGGGTACATCTTATACAGTGGTTATGGCATTTCAAATGCCATAGATGGAACTGAGGATGAGGCAATATATGAAGAACGTGATTCATCATCAGACACAGATGGGAACAAGCTAATGGATGGGAATTTGACAGTGATGAGGAGTTAAATAAATTTTATGATGAATAAAACTTGAATTCAATAACTTTATGTAATACATTTGTTTACAAATTTTGGGCTCCAAAATTAAGGTGTGTCTTATACATGGGAGTGCCTTATATGCCCAAATGAGGGAATACGGTAATTATAGGTGACTGTCTAGATCATTAATAATTTCTGAAGAAGCTGCCATACATACACATGATGTCTTTAAATTAATAACAGTTTCCCTTGCCCAGATTGTTTTTTACAAAGTCTGCTGTTCCATTCTATTTGACCTTAATTAGTATAATTGATAACTGAGCTTGGAGTGTCACTTAAATCAGAGAGGAACAGTTTTCCTGACACAGAAAATAAAATAGCTGCTGTTAGTAATCTATTATTAGTGGGGAAACAGAATGCTAAAAAAAAAATGACTGTATGTTATTTTAACTTAGGACTCCAGACTTCTAGATCACAAATGGCAATTTACTAATGCTTTTAAAGTGTTTTTGCTAATCTCTAATCAATTAATGAATGCAAGTTGATGTATAATTTAATGAAGAAAAAAATTTAAAAAATTAGTTAAATACAGGTGAGAGATATACACAAATACTTCAAAAAGAACAGCATATTTGAAAATGTTCTAAATATTAGTGCAACAGCTAGTAAACAATTATGACTGAAGATAATCTTAGTTATAAATGTGATTACTCCCATTCTCACTAATTTCAATGGGTTGTTCACTGTATGTGTACGTGAATATTGGATGCTGAAAGGAAAATTGATAGATATTATTAATTTAATATTAATATTAGTTAGTTATAATGAGATACGAGTTGGTATTTTTTAAAGTGTTGTTTCTTTCACCTTCATCATTATTTTTTAGTATGTTCCTTTTTACTTTTTTGTAAATAATAGGAAGGAAAACATTTACTTCAAATATAGAAATTCTAGAAACTCAAGGTTTTCACTTTCTTTGGTAATTAAAGAATGCTTACTCTATTATTCTACTGAAAAATTCTGAATTCTGGATTCTGTTGTAGCGTTTTTATATTCCTTTGCCTGTTTGTTTTTTATTGAGAAATAGTGTTATTCTCTAAGCCAGATTTTTAACCATTGGGTCACTTTTATTTATGATATATTTGTAGTTTAGTGCATAAAGGAGAAAGCATTCCATACCTCCAATACTGTCTCAATTGTCTTCTTTAATTCTTCTGCTCTAATTGCTGGTACTATGATTTCCATCTTGTAGTGTTAACTCCATCAAAGCAGACAGAGACCATGACAAACACTCCAGGAACAAGAAGTGTGCTTGGCATGTGGCACTTTAGAGTTTAAAAAATATATGTTTTGCAGCCCAAATGTAACAGATTTCTGGAAGCTCTTGTTATTAGCTATTAGCTAGTCACATCATTAAAGGAGTTGATATTCTCCTTTGGCTTCCTATCTCACTACTCATCTGGCTTAATTTCTAATTCAAATCTCACTTAGCTTCATCTGGACTCTCCTATATTTTATTTTTTATTATTTTAGGGAGACAATGTGTTATTCACACTCATTAAAACTGCTTTTTCTTCCTATATCCTTTTTATAAATCACTTTTTAATTCCAGAACTTTGCTGCCAAATTTATTCTCTTTCTGTCTAGCACCATTTGCTTCTTCAACTACACTCACTCTTCTTGCCTACAGATACACCAAGGGCCCGACTATTCTGAAATACACACACACACACACACACACACACACACACACACACACACTAAAGTAACAAAAACACTTTATTTTATTCTATCATACAATCTCCCAGACA
Source organism: Rhynchonycteris naso (assembly GCA_037038555.1). NCBI lineage: Eukaryota > Metazoa > Chordata > Mammalia > Chiroptera > Emballonuridae > Rhynchonycteris > Rhynchonycteris naso. Next base: position 119,420,866 of record CM072996.1, on the reverse strand, counting down.
ATCTGTTTTTCTACTTTGGGCAATGTGGCAAAACTTTTACAATGACTAATTAGCAAATATAGTCACTTTGTTAATTCTACCCCTTTCTGAACTATATAAACTGATTTCCAAGCCAATCACACAAATGATATTGCCTGCTCACTTTCTAATGATTTCTTAGTTATAAATTTTCATGGCCTTTTTTAAAATTTATTGGGGTGAAATTGGTTAATAAAATTTATACAGAGAACTCAAGAGTTAAAATTTTATCTTGAGTAATAGGGGTTATATTTAAAATCAATAGGCTTAGTGGTTAATGCAAGTAAAAGCTTTGTTCCAGGAAATGGGACACCTAAATGGCTTACATGACTTAAAAAGATCTGTGAGGGATCCACCTTTGTGCCCCACGAGACTGTGACAGATCCACCTTTTGCTCTAGGAAACTGGGAGCAAAGCCTTTGTGTTCCTTGGACTGAATGCCCACTAACTCTGATCTGATTAACTTTGACTATGATCTTTTTAATTTTTTCTTGAAATTTCAAAACACTTAAATAGCCTTTTCTTCCCCTTATAAAAAGATTGGCTCTGAATAGGAGCTAGAGATAGCTTTTTTAAGGTACATAGCCAGTATCTCTTCAGATACTTGATTGATCATCTGAATAAAGAACTCTTAAAGATTCAATCCTTGCCTCTACTTATTTGGCTGAGTGGTGACAGGCAGAGCAAATGCCTGATATTTTCAGTTTCAAAATTATATAGTGTTGGGAAAATGAGTGTGTAAAATCTGTATTTTTTGAGTTCACTTTTACTGTTAAATATGGCACTGGGCAGCACCAGGTATGTGATCTGTGAAATTGCTAATTATCTTCCTGCTTGGGAAGGGCCATTGTTATGCTAATGTTTGCTGGAGAAGAGGTTTTCATGACAGAAAAGTTTTACAAAGAAAGAAGAGGAAGAGGGAGGAGGAGAAGGAAGCCAAGATGGCAGGGAAAGGGAGAGAAGCCAGTTCTGCAGAGTTAGAAGCCATGTTGGCAAATGGGGAACCAGAGAGGTGAGGGCAGGGGTTCTTAACCTTTTTTGAGGTACCAAACCCACCAGTTTCATATGCCCATTAACCGAACCCTTCTTTAGTGATAAAAGAAATATGATTTTTTTTTGCCAAATTCAAGACATAGGTATATTTTTTTTTACTGGTGCACAAAATGAGCCGTGCATGAACATCACATTGCTCAAAGAACAAAACGAACAAAGTGCATGAACTCACAACAAATTACAGTATTACTTTATTCTGGACTCTGCGGCAGAGGCTTCTCCGAACCCCTGAGACCGACTCATCGAACCCCTAGGGTTCGATAGGACCCAGGTTAAGAACCACTGGGTGAGGGGCTTTGGGACTAGTGAGTCCTTTGATTCTATGTGGAACTGGAGAAGATTCTCCTGGTTGTAGAACCAAAGAATGTGACATTAACTTTGTGAGCTCTGAGTGAAAGGGAAGTGTTTTTCCCTGTGTGGTTGCTCATTGGCTGGTATGAGACTTGAATAAAGGCATGGCCCACCATTCTTTGGCTCCACTGTTTCTTTACTGTCTGCCCGATTCCAATGGGAACCTGCAGGTGAATGGCCATGATGGTGGTGACTCCAGGCCATACATATAGGTTCCAGGTATACAATTCTATATAATCTATATATTGTATTATATGTTCACTACCCCAAGTCAAGCATCTTTCCATTACCATCTATCCTCTCATACTCTATTCCACCCTCTTTGTAAAGCCAGTAGCCAGGGCCACCATCATAGCCACCTACCCATGCAGGTTCACATTAGATTCGGACAGTCAGTAATGAAACAACGGAGCCAAGAATAAATGGGCCATCATCTTTAATCCTACCTTGCACCTGGCAGGCAAGTAAAAACACACACTGGGCTCCAAAACCCACTCAATCAGTGCTCACAAAGCTACTGACTTATCTGAATTTCCTAGAATCAAAGGTTTCTAGTTCACCAGACTTATTCACCTCTTTGCCCCATCTCCTTCTCCGTGCACAAACTGGCTTCTTCCTCAGCACTCTGCCATATTGGCTGCTTCTCCTGGCCTCCACATGGCCTCACTCTGCTCTCTTACAGCATGGGCTCCTCCTAAAATGCAATCACCCTTCTCTCAAACACAATGATCTCTCTTCCTTTTAAAACCTTTTGGTGCAAAAGTTCTTCCCCAACACATATTAACAATAATGCCCATCCAAGCAAGCAATCACCTGGGCTATGGGCCTCCACATGGGCAGTGCCATATTTAACAAAGTGAGCATAATATATTTTATCTGCCCCAAAATCCACCTCTATGTTCACTTTAGTACCCACAATCTACACAACCGGCATCCCTGTGCAAGAAAATTAGGCACATTACACAAATTACAAATATATGACTAATCATACAATTTCAACAATTACAAAGATACACTTCACCAGGCTCTGAGCACTTTGCTAAAAGTGCAAAATGTCATCAGCCTTCATTTGAAAGGCTTCCCAGGGAAGGGGAAAGGGCTTCCAGCAAAGCCGCCCCCTATCCCCATCAGGGTATTTCACATTGTCCAAAATCTGTAAGTCAATCCAACAAAAAGCCAGTGCCCACTCTGGTCATAGTCCAGGAAATCATTCCATGAACATGGGGTCTCAGTCACCCCCCTATCCCTGTCATCATGTCAGATTTTACATTGTCTTAAAGAGGAGCACGTGGCAATGGCAGTCAACATTTCTATCTCTGTTCCAGAGAGCATGATGGCACCCAACCCTATGTCCTAAAATGTTACTGAACCCATCAGCAGCTTAGCAGGCACTCCCTGCCATTCCAGTGGCCACTTGGTGATGCATGCCAGGCTCCCAGGATGTCTGTTCATCTTCCTGCTGCAGCTGCCACCGTTTACTTTCTGGAGCCTACAAATCACAACTCCAGCCCTATTCTCCTCATCTTTTGGATAGGAGCTGGAAATGCCAGCTCTTGCTGCCAGGCTTGAGTCCTGGGCCACCACCGCCTTCTGCTCAGCAGGCCTTGCAGCCCCAGCTCTAGCCTCAGCCCTGGCCTCCTGCCTCTGCTGGCTCTCTATAACTTCCAGGGTATTCTGCAACTCACAAACCTGTGATTCCTTCTCCATCAGTTGCTCCATTTCCAAGTGGATCTCACAAACCTGGTTGGCCTCCTCCTGTGCTTTCTCCAGCTCCAGAATGGGCATCTATTTTCCCACATTTGCTCCAACTCCTTCCCCTCCTCAGTTTGCAGGTCCCAGGAAGCCTCTTCCACAAAGCTCTTGGTTTCCTCACCCATGGCTATAAAATCAGCCAGCCTACGACCCCCAAAAGGACAGCCATGGTGAACCATAACAGCAGCCAGTTCTCTAGTCCACCACTCAAAGGTGGTGGTGACTCCATATTGAATTGTATTGAATCCTGCCATAGACTATGCCAAATGTAAAGCCAGTAGCTATGGCCACAATCACAGCCGCCTTGTCCATTCAAGGTCACATTTGATTCGGACAGTCGGTAATGAAACAATGGAGCCAAGAACTGGTGGGCCATAATCTTTAATCCTAGCTTGCACCTGGCAGGCAAGTAAAAACACACACTGAGCTCCAAAACCCACTCAATCAGTGCTCACAAAGCTACTGATTTATTCGAGTTTCCTAGAATCAAAGGTTTCTAGCTCATCAGACTTATTCACATCTGTTCCCCATCTCCTTCTCTCTGCACAAGCTCTGCACAAACTGACTTCTTCCTCAGCACTCTGCCATCTTGGCTGCTTTTCCAGGTCTCCATGTGGCCTTACTCTGCTCTCTTATAGCATTAGCTCCTCCTAGAACGTAATCACTCTTCTCTCGAACAATGTGATCTCTCTTCCTTTTAAAACCTTTTGGCGCTAAAGTCCTCTCCCAACACGTATTAACAATCATGCCCATCCAAGCAATCACTTGGGTGATGGGTCTCCACGTGGGCAGCACCATCTTTGACAAAGTGAGCATAATATATTTTACCTGCCCAACACTCTTCTACCTCCCCTATCCTCTTTTCCTCTGGTAATCATCAGACTGTTGTCTGTGTCTATGAGTCTTTTTTATTATTATTATTAACCCATTCACCTTTTTAAACCAGGCCACTCATCCCATCTACTCTCTGAGAGTTGTCACTTTTGTTTCTGTATCTATGACTCCATCGCTATTTTCCTTGTTAGTTTTTTTCATTAGATTTCATATACGAGAGTGATCATTTGGTATTTGTCTTTCTCTGACTGGCTTATTTCACTTAGCATAAAATTGTCCAGGTCCTTTCAGGCCATTATAAAAGGTAAGATTTTATTCTTTTTAATGGCTGAGTAGTATTGCATTGTGTAAATAAATCATAGATATTTTTTATCCAGGCATCTACTGATGGGTACTTGCACTGCTTCCACATCTTGGTTATTATAAATAATGCTACAACAAACATGGGGTACAGACATCCTTTAAACTAAGTGTTTTTTGTTTCTTCAAATATATTCCCCCAAGAAGAATGAAATTTTGAATCAAAGGCAGTTCCATTTTTAATTTTTTGCAGAAAGTCCATATTGCTTTCCACAATGGCTGCACCAATCTACCTTCTTACCAACAGTGCAGGAGGGTTCCCTTTTCTCCACACCCTAGCCAACAGCTGACATTTGTTGTTTGTTGATTTATTGATGATAGCCATTCTGTTAGAGGTGAGGTCACATCTTGGTGTGGCTTTTAATTTGCATTTCACTTATAATTAGTGATATTGAGAACCTTTTTATATGTCTATTGGCCATCTGAATGTTGTCTTTATTTATGTATTGTATTTGCAATTTTAGGCCTATTGTATTTGTTGTATTTTAACCTGTTTATTAAAATCCACTCCATTCTGTGGAAAAATAAAAAGGTCCTATGGATAAGTAAAGTCACAGGACAATCTGATCATAAATTTCTAACTGGGGGGATCATGGTGGGTAGTCATGCCCTAGGCATATTACTTCCTTTACTACAAATTTATCTTTGCCTTAAGCAAGGCCTTTCTTAGTTACTGTGCATCTAGATTAACACACCCTTAAAATACTCCCTTTCAGACCACTCCTTCTAATACATGACTACCCTTTTCGCTTTCTCTTACCTTCATGTAATCTTCCTTACATTTCCTCCTTAATTTAAAATGCATAAAAAAATCTGAAAATTATTATTCCCCAAAGTATTTATCTCAGTCTGTTGAGATCTTGCTTTCATTTATATTCACTGTTTGGCTCAAAGAAATTTTTATAAAAGTTCTGTACAGGTTTGACATACATGCTGACAGTTCTAGAGTTGTGCTCAATTTTAATTCATTACCATGCTCTTTTTTTTCTATGTTCTCCTTTGTTGGCACTTCTTTCTTTCATTTTATTCTGATCTCAGAAAACATTGTTTCAGTCTTTTCCTATAACACTTGGCATTTTATATTCTTGTTCTCAAGAGTTCATGGGTTATTCTGATTTCAATGAAGTATACTCCAAAACATATATTATTATTCCTGTTTTCTCATCAGAACTCCAAAGATATGTTCCCAATTTTTAATAATCTGTTCTATCTTTAGATGACACATTTCTAAATTATAGATATAACTTTCCCCTCACACTGATTTACATCATCATGTTTATTGTTTTCCAGGTTCAAAGAGTTTTATGTATTTATTTTTCTTTTCCAAGTGTGAGGAGGAGCAATAGAGAGACAGACTCCCACATGAGCCTTGACCAGGATCCACCAGGCAACCCCCATTTGGGGCTGATGCTCGGCTCATATGGGGCATGCTCACAACTGAGCTATTTTTAGCACCTGAGGCGAGGCTGGATAGAGCCATCCTCAAGACCAGGGGCTGACGCACTTGAACCAATTAAGCCATGGCTACAGGAAGGTAACAGAGAGAGAAAGGGAGAAGAGGGAAGGGGAGCAACACAATGGTCACTTCTCCTGTGTGCCCTGACCAGGTATCAAACCTGGTATATCCACATGCTTAGCCGATGCTCTACCACTGAGCCAACAAGCCAGGGCCCTCAGAAGAATTTTAACCAATTCATTTCTTTACTGTTTTGGGCAAGACAAGAAATTCTCAAATTTTTACTTAAAATATTTCTGTTCAATTAGGGATAGCTGAGGAATGGGTCCAGTATGAGGCTGAAACCAAAACCTGAAATCACTCCCTACCCCCTGACAATTGATATAAGTAGCTTTTTGTACAAAAAGTGACTAAGGAAGGACAGTGATGATCTGAATGTACCACTCTTTGTAAAACAATGGGGAATATTTAGTAATGTTCTATGTCTGTTTTTATAGTTAACCACATGTTGAGAAGAAAAGGGTTAATACTTTCTATTCTCCACTCATTTCAAGCTGATGACTCTTCCATTTCTTGTCTCACTCTGAGCAGAGATCATTTTAATTTCTCTTTTACAGATAAACAATAGTGACTCACAAGAACTCCAGTAACTTATCAAGTCAAAAACTGAAAATTTACCGCCATCTGCTCTCATTCTTTTCTCTGCCTCTTCTGTTACAATGGAAGATATAACTTTATTTCCTCATAACTAAGGTAAGTTTCCATAGCTGCACTTAGAGTTTTGTTTTCTTTTCTTCTACACTCCCAATTCATCTTGGAATGATTTTTAATAAAGCCTGTACTGCATTTGAAACAAAAAATAAATAAGTAAAGCAAACAAAAACTTCTCAGATACCATGTTTTAATTTTTCATTACTTTTTACATGATAAATTGATGCAAGATGAGTATACACTTACTGTCAACACTGCCTCACTTCCACTCTCTCAATTGGATTTTTGTTTTCCAATTAATGGGTTTTCTCCTATGTGTAAAGTTTTTGTTTCATTTTGTTTTGCTTTATTTTAAATCTTATATAGGTTTTTCTTCTGCCTATCTACCCAGAAACAGTATTATCATGGTTCTATTACAGGCCCTCTTTCTTCATCTCTCAACATTCCCTGGTTATCTTGTTCTTTCCTGTATCCAGATATAGACTCTTTCATTCAGCAAATGGTTATTGAGTTCAGGTATTATTTCGATAGTAAGAGTAAATAAACTTTGGTAAAGTGTCTAGCATAATGCATAGAATCAGAGACAAAAATATTTTCTAGAAGGACAATCTAAACTGAAGGAGTAGTCAGGGCAAAAACACTAGAATAGATCAAAGTTTGATATAGTATAAGAAAAAAAAAAAGAGTGGAGTAGTTTGGCCCAAGTGACTGTAAGAATAGTATGAGATGATGTCAGGGGTTACTAGATAGCTGTTTGATCATAGAGAATTTTTTGGAAAATTCTAAACTCCAGCTAAGAAACCAAAGAAACAATGACAATTTTACTTTCAACTATTCTAGCTTTATGCTAGACTTAATTCTGGGCTCATATTTCCAACTATAGTGGTTATCTCATCTGGATAGTAATTACATAAACTCAAACAGTCAGAAACTGAGTGCGTCATCTTAACTTATAAGAATGTGTTTTCCCTTTTCCCTGTTTTTTTTTTGTGCAGAACTCAAAGCACTTTGCAGCCTAAGCCACAAACATGAGTTTTCCATAATTACTCCTCCTTTCTTACCCATCTCTAAAAACTACATCAACCATAAGTACTATCAGTGATACTTTCTAGATGTCTTCTCCTACTTCTCACTCTCATTGCAACAACATTTGTGACAAAATTTCTTCAATCATTTCAAAATTTCTCAGTTTGTCTTGCTTATTTCCAACTAAGTCACCACAGTGCTAGGGGAATGATTATTTTAAAACACAGTATGATTCTATAATAACCTTGCTTAAAATTCCTTAAGTACTTGCTATGCATGCTTTTATCCTGCTTATCTCTAATTTTTTATTTCGAAGACCTAGTCATATTAAGCTTCCCTGAAATATATGACATCTCCCTGAAAAATAAATTATTTATTGCAATAATATACATAATAAATTTCACTAGTATACATGAATAGTTTGTTTTAATCTTACTATTAATTAAAACTAAATTTCTAAAATTATAAAAAATACTTTTTGACCAATTTTATTTTGTACCATTGTATTAAAATAATAGTCAGAGATTAAAATATTTTCTTGTAATGAAGCCTGATGACAACAGAATGAAATTATAGATTTTCACTTCCTGGGGGGGCATTCACATTTCTCAAGTGAAGAAAAGAAAGGTTAACTCTATAGTAAAATCTTGACAGAAAATATAACCCTGGTCAAATGAATAGGAAAGCTGCCCACAGGGAGACAAGGTATTACTATATTTTCACAATTGACAAGGTGACCTGGCTTTCAAATACTTCAAAAAAGCTGTGAGATATCAATATGTAAGAGTAATGACATTAGCTTGTGAATATTTAACAAGTGTGATGACTATGTCCTGGAGAGTAATCCTTGTAACAAGGAAGAAACAAGGGAATATATATATATATATATATATATATATATATATATATATATATATATATATATATATATATATATATGATGTAAGTGATAGAAAGTGAGCAGATACACATCCATGCATAAGCATGCATAAGTCCGTAAATACAACTAATAGAAGGGAATTTAGGAGAGCATTTTCATCGTCATGATTTGCAGAAAAGCTTTATAAAGCCCAAAAGAGTAAAAAAAATGTATTAAAGAAAAGAACAGATGGGCATAAATATATCAAAACAATAATTTATATTCAATGAAGGACAAAATTATATAAAAACACATTTACAACACAAAAACTGGCAACGACAATATTTAGGACATTAAGCTGTTTCAAATAAACAAAGCAGAAGGGTAGAAACTAATAAAAATGTCCAAAGGTTATAAAACCATATTCACAGAAGTGACTTAGAAGGCAACTCACCGGTAATTAGAAAAAATCAGAAAGTTTAATAGAAATAAATATTGTAAAAATTTGCAAAAAATGGCAATTCTCATGCATTCTAGTATGTGGGTAGCTTGGTAAGATTTGGTTTCAAAATGCCACCTAAAGTCAGTATCTTGCAGCTTACTTTCAGTGAAAGAGTAGCTATAGAAGTGGAAATTTAAATAGTTAATAACAATAAAATATTTCACTTAGTCATAAAAAACAAAAATCTAATGGAAAGATATTTTTATGTATTAAATTATTACATATTATAAAATGAGGTAATATTCTATATTTACAAGTGTTTAATGAATGGACACTTGTATATAACATTAGAAGTCATGCACATTTGCTGAAACTTTTCTGAAAATTGATTTGACATTGTTTATCAGGAGCTTTAAAATGTTTGTTTGTAAATGTGATTGTTAATATATGTCAGTTTGACTGGCCAAGGTTTATCCAGATGAACCATTATTATCATTATCATTATTATTATTATTATTTGGTGTGTCTGTGAGGATGTTTCCAAGTGAAAAGAGCATTTAAATGAACGATTCTGGAAAGTAGACGACCCTTACCAGTGTGGGTGGGCACCAACCAACTTTGAGGACCTGAATAGAACACAAGGATGAGAAAGAACTTGCCCTATTTTTTCCTGCCTCATGATTAAACTAGGACATCTCCTCTAATCTCTCCAGCTCTGTGAGTAGAAGTGACACCACTTCATCACTCCCCTGCTTCTCTGGCCTTTGGATTCAGAGTGAAGTACACCACTGCTTTCCTGGGTCTCCAGCATACAGATGGCAGATTATGGGACTTCTCAGCCCTCATAATCACATGAGTCAATTTCTCATAATAAATTTCCCTTTACATATTATATATAAAATATATTTCTTTCTGGCTTTCCAGAGAAACAGAATTGGTAGGATATATATGCATACACAGTACATTTTATGCTACAGTAACTCATGTTTTAGGAATTCTGCTTGTATCTATTGTAAGAGGCAATCAAAGCACACATTAATGCATAACTATATTTTTCATAGTATTATTTAGTCTAGTGAAAACTGGAACAATTTTAAAAACTCAACATTATGGCAAAGGTTTTAGAAAGCATAATTTATGATGCTCTATTAGATGAAGTGATAAAAACTTTGTATTAAAGAAATTTTAATGAATTAAGAAAATCCTGCCTGAGCAGGTGGCGGTGCAGGGGATAAAACATTGGCCTGAGACACTGAGGACTCAGATTCAAAACCCTGAGGTTGTTGGTTTGAGTGTGGTGTCATCTGGCTTGAGAGCAGTCTCACCAGCATGAGTGCAGGGTCTCCAGCTTGAGCGTGAGATAATAGACATGAACCCAGGGTCGCTAGCTTGAACCTAAAGGTCACTGGCTTGAGCACAGAGATTGCGGCTTAAGCACACGGTAACTGCTCAACTAAAGCCTGCAAGTCAAGGAACATATGAGAAAGCAATCAACGAACAATTAAGGTGCTGCAACTAAGAGTTGATGTTTTTCTTCTCTCCCTTCCTGTTTATCTCTGTCTGGCCCCCTCACTCTCCCCCTTTCTCTCTCACTAAAAAACAAACACAAAACAACAAAAACCTTATATGGTAAAAAAGCATAATGTGTTAAGAAGAAATATTAATAGTGTTCATCAGCATGCTGGTAATTAATAGTCAGTATACAGTATCTTCACTGGCAAGATGTGAAAATACTGTACTTTTCCTCTAAGTGCTCAATACTTACCATTCTTGGTACATACTAGGCACTCCATATACAGTTGTTATGAGAATAAATTTGAATTTCAATTTTCATATTTTTTTAATTTACACTTTTATGTAATTTGTAAATTCTCACTAATAAGTGCATATTGTTTTTATAATTATAACATATAAATATTATTTAAAATATATATGCATTAGAACCTTTTGTAAAGTTAATATATCATTAACCAATTTTTCATTTGATTTTGTTAATTAAATGTAATCGTTTCTATACTAAATTTAATTTTTAGAACATAAAATACTTTTATATCATGAGTTTGATACTCAACTCAAATAAGAAATTGCACGATATTCAATTTAAAAATTTTGGAAGAAGATTTGACCTTGGGTGATGGACACACAATGCAATTTACAGGTGATATATCATAGAATTGTACATTTGAAACCTATAAAATCTTATTGACCAATGTAACCCCAATAGATTTAATGAAAAATATTTCAATTTACACCTAAATTGTACTTTATTAAAAATATTATACAGTAATATAAAAGCTATTTGTTTTGAGACACTAATGTCAAATTATATTTTTCCTATTAAACTATAATGGCACAAAAGAGTATATTTAACTTCTATGAGCCAACAGATGAAATTCTTCAGATATTTAACATTATGTTTTTTTATACTCATTTACTGAACAATAATTATTATGTCAAAAGATTAAGTGGAAGGAGAGACTGAAAATATGCAAAGAATCTGTAATAAAAATCAATATTTAATAAACTTTGCATTTTAGGTAAAAAATGAGAAAGGATTAAATGTGCCCTTTACAGTAGGTTTAACTCAAACTTTTCAATTTCAGGCTTGAATTTCAATTTGCTGAGTAAACTTTCTCTATTTGGACATGTTTTCTTCTCTTCTGGCTCCACTCCATTTCCACTGATGCCTAAAGGATTTGTGTGAGTTGGCTCACATTTACAAAGCACCCAGTGTGAAATGGCATTTTACTCCCTGTGCATTCATTTTTCTTCTATTCTTTTCCTTTGTTGTTAGTTAGGAATTTACAAAGGAGCTTCACACTGTGATGCAAGTAATCAAGAACACCTATCATAGGAAAACAACATACTTTATTCTATTAAAACGTAAATTATAGCAGAAACTAGTTGTCTGCTCCAGACCATCAAATCATGGTCCTGAATTTCGATATTTATTTCAGAAACTCTATTATCTCTTAAATAAAAATAATAAAATTGAACATAATTATTCAAATCAGTTAAATAGAAACTGATTAAAACTTGTTTACCTACATATAGAGTGTATATTAAAAATGGTGTGGGAAAGACAGACAAAACAAGAATGGTTCTTTCATGACAAGAACAGATTTGAAGTGATTGTTTTAACCAAGAAGTAATAGCACTACGAGCAACCACAAATTCTATATAGAGTCAGCTTGTCAACACTCAGTCATTGAAAAGCATTAGCTTGATGTTTACAGTTTTATTTAGTATGACCTGCAATGTAGCAACAGCCCTCTCTCTCCCTGAATGTCTGTGAAAACTCAGTTTCACTTGCATTTCATGTCCTGAGTCTAAAATAAAGTTGCACTGCATAACACTATAAAATCAAGTCATGTGGGAGATTCTACTGTCTTCATCCATAACATTGAAGTCTCTGTAAAACCTTGAAACAAATGATATTTTAGTTCCCTCTAGGCAAAGATTGGAAATTTCAGCCAGAGGAATCTATATACAGGGTGCAAAAGGAACCACTTCTGTCCTAGTCCAGGATGAAACAGTGCTATTACCTGCTTCTATGTGAGAAATACACTAATTTAGTAGATACAAATTTTGTATTACTTTAAATATATATGGTTTTAATAATAAAAACAATTGAAAGCATTCTTGCAAATATATAAATACTTGACATTTAAAAGTACTATAATTCTGTTATTATTTTTCATAATTTTGATTTACTTTAATGCCAATATTAACTAACATGATCATTAACCAGAAGTGAAAGTCACATTAATTTGTCAACACCACCCAAAACTTACCTTTAGCATGCATCCTTTTATAAATAATTCAATATAACATTTATTTAAGTCACCTACTATATTCTGGACAGTCACTACCTTGTGAGAGATAAAAAAATATATTTTTATCTCTAATATATATATGTTTATAATCTAAGGAGTCAGATTTAAGAACAATTAAATCAATTCAAAACAGGCTCTAAGGAAAATATTTGCTCTTTGTTATCAGGACTCAGAGGAAAGACACCAAATCTAATCCAGTGAGGGCAGGAGGGAACATTGAGAGACATTAACTCCTTTAATTTATTTATTTTTTAATTTTATTAAATTAATTGGGTTGACACTGGTTAATAAAATTATGTAATTTTCAAGTGTACAATTCTATAATATGCCATCTGTGTATTGCATTGTGTGTTCACCACCCAAAGTCAAGTCTCATTTCATCACCATATATTGACCCTCTTTACTTTTTTCCTTCCCCTCTGGTAACCACAATTCTATTGTCAATATTTACATTTTGCTGTTCTTGATTGTTTATTTTGTTTGTTTGTTTGTTTGTTTTCTGTTTTATATATTTTATATTTTCAAATGGCTGAGTAATATTCTATTGTATATCTGTACCACATCATCTTTATCCAATCAGCCATCAAAGGAAACTTAGCTGGTTTTCATGTCTTGGCCACTGTGAATGTTGCTGCAATAAGCACAGGGATACATGTATCTTTACTAATAAGTGTTTTCTAATTTTGGGGTAGATACTCAGAAGAAGGATTATTGGGTGATATGGTAGCTCTATTCTTAATTTTTTGAGGAACTTCCATACTGCCTTCCATAGTGGCTGTACCAATTTACATTTTGAACTGTTGTGTATATGGGTTTCTTAATCTTCACAACAGCGGTTCTTAACCTTTTTTGAGGTACCGAACCCACCAGTTTCATATGCGCATTCACCGAACCCTTCTTTAGTGATAAATAAAATATGATTTTTTTTCCAAATTCAAGACATAGGTATATGTTTTTTTACTTGTGCACAAAATGAACATCACCTTGCTCAAAGAACAAAACCAACAAAGTGCATGAACTCACAAAAAATTATGGTATTACTTTATTCTGGCCTCTGTGGCAGAGGCTTCTCCGAATCCCTGAGACCGACTCATCAAACCCTTAGGGTTTGATAGAACCCAGGTTAAGAACCACTGCTTCACAACCTCTCCATTACTTATTCTTTCTTGTCTTTTTGATAATATCTGTTCTAATAGGTGTGAGGTGGTATTTCATTGTGCTTTAGATTTGCATTTAATTGCAATAAGAAGAATAAAATACCTAGAAATAAACTTAACAAATGATGTGAAAGACCTATACACTGAAAATTACAAGACATTCTTAAAAGAAATTAAAGTAGAAACAGAGAAACGGAAACATATTCTATTCTATGTTCATGGACTAAAAAATCAATAGTTAAAATGGCCATATTATGCAAAGCAATATACAGATTTAATGCAATATTCATCAAAATCCCAATGACATTTTTTAATGAAACAGAACAACAAAAATCATCAAATTTGTATGAAATCACAGAAGACCCCAAATAGCAAAAGCAATCCTGGGAGAAAAAAAGAATCCAGAAATATCTCCTATCCCTGGCTTCAAATTACTCTACACAGTGACAATAATCAAAACAACATGATATTAGCAAAAAGCAGGCACACAGACAAATGAAAGGGATTTAGAATCCACAAATAAATGCATGTGTATGTGAGTAAATCATTTTTGACAAAGGAGCCAAAAACATACAAGGGAGAAAAGAAAGCCTCTTTAATAAATGGTGCTGTGGTCACTGGAAAGCCACATGCATAAAAATAAAACTAAACTGGCTATTTGTGCTCATATATAAAAATTAACTCAAGATGAATTAAAGATCTAAGTATAAGACATGAAACAATAATATACAGACAAAAAAGCATAGGTGCTAAACTTATGAATGTTGATCTTACAGAGAATTTTATATAATTTGACCCCAAAAGCAAAGAAAGAAAAAGTAAAAATAAAAAATGAATAGGACTATTTTAAACTAAAAAAAAACCTTTTGCACAGTAAAGAAACTTTCAATAAAACAAAAAGGCAACCAAGGGAATGGGAGAAGGTTTTTGCAAACAAGATTCCTGACAAGAAATTAATATCTAAAATATATAATGAGCTCATACAACTCAACAACAACAAAATATGCTATCTAATTAAGAAATGTGCAGAGGACTTCAACAGACACTTCTAAGAATCCATACAGATGGCTAACAGATATATAAAAGATGCTTACTATGAACTCTTTCTAATTCTACTCTTCATTTCTTTGTAAGTTCTGAAGCAGTAGTGCACTGCTAAAACCTTGCTAACTCAGCCTCACTCAAGGGCTCACTGACAATGAGAAGTCTGACATTCAGACCATTTCAAAGCACTACTAAAGAATACATACTTTTATACTGGACTTTGTATCTCAGGGAGTCTTGTAAATGGTTTTAAAGATAGGTCCCATTTATCATGATCTTATTTATTTTTTCGAGGTATTATTTTCAAACCTTAAAAAGTTTACTGACCTTTACTCTAAGTAGAATAAATAATTTTCTTGTTCACATTATCAACTTGATTAAAAAACTTAAAAAATGTTTTTAGAATGTAGATATTAATTTTTTCCTCCAGCATACTGTGATTATTATTAATTACAAATTGCTAACATTTCATTATGCATTCTAGTTAACAAGTGATATGTTTCTCAGTTCAATTTTTTTTTAATTTTTACATTTATGTGCTCTCTCACCAAAATATATGGCCCAGTATTTCCATGAAAGTGTGTTTTTTTTTAAATACATAGCATTCGCTAATTTCATCTGATCTCTCCATGTCGATAGATGATGTGCTATATATCTCAGAATGACCGTGCAATGGTGGGATTCAGTCAGTTCATACTGGTTCCACAGAACTGATAACCTCATGTTTTGTTGAGTTACGTAAACCATTGGTTAAAATGGAACTTGTAATCAGGGTTCTCTCTAAGGTGGATTCCTGGGCATCTGCCCCATGTGTAAATCACAGATTCATATTCCTTCTTTTTTTTTAACATTCATCTGCTCAACAGTATTCTAAGCACATGTAGTAATGTTCATTTCATCCATAAGTGAAAAAATTTTGACAGAACTATGCTTGTAATTTCTATTTATTCATTTCATAAATATCATTATACCTTTGATGAAATACTACATTTTAATTCTCTTGTGTTTGTTTCTTCAGTAAACAAACATATAACATAAAAACAAAAAGGGCTAAACAACCAGGGAATAACAAACTGTCATTGGAAATATCTTAAATAGTTGTTTTATTGTATTTGTTAGGTATTTATTTAATATTTTTCATTAATATTTTAAAACTCTTTCTTATAACATAATCTAGTTTTGTGTACCTCTTTTATTGTTCTTATTTAAGTATTAAATGCATGAAATAATAAACTACCTTTCAGTATATCAGGTTTTTTATACTTAAAATGGTCATTAGGGCAGGAAACCAGTTGTTAAATTATTTGAATCCCACCACTGTGACCATACCATTCTGTAAAGTATTTTAAAAAAATCTAAAATCTTGCATCATAATTTTTCTTGTTAAAATATTTTTTCTTATTTTAATATTCCTAAAATCAAGAATCATTCTAAATTGCTGTGTGTATTGATGCAATTTTCCACATAAAAGGTCCAATCAAGGTTGCTGACTTAGAAAAGGGCTAAAGTGAGAAGCAACAAGTATTTATTTGAGATCCAAAAGAAGAGCTATAAATGAAATGCCAATTCAAAAAAAAAAACTCAAATAGTATTCCAATTAGGAGGTGAAGGCAAGGGGTATTTATGAAAAAGAGAAGGTGAATAATTACAGGAATAGAATAAAGGAATTTCTACGGGTATTAATAAGCAAGGGAAGAAATTTCTATAAATACAGATAAGCTAACATAATGATGTTAATTCTAAAGAATAACCATAATTTGCAATCTGTAAGTCATAATGTCTATTGTCTCGTTATCAGCATTGCAAATGGTTGTTTTGAGTACAATGCTGCTTTAGGCCCAGATCCCAAGGTTATTGTGCCCCATTTTAACATTCCAAGGCTTTGAGGAGGAAGAAGTAGAAGGCAGAACCCCTGGATAGCAACTCAGATGCCACTTTAAAGTGGTTCAGTTTTTATTCCTTTCCTCAAGATTTATGATATACCTCCTGGTTGATCAAATCTCAGAACAGATATAGTGTAGTATTTATAAGAATTTCCTATTCACAGACAGGTTAATAGTCAACACCAGCAAGGGCTTGCCCGGTCATGGCACATATGGGAAGCAACAACTATGAGTTGATGCTTCTCGTTTCTAACCCCTCTTTCTGTCTCTCCATCCTCTATCTAAAAGTCAATATTTTGTCTCAGTGTGTAAACACACACGGATTTAAACTTTCTAGTAATAGAAATAACTAATATATGCAGATTTTCTAAAAATCTTTTAAATAACTCTAAGCTTTGACATTTGATGAAATAAACAGTTGAAAATGGAAAAAAGTAGCCACGTTGTAAATAAACACCAGGAAAATTTAATTGCCTCTGCTGTATAAGGATCTTTATTCTGTAAAAAAAATGACAATAAGTCAACAGCTACAGTCTCTTTTGTTTGTTTGTTTAGTTTTTTATTTACTTCTCTAAACTGATTCATTTTCTGCCTTACAAAGATCAGAAAATCTGAGGCTCCAAGTCACTTAGTTATTTCAAAAGTTGACACACCTTTGCTACCTCTGATGAAATTGAGGGATGACGGTGTGGGGAATGAAAGGTAAGAGGCCAAGATTTAAAGAAATAATGACAAGTTTTACCCCGTGAAAAGAAACTGAGTGGCTTAACTCTCCTTTCACAACTTATGAATATGCAAGGTTTTGTACCAGCTCATAAAGCAGAGCAACAAATATTTTTTTTCTTTTCTGATACTAATTTTACTTCCTTTTTTTCATCTTTTTCTAATACTCTCAATGTAACTCCTAACTTTTTAATCCCCTTCTTTTGTGAAACAAATTTCTGTTGTATCACTAATTAATAATGAAAATATAGTAGGTCTGACCTGTGGTGGCGCAGTGGATAAATTGTTGACCTGGAATGCTGAGGTTACTGGTTTGAAGTCTGGCTTCCCTGGTCAAGTCACATATGGGAGTTGATGCTTCCTGTTCCATCCTCTACACCCCCACCCCACACCCCCTATTTCTCTCTCTCTTTCTCTTTACTCTCTAAAATGAATATAAAATTGTAAAAAGATAAATAAAAATAGGTAAACTTATCATTTGATTTAGACTATTTATTTATTTATTTTGTGACAGAGACAGAAAAAAGAACAGATAGCAACAGACAGGAAGGGAGAGAGATGAGAAATACCAATTCTTCCTTGAGTCACCTTAGTTGTTCATTGATTGCTTTTCCATTTGTGCCTTAATGGGGGAGGAGGCTAGAGCAGACCAAGTGACCCCTTGATCAAGCCAGGAACCTTGGGCTCAAGCTGGTAAGACTTGCTCAAACCAGATGAGCTCACGCTCAAGCCAGCGACCTCTGGGTATTGAACCTGGATTCTCCTCTGCATCCCAGTCTTATGCTTTATCTATTGCGCCACCGCCTGGTCAGGCCATACTTATTTTTTAAAGGTGAATCTCCTTAGTTGTTATTTATTGATTATCTATATTCTGCCTGTTTAGCATACAATCCTTTCTAGCATCTTTGAGTTTTCTAATTAAAATACAAGATTTACAATATAATAAATTACTAACACACAGTTATGAACCTTTGCATTTTTAAATGAGACCATTGACTATATTATGTTCATAGGAATAGATAAAATCAGAATACTAAGAAAGCATTTGAAGATCCTACTCATATCTCTTTCTGCTTTGATACAGTCCCTTATACAGCTGAGATTTAAAACACATTTTTGTAGATTAAACCCTGGAGGACTGTTACAGTAAAATATTTTTAAAAGATAAATAAAATTGTTAAACACAAGAGTTTTAAGAAATGAATCACATTCTGTTCCAACCTCACCTAGTTATGTAACCTTAGATAACTCTGACCCCAGTTTCTGCATATTGTAATGGAAATTACTACATTTGTACCTCTGTATAGAGAGTATAACAAATATAGTCTTAAATTTATAATGATGTACAAGGTTCTTAGAAATTACTGTTTCTTTTTACTTTTGCATTTATTTCAAAGGATTCAATATCTCAGATTCTTTTTTACTTTATTAAAGTATTCTAATATTAAATATTGAAATAAACATGAGATAGGCAGGCACTTATGAAAGATTATAAAAGTAAAAGAATTATTTTCTAACACTGCTTAACCAGTTCAGGTTGGTTAGGTATACAGAGCCAGTCCTGGCAACTCAGGATGCAAAGCAAAGCCAGAGCCCCCCGCCCCCCGCCCCAGGGCAGGATGCCCTGCTATCCCAAGCGTGCACTCACTCACACATCCACATTCATTTAGACTTAGACAATATAGAAATACCAGTTCATCTTATGTGGTGCACCTCTTTGGGATGTCAGAGGAAACAGGAGTACCTGGAGAAAACCCACACAGGTATGTGGAGACAGTGGCCCTGATTGGAAATCTATTTTATTTCCTCATCAACATTAAAATGAAATGATGTTGATTGTACCTATGTTGTTTGAAGACCTGCTGCTGTATTCCTAGCAGCTTTCAAAACTTTTGTCACTCTGAAGCAAGAAAGTGAGTGATTTTGCTAGAACACTAAATAAAAAGCACAGTCTTTGAGTGTATTAATTCAAGTTTTAAAAATAAAATTTGTTTTTAGTCATCTCAAATGGTTTTTGGTGGCAGATAGGCTTTCCTAATACAGTTTACATATGCTTACTCTTAAAACTGATATTTTTCTTTTCTTTTTTTTTTTGTCAGTAATGTTTTGCAGAAACAATTTGTTATTGGTCTTGATGTTTTTGTGTAAGAACTTGAATTAAGCAGTCATTTTTATACTCTACTTT
The DNA here is from genome assembly GCA_037038555.1 of Rhynchonycteris naso. NCBI lineage: Eukaryota > Metazoa > Chordata > Mammalia > Chiroptera > Emballonuridae > Rhynchonycteris > Rhynchonycteris naso. The sequence goes on along the minus strand of CM072996.1, from coordinate 119,401,176 downwards.
CTATATGATTGCTTCCAATGCTACTCAATTTAGAAGGTGAAAAAGCTTAAAACAAAATCCAATACATACATTTATTTCAATAGCCAAGTCATTTCTATACCATCAAACATCTTAAAATAATTAAGAAGGGAATGACTAAAATTTTAATCTTGTCACCATATTACACCTACTCATAATGGGAAATAAAATATTATGTGGTTTATGTTATGGGTTGAATTATAAGCACGAAACAGATATGTTAAAGCTCTAACCACTAGTACCAGTGAAAGTGACCTTATCTGGAAATAGGGCCTTTGCAGTTGTAATCAAGTTAAGTTGAGGTCATTAAGATGAGCCATAACACAATATTATTGGTGTCGTTATTGGAAGATAAGAGACATACATATAAGAAAAAGAATACAGTAAAATAAAAAATGCAGAAACTGAAATGCTAAAGCTGAAATGGCAAGGGATGCTGAGGATCGCAGCAAACCACTAGAAAGCAGCAAAGAAGTCAGGAAGATCTGACCAGGTGGTGGCGCAGTGGATAGAACATCGGACTGGGATGAGGAGGACCCAGGTTCAAAACCCTGAGGTGGCCAGCTTGAGTGTGGGCTCCTCTGGTTTGAGTAAGGCTCACCGGCTTGAGCCCAAGCTTGCTAGCTTGAGCAATAGGTCATTCACTCTGCTGTAGCCCCATGGTCAAGGCACATAAGAGAAAGCAATCAATGAACAATTAAGGTGCCGCAACAAAGAATTGATGCTTCTCATCTCTCTCCCTTTCTGTCTGTCCCTATCTGTCTCTCTCTCTGTCACTGTTACAAAATAAGTAAGTAAGTAAATAAATAAAATACTTCTTATAAAAAGAAGTCAGGAAGAATTTTCCCCTACAGTTTCCCGAAAGAGCAAGGCCCTGCCATTCTGTGACTTCAGATTTTCAGTCTTCAGAACTGAGACAATACATTTCTGTTGTTCAAAGTTACATAGGTTCTAGTAGTTTGGTATGGCAGCCCTAGGAAAGTGATATATACCATCAGGTCTAATAATAAATTTAGTTTTAATTATGATTTAAATTAAGTTTGGTTTAAAAATAGTATATAATGATGATGAACAAGTGACTGTTAATTAAAGAAATGTTATGCTTTGATTGTTTTATATTGATAGGAATAATGACTAGCTATATTATTTTAAACAAAATTCTTTAATAATACATATACTGTAGCAAATTTAAACTAAATAGTTCTGCAAAAATGTACTTACTTTGTATCATTTTATTTTTACTTTCAGTCTTTATGCACATTTATAAGGACTTTCTTTACTTCCAGTGTCATCCTGCCATGCCACATGTGACACTTTCAATGTAAAACTCTTCTTACCAGGGAATGAGGTAAGAAAAGCTGATTTCTAAATGAGTACTTAATAAGAGAGTAAAACTAGACGTTATAATAATTTTGAGAAAAAGATCTGGCAGTATCTTTTAAACCTAAAGATATCCTTTATCCTATAACCCTCCAGATGCACTCCTAAGTATTTACCCAAGAGAAATAAAAACATATATCTAAAAAGAATTGTCAAAACAATTCATAGCAAACTTCAGTATAATTGGTAAAAACTGAGAACTTTCTAATTTACCATCAACAGAATGGATATAGTGACATGTATTTATATGATGGAAGACTGTTCAGCAATAAAAATAAAATTATCAGTAAGAATATAAAATATAAATCTTAAGAAAAACATGCTAAGTAAACAAAGCTACTCACACAAAAAAGTACATTTAGTATGGTTTAACTTATATGGATTTCTAAAAATGGTGAAATTAATTAGGATAGTGATTGTCTATGGGGTTTGGTGGACAAAATATTGACTACAAAAAACATGAAAGCAGTTCTAGTGTGGTAGTGATGTTCTGTATTGCCTATAAGCAACTGGGTGGCACAGATGTGTACAGGGGTGGGCAGAAGTAACTTTTCAGTTGTTCATATAGAAAAAAATCTGTAACAGAAGAATAAATAATAAAGTCGGCCCTGGATGGTTAGTTCAGTTGGTTGAGAGTGTCTACCAAACACAACAAGTTTGCAGGTTTTATACCTGCTCAAAGCACACATGGGAAACAACCAAAAATGCACAACAGAGTGAGACAAATGCTTCTCTTCCCCACCACTCTCTCTTCCTTCCTCTTTCTGGCTCTTTAAAAATCAGAAAAAATTAGCTGCAGCCAGATAGCTCCATTGTTTGGAGCAACATTCCAGAGTGAAAATTACCAGTTAGAATAAACTCTGTCTTTCATGTATTCACAACTGTAAACCTACTTTGAATTTTTTTTTAATTTTTTGTATTTTTCTGAAGTGAGAAGAAGGGAGGCAGACGGACAGACTTCCACATGCGCCTGACCAGGATCCACCCAGCATGCCCAGTAGGGGGCGATGCCCTGCCCATCTGGGGAGTTGCTCTGTTGCAACTGGAGCCTCTGTAGCACCTAAGGCAGAGGCTATGGAGTCGTCCTCAGTGCCCGGGCCAACTTTGTTCCAATGGATCCTTGGCTGCATGAGGGGAAGAGAGAGACAAAGAGAAAGGATTGGGGGAAGGGTAGAGAAGCAGATGGGCACTTCTGTGTGACCTGACCAGGAATCATACCTGGGAACTCCACATGCCAGGTCAACACTCTCCTGCTGAGCCAACCGGCCAGGGATTTGAATTTTTTTAATTTTTATTTATTTATTTGTCTGAGAGAGAGAGAGAAAGGAGAGAAAGAAAAATATTGATTTGTTGTTCCACTTATTTGTTCATTCATTGGTTATATGTCTCCTAACCAGAGATCAAACCCACAAACTTGGCCTAGTGGGGTAATGCATAACCAACTGAGCAGGCTGGTCAAGGTAACCATAAACTTACTTATGCCCACCCCTCTACAATTTTCAAAATGTTTAAAGTGATATACTTAAGATTTGTACACTTATAATATGATTTTATTTCTTTTTAAATTGTAAACAAATACTGTTTATTAGCTGATTACATGCATGGTAAGGTATTTAGCAGAAGTGTACTAATGTTTATTAATACTTTTAAAATTTATAGAATAATAATAAGGATTGAACTCTAGGTAAATGGAAGGATAAATAACAACACAAATGCAATGAAGTAAAATGTTAATATTGGGTATATGGTAATATGGAGGCTATAGACCTAGTATTAAATACTTTTCAAGCATTGGCAAGTTGGCTCAGTGAATAGAGTTTCAGCCCAGTGTGTGGGTGTCTACAGTTTGATCCTGGGACAGGAGAAGTGATCATCTACATCTCTGTCCCTCCCTCTGCCCCTCTTGCATTGGCCCCAGGTGCTGAGGATAGCTGGCTTGATTCGACTATTGGCCCGTTGGGCACATGCAGGAGTCTTTCTTAATTCCTCTCCCCTCACTTAAAAAAATAATCTTTTTCCACTTTACTACAAACTTCAATCGTTTTCATATAAAATTTTTGGAAATTTTTGATGAAACACACTCATACACATAAATGCATAGTTACTGGAGTATATTTTTCTTCCAGTCATAATGAAAAAATGTTACTTTTATGTTCATAATTTTTTAATCATATTGCTTCCAAAGCCACTCATCCTTATTGCTTAATATATAAGATATTCATTGAACTCAAAACTGAAAATCATCACCTAAGAAAAAACATTGTCATTAAAAAATCTATGAGGATATTTCAATCTATTATAAGAATTGTATACATACTATTAAATATAATGTTTTACATTTACAGTTGGCTCATACTGATTATAATAACAATATAATATTAAAGTAAATTTACTATTATAATAATGAGGCAATGGGTGTATTGAATAAGACAAATTATATATTTCAGCATTGCTTATAATCTTAGTAAATTTTATTTAATATACTAATTATTACACAGTGGTTTCTTGTATTTAGATTATATTTTAAGACAGATATTTGTAAAGCAATTTATAGATAATTAAAAATGCAATTGAGTAGATGTGACTTATTTTGTTCTTACAAAACAAAACATTACTTTAAAAATAGAAACATTAAAGTACTTCGTGCAAGTCATGTTAATTTTATTGATTTACTACTTTTCTTCTGTTTGTTTTTTCAGCTTTGCTTCCTGTTATACATTACAATTCTAAAAAAAAAAAAGATCTTTTCTTCAAGCCAGATATGCTACTCAATGCACTAAATGTGATATTCTCTAGTAAAATGATCCAGTTCTTTTCCTCCTGGTAGTTTTTTTTGTTTTTAAAAAATTTTTAAATATAATTTATAGTGGTGACATTGTTTAATAAAATTTTATAAGTTTCAAGCATACAATTCTATGATACAACATCTGTCTATTGCATTGTGTATTTACTACCCAGAGTCAAATCTCCTTCTGTCACCATATATGTGACTTCCTTTATCCTTTATTACCACCCTTACAAAACCCCCTTTCCCTCAGGTAACCACCATACTCTTGTCTGTGTCTATGAGTTTCCATTTGTTTGCTGGCCTTGTTTTTTAATTTGTTGAATTCAGTTTTATATGATTCAGGTGAAGTCATATGGTTCTTGGCTTTTTCTGTCTGATTTATTTTGCTTAGCAAGATATTATTAAGGCTCATCCATGTTGTCAAAATAGGCCTTCTTTTCTGAAGGCTTAGTAGTATTACATTGTATATATGTACCTCATCTTCATTGTCTAATCATCTGTTGAGAAACAGATTTTTTTCATTTATTAGCCACCATGCACAATGTCACAATATGTGATGCTTGAAAAATTGGAAAGCCTCATGTACAAGAATGAAACTAGACTTACGTTTGTCCCAATGCACAAGAATGAACTCAAAATGGAACAAAGACCTAAATATAAGACCTGAAACAATAAAATACATAGAAGAAAACATACTAACCTTATGGACATTGGTCTTAAAGAAGATTTTATAGATTTTGCCCCAAAAGTAAAAAAAGTAAAAGCAAAATCAATGAATGAGCCTGACCAGGCGGTGGCGCAGTGGATAGAGCGTCGGACTGGGATGCGGAGGACCCTGGTTCAAGACCCCAAGCTCGCCAGCTTGAATGCGGGCCCATCTGGCTCGAGCGAAGACTCGCCAGCTTTGACCCAAGGTCGCTGGCTCCAGCAAGGGGTTGCTTTGGTCCACTGAAGGCCCGCGGTCAAGGCACATGTGAGAAAGCAATCAATGAACAACTAAGGTGTCGCAATGGCAATGAAAAACTAATGATTGATGCTTCTCACCTCTCTCCATTCCTGTCTGTCTGTCCCTATCTGTCCCTCTCTCTGACTCTCTCTCTGTCCCTGTTAAAAAAATAAAATAAAATTAATTAATTAAAAATCAATGAATGAAACTATTTAATTCTAAAAGCTTCTGCATAGCCAAAGAAACTGTTAACAAAACAAAAGGCAACCAACAGGATAGGAGGAGATATTTCCAAAAAACCACACTGATAATGGGTTAAAATGCAAAAAATAGAAATATATAATATGCCAAATATATAAATATCTACAACTAAACAACAACAAAAACCTAATAATCAAATTAAAGCTGAGCAGAAGACCTGAACAGACATTTTTGCCAAGAAGACCTACAAATGGCCAAGAGATATATAAAAAGATGCTCAACTTCGCTAGTTATTAGAGAATTATATATATCAAAACTACACAAGATACTGTCTCATTTGTTAGAATAGCTATTAGTAACAAGACAAGAAAATGTGTTAGGTTATGGAGAAAAAAAAAGCCCTCCTTCACTGTGGATGGAATATAAATTGGTACAGCCACTATGGAAAATAGTCTGGCAGTTTTTTAAAAAAAAGAAAGAAAAGGTTACCATATGATCCATCTATTCCTCTTCTGAGTATGTACTCAAAAAATTTGAAAAAAAATATTTGCAGAGATGTATGCACATAATGGATTTTTAATAAATGTGAAAGAAAAAATGAGATAAATGCATTTTATTAAAAAAGATAACAAGAATGATTGCTATCTAGTCATCAGCAAGAACTAGTAAAAAGTTCTACCCAGATGCAAATGGGGTTGGAGAATGATATGCATGGTCAAGCAGCTGCTTTTCAGCAAAAGTTTTATATTAAATAAAGGAAACGTACAGTTTTCTTCTATTGTGAAATATAATCTTTACCATACTTGTTTTGAGATCTTTTAAAGGCTATACTGTATTCACAGATACTTCTTTGGGTGTTGTCGATTTTTTAAAAATAAATGGCACTTAAAAGATACATAAAAAGTAAATTATGTATATGTATACAGACATGCTTGGATAATGGATAGCCAGAATCTTTGACCATATTTTCTATTGAATAATAACTTTGATTAAAAATGTGATACCTTCTATTTCTTTCTCTTGCCTTATTGCTCTGGCTAAAAGTTTCAGAACTATGTTGAATAAGAGTGGAGAAAGTGGGCAACCTTGTCTTGTTCTTGATTTTAGAGAAAGAGCTTTTATGTTTTCACCATTTAGTATGATATTAGCTGATGGTTTGTTATATATGGTCTTTATTTTGTTGAGGTACTTTCTATTCCGATTTTATTGAGTGTTTTAAATATAAAGGGATGTTGTATTTTATCAAATGTCTTTTCGACATTTATTGATAGGATCATATGATTTATGTGTTATGTTTTGTTGTTGTGTATTACATTGATTGATTTCCATATGTTAAAATCTTGATCGTGACGTATTTTTTTAATGTGTTGTATTTGATCAGCTAGTATTTTGTTTAGAATTTTTGAATCTGTATTCATTAGAGACATTGGTCCATAGTTTTCTTTTTTTGTGTGTTGTCTTTGTCAGGTTTTAGGATGTGGGTTATGTTGACCTCATAATATGGGTTAGGGAGTATTGCTTCCTCTTCTATTTTTGGGAAGACATTGAGAAAGATAGGTACTAAATCTTTTAATGTTTGATATGATTCACTAGTATAGTCATCTGTTCCTGGAAATTTGTTTATTGGGATGTTTTTGATAGTTGTTTCTATTTCCTTCCAGCTTAGGTCTATTTATGTTTTCCACTTCTTTGTGAACTCAGTCTAGGAAGATTGCATAGTTCTAGAAATTTATTCATTTCCTCTAGATTATTGAATTTGGTGGCATATAGTCTTTCATAATAGTCTGCTGTGTATGAAATCATGCTGTTCTCAGTTTTTTTGTTTTACTTATTTCACTCTGTATAATTTTATCAAGGTCCATCCATTTTGTTGTAAATGTTCCGATGTCATCATTTCTTATGGCTGAGTAGTATTCCATAGTATATATGTACCAAGCTTTTTAATCTACTCGGCCTCTGACAGACACTTGGGCTGTTTCCAGACATAAATGTGAGACTATGAGATATGGACAAGAGTGTGGTGGTTATGAGGTGGGGGGAGAGAAGAGAGGGTGGGAGAGGGGGGAGGGGAGGGGCACAAAGAAAACCAGATAGAAGGTGACAGAGGACAATTTGACTTTGCGTGATGGGTATGCAACATAATTGAATGATAAGATAACCTGGAGATGTTTTCTTTCAACATATGTACCCTGATTTATTATTGTCACCCCATTAAAATTAATAATAATAGTCTGCTGTGATACTTTGTATACCTATGCTATTGTGGTAATTTTTCCTTGTTTGACTCCATTGTTTCATTTCAGATTTTGTTTATCTGAGTCCTTCCTCTTTTTTCCTTAGTGAGTCTAGCCAGTGGCTTTGTTGATTTTATCAATCCTTTAAAGAATCAGCTCTTTGTTGTACTAATATTTTGTAATTTTTTTTGTCCTCTATTTCATTTAGTTCTGCTCTAATTTTTACTATTTCTTTTCTTCTGTTGACTTTGGGTTGCCTTTGTTTCTCTTTTTCTAGTTCCTTAAGATGTGATATTAGGTTGCTTACTTGGGATCTCTCTTATATTTCTTGATACAAGCCTGTAATGATATATACTTCTCTCATTACTGCGTTTGCTGCATCCCAGAAATTTTGATATGTCATGCTGTCATTTTCAGTTGCCTGTATATATCATTTGATCTGTGCTTTTATTTCTTCTTTGACCCAGTCATTTTTTAGAAGTATGTTGCTTGATTTCCACACATTTGTGGGGTTTTTTATTACCTGTTTACAGTTAAATTCTAATTTAACTCATGGTCAGAAAATATAATTGTTGTAATTTCAATCTTCCTGAATATGTTGATGTCAGTTTTGTGGCCTAACATATGGTCAATCCTTGAAAATGTACCATGCACACTTTCCAAGAGGAGGAAGATGCAGGGGGAAAAGGTTGTAAAGAGGGACAAATATGAGATGATGGAAAATGATGTGACTTTGGGTGATGGGTATAAACCATAATCAACATTCCAAATGCTACAGAAATGTTTACCTGAAACCTATGTACTCTTATTGATCAATGTCAACCTGTTAAATTTAGTTTTCTAAATGAAATTTATAAAAAGAAAAATAATGTGATACTTTTGCTAATTCTTAATAGGACTCATTTCAAAAGTTTCCATATGACTATGTACCAGGTACATACTAGAGAATAAGTATAAATAAAATATCAACTCTAGTTTGTGGTCAGAGTTTTCATATCTATGTAATATCTCCAAATATAATTACTGAAAACTTTGAATTTATATAAAACTCTAAAAGCTATAAGATTGACAGCAAAAATTTACTTTCACATAAAAGAGTTCTGGAGGTTAAAAAATATAATTTTTCCTTGGCAAAAAAAAATCACATAAGGACTTAGACACATATTTATTGCCTTAAGAAAAGCTTAAAATTGCTTGTTTGGTTATTAAAAGCCTAAAATGATGGTAGTGATTTCAATAAATAGACCATTAAAGAAAATGAAAAATGTCAAAATCCATAAAATGTGAGAAGTAAACACAGAAAATGGCATTTTTTTCTGTGCTATTCAAATATGGGAGCTGTCAGTGGATAATGACATTTTTTTTTTCTTTTGTACCAATGTTTAGTATGAACCTACTATTGTTGATGCACAGTGCTAAGGATTATAATGGTCAGTATCTTATTTGATAAAAACTCTGTGATGTTGGATTATCTGTTTTATAATTTTTTAAAAGAAGCTGTAAAGCCAGTGCCCACAGCCACCATCACAGCCGCCTGACCAATGCAGATTTACATTAGATTCAGACAGTCGGTAATAAAACAACAGAGCCAAGACCTGGTGGGCCATTAGCTTTAGTCCTAGCTTGCACCCAGTGGGCAAGTAAAAACACACACTGGGCTCCAAAACCCACTCATTCAGTGCTCAAAAAGCTACTAACTTATCCAAGTTTCCTAGAATCAAAGGTTTCTAGCTCACCAGTCTTATTCACCTCTGTTCCCCATCTCCTTCTCTCTGCACAAACTCTGCACAAACTGGCTTCTCCCTCAGCACTCCACCATCTTGATTGCTTCTCCTGGCCTCTTCTATGTGGCCTTACTCTGCTTTCCTCTCTAATGCTAATCTCAGGAACCGAGAACAAACAAGCTCCCAGTCTGCCCCATTTTATAGTGTAGAAATCCAAACCTTTAATCTAATCTACAAACAAGAAAATCTTTGATACAAAGCCAGTTATCAGACGCATAATGGACTCCTCATGAGAGTGCACCACCCTACATCAAAAAGGGTGGGAAAGACTTATTCTTAAAACTGAGCCTTAGGCTATAATGACCCAGACTGCTAACAGCCTGTCCTCCACAACCAATACAAACTGTAAGTGAGCAAACATATATATCATAATTACAAACTTATTTAACCAACACTGGGTGATGGGCTTCCACGTGGGTAGTGCCATCTTTAACAAAGTGAGCATAATATAATTTATCTTCCCAACAGAAGCCTTCAAGGGGAAATAAATAAAGTCAGAGTGTGATTTTAAGTTGATAATCTTAAACAAGAATGCTATGTTTTTTGGAAAGACTGTTTACTGTTAGTATTTGATTTAATAATAAAAAGCAATATCTATGCTGTATAAATACCAATTGTGCTTCCAAAATACTATCAGATCTAGCTAAATCAAGTTCTCATTTTGTCAGCTGCTAGCACAGTATTCAGATAACTACTACATTATCCCAATCCTCTACTCATTAAGTTGACTGCAGGTTCCAGATACAATCAAATAAGGATGCTGTTGGGCAGATAAAATATAATATGCTCACTTTGTTAAAGATGGCGCTGCCCACATGGAAGCCCATCACCCAGGTGATATTATTTGCCCTTATGCTTGGGATGACTGTGGGGGAAAAGCTGTAATTTAAGCAGGCCGGGTCGTTATAGATTAAGGCTTTGTTTTAAGAGTAAGCTTTCCCCCACGCCCTTGACTGATTGGATGATGTGGGGTGGTGCACTCTCCTGAGGAATCCCATTGTGCCTCAGATGGGTGACTTTGTATTTGAAACTTCCTTGTTTGTGTAATTGGATTGGAGGTTTTGATGTTACACTATAAAGTGGGACAGACCAGTAGATTGCTCTCTCTTGGTTCCTGACGTATTAGAGAGGAGAGCAGATTAAGGCCATGTGGAGACCAGGAGAAGCAGCCAAGATGGCAGAGTGCTGAGGGAGAAGCCAGTTTGTGCAGAGTTTGTGCTGGAGGAGATGGAGAACAGAGGTGAATAAGTCTGGTGAGCTAGAAAGCTTTGATGCTAGGAAACTCGGATAAGTCAGTAGCTTTGTGAGCACTGAATAAGTGGGTTTTGGAGCCCAGTGTGTGTTTTTGCTTGCCTGCCAGGTGCAAGCTAAAATTAAAGCTGATGGCTCACCAGTTCTTGGCTCCATTGTTTCATTACCGTCTGTTCGAATCTAATGTGAACCTGCAGCGGCCAGACAACTCTGATGGTGGCCCTGGCTACTGGCTTTACAGATACAGATTTACTTAGAAAGCTCTAAGTGGTGTGAATCTAATAATGCCCACAGAAACAAATAACAACCTGGATCTGGTCAAGCACTCTCAGTCTATTCACTGGCACTCAGTAACTCAATCTTTAGATATAAGCTAGTAAAAGAAAGAGACAGAGTTTACTAAAATAGTGGCTACTGTGTTTGAAACTTCGGATGAATGAATAAAACTTAGAGACAAGAATAGTAAGAAATTATTGTTATTTTTTTTCCTTAGGATTTTATTGTTCCTCTTTAAACTGACCAGATTCCAACAGACTCCAGAGGTAGTCCTCCAGCCCACTGGTAACTACCAGTGTCCATGGAAAAAATCTACTCAAGACACAAACTTATGTCAAGAGAAAGAGAGGGGGAAGCCTGCCAAGGGAGGTAAAGAAGACCTCCTAAATTTCCTTCTCCCTTATCTTTTATTGATAAGAAGCAGAACAAAGGTAACAGGATATTTTACATATTTTAATATTTTTAAATATTTTAAAAAATAATTTAAATTTAAATATTTGAATTTAAATTTAATATTAAATTTAAATATTTAATATTTTTAAATATTTTTAAATATTTTATAACCACTTGCTTATAAAATATTTAAATCTACAGGGGAGAGTGACCAGGTGATAAGGGGCAAAATGACTAATGGCCAGTTTGCTGACATGGAGAAAGGGCTAATTTGGGTCAGTACATTCTTTTTTCTTTTGATAATTAACTAATACAAAGGAAGGGGCAATCTAGAATATCTGGGCTAATTTTCTAAAGTCAAAGTCCTCATAGCCTAAGGCTGTTTTAAGACTAAGCCTTTCCCACCTTTTTTTAAATTAATTTTAATGAGGTGACATTAATAAATCAGGGTACATATGTTCAAAGAAAACATCTCCAGGTTATCTTATCATTCAATTATGTTGCATACCCATCACCCAAAGTCAAATTGTCCTCTGTCACCTTCTATCTGGTTTTCTTTGTGCCCCTGCCCTCCCTCCTCTCCCACCCTCTCTTCTCTCCCCCTACCCCGTAACCACCACACTCTTGTCCATGTCTCATAGTCTCACTTTTATGTCCTTTTTCATACCAAGATCTTTTCAACATCCTTCTAATACTAAGATCTTCTCAAAACTAAGCTTTTCCCCACACCCTTGACTGTTGCATGATATGGAGTGGTGCACTATTATGAGAAATCCCATTTATGCCTCAGGTAAGTGGCTTTGTGTCAGCGACTTTCTTATTTGTATATTGGCTTAAAGGCTTTAATTTCTACACCAGGAGTGCTCAATACGTTGATCACGATCTACTGGTTGATCGCAAAGGAAGTGTGGGTAGATTGCATGACATTAAAAAGACATTTGTCTTTTGATTGGCATACAGGGTAGCCAATCTGATGTCTGAACTTTTGACACCCTACACATGAATGTTAAACCGCACTAACTTGTTCAGTTACATTTCTGCATAGTTAGCCTTCAATTTATTTAAACTAAAACCAACAAAGGGTATAAAAATGAGTGCCATAGCTGGTCCGAGTAAGAAGCCTAAAACCTACCACTTTTATACAGAATGGGAGGGGATTGTTTTCACTATGTCATATTCTAAGTGTGTTTGCCTCATCTGTCTGTGTGCCATTGCTATTCCAAAGAAGGGAAATGCGGAGCGGCTTTATCGGACAGTTCATAAAAACTATGACATTGACTTTCCTCCGAAAAGAGAGCTGAGAAGGAGAAAGGTGAAAAAAGAATACACAATATTAAATAGTAATAATAGCAACTTAAATAATGATAATATAGAAAAAATAAATTTATGTTTTGCATTTTTATTGTAGGTAGATCATTTTGACTTGGTCATCTTATAAGTAACTCGCAAGCTGAAAAAGTGTGGGCACCCCTGTTCTACACTATAAGATAAGGCAGACCAGGGGCTCACTCACTCATATCCTGCATCAGCATTGCAGAGGAGAGGCAGCCAAGATGGTGGAGTGGAGAAGGAGAAACCAGTTTTTGCAGAATTTATGCCAAGAAATAGGGAACGGAGGTGAATAAGGCTGGTGAGATAGAAGCCTTTGATTCTAGGACTACTTGGATGAGTCAGTGGCTTTGGGAGTCCAGAATGGAAAGGGAAGTGTTTTCCCACTGTGTGTATTTCTCACCCACTGGATGCAAGCTAGGATTAAAGCTAATGTCCTACCGTTGTTTCAATAACATCTGTCCAAATCAAATGAAACCCTGCATGGATCAGGCAGCTGTGATGGTGGCCATGTCTACTGGCATTACAAACATAATAGGAAAAGAGTAGAAAAAAGCAAAAAGAATAGTAAAAAATAGAGAAATCTATGAGATAAGGGTAAAATGAGGTGAGTAAAGTACTAAGCCAGGGTCTCAGATTCAATTTTCTGTTCTGAGGCCTGAGAGGTTATGAAAATGAATAAGTTGGAGTAGAGTAAGTAAATCCTCATTTTATAACATTTTGCTGCTCATAATTGGTATATAAATAAATGTAAATATTTCTCTTAAAAAATAAGCGCAGCCTGACAAGGTGGTGGCACAGTGAATAGAGCGTTGGACCGGGATGCAGAAGACCCAGGTTCAAGACCCCGAGCTCACCAGCTTGAGCATGGGCCCATCTGACTTGAGCAAAAAGCTCGTCAGCTTGGACCCAAGGTCGCTGGCTCCAGCAAGGGGTTGCTTGGTCTGCTGAAGGCCCACTGTGAAGGCACATGTGAGAAAGCAATCAATGAACAAGTAAAGTGTTGCGACGGCAATGAAAAACTAATGATTGATGCTTCTCACCTCTCTCCGTTTCTGTCTGTCTGTCCCTATCTATCCCTCTCTCTGACTCTATCTCTGTCCCTGTAAAAAAATAAATAAAATAAAATAAAATAAAAACAGAGTAATGTTCTCCTCAGCTCAGTAACCAGTGTCCCTGGTGGCACCAGAAGAGGTGTAGAAGGGAGCACCACTCAGCTCTGTCCAATATTGACAAAAGGTCTGATTTTTAATGAGAAGCTGAAATCTAATTGTGTGTGTGTGTGTGTGTGTGTGTGTGTGTGTGTGTGTGTGTGTGTGTGTGTGTGACAGAGACAGATAGGGACAGACAGAGAGGAAGGGAGAAAGATAAGAAGCATCAGTTCTTCATTGCAGCACCTTAGTTATTCATTGATTGCTTTCTCATATGTCCCTTTACTGGGGAGGGGGACACAGCAGACTGAGTGATTCCTTGCTGAAGCCAGCAACATTGGGCTAAAGCTGTTGAGCCTTGCTCAAACCAGATGAGCCCACGCTCAAGCTGGAGACCTCTGGGTATCGAACCTGGGTCTTCCACATCCCAATCCAAAGCTCTATCCACTGCACCACCACCCGGCTAGGCTTATGAGAAATCTGAAATATTGACCACTTGCTTATAAAATATTTAAATCTATGTAAATACCCTCAACATCCCTTACGAACTCCACAGCTATAGGCCATGAGCTCTAGCACAGGGGCTACCTGATTATATGCTTCCTGTTAAAACGCTAAGGGAAAGGGGAGAAAATAATGTTTCTAACTTTATCTTTTGCTATTCTCAAGGCTGCCAACTGTGTTCTTCTCTAGATGACTTTCCTATCTGTGAGAGATGTGCATAGTTCTGTATGCATGGACTATACAAGGCAGCTCTATATTCTCACTCAATTTCTGCTTCTATCAGTTTTTTTTTAAGGGTCTAATATTTTGCTTTGGTTTAAGTCTATTGTTTTTAATGGTAGCCACACAGTGTTTAATTCTGGTGTATTTGTTGTCATCTGTTATCTAGGACCAAGCAACTAAACTGATGGAATTAGGCAACTCTAGCCTATTTCCAGGAATAAGTCCTATAAGCAGGGCTGGCTTCACAGCTATGGGATCACCAAAATTGCAAAGGATTAGTATTTGGAAAGAGTCTTGGTGTTTAACTGATTTTCTGTGGCTGCAGTCTAGAAATTATTAATAATTTTATATTTGAACATGTGCTTTGTAAGTGAAGTTTGAAATGAAAATTGAATATCAGCCAGAGGCTTAGAGCCCTGCACACATGCCATACTGCCTCCTGCCTTCTTCCATTTCCACACTTTGGGAGAATGGGCTGATTGCTAGTAACTCTGCCGCAGCTGGGCATGGGCATGGCGAGAGTTGGAGTTAGGCATGTGACCCACAAGGACCGAGTCTGGGGTCTGGCCCCAGGTACCTGCAAGGCATTAGGCCCAACCTGATACTACCCCTATCTATGCTTAAGGAGCCCAACATGAAATTTAAAAAAAATAATAAACTATGACAATTAAACAGGGACCACCAAATAAAAAATATACCTTTTCCTGTCTTTTGCACATTGACTACCACAGTTTCATTTTATAATGGGCTCTGAAAATGATGTAGCCAGTCCTGCTTTCCAGAGTATAGTACTTTATTCCCACTGAACTACATTGCACCCCACACCTCTTCTCTTTCAACAGAAATGTACAATATCAAACGACAAGGTCCAGGGAAGCCTGGGAGTTTAAAAACATTTTGTTAAGTGAAACGGGAGGCAATTTCTTTTAGAAGCCAGTGTTACTCTATGCCCAGTTCTGAAAAGTGTGAAAAGTAAATGCTTTTATAATAGCTATCACCTTTTTTTTTTTTTACCACACCTCTTGCTCACTTTAGCTTTCTCACCCAAATAGTGCGTATAAGGCAGAACTGTGATGTATCCAGACAAAACTTGTTTAAATTCCATTCCTGCAGCTTGCTAAATGGATAACCTTGAGCAAGGTTACTTAACCCTTCTTAGCCAGTTTCACTGTTCTATAAAATGATTATAATAATGAATGTGCAGAGTTATTCAGGTTGAATGGTATAACATGAAACAAATACTTAGTGTAATGTTTACCATTTAGTACAGACACACTCATAAAAACATACACATACCATTCAAGGAATATTTTATACAGTATTTTAAATATTTCAATGCATACAGGGCAAACACATATTGTGTCAAATACAGAGAATCTGTAATTCTAGTTGAAAAGATCAGAAGTCATTAAAGACTGTTTCTAAGGCTGTGTCCACTGAATCTGATTGTGTCCATCAATTGTCATGTGTTCAAGAGTTGAGATGACAAAGAGTGCTTTTCATTAGCAAGCCTAAAGTTGATTTAATGGCTTTGAAACCCCTTCACTCCAAGTAAAGTTTTTAGTCTTTCACATACCAAATGTTTTTTTCTTATATATTGAGAATTTTCTTAGTAGCTTTGATATGTGCCATAGTTCTACAATAGTATTAGAATAGTGACTTAATGTCTGTTAATAATGCACTATTAACAAAAGCATGAATTTGGGTATCTTTGTCACTTCTATTATGCAGTAAACAATATTTGAGAAATTATACAGTTTAATATATAATAAAATTCAATTTCAAATAAGCTATAGTTTCTTATTGGGTTTCTTTAAATAAAGTCTGAGAAATTATGGAGGGTATTGACAGTTGTAGCACCTTTGATCTTATGACAGAAATTCACAACTTAGGTTGGAGCTGTGGATAAACAATTTGTGCTGAGAAAAATTTTACTTGTATTAAAATTTTGTTCCTGGCCAATTGGCTCAGTGGTAGAACCTTAGCCCAGCATGTGGATGTCCTGGGTTCAATTCCCAGTCAGGGTACATAGACAAAGCACCTATCTGCTTCTGTAACCCTCACTTGGTCACTTCTCTCTCTCTCTCTCTTCCCTTCCTGCTCCGTGGCTCAACTGGAGCGAGTTGGCTCTGGGTGCTGAGGATAGTTCCATGGCTTCTACCTCAGGTGCTAATAAGAGCTCAGTTGCGGAGCAACAAAGCAACGCTCCACATGGGCAGTGTATTGCCCCCTAGTGGGCATTCTGGGTGGATCCTGGTTGGGATGCTTGTGGGAGTCTGTCCCTGCTTCCACTCCTCTAAATGAATTAAAAAGAAATTAAGATCCTCTTTTCAAGATCATAAAATTGGCATTTTAGGCTTAAATAACAAATAATCATATTTCTAAATATAGTATATAAACCTTCTAAAAGTATAGACAAATAGTAATTAATGGAAGGCAGAAAAAGACCTCTAAGGCAATTAACTAAAAGCATAACAAATCACATTCTTAGAAACAAGAAAAGCTAGAAGAAAACTTGTAATTACTTTTTCATAAAGTTGTGAAAACTATGCAATCAATAGAGAAAAGAGTTTATTTGGAAAGATGAGCAAAGTGGTTTTAGATTTTATTCAGTATTTGCATGTTAATAGGTTAACTAAATTACCTCTTGACAAAGAAACTAATATGATAAAAAATAACTAGTTTTTAATTATCAAAAATTTTAAAAATAATTATTTGGTTAGTGATAAATTCTAGAAATAAATGGTAAAAAGCTTATAAATGTGTAATAAAATTTCCCAAATGATCTACATTATCCTTGGAAGAAGAGTTAATACCATGAAATGAAATGCACAAATGTGAATGTGAATCAACTTTAAAACATTGTTGAAATTGTAGGGACCAAAGTAGTAGTTAGAATTAATTCCAGTTGAAGTAACTAAATGAATCACTTCCGCTTCAATGACTTAAACCAAACCACATTTGCTCTAATTTAGATCTATATTCTTTCATCTCATATCAAATGGAAATGGGCAAATATTTTCTTTATTATTTCAGAAGAGCAATAAACTTACCTTCAGCCTTCTCAAGCGTATTTTCTATCTTTTGGTCCCATTCACACTGCACTTTCTTGCATAAGTTATTAAAAGCTTAGCGCTACAGAATAAATTTTGTAGGATATTTTAACAGCATAGAATGGAGTAGATAAAAATATTAAGATAGATAAGGAAATGCAGTAAGAAATACCATTGAAAATTGCAGGTAGAATCAATGAAAAATTATTGAATCTAAAACTATTTGATCTCTATTATGTTAAGCCCATTGTGCTTGAATTCAGAAAATCTTCTAAAATCTATTTGGCTGAAAAAATATAGTTATTTTACTTTCTTTTCAGGGCTTTGGTTTATAAAGAAGGTTAATTAATGAATAAATACCTTAACAAAAAGTTTTGCACTTTACTCTCTTGTTATCCCATAATGATTGATATCTTCGGGGATTATCAAGTATATGTTCTACAGTGATGTGATGAGCTTTACTTTGAAAAGCTTGAGAAAAATAAAGTTTGTCTTCTAGAATTCATTATATAGTTAAGGAGAGGCAGCTTAAATATCATCACACTTCAGTATTTAAGGAGGCAATTTTTAAACATTCTTATACAATAAAAGAATAATATTATTGATAGCACTTTAAAAGATATAGTTAGTAAAGAGAACTAGAAAAATCTCAAGAAATAATTTCTGAGCTGACATAAAAGGTAAATTTTTAAAAATGATGCCATTTACCACACTCCATTTACAATAGCAACAATAAACCTATAAAGTATCCATGAATTAATTAACAAAAGAGAAGTAGGACTTGTGTGCTGATGATTATAAAATGTTACTAAAAGAAATTATAAAACAATTAAGTAAAACATTTTAAAATCTCATTTTCATGCAATTAAAATTATACAGTATTACAAAGGTTCATCTGAATTTGATCTATAGAGTCAATGCAATTCCCATTAAATACAATTTCATTAACATAAAAAATATGATATAAAAATTAGAGAGCCTAACAGCTGGTGGCCCAGCAAATAGAGTATTGACCTGGGATGCTGAGGACCCAGGTTCAAAACCCCGGTGTTGCTCACTTGAATGTGGGCTCATCTCACTTGAGCACAGGCTCACCAGCTTGAATGCAGAATGCATAGGACCACTGACATAATTGTATGGTTGTTTGCTTGATCCCAAATTTGCGGGCTTAAGTAAGGGTTCACTAGCTGTGCTAGAGCCCCCCACCCTGTCTTCCCAATTAAGGCACATATGAGAAGTGATCTGTGAACAAGTAAAGTGCCATAACTATGAGTTGATGCTTCTCATCTCTTTTCACTCCCTCTTGCAAAAAATTAAAAATAAAAAAAAATAAAAATAAACATTAGAGAAATGAAAATTAAAACCACAATAAGATACCATTACTGTATTAGTCAGCGTGGGCAACCATAACATAATACCATGACTAAGTGTCCTAACCAATAGAAATTGATTTTCTCAAGGTTAAAAGTTCAAGATCAAGGTACAAGTACAGTTGGTTTTGTGTGGGGAATTCTTTCTGGCTTGTAGATGGTGGTCTTTTCAGTGTCCTCATGTGGTAAAAGAAAAATTGTAAGCTTTCTGATATATCTTCTTATGAGAATAATAATGATACCAGGAGGGCCTCATCTAAAATTAATTATTTCCCAAAGGCCCTATCTCTAAATAACGTACATTGAGGGTTAAGGTTTCAACATATGTATTTTGAGGGAACACAACTTAATCCATAGCAATTACATAGTTATTCAAACTTGTAAGTTTGAAAAGGAAGACTATCTTGCAGGACTACCCTACAATATTGTCCTTATAGTTAACAATACTGTGTCATGCACTTAAAATTTTGTTAAAAGTAGACCTCATGTTATAAGTTTTTAACACACACACACCCGTGCGCAAAATTAAAAAAAGAATAGTAAAGAAAAAAGACAATACCAGGGTCTGGTGAGAATGTGAAAGAACTGGAACAGTTATAGGGTTGGTATAACTACATTAAAGTTTCTTAAGATTTTAAACATATACTTGTTTTTTAATCCAGCTATTTTATCCTCAAAGAGGAATGAAAGTATATGTCTGTACAAAGACATGTACATTAGTGTATGTAACACCTTTATGTGAAATAGTCAATAACTGAAAGTAACCCCGAAGTCCACCAACAGATGAATAGATGAATAAATTGCATTATGCCCATGCAATCAAATATTGCTAAGCAATAACAAAGGAGCTATTAGACAAAGGGTATTCAGGATTGTGATTGATCCCTGAGGAATGAGAAACAAATAAACTGACCCCTGTGCATGTTGAGAACTTCTGTCTGGAATCCAAGGAAGAATTGAACATAAGGAAAGGGGATAAAAGCTAAGTATAGCAGCCCTGTAAACTGAGAAATGGAAATCAGAATTCAGGCAGGCTGAGGATAAAAAATCATGCAAAAAAAAATGTGCTCAGTTAAACAGCTGAAGAAATTACACTTGAGTCTTGCTAAGTACTGAGTGGAAGAAGCTCAGGGTGTGGGGTGTGACATCACAAGAAGAAGTAAAAAACAACTATTTCAGAAAGAATAACAACTTGGGGTGATAAACTGAACAACACTCTTCAGTGGCACAGGACTGAGAAGGGCATGACATACAGACAAACCGGGGGAGAAAATTTCCTTATTATAAGAAAATTCAATACAGTTGCTGGAAAGACTAAACCTTAAGAAAATGATTACCTGACCAGGAAGTGAAATGGTGGGTAGAACATCTGGGATGCTGAGGACCTAGGCTCGAAACCATGAGGTCACTGTCTTAAGTGTGGGTTCACCAGGTTGAGCATGGGGCATAAACAGAACCCCATGGTTGCTGGCTTGAAGCCCAGGGTAACTGCCTTGAGCCCAAAGTTGCTGGTTTGAGCAGGGGGGTCACTAGGTTAGCTGGAAGCTACCCTTTTCACCTCCCTTTAAGGCACAGATGAGAAAGAAATCAATGAACAACTAAGGTGCTGCAACTGTGAGTTGATGCTTCTCATCTTAGTCTCTGTCTCTGTTTCTCTCTCTCTCTCATATCTCTCATAAATAAATAAATTAACTAATTAAAATAAAAATCTTAAAAATAAATAATAAAGAAAAACAAGGATTACAGCTTGACCAGGCAGTCACCTAGTGGATAGGGCGTCAGCCTGGGACACTGAGTACTCAGGTCCGAAACCCCAATGTCGCTGGCTTAAAGGTCAATGTCACTGGCTTGAGCACAGGGTTACTGGCTTGGCTGCAGCTCTCCCATCAAGGCACGTATGAGAAAACAATTGATGTAGAACTGAAGTGCCACAGCTACGAATTTATGCTTCTTATCTCTCTCCCTGTCTATTCCTATCTGTCCCTCTGTCTCTTTCAAAAAAAAAAAAAAAAAGAAAGAAAAGAAAAAGAAAAATATTATATTAACCTTAAAATAAAGGGTATGATATAACTAGTAAATTTTAAAAACAGCCTCAAAAATCAATTTGATAATGACTATCTGACAAAACTAAATATATCAGTTTTTAAAAAGAAACAGCACAATACAGTGATTCACAGTGTGCATCAAAGTAAGCATGTTATTACTAGAAGAATTAGGAAAATATGACTTAGAATAGAAGTAAAAACAGTTATTAGAAACAGATTCCAAAACAATAGGAATAACAGTTTTAACATTCCATAAATTGTATATATACTAATTAGATTTTATATCAGATTAGTCACTGGAGAGAGGAAAATGAGTGCACACAAACACCTAGGATTGAAATGACCCCAGCTGAAAAGCAAAGAGTTAAAATAAAGCAATATGCATTGACCTGTGGAATAATATCCAGCCATTTAACATTGATATAATTGGAGTAACAGAAAGGAAGGGGATTAAAGAAATGATGCTTTGCCAAATTTTAATTAAAAAATTCAGTTTGAAGATTAAAATATTCAGAGCAGCTCTTATAATGCACACACACAGACCAGATATTTTTTTTTTATTTTTGACAGAGAGAGAAAGAGAGAGAGAGAGAGTCAGAGAGAGGGATAGATAGTGAGAGACAGACAGAAAGGGAGAGAGATGAGAAGCATTAATTCTTTGTTGCAGCACTTTAGTTGTTCATTGATTGCTTTCTCATATGTGCCTTGACCTAGGGGCTACAGCAGACCAAGTGACCCCTTGCTCAAGCCAGTGACCTTGGGCGCAAGCTTGTGAGCTTTGTTCAAATGAGATGAACCCGTTCAAGCTGGTGACCTCGGGTCTCAAACCTGGGTCCTCTGCATCCCAATCGGACACTATTCACTGCTCCACTGCCTGGTCAGGCTTTTAAATTCTTAGACTAATACTTGTACTAAGTACAAACAGCATTGCCTATGCTTGAGGGAGCAGTCATATCACACAGGGTGATGCATGACTTCCCTGATGTCTAACATCTGGAGTGCAAGCAGACCCTCTGAAAGGGATGGTGTCAATCCATTTTGTTCTTTGACCACTTTAGTTATTGAAACTTGCTTCTTCATGAAGCATGTATTGAGCCTGATGTGTAGAGTATATAAATTAAGTGTATGACTTTTCTTTCTGATATTATGATATTTACTATATAGGTGGATTAGGAAAGTGCTTCCAGATCTAAGCCACCAACTACACCCACACACACCACACCTACACACAAAATTCCTTGACATATTATGTATAAAACAGAGTACATTTTCTCTCAGCATCCACCTGCATCCTAATGGAAGGACATCCTCATAAGTGACACAAATTTCCACTTTACATGCATTATTCGGAATCATTACAGGTTCCTATTATTAATGGCATTTAGTCTGTTCCTTATTACTCTGAGGAGATGAGACAGCCAGTTTTATCTCTGACCTTTACCTCTAGGGTCTTAGACCTTAGTTGTAATGTGTTAGTGATCAAGACATGTTTCAATGTCTATGCTTTATCCTACTTTTTCCATTTTGCCTGGGATTTCAACTTCTATCATCTGACCCCTGTTCTCGAGATGCAACAAATCCTCATCCTTTTACAAAATGCAGGTTCAATGTTTTCTATAAGAAAGCATGTTTTGATCCAACACAGATAAAATTTGCTACTGTTTGTGCTCCCACTAAAGCCTGCACATACATCTATTAAGGAAGAACTTATTACAACAGATCTTTATATGATCTTCTTTCTCTTCCCAATACCAAGTCATTCATAGTCTGGGCAGTTTCCTTTCATAATTCCTTCCCATTGTTTTAAAGATACAATTAAAAGAATTTAGCTCATTTAGACTGGAATATAACACCTTTCTGGTCTGATACCAAACTACTTTAACTTCATTTCCTGGAATTACTAGATTCTTATAGTCTCCACCTTCCCCACTCTCTCATGTTGTCCCACCAACCCACCAACATTTTTCTCTTCATCTCTCAGAGAGGCAGTGGATGAATCTTTCATATTATTGATATCTAAGTTCAAATATTATTTCTTCAGAGAGACATTTATTAACTCCTATATACCAGTAAAATGGCTTTCCCATTGCTCATGTCTTTGCTTTTATTCACTTTACATTGTTGTAATCATGAATGGTAATGCCTGTTTGATTTCTTGGATCCTCCCATTATAAAGTAAATTTAATGATAGAGATTTTTTTTCACAGAATTCCACTTTATTTCTTTTTATTTATTTATTCATGTTTTAGAAAGGAGACAGAGAGAGAGAGAGAGAGAGAGAGAGAGAAAGAGAGAGAGAGAGAGAGAGAGAGAGAGAGGGAGAGAGAGAAAGGGGGGAGGAGCTAGAATCATCAACTCCCATATGTGCCTTGACCAGACCAGTGCAGGGTTTTGAACTGGCAACCTCAGTGTTCCCAGGTCAACGCTTTATCCACTGCACCACCACAGGTCAGGCTAATATTTTTGTTTGTTTGTTTTTTGCTCTATTTCTAATACCTAACACACATGAAAGTGAGTGAATGAAAAAATATTTACTTAGTGAGTGAATAAATTTTTTATGAGTTACATAGGGGGCTCCCTACTGTGTCAGTATCTTATACTACCCCTTAATTGATTTGAGTCAAATATCTAAAAATTGGAAGGCTCTCAGTGGTCATCCTTTTCAAAATGCTCAATATTATATTCAATGAATAATAAACTTCAAAACAAAACTAGTTTAATTTTTAAAATAAAATTTTGATTTTCATAAGGCAGCAAGAACATTAAAATTAAAGTATGTTGAGTAAATTTAGCTTTATGAAAAACCTGCTGCATAGTCCTCATTGATCCTCTTGGCCATAGAGTACTATAACCTTACAGATATGCGCTGGGAACATCTCACCTAGCCCACCTTCCTGCCTCTCTTAGATCTCTTTCATCCCACCTGTTCTAAATGCACTTATGCATGCCTGAGCCTCCTCCGTCCACCCTTAACTTGCAGAAAAAAAATTAATCCAAGAGAAAAAAAAATGAAGTTTGATAATAGCTTAATTCATCTTTAAAAGCTACAAGAACCACAAAAAACAACCACTAACCCAAATAAATGAGTATAGATGTCAAGATTTTGGTTGGAATTACTGGTAAGGAGAGATATTATTTTCCAGTCCTCAAATTCTACCACAGCAAAAGATTCTTTGCATAAAGATGATCTAGATTAACAAAAAAAAGAATGTACTGAGAAATTTCTTTTTAATACAAGTAGTTTATTAATAGTCAATGTTTTCATGCTAATAATAATAACTAAAATTTATTTGGAAATTAACATGTACCAAAATTGTGCTTTCCAAACATATTTTACCCCGTATAACAGTCCTACAGGAAATAACTTTTATCTTAAATTTACAGGTAAAATAGGTTTAAAAGAAGTGAAGGAGCATGCTTAATGTCTTACTGCTGGTTGGTGGTGAGGCTAGGACTCAAATTCTAATTTGTATTACTCCAAAATCTTAATGTTCCATAGCTTCTTAAAAAGAGAAAGTTTTATAATTAAGTTATATCTTTTCTTTCAATAAAGTTTATGTATAAAATCCCTACTAATGGCTTTAAAATATGGTGTTCTCTCTTCTTTGTGAGCAATGGAAAACTCATGACATCATAAAGTGCAACTTAACATTTATTTCTAATTATTACCACATCATTTTTCTTACCAGAACAAAATCTATCACCAGTGTAATGTGCACCATTTAAACCTCAACAAATACAATATGTAAAACCAAGTAGAGGACTCTCAAAGACTAAAAATATCTCCAAACCTTACATTTGAGAAGTTTATATAATCATTTTAATAGATGTACAAATCTAGATAAATTATATAATCATTTATATACATTTTTAAATCTACTAAAAGGTATTATACTTTAAAAATAATAATAATAAAAAGGTCCTAAGGTAACAATCATTCTCTTTTATTTTTCAACATTCTCTAAAACTTATGTGTGCAAAAATTGTTTTAAAAATTTGATGTTTAAGAAAAAAAGATAAAATACAGTTTTTAATTTAAAACACAAGGCCATTTCAGTTTCATCACCAAAAAATATATTCTAAAGTGTATTGCCTACTTACATGGGTCATTTCAATTTATTAAAATATGATTTCATTCTGACTGGTTAATATCAAGAGTTAAATACTTTCATTAACACAGAGCTCAGTCATTCAACATTTTGCAATCAAATAACCAATATCAAATTAATTAAAATGTTGCAAACCTAGTAATGTAAGTCTGCTTTTAAAGGTTATAATATCTTATAACTAAAATATAGCATTTATATTGTTATTCTTCCATCTTCTTAATATTCTTTTTAGATTTTTTTTTAATCTATTCATTTTAGAGAGAAGGGTAGAGGAGCAGGAAGCATCAATTCCCATATGTGCCTTGACCAGGCAAGCCCAAGGTTACAAACCTGCGATCACAGTGTTCCAGGTCAATGCTTTATCCACTGTGCTACCACAGGTCAGAGCTTACTTTAATTTAACTTGAGATAAGCTAAGACGTAATATTAATCATTTGCCCTTGGATATAGATGTAAGAATTTTTATTTATCTTATTTTCCATAAATAAATAACTTTTAAAAAGGCTTGGATTTTTCTAAATCATAAAAGTCAATGGAAAAAACATGGAAGATATTGTTGAAACAATACTAAATAAATAATTTAATGAAATACTGGAAATAGTTTTTATAAAGTATATTTTTTATTTTAGTACCGCTGCATTGCTTTTAAATATATTCTTAAATTGAATTTTATGTTCAGACAGTTGCTTTCATGTTTTTTTTATTCTAAACCACTGCTTTAGACATTGGACTAACATGGTTACTATATCCTATTTACAGTAATAAACTTATCAATAGTATTTTTCTCTTTTCCTTATTTTTTAAAACATGGAAACATGATCAGCATTGTATTAAATTTGTTTTAAAGTAGAATTTAGAAATTTCTTTAATTATTTATTATTATTATTATCATTATTATTAAAGCTCCTGCTGTTGGAGCTGTCACAATGGGTACTCAGTTGAAATTCAGAGGAAGTGAGTGGCAGTGATCAACAGGAAGGCCAATTCAGTTGATTTGACTTGTAAAGAGCAAGCATATCCCCCAGAAACTAACTCGTGTCGTTTTTGGTAGCCCAGGAATGTGTTTATATAAGATTCATAGAGCAGTGCATTTTAAAATTGAAAAACTATAGTAGCACAAAACAAGGCACTTTAGATTTAGATTGTAAATATGTCAGTTTTAAATTTATAATAATGCCCACTTCAGTTTCTATGTACACAATGAAGTTTATTGCTAGAAAAGGAGGGGTTAGTTCCACATTATATTTATTATACAAGTAATTATTTAAAAGATTATAGACTCATCACAAATATTACTCAATTCTATTGGCTTTGCATCAGAGTTTAAAATGTTATTGTATTATGTAGCAACACATAAGCTTCCATTACTAGTATAATTTTAAGGGTATTCAAAAGACTCAATAATGCCCACAGAAATATTCTAATGAAAGCTGTCTTTTAAATACTTATTAAACAAAAAGAAAAATGATTTGTAAAATTTTCAATAAAATCATAATTAAAAGATATATTATTCAAGTTTATAAAAATTAAGGTAAATATTTTGAAAAATAAAAAAAAAACTAATGAGAATTTAACTGTTTTTCTTTTATTATTAATTAAGCTCTCAAAATTTTAATGTGCTTTTTTTAAAAATTTTTATTAAGTAGATAGGTAGATATAGATAGATGATAGAGCAAGAGATGAAAATGGTAGCTAAAAGAATATTTTCTTTAAATATAATTATTAAAAAAGTGTCTGACAAAGTTCTGAATAGTCTCTTCTTTACATCTATCCCCTTTATTTCTCCTATCCTCAATGTCTCTTGTTTTTCCCCCATAGGATCAGAGCAAAAAGAATTTATAAAAGTATATAGTATTCAGTTTTTTAAACCCAGATCTATTATTTATTTTAATCTCTAGCACATTCATTGAAATTCTTAGTATTCTGTTTTTAATTTCAGATTATTGGTGAATTAATTTAGCAAATATGTATTTTTTTCAGACACAACTCTAAAAATGTGTAATATCTGAAAATAAATCAAATAAAAATTCCTGCTTTTATGGGAGCTATGCTTTAATAGAAGAGACAAGTAAAACAAATATAAGTAAAAAAATTATATAATATCTTAAAATAGAAAATGTTAGTATTGTAGGATACTACAATGGCCATGTGCGCCGGAACTACACTTCCCAGAAATCTTTGGGAGAAAAGCGACAGTCAATCAGCCAGTGGATTTTGCTATGTTATATTAACTGGATGCCCCGAAGGACCCCTTCTTAAATCTGGATCCCGCAGCGTGAGATTCCTGGCATCCATCTTCCGTGCCAGTGAGTCTCATCCAAGAAGCGCTCTGTACCAAATACAGCCTTAATAATCAACACTTAGTGGCTATGCTGATTTTCCTCCTTCCTCAGTGGGGAAAATACCTTACATTTTGGTGCCGAAAACCCGGGAGGAGTTTGAAGTCTGCAACAGACCGCTCCTCTCTCTCCATCCCCTCCAAGAAAGAACCAGGACCCAGGATATCCAACCAACCTTCCACCTTGGCACACAGTGCAATAGGCTTAAGGTGACCAGATGTCCCGCTTTTGGTGGGACAGTCCTGATTTTTAACAATTTGTCTGTCCTGTTTCCCACGGAGTTT
Source organism: Rhynchonycteris naso (assembly GCA_037038555.1). Lineage (NCBI taxonomy): Eukaryota > Metazoa > Chordata > Mammalia > Chiroptera > Emballonuridae > Rhynchonycteris > Rhynchonycteris naso. The sequence goes on along the minus strand of CM072996.1, from coordinate 119,373,499 downwards.
TTAAAAAGTCCCGATTTTTGGAGAGAATGCACAAAAAGCTAGGGAACGGCAGGAGAACGAGAAGGGAATATACGGTTTTTGGAGGGGAGACCCCATCTCGATCTGGAAGCACCCACATTTCCGCAAAAGCTGGCTGCCCCGTGCAGGGACCCAAAACAAAGAACTTCGGGTGGGACGACGAAACTGCTGGGACGGTGGCTGTCAAGTCCCCGAACTACCTATAGGCCTGCATCCTGGACGCTGGCGTGCAGCTCTGGGCTCCGCGAGCTGCAAACCTCTCGGTCTCCAGCGGGCAGCAGGGCTGCACTCAGGGAGCGCAGCCGCCACAAGGACGAGTCCATGTGGGGAGTGTGCGCGACTGCTCTTGTGCAAGCGCAGCTGCCCTGCGGTGCTGCCCTGCCTGCTCTAGCCCGCTAGTGCAGCTCCGGCATCAGTTTTGGGGACTATGTAACTTGATCCCTCTGACTCACTCAAAATTTCCCATATAGTAATATTTTCAAAAATGATTTTTTAATGAGGTATTATTATTAAAGTATATATTGATAAGGATAAGGTTAAATCTTGGGCATCAGCAAAAAATCACAAATGAGAACAAATAGTTAGAAGTATTTCATCATTTTGAAACAAACCATGTTCTATACAATAATGCACTAAAAATTGTGGAATATGCGCTGTCTTTATTAGAAACTAATGCTGTGACTGAACGCATTTTTTCTATGGTAAATAAAATGTGGACTTCAGAAAAATCACAATTAAGTGTTGAGACTTTAAAAGCCATTTTATGTGTGAAATATAATTTAACAAATTATTGTGAATAATTTTATGACCTTTTAAAAAACGACAGCAATCTACTAAAAAAATTCACTCAAATGAGAAGTATGCCAAATAATAAAATAATACTATACCTAATTTTTAATGTATTATATTTGTAAATTGTACTTATGTTGAAATTAAAAAAAATATATTACAATACTATTTTTGCATTCTATGAAAAAATTTTTTGCTCCATATAGACCAAATTTTTAATCAAGACCCCCCCCCCCCCCCCAGTCAATGGTGTCCTGCTTTACCAATTTTAAAATCTGGTCACCTTAGGTAAGCTCCCTGCTTGCAAACCCTTCCCTTGAGTTCTCTCCGCCGAGACTCCCTGTCCAAAAACTGCAGCTGTGTCAGGGCAGTCTTTCCATCCAAGTGTGTGTGTGTTTGTGAAGACGTTCCAAACCAACCCACTTTTTCTTATCCGTCCGTGGCCAGCGTTTGAGTTTTGGGACGCCACTACTCATCTCTTGACCATTCTGTGAGAACTGAGGGGTGACCATGGGGACAAAGGGATCCAAGCCTGACTCTAAAGCACCCCTGAGGTGCCTTATCCGAAACCTCCCAAACATTGATCCCTTTCCAAAAAGGAAGAAACTAATTTTTTTCTGCAGCGTAGCCTGGCCACAATACCCACAGGATAACCAGACCAGGTGGCCTCAGGAAGAAAGTTTCGATTTTAACATTCTTATTGATTTGCAGAACTATTGCCAAGAAGTTGGAAAATGGACAGAGATTCCTTATATACAGGGGTTTCTTCATTTGCGCTCTTATCCTAATCTCTGCACTGGCTGCTCTACAACGCAGGCTCTTCTGGCCAGAGAAACCTCAGCTAAACTCTTCTCTCCAGATCTTTTCTCCTTTGCCAACTCCCCTGAGGAACTTTCTTCCCCTCCTGCACGACTTCCTCGACTCTCAGTCCCATCACGTCTCTTCACTGGATCCTGTTTCTCTTCCACCTGCAAATGCTGATCCCTCTTTCTCCACCCCTGTTAGCGCTCACACCCGATCCCACTCCAGATCACAAGAGGAAGCTGACCTCCTATGCCCTCTCCGCCAGGTGGCAGGGACAAAGGGGATCGTTAGGGTTCATGTGCCTTTCTCCCTCTCTGATCTGTCTGCAATCGAAAAGTGTTTGGGTTCCTATTCTTCTAATCCTACCAACCATACCAAGGAATTCCAGTATCTTACTCAGGCATATGACCTTACTTGGCATGATCTTTATATTATTATGTCTTCTACCCTTACCCCCGACGAACGAGACCAAATCTGGATGGCAGCACAAGCTCATGCAGATAAGGTCCATACCTCAAATGCTCAAATGCCGGTAGGCCCAGAGGTGGTCAATGACACAGACCCCAACTGGGATTACCAGAAGGAACAACCCAGTAGGAGACGACGTGATCAGATGGTTGAATGTCTTATAGTTGGCATGCAGGATGCAGCACAAAAGGTAGTTAACTATGACAAGTTAAAGGAAATTACTCGAGAACCTGAGGAAAATCGGGCTCTCTTCGTAAATCGCCTCACTGACGCTATGGTCCTCCATACTCGTTTAGACCCTACTTCCAGTGCCAGGGCCACTGTATTAGCTACTCACTTTATTTCCCAATCAGCCCCAGACATTCGGAAGAAAGTTAAGAAGGCAGAGGAGGGCCCGCAAACCCCTATCTGAGACCTGATGAACACGGCATTTAAGGTTTTTAATGGTCGAGAGGAACAGGCCAAGGCTTTTTGCCAGGCCCGCATGCAACATAAGGTAGCACTCCAAACCCAGGCTCTTGTGGCAGCCCTTAGGCCAGAGCAACAGGGGCCAAGCACAGAAAGTGCTCAACCTAAATCTGGGCTGCATAAAGGATCCCCACCGGGAACTTGCTTTAAGTGTGGCAAGGAGGGTCATTGGTCTCGGCAATGCCCCTGCCCAAGACTACCCACTGAGCCTTGTCCTAAGTGCAAGCAGCCTGGTCACTGGTGGAGTGATTGCCCCTCTGGACAGCAGGAACATCCTCGGCGTCTCAACGTGGAGGACAGGCTGCTCAGATGAGAGGCCAAGCTAGCCATATGAACCCATTGTTTGAACTCCTAGGCCTCATGGACAGTTCACACGGCCTAGACTTGAAGACACCCTCACTCTCTGAGCCATGGATGAAGCTACAGGTAGCGAGTAAGTCTATTTTTTTTTTAATTTATTTTTTTTATTTATTTATTCATTTTAGATGAAAGGAAGAGAGAGAGAGACAAAGAGAGAGAAGAGAGAGAGAGAGAGAGAGAGAGAGAGAGAGAAGGTGGGGAGGAGCAGGAAGCTTCAACTCCCATATGTGCCTTAACCGGGCAAGCCCAGGGTTTTGAACCGGCAACCTCAGCATTCCAGGTCGACGCTTTATTCACTGCGCCACCACAGGTCAGGCGAGTAAGTCTATTTTATTTCTTGTGGACACTGAGCTACCTTCTCTGTTTTGCCACCACACTCTAGACCTCTAGTTCCCTCACAGGTCTCGGTTATGGGGGTTGATGGGACCCCTTCTTCTCCTCTTCGTACACTACCCCTGACATGCAGTCTGGATGAAATCCCTTTTTCACATTCGTTCTTAGTTATGCCATCGTGCCCTGTACCTCTCTGGGTCGAGACATTCTACACAATCTCGGAGCCACTATCCAGCTGAGAGAATCTACTCACCTGCTGCTACCACTTCTGACTGAAGGAACTCCTTCTACTACAGGTCACCCTAACCCAGTCATGCCTCCTATTCCACCAGATGTTGTCAACTCTCTAATAGATTTTCCCAACAGACCTCAAGATGGATTATCAGATTCTCCTTTAAACGATCCAGATCTAATACTCTTTGTGGAAGGAAGCTTTGCACAGGGACCTGATGGATGACGACAGGTGGCCTATGCGGTTGTCACCACCTCCTCCACCCTAGAAGCTCAACAACTTCCAGAGGGTGCCACCTCCCCGAAAACAGCTGATTGCCCTCACGAGGGCACTCACCCTAGCCCAAGGAAAACACATAACTATATATACTGACTCTAAATATGCTTTTCTTATCACCTGCAGCCACCCTGCCCTCTGGAAGGAAAGGGGCTTCCTCACTACCAAGGGCTCCCCCATAATCAATGCTAGGAGGCCTAGATGAAGCACACCCAACAGTCCCCCTCCAACCAGGAGACAGGGTTCTTCTGAGGGAGCTTCAGCCTGGCTCCCTACAGCTCAGATAGATGGGACCCCATACAATAATACTGACTTCTCCTACTGCAGCTAAACTCCTAGGAAAAACACTTGATATCATATCTTTTGTTTCAAGCTTGGTCCCATGCAAGACCGCTGGCAGTCAGAACCACCGGGCCCTACTCGTCTGCAGCTCACAAAAAGGATGGAGCCTGCAAATCCTGTTGCTCTTGTCCCTCGCACTAGGAACCTGCCACGAGAGTGAGCTGAAACGGGGAGCAATGTTGTTCAGTAGGACTGGCCTGATGAAAGAATCTTTAATCTCCTCAACTGTCTATGAGGAAAATTAAGCAAGAATCTCTCTTCCTACAACCCACTTAACTCCTAATGGCAGCCACCCTTTCTCAACTAGGCTGTCCCTATCCTAAGTCTTCCAATTATCAGCGTATAACGCATAAGTGTTTCTTTTTTTAAATTCTTACAGAAGCACATCCATGAAGTTTCTTAACTCATAACTCATGACCAAATTGATGTCCCTCCTGACACCCTTCAAAGCCACCACCAGCCGACCTTTCCTGCCCACGATGCCCCTAATCAGCAGGAAGTAGTCAGATGAATAAAAAGCGCCACTTTTCTATTTAACAAAAAAGGTTGGGATGTAGGATGGCTAATGGGGGATGGTTGCAAGAAACTCAGACTCCGGGAACTTTGGCTGGGACCGCCCACATGGCCAGGCACCCCAGAACTATACTTCCCAGAAATCTTTTGGAGAAAAGCGACTGTCCGTCAGCCAGTGAGATTTTACTACATCATATTAGCTGGACAACCCTGGAAGAACCCCTTTTTAAATCTGGATTCATACGGTCCCGCGGTGTGAGATTCTTGGCATCTATCTTCCATGCCAGTGAGTCTTGTCCAAGAAGCTCTCTATACCAAATAAAGCCTTAATAATCAACACTTAGTGGCTATGCTGATTTCCCTCCTTCCTCGGTGGGGAAAATACCTTACAAGTATGTACTATGGAAAAGTAGAATAAACTAAGAGGATCAAAGTAGATGAATCTGAAATTTCTATTTTCATAGTTGGTCAGGATGATCTTCACTCACTCTCATTTAAACACTGGTGTTAACAAAGTAAGAAGATTAACCAGGCAGATACTGAGGTATACTGCATCTGGAAAGAGGCAACACCCTTGCAAAAATAGCATTAAGACAGATGATATCTAAATAACAATGTAAATGCACAAACAAAACAGAAACAGATTTACAGATTTAGAGAATAGGCTGATGGTTGCCAGAAAGAAAGGGGTTGGAGGACTGGTGAAAAAGCTGAAGGAATCTAAAAGTGTATACAGATTAGTAGTTACAAGACAGTCATGGGAATGTGAAGTACAGAATAGGAAACATATTCAATAATATTGCAATAACTCTGTATGGTGCCAGGTGGGTACTGAAAATATCAGGTAAACACTTTGTAAAGTATATGATATGTAACCAATATGTTGTATACATAAAACTAATATAAAGTAATAATGAGAATGAAACTTGTAATTGAAAAAAATTTTTTTTCAAATATTTTTAAAAGACAAACCTGTATATGGCTTATCTATTAGTTTCCTATAGCTGATGTAAATAAAATTAGAGCAAATTTAGTTTAATACAACACAGATATACTTACTGTTTTGGATGCTAAAAGTCTAAAATAAATTTCACTGGGTTGAATTCAATAGTCAGCAGGGTTGTGTTTCTTCTAGTGGTTCTAGGGGAGAATCTGTTTCTTTGCCTTTTCTAGCTTCTAGAGCTACATTCTTTTTATTCTTTAACTTCTGGACTTACTCAAGTCAACATCTTGCTTCAGTCTGCATATTACCCTGTCAAAACTTTTTTTTATAAGGACTCTTCAGATTAAATTTGGGTCCCACCCAAATAACCAGGATAATGATTCGTCTCACAACACTTCATCAAATCTCACCTACACCATCAATTTTCTCTTATAAAGTAATCAGAACTTAGGTGTATGACCTAAATATCTTTAAGGATCCTTATTTAACCTATCACAATAACCATGAAGATCAGTTATGCTAACTAGCAATGATGATCAAAGTCAAGCAACTTTGTTGTAAAAAATTATTTCATGACCTGACATCATTTTTATATAAAAATTTCTAGGTACAAAAAAATTCAAATGTATTTTTAAAAGATTTTGTACTTATTTCATGAATACTATATATATATTCTATTCACATATTACAAAAATAATAAAGGCACCATCATATACTAAACTCTGAATATAACACTTTCTACCTCTGTCACTTGAGCAAGTTAATTTATCTGTGTCTCTAAAATGGGAATAATAATAATAGCTACTTCAAAAGGTATATTATGCAATCTTTATGTCACTAAGATAAAATATATTATAAAAATTTGCTTAATAGTGTATCTTGTTCATAAATTCTGATTAATTATATATACTTATATTAATTTGTATATATGAGCAGATAAATGATATACATAGTAATCATTTTTTACTTTGTAGATAATTTGGCTTTCTATCAATTTAACAAAAAACAGCTTATATATATATTTGTTTTAATTTCTCTCATTAAATAATAAATATATTCCACATAAAAATGAAATCATATGGCTACGAACAGACTGTGAGCTTTCAGAGGGATGGCGTTTGGAGGTCTGGGTCAAAAAGGTGAAGGGATTAAGAAAAAGAACTCATAGACATGGGCAACAGTATGGTGATTGCAAGAGGGAAAGATGGTGAGGGAGGTACAAGAGTTCAAAGGGGGGATAAATGGTTCCAGAAGGAAACTTCACTTGGGGTGATGAACACATAATACAATATAGAGATGATGTATTATAGATTGTACACGTGAGCCCTGTATAATTTTATTAATCAATGTCAGTCCAAAAATTCAATTAAAATATAAATAAAAAATTAAAAGACATTAATTTTAAAACAACCATAATTTAATAGGAAATGTTTGAAATGTTAACTAGTTTTGATACAATTTATGAATATTATAGTTGAGACTACACTTACAAAAAAAGACATTCCTATTTCAAGTTCTCTGAAATATAATTTAAAATATCGTGTTTCTTTAATTTGAAAATGTTCTTATAAATAGTGGCTGAGGAATTGTATAAAATAACAATTAAGAAACATCTTATTGTTATATTATTATTTCCTATGGCATCAGTGAATGGTAAAGCATACGAAATAAATGTATAATTATAAAATGATATAACTTGCCTCTTTATATGATTTTAGAGTAAATCGTCATATTTTATATTTTAATGTTCTACTTCATATTTGTTAATTTGGTACAGTTTTAATATACTCCATGTCTGTTTTCTAAAATATGATTAAGTAAATGACAATATGAGAAGAACCAATAGCTTTTTAAACTCATAAAATTATTAAGGCAGTTTTTAATATGCAATCGGCAAAGAAAAGATTAACTATGTAAAAAATTGATAATACAGTTAATACAGTTTAATAACAGTATAATATTGTTCTAACAGATGTTGTGGCAAGATATTGCTCAAAGAAATTTCACAGCAATGTAAACATCATAACTATATTAGTAAAAAAACCTTAACCTAAATTCACCTTAGCTTTTTTTATATTATTTATTAAAATTATTTAAAATATCCCTGCTTCATACTTTCTGACTAAGTAATGTCCTAATAAAATTGTTAATGCTTCCCACAATCTCTTTCACATCAGTTTTATATTTAAAATGAAATATCACCAAAAGTTACTTCTTATGTATTAGCCTAAATGAATCAACGTAGCTTTAGTTCCCCAAATCATTCATGTTTATAAAATGTAACAATCAGCAGAAGGACCCCAGTCAGTTGGCTCAGTGGTAGAGCATTAGCCTGCAATGTGAATGTCCTGGGTTCTATTCCTTGTCAGGGCACACAGAAGTGACCATCTGCTTCTCCACCCCTTCCCGCCCCCTTCTCTCTCTCTATTCCCTCCCTGCAGCCCTGGCTTGATTGGTTTGAGACAGTTGGCCTCTGGTGCTGAGAATGGCTCCCCTGGTCTCCACCTCAGGCAGAAAAAAAAAAAGGGCTCAGTTGCTGAGCAATGGAGGAACTGCCCCACATAGGCAGATCATCACCCCCTAGTGGGTTTGCTGGGTGGATCCTGGTCAGGGAGCATGCAGAAGTCTGTCTCTCTGCCTCCCTTCCTCTCACTAAAATAAATAAATAAATAAATCAGCACAAGACAAAATGTTGTATCTGGATGCAATGTTAAATTTATTATATAATCAAAAGACAATGGTAATAAATATTTGACTTGAACTACTTTTTATCTTTAGATGATTTATCAATGGAAGCAGCATCCTTTGAAGAAAATGCAATAATATAAATCAAGCATATTGTCACAAACTCACTGATCTCTTAACAAGCAAGTCAAATTTCTATTGTTTCAAACAAAATATAGTTTTTTTTTCTAAGGTTGGTTATATGTGACTCCTTTGTTTTACTTATCTATCTCACAAATTTATGCAGGCTCTCCTGAGTAGCAGAATAGTTTTGATGCTTCCATGTGAGGTCTGCATAGAACAATTTAAGGGACTGTGAATGTCTAGCTAGTGTCTGAAGGTCTGTTATGAAGAAATAGAAACTCACTTCTAAGTTGCTTTGGCTGGTGACATTAGTTCCAGTGTGGGAAAGTTACCAGAAAACAACATTTACTCAATTCAAGAACAAGAAAATTTTATAAAATGATATGATAGTTTTTTAAAAATTTTATTTATTTATTTATTTATTTATTTATTTATTTATTTATTTATTTATTTTACAGGGACAGAGAGAGAGTCAGGGAGTGGGATAGATAGGGACAGACAGACAGGAATGGAGAGAGATGAGAAGCATCAATCATCAGTTTTTCGTTGCGACACCTTAGTTGTTCATTGATTGCTTTCTCACATGTGCCTTGACTGCGGGCCTTCAGCAGACTGAGCAACCCCTTGCTGGAGCCAGTGATCTTGGGTCCAAGCTGGCGAGCTTTTGTTCAAGCCAGATGGGTCCACGCTCAAGCCAGGGACTTCAGGGTCTCAAACCTGGGTCTTCCACATCCCAGTCCGACACTTTATTCACTGCACCACCACCTGGTCAGGTGATAGTTTTTTATTATTATTTAAATGAGAGGAGGAGAGATAGAAAGACAGATTCCCACATGTGCCCCATCTGGATCCACCCTGCAACCCCTGTCTGGAGCTGATGCTCTGCCTATCTGGGGCCATGCTGCAATTGAGCTACTTTTAGCACCTGAGGCAGAACAGCACCACAGAGCCATCCTCAGTGTCCAGTGTTTATGTGTTCCAATCAATCCATCTATGGCTGTGGAAGTGGGAGAGAGAGAGAGAAGGGGGAGTGGGAAGGGGTAGAAATGGAAATGGTTGCTTCTCCTGTGTACCCTGATCAGGAATCAAACCGGAGATGATTATAGGCTGGGCCAATGCTCTACCACTGAGCCAACTGGCCAAGGCCACTCTGATACTTTTGTAAACTTTGACAATAGGGATATCCTTACTAGACCTGAATGACCATCTACCAAATATGCTGTTGAAGAGATTACTGCAAGTAGAATCTTATAATTCTAAGATTCTTTGGTTTTGTGGAAAAATTCAAATCTTGTAGGCTCACCTTTCATGGTCAGTGGCTTAAGTAGCTTGTAAATTTAAGCTTATAATTTAGACATATGAGGGAGACCTTACCACCAGTTAAATAAAACAAAGTTCATAATGGAAGGAAAAACATATTATTATAATAAGAACCACAAGCGTGCTTGGTTTCATCATGATATTGTTTCTAATACATATTTCCATTTTGTTACATATCTTTTTATGCTTTTTGTTCCTTTTAGTTACTTATTGATTAAAGTTTATTTTTTTCTTATTTTATTATATTTCTTTATGTTCTTTTGTTTTGATTGCTTTTAGCTGTAGATATTACTACTAAACATGTTATTTTTAACTCGGGAGTAATTAGACCATATTTCAAATGTGACACTTTATTAAGTGTGAATTCTAAAGAGAAAACTATATTAAAACATAATATTTGTAACAGAAGATTTTAATTCTGTATTAGGATGTAGAGTGATAATATAAATACTTTGGAAACAAATTCATAAAGAAACAAGGTGTTTTTTTTTTTTTCTGCCTGTGTAAATCATATTAGGAAAATAGTCAATATTTCTTTTTCAGAAACATTTGCTCTCTGCCCCAAATTTATGTCTGGATGTTTACTTGGTTTGCATTATTCTCAAGAGATATGGTGTATTAAAGCCACTTGGATGAAAGTCTTAGAAATCTAATGACAATTGTTTTCCCGAAGAGCCACTTCCTAATGATTTTTACTCAGCCATGCAATATTAAAATGACATGTTCATTTTTAAATGAGTTTTAAAATTATTTCAGCTATTCTAATACCTATTATATAGTAAATGTCAATTTTTCTGACCTACAATAGCTGCCTAGAGGCAGATCAATCATTTTAATATAAATGATGCCTAGTTCACTGATGCTTTACACAAGCATGAATAACATTTGAAGCTATCTGATCAATACCCTGTGTGTTTATCTGCATTTGGCAGACATTCAAACAGAGACATTTATTCTGTTGAATCAGATTTAGTTATCTATAACATAACTTAGTTCACAGTAACCGCTAATACTGAGGATTATAAAAGGTTGCTTATTATTCCATATAGCCATGTACTGACTTCTTCCATGTCTTTCCATCTGAAGTCCTTGTTAATCATTACATACTTCAGGGACATACAAAATAATTATTACTTATCTAGAACTTATAGCTTTGTGATTCAGGGTGCAGAAAATCCTTAACCAAATTCACAAAGAAATGTGCAATAGAATAATGGCATAGGTTACCAGTTCTAACAATGCATTTAGAAAGACTAGTGGTTTAATCCTGAGTTTACTACTTTGACTCTAAACCTGGGCAACTATAAACTTTTCTGTAGCTCAGTTTATTTATCTGTAAAGAGAGCAAACTAAAAGGACCTAAGAAAGGTACTGCATTAAAAGCAATAATATTAGTGTCTTACACAGACCTTGCTATGTAGTCCTTTTTAATCTACTATCATAAAGGGGGTTGCATTCTTAATGTCAGAATAATGTGGTGAGTGTTGCATGAGTTTTGAAGTTAGAAAGAGCCTCTTGACTCTGGTAACTGGCTGTGTGACTTTGAACAAATTATGCTACGAATATGAGTGTCCCTATTATTTATAAAAATGAAGGTCATATTTTCTTTTACATCTTTTATTGAATGATTAAATGAGATAAGCCTAATTAATATTTTTTGTAATAAGTAGCTAATAAATATTAGTTTATTTCCTCCTCAGCCACTCAGACACAAAAGGAATCACAAGGCCTCTAATCCATTAGATTTTGTAACAAATGGTAAAATTTGTATTACAGAAAAGATATATGAAATTACTAAAAAACGAGTAAATTTCCTTATTTGTAAATACACATGTATACTAATGTAACAAAAGAAAATCATGTTTGTATAACCAACCAATCTAATCATTTTTATAAAATCAAGAAAATCACTTGAATTTTTACATCTGCGTTAGTGTGCAAATATTGTACCAGCTTTTCTTGTCCCAACAAAAAATATTCAACAGAATATGAACAATAAGAAATTAAAGCAGTTAAAATTTAAAGTCAAAATATTTTAGCTAACAGACATCACTTTAAAAGAGCTTTACCTCACTTCCTCAACAACAGCAATACCAATAAAGTAGTAAGGTAGTTAGGGAGAATGATTTAGGTAAGCTGTGTTTTGATGTCAGAAAGTTTATTATATGAATGCCTGAAATATCAGAACACTGTTTGGGGGGTTCAAGATCCCATTCTTAAAATTTTCCGTAAAGTAACTATAGGACCATATCATTAAAATGATTCTAATCAGTTATATAAGTAATCTAAGATATAAACATGCAAGTGTTAATACAAAGAGACTATAAAACATGCTTTACTATCTTTTTATAAAGAAACCATAATATTTCACCATCACCTTAAGGTCCTGGAATACTCCACAGTGTAAACTGGTCACAAAATTTTGTCACTGTGTATATGCAAGGATTAGAAGAAAATTTATATCAGGTAAAGGGTGAGGTTCTTTTTCTGACTTGTTGAAATTCGGGATACTTTCACTCTCAATCATCTGTTAATATAGGGCACAGTGCTAATGTAGAGAGGACTCAAAGAAATTTTTCTTAATATCTTAACATCTGTGAAAGGTCTGCAGGTAGGAGTTGTGGATTATGATTAGAACAATTGTTTTTATGAATAGTATTTGTTTTGTCATCATTCATTTAATGAGGGTAACCTGTAATACTTTAGGATCTTTCTGGAAACCTTCATATATTTGGCCTACAAAGTATTCCAGTAGGTGCCTCAACTTTTAAAAAAAAAATTTTTTTTGATTTCCAGCTCATCACCTCATACAGCTCTTTTGAAACTTAAGAACCAATGACAGCTATTAAAATCTCATAAGACACTCATGCTTACCACATCAAAGAATTCATTTGACAGGAGTAATGCATGCCAAGATTCAGAAGAGTAAGTTGAATTGAAAGCCTTAAGCATCAGGCAAGTCCTAAAAGGTCTTGGCTTTCTCTGAAGATATTTCTGGAGATTTACTGAGAAATTTCTAGGTACAATTTTAAAGCATAAAGTGTTCCTGACATTTCTCTGGAATTTAGGATTAGTGTGTGTGTGTGTGTGTGTGTGTGTGTGTGTCACATTTACATATATTTTAAATGAGCACTCATATCTACATATTTTAACATTCTAAATGATGCATTTTTAAATATATCCTCAGATGATAAAGCTAATTATGCTGTAACAGGGCTTAGAAAGATAGTTACATAACAACATATTGCACACAATGAATTATACTTTTGAATAGATCCATTTATTTGAAAACTTTTCTAAAGTCATTCTGAAATTTTGACATGCAGGCCACCTGCTTAGTTTTACATTCTTTCTAAGACAGATTTCACATTTTCCATGCTGTTGTTAGAAACTATATAAGATGAGGCCCTGGACAGTTTGCTCAGTGGATAAAGCATCGACCTGGCATATGGACGTCCTGAGTTTGATCCCCAGTCAGGGAACACAAAAGAAGTGACCACCTGATTTTCATCCCTTCTCTTCCTCCTCCCCTTTTGCAGTCAGTGGCTCGATTGGTCTGAGCGTTGGACTCAGGCACTGAGAATAGCTTGGCTGAGTTCTATATTGGCCCCAGACAGGGGTTGCCATGTGGATTTCAGCTGGGGTGCATTTGAGAGTTTGGCTTATTATGTCCTATTGTCTCACTTAAAAAAGAAAAAAAGAAACTATAAAGATGGGATGGTGACTAAGCAGATAATATTTACTGAAATGTTTATATTTAAGAAGAGTACCACAAATAAAAGTAATTACATTTTTTTATCATCAAAATAAGAAAAAGTAATGATGAACACTCAGAAATATTCTGAGGATTAAGTTAGATGATCTATATAAAGGGACTTGAACACATAAAAACTAGCTATTATTTTTATTGTTATTATTATTATAATGATATAATCCAATAGTGCATAAACATGTTTATGTTTAACAATGTAATTTTTAATTGTTGCTTTTAATACTCATTATATATTTGTATTTATCTGTACATTGTTCTTATGCTTATCATTATGACTGGATTAGTCAATATCTTTATGCCTATCTTCATATATGTATACATGTATATATGTTTGAATATATATATATATATATATATATATATATATATATATATATATATAAACAGTCAAAAATGAGTATCAGGGGCTAAATACTTAGAAAACTTTTTATTCAAACTCAATTGTATGTATAAGTGGCACGTATTTGTGTATGCTTTGTATATGTATTTGTGGGTGTATGTATGCCTTTGTAAGGTATATTTACATAATGTAGCAATAATTAGTTCTATCAGTGGATGTTATAGCAGTAATCAGGATAATTTTCTGAGCATTGACTTTGAAATAGTTTGAACATTTTGTTTTGATTATAAAAACAGCAGTCACCTTTTCTTTTCTCATTTTCATTCTCTTAGTTCTGCAAACACTTTAAACTTGTATAACTGCTTTCTTAGCACTACTTTTGTTTTATTTTGTTTTCAATTTTAGGTACTCTATATTGACTGTCCTCGTTAAACTGTTCACTAAGATAGTAGAGAATTTAATACTCATTTCTTCCTCCTAACCTAACTACACATACCACCTTCTTACAACTCTTTCCTCCTAATTTAGTTTTATTGTGATGTAAGTTAACTATAAATCCAAATTTTGACCATGTAAATGCCATTTACATTACATGTATATAGTCAGTGGTGATTCATTTTCATATTTTAAGTAACTCTTGGTTTTTCCTGGCAGTAACTTTGAACTTTTTATAGCTTTTTTGTTGTTGTTGTTGTTGTCGTTGTCATTGTTATTACTTAGTCATCCTAAATTTTTACTAGTTGTCTAAACGTTCTTTCAAACTGATCAGACACAGTAGGCATTCCATCAGTTTTCTCTTTCTGGAGAAACTCTCACAGAGTTTCTCATCATGCTCAAAGTTAGCCTGTTCTCTGTCTGGCACACAGCTGTTATCCTGGTTTTCCCTATACCACTATCATGGGGATGTCTGTTGCCTGTTACTTCAATCTCTGATATTTTGTATATGTATGTATTTGTTTTGATGTATGACATCCTTTAGTATGTTTCTGAGAAAGGATGCATAAAAATTCATGTTTGTTACCTCTAATATTCAAAGTGGTATTTAACCTATGCCTATATTTGATTGATGCTTTAGATATAGGTTCTAAATTGAAAATAGTTTTTTCTCAAAAGTTTTTGACTGATTATACTTTGCTAAAAACTTTTAACACAGTCCAGATTAAATATTTGAAGTCATATAACATTTTAGTATTTGTAAAGTAAGGCCCTTCCTAGCAGAGGCAGATTAAGGTCAGTTGAGGCCCTGAGTGCAGAAGAAAATATTAGACCCTCAAAAGTTCTGTAGGTATATTTGCCTTTAAAAAAATGTGTCTTGCAAAAAATCTGAATTTAATAGAAAACAAGCTTCCTTATCCCTGAAAGTTTTCAGGAACATCAATATTTCTGTTTACAATAACAAGCTTCATTTTTGTTTTCATTTATTGTATTGAATACTTAATAAACAATGCAGTCTGCAAAATTATTTTTCCAGTATTTGAAAACTATTGATAATTTTACTGATATTTCCCCATCCATTTTATATTTCTGTTTTTTAAATTCCATAACTCAAGTATTGAAACTCCTAAATGAATCCATCCATTTGCTTACTTTACTTTTATAATTTTTACCTCTATCTTTTTGCTTTTCTTCTTGGAATTTTTTCTTATTTATTCTTTAAAATTATATTAAATTTCAATGCTGAGTCATATTAGAGCTAGGACAAAAGAATATTTCTTTTATTTGAATAATTATTATTTTATTCGTTTTGTTTATGCATTTTTATTTTTAAATGTTTACTCAAATATAATTTACTTGGATTAGTAAGTTAATTGGTGTGTCCTTAAATTTTGCACTTGAGTGCCTCATTTGATTCACCTGAGTTCCAACCCTACTTAATATTTCCCAGTGTGTGTTCTTTCTTAAAGCTACGTAAACCTGACACTGATTGAAGCCTCTCGTGCTTCATGAGTTTGGCAAATTTTAAAAGTAGGGAAACACAAATTGTAGATAATTAAGATAATGAAGGAAATAAGATTTCAAAATAATCAAAAATTCTTACTGAACATACTTAGGGATATATGAAAATATTGCTACCAAGAATTGGATGCTATTTTCAAAACACAAAATATCCAGATGATTAACATTCTTTATTCTCAACCAACATCTCTTTTTATCCCATCCACTCTACCTCAACATTTCTCCCAGAACTAGAGGTACCTTGTACTGCAAATAACTAAGACTTTGGGGAATTCTTCACTATGATGCCAACTACCGTATAGTATTGCTTATCTTTCCCAACTGACAACTTTGAGTATATTTTTCTCATGTGTTTGTTATTTACCTCTGGTTCAGAATTCTCACAGGTTGCAAAATATTATTGCTTTGTTTTCAGTCTCCCCTAACTTGGGAGTATGTGTTTGAACTTAAAGCAAAACACTGTGTAGTGCCATTTTAGTGGAGTTTGACAGTGGAAAGCGGAAGTAATGCTCAGTTTACAACATTTACCTGAAATTTGACATTTTCAATGTATATTTTTTAAATAAAATACTAGTATCTTTATCAACACTAAAACAGGATGACATCAGTCAAAACTTTGGCAATGAGGGGGATCCAAGATGGCAGCAGAGTAGGTGAATATTACACTTACCTACTACCAGGACCAAACTAGAGTTATAATTAAATGTAATAAAAAATTATCCTGAAAAAACAACTCAAGACTAAATTAAGAGAATTATTATAAACAAAAATTCACAGAAGAAGCACATCAAGACTGGTAGGAAGGACAGAGATGTGAAAAGGGCTAGCTGCACTTACATAAGCAGTAGCTAAGGTTCCAGAGAGATATCTCAGTTGCTGAGAGAATTCTTCCTGAGAAGGGAGGAGCCTAAACCCAAAGCTGAGGTATCTAGCCTAGAGCCACAGAGCCATGAAGAGGTGCCCACATAGCATTTAGCTGTGAAAAATGACAAGGTTTCTGTCAGCCAGAAAGAAATGGGAGTCTGCAGAGACATGGGCACCTTCTTAAAGGGTTAACTTACAAAATCTCATTTGCAACTACTCACACTAGGCTCCGTAGGAGGCAAGGTTAAGGGGATGAGAGATGCATTAGGAGAGACTGAGGTTTGTAGCTCTGAAAAGACACACAGTAGGAGATAGCCAACAGCTACCCTGTGCTTAGTTATTTTCCAATACCATAGTTACCATCTAATTTGGGCAGAGTACTCCCCTTTGTGTGGCATCAACCTTGGAAAAAGGAATTGCTCCACTTTCAAAAATTTCTCTCACTCCATCTTGCAGAAATTAGGTCCTGCTGAGGAGTCAGTGGCCTTGGCCAGGGGGTAGAGGTCTGGACAGATTGGGGGAGGAGGGGTAACAGGGACAGTGACTTGCTTGTCTGGCTTTGAGGCCTTCCACTTTCCTGAGAATCTAACTGGTTCTTTCCCCTCAAGGAAAATTCTGTAGAGCCACTCTCCTGACTGCTGGAAGATCAAATTTCTGAGCTCCAGAGGCCCCACCTTCATGACTCCTAATGCTTTGCCCCCCTGAGATCAGGAAAAAAATCCAAAATGGACTGAGACCTGTGACTATGGTTATACTATGGGGTAGCGGTTATATTTACTAACTTTCCTGAAGCATAGTGGGTATCTCTCTCTCAGGGGTGATCCACTGTTCCCACCCTGCGAACTCTACCAGTGGCTCTTTCAGTGGCCAAGCCTAACACGCAGCCAGCAGAAGGAGACAGCTGGAGGCTGATCTCAAGGTGTTTTGGGGTTTGTTTTTTTTTTACCTATTCTTGGGCCAGAGGCTGGTAAAAGCCATTCTTGATGTGCAGCCTGGTCCTTCCTGCATGCACTTAAGCAAAGCAGAGGCAGCAACAAGCTGTAGATTACTTTTATCTCCAAACAGGTTGCTGAGGACCAATCACAGGCAGTGTTTTACATTGACCTGCTCCAGGTTCCCTCCCAAGAGGCTAAGAACTAATGTATCTAGTGGCCAGCTTCAAGAGCATTAGAGCTTAGCAAGATCCAATTACTTTTTCAAGAAGCACATCATAAAGGAGAGTTTGTCTGGCACCAAACCCAGCAGAAGCAAATTCTGCTTCCTGTGGTGAGCACCTACACACTAGCTTGCATGCAACAGTTGAGGGTTATCCTATACACAATGGGCCAATAGGAATCAAGACTCAATTACAACAGGAGGGTACACATAACCCACACAAGGAACATTTCTGGAGCAACCAGCTCAGGTAATCAAGGAAAATACAACACTAGACTCAACAAAACACCTACTACATAAGGCCATCCACAAAGATTAGGAATCATAGCAGATCTATTTAATACATAGAAACAAACACAAAGAGGCCACCAAAATGAAGAGAGAAAGAAAAAATCAGGGCCCAAATGACAGAACAGGTGAGAACTCCAGAAAATGAGCTAACTGAAATGCCAATAAGGAATTTATGTGATAAAAAGTTCAATGTAATTGTTATGTATGCTTAAGGAACAAAGTGAAAACTTCAACATGAAAAATTAAAAGAATTAAAAAATATCATAGACACAAGAAAAAGGAAGAGTCAGAAATAAATAATTAAATAGCCAACATTAATAACATCCTGGAAGGAATAAAAAGTAGGTTGGATAAAGTAGAGGAGCAAATTAGTGATTTGGAAGACAATGAAAAAAAAAAAAACCATCCAATCAGAGTAGCAAAAAAATAAAAAAATTAGTTGAGGATAGTTTAAGTGACTTTTGGAACAACATGAAGCATAAGAATATCTGTATCATAGGGGTACCAGAAGGAGAAGAGAGAGAGCAAGGGATTAAGAACTATTTAAAGAAATAATGACTGAAAATTTCCCTAACCTGGTGAAGGAAGAAGACACACAAATCCAGAAAATGCAGAGATTGCTAAACATATGGGCCCATAAAGGTATACACCAAGACACATCATAATTAAAATGGTAAAGAATAAAGACAAAGAGAAAATTATAAAAGAATCAAGAGAAAAGCAAACAGTTACTTACAAGGGAGCTTCCATAGGGCTGTCAGATGAGTTCTCAACAAAAACATTTCAAGCAAGAAGGGATTGGCATGAAATATTTAAAATGATGAAAAGCAGATATGTACAACCAAGACTAAATTACAACCTTTACCTGGCAAGGCTATAATTTAAAATTGAAGGAAAAATAAAGAGCTTCCCAGATAAGAGAATGCTAAAGGAGTTTGCTTCCACAAAACCAATATTACAAGAAATGCTATAGGGACTGCTTTAAGCATAAGAAATAGAAGAAGAAGAAGGAATGAAACAAATAAATCTAGTTATAAGAAATAAAATACAATAAATACATACCTATCAATAATCATTATAAATGTAAATGGCTTATATACTACAATCAAAATATATAAGGTAGTTGAATGAATAAGAAAGCAAGACCCATATATATGTTGTCACAAGACACCCACCTCAGATTGAATGATTCATGAAGTCTAAAAGTAAAGGTATGGAAAAAATATTTCATGCAAATGGAAATTTAAAAGAAATGTTGGGGTAGCAATACTTGTATCTTACAAAACATATTTTAAAACAAAGGCTATACTAAAAGATAAAGAAGGACACTACATAATAATAAAATAAGCAATTTAACAACAGAAAATAACTATAAACATTTATGCACCCAATGTAGGAGTACCTAAATATGTAAAACAAAACTTAATGAACATAAAGGGAGAGATTGACAGTAATACAGTAATAGTAGGGGATTTTAACACTAAATTAATATCAATGGATAAATCTTCCAGAAAGAAAATCAACAAGGAAATGGCTACTTAAATGATACATTAGATCAGCTAGATCTCACTGATATCTTCAGAGTATTTTATTCCAAAGCAGCAGAATATACATTCTTTTCAAGTGCACATGGAACATTTTCTAAACCACATGTTAGAACACAAAACAAGTTTCAATAAATTTAAGAAGAGTGAAATCATATCAAGCATTTTCTCTGATCATAATGGTATGAAACTAGAAATCAATCACAAGTAAAAGTCAAGAACACAAAAACATGGAAGCTAAATAACATGTTACTAAATAATGAAAGGGCTAACAATAAGATCAGGGAATAAATTAAAGATACCTTGAAACAAATAAAAACAAGAACTCAACAACCCAATAACTGTGGGACACAGCACAAGAAGTCTGAAGAGGGAAATTAATATCATTACAGGTCTATCTCAAGAAATAAGAAAAATCTCGAATGAACAATTTAACTTTATATGTATAGGAACTTCAAAAAGAAAAACAAACAAACCTCATAGTAAGTAGAAGGAAGGAAATAATAAAGATAAGAGCAGAAATAAACAAAATGGAGTCTTTAAAAAAATACCAAAGATCAAAGAAACTAAGATCTGGTTCTTTGAAAAGATAAGATGAGAAAACATGAACTAGGCTCTTAAAGAAAAACAGAGAGAGGAATCAAACAACATTATCAGAGACAAAAGAGGAGAAGTAACAACAGACATCCAAGAAATACAATTCATGGAAAACAATATTATAAACAACTATATGCCAAAAATTGGATAATTTAGACAATGTGGATAAATTCCTAGAAACATAGAGTCTTCCAAAATTGAATCAGGAAGAATCATAGACTCTGAATCAGCATATTACAGCTAATGAAATTGAACCAGTAATTAAAAAACTTCCAACAAACAAATCCAAGACCAATGGTTTCAATGAATTTTACCAAACATTCACAGAAGAATTAACACTTATTGTTTTAAAAATATTCCAAAATATTTGAGAGGAAGGAAGCTTCCCAAGCTCATTTTACAAGACCAGCATTATCTTAGTTTCAAAACCAGATAAAGACACTACAAAGAAAAAATATTATAGGTCAATATTCTTAATAAACATAGATGCTAAACTCCTCAACAAAATATTACCAAACCAGATCCAGCAATGCATTACAAAGTTATACACCATGATCAAGTGGAATTTATTATAGAGATCAAGGTTGATACAACAGCTGCAAAACAATAAACATAATACACCACATAAATAAAATGAAAGATAAAAATCACATGATCATATAAATAGATGCAGAAAAATATTTGATAAGGTTCAGTACCAATTTATGTTAACAACTCTCAGCAAAGTAGGAATTGAGGGAACATAATTCAACATAATAAAGGTTATACATGACTAACCCACAGTTAACATCATACTCAGTGGGGAAAAAATACAAGTATTTCCATTAAGATCTGGAAAAAACAGGGATATTCATTATCACTATTATAATTCAAGACAGTATGGAATTCTTTATTACAGCAATAAGATAAGAGGAAGAAATAAAAGATGTCCAGATTGGAAAGAAAGAAGTAAAGCTGTCATTATTAGCAGATGACATGATACTGTATATAGAGAACTCTAAAGAATCCACTGAAAAATGACTAGAACTAATAAATGAATTCAGTAAAATAGCAGAAAACAAAATAAATATCCAGAAATCAGTTGCATTTTTATACACCAATAATGAAACCTCAAAAAGGGAAACTAAGAAAACAATACCATTCACAATTGCTTCAAAAAGAATAATATACCTAGGAATAAATTTAACAAAGGATGTAAAAGACATGTACTCAGAAAACTATAAGACACTGAAGAAAGAAATCAAAGAAAATACCATCATGTGAAAGCCTATATTGTGTTCATGGATAGAAGAAATTAACATCATTAAAATATTCAGATTACCAAAGCAATCTATAGATTCAATGCAATTCCTATTAAGATACCAATGGTGTATTTCACAAAACTAAAACAAATATTTCAAAAATGTGTATGGAACCACAAAAGATCCCAAAAAGCCACAGCAATTTTGAAAAATATAAAGAACAAAGAGGGAGGAATGAAGGTAGCTGATGTTAAACTATACTACAAGGTCATAGTAATCAAAAAACAAGATACTGGCATAAAAACAGACATCTAGATCAATGGAACAGAATAAAGAGCCCAGAAGTAAACCCATGCCTTTTTGGTCAATTAATAATGATAAAACAGGTAAGAATATACAATAGGGTGAAGACATTCTATTCAATAAATGGTATTGGAAAAATTGAACAGTTACATGTAAAAAACAATCTAGAACACCTCTTTTTTTTTTTTTTTTTTTTTTTTTACAGGGACAGAGAGAGTCAGAGAGAGCGATAGGGACAGACAGACAGGAAAGAAGAGAGGTGAGAAGCATCAATCATTAGTTTTTCCTTGCCATTGCAACACCTTAGTTGTTCATTGATTGCTTTCTCACATGTGCCTTGACCACGGGCCTTCAGCAGACCGAGCAACCCCTTGCTGGAGCCAGCGACCTTGGATCCAACCTGACGAGCTTTTGCTCAAGCCAGATGGGCCCACGCTCAAACTGGCGAGCTCTGGGTCTCGAACCTGGGTCTTCTGGATCCCAGTCCGCTGCTCTATCCACTGCACCAACACCTGGTCAGGCTAGACCACCTTCTTACATCAAAAACAAGAATAAACTAAAAATGGATTAAAGACTTAAGTGTTATACCCAAAATCAAATAATCCTAGAAGAAAGCATAGGCAGAAAAATCTCAGACATTCTCACAGCAAAATTTCTCTGATATAGCTTCTTGTGCAATGAAAACAAAAGAGAAAATAAACAAATGAAACTATATTAAACTAAAATATTTATTTTTTATAATTTAATATATATTTTTTTATTCAGTGAGAGGAAGAGAGGCAGGAAAAGACTCCTGGATGCACCCTAACTGGGATCCACCCACCAAGCTTACTAGAGGCAATGCTCTGCCCATCTGGGGTGTTGCTGTATTGCTCAGCAACTGAGCTCTTCTAGTGCCTGAGGCAGAGGCCATAGAGCCATCCTCAGCACCAGGACCAACTTGCTCAATTTGAGTCATGGGTACAGGATGGGAAGAGAGAGAGAGAGAGGAGAAATGAGAGAGGGAGGTGTGCAGAAGCAGATGGTTGCTTCTTCTGTGTGCCCTGCCCTGAAATTGAACCAGGGATATCACATGCTGGGCCAATGCTCCACTACTGAACCAACCGACCAGGGTTAAAATGATTTTTCACAGCAAAGGAGACTATTAACAAAATAAAGAAAATACACTGAGTGGGAGAACTTACTCATCCATGATATATTGCATAAGGGATTAATATCCAAAATTTATAAAAAACTTATAAAAACTAATTGTCAGGGAAAATAAAGATCCAATTAGAATATGGAGAAAAGCCTAACTAGACACATTTCTAAAGAGGACATACAAGTAGTCAATAGACATAAGAAAACATTCTTTATTTTTTTATTAATTTTAATGGTTGACATTGATAAATCATGGCACATATGTTCAGAGAAAATATTTCCAGTTTATTTTGACATTTGATTATATTGTGTACCCATCACCCAAAATTAAATTGTCCTCTGTCACCTTCTATCCGGTTTTATTTTTGCCCCTCACCTCTCCCTACCCCCTCCCACACCTCAACCCCCACCGCCCCGCCTCCTCCGGATAGCCAGCACACTCTTGTCCATGTCTCTGAGTCTCATTTATATGTCCCATCTATGTATGGAATCATATAGTCCTTAGTTTTTTCGGATTTACTTACTTCACTCAGTATTATGTTATCTAGGTTCATCCATGTTGTTACAAATGATGCGATGTCATCACTTCTTATGGCTGAGTAGTATTCCATAGTATATATGTACCAAGGCTTTTTAATCCACTCGTCTTCTGACTGATACTTGAGCTGTTTCCAGATCTTCACTATTGTCAGCAATGCTGCCACAACATGGGGGCGGATTTCTTCTTTTCAAACAGTGCTATGGTGTTCTTAGGGTATATTCCTATGAGTGGGATAGCTGGGTCAAAAGGCAGTTTGATTTTTAATTTTTTGAGGAATCTCAATACTGTTTTCCACAGGGGCTTCACCAGTCTGCATTCCCACCAGCAGTGCAGGAAGGTTCCCTTTCCTCCACATCCTCGCCAGTACTTGTTCTGTGTTGTTTTGCTGATGAGCGCCATTCTGACTGGTGTGAGGTCATGTCTCATTGTGGTTTTAATTTGCATTTCTCTAAGGACTCGTGAAGTTGAGCATTTTTTCATATGCCTATTGGCCATCTGTATGTCCTCTTTGGAGAAATGTCTATTCACATCTTTGGCCCATTTTTTGATTGGATTGTTTGTCTTCCTGTTGTTGAGTTTTATAAGTTCTTTATAAATTTTGGTTATTAACCCCTTATCAGACGTATTGTCGAATATATTCTCCCATTGTGTGGTTTGTCTTTTTATTCTGTTCTTATTGTTTTTAGCTGTGCAAAAACTTTTTACTTTGTATAGTCCCATTTGTTTATTCTGCCTTTTATTAAATTTGCCCATGGAGATAAATCGGCAAATTTATTGCTGCGACAGATGTCTGAGAGCTTACTGCCTATGTTTTCTTCTAAGACGCTTATGGTTTCACGGCTTACATTTAAGTATTTTATCCACTTTGAGTTTGTTTTTGTGAATGGTGTAAGTTGATGGTCTAGTTTCATTTTTTTGCAGGTAAATGTTCAATTTTCCAAACAACATTTGATAAAGAGGCTATCTTTACTCCATTGTATGCTCTTTCCTCCTTTGTCAAATATCAGACGTTAATAAAGGTTTGGGTTTATTTCTGGGTTCTCTGTTCTGTTCCATTGATCTATGTGACGGTTCTTATGCCAGTACCAGGCTGTCTTCAGTACAATGACCTTGTAGTAAACCTTGATATCTGGAAGAGTGATACACCCCGCTTTATTTTTCCTTTTTAAGATTACTGAGGCTATTCGTGTTCTTTTTTGGTTGCATATACATTTTTGGAATATGTGTTCTATATCTTTGAAGTATGTCATTGGTATTTTAGTTAGTATTGCATTGAATTTATAAAATGCTTTGGGTAATATAGACATTTTAATGATGTTTATTCTTCCTAACCATGAGCACAGTATATGCTTCCGCCTGTTTGTATCTTCCTTGATTTCTTTTATCAATGTTTTATAATTTTCCAAGTACAAGTCTTTAACCTCCTTGGTTAAATTTACTCCTAGGTACTTCATTTTTTTGGTTGCAATAGTGAAGGGGATTGTTTCCTTAATTTCTTTTGCTGACAGTTCATTGTTGGTATATAAAAATGCCTCTGATTTCTGAGTATTAATTTTATATCCTGCCACCTTGCTGAATTCATTTGTCAGGTCCAGTAATTTTTTGACTGAGAGTTTAGGGTTTTCTATATACAGTATCATATCATCTGCAAATAATGATTGTTTTACTTCTTCTTTTCCAATTTGGATACCTTTTATTTCTACTTGTTGTCTGATTGCTGTGGCTAAGACTTCCAGAAGTATGTTGAATAAGAGTGATGAAAGGGGGCACCCCTGCCTGGTTCTTGTTCTTTAACGTATTGCTTTTAATTTTTGCCCATTTAGTATTATGTTTGCTGTGGGTTTCTCATAGATGGCCTTTATCATGTTAAGGTATGTTACCTGTATTCCCACTTTGCTGAGAGTTTTGATCATGAATGGGTGCTGGATTTTATCAAATGCCTTTTCTGCATCTATTGAAATTATCATGTGATCTTAGTCCTTCCTTTTGTTTATGTGATGAATCACATAGATTGATTTGCGAATATTGAGCCTTGCCTCTCCAGAATAAATCTCACTTGATCATGGTGTATGATTTTTTTCATATATTGCTGGATCTGGTTGGCTCATATTTTGTTGATTTTTTAGCATCTAAATTCATCAGAGATATTGGCCTATAAATTTCTTTCTTTGTGTTGTCTTTGCCCGGTTTTGGGATCAGAATTATGCTCGCCTCATATAAGGAGTTTGGAAGTCTTCCTCTTGATTTTTTGAAATAGCTTGAGGAGGATAAGAGTTAGTTCTTCTTTAAATTTTTGGTAGAATTCACTTGTGAAGCCATCAGACCCAGTACTTTTTTTTGTTGGGAGTTTTCTGGTAACTGTTTCAATATCATTTGTTGTAATTGGTCTGTTTAGGTGTTCTGATTTTTCTAGATTGATTTTTGGAAGATTATATGATTTAAGAAATTTGTCCATTTCACCTAGGTTGTCTAATTTTTTGGCAAAGAGTTTCTCATAGTATTTTTGTACAATACGTTGTATTTCTGTTGTGTCAGTTGTTATTTCTTCACTCTCATTTCTAATTATAGTTATTTGAGTCCTCTCTCTTTTTTTCTTGGTGAGTTTAGTTAAAGGTTCATTGATTTTGTTTATGTTTTCAAAGAACCAGCTTCTGATTTCATTGATCCTCTGTATTGTTTCTTTAGCCTCTATGTCATTTATTTCCTTCTGATTTTTATTAATTCCTTCCTTCTACTACTCCTGGACTTTACTTGCTATTGTTTTCCTAGTTCTTTTAGATGAAGGGTCAAGTTGCTTATTAGAGCTTTTTCTAGCTTCTAATGGTACGCCTGTAGTGCTATGAACTTCCCTCTCCGTATTGCTTTTGCTGTGTTATATAAATTTTGAGTTGATATATGCTCATTATCATTTGTTACTATGAAGTTTTTAATTTCTTCTTTGATCTCATTGTTAATCCATTCATTATTTAATAACATGCTATTTAGTTTCCAAGTGTTTGAGTATTTTTCAGTTTTTCTTTTGTGGTTAGTTTCTAGTTTCATGGCATTGTGATCAGAGAAAATGCTTAATATGATTTAAATCTTTTTAAATTTGTTGAGACCATTGTTGTGTGCTAACATGTGGTCTATCCTAGAGAATGTACCATGGGCACTTGAAAAGAATGTATATTCTACTTCTTTAGGGTGAAAAGTTCTGAAGATATCTATTAAGTCGAGTTAATCTAGTGTATTCTTTAAGTCTGCTGTTTCTTTATTAATTTTCTTTCTTGAGGATCAATCCAGTGATGTTAGAGGGGTATTGAAATCCTCTACTATTATAGTATTGCTGTTAATCTCGCCCTTTATATCCATCAAAGTCTGCCTTATGTATGTCAGGCTCTTATCTTTGGTGCGTAGATATTTATAATGGTTATATCTTCCTGTTGAATTGTTCCCTTTATAATTATGTAGTGTCCTTCTTTATCTCTTACTACAGCCTTGTTTTAAAGTCCAATTTGTCAGATATATGTATTGCTACCCTGGCTGTTTTTTCATTTCCATTTGCATGAAATATTCTTTACCATCCTTTTACCTTCATTCTATGTGCATCTTTTGTTTTAAGGTGTGTCTCTTGTAGACAGCATATTTATGGGTCCTGTTTCTTTATCCACGAAGCTACCTTATGTCTTTTGATTGGATCATTTAATCCATTTTTATATAAGGTTTATATTGATATGTAGTTGTGTATTGCCATTTTACTTTTTAAAGCTGTATTCCTCTTTTGCTATATTCTTTTAACCCTTTGATCTATTCACAACTTAACAACTCTTGCAGAATTGTTTTGGTTTTAATGAATTCCTTAAGGTTTTTTCTTTTTTTGTCTGGGAAGTTCTTTATTTCTCCTTCAATTTTAAACGATAGCCTTGCTGCATAGAATAGTCTTGGTTGTAGGTTCTTTTTCTGCATTACTTTGAATATATATTGCCATTCCCTTCTGGTCTTAAGTATTTCTGTTGAGAAGTCGGATGTCATGCTTATGGGAACTCTTTTGTAGGTGATAGCCATTTTTTCTCTAGCAGCTTTTAAAACTATCTCTTTATCAATTAGCTTTGGTATTTTAACTATGATGTGTCTTTGTGTAGATTTCTTTGGGTTTCTCTTTAATGGAGTTCTCTGTGCCTCTTGAATGTGTAAAATATTCCCCAGCCTTAATTTAGGAAAGTTTTCAGCTATGATTTGATTGAACAAAGTTTCTATCCTTTGTTCTGTCTCTTCTTCTTCTTCAGGAACCTCTATGGTATGGATGTTATTTCTCTTCATGTTGTCACAGAGCTCCCTTAGAGTTTCCTTAGATTTTTTGAATCTCTTCTTTTTTCTTCTCTGCTTCCATGCCTTTGTTCATCTTGTCCTCTAATTTGTTGATTCAATCCTCAGCTTCATCCATCCTGCTTTTAATTCCTTCCATTGTGGTTCAATTCTGATATTGTATTTGTTATTACTGTCTGATTCTTTTTTATTATTTCAATTTTCTTTTTTATACTTGCTATCACTTTATTTAAGTATTCATAATGACCATTCATTGTTTCTCTAAGCGGCGGGTGGGACTACTGGTGCACCTCAGCTGCGAGTCTGGGTTTTTGCTCCACTCCCGGAATCTTTTGTGCATTCCTTTCACCCATGCTGGGCTGGACCAAGCTCACGCTGGCTGGCTCAGCCTCTGTCCCTGCCGACGGAATCATGCTTTCGCGTCCCGCCATCGCCCACCCTCTAGCAAGCCCTCAGCAGTATGGTGGGGGCGCTGCAGCTCAGACACTAACACTCTATCCTGTTGTCTTGAAAGTTCCCTTCTTCTCAGTGCCTGTGCTCTAATTGCTGCAGGAGAGCCTGTTTGGCTGGTGTGTTACTTCCCCTTGCTGGTTCCAGGGAAAATATTATTTCCGATTTGTGGAGTGACTCAGCCAAGAGTTTAGGGTGGCTGTCCCTCAAACCTTTTGTCCCTGTGCCTTCCAGACCGCATTTTCTTCTTGCTGCTCCGGTCCTCTCCTCTCTCCCTGTGTTCCGGAGTCCCAGGTGAGTGATTGTAAGAGAGGTTTTCTGCGCCATCCCTTTAAGAAGAATCCTGGGTCTAAGACAACTGTCTCTTTCTCACAAACAGTATCCTAACCTGTTTCACAGCTAAATACTGTTCATACACCTCTTCTAGGCTCTGGGGATGTAGGTTGGGGCTTTGTTCCTGGGACCCAGGTCTCTACACTTCCGCTAGCCTCTCTTTCTGCTACACGAGTCTCTCCTGGATGCCTTTTGCTCTGGGGAGCTGGGCAGCCCTTTTTGCATTTTCTCTTTTCCTACCAGTCTCAATGTGGCTTCTTCAGTGTTCCCTGGTTGAAGAGTCCTCTCAGTCCATCTTAACGTTGGTTTATCCAGATGATGGTTTTTAAAATCAAGTTATAATCCACTTTATTTCTGGGAGTGGGAAGTTGATACGTCTGCCTACACTATCACCATCTTGCCCTCCAGAAAATATTCTTAATGTCACTAATCATCAGCGAAATTAAAATTAAAACCACAATGAGATATCACTTCCCACATGTCAATTAGCCTATCATCAATAAGTCAAGAAGTGTTAAGTGTGCAGAGAAAAGGAATGAAGACTGGGAATGTAGAAGAAAAGCCCCAACTATATATAACAGCAATAATTCTGGAAAGGCAAAAGAGCATGGCAATGAGAAAAGTTAGGATTAGTCCATCCATGATATTTACAACTCAGAATGAAGGGTAGGAAGTATGAAAATTATAAGGAGAGTTCCTCAAAATGAAAAGTCACTTATTTTTAACATTATTGAGTTAACCATGTCTTTCCTTACTAAGAACACTACATATTGACAATAGAAGTATAAATTAGATTTAAATAGATGGATTTCCTATGTGAGCTGCTAAACAGTATGTTTGGTTTTTAGGTTTATTTAGGAAGAGAATAATATTTGTAATAGATGTACTGTGGATTTATAAAATTTAAAATTAATCAATCCCTGAAAGAAACATGACAAACAAATGTAAAAAGAAGAAATTATTTTACCTTCTGTGGAACATATCTTAAGATATATATTGTGACAAAACAGGTGGTGGTACAGTAGGTAGAGCATCGGACTGGTACACAGAGGACCCAGGTTTGAAACCCCAAGTTTTCTGGTTTGAGCATGGATTCATCCAGCTTGAGCGTGGGCTCACCAGCTTGAGTGCAGGGTTGCTGGTTTGAGCATGGAATCATAGACATGATCTCATGGTTGCAGGCTTGCGCCTAAATGTTGCCGGCTTGAAGCCCAAGGTTGTTGGCTTGAACAAGGGGTCACTCACTCTGCTTCAGCCCCCAGTCAAGGTACATATGAGAAAGCAATCATTGAACAACAAGGTACCACAACAAAGAATTGATGCTTCTCATCTCTCTTCCTTCCTGTCTGTCTGTCCCTAGCTGTCCCTGTCTCTGATTCTCTCTTTGTGTCAGTTAAAAAAAAAAAGATATATAATTGTATTAGGAAAAACCTTTGAAAGCATATACTGATTCCTGACATTCCATTAAGATACTAAGAGTAGTCTTAACAAAACTTTTTAATAAAGTGATATGACCATCCATTCCAGTGAGCATCTCCCAGTGTTTTAAATTAGTCATCATGGAAAACAGAGTTAACAACAGAAATTAGAAGCAAATAGAATTTTAAAAATATTTTGATTTTCTGAAAGTTAAAAAGCATATTTGGCCCTAGCCGGTTGGCTCAGTTGTAGAGCATTGGCTCAGCATGTAGATGTCTCAGGTTTGATTCCCAGTAAGGTCACATAGAAGACGTAACCAACTGCTTCTCCACCCTGTCTTCTCTCTCTCTCTCTATATATATATCTTCCTCCTCCCACAGCCATGGCTCTATTGGTTGAAATACATTGGCTGTTGGCACCAAGGATGGTTCCATTGAGCCTCTGCCTCAGGTGCTAAAAATAGCTCAGTTGTGAGCATGGTCCCAAATGGGCAGAGCATTGTCCCCAGATGGGGGTTGCCTGGTGCAATCTGGCTGGGATGCATGCATGAGTCTGTCTGTCTCTCTCTCCTCTCACTTGTAGAAGAAAAGAAAAAAGAAGCATATTTATACTCAGGTACTAAGTACTTGATCTCTTTTTTTATATTATTGAAAAACAACCTAACTAAAAGCTTATATTTGTAAAGGACTTACCTGTACTTTATTTGCCACATTCCTCATGTACTGTTAAAAATGATATTTCAGCTAAATAGCTTACCACCAAGAAATTGTCCCTGGCCTTTCTTTGTCCATGTAGTAGAGATTAATTACGTCTTCACTAGTTCTATTGAAAATAATTAATATCATGAAGGGTTTGACATGGAGTTCTAAAATTATTAAAGGGCATGAGAGTCACACTTAAAGCTACTCAAATTAAGCAGAACCGCTTTGAAACCACACATTCTAGATTAGAGATGTGAGCTAAATAGTTGTGTCTATTCTCCCCCCCCGCCACCAATAATTTGGCATATATTTTACTATGAATAGTATTTACTCAGGCTACTTACTTCTTTTCTATCCTACAATAAATGCTTGTTTATCTCCTCTTCTGAATAATTTATTCACAAGGCAGTGTCGTCAAACTGGACACTCAATTCTTTTTTTTTTTTTTTTTTTTTTTTTTACAGGGACAGAAAGAGAGGAACAGATAGGGACAGACAGACAGGAATGGAGAGAGATGAAAAGCATCAATCATCAGTTTTTCGTTGTGACACCATAGCTGTTCATTGACTGCTTTCTCACATGTGCCTTGACTGCGAGCCTTCAGCAGACTGAGCAACCCCTTGCTGGAGCCAGTGACCTTAGGTCCAAGCTGACGAGCTTTTTGCTCAAGCCAGATGGGCCTGCGTTCAAGCTGGCAAGTTCGGGGTCTCGAACCTGGGTCTTCCACATCCCAGTCCGACGCTCTATCCACTGCGCCACCGCCTGGTCAGATGTACACTCGATTCTTGTTCCCTCCAAAAAGTAGAAGAAAATAAAAAAATATATTTTTTCATTATAAATAATGATCATTTTTACAGATACAAAAATGAGCGATGGAGTCTCAAAGTTACTAATAATTTCTATACAAATTCACGCCAACTGTCCTCTAACCTATTTTGTAAGATAAAGCCGGATTAAGTGATACACATACACCTATCTGTACACAAATTTTGGGGGTGCAGGTATGTATAATTATGTTTGCATGTACATAGCACATCCAAAAGAAAAATTCATTGTGCCTTGTACCAGATTTTTCTAGACTATTATTTAAAATAACCACATTCTAATTTTTTCTTTTCTTTTAAGACAAGAATAGGTTGTATGTATTCAGGGAACAAAGCTATATGTCCACAGAATCCTAATTCATATCTCTTAAATTAAATTTATTGAGGAGACATAGTTTTAATAGGACCAGATAGGTTTCAAGTATATCTATAGTACATATCTGTATATTGCATCATGTGCCTACTACCCTCAAATTCCTTAACTAGAGTTAAATCTTCTACAATATTATCCTAATGTACTATCAAACATAACTTCTATCAGAAGCAGCTGCCAACATAACATATCCTCCTACATTAAGTTGATACTATATATTGGAATAAGCTACTAATACTGGCTAAACAGCTGCTTCATGACTTTTTTATGCCATTCCCTGTGCCAAAATTTCCTTCAGCTTTCTTCAAATCTTGGTGTCAAATTACTCTCAGCAAAGTTGCTACTCCCATATTTGGAAATGAACTCTAGTTCTGCTCAATATTATTAACATTTTCAATTTTTGTTTTATAGTTAAAGCTCTATTGTATTTTTTAAAGCATATTTTGAACTTCCTTACTATATTGATTTCATCAGGTGAGAGTTAAAACAATTTACAATAATAAATCCCCTACAGATTTCTGCACACAGTTTTACACATAGTTAGCTCTCAATATATACTTGTAAAATAAATAGATGTTTTTAATAATTTTAAATATGTTTTTGCCTAACTGGTGGCGGTGCAGAGGATAAAGCATTGACCGGAATGTGAGGAACCCACTTCAGAACCTCAACATTACTAGCTGGGAGTGCAGGTTCATCAGCGAGGGTTCTCTAGCTTGAGCGGAAAGTTGTCCACGATTCCAAAGCTCGCCAGCTTGAGCCCAAAGGTCATTGGCATGAATGACCTGAGGTCTCTGGCTTGGGTAAGGAAGCATTGGCACAGCCCTAGTCAAGGCATATATGAGAAGCTCAGTGTACAACTAAAATGAAGCAACTGTGAGTTGATGCTTCTCACGTGCTCTCTCCCTTCCTGTCTCTCTCTCTCTTTCTCAAATATTAAGATAATAATAATATAGATATTTTGTTTTTCTTTTAACTGTTGAATAATATCCACAGAAGAATTTGCAATTACTTAGGCAATACTAATTATATATTCTATGTCTAATACGTTTGGTAGGCTTTAGTTGTATAGTAAAGAACCTACTGAAGTTTGAAGATTACTCACTTCTCTATTTACATATACTGTGTATTTTTAATCATTTTGTTAAATAAACTGGTAATTATATAACATTTAGTACTGTATATTTAATATATACATACAATATAATTTTTATGTTTTTATTAATGGAATAAAATAATCTGATTTCATTAGTCAATAAATCATATTGACTATTCTATTTCAGGGACTGTGATGAGCACTGGATATTGTGCTTAAGTTTTGTAGAAGTGACACAAAAATTAACAGGTAAGTAATTATTTATATATATGTATGTATACTATATATGCACAAATATATATAATATGAATAAAATGCTTAAGAATTATGGTAAATGCTATGAGGTCAAAAGAGTCTGTAAGAGATAATGGCTACATTGGATGCTTAGAAAAGTTTTTGAAGAGGTGGCATTTGAGTTAATTAGGCATACTCTGAAAGGTATGGATTTATGCATGTACAGAACAGAGGGAAATTCATAACAGAGCTGTAAAAATGCTGTTATATTCTGAGCAACAAAATATTTGCTAAAATATTTAAATGTCTCTAATAAAATGGTTCTTTGTTTGAATTACTATAAATATAATATCAATTTAACCCTTTAAAAATGATTTTAACAAAAAGAGAAGACAGTACTTTATAGTGAGGTATATAATAGGTTTTTATAAAGTTATGAAAAATTCAATGTTTAGACATTTTTTATTCTCTATAAAAAATAGAATGGAGAGAAGAGGACAGAAACATGCATAATTACCAGAATATATATTTTGTGTATGGTATCATAGTATTGTTTTCTTATTTTTATAAACTACAGTAATTGTTTTTTTATTGTTGTTGTTGTTGTTCTTTCAAAGAAACACTTGCCAAAACACTTAGAAACCCTAATAGAATATTATAAAATACATTTATTTCATACTTCTCTTTAAGAGACAGTACAAAATTTTAAGGTTGTAGTCTAATTTAAGGATTGGAAAATGTGAAAAATATATTATTTAAATATAGTAAATTCTCACAATGATCTAATAGGTTCTCATAGTACTGCCCTAAGTTTGCTTTAATTCATTAATAAGAAAATTTTAGTTTATGCTAAATAATAAATATTTTCACAATTGGACAAATAAAAAAGAGAAAAATGAGTAGAGCGTAGTCTTCATCTTAATCTGGTTGGATTGGTTTCTCCTTTGCTACTTCATGAAATGATCAAGCTTGTTTAGTATTGAAATACAGAATACTAGGGAAGATTTTAAATTTAAAAAAATGGAGAAAACCTATATATTTTTACTGCTAATTTTCCCATAGTTAAAACTGCTGTCATGCATGCTAAGAAAATTTTAGAAAGTTTTTATTGGTTACTTTTATTAAACTACCTCATTGACATATATTGGCTTCATTTTATACAAAATAGAGCACACTTAATACCAAAGAGAAGATATCAGGTTATAGTTTTATCCATCATGGACAAAATAAATGAAAAAGGTATTTTTGTATTTGCTAAATATGTCACATCCAAAAACAATATGAATCTGTACTGAAGTCCCTCAGCACAATATTACATGAAAATAAGCATTTCTTCTTTTTTATTATCCTTTCAAATTTAAACCAGTATCTGTCTCGTTTTCCAAGGTATGCTGTTTTCTTTCAAATTATATAGAGTAATAAAGTGAAATTTTCACAATAGAACAATTATATTGCAAATGGGGAAAATCTTTATTTTTTGAAGCTCTTTCTTTAGAAAAAAATAAGCTCTGTACTTTTTCAGTACAAATTAACACACTTAAGTTCATATCTTTTTGTTTCAATAAATTTAAAAATGCATTCATTAAGAGAGGTCATTATTGAAAAACATCTATAACTACTTATTATCAGAATAAATGACTGTGCTAACAGCAGAAGGGTTGATTAATTGTTTTATACAAACACTCGTACATTAATATAGTTATTATTTTTTGTTAGTCTCTTAGCTGATAAAATCTTCCCAGAGATCATCTAACATATTACGTTCAAGAACCAGTCTTCTAATAGAAATTCAGTAGCAAAAGGTTATATGACTCGAGAATGCATCATTCCACAGCACAGATCATGAAATTCAGTAGCAAAAGGTTATATGACTAGAGAATGCACCATCCCACAGCACAGATCTGACAACCACTGAATATGACCTGCTCCCAGATGAAACCGATTTAATGCTTCATTGCACACAGAACAGTATGTATGAATTACAAAACCTCCAGATAGATTAGTGACAGGTACATCTGAATAGTCTGCTTCTAAGTCGCTTATCTGTAGCCAGGCAAGCTTGTTTCACCCTTACTTTCAAAGATAAACCACATGACATGTTGCCCTGGCAGATTCTCACCAAGTAAACAACCCCCACCTTCTGTTATTGGGGGTGGAAATCCCCTTATTACATCAGGTACTGTGACAGCAAATAGAATAAACTGCAAACTCATATGTTAGAGGGAAATTTATCAGTCTACACAAAGCCTCATGTCTTCACTAATTTTTGTAAGCTCTGTGTCTCTTGATTTTTTTTACTTTTATTCTTCACAGATCTGATACCTCAGAGCTGTAGATATGGCAAAAGTTCAAGAACAAAAGAGAAGGTTATCAAAGACAAATTATCAGAGGACAAACAGGGAGAAGAGAATCCAACAATTAATAAGTAGCTGAAAAACAGATCAATGACAGAACAAGGAAGAACTGTGCACCAAGCTTTTACCTTTAATAGACTACTCATTCTATTTGAAAAAAAAAAAAAAGTGAAAAATTGAAATGTTAAATATATCGGACATTGGGTATAGAAAATATTTAAAATAAATTATATACAAAATAATATGTAAATGCTTACTTGTAAGGAATTTTATTTATATATCTTGTCAACAGTAAATAAATTAGAATGTTAAAACTGTATAAAACTGTTTTAAACTGAATTTCAATGAATAGCACACATGTATTTTCTTTTTCAAAGTTAAGTATAAATTATTAGAATAATTTTAAATTGGACAACAAAACATGTATCAGTTCTCACTTGCTACATTTCTTATAGTGTACAATTACACTTAATGACTTTCTTTATATATTTTAATAAATGGCAGGTCATATCACTAGTTAAGTTATATAGCATAATAGTATCCAATAGCACATATTAATAACACTCACATTTTAGGGTCCGTTGGTAGTCCTTCTCATGCAGAATCAGGCCTGAGCTTTCTGAGCAAGTCTGCATTAAACCAAATTGACAAAAAAAATCTTAGTTTCCCTTGACACTGCTCTGAGAGTGCATGCAAATAAACCACTTTAGTCAAGGAGAATAAAATGCATTAAATACTTCTGATTTGTAAATTTGGTCCATTTAAATGTGGATATATTTACCCCTTCTCCTCCTCCCATATCTTTGCTAAATTTCTGCCTGATCATCTCATTACTGTAGAAACTCAACTATACAATGGTCAGTTAATGAAATTTAGATCTGAAATTAACTTTCATAAATATAGACAATGGTTGGACATACAGAATTGGGAGAGGCAAGGATGATGCTGGGAAGGGAAAAACAATTTAATGTACAATATGATAGATTTAGTTAAATAAACTGCTGTGCTATAGATAAGGTTATCCCCTAGTATTCTAAACGTGTAAATAAACATAAGCAAACACTTTAAAGGCATGACCAATACCATATCTAAGGACAGTTTGGAGAATATAAATAAATTTACCTTCTTTGAAATAACACAGGTTTGATTAGATTGGACATGTGTCCTTTATAGCCACCATAATTTAAGCAACCTTAAATACCATTTAAAATGTGCAAGAATTTTAGTTAGCAGGCATTAAAATTATTTTTTCTCTATTTAGCTACTATGTTTTTATTGAGTCATTTATGTACAATGCACTTTAACATCATCAGTTATTTATTTGAAGCTTAGTAAATGAAGAACTAAAAATTTCAATTAAAACATTAAACTCTACATGTGTATCACCAAATATAATAGCATAGTTAAATTTCTCAGCATTACAAAAATGTAAAAACATAATCAGAACAATTAGTTTGAATATTTAAAAAGTCATATGTCATGTGTATTAGTCAACATTTTATTCAAATCATATAAATATACAGTCGTGTAATAGGTCTTAATTACTGCATGTCAAGAGTTTTTTACTGTACAGTGGAGTGTTAAAATTTTAGGGTTAATTAATTCAACAAAAACCTTTTGACTAAGATGGTCTTACAATTCCCTTCAGCTTGATTAAACAAACTTCAGACAAGCTTCTTTCTGAGTCTAGTTCCTGACCTCCTTTTCTTAAAGCATTTACTTTAAATTTGGAATTGTATATTATTTTTCTTTCTATTTGAGATGGAAATTTCCCCTAAACCCATGCTAGTTTTTTTTATTAATTTTAATGGGGTGACACCAATAAATCAGGGTACATATGTACAACAAAAACATCTCCAGGTTATCTTATCATTCAATTACGTTGCATACCCGTCACCAAAAGTCAAATTGTCCTCTGTCACCTTCTATCTGGTTTTCCCTGTGCCCCTCCCCTCCCCCCTTTATCACCCTCACCTCCCTCCCCCCACCCCGTAACCACCACTCTCTTGTCCATGTCTCATAATCTCACTTTTATGTCCCACCTATGTATGAGATCATGCTGTTCTCAGTTTTTTTCTGTTTTACTTATTTCACTGCGTATAATGTTATCAAGGTCCATCCATTTTGTTGTAAATGATCTGATGTCATCATTTCTTATGGCTGAATAGTGTTCCATGCTAGTTTTACAACCCAGGAATGTCTCTCTCCAGAATTCCGCAGCCATTCACTTGAGATGTAATCAGCAAGATTACATACTTGTCTCTATGCTAACAATAAGCACTGTCACCTATAGACACAAAGAACAGACTGACAGCTTTTAGAGGGGATGGTATAGGGGGCCTGGGTAAAAAGGTGATGAGACTAAGCAAAAAAGGAAAATGTTATAGGTAGATAACTGTATAGTGATTATCAGAGAGAAACGGGGTGAGGGAGGTAGGAGAAGGTAAAGGGGAAATAAATGGTGATGGAAGAAAATCTGATTTGAGGTGGTGAATACACAGTACAATATACAGATGATGTATTATAGAATTGTATATCCAAAACCTATATAATTTTGTTAACCAATGTCACCCCAATATATTTGTTAAATAATAAAAAAAAAACAATAAGCACTGTAACAAACACAGATGACCTAACCACAGTAACCAACCTCTTACATAAGATTTTCTAGTACTTTTTATACAAACTCATCTCTGATCTTAGAAACTTCCCACAATTTTTTTAGCAGTTAAGTTTAATATCTTCCCCCTATTGCAATAGTTTTGAATAAAGTTTATTTAACACCATTTAGTACAATTTTTTTTTTTGATTCTCAAGTGTCTATTACGTGTCAGAACACTAGTAATTCAGTGGTGGAGAAGATAGACACCACTGTAGTTGCCTTCATAGTGCCTGCCATCTAGTGGGAGGCTGAGACACACAAACTGACATTTAAATAGAATGTGGTCATTGCTATGATCACAAGAGCAGAGTGGTGCACCTAATAAAAGTAGACTAGATGCTAAAAATTATAGTAGAATAAATGCTGTTGACTCTGTCACTTCAGTGATGATGAGGTATGATTCAGGTAAATTTAAACGATGAAAATGCTCCAGGAAAAGGGTCCAGCATTTGTGAAAGTCCGAAGGCAAAATTAGCATTTCAGTGTAAAGGAAAGTCAGATCAGAATGGGTGGATTCTATACAGTTTATATAGGCAATTGGTAAAACGTGTAACTGGAGAGAGAGAGGAAAAGGTGCTTGTTCATTCACGCAGCTGTTCATTTTTCTTTTAATCAACACATTTATAATGGAGGCAATATAACAATGCTCAATCCCAATAGCTCTGGTAATCAGACTATCAGGCTTTGAAATCTAATTATCTCAGAAGTTGTATGACGTTAGGCAAGTAATCTAACCCCATTTAACCTCAGTCGCTACATTGCATAAACGAGATAATAAAAATAACCTAATAAACTCTTGTGTGGATTAAGAGGAAAATTCCACATAAAATATTCAGCATATGTCTTGGCACTTAGAAAATAATTGATGATGGTGATGATGAGGAGGATGAAGACAATAAAAATTAAAATATGGCCTGACCTGGGGTGACTCAGTGGATAAAGTGTCAACCTGGAATGCTGAGGTCGGTGGTTCAAAACCCTGAGTTTGCCTGTTCAAAGTGCATTAGAGAAGCAACTGTAACGAGTTGATGCTTCCTGCTCCTTTCCCCATGTTATTTTCTCTCTCTCTCAAACTAATAAAAATATAATATTTTTTAAAAAATAAAATTAATCAATAATGATGTTGATGATGAAGTATATACTCTATGGGTTATGAGAGTCACAGTGAAGAATTTAAAGAAAAAATACTGAAGCATTATTAAAATGGGAAGATATTATCAAGTTTATATTTTGAAACAACATTCTGATTACAGTTATAAGAATATTTTGCAACTTAAGTGGATTTTTATCTAAGCCTGAGAACAGGTAGTAATAGGTAGAACTGAGTAAATATCTGCAGTCAATGTGTAAAGAGGTGATAGGTTTACAACAGGATAAGCTAACAATAGGAGAGTATACCTCTGCTTATTAACATGGTTGTAATTATTATTATTATTTTTAAGTGAGAGGATGGGGGATAGCGAGACAGACTCCCATATGAACTCCAGACAACCCCCATCTGAGCCAATGCTCGAACCAACCAAGCTATCTTCAGTGCAAGGGACCTTAATAGAACCAATTGAACCACTGGCTATGGGAGGAGAAGAGAAAGAAGAGGGAGAGGGAGGAGGAAAGAAGCAGATGCTTGCTATTCATATGTGCCATAGCCAAGAATTAAACCCAGGACATCCATATGCTGGGGCCAATGCTCTATCCACAGTGCCAACCAGCTAGGACCTGATTATAATTATTAATAGCACAGATTTTCACTTGTTAAACTATTCCTGTTTAATTAATATACTCTGTAGCATATGTCTTTGTGGGCATCAATTAGTACATTTTATAAGAGGAGTTTTGTCTAATCAAGCAAGTCAGTTGAATGGATGTCATTTCCAGTATATCATTTGTCAGTAATCATAAAAAAGAGCTAATATTTATTTTAGCTTCTTTATATATACCATATGCATAGATACAGTAGTTTCCTATTATCCATGGTTTCACATTCTGTGGTTTCAGTTACCTGTAGTCAACCACAGTCCAAAAATAGAGAATAAAAAGTTAAAGAAATAATCAATGTTTTAACTTGTGCACTGCTCTGAGTAGCATAATGAAATCTTACACAGTCCTGTTCTGCTGCACCCTGGACATGAATGCTCCCTTTGCCCAGCATCTGTATATACTACCTATCCATTAGTTACTTAGTAATTGTCTAGGCTTAATGTGCTCTAGAACCCACTTCTTCATATTTCTAGTGGTCTAGGATATCCACACTGCTCTCCTCCAACACTATATTTTATATGACTTTTTTATTCTACCACCTATCTTCACTGTCCAAATTTTGCACTTTAGGTTGTAAATGCAAATACAAGAGCATGGATTATCTGAGCTTTGGCCTCTAATGACATACCTTTGCTCTTAAAAAAATAAATATCTTTTCTTAAAAGAGTACCATATATCTCTTAAAGAATATTATCAAAATGGAGTAGAAAATGAGAAAATAAACATGTGATATATTTGGTGTTATAAAATTTGGGTGAAGATTACACCAGCAAAAGAAACTGTAGATCTGGTGCATTTGAGGAAAACAAAGATTTTTTTAATGAGAGTATCTAGATATTGGCAAGTGCTATATTGTGAATGTGTTGTGTGTGTGTATGCAAGTACATTATGGGAAAGAATATAATCACAAAAGCAATAGCAAAGAGTGAATTTTAGATTTTCATTTAAGTATAAGAGAAATTCATCAGAATATGGCTAATTGTAGATTTATTTGGGATGGATAAATATTATATATTTATTAAATACAAGAGCATTTAGAAGATTGAATTATTATATCTAATTGGGAAGATAACAAAAAATATGTACTATTACAGACTTTTCTTTAAAGTAGATTGTGTTTGATTTTCAAGAAGGCAAATATGTGCATTACTTAAATTCAACCTCAAATATTCTTTCCTTTTTGAAGCTATTCTGATTTTATTTTTTTGTGCTTTCTGTCTTTTCCAGGCATACATTCCAAGATCCCCAGTGGATGTCAAACCCTAAATATAATGCTTTTTCTCTCCTGTACATTCATACTTATAAAATTTAACTTATAAAATAAATATAGTAATAGATTATCTATAATAATAATAATAATAATAAAGTAAAACAGTTACAACAATACACTGTAATAAAAGTTATGTTAATGTAGTTTTTTTATTCTATCTCTCTCAAAATATGTTATTGTACTATACTGACCTTTTCATTTAAAGGAAGAACTTATGGCTTCTCTTTGGCATATCTGAATTATCAACACACTACTCCTGCACTTTGGCACCATTTTTATATAAAATAAGGGTTGCTTGAACACAAGCACTAAGATAATGTGACAGTCATTCTGATAAACTAGACCAGGGGTTCGGTGAGTCAGTTCTTAGGGGTTCGGAGAAGCCTCTGCCACAGAGGCCAGAATAAAGTAATACTGTAATTTGTTGTGAGTTCATGCACTTTGTTGCTTTTGTTTTTTGAGCAAGGTGATGTTCATACACTGCTTATTTTGTGCACCAGTAAAAAAAAAACATATACCTATGTTTTGAATTTGGAAAAAAATATCATATTTTATTTATCACTGAAGAAGGGTTCAGTGAATGCACATATGAAACTGGTGGGTTCGGTACCTCAAAAAAGGGTTAAGAACCACTGGTCTAAAACATTGCTAGAGACAAAAATAATAAAGCTGAAATTGTCATTCTTGGGCACATCAGGAGAAGGCAGGATTCTATAGAATAGAAAAACATTGGGAAGAACAAAAGGCAGCAGGAATACCAAATATGAGATGAATGGACTCAATATAAGGAATCATAGGCATGACTCTATAGGAACTGAGCATGGTTGTTGAGGACAGGACATTGTAGACATTACCCATAAAGTGTTAGAAGATGGAACTAAGTCATGGGTGAATGGCACACATTACATTTATTCTCTTTCCTTCCTTCCTTCCTTCCTTCCTTCCTTCCTTCCTTCCTTCCTCCCTCCCTCTCTCCCTCCCTCCCTTCCTCCCTCCCTCTGTCCCTCTCTCCCTTCCTCTTGCCCTTTCTTTCTTTCTTTCTTTCTTTCTTTCTTTCTTTCTTTCTTTCTTTCTTTCTTTCTTTTTTTTTCTTTCTCTTTCTTTCTTTCTTTCTTTCTTTCTTTCTTTCTTTTTCTTTCTTCTTTCTTTCTTTCTTCTTTCTTTCTTTCTTTCTTTCTTTCCTCCTTCCTTCCTTGAAATAACTCTACCTCCTGTTATCTTTCCTGGCCTTGCCACTCTTCCCACCTCCTTGAATAAGATCTGGTAGTAAAGAGTCCCCTTTCTAGCAAGAGTCAAAGTTGCTATTTTACGTGTATTTCTATGATTATTGACAAAATTATTACCAGTTTACATTCCACAAGGTCAGAGGTTCTGTTGGCTTTTATGTTGTAGTATATCCTGAAGGAGATCAGAATATGTCACCCTAATATATGTCATTTCTGAATACAGATTACTTTGATCTGATGGTAATAGAAAGTCAAGAGTTCCAACAAAATCTCAGAGTTTCTCTTATAAGACTAATGGCAGAAACTCCAGAGAAATGAGAACTGCCAAAAATCCTCTGGGAGATTTTTATGGCCATGAAGAGGGAGAGTCATCACCAAGATGAAGCTTCAAAAAAAGTTACTAAAGTACCCCTTATCATTTTAGTTTCCCCATATATGTATTTACCATCCTACAATTTACCCTCCCCCAAATGCCCAAATCCTCTTTATCTGGTCCACTCTATTGCCCTTTGTTAAAAATACTATGTTTCCAAGTCTAACCACTTGAAGGAAGAATTCCTTATTTTCTTTGGAGCTTCATGTGTATAAAATTAAAACAATGAAACATTTTTCCTTATTAATCTATCTTTTGTCATGTAATTTAAAGATCTCAGCACTAAATCTAAAAGGGTAGAAGAAAAGTTTATTCCTCTACTATTATCCCCAGTACCTAAAACAATATCAAATTCAATAAATATTTGATGAATAAATGATATGTTACATGGCAAGAAACCACGCACTTGCAATGATTGAGTCATAAGAATAGCCAATAAAATTGATTAAAATTACAAAGAAAGGTTGTTGTAAAGAGCATGTACCATGTTTTATGTTGTCGTTATAATACTGTTCCTAAAAATTAGACGAGGTCCAAATGTAAATAACACAAAATAATAATAACAAATAAAAAAGTAAGTAAATAAATAGATGATAAATAGGTAGGTAAGTAGGTAGGTAGATAGATGATAGATAGATGATTAGATAGATAGATGATAGATGATAGATAGATGATAGATAGATAGATAGACATATAATAGATAGATAGATG
Source organism: Rhynchonycteris naso (assembly GCA_037038555.1). Taxonomy (NCBI): domain Eukaryota; kingdom Metazoa; phylum Chordata; class Mammalia; order Chiroptera; family Emballonuridae; genus Rhynchonycteris; species Rhynchonycteris naso. Next base: position 119,329,992 of record CM072996.1, on the reverse strand, counting down.
ATAGACAGATAATAGATAGATAGATGATATATAGATATAGATAGATAGATAGATAGATGATAGATAGATGATAGATACATGATAGAGATAGATAGATAGATGATAGATAGATAGATAGGTGATAGATAGACAGATAGATAGATATAGAATGATTCTAAAAAGAGTAAAATTGAAATATAAATCCAGAGCTTTTTTTGGCAGCTTTGTAGTCATCAAAGTCTCAGGAGTTTTTCTAATTTTTCATGCTTAGCCAATGACTTCTACCTTGAAGGTTTATGGAATATTGTTACTCAGTTACATCTTTTCCAAGTTTCAAAAAAAAAAAAAAAAGGAATGGCAAAATGATTAATATACAGTACTAGCTTATTAGGCTCCTAAAAGGACTATTCTAGACACTTAGACACTGACCTATAGCTTTAGGTTACATCTTATTGGAAACACCTTTCAGAACTGAAATGTGGCTATTTAGATTATTCTTTTGCCACCTGAAAGAATATAATGATCTATTAGTAAGGTAATGGGAGAAATGTGAAAAAAATTTTTCTTATGGAAAATACTCATTTTAAATTGAGAATTTTGCACCAAAAAACTGTGTTTTCATTTTTGCCAAACATTTAGGAAATATTTCTTGGAAAATAATTTTTATGATATATTTTTCTTTAATCTCCTGCTACAAATGTTAAACAACTGAAGGCAGAGATTCAAACTGCATTCGTGATTTAAAATATCAAGAACTGTATAATATATTATGTCAACACAAAGATAAACCTCAAGTGCATCCCCGATGTTCACATGGAAAAATGCAAGATGATCTCTTATACTCTACTTTCAAATATATTTCCATCAGCAACCTAATAAGACTTCAACATGTTATCTGCCTCCAGTCCCTGACTACACTCTGCAAACTCTTATGAAGCTTCATTCAGTCAATTACAGATGTTACAAACGACTGACAGTAAGCCGCAGCAGCAGGAAGGTATTTTCTTTGCTTTTGAATGTGCTTTTATGTGTCTGTGTGCTTATTATGAGTGAATGCTTGCTGCTTTGGCTATTCTTTTCATACCAAACAATGAATCCACATAGGGATGACCTGAATTGAGAGAAATGGGAGAAGTTTGGCAGCTCTACCATTTTTTCATTCTGCCTCTTTACTAAAATTTCCTGTTCCTTATTCTAAGCTGAAAACAGAATTATCAACTAGAATGAAATGAGGAATTCAGATTCTTAATTTTACTCTGTATCCCCTCTTCTCCCAGAAAATAACCTGCTATTTGAATTTTAAAGGCAATTTCTTCACGAAAATCAAATCTATAGAGTAGAATGTCAAGAAAACAAGCACTAAAGGGGAATACGGATGCTCTTAATAAAATCCTGAGAGGAAGATGTTCTGTCCAACATATCGGTAGTGAATATAAATTTAAATGAAATTATATTTGTGTTCTTACTTTTAAATTTATTTTAGTGACTCTTTTCTCAAAAGAGAATTTATTTTCAATTGATTAGGTAAGGTCCTGAAGAAAGAGATTGACTATTTTTATATTGCATGACAGCTATGTAATTTCAAAGCTTACTTTTGAAGAAAAAAGTACTGTAAAATGGTACTTTTAAAATTTTGCCAAATATGGTTAAAAAATACAGTTAAATAAAACTAAATTATTTTTCTCTCCTATTTATTTTTGGTGCGTTTGAAGTATTAGACGTATTCCAAATAATTGCACCTTATATACATTTAATTGATATATCAAAAATTCCTAAAATATGAAAGACTTAGTTGAGAAAAAGGTCACTTCTTTGAGTGTTAAATACTCAGAAATACATAAATCTCTCTTTTTTCAGTGTTTGTGTCTGTATAGAGATGACATCTAAAAGACCAAACATAAGCTTTTCCAAAAAGAGGTTGCTACCCATTGGGCTAATTATGTGACATCTTTGGCTATGAAATAACAGCTTTCTTCTATTTCAGTTTGTGACTATTTGGGACAACTATTTACAGGTGCATTCATTTCTTTTAGCTAGTATATATTCTATAGTAATTCCTAAAGAGAATGTTGATAAAAATCATTAAAGAAATATTCCAATATTTATGCAGCACAATCTCAGTTGTTCACTTTTTTTTGAAAATGTTAACACAAAATATTTTAGACATACCAATATATTCCAACATAATACTAAGATAAAATAATATATTATTTTTTAAAAATGCTAGGACTATCACATATAAAGTTTCTTTTCCCCCCAGCTTTATTGACGTAAAACTGATAAATAAAAATAATCTATATTTAATACTTATTATATGATGTTTTGATATACATATGCATTGTAAAATGATTGCCACAATTAAACAACTTACAAATTCACATAATTACTTTTCTTTTTGTGATGAGGCATTTAAGATCTATTCTCTTAGAAAATTTTAGTTATACAATATAGTCTTTATTAACAATGATCACCATGAACTTTATGAGTTCTCCAGAACTTATGTTGCATAACAGAAAATCTACCATTTTATTAACATCTCCCTGTTTTCTCCATTCCCCTGGTACCACCAATTTATTTTCTACATTTACAATTTGGCATTTTTAGATTTGACATATAAGTGAGATCATGCAGTATTTGTCATTCTCTGCCTAGCCTATTTCAATTAGCAAAATATTCTTTTGATTCACTTATAGTGTTACAAGTGACAGGATTTTCTCTTTTTCAAGGCTGAAAATTTGTATATTATTTTTCATTCAATTATGTGTGTATGCCCATATTACATCACCTTTTCCTTATCCATCCACTCCTCCATGGCTACTTAGGTCATTTTAATCTATTGGATACTGAAAATAATACTGCAGTAACATGGGAGTACAGGTATTTTTTCAAAATAATAATTTGGTATCTTTTAGATATGGTTCCAAAAATAGAATTCCAGAGTACATGGTAGCCCTATTTTTAATTTCTTGAAGAACTTCCATATTGTTTTTCATAATGGCTATACCAATTTTCTTTTCTTTTTCTTGTAAACAATGTTATCTTTTGATGTTTTGATAATATTATTCCTACAAGTTGTGGTGTTATTCCTCATTGTGGTTTTGATTTTCATTCTCCTAAAGAATGGTGGTATTGAGCATCATTTTCATATATCTGTTAGCTATCAGTATATCTTCTTTGGAAAAATGACAATTCAGTTTTTTCACTTGTTTTTGTGTTTTCTTTTTCATTATTGAATTGTATACGTTTCTTATATATTTTGTATATTAACTTCTTATCAGATGTACGGTTTCCAGTAGTCCCCTCTCTAATCCACAGGTGATACATTCCAAGAACGTAATTAATGCCTAAAACTGCAGAGAGTACAATACCTCTCTATATACAATGATTTCCCCTATTTCTACAAACCTACAATAAAGTTTATTTTATAAGTTAAGCACCTTAAGAGAATAAAAACCATAAATGATGATAAAATAAAAATTATAGCTATATACAATAAAAGTTTTGTGAATGTGCTTTCTTAAAATATACTGGACTCACCTCTTAAAGAAATGACTCTGTGGTTTCTCTTTGGCATATCCAATTAGACAACATTACTACACTTGGTCTCTGAGCCATCATTAAGTAAAATAAAGGTTACTTGATATGAGCACTGTGATATCTTTGACAGTCAAAGATAAGTGGGTAGCATGTACAGTGTGGCTACACTGGGTCAAGCGATTATTTATGTCCTGGGAAGGACACAGCAGGACAGCATGAGATTTTATCATGCTCTTCAGAGGGGCATGCAATTTAAAGCCTAGGAATTGTTTATTTCTAAAATGTTTCATTTACTATTTTTCACACTGAAGTTGAGTGCAGGTTAACAGAAATTTCTTAAACCAAAACTGCTGATATGGGGGTGGGGGGTGTCTACTGTATGTATATTTTCTCCCATTTCATAACATATCTTTTCATCTTGTTGACTGTTCTCATTACTGTGTAGAAACATTTTAGTTTGATAATATTAGTTGATTATTTCTTTTTTTTACCTGTACTTCAGGTATAAGTCTCCCGCTCACCCGTCAAAATCATTGCTAAAACCAATGTGCAGTAGCTTTTTGTTTTCTTCGAGGAGTTTCATGGTTTTATGTCTTCTGTTTATGTCTTTAATTTATTTTGAGTTGCTTTCTGTGGATAGTTTAAACAGTGTCCAATTTATTCTTTTGGATGTGGATGTCTGGTCTTTCAAGAATCATTTATTAAAGAAAATATTATTGTATATTATTGATGTTTTTGTCAAAATTAGTTTACATGCATTTGAATATTTATGAGTTCTCAATTCTGCTCCATTGGTCTATGTGTCTGTTTTCATGCTAGTACCATACTATTTTGATTAACATAGCTTTGTAATATAGTTTAAAGTCAGGAAATGTGATGACTTTGGTCATGCTCTTGCTCACGATCACTTAGCTATTGCAGATAGTTTGTAGTTCCATTTGACCTTAAGGATTCTGCTTCATGCCTGACAAGGCAGTGGAGCAGTGGTTAGAACATCGGACTGAGACACAGAGGACCCAGGTTCAAAACCACAAGGTTGCTGGCTTGAAAGCAAGCTTTCCAGCTTGAGTGTGGGGTAGCTGGATTGAGCGTGGGATCATTTAAATGACCCTATTGTTGAAGCTTGAGCCCAAAGGGCACTGGCTTGAAGCTGATGGTCACTGGCTTGAGAAAGGGGTCACTCTGCTCTGTTGTGGTCCCCCAGTCAAGGCACATATAAAAAAGCAATCAATGAACAATGAAGGAGCTGCAATGAAGAACTGATGCTTCTCATCTCTCTCCCTTTCTGCATTTCTGTTTGTATCTGTCCCTCTCTCTGTCTCTGTCACAAAAAGAAAAAAAAAAAGATTTTGCTTTATATATTTATCAAATTTGCCACTGAAATTTTGGCACATAAAATTTTGATAGATTGATAAATTCAGTGTGCATTAAATCTGTAGATGATATTTTGTAGTAAAAGTATTTTAACCATATTAGTTCTTCTCATTCATGAATATATAATTTTTTCACTCACTTGTATCTTCAATTTATTTTATCAATGTATTATAGTTGACAGTTTATGAATCTTATACATCCTTGGCAAATTTTATTTTAAATATTTTTAGTGTTATCATAACTTGTATTTTTAAATATTTTTTGCAGATAGTTCACTGTTAATGTATAAGAAAGCAATTGATTTTTGTATTTTGATGTTGTATCCTGTGACATTACTTAATTTTCTTAGTTCTAACAGTTTTTCATGGAGTTTATATATAAAAATATATTTGTTATACTAAAATTAAGGATTTGTGTTCCTAAAAGGCAAGTTAAGAATAAATTGTAAGATTGACAATAATACACCTAAAATATACAACAAAATCATACAAGTCAATAAACTTTTGCTGAATAGTAATGAAATTCACAAAAGACAATGCTTTCCTAACTAACAAGTGTATGAAATGAGTCCCAACTTCATCACTAATTTGAAAAATTAATATGAACACAATAAAATACTACCTTATATTCACCAGGTTCGCATACTAGAATTTGGTTAACACAAAATGTCACAAAGAACATTAAGAGCATAGCTTCATGCTCATCAGGAAGTATAACTTACTCTGGTATCAGGCCTGGCTGCCAGCTGTGACTGTATCAGCTCACAAACTTACTGCTCTATCCACAGGTTCCTTCTCTGTGACACCTGGGTATTACCCTTGTATTACCTTTTTGGCACTCAACTATGCATTCACTATTTAGTTTATCCGATATTCTCAAATGCTTTTGTCAAAAGTGGGAGGTCCACAATGAAGGAGAGCCTCATTTTGCCAGGACAAGTTACATATGACTTGGACCAAACCATGCCTTTCTTCTTTCTACTATAAGTTAATAATTTCCATGTTCCTTTGGAATTCACCTTACATAAAGTAAAATCAAGTTACATATGATCTTTTCTAAGAACACTGAGAAAACATAAAACAATGTTTTATGCATTTTTGTAGTTTCATTTTACATTATACATTACTTTGTTTTCTTGCTAATTGGAGAAATGAATACAAAATATCTGCTGTTCAATTAAAAGAGCTACTTCTTTTTAAGCTTCAATAGACTATTTGTTAGATTCATTTCTGGTGTTCAATTTACTTTGTAAACACAATTTTAGTATTATTTTCTCTAATCTCAATTTAGCTAGATTGCTAATAGGTATTACTCTAAATCTACCTTAATAGGTTCTTTCTTTTCTATTTATTGAGTCCTAACTCAAATATTTCCAGTGATCTATTTTTTATATTTGATATATCTCTTTTATTTATTTTATTTTATTATTATTCTTTTTAATTAATTCAATTTTAATGGGATGACATTGATAAATCAGGGTACATATGTTCAGAGAAAACATCTGCAGGTTATTTTGACATTTGATTATAATGCATACCCATCACCCAATGTCAAATTGTCTTCCATTACCTTCTATCTGGTTTTATTTGTGCCCCTCCCCCTACCCCCTCCATCTTCTCCTCCTTCCCCCCCACTCCCCAGATAGCCAGCACACTGTTGTCCATGTCTCTGAGTCTCATTTTTATGTCCCATCTATGTATGGAATCTTATATTCTTAGTATTTTCTGATTTACTTATTTCACTCAGTATAATGTTATCAAGGTCCATCCATGTTGTTGTAAATGCTCCGATGTCATCATTTCTTATGGCTGAAGAGTATTCCATTGTGTGTGTGTGTATATATATATATATATATATATATATATATATATATATATATATGTATATATATATATATATATACATATATATATATATATATATATATATATATATATATATATATATATATATATATACCAAAGCTTTTTAATTCACTCGTCCACTGAAGGACACTTGGGCTGTTTCCAGATCTTTGCTATTGTGAACAATGCTGCCACGAACATGGGGCACATTTCTTCTTTTCAAACAGTGCTATGGTATTCTTAGGGTATATTCCTAAAAGTGAGATAGCTGGGTCAAAAGGCAGTTCAATTTTTAATTTTTTGAGAAATCTCCATACTGTTTTCCACAGTGGCTGCACCAGTCTGCATTCCCACCAGCAATGCAGGAGGGTTCCCTTACCTCTACATCCTCTCTAGCACTTAATCTGTGTTTTGTTGATGACTGGTGTATGAAAAAATGCTCAACATCACCAATCATTAGAGATATATCTCTTTCAGAAAAGGGAAGTGACATGCATGATACATAAATAACTGCTTTATTAGAAAGTAGTTGAATCAGAATATTGACAGAAACTTAAGTTTTATTTTCATTCAAAAGTGATTGAGTACCAACTCTGTAACATTTACTGAGCTAGAAATGAGGTTCACATCAGAGTCAAAAGTGAGGGGTCCTGGGTGGTTGGCTCAGTGGTAGAGCATCAGACCAGAATGTGGTAGTCCCAGGTTCGATTCCCATCAGGGCATGCAGTAGACACACACATCAGGATCTCTACTCCTCTCCCTTTCTCTTTATCTCTCTTCTGCTCCCTTCCTATAGCAATAGCTCGATTATATCAAATTGGTCCTGGGCTCTGAGGATGGTTCCATGGCCTTGCCTCAAGTGCTAAAAAAAATGGCTCCAGTTGCAATGAAGCAAGGGCACCAGGTGGGCAGAGCATTGCCCCTAGTGGGCTTGCTGGGTGTATCCCAGTTGGGGCACATTCAGGAGTCTGACTCTCCCTTCCCTTCTCTCACTAAAAAAGAGAAATTAAAAAATAAAGTGAGGGAGGTAATGATATAGTTAGTGAACTAGATGTTTGAATAAAGATACTTTAATGGAATAAAAGGCAGGACATTACACTCAGACAGTGATAGGAAAGTCTTACAGCAGAGAAGCAGCATATAATGTACTGATGAAGAATGTCCATGAATGATATAACTTCATAAAGTAATTCTACTGCTTCTAAGTTTCTGTTTTGCTATTTTTTTCTTTGACTATTAATTTTCCAAAGTTCTCTGAGTTAGTATGCATGCATAATTCTCCTGATACATTTACTTCTGGTACAATACTCTTGGTAGTATTGACTTCTGTCCTATGATTCACATTGTGTTAAGCCCTAGAGATACTATGAAAAGTAAGACAGAATTTCTGCCTTCTCTAAGTGCATTATCTCTTCATACACATATGATTGAAGAAATATTTACTGTTGGAAATAGAATTTACACTTGCAAGACTGCAAGATTAATAAAATTGTAAGCATTGGCCTGGCGTGTGGAAGTCCCAGGTTTGATTCCTGGTCAGGGCACACAGGAGAAGCACCCATCTGCTTCTCCACCTTTCCCTCTCTCCTTCCTTCCTCTCTCTCACTTCCCCTCCCACAGCCAAGGCTCCATTGGAGCAAAGTTGGCTCAGTAACTGAGGACGGCTCCATGGCCTTCACCTCAGGTGCTAGAATGGCTCCTGCTGCAATGGAGCAACACCCCAGATGGGCAGAGCATCAACCCCTGGTGGGCATGCAAGGTTGATCCTGGTCAGGTGCATGTGGGAGTCTATCTGCCTCCCTGCTTCTAACTTTGGAAAAATTAAAAAAAAAATTGTAAAGGGTACGTAAACCCCTTGAGCTAATATTAGTTATTGCTCCAACTAAAGAGAACTAATTATTTCAGAAGTCTGCTTCCTTTTCCCAAAATCCTAGATCTTTCTACTAAGACTTGCTGTTTACTAATGTGCATTATGAAGGGGGAAAGGTTTAACTCAGACATTTCTTTAAATCCTGCTCTTTATTTCTTCCCACTGTCTCTAGTATCTCACCAACTTTCACTTAAACTTCAGTAATTACCTGACTCGAAGACAATCAATCTTCCATATTGCTGCTAGAGGGATATTTCCAAAAGATAAATTTGCTCTTATGATTCTCTTGCTAAAAATATATATAATAAAACAACAACAAAAGGATTTGATTATCTTCTACTGCCTTCAGGGAGAAGTCCAAAACTGAGCATATAATAGATCACCCCTCAGTAGGGGAGGGGTCACCTCATCAGCCCTCCTGCTACCTTTTCCCTCACTCACAAATTCTTTAATTTTTTAAAATATGTCTTTGTTTGTAAAGCTTGCCTCTTTATCTCAAAGTCAGAAATAAAGAGAAATCTGACTTTGTGCTTTGCTCTTTATATGAAATTTTTTATAAGTTGTTTTCTCTTCTAGCTTGATTAATTAAAGGTGGGGAATATATTTTAGTCATCTTTGAATTCTCGTATTTGGTACAGTTGCTGGCCCTGTTCTTGCCATCTTGAAAGTATGACATACATTTTAAAATGAATTAAATAAGAATAAATAAACGCAGAGTTGAGAACAAGACCTAGAAGCTAAATAATATAATGAATCATAAAAGATTCTTCCGAAAAGCAGAAATGCTATGAATATACTTGTAGAATACCTGTTTTTTAGTATTTAACATTTGCTTCTGAGCCCTTTAAAGTTAATTTGGAAATTTTTTTCACGTCATTAAATACTTTTTTTAGAAAAAAGAATAACAAAATATACCATGTAAAATAAAGTTTTATGTATAGTAACCATATCAGTAGGCTTTTACAAAGTGTCAATTTAATTGAATTGAAAGTACTGAATGTTTGCATAGCTAACTTTTTCTTTATATGAATTCAGAATATATCAGTTTATGTACTTTATTATTTTTAATATGACATAAAGACACTTCAGGATACATTTCATTATTTCATTATTCATATCTAGGGTACATTATGAACTACATACCTATAGGCTAAGTGCTTTAACCAACCAAATCATGTATTAGTAGATCAATAAAACACACCCAGGAGTACCTTAATTTTATAATATGTCTCCTACTTCTTATTAAAGGGAAATAAAGCAATTAATCTCAAACAAAAGTAATACTTTAAAATCACATTATTCTACTATTACATACATTATACAGGGTACAAATGAAAAACAACAGCATGTTCTTTTAAGTCTTTACTAGAGAAATAAATTATGCCGTCCATCTACTAAAATAATCAGAAGTATTTCTGCTCTAAAAGTTTTTATACTCTACTATAGACAGCGCAAGTCTTTGTGAAGTATAATACATTTAGATCTTGTGTTCCCTTATATAGTGCCAATACAAAACAAAGGAATTAGACAGCACTGTGATTAGCCATATATTTCAGACAGTTTTACATTAAATTACAAAAGCTTTTATCAACTACAATTTCTCATTATATCTTTTTTCTCTGTCTTGTGCTTAGATCTGACATTTTCCTTGGTCACTAGATTTATTATATCCAACATACCAATTCACATATTTAGATGCTCAACAAATATTCAGTTTAAATGAGAGAATAGTTATATCACTAAACAGCCTGACATTCTACTTCTGGAAGAAATGGACTTATAAAACATATTAAATACATACACACACATACATATATAATATTAATGATCAACTGCCAAAAGGCAAAAGAAGGCAAAATTTATATAACTTCTAATGTTAAACACATCTCATTTAACTTTTACAGTAAAAGTAGGCATAAAGTCTTATTATATCTTTTCAAATGCTGAGAAGTCTGAGGCTAAATCATATTAAAAACATTGTTCATATTAGTAGCTGACAGTACTAAGACTGAAGAGGAAACTGATCTGGAATACATGTTATTTCAAATCCATTTTTATTTCTCCTGTAACATTTCTTTCTTTCTTTCTTTCTTTCTTTCTTTCTTTCTTTCTTTCTTTCTTTCTTTCTTTCTTTTTTTTTTTTTTACAGGACAGAGAGAGAGTCAGAGAAAGGGATAGATAGGGACAGACAGACAGGAATGGAGAGAGGTGAGAAACATCAATCATTAGTTGTTTTTATTTAAAAGACTTTTTTTTCCTTTTTATTTTATTAATTTTAGAGAGGAGACACAGAGTGAGAGAGAGAGAGAGAGAAAGAAAGAAAGGGGGGAGGAGCTGGAAGCTCAACTCCCATATGTGCCTTGACCAGACCAGTGCAGGGTTTTGAACTGGCGACCTCAGTGTTCCCAAGTCAACGCTTTATCCACTGCGCCACCACAGGTCAGGCCAATCATTAGGTTTTCATTGCCGTTACAATACCTTAGTTGTCCATTGATTGCTTTCTCACATGTACCTTGACCGCGGGCCTTCAGCAGACCGAGCAACCCCTTGCTGGAGCCAGCGACCTTGGGTCCAAGCTTGCGAGCTTTTGCTCAAGCCAGATGGGCCCACGCTCAAGCTGGCGAGCTTGGGGTCTTGAACCTGGGTCTTCCGCATCCCAGTCTGATGCTCTATCCACTGTGCCACAGCCTGGTCAGGCCCTGTAACATTTCTAAACTAAATGTGCTCATCTCTGGGAACTTTAACAAAATGGCAGCATCTTTAATGATTAAACATCAGTCTGGGACTGGCCTCATTGTGATACACAGTGCTGTAGACCATGAAGGGTAACAGACCAGCCTCAATCCATACCACTCTTATTATACATAGATACCTTCTGCTAAATTTCTGAGGTCTTTATTTTATCCGTCATATATGTACATAATAAATGAATTGTTTAAACTTTGGATAAATAGATAAATGCCATCTTAGAGCAGATAAAAGAAGAAACATATAAATTTCTGTGTACTTTTAGACTAAATATTGATTACAGAAAAACACTGCCATAAAAGATAATAGTATTTTGAAGTAATAAATTTGTCTACTGTGTATGGGCTTAATTAAATGTAGTACAGTAGATTTGAATAACTGAGAAACGTATAGGGAGAGAGTGAATAAAAAAGAGATGAACTGAGCTTATTTAGTAAGTAACAACTGTTGAAAAACATCAAAGCTGTTAAAAATTTCTTATTCTGCTTCCTTTCTGACTCACTCCCACTGACTTGTTTTTAAAACCTTATTATAATTTATTCATTGAAGTCTTAACATTAACAACTACTGGTGTACATTAATTGTAACTTTTATTCATACATTCAACAAATATAATAGTTTGAATGTTTAGTAGGTTACAAACAATGTGTTAGAATTTGATGATATAAAAATAAAAAGTCTACAATCCTTGGATTGAGGACTTAAGTCAAGATTTTTGTTTATCTAGTTGTTTTTCTGTGGAAAGGTTACAAAAAGATATAACAAGAATACATTTTTAAAAAATGAGAGATTCATTTGTCTCTACTGCAGGTTTCAGCAGTGTGAGGTGAGAATTAATAATGTGTTGAAGCCAGGTTACAGTGTTCAATTTCATGCGAAGAATTTGAATTTATCCTATAGTTGATATTTATAGAAACTTGATTTTTAGAATAGTGTACTGGATGTGATGGTATAGTAAGAATAACTTAGCAACTGCACACTATATAAAATATCCAGTCCTCATATAGCTTTATTGGATTTCCATTAGGTGCTAACCACAGTGGTATGAAAATAACAGAGACTTCACAGTCACATAAAGATGATGACATGTATTATTTGATGAGTTTAGGTAATAATAGCAACAACAGAAGCTACCATTTATTAAATTCTTATTATTAGCAAGTAAGATATTAGATTGATTCTCTCTCTCTATGTATATATATATATATATATATATATATATATATATATTACATTCATATAAATTAATATATTACATTTATATACATTTATCTCTCTCTCTCTCTCTCTCTCTATATATATATATATATATATATATATGTTACATTTTTACAGCTTTTTTATAAGGTGTATACTATTTCATACATTTTTATAAATGATGATATTAACTTCAGTTAAGAAAATTGCCAAACTGAGATGGGGAAAAAAGGCATTTCTGACTCTCTAGCTCCTTTTCACCATGTACTTGCTCATTAAAAAAAAAAAAAAAAAAAAAGAGCATACCTTCAAATATTATGGGGAAGTTTTCTGTTTAATGGTGTATTATTGATGGCTTACTATTCATAATAGTATGAACTATATTAAGAGATATTAAAAATAAAACTAATTTTATAGTGTAGGCATGAATTACTAAAGCCTACTCTGCTGATATGGTAACATTTTTTCTTAACATCAAGATAATTTTTGTTATTTTAAAGCATTTCTAGGTTCACAGAATAATTGAGGGAAAGATACAGAAATTTCCCAAATGGTTCCTACCCCTACACACACACACACACACACACACACACACACACGGCCTCCCCTATTATAAGCACCCCCAGCTGAGTGGTTCATTTGTTACAATATATGAACCTATACTGGCACATTATTATCACCCACATCCATAGTTTATAAGGATTCATCTTGGTGTTGTACATTTCTTATATTGAGACAAATGTATAATGACACATATTCATCATTATGGTATCATCCAGAATATTTTTATTGCCTTAAACTTTTCTTGCACATTGTTATTTATTCCTCCCTTTTCCAACTCCTGATAATCACTAATCTTTTACCATCTCCATAGCTTTAGTTTTGCCTTTTCCAGAATGTCACATTGAATCATAAATATGCAGTCTTTTTTTTAATTTTTTTTTTTTTTTTACAGGGACAGAGAGAGAGTCAGAGAGAGGGATAGATAGGGACAGACAGACAGGAATGGAGAGAGGTGAGAAGAATCAATCATTAGTTTTTTGTTGCCATTATGACACCTTAGTTGTTCATTGATTGCTTTCTCACATGTGCCTTGACCGCAAGCTTTCAGCAAACCAAGCCACCCCTTGCAGGAGCCAGCGACCTTGGGTCCAAGCTGGTGAGCTTTTGCTCAACCCAGATGGGTCTGCGCTCAAGCTGTTGAGCTCAGGATGTCGTACCTGGGTCTTCCGCATCCCAGTCCCATGCTCTATCCACTGCTCCACTGACTGGTCAGGAACAGTATGTAGTCTTTTAAGATTTGCTTTTTTACACTTAGTAATATGTATTTGTTTTTTCCACGTGTTTTCATGGCTTGATAGCTTGTTTCGTTTTAATGCTGATTAATATTCTACTGTCTGAATATACCAGTTTATTTATTCATTTCATCTGCTGAAGAGCATCTTGGTTGTCTCAAAAATTTTAGCAATTATGCATAAATCTGCTATAAACATTCTTGTGTAGGTTTTAGTGCGGATACATATTTTCACTTAACTTGAACAAATACCAAGGAATGCAATTACTGGATTGCATGTGAAGATTGTATTTAGTTTTGCAGGAAACCACCAGACTGTCTTCTAAAGTGGCCATTTTGCATTTCAACAGCAATGATTTAGATTTCCTATTGCTCCACATCATTGCTAGCATTTGGTATTGTCAGTGTTCTGGATTTTGACCATTTTAATAAGTTTGTTTTAATAAGGTTTCTTGTTGATCTACTTTGTATTTTTATGATGACATATGATGTGAAGTATGTTTTCCTAGGTTTATAATGTCATCTCTACATCTTTTTTGGTGAGATGTCAAAGTCTAGGGACATTTAATTATATTGTTTTTTAATTTTATTTAGACAATTAATTTTAATGAGTGACATTGACAATCAGAGTACGTAGATTCAGACAAAACATCTCCAGATCATTTTGACATTTGATTATGCTGTGTACTCATCACCCAAAGTTAAATTGTCCTCCATCACCTTTTATTTGGTTTTCTTTATGCCCCTCCCTGCCCCCACTCCCTCTCTTCCCTTCCCCTCCCCCTGGTAACCAATTTTGTGTCCCACTTATGTATGGAATGATATAATTTTTAGTTTTTTCTGATTTACTTATTTCACTCAGTAGAATGTTATCAAGGTCCATCCCTGTTGTAAATGATCCATATGGTTGAATAGTATTCCATAGTATATATGTACCACATCTTCTTTATCTAATTATCTATGGAAGGGCTTTTTGGTTGTTTCCATGTCTTGGCCACTTTGAACAATGCTGCAATGAAGATGGGGCTGCATGTGTCTTTAAATACTAATGTTTTTGAGTTTTAGGGGTAGATACCCAGTAGAGGGATTGCTGGGTCATATGGTAGTTCTATTCTTAATTTTTTGAGGAACCACCATACTTTCTTCCATAATGGTTGTACTACTTTACATTCCCACCAACAGTGGATGAGGGTTCCTTTTTCTCCACAGCCTCTCTAACACTTGTTATTCCCTGTCTTGTTGATAATAGCTAATCTAACAGGTGTGGGATGGTATCTCATTGTAATTTTCATTTGCATTTCTCTAATAGCTAGTGAAAATGAGCATCTTTTTATATATCTGTTGGCCATTTGTATTTCTTCCTGAGAGAAGTGTCTGTTCATTTCCTCTTTCCATTTTTATATTGGATTGTTTGCTTGTTTGTTGAGTTTTGTGAGTTCTTTGTATATTTTGGACATTAGGTCCTTATCTGTGATGTTGTTTGAAAATACCATCTCCCATTTTTAATGTGTTGTTGTATTCTATTTGCTAGTATTTTGTTTAGGATATTGTATCTGTATTCATTATATTGTTTTGTAGTTTTCTTTCTTTGTGTTGTCCTTTTCAGGTTTTGGTATGAGGGTTATGTTGGTCACATAAAATGTGTTTCGAATTACTGCTTCTTTCAATTTTTTGGAAGATTTGAGTAGAATAGGAACCAAGTCTTTTTGGAATGTTTTATAGGATTCAATAGTATAACCATATGGCCCTGGATCTTTATTTTTTTGGAGGTTTTTGATACTTGTTTCTTTTTCCTCCCTGCTTATGGGTCTGTTTTAGCTATCTATTTCTTTATGACTCAGTCTAGAAAGATTGTATTGTTCTAGCAATTTATCCATTTCTTCTATATTGTTAAATTTGGTGGCATATAGTTTTTCATAGTATTCTACAATAATTCTTTGTATATCTATGATATCTGTGGTGATTTCTTCTCTTTCATTCTGAATTTTGTTTATAAATGGGTCCTTTCTCTTTTTCCCTTAGTCTTGCTAAAGGTTTGTTAATTTTGTTCATCTTTTCAAAGAACCAGCTCCTTGTTTTATTAATTTTTTTCTATAATTTTTTGTTTTCTATTTCTGCTCTGATTTTTATTATTCCATTTCTTCTGCTTGTTTTGGGTTGCCTTTGTTATCTTTTTCAGTTCCTTAAGATGTAATGTTAAGTTGTTTACTTAGGCTCTCTCTTATTTGTTCATATAAGCCTGTAGTGATATAAACTTCCCTCTTATTACTGATTTAGCAGCATCACAGAGATTCCAATATGCTGCATTGTCATTTCCATTTGTCTGTTTGTATCTTTTGATCTCTGCTTTTATTTCTTTTTTGATCCACCCATATTTTAGAAGTATGTCTTTTAATTTTTAAATTTTTGTGGGTTTGTTTACTTCTTTTTTGCAGTTGAATTCTAGTTTCAAAGCTTTATGGTCAGAGAATATTCTTGGTATAATTTCAATCTTTCTAAATTTGTTGATGTTGGTTTTATGGCCTACCATATGGTCAATTCTTGAGAATGTTCCACGTACACGGAAAAAAATGTATACCCTGGCATTTTGGGATGAAATGTCCCGTAGATGTCTATCATATCCAATTGCCCCAGTGTTATTTATTGATTTTCTGTTTGGATGAACAATCTAGAGCCATCAACAGTGTATTGAGGTCTCCAAGTATGATTGTATTTCTGTTGGTTTTTATTTTTAGTTAGTAGATGTCTTATATACTTTGGTGCTCATTGGTTTGGTGCATATATATTAAGAATCATTATGTCTTCTTAATTCAATGTCCCCTTTATCATTTTGAAATGACCATCTTTGTCTCTGATTACCTTTGCTGTCTTCTAGTCAGCATTGTTAGATATGAGTATAGCTACACCTGCTTTTCTTTGGTTGTTATTTGCTTGGAGAATTGTTTTACAACCTTTTACTTTAAAGTTGTTTTTATCCTTGTAGCCTAGATGTGTTTTTTGAAGGCTGCACACACTTGGATTTTCTTTTTTGATCCACTCTGCTACTCTGTGTCTTTTTATTGGTGAGTTCAATCCATTTGCATTTAATGTAATTATTGACACTTGAGGGTTTTCTATTGCCATTTTATATATTGCTTTCTGATTGTTTTGTATCTTGTTTTGTTCTTCTTATTTTTTCTCTGTCATTTGTTTTTGTTTGATTGTATTCCATACTTTTTTCTTCTGTTTCTTCATTTTTTAAGCCATGTGTTTCTGTAGGTTTTTTTCAGTGTTGGTTACCATTAGGTAATAAAAGGTATATATATCATATTCATTGTAGTACATTATCTCATGTGTGCTTCTGTACTCCATCCTCCTTTGCTACTGTTAATCTTTATCCTCTCTCCTTTTTTGATTTTGTTGTCACAGATTAATCTTGTTCTTATTGTGATCTTGATGGAGCATTTCCATTACTGAGCTTCAGGGAAGCTCCTTTTAGATCATGCTAAAAGTTAGAAAAATATGAACAGAAAAAAAGGATTTGAATAGATATGGTGCCTACTGACATTGTGTTGAGTATAATTGGTGCTAATAGTCCACTTTTTTATTTATAGTTAACCTGGTTAATCAGATTTGTAAAGTTTTAAAAATTTAAGAGGAGGAAAAAATATTTACAAAATCATTTAACATTTGACAGATTTCTGCCAAACTGAGGTACATCACTTTAAACACCTTACAGAACTAGAATATTTATATAACTGTATGTAGTTATTTATATTTTTATTTTCAAATTATACTTTTTAAAATATAAGCTAAATAATACAATTAAATTAACAATCTGACATAAACCTTGAAGCAAATAAAAAATAAGATTGTCATTAAAACAATGATAGCCTTGTGTATTAAAATTCTTCGACAATGATTGACAATAGAACAAAAATATACTTCTATAGATGCAATACAAATAAAAGGACTACAAAATGTATAACATTTTAATGTAAAAGACATAAATGACTTGCCAATTAATATAAAAAAATAAAAAGTGAATGAGCACATCCATTTATTATAGTTTTCTTTAAATCACTGCAAATACATTTAAAGTTAAAGTAACATATGTTGGGATGACTATGCGTTTATTTTGAAAAGTAAAATTATATATCTATATTATGCTATTTCCTCTCCTTTAAATTTGACAATATATTTAAAAAATTAATCACAATTATATGGTATATTAATTTAAGTTTTAGTTGAAATATAAAGATCATTCTGTATATATTTTACTCCTTTTTGCATATAAATATTCTCAAAATATAATAGGATCCCAATAAATATTTGTATAATATTAAATGAGTGAAACCTTATTATATACAGTAGATATAAACAAAACTAGATTAAATAAATGAGAAAAATTAACATAGATACCTCCCCCAAGATGGCGATAGAGTAGGCGGACGTACCAACTTCCAACTGCCAGAACCAAAGTGGATTATAACTCAATTTTAAGCATCATCTGGATAAACCAACTTTGAACTAAACTAAGTGGACTCTTCAACCAAGGAACACAGAAGAAGCCACATTGAGACTGGTAGGAATAGCGAAAATGCAAAGAGGGCTGCCCAGCTCCCCGGAGCGAATGGCATCCCGGAGGGACCTGCATGGTGGGAAGAGAGTTTGGCAGAGAGGGAGGGACCTGGGTCCCAGGAACAAAGCCCCAGCCTGCAGTCACAGAGCCTAGAAGAGGCGTTTGGACAGTATTGAACTGTGAAACAAGTGAGGATACTGTTTGTGAGAGATAGTTTTCTCAGACCCAAGATTCTTTTTAAGGGGACAGTGCAGAAAACCTCTCTCACAACCATGCACCTGGGGCTTCAGGGAACGGGGACAGAGAAGAGGACCAGAGCAGTGGGAAGAGAGTGTGGACTGAAGCCACAGGGACAAACACTCTGAGGGACAGCCACCCTAACCTCTGGGCTAAGTCACTTCCCTAATCAAAAATGAATATTTCCCCTGGAACTAGCAATACCAGCAAAGGAAGACAGGACACCAGCCAAACAAGCTCTCCTGCGGCAACTAGAGCAGAGCTGCTTAGAGGGAGGGAGCTCCCAAGTCTACAGTATGGAGTATTAGGGCCCTTCCTACTCTGCTGAGGGTTGTTAGAGGGATGGTGGCGGTGGGACGCTGAAATGCGGTTCTGTCAGCAGGGGCCAGAGGCCCAGCCGGTGTGAGCTCTGGCTAGCCCCGCAGGGGCAGAGGGGATGTGTGAAAGTGGTCTGGCAGCTGCGAGCCCACCTGTAACCCCACCTGTGGGGAAAAAGCAGGAGGCCAGGAACGGGCAGAGATCTGCTCTGCAACCCTGCGCATGCCGGCCCTAACAGCAGGGATGAAGCTAGGACCAGGGATGGGCGGGGGCTTGTGGCTGAGCTCCCGCCAGCAGGCCCAACTGGCCAGAGAAACCGCGGTTTGCCATTCTGAGTGCGCGAGTTGACTCTGAAAGCAGGGGTGGGTTAGAGCCCGGGACGAGCAAAGTCCGCAGCTGAGCGCATGCCAGCAGCCACGCCCGGCCCAATAAACCTTGGTTGGCGACCCTGCGAAAGAGGGCCCTGGCCTCAAGGGTGGGGCTAGAGCTTCAGACGGGCAAAGACTCACAGCTGAGAGTACATCAGAAGCCCCATCCAACCCATGAAATTGTGGCAAGCAGGCTCTGACTGCAGGTGCTGGGCGGAAGCCCAGAAACAGGCTGGGTCCGCCAATGACCAAAGGTCCTCACCTCTACCCTTGGTGCTGAGGCCTGTGGCTTGGTGACAGCCCCTCCCATGGAGGACAGACAGTAATCACAGCAACAGCTTCAGTGGGCCTGTGCTGGCAACACCCATACTCAACCACCCTAGGGCAGAGGCAGAGGGGGTGGTGAGCCTGCAGACAGACCACACCTAAGGAACTCAAAGGCAGCACCTACTGAACTGCAGTGGCCACAACTTGCTTATACACAGACAAAATAGGCAGACAGAGGAATGCAAACCAAATGAATCAAGATAAATCCCCAGAGAAGGATCTGAATGAACCAGATATAACCAAATTATCAGAACCAGAATTTAGAATAATGATAGTTAGGATGTTCAAAGAGGTTAGAGCAACAATGGATAGTCACTATGAACACCTAAATAAAGAGATAACAAGTATAAAAAATGAAATTGAAATAATAAAAAGGAATCAGACAGAAATGACAAATACAGTATCAGAACTGAAGACCACAATGGAAGGAATTAAAAGCAGGATGAATGACGTTGAGGATCAAATTAGCGAGTTAGAGGACACAATAAACAAAGGCACAGAAACAGAGAAGAAAAAGGAAAAGAGACTCAAAAAATGTGAGGAAACTCTAAGGGAGCTCTGTGACAACATGAAGAGAAACAACATTCGCATCATAGGGGTTCCTGAAGAAGAGGAGAGAGAATAGGAAATAGAAACTTTGTTCAATCAAATCATAGCAGAAAACTTCCCTAAATTAGGGCTGGAAAACATTCCACATGTTCAAGAAGCACACAGAACTCCATTAAGGAGAAACCCAAAAAGATCTACACCAAGACACATCATAGTTAAAATATCAAAGTTAATGGATAAAGAGAAAATTTTAAAAGCTCTGAGAGTAAAAAAAAAAAAAGGGTATCACCTACAAAGGAGCCCCCATAAGGACGACATCGGACTTCTCAACAGAAACACTTGAGGCCAGAAGGGAATGGCAAGATATATTCAAAAAATGTTGAACAAGAACCTACAACCAAGACTACTCTATCAATCAAGGCTAACATTTAAAATTAAATGAGAAATAAAGAGCTTCCCAGACAAAGAAAGCCTCAAGAAATTCAAAAAACCAAACCAATCCTACAAGAGATAATAAGGGGCCTGTTGTGAACAGTTCAAAAGGAGGAAAGAATAAAGCAAAAGAAGAATACAGATTTAAAGAATAATATGGCAATAAAAACTACATATCAATAATAACCTTAAGGTAAATGGATTAAATGACCAAACAAAAGACATAGGGTAGCTGCGTGGATAAAGAAACAGGACCCATACATATGCTATCTAAAAGAGACACACCTTAAAACAAAAGATGCACATAGACTGAAGGTAAAAGGATGGAAAAAAATATTTCATGCAGATGGAAATGAAAAAAAAGCCGAGGTAGCTGTACTTATATCTGACCAAATGGACTTTAAAACAAAGACTGTAGTAAGAGATAAAGAAGGACACTACATAATGATAAAGGGAACAATTCAACAGGAAGATATAACTATTGTAAATATCTATGCACCAAATATAGGAGCCCAGACATACATAAAGCAGACTTTGATGGATGTAAAGGGCGAGATTAACAGCAATACTATAATAGCAAGGGATTTCAATACCCCACTAACAACACTGGATATATCCTCAAAAAGGAAATTAATAAAAAAACAGCAGACTTAAAGGATACACTAGAACAACTTGATTTAGAACTTATCACCCTGAAGCAGTAGAATATACATTCTTCTCAAGCGCTCATGGTATGTTTTCTAGGGTAGACCACATGTTAGGACACAAAAATGGTCTCAACAAATTTAAGAAGATTGAAATCATATCAAGCATTTTCTCTGATCATAATACCATGAAACTAGAAAATAACCACAAAAGGAAAACTGAAAAATACTCAAACACTTGAAAACTAAATAGCATGTTATTAAATAACAAATGGATTAGCAATGAGATCAAAGAAGAAATAAAAACGTTTCTAGAAACGAATGATAATGAGCATACATCAACTCAAAATTAATGAGACACAGCAAAAGCAGTACTGAGAGGGAAGTTCATTGCACTACAGGCATACCAAAAGAAGCTAGATAAAACTCAAATAAGCAACCTGAGCATGCATCTAAAAGAACTAGAAAAACAACAGCAAATAAAACCCAGGACAAGTAGAAGAAAGGAAATAATAAAGCTCAGTGCAGAAATAAATGACATAGAGGCTAAGGAAACAATACAGAGGATCAATGAAACCAGGAGCTGGTTCTTTGAAAACGTAAACAAGATTGATGAAGCTTTAACTAGACTCACCAAGAATAAAAGACAAAGGACCCAAATAAATAAAATTAAAAATGACAGTGGAGAAATAACAACTGATACAACAGAAATACAAAGCATTGTAAGAAAATACTATGAAGAACTCTATGCCAAAAAATTAGACAACCTAGGTAAAATGGACAAATTTCTTGAATCATATAACCTTCCAAAAATCAATCTGGAAGAATGAACACCTAAACAAACCAATTACAACAAATGAGATTGAAACTGTTATCAAAAAACTCCCAAAAAAGAAAAGTCTTGGGCCTGATGGCTTCACAAGTGAATTCTACCAAAAATTCAAAGAACTAACACCTATCCTCTTCAAACTATTTCAAAAAATTCAAGAGGAAGGAAGACTTCCAAATTTCATTTATGAGGTGAGTATAATTCTGATCTTGATACCGGGCAAAGACAACACAGAGAAAGAAAATTATAGACCTATATCCCTGATGAATTTAGATGCTAAAATTCTCAACAAAATATTAGCCAACAGGATCCAGCAATATATGAAAAAAATCATACACCATGATCAAATGGGATTTATTCTGGAGAGGCAAGCCTGGTTCAAATTTTGCAAATCAATCAATGTGATTCATCACATAAACAAAAGGAAGGACAAAAATCACATGATAATTTCAATAGATGCAGAAAAGGCATTCGATAAAATCCAGCACCCATTCATGATCAAAACACTCAGTAAAGTGGGAATACAGGGAACATTCCTTAACATGATAAAGGCCATCTACAACAAACCCACAGCAAACATCATATAAATGAGCAAAATATAAAAGCAATTCCCTTAAGATCAGGAACCAGGCAGGGGTGCCCCCTTTCACCACTTTTATTCAACATAGTTCTGGAAGTCCTAGCAACAGCAATCAGACAAGATGAGGAAATAAAAGGCATTCAAATTGGAAAAGAAGAAGTAAAACTGTCATTATTTGCAGATTATATGATATTGTATATAGAAAACCCTAAAATTGCAGACAAAAAACTACTGGACCTGATAAATGAATTCAGCAAGGTAGCAGGATATAAAATTAATACTCAGAAATCAGAGGCATTTCTATATACCAACCATGAACTGTCAGCAAAAGAAATTAAGGAAACAATCCTCTTCACTATTGCAGTCAAAAAAATAAAGTACCTAGGAGTAAGTTTAACCATGGAGGTGAAGGACTTGTACTAAAAAATTATAAAACATTGATAAAAGAAATCAAGGAAGATACAAACAAATGGAAGCATATACTGTGCTCATGGCTAGGAAGAATAAACATCATTAAAATGTCTATATTACCCAAAGCAATTTATAAATTCAATGCAATACCAATTAAAATACCAATGACATACTTCAAAGATATAGAACACATATTCCAAAAATTTATATGGAACCGAAAAAGAACATGAATAGCCTCAGCAATCTTAAAAAGAAAAAATAAAGCAGGAGGTATCACTCTTCAGGATATCAAGGTTTACTACAAGGCATTATACTCAAGACAGCCTGGTACTGGCATAAGAACAGGCACATAGATCAATGGAACAGAACGAAGAACCCAGAAATAAACCCACATCTTTATGGACATCTTATATTGACAAAGGAGGAAAGAACATACAATGGAGTAAAGACAGCCTCTTTAACAAATGGTGTGGGGAAAATTGGACATCTTCCTGCAAAAAAATGAAACTAGATCATCAACTTACACCATTCACAAAAACAGACTCAAAATGGATGGAAGACTTAAACATAAGTTGTGAAATCATAAGCATCTTAGAAGAAAACATAAGCAGCAAGCTCTCTGACATCTGTAGCAGAAATATATTTGCCAATTTATCTCTATGGGCAAATGAAATAAAAGGCAAGATAAACAAATGAGACTATATCAAACTAAAAAATTTTTGCACAGCTAAAGACAATAAGAACAGAATAAAAAGACAAACCACACAATTGGGGAGCATATTCGACAGCACGTCTGATAAGGGTTAATAACCAAAATTTATAAAGAACTTATAAAACTCAACACCAAGAAGACAAACAATCCAATCAAAAAACGGGCAAAAGAATTGAATAGTAATTTCTTCAAAGAGGACATACAGATGGCCAATAGGTATATGAAGAAATGCTCAACATCACTAATCATTAGAGAAATGCAAATTAAAACCACAATGAGATATCACCTCACACCAGTCAGAATGGCGCTCATCAGCAAAACAACACAGAATAAGTGCTGGCGAGGATGTGGAGAAAAGGGAACCCTCCTGCACTGCTGGTGGAAATGCAGACTGGTGCAGCCACTGTGGAAAACAGTATTGAGATTCCTCAAAAAATTAAAAATCAAACTGCCTTTTGACTCAGCTATCCCACTCATAGGAATATACCCTAAGAACACCATAGCACTGTTCGAAAAGCAGAAATGCGCCCCCATGTTCGTGGCAGCATACTTCACAATAGCGAATATCTAGAAACAGCCCAAGTGTCTGTCAGAAGCCGAGTGGTTTAAAAAGCTTTGGTACATATATAGTATGGAATACTACTCAGCCATAAGAAATGATGACATCAGATCATTTACAACAAAATGGATGGACCTTGATAACATTATACGGAGTGAAATGTGTAAATCAGAAAAAACCTGAGAACAGCATGATTTCATACATAAGTGGGACATAAAAGTGAGACTATGAGACATGAACAAGAGAGTGGTGGTTACGGGGTGGTGGGAGGGAGGAAAGGGTCGGATAGGGAGGAGGGAAGGGGCACAGGGAAAACCAAACAGAAGGTGACAGAGGACAATTTGACTTTGGGTGATGGGTATGCAACATAATTGAATGATAAGATAACCCTGAATGTTTTGTTGTACATATGTACCCTGATTTATTGGTGTCACCCCATTAAAATTAATATAAAAAAGAAAAATTAACATAAATATGTAATTATAAAGTAACTTGAGTTAAGAAATTCATTACAACCCAATAGGTAAAACGTAAATAAAACTTTAATAGGTAATATAATCATTCACCACCGGATTTCAACACACATGTATTTCTGAGTTAGAGAATAATTCAATAAAGAATTAAGGGATGTTCTGTAAAAAGAGTGATTTTAAAAATTGCAAATTAGCACACGTGTTCAAATCATTTCACATATCAAATTGTCATTCCATTTTACAGTGTTGATGAAATTTCTGGGAAGTAAATTCTTTTATATTACTTATATTCTATTTTCTGCATGTAAATTAATAATATGACTCAAAGTCTTAAACATACATATGCCATTTGACTCATTAATTCTGTTCTTAAGCAATTATCCCAATGAGCTAATTAATTTGAGCAAAGATTTATCGACAAGAGTATTTATTGCTGCCTCATTAATATTGCAGAAAACCTGGAAAACACTGACTCTATAATAAGGAAGATTGTTTAGATTATTAGACAAATCACATTTTATTTGCACATTTGTCCAAGCAGATGCACATGAAGAGTGAGATTCAGAGTGGATACAATATAGCATCTATCTTTAAATTAAAAGGCAAATTACATAGAACTCCCTATATGATTCCATTATTTCTATACATAATAGTGTGTATACATATATAAATGTTGTGTGTGCTAATACGGTTAGATTATATATATTTTTTTTTTTCTTTTTTTTTGGAGGGGTGATTTTTTTGAAGTGAGAAGTGGGAAGGCAGAAAGACAGACTCCTGCATGCGCCCAACAGGGATCTACCCAGCATGCACACCAGGAGGCGATGCTTGACCTGTCTGGAGCATTGCTCCTTTGTGATAGGAGCCATTCTAGCCCCTGAAGTGGAGGCCATATAGCCATCCTCAGAGCCAGTACCAACTTTGCTCCAATGGAACCTTGGAGTCATGGCTGATGGAGGGAAAGAGAGAGAGAGAGACAGGAGAAAGGAGAGGGGGAAGAGTGGAGAAGCAGATGGGTATTTCTAACCTGTGTGGCCTGGCCATGAATCGAACCCAGAAACTTCCACATGCCGGCCGATGCTCTACTGCAGAGCCAACTGGCCAGGGCAGATAATTGTATGTATTTTTTCACTTCATAGTCATTTTGAAATATCCATTAATATTTGTCATACATACACACACACACACACACACACAAATACACACACAAATCAATAGATTGTAGGAACGTCTTTTATAATAATGCGTTTCTTTTTGTTTACAATATGTAAATATTAATTAACATTATACTTTGAACCATCATGATAAAATCTTGCTAGTTCCTACTAAAATTTTCAAAAATTTCATTGTATCTGTATTGCTTCCTGCCATTATCTAATCCAGAACTTTTTTTTTTTTTTCTCTCAAATTACTGGAAAAGGATCATGTTAAATCTTCTCTTTTAACATCCCAAAGCAAATTCATAAAATATTAATGATTGTGCCTGACCAGGCGGTGGCGCAGTGGATAGAACGTCGGACTGGGATGTGGAAGACCCATTTTCGAGACCCCGAGCTTGCCAGCTTGAGTGCGGGCCCATCTGGCTTGAGCAAAAGCTCATCAGCTTGGACCCAAGGTTGCTGGCTCCAGCAAGGGGTTGCTCGGTCTGCTGAAGGTCCACAGTCAAGGCACATGTGAGAAAGCAATCAATGAACAACTAAGGTGTGCCTGACCTGTGGTGGCGCAGTGGATAAAGCCATCACCTGGGAACACTGAGGTCGCCAGTTCAAAATCCTGCACTGGTTCGGTCAAGGCACATATGGGAGTTGATGCTTCCAGCTCCTCCCCCCTTTCTCTCTCTCTCTCTCTCACTCTGTGTCTCCTCTCTAAAATGAATAAAATAAAATAAAACATTAAAAAAAAAAGTAAACAAACAACTAAGGTGTCACAACGGCAATGAAAAACTGATGATTGATGTTTCTCACCTCTCTCCATTTCTGTCTGTCTGTCCCTACCTATCCCTCTCTCTGACACTCTCTCTGTCCCCGTGTTTAATGATTGCATGGAAAAATTTGTTGGGGATTTATTGTGGGCTCTGTGTAAGATGACACAGTATTTGAACTTTTTCTCGATGACTTCTGATTGTGCTGGCATCTCAGACAACACTGAATGGGCCAAAAACCTAAAATGGGTAACCATCGTACAATTATTTATAACATTATTTATTTGTTTTCCTTTTTTTGTGATAAGACATTAATGTGTTATAACATTAGAATATGTTTAAGTTTTTTCTGCTTAATAATTCTTAATCTATATTACAATGTACATTTTTTTCTGTAAGGTAGAAAATGCTAGAAGTAGAACTCCAAAAGGTTTTCACTGATATTGAAAACTACATTAAAATATTTAATAAAATATCTGAAATGTCTTATATCTAGCTTCCTTTTTCTTAGTTTAAAAGAAAAAAACTAAAACCTTTCACTCAATAATTCTCAAGAGGAGAGGGGAGCAAGATGGCGACGGAGTAGGCGGACGTACCAACTTCCAACTCCCAGAACCAAAGTGGATTACAACTCAATTTTAAGAACCATCACCTGGATAAACCAACTTTGAACAAAACTAAGTGGACTCTTCAACCAAGGAACACAGAAGAAGCCACATTGAGACTGGTAGGAATAGCGAAAACGCGAAGAGGGCTGCCCAGCTCCCCGGAGCAAACGGCAGCCCGGAGAGACCAGTGTGGCGGGAGGAGATTTTGGCGGAGAGGGAGGGACCTGGGTCCCAGGAACCAAGCCCCAGCCTGCAGTCCCAGAGCCAAGAAGAGGCGTTTGGACAGTTTTGAGCTGTGAAACAAGTGAGGGAGCTCCCAGGCCTACAGTGTGGAGTATTAGGTCCCTTCCTACTCTGCTGAGGGCTGCTTAAGGTTTTGGGGCGGCAGGACGCTGAAAGGCGGTTCTGTCAGCGTGGGCAGAGGCCAAGCCGGTGGGAGATCGGTCTAGCCCAGAGGGTCGGAGGGTAAGCGCGAGAGCGGTCCGGAAGCTGCGGGCCCGCCTTTAATCCCACTTACGGGGACAAAGCGGGAGGCCAGGAACAGGCAGGCCCTGCGCAAGCCGGCCCTGACCGCGGGGACCGGGCTAGGACCAGGGACGGGCAGGGGCTCGTGGCTGAGCTGACGCTACCAGTCCGCCCCCCCCCACCGCCCGCCAGAGAAACCGCGGTTGGCCAGTGTACGTGCGCGAGCGGGCTCCGAGCGCGGGAACGGGGTGGACCCTGAGACAGGCGGAGGCTCGCAGCTGAGCCCACGGCTGCTATCCCTATCCGGCCGGAGAAACCCCGGATAGCGTTAATACGTGCACGAGCGGGCTCTGAACGCGGGGGCAGGGTAGAGTCCGGGACGAGCGGAAGTACGCAGCTCGGCGGAAGCCAGCAAACACGCCCGCCCCAATAAATCTTGGTTTCTGACCCTGCGCAAAGGGCCCTGGCATCGAGGGCGGGGCTAAAGCTCCTGACGGGCAAAAGCTTACAGCTGAGAGCACGTCAAAAGCCCCGCCTAACCCGCGGAACTGTAGCGAGCAGGCTCCGACTGCTGGTTCTGGGCGGAAGTCCGGAAATAGGTTGGGTCCGCAGCTGAGGAAAGGTGCTCGCCTCTACCCTTGGTGCTAATCTTGTGGCTTCAGTGACAGCCCCTCCCACGGAGGAGAGGCAGAAAGCACAGCAAAAGCCACAGTGGGCCGGCGCTGGCAACGCTCATACCCAACCACCCTAGGCGCCGGCAGAGGGGGTGGGGGGCCTGCAGATAGACCACACCTAGAGAACACAAAGGCAACACCTACTGGACTCCAGTGGCCACAACTTGCTTATACACAGAAAAAATGGGCAGGCAGAGGAATGCAAACCAAATGAATCAAGAGAAATCCCCAGAGAAGGACCTGAATGAACCAGATATAACCAAATTACCAGAAGCAGAATTTAGAATAATGATAGTTAGGATGTTCAAAGAAATTAGAGCAACAATGGATAGTCATTATGAACACCTAAATAAAGAGATAACAAGTATAAAAAATGAAATTGAAATAATAAAAAAGAATCAGACAGAAATGACAAATACAGTATCAGAACTGAAGACCACAATGGAAGGAATTAAAAGCAGGATGGATGACGCTGAGGATCGAATAAGCGAGTTAGAGGACACAATAAACAAAGGCACAGAAGCAGAGAAGAAAAAGGAAAAGAGACTTAAAAAATGTGAGGAAACTCTAAGGGAGCTTTGTGACAACATGAAGAGAAACAACATTCGCATCATAGGGGTGCCTGAAGAAGAGGAGAGAGGACAGGAAATGGAAACTTTGTTCAATCAAATCATAGCAGAAAACTTTCCTAAATTAAGGCTGGGAAACACTCCACACATTCAAGAAGCACACAGAACTCCATTAAGGAGAAACCCAAAAAAATCTACACCAAGACACATCATAGTTAAAATACCAAAGCTAATGGATAAAGAAAAAATTTTAAAAGCTGCTAGAGAAAAAAAGACTATCACCTACAAAGGAGCCCCCATAAGGATGACATCGGACTTCTCAACAGAAACACTTGAGGCCAGAAGGGAATGGCAAGAAATAATCAAAGTAATGCAGAACAAGAACCTACAACCAAGACTACTCTATCCAGCAAGGCTAACGTTTAAAATTGAAGGAGCAATAAAGAGCTTCCCAGAAAAAGAAAGCCTCAAGGTATTCATAAAAACCAAACCAATTCTGCAAGAGATACTAAGGGGCCTCTTGTGAACAGTTTAAAGGGAGGAAAGAATAGAGCAAAAGAAGAATACAGCTTTAATTAATAAAATGGCAATAAACAACTACATATCAATAATAACCTTAAATGTAAATGGATTAAATGATCCAATCAAAAGACATAGGGTAGCTGCATGGATAAAGAAACAGGACCCATACATATGCTGTCTACAAGAGACACACCTTAAAATAAAAGATGTTCATAGACTGAAGGTAAAAGGATGGAAAAAAATATTTAATGCAAATGGAAATGAAAAAAAAGCAGGGGTAGCAATACTTATATCAGACAAAATGGACTTTAAAACAAAGGCTGTAGTAAGAGATAAAAGAGGACACTACATAATGATAAAGGGAACAATTCAACAGGAAGAAATAACTATTGTAAATATATATGCACCAAATATAGGAGCCCCGACATACATAAAGCAGACTTTGATGGATATAAAGGGCGAGATTAACAGCAATACTATCATAGTAGGGGATTTCAATACCCCTCTAACAACACTGGATAGATCCTCAAGAAAGAAAATTAATAAAGAAACAGCAGACTTAAAGGAGACACTAGATCAACTTGATTTAATAGATATCTTCAGAACTTTTCACCCTAAAGCAGTAGAATATACATTCTTCTCAAGCGCTCATGGTACGTTTTCTAGGATAGACCACATGTTAGGTCACAAAAATGGTCTCAATAAATTTAAGAAGATTGAAATCATATCAAGCATTTTCTCTGATCACAATGCCATGAAACTAGAAATTAACCACAAAAGAAAAACTGAAAAATACTCAAACACTTGGAAACTAAATAGCTTGTTATTAAATAATGAATGGATTAACAATGAGATCAAAGAAGAAATAAAAAAGTTTCTAGAAACAAATGATAATGAGCATACATCAACTCAAAATCTATGGGACACAGCAAAAGCAGTTCTGAGAGGGAAGTTTATTGCACTACAGGCATATCATAAGAAGCTAGAAAAAGCTCAAATAAGCAACTTGACCCTGCATCTAAAAGAACTAGAAAAACAACAACAAATAAAACCCAAGACAAGTAGAAGAAAGGAAATAATAAAGGTCAGAGCAGAAATAAATGACATAGAGGCTAAGGAAACAATACAGAGGATCAATGAAACAAGAAGCTGGTTCTTTGAAAAGGTAAACAAGATTGATGAACCTTTAACTAGACTCACCAAGAAAAAAAGAGAGAGGACTCAAATAAATAAAATTAGAAAGGACAGTGGAGAAATAACAACTGACACAACAGAAATACAAAGCATTGTAAGAAAATACTATGAAGAACTATATGCCAAAAAATTAGACAATCTTGGTGAAATGGACAAATTTCTTGAATCATATAACCTTCCAAAAATCAATCTGGAAGAATCAGAACACCTAAACAGACCAATTACAGCAAATGAGATCGAAACAGTTATCAAAAAACTCCCAAAAAAGAAAAGTCCTGGGCCTGATGGCTTCACAAGTGAATTCTATCAAAAATTCAAAGAAGAACTAACTCCTATTCTCCTGAAGCTATTTCAAAAAATTCAAGAGGAAGGAAGAATTCCAAAGTCCTTTTATGAGGCGAGCATAATTCTGATCCCAAAACCGGGCAAAGACAACACAAAGAAAGAAAATTATAGGCCTATATCCCTGATGAATTTAGACGCTAAAATTCTCAACAAAATATTAGCCACCCGGATCCAGCAATATATGAAAAAAATCATACACCACGATCAAGTGGGATTTATTCGGGAGAGGCAAGGCTGGTTCAATATTCGCAAATCAATCAATGTGATTCACCACATAAACAAAAGGAAGGACAAAAATCACATGATAATTTCAATAGATGCAGAAAAGGCATTTGATAAAATCCACCACCCATTCATGCTCAAAACTCTCAGTAAAGTGGGAATACAGGGATCATTCCTTAACATGATAAAGGCCATCTATGATAAACCGACAGCAAACATCATACTAAATGGACAAAGATTAAAAGCAATCCCCTTAAGATCAGGAACCAGGCAGGGTTGCCCACTTTCACCACTCTTATTCAACATAGTTCTGGAAGTCCTAGCTACAGCAATCAGACAAGAAGAAGAAATAAAAGGCATACAAATTAAAAAAGAAGAAGTAAAACTGTCATTATTTGCAGATGATATGATATTGTATATTGAAAACCCTAAAGTCTCAGTCAAAAAACTACTGGACCTTATAAATGAATTCAGCAAGGTGGCAGGATATAAAATTAATACTCAGAAATCAGAGGCATTTCTATACACCAACAATGAAATATCAGCAAAAGAAATTAAGGAAACAATCCCCTTCACTATTGCAGCCAAAAAAATAAAGTACCTAGGAGTAAATTTAACCAAGGAGGTTAAGGACTTGTACTCAGAAAATTATAGAACATTGATAAAAGAAATCAAGGAAGATACAAACAAGTGGAAGCACATACCGTGCTCATGGCTAGGAAGAATAAACATCATTAAAATGTCTATATTACCCAAAGCAATTTATAAATTCAATGCAATACCAATTAAAATACCAATGACATACTTCAAAGATATAGAACACATATTCCAAAAATTTATATGGAACCAAAAAAGAACACGAATAGCCTCAGCAATCTTAAAAAGAAAAAATAAAGCAGGAGGTATCACTCTTCCTGATATCAAGGTTTACTACAAGGCCATTATACTCAAGACAGCCTGGTACTGGCATAAGAACAGGCACATAGATCAATGGAACAGAACAGAGAACCCAGAAATAAACCCACAGCTTTATGGACAACTGATATTTGACAATGGAGGAAAGAACATACA
The DNA here is from genome assembly GCA_037038555.1 of Rhynchonycteris naso. NCBI lineage: Eukaryota > Metazoa > Chordata > Mammalia > Chiroptera > Emballonuridae > Rhynchonycteris > Rhynchonycteris naso. The sequence goes on along the minus strand of CM072996.1, from coordinate 119,297,558 downwards.
ATGGAGTAAAGACAGCCTCTTTAACAAATGGTGTTGGGAAAATTGGACATCTACCTGCAAAAAAATGAAACTAGACCATCAACTTACACCATTCACAAAAACAAACTCAAAATGGATAAAAGACTTAAATGTAAGCCGTGAAACCATAAACATCTTAGAAGAAAACATAGGCAGCAAGCTCTCCGACATTTGTAGCAGCGGTATATTTGCCGATTTATCTTCATGGGCAACTGAAATAAAAGGCAAGATAAACAAATGGGACTATATCAAACTAAAAAGTTTTTGCACAGCTAAAGACAATAGGAACAGAATAAAAAGACAAACCACACAATGGGAGAACATATTTGACAGCACATCTGATAAGGGGTTAATAACTAAAATTTATAAAGAACTTATAAAAAGCAACACCAGGAAGACAAACAACCCAATCAAAAAATGGGCAAAAGAAATGAATAGAAATTTCTCCAAAGAGGACATACAGATGCCAATAGGCATATGAAAAAATGCTCAACATCACTAATCATTAGAGAAATGCAAATTAAAACCACAATGAGATATCACCTCACACCAGTCAGAATGGCACTTATCAGCAAAACAACACAGAATAAGTGCTGGCGAGGATGTGGAGAAAAGGGAACCCTTCTGCACTGCTGGTGGGAATGCAGACTGGTGCAGCCACTGTGGAAAACAGTATTGAGATTCCTCAGAAAATTAAAAATCGAACTGCCTTTTGACCCAGCTATCCCACTTTTAGGAATATACCCTAAGAACACCATAGCACTGTTCGAAAAGAAGAAATGCGCCCCCATGTTCGTGGCAGCATTGTTCACAATAGCGAAGATCTGGAAACAGCCCAAGTGTCCGTCAGAAGACGAGTGGATTAAAAAGCTATGGTACATATATACTATGGAATACTACTCAGCCATAAGAAACGATGACATCGGATCATTTATAACAAAATGGATGGACCTTGATAACATTATACGGAGTGAAATAAGTAAATCAGAAAAAAAGAAAAACTGAGAACAGCACGATTACATACATAGGTGGGACATGAAAGTGAGGGTATGAGACATGGACAAGAGAGTGGTGGTTATGGGATGGGGGGAGGGAGGGAAGAATGGGATAGGGAGGAGGGGAGGGACGCAGGGAAAACCAGATTGAAGGTGACAGAGGACAATTTGATTTTTGGTGATGGGTATGCAACACAATTGAATGATAAGATAACCTGGAGATGTTTTCATTGTACATATGTACCCTGATTTATTGATGTCACCCCATTAGAATTAATAATAATAAAATATATATATAAAAAAAATAATAATTCTCAAGAGGAAGAACCGAACTTCTCTGTTCTGAGGCATTATTGCCTCAGCAATCATTCTATATCCATTGCGATATTGCCAGCCTTTCAGAAATGACAATCGTTACTAACACTAAAATAAGGTAATAATTATAATGATCCATTCAGTGGAAGTTAACTTCATGAGGGCATAGATTTTTGTTTTATCAGAGCAGTCTGTTCAGCATCTAAAAGAGTAAACAGATGAAAAATAATGATGAGACTAAACTTAAGCATTGGACCAGATACTGTGCTAAGCTAATTATATGTATTATTTCATTTAATTCTCATGAGAAAACAATAAGACATCTCTTATTATTATAAGATAATGAGGTTGAAACAAAATCAAATATCTTTCCCAAACTTATTAAGTAGTGTGTTGCAGAGCAAGAAATCAAATATAAACTAAAAATATTCTGCCTTTGCAAAAAATAAGATTCACTTAACTGTTCACCTTTATCTGATTTATATTAAAGTATGAGAAACTATTCACATATTTTCACTTCTTCTCTGTGTCAGTATACTCAAGGTGTCAGTCACATTAACCAGATAAATATAAAAATAGCTTATTGTTTAATGTCCAGTGCTCTAGGTGGAACAGAATTCAGCCTATATGTAAATTTATAATTGCTACTTCCTTTTCATATGCCCTCTTTCTTGCTGCTTTTTATAGCCCCTCTCCCTTTTCCTATGCCAGGATAGAAACCTGTTAGTGGCTGTCCTTAGGCATCTATCTAGTCTTTTTTCTGAAAGTTAATTTGTAGTACCAATTTCTACCAATTTCTGATCTTATCACCTGTTTTTTGCCTAAGTGCTCTCACACTAGTCTTTCCCCATGCCTAGTAAAGAATATTTTGCAAATGTATGTTACAATTTAAAATATAACTAGAAAAATATATTTTAACTTGTTATAGTTTTCTGCAGTATTCACAGCGTGACATACAGTATCTCTTATATATAGTAAATGCTCAATAAACACATGCTGAAACAAAGGATCTGGCAAAGAGGTATATAGTTTTTAACTGGTGATTGGCATGATAACATAAAACAAGAATGAGTACATTAAAACTATAGATTGTTTTAGATAGTATTGATATTTTAATGATGCTAATTCTTCCTATCCATGAACATGGTATATGCTTCTACTTGTTTGTATCTTCCTCAATTTTTTTAAATATCTTACAATTTTTGGAGTACAAGTCTTTTACCTCCTTGATTAAATATATTTTGTTGCAATAGTAAATGGGATTGTTTCTTTAATTTCTCTTTCTGAAAGTTCATTATTGATGTATAGAAATGCCACTGATTTCTGAATATTAATTTTATATATTGCTAACTTGCCAAATTCAGTTATCAGGTCTAATATTTTATTGGCTGAAACTTTAGGACTTTCTATGGACAGTATCATGTTATCAGCAAATAATGACAGTTTTACTTCTTCTTTTCCAATATGGATTGCTTTTATTTCTTCTTCCTAATAGCTGTGGCTAGGACTTCCAGTACTATGTTGAATAAGAGAGGTGAAAAGAGACACTCTGATCTTAAGAAAATTGCTTTTATTTTTTTTTCCATTGAGTATGACATTGACTGTCAGTTTGTCATATATGACCTTTATTATGTTGAGGTATGTTTCCTTCATTCCCACTTTGCTGAGAAGTTTAATCATAAATGGGTTCTTGATTTTATTAAAATACCACTGACATACCTCACAGATCTAGAACAAGTATTTCAAAAATTTACTTGGAAGCAAAAAAGAACCTGAATAGCCTCAGCAATATAAAAAATAAAGAGCAAAGCCTGACCTATGGTGGTATAGTGGATAAAGTGCTGACCTGTGATGCTGAGGTCACTGGTTCAGAACCCTAGGCTTGCCCGGTCAAGGCACATACAAGAAGCAAGTTGATGCTTCCTGCCCCCCACCACTCCCTCCATCCTTTTGCTTTCTCTCTCTAAAATCAATAGATAAAATCTTTAAATTTTTTTTAAATAAAAAAAAGAAAAGAAACAATATGTGACATATCACAATGCAATGTGTAGAGTGTGTTATATAGTAACTGGTACTCTTGAAACCATGTCAACACAATAAATTAAAAATAAAAATTTTAAATTAAAATAATTTGGTATTTATATACAGACCACTTGAAAAAATAAAGGAATTATTTTTTTTAATTTATTATTTTTTTAATCAAGTGAGAGGCAGGAAGTTGGAGAGACAGACTCCTGTATGTGCCTCAACTGGGATCCACCTGGCAACCTCCATCTGGGGCTGATATCTGCCCATCTGGGGCTGCTGCTCCATTGCTCAGCAAATGAGCTACTCTAGCTCCTGAGGAAAGGCCGTTTAGCTATCTTCAGTGCCCGGGACCAACTTGCTCATTCAAGCCATGCCTGTGAGAGGGGAAAAGAGAGAGAAAGAGAGAGAGAGAAGGAGAAGGGGAAAGGGTTGAGAAGCAGATGGTTGTTTCTTCTGTGTGCTCTGATGAAGAATCAAACCTAGAACTTCTACACTCTGGGCCAACATTCTATTGTTGAGCCAGCTGGCCAGGCCTGGAATTAATTATTTTAAAAAAGAATGAGCACAATAATTAATAATAAAGTAATATATGTACTTCAGTTCATTTGGGCTTCTTTCATACTAGATATTATTTTCTTCAGAGCAAATCCTATTCCTCCCATATCTTAAATTATAACTTTCAAATCTATCTACATATTCCTCTCTTATTGCCTGTCCTTTTACTGTAGGTTCTGTTCATGCCACACCACAATTAGTAACATAGCCTGTCTCAACTCACCCCTTCCAAATGGACACTGAAGTGATTTTATGAAAAGGGAATATTATCCTTAATTTCTTTTATTAAAGTATTTAAATGTCTCTATATGATGTAGAAAAGAAAATCTACTGGATCATGAACAGTAAGTATGGTCTTTTGTCATCTAATCTCTCACATTTTGCCTGTCTCATCTTGTGTTACACACCACTAAACACAGTCCACTCCAGCCGCAAAACATTACTTAGGATGTCCTATGAACTTATTGAACTTTGGTCTGTTTCCCTGTTGTTCCTCCTGCCTGTGTACTCACATTCTCTCCACTGATATGTGTCACTCAGGTTCTTTCATTCACTTGGTTCATTTTTCCACATTGTTGAAAGATAAACCCACATGACACTTTCTCAAAGTTTCCTTACCTGTCTTCCAGTCATGTACCTCTCTATCTTGTACTAATACAATCACTCATATTGTCAATACTTATTTTAGAGAACTGAATATGCACAAGGCCCTGTGCTAATTACAGGGAATGTGAGGGGTATAGTGGCAAACAGATGCCTACATTGCTTGTCATTACAGAACACAGAGGCTAGCTGGGAGCTATACTGGATTCACATATGTACTTCCTTCCATCGTGCAGTAAACTCCTGAAGAAATGGGACCAGCCTTGGATCACTATCTTCCTAGGCACTAATCAGCTCATAATAATACTACCTGATGAATCAGCTTCTGTGGTCCTGTTGGGAAAAGTCTTATTTCATTCTCAAGACTTCATTACAGTGAAATATTTTATTTTTTAAGATTACCTCAGAGGGACTTCATGAAATAGAATTGCATACATAGCTTACTTGTTTTCTTTAAAATTACATTGTTGCTGATTATTTCAAAGTTCAGTCCATGTATTGACTAAAGGCAATAAATTATAAAAAATTGCTTAAATTCAATTTGATAATTTTGGACTATTTTTTTAACAGAAAAATAATTATAGAGAATAGAGTTGATAATATTTAAAAGATCTCAGTGAACTTTAGTAATATATTTTAAATTAAATTATATTATTTTATATCCAAATTGTTGATAGAAATTGTTCTTCTTTCTAACTGACTCATTTACTACATAGTACAAAAATATTCATAGAATGCTCAATGGAACTATTGTGTTTGCATAGCTGAGTTTAATGGAACATCTTACTTAAAACCATTTACCTCTCAGAAGTCTGAACTACCAAATGAATAAAATTTTAAGCAAGTTGCAAAGATATAATTTGTCATATTTATTCCTTATTTTATATAATTTGGCTTAACTTTTGGCACAATTTTATGAATGTTACATATATAATGTCACTACTTCAGGGACTCTAATGAGTTTCTCTCCCTCTACATACGCCTTTCAAATACAACATGTAAACAGTTGTCTGCGTTAATAATACTTTTATATTTTGATGAATTTCCAAGTGATTGTGAGGCTATAACATTAAAAAAATTACTGCCTACTCACTTACTAGACCTAATATTCTCAGAGATAATGATTTTGCACCTTCTGACTGCAAGATTCACATAAATTAATGTCCAGAACATCCACTTCTTCTTCTACTATTATTGCAATCCATATGTGATTCTTGTGACTGTGCATACATATATGTTTCATATACGTGTACAAACTATAGTATAATTATCCCTTTAGAATTCATTATATGATATTTGGAAATATATTCATGTTGAAGTTTTGTTTAAGAAATTTTGAAAATATGTGTGAAGATTATTTATTTTATATATTTATATTATATTTTATAATTACTTATAAATAAATCAATTAGCTATAAACAAAAAATAACAGAATAGAAAGCATAATAAAAATGTATTTAATGTATGTTTAATGAAATTATTTATAAATGTCAAAAGTTGCTTATTTTATCTACAATGTACAATAAAAGGGAAAATATTTAGTTAATTGATTCAATAACAAGCCCATTATTACTTGAGCTGTAGTGTGACTTTTGCAACCCTAAATATTATAGCTGAACAACAGAAGGGGAAAACAGTAGATCATCTATTATGCTGAGCAGTTAATGATATTTTATTGCATTATTTATCAAATACTGTGGATGTTATTTGTAGCTGCAAGCTTGACCTTAACTAATCATAATATGATGAATGTGTATATCGTAAAGGCACTGTGACAAAATGCCCTATTATTTTACAAAGCAGAAACATGAACTAGTATTATGAAATTTAGAAAGAGTGAAGTTTCAAAATATTAATGTTCACTCACATTCAAAACATAATATATGCTTACAATTCATACATGGCTGCTGAAATTTCTTTCTCCATCAGCGATATAGCATTATCACTACATTAAATGATGCCTGCAAAGTATTTTATAGCAGGCACACTGTATTGACATTATACTGTTAAAATTCAAGTTTTCATTCTAACAGGAGGATGTAAAAAAATAAGCTTTTCACAATGTTATTAATGAGTTTGTATTTAATTAGATTTGAATACACATTTTGGAGAGAAAATATACATGTGATAAAGGAACCAATACATACTGCATAATTTTTGTCATTTTTCTAGGAAAGAAAATGGACTATAATTTCAAATGAGAACAATCACTTCATTTTGTATATCCTTTTTGAAGATTTGGAATGAGAACTTAGCTCATTAGGACTGTTTCTTCTCATGAAACATTATTATAATGGCAATGAAGCAATATTTTAAAGCAAGAATAGATTTTTTAAAGCAGTTCTTAGATATCAAATCATGAAGCTTACTTTATACAACAGCCACCCAGATTTGTCAAAGGAGAATATATTAGCAATTAAATGAGAACTGCCACCCAGTGAAAAGGTCTGATCCATACTATCAACATAATGATTAATAAAAGGTAAAAGGATTTCCTTCTTTTTTACAGCCGAGTAGTGTTCTATTGTGTAAATGTACCACAGCTTTTTGATCTCTTACTCATCAACTCATCTACTGATGGGCATTGGGCTACTTTCAAATCTTGGCTATAATGCAGTTGGTGAAGCCACTGTGGAAAGCATTATGAAGTTACCTCAAAAATTAAAATTTGAACTGCCTTTTGACTCACCAATTGCACTTCTGGGAATATAATCGAAGAATCCAAAAAACATTAACTTGAAAGTCTATCTGCACTCCTATGTTTATTGCAGCATTATTTGTCTCATAACTTGTTATATGTAAAACTGAGGACATTTTTCTTTTAAATTTTATGTTATTTTATATGAATGTTGTATGTAATAAATTATTTTTTTGTAAATATTCACTTTTTCTCTTCTTTCCCCTGAGGTTCAGTATTCTCTCTCATAACAATGACTTTGGGTATGCCCATGTGACTTGCTTTGCCACATAAAAGAACATGATAGTATAGAAGACTTGAGTGTGCTTCTGCAGTTTGATTTAGCTAATCTCTTTCTTGAATCTTCTGTGGGAAGGCATGCCCTCGATTAACAGCTTTATAATCAGCCTGGCTCCAGATGGAGATTTATGAAGCAGATGTGGACTCAACTGGGATTCTGGAACAAAGCATAATAGGGAGTCACTATATTGATTTCCGAAGAATCCAGCAGAGAGCCACAGGTGACTTATAGATTATTGTTAAGAAACTATAATATATTCTTAAGTCGTATACAATTAAGAAGCAAATTTATTCTTAAATTAGAGTAAATTTATATGTTTAAGGTCTATTTATAGAATATTTTAGAGAAATTTTTATGAGGAATAAGTAACGGTAGCAAGACTACTTCATATTATGATACATAAAATGTATTCAGCATTTCTAAATAAGATACCATACTTTATCTTATCAATTCAGTCTATAAAGGGTAACACATGTGAGATCACACTTAAGATCACATCTGTACAGAAATAGCAAACAGTTTTGAAATGCCAGTTTGATTCAGTACCTAATGAAGATGTCCAAAACAAACTTGGCAAGAGTTTACAACTTTTTCTTATATGTGTTTTTGCACTTTTAAAATTTAAGTTGTAAGTATCATATATTAATTCTAGAACAAGGGATTAGAGCTTTCTATGAGAAACTGTGAAGCTCAGGAAGACTGATACCAGACTCAAAGAAACAGAACTTTCACATGGTAGAATCATCAAGAGCTGATTCTGAGTCCATGACCCCTAGACTATCTATGCATTAACCAAATGGAAATATTTTTTATTAAATAAACACACCTATTTTCCAGAAAAAAATTGTAAAAGTTTTTAAATTGCTTATTTTTTTTCTTATTTTATGGGATAGGATACTCTTTTTTTTTTTTTTTAATATAGTCTCTTGGAAATGGGCTATTGTCATGAAAGGTGGTCTTGAGTTTTGAATATGTAAAGCTTTTTATATGGATAATAGAAAGACAGTTTAAGAGTGTGAAATAACTGCTATCTGAAAATAGCTCAATCCAAAGAAATTTCCACATATGCAAAATCTCTAATAAAGTTTGATTTTTAGAATAAAATATTGGTCCTGAGCATGGAACTCAGGATAACAATTATGCTAAGGGTTTCTTGCTGCTTTAACAGTAAGGGGCTAATTAGAATGTAAAACAGTACTTAGAATGTAATGCATATAGTAAAAAAGGACAAGTGTGTGTATAAATATGCTAGTCTCTTTAGAGAGGAAAAATATCATTGATTTCTGGATGAAAAGAAGTTGTGTGTGTGACTGGTAAGGTCCAGTGCTAATATTAACCAAACAAGCTGGCAGCTTAATTTATTGTCAAAAAGTTACCATTTATAAAGTGGCTTTGGAGCAAAGTTAAGTTCTGCTACCTAGTAACAGCACATAATGAGTAAGTTATCTATCCTCTGTATGTCCTGGTTTTCTTACCAATAGAATGAGAATAATAATACCCTGCCATATAGAAATATATGTAACTATTGGAAACTTTTACTATGTATCAGGAACAGTGTTTGATACTAGAGGTACCAAGATAAAAATTAACGGTCTTGAGCAGAAAGAGCAAGAAATTATGTAATTTCACTAAGTGGTTAAATACTCTAAAAGCCTAAGAAGCATAGAATGCAATGAAAATATCAAAAGAGAATATTTAATCAAGACAAGGTGGTGAGGGAAAATTTTATAGCAAGTGATGTTTTAGCTGTGTGTTAAAGTATGTATAGGAGGCAGATATGCAAAAGAGTGGATGTTGGGAAATCAAATTTTTCAGAGTCTTTGGCAAATGTATTAAGTATTCTATAAATGTTTGATAAATTTGTGAGGGAATGATTACATGAATGTTTTATCTGCTGACAAAATTTTATTTTTCAATGATAATTATTGAAAGAAAATTATAATTTTATAGTATAAACAATCATAATAATAATCTTAGTGTTACCAGAATTTGATAAATAAACACTTTAAAACATTCCATTGCATTTGTGAAGTGTTTTAACATATAGTTAACTAAGAAAATAATTGCTTATTCAAAAAAAGAAAAATTAAAGTCCTGGCTGGATAGCTCGGTTGGTTAGAGCATCATCTTGAAGCACAGAGGGTTTGATCCCAGACCAGGGCACATACAGAAGCAGATTGATGTTTCTCTCTCTATCTCTCCTTTACTCTCTTGCTAAAATCATTACATATTTTTTTTAAAAAAGAAAACTTTAACTTTAAAAAAATTAAAGTATTTACACAAACACACAAAAGAGTGAATATAACAAAGTGTAGAAGGTCAACTTTTCCAGGCAAAGCATTATCTTTTCAGAAGTTTGGAAAATTAGTTTTAAAAAACACATATTTCAACAAAACAAGTAATCACAAGTGATGAGAGGTTGTGGAGTAAACAGAACCCTCATATCATATACTGCTGGTGGGAATGTAAACTGGTACAACCACTATGAGAAACAGCATAGTCTCCTCCAAAAAATTTAGAATACAGTAATCACATGACCCAGAAACCCCTCTTCTGGGTATCTACATAAAAAATATAAAAATATTTATTTGCAAAGATATATGCATTCCAATCTTCATTGCAGCCTTATTCACAGTTACCAAGACATGGGGACAACTAAAGTATCCTTCAATACATGATTGGATAAAGAAGATGTGGTATGTATATACAATGGAATACTACTCAGTTATAAGGGAAGATGAAATATTGCCCTTTGACAACATAGATGAACCTTGAAAATATCAAGCTAATTGAAATAAGTCAGAAAAAGTTAAGAACCATATGATTTTACTCATATGTGGAATATAAAACTGAAAGCAATAAATGAACAATGAAGAAAAACAAACACTTATAGATACAGGCAACAATATGGTGGTCACCAGAGGGAAGGGGGATAAGGGAGTAGGTGGTAAAATATCTGGTAACAGAAGATTTGATTTTGGACAGTGGTTACACGATCCAATTTACAAATGATGTATCATAGAATTGTACTCTTGAAACGTATATAATCTTATTAACCAATGTCACCCCAATAAATTTAATTAAAAAGTACGTATTCAAGATTGCTTTTTCCATGCTTACAATTATGTGATGTTTGCTAAGTATGTCTGGTACAAATGTATAAATAAATGTTCTTACTTAATTTTTAGATATTGTTTTGCCAAGTGTTCTTTTACAGAAATCTGTAGTCTCATAGAAAAACTCTATATTATTACATGCTTCACTCTCAATTATAATATATTTGATCCACAATAACTGAAGTAAAAAAAAAGTATACCTGAGGTTTTTTAGTATTGAAATCAATGCAAAAGATTATGCTGTCTAAAATCATCATTTCAGAGATTAGAAAAGTGAAGTTTGATGATTTGTAATAATTTTTCCAATAAAACAAAATTAGCAAACATTTCTTGGGATTAAAGCACTTTGTAAAATATATATTATCTATTACAAAGGATATATATATAAGTAAACATAATATAATTAAATCATTTACTTACCTTCCAGGGGTGCGGCAAACACTGTTGATCAGAGGTCCCCAAACTACAGCCCGCGGGCCACATGTAGCCCCCTGAGGTCATTTATCCAGCACCCACCGCACTTCCAGAAGGGGCACCTCTTCATTGGTGGTCAGTGAGAGGAGCACAGGATGCATCCGCACCCATAGTTCCCATTGAAATACTGGTCAATTTGTTGATTTAAATTTACTTGTTTTTTATTTAAAATTTTGTATTTGTTCCCATTTTTGGTTTTGTTTTTTTTTTTTTTTTTTTTTTTAGTTTAAAATAAGATATGTGCAGTGTGCATAGGGATTTGTTCATAGTTTTTCTTTTATAGTCCGGCCCTCCAACGGTCTGAGGGACAGTGAACTGGCCCCCTGTGTAAAAAGTTTGGGGACCCCTGCTGTTGATCATCTAAGCAAGACCAGTCTCCCTTTCCCATGTTAAACAAAAAATAAATTTATTCTTTTGGTAACATACCCAGCCTGGGAGCATAAATCATGGATGTTCTAATTGCTGATTCTTGACAGCTAGAGTAGCAGACCAAGATGGCTCCTTCAGGGAGCAACAAGAGGAGTGATGTTAGCCATCATGATGATTAGCCACAGGCATTTTTAGTGCTTAGAGATCATGGGACAGTCCTACATTGTAAAAATCTGACTCATGCAAAATGCCAATGTTGTCAATTGGAAACACTAACTCTACTAATCATGTGATCTTGTTCTGCTGTGCCAGAAATGAGAGTGTAGGGATGTGCATATTACCCAGTTTGGGCCAAATAAAAGATAAAATAATTATGCTGTAGACATCAGTAGTTTTTCTCCTTGGTATAAAGATGTGGTCTTATGAAATAAGCCTATATTTACCCTTCTGCTCTTTCTCATTGTTGTGTGCACTCTCCTCATGGGATATATTAGTTGGAGCAGAGCTGCCTCTGTGTGATTATGAGGTTACTAACATTCTCAAGAAAGCATTAGGGCCCTGGCCAGTTGGCTCAACAGTAGAATGTTATTGGCTGGTGTGCATAAGTCCTGGGTTCGATTCCCAGTTAGGGCACACAGGAGAAGCCTCCATGTGCTTCTCCACCTCTTCCTTTTCTCTCTCTCTCTCTCTCTCTCTCTCTCTCTCTCTTCCTCAGCCCTGGGTGCTGAGGGTGACTCCATGACCTTACCTCAGGTGCTAAAATAGCTCTGTTGCTCAGCAGCTAGAGTAGCAGGCCAAGATGGGCAGAACATCGTCCAACAGGAGGCTTGCCAAGTGAATCCAGTTGGGGCACATGCTAGAGCTTATCTGTCTCCCTACCACTCACTTAATTAAAAAAAAAAAAAAAGCTATAGGATGGCAGGGAAGGGTGGAAAAGTCACTGAATTGACTCAGGGAATGCACACCACCATATATCTCAATGAACAAAATAGTACATAGCCATATAGGTAAAATACGGTCAGTCAGAATCTCTGCCATTTGCTCTTGAAGGCATGCTGACTGATAAAACAGATATCTTGGGTAAATTTTGTCATTGAAAATAAAATAAATAAATATTGTTTAGCTATTTGTTATTAAACCATCCTACAGTTAATGCTTGTTTTAACGAACCTCTATGATCCATTGACAGTAGGCCACTGCTATTTTCAAGCCTCTAAATAGTATTAGAAATTGGATTAGGTTATTTTACTTTCTGAGATATAAAATATGTAAATAGATACAACACTTTCTCACTAAAAGATAGTACTTTGAAGTACATTCACTATTTGTCTCTTTACTTTTAGCAATGATCTCTTGCCAAGAAAAAAATATGCTATGAACTTAAAAGAGGGTCTTTGAATGATGGATACCTTAAATAATTTAGTAAAGTCATGTAAAATTAGAAAAAATACCCTGAAACATAATAAATGACTTCCAAGAAATAGGCAATCTAACTAATTTAGATAATAAAGATTTGTAATTTGAGTTCTAATCAGTTTCTTTCTTACATATTTGGAAAATGTTGCTAAATCTTATAGCTGGAAAAAAGACATCATCCTTTGTAGTATGTACAGGTTATGTCGTATGTTAAACAATATTTTTGATTACTCTAATACTGTTCATGGTTTAATTATCTTTTCAATATATTTAAGCATTTATAAAAAAATGTTTTAACAGCTTACCCAATGCACATTTAGTACATTTTGAAATCATTCTTTTAAATAAGTAGAGAAAAATGGAAACTAATCTATGTATGTAGAATTATAATAGATGCTTCTGTTTTGTGCTCGTGATTGTTGGTAGTGATATATCACTTGTGGACTGCGCTAACAATATGTCCCAGAGTTTCACAAATATAATTAAATTAGTTACATAAGTATACAGTTAACAAAAAGCTTTATACAATATTACATAGAAATATAGTATAATTAAAATTTTCCATTTTCTAAGCTGAACAGTTTTATTTAGTTAATATAATTTTCTATTAATTTATTTAGCCCATATTTAAATATATGTGTATTATTAGTTTTGTTATTTTCCTATAGATTATTTCTTCCAGATAATAACTAGTATTAAGCAGAATAGTTTAGAATTTATAAAAAATTGATGAAGTAAAATGAAGAGTAAAACATAAAATGAGTAAATAAGTAAAATGTAAACCTTTATATTCGATGAATGGACCTAACAGTTGAATGCATATTTGATTTATTTGGTATATATTTGAAAATATAAATGCCTAGGTCCCATTTCAAAAATTGTAATAGTCTGGGGTGAAGCATATGTACCTATAATTACTTTTTAAAGAGATTTTATTTATTAATTTTAGAGAGAGAAGTGAGAGAGAGGCAGAGGGAGGAGCAGAAAGCATCAACTCTTAGTAGTTGTTTCTCCTACGTGCCTTGACCAGGCAAGCTCAGAGTTTCAAACCAATGACCTCAGCATTCCAAGTCAATGCTCTATCCAGTGCACCACCACAGGGCCAGGCTATAACTACTTTTTAAAAAGCATTCCAGGTAATTCTTGTATACTGCCCAATTGAGAGCCTTTCAGCAAAAATCAATTTATTTAAATAAATAAATGCTTAGAATCAAAAAGATTCTGTGGCTTGAAAGACTTGATAATTATTGAGTTCCACACATCTTAAAAGACTTCTTTTCCACCACACCTGTAGGCTAAAAATACTGTTGCCTTAGACTACTATCAGAAAATCAACTCTACTGGCAATAATGGAGATGCCCACATATTATCTGGACACTCACGTTTCTACTAGAAGATTTTTATATATGATCCAGCATCTCCTCTTAAAAAAAACCAAAAGTGTAGATTTCGAATGAGTGAGGAAAAATGCAGAAAAGCAGGTGGTGGCTGATGGGCAGAGAGAAAAAGATACAGTGAATGTTGTGCTACATTTTTACTTGTATATAATTAAATGTTCCTTTAGATTAAATAAAACTAGAATTGACAACATTCTTGAAAAGATTAGAGTGCACCCGTAATGATTTATACCAGCTTTCACTGTCATAATAAAAATAGCTCTATAACACCCTATTCTGTGGTTTGTCAGCAATATTTTTGTCAATTAATTTAGTGTCTTTTCTGGCTAGTCTTTCTTTTCTTCTTCTTCTTCTTTTTTTAAACACAGGTGTTTCTTAATTAATATTTATTAACCACTTGTTACAGAAACATTTTTCAAAATACAGTTTAAAGAATGCTTGTATCAATAATACCTAAATCTACACATTTCAAAGGCTCATTCAGTCATAGTGAATAAGAATCTTTAAGAATTTATGGCTGCACTTATTATACTAATTATTATACTCCATTTAAAATTTTTATCTTAAAACTGTTTTATATTTACTCTTTTTTTCTAAGTGAGAGGAGAGGAGATAGAAAGACAAACTTTCACATGCACCCCAACTAGGATCCACCGGGCAACCCCTGTCTGGGGCCGATGCTCAAATCAACCGAGTTATCCTCAGTACGCAGGACCACTGCTCGAACCAATAGAACCGTTGGCAGTGAGAAAGGAAGAGCGGTGAATAAGGAGAGAGAGGGGAGAGAAGCAGATGGTGGTTTCTCCTGTGTGCCCTGATAGGAAATTAAACCCAGGACATCCATACACTGACAGATTCTTTATCCACTGAGCCAGGTGACCAGGGCCTACCATTACCATTAAAATACTATTTGCCTTAATCTTATCCTATTTCCCACTATTAATTCTATTTTACTCATTATAGCACTTGACATAGTTTATTGAAATTTTAAAATACAGTAGTAAGTAGGTCCTTTCCTCTATGTTCCAAGAAACTAGCATGGTCCTTAGCATATTGTACATATCAATATATATCTGTGGAATAAAGAAATGATATAATAAACACCTTCATCTTTATTTATACTCAAAAGATAACTCAATGTCTTTGCCTTTAAAATTCTGCTTTAAACTATCTGTTCTTCCTTGGTTTTTCTATTTTATATGCTTTTGCTTTATACCTATACCTCTCTGAGGTTTCTCCTGGGAAGATAGGTCACTGTTTAAAGACTCAAAAAAGCAGCCTGTGGACTATTTCTATATCTGCTATCTATCTTATGTCTATCAGCATAAAAATAAAAGATGAGATAAAACTGTCTCTACTTACAAATGGTGTAATTGTCTATGCAGAAAATCCAAAAAAGTCTACAAAATGCTCTTTGGACACAAAAATGATTTCATATTAACTAATACAAGCTAAAGAAATTGACTAAATTTTTATATATTAGCAATGAACATGTAAGCACTAAGATGAAAATGCAATACCACTGATACTGGCAGATTCAAGGCATGTGTGAGTCAGTAGATATATAAGAAATCTCTGGCCTGACCAGGCAGTGGTGCAGTGGATAGAGCGTTGGACTGGGATGCGGAAGACCCAGGTTCGAGACCCTGAGCTTGCCAGCTTGAGCGCGGGCCCATCTGGCTTGAGCAAATGCTCGCCAGCTTGGACCCAAGGTCGCTGGCTCCAGCAAGGGGTTGCTCAGTCTGCTGAAGGCCCACTGTCAAGGCACATGTGAGAAAGCAATCAATGAACATTAAGGTGTCACAACGAAAACTGATGATTGAAGCTTCTCACCTCTTTCATTCCTGTCTGTCTATCCCTCTCTCTGACTCTCTCTCTGTCCCTGTAAAAAGTACATAAATTAAAAATAAAGAAATCACTGTACTTTTCACTCAATATTATTGTGAACCTTAAATTTCTCTAAAAAATTATTTAATAAAAAAATTACCATTTACAATTGCTCAAAATATTTAGATGTAAATGTAACAAGACATGCGCAGAATTTATATGATGAAAGGTATATACCTATTGAAAGAAATAAAAATATATAAAGGTGGAGAGATCTATCATGCTTATAGTTTGTTTCAACAAAGTAAAAATGACAGTTATCCCACATTGATATAGCGGTTTAAAGCAATTTTTATCAAAATCTCAAAAGTATTTTTAAATTGATATGAATACACACAAATATATATATAATCTACATATCACTATTCTAAAATTCATATGGAAAGACAAAGATCCAGACACTCTAAAATAATTTTGAAAAAGAGTAGTTTAGTCAGTGAAAATAATCCACTAAGTTCAAGACTTAATATCTAGATATAGTACTCAAAGCTGTAATATTGACAAAGAGACATAAGTAGATGGAACAGATTTCTGAGACCAGAAATAATGCAGACAGATAATTTCTCCTCATTTTTGACAAAGTTGCAAAAAAAATTCAGTGGAAAAAGGATTGTTCTTCCAAATTATACTGAAAAAACTTGGACATATATGGAAAATAAAAAATTAACTGTAAGCCTCACATCTTAAACAAAATGAACTCTAAATAGACCCTGGACTTAATGTAAAATACAGAATTATAAAAGTATAAAAACAATAAAATACAGGTGAAAATGTTTGGGATATAATACTAGTCAATAGTTCTTAGATTTGATACCAAAAGGATGATTGACATAAGAAAATATTGGTAAATTGGATATAACCCAAATGAAAAAAGCTGTTCTATAAAATGGCCTATTATGAGAATAAAAATACAAGTTAGAAAACAAACTACTTAAAAAACACATATTTGACACAGGTATAGTATCTAAAATACATAAATAACTCTCAAATTTAGTAGCAAAAATGCAAACAATCTAATTAGAACATGAGCCAAACATATGAAGAGACATTTCATTGCAGAATATATAAAAATGGCAAATAAACACATTAAAAACTGATTAACATAATTTGCAATTAAAGAAATTTAAGTTACTACACATCTATCAGAATGGCGAAAATAAAAAAACAGTGACAGAGCTGTCCCTGTTGAGAAGAGAGAAAAAAATGGTATTTACACATCATTGGTGAAAATATAAAATGATACAGCCACTCTGCAAATCAGTTTGATAGTTCCTTTGAAAGATAGGCATACAGCTACCGTACAACCCAGAGACTGAACTCTTAAGTGTTTACTCAAGTAAATGAACAACTCTGTTTACAAACAAAACAAAATAAAAATGTATATAAATATTTATATCAGCTTTAATGATAATAGTTTAAGCTGATGCCCATATATTGGTGAACAGTTCAACTCTGCTACAGCTGTAACATGAAATACTGCTCAGCAATAAAAAAGGAATGAATTATTAATGCATGAAACAACCTTGTTGAAACTCCAAAAAGTTAAATGCTTCATGAAAAACCAAGTCCAAAAAATAATACTATATTAATTTATATAAAATTATTGAAATGACAAAATTATAAACATGAGAACATATCAGTGGTTGTTAGAGGTTAAAAAAATCTCTAAGGAAAGTGGATTGGGTTATGAAAGGTAACATGAGAGATCCTAGAGGTGATTGTTATTATAAATACTATAGAGGATATGGAAAAAATGAAACCGTATTAACTACAGGTGATCATGTAAACTGGTACAGCCATTATGCAAAAAAGTACAGAGGTTCCTCAAAAAAGTACAACTTTTAATTAAGAAAAGAAAGGGCATCAGAGGCTTGGGTCTGAGAAGACCAGTGTTTTTAAGAAAATAGTCCACACACACACACACACACACACAAATGTATAAACAGAACAACTGAAAGAATTCCAAATGTGTTCAGACTTTGATAATCCTTTCATCAGAAACTGGTGATTTTTTTTTAAAATATGATGAAACTTTAGAAAAAATTGAAAATCTATTAATATTAAAATAAGTAGAAAATTATAAATAAAGTAAATGAGCTTTCAGCCCCAGCTATTCTGGCCAAGAGTACACTATACAAAGAACCAAGTTCAGAATTTTTACAGTGATGTTTTGTATAAATTATAGCTCTGTGATTCACTAATCAAAGAATATTTCTTCATCTCTAAAATGAGATGATATGATATTATTACTTCTCAGTATCGGTAAAATATTAAATGCTTTGATGTATGTCAGTGCTAAACATGGTATCAGATTCAGGAAAGTAATTTAGTAAAAATAAGTTCTTAACCATCACTACTTTGCCAAATTCCAAATGGTAAATTAAGAATATCAAAAAGTGGACTTAAGAAATAAAATATTGCTTATGGTTATATTTTATTTATAATTAGCAGTTATAATTTAGTTAGAGCTAAATGGAAGATTATGGCAATTAAACCATTAGCACAATACTCATAATGCTCTGATATCTAGAAATGTACCGTGTTTCCCCATTTATAAGATGCACTGTTTTTTGTCTAAAAACTGGGTATACAGTAGTTATACAGTGGTTGTGGCATTTCAAATGCCATAGATGGAACTGTGGACGATGTTATATATAAAGACAGTGATTTGTCATCAGACACTGACGAGGACAACCTAATGGATGGAAATTTTGACAGTGACGAGAAGTTTTATGAATTTTATGATAAATAAAACATGAGTTCAATAACTTTATGTAATACATTTTTTTTTTCAAATTTTGGGCTCCAAAATTAATGTGTATCTTATACATGGGAGCATCTTACACATGGGAAATACAGTACACATCTCCATTCAACTCAATGAAATCTCAAGGTTTCTTAGGCACCACAAATTATTTGATTTCAATTACTACAACAAGGAAATATGTCATCTGTATAAATGTTTAATTTTAAGCTATATAATCAAATAATAGCAAAATAAGACTTAATCAAAATTTCACTAATTTTTAATAAAAATCTTTTCTATTCTTTATCATTTTTTCTTTTTATTTTTCTCCTTTTCCAAGTGAGAGGAGCGGAGATAGAGAGACAGAATGCTGCATGCTTCCAGACCGGGATCCACCCAGCAATCCCCATCTGGGTCTGATGTTCTGCCCATCTGGGGCCATCCTTGCAACCCAGCTATTTTAAGCACCTGAAGTGGACGCTCCATGGAGCCATCCTCAGCTCCTGAGGCTGATGAGCCTGAACAAATGGAGGCATGGCTGCAGGAGAGGAGAGAGAGAGAGAAGGAAGAGGGGTAAAGAAGCAGATGGTCACTGTTCCTGTGAACCCTGACCAGGAATCAAACCTGGGACATCCACACACCTGGTTGGCCAATGCTCTACCACTGCATCAACTATCCAGGACTGCATATTTTCTTTTCTTATATGACAAAATACACATTATTAAAATAAATTAAATGATTTTTAATGGATAGTAAAACTTAAACATCTTACTGTCATTATCTGGGAAGATGCAAAACAAATATATATGTTAGCTTTCTTATGCTTCTATTATTTTAATTAAAACTTTAGCACAAAGCAATCTACATAATATTTTTGATTAGAAAAATTTACCTGTAATTTACTAGGTTAAAATATTTTTGTAAATTTTAATGGGGTTTATTCTAAAGCAAACTAAAGATTTCTAAACTATTATTATTTTTTAAAAGTTATTTACAAATTACAGCCTTTTGATACTTTATAGTTTAATATTGACAAAAGGCACTAGTGTTTAAATTTGTGATGAATGGCATATGTTTTATTAAATATGAAAATCAAAGTTATTTATCATATTACATAATATTAGAAAAAGTGCAATATTTAGGTAAAAGTAATTCCTTTTGCCTTTATATTTTCAACATGCATTGTTAAAAATAGAACTCCCACTTTATTAGTTGGTTTATTCTTATATTTTTAATAATTCCATTATCCATAAGAAATTTTGACTTATAAATAAAGGACAACTTTATTTTTTATTTATTCAGTATTGTGCCTTAAAATACATGATAGAAATTAATATATTTATTAAAATACTTTCATATAGTATATAATAAAGCATCTTTTCTACCAAATTAAAATGGGAAATGATATTTTAGATAATACACACTGTTAGGATGTAACAAAAGGGTATAAAAAAGAAATGACTATATCACATTTGGTCACTCTTATTTATTCTATAAAAGTACGAGAATATTGAATATGTAGAGTTCAGAATTTATGAGGAAGAGAAAAAAAGTTTGTGTAAAGTTTTTATTTGCTTAAAAATGCTTACTCTGTTGTAGTTCAGTGGGATTAACGTCATTTTAAAGTTACTAGAGGTTACTAGAGTTGCATATTACTTTTTTTTTAAGTCCAATCAGTTTGCCACTTGGTTCAACAATCCCCTTGGGTGCAATTTGATTCAGTGTCATAAAACTGTTTATCTTGTATAAATTTGTGAATAAATCACTTCCCTCACTACTCAGTAAGGTCCATTTAGCACACACTTAGTAGAAAGAAAGTGTTTTCCCTATAAGATGAAGACATTGTAACCTTATGTCTGCCATAAGGTTGAAATCCAACATAGATGCTCTTTTCTTCCTACAAGCACAATCTAGTTAATCATTAAATATATAGTATACAGATATCCAATAGCCACAAGACAGTTGACAACTTATATTACTCAGTTATAATAAAGACAAATAGCAATCTAAACATGCGTATATATTGCACCCTGCAATGCAACTTGCTCTGATATTGTTGCCAGGTAACTTCCCAGAACAGACTAAAAATACTTCCTGTAATTTGATGTATCAGGACACATGTACATTTAAAGAAATGACCAAAGCTCGTGTATTTTAAAAAAAATAGTGCGACAATAAAAGGTATTTAAATGCACACATTGGTAAATCAACATGAAATTTTGTACTGTAATATATATGATTCCTGGTGTGCATCTTTAATAGATATATGACTTCTCATAGATTTCCAATGACTCACAATATATGGAAGTGAAATCAGTTATTTTATGGAATGAATTGAGTGTTTCTAAGGGATTTATACCATTGTTTGAGGAGATTTTGTGAAGCAAAATTTAACTGAAATAAAACAAATTATTTTCTTAGTCATTATAAACTGGAATAAACAAAATGGAATTATACAGTAAGTATACATATATTGTCTTGTATATTGGATATTTACATTTTTTTACTGATTTAATTTTATATGTACATATATTTTTGCTTCCCTAATTGATCTATCATAAGTATATTTTCTCTCTAAAATTCACATACAGTATATAATCTATTATTAAAGGAATTAAAAAAAATGGTAGACAGATATATAAAAATAATTATATTGTCACACAACAAATCAAGCATGCTAAATTATTTTCCTCTTTTCTTCCTCTCTGAATGAATTAGATTGACCTTACTGTTTATTATTCAAAAGAAAAGACATAACTTTAATTCCTATCTTTTCAGGAAAAAATGTCCATTTATTCCCTTGATCAATATTTTGTGTCTTCCAGAGAGTATCTAGTTTATTTTTATTTTTTTCCAGAATAGTTTGTGATTGTTTAGGTTTAGTCATTCAATGACATTTTTCAAAGACCAGAAAAATATTTAAGACATTCCCATTTTGATACATTTTCCTTTAACCACAATTTTGTATGCTTGTAGGTCGTAGTTGTATAGTAGGAAATGTAAGACTAAGCTTATGAATAGATACACTAAACAACTAACAAAGCAAGTGTATTCCACTTCATTACACTGCTCTGTAATAAATTCTAAATTCCACAGTACTCTTTTCACTAAATTATTTTATTTCTGAAGCTCAATTAATGCAAATATTAATGTAAAGTAACTAAAGTTTATTCATTGGGTAAACCAAATTTTATCTGAGAAGTAATATGTTCTAAGAATTGTGCTAGGTACTAGAAATAATAACTTTTATTATAGCAGCAGCAACAACAACTATAACATGCAATGATAGAAGAACCTAAAGAATCTGACATCGAGAGGGTGATGATAATACTACATATTAGCATTTACAGAATCATAGTTTTCCAGGCACTTAATATCTTTATATGCATCACCTTATTTTATTATTAAAACAACCTTTCTTTAAAAAGTTGTTATTATTATTTTTAATTTATAGACAAAGAAACTGAGACACAATATTTTAAATTTTAAGCAAAACTCTAGAGAAGCAGAGCTGTTATTCAAATTTAATTTATTTTATATCAAAGTATATCTTGTCAGGCAATGGATTTTTAAAATGCATTGGCATAAGTTTAGTCATGAAATTTGCATGCTCTTACTTTTCTTTAGATGAATAGCTGCTGACAATGACATGTAAGATCTAGAATAAAGGCAAGAAAATCAACTGTGGAGTCATTTAAATAGCTATAAAATTAAGCTACATTTTGTTTGTTTGTTTGTTTGTTTATTTGCTTATTTATTTATTTAAGTTAGAGGAGGTGAGATAGACAGACTTTCTCATGTGTCCCAACTGTGATTTACCTGGCAACCCCCATCTGGGGCTAATGCTCAGGCCAACTGAGCTGGTCCCAGCGCCCAGGTTAATGCTCCAATTGAGCCACTAGTTGAAAAAGGGGCAGATGGAGTAAAGGGGGGAGGGAGGAGAAGAGAAGCAGATAGTCACTTCTGTTGTGATCCTTGACTAGTGATCTAACTGGGACAATTGCACACTGGGCTGATGTCCTATCCACTGAGCCAACCAGCCAGGGCCTACCTAAATTATTTTTTAAATGTACTTGAAATGTGAGTAAAAGATTGAGGATTAACTGTAGACATTTTGTAGATAGAACTAAAATTAATAATGTGGAAATTGTTGTTGAGGAAAACAGTGAAAGATACCTCATTCTTTTTGGTTTTGGCAAAAAAGTTATGTGAAAATGGTAAAAATAAGAGGCCAAGATGATTGTTGAGAGAAAACTAATAAAATGAAATGTTGAGCCTGAAGATAAGATGCCTAATAAACCAAATAAAAGAATTTGGAACTCAGAAGGGTATATATATTTCCAGAAATGTAAGTTTGCAAGTGACAAATTGGTGGGATTATGTTCTAAAATTGGTTAAAAGAAAAAGAAAGATATGAGATCCATTGCTTCAGAGAAATGATGGGTAGATTGAAATGCTGAAGAATCTGAGAACTTAAATCAGTGAAATAGAAGGGGAAGAGTCAAGGTAAAGTCAGGAGACAGAGGCTGTGAGAGTAGAGCAGAGATGTTATAAAATAAAAGATTATGAAAGTAAATGTTCAAGGGAAATGTGATAGGATTGTGATGTTGCACCAAGGGGTTCACATCAATTAGTGTTCATAAATTGACCATAAGATCAGCCACCAACAATGTATGGTTTTCTTTCTCTTTTTGCTTTCTGGGTATAGACATCATAAAGGGAGGTATGGAGGATGAAGAGGGTGAGGGAGGTGGAAGGGAGGGAAGGAGAGGCACAGAACAGGAGAGAGAAAGAGAAAAACTATTTTGTATAGTAAGTGATTACTAACCAGAATAGCCTTTTTTTTCCTTTACTCTTTTGTTTTTATTTTTTAAGGGACAGAGAGAGAGAGTCAGAGAGAGGGATATATAGAAACAGACAGACAGAAATGGAGAGAGATGAGAAACATCAATCATCAGCTTTTTGTTGCAACACCTTAGTTGTTCATTGATTGCTTTCTCACATGTGCCTTGACTGCGGACCTTCAGCAGACCAAGTAACCCCTTGCTTGAGCCAGTGACCTTGGGTCCAAGCTGGTGAGCTTTTTGCTCAAGCCAGATGAGCCCACGCTCAAGCTGGCAACCTCGGGGTCTCGACCCTGGGTCCTCCACATCCCAGTTCGACGCTCTATCCACTGCGCCACCATCTGGTCAGGCAACCTTTTCATATTATATAGTTAATAGGAGATTTTTGACTCTGTAGAACACAAATGTATTTCAAGGAAGAAACTTATCAAGAAAAGCTCAAGTAAACTCAGAGGGTTTTTTTTTCTTTAAAAGTAAAGAATAATTTGAATAAAGTATTGGGAAGAGAGATAGAAACAGGCAAAATGAATAATTTGATATTTTCTATGTTTCTAAACTAATTTCAAGACCTTGAACTAAATTGACTGTTATGGGAAATATACCTGAAGAGTTTGAATGGATTTTAATTAGTGTTAAACAAATTCTCAGACCAGAAAATCATAATCATCAATCAATATCCTGCAAAGAAAAATAAATTCCTGCTTTTTCATTATTTCTCTCAAGAATGTAGTGTTTGTAATATTATACTTGTTTAGAAAAATAGAAAATTAATACTAGTCTTGTAAAAATAGTTTCAAACCCAAGAGTCTCCTTTATAAAATGCTGGACACATACAAGCTACACTTTATTGATTTAGACAATATAGGAGTTGTCAGAAAAATCCCATTTCTTAAAGCTATAACAAGATTTACTTAATATTAGATGTTTTTAAGACAATTATTACTTAGTTTTTATTGAATCAAAACAAATTTAGCTCATGTTGAAGATCTATAATCCTAATCATTGTATCCTTTTGATTTGTCTAACTGTGTACCTTGATGGTTGACTTCTCAATAAGAGATTAGATGTCCTACTACAAGTGTACTTGTTACTTTGAACTAGATGGGCAAACTACTTATTAATTCAAACTACTTTTGCATACTGACTTTTTTCTAATTTCATCACTAGAAGCTCCTTGAAGCTGCTTCATTCCTGTGTTGTAAATGATTGTTTATGTTACAGGCTAAATGCCCCTTCTCCCTGAAAAGCAAATTTAACCTGTAATGTGATTGAGCCCTAATTTGAACTTTATCAACATAAGGATCTATAATCATAATCTATGGCAAGATGAATCTGAATTCCAATAGGTGATGCTATGCAAATCTCTTTGCTTTGCAATGGCATCCAGCTGATGTAAGAGACAGGTAATCTACCAGGAAATTGTGGGGAGAAGAAGAACTGGTTGAGATACATTAAGAGATACTGTGAATGAAAATTAGTGTGTTATAGAAACTAATAAAAATAAACTATGTGTTATGGGTACAAATGCAAAGATGTTAAGAGGTTAGTTTGGGGCTGGAGCAAACCCTGAGATATGACTACTTTAGAAAAATATATAGAATGATACAAGAAGACTAAGATTATAATGCTAATGTACCCTAATATTTAAATAGAATTCAGAGAAGATTTCATAGGATTCTTGGAAAGAATGTCCAGAGAGGCAAAAAGGAAACTAACAAAGGAAAGAAGATGTCATTAACACAATAGTTCAAAACCCTATTTAAATGTGTACTGAAATGTAGCAAATGGCAATCCTTTTGACCTTTGTCATAAGAGTTGCAATGAAGCATTGGAGGTAAAACTTCAATTATACAAATAGGATTTGAAGAAATATGATCAGGTGAGGATCACTCTTAAAAAAATACTAGTTTTAAGAAACAGAATGAGAAGGAATGTTATTTAAAGAAAAAATGTAGGCTATGGAAAGGGCATTTTTGCTTTTTTATACTGCAAGATATGTGCACAAATATGTATTCTAAGGGTAAAAAATCCAATACAGATAGAGGTTGAATATGGCCAATTAAAGGGAAATATTAAATAAATCAAGATTGCTAATCAAGGGTAGACAGGATGCAAAACCAGTTGGAAGTACATCTTGTTTGGGAGAAGAAACATGTTTTCTGCTGAGGTGAGAAAAAATTCTGTACAGCATTTCAAAATAAATTATCTGTGGAGTAAAAAGCTTAACTTCTGAGAATCAGAAACTTTTCTTTATGAATCAGAAATTGACTTAATTATAAGTGAGGTTTATGTCAAAAGGGTAGAGGACTTAGAGAGAAAGCTGAAATTTTATTATTTTCCTTTTTTTGGTTTTCTTTGTGCCCCTTCGCGCCCCCCCTCTCTTACCCTCTCCCCCCTCCCCCTACCCCGTAAACACCACACTCTTGTCCATATACATAGTCTCACTCTTATGTCCCACCTATGCATGAAATCATGCTGTTTTCAGTTTTTTGTGTGTGTTTTATTTATTTCACTCGTATAATGTTATCAAGGTCTATCCATTTTGCTGTAAATGATCTGATGTCATCATTTTTTATGGCTGAGTAGTATTACATAGTATATATGTACCAAGGCTTTTTAATCCACTCGTCCTCTGACAGACACTTGGGTGTTTCCAGATCTTTACTATTGTGAATAATGCTGCCATGAACATGGGGGCGCATTTCTTCTTTTCAAACAGTGCTATGGTGTTCTTAGGGTATATTCCCAAAAGTGGGATAGCTGGGTCAAAAGGTAGTTCGATTTTTAATTTTTTGAGGAATCTCCAAACTGTTTTCCACAGTGGCTGCACCAATCTGCATTCCCACCAGCAGTGCAGAAGGGTTTCCTTTTCTCCACATCCTCGCCAGCACTTATTCTGTGTTGTTTTGCTGATGAGCGCCATTCTGACTGGTGTGGGGTAATATCTCATTGTGGTTTTAATTTTCATTTCTCTAATGATTAGTGATGTTGAGCATTTTTTCATATGCCTATTGGCCATCTGTATGTCCTCTTTGGAGAAATGTCTATTTATTTCTTTTGCCCATTTTTTGATTGGATTGTTTGTCTTCCTGGTGTCGAGTTTTATAAGTTCTTTATAAATTTTGGTTATTAACCCCTTATCAGACATGTTGTCGAATATGTTCTCCCATTGTGTGGTTTGTCTTTTTATTCTGTTCTTATTGTCTTTAGCTGTGCAAAAATTTTTAGTTTGATATAGTCCCATTTGTTTATCATGCCTTTTATTTCATTTGCCAGTGGAGGTAAATTGGCAAATATATTGCTGCTACAGATGTCGGAGAGCTTACTGCCTATGTTTTCTTCTAAGATGCTTATGGTTTCATGGCTTACATTTAAATCTTTTATTCATTTTGAGTTTGTTTTTGTGAATGGTGTAAGTTGATGATCTAGTTTCATTTTTTTGCAGATAGATGTCCAATTTTCCCAACACCATTTGTTAAAAAGGCTGTCTTTACTCCATTGTATGTTCTTTCCTCCTTTGTCAAATATCAGTTGTCCATAAAGGTGTGGGTTTATTTCTGGGTTCTCTGTTCTGTTCCACTGATCTATGTGCCTGTTCTTATGCCAGTACCAGGCTGTCTTAAGTATAATGACCTTGTAGTAAACCTTGATATCTGAAAGAGTGATACCTCCTGTTTTATTTTTTCTTTTTAAGATTGCTGAGGCTATTGGTGTTCTTTTTTGGTTCCATATAAATTTTTGGAATATGTGTTCTATATCTTTGAAGTATGTCATTGGTATTTTAATTGGTATTGCATTGATTTATAAATTACTTTGGGTAATATAGACATTTTAATGATGTTTATTCTTCCTAACCATGAGCACGGTATATGCTTCCACTTGTTTGTATCTTCCTTGATTTCTTTTATCAATGTATTATAATTTTCCGAGTACAAGTCCTTAACCTCCTTGGTTAAATTACTCCTAGGTACTTTATTTTTTTGGTTGCAATAGTGAAGGGGATTGTTTCCTTAATTTCTTTTGCTGACAGTTCATTCTTGGTATATAAAAATACCTCTGATTTCTGATTATTAATTTTATATCCTGCCACCTTGCTGAATTCATTTGTCAGGTCCAGTAGTTTTTTTACTGAGACTTTAGGGTTTTCTATATATAGTATCATATCATCTGCAAATAATGACAATTTCACTTTTTCTTTTTCAGTTTGGATGCCTTTTATTTCTTCTTCTTGTCTGATTGCTGTAGTTAGGACTTCCAGAACTATGTTGAATAAGAGTGGTGAAAGGGGGCACCCCTGCCTGGTTCCTGATCATAAGGGGATTGGAAAGCTGAAATTTTATTCATGTCTTTTCTTCATTAAATTTATTGGGGTGACATTGGTTAATAAAATCATGTAAGTTTATAGTGTACTTTTCTATGACACATGATCTGCACATTGCATTATGTGCCCATCACCCAATGTCAAATCATATTCCATCACCACATATTTTTCCCCTTTATCCTTTACCACCCTCAATCCCCTTGTTTCTCATAATAACCATACTGCTATTTGTGTCTATGGGCTTTAGTTTTATATCTCACATATGAATGAAATCATATAGATTTTAGCTTTTTCTGTCTGACTTATTTCACTTAGCATAATATTTTCAACATCCACCCATGTCTCAAATGGCAGCATTTCATCTTTATTTTATGGCTAAGTAGTGTTCCATAATACATATGTACCACATCTTTTTTATTCAATCCTCTATGAAAAGACACATTAGTTGTCTCCATGTTTGCCCACCATGAATAATAAAACCACATGTATATGGGCAAATAATTTTTGATAAAGGAGCCAAAAACATAAAATGAATAAAGAAATCCTCTTCAATAATGATGGCAGAAAAATTAAAAAGCCACATGCAAAATAATAAAACTAGATTACAGGTTCTTCCCATGTCCAGAAATTAATTCAAAAAGGCCGAAGTTTTTAAAATTACCATCATGGAGACCAGAAGAGGAGATAGCTATGAATTAAGACAAATAGATGTGATTATCCAGTTAAGGATTGACACTATAGTTGGATAATGATAGGGTTCGTATAGGTAGCTATTATTAATAGGGGAAGGGAGAAAAGGGAGTCAGACATTATTAAGAAGAATCATCTAGGGAGAATAAGCTTGCTTTGCTAGGAAATTACAGCTTCAGACACTCTATGGGATCCCAGCATTACCACACCAAAGGAATTAACACTCCTTCCTTCTCATATGTATGGAAGAAGAAGCTCCCTGGGGATATCAACCCTCCAGTTGGTATTATTGGGAAAGAAGCTTTTGGTCCCTCCTCTAAGCACATGGGCAGTAGAAGTCAAGATGGCACAGGAGGGGGTTGCTTCTACTTTGGCATGTACTGTAGGAAATAACAATGTGACCATAAGGGATGAATCCTAGCCTGGAAAAGGTATCAAATTGGATAGGGAATACAGAACCCTGAAAGACCTACGAATGGATTGGTTAGAGAAAAGACCAAAGGCTTACGGAAAAAAGATTGGGAAACTGATTAGTTTGAAGAAATGTTTGTCCTTCCCAAGCCTGAGGTAATATAATAAACCTAACAAAGATCTACTTTCTAGCTTTCTCCTCTTTCGCTCAGTAACATGTGCTCACCTTGTTCATTCATGTGTTCCTCACCAAGCTGTTCTGTAGCCGTAGCAGCCACCTCTATTCTGGCAGACACTAGAACTCCAAGCATGAACCTGGATGTGGCATGGCAGCACCGGTCAGTGTGCAGCTGGGAACAGACTAGGCTAGGCTGATGAGGCCAGGGACAGACCTGGACTAAATCAATGGCACAAAATATTTGGATTCTGGTCCCATTTCTAGGCCTGATGTTGACAAGGCTGAAATTCTTTCAAAGAAGGATGGTCTGAAATGAGACATCAGAAACCTTGTTGCAGCCTTCCATTTTAATCCAATAGATCTTACATAACCACATTCACCACCCCTGCATGAGTGGGTCTCCTGAAATGCTCTCTCACAACTCC
Organism: Rhynchonycteris naso; assembly: GCA_037038555.1. Taxonomy (NCBI): domain Eukaryota; kingdom Metazoa; phylum Chordata; class Mammalia; order Chiroptera; family Emballonuridae; genus Rhynchonycteris; species Rhynchonycteris naso. The sequence goes on along the minus strand of CM072996.1, from coordinate 119,267,792 downwards.
TAAAAGGACATTTCCACCTGCAACACCATCAGCCTTATCAATTTCAAAATTACTTCCAGAACTTCACATTCACATATGTGTAGAAGAGAAAGCATATCTGCAGGTTTAGGAGCAGGGAGGACATGAACTGCGCTTAATCAAGAGAATTAAAAACTAGATATGGGTGGCACAGTGCTTAATTAATAGACAATAATGTGAAGACAAGAGGAGCTGAGGAGGCTCTAAAGAGTAGGAAAAGGAAAGAACGAGAAACAGCATCTTCAGTGTTATGTGTTGAATTGTGTTTCCTAAAAATACATACAGAAATCCTAATGTCTGGTACCTGGAAATGTAACTTTCTTATAAGTAGATATTTTGCAGACATAATAAAGTTAAGATGAGGTCATTATAATGGGTTCTTATTGCTACATGGCTGTTGTCACTATAAGGAGAAGAAATTCAGGCATAGACATTCCACACTTGGAAGACATGGGAAGAAGGAAACACACAGGGAAAAGATGGACACATGACCTAGAGGTTGGGACTAGAGCATCTACAAACTAAAGAGTTAAGAATTGCTGGCAAACAGCAGAAGACACAATGAAGGATTCTCACATACAGGTTTCAGAGGAAGAATGGCCCCACCAGTATATTGATTTAGACTTTCTAGCCCTCAAAAACATAAGCCAATAAATTTCTGTTGTTTTAAACTACTTAAATTGTGATATTTTGTTATAGCTGTCAGAATTATTATAAAAAATCAGTGTGGATCACTTCAGTTTTAGAATATTGAGAAAACTAATTAGGTACATATTCATAAAATGGTTTTCATTTTGTTTTTGATAATTGATTGGTTTATAATATCTATGATAAAATATAAATAAATAAATTGGCAAGCCCTTTAAATAGCTCAGTCTTAAAGAATATATTTTAATGTTTTTTATTAAGCTGTTCAATGACCATATGTTGTCAAATACTGAAAGAGCCTAATAGCCCAAACAACAAAAGTAATCTTCAGAAAAAAATAATAAAACTGGAGGTATTTCTCTGCTGAGTTTGAACAAGTCTACAAAGTGACAATAATCTAACCAGTGTTATTGACAGAAACATGAACAGAGAGACCAAGAGAACAGAACTGAGAGCCCAGAAATAAAGCTAGATATATATATATAGACAAATAATTTTTGACAAAAAAGTCAACAACATACAGTGGAAAAAATAAACCCTTTCCATTATATGGTGCTGAGAAAATTGGAAAGTCACATGCAAAAGAATTAAAATTTACTATTCTTTGTTGCCATACATAAATTAACTCAAAATATATCAAAAACCTAACTGTAAGACCTGAAACAACAAATTATGTAGAAGAAAACATATGTACTAAATTATTGGACCTTGGACGTTGACAGGATTTTGCGAATTTGTGTACTATAGAATTGTACATTTGGAACCTATATAATCCTATTGCCCAATGTCACCCCAATACATGAAATTTTTCCATAAACTGAAGAAAAATAAAAAAGAGCGTGAAGTTTAATGCATTTTTTAGTCTAAAGTCTACTGTTAAAATAAAACATAAATGTAAGATATATATATATATATATATACAGAGTAAGTGACAGACAGGCAGGAAAGATAGGGACAGACAGACAGGAAGGGAGAGAGATGGGAAGCATCAATTCTTCATTGCGGCATCTTAGTTGTTCATTGATTGCTTTCTCATATGTGCTTTGACTGAGTGGCTACAGCAGAGTGAGTGATGACCCCTTGCTCAATCCAGCGACCTTTTGGCTCAAGCCAGAGACCATGGGGTAATGTCTATGACCCCATGTTCAAGTCAGTGACCCTGCATTCAAGCTGGTAAGCCAGCACTCAAGCCAGCGACCTTGGGGTCTCAAACCTCGGTCCTTTGCATTCCACTCAGTCCAACACTCTATCCACTGCACCACTGCTTGTCAGGCCTGATCAGGCCATATTATATATTTAAATGCTGCAAAATTATTAATGGAGATGATTTATTTGCATTTTTATTGCACTGAAAGAACATATAACTAATAATTCTATTTACCTAATTTCACATAACACTTAATTTATAATTTATATAAATTAAAATAAACAAAATATATTAAAATTAAACAATTAGTCTGACTTCGAAAATATGTACCTATACATATTTTTGACTTATACATGCTTAGTTCTTAAAAACTATTGTATGCTCATTTTTTTGCATGGGACATATTTACAGATGTATTTGAAATTGGAAATTTTATTGCCACCTTAGGTCATGCATACTGTAGAGAGGAAGAAACATATATGCGTTTGTTTTTTTAACACTAATAAGGATGATGATGGTGATGATGATGATAATTAAGACCTAAACTTTAAGGAGTACTTACTATATCACAGACTTTATAGGGATAATTCTCCTTATTTCTCAAAAACTAGGAAACCAAACTATAAAGTAGCTGCAATTATTATGCTCATTTTTTAGATATAAGAAATTATAATGCTTAATAGCATGAGTGACTTGCCCAAAATCATACAACTAAGAAGAGATGGAGACCATATTGGAACCCAATCCCATCCCAGAACTTCTATGATTAATTGCTATACTGCTCAAGTAAATTTTATAATTATGTATTAAAAGAGTACAAATTCATTTTACTAACTTTCTGGTCTTTTTATTTATTATTAAAATGGTCATATCCATTTCAAAGGGCTTTTGATAAAAGAGTTTATAAAAAACTTAATTTTCTCATTTACAACCCTACTTATACTAATTGGAGATAAAGAGAACAGACAGGGTATGTAATTTTGAGTCATATACATAAACATAAGCCTGGGTTATGCCACATTTGTTGGTGGATTGCCTGAGTATTTAACAAAAAGTATTCAATGAATAATTCTTCAGTTTTAAAAAAGATGAATAAGTTAATATATGAATTAATATTTAAAGAATTCTGCAAGAACTGTGCTCATCAGCAACTATTAAATGCTAGTAAGAAACAAGGCAATAAAAAGTAAATTTTAGTTAAGATAAAGAGAAAAAAGTATTAAAAAGATTGAAAAAACCTTTGGAAAGGAAGACAACTATAGAAAGTTGATTGGATTTTGTCAAGAAACAGATCTGTGAAATAATGCTTGCAAAGGTTGAGGTCTAATATTTTGCAGAAATGAGTTCCTAGAAAAGTCCCTTTGTTTTTTTACCTAAAACAATTTACAGAACTCTCTCTAGTTTTGAAAGTTATTATGATTATTTCAAAAGGTTTATAGTAGAAAACAATAAAACAAAACATTTTCAAAATATTTCACCTACAAAATAGTGTATTTTAAGCAAATGTATTTATAGAATCATTAGGAAAATAATGTATCATTATTTCTTTCCATATCTAAAAACTTCATGATGTGTTATCATTGTTTAAATATGAGAAATTAATGGAAAATTTAATTATTAAATAGTGAGATTTTTATACCTAAATTAAGAAAACTTCTTAATCTTTGGAGGTCTATTAAAAATTTCAGAGAAAGACAAGTACCATATGAATTCACTTATGGGTAGAATCTAATTAACAAAATAAACTAACACATAGATTAAAATAAAACAGAGTGATAGCTGTCACAAGCAAGGGAGATTGTGGTGTTAGGTGAAAAAAGTGAAGGCATTATGCAAAGGAAAACCTCATGGATACAGACAATAATATGTTGTTTACCAGAGGGAAAAGAGTGGTAGAGGAATGTAGAAGAAGCTAAAAAGGGGATAAGTGGTGATAGAAGGAAACTTATATTGGGTGGTGAACACACAGTACAATACACAGATAATGTACTATTATTGTATGAATTATATTAAACCTATATAATTTTATTAATCAATGTCATTCCAATAAATTCAATAAAAATACAAATTTCAGCTAAAATTCTTTTATTCCAAACCCAAATCCCTAATGGTTTGGATCCAGTAACACTAAAGAGAAATAAAGAATCCTGGTTTTCTTTCAGTGTGTGTGTGTGTGTGTGTGTGTGTGTATGTATATATTCATTATAATTAACATAGAGATACTTAAATATACAAATTTATAAACTATACTAAATCTAGATTCACATTGACACTGTTGCAGTTTTGACAGATTTCTAAAATATATATACCAAAGATAATAATAGGAAAGTCATGGTACACAGAGCAATAGAGAGTAATATTTTGGTATTTAAGGAGAAATTAAGAGACAAATCCATTTTAATTCACAGTGTTGTCTTGTGATCATTGAGGAGTAAAAAGATGAGCCCAAAGTACTAGTGTGTGGCAGCACTGGGGGAAGAAAAGTTAATTTTGATTCTATTTATTAAGGGAGTTGTGGCAGGACTTGGAAGAAACATGAGTGGGAGATCATTTTATATGTATGTGTTGAGTGGAAAAGCAAGTATGAGGCAAAAAGTGATAGAAAAACATCTGTTTACACTTAGCATAAATAGATTATGTCTCCTTTAGTGAATGAATTGCCCTTAAACTGTATGATTTTTAAAAAAAGAACTATTTTAAATTTGTTTCTTCAACTCTTGGGTATAAATGTAGACCTTGATAAAAATATATTTTCCAAGGGTTTTTCTGTTTAAGTTAAATTCTAAGTAGCAAGCTATTCATCATATTATAAATTTGAGCAAAATTTATAGCACTACAAAATAAGATGGGGCCAAGTTGTAGCAACTTACAAAATGGACTCACTGTCTAGGTGGATTCCAAACATTACCAGTCTCTCTTTCTAAGAAAAAAAAAACCATTATAGTACTCTACAAACCACATTGTGCTTTGGGGTGTCTAACAATTTACATTCTAAATCACCTAAAGTTTGTAACAACTCTAGTTTAGGAATATAACCCAATCTCATAAGGACTATCACCTGAACTATTTGGCCATAAAAGTCCATGTTTACTTCAGTACTTAATAATTTTTTTCTGAAAAAAATTTGAATCATAGCCAAATCAGAGTTGGGCTGAACTCTCAATATTCTTTCAAATAGTACCCATTATAATTTCTTTTTTCATAGTAAAAGAACCAAATAAAATGTAATTTGGATCAGAATATGAATAACCTCATTGGATAAGACATTTTAAACTTAGGTATTTTCTGCCCTTATTTGTATTCTGAGTGTTTCCATATAACAGAAGTGAGAGAAAACATTTTTATTTAATACTATTAATGTTCAGCTGTTCAATTATACTAAAAGTGTTTATGATATGCCTATATTTAATATTACTATTCTAACCCTTCATAAAATGGTGACTATAACATTTAGGTTTATGACATAAGGACACAGAAATTGGACCCTTAATACATTTATCAGATCTATTATTAATCATTAAAGGTTGAATTTAACGGAGGCTAATTACTTTGCTTTTTCAAAATATTTCTGTTACATAGTAGTAAATTTACCCTGAAAGTCTTATAGATATATATTATTCCAAAACCCCATATTTCACAGTTGTTTAAGAAGCTTAATACCTTTTAAAAGACCTTAGGCTCAAATCTAAAATGTAAGGAAATAAACATGAATCCCAGACAATTTCCCATAATGTCAAATATATTCTGTTATAAATTCAAAAAAATACAATATACATAAATATAAAGCATGAGCAGAGGTCATGAACCTGACTCTGTAAGTCATTCTCAAGAGTCAATCAATTTAGTATATAGACAATATTAGCAGAATACAAGAACTAAGTTACTAATGTTTCGGTACAAGATAATTTTGCTTGAATCAAGGCTTAATTTTGGGGTTTCCTTCTGAGACAGGATGATATAAAATGATAGAAAGATAACAATCATGAAAACTTAGCACCATGATAAATGGAGATAGTTTGTAGTACATATTCCACCACTTAAACACTCTTCTGTTCAAAATCTGCCTTTGCACTATCACTGTCCCTCTTTTTTCCCACTTTCATGCTGTCTTAAACACAGTTTACTGAAGTAAAATATTTTATATGCCAATATATCATTATTGCTCAAAATGTTGGAACTGGGAGAAGCACTAGGTAGCTGCCTTAACCATTAAAAACAGAATTTAAGGGAAACCATTCCTTTTCAAAACTTACTCACATATCAGCTAAAAGAACATCAATATCTCTGAAAGAGTCATGCATTTAGAAAAATGTAATCTTTCAACTCCTGACAATCTTAAAAATTGCTATAGCATAGAAAAACACAAACATTCCAATACCTCTGGTCGTAAGAAAGCAATGGAGCCTAAATCTCCGGACCGACAAGCAACGTCTGTGTCAAAGAGTTAGTATTTTAAAATCAATTTTTATGTCCATGGTTACTCCTGTATTGAAACAAAACATAAATTCTGTATTTTCTCTTTGTAATATATGGGTATTTCGGCTAGAGCCCCAAAACTCAACAAAGATATTGTAAAATAATTAAATTTGTATATGCAAGAAATTAGGTTCTGTTTCAATACACTATTCTGAAAAGTGTTATGGCTGTTTTTTTGTTGTTGTTGTTGAAAATAATTTTTAGAAATGTATTCTGGTTACAATAAAAACTGGTAGTGACTCTCTCCAGCAAAGGCTTAATATATCTGATGTGTCAAATTCAACAGTCCTGCTAATCTTTCCCACAAATGTCAAATGCTGACAGTTATTTCCTATTCATTTTGTCATGCAGCATAGGAAGAAAGGTGGACATTGTGTAGAAAGTAATCTGCAGAAACATCAAAATAAAATGGGCTTCTTAGGCACAACTATAAGAAAGATGCAGCAAGAATTAGAAAATCAGATTTGTTTCATGAGCTTTCTTTTGCAAGCCTCTCTTTGTATGTACTGTTTGCTTGAATGCAAATTATTCCTAACTTCACTGTACTACTTAATGAATGTCTGAAGACTACAAAAACGTTTCCTTTAGTGTCAGAATGTTATATGTTTTCCTGCACTAAATAATCAAGTGTGAAGTGAATAAAATATTATTAAATATGAATCCTCTGAAAGTTTTAAAGCAATGCTATTATTACTACCACTGAACCTAAAATAAGTGTTTAAGCCAGAGTGTTAATATTATATCAATTATTAATTTTGTATTTAAAGAAAAAAGATGTCTTTGGGAAGTTTAAGAAGATATATGGCAACTATATTTGTGTCTAATTCTATCAATACAAATAGATTTTTTTATAATGGAACAACTAAAAATTTAACTATTAACTAGCATAAATATCCTTATTGAATACATATGTTGATATATGCATACATATATGCATAAATGTATGTGGTGTGTATGTGTGTGTGTGTGTATGTGTACAGGGGTTATGCTGTAATTAAATTACATCTTTATGTAAATAAAAGTTCAATGATTCTACAAATGCCTCACAGTAGAAGAGAATATGAAAACCAGGAAAACACAAATCTTGATATTTTAAAATATTCATCCCCATTGCATTAAAAATTTTTATCATTATTCTTTATATCTCAATAAAGGTAAAGTCAAAGTGAGAACCTTTGTTGTAAATATGTGTTCACTTAGGTTTATAAACCATAAGGGGAAATGTTTAGAATAAGAAAGTCACAGATGTAGGCTAAAGAAAAAATAAGGAGGTCTAAGTTTTCTGAATATAGAATCTTTCAATTTTAAAAAAATTATATTGAAGTAAGTTATTAGTTTAGATGATAAAATTATGAAAAATTTACTTGAATATTTGTTTTTGAATGTAAGAAATAAAAATTAAAGTGAGATTTTACTTAACAGTGGAGACTTGTTGGCTAATTGATATATATAATAAAACATATAAAATTTAAAAATGTGTTTGGAACAGTGGATCAGAAAACCTGGGTTCCGTAGCCATTTCTTCCACATATTAACATACCTAAACCTCTATTTTGTTACCTATAAAAGAGAAATATTATAGTGCTTCTTATGTTTGTTAAGAGGTTTACCCATTTTCTTAAGATTCTCTTCACTTTTCTCCTCCAACAATCACTGGAAGTGTACTATGCAACCTTCACGCTCCAGGATCACACTCTCAACAGCCAAGCTATCTGACCAGGGCTTAATTTTTTAATTTATTGATAGAGGCACAGAAAGGAAAGGCAAGGGGGAAAAGGAGAAGGGAAGCATTTATTTGTTGTTCCACTCAGTTGTGTATTTATTGGTTGCTTCCTGAGTATGCCCTAATCAGGGGTCAAAACTGCAACCTTGTCTTTTCAGGACAATGCTCTTAACTGATTGAGCTAACTGGCCAGGGCCCAGTATTCTCTTTTTAGCAGAGTAAAAGTCTATACTTTTCTTTGATTTATAGAGTTTGGGGCTATAGTATTTGTTGTTGTTATGCTCAATGATTAGCTTCCCAGCTTACCTTTCTTCTGATTGATTTAGCAAACTAATATGATAGTCAGAACTGAAAAATGGACGTATGTTCTAGGTGATATTTGCTCTGTTCTTTAAAGCACTGAAATATATTGATTCATGAGTGAGAATAGCTGGGTATGAACATCCTTATCATCATGACACAATTTATACAGAGCTTAATCTCTTATGACAAGTATTATTCTAAGAACATATTTATTAAATATTTTAGTCCTTTGAAGAACTTAATAAATTAGGTAGTATTATTTCATACATTTTATAGATGATGAGTATGAGATGCACAGTGGGAACATAACTTACTCAAAGCCACACAACCATTAAATAAAGAACCTGAATTCCAGCTAAAGCAGCAATGCAGTAGTTCCAGATCTCTTGGTATAAACATTATACTATGCAGACATTCACCATCATTTAGGAAGAATGAGAACTCCATTGGTTCGATATTTTCAAAGCTGTTATACACATTGCACCTGCATATGATGATTTGGATCCTGACAAAAGCAAAGTTTAGATAGCACTTAATCCATTCTCTTACACTTCTACTTCAAGATCTAGAATGTATTGCACCATCTATCAAAGATATGATGCATTTTCCAATGAGAATACTGATGCATTTAACTTTACTAATATCTTGGGATTTACAAGGGGAAATGGATAAGTATTAAACTGTATCTGTATACCAGTTCCCTTCTGTTATAGAGGGAGTTTACAAATGACTTTCTGCCTCTGCATAATTTAAATAGTGTTAGTAAAATTGATAATAGTAATAATTGGTTATTATTTCCATGCTGGAGATGAAGAAATGCAGTTTTAGAAAGTTAGGTTAACTGTTTAAATTTTACAACTGATGTATAATGAAACTGGCTTGAACTAAGGCTGTCTGATTCTAATATACATGTTTTTAACCATGCATCTACAGAGACAAGGTTTGTGAAGCATAACAAAAAAGAATCTCTGAAGAGTAGGGTTCAATTCCATTGCTGGCTCATTCACAAAAGTATGCTTGCTAGAAAGTCCTGTTAGCTTGGTTCAGTTAAAAACAAAGCATCAAAATCCTAATTCTAAAATATTATTAATTTTTTATTTAGTGCTATATCTAATCTGAGCAACAAAGGAGGCAATGTTCATGCAGTCATCCACTTTTCAGGGTATAAAGTAAATAACATTTTATCAAAAGTATATCTAATGTAAGAAGTTAATTATCATATATATGTTTATATATTATATATGTACATGTACCACTAAATACTTGATACATTTTATTTTTAATCTTAAAAAGTAATAGGCAATAATAAAGTAAATTAAAAATCCTATGCTTATCAGCAAAACAACACAGAATAAGTGCTGGCGAGGATATGGAGAAAAGGGAACCCTTCTGCACTGCTGGTGGGAATGCAGACTGGTGCAGCCACTGTGGAAAACAGTTTGGAGATTCCTCAGAAAATTAAAAATCGAACTGCCTTTTGACCCAGCTATCCCACTTTTAGGAATATACCCTAAGAACACCATAGCACTGTTCGAAAAGAAGAAATGCGCCCCCATGTTCGTGGCAGCATTGTTCACAATAGCGAAGATCTGGAAACAGCCCAAGTGTCCGTCAGAAGACGAGTGGATTAAAAAGCTATGGTACATATATACTATGGAATACTACTCAGCCATAAGAAACGATGACATCGGATCATTTACAACAAAATGGATGTACCTTGATAACATTATACGGAGTGAAATAAGTAAATCAGAAAAAAATAAAAACTGAGAACAGCACGATTACATACATAGGTGGGACATGAAAGTGAGGGTATGAGACATGGACAAGAGAGTGGTGGTTATGGGATGGGGGGAGGGATGGAAGAGTGGGATAGGGAGGAGGGGAGGGACGCAGGGAAAACCAGAATGAAGGTGACAGAGGACAATTTGATTTTTGGTGATGGGTATGCAACACAATTGAATGATAAGATAACCTGGAGATGTTTTCATTGTACATATGTACCCTGATTTATTGATGTCACCCCATTAGAATTAATAATAATAAAATATATATTTAAAAAAAAATCCTATGCTGATTATGTTTTTTCTCCTGTAACCAATAGAATACATAATTTAACTCATAACCAAACTAAGTTTAGGATTTAAAAAATATATTATAGAAAACTAAATAGAACATAAAATTTGAAAACCTACATGCAAATATTTATCCTTTCTAGGTGCAATTCATTTTGAATTAACTTATATTTGTTATCTCAAACTCTCACTCTTACATGTATACATGGTTTTCATATTATATTTGGTGAAAGAAAGGTCCTGATGTGTTTAGTGTTCAACAGAATTTAAGATTTAACTATAGTCTTGAAAGAAAAGTCATAGCTCTCTTGCTAATAAATTCCAAATACCTGCAAACATATTTTTTCTGGCTTTCTGTATAGTTTCATTTGAGATTGTACTAACATATTTGAGCAGCTATTAAAAATCTTTGTGAACCGTAAGACACTGTACACCCTTATTGGAAAATACTCTGACTCAGGCATGGACCCTTCTCAGTTTTAATTTACTTCATTGTCCAATGTAATTATAAGCAAGACCTCTGGCTTTAGTTCTTACTGAATGCTGTCTACAGCCTGACCTCCAGTTGTGCTCTTGAATGCTCCTTTCCTTTATCTAACTGGTGATGAAAACACTTCCTCTGTCTTGCATAACACTGCCATAGGGCTTTTCAAACTGTGTTCCAGGGAGCTTAGGGTTATATTTCGGTTCTACTACAATCACACTGGAAAATCAAAGTTGTTCTTTTTAACTTTGAGTACCACCCCTAAATACTTATGAATATACATTTTCATCCAAATGTGTCAAACATTTCTAAGATTTTCTCATCCAAAACAATCAATTAATAAATCCAAATTATTTATGCCAGTACCATTTAAATATTTTAGAGAGAAAAAAAGCATGATTTTTTTTCTAAAGTTGCTTTCACCAGAGCAACTTCAAACTGCATGCACTGGGAAAATAATCTTCCATATATGTTACTGGTGCCACTTCAATTTACCTTACAGACATCAGGGCTTCTGTTCAATTTCTGATGAAGTATCTGACACCATCGTTCTTGTTCTACTTCAGATTCTCTTTAGCTTGTTAGCATTTTCTATTCCTTAACAGAAATAAGGTCTTTATAAATATACAAGCCTTCCTTGTTTCTGTTCAAAAACAAGTTTGAAAATATTTTTCAAAGCTATTTCTTTCCTCTTTCTTTGAATTTTGCATCTTTCTTTAAATCTTTGCATCTTAAACTTAGCACCAAAATATAAATATATAGTAATGTTTTTCTTTAATCAGAACATACATAGATGATAATTATGAATTTTAGACAACTGGAAAGCAGTCCTAAAAAATGCGTACTTTATATATTCTTTAGTGAAATGTTTGTGAGTGTATATGTTTGAGTATCATTTTTTGGTCAAGAAATTGATGAAATTGGAATAGAAGTTAATATTTAAAAACGTTTATTTCTTCTACCCTCTAGACTGTATGATAACAAACTAGAATTCATAATGTACTGGAATAAGCATACATTATAGAACATATAAAATTAATCAAATAAGTAGAGATAAACAAGAAGTAAAAAAATCACAGAATGAAAACATAAATTGTTAAGAAAACATAAATTAGTTAATTATATATTAGAATAAATATCACTTTGTTAGTAGAAAAATCCCTAGGTTAATTCTGTTATAAAGTTAAAAATTGTATTTACTCAAGTAAGCAACTCTTTACATACACAGGCTATCTTAAAAATCATTCTTTTATTTAAAAATATACTATCTTTTTTAAAGGGTACATTCTCTATTAATTTTTTTCTCTGATTAACATATAGTATGTAAAATCTATCTATGAAGACATGTTTATGAGAAAACACTAAATTTTTGGATATAGTTTAATCTTTAAAAGGTTTAGCAAAATAAATTCAAGATGACTTAAAATATTATAGAAAAATCACAAAATGACACAAACATCCAAGAGTTGTTGACTAAAGTTAGAAAAGACCTGTAAAACCAGTATAAAAAATAAGTCTCCCAAAACAAAACGAACCAGCAGAGGAATAAAGCATCGACCTAGAACACTGAGATCACCGGTTCAAAACCCTGGGCTTGCCTGGTCAAGACACATCTGGGAGTTGATGCTTCCTGCTCCTCCCTCTTCTTTCTCTCTCTCTCCCTCCCTCTCTCTCTCTCCCTCTTTCCATTTCTCTCTCTCTCCTTTCTAAAAATAAATGAAATAAAGTCTTTAAAAAACAATTATAAAAAAAAAGAAATTAGATTGATATAATTATATTATTCTTACTGGAGAAAATATTTAGTCTGTTATATTTTATATTTCAAAGCACTTTATATGACTCAAAGGTGTAAAGGAAACCTTAGAAAACTATATGCAACATATGTAGACAAAACAATTTTTTTACTGTATATGTGATTATTACAGTAATAAAAATAGATAATTACATTATGGCCAACATACAATATTGCTACTGTTTCTCTTCATTTTTCTCACAGGATGCTTTTTGTTTGTTATAGTCTTGATATTATTGATATGTAGCTTCTTTTACAAAAATATAATAAAATTTGGGGGTATTTCTTTAAATAGTAAGGGTAAATTAGAGTAGTTTTAGAAAATATGTATCCTCTCTCTCCCCCATATATATGGGCAAAGATTAAAAACAAACAGTATAGATTAGTGAGTTTTCAACAATATCAAAAAGAAATTAAAAGGTGCAAGTCAGGCCTGACCTGCAGTATCACAGTGGATAAAGCGTCGACCTGGAATGATGAGGTCACTGGTTTGAAACCGTGGACTTGCTTGGTCAAGGCACATATGGGAGTTGATGCTTTCTGCTCCTCGCCCCTTCTCTCTCTCTCTCTCTCTCTCTCTCTCTCTCTCTCTCTCTCTCTCTTCTTTTTAAAATGAATAAATAAAGTCTTTAAAAAAAGATGCAAGTCAGATGTAAGTTAATAGAAACGGAAAAGAAAATGAGTAAGGCATGAGAAACTGAGAACAAGAAGTTGTAGAACTTGATGTTTCATCATACAGCATAGTGTCAGTCATATGTGACAGAAAAAAGGAGGATGTATTGAGTAACAAACTACAGTGAAAACGATGGTTATTAAATTTAAGGGAATTAAAATGGTTAGTATAGCAGTAAACAAACAATAATATTAAAAGTGAAAGTGTGACTGCCTTATTATTTAAACAATTGATGCTTCAGATAAAGTACCAAAATATTTTTAAAAGTGATGACTAACTTGTTTATAGTATTATATGCTAGACATTCTTATAAGTGTTATATATGTGTTTTCTTTATTTAATCCTGATCATTTTATGGAGATGGGAATGTTGTCATGGTCACTGTATTGAGAAAGTTTTAATATTTTGCTTAAATTCACAAGCAGTAAGGAGTGGTGGCAGAAACAAAACAAAGCTTAAAAAAAGACTTCATGGCCTTAACCACTAGCCTTACCTGAATAATTAAAAGGAATGAATGAGAACAATTTTCATAAGTCGCCCATAGAAATCAAGTTTACTCATTCTTTTCTGAAATAGTATTTTCTTACAAAAAGGAATGAGAATTGATAAAAAAAAACACAACTTTTTTTTTTGTTTTTTTACTTTCCTGAGTAAATGTCATTGGCCTGCTAAATACTAGTTTGTGAGTGTGTGTGTGTGTGTGTATAATCTAGTATAATAAAAATGTTGTTCTTGAAATCCCACACATTTCCCACACAGTGTTAACCTTAGTCTCCCTTAGTGTAGATGAAAAAAATAATACAAATATGTAAATAATACAATGTCAAACAATTGTAAATTATATGAAGAAAAAGTGTGGTAACAATATGCAGTGACCACGGGAGGGGAGAGGCTCAGCGGTCATTCTGAGGAGGGGATCTGTGAGGTGAATAAATAAAATGAAAGAGTGATAATAAGAATATCTGGCCCTGGCCAGTTGGTTCAGTGTTATAGCGTCAGTCTGGCGTGTGAACGTCCAGGGTTTGATTCCCGGTTGGGACACACAAGAGAAGTAACCATCTCCCTCTCCACCCCCATCTTCTTTCTCTCTCTGTCTCTCTCTCTTCCCCTCCTGCAGCCATGGCTGGAATGCATCCAGCAAGCTGGCCTACGGCGATGAGGATGGTTCTATGGTTTCTGCCTCAGGTGCAAAAAAAAAAAAAAGGCTCAATTGATGAGCAACAGAGCAGCAGCCCCAGACGGGCAGAGCATTACTCCCTAGTGCTTGCCCATTGGATCCTGGGTTGGGGCACACGAGGGAGTCTGTATCTCTGCCTCCCCTCATTTCACTAAAAAAAGAAAAAGAATATCTGGGGGAATAACGTTTTTAGCAGAGGGCACAATAAAAGTACATGCCCAATAGCAAGCTTGTCCATGATGCGCTCTGAGATTTGCACAGATACCCACATGGTTGCAACACGTGAATATGGAGAAGTGTTCTAGATGAAATGAAAGAAATGGTCAAAGCAGAATTCTCAATATTTGAAAGAAAAAACATTGCCAAATGTGTCATTGCTGTTCATAAATTTTAGTCCTTTTTTGACAATAATAAAGTGATAAGAATGTTCTAAAATGTAAAAGATAATTTTATCCAAAGTGAGCATGAGGTTTGCTGGGAAAACACCTGATATAAAGAGGCCTCTAGGCCTGACCTGTGGTGGCTCAGTGGATAAAGTGTCAACATGGAACGCTGAGGTTGCTGGTTCGAATCCCTGAGCTTGCCCGCCCAAGGCACATACAGGAAGCTACAACTATGACTAGATACTTCCCACTTCTCCTACCTCTTTCTCATTCTCCCTCTCTTTCTCTCTCTCTTTCAAAAAATAAATTTAAATTTTAAATATATATATATATATATATATATTTGTGTGTGTGTGTGTGTGTGTGTGTGTGTGTGTGTATGTGTGTGTGTGGTGTGTGTGTATAAAGTATTTTAAAAATTAAAAAAGGCCTCTACTCTAAGCCCTAAAGGAAAGGTAGAACCTGAACGTGACACAATAGAAAAGTCTGTGTTCTCAGCATGAATAGCAAAAATAAATGTTTGAAAGTAAAAATTTAGTGATACCTTGCTATGTCATACTTATTGGGGTCAGAGGTGTTAACTTTTGCTTCTGTTTTTTTATCTTCACAAATAGGGTGTGTGTGTGTGTGTGTGTGTGTGTGTGTGTGTGTGTATGTGTGTGTGTGTGTGTGGTGAGATGATGATCACACTTTCTAAGGCAAAAATAATACATACAGGATGAGCAAAAGTAGGTTTATATTTGTATGAAAAACATGGAGCTAATTATTATATCACTATTAATTAGTTATTGTATTACTTTTATATGAACAACTGCAAACCTACATTTGCTTCATCCAGTGTGTGTGTGTGTGTGTGTGTGTGTGTGTATACATATATCTATGCATGTTTTGTACATCTGATATTCACTTCAAAATTGAGAAATATGGAAGCTAAGGAAATTAGAGCATTTTGCTATTGTTGTCTATTGCATGTGCCTAAAGACAACATACACTCTTTAAAAGAGTAGAAATATGCCCTGACCTGGGATTGACCCCACAGTTTAATATTTCAGATAAGTCTCTAACCAACTCAGCTATCCAGCCAGGGCTAAGGCAGGGCTGTCTTCATAGATATTTCAGTACAATGGACACAGATGAAGCTTATAAAATGCATTATATTAAATGTACATAAAATTTAAAGGAGGATTAATGGAAAAATATGGCATTGTTATTGTTTTTCAGACTCTCGTATGAAAAAAAAGTTACCTTTAAATCTAAAAAAATAATTCTCATTTTAGTTATTGTTGTCTGACTTTTGCTGACTCTGTAAGATACTCTTATCTATATGTCCTAACCAAAACCTCAACATAGAGTTATTTTCAAACACATTTGTAAAACCATTATTAAATCTGTACAGATATTATACGATTTATTTCTTTTATAATTTAGCAAGGTAGATTGTCAGTAAATACTACTGAAATAATCAAGTGTACATAAATATTTATTAGTGACCTAGAAAACTGACATTGTGACATGCTTATACCTTTGAATCTGGGAATGTTACTTTGGGATACCAAACAGATTTATATTCAAATCTCATGGATATATATACTTGTGTGTGTGTGTGTGTGTACATACACACACACACACACACACTGTATTATACATATAGATTAAATCACTCGTGTAACTGAGATACTGAAAATAAGAAAAGCTAATGACAAGTTTATTTTTAAAACATTACTTGACAAAATAGATTTAGCTTTAGAGGCAGCTGATTGATTGTAACATATATTTCCCCATTTTATTTATTTATTAAAAATTTTACTAATTTTAATTTATTGTGTTAACACAGATTCAAGTGTCCCACTCAATATAACACCCTCACCCCCCACTTTTGTGTCCTCCATTACACCTCCTTTGCCCCATTCCCCCTAACTCCCTACCTCCTTCTCTCTGGGATTAATCTATTTTTGATATTTACCTGTTTTCTAAACATATGCTTACTAAGAAAATGAATAGTTATATAAGTGCAAACCAAAAATGATGTTTCTATAGGAATTACAGTGCTATATTGTGTAAATCTGTCATTATATAAAATTAGTTGTGTACATGTCAAATATTTATACATACTCAAGCATGTGTGTATAAAAATATATACAACTCTTATATACACATTATGTGTATACATATTCCCAACTATTTTCTTACCTATTTAGACATATATATCTTTAGCTAGAGTTTATAACAGATTGAGATTTTTGTGGAAATATTGAAGCAAACTAAAGGTTGGAAAAATTTATGCAAATAAATCTTATATTTTGTATATATGTTCACAGTTATATTATTTACAACTTACGTGACAAAAGCCATATTCAGATAAATTTATCCAGAATTACTTTCTCCAGCTTTCTCAATTTTTAAGATAAAAAAGAGTTTGTAGTAGTCAGTACTGTCTACAAGTAAACCCAAAGGCAAAATGTGGTTTGGTTCTGGAAGCTTTATGGAGACAAGCTGCTGGGCAGTAATATCATCATTAGTCAAGGGAAAACTTAAACATATGGATTTACTCCCAGCCATGGTTCAGAATACCAACTTTTATTCCCTTTGTGCTGACCAAGAGTTCCATAGTATAAACCATAAAATAACGCCACATTTCATTCAACAGAAGAGTAGTTTAAGACTCCCCTACCTCCAATACAGATTTCATATGTGCAATATGACTTACTGCTTCATTTTTATTTTTCTATATAACATACAGGCAAAAAGCTTTATCAAAAATATAGTTCAAAGAAAAGAAAACAGTTTATGGTTTGTAACATAGAACAGCTTTTCTGCTCCCTGACCACATTATGGTTAAAAGGATTGCTTATCAAACTCTCACCATTGCAAAGAAAAAGAAAGCTTTTCTTACCAGAGAAGAATAAAGCTTCAACCTTGCTGTAATGTTTTCTGCAGCTCTTATTTGAAAAGACAGATACAAAGCAGCTTTGTGCATACAACTGCTCTGGCGGATATCCAGTCACTACACAAAAAAACAGTATAATTGGCTCTCAAGAAAGTGTTATAAACATTCATCATGATGGCACTTGCATGTTGAATCCAGTCACTGCTACCCTAGTACACTTTTTTCAAACAGGCCAGTTTTACATCTACTTTCAATACTGACTCTTCGGTTTTCTCTATTTAATGTTGAGATTATTATCATTTAAAGAAGATATAAATCTTAGAGTGCCAGCTCTACTGCTATATCAAGTCCTTTAGGTTTTGAAAATGTGATTCTAGACTTAAATAACATTATTTTAAATCAATACACTATTGATAAATTAACATCTGTATGTCTTTATTTTTAAATATAGCAATGTTCAGTCTATAGCTTAAATGTTAATGATTATCAGTTTTAAGTGTCTTTTATTTACTATTTGATAAAAGTGTAGTGAACATACCACATCTAGGTTTTGCACAGATCCACATCAATAATGTTACAACAGACCGTAGAGTCTGAGACCAACTGTGCTGAATTTCTTAGTGTTGTTAAATATTCCACTATTCCTTTACCCAGAACTTCAAAAGGGTTCAGACATAATCACATCCTTTAATTTTTATGAGAGCAATGAAAGTGTCACATAGCCTGGGCTTTCTCCTTATTTTTAAATATTCAGTTTTTATGGTAGCATTAAGTGATTATAACTATGAGTGGCATATTCTTCTTACCAAGATATGTGAACACTAGATCAAAAAATAAGCCTCAGTGAAAAACCGCTTCAGATTGTAGCACATCTTATAATGATCTAAGCAGTACATCAATCTTAGAGCTACATGTACTCTTTGCCTTGCTTCCCATGTGTATAAAGTCTGGTTAACAGCTATCAGCAGTGATACTGTTTGAAAAATATGAATTAAATGCATTAATATTTGGGGATTTTTTGCAGTTTAATATTGGATAGTTCATTTTTTTCATTACACAAATTAATAAAGTATAATAAAATAATTTATGATTATAAATTATGATTGTATAAATCTTGAAAAATTACAAATTATGACACTTTATGAGATACATCTCCTAGAAGTAGAATATTCCACAAGTGTAAAATTCTATGTATTACTATGCCTGTTAAAGAATCTTTAATTCTATTATAATAACTTAAAACTTTACAAACTAAATATTTTTTTATTTATATTGTGGATCTTAGTCCCATTTAAAGATTTTAATTATATTTCAGAGTACTACAGACAGATATATATATATATATATATATATATATATCACTCTTCTAACAACACAGAAGACTAATCTCATTATGTTACTTAAAGAGGCAGAGTATAGAGGAAGAAGGCATACATTCTCTTTTTTTCAGGGGTAATATCAGTCAAATGTTTTCAAGGGTGGTATGCAACTATTAGCTCCCTATTATGTAATTTTTGACTTTATAATATTTTCCACTAAGATTTTCTTATTTAATTCTTACATCAGAATAGTGAAGAGGGCATTATTGATTTCCATTTTACACGTGAGAAAACTAAGGCTCAGAAAGGATAACTGATTTGACAAATTACAGTAGTACATTCTAACTGAAGGACCTTTTGATGTTCTACTGTGTCCTAAAAGCCTTATTTCTAAAAATATATATATCTAATATTTTAAAAAAGTGTTTGTGTGATTTAGCTTGCTGATTTTATTTATTTATTTTTTTCAGAGACAGGGAGAGAGTCAGAGAGAGGGATAGATAGGGACAGACAGACAGGAACGAAGAGAGATGAGAAGCATCAATCATCAGTTTTTTATTGTGACACTTTAGTTGTTCATTCTCATATGTGCCTTGACCACGGTCTTCAGCAGATCAAGTCCCTTTGCTCGAGCCAATGACCTTGGTTCCAAGCTGGTGAGCTTTGCTCAAACCAGATGAGCCTGAGCTCACGCTGGTGACTTTGTGGTCTCGAACCTTGGTCCTCCACATCCTAGTCGAACGCTCTATCCACTGCTCCACCTCCTGGTCAGGTTAGCTTGCTAATTTTAAATTAAAGTAAACATTTAGAGAATTATTATATGTATTTGCTACTGCAATAGATTAAGAATATGAAAGTCTCTTTCTAGGTCTAATAATTTTGGAAATATTTGCAAATTAACTTTAAAAGATAATTCTATATGATTTTATTTTAAATATTATTTTTTAAGAATTACCTATTTAGTATCTGCTACATGACAGAATTTTTGTTGTTTTTAGGATATGTTTGTGAACAAGATAAATATCTTCCTTTTCTGTATGCTATTATCAATCTTCCTAATTATATACAATGAATGACTGCCTAACGTTTTCTTTGCTAAGAAAATAGTAGCCATTGTATAGGAGCTTCTAGCTCTTCCAATTCACCCTACCATCTACCAAAATTGTTTGAAATTTATCTATGTGCCCTTCTAGATGTTCAGGGAAATATTTCATGCTAATTCCCCTCATTCACATCAGTTACTCCCTCTGTATGGAATCCTTCATATCAGTTAAAAATCTTGCTGTAATATGTTCCTATGTTTTAAGAGAAAATTGTCCCATTTCTCCCTGTTGCCACTATATTTCTTCACTGGAAAATATCTCAAATGTTTTATTTTCTCACTTTTCAATTATTTCTCAATTAACTCTTACAGAGTTTTCATACCCATAAAACCATTAAAATAGATCTCATCTTCCTTGATCACCTAAAAGTGTCTGAACTCAAATGAATGATTTCTTCTTGTGACATTGTTTTTCTCTTGGCTTTAGTGATAGCAAATTCTTATGATGTGTCTCATTAACTTGTGGGCCTTTCAATCCCAAATTCATTTGCTGGCTTCTCTTCCTCTGCCTGAATTATACATTTGAAATACTCTTTGACTTGTTCTGAACAGCTTTTTCTTCTCAATCAACAGTTTCCCTGTAGGTGTTCTCATTCAGGTCCATGGTTTTGAATATTATTTATACCCTTTTGACTACCAAATTGATATCTGCAGCCAGACCACTTGTGATTCTTACTGATCTCAATTCTTGACTCCCGCAGACGTCTTCAAACTTTTTACAAAAACGGCCCACTTTTGCTGTGCTGGTCAACCTGGTCCGTACCTCCCACTAGTAGGCGTTCCAGCGTTCATGATGGGCAGTAGTGGAGCAACCAAACGGCACCTCTACTGGCCCACCATGAAAGCTGGAACACCCACTAGTGGGAGGAACGGACCAGGTTGACCAGCACTGCAAAAGTGGGCTATTCTTATAAAAAGTTTCAAGACGTCTGCGTGAGTCTAAAGGTATTTTAAAATTCAGCATGGCCAAAAAAGAACAATTGATTCTACCAGGCCCTTGCAAATTTCACCATTTTCCAGACTACCTTATTTTAGTGAAATTCACCAATTGTTTAAGCTAAAAACCAAAGGGTTTTATTCTGTTTTACTTTTGTGTTAAAAATGCATAGCATAACTTTCAACATCTCAACCATTTCTAAGCGCACATTTCTGTAGTGTTAAATTAAGTATATTCACAGCATTGTGCAATCATCTCCAGAACTTTTTCATCTTGCAATACGGAAAAGCTATACCAATTAAACAACCCCCTTATACCAATATTCTATGGACATATGCATTAATATAGACGGATTTCTACGTATTTATGCTGAGTAAAAGAAGCCAAATAAAATGGATAACTATTGTATGATTTCATTCATAAAATATTCTAAAAGTGCAAACTCAAACTAATTTATGGTGACAGAAAACAACTCAGTTGTCACTTGAAGACTAGAAAAGGGGGGTTTGTAGTATTGGACGAGGGATACCCAAGGTCATAAGGAAACTTTAGTGGGTAACATATGAATTCATTATCTTGATTGTCTTGATGATTTTATGAGTGCATACATATGTCAGAGCTAATCAAATTTTATATTTTAAATATGCATAGTTTTATTTATGTCAAATATGTTATAATAACATTTATAATAAACTGATAAAATTTATAAGAAATAACAGTCAATCTAATACTTAATAGCAAAAATATTTGTACAAGCCCTTCACAAAAGAGAATATTGAAGAAGACAATACAAAATTAGAGAGTGTTCAACATTATTTCTCATTAGAGAAATGCATGCTTACCATATTAAATAAAATGTCTAAAATATTATTTCCACATTTTGGAAAAATGTAGAATAAGTGTAAGTCATATGCTGCTTAAAAGTTACAAGTTAGCACATATACTTTGCAAAAGTGGCAGTATACACTAAAGCTAAAAATATACTTACCCTATGATCCAACAACTACATTCCTAGTTTTGTATTCAAAGAGAGTATGCATATGGCATTGAAAGGTGGACATTAGATTGTTTACATGAGTTCTCTCTGCAATAGGCCAAACTAAAAACTATTCTAATGTCTTAGCAGTAAAATGGTTAAATGTGTTTTAGAATTTTATATAATAAGATATATGAATGAAAATTAAACTATTGCCATACATGACAACATGAATAAGTGTTTTAAGCATAGTATGGAGAAAAGATGTCACACATAAACAGTGTATCTTTTATGATTCCATTTATATTTACTTCAAAAATGGTCAAAACTAATTTAAATTAATAGATGTCTATTATTATTTTGGGAGTAGACTACAGTTAATAGCTAGGAAGAGGTACTAAATAGTTTCCTAAGAAATGGATAATATTATTTTTTCTGTTAGGGTTACACTTAATTAGAGAGATAATAAGTCACTGTGAAAATTCACCGAGTTATTCATTTACAAGATAACATTTTTCTAAATATGTATGCTTCAGTCAAACTTTTTACATAAAATGCAAAAAGAGAAAATAAAATAATTGTGATATATGTTTTTTAGAACAGAATTTGCAATGTTTGTGAGAACATATGGCTAAGGCAATACTTCATCTGTCCTGATAATGAAAACTAACCACCCAGATAAGGGTAAAATGTTCCAGCAGGAAAACAGCCATTTGAGTAATTACTTATCTCAGGAAGGTTGGTCCAGATGACATTTTCAAGGTAAATAATGCATTCATTTTCTCAAAATAATGTCATGATAGCCAGATATCATTCTGTATTTATTTTACATTATCTGCTTGTGAAAAATCTAGAGACTCTGACAGAGAAAACAACTTTCCTTTTCTTGTGCTGATTTATAAAATCAATGTCTTAAAAGAAAATAGCATCTTATTATTAATATTATCTTATTCCTTTTCCCTTACATTTTTATTATAAATTCTAAGTATGGTTTTCTATATCACCTGCTATTTAAATATAATTCACATAAACTGTCTTCAGGTCTTAAAGTTAATCATGCAACATATTCTAATATATACAGATGTGATCAGCCATGATAGAGAAAGTGTAGATATCACTCACAGTCATACAGAAACAGCTTTAAATATATGTAAATTTATGCAACTTGTATATTGTTGCTATGCCTCCTTCTTTATATCTGTTAAAGATGTCAATACTCAACTTTGTAACTGATTGTGATGAGATATAAGATAATGTGTTGTTAGAAATTTACACATTATAAATAAATGCATTGTACTTGAACATATAAAATATATTTTAATCTAAATACTTATCATTATCACATTATGTACTATAAGCAAGATGGCTTGTTCAGCCATGTATCACTAGTTATATATATAGTAGGGAAGCTTAAAATATAATGATATAGAATGAATTAAAAGATAGATAATGCCAAGGAGAAGAGATAGTATAGAATAGTGGATCTATAGCAGAAAGAAGTACCCTGAAAAGGTACTCTTTCTCTGATTGACCAGAAATCTATTTTATGTTCCTATGACTGAGCACTTTGGCTTGAATAAAAAAGAGTAACTAGAAATACCTTGGTTATAACCTAAGGTAATAAGAACTGTGTCAATAAACTTGTAAGTTTAGAGATTATTACTAAATAAAATAATTACATTGTCTAAGCAACAATTACATTTAACAACAACAAAAAAAGTTAATGAAATTTTTTTCAGTAAGAAGTCTATGGGTTAAACAGAGTCTGATCTCATTATAAATTGCACCACTTTTTGTAGACTTAGTTTATGGTCTCCCTCAATATTTCCTTTAAAAAATTGAATCCCCATTTAGTGAGGAGACTAAGTGTAAACACAAGGGAGAGGAAAAAAGTTATAAAAAATAAAGCCAATATATGCAATGAAATCAGTGGTGGGATTCAGCCAGTTTCCACCTAATTTTTTGTTGAGTTTGGCAAACCAGTTGTTAAAGTGGCACTTGTAATCAGGGTTCTCTCTAAGGTGGGCTCCTGGGCAGCTGCCCAATATGGGAATCATGAATTTATACTCCTTCCTCTTTTTTTAACGTTCATCTGCACAACTACGTATTCTAAGTGCCCATAATAATGTTCATTTTCTCTCCATAGGTAAAAAAATAGGTGTGGAGAAGCAGATGGAAACTTCCTCTGTGTTCACTGACCTGGAATCTACCCCAGGATATCCACATGCTGGGCTGACATTCTACCACTGAACCAACCGGCCCCGGCCACTCTCTACATTTTTTACCCCTCTCAATTCTGCCCTTCTCCTTGCCCCATTCTCTTCTTTCGATTACTTTTTCATATTATTATTGCAGCTAATATCTATTGACTCTTTTCTATGTGTCAGCTGCTACTTTGAGTACTTTATATATTGCATAAGTTACATTCATCTGCCATATCCCGTTCTTTATTAGTCTTTCATCATCCACTTTCAAAGTAACTTGTTTACTTTTTTCCAGTCCCACCTTGAGTTACTAAACAATATTCACATGTATCATTTTGCAAATAAACTCTTTAGAAGATTACCATGCATTGCTGTTTTCTTCTCTCTTAACAATTAATTAGCATATTTTAGCACGTGGAATCTGCCCTCAGCATTTCTATAAAAAATAAATCAATTATTTAGGATGGGTGGCAGTTATATTTATTCTTGAACTCTAAGTCATTTGACACTTTATCATTTTGAATTAAACTTGTAATAGCTTTCCAATTTAACATACTTAAAATATTTCTGTCTCTGTCACCTGTTTCCTTACTGAAATTTCAAATTGTCAGTGTAACAATAAAGCAAAGACAGAAACAAATGGTGCTAGAAAAAGTGGCCATTTATATGCAAAATATTAATATACACAATGACTTTATACTTTTCAAAAATTTTAAGTCAAAATAGATACTAGTAAATAAAAATCACAAAACTATAAATCTCCTTGAAGATAACATAGGAGTAGCCTAGATAAAATCAGATATATCAATAACTTTAAGTACAGAACCAAAGGTATAATCTATAAAAGGAATAATTGATAAAATCAAGTTCATGAAAAGTAAAACCTCTGCTTTACAAAAGACAATGCCAAGACAATAAGAAGACAAGCCACAGACATGGAGAAAATATTTGCAAATGACACATCTGATAAAGCACAATTATCCAAAAATATATCAAGAACTCTTAAAATTCAATAAGAAAGCACCAACTTGATTGTAAAATGGGCCAAAGACCCTAACAGAAACCTCACCAAAGAAGATAGACATATAGCCTGATCAGCAGTGGAGCAGTGGATAGAGTGTCAGACCTGGGATTCAGAGGATCCAGGTTTGAAACCCCAAGGTCGCCAGCTAGAGTGCGGGCTTACCAGCTTGAGCATGGGGTTGCTGGTTTGAGCATGGTGTCACTGGCTTGAGCGTGGGGTCATAAACATGACCCCATGGTCACTGGCTTAAGCCCAAAGGTTGCGGGCTTAAAGCCCAAGGTCTCTGGCTTGAGCCCAAGGTTGCTGACTTGAGCAAGGGGTAACTTGCTCTACTGTAGGCACCCCGCCCACCCAATCAAGGCACATATGAGAAGGCAGTCAATGAACAAGTAAGGTGCTGCAACAAAGAATTGATGCTTCTCATCTCTCTCCCTTCCTGTCTGTCTGTCCCTATCTGTTCCTCTCCTGTCATCTCTCTCTCACTCCCTCTGCCTCTGACACACACACACACACACACACACACACACACACACACACACACACACACACACACACTAGACATATAGAAAAAAAGCATAGAAAAACATGTTCCACATCATATGTTATTAAGAAAATGCAATAAAACAACAATGAGATGCTGCTACATATCTTTTAGAATGGCCAAATCTGCAACGTTGACAACAACATATATTGCCAAAGATGTAAAACAATAGAAACCCTCCTACAGGGCTAGTGGAAATGCAAAATTGTATAACAACTTTGTAAACAAGATGCTTTTTTATCAAATTAAACATATATTTACCATATAATATTGCAATCATGTTCTTTCACCTAAAGGAATTGATACTTATGTGCATACAAAAATCTGCACACAGATATATATAGCAGCTTTATTTGTAATTGCTAAACTTTGCAAATAAAAGCAACCAAGATGCCCCTCAGTAGGTGAATGGATAAAAGCAAACAATAGAATATTATTCAACATAAAAAAATAAATTGTCAATCCATGAAAATACATGAAGAAACTATAAATGCGTATTATGAAGTGAAAGCAGGCAATCTAAAAATACTGTATAATTCCAAATGTATGACATTGTCAAAAATTCATGGATACAGTAATACAAAACAGTAACAAGATTAGTGATTGGGGGAAAAAAGGGGTGAATAGGTTTAGCACAGAGAATTTTTAGAGCAGTAAAATATTAGGTATGATACTATAATAATGGAAACGTTACAGTTGTCTAACCCATAGAATGTACAATGAGAGTGAACCATAATGGAAGCTATGAACTTTGAGTGATAATGATGTGCACATGTAGGTTTAGCAACTGTGTCAAATGTACAACTCTCGTGGGTGATATGAATAATGGGGGAGGCTATGTATGTGTGGGATATAGCATAGAGGGGGCATTTCTGTACCTTCCTCTCAATATGCTGTGACCGCAAAACTACTGTGAAAAAATAAAATTTTAATTATAAAAATATAAAGCAACAACAAAATAAACTCACATGATAATGGTTACAACTGTTAAGTGTATAGCTTGATAATTGTTTTACAAAGCTAACACAGTTATTGATCCAGTCTTTTGTTTGTTTGTTTGTTTACGGGGACAGAGAGAGAGTCAGAGAGAGGGATAAATAGGGACAGACAGACAGGAATGGAGAGAGATGAGAAGCATCATTCATCAGTTTTTCGTTGCGACACCTTAGATGTTCATTGATTGCTTTCTCATATGTGCCTTGACCGCAGGCCTTCAGCAGACTGAGCAACCCTTTGCTGGAGCCAGCGACCTTGGGTCCAAGCTGGCGAGCTTTTGCTCGATCCAGCTGGGTCCGCGCTCAAGCTGGCAACCTCATGGTCTCAAACCTGGGTCTTCTGCATGCCAGTCGGACGCTCTATCCACTGCGCCATCGCCTGGTCAGGCAATTCAGTCTTTTAATAAACTGAATTATAGACTTTTATTTCCAGAAACACATATACCTGACTCAAATTTTCTAACAGGTATCACTCTTCCCTGACACCCTATAGTAACTACTTTTCTCACATTTGTCACCATAGACTGGGTCTGCTTTTGAATTTTTAAATAATGGAATAACATTCTATGCATTATTTTATGTCTGACTTCATTTCAGAATATTCTAAATGTAAGATTTCATACTATGTATATTGCCATGTGGTAGCTGTGTAATCATGTCATTTTTGTATAACTATTATAGTGTGTGTCTCAACTGTATCTAATTTATCCTTTCCAACTTTGATGGAAATTTGAGTCACTTTTGATTATTAATAATTATTTTTTGACTGCTTAAAGGATACCCTCCCAATTTTTTTTTTTTGAGGTAATGAAAATATTTTGAAACTAGATAGTGGTAGTATTTGTACAACACTGTGAATGTACTAAATATCACTGAATTATACACTTTAAAATAGATAATTTACACTATATCACTTTTACCTCAAATAAAAAGAATTATGTTATCTTGGACATTCTATCACATTTTTAGCTTACATTTATTGTAGGGTATTTATAAGTTCAGCTTTTAATAGATAGGCATTGCCAACTTTTCAAAGTGTCTGTGCTAGTTTACCATATTCACAGTGAGATTGCCAGTCCCTCCATATCCCTGCAAACAGTTTGCTTTCCCCACTCTTTGTGTTTTAATGTACATTTCCCTAAATATGAATGACATTGAGCACCTGTATCTAAACTTATTAGCTATTTGGGAGACCATTTTAGTGAATTACCTAGGTTTTCTTTAGGTGCCCTTATTTCATTAGGTTGCCTTTCTTACTCTTTTGTAGGAGTGCCTTATGTATTTTAGACAAAAGTTCATCATACAAAAATATTTCCCAAGACTTATTCAAATTTTCAAAATATTCTCTCATTTTGTGATTTGATTTTTACTGTTCCAAGTAAGAAACAGAAGTTCTTTTAATGCAGTTCAGTTTTCCATTTTTTCTTTATAATTAGTACTTCTTGAGTCTTAACATAGATTTGTTACCACAAAGTCATGAAAATATTTTATATTTTTTTCTAAAATTTTCATTGTATTACCTTTTACATTTGGGTCTAAGGTTTCCTGGAATTGATTATTTTGTAATAAATGAGGTATTAATCCAACTTTATTCTTTTTGTTTTTTCCTTCTTTCTTCAAATTTTTTGATATGCATTTATATATATATATGTGTACACATGAGGTATAATATGTATACTCACATGAGTGCACACATGCACATGTGCACATACACGTATAATGCACACTTATGAGTGTCTGCATATATACATGCAAGTATACATGCATGTGTATGTGTGTGAAGATATAATATCTGGCACACATTAAAGCATCATCCTTTAATTTTTATTACATTAAAAGTTATTTTGTTGTATATCTGATAATTAGAAGGGTCAGATGTCAGTTTCACTTAGGTCCTTTAAAGGCAATATGTCTTTTTCTCAGGTTTCTTTTAAAGATTTTCTCTTTGTATTTGGTTTTCAACAGTTTTACTATGAAGTGCCTGGATTTTCTTTGCTTTTGAGAGCGTCTATAGCTTCTTCAATCTTTCTTATTAAATCTTTTGTCAGATTTAAAAAATTATTGGTCCGCATCTATTTGAATTTTGCTTCTGCCTATTCTTTTCTTTCTTTCTATGACTCTAATTAAATGTACCTCTCTATGCTATCTCAGTTTTTCAAATTGATAGTCTTTGCTTAATTCAATACTTTGCTTTTAAACAAGATTGAACAGTAATCCCCTCTTTTGCAATTTCAAGCTTCTTTTATACCTACATTGAATTCTTTATTAAGTTATAAAAGTTTCAGGTCTAGGTGTTCTTTTTCTTTCCTGGCCTTATATGCATATAATTTTAATTTTAGTTCTTTGTTGAAGTTTTCTAAATTTTATTCATTTTAAATGTAATAATTATAATCATCTTAAAGTCTGTGTCTGATGATTCTATTGCAATAGAATCTACATAATCTATGAGGAAGAGTCGACTGCTTAATTTTTCTCTTGGTTTTAAATTATTTGATCCTATTTTCTAATGGGACTAATTACTTTTCTTTAATTGATGGAAAGCAGAAACTCACAGGGAAATTACCTGATTCAGTTGAGGGTAATCTACTTCCTGTTTGAATTTAGCTGAGTGGAACTAATCTGGGGTGTCCACTGGAAGCGGTGTGCTAACCAGTCACTCTTCTAGATTATTTCTTGAACCCAAACTGTTGACATCCTAGTGCTTTATGACTGCTATGTTGTCTGTTTTGCTTTTAATCTTTGAGCATTTGTTTTCTACTTGTTTTTCTTTAAAATTAAGTTCAAGTTCTTATTCTTGCTCTGTGAGAGATTATGAATGATGATATCAGTACTTCTTTCTAGTTTAAAATAAAAATTGAAGAAAAGTTATTTCAACTATGTAATTCATAGCCTCATATTATTTAAATGGGAATAAATATAACCAGTCAGAAGATACATTTAAATCAAAAATAAGATTTTTTCAAAGTGCATTGTTGAGCACACTGTAAGTGATTTATAAAGTGCATATGTATTGTTACTGGTTTTGTTCATTAATAAATAATAATAGAGATTTACTACCACCACAAGGTTAGGCATGTAGGCTAGACTGGTATGATGGTGGAAAGATCACATTAGCTACTTGACTTCTTCAATCTCTCAGTTCCACAATTTATAGTCTTTGGCTTTTGTCTTGTTTTCAAGTGCGCCTTCTGTGGGCACAGAGACCAATCCTCCTTGAGCCTCATGCATGCATTACAGGCAACATGGGAAGTTGGCTGTTGGCAATGAGATGGCCATTCCTATGTCAGGGAAGTAATTATGAACAAACTTATGGGACACTTGCTAGAAATTTTTTCATGACTGGTCTGATGGGGATAGTAGTTCTTTAAATAGGCACATTGCCACTCAAATCAAATTTATTTTACAAATTTACTCATGCTTACAATGAACATGAGTGAATACTTATTATCTAGTTTTTCAAATTATAATAAACCATGAGAAAATAAATGACTGCATGGGCAAATATTTGTGAAATGTTTGTGAAAGCAAATAAAAGGGTCCAGACATCATAGCAAAAATTACGTTCATGTTTTGTCACATTTTCTTTAAAATAGGTTTACTTTTGAAAATTTATCTATAAATATAGAGAACTACTAATTTTTAGGGCAAATTTTTGTAAACTATGATATATCATGGCTTGTATATAATTACTTACATACTTATATATTCTATACAGTGCACTTTATGTTATTCTTTCTCAACATTATTTTGTGTATTTCATCTTCTTTCAATACATATTTTCTTATATATCACTAAACCAATAATGCAGAGGGACTAGTGCTGCTTTAGAGCTGACAATTTTATTTATTATGCGGGTTTTAATTCCATTTTCAGATTACTTCCTTGGGCTGACTGTGAATCCTCTTATCAATTATTTAATTAAAAAAATGCTGTTGTACCATTTCTTAGGTATGGTGTTTCTCGAATATGACACAGTTCTGTTCCTATGACAGTGACATAACCCACATTTTGGTGTAAGTCAAAACACACCCTAGTCTAAAACAAACAAAATGCTTGCGCTTTTAACAGTCCAAAATGGCGTAGGTAAGTGTACTGGGATGCCAACTCCCTCACTCATATGCCGAAAGCGTATTCTGCTGCTGCACACACTAAGCTAGTTCGCCCACGTTGTCTGTAAGTATGACGCTAATGGTGTAAACCAAAAAAATTTACGTCTTAATTTTTTAAAGTTTTTATAGGAGTGAGCATCATAAACTCGAAATGTCACATGTCCAGACTGTAGTATACCACATACACAAATCCAAAAACTAAAATAAGTAAAAAAGAAGGGCTAGTAAATGTGTTCCAATGAAAAGGGGTTAATTTCTGCTACATTCTAGTATCAAATATAATCCAGCCATATAAGCAAGGTTTACTTCAAAGCCATGCCTCAACTATTTAACACTATCCCCTGTCTCTTCAACAGCCTAGTGGCGTATATATTAATATGTTAACTGAATCACTTTGTTTGAGTAATATCAATTTGAAAAAAGTTTTTTGCTTTTTTGGATGGCATTGATTTGGCTCAATTCCTATTACCTAATAGGAATTTGGTAAATAATTGAGAAGTTTCTTTTATTCATATTATTTTATTTAAAAATGAGACTATTTAAACCTATTAGTATTTCTGAATATACAATAATGAAAAAAATTACTATACAGAAGGTTCTTCCATCATAGCGACAGTGAAGTTTCTCTAAACATAATTCTCTAAAAATTGAATTTGAGGAAAATACTTGGTAACAAGTATCACAAAGAGGTTCTCATTCTTACCTATAACTATGTTACCAAATAAAATTACAGAAAAAATATAGGTTTTTTTCTTTTCTTCCTTTTTTTTTTTGTGATACAGAGGGACAGAGAGAGTGAGAGAGGGGAACAGAAAGAATTGAGAGAATTGAGAAGCATCAACTCATAATTGTGACACCTTAGTTGTTCGTTGATTGCTTTCTCATGTGTGCTTTGACCTGGGCACTCCAGCTTAGCCATTGATCCCTACCTCAGCCAGTAACCTTGGTCTCAAGCCAGCGACCTTGGGTTTCAAACCAGTGACCATGGGGTCATGTCTATGAGCTCAAGCCCTTTACCCTATGCTCAAGCTGGTGAGCTCATGCTGAATCCTGCAAACTTGGGGTTTCAAATGTGGGTCCTCAATGCCACAGTCTGATGCTCTATTTGCTGTGCCACCTCTTGGTCAGGCACAATGTAGTTTTAAAATTGAAAAATGTTCAAGTAAGAAAGCAATGTGACATATAAGCAGGCAAAAACAGAAGCAAACTTTATAAATTCAAATGATTTAGTAACTGGTGTTTTTAATTTCTAAAATTAATTACATCAAGTTTGCAACATTCAAGCAAGTCCCAATCCTCATATGAAAAGTCTAATATATTTTTTCTTTTTTTTTTTTTTCGTGACAGAGACAGAAAGAGAGACAAAGAGAGGGACAGAAAGAGACAGACAGACAGGAAGAAAGATAAAAAGCATCAATTCTTCATTGTAGCACCTTAGTTGTTCATTGATTGGTTTCTCATATGTGCCTTGATGGGGAGGGGAGTGGCTACAGCAGAGGGAGCATTTCCTTGCTCAATCCAGCGACCTTGTACTCAAGCCAGTGACCATGAGGTCATGTCTACAATCCCACGTTTATGCCAGTGGCCCTGTGTTCAAGGTGTTGACCTTGGAATTTTGAACCTGGGTCCTCTGTATCCCACTCCAATGCTCTATCCACTGTGCTACCACCTGGTTAAGCTAACCTTTTTTTTTTTACTTAGCAACCTACCAGAAAAAAAATGAGTAAGCTTTATTTATTTATTTATCTATTTATCTATCTATCATCTATCTATCTATTTATTTATTTTAGCAAGAGACAGACAGACAGAAAGGGAGAGAGATGAGAAACATCAATGTTTTGTTGTGGCACCTTAGTTGTTTATTGGTTGCTTTTTCATACGAGCCTTGATGGGGTTGGGGTGTCAGCTGCCACTATAATTTGAGTTCTACATTATATGAGGACTTGAAATATGCAGTATCTTCCTGGTAAAGTAAAAGAATACAAGACATAGTAGAATTTATTGTGTTTTAAAATTTTTACTCAGAGTTTATCTTTTTTAGCCAACTTCTTTTAACCCTTTCAATAAAGCCATGGGAGGATTCAAATCTATCTTCCTGGGAAGAGGATACTGGTATAAAACTTGAAGAAAGTTATTTGGCACAAACTGAAAATACATATTTTAAAAACTGCATACAATGAGGTATTATAGGAATGTGTCCTAATCTTAACTCTTTATCTTATGTCTTATTAGAAATATCTGTTAGAAACTTCACTACCATCTAGTAGAATAATGGTTCCCTGACATCAGTATACTGATATGCACTCAACTACCTTCATGAGAAACATCTGGGTTCATTTTAAAATTTAGATTTCTAGATCTCATTGTAGAATGATTGAGATGGAATCTCAGGCAGCAGACAAAGTGGTCCAGAAACTCCCTATTTCAGTCAACCTAGGTAACTATGACATCCATCAGTTTAAAATTTACTGTTCTATGTACTTTATCTATGACAGCATTGTAATTTCAGAAGACATTCAATTATTTTAAATTTTCCTTTGAATTATTGAGTTTAATATGTCATTATATTATTTGAGTAGAATTAAGCAATTATTTAACTTGCATACTACTTGCAGTGTTATAACACTGTCTGGCCCAATTTAGGCATATTGGTTTTCATTATTTAACTTTTATTACTTATATTTCAAAGCCCATGACACAGAAAATTAATAAGAGACAACATGCAAATTAATATTCAATCTTATATAGCTGTTAAAAAACATAAAAGCCAAGATTAAAATGGTAACTTAAAAATAACAGATTTTTCTGATTATTACAATGACAGTACTTGATTTATTTATGAATAGATTTATTCCAGCTAAGCCATTCCATAACCTGGTGGAAAGATATTGTTATTTCTGTTTATTTCCATTTGCTTTCAGATCATGATAAAAGGAATATATATGCTGGAGATTTTTTTGTTTGGGAAGTTATTTTTAATATAGTCTAGCTGAAATATTATCTTAGTTTCAAAAGGAAAAGAATGTTTATTTATTCAGCAAGAGTGACTTCTGGACACAGAATTTAGACTCTAGAGGCTATGGCTGATGATGAAGCTGTCTACAATTGTTACTATTCCCAGCTGCTAAATGAAGGATGGTATCTCTAGGAGAATCAGATATATTTGTTTTAGCGCAACCTTGTTTAAAACCAAAAATACAATAATAATAACTAAAATCACAGATTTTTCTCTCTTACTCTCACTTTGTGTAATCAATGTGCATGCAATAAACCATGTGAATATCTATTGCCTTAAAATACTTAAAAATACTTTTAAATTGATAATTTTAAAGAGATTGAAAGTCAGAAAAACATTTGCTGTATTTTTATTGTCAATAAAAAGCAAAAAGCAAAATTAAAAAAAATTACCAACAGCAATCAGAAAATCATGCATAAAATTTTTAATTAAAAGTAACTTTAAAGGTGAGCATTAGCTACCTAAAAAATTTAGCAGCTACCTTAGATTCATTTTAAAAGAGTAGATATACCTTTAAAAACACTTAAAATTATTACAGGGTGAAACTAAAACACACATCCTGTTTAAGTGTTTATTTTACTCCACATCTACATCTGGATTTCCAGTCTTCATTGCACTGATTGCCTCTACAACACTTGCTGTTATGTTGCAGAGACAATGACTACTAGGAGACCACATGGAGTACACCGAGGAACCAGGGGAGACAGCCTCACAATTTCCTATACAGGTTTCATGAGACAATTCCAATGCCCAGGCCTTACTTGTATTTATTGATACAAATAAAAGCAGAGACAAGAATGAGAAAGTCAGGTGGTGGCACAGTGGATAGAGCATAAGACTGGGACTCAGAGTACCCAGGTTCAAAACCCCAAGATCACTATCTTGAGAACAGGCTCACCAGCTTGAGGGCAGAATCACTGGCTCGAGCACGAGATCATAGATGTGACCCCATGGTCACTAGCTTGAGCCCAAAGGTCGCTAACTTGACTCCCAAGATCACTGATTTGAGCTCAACGTTGCTGGCTTGAGCTAGGGTTCACTCACTCTGCCGTAGCCCCCAAGTCAAGGTTAATATGAGAAAGCAATCAGTGAACAAGTAAGCTGCCGCAACGAAGACTTGATGCTTCTCATTTCTCTCCCATCCTGGCTGTCTGTCCCTGCCTGTCCCTCTGATTCCCTCTCTGTCTCTTTCAAAAAAAAAGAATAAGGAAGTCAGGAAGGGGAACTTTTATAGAGCAGATTGAAGGGAAAGTGAAGTAGCTTAAATGTCCCCACCTATTGATTAATCACAATGCTAATTCTATCCCTATTGTGCTGAGTTCAGCACAGTACTGCATTCAGTACTTTTTGTGTGTGACAGAGACAGAGAGAGGAACAGATAGGGACAGTGAGATATTGATATTGTACTGATTTTGAAGACCTGTAAGTCAAGTTCTTCAATCCAAAAACCATCTTGAATGATGGAGCACCTGGGTTTTTATGAAATACACTTGGTCTCTAAATAATTGAACCTACCAGGTAGGAGTCACAGGAGGAGACTAACCAAACTGTCCTTAGTGAGTCTAGGTTGCCTAATTGAATAGATCAACACTTTGGGTTCTGATTATGAACACTGAAAGAAAATAATAATATACCCACATTGTAGTATGTAGTTAAATTTTGTTTAAAACTTAAATAAAAGATAATACCTTATAAATATCATGTTTAAACTTAATATTTAGTAATTCTTCTGGTAGAGTTTCTTTAGCATTTTTCTGAACTACTTCTTATGTTCTTATATTTTTGCCAAATGACAGGATTTTGTGTGTGTGTGTGTGTGTGTGTGTGTGTGTGTGTGTGTCTGTATGTATTTGTATATGCAATATTTATTTTTAATAGTGGATAATAGCATGTTCCACTATTAATAGTCAATAAACTGGAGCTAACTTAGAACTAAAAATATAGCCTGTTAGGCTTGTCTCCCATGAGGAATGTATTTTGTAAATAGTGAGTCTGAGAGCCATTAATCTAATTCACAGAAATTGAACTGTTAATTTTCTTCCTTGCCATTTTTTAAAATAGTATCACTAAATTTCAATAGTAATCAAGGTAATGGTAGAAATAGCACACATTCTCAATTACATTTTAATAACAATTATGTGTCATTCTATTCAGATAGTGAAGAAAAACATATTAAGACAATGCAGAGTTTTAAAGTCTTGGCATATTTTCACTTTCAGTTCTCACTTCTTGCATCCTTTAACATATAAAATGTACACTTTTATTATGCTTCATTTTCTTCTGCATATAGCTCTCTGGAAAGTCCTAGGTTTCAGAGCCATTTACATGTTTAATATGGTGATTGGATATAAGTATGACAAACAACAGAAAAATACACATTTATTTATTTTTATTGGTTTTGTCATCAGTTTCCAATATAGGTAAATCAAATAGAGCAGGTTTGTAAAATTTTAAAATGTCTTTTTGGCAATGATTATATTGATCATTATACTTTAATTGGTCTCAGTAAACAATACTTTTGGTGAGCCTTTATGCCTCAATAGAAACAATCCACAGCTAAATTATTAAAGACCCATGA
Organism: Rhynchonycteris naso; assembly: GCA_037038555.1. Classification (NCBI taxonomy): domain Eukaryota; kingdom Metazoa; phylum Chordata; class Mammalia; order Chiroptera; family Emballonuridae; genus Rhynchonycteris; species Rhynchonycteris naso. The sequence goes on along the minus strand of CM072996.1, from coordinate 119,231,205 downwards.
AGAGCACTTTGAAGTCCAACGGGGATGCAAATGCTCATTATTTGAAGACTTCACAAAATTTTGTGAATTTCTTAGAGAAATTAAAATTCACTCATGAACAGAGAGTTTAACAGAATGTGGATGAGAGGAATTACAGTTTATAAATGTAATTCATTACTGAGAAAAATCAATTTTGTGCTATGGTGAAGACTTGACCTCCAGTGCCATTACTAAGAGTCATACATACAGCAGAAATCTGTGTCAGGAATAAGCAGGTTTTCTCTTTCATTATTTTTGTTTGTAGCATAAGGGAGCTCCATACCAGCTGCATGCCACATTACTTCATGTGTATGTAACCATATTTAAATTATTTATATATTACACTTTACAAAAGAAATAGGGAAATGTGTTTTTTTTGCATTCATGGCCAAGAGTTGGAACAGATGGTGACTCAGTTTAAACTAATATGAGCATCAAAGTAACTCATATCACATCCATTCTTTGATAAAACAGAAGTTCAGTTCACTATAAAATGAGCTTGTGACTTTCTGAAATATATTAAGCCTAATGTATCTTTAGCAATTGTGTTTCTAAATGAGGAAATAAGCTGTAGAATTTACTCATAAATACTTTTCAAACTTTAAAAAGAATGTAGCCATTTATTTAACAAATAGTTGCTAAGCACTGCCTTTAGTATTGAATTCCTGACAAGATAAATGAGACATGATCCCTGCCTTCAAGGGAGGTTTGGGAAGTGGTGAAAAAGATAGAGACTATGAAAAAACTGACCACATATGGAGCATTTGGAGCATCTCTATTTATTTTAAAACTGGTTTAGAAATTAAATTTAATGGGGTGACATAGATCAATAAGAGTACACAGTTTTCAGGTAAACATTTTATTTATTTTTTTAGGTAAATATTTTATAACATTTGAACTGTCAATTGTGTTGTGTGCCCATCACCCAGTCAAATAACTTTCTGTCACCATGTATTTGTCCTTCTTTACTCCTTTTTCTCTCAAACCCCTCCATCTCAGCTCCCTCCCCATGGTAACCTCATTTTAATCTATGTCTATGAGTCTCATTTTTATATACCACCAATATGTGAAATCATATAGTTCTTAGCTTTTTCTTTTTCCTTTATTGTTTTATTTTTCTATTTTTTTACAGAGAGAGAGAGAGGGATAAATAGGGTACGGAAAAAGATAAAAAGCATCAATCATCAGTTTTTTGTTGCAACACCTTAGTTGTTCATTGATTGCTTTCTTATATGTGCCTTGACTGCGGGCCTTCAGCAGACCAAGTAACCCCTTGCTGGAGCCAGCAACCTTGGGTCCAAGCTGGAGAGCTTTTGCTCAAGCCAGATGGGCCCGTGCTCAAGCTGGCGACCTCAGGGTCTCAAACCTGGGTCCTCTGCATCCCAGTCCTACGCTCTATCCACTGCGCCACCACCTGGTCAGGCAGTTCTTAGCGTGTTCTGATTTACTTATTGTCATAAATGACAATATGTCATCAGTTCTTACGGCTGAGTAGTATTCTAATGTATATATGTACCACATTATTTTCAATTATTGATTCTCTGGTATTTTCATATCCTCTGGGAAGCAGGTCTATTGTTCTGATAGTTGCAGTAAGTTGGCAAGAGAGCCAACTCTGTTAAGTCTGGAGCCTAGTTGAGACACTGCTCTTTTTTGTAGTCATGGACAACTGTAAATAAATTAACTTAATAGTCATACATTCACTATATATTTTTCCTCAGAATAATTACAAAAGAAATTAAATAATTTTTTAAATACCACTATGAGCAATCTTTATTTTTTAAAATTAAATTGATTGAGGTGACACTGGTTAATAAAATTAAATAGGTTTTTAAGTGTACAATTCTCTGTGATACATCATCTGTATATTACATTGTACATTGTATGTTTACCACAGTAAATCAGATCTCTGTCCACTACAACATAGTGGCCCCTTTACCCTTTAAGAAAACCTTTTCACATAAATAAAGCTCTGTTAGTCTTAGTATTTTGCTTTGGAATCTTATCTTGTTATCTTGCCCAAAGTAGATGATTTCTTTCATAAATTTGAACAATTTTATATTAGTCTCAAGTTGTTTTAAATGCTCTATAGTTACTGGCATGAACCTGGAATTTCTTTTGTGACTAGGCTTTTCTATGAGCTCTTGCCTTTGCCAAAGACACCACATTCCTAATATCCTCTTTGAAATTTCTCTTTGCAATCTCTTATTGATTCATCATTACTTTACTTAAAGATCAATTTTTCAGGCATATCTTCCTTGACCTATTCATATGGTAAGATTTACCAAAAATATCTTAATTTAGAACTTTTAATTGTCTTTTAAGATGATGCATTATAATTTGTTTTAATTCTTGCTTAATATTCACCAAAAACAATTATTAGATGCTGAATAAATATAGTAAAAAATAAGATCTGTCACATACTTTCTTATATTAAGTAAAATACTCTGCTAGTTAGCTAATTATTCTTGTATCTATAACTGTTGGGGATTTAGTTTACAGGAATTAATTAATAGGGAGAAATAAATGCAAAACATGTGGTAGGAAATAAACTACTTATTCTTTAACTAAATAAAACAAAATAAAATGCATACTAAAAATGCTTTATTTTAATCAACACATTATAATCTTTCTGTGATTCATTAGTTTCATACAGTTCTTTATGCTATTTCAGAAATACTGTTGTTGCATATGAAAGCAGTACCACAGAGTTAATGAGTTTTTAACTTAGCCAGCCTTGTCTCTGGGTAATTATCATTATTATTATTAATTAAGTGAAAGATAGGGAGGCAGAGACAGACTCCTGCACACGCCCTGACTGGGATTCACCCTGCAAACCCCCTACAGGCAATGCTCTGCCCATCTTGGGCTGTTGCTCTGTTGCTTGGTAACCGAGCTATTTTAGTGCTTGAAGGGAGTCGATGATACCATTCTCAGTGCCTGGGACCAACTTGCTCAAAGCATTTGAGCCATTGGTGTGGGAGAAGAACAGAGAGAGGGAGATAGAAGAAGGAGTGACAGGGGTGGAGAAGCAGATGGTCACTTCTCCTGTGGACCCTAACCAAAAATCGAACTTGGACTTCTACTTGCCTGGCCAATGCTCAACTGCTGAGCCAACCAGCCAGGGCTTCTGGGTAGTTTTAAAGTTTAGTTTATCATCTAGTTTCTTACCAGGTATTACCAAGTATAAGAAATGTGGCTTGTCCTGACCTGTGGTGGCACAGTGGAAAAAGCATCAACCTGGAAAGCTGAGGTCGCTGGTTCAAAACCCTAGGTTTACCTGTTCAAGGCACATATGAGAGTTGAAGCTCCCTCTTTCTCCCTGCTTCTCTCTCTCTCTCTTTTCTCTAAAATGAATAAATAAAATCTTTAAAAAAATGTGACTTGGACAGTAGCTTTATATTATTTCTTAAAACCTCATTGATGATTCCAAGTAAAGTTTCCTAAGAGATTTGGAGAATATGAGGCAGTTTAACCAAATAGAATGCCATTTAGGGCTGCTGCTCAGTCTTCTGTTAATCTAATGATACTTGCTAAAGTTGGAGGCTAATTGTTTATTTAAAACATTAAAGAATCATTTTTGCAGCATTTAAGTAAGAATGAAGAAGAGGTAGGAATAGAGAAAATTGCAACTGCTCTTCCAAAATACTTCATTTTAAATCACTGAATATGGAAGTTATGATCATTCAAACATATGCACCTGCTTATATTTATTTGATTGAAGCACCAGTCTTTCAAATAATCATATATACTCTCAAGTATACCTAATTCATCTGCACTGAATTTTACTTTAATGATTGTACATTCAAATTTCTGCTGATGTTTTTAGAGAAATTTTTATAGAAATAAGCACCCCAAGATCTGATCCTTTAAAGTTTATGAGTAAAATAAGCCTATCTAAATATATTCAGTTTTATTTCCAAATAAGTACTTATTTGTTTATTCACCTCAATTCTCTTTAAAGAGAACTTAACTACAGAAATATTAATATTGAAATAACATTCACATAAAAGATAGTATTACTTTTTATTTACAGAAAGAATGAATTAGTGAATAATTATATTATTTTATTTATTATTGGCAAACAAATTTATGACTTTGATTTAAGAGTCAACTTACTACTCAGATATAAATAATACATTTTATTTACAGGATACTGTTTTACTATATGAAATGCTTTGATATCTACAGTATATTATTGGATCAACTAGGAACACTGGGATAGGTAGTAAAATTACTATTAGCGCTAATTTGCAGGTGAGAAAACTGAGGCTCACAACAGTTAAGTTTTTACCATAGGTCAAGTATCTAATAAATGATGAGGTCAAGGACCATACTCTGAGTTTTCTGTATCAGTGGCCTATGCTCTTTTAACTGAAAATACTACATGATGCCAAATATTTTGAAACTACATAATTTCTATTTATTTCTATCATTTTTCAACTTGTATAGTTTTCAATAATCTGCAGATATTTATGTGTATTAGCTACATTTAATACAAGGAATCAATATTTTAACATAATTTATTTAGATATGAAGAAAACAAGGTTTTGATCGTGTGACCAGTCAGAAGTGCACCATGACTTTGCGGACACACTGTAGTTTAACATAATGAAGTAGAATGTCTTCTTGGGCATCATCTTTGTGAAAATACAATAATTTATATAATGCAGTAAATACACTAATACACTAAAAGATATGATTGCATCAGAAATTGTCTATAATTTCAAAATAGTACATATAAAAACACATATTTTAATCATAAAATTTGCACAAAACATTTAAATTCTATTCAGGCAAAATACTGTGTTTGTATCTCTTGCATTTGTGTACTTGTTGAGGACAATCTCATTTGATGCACCATAAGTAGTCTGCTCATCACAAACAAATCCAAGATTTTTGGAAAACTTATCAAAGTGACTGTTCAGGAAGTGAATCTTACCCATCATGTTACATCCAATGTTGCAAAAAGTCAACAGTATTCTTTGAACCAGAAGTTCATAGTTTTCTGCTTTTTTGTTGCCAAGGAAGTTCTTTGTAACTGTCACAAAAGACTGTCATGCTGCTTTCTCCTCCTTATTCATCTTCCTGGCAAATTCTTCATCATGTATGAGGGGTTCAAATTTGAGGTTCATCGACTATACCTGCTTTTATCTTCTCAAAAGACAAGGCAGGAAAAGCAGAAATCATATGTTGAAAGCATTCACTTTCTCTATTCAAAGCCTGAGCATACTGCTTCATTAAGCCAAGTTTGATGTGAAGTAGGGAGAAAATAATTCTGTCTCGATTAACTACAGGTTCATTCACAATATTTTGCATTCCTACTTCCAGAGCTTCACATTTCGGCCACTCCTTCTGTGTCCAGTGTTTCTCTGGAGCGCGACAGTCCCCAAAACCCAGAAAGCAAAGATGCTATGTGAAACCTTTCTGTTGTCCTAGCAGAAAATTCACCATTTTAAGATCCACACAAATGATCCAGTTATGCTTCTCATACTTCAGAAAGTCGAGGACAATTTTTATGTCATTCTATTCTTCTCACAGATGAGTTGAATAACCAATTGGAACCACTACATAAACATTACCATTGTGTAGGAGAACACATTTTAGACTTCATTTAGAGCTGTCAAATAATAGCCGCCATTCTGTTAGACTGTAAGTGGTAACGCCTAGCTGAGAAGACTACTGATATCGTGACAGTAAACAAAGTGTTTGTCTTTGAGAAAAAAGGCCAAAAAACTTTGTTCATGCTTTCTGAAATGGATACTTTAACTGACTGGTAAAATACAATCTTTGCTTGAAGCCTGGAGACTAATAACTCAGCTGCTCTTTGATAGACCCAAAGCTCTTACTAAGTCATTCAATTCAGGTTGGTTAAACTGCTGAGAGGTTAATGACTTCTTGGCATCAGAAGAAGACCCTTCAGATTCTACAACCATTTCCTCATGCATCTTATCAAAATACACTAGATCACCATGTTCCCTTTCTTCATCCTTAGAATAAATAAAACCATTGAAAACTGGAACCGCGAGTGTCTCAGAGTGTGGGATAGGTAGTATTGCTGAATGAATATTAGGATATGCGATATATGCTGTTTTTTCTTACTGATGCCCTTTGTATGGATCAGACAGAAATAGCAGTCACTGCTGTGGTCCTTAGGTTCACGCCAAGTCATGAAAATACCAAAAGACATTTCTTTGCATTTTTCTTTTGTCCAGTCACAAACCATTTCCTCACAATTAGGACACACAATATGAGGAGCCCAATTTTTGTCTTGATCACCAAGGGGAACTTGAAAATAGGCAATATATGTATGTGTCACAAATGATGGAATATTGTGCCTTTAATGTTGAAGTGTGTAACAGCCACATATATAACAGAAGGTGTCAGGACTATTCTTACATTGATGTCTACTTGAAGAAGCCATGATTCAATCTTAAAACAAAATAAGGGGACGTTTTTATCAGATAATAATTTTTTACATTTAAAAACAACTACAATTATGTTAAAGTGATGTTTGTAAAAAATTAATTGCTTCGTGGTTATGTTCAATCCAAGAGTCATTGCCCTTTAACTCCAATTTAAAAACCAATGCATGCTATTAACTGTAACAAAAATAAATTAAAATTGCATAAAAACTAGAGCATACAATCAAAAACAGATTTCAGATTTGGAATTAGCGATGGAGAAATATATAGAAAAAGTTCCAAAACCTCATACAACAGACAGTGAAAAAAGAATTATTCCTCAGTGTTAGCTTAAATAACATTTTCAGACTATCGTAGTTCCCCATGTATAAGACGTACCCATGTTTAAGATGCACTTTAATTTTCGGGCCTGAAATTTGAAAATAAAATGTATTACATAAAGTTTTTGAACTCAAATTTTATTCGCCAGGAAATTCATGCAACTCTTCAACAAGCGTGAGAAAGCAGAAAATGGAAGTAAAAAGTCTACAACTACTATATAAGAGGCACCCAGTTTTTAGACCCCAAATTTGTCAAAAAAAGGGGGTATCTTATCCATGGGGAAATACAGTACTTTTTGTAGCATTTGAGAAAAGTGGTCATATTAATTATTGCTATTAATTCAGAGAAATCTAAATGTACCATAGATCTCAAGCCCAAACCAGTCACATGGTAGATTAGCAATGAGCTAATTAATTTGACAAGTAAAAAACATCTTAGTTTGTTATTTAACCTAAATTAGCTGTTACATTTCTCTACATCATTTATAGCCAATGTTTCTGTCCCTGTGCCTCTTCTACTCTCTAGCTCAGTGGTTCTTAACCTGGGTTCTATCGAACCCTAGGGGTTCGATGAGTCCGTCTCAGAGGTTTGAAGAAGCCTCTGCCACGGAGGCCAGAATAAAGTAATACCGTAATTTGTTGTGAGTTTATGCACTTTTTTGGTTTTGTTCTTTGAGGAAGGTGATGTTCATGCATGGCTCATTTTATGCACCAGTAAAAAAACATATACCTATGTCTTGAATTTGGAAAAATAATCATATTTTATTTATCACTAAAGAAGGGTTTGGTGAATGTGCATATGAAACTGTTGGGTTCGGTACCTCAAAAAAGGTTAAGAACCACTGCTCTCATTTCTATTTTCTATCTATATAGTGGTACATCTTAACTGAGTACACACAGCCAAAATCTATTCTTTTTCATTGATTGATTATAGAGAAATAAAGAGAAGAAGGGAGAGAGGAGAAGTCTAAGGTAGAAATACTGATTTGTTGCATTCATTGGTCACTTCTCATTTGTGACCTGGCTAGGGATCAAACTTACAACTTGGTGGTTCAAGATGCCACTCCAACCAACTGAGCTAATTAGCCAGGGCTGTTTTTTTAACTCAAAATTCATGTACTCTACTATATCTATTTGGCATTTACACTAAACATGCTAAAACTAAACTCCTATATTTGTCCACCTACAAAAAGAACCTACTATAAATAGTCTTGACCATTACAGCTGATCAGTACTCTATTCTTATAGTTATCCTGTCCAAGAACTATGCAGGCCAAAAACCTTAGAATCATCTTTGATCCTCTCTTTCATACTATACTTCTGTCATAAAATTTTCTTGACTCTATTTTAAATGTCTTTCCAGAATACAATCAGTTCTTATTTTGTTCATTATACTCAGTGAGCCATCACATCTTCCTTGATTTCTTATATAGCTTCTTTATTATGATCTCCTTGCTTCAATGTCCCCACCCATATATATATATATATATATATATATATATATATATATATATATATATATATATATATATATATATATATATATATATATATATAGCTTGTATGGTCTTTCAAAAATGTATATTGTACTATATCAATTCTCTGTTTAAAAACCTATGATTGCTTCCCCTGGCCAGTTTGCTCAGTGGTAGAATGTCAGCCTGGCATGTGGATGTTCCAGGTTTTATTTCCAGTCAGGGCACACAGGAAAAGCAACCATCTGCTTTACCTTCCCTCCCCCTCCGTCTCTCTGTCTCTCTCTCTCTCTTCCCTTCCCGCAGCCATGGCTTGATTGGTTCAAGCTCATTGGCCCTGGGTGCTGAGAATGGCTCTATGGAACCTTCACCTCAGGGGCTAAAATTAGCTGGGTTGTGAGCATACCCCAGATGGGTACAGCATTGGCCTCATATAGGAGTTGCCAGGTGGATCCTATTGAAGTACAAGCAAGAGCATCTGTCTCTATCTCCTCTCCTCAAACTTGGAAAAGAAAAAAATAAATTTTAAACAGCTGTGATTGCTTCTCTCTTCACTTAAAGTAAAATTTCAAATTTTTAAAATAACATATAAGACCTTATATAAATTTAACACTTTTTATTTCTCCAGTCTCTCTTCTACTTTTCCCCTTCCTCAGTTCTAGTCACAGTGATTTTCTTGCTTTTTCATCGACATTCCAGGCACAGTTTCATCTTGTCTTTACATCAGCTTTCCCCTGAGATACCCATTTCATTAACTCCCTGAAGTCTTTGCTTGAATCTTGACTTTTCAGTGAATAGCATTTTTATACCATATTCCCAATCCCCTATTTGCACTGTAGACCCTCTCAATCTTAGTTTCTTTTATTTATCTTGTTTCCATATATTGTCTAATATAATTATTCATTTTTATCATTTATTGTGTCTCCCCCTTGTTCACAGAGGATTTGATTCTCTTATGTATCCAATGTGCCTAGACCACATGGTATCTGCAAAAGATATATTTGTTGCAATTTTGTATAGCTGATGCATTTCAATCATAGTACTATATACTTTATGTGTATAACACCCATTAATCTTGTGGTAGACAAATTTTGAGGTGGTGTCAGATGATACCTGATTCATAATATTTATACCCTTGTATAATCCTTTTTCTTGAATGTAGGCTGGACCTAGAGACTTATTTTTAATAAACAGAATAAGGTGAAAGTAATGGGCTGTCACTTCTTTGATTAAACTACTAAAGTGTGTGTATTTCACTTGCGAGTATTCTACATCTTGTTAGAACTCTCTCTTGTTCTCTTGTTTGATTTGTTGGATGAACTAAGTTGCCATGTTAAGGGAATTTCTGTGGAGCGACTCATATGGCATAAAACTGAAGGAATTCTCTGGCCAACAATAAGCAACTGAAGTCTCACAACAGTCAGCAAAGATTTGAATGCTGCCAACAGCCATTTGAATGAGCTAAAACGATCTGTTTTTTTGTTTTTTGTTTTTTTTTTTTTCCAGTTGAACCTTGAAATGAATGTGGCCTTGAGAGCCCAAGCCTCTGGCTGCATGGCAACTGGATTCCTCACCCATAAAAACAGCGAGATAATAGATGTTGTTTGAAAGATTTCTGGGAGTATAAAATGACAGATGTAGATTTCTGAGCAGTTCTTACATCTTATATCCATTGGTGTGTGTATGTGAGTATGTGTATAAAAATTCTACTTACACATATCTAAAAAAGAATCTGGGTTAAAAAGAATAACTATTATGATTTCAGACATAGAGCCTCTGTTCATGCATACCAGTATTAGAACATTTATCATTGGAATTTATTTTCTAATAGTTAAATTGACATGCCCAGAGATTAATGAAGAAAACAATGTTATAACTAGAAACAATCTTGAACCAATCATAAGAAAAGAGACATAATGTGTAACAAAAAGCCCAAGAATTTCCCATTTACTGGCTTAAAGAGCACTGTGTAAAACAATTTTAGAATGGTTCAATAAAATAACAGAAAAGTATGTAAAATCATTTTTAACAGATTAGTAATTCTTCCCACTAGATCAATTATTATTAAAACTTTATAAATTTTTTTCCCTAAAAAAGAGTCATACTTAATCCTTTTTGGTTTAATGACTAAAGTCTACATTTTACAAGTATTTATTAGTGGGAGGGAATGCTGAACATTTAAGACATGACAATAGGCCCTTCCATACCAAGTCCACCTGATGCATGATGGTTCACATCTGGTTCAGACTATAGAGAATTTGTATAATAGGTTCTACTGTGCAAGAGAAACCAGAAATTTCTATTAATGAATAAATTGAAAAACAAGATTGTATCATAATTTTTGTTTGTTTCCTTATGCTATTATACAATTATATAACCCCTTCTGATCTCCCAAAGCCTCCCAGGATAGACTATAATAATGAGATCTCTTACTTTAGCAAACAGAAGTCAGGAACAGAAATATTGAAGCTTCCCTCTTGACTAGAAGTAATTAAGTATCTAAATTATAAATACACACTCATGTCTTCAGAGATTAAACTGATTTTTTAAACTGCATAAATGACAAAAGTTCTTCGTTGAACTGATGAAGATTCATACTCTGGTTATTTAGATTGCCTTATTCTTATATGAAGATCTATTGTTTAAAGTAAATAGAGGTTTTTTTTTTTCATGAAGGCATATGGGGATATGGTAAGATTAATGTTGAATTCAAAATTATGCATATTTTGCTCCCCATATCGTTGCACTTTTCCATGATGGGAACAACTTCATAAACATATTCATTTATTGCTGAATTTTAGAAAGTAAATAGAAGATTATTTCATTTCTAACTAGTCAATAATCAGAATATATACATAAAACTTATGTGTACAAACACAGACGTTAAATGAAAAAAAAATCTAAAAAGAACATTCAGCTTTTAATTGCATATGTTTCTGTGCATTTTGAAAATAATAAACCATATAACAGGAATAGTGTAACTGGCAATGAAGAACTAAACTGAAAATCGGAATGCTTGTTTAAATACCTATACTCCTACTTACTTGCTGTGTAACTTTTAATAAAGTTCTTAAATATGTTAAAATTCAGCTTCCTCATATGAATAATGAACATAAAATATTTAGGCTAAAGAAAATTAAAATGTTTAGAATAAGTCTCAAGACATTGTATGAACTCCATAAACCATTACTAAATGTAATTCAGATGCAGAGTGATCACTTAAATCTAACTGAATAAAATATTAAAATCATAATAATTTACAATAAATGTATACATTCCTTCAAAGCAGATTTAAATTTAAAATGCACAGGGAATATTTTTAGCATTATAAAGTTGATACCTTAGTGTTATTATTACTGAAATATTTGGACAGTGTAATTTTAAACATATATATAACTGTAAATATAGATATAGTAATAAATATACACATTTATTAATATATAATGTATTGTTTTTTATATAATAATACATATAATAATAAATTGTTAGTCATAATTTGAAAATATTTTATTGTAAAAGTCATGATATTATGAGACATAGCTTATATATTGTAAAGACATTATGTATTTTTTTAAATTTGTCTCTAGTCATATTTATAAAATAATTAAAATTATAAAATGTTTTCTCTACTATAGTGCTCAGTGTCCCTATAAATATTCTATTTTCAAAAGAAAAATAACAGATAAAAAATGGGCAACTAATATTTTGGGTACAGCATCTTTTATGGAAATCTTATAAAAAGACATGTTGTAAATACAAATTGGCACAAAAACTACTACAGTGAACAGTTATTTTTACACTATTGTTTCATCATCATCTTCATCTTCAGAAATAACTGAAGAGTTACAGTATACCAGGCATTTTAAATTAATTACAAGGTATTAACTAATTCAGTTCTCAAAAACAGTAAGCTATTATTATACTTTTTTAAAAGAAACTGAGGAATAGAGATTTAATCAAGTACCTTAACAAATCTATGCAGCAATTAAGTAATAAAATAAAACTAAAGCCATGGTATCTAATTTAATTTACTTTAATTTTAAAATAAATGCAGAATTATTTATTAATAATATATTCTATAATATTGCACTAAATTTAAATTAACTTATTAAAATATAGTTTACATTCAACATTATTTTATATTAGATTCAGGTGCACAACATAATGGTTAGACATTCACATACTTCACAAAGTGGTCCTCCCAATATTTCCAGGAGCCAGCTGGCATCATACATAGTTATTAAAATATTGACTATATTTCCTATTCTGTACTTTATATCTCCAGATTATTTTGTAACTACCAATTGGTACTTTTTTAAAAAGATTAATTTATTAGCGTGACACTAGTTTACATAATTACTATACAAGTTCCAGGTGCACAATTCTACAGTACATCTCTGTACACTATATTTTGTGTTCACCCCCTAAGGTCAGTCTTTGTCCATCCCATTGAGACCCCCATATCCTCCTCCACTTCCTCTTCCTGGCAATCACCAAACTGCCATTCATGCCCATGAGTTTGGGGTTTATTTTCCTTTTTTTTATCCTTCTACCTCCATTGATTAACCTCTACCCCATAGCTGTCAGTCTTCTCTCTATGTATGAGTCTGTTTCTGTTTTGCTTCTTAGTTTATTTTGTTCATTAGATTCCTCATATGAGTGAAATAATATGGTATTTTCTTTCTCTCACTGCCTTATTTTACTTAGCATGATGATCTCCAGGTCTATCCACACTGTCACAAAGGGTCAGATGTTCTTTTTATGGCCAAATAATATTTCATTGTATAAATTGGTACTTCTTAATTTCCTCATCTTTTTTACCTAGCCCTTCCACCCCACTATCTTCTGGTAACCATCAGTCCCTGCTCTGTGCTATGAGTCTGATTCAATTTTCTTTGTTCTTTTATTTTATTCTTTAGATTCCACATTTAAGTGAAATCATAAGGCATTTGTCTTTCTTGACTGTCTTATTTCACTAAGCATAATACCTTCTAGGTCCATCCATGGTGTCATAATTGGTAAAATTTTATTTTTTATGGCTAAATTTCATTGTATATATGTACCACATTTTTTAAATCTTCTCATCTACTGTTGGGTGCTTGGGTTGTTTTCTTAGCTCGGCTAATGTAAATAACTCTGTGATAAGCATAGGAGTGCATATACAGTGTTGGCAAATGTAGATTTACATTAGTTTGTATGGAAAATACAATAAATAATAAATAAAATAATAAACTCTGTGTTTCACATACTCAAAATTATAAGCCTACTTTGACCTCACCATATATTCTTTTGAATTAGTATTTTGGATTTCTTCAGATAAATCGCAGAAGTGGGATCACTGAATCATAAGGCAGATCCATTTTTAATTATTTGAGAAAACTCTACATGGTTTTACACAGTGACAGTGCCAATCTGTATTCCCATAAAAAGTGAGCAAGGGTTTTTACATTTCACCACATACTCACCAAAATTTGTAAAGCATATTTCATATGTCTGTTAGCCTTCTAGATGTCATATTTGGAGAACTGTCTATTCAGGATCTCTATTTTTTAATTGAATTTCATTGAATTTCTCTTTCTTTTAATTGTTTTTTTGGAATTGAATAGTTTACTGTATATAATGAACCCTGAAGATTACACACACACACACACACACACACACACACACACACACACACACACACACATTAAAAAGCTATTAGCATTAATAAGTGAATTCAGTAAAGTAGCAAAATACAAAATATATATCCAGAAATTAGTTGCATTTCTACACACACACACACACACACACACACACACACACACTGATAATGAAATATCAGAATGGGAATCTAAGCAAAAAATCCCATTTACAGTTGCATCAAAAAAAAACCCCCACAGAAAAATCAGAAATAAATTTAACCAATGATGTAAAAGACCTGTTCTCAGAAATGCGTAAGACACTGAAGAAAGAAATTGAAGAGGATAAAAATAAATAGAAGCATATAATGCATACATGGATATGACAAATTAATATTATTAAAATGTCCATATTACTTGCCTGACCTTTGGTGGCACAGTGGATAGGGTGTCTACCTACAGTGCTGAGGTTGGTGATTCAAAATCCTGGGCATGCCCGGCCAAGAGGTTGCACATAATAAGAAGCAACTACTATGAGCTGATGCTTTCCAATCCTCCTTCTCTCTCAAGAGGTTGCACATAATAAGAAGCAACTACTATGAGCTGACGCTTTCCAATCCTCCTTCTCTCTCTCTCTCTCTTTCTCTCTCTCTCTCTCCTCTTCCTAACAGTTCAATAAATACAATCATTTTATTTTAATTAATTTATTTGTATTTTTTGTATTTTTCCAAAGTTAGAAGCAGGGAGGCGGTCAGACAGACTCCTGCATGCGCCCTACCAGGATCCATCTGGCATACCCATCAGGGGGCGGTACTCTGCCCACCTAGAGCATTGCTCAGCTGCGGCCAGAGCCACTCTAGCACCCGAGGCGAAGGCCATGAAGCCATTCTCAGTGCCCAGGCCAACTCTCTTCCAATGTAGCATTGGCTGTGGGAACAGAAGAGAGACACAGAGAGGAAGGAGAGGGGAAAGGGTGGAGAAGCAGATGGGTGCTTATCCTGTGTGCCCTGACCGGGAATGAACCCAGGACTTCCACATGCTGGGTAGATGCTTTACCACTAAGCCAACTGGCCAGGGCCAATACAACTGGTTTTTAAAATGTTTCTCCCTGGCTGATGGCTCAGTGGATTGAGTGTCAACTCAGTGTATGGATGACCCAAATATGATTCCCAACCAGGGCACACAGGAGAAGTGACCATTTACTTATCCTTCCCATTCCCCATCTCTCCCTCTTCCTTTCCCTCTGCCAGTGGCTCGATTGGTTTGAGCATGACTGTAAGTGCTGAGGATAGCTTTGTTGGTAAAACATACAACCTCAGGTGCTAAAAATAGCTCAATATTTGAACAGCAGCCACAGACAGGGTTGCTAGGTAGATATCAACTGGCAGGGAACATGTCGGAGTCTGTCTCATTAATTCCTCTTCTCTCACTTAAAAGTAAATAACTAACTAATATAAAATAAAAATGTCCATTCTACTCAAAGCAATGTATAGTTTCAACCCAATTCTTATCAATGACATATTTCACAGAACTACCACAAATATTCCAAAAATTTATATGGAACCACAAAAGACCCTGAATAGTCACACCAATCTTAAGAAAAAAAAAATCAATGTACAATAGTAGGAGAAATCATGCTACCCCATGTCAAACTACACTAGAGTGGCACAAATATCAAACTAGCAATGTACTGGCATAAGAATAGACATATAGATCAATCACACCTTTATTATGATAAATAAATATTTAACAAAGGAAGCAAAAATCTACAATGGGGTAAAGGTAGTCTATTCAATAAATGGTGTTGGGAAAAGAAGACAGATATGTCAAAAATAAAACTAGACTATCTTCTTACATCATACACAGAAATAAATTAAAAATAAATTAGAGATTTAAATGTTAGACTCAAAATCATAAAAATTCTAGAAGAAAACATAGGCAGTGATATCTTGGATGTTTCTCACATCAATAAATTTTCTTATATATATTTTTAGGGCAAGCAAAAGAAAAAAAATAAACAAATGGGACTTCATTAAGCTAAAAAGTTTTTGCATGGCAAAAAATATAATAATAATAAAAAATAAAACAAGCCTGACCAGGTAGTGGCACAGTAAATGGAGCATTGCCCTGGGACTCTGAGGACCTAAGGTTGCCAGCTTGAACATGGGCTCATCCAGCTTGTATTGCTAGAGCACGGGCTCACCAGCTTAAGCATGGGATCATAGACATGACCCCATGGTCACTGACTTGAGCCAAAAGATCATTGGCTTAAAGCCTAGTTTCTAGCTTGAGACCAACCAAGGTTGCTTGCTTGAACAAGGGGTCATTGGCTTGGCTAGAATCCCCCGGTCAAGGCACATATGAAAAAACAATCAATGAACAACTAAATTGCTGCAATTATGAGTTGATGCTTCTCATCTCTCTCCCTTTCTGACTCTTTGTCTCTGTCCCTTTCTCCCTTTGTCTGTCTCTCTCTCTCAATACACTGAGGCTTGCAGTTGTAATTCTAGCTCCAAGTCAATAGAAGATTAGATAAAGAAGATGTGGTACTACTCAGACAGTAAGAAATGATGACATAGTGCCATTTGTAATAACATAAATGGACCTTGAGAACATTATACTGAGTGAAATAAGTAAATCATAAAAAGCTCAGAACCATATGATTTCACTCATATGTGGGATATAAAAGTGAGGCTCATGGACATAGATGAAAGTGAGGTAGTTACCAGGGGGAGAGGGTTCTGGAAAGGGGATCGGCATGAAGGGTGTAAAGACAGACAAATATAAGATGATGAAAATGATTTGACTTTGGGTGATGGTTATACAACATAATCAGCAGTGCAAAACTATAGAAATGTATACCTTAAACTTATGTACTCATGGATCAATGTCACCCTGGTAAATTTAATTTTCTAAATCAAATTCCAAAAAAGAAAAAGAAAAAGAAAATTTGATGGCATAAAAAGAATAAAAAAAGAAAAAAGAAAGAAAAAGCCAACTGTACAACTTGATTGCAGAAATATGTGTGCACCTGTTACAGAGAATAATAACTATAGTTTATAAATTACTTACTTATTGTTTCTGTATCAACTAAAGAAGCAGATTCTGACCTTTAGATATGCCAGCTCCAGGTTCTGACCTTCAATCAGTTATGTGAACACACTAGGCTAGCTTGCATGTTGCCCCCTGCCCCAGCAAAGAACTTTCAACCCCCTCTTTTTGATGCCTATGTTCTATTACTTGTTTGTTACCCTTCCTTTTCCTTCCTTGTAAAAATCTCTGCCTACTCCAAAACATTAAAATGGGCTTAAGGACAGGAGTTCCCCCACATTTCTCTGGCTGCCAGCTCTTGAATAAATCTCTTTCCTTCCTTTGCACCAGCACCTGTCTCTCATGAGTATTGGCTTCCGTGTCAAGGCAGATAGCTCAACCTGCACTTGGTAACAATGCTATGGATGGACCTAGAGAGCATTATACTAATTGAAACAAGTCAGTCAGATAAAAAAGCAAGTATCATACGATTCCACTTATATATAGAGTCTAATGAACAGAATAAACTAGCAAACAAAATAGAAACAGACTCATAGATACAGAGAACCATTTGACAGCAGTAAGAAGGAAAGGGTTGTATAAAGAAGGTGAAGGTATTAAGCAAAACAAACAAATGAACAAAAAGCCTTCGAAGACACAGACAACAGTATGATTATTAACAAAGGTAAGGTGGGTGGGAGTTGGTAGGAGATGGCTAAGGGGATAAATGGTGATGGAAGACTTGACTTGGGGTGGTAAACACATACACACATATGTAAAACAATTGGTGATATATTATAGAATTGTACAACTGAAACCTATATAATTTTATTAATTAATGTCACCTTAATTCAATTTAAATAAATAAATAAAATGCAAAAATAAAATCCTATATTATAAGCTCAAGCAGCAGACTGCTCAAAGTGGTGGGGGGATGGATAGTGAGTCATGAGGGTGGAGCTATTAACATTTCCTCAGGCTGATGCCCTGTGGAGGGGAATGTTTGACATAGGAAATAAGGCATCTATTGGGGATGCAGAAAAGGACTCAGCACCAGATCTCTGGTGCCTGTCTCTTCAGCTTTTTCCCTGGAGCCATACAACTCAGTCTGTCCTTCTACTATTTCAGTTCACACCAAGCTGCCTTTTCTCTCTCACATCCCATGATGAGTGGCTGTAACCAAGATTTTATGCATTGCTCCTTTGAGACAATGCCTGGGTTTGCAGCAGGCTCCAGTCTCTCTTTGGTGGATAGAATGCCCACTGATTTTCACAGCCAGATGATGGTATGTGGGCCTCTCTTTCCAGTTCTGGTGCTCTTGGCTGGGGAGTCAGGCATGAGCTTGAGCCTCCACACTCCTCCCGGGGACCCTTTGCAGCTGAGATACTCCTCCATATTCTCAGTTGCTGCACATGGGTGCAGCACCAGCCCTTTTCACTTCTATGCTCTCCCCACCAGTCTCAATGTGGATTCTGTAAATCTTTGATTATAAGACTTCTGTTCAGAGGTTGGTCTTCAGTTAGTTATTCAGGTTGGTTGCTATACATTAGTTGTAATTTCAGTTTGGTCTTAGGAAGACATGAGTGTAACTTAAACTTGTTCCACTGCCATCTTCTTCACCTTAAAGCCTTTCAATCTCATATATTTGAAATTTGAAAGGTATGTGTATACTATACCCAGTATCTCCAGTCTCTTATTTTGTAAAGTTCTATTTGAATGAATGTGTAAATGTTTGTAAATAAATTAATAATATAAACAAAGATCCAATATTAATTTATTGCAAATTCTACAGTGCTGCTATATTATGAAAAATGTAATGTTCATCATTTAAATAATTTATTCTGTTGTATCTATTCTAGGCACGTAGATACTTCAGTATATGAAAACAAAGATCCCTGTTTTTAAGAGAAAGAGAGACAGTCAATAAAAATAAACATAGATTGACCTATGGTGGTGAAGTGGATAAAGCATTGACCTGAAATGCCAAGGTCACTGATTTGAAACCCTGGACTTACACAGTCCAGGCACATATGAGAAGCAATTGCTATGAGTTGATGCTTCTCGCTTCTCCTCTCAATCCTTCCTTCTCTCTGTCTAACATAAAAATAAACATAAGTAAGTAAATGTTGTGGTGTGAGAAATTAATAAATATTATAAAGAAAGAGTAGAATGAACAAAGTATATTAATATTTTTAAATCTTCTTATGCTTTAAAATATAACCATAATACTCTAATGAGTAGAGTAGGGCTGGAGTGTGTGCACATGTTGTTATGTCTGTGTGTGCATAAATTCATATTGCTATTTAGAAGTTTTAGCACCCAAATTCTAAGTAAATTCACATTAACATGGTTATCTTCTACAAGGTCACATGCTACATGAGCCCTAGCTGTTTCTCTTCTATACTAAAATTGCTTGGGTAATCACAACTATTCTTACATTTTATTTAAATGACAAAAGGAAAGATTAGTGATGGACTCAAGTAATACAGAATCTCCACAGCACTTGTCATCAGCAATCTTTAAGCAATTTATGGTACTCTCAGTAAGAAATTATGATAGAGCAATAATTGTGTCTTTTTACTTCCAAATTTACCTGTTTCTAGCTGCAGTAATTGGTATGATTAAATGTCATCAAAATAAAATTGACGGTAATGAAGGATCTTAGAAATCCAAGTTGCAGAAGGAGTAGGAAAAGTGATTACATATTAGAGATTAACCTGAATAAAGACTGAACATCACAATGTCTTTAACATTTATTATTAGCATTAACTTTGGAAAGAGAATTTAAGTTAATTTATTATTTTGTCAATTTTACTTCGATACAAACTACCTAGATAAATATCTTGTTTATGTTACTAAGCAGTTTTATAATAATACTTAACATCAATGCTTATCTGAATAACACTCACATAAATTATTTAGAAAAGACAAAATTATAATTACTTCTTATTTTAGATAAAACATGCTGAAAAATACACTAAGGAAACATTGCATTTTATAACGATTCTTGTCATTCAAGAACACTGAAATGCCCATTTGTATAAGTAATAAAAAACCAACCTTTGTTGCTTATAAAAATAAATAAAATAGTGGAAATGTGTCTAGCTTTCAAAGTAATTTGGTAAGGTTGGAGAAACAAACCGACAATTTAAAAGAATATTCATTAATTCTGTGTCTATGTGTATGTATCTTTACCTAAAATATACACTATTTTCCAAGGCTTAAGAAATTTAAAACCTTTGATAATTAAAAATAAAGTTCAGATTTCACTTTGAATGCATGTATATATAGTTATCAAGGGTCCTCAATCAAAGAAGAATAGTGTTTATTCTAGGTGAAGAAATTTTCTCTTGATTCAGATAACTTACTATGCTCTTTTTAGATTTTATTTTGAGAAAGTAGATAAATAAAACTTTCTCTTCATAATAAAATAAATCAAGTTCAAGATTGTATAAATTGCATCTCCATGTTATTTCCCCAAAAAGTCTGTATTTTCAAGTAAAACAACTGTGTTTCTAAACTATTTTTTATTATGACAAGAACACTTAACATGAGATCTAGCCTCAATAAATTTTTAAGAGTGTAGTATAATATTATAAATTTTTGGAACAAATCTGCATAGATCTCTAGAATTAACTCAACTTGTTTCACTATAATTTTATGGCAGTTTTTTAGTAACTTCCCAATTCTCCCTCCCCAATTCTGGTAATTACCATTCCACACCTTGATTCTATAAATTTGACTATTTTTAGATAATTTATTCATGTAAGTTGAATCATAAAGTATTTTTTATAACTGGCTTATTTCACTTAGCATAATTTCCTAATGGTACACACATGTTGTCATATACTGAATTTTTTTGAAGGTTGAATAGTGTTTTATTTTATATATGTTTGTATATGCACAATAAGTCCCTGCATTACAAGCATCTGTTTTACATAGAACTCTTACTTAGGAACAGAGCACCATAAGGGCTACTATTGGTCATCAACTGCCAGTTAAACATCAATGAAAAGAATAGAGAGTTATGTGACTTCCATGACAAAGAACTAACCAATGAAAACCTTATGAAACTAGAGCAGCAGATGATAGCATTTAGGGAAAAAGACAGGAACCTAGAAATTTCAGAGCCAAAACTTTTCTACAAAAGAGTTAGCTTATGCTTTTTGTCTCCTTGAAACAGAACTGGCAAAGTTAGGGAGGCCAGATCCTGATACAGAGAGGGTCACCAAAGTTTACCATACAGTTCCCGAAGGACTGAGATGCACAGGGCCATTTATGATGAGAAAAAAAATAAAAAGCTCTGTACGAACCTCCCTTGATGCCAACTTTAAAAAACTGATCCCAGCAGCAGAGTCAAACTCTCACTCTCTAATACCAGTCCCATCCTCTCCAGCAAGTCCATCGTCTTCTGCATCATCCAAGATTACTAAAGGTTATATTGGAAAATATTTAACTATTTATATGCACAGAAAGATAATAATAATTACTATGTTAATGCAAACATCTAAGTTGTATTTAATAGGTAAATATACCTGTTTTAACTTATATACAAATTCAACTTAAGAACAAACCTATGGAACCTATCTCATTCATAAGCCATGGTCTGCCTATAATATCTATGCCACACTTCGCTATCCATTCATCCATTAAAGGACATTGAGGCTATTTCCATATCTTAACTGTTGTGAATAGTGCTACAATAAACATAAGAGTGCTGATATCACTTTAAGTTGATTTAAAACTATTGCACAAATACCTAAAAGTAGAATTGCTAAATCATTTGGTAGTTCAATTTTTAGTTTTTTGAGAAACAGCTATACTGTTTTCTTTAGCAGCTGAACTGTGCTGAATTCCCACCAGTGATTGCAAGGGTTCCAGTTTCTCTACATCCTTGCTTTTACTTTTTTTTAAAAAAAAGATGGTTGCTAGAAAATATAAAATTACTTATGGGGCCTCCATTTATGGCTTGTAATACATTTCTCTTGGTCAGTGCTGGTACAAACTATTAGAAGCAGCATGTTTTAAAAGATATACATATATGTAATTTTCACATTTCTCATAGGAAAAAAAACACACCCTAGCTTTTTCATTGATTCTCTAAATAACCCTAAATATATAATTTACTACTATTTGTTTTGGTTTCCTAAGGTTACTTCATGACAACAATCTCTGAAACAAGGGCCTATTTGTAGCCCTATGAATGAGACTTTGGATTTAAAACATTTAGAATAAAATCCTTTATTAGTAAGAACTTACTTTTTGAACCATGCTAAATAAAATGTCAATTTTCAGCCTGACATTCCTCATCTGAAAACAAAATTCACAATTATTTGACACCTATTCTTGTAAATATTAACTTACAGAATCAATATGTTAATATTTGGAGACCTATAATGTAGTAAATACATATTATTATAACTCATTTATGTCCCTTAATCTCACTCCAGCAGTCAATATACATAAAGGAATTTGTTGATGCTCTCTGTCCTTCTACACTAGACAACATTTTCTTTACGATTTTCTTTACTCTCCCTAAATTTGAAGAGATGTTCTATGTTTTTCTTAATGGCATTTGAATTATTGCTACATACTTCAAACTATACAACCATCTTGAAGTAAAACAAACCAAATATTATTATGAGAATGTAAAAATGTGAGAAATAAAATCTCTCAATGTAAACAAAATTACAAAATCAAATATAATCACAAACTGTGAACAAAATAATCCCGAAGGAAACAATGTAGGGCATCTAGGTTTCAAAATAAAGATTAAACTTAATGAACAGCTGTTGTTGTAAAAATGTTATAAAATTTAATGTTTTTAATGAAAGTATTTACATTTTATTATTTTTTTAAGTGAACACTTTGGTACAAATTAGACAGCTTTGTTTTGTATCTTGGCTAAGAAGATAATATGGGAGGCAGAAATAGCTGTGTTCCAGATTTACTAATAACGAGAACTGAATGACTTTACAAAGTTCTTTTAAAAGTGACAAAAGTTAGTAGTAAGGGGAGAAAAATGAATGCTCTCACAAAATGTTGGTGGAAATGTACATTGGTACAAGTTTTCTATAGTTTAGTCGAACACACAGATTAATAGTAATAAATGGGTGCAATTTTGTTCTGACAAAGTATTTCCATTTCTAGAATTAATATTAATGGAAAGTGCCAAAAAAAGAGGCACATGACATAGATATAAGAGTCTGCATAGCAGCAGCATCTGCATACACAGACTCACACAAAGAATTAGAAGCAACCTACATGTCCAGCAACATGGATACAATTAAGTACATGATGGCACATGTATAGAATAGAAATCTAGTTAGCCATCTAAAATAATTTTGAAAAACATATTTAATTATATTGAAAAATATGAAAGTGCATTTTTAAGTAAAATGATTTACAACATGGTGTTTATGTAATGCATTTTTAAAAATTATAAAATAAAAGTATAAATTGAATGATAAGATAATCTGGAGATGTTTTCATTGTACATATATACCCTGATTTATTGGTGTCACCCCATTAAAGTTAATAAAAAAAAATAAAAAAATAAAAGTATAAAATAAGAAGGGGGAGTATATTAAAACATTCTTTTATTTCAGATATTATGTAATTTTTTAATTAGTTTTAATGGAGTGACATTGATTAATCAGGGCACATATGTTCAGAGAAAATATTTTCAGGTTATTTTGACATTTGTTATATATTACGTACTCATCACCCAAAGTCAAATTGTTCTCCATCACCTTCTATCTGATCTTATTTGTGATCCTCCCCTCTCCCGACCCCCTCCCTCTTATCCCCCTCCCCCTGGGTAGCCAGTACACGCTTGTCCATGTCTCTGAGTTTCATTTTTATGTCCCATCTATGTATGGACTCATATAGTCCTTAGTTCTTTCTGATTTACTTACTTCACTCAGTATAATGTTATCAAGTTTCATTCATGTTGTTACACATTCCATGTCATCATTTCTTATGGCTGAGTAATATTCCATAGTATATGTGTACTAAAGCTTTTTAATTCATTCGTCCTCTGATGAACACTTGGGCTGTTTCCAGATCTTCGCTATTGTGAACAATAATGTCATGAATATGGGGGCACATATCTTCTTTTCAAACAGTGCTATGGTGTTCTTAGGGTATATTCCCAAAAGTGGGATAGCTGGGTCAAAAGGCAGTTCAATTTTTAATTTTTTGAGGAATCTCCATACTGTTTTTTCCACAGTGGCTGCACCAGTCTGCATTCCCACCAGCAGTGCAGGAAGGTTCCCTTTTCTCCATATCCTAAACAGCACTTGTTCAGTGTTGTTTTGCTGATGAGCGCCATTCTGACTGGTGTGAGATAATATCTCATTGAGGTTTTAATTAGCATTTCTCTAATGATTAGTGATGTTGAGCATTTTTTCATATGCCTATTGGCCATCTGTATGTCCTCTTTGGAGAAATGTCTATTCATTTCTTTTGCCCATTTTTTTTCTTTTACAGGGACAGAGAGAGAGAGTTAGAGAGAGAGATAGATAGTGACAGACACACAGGAACAGAGAGAGATGAGAAGCATCAATCATTAGTTTTTCGTTGCCTTTGAGACACCGTAGTTGTTCATTGATTGCTTTCTCACATGTGCCTTGACTGTGGGTCTTCAGCAGACCAAGCCACCCCTTGCTGGAGCCAGTGACCTTGGGTCCAAACTGGCGAGTTTATGCTTAAGCCAGATGGGCCTGCAGTCAAGATGGCGAGCTACTGGTCTCGAACGTGGGTCCTCTGCATCCAAGTCTGACGCTCATCCAAGTCTGATCAGCGCCACTGCCTGGTCAGGCTTGCCCATTTTTTTATTGGACTGTTGTCTTCCTGGTGTGGAGTTTTATAAATTCTTTATTAATTTTGGTTATTAACCCTTTACCAGACATATTATCAAATATGTTCTCCCATTGTGTGGTTTGTCCTTTTATTCTGTTCATATGGTCTTTAGCTGTGCAAAACCTTTTTAGTTTGATATAGTTCCATTTGTTTATCCTGCCTTTTATTTCATTTTCCTATGGAGATAAATCAGCAAATATATTGCAGCGACAGATGTCGGAGAGCTTACTGCCTATGTTTTCTTCTAACATGCTTAGGGTTTCACAGTTTACATTTAAGTCTTTTATCCATTTTGAGTTTGTCTTTGTGAATGGTTTAAGTTGATGGTCTAGTTTCACTTTTTTTGCAGGTAGATGTTCAATTTTCCCAAAACCATTTGTTAAAAAGGCTGTCTTTACTCCATTGTATGTTCTTTCCTCCTTTGTCAAATATCATTTGTCCATAAAGATGTGGGGTTTTTTCTGAGTTCTCTATTCTGTTCCATTGATCTATGTGCCTGTTCTATCCCAGTACCAGGCTGTCTTGAGTACAATGGCCTTTTAGTATACCTTGATATCCGGAAGAGTGATACCTTCAGTTTTATTTTTTCTTTTTAAGATTGCTGAAGCTATTCGTGTTCTATTTTGCTTTCATATAAATTTTTGGATTATGTGTTTTATAACTTTGAAGTATGTCATTGGTATTTTAATTGGTATTGCATTGAATTTATCAATTGCTTAGGGTAATATAAACATTTTAATGATGTTTATTCTTCCTAGTCATGAGCACGGTATATGCTTCCACTTGTTTGTATCTTCCTTGATTTCTTTTATTAATGTTTTATAATTTTCCGAGTACAAGTCCTTAACCTCCTTGGTTAAATTTACTCCGAGGTACTTTATTTTTTTGGTTGCAATAGTGAATGGGGATTGTTTCCTTAATTTCTTTTGCTGACAGTTCATTGTTGGTATATAAAAATGCCTCTGATTTCTGAGTATTAATTTTATATCCTGCCACCTTGCTGAATTCATTTATCAGGTCCAGTAATTTTTTGACTGAGACTTTAGGGTTTTCTATATACAATATCATATCATCTGCAAATAATGACAGTTTTACTTCTTCTTTTCCAATTTAAATGCCTTTTATTTCTTCTTCTTGTCTGATTGCTGTAGCTAGGACTTTCAGAACTATGTTGAATAAGAGTGGTGAAAGGGGGTATCCCTGTCTGGTTCCTGATTTAAGGGAATTGTTTTTAATTTTTGCCCATTTAGTATGAAGTTTGTTTTGGGTTTCTCATAGATGGCCTTTATTATGTTAAGGAATGTTCCTTGTATTCCCACTTTACTGAGAGTTTTGAGCATGAATGGGTGCTGGATTTTATCAAATGCTTTTTCTGCATCAATTGAAAGTATCATGTGATTTTTGTCCTTCCTTTTATGCAATGAATCACATTGATTGATTTGCGAATATTGAACCAGCCTTACCTCTCTAGTACAAATCCCACTTAATCATGGTGTATGATTTTTTTTTTCATATATTGCTGGATCTGGTTGGCTATTATTTTGTTGAGAATTTTAGCATCTAAATTTATCAGGAATATTGGCCTATAATTTTCTTTCTTTGTGTTGTCATTGCCTGGTTTTGGGATCAGTATTATGCTCACCTCATAAAAGGAGTTTGGAAGTCTTCCTTCCTCTTGAATTTTTTGAAATAGCTTGAGGAGGATAGGAGTTACTTTTTCTTTGAATTTTTGGTAGAATTTACTTGTGTAGACATTAGGTGCAGGACTTTTCTTTGTTGGGAGTTTTTTGATAACTATTTGATCTCATTTGTTGTAATTGGTCCGTCTAAGTGTCTGATTCTTCCAGATTAATTTTTTGAAGATTTTATTATTCAAGAAATTTGTCCATTTCACCCAGGCTGTCTAATTTTTTGGCATAGAGTTCTTCATAGTATTTTCTTACAATAATTTGTATTTCTGTTTTGTCAGTTATTATTTCTCCACTCTCATTTCTAATTTTTTTTATTTGAGTCCTCTTTCTCTTTTTCTTTGTGAGTCTAGTTAAAGGTTCATTGATTTTGTTTACCTTTTCAAAGAACCAGTACTGGTTTCATTGATCTTTAGCCTCTATGCCATTTATTTCCGCTCTGATCTTTTTTTTTTCTTCTTCTACTAGTCCTGGGCTATATTTGCTGTTGTTTTTCTAGTTCTTTTAGAGTCAGGGTCAAGTTGCTTATTTGAGCTTTTTCTAGCTTCTGCTGGTATGTCTGTAGTGCTATGAACTTCCCTCTGTGTATTGCTTTTGCTGTGTCCCACAAATTTTGAGTTGATGTATGCTCATCATTATTGGTTTCTAGAAACTGCTTTATTTCTTCTTTGATCTCATTGTTAATCCATTCGATATTTAATAACATGCTATTTAGTTTCCAAGTGTTTGTGTTTTTCTCAGTTTTTCTTTTGTGGTTAATTTCTAGTTTCATGGCATTGTAATCTGAGAAAATGCTTGATAATGATTTCAATCCTCTTAAATTTGTTGAGACCACTTTTGTGTGCTAAAATGTGGTCTGTCCTAGAGAATGTACCATGAGCACTTGAAAAAAATGTGTATTTTTCTGCTTTAGGGTGAAAAGTTCTGTAGATATCTATTAAATCAAGTTGATCTAGTGTATCCTTTAAGTCTGCTGTTTCTTTGTTAATTTTCTTTCTTGAGGATCTATTCAGTGATGTTAGTGGAGTATTGAAATCACCTACTATTATAGAATTGCTATTAATCTTTCCCTTTATATCCATCAAAGTCTTTTTTATGTATGTTGGGGCTCCTGTGTTTGGTGCATAGATATTTATGATGGTTATATCTTCCTGTTGAATTGTTCCCTTTATCTTTATGTAATGTCTTTCTTTATCTATTACAACAGCCTTTGTTTTAAAGTCCATTTTGTCAGATATAAGTATTACTTCCCCAGCTTTTTTTTTCATTTTTATTTGCATGAAATATTTTATTCCATCCTTTTACCTTTAGTATATGTGCATCTTTTGTTTTAAGGTGTGTCTCTTGTAGACAGCATATGTATGGGTCCTGTTTTTTTTTATCTATGCAGCTCCCTATGTCTTTTGATTGGATCATTTAATCCATTTACATTTAAGGTTATTATTGATATGTAGTTGTTTGTTGCCATTTTATTCTTTAAAGTTGTATTCTTCTTTTGCTATATTCTTTCTACCCTTTGAACTGTTGAAAACACACCCCTTAGCATCTCTTGCAAAATTGGTTTGGTTTGAATTCCTTGAGTTTTTTTGTTTGTTTGTTTGTATTAGAAGCTCTTTATTTCTCCTTCAATTTTAAATGTTAGCATTGCTGGATAGGGTAGTCTTAGTTGTAAGTTCTTGTTCTGCATTTCTTTGGATATATCTTGCCATTCCCTTCTGGCCTCAAGTGTTTCTGTTGAGAAGTCTGATGTCATCTCTATGGGGGTTTCTTTATAGGTGATAGCCTTTTTTTCTCTTGCAGCTTTTAAAATTTTCTTTTTATCACTTAGCTTTGGTGTTTTAACTATGATGTGTCTTGGTGTAGATTTCTTTGGGTTTCTCTTTAATAGAGTTCTCTGGGCTTCTTGAAAGTGTGAAATGTTTTCCAGCTTTAATTTAGGAAAGTTTTCAGCTATAATTTTATTAAACAAAGTTTCTATCCCTTATTCTTTCACTTCTTCTTCAGGAACCTATATGATGCAGATGTTATTTATCTTCATGTTGTCCCGGAGCTCCCTTAAAGTTTTCTCAGATGTTTTGAGTATTTTTTCTTTTTTCTGCTCTGCTTCTATGCCTCTGTTTATTTTTTCCTCTAACTCTCTGATTTGATCCACAGCTTCATCCATCCTGCATTTAATTCCTTCCATTGTGTTCTTCAGTTCTGATACTGTATTTGTCATTTCTGTCTGATTCCTTTTTATTATTTGAATTTCCTTTTTTATACTTGCTATCTCTTTATTTAGGTGTTCATAATGACTATCCATTGTTGCTCTAAGCTCTTTGAACATCTTAACTATCATTATTTTAAACTTTGCATCAGTTGGTTTGGTTATATCTGATTCATTCAGGTCCTTCTCTTGGGATTTCTCTTGCTTCATTAGGGTTGCATTTCTCTGCCTGCCCATTTTGTCTATGTGTAAGAAGGGTTTTGCTACAGGAGTCCAATGGTAGTTGCCTCTGTGTTCCCTAGGTGTGGTCTGTCTGCAGGTTGCCTACCCCTCTGCCACTTCTTGGGGTGGTTTAGATATCAATATTTTGGGTGCAGGCCACTGTACTGTTGCTGCTGTTTCTGCCTTGCCTCTGTGGGAGGGCTTGTGTTCTCTTTCCAAGCTCTATAAGCCACAGCCGGTCTCAGCCTTTGCCACTCTCTCAAAGGTGGGATTGTGCACCACACTCAGGCACAAGCCTGGGCACCAAGGGCAAGGGTGAGCACTTTTGCTCAGGTGCTGGTCCCTGTCAGCCAGTTCTCCAGCCTGGAGGGGCTTCTGGTGCATGCTCAGCTGTGGGCCAGGCTTCTGCCCCACCCCCACCAACCTCAGCTCCTCAGCTGGGAGGGGCTGCTGCTACATGCTCAGCCACGAGCCGGGCTTCCACTCTGTCCCTGCCAACCTCGGCTCCTCGGCCAGGCTGCTGGTGCTAGTTCAACTGTGAGCCTGGGCTTCTGCCCCACCTCTGCGGGAAAAGCTGGTTCGTGCAGGGCTTCAAGCCTTGGAGGCCAGGTGAGTCTGCGCTCCCACTTTTCTCCCACAGGTGGGGTCGTAGGTGAGCCCACAGCCGCGGGACCACTTTCGTGCATCCCCTTCACCCCCACTGGGCTAGACCGAGCTCATGCTTGCTGACTTGGCCTCTGCCCCCACTGACGGTACTGTGCTTCCATGTCCCACTGCCATGCCCGCCCTCCAGAAAGCCCTCAGCAGTGTGGGTGGGAGTGCTGCAGCTCAGACCCTAACACTCCATACTGTAGTCCTGAAAGTTCCTTCCTTCTAAGCTACTGTGCTCTATTTGCCGCAGAGGAGCCTGTTTGGCTTGTGTCCTGCTTCCCCTTGCCGATTCCAGGGGAAATATTTTTTTCAGATTTGTGGAATGACTCAGCCCAAGGTTTAGGGTGGCTGTACCTCAAAGCTTTTCTTCCTGTGCCTTCCAGACTGCACTCTCTTCCTGCTGCTTCGGTCCTCTCCTCTCACCCTTTCTCCCGGAGTCCCAGGTGAGTGGTTGTCAGAGGTTTTCTGTGCCGTTCCTTTAAGAAGAATCCTGGGTTTGAGACAACTGTCTCTTTCTCACAAAGAGTTTCCTAACCTGTTTCCCAGCTAAATACTGTCCATATGCCTCTTCTAGGCTCTGGAGCTGTAGGCTGGGGTTTTGTTCCTGGGACCAAGTTCCTCCCTCTTTGCTAAACTCTCTTCCCACCACGCGAGTCTATCCAGGCTGCCTTTCGCACTGGTGAGCTGGACAGCCATTTCCGCTTTTTAGCTTTTCCTACCAGTCTCAATATTGCTTCTTCAGTGTTCCCTGGTTGAAGAGTCCTCTCAGAACAGTTCAACATTGGTTTATCCAGATGTAGGTTCTTAAAATGAAGTTATAATCCACTTTGGTTTTGGGAGTTGGAAGTTGGTACGTCTGCCTACTCCATCACCATCTTGCCCTCTATCTAGAATTATTTCTTTGACACTGTACAAGTTCCAGAAAGTTTTCCCAGGATTCCAGCGGTGGCCAGTACCTAAAATATTCTTGAGAGTGATAATCTCTACATTATGAAATAATTTTTTTACGTTTTATTATTTGCTTTTTTTAAAGTTTCTCCCTGCCCAAACACACAGGAACAAGTGTGCATATGCACACAGCTCTTCTATTTTAGGGTATAAAATAAATCAATATAAGTTGCACTTTTGTCCCAAAAGTACGTTGATGGCACTACCAGATTGCATAAAGATATTTCTATTCTTGCATATAAAGATTACAGCAATACTATTTAGACTGAATATAAAATTTTAATCAGCTACATGAAAGTAACAATCTATAAATACGCTTCAGTGAAAAAATTTATAGATGTTATCACATTCCAGTAAAGCTACTCTTTGAAAACACAGTCAAAATGCTACTATCGATTCAGTCTTTAATTCTCAGCAGATAGAGTTATAACTTTTTCTATAATAACCAACTTGACAAAATGGAGGCATCTTTATTTTTAATTACAAATAAACTCTTGGGATAATCATAATCTGATAAAAAGTGATAAAATAGTCAAAGTTTGGAGTTTACATAAGTATAAAAGTAATTTTCATGTTCTACCTTCTTGATTTATATATTTATTCAAAATTATTTGAACTTACTTATTTTTAATAAAACATTGAGAAAAAATGTTTGCAAATACAAAAATTTTAAAGTATTTGTGTATATAGAAGGGATCAGACTTTCAGAACTAATTTTCTTTACTTCTAAAAGTCAACACAGTTTTACTGATAAAGTTGCAATAGTATGGCAGAGATTAATGAAGAGGTCCAGTGAAATTGTAGTAGGAATGATAAAAATCATGTTTTAGTTTCCACAGACCTTATAATTTTACCCAAGTTTCTTTACTAGAGCATGTATGTCTGTGATGCTTTTGACTCTGATGATTATATTTGTTTAGAAATTTAAACAACTGGGTGAAATACTAATATTTTATTCTTATATTTTTTCACATACATATTAAACCTTACATAAAAGTTTAAGGCATTCTGTTATAATAACTCTTAATAGAGGTTGTCATTTAATAAAAATAATTTTATTTCAAAAAATATTATTAAAAGTGTCACTTCATTAATGAGTATTGTCCATATTCTATAGCAAATGAAGATTTTTGAGAACATCAAATTATTTTATGAAGCCCCAAATTATTGTTAAAAGTATAATTTAGTTAAAAAGGTATGTTTAACTTTATGAATTTGACTCCAAAGGCAAAGAAAGTGAAGGTAAAGATAAGTTAACGGTACTAAATCAGACTAAGAAGCTTTTGCACAGCAAAAGAAATTGACAACCAAACAGACAGCCAACTAAATTGGAGATATTTTCAAACAACAGCTCAGATAAGGGCCTAATATCCAAAATATACAAAGAACTCACATAACTCAACAACAAATAAGCACACAATCCAATAAAAAATTGGAAAGAGGACATGAACAGACACTTTTCCCAAGAATAAATATTAATGGCCAACAGATATATGAAAAGATGTTCATTTTCACTTGCAATTGGAGAAATGCAAATCAAAACTACAATGAGATGCAATCTCACACCTGTTAGATTAGCTATAATTAACAACACTTGTAATAACAAGTGTTGGAGAGGCTGTGGAAAAAAAGGAACCCTTATTCACTGTTGGTGAGAATGTGAAGTAGTACAACCATTATAGAAGAAAGTATGGTGGTTCCTCAAAAAATTAAGAATAAAACTACCATATGACCCAGCAATCCCTCTGCTGAGTATATACCTCCAAAACTCTAAGACATTGGTATATAAAGACACATGCAGCCCCATGTTCATCGCAGCATTATTCATGATGGCCAAGACATAGAAACAACCAAAGAGCCCTTCAATAGAAAATTGGATAAAGAATATGTTGTACATATATACTGTGAAACACTACTCAGTCATAAGAAATAATGACACAGGATCATTTACAACAACATGAATAAACCTTGATAACTTTATACTGAGTGAAATAAGTAAATAAGAAAAAACTAAGAACTATATGATTCCATACATAGGTGGGATACAAAATTGAGACTCATGGACATAGATAAGAGTGTAGTGGTTACCAAGGGAAGGAGAAGGAAAGAGAGGGAGGGGGTTGGGAAAGGGGATGGGCATAAAAGAAAACAAATAAAAGGTGATGGAGGACTTTGACTTTGGGTGATGGATATACAACATAATCAAATGTCAAAATGATCTGGAGATGTTTTCTCTGATCAATGTCACCCCCTTAAAATTAATTGTCTAAATAAAATTTAAAAAAAGTAAAAGTTATCTTGAGGCCTTGGCTGGTTGGCTCAGCATTAGAGCATTGACCAGTGTGTGGAAGTCCCAGGTTCAATTCCTGGTCCAGACAAACAGGAGAAGCACCTATCTGCTTCTCCTCCTCTCCCCATCCCCTTTCTCTCTCTCTTTCTCTCTCTCTCTTCCTCCCTCTCATAGCCATGGCTCATTCAAGCAAGTTGGCCTTGGGTGCTGAGGATGGTACCATGGTCTTGCCTCAGGTGCTAAAATAGCTTGGTTGCCAAGCAATGGAGCAAGGGCACCAGATGGGCAGGGCATCGCCCTGTAGGGGGCTTATCAAATGGATCTCAGGTGCATATAGGAGTCTG
This sequence comes from Rhynchonycteris naso, assembly GCA_037038555.1. Classification (NCBI taxonomy): domain Eukaryota; kingdom Metazoa; phylum Chordata; class Mammalia; order Chiroptera; family Emballonuridae; genus Rhynchonycteris; species Rhynchonycteris naso. The sequence goes on along the minus strand of CM072996.1, from coordinate 119,198,107 downwards.
TCTCTCTGCCTCCCCTCCTCTCACATAATAATAATAATATAGGTATGTTGAGAGAATAACAGGTTTAAGTGTGAGAGTAAAGACAAATATGTCATTTATTAAACAATGGGGACTCAGTCATAGTTTGGAGAGTTATTCTATTATTGTTTTATTGGATTCATTGGGGAGATATTGGTTAATAAAATTATACAGATTTTAGGTGCACAGTTCTTCTAAATATCATCTATATATTTCATTGTGTGCTTAACACCCCATGTCAAGTCTCCCTCCAACACAATCTATTCCCTGTATCCTACTCCTTCTCCACCCACCTCCTTTCCCTCTTGCAATCCCCACACTGTTGTCTGTGTCAATGTTTTTTATTTCTTTTGTTTAATCCCTATTATTTTCTAAGTCAATCCAAAACTCAATTCTCATATGAAAATTTCTTATTTTAGTGAATTTAATCTTTAGCAGAGACTATAATTTTCCTACTTGTATTCATTTTTGTCTTGTTCTCTCATGTCTCTCTGACCATTTTCAATGGTATCATAAGAGTGATCTTTATAAAATATAAATCTAAAAATGCATTTCTCGGTATAAAATTTTAAATATTTTTTTCCTGCATATAGAAGAAAATCAACTGTCTGTTCTTGGTTCATCTCTCACTGCTATGGACTCTATGCTTATAAACAAACTAATCACAATGGTTTCATAAGCACATCATATAACTATTCCTTAAACAGGCTATTTGCAACAGAATACTTTTCCATTCTACTTCATTTGCTTGCTCAACTCATTCTTCTTTCAAGATTTGACTAAAACTATTCCTTCTCAAAAACCTTATCTAAACTTTCTTCTCACTCAAAAACAGCTAGTGATTTATTTATTCATATTACCACCGTACTTTTCTTTAGACTTCAAAAATATACTCTAACCTTTATTATTATTATTATTATTCAGTGAGAGGAGTTGAAGCAGAGACAGACTTTTGCATGTGCTCAAACTGGGATTCACCCAGCAAGCCCACTAGGAGGCAAGTTCTGCCCATCTGGGGCATTGCTTTCTTGCTCAGCAACTGAGCTCATTTTAGCACCTGAGGCCATCCTCAGTGCCCAAGGCCAATACAGTGTAATTGAGCCGTGGCTGTAAGAAGAGAAGTGAAAGCAAGAGAGAAGTGAGAGGAAGTGGAGAAGCAGATGGGTGCTTCCTCTGTGTGCCCTTATTGGGAATTGAACCTTGGACATTCACACGCTGGGTTGATGCTCTATCTCTGAACAAAACAGCTAGGGCCCAAACTTTAACATTTTATTTTATTTTATATTATTTATTTATTTTTATTTTTTTACAGAGACAGAGAGAGAGTCAGAGATAGGGATAGATAGGGACAGAGAGGCAGAAATGGAGAGATATGAGAAGCATCAATCATCAGTTTTTCGTTTTGACACCTTAGTTGTTCTTTGATTGCTTTCTCATATATATGTGCCTTGACCGCGGGCCTTCAGCAGACCGAGTAACCCCTTGCTGGAGCCAGTGACCTTGGACTCAAGCTGGTGAACTTTTGCTCAAGCCAGATGAGCCAGCGCTCAAGCTGGTGACTTCGGGGTCTCAAACATGGGTCTTTTGCATCCCAGTCCGATGCTCTATCCACTGCACCACCGCCTGGTCAGGCCAAACTTTAACATTTTAATGAAGCATTTGCTTCTTTATATTTCAGATAAGATTGAGAATTTTTGTTTTGACAACCATTGTATTTCCCAGTAACTTATACTGTTACTAGATAACAGATTCTCAGTGAATGGTGAATGAATAGATAAAAGTACACAAAATGGATTGAATGTAATTATTGAAAGCTTTTTGTGGTAGCACTTAATATGGAATTAATGAGACAGATAGATTACTTACAAAATGCTGGCCACGCTGCCTTACATTTATTTTCCTATCCTGATTATCTTCTTTTGAGGAACCTTAGCTTATAAATATTGTCTCTACTCTTGTTCATTAACTTCAATTATTACTTTTTAAAATCATCTTACATAGTACAGTTTAAATAACATTGCCTATTCTTGTATACAAGCAAAATTTCTCCTTTTCTCCAAAAAAAGCAAGGATGAGACCATGATCAACTGAAATATGTTAAAGAAAACATTTCCCAATTTAAATCTAAGTTATGTCACTCTGAGACCTATACATAGGCTATAGCATATTCCATTCATTAATTTATTTGTTCAGCAAATACTTACAATAAGGACCTTGCATGTGGCAGCCACTGAACTACCTACTAGAAATTTAACATTTAATAAGATACTTTACATGTTTGTACATATACCACATCATGTAGTTTATAGTAAAATATTTTTAAGAAAAAGAGTAAATCAATATAATTATTGAAGATCTATTGCTTGGAATGTTCTACAAACATTATTTCTTTAAACATTATATACAAAATTAATTATATAAAGCTCCTAGGGTAGTGTCTAGAACTGTGAATATTGCTTTCTATTATTTAGTTAATAAAATTCTCTGATAGGTTCATACGTTAGCAACAAGAGCTCTGGTATCACAATCATACCACAATTTCCATAACTTTTTAACAGATTTAAAGCACTAAAATAAGTTATAATTTGTAATAAAACTATACACCAACAACTATTGCTTTACATTTTAACTGAAATGATTATAAATTCAACATATTGCATTTTTTAGTACTATGGATCATTAATTCTAATAGTCATCAACCTATTTGACCTTTAACAGAGATCAAACTTTAAAAAATTCCATAGGTCTAAAGCACGACTATATGCAAGGCAGCATAGATTTGTGTGTTCCAAGATAAAAAATGCATAATAACAAAGAAACTTGATAATAAATGAATGGTGTACTTTGGAGTGACAAGACCTGTTCCAGATCTAAGAATAAAAGTAAAAGAATAAGCAAATATCTCATTTTGCTCATTTATAATAGGAATAATAAAAAGTCTCAGATATAATGTCAATCATTAAATGTCAAAATAATAAATATTATTACTTAAAGTAAACCCCTTATTTTGTACTCTATGATATTGTTTAATTTTGAGAATAAGATAATTTACCCAGAAACAGAGGTCATGATCTCTAATATTTATTTTATAAGTTTAAAAGAATGCCAGTTAAGTTTTTAGTTGAGCCCAGTGGGTAAACTCTAGGCATTCTTGTCAAGAGACCCAGATGCTGCTGAATTAATCAATCTATAAATCTGTGGGCTCAGGAAAAGAGTTTTGTCTAAATGTTTAAAATAGGTACATCTCTCAGAGGGAAGACTAATATCAATCAAATGTTCACAAGAGTCTGTATTTAAACTGAAGTTCCAAATCTTATTTTAATTTATAATGAGAACTATGATCAACATATCAAAATACTTAAGTGTCACGGACAAGCCTTTCTTTCCTCGTAGGATAATCAAATGAGGATTTCTTGAAAAGCAATGATGTCCTTGGTTGGTTTCAGTGTTTAAAGGTATCATTCTTTTCTGTGAAAGAGTGCTTTTATCAATGACTCACAGTATTCTCATTCCTGAGTAGTGCATCATTTGGTACTGACACACATTCCTGCCATTTTCTAATTCTGCTTTCTGATACATGCATTCTTCCCTAAAATATAGAGTTAACTCTTCTTCAGCCCTGAAAATTATTCCTCCTGCCCTTGCAAAGTTGACTTTAAATACCAGATTGAATCTTTTGTATTGCTTGAAAGCTCAGGAGGTGGTCCTTATTTCTCCTTTTTAATTTTTGGAGTAGTTATTCACTTTCGCTGTCACAAACTTATCAAATTTACCAAACAATTTACTTTTGAAATTTGATGTTTATAATCATACTCCTTTAAGAATTTTAAAGCTGTGTAAGTTGATATGTGGATAAAAACTATTAGTGGAGATCTTTTTCAGCCTGACCAGGCAGTGGCGCAGTGGGTAGAGTGTCAGACTACGATGCGGAGGACCCGTTTTAAGACCCCGAGGTCGCCAGCTTGAGGGCAGGCCCATATGGCTGGAGCAAAAGCTTGCCAGTTTGGACCCAAAGTCGCTGGCTCTAACAAGGGGTTACTTGGTCTGCTCAAGGCCCATATTCAAGGCACATATGAGAAAGCAATCAATGAACAACTAAGGTGTTGCAACAAAAAACATGATTGATGCTTCTCACCTCTCTCCGTTCCTGTCTGTCTGTCCCTATCTATCCCTCTCTCTAACTCTCTCTCTGCCCCTGTAAAAAATAAAATAAAAAAAAGATTTTTCCAATTTATACTACCAAAGATTGCGTTTTTTTTGTTTGTTTTGTTTGTTTGTTTGTTTTTTGTTTTGTTTTTTTTTTTTACAGGGACAGAGAGAAAGTCAGAAAGAGGGATAGACAGAAACGAAGAAAGGTGAGAAGCATCAATGATTAGTTTTTCGCTGTTGTTGCGACACCTTATTTGTTCATTGATTGCTTTCTCACATGTGTTTTGACCGTGGGCCTTCACCAGACCAAGCCACCCCTTGCTGGAGACAGCGACCTTGGGTCCAAGCTAAGGAGCTTGTGCTCAAGCCAGATGAGCCCGCATTCAAGCTGGCGACCTCGGGGTCTTGAACCTGGGTCTTCCGCATCCCAGTCCAACGCTCTATCCACTGCGTCACCACCTGGTCAGGCCGGAAAATTAAGTTTTAATACATTTCTTTAAAGTTATATTTTTAAGGTAATTTGATTTTTATGGCATTTGAAACTTCAAATACAATCACAAATGAAATAAATCAAGTCTCCTGTAACATTTTAAATATTACTCTTAACTGGGAAGTTCCCTTTAAGATTTACTTTAGCTAAGTCAAACTCTAATTTTACTAACAATACATATGGTTAGTAGTCTTAATATGTGTATAAATGCATGCATGTATTAATCAGTCTCGTTACAGAAGCATTAAAACTAAATTTTACTTATCTAAAATTGTCAGCTTTATAGAAAAAACAAATACATTTTGAATGTTAAAGTTATTTGTAAGCTAGTGAAATTAGGAATTAACTCAGAATTAAAACATATGCCTGCTCTAATTCATAGCTCATAGGATACAAATTAAAAAATGTATAATTAGCTATATAAAATTATTGCTACCTTTAGAACAATATATATATACAATATTTAAAACCTAATTGAGCAATTCACCTAGATTCCTACAAAATCCTAGATTTCTTTCTCTCTCTTGAATTATTTAATAGGTGAGCAAATTTTATTTTTCCTGACTTTTAAACATTTCACTTCCAGTGAAATAGCTTGAGTAGATTCAGCAGTCTCCAGTCTTTTGCTTTTTCTCCTAATGAGAATCGCTGTTCTAAACTCCATGAGGAACCATGTCACTACTCTTTTGAGTATATTTTTTAACAGCAGCGTTGCTTCTACACTTCTTGCAAATCTGAGAGCCCTTTTTAAAATTAACCAATATCAAGGACAGCCCTGGCTGGGTAGCTCAGTTGGTTAGGGTACTGTCCCAATATGGCAAGGTTACAGATTCAATTCCCAGTCAGGGCACGTACAACAGTCAACAAATGAATGCATATATAACTGAAACAACAAAAATCTATGTTTTTTTCTCTCTTACTTCTCTCTCTAAAGTAAATAAATAAAAATTTAAAAAGAATAAAGTAATATCAAGGTTCACCATACTACAGTAATGTACTTATAATAGCTATTTTATACAGTAAAATAAAATTAGTAATATTTTAAAATAAGTACTGTAAAATATTTTAAATTAATAAAATAATTTTATTTTATTAGAAATACTAGTTATTAATATTTTAAAATTAGTAATATTCTAAGAAACTCATATTTTAAAACATGATATTATCAATACATATTTGACAAATAGAAGCATCTGTACATATGGAACAAACTTTGTTTTGATTACATACTGTATTTGTTTGTCTTGGTATTGCTTTATGAGTTATGTTGATTCACAATAAAGTTCACTCAAGGTAAGTGTGGAATTAACACATGTTGGTTGTTTCTACAGTCATGTAACCACTACAATCAAGATCTAAAACATTTCATTCTCCTAATAAAGTTCCTTTGTGTCCTTTGTAGTTATTGACATTCTCTAATCCTTAGTCCTTTTGTCAGGTATGTTGTAAAAATATTTTCTTTCAAAAGGCTCACATCTTTTTAACTGTGTCTTTTAAAGATCAAAAGTTATTACTTTTTATATAACACAGTTTATGCATTTTCATTTAATAAGTTGTACTGTCTTTGTCATGTTATAAAAACAAAACAAAAGCCTTGATAAGGCTAACCTAATATCACCCTCCAGCAATTTTTCATCCACACTTGAAAGCACTGTTATCCAAGATACAACTTAGTATGAAAATTAAGACCTGTTTGGGTTTTGATTTATTTCTAGTTTTGTGAATCTATTTCTTTCTTTCTCTAACATACACCAAATCGCAAGTTTTACTAAACTGAATTATTATACAATCATTAAATAAAAAACAATAGCAATGATAATTTTAAAAATTAGAATATTAGAGACAATATTTTAGAAATTTTTGGAATTTCAGGATAAAAATGTATTTTATAAACACTGTACAAAATGCACAAATTATAGAAGCAATAGTGAAAATGTAAGTGCTTGAAAATTAAAATTTTCTATAGAAAATAGAACTATAATATAAAATTAAAGTAAAGGTAAGAAGAAACTATTTCAACAAAAAATTTTAATCAAAAAATAAAATATTTTAACATGTGAATAACAACAATATAACTAAAATAGAAAAATGGGAAGGCTATAATAACATGCAGTTCATGGAAGGAAGATATTGAATTACAAATTAATTATTAACTATGCTTAAATCTATGATAGCCAAGGAAATTTGACTGGAAACAAAATATAATTGTATAACCATAGGCTAGCAAAAGTTTAAAAAAAGTCTACTTCTAAGCATGAGAGAAAATGGAGTTGAGAGTACAATAAAATTGGGTATGTTTACATTGGGTAATTTGGAGATTCCACTTTTAAATACATGCACTAGAGTTACTCTTGAAGAATGTTCAGTCTAAACATTAGAAATAGCATAAATGTCTTTATAAATGGTATCATATCAGCATATCAATATGCATAAACTGCAGATATATTCTCTTAAAGGAAAATATAGGAAATATGCCACACATTTAAGTTGTATGTAGTAAAATACTAGAAAATATAAATTAAGACCTGTTATTAGCATATCAATGGTTATTCTGAGGAGAAAGTAAATAAAAAAACGGAACTGAATGAGGAACACAGGGGAATTTAGGACTATCTGAGATATTTAATGTTATGTAGGCATTATTTAGCTTAGTCATTATATGTTATAAATCATAATTTTTGCTAAATAAAAATTTATTTCTCATATCTACGGTACAGTGAGTGGCTCCACTGTCCTCAGTGTTTGAAAGTTGGTTGGTTTTCTGTGGATCAGGTTTGGACTCAACTACACAACTCTGCTTCAATTTGCAGGTCAGCACGGTTCAGTTCTACTTTAAGTGGTATCAAATCTAGGTCTCACACCAAAAGAGCAGCAGACCCAGATGAAATAGCTGAGACCCAAGAGGTCACATCCAATCATACAGGTGCATTTCCAGTCACCTGCCAGCATCATTCTGATAAAATTCTTTGAAACAAAGCAACTTATATGTACTGGTTCAAAGCCAAGAAACACATGGGGGAAGGAAGAGATGGTTATACTTGGCCTATGTAAAAAGAACAATGTAAAATGCTAAATAAATAGTTCACTCTGCCACACCTGAAGCAAATGGGAGAAATGTCAATATTTGTTGTTTCTGGTTTGTGGATGCATGGGTACCTGTATTACTTTTCTTTTTGCTTTTTCTATATTTTTAAATGATTTCTAAATTTTAAAGGGAAATGCGATTATTATTAATAATAATATTTTTAAGTTTTTTTAGCTTTTTAAAATATTTTATGAATTGGTAGTTACAAAACAGTCATGGGAATGTAAAATACAGTAGAGGGAATACAGTCAACAATATTGTAATACTGTTATGTTCTTGTGGGTACATAAAATATCTGTAGGATTACTTTGTCAAGTTTTTGATTATCAAACCACTATGCTGTGTACCTGAAAATATTACAAAATAATGTTGAATATAAACTGGGATTGAAAAATAAATTTAAAACAAATCTTGTAAACTTTTTAAAGGATTCTTGTCTGACTCTCTAGCTGAGGAATTTATACCTATCTTTTAAAACAAAACTGAATGACAACTTTCTCTAGGAAACTAGATTTTTCTTTTTCCATTTTGATCAGGCATTCCCTTGTTATATTTAAAGAACTACATGTATATTTTAGTTCTAATTTATTACTTATTTTGTTCTAGTTATTTAATAATTCAACTGTCTTCTACTAGAGCATAAAAGTAGTTCTAATATAAAATATATATTTGAATGTCTTTATCTAGAAAGGTCAAGCTTATTAATTCTTCACCAACGTAGATCTCTTTGTTCTCCTAGGCACACAAATAAGTAGGCTATGTTTGTCAACTTTGCTTGCATGTAGGTGTGGCTACATAACTGAGTTTTAGAAAGTGAGTAAAAATTATGTGAGCGACTTCCAAACTGGGTCCTTAACAATCTCCCAATAGCTTCCTCCTCTGGAAGAATGAATACATCTGATGATAAGACCTATGGAATGGGACAGGCAAAAGCAGGAAGAAGCATGGGTCCTGAATGAATAGCTTTCTGCTAATTATCTGATGAAAAAAAAAGACAGTTTTGATGGCTTGATCTCTTTGATATTCAACCCCTTTTGCTATGCAATTTATTGTACCGAATAGTTCTCGCCTAGTGATTATCTTGTAGAAGCCATTCAATACATTAATGTATATAATGAAAAAATTAGTTTGATTACTAGCATTATATCTAAAAGAAAAGCTAGCTCTGTGAAGAAAATATTGATATTCACTTTCTCACTTTTATTTAGAATAAAACACACTGTACAGAAACATGAGTGCTAATAGCTAAATTATGTGGTAATTTAGCAATTACCACATAATTTTAAATATTTGTCTCGACATTGTTTTTAAAAATGAAAGCCATAGGGTTAAAAATTGTTAACAGACCTGATTACACTGAAAATAATTTAATAAATATTTATATATACATGAATTTTTATTTAAAGGTAAACACTGATTTGGAAAAACATTTTTTTAGCACTTGGCTCAGTGTAATTGAAGTCACCATTTAGCCATTTTAAAATGTTCACTGAATGCTTTTAAATATTTCATGAATTGTGTAATTGCTCTGAGTATACTTGTAAACACTGTATGTCATGCTAGAAAATGTACCTGCTCCTATATGGGTCTCTCACAAAGTTATATTGATGAAACTTTTAAATTAACCCTGCAGACAGATCTAATTTAAGAGTAAATATCAATAGGTATATTCTCAGAAGAAAAAGATAATTAAACATTATCTCTTTTATTTAGTCTCTAATTAAAGGTGAAAAGACATTGAATTTTTAAACACATATTGCATAGCATTTTAAATATCAGATATTATCAAAATTTAAATATTTCTGATAAAATCCAGATGGCTATAATTGCTGGGGATTTAGTTAATTACAATTAAAATATGCACTTCCTTTTAATTGATTTTAAATTACTTGATTCCTTCCTGCATTATTTATGTCATTAACAAAACCAAGTTGCCACTAAGAAAATAATCCAGAGAATTAAGCATTGATTAATTAGCCTCTTAGGAGTATACACCTATGAACCATGCCATTTTAAAATTAATGTAGCATTTTTAATGCTTTGACCAGGAATGGAGAAATCGAATATAAAATATGCCTTTAGCAATGTTTTACACCATGATAATTGAGTAATAATGTTGAAAACAAGTAAATGGTTACTATTAATTTTATTGATACATAAATTTGCAATATTTAGTGCCAGTGCATAGAGGCCAACTGAATTCCCTCTTTTCCAGTAAAAGATTCTGATCCCCTACTCTTAACTGTATTGAATACCTTTACTTGTAGACAGTTAAATTAGAAACTATAAGACACAAAGTTTCAAGCTACATCTAGAGTAAGCTAGGGTCATTCTCATAATATCAGATAACTTTACAAAGCTTCCAGAATACACATGACTCAAGTTATTATGCTTTTTTTTCTGTTAAAGTGCATGCTCTTTCCACAAATACATTTCATTAGAGTTGACTCAATGTGCTAACTATTCCTAATTAGTATAGTGTCACTCACTTTTTAATTTCAACTCTGGTAGTTTTCCTATATAAATTCTCTATCTCAGAAAATTGATCTTCTTATCATTACTGTTTTTTTTTTATTTTCTCATGAAATTCCCAGGATATAAATATCAAATTATTTACTGTTTTTGAATAACCTTTTCTGCAACATCTGCTTATAAATATCTTTTTTGTCACTATGTTAGTAGTTTGTTATTGTCCATTTTGTTTTGTTGCATTTTTGTTGAAAGCATAAATTCCTTTTCAGTACAATATCACCAAAACTTTCTCAGGCACATGTATTTTCTCATTTTCCTATTGTGTGTGTTCTTGTTGAGCCTTAAAAAATAATTCTTGATTATGATGACTGCCTTAGAATAGGGAGCCCATGTGTGTGTGTGAGTGTAATAATTATATATATTTATAATTAATTATTTGTCCTATACATACATATTGATTTCAACACATGAAATAAAGATGAATCTTTATCACTAATTGAAAGAGGTCAGTCTAAAAAGACTACATATTGTATACTTCCAACTAAAGGACATCTGGAAAAGCTCAAACTGCAGAAACAGTAAAAAGATTATTAATTTATTGAAGCTTTGGGGAGAGAAAGGAATAATCAATAGGTAGAACACAGGACTTTTAGAACAGTGAAACTACATGATACTGTAATGACAGACACATCACATTATTCATTTGATAAAATCTTACAATTGTAAAACACAAAGAATAAACCCTAATATAAACTATGGATTTCTGTTAATAATCTATGTATTAATATTGGTTGATCAGTTGTAACAAATGATAAAATATTTTGGTTGTTTCACAGAAAAAAATGTATTTGGTGCAAGAAGGAAAATAATGGGAACTTCCTGTAGGTTCTGCTTAATTTTTCTGTAAACTTAAACTTACCTAACAAAATAAAGTTTATTATAAAAAATCAACAAAGTGGAAAAATGTCTGTGATGTATATTATTAATAGAGAAGTCATATCTTAAAAACTCTTACAAATTAATAAGAAAAGAATGAACAACTCAGTTCAAAAAAGGAACAAGTATGAGAGGGTAATTCAAACCTAGGCTATTTAGCTCAAACTGTAAATAGATATGAAATTTATTAGCCAGAGAGTCAATCAAATTTACCTCTTTTTAAATATTTTTAACATTTATTGATTTTATAAAGAGAGAGAGAAGCACCAAATTGCTGTTCTACTCATCCATGCATTCATTGTTTGATTCCTGGACATGCCCTGAGCGGGAATTGAACCCATAACCTGGGCATATTGGGGTGATGTTCTAACTAACTGAGCTACTTGGCCAGGACTAGAGTCAATCAAATTTAAATCATGAAGAAATATTATTACATATCTTCAGAATAGCTAAAATTATACACCTGACCATTTCTAGTGAGAATATAGAGTAACTGTCACTCTCTTACAGTATTAGTATACTTAAAAACTATCATTATCTACAGAAATGGAACATGTATTACTCTATGACCCAGAAATTACATATCTGTGTATATAGCAAAAGGCATGAGCATAAATATATATCAAAATAATCTACAAAAATTTCTATAACAGCAATAATCTTAATAGATGAAAACTTGAATCAATGCAAATGTCCATCTATAGTAGAATGTACTCATAAATTTTAGTATAAACACTTAATGAAATAATTTATGCAGTAATGAAAAATAAACAAGCCATTTATTGCATGTATATTTAAACTTTATAAAATGTTTAGTTAGAAACAAAACTAAGATCATTGCTCAAAACCTTACAATGAAATATCAATTCTTTGTAATTCCTTACAAGGCCCCATGGAACACAGCTTGGGTTTTCCTCTCCCTCTTCATTCTTTTTCCCATTCTGTTCCAGCCATTCAGGCTTCATTTGCTGTTCTTATAATGCCAAGAACATCCTCTCTAGGGGCCTTAATATTTATTGTTCTCTCTTTTGAGATGTTCTTGTTTATTTCAAGCTTTTACTTACATGTTATCACTCATAGTTGACTTTCTTAACAATTCTGTTTAAAACAGTCTTCCACTCTAAATGCATATCTACTCTTTTGCTTCACTTTTTCATAGTTCTTACTACTTATTGGTATATTTTAACTCATTTTGTTCACTGCTATACCCTCAACTTCCTGAAAATGAATAGTATATATTTGGACTTCCATAAATATAAGCTAAATAAATTAATGAATCAATCAACCAAGGCAGCTTAAATTGGGTTTTCTGTCACTTCCAAATTGTGTTAGAAAAAAAGAGTGATAAAATAATGACAAAAAATTATTTAATGCTTATGAAAATAACTATATTAGGAAATGCATGTAGTGCTTATTTTAACATACAAGAATCATTCAATGAAAGCTTAAATAAGTGGAACAACAAATCAATGTTTCTCTTTCTCTCTCTTTCTTCCTCTCTCTCTTAGGTTAATATAAAAATATAAAATCACACCTCAATTGGAGTCACTTTTCCCACAAAGAAAAGTGTATTTGCATGTACTAGACACAAATAGAAAGATGACTATTACAGGAAAATAAGTAAATTGCAGTTTTGTTACTTTTGTTTTAAAAGTGTGTATAAAGAGTATTTAAAAAACAAGCAATTATTGGCAGAGATTGAGAATTTCTGAAAGGTAATCTGCAATAAAGAATGTATTATTACTCTCAGACCAGTAGAATCAGAAAAAACAATTACACTAACTGAAATCAGTTAGTCAGAGAAAGACAAATACCATATGATCTCACTTATATATGAAATCTAATGAACAAAATAAACTAACAAACAAAATAGAAACAAACTCATAGATACAGAGACTGAGAGCTGTCAGAGGGAAAAGATGTTGAGATCTGGGTGAAAAGATGAAGAGATTAAGCAAAGAAAAATAATAAACCCAGACAACAGTGTGGGGATTGCAGGAGGGAAAGGGCGGTGGAGGAGGTGGTGGAGATGGAGGATAGAGAGGGGAAAGAAGATAACTGAGGAAGACATTACCTGGGGTGGTGAACACCCATGCAATTTACAGATGATGTAAAATTGTGCACCTGGAATCTGTATAATTTTATTAACCAATGGCACTCCAATAAACTCAATAAAAATGTTTAAAAACAAAAAAAATTAAAATACAAGTCCAATTATTAATAAATTATATAGATATACAAAGAAGCTAGAAAGCATAGCACATGCATATAAAAAAAAGCATCAATAGAAACTATCTGTGAAGAAAACAGATATGAGACATACTATACTGTAAAAGTTTTTACATAAGCTATTTTAAATATGTTCATATAACTAAGGAAACTATGCATAAAGTGTTAAAGATAAGTGTGAGAATGGTGTTTCACCAAATTAAAAATATCAATATAAAGATAAAATGATAAAAAAGGATCAAATAAAAAATTATAAAGTTTAAAAGTACAAAACAAAAAACCTCTAGAAGGAGTCAAGCACAGATTTAAAGTGGCAGAAAAAAGAATCAGTGAATTAATGACAAATTAGTTGAGATTATTCATCTGAGAAATAAAGACCAAAGTATTAATAAAGATAAAGAGTTTCAGCAACCTCTGGAAACCTATAAAATGTATCCATTTATTCATAGTGTGAGTCCCAGAAGATTAGAGAAAGGATCAGAAATATTAAAAAAATATAATGTCTGAAATCTTCCTAGATTTAGTTAAAAATTATTAATCTACACAAACACTCTCAAAAAATACTAAGGTAAATGCAAAGAAAACCATAACTATATTCATTGTATTTAAACTTTCTAAAGACAAAATGGGAACTCATTGCGTAAAGTGTTTCACAATGCATTATTTTCCTATTGCTGCTATAGAATAAATGATATAACCTTAGAGGCTTCAAATAACACAAATATTTATAGAAGTCGTAAATCTTAAATTGAGCTCACTTGCTAAAATCAGTCAACAGGCCTAAATGTCTTCCAAAGGTTCTGGGAGAGAATATGTTTTCTTGCTGGTATAGCTTTTAGAGGCCTCTTGCATTCCTTGGTGCTTGGGATCATGTGTCCATCTTCAAAGCCACCAGAGTCAGTTCAAATCCTTCCTATGCATCTGCATGTCTCTCTGTTGTCTGCCTTTCTCTTTACTTATAAGGACCTTTATGAATATATTAGGCCCACCATAATAATGCTGGATAATCTACTAATTTTAAGGTAATCTGATAGCAATCTTAATTCTATTTGCATCTTTAATCCCCCCCTTTTCAAGTAACCATATTCATTTTCTTTATAAACCCTTCCTTTTACATATAATCTTATATATAACTGTTTCCCATATAATTCATCTTCATGGATTCCAGAGATTAGGAAGTGAGCATCTTTATAGGTCCATTATTCTTCCTACCACATTTTATAAGATGAAAAGCTTATGTTTCATCATACACAATAAGCAAACAAGAAGCGATACAGTAACATCTCAGTTTTTTGTTGACTTCTGTTATCGTGGGTTTCAGTTTTCATTGATTATTTTCTTTTTTTTTTTTTTTTTTTACAGGGACAGAGAGAGAGTCAGAGAGAGGGCTAGATAGGGACAGACAGACAGGAATGGAGAGAGGTGAGAAGCATCAATCGATTTTTTTGTTGCAGTTGCGACACCTTAGTTGTTCATTGATTGCTTTCTCACATGTGCCTTGATCATTGATTATTTTCTTTGAAAAGTTTGTCTTGGTTTTCATTGGTTGTCTTGGATTTCATCCCACATGACCTATCTGCTAATTTTGTGAAAACAAAGGGCTACCCACATGTACTCCAGCTCAGTGTGGCACCATTTCTTGTTGTGTGAGCATCACCCCGCACGTCTAGCCAAACAATTCTATTGCTTTTAAGTGTTTTTGTGCCTTTTTTATTAATTGCGAGTGCTAATACTACAATTACATGTAAGTGATTACTGCATATACAGTATCTGCTCCTCTCTCTCTGCTCCTCACAGTCTTCCATACACCCAGAAGAGTCTTCAGAAAGGTAAATGCCATGTTAAATGTTCAGTTATTACTTACATTAGTCTTTTATATTATTTTTATTTTAATTTATTAATGTTTTTAGTATTAAACACTACATTTATTCTCTATAAAATGTGTTTTGGGTATGTATTTTGGAGTGTCTAGAATGAATTAATTGGATTTACATTGATTCATATGAAAATAATTGCCTTGGTTTTCATCAGTTTTGGATTTCGCAGATTGTTTTCAGACAGATGATCAATGAAAACTGAGGTATCACTGTATATTCAAAGTACTAAAATTTATAACAATCAACTAAGAACTACTTTTGCAAAACTATCAAACAATATAGAAAAATTAAGATATTTACAAGTTAAATGGAAATAGAATGCATTGCTAGCAGATCTGCACTACAAAATGTATAAAGGAGATACTTCTGGCAGAAATGAAAGAAAATAAAGCAGTCACATATTCACAGGTTTTTATTAGGATGTGGACACTTTTGGGAGCAATTATTCTGCTTCCCACTGAAAGACTCTTCTTCAAACTCTTAAAGGTAACATTATATTTAACATGAAAATATTGAAAGCTTTCCCTCTAATATTATGAAAAAGACAATGATGTCATATCTTGCCCCATTTATTGAATAGTGTACTAAACATTCAAGCTAGAAACATTTAAAAATTAATCAAGAATGGAAAAGAAGAAGCAAATTTATATGTATTTCCAAAAAAAATATGATCTTCTATATAGAAAATATTATGGAATACACAAAATATTTCAGAAACTCATAAACAAGATTTGCAAGTTAGCCACATAGAAAATAAATTTTGTAAAATCAATTGTATTTCTATACACTAGCAAAAAGCAATCCAAAAAAATGAAATAAAAAATACTTAATCTCCCTTACCAGGCAGTGGAGCAGTGGAAAGAGTGTCAGTCTGGAACACAGAGGGCTTGGTTCAAAACCACACGGTGGTTGCCTTGAGCATGAAATCATAGACATGACCCGATAGCCACTGGCTTGAAGCCCAAAGTTACTGGCTTGAGCCCAAGGTGACTGGCTTAAGGAAGGGGTCACTGGCTCAGTTGTAGACCCCGGTCAAGGCACATACAAGAAAGCAATCAATGAACAACTAAAGTGACACAACTAAAAGTTGAAGCTTCTCATCCCCCTTCCTGTCTGTCTCTCATTCTCTCTCTTTTGTCAAAAATAAAAAAATAAAAAGACTTAATCTAATTAACATCAAATAATGAAATGATTAGAAACATAATTACATAAATTACAAAGACTTCTACACTGAAAACTACAATAAAATGCTACTCAACAATAAAAATAAAACTACTGATGTAGACAACAAAATGAATGAATCAAGAATATATTACACTGATCAAAATAAACCAAATATAAAAGAGTACATAATGAGTGATACTAGCTTATATGACTTTTTTGAAAAGACAAATGATCAGGAATGAGAGCAAATAGATGGTTGCTTGGTCCTAAACAGGGTAGAAGGTAGAGATTGTTTGTGAGGGAATAAAAGAAAAGTTTTGGTGGGATGGAAAAATTTTATAAATGCATTGTGGTAATTGCTCAGTATTTAATTAGTTAAAACTCATCAAAATGTTTACTTAAAATGTGTATATTTGACCAACTTCTAAATTATACAACATTAAAGTTATTAAAGATAACTTGAGGAGTTCTTGTAGTGAACGAATTGGTTTCCTTCTTCTTCGGAATGCTAGCCTCGATGGTGATCTGAAGGAACAAGGACATTATATGTAACAATTTGCACTTGACTCCATAAAATACTGTTTCCAATTCTAGATATGTGTTGGCTGAGAAAGGTTTCATCCCATAAGGTTTGTGTACTGTTGAATATAGTCTACTTTGAGAAAAAAAAAATGCCATTGTAATTTTTGTGTAGGACGCAATCTTTTATACCTAAAGGCTATACCATCATTAGTGAAATGAGCAAGCAACTTTCTTTCCCTCCAGAAACACTGTGTGTAATGTTGCACTCATTGGAATCTAGATCCTTGACAACTTAATCCATATTTCCAGACACTCGGACTTGCTTTAATATCTGGTAAACAAAAAAGTCATCTTCCTTTCAGAGAAAATGTAAGGACTATGAGCCATGACTTATCACCTCAGTATCAAATTAGCTGCCCTGCCAACCTCCTCTAAAAAGGCAATTTAGTCCCAATTCCAATTATTTTTGTTGTCTATAATTATTCCAACACATTGCCTCCTAGGTCCAGTAACTTGTTTCTTTCTGTATGTTTCTAAGGCAGACAATTCCAAATTTAAGTTTGTATACATTTGTGGGTTTTTTTCTTTAATTTTTTCTTTAATTTGAGAGAAAGAGCTCCTGGGAGGAAGAGGGAGAGAGAGAGAATCATCAACTCATTTCACTTAGCTGTCCCATTTAGTTGTATGCTCATTGGTTGCTTCTCATATATGTTCAGGCCAGGATGGAACCCATGATCTCGGCGTGCCAGGATGTTGCTCTATCCCCTGGGAAACCCAGCCAAGGCTAATGTTTCTCTTTGAATGTAATGTCTAGCATTGTTTTTAAACATACATTCAATTACAGAGTTGCCTATTAAAATAAATGCATCCTTTCCTTTAGACCTGGTCATTTTTGAGCTATTTCCATTATTACTCATGACTAGAGACCTGTCCTAAAACCTAAGGCTTTCTAATTCTGATATTAGCAACCAATTCTCACTGTTATCTAATAAATTAGATTTCTCTGTAGGGTTCTAATTTGCCCATTTTCATTCAAACTGTTAAACTGAATAATACTTCAGCCTCCCCTAGAAAAATAGCTGCTCATAAGCCTTTTGATATGTATCAGTTCTGATTTCTATCCCATCTCTGTCCCCGTAGGTATGCCACTGGCCAACTTCTTATAAACTAAACGATGAGCCAAAGATATGCTATGTATTTCTTAGAAATAAATTTAAATATTTATTCCCTAGGAATAAATAGTATGTCTTAAAAACAATTCTGTCTCTATCAGGAAGCTGAGAGAACTAAATTACCTTATTTATTGTACCCTTTACTTTCTCAGTTTTCATACTTTTCTAGAATGTAAAATATTTAAATTTATACTGTAGCACTTCATTTCAAAGCATTTATTTGAGCATATATTAGTTCAACAAATACTCATGTTTCAATATGCCATTTAGTAGCCTGAACAGGTTCATTTAACACAAACATTTGCTCACCTTTTCTCTTTTAAGAACATAATTCCTAGGTATCATCTGTGTAAAGCCAGTAGCCTCGGCCAGCATAAAAGCCACCTGGCCCATGCAGGTTCACATTAGATTCAGACAGATGGTATTGAAACAACGGAGCCAAGAACTGGTGGGCCATTATCTTTAATCCTAGCTCACACCTGGTGGGCAAGAAATACACACAGTAGAAAAACACTTTCCTTTCCATTCAGGGCTCCCAAAGCCACTGACTTATCCAAGTTTTCCTAGAATCAAAGTTTTTACCTCACCAGCCTTATTCACCTCTGTTCCCCATCTCCTTCTCTCTGCACAAACTGGCTTCTCCTTCAGCACTCTGCCATCTTGGCTGCTTCTCCTCCCCTCCACATATCCTTTCTCTGCTCTCCTCCCCAATGCTAAGCTCAGGAACCAAGAGAGTGAACCCCCAGTCTGCCCCTTTTTTATAGTGTAGAAATCAAAACCTTTAATCCAATATACAAATAAGGAATTCTCTGATACAAAGTCACTTACCTGAGGCATAAATGGGATTCCTCATAAGAGTGTGCCACTTCACATCATGCAACAGTCAAGGGTGTGGGGAAAAGCTTAGTTTTGAAAAGATCTTAGTATTAAAAGGGCAGGAAAGAGTTAGTCTTAAAACTAAGCCTTAGGCTATAATGACTTTGCTGGTTTACAGCCTGTCTCCTACACCCAATGCAAACTATAAGCGAGCAAACATATATATCATATTCACAAACTTATTTGACCGACAATCTAAAAGAAGATACATTGATTTCTCTGTAAAAGTTTCAACAAGGCTTCTTTTTCAGTTCTCTTAAAGAATATGTACTCTATGAGGGATAAAAGAATGTTTTTTAAGCACAATATGTAGCACCTAATATGTGTTTCATAAACATTTCCTACACAAAGAGAAACAGCCTACTCCCATACATAATTATTACATGAGGGTTTGTAAATGCTCAACCTTTTAGAATATGTTTGATACTATTAAGGTAAACAATAGCGGAGCCCTCCATTAGTTTCAAAAAAGAAAGGGTGGCCATTCAAATTATTCAGGGGAAAATGAAACTCATCTTTAGATAAAAGAACAGGGCATTGAAAATGATTTTGTATGTGTACCACATTAAATAGCTTATGCAACATTGGTTTTATTTAAAAAGTGCATCATAAACTAGTTTAGAAATGAGGTTCTTCTATTGTAATTTAAGGTATGTTGCCAGTAAACATATGATCTATTATTTTCCCCACTTATAAAGCTCCAAATTAGATTATTTAAATGCTCTCGTAAAGAGGTTACCCTTGGAAACCACTTTTAGGCTTCCTAGGATAAAGAATTGCCTGGCTATTGATTGGTTTTAGCCTCAGGGAATATCACACCACTGCACAGCAGCCTCCGGATGACTACCAATTTGCTTCCCAGTGTGATGCTAGGTATCACCTGAGGTCATTAATGCCATATTTGATAAAGGGCTTCACTGCTTACTGATTGCCATTTCCTCTATTAACAGTCAAGACAATCAATTTTAGACTTAAAAGTTAACTCTCAGTCTTCTCAAGTTTGAGGTTTTTATATTGAGGACACTTTTCTCTCAGATTTTATATCTAGTCAGTTATTAATTTGAAGAAATCAAGACAGAAGCTTTTTTTTTTCAAAAAGATTGCTCCCTTAAGGTAACAATAATAGGAAAATATGTTCTCTTTTATACATATCATTTCATTTTTGCTTTAGTTTCTTCTAAAATTGAATGTTTAATTTAATATTTTATTATTAATTTTATTCTTATGGCTTTTAGTAGTAGTTCAAACTTTAAAATTAAGAAAAATAATAACTGTTCTGGTACACGTGAAATTCATAATTCTCTGGCATACCAGTACATGAAACTTAAACAAGTGGTTTTATAGATTGGTCAATGGCTTATTCAACCCTATGCAATCATCATATCGGTGAATGACAAATTCAAACTACTTTTCTTAATATTTGAACTTCTATATAAAAATAATGTTAGTCACGATACCATAGTTATTTTTTATGGGTTCCTTAACTTTGAAATAGGATTCTTTTTTAGCCATTAGAAAAAGTGAGCCAACTTTCTATACTTTATATGAGGCTAAGGTGAAAAAGAAGCTACATACTACATCTAGGGGAACAAAACTGCAATAACTAATAGGAATAATTGATTGTATTTTATTAAACAACCAGTAGATTTAGTCATACACCAACTTAATAAGTTATAAATACCAACATATTTATAATCTTAAGTGCTCAGCTATTTAAATATTTGTAAATTTAGGCAACAGTATGCATTTGGTGTAACTAGACATGTGCATGGTCCTGATAAGGCTGCATCATAGAGACTGGATATCTCTTAACAACAATATTATTATTATTTTTTAACAACAACATTATTTTTAATATGAATGCCATTTAGTATATTTATTTTTAATGAACAATGTAATACTTGATCTTATCTAATCATTCCAACAGTTATTATATGTCTAAACATTGCTTTTTCACTTTACCTCACATAGAGATTTAGATAGAATTAGCTCTGGCCTTAGTTCTATCAAGTTGATATATTAATAATGATAAAATACTGATAATTACAAAGGTATTTTACTATGTTCTAAGTACTCTTTAACATGCACTAGTTAAGCTAAGCCTTTAACATGAACTTGCATCTTTACATCAATCATTTGAAATAGAAATTATTATCATGTATTAAGTTAAAATGTTAAAACTCTAAGGTTCATATAATTTTTCCAAATTTAAGCAATCATGAAGGAACTGTGTTAGAGGGTAAACACAGTCAGTTTAGGTTCCAGAAACCCAGTATTTAAACACTGATCTCTATTGCTTCTCTTTGTTAGAATAAATGTTTATCTGCAAAGTAGTCTAACATTTTCACAAACCATTGAATTTCAGGATTGGAGGGAACCTTACAGATCCTCCAATTTAATGTCTGATTAACCTTCTCTACAATAACAACAAAGTTACAACCCAACTCTATTGCAAACAACTTTCTAATAAGGCCTTTCTAACTCAAAATACAGCTTATTCTGTGGAGAAACAGTTGTTTAGACTGTTTAAAAGTTATTTTCATAATGGCACTGGTGAAAATGGTATTTTTCCAGAGTACCTAGAAGGATATTTGTAAAGACAAAGCAAACACCAAATAAAAATACATTTTCAACACATAATATGGAGGAGAAATATTTTCAGTCTAATTATTAATCTTAGTAATTGTTACCTTAAAAACATCTTTAATTTTTATTTTATTTAAACTAATATTATTTTCCAATCACCTGTGCATTTTATGCATAAAATCACATGTTGCTTTGAGTTCGATGACCTATTTGAACTCAAAGCAACATGCAACATTATGGAAGTTTAATTAATATTAAATTCCATACATTGTAATTATTATTTTATATATTTTAATTATGAATTGGTTTAGCTAAAGGGACTATATTTTTTTACAATTTTCTTTTTACACTATATTTTCAGAAAAGGGTAATGCAATTTCATGTCTGATTTTTAGCATAAGCATAAACACATTATATATTAAAGTTTTTAAAATCCTTTTTTCACTATCTGAAGGTAAATAGATTTCATACAATAAGTTGTAATAGTTAATCACTAAGCTCCTCCATATCTTGAAACCAAAAAATTGGAAGTAATTATTAGATTCAAACCTTGTAATTAGCATAACTTCTAAGATAACTTTTGTCAACATGCCAAAAAGAGAATTTCATTAAGTGATACATTACACAGTAAAAATTCTCCTTCAACAAACTTTTTAGTGATAAATAAAGAATTGTGCAAACCCAAGTAATTAATTCCTTTGAAGCACTTTACTGAAATCACTAACAAGTCACCCAGAAATGCAAATACATACATAAATTATTACTTTGAAATTTCAAATTGGGATTAGCACATTTGAGAACAGTTTCATGAGTAATTAACTGCAGTTTTTTTAAGCCTATATTTAAATGAAAGCTTCGATTAAAAAAGAGATGTATAAAATAAAATTATATATGTTAACAAAAAGATATAAAATTAGTTTAGATATATTCACTGAGTGTTTTTTTAAGTGTTTTTATTATTCATCTTCTTGAGCTTTTTCTTTGGTAAACACCTCTGAAGTCATATTCTAAATAAAAAGAGAACTTATTTATGTATAACTACAAGTACATACTCAAATCTTAAAAAATGAGTACACTGCTCATAAAGTGCAAAAATCTATAACTACATTAAAGTATAATATATCATTTCATGAAAGTGGCAGCATCTACCTTTTGCTGATCTTTTATTTATTCACCATATTAAGAATATACCTTTTCATAGGCTCAATGCTGCCTAACAGTGAGCAAACTTACAATAGACACCAATATTAAAATATTCATTATACATCTAATATAAATTTCCTAGTTCATAAAGGACATAGAATTGGGTCTAACCTTTGGAGGTGCAAATATCACATGCTCCTATTAAAACTTGGATCCTTTATTGGAAGCATAGTGACCTGCTCATAGGTTCTCAACTCATTAAGGCAGAAAAATCTTGGAGCCCCAATCTGAAGGCAGTCAGGAGGGAGAAATTTTCTATTTAAAGAGGGTCAGCCTTTTTGTTCTATTCAGGCCTTGAACTAATTGAATTAAGCTCACCACTTTCAGCAGGGCAATCTGCTATACTTAGTTTACCAATTTAAATATTAATCTTATCCCAAAACACCTACACAGAAATGCCTAGAATAATGTGGGGTTTTTTGTTTGTTTTTGTGACAGAGACAGAGAGAGAGACATAGATAGGGACAAAAAGACAGGAAGGAAGAGAGATGAGAAGCATCAATTCTTCATTGCAGCTCTTTAGTCTCCTTAGTTGTTCCTTGATTGCTTTCTCATATGTGCCTTCACTAGGAGGGTGCAGCAGAGCGAATGACACCTTGCTCAAACCAGTGACTTTGGGCTCAAGCCAGCAACCATTGTTTTATGTCTATGATCCTATGCTCAAGCCAGCAACCCCATGCTCAAGATGGTAAGCTTGTGCTCAAGCCAGGTGAGCCCATGCTGAAGCTGACCACCTTAGGGTTTCAAACCTGGGTCCTCTGCATCCCAGTCCTATGCTCTATCCATGGTA
This sequence comes from Rhynchonycteris naso, assembly GCA_037038555.1. NCBI lineage: Eukaryota > Metazoa > Chordata > Mammalia > Chiroptera > Emballonuridae > Rhynchonycteris > Rhynchonycteris naso. Next base: position 119,174,538 of record CM072996.1, on the reverse strand, counting down.
CCACCCCCTAGTCAGGCTAGAATAATGTTTTACCAAATACCTGAACACCCCACTGCCCAGTCAAGTTGAAATGTTAACCATTATATTGTGGAAGTTGTATTGTGCTTTTGAGGATGTGTAGCAGCATCCTTAACCTCTAACCACTAGATACTAGAAGCACCATATTTTCTTTGCTATGGCAGCAAAACAACAATAACAAGAAATGTTTTTACAATTGTCGCTAGGCGAAAAATTATCCCTAGTTGATTACCACTGCCACAATTACATTATCATCTTTAATTCTCACAAAAGATTTTTAGGAAGATAATATTATTGTCATTATACAAAGGGGAGACTGACTCAAAAGTGTTAAGTAATGTGCCTAATGCAACAAAGCTAAAAGAGTTATGGAGCGCCTGACCAGGCGGTGGCAACTGGCAGTTAAAAATTGGGTTGGAAGCTCAGAAGACAGATCTGGATGGACAAGGAATATAGACCATAAGTCAATAGAGCATGCTGAAGATAGTTGAATCAATAGTTGTGAATTACTTTTACTTAGGAGAAAAATGTAATTATTACCCTCAAGAAGGGATACTTTCTGCAAGAAAACATGGAATCTTGGAGTTCCCTATGGATTTGGTGTCACACACAAATTCACCCAATTGAGCTGAATTAAATCATTGCTGCGGTGATATTTATAGGTAATTGAATTTTTGTGGATCCCCAGATGTGTCCCTTCTTCTTCTTTCATAAACTGAAATGTTCACAATAAAAGTCATTTACTCCAGAAGGCTTGTGTGTTTGTGCATGTGTTAAAATTTACCAATATATGATCACAAATTAATATTTGGCCTAATAAAATATTGTCTAACCTAAAAAGAAACAGTCTTGAGAGGAGAAAAAGATGAAATAAGTAAATTTTAGATTTATATAATAATGGAGAATAAGCTGTTTGGTGGAGAAAAACAGGCAAGCATAAAATAAAGCTATCTCAATTCTAAGCAAAGGAAAGTTAATGAAATTCGATGATTTTGAAATATTCTAACTTTTGCCCACAAGATTATAATAAGAAAACTCTCTTGAATTTTGCTTGCAATCTGTGGTAATTATTTTCCATGATGTTCACAGTCCTTTTGGCCTCTTGACATTTATTTCCTTGTGTAGTCCTCTCTCACACTAAATAGAATTAACCTGTGCAACAAATAGGATATTCCAGAAATAAAAATGTATAACTTCTGAGTCATAAAGGTCACTGTAGATTTCTCTGTGGCTTCTTTTGGATCACCCACTGTGAGGAAAGCCAGCTGCCCTAAGGAAAGGTCAACTTAATGAATTTTGAGGTGTCTTGCCAACAAGTAGGATAAACTTGCCAGACAAGTAAATGAGCCAGGTTGGAAGCAGATACACCAGCCCAGGTTAGGCTCTCCTATGACTGCAACTATGGCCAAACACCTTGACTGAACCCTCATGAGAAACTCTGATTTAGAATTACTTAGGTAAACTGGCCTTGAATTTGTGACGCTAAGAAACTGAAATACTAAATGTTTGTTGTTATTCTAAGCCATTAAGTTTTGAGATAATTTATTAGGCAGCAAAGGATAAGTAATAAAACATTTTTTTAGAAGTAGACTAGGGTAAGGAGAGGCATCTAAAATATTTAGTCATATTTTTACTTGTTCTGTCTTCATCACAATGCTTTCCAGATTAAAATAGAAAGGAAGGCTAACATAGAGTTGATTTCTTAAGCATTTTTCATTGAATTTATTAATAATTACATTAAAGATGTAAATTTAAGAAGCCCAAATATAAGAAAAGATTGACATTGATATTTGAAAATAAGATAAAGATATTAATCTTTTCTAATCTTTTATGTTATCAATAGAGAGACAAATCAGTAAGATGTGAGAAAAAATGCTTTCAAAAATGTTTCCAATTGAAACGCATAAAATGCATTTTATCTAATGTTAATTATGCTTTGAACATTAAAAATAGTTCACATAAAACTAGACTAAATTTATGAAAGTCAACCTGAATTCAGAGCAATGCATAATCTGTGTACTACAATTTATTGAACCTATGATGACTGGTAAACACTAGATGGTAGATCATACAAGAGTTCAAAATTGATTAAAAAGTTCAAAATGATTTCCCAAAAAAAGGCATTGACTTTATTGCTATTGATTTAGCCTAAAGTATGTACGTAAACACTTCTGTATTTGAAACTCTTAAAATAAGCAGCTGAAAAATAAATAAAGTGCATTGATTAATTGCTCAAGAAGTCTAGCTTTTATAAACAGAGAGTTATAACAAACCCAGTGAAATCATACATTTTCACAATTTTAGAAGTCAAATTTTATTTTAATTTATATATAACTTGGTATACAGCTATGATAAGTGGTGGTAACTTAAAAAGGCACTTTTTAAGGTAACTTAAAAAGTCTTTAAAAGGCACTTATATAATAATAATTTTAAAAATATGTTTCACCAAGGGCTGCCAAGGTGATTTATTCCTGAACCAAATTTTTATTCCCACCTTAAGCTTTATACTATTTGTAGCTTTTTACAGATAAATCAGTGGTTCTTAACCTTTTTTGAGGTACTGAACCCACCAGTTTCATATGTGCATTCACCAAACCCTTCTTTAGTGATAAATAAAATATGATTTTTTTTCCAAATTTAGTTTTGCTGGTGCGAGACTAGAGTTGCTCAACTTGGCATTGCATATCATGCAGATAGAACACTGACTCCCATCCCGTTCCATGATAAATGTGAATCCATGTTGTACATATTCGTCTGACCACTTTCTTTTTTTGCTCGACATATTTAGTATGGATTAAAATATTAAGAAAGAAACCACATGACGTACAACTATGACAGCCGTTGACTACTGTGCGCACTAAATTTCCCACAGCACTGGTTGGCCAAGCAATGTAACGTGATCCTCTGCAGCAAGTGATGCCAAGCGGGGCGTGTCATCACAACTTTACCCAAGTGTGTCTTAACCTCCACGGCAGAGGCTTCTCGAAACCCCTGAGACCGACTCATCGAACCCCTAGGGTTTGATATAACCCAGGTTAAGAACCACTGAGATAAATCAATATTGGCCTTTTAGGCAAATGCTATATTACTTCTGGCTCAATTTTGTATCAAATAACATTACCTTGTGGACTACCCATGTTTGTATTGAAGTCGTCTCAATGATGTAGACCAAGGGTCCCCAAACTACGGCCCATGGGCCACATGAGGCCCCCTGAGGCCATTTATCTGGCCCTGGCCGCACTTCCGGAAAGGGCACCTCTTCATTGGTGGTCAGTGAGAGGAGCACAGGATGCATCCGCACCCATAGTTTCCATTGAAATACTGGTCAGTTTGTTGATTTAAATTTACTTGTTCTTTATTTTAAATATTGTATTTTGTTCCCGTTTTGCTTTTTTACTTTAAAATAAGATATGTGCAGTGTGCATAGGGATTTGTTCATAGCTTTTTTATAGTCCGGCCCTCCAACCGTCTGAGGGACAGTGAACTGTCCTGCTGTGTAAAAAGTTTGGGGACCCCTGATGTAGACAAAGAAAAACAACACCAGCATTACTTGGGAGCCTGTTACAAATGTGAACTGTTGGGTCTTACTTTAGATATACAGTACCTGAAACTGTGGATGAAGCTCAGTAATTTTTCTAAGCTCTTCAGATGATTTAGATGCATGATAAAATTTGAGGACTAACTACAGTCAAGAAGAAACTGGACTGATAAATACAATCAGAACAATGCATGCTTAATGGAAAAAGCATTATCTCACTTCCAGGCAATTCATGAGAAGAAGTTTTGGCTCAGCCTCACTAGTCACCTCCTAATTCAGAAATTCAAAATCTGTTTTTTCAGTTAAAATAAAAACAAAAACAAAGAAGGTATCCACTCTTACCAATATGGAGGTACTGCCTTCTGAGACAGACAAAATTATATCCTCATATCTCCCTTAAAATTTTCTTTCTTGCTACTCTGAGCATTCAGAGGGTAAATAAATGATCAGTATACAGTGCTATTGCCATTACTGTAGGCTAGGAAGTGATGCCAGTAACTCCAGGAGTAACAGATTCTGCTGATGGTAGTTTTTGTTTGGGTTGATTTGGGGACAAGAACAATTAATACTGAAATAATACTGTGCCTTTCTCAAAGTCCAATAATGTGGTAGTAAGACTAGGGGTAAATCTTATCTCCTCCATTCAAGAGATTCATACCGCTAAAAAAAAAAAAAAAAAAAAAAAAAAGCCCTTACCCTGGCCGGTTGGCTCAGTAGTGACTGTCAGCCCAAAGTGTTGATGTCCAGGGTTTAATTCCCAGTAAGGCACACAGAAGAAGCGCCCATCTGCTTCTCCACCCTTCCCCCTCTCCTTCCTCTCTCACTCTCTCTACCCCTCCGGCAGCCAAGGCTCCAATGGAGCAGAGTTGGCCCAGGTGCTACAGATGACTCCATGGCCTCTGCCTCAGGTGCTAGAATGGCTCCGATTGCAACAGAGAATTGCCCTAAATGGATAGAGTATCAACCCCTAGTGGGATTGCTGGGTGGATGCCAGATGCGCACATGCAGGAGTCTGTCTCTCTGCCTCCCCACTTCTCATTTCAGAAAAAAAAGAAAAAGAAAAAAAAATTATCCTTAAAATAAAGTCAATACTCTGTGTACAATGAATCAATCTGATGTTAATCAAATTTTAGTTTTTTAACATTAAGTTGAATTTTCCTGCAGGCACATTCCATAGTACACCAGAACTTCTTTCAGAAGTAATCCTTTTTAAATACCATCTTTATTCCTTATACTGAAAAATATATTTAATATTATTCCCATGTGTCCCCATATAGCTATTTTTTTATTAACACATTTTGTTGTTGTTTTGGCTGTTTTATTCTTTTATTTTTTTAATTTTATTTATTTTTTTTCTGTGAGAGACAGATAGATAGGAAGGGAGAGAGATGAGAAAAAACAACTTGCAGTTGCATCATTTTACTTGTTCATTGATTGCTTCTTATAGGTGCCTTGACTAAGGGGCTCAAGCTAAACCAGTAATTCCTTGCTAGCGCTGGTGTTCTTGGGTTCAAGTCAGTGACCATGGAGTCATAAGTATGATCTCATGTTCAAGCAAGCAACCCAGTGCACAAGCTGGTAACCCTGTGCTCATGTCACAGGAGCCTGCACTCAAGCTGGTGATCTTTGGGTTTCGACCCTCAGCATCCAGGTTAATATTCTATCCATTGCACCACCATTGAACAGGCCTGGTCATATTATTATGTGTTCTCTTTCACAATACTTAAAAGAATGTGACATTCATTTTTATGTGATTATTTAATACATATCTTTTCCTCTTATAGCTCCTTGAGAGCAGTGCCCATGTCTTTTTTTTTCTCACATCAAATGTCCTGAAACTATATTAGTGCCATAATTGTTGTAGACACAATAGTAAGTATGAAATAAAAAAATGAGGTAGAAGAATACATGGCTATAAACTATCATGTCTGTCTCCTTCACTAGATTCTTCTAAACTAAATTGTAGCAGACATACTGTAGGCATGTAACAAATAGTTGGTCATATAATAAATTTAATTATTTTTTAACTATATTGTATTCTTCCCAGCTTGAACTTTACTTTTAAATTAAAAAAGAAAACTAAAATTTCCGATATTTTTTAATTTCCTATACTCAAATGGTTTTGACCATTTTTGTGTTTCTGAATTTAAAATGACTTTACATTAATTTTTTTCAAAGTCTAAATATAAAATTATGTTTATGTTTTGTCAATCCCCACTTCTTTCTGTTTGAAGAAAGTTTACTGTGTTCATTTGAGTTTAGTCAATAAGAACTAAATTGAGTGGATTATGTTTATATAATTAAGAGAAATGATGAGTAAATTTTCCATACACATACATCAAAAATGGTTCAAGAGATTAACAATAACAAAAATTACATTATATTACATTTATATATCTTCTATAATAATGTTATAATAGTTATACAATATTTATATTAATAGCACAATAAATATATAGTTTTAGATTTATATACTTTTATGAGGGGGACATAGTGATATTTTTATATTCCTGCCTTTTTTTATAAGCCTTGAAGCTTCTCTAACTCCCAGAGCAAATAATCTCTGACAGAAAACATAGATAAAATAAAAATTATCATAAAATTTAATTTTTTTATTTGTTATTCTTTATTTTAAGACATTTTATTTAACTTTTAATTTACAGTGTTTTTAAAGTAAATGCAATGAGATTATAATACATATACTATTTGTCAGGAATAGTACTAAGTACTTTTTAACATGGTCACATTATATTTGAATGTATATTAAAAACTTCTAAGATAATTTTTAGCCTCTTTATATTTTATAGAATGAGAAACTAAGTGCCAGAAAATGTCAGTAACTTGTCTAAGATGACATTGCCAGTATCTATTAAACCCAAGACATACTTGTCTATGTCTTTTACAAAAACATATTAGTTATCTCGAGTGTAATAAATAATCTCAAATCTAGTGGTTTAAAACAATGAGTATTTATATTCCACAATTCTGTGGGTTGCTATTGATTCTTTGGATCTGGGCTGGCTTGGGTGATCTTTAACATCAGTTGGTGGCTTGACTGGATTTAGTCAGTCTAGCATGGCCTCACTCACAGACCTGGAAGTTGGCCAATGTCAACCACAGTGCCTCATTTTTTCTTTATATTGAATTTTCATCATGCTAGATCAGGCTTGTGCAAATAATGAATTCCAAGTTCAGCAAAAAAAGCAAGGCACATCGTGTAAGCACTTATATAACCTTAACTTGCATCATATTTGCTAATGTTTCATTATCCAAACAAGTCATATGACCAAGCCTAGATTCATAGGAAGGAGAAACTGTCTACCATATAGCTTTTAGAGGAAGGTCTGAATTGTGTTTTTATTCAAATAATCTCAATTGCTTATACTCGAGATACAGTAATATTCCTGGATATGTAACTGAGAAGATGTCCAATATTTTCATGGCAAGTGATCAAAGTTTTGATTATTATTTGTTTGGAAACATATACAGTCTTTAATGCATTCATATTTTAATACAATTTTACAAAATTTATTATGCTGATATATTTTCTTAGAGGGATTATTTTTACCCTTAATTTATTTTTCTATAATATTGCATAGTCTATTTTCATAAAAGCTGTCTTACAGTTTAGGAAGTTTGTTTTAGTTAGATAGTGATTGAATAGTAGAAACTGTTCTTTAATCAACAGAATTTTTTGGTTAAAATACATTCCCTATGTAAACATTTTGGTAATGATCAATCAGTATGCTTGAGCACAGAGTATAACTGAAAACCACTCAATACTTTGTTTCCAATGTACACAATGTGTTTTTGCTACAACTAAGTATAGTACACATAGACTTGGAGCACTGTCTATTAAATAGAGCATTAGTTGGCTAGTCAAGCCAATGTTCTTGGAGCAGGACACAGCTTTTTATAAATAAGAAATGGAGTATGGGAGGTATAATGTGATGTGTAGAGGGTGTTATATTGAGTGAGTCACTTGGACTCATGCCAACACAATAAATTAAAAATAAAACTTTAGATTAAAAAAGAGAAAGAAAAGGCTTAGCATAGCAATAAAGACAAATGCTTATTTCCTAACTTGGATATATGTAGCCATATTAGTGAATAGTAGCATGTGGTCAGATAACTGCTATATTCATACAGCTATGTTTTCTGTTTCTGCTTTTGTATTCACCATGCAACCCATTTTAAATTTAATGATAATTGCTTTGTAATTACTGTTTACTTGTTTAATCTCATTTTCAATCTTCTAATTCATTTTAGTGAACCTCCAAAAAATCTAGGTCTAGAGAGTGACTTGACCTCAGAAAGACTAACAGATATTTTTTATCTGGATCCAAAAGCAATGAGCATTTAATTTATAAATTGATTTATCACAGTAGTTCTTTCAATAGCCTCTTTATGGCATATTAAAATATGAATTGATTTATAAATGATGATTTATAGACTTGTTCAGAGAGTAATAAAACTTATTAACATAAAGACTAACTTAAAACTCATTAAATTTGAATTCGTTCTTTTGAAATAGATGCAGTAGCAATTTAGAAAATATATTGCAGTTATTTTTTCTAAAATGGTCAATATGAAATAGTAACTTCAATAACCTCAAGTACATACAAAGTCACAAGTCATTTATTTCGATTAGAATTTAGTCTATGGTCCAATATAGATTGAATAATTTTACATAACCACAGTCTGTGTCTCTTCTAAATAAAGGACATATTTGATATGACATCTTCTTGCCAGTTTAGATGACAAGCAATATTCAAATCACAAAATCCTCTTGTATAAACAGGCTGTTACTATAGTACCAGATTATGACTTTTCAATTACCATATGTTTCTAAATGTTTATTTAGGATTTTAGAAACAGTGTAGCTTTTGCCTGCAAGCACTCAAATAAAATAAACTTTTATTTGGTAATATTTGAAAGCATAAGTGCTGGAAAGTGGAAAAAATTATTTTTAAATCTTGATTTGATAGAATTATAGTATTTTGACCTAGAAAATATAGCAATTAGTTCAAAAAGCCACTCAGACTCACTATTAACAAAAATATAAAGGTTGTAAGAACATCATAAAAACACATTTCTGTTATTTTTTATGAAAGTGTCAATGGATAACTACAATACTGAAAGCATTAAGCATTTTTGCTTTAAAACAATACTTTTCTAAATTAATTAATTAAAAATACTTTTTAGAAGATATTTTCTCAAAGTTTTATATTTTTGAAAATATAAAATTTTCAAAACACCTTCCCTAAGTTATGTACTATGTTTTCTAGAATGAAATTAATTAAAGAAATAGATCACAATGAACATGACATTGACCTCTTTGATTCAGAGTAAGTTATATTTTGATCACATCTTAAGTACAGAATTTTGGAATAGTATAAATATGTATAACTTAATTTCAGTTTGAAGCTTATTTATTATGTACATTGCTACAATCCAGATTGTTGTATTTAACATTCAACAATTTTTTTTACAATTAGTGCTGATCTTGTATTTTATTTTTATTATATATTTAATTTTTAATTATAATTTATATTCAAATGTATTCTGTATTAGTTTCAGAGATACTGCATAGTGGTTAGAAAATGATATACTTTACAGAGTGGTCCCCTGACTGTTTTAAGTACCGATCTGGCTCCATACATAGTTATTACAATATTATTGACTATATTCACTATGCTGTAATCAACAAGCAATTTCCATCACTGACTTTAAAAGAACTCTTTTTCTTCTCATTTCCTAATATTGTAGAAACAGTTTTATCTATATGATTGTATACTAAAGTGAAAAGGAAGAAATGATGAAATTATTCATATTTTATTTTGTATATATAGTACACATTTTTGAAATTACAAAAGTCTTCATTTATAGGCTTCAAGTTGAACTAGTCTTTGACTTTAAAGGTCAAAAATTTAAGTAGAGGTAAATGAAAAGAAATACTTTCAAAATAATTTATATGCTTATTTTCTACCTGCTGTGGAAAGTATATGTACTTGAAAACTAATTTTTTTTTCTAAGCTTAAGTACATGGGTAAACACACAAGTACATTTATCTGAAAATATATACATACACTGGATTTGGAAGGTAAAATGTCATGTAAGCTTTCCAAAATAATATGTGGAAATAATAATAACTAAGAAGGCAACCCAAAAGCCAGTTTCTAGATGCCACAGCAAAGTTCTATGGTAAGAACAAAAATGCAAGAGAAGAGATATTGGGAAAACAGGGTAGCCTGAGTCCATGTCATTATTTCAGCGACATTAAGTTCAAGGATGATGTAGTCTATTTCAATAAGTAAAAGGCATTTAGTCACCATCAAGTCAAAATTGATTTATTTTGTGAAAAATTAATTTCCCCAGAGGATATTAAATAAAAGAATACAACTTCTAGATTAGTTTTGCAGAACCCATATTTTTAATTTTTTTTAATTTTTAGTATATTATAATTATTGTCAGCAGGACTGAGATTTACCTCCATCAATTTTAGAATAGATTTTAACATATCAATACTTCTTTGCATATGGCATATTATAATAATTGTAGCCTTTGTCAAGGTAAGGTTGTTTTCCCTTATAATTTCTCTTTTTCCATTCCCTATTTTACTCCCCCACCTCTTTTTATTTCATCAGTTCCAATATGCCTGAGTCATTTCTAACAAATATAAAGGTATCTAAAATATCTGTTAAAATTTTAAGAGTGGTGTAGTAAAATTACTGGTAACTTTTTTTCTACATTATGTGCCATTAACATAGCATTGTTTATAAAACTTTTTTTCTATATAAATAAAGAAATATTAGTGTTTTTGAACATGAAGTTCATTCATCTGGCTACCAATGTTTTATTAGAAAGAATCACACAAAATTACTCATCAATGCATGTTACTAGATTCTTGTCCAATGCATTTAATTATTAAGTCATCTGACAAGTTCAGTTATTAGTTATACTTACTTGTTGGCTGATTGTTGGAAGTCTGATGTGATTTTATTTTTAATTAAAAATGCTAAATTACATTGTTTTTTATAGTTTTAGGCTTGATGATGCTTTATTTTTCTACTAGAAAAACTTGTTTCTCTTTACCCTCCCAAATTTTAGTATTGTTTCTAGTAAGAGTTTTCAGTGATGCCCGACCTGTGGTGGCGCAGTGGGTAAAAGCATCAACCTGGAGCACTGAGGTTGCTGTTTTGAAACCCTTAGCTTCCCTGGTCAAGGCATATATGGGAGTTGATGCTTTCTGCTCCTCCCTCCCTTCTCTCTCTGTCTCTCCCTCTCTCTGTCTCCTCTCTCTAAAATGAATAAATAAAATCTTTTTTTAAAAAAGAGCTTTCAGTGATGAATGACAACTTCAGATTAAAACAGGGTAAATTATAAAAATATAAAAAGACATGAAAGGAGTTATAAATTAAAGTCTGCAAAATAAGCTATTGATTGCCTAAGAGTTGCTAGGCAACTATTGTACAGTAAATTGCATAAACATTTCTCTTGATTTTAACGAGTTGAATCAAAAATATATATAAGTACAATGCATAATATAGTTTGATATTAGCTATAAGCTTTTTCTTAGTGATTAAGAACACTGAAATCATAAACATTTCCTTTTTTAGATATCATCATATTATCTAGGTAAGTATTTCTGCAAAGTAATTTGAAAGCTTGTGTACCAGCATGTAATTATCAGGAACATTACATAAGGTCATTCTTATCTAATCCTTGGCCATAAAGTTGCAGCTTAGTCAACAAAACCTTGTCATAAATTTTAGTCCATTCAGGAAATTCTATTAATTCTAATTATTGCAGGCGTGATGAAAATGTGATTCAATATTCTCTAACATTGAGCCATTTCCTTTAAGGGGTGGCCATGTGACCAATAAATGGCATATAAGTCATGTCTACTTTAAATATTTAAAACTCTCACAACTTAAATTCTAAGCAAAAAAATGCTATATGAATAAAGTTTTATAATAAGAATCTTAACACAAATATCTAAAACATGTCACTAAATAATCAGATCCTGTTGGTAAGTAGTCTACTTCGTTATTATGCCATCGAACAAGCTTCCTGCTCAGCTAGGAACTTGTTCTCTTATTCTGTAAATCTTTAAAGTGTATCCTCCAGTTCTTTGTTTTACCTAAAATTTGCTTTTTCCTGATGACATCAGTTAGTTTGTTGCTCTCTGAAACACATGAGTATATATTTTTACCAAAATGATTTTGAGAGAAGAGTTGCATAAAGCTATCTCTCTAAAATTCTAAAACATCACTACATAAACAGCTCATTTGTAGAAATACTACTTTAGAATTTGTTTTCCAGTTGTACCATCCTTCACCATTCTACTCATCTAAGCACAAATCTAAGAACACATGCCTCTAAGTTTACAAGTAAATGGAGAAAAGCAGTCAAAAAATTGCAGAATTGCTTGGTCCCCTAATCATTTACAAAATGTGTTCAATTTATCCCTGTGTGTCCATTCTTTCCTTGCATTTCAGCATGGAATTTCCCCTTTTGTTTAAAATAACTCATGCCTCAGAGACCTTCTATTTATCTCTTCCTCTTTTCATATTTTCAGCTTCTTTCTCTCTTTTATTTCAACATGCCCAAAGTTATCTTTGCACATAAACACACACGCATGCACACATGCCAGCAGCCTTTGTGATTATATTGCATCAACATAGATAATCCAAAAAGAGTGCCCTCTTCTCAGGATTCTTAATACATCTGCAAAGTCCCTTTGCCATGAAAACTAACATATTCACAGGTCCAGGGGTTAGAATATATATATATATATATATATACACACACA